>CM033982.1:0-2865000 GCA_019706035.1 Raphanus raphanistrum subsp. raphanistrum | reverse complement strand
GAATTTTGGGTGGTACATATTCGATGGGCATTTAGAATACAAACAGACAAAGACAAGGATTCACAATCAATGTCTACATTTCCAAGAACACCCGTCCCTCTACTTTGATGATTTTGCAAAAAGATTTCGACAAAAGTATTGGTAATTTGGTATAAATAAAATACATAAGTCAATTACTGCCGAATCTTAATTCGTGGTTATCGTAAATTATTTATTGATTAAGAACATGATCTCTCTTCTATGTTCTAACCATTATAAAACTTGCCATGTCAGTATCCAAAAGTTTGGATCGAATAATTTGTTCAGTGCCTTGACTTAGGATATAATTGTTGCAGACGTTTGAATAACTTGATGCAGTGCCTTGAGCATTAGGATATTAGTAGTGTCGACTATGTGAACAGCACAAAGCGAAGTTTGTCTCCAATGAATCATACTACTCTACTAGTGAACAGTAATCCCCTGATTATGGGAATTGTTTTTTTTGTTTTTTAATTTTGAAACAAAGGAATCAAACAAATAATCAACTACGGAAGTTGTGGATAATAGGCGCGACTCGTGACTCGTTAGACCATCCACTCTCCTTTTGATCTATTGAGATGTTGAACTGTACAGTAGTTACTTACTTCACCTGTAAATATTCCGTAAGAACATAACATTTTCTTTTTGGAAATCTATAACCAACGACATCCCTATATATATATGTGTGTTGAATTTGTAGCACTACAAACTTCTTGAACAAAAGAGTCAAAAGTGTTTGTTGTGAAAAAAGAGTCAAAAGTGCTAAAAACATAGAGATTTTGATGTTTTATCTTCGCTATCAGAAGAAGAAAAGATAAAAGATATAAACAAAAGGTGTCATGGAGTAGAGGCCATATCTTTTCCCATATAGATCAGACCCGATCAGACGGAGACACTCTACGGAGGGTCGCCCGACCGACCACCACTTGATCTAAACAGATGGGCGGATGACAAAAAAAAAAAAAACAAAAGGTGTCATGTAGTAGGAGGGGCCTGAAGGAGGGGGATGCTCCCTGATTAGAGGGGAGAAAGAGTGTCATGTCATCACATGGGAGGTTAAAACTTATTTACGTTTACAACAAAATTAACTTCAAAAGTATTTGAAACATAAATAGTCCCACTTTTGTGTGCTCATCAACAAACATTTTTCTTTAATGTCCAATGCATCACACCATCTCCTTGTTTTCTAGTTATATAGCATGCATCTATACTCATCATAAATCATCACCATCTTTCATTCATATCGTTTGCATATCATCACCATCACCATGCGTTTAGATTCCTAGCAAAATCACATCTTAGAAAACTTTCGAAGTAAGTGGGTTCCCTGTGTGGCACACACGTGATAGAGTTTGGACTAAGAATAGCCCCTCCCTACTCCCTAGTGGTTAGGCTATAGATGTTGTACGGTCATCTCAAATGACCTAAGTGAAGTCATTGTTTTTATTTACCCATATCTATAACTGATACACAAAATCTTCTTGGTTTTACGCATCATCGATCGAATATATACTTGATTCTCTCCCTATATATATGACAAGCTTTACACTTGTTTAATTTGTTAGTTGAAAACGGAAATCAAGTCCCACTGTAAATATTTTTCTTTTCTACGCTTATAACATGTTTCAAGTGACACTTTGATTTATAAAATATGAAATTAATACTGTTTAAAATATTGTGGTCGTTTCACGTTTAGTCTTCGAAATTACTGATACATCATTCTCATCTGCATTATGTCATATTAAGTGGGTAATTGAACTAAATAATTCTCTTTTAAGCAAAAATAAAATAAAAAATCTAAAGTATATGTGAGTCTTGACTATCGTTATTTTAGTTATTTTGTTTTTAATATACGACAAATCGTTTTATTAGTTATTTACAGTTTATATGATAAACTGTAAATCACGTGTCTTGTATCCAATTCTCTAACTCTAAACCACTGCTCACGCATGCACTTGTCTTCCCGTATCGAACATCCCTATTTAAGTTTTATGCATTACTCTCTTTCTCTCTCTCTCTAGCTGTGGTCTTAGCCCTCTATATAACACCATTATTTCTTCTTCTTTCTTCTCCTTTTCTGTCGACAAACACAAGCAAATTCTACTTATTCCTAACCCAAGCGAGAGTGTTTCTTACATATATATGCAAAAAATAATAGTAAGTTAAAAAAACAAATAAAATGTCGTCTAGCAGAAGGTCGAGGCAATCAAGCTCGTCATCAAGGATTAACGATGATCAGATCACTGATCTTATTTCAAAGCTCCGACAGTCTATTCCAGAGATTCGCCAGAACCGTCGTTCAAACACGGTAAAATCTTATTATAAAGTTACTATATATATACATCTATATATATTCGTAAGTTTGAACTTTATACAGTATATTATAATATTTACTTAGGTATGTTCTTATATTTTAATAGAGAAAGTCGCGTATACAACCAGTTGGAACAATGCATTATAGTCTTATAGTAATCGCATCTGGGAGATTGCATTCTGAAGTTTCTAAAAGACTTTTGACCATCAACCGAACTTTGAGGAGAGGGGAACATATTTCCCTAACTTCAGCATTAAGCTAATTATAATAATTATTTTACTATAATATTGATTATCTGCACTGAATGTGAGACGACTTTGTTGCTTCACGGACTATCAATTTCAATTCCATAAATTTATGTACAGTTGTACATCACCGACTTATTCTTTTCGTATTATATATTTAGATATCTTAGTTTCTAAAAACAAGAAAAGGACGAACTTTAGAAGAATTGAGAAAATAGACGTGTTTCTATAAATGGAAACATCCTTTCTCTACTTAGATTTACCGTCAATGTTAAAAATGTGTTTGTTTTTTTTTAGTTTTTAAAATTATGAGTATTATCTTAAGCTTTATTGTTACAACAACCATTAGTTATTAAGACACTATTTCCCCATATTAAAAGTTTAAAACTTGTTTTGATATATAATTTGAGTTCTGACTGTAAAATCACTCTTTGAAATATGTAGGTGTCAGCATCGAAGGTGTTACAAGAGACTTGCAATTACATAAGAAACTTGAACAAAGAAGCCGATGATCTCAGTGATCGATTGTCTCAGCTTCTGGAGACTATTGATCCTAATAGCCCACAAGCAGCCGTTATTAGGAGTTTGATTAATGAATAGCTAAGATATATGTACTTTATATATCATTTTACAATCTCCTTGTGAGTTTGATCCATCAGGGTTTCTACTTTATTATCTGTTATATGTTTTATATATTATTTATAAGTCTAGCTAGCTAGGGTTCTTATATCGGACCCTCTTCTGTTTTAACATGCAACTTAAGCTTTAATTATAATAAATTACATTTCAGCTTATATATGTAGCTTAATCCTTTAATATATATATATGATGTGAGTTCATTTGTAAACCATTTTTATACTCAGATATATATTGGAAAAATGGGAAATCGTTTCTAATCAAAATTCAAACTAATGTTGAAGATGTGAAAATCAATCAATGTTTTATTTAAAGCATGCATAATGACCACCATGGCACCATCCATTTCAAAAAAAAAAAAAAAACTTTATTCGACCTACACGAAGAATTTCTCAACCATTAGACCACAATATGTTAGTTAAAATATGTATTGATCACTTTCAAAAAAGAAACAAAACACGAACTAAGTACAATATAATAGCACAAATATATTGAAGTAGAGTTTGATGTCTTATATTGTTTTAAAGTAAACAAACACAAAGAGCTTCTCAACATCAGTGAAAACATATGCAATATAACACTAGAAGTCTAGAACACATTTTTTTCAATTGACAAAACATAACAGAAAACCAAACTGCCTTATGGCAGGCTTTTTCAGCCAGAATAGTTGCGCAAATGATGTATTGGTAAATTTCAATTTCCGTGTTCAGTTAATTTGTGTAATTATCCTCGGCCAAAAGTAAGATGTGCAACTCTTTGGTTGAAATGTCAAGTGGCAGGATTACACGAATCTTTCTTGTTAATGCTGCAATAAGGACACAAAATAACACGAACATTAGTAACATTAAAAAGTACTATTGTATTTTTGCCAAAGAACAGTACTGTATTTGCATATTTACAATAACTTGAATCAAATCTTATAAGGAGTTTGTCGTCTTTTGTGAGAAGATGTGAAATGTAAATGACGTTAATAATTAATTTTGTCGGATAATTGGGATCATAAGCCTCAAATTTTGCATAAATTAGCGTAGTACTTAAGTTAGTTTCGAAAATCTTATGGAATATAAATAGCAAAACAAG
The DNA here is from genome assembly GCA_019706035.1 of Raphanus raphanistrum subsp. raphanistrum. Classification (NCBI taxonomy): domain Eukaryota; kingdom Viridiplantae; phylum Streptophyta; class Magnoliopsida; order Brassicales; family Brassicaceae; genus Raphanus; species Raphanus raphanistrum. Next base: position 2,860,707 of record CM033982.1, on the reverse strand, counting down.
TACTATGAATATATTTTCTTGTTCAAAATGAATACGATTTTACATATATAAGACATGGATGTAAGTAGAGGTGGATCTAGGATCAAATATAACTGGTGTGGGTACACACAATTTTTCACTATAAAGTATAACCTTTTTAAATTAATAATCGATAGATTAATATCTCTATAAATTAATATAATTTCATAGTTCCGAATTGAGTTTTGATTCAATTAGTATCTCGATAAATTAATAATCTTTACAAAATAATAAAAAAAATATAATTTTGATGTAGTTTCAACATTATTAATTTATAGAGGTTTCACTGTACATATTTTTTGGATCGGAGGAACTTGTACAAATATCAAACTAAGTGTTAAAGAAATTGAAAAAGTTGAAGGGGGGGGGCACATGCCCCCGTAGATTCTTCTCTACGTCCGCCCCTCATGTAAGTGTGATTAGCTATAAGTCTATAACACTATATCTTCTTTCATAATTTGTTGCGTACCGATGTTACATGAATTTGCAGACCTCGATCTCTTCCATTTAGTTATGGTATTTTTATTTGTAACTACACTACAAATTTTGTAGCTTATTAGTATTATTGCTTTAAATCACCAAAATAAAAAGTTTGGGGACGCAACGGTATTGGTAACGTAGTTATATCTGTTGAAACTGGATATTGTTTTCTAGCTTAACAACTAACTAGAAACTTTACCACGAAAAAGTAATTAACTAACCTAAAAAATCAAAGGTTCTTGAAAAGTAATATACTAAAGACTAAAGTAAAGTTTTGTTTAATCATTTTGAATGACATAAATTCCAATTTTCATTTTAAAACAATTATAGATTTCGACATAGGCACAATTACTGATTCGTAAGCTCGAATTTAGTAGCTTTCCAACCGATAGTCAAACTATAAAACCTGAAATGATTTGTCTACTATTCTTTTTTTGACAACGATTTGTCTACTATTCACAACGACTAATATCGATGATCTTTATTTATATAGACAACTAGCTCGTATCTTTATATATATATTTGAAAATATGGTTTGTTTTTGCATGGAAAATGGATATGAATAGTTTTACAATTGTGACAGATATACGAATCAAAATTATAAATTCCTACAGAAAAGTTGGTGGTAAAAAAAAAAAAAAAGTTGGTGGTGCGTCGGGATGGATCCCTGAGGCCACTTACAACCGAAATCTACATTAAATTAAAATATGCCCGGAACAAATTTAAAATTCGTATGTATGAATATTTCATTTATAATCTCCGATTAAAAGGTTGAGAAATGATCATATTTAACTTATAATGGCGATTACATCTACATAATTTGAATATCAAAACAATTTCCAACTTATTTCTATATTTAAAGAAAAATAGAGATTTTTTAGATAGAAATTTTGTTATATAAATAAGTTTTCTAAAAATGTATGTTTTCTATAACAAAATTAATCTATTTTAAAGAAAAATAAAAACTAATATTTTCATATTTAAATATAAAAGAAAATATTGTTTTCTATATTTTTATAAAAATAAAAAAAACTCTATTAGAAAGGGGCATATATTGGAGTAAATCTAATTTTAGAGATTTTCTATTAAAAATATAGTATATATAGAGATGGATTTAAAATGTTCTAAGATGGTACATTAAGAGACTAAAACACCACACAAAAAAACAAAATATAACTTTGAGAGACTAAAGTGTAGGATGTTTTAAGAAATTTTGATATTTCAATACATAAGATGCTGTTATATTTTTAGATAAATTTTAACTTTATAAAAAACTATGCAACGAATCATATTTATAATTGGTTAAGTAATTTTTAATTAAAAGATTTAGTGATATTTTATTGCAAACCATAATTTTCTTTATATGTGTATTTAACCTTAAAAACTTATATTTAAGAACAGAATAAATAAATATTTTAATAGTTTTAAAACAAATCTGCATAACTGATGGGTCATAGGATAGTGAATGTTGCAATGCGGTTAAATTTCGTGTGATTTATAAATCAACTGTAACTAATTTGTTGGATAATAAAAAGTAGAAGTTGAGCAAAGAAAAAATAGTGAATGTTGCTCTACCCTACTTTTTTTATTGTGACTACCGACACAATTGTTCTCACCGTTGGTCAAAGGAAACATCTATATCTCTCATTTGTTTTCTTTCTGTGATTTAGAAAAATAAATAATAGCAAAAATTGAAAAGTGAAAAGAAAAAAGAAAGAGAAAAGTGAAAAGACTTTACATCACGGTTAAGGTCGTTATCACTGTTTAACGGTATTGTCAAAAAGCTACTCAATGTAATGTCGTTCCTCTTTGTCCTTTCCCGCGTTATTTTTTTTTTTTTCTAAACCGTAAATATCATATAATGAAAGAAAATCTTATGTCTGAGCCATCTTAGTAAAAAAAAAACAAAAAAACAAGATGGATCATAGAAATATTACAAGCTGATTTCTCTATCTTAACCACAAAATCATAAGGGAATGAAATTTCTTTCTCAACCTTCTTGCTGAGATAACAATCTTGATCTCTTTATCTATTTCTCTGAAGACAGTGGAGGCGGAGATGGAAGTTTGGTTGTGGATGAGATTGTTCCGCTGTTTCCAGAGATGATAGATAACTGTTTGAGTAACTATTTTCCCGTGTTATTTGACTTTTCAAAACCTTATTTGTTTTCATAATTATATTATACATATTATTTTACGATTACTTGGATTAGCAAATTGCAATTAGCAAGCTTTTCAATGAACCGTGACATCATCTTCTATATGTTTCATCCTATTTAAGTGTTGGTTTAATATTGCACATTGCTTACTGTCTTACTGAAGATACTTCGATGATACATAGCCTTCTATATTGTTCTGGGCTGCTGAATCAAATTGGTATTTATTAATGATTTATGAAGTCTCTCAAGGGCCCAAATAATTAGGCCCACAAGTTTCACGCGCGTAATTCAAATATGAATAAGGAAATTAAAATACGTGAGCCTTGTTCTTTTTGTTATCATTTAGGTAGCGTTCCTCGGCCTAAATATTAAGGGGAAGAAATAAACAGTTTTGTGGGTCTCTCAGGCCCATAAGTACAAACGAGCGAGCCCACTAGTTAAATTGTCTTTAGGTTCGTTCATTGGTAAAAAAATCTCATCGCAATATTAGTCTATTTCGTCATCCACTTACAAACGCAAACTACGGATTTGAATTTAATACCAAGGAAATTATTGTGTGTGTTTTCAACCATTTTGATTAATATGTACAGGTCAATACTCTTGCATGAGTTTCGTAGCCTGTTTCTTATCTCTTATTACCCCAACTGTTTTGGGATGTTTTATTTGGTGCCTATTGGTTTCCAATTTGTTTTATTTGCTTCTGTTTTGTCCAAGTTTGATACTCACATCCGTTTGGATGATACTCTTGGAAGGTTTTTCAAGTTCAATGACAAAAAAAAAGAAATAGAATAGATAGCTAGTCTTTATACATGAGTGTAATCGTTCCTATATAATCAAGGGAAGTTCATCATTTTTCATATATTCATTCAAACGTGACCCAATCTAGTTCTCGATGATTTGCTTGCCGACGTTGCCGTATGATAATAGTTGTGAAAAACATATGCCTACATGACTAGATAAATAACATGAAAGAAAAAAAAAAAATTGTACAACGAGGTAAATTTTGGCCGGCCTTCTGTTTGCCCACGAGTTGGTTTTTCAGTCTCTGTAAACTTTTGATGGTTTTCGTGCTTGTCTGGGTGTCTACTGTCTAGTGATTGCCAGTTTCTTTGGGCGGAGGCTTTGTAATTGGATCTCATATATCCCTCCATTTATTTTATAAAACCAGAAGAAAAGAATATATATAACGAAATAAATAAACCATATCAAATATTTATAAAAGATAAAGATTGGAGAGTTGAAGTGTCCCAAGAGGCAGAGAGATGGAAAAGAAGCAGAGCACATGGGAGCAGTGGAGCTAGTTGGAGAAGTTTCAGATCACATATTTATATTTTCTTTATATTTGTACCTATAAAACATTCAATAATTTTCTGCAACAAAAGCATATTGCCAAAGAGGATAGATAGATGTTATTTTTTTTTTTGAGCAACGGTCATAGGTGTTAATACTCTCAAATCTTCCCAATACAAGCATGTGAAAGACCTTGTTGTAGGACAGGTCTGTGGCACTATATTGTAGGCCCCGTTCTTAAAATTCTAACATTATACTAGTCAAATAAAAGAGTACTAGCTCCACATAGATACTGCGAAAGCCACCACATAGATATGACAATTATATCTTCACATATACCTTATACCTTAGATACTCATAAAAACTCTTACCAACAAAATATATTAGCGTGAAAGAAAGAGCATCTCAAATCATCATTTTGCCAATCAACATTTCTAATATTACATAGATATTATAGCTAAGAACAATCTCAAAAAAAACCCGAAGCACACATGTTGTAAAAAGTTTTTTTTTTTTATTTCATTTGAATAAATTTAACATTCTTCAGATTTTTTTTTTACATAGATATACACTCTACTATATATCTTGACAGGGAAATGACATATGTATACTATCTGATCTATTTTTATAGCGCAAACAAGTTTCTTACTATCTCATATTTTTCGGGTAATCCAAATTAGTCTGATCTAAATTGAAAATATATGAAACTTTATTTGAAATTAAAACAAGTTTTATTTAAGTTTGAGTGGCTTGGAAAGAAAAAAATCCATTTTATATCAAACTCAATTGTACTTTATAAAATATTTTCTTCATTTATATCTTAAACTATTTCTAACGTATTTTGCTATTATTAAAGTAATTCTATAGTAGAGATATGATTTGTTCAAATGTATTTATTTAAAATAACAATCTCTAAATATATAGAAAAATAGATAAATGTTATTTTTCTTTATAAATAAAAATAAAATTAGCAATCTTTATTTTACAGGAAAAAAATATGAATGAGGTGGAGTACTTTTGTCTTTAAATATTACTATTATATATATATGTATTAATATAAATATAGAAGTGAGTTTGAAGTTATTCTTAGTCGAAATTCATATTAAGCTTTTCTATATTATGAGTTACAGAAAGACGCAAAAGATTGTTTACGTCAAGTGCAAAAAGATATTAATAGATAAAAAGATATTATTTACATGTTTGAAGTGCTTTATGTTTTTTCTGTTATATAAATGAGTTATCCCTGAGAACTGATTACCATGAATCTGAATACTAGTAATAACTAATGGCTATACGTTTGATTGTTAGATAAGTAATACATAGGTCGGTGCATGGTGTGAACGCATTAACCTGGTGAGAAGAACCCACATGCTTTAAGGTCTACTGTGGAATGTTCTTCAAAAATCAATGAGTCAGCGATTGTAAAAAGTTTTCAAATATTTTAAGGAACTTAATATAAATACGCGACAGTACGTAAAAACCTAACAATAGATAAATTTAAGAATATGTGTTCCAAAAAAGAAGAAGAAAAGGAAAAATTCAAGAAAATATAATCGGTGATCTACGCACTATCTAAAAGCCTTTGGCTTTGTATGTTTTTATTTCTTTTTGTTTTTTAATATGAAAGCTGGTTTACAAAAAAAAAAAAACCTTCCAAGTACAGAATACAGTTAGATATTCGGGGGTATAATATGATTAATAAATGATTGATTACATATTTACAACTAAAAATAAAGTCATACTTATTAATTTATACGTTAGTTAATGGCCTTTATAAATGAATTTGTTCGAGCGTACCACTCCAACACTATTAGTATCGATGTCAATTTTCCTAATGCTACGCCTATATTCGAGGACTAAGCGTAATGGATGTCATCATTCCCTTGCTTTTTTTTTTGTTTTTGCTTATATTCTTGATTTTTTTTTTTTTTTTGGTCAACTTGCTTATATTCTTGATAATATTACATGTTTGTATATATTATTTATGGACGGACATGTGTAGATCTAGAAATTTAGAACAGAGTTCCAAAATTTACATTGAATAGTTATTCATGATCTGATGGTTTATTTAATTATACACATTTTACAACTGATCTTTAGAAGAAGATAATGTAAGAAAATGAAGAACTGAGTAAAGAACAAGAGAGAGAGATGAGAGAAAAGAGTAAAGAAGGAGAAACAATTTCCTTAGATCTGAAAAGTATCATTACAACAGGTTATCAAGAAGAAAATAGAAACTGAATAGACTTATCCTAAAGGCTAAACATTCCCTGGCTTACTAAGAAAGCTACAATAAAATATCTAGCTGTTTTTACTGTAGCTCCGCGAATACTGTTCATTGTGGGTTTACTCTCTTTTGGCAAGCCTTGATATCTTTAACCTTGGGCTGACCTTGCTGGATAAAAGTTTCTTCTCTTTATTCCTTTATGTCAATACTCCCCCTCAAGCTTTACCATAAGGTATGGTGAAGCTTGGAACCCATGAAAGACATCCCTCATTAAAACCTTTTGTGTGAAAAACCCAATGGGACAAAAACACACAAGAGTAAAAAGAGTAGATACTTTATGGCTTAAGGGGATCATGATCTAGTCAGGTCTATGAGTCCCAATCTCGGATGAATGAACTCACATACCTTAGTGCTTGCTCCTTTGGTGAAGATATCAGCTAGCTGGTCTTCACTTCTAGTGTAGCAAGGTAAAATAATCTTCTGCTTCCACAGCTTGTCTCACTTTGTGACAATCCACTTCAATATACTTTGTCCTTTCATGAAACACTGAGTTTGAAGCTATATGAATGGACCGCCTGGTTATCACAGTGCATGGTTATTGGTGTTGGTGTCTCTATGCCCAAGTCTCTTAGCAAGTTTCTGATCCAAATGAGCTCACTAGGTCAGCTTTCTCATTGCTCTATATTCTGCCTCAGCACTTGAACATGATACCACCTTTTGCTTCTTGCTTTTCCAAGTAACTAGATTGCCTCCAATGAAGGTGCAATAGCCTGTAGTAGACCTCCTGTCCTACTCTATCACCAGCCCAATCTGCATCACAATATCCTACAATCTCTGTGCTCTTGTTGCAACCCATCCAAACACCTTGACCCGGAGCCTCCCTTAGGTATCTCATGATCCTTTCCACCATATTCCAATGATGAACCTTAGGTGCTTGCATATGCTGCTGACTTGGTTCACAGCAAAACAAATGTCTGGTCCTTGTAATGGTGAGATAGATCATCTTCCCAACCATCCTCTTATAGAGCTTGAAGTCTCCAAATGGTTTATCTTCAAACTCCCCCTCACGCAAGACTTTGTAGCCTTCTTCAAGTGGTGTTTTAGCTACTCTTGCTCCAAGATTTCCTGCCTCATTTAAAAGATCAAGTGTGTACTTTCTTTGAGATAAGAAAAGCCCCTCTTTAGAGCGGCATATTTCTATCCCTAGAAAGTACTTTAACTCACCCAAATCTTTAATATCAAAGGTAGACTTAAGAAACACTTTAGTATAGATGATACCTTCCTTGTCACTTCCTGTGATGATGATATCATCCACATAGATCAGAATTACCACAATTCCTTGCTTGCTTGTGAGGGTGAAGAGTGTATGATCAGCTTCTGATTTTACAAACCCTCTTCCATTGAGAGTTGTACTCAGTTTGTGATACCAAGCTCTTGGTGACTGTTTTAATCCATAGATTGCTTTCTTCAACCTTAGGACATTCCCTGGCTTGACCATATCTTCCATACCCGGAGGTGGCCTCATGTAAACCTCATCCTCTAGCTCTCCTTGAAGAAAAGCATTCTTAACATCCATCTGCCATAAATCCCATTCCAGGTTCACTGCCAAGGAGAGTACAATCCTTATGGTGTGAAGTTTAGCTACTGGTGCAAAGGTATCCAAATAGTCTTCTCCATAGACTTGAGTGTATCCTCTTGCAACTAGCCTCGTCTTCCTCCTTTCTGGTTTTCCATTGGCAAGATACTTGATTGTGAAGAGCAAACGGCTTGTAACAGCTTTCTTCCCTTTGGGAAGCTCAGTTTCATAAAAAGTATCATTCTTTATCATGGCACCAACTTCATCCCGAACTGACTCTCTCCACTCTTCATGCTCCATGGCTTCTTCATAAGTCTTTGGAATATACTCTTGATCCAGATTACAGATGAAGACTACATGTTCTTGAGGATAACTTGCAAAAGAACATGTTGCTTGGATAGGGTGAGCCACTACATTGTTGTTGGAGTACACTCTGGTGTCGACCCACTTGGATGGTTTCTTCACTCTTGTACTCCTTCTTAATGATTGAATTTGTTGCTCTTCTACCACTGCTTCTTCCTGTCCTTGATGCTGATTTTCACTAGACTGATCAGATTTATCTCCATCTTGATCATGTGTGCTTACTGGATCATCTCCTTCTTGTGGCTGTGATTCAGGTTCATTGCCCTCCTCATGATCAGGATGGACTGTTCCCACAACTGGTACTGCTTCATCATTGTTTCCACCAGCTGGTGGTGTGGGAGAAGTCCTTGGAACCTCGCTGCTCCTGAGGCTGGCTGATGCCTAGACTCTCAAGAATGATTCTCAAGTTGTTTGCCCTATCCGAAGGTCCTTGTGAGAGATCTTGAAGGTTTTCCCAACTCTTCTCCTCATAATACCCCTTAGATTCCACAAACTTAACGTCCCTTGAGATCATAACTCTTCTTGAATCAGGAATGTAGCACTTGTAACCTTTCTGCGTGTGGGAGTATCCAATAAACATGCCCTTGACACTCTTGGCTTCTAGCTTGTTTCTCATTTCTCCTGGTGTCAAGACATAACAAACACACCCAAACACACGTAAGTGATCAATTGGAGGTTTAATTTTGTTTAATACCTGAAAAGGTGAGATATCTTGGAGCACTTTGGTGGGGATTCTGTTGATTAGATAGCATGCTGATACCACAGCATCTCCCCAAAATCTTTTAGGAACATTTTTGTGGAACATCATGCTTCTTGCAACCTCCATAAGATGACGATTCTTCCTTTCAGCAACTCCATTTTGTTGAGGTGTGTATGGGCAGCTTGTTTGATGGATTATCCCATGTTTTGCTAAGTGGTGTTTGAAGGCATTACTTGTATATTCCCCACCATTATCGGACCTGAAAATTTTGATCTTGGAATTGAAATGGTTAGATATATAGTTTTGGAAGTTAATAAAAGCTTCTAAAACTCTATCTTTAGTTTGAATCAGGGTGAGCCAAGTGTATTTTGATATTTCATCTATGAAAGTAACAAAATACTTATGGTTCTCCTTAGACACACACGGTGCTGTCCAAACATCAGAGTGCACAAGATCAAAACAATTCTCATAAATAGTCATCGATTTAGGAAAAACAGATTTATGATGTTTACCAAGAATACAAGCCTCACAACTTTCATTCTTAAAAGATAGATTAGGTAACATCAGACCTAAGGCACGAGAATGAGGGTGACCTAATCTAGCATGCCATAACACATCACTAGCTAAAACAGAAGCAGAATTAAAAGCACAAGATAAATCTGAAACTTTGGTGTCTTCAAGCAAATACAGCTCTCCCTTGCTCACACCTTTTCCCAGCATCTTACTGGTCTTAATATCCTGAAAGCAAACATCATTAGGACTAAAAATAACATTGCAATTTAGATCATTAGTTGCTCTTTTAACAGATAAAAGGTTGGAAGTAAAGGTAGGCATATAAAAAGCTTGAGATTCTTTATCAAACAGTTTCAGATTTCCTACTCCTTCAATTGGAATTCTATCACCATTTGCAATCGCAACACTGCCTAGAGCTGGTTTAATATCACTAATCAGGCTAGCATCTCTAATCATATGATGAGAAGCTCCTGAATCAATGATCAAAGGTCTAGCAGTGTGAGAAGCATTGTGCATAGAATTTAAAGCATTAACACTAGGGTTACCAGAATTTGCATTGAGAGCCTTGATAAGGGCCTCAATGTCTGACTTGCGGATGAATGTATCATCAGGAGACGGACTGGGACATGGCGTGAGAGGTGGATCCACCAGTGTGGGTTGTCGAGATCATAGCTCTTCCATCTTCTCCCATGCGCATGGAGCTTAGTGCTGAGTACTCATGAGCTTTTGCTTCATGTGCTCTGGCCTGGTTGTACTTGTTGGTTGAAGCTGGCCTGAGGTGAGGGTGGAGGATCCAAGCAGTTGGTTTTGGAGTGTCCTAACTTCTTACAATGTTCACAAGTCACTTGCTTGTCTCCTCCTCCCCTTGGTTTGAAATGAGCTTTGTTAGCTGCTGCACCTTCCACCTTCTCAATCTTGTTTGCCATAGGCAGCTCCCCTTTTCCTACCAAAGAGACCATCTGAGCCTATCTCCTTTTGAAGTTGAGCACACACATCATCATAGCTTGGGAGCTCCTTCTCTCTCAATATGTGTCTGACCACATCAGTGAAGCCTGGGCTGAGTGTGAGGAAGCAACCCAAAGATCTTATCTTGCTCACGCCTAGCTTCAAGTGTCTCAGGGTCATTGGTGCCTGGCCTTAGCATCTCAAGCTCAGACCACAACTGACTATATTTCCCAAGGTGCTTGGTAAAATCCCCTTCTTCTTGTTGCAAGTTGTTGATGGATCTCTTCACTTCATATATTCTGGTGAGATTTGAAGTGTTGCCATACACCCTTTGCAAAGTATCCCACAACTGTTTTGGGGTTGCACAGTGTGAGTAAGTGTCCATAAGAGGACCATCAAGAGAGCTATGCAAGATAGACAGCACCATGAGATCATCATGACCCCATTTGCCTTCATCTACCACTACAATCTCCTTGCCATCTTCTCCTTGGGTGATTTGCTTTGGAGCTGAACTTGAAGTAACATGCTCCCAAAGACCTCTTCCTCCAAGGGCTGCTCTGGTCATTCTTGACCAAGTAATATAGTTTCCTGGTCCTTTGAGTGTACATGGGATGTGAACTGCTCTGTAGTGCTCCATCTTCTTGTTAACCACCAACAGAAAAAAAGAATTAAAAATTTAAGAACACTCAAGAACACTTAAGAACACAGATTTATTATTCACTGGATTTAAAATAAATCTGAAGAGAAAATCTGAGAAATAAACTTGAGAATCAATAGAGAAAGAGTAACAGAGTGTTGTTTGCGGAAGAGAAAGGTAATCAGGAGCTTACAGCTCTGATACCATGTAAGAAAATGAAGAACTGAGTAAAGAACAAGAGAGAGAGATGAGAGAAAAGAGTAAAGAAGGAGAAACAATTTCCTTAGATCTGAAAAGTATCATTACAACAGGTTATCAAGAAGAAAATAGAAACTGAATAGACTTATCCTAAAGGCCAAACATTCCCTGGCTTACTAAGAAAGCTACAATAAAATATCTAGCTGTTTTTACTGTAGCTCCGCGAGTACTGTTCATTGTGGGTTTACTCTCTTTTGGCAAGCCTTGATATCTTTAACCTTGGGCTGACCTTGCTGGATAAAAGTTTCTTCTCTTTATTTCTTTATGTCAATAGATAATACATAGCCCAAACTCGACCGCCCTAACAGTGATCATAAGGATACTAATTGGGTGACAGAGTAAATCTAATTAAAAATGTCAAATCAACTCTGTTAAGTGGTCTCTTGCATTTTATTTTTATATAATCTAATAATATATGCTTTTACTAAAGAATTATATTTTGATAAATAAACATAGGGCAATTCTCTCTAAACATATATATGTTATAGTTTATTTTTTCATAACTGATAATAATTACCATAAATAAAATAATATTAGTTTTAAGTTTGAGGTAAATGGTATGAAATTTATTTAAACTAATATTAGAGAAATAATTGTAACTACATAGTTAAACAAAATATTTTATATGTGTTGTTCTGCAAAATCTTTTTCATTTGTATTTGTTCTGCTTGATATATTATGTGTTTGATTTACAATTTTTTGTCATGAGTCCCATTTGAAGCCATAGTTGTATACGTGTATGGTGCACACAGAAAAAGTTGTATGTATAAGCTTCTTTTTTTTGTTGCACCAGTTGTATGTATAAGCTAAGCTGGATCTTAATAGCACCAAATTAAACAGTGCATAAATGAAGTGGAAAATGTATGTACATGTCAAAGATCCATGTGGCATTTAATATTTTAAATTTAAATTTTCTTTTCTTGTTAAGAGTTTTAATTTAAAATTTCCCAAGTGTCGTATACAAATTAGATCAAAAGAAAGATCAGCATATGCCCTAGAGCCTAAATGGTATAAAAGCGTGGGTCCTATACAAACTTCTCATGAACTGATCTCTTCATCATTCTTCTCCTCCTTCTCACTAAATTATCCCCACAAAAAACTTCAAGATCCTCCAAACAAGTTCTTGATCTAAATCACAAATATTCCTAGGAAGATTTAATCACTGGTGGACTTTGTGCGTGTGTAGCATATACGTTCATATATGTATATGTATGAGGAGGAAAAGAACAATATTGTTAATAGTCAAGAAGGACTGAGATTGGAGATGGCCTTTCCACAGCATGGATTCATGTTTCAGCAACTTCATGAAGATAATGCTCATCACTTACCTTCCCCTACCTCTCTCCCTTCTTGCCCTCCTCATCTCTTCTACGGTAAGTATTCTCTCTCTATATATACACAATTACACATAATTAAAGACCCTACCAAATCATGATTTGAAGTGGTAAACCTTTTTGTAGACTCTAATCACTGCGTAATTCACATAATGAATACATGTTAGGAGATTATAGTCTAGATCTTGAACTTGAATTTCCCAAAACTAAATTTAGTTTTTGTTTTTGGGTGTAGGAGGAGGAAACTACATGATGAACAGATCAATGTCGTTCACGGGAGTGTCAGATCACCATCATATAACTCAAAAAAGCCCGACCCCGACGAACATGAATGATCAGGACCAGGTGGGAGATGAAGACAATCTATCAGATGATGGGTCCCATATGATGTTGGGAGAGAAGAAGAAGAGGCTGAATTTAGAGCAAGTTAGGGCATTAGAGAAAAGCTTCGAGCTAGGGAACAAGCTGGAGCCTGAAAGGAAGATGCAGCTTGCTAAGGCCTTAGGGTTGCAGCCTAGACAGATTGCGATTTGGTTTCAGAACAGGAGAGCTAGGTGGAAGACAAAGCAGCTTGAGAGAGACTATGATTCTCTCAAGAAACAATTCGATGTTTTGAAATCGGACAATGATTCTCTTCTAGCCCACAACAAGAAACTCCATGCTGAGGTATATTTTATATTTCATCACGTTAGTTCTACAAGCTAAAGATTTTCGATAAAAGTGAGATGAATGTAACATAAAAATAAAACTAAAAATGATACGCAAGTTTTTAACAAGCCACTAGACTATGGATATAGTTCGGTTCATATCTATATGACTAAGTAATTCTTTTTTTTTAACAACGACTAAATGATTCTTTGTGTGGATAATTTGTAGAATTTAATCATGAATTACTTTATATCATTAATCAAGCATTTACTGAAATAAAATGCTCATGGACTAACACGTAGTCAGCGATCTTAGAACGGCTTTAAATTTTATTATTATGGACTAACACAGATATATACAGTATTAGATTGTTGACAGGCTCTTGATCCAACGCAAAGATGTTTGTCAAAATAACATTAAATATACATTATTTGTTTTATTTCTTAATAAAGATTCTTGTGTACATACATTTTAATGTAATAGAAGCTCCATGTGCTTGTGGAGTTGACATTTACGATAAGTTATTTTATTTAACACATTAATAAATTTATGCGAGAATAAATTTCTCCACTAACTTAAGTTTACGTGTGGTGATATTGGACCTGGTACACAAAAACAGGTAGTGGCATTGAAGAAACAAGACCGTAAAGAGTCAGGAAAGATCAAGAGAGAATCAGCAGAAGCTTCATGGAGCAACAATGAAAGCACGGAAAATAATAATAATAGTTCAGAGGGGTTGAAAGATCTTTTCCCATCTTCAATTCGATCTGTGACAACGAGCACCACCTCCGCTCATATTGATCATCAGATGGTTCAAGATCAAGGATTTTGCAATATGTTCAATGGTATTGATGAAACGACGTCGGCTGGTTATTGGGCATGGCCTGATCAGCAACAACCACATCACAATCATCATCATTTCAATTGATTATATCGTCCAAGCAGAGCATCATAATCCTGATCAACATCATCGTGATATCATTACCATCATCAAAAGAAAATTTCGTTGATTTTTTTAATTTGAGTATTTTTGAAATTATTTGTTATTGTTTCAAATGACATTACATCGTATTTTTCGCGTTTGCTGTTTCTTTTGGGTTTGTAGAAAGTGGGTGTATAGAGAGGATATTCAACAATTTTTTTAGAATGATAATTTTTTGTTTAATAAATGAAATTTATATCTTCCAAATTTTTTTTGAGATCAAGTATTATGTAGTATCGTATATCACAACGCACTACTCATTAAATTCTTTCTAAATGATCACTACTTATTAATTAAAATATATAACTAGAGATTTCACCAGTATTGATAAAATTAATTGGTAAGTTAATATCGTGACAAACTTGAGATGCATATTTGACAAAAAAAATTGATGAAAAAAAATCAGATGCATGTGCTTTCGAGTGGGGTTCCAGCTCTGTCATTGACACAAAATAAGCCATAAAATATTTATTATATCTGATATTTTCCATTTACCTTTTAACTTTTTTTTGAACAAATTTACCTTTTAACTTAAATAATTCTTTCTGTAAAATTTTCAAAATTATTTTAGTAAAGTTCAAGAATATGTTCCGATTATATTTTACTTTGTTTTACAATTAATGTATACTACCTTGACTCTTGAGCATAATGTAGAATTACAAGACCAAAAAAGGAACATGTAATATATATGGACGTTATTATTTGACAATTGTAGATAATAATGATAGTGGTAACTGGTAGATGAGGAAGAGCACTGGAAGCACACATTCGAAAGACGAAGAAGAAAAGTCCAATAAGAGAACAGATTTGAAACAGTGTCTTCATCTAGCTAACTTTTCTGATCTATGATGCTTTGGGGTTTAACTTTAACATATACTAAATGTAATATTAAAAAAAATTAATATTCATATATTTTGTCATTATACAAGAGAACAAACAGAGTACAGAATATTTCTCTTCTTTGTGGGCTCTCCATGTGACCTCACTGCCACCACCACTTCACTTCCCACAGAAAAACTCAAAACTTGCGATTGTGAAAGCTATAGCTTAACCGCATCACTTAAAACTACACAACATACATTTATTTGTTTTGAACCCACACAGTGTTTCGTATGGTGTCGCATCCATCCCCATTATTTAATATGATAAATCATCCGAGAGAACTTTTCACTAAAAATCGGTATATCGATTGTGTGAAACCAAAGTTAGCGAAAGATTATAAATTTATGACCAGATCCTAAAATCATTTGCCAACTGCGCTAATCTATTCAGATGTGATACACCTTTAGTTACATACGTAATATGTCCCACGTACTTGCATACGCAACTTTATGGAATATATATATAACTAGATAGCATGTGAGATCATGGGGTCGTCGTAGGTATTATATGGTTGTATAAGAATTTTGGTGAAGTGCACATGTTTATGTTGATGGTTTATGGATAGGTCAACTCCTAAATTCTCTGTTTCTAATCTATCGTTTGATTTAGTAAACACCGTCATAACGAATAGATAGACCCGCGTTAATTGCATTTAAATGTATTTTAATCTACGATATTAAAAGTTATTCAAATATTTATATTTCATCCTGACCAGTTACCACCATTTGTGACAAAATCCTATGAAAAATTCTGACATTCCCATAAACACAGCGTGGTGGACATTAATGTATACCTTTTTAATTATATTGCTTGTGAAATGTACCTAGTAATAACGTGTAAGTATACATAGACAGTGCATTTTATCCGTTAAATTTGATTCAATTTGTTATTTGTTCTTATTCAATTTAAAAATCTGGATATTCGTAAGTTTTCAAAGCAAAACAAATATTAAAAATCAGTATCCATTAAAAACGAAACAAATTACAAATACTAAAAAATTTAGAGACGGATATTCGATCCCCTCTGATTTTTATACAAATAGAAATATATCTACTATTAAATATAGAGTTTTAAATATATAATATTATATAATTATTATTTAAATATACTTTATTCACTTTTATTTTAAAAGTTATGAAAATATTAAATTAAAAAAGAATATAAAATCTTTATACAAAACTACAATTTTTCTAAAAACATTTGTTTTATAAGAAAAATTATAATTTTAAAAATTTATATAACATATAGTTTCATTAATTTTTTAATTTATATTTCTATTATGTCAAAAAAATATTTCTAAAAAAAAATTGATATTATTTTTTTCTAGATTTACTTGTATTGAATAAAATGGACGAAGTATTTATAAATATCAATGAATATTCACAAATATACAAAAAAAATTGGATATCCGTGAAAATCGAATATCCGTAACAAAACAAATCAAAAAATCAAATATCCGTGAAATATGAACCAAATCATAAATACTGAAAATATACTACTATTCGATTCGTGCCTACGTCTACATATAACTTTGAACAGAATGTACAAATTGATGGTCAATAATGAAACATCCGCAAAGGATTCTATACATCATATTTCATTCAACATCTGTAAATTGGTAAATTATAAACTCACTCTTTTTCCACTTTCTTATATACTTTGATTATTTAGTTCAAAAGGTCTAATTATACAAAAAAATCTCAGAATATTCTATTTTTAATCACAGTTTGAAAAATAACAAAAGCTAAGGGGGAGACGAGAAATTCCATTCCCACGAGCACATCTCAACATCTGCTCAAAAGGTAATTTGTATTTGATTGGTTAATAAGTGAATAAACTCTCCAAAAATATGCTTTGTATAAAAAAACGTCAAGATTCTTGAAAC
This sequence comes from Raphanus raphanistrum subsp. raphanistrum, assembly GCA_019706035.1. Taxonomy (NCBI): domain Eukaryota; kingdom Viridiplantae; phylum Streptophyta; class Magnoliopsida; order Brassicales; family Brassicaceae; genus Raphanus; species Raphanus raphanistrum. Next base: position 2,843,811 of record CM033982.1, on the reverse strand, counting down.
ACTTTGTACATGAGAGCATCTTCTTGAGATTGATAGTTGTTAACTAATGTGGCTCCTTTTTTGACGACATGCAATGTGTCTCACATATACAATTAAACCCTTCGAGGTCTTGAGATTTTTTTCCTCTATGATCTTTATATGGTTATGGGAAAGAAACGATATATACCAAAACAAAGAAAAAAACAAATTAGTGTTACATATGGATGCATAAACTTTTTGTACAGAATAATTAATTACACGTTATAGTTTCATGAAATTTGAAAGATCGAGAGCTATTACAAACTTACAATCTATCTAGTTTCATCTTTGTAGATATTGATTATAGTTCCAAAGGTACTTTATGAAACAATAGAAAACTTGAAGAGCATGGTGTGTTTGTATGTTTTCCCTGGTTCAACAATCTGTGAAGGAAACTTCGGATTATTTACTGAGTTTGGATAACCTTGTGTCTCTAGACATAGTCCGGCGAAAGCTTGGTAAGTCGTCCCATTCTTTCCCTTGATGTCCTTTAACATTCCACCGGTATAGAATTGCAAACCGGGTTGGTTTCCGGATAACTCCAATTTTCTTCCAGATTTCTTATCTACGAGTTCCACGATTTTCCTCATCTTATCAGCTTTACCATCCAAACAATAGTTTATATCATATCTGCAAGAAAAAATTTCAATAAATACAAATATACCATTAGACAGAGCCGGTTCCGAACAAAACGCTATAAAACATTCGTTTTGACCTTTAAATTCTAAAAGGCTATTAGACATTTTTTATAGCCTCCAAACCATGAAATTTTTTTTATATAATTAAAGATTCATCATAAAATGTTTATAGTCTCCAAAATTTATGCTCTGCCATTAGATGACATGGATTATAAACCTACCTAAACTTATGTTTTTCGCAAAGTATCTATATGTACTCACCCTGTTTTAAGATCCTTCATATTATCTTTAATACGACGGAGTTGAAGAAAATCGTACGATGTTCCTTTCACCGGAGATATCTCTCCGGTGGGAATGAGTTCACCGTCAACGGGAGTGTAACTTGACCCGAGGATCTGTATTTCTTCAGACAAAATATCTCCGGCGTTGTGACCACCAAGATTCCAATATGTATGATGGGCTAAGTTTATCGGAGTTGCTTTATCTTTAGGCTTTGCCTCCATTACCACACTCAGTTCATTTTCTTTCTCAAGTTTGTAGGTCACCGTGACATTGACTTCTCCGGGGAACCCTATTGATACCAAAAGAAATAAATTAGTAATCATTAAATGTACTTTCCAAAAAGGCCTTGGCGTGGAATAAAACAATTGAAAAGAAACAAGACCTTGATCTCCATCAGGACTTGTGTAAGTGAATACAATATGAGGTTTCTTGCCATCATACTTATGTTTTTTAACTCCCCACACAACATCGCCAAACCCTTTCTTCCCACCTAAATTAAACAAAAATGTTAATTAATCATATCATTATACTCTCAGAATCGTAATTAAAATTAACTAATTATGCTTTAGCACTCATAATTAATTTACCATGAAGTGTGTTTTTGCCATCGTTGGCGGTAGTCTTGTACTCTTTACCATTCAATTTGAACTGGGCCTTTCCTATTCTATTCGCTACTCGTCCCACCGTTGCTCCAAAATAGACCTTGTCGGTCTGATTTGCCATTACAAGGTATATTAATATAGCATAATACAAAAGTAAAATAAAATCGTCGAAAGAAATAAATTCATAATAAAATAACATCAATCATAAAAATTTAAATACATGGAAAATATTATTTTCACTTTTTATACGCACCTTATAGCTTTTGACGCTATCATAACCAAGAACAATATCACCAGTTTTTCCTGAAAATTTAGAGATAAAATTTAAATAAAGTGTTTATAAAATATGAGTTTGTTATTTGATTTCCAACATTTAAAATGTTTGGTTGACTAACCATTTTTGTCCGGGAAATGAAGAGACATGATTGAAGCACCCCAGTTTGTGAGTTTGATGGTTATATTTCCCTTCTTGAGCTCATATAATCCAATATTATCTTTTTCATTATCATCCGCATCAACTTCATCTTTATCATCATCGTCATCGTCATCATCATCATCGGTGTCATCATCAGTGTCATCATCGGTATCAGATTCATCATCATCATCATCGTCATGTTCACCCTTCTTTTTATCCTTATGCTCCTTTTCATCATCATCATCATCATCATCATCACTATCACTACCATTTTTATGATGATCTGCGCTCTTCTTCTTATCACCATCCTTCTCATGATCACCCTTTTTATGCACCTTATGCTCTTTGTTTTCATGTTGATCATCTTTTTTATGCACTTTATGCTCTTTCTTTTCACGTTGATCATCCTTTTTATGCACACCATGCTCTTTCTTTTCATGGTGATCACCCTTTTTATGCGCATCATGCTCTTTCTTTTCATGTTGATCATCCTTTTTATGCACATCATGCTCTTTCTTTGTGTCCTTCTTATCAACATCAGAACCGGCTTTATCATCAGTTACCTTTTCTCCTCCTTTCTCTTCATGTTTACTTTTATGAACAACTTCTGTCTCTTTCTGACTACTCTCCTCAGGTTTTGATGTCACTTCTGTGTCGTGCGCAGATGACAAACTTACCACAACTCCTAATGTAACCAATATAACTAAACATAATAAAATAGTAACTCTCGCCATGTTCAAGGAGAAAAAAAATTACTAGTAATATGATTTATTTTTTATTTTTTTTGGAACACACTAAAAGTAATATGAATAAAGATGAATGCTATGTGAGTATTTATATGTTGAATGCTATTAGATAAAGAAGACTAAAATAGGAAATTGCGAAGAATTGGTGATTCGTAGAGAAGTTCGGAGATAAAACCGGATTGCATCAAGATTTTAAAAGATAAGCACAAACGCATCATCGTTTCTATGTGCCTCACAAAATCATTTGGGCCTTTTCGTTGAACATTTATCATCAAGGCCCAATTGTAGGCCCACTAAGGTTCTAGAAGAAAAACATTCAAATTTTATATTAATACATTGCTATAACTAAGTTCACATCAATTGTACATTTAATTTGGTCTATATGAATAGGCACGAACAAGAATTAACATCCTTTTTTTTTTGCTAAAGAGAAAGAATTAACATCTTCCGAGTTCTGATGCAATAATACTACAACACCTAATGAAAAAAATCACCCCAAAAATTAACAAAGGAGATTCTTTTGATACAATAACTAGCTTTTCTCTTCCTTGTTCACGAAACTAGTCGTGGAAGATGATGAAGAAGAGTTCTTGAACATAGATAGCTGAAGTTGCGACGATGGTTGATCCGAAGACGCACCCGTTTGATTATTTGCCATTATGTTAGACATCAATAAGCTGCTAAAATATCCTCCACATCCTTTGATGTTATTCGTCGCGGCAGTTTGCTGAACATTGTTGCTAATAGGATGCACGATCTGTTTCTCCCCGTTGGATCCAACCATGGATGAGATCGCAGCAGCGATCACGGTCTGGAAACTTGGGTCGGAAGTAAGCGCTTTCGTTAGGGTTTCAGTCAAGGATTGGCTATTTTGGACTGTTTTACCTAGGTTGGACGTTCCAAATTGTACATTGTTGTAAGGATATGGAGTATAAGAAGAATACCCACTGCTCCAAATCGCGGGTATGTTGAGAGTGGTTGATGATGATGATGGATTAGAAGAGAAATTTAGGCTTGTGGATGGGAATTTTTGGAAAGAGTTGGAGAATTTGTTGAAATTTAAAGAAGGCAATGAAGAAGAGGAAGAGTGTTGTGGTGCAGTGAGGTCTAGAGTGACTGTAGGGTGTAATGGAGAATGAAGTGTGGGTGAATAGAAGGATTTGTTGTTGTTGATAAATCTTGAATTGTCATAGAGGTTGTTTCCGATCATTTCGGCAGCGGATGAGGAGGAGGAGGAGGAGCCGGAGAGGAGCATGGAGGCGGCGGCTGAAGTAGTGGAGGCCATGGTGGTGGCTGAGAGAGGAAGAGGATGGCTGTGTGTTCCTTCATAGGTTGTGATTAGTATGGACATGTCGTCTGCACATCTTTGGACCTAAAATATCCAATATAGTTTAAGACAAATAATTAAGACACACAATAGAGGACATGTCTTTTACTTGATATAGTTTGTATTTCACTATTGTTTTTTTTTTCATTATTGTTCTTCCATAGTTATAAAATAAAGAATAAAATCAGAGATATAATTGAATTATTTTGTAGATATGTACCTGTTTTCTAACGGGACATCCAGGTGCAACGGTGCAGCGATAGTATGCTCGTGGACATGGGTTTCCTTTCGCAATCTTTTGACCATATTTTCTCCATTGACAACCATCATTCATCTATACAACATACAATTTAATCAAACTTGTCCCAGTTAGTGGCACAAATAAATAATAATCATAATATTAAAGTTCATCAAACGTGTATATATATATATAGATTAAAGAACGTACCGTTGGTGTGTCACATCTCGCTCTAACACAAACTCTAGCTCTCTTTACATGATTTTGCTGACCGGCCTCTCCTTCAACATCGCCACCGGAGTCAGGTGCCGGAGAGCTTCTCTTCCCGGTCACTTTACCTGGCGGCAAAGTTTCTCCCGGAGCTTCTTCGGAGCTATTTTCCTGGCTAGATAAACTCCCGTTACTGAATCCTAACGTCAAGCCAGCCTTGGTCAACTCTTCGTTAGCGTTGACTTCTTTGCTGATCGCGTCTGATTTATCTTCCTTTTTAGAGGTGTTATCACTCCGAGAAGCTCTTCTCCCGAGGGAAAGAGACACAAGCCCGTGTTCTTGATCACAAGAACTCAAGTCCGTTGTCGCCTTCTGAAGACGAACCATGTTTTGATCTTGAGTTGGGTTGTTGGAAGCTTCTTGTTGAACTATGTCAAAGAATCTGAGCTTGAGAGATTTGTAATCACTTTCAATTCGTTCGAGCATCCCTTTAAGTTTCTCGTTCTCTTCCTTTACCTCGCTCATCTCCGCCTTGGCAGATTCAAGCTCTTGATGATCGTCATCACCCTAAGATCATTGAGTAATATATATTTTAAGATCCCAACTAATAGTAAATTGCTCCAAGAATTTATTTGTTACATAAATGATAAAACATGGCGGTCCTTACTAAATTTTAACGAATTATTCAAATCCTATATCAAAAATAAACTTTAGGTGAAGAATATATAATCTTCTATTCTTTTTGAAACTAGTAAATATTGAGTTTTTATATTAACTACGGTACGCAAAGCAATTATACAGAGTAGAAGATCTATCTCAGAATTACGTAATCGCATACAACAAAATAACAAATCTAAATGCCTTCCCGTATGCATATAGAATTTTAAATATGTGAACATATGAGTTGTACCTTACTAGATTCAAGGATTTGAGCAGATCCAAGAACTTTATCCTTAAGAAGAGAATCTGAAGGGGATAATTTCAGAAGAACCTCCATTTTTAGAAATATAAGAAGATCGTTGTCTTCTTCTTTGAATTTTGTTCTTCTTTTGTTGTCTGTTTCTTCTCCACAGACTTAATAAAACTCTTTTACTTATAGCCAGTTGTGTAGTTTCTTCTAGGGGACCCAAAACGTCAACACTTCAACATGTTCAATTTTTTATTCTATTTTAATTGAATTCCGGGACATTTTCCTACAATCCTATATGTGTTATTTATTTAACTAATAACTAGATATAAATAAATAAATTATTTACTGACTTTGTTGTTGATAATACTACTTCTCTGTTGATAATATCAAAAGTATATCTTTTGTAATCAAAGTCTCTTTTTAGAACAATCATCAAAATATCCTTGTTTCATATGTTTTAATATTATGAAAAATAATTTTTGAATAAAAAATGAATCCCATAATATTTATAATACAATTTTACTGAGCCCATATTTAAGTAAAATTATAAGTGTAACATTACTGAATTTAATGAATAGTTTTCAGAAGGAAAACCGTGATGATTTCACATAAAGTTCTATTTCTTGTTTTTTCTTAACTGAACCATTTGTAGATAAAGTTATACATGGATCTTGGTTATTTAAATGTAGTATTATGAAAATATCCAAATGCAATAAATGAAATTACTATAAGAGCCTAATTATACGGCGCCAAATAGAGATTGTATAATGTGAAGGGAGATATCCTTGAAGCTTCATGGAAGAAGACTTCTTCTATGTCTTGGCCTGACATCACATGAGCATTCGTCAACTCCTTAAATCTTTTTTTTTTGTAAACTAACTCCTTAGATCTTATATTACTTGCTTAGTTAACGAGTTTCTTTGCAGTCCCTCATCGTAGACATGTAATTTATATACTATTCCAAACATGCATACGGTTGCATATTCATATTCACACAATCAATGCATTCAATTTATCTAAGTGTATCACATGTCTGGTCAACAATCGATATTGTTGCATAATAACGGTGTATAGTTCGTCAGCTTTTGTGTTCTACCATTCTAGTGACACAAGTTATTTTCTCACTTAGTGTTTCGAATATCTTTTTCTGTGTATTATAATCATAAGTTCGTTTATAATTAGTAATCTTAACTAAAAGGAACTAGATGACGTCATAAAACTATAACAAACAAGATATATTGGCTATCAATTCATTAAAAGCAAATTTATATTGAAATTATCAAACCTAGTTCATATATGATCAGAAAGTAGACGAAAATATCACGCATTTTATTATAGTGGTGTATATGTAAACCTGGTTCAAATGGTGTATATGTATACCGGTCAATACGCAGGTCACACACGGTAATTATATGATTTTGTCAACTATGGACTTTGTTAATAAACAGAAAACTAATGGTTTTCCAATGTTATTATCATATCGTGTCACATCTAATTTCATTTCATTATTGACATGAATGTCAAATGCTTCACACAGTTGTCATATTTCATCAGTGACGTACCGCTGCATGGCGTTGAAAAAAATGAACATGCATTTTTTGCTCAATTTTCTTAGAATAAAATATTAATAAATGTTAGTTGCAAAAAAAATGTTCTAGTTTTATTTATTTTTAAAAAACAGCGAAATAATTTTTATTAAGCATACAATTATCGGTAAATGCACGAAGAGAAAACATTGGTATATTATTTTGCTAGCCACTTTCTTATTAATCTACTATATTAGCAAATTGTCGTCTTTCCTGTCTCCTATTTTTCAAACTAGACAATTAATTAGTTATTTCAAATCAATGCTAATATTTTTTTGAGGTGCCAGTAACATAGTTATAAGAGAACTAGTTTAGTTTTTTTTTCTTTTTGAAAAACTGGTTTAGTTTTTTGATGACACAATATTAAATAGTTTTATTTCCTGAGGCCAAGTTGAATCTTGAATACTTAATCTGGTCTCGATCTAAGTTTCCAATTTCTTTTGTTTTTGGGGATCTGAGCTGCCGCTGGTTTTTATAATACAAAAAATCTTAGTAGACATTTTGATCAACTCAACTTACATTATTCATTTTGCTTTTTATATAAACAAAGACTTCTTGCTTATAAATGTGTACAGTTCATTATATGGTTAAGTAAACAATCGTGGTCGCAATGTGGTTATTGTTTAACCCTATAAGCAATGATATATAAAATTAGCACGTCTCACATTAACTCCATAAACAAAAAAAAACTCCATAAACTAAGTAAGGGGGGTGTATTGAACCAAAGGTTTTAAAAGCTTTTAGAGTGTTTTAATTTTAATGGGATTTAGGTGAGTTTTGAAATTCTTTGGGTGATTTTGGTGAAATAAAGAAAATACAAATAAAATCTTTTAGGTGATTTGATAAGATATTTTGTATAGATTTTAAAGTTGTTTAGGTGATTTGATACAAATAAATACTAGTTTTGGTCAATATATTTTTCTTCTTACGTTTTTTGTGTGGTTATTTTTTTCTTGCAGTCACCATGTTCTAGACGAGGCTGAAAGATCAATACATGCATGATGCCTTATCTATCTATAAAGAAAATTAAACTCGTGAGGTAATGGGTAGGCTGAATAATCCTAGCTATGACACATGTTTCAAACAGAAGAATCGGTGCAAACATCAACTCACAAGTTCAAGTTTTGATTCCTCCTCTTCCAAATCATCTTTCATCGCCTTCTGTGGCCTTCCTCTTCTCCTGTAAGCTGGGATCTTTTCTTCTTCACCGCTTCCACAGTCTTGATTCCGAGCAGATGCACTATTCTGCTTCCTCCCTTTTCCTCTACCCCTTCTCATAGTGTCTATAAACGCTTCAAGCTACTACACAACTTAGAAACCTGCAAGTTCAAAGACTTACAAAGAATCAATCAAGTAGCATTACTCTCTTTCATGTTGCAGATCTATAAGAAAAAAACTAAATAATTAACAATGGAAGAGGAAGTAACAAAAAAAAACACTTTCAACGACCAATCCTAAAATATGAAAACAAGAATCCACTTCAAACATTGACACTAACGATCCATGAACTCGTCCTCACTCTCTTCGTCCCGTTCTCCAGATGGCTTACTCAATTGAATCAATTTTAGGTTTTAGGTTCTACGGCAAAGAGTAGGTTTTGTTTTTACGACAAAGTAATTTTTTTTTAATTCTCTCAAATACCATCTCTACACATGTTATTCTAGTGGGGTTGTTTTTAACTAAAAAATGTCGTAACATCTTCTCAAATCCTCTCAACAATTATTTTCTTCTGAATACGGTTTACCTTTGAATAACACTAGATTTGATTTGGTTTTTAAAAATTGTTAATTGAATAACAGAGGATTTCAAGTGATGTTTAATAACTTTACACAAATTCCATATTGAATAACAGAGGATTTTAAAAAAAAAATCAAAATCACTACTTGAATAACAGGGGATTTTAATCAAATCCCACAATCTCCTAAAACTCTTGGTTCAATACATCCCTCTAAAACTAATTAGTAGTTACTGACTACATGGAGATTTGAAATATCTAAGCTTTTTCTAATATTTTGTTATTTTTATGCCATTTCGACTACCGTGGGACTAATCCATCATTTCCATGTTTAATCTAAAACTGCTTCATTTTGATAACTATGAAAGTTTAATATTTTGATGTGGAAACTATTGATGGCTTAATCATCTACAATAAGACAAAGGAAGATTATCAACATTTGGTCCTATTTAGACAATAGAAGTCTTTGGTCAAATGTAGTAATTATTTTTCTGTAATTTGTGATAAGTTTGTTTATTTCAGTTCCAGTGTAGTTATTTATGTTCATATGGCCGCACTGTTAAATACTATTATAACTACAATAGTTCAAAAATTTTGCAAGGAGAACATTTTTGGTTTAGTCAAAAAATGATTTTTTTCCCAGCAATGAGTGAATGAAAGGGTCAACTACCATGTCTCTGCGACTCAAAGACAGATCAGATCCTGACCCGAACTTTGTTAGTTTTCTAATTACGGTTTGCATTTGAATTAATCTCAAAATTATATATATATATATATATATAAATAATATGTCAAGAATATTTAACAAAGGTAAATGGATATGAGTCAGTGACCTTTTTGATATTATTACTTCTTATGTAAATCTATTGGTAACGATAATATGATGATCTCAAATGATTATTGATATTTATGTCACACATTTCAAAAATAATTAGTGAATTGTTAAAAAAATTGAATAATTAAATCAAAATCTGAGAACATATATAGTTTTTGGTCTAAAGCATTATAATCATAATTCAATATATATTTCTTTAACAAAAAAATAAAATAATTCAATATATATTTATATATAATAATAATAATAATAATAATAATAATAATAATAATAATAATAATAATTCGACATCATCAATATTTCCAGTTCTACCAAGAGTTTTAAAAATGATAATCGATACATTCAGCTTGAGATATGTATAGTTTTGTTAGTATAAAATGTATTATATGCAGAGTTATGAAGAGCTCGAATATTTGATGGTCTTCCACACGAAACAAAACTATAATAGATTTAGAAGTAATATTTGAGTCATCAACTTGCGAATAGATTTTATAATTTCTACTACTGACCTAAGGTCAATGATTTAGATGTAGACATTGAAATTCAACAATTAACAAAAGATTTATACGTTTAAAGCCAACTTGGAGATTCTCCATTGAAATTTAGGTCAATGGTTTCAGATTTGTCATTGAATGAGTGGTTAGTTTATTATTGTTCTTAGGTTTAGACTCCCATCTCTATGCATTATCCAAGAGATTTGAATTCAAATTTGATCATTTTATTCTTGCAGAAAATAGTGATTCTGTTGAAGGAGTACATGTCCATGTTACCATGTACAGCTAGTGGTACCACTACTTATTCCCCTCCGTTGAAATTGAGCATATCGGCCGGTTCTTATTCAACTGTATGCCAACTATCCGGTTACCTGTTATTTTGTTGAGTATACAATCAAAACCGAAAAAAACGAATGCAATGTTTACAATTATTTTCCATTTTTTTCCAACAGTTTGGAAACTGATTTAGGATGCAAATATATTGTTGGCTGGATAGAGAAATAAATTACATCTCAATATATAATTCTGTTAGTTTCAGCCAAAAAATACAACCTATACAAATATATTGTATTTGTTGAAGAATCAGTAGAATTCATGTATTAGATGGGAAAACAAATCATTTTTAGCTGAAAATTTATCCATCCATCCTCATAAGATGAAAACAGAGGGAATAACTTTTTCTCTTACTATTACTATTTTTATTCCACTAATAACTATTTATCCCATTACATTTTGCAAAATAAACTTTTAGGTTTAAATGGGTTTGTACCATGTATATCGAGATCCAAACCAAATGAGCCAAAATGAGAAAAAAAAAATCAAATTTACACGAAAACAGCTTCCATTTATACGAAAAGGTCAAAATGGAAAAAAGTAAAAGAACACGCACAGCTTCCAAACACTAAATCGGAATATCAAAGACAAATTTATACGAAGTCTATTTTATTTTGGCTACTATAAGAAAAACTTGAACAAAGAGTCAAAGACCCAAGTTTAGACTAAAAATAGAAAATATATATTGTTTTTCTCGTTTCCTTTCCTTTTTATGTACAAAGAAGAATTTAAACTAAGAAGTCCAATAAAAAAAAAGAGAAAAAAAACTGATTCCAAATCTGAAAAAGTAAGTGCAATAGATAAAAAAAAAGCTCTCAGTCCTCAACCTTTGGGCCTGTGTATAAAGCTCCAACTACGTTAAGATCCTCTGGTTTATCATCTCTTTCTTGCAGCCATGCATGACCTTCTTTCTCCACTTCACTTCTCAAAACGTTATCTTCCTCTGCACACAACACAATGTAATAAAAAACCTTTTATCTATCTCTTCTAATTAACATGTCATTCGTCAAAGGCTAGTATGATAAACTATGTATATAGAATGAAAAACCTGATGAGAAGTTGTCTAAAGGGAACTCTAAGAAGTAAGTACAATGTCTGCCTTCTGGATTGCAGTAAGGAGGGCCAAGCACGTCTAGAACCGCGCACGCTGTTCTGGCTGTGAACCTATGCATGTTCCCACCATCTTCCGGGTATAGAATGGAGGCGTTGCATGGTGCGGTTAACGTTGAGTCCATCTTCAGTTTTGCCAGCCGGGTTTTCGGATCTCTCACTGCGATTGAGATGACACTAAACGATGAATTGTAATGATTTAAAACGTGAAAATGGAAAAAAATAAATTGTTATCATTCAGCACCTATAGAAAAGGAAGGGACATAGAATCTTTAGTTCCTATTGAGACCAATCCAAATTTTTGACACAAGTAGGGTGACCTACACAAGAGTAAGTGGTCGGTCCTAAAGTGAGATTCGAGTCATCACATCAGTGGGATGAGACCTATTAATACTATTTAAGGTTACATGGACCAATCTATTCATTGAGATTCGTTTTTGACTTTTTTGAGTAGAAACAGCATACAAAACTTCAACACTACCATTCTAGGTCCTATCACTAATCAAAGCCTATAATCTTTTTTTGTTAAATTGGGATTAAGAAGTTAAAAGTGACTTCCGTGTCTATTTTATCAAATACCTAATGAACCCTCCTAATAAGCTAACCAGAGATCTATTGCAAGAATAACCAATAACAAATAGTTTTCTTGGGAAGAAAGTAAGCTTACTTGGAGCATCAACAACCCAATCATACGACTTGATGTGCATTGTACCAAAGAGAAGCTTGCTAAACACCGTCATCCCTGGGTGGTTATGAAGAGGAATGACACCAGAAGGCGGTAAACAGAAAATCCCAATCTGCAAAATAAAAACCCTAATCGCGCTTACTTACTTACACTACAAGAAAACAAAGACAACACTGCGATTGTTTGTGTGTTTAGTGACGTTACCGAGAATTGTTCGCATTGGTGTAGATGCAGGTACGTTATCGGTGGCGAAGACCCACTCTCTGGTCCGTAGTCTGGTCGGAAATACGGCATGGTCGGAGTTAATCCGACATCCTCTGGTTTCATGTTGTCTACAAATTACATAATCAAAAATATAAACTTTATGGAAACCCACAAAAAATCAACGAGATTTGAATCGAATCACGATACCGAGAATGTCACGAAGCTGCTGGATTTTATCTTGAGAAGGAATGACTCCAGGACCGCCATTGGAGAACACTTCCTTGCAGGTATCAAACAGCCGCCGCACCGCAGTGATCTCATCCGCCGGAGAATCACTCCTCTTCCGTGGTGGCGACGTCTTCTTCGTCTTCTTGCTCTTATTCTTCTTCTTCTTCTTCTTGATATGAGGTGAATTAACAGAGTTTGGATTAGGGCTTTTAACTTTACATTGGTCTTTACTCAAAACGTCTTTCTCTGTTTTCATTTCAAACCCCATGAATGAATCTCACACAATAGACAGAGAGAGACTTTTGTTCACGAAATCGAAATCAAAAATCTGAATCTGGTGATGGAAATGGGATTAATTAAGAAGAAAGAATGAGATATAAAACAGGGGAAAAGATAGAGATACCATTATCGAGACAAAACCAGGGGCTGTTCTTTTTCTTACTATGGGCTTATGTTTTTATTTCAAACAGCGGATTCCTTTTTTTATCCGTTTCGGTCTTCTCAAAGGGGCAAATATGGTAATACACACGCTTTACAAATGAAAATATGTTTATAGTATAATACGTAGTTGCTTGGCTTGGTCGGTTTGAATCCGGTTATCTTAACCGGAGATCCAGATTTTATAAAATTTCGGTCACAAAATTGATCATCTCAGTTATCACATGATGTTTTTTTTAGCAAAATGGAATTATAGATTATTATTTCCACATATATGAATATAAAATAGTATAGTAATTTAATATGTTATTTTTGTAAACCGTAGGATTGTTTTGTATGTTTGCTTTAATTGAAAGCATTCCTATGTATACAGTTTAGGGAAATGTCGGGTTTAGCCCTGAAATCTCCTCCCCCGGGTTATATGGGAATACAAGTAGTGAGTACTAGGAATCTTTGTGCTTGTTACTACCTTTTTTTTTTCATAGTATATTGGTTATTTTTGGCACCATATCATATCTTTGGTAATATTATTTATTTGTATTATTTTGGTAGGTACTATAGTTATCCATTTATAATTTATTTATTGAGAATTTTAGCTCTTTGAGTCTTTGACAATGAATACTGCTGTAAGCTCATAACAACCTGGTATTGCTTGCCAACCCTGCTGAGATTTATTATTTTTTAAAAAGAGCAAGCAACTAGCAATTATATTAACGTTTAGAAACCTCGAATATCATTTCCATCCGTCCCTTTTTCAACACGTTTTAAGGACGACAATACTTAATGCGTAAGTTTTTTTAGGTTGTTTAAAATTTTATAAAAGCACTATACCTAATAGCGAATGGAGTCTCGTACACATCTTTTTGTGTTCCACTTTCAGTTCACTATGGACCAAATGGTATTATCCTCAGGGGCGGATTAAGGGTATGTGGTCACGTGCCCCCATCTCATTTTAAAATTTCCTTCGGTGATTCTTATGGTGTCTATGAAATACCCCAACTGAAAATTATTTTTTATGTATGTGCCCCCACCTAATTACATTCGTATATCCGCCACTGATTATCCTTACCTTCTTTGGCAACGCTTCTTTATCCACTATTCAGCATTTTGTCAATGAAGCTGAGAGGCTACATCCATATTATGTGGTCTCACTGGATGTTGCGCTGATGCCATGTTTCCATAACAAGTAAGTTTAACTTAATTTCTTTGGTACATTTTCCGATTGTATGTTTTATTAGGTCAGCAGATGGATTTGCTCTGCCACTAGGGACTAGCGATGTTGTTGAAGAGAAGTGCTTCATGAATCACTTATGAGTTTCCTATATCTTCCCCTTTTCCTTTCAGTTGTTTTTTTCTGTATCTTTTTTATAATTCCATCTTCTTATCTTCATGGGATCAGCTTTCATCTTTTGCTTCTCTTCATTAGTTGTTAATGATCCTTCTTCTGTATACTTAGCTATAGGATAATAGGAACACAAAAAGAGAGAAGTCATTACAAAGTACAAGAATTCGCTATATTTGCTTACTCTTTTTACATCTTTTCGTTTGTACATTACACAAAAATACATATACAAGTAATAACGTTTTTCATTTTCACCCCTTAATTCATTATTTCCTGAACTAGATAGAAGCAAAAAAATTTAAAAAACGTTCGTCTTTAATTAAGACATAGTAATCAAAAAAAAATGTTCTAACAGCGTCTTCCGACTCTGCAATCAAGTGCCCCTGCGTATTTGGTCAACTTTGAAACAGCGTATCCATTTTTCGGTTTAATCATGTTACGTCTTGTGTGATCAGTTTCGTAATTAGGATCTCCAGATTGTCTGAAATAAGCTCCATTCATGAATATATCTTTTTCGGATCTCCAGTTCCAGTGTTTCCACTCTTCTTCGGGAGCATAGTCTCTCTTTGTCACCTATATTTTTTTTTCATAAGTTTATAATAGAATACTCAAGCTTTTGTTTTATGCAATGTTGTTAGACGTTATTATTATGTTTTATTTACCTCTCTGTAATGAGGTAAGTGTGGAGGAGCTATGAATCGGTTTCCTTGGCTGAGAATTGTTGGACTTTGACTGCCTCCGATAGCGTAAAGCTCCCAATGAGTGTAGTCATTGTTCACAACATGAACAAATCCCCATCTGATCCTTGGCATCCTCTGCACAAGTCCTTTACCGAAATGGTTATAAGCCACTGTCACTTGCATCTTCTTGTCCAAATCATAGGTGTTTTGAGCACCAAGCAACATCACCTACACAAGCAAAATTCCCCAAAAAAAACAAATATAGTTTATAAATAAACTAATGGTAGGGTATGATACTATAGCCGGTTCTAGGCACAGCAAAATAAAACATTGGTATTTGTCTCAAATTTTTAAAAGTTATTATACGTAGGTGGCATAATCATTAAATTATCAAAAATATTATTAAGATTAGTCTAAAAATGTTTACGGTCTTGCTTTCAGATCATGTCCAGTATAGTGAATGCTTACATCGTTGTGGTGAGTGAAGTGAGAGTTGGAGATTGTAATGGCAGTGGATCCAACAATGGCATCAATGAGTCCATCTTGACATTGCGACATGGAGACATGGTCAATCCAAATGTTAGACGAACCGTATATAGATAAACCGTCTCCATCGGCTCTAGTCCTCATTCCAAAATGGTCTGCCGAGTCACGGATCATACCACCGCTACTCTCAGATATATGGTGAATATGCAACCCATGGATAATAACATGTCTCACGAACTGCATCGTGATCCCCGCGCCATGCGCGACATGGACGTTAGCTCCTCTCGCATCGATCGTCTTGAAGCTATTAATCAGAAGCTCTTGGTTTAGACGAATGCTCATATCGTTCTTGAAAATGATCCAAAGCGGTTCCTTCTGGATCACGGCGTGACGCAACGTCCCGGGCTCAGGGTTCACCATGTCCTCGTCGAGGTTGCTCGTAACCACGTAGATGCGTCCGTGTTTCCCACCTACCGTCATGTGTCCGAACCCGCGTACACATTTGACAAGCCTCTTGCGACGCTTAGACCAGTTCTTACGGCAACGCCAGCATTTATCTATCGGGTTGCTTGCGGTGCACGGTCCCTTAAGCTTACTCCATTTTCCTTTGCCTTTACCTTTTAAGCTTCGCCTCGTGCTGTTGGTCGAGTTATGATCTCCGACCATTTCAATGACCTCATTTTCCACCTCTTCAGGCTTTGCGCTGGTCTCTTCCTCGGTCGGGGCAACATCAGTAGAGTTGCTATATTACACACCACAGTCAAAACAAGAATCAAACATTAGTAAATGTTTACTTATTGATGATATAAACTTTGACTTACTCGTAATGACGTTCGTGAAAATGATCGATGACTTCGTAAGGATCAGAATGATAAGCTTGAAGAGTGAATTCTCGGGCTTCATCGCCTCGTTGGAGCCAATATTCGTCCAACTCATCAAACGTCTCGGCTCGTATGGTCGGAACCAGACCGGCAATACAAAAAAACATGAACATCAACTTCAACAGCCTAGCCATAACCATCTTTTTTAATATTTGTTGCATCTCTTTTTTCGCTAAGAAAGAAATAGTTTTATTTTAAGATAATAAGTTTGTTTCCCCTGTTTTCTTAAGGGATTAAGATTAAAATGGGGGAATTATTAAGCTTTGAAACATTAGATCGTTTTTCGGTTTATTTAACTATTTCTTTGGAAGACTATAGCCTTTAGATAATGGACCGTACTGCGAATTTTTAGAAACGTGAACGAGTGGTGTTTAGATGAACTTGATCGAGAAGCACTCCCTGGTTTTAGAAAGTTACCGCTAATGATGGAGAGCTGGCCGTCAATGTTTTTTTTTTTATTTTAAATATTATATTTAGCTCCCAGTTTATTTTTACTTCTAAAGGTTTTATTTGGGATATAAATAGCATTCTTTTTAATGATCCATATTTATCAGTTCCGATCTATTATTTCAATAAAAAGAAATTTAGAATTTGCAGTGTTTCATTTTAAATTTATTAATTTGCAGTGTTTCACTTCTAAAGATAATAATAACAAAAAACTAAGAATTAAGAATTAATCGAGTATTATATGGATTATGAAACTTTGGCCTATGTATATGAATCAAACCTTAAAATATTCTGAACCAAATTAGATAACTACTTTCACATTAAAATCAGACTTCCATTGGATTCACCGTTTTCCATCGTTTTTTACATTAATCCATTAAAGAGTTACCGTAACAACATCGGTTACAAAAATATCTCCTTGCCGCTTAAAAAAAAACGATTAAAAGCTTCTGTTTGTTGTGTGCCCTTTGTCCACACAAAAGAGAGAGAGCTTATGTAGTTGCTCCTTTAGGCTTTGGAGAAGGAACCTGATGCCGATAAGGCGAAGAACCATGCTGACCATGAGGACTAGACAGCGTCCTAAACACAGGCTGCGGCATCCCGTTTCTCGATCCAAACCCGTTCCCTCCTCCCAGCTGAGTAGACCGTCCCGACCCGTTTTTCAAACGCTCGGCTTGCATCGTCTGAAAGTAGTAAGAAGAGCTCGCCATGTCTTTGAGATGCGGGAGCGGTTTGAGCGCTTCGACGACGTCGCTCATCTTCGGCCTTACCTTGGGGTCGCGGCTTAGACACTGAGCAGCGAGCTGAGTCACCTTTTGTGCGCCTTTGATCGAGAAATGACCCTCGAGCCTCGGATCGAGTAACCGGTAGAACCTTCTTTTGTCGAGGAGATGCGGTCTCGCCCATTCCACTAAGTTGTGCTCACCGTTTGGGCGATTCTTGTCCATAGACCGTCGTCCGGTTAGCATTTCGAGGAGAACCACACCGAAACTGTATACATCGCTCTTTGATGTCAAGTGACCTTAAAAACAAAAGAAACAGATTCAACAAACATTGAATATTTCAGAAAAATGATTAGCACCAAAGAAGACACTCTCACCGGTCATAACATACTCTGGAGCAGCGTAACCATATGTACCCATAACACGAGTAGAGACATGTGTTTTGCCTTCATCAGGAGCGTCTTTGGCTAGTCCAAAATCAGATAGTTTTGCATTGTAGTCCTGAAAAAAAGATATAGGAATAATTAAAAAATCCAAAAGTGTGTTTATGTTGTTGATAAAATAGGAGATAAGAAGATGATACATACTGCATCGAGTAAAATGTTTGAGGTTTTGAAGTCTCGATAGATGACAGGCTTCAAAGCTTCTTCATGGAGGAAACTGAGACCTTTTGCAGCGCCTACTGCAATCTTCATCCGGATAGACCAAGGAAGAGGCAACGACCCTTGGTGATTCAACAAGAAAAAAAAAGGATTATTAAACATTGAGACGACTTTGAAATGATTTGATCTATACATTTACATACTTCTGAAAAGGTGATTCTCCAAACTTCCACGAGGCATGAACTCGTAAACAAGCAGCCTTTGATCATCTTCGATGCAATAACCAACCAGCTTAACCAGATTCGGATGAAGTAAGTTACCAAGGAAATTGATCTCAGCCTACAAAACGCAAAAGACCGAATTAAAACTGAAACTAAAGTGATAATAACAAAGGAAGGAAACAGAAGAGGTTGTTGTTGTGTCTTACAAGCCATTCTTTGTGACCTTGAAGTCCATCAGGATTCAACGTTTTGACAGCAACGGTAAGCCCAGTACCGGGCTTAACAGGAGCAGTTCCGTTCTCTTCGATCCACCCTTTAAAGACGCAACCGAAACCTCCTTCACCGAGAAGAGACTCCGGTCTGAAGTTTCTAGTGGCTAGCTTAAGGTCGTTGAAAGTAAAGTTCCTCAGGTTGGAATACGCCTTGAGCTCTTCGCTGATCATCGGAGTCGACGAGGAGCTTCCTGCATTGCTAGTTGTCGTGGTTGAGGAAACAGGACCACCACCACCAGCTGGTTGGTCAGTTGATTTCTCATTTGCCGATTTGCTTTCCATTGTAGTAACTAAAACCACAGAACATCCCACAAGTCAAAGATTAACTCCAAAGTTCCTAACTTTGTCAAAACCCTAGATGGAAAAATCTATATGCAGTAAGTAGGAAGACAAATATGGAAATAAAACCCACAATGAAAGTTTTAATTTTTTCGATTCAAAGGGGAAAGCTTTCAAAAAAGGTAAGAACTTTAGGGTACCTGTGCTGGTAGTGGTGGTGGCATAGAGAGAAGAAGAGGAAGCATCAACATCTGATTTTGAAGGTAAGCAACCAATCATGAACCTGAACTTGACCCAGCACCCACCACTTGCTTCTTCTCTTTCTTCTTCTTCTTCTTCTTCTTCAAAGTGTTGGCCTTTACTGTTGGAAACGACATCGTTTTTCTTCTTCCTTTTCTGATTCTCGCTCTCGTTAGGTTTCTTCTTCGATTGAGCTTTGACGGAAGCAGTATCGTCCAAAGCCATCTTCACCAACACACAGTTACACAGATGATTTGTTTTTGATCAGAGCTCCATAGTAGCTTAAGGGGGGAATTAGAGAGAGAAGAAAAGGGAATGGATCAAAGCCCCAAGTCGCGCAATTTTAGTCAAAAAAGGAGGAATTGATGTCTCCGGTGAGAGAGAGAGAGAGAGAGAGAAGATGTGAAGAAACGAAGAGAGAGAGAGAAGATGTGAAAAAGTGAGATTTTTTTTTTCACATGTGCTTCTACAGTAAACATAATTGAAATTAGAGCCATTTGCACCATAAATATAGAAAGATGATGAAATTTGCACGGATGGAAAACCGTCTGGCCCAAACGCAAGGCCCAGCTTCTGATGGAGAGAAAAGACGACAATGACCCTATAGCTTCTTCTCTTACGTAGCAAGGCGAAAAAAATAGAGCAATTATGACATGCATGTAATGATTACGAAATCTATATATATCATGGACCGTAAGTAATTATCTAGGTTTAATCTAAAAATAGCCATAAAAACTGACCATACATATTGTCTAGAAAAGATGAACCTTTTCGACTGTTTACCACGGGGAATAAATCTATATGCATGTTGTGCAAACTGTAACGCCGTGCGTATATGTTTCCCTCTATATAACAACAGTTGGTCTGTTGTTAAAAACACACTCCATAACTATCACTTTCTTATAGAATCGTATTTAATGGCTATTTAAGGTTTCCTTCATCATTTCCAGTTCTTGAATATAATCAGGTTAGTTACTTCTGTCATTTATGTCGTAGTTTCACATGTTACATGCGATGGTTTTTGCATTGATGATGGAAGCATGCATGTCAGTCTGGAACATAACTATATCTTAGAAAACATTATTAATCTGAAAAAAAATCTTTTTGCATGACGTCTTTCTCTTTTGTTTTTGGATTACATAATGATTTCATGTGGAAAAAAAAACTTTTCAGATGGGGAAGCTAGTTAGGCTTTGGCGTGGTGAGTGGCTCAAGGAAGAAAACGGTGCTTGGAATTTTCATGCTGATCCTACTGACTTTGGGTTCGGGGCGATGATAAGAGACGATGAAAGTTACGAGTCTTTACTGAACGTGGCGAGGATGAGGTACGTCGTTGGACAAGGGACTCCGGTTGTGTTGTCTTACCAGTTTCCGTCATGGATTCTCGGTCCACTTGGGAGGCGGTCTGTGCCGATTAGCATCACAACAACCGCTGACATACCAGTCATGCTAAGTGTAAGGGAGTGGTTCACCGAGCTCGTGCTCGTCGTGACCATAGGGGCTGAAAGCGTCGCTAGATTCCACTACAACCGGAGAGACAACTTCGTCGTCGGCCGGAAGCGGTATGTTGTTGACGGAACTCAAGACGAGTATGCAAGAAGGGAGTTTCAAAGTAAGTGTATGGATGTTTATGTTGTTATACTTTCATTTTGGTGTTGGTATAAATGGCTCTTTCTAATTTTTTTTTTCTTTTTCAGGGCTCGTTGTTGGTAGAAGGATGACATGCAGCAGATCCGTCTTGGAGGATATTTTTAACGAGCATGAGATGATGGTTCTGCATAGGGTTGATCTTGAGATGGACCTAGCCGACAGACTTCAAGAAGAAGCTGACCGCCGCTACGAAGCTATTGCACGTGAAGTGATATTGGTGGAAGACGACGATGAAAACATGGCTGATGCGCAGACAGGTCTGGTTAATTTTCTATATAACCGGTTAAACGTTTACATGGTTGTGCATGTTTCTGATTATTCTGTTAATTGTGTTTTCGGGTTACAAAGGTAGGGAGAATGATCCTGTGGCCATCACGGATCCTACGCAGTTGCCCCTGACGCAGCCGAGCACTGACCCAGCTGAGCCACAAGCAGATATTGGTAAAGTTATCTTGATTTTTTTCCCTTATTACTATTGTTCGATGCATGTAACTGTATGTTATTATCCGGCTATTACTGAAGTTGTGTGTACTTGTTTTGTATTAAACGGTTAATTTTTATGTTCTCATCAGGAGCGCTGCCGTTAACGCAACTAGCTCCAGCCCTCCCGGAAATTACTCAAACTGAGGGCAGAATCTTCAGGCGAAGTACTATGGAGACAGCGATGGATTTTTGGGAGGGTCTCATGGGTGAAGACCTAGTTCTCCCCGATGGAGTGGAGCCAGATCGGGCCGTAGTCGAAGGTGAAGGACGCGAAGAGGAGACAATAAGACTCGTGGATGATGGACTAGTTGGCGCAGCTCATAAAGAAGATGATTCTTCCTCCACTGGCTCGTGTGTGGGTTTGGTTGTGGAGGTCACTCCGCCTGTATCTGTGCCGCGTGAACCAAACCAGGCAGTTATCACCATCCCTGCAGCTTCTCCGGAACCGGCTAATGAGTTGCTCGCAGCGTTTGAGAAGTTTTTGGGTAAGATGGGACAATATGTTTTCTACATTTATGTTATAACGATTGCAAGGTTATCCAAACAAAGATTAATACGGCCTCCGGTTTGCATGCAGCATCTAATCGTGGATCTAGCAGCCAAGTGCCTGCGCCCGTTGTGGCGTCTGGGAGTGGAATTTCTGTTGGAGAAAAAAGTCAGGACCAAACTACTGTGGTCGTGACAACAGAGCTCGGCCTAACCATTGACTGCGGTGGTGTGGCGGATCCCGGCCCCCAGGATGTGGCAACAAAGAAACCAAACTCATCGTCTGATGAAAGTGGAGATGATGGTGGGTTTAAATAAGTTTGTCATTGGCTTCTACTGCGATATCGGTTATCTAAAATATTAATCGGCTAAGTTTCTAATTAACCGGACTGTTACATTTTCCCTGTGTTATATTAACCGGCTAAACAGTTGTATTGCGGCTAATTATTAGGATAACGGTTAAGTTGTATGTTTTCAGTAAAAAACGGAAGTGTGTTTTCGCATGTATCGTTTATCCGGCTTTATAAAATTATGTACGGTTATGTGTTTCTGGTTAATCTATGTTTGTATGTTCCATTCGTCGGTTATGTAATGAAGTGTGTGTTTGGGTTTTATGATGCATTGTCTTATTTAGCTGGTTATTCTGTTACATGCTGCTATACTAATGACTAAAATATTTATAAAATGGATGTGCATGTGTGCAGGCTATGTGGGATCAGGTGATAAAGACCTTTTCGTTGGAAAGACTTTTGAGAATCGAGATGCATTCACGCATCACATGGCTTTGTACGCTATCAAAAACAAGTTCGTCTATCGTTGTGCGAAATCATCACCTTCGGTTATGGTGCTCGAATGTGTTGGTCTGACATGCACTTGGCGAGTATATGCGGTGCTGGTCAAGGGTTCGAATATGTACGAGGTCCGTAAGATCGGTGGTGAGCATTGTTGTACTGTTGATGAGCGAGCTGGGTACCAAAGACAGGCGACATCAAGCGTCATTGGAGGGTTGTTAAGGCAACAGTTCAGTGGAACAGGTGCGGGTCCGCGCCCCGGTGATATCAGACAGGTTATGAGGGGGGATCATGCTGTTAACATCTCTTATTGGAAAGCTTGGCGTTCACGCGAGCTGGCGGTGGACATAGCCAAGGGGTCGTGTGGTGCTTCGTACAAGAGCCTTCCCAACTATTTACAAAGGCTGGTTGAGGCTAATCCAGGGACCATTACCCAGTTACATACAGAATACGTGGAAGAGTTGGGGTACCGCTTCAAGTATATGTTCGTTGCTTTGGGGGCGTGCGTGAAGGGTTTTCAATATATGCGGAAGGTTGTGGTCGTGGATGGCACACATCTGAGAGGGAAGTACGCGGGTTGTCTCTTGACTGCTTCTGCGCAAGATGGGAACTATCAGATCTTTCCCCTAGCTTTTGCTATAGTCGATGGGGAAAATGATAAGTCGTGGGAGTGGTTTTTTCATAAGTTATCGTCGTTCGTGCCTGACAATGACAGTGTGGTGTTCGTTTCAGACAGACATGCCTCGATTTACCAAGGATTGAGCAAGGTATGATGTCTTTGATTGTTGTCCGACTATTTTGATAAATGTACGTCTAAGAAATGCGATACACGTACATTTCGTATTATGTCCGGTTAACTTAATGTTTGTTCCTCTGTTTGTGACGACCTTGCAGGTGTATCCACTCGCTGGGCATTGTGCCTGCATCATCCACCTAAAGAGGAACATCAAGACTCTTTTTAAAGAGCGACAGCTGGGTTACCTTGTCTCTAAGGCAGCCAGGGCTTTTAGGATGGGAGAGTTTTACACAACCTTGACTGAGATTAGGTCGATCAACCAACGGTGTGCTGACTACCTCTGTAAGACCCGAACCCGGCCGGCTAGGCCGTGGTCGATGCCTCACGTCGCTCGGTCCATAACTTGACCGAACCACTCAATTTTTTGATCTTTATCTATACTTTCGCCTAGAGGCGAAGTCTATCTTAGACCTTAGCTTAAGACTACCTTAGTCATTCACTAGCTTAGATCCTTTCAACTTATGCACAGCGGAATATTCTCTATCAACCATTGGTCTAAAACCAATCTAACACTTGTCAGGTCGAATCACCTTAGCCATGATCAGTAGACACAACTACTACCAGCTCCAAGGTTGATCCTGAACCTAATCCAAGTCATACAATATCCGAGGTTTTGTTCCCCTAATCCATTCTATCTAGATCTATGCAATAATTGCTAGATCATACCTTTGCCACATCCACGGAGCTTGATAGCTCTTTGTCTCAGCTGCCTTAGCTGTCTAGCTAGCTCATTCAGCTAGCTGAACTGAACCACTTCACTTGAGGTTCCCAACTCTCTTCCAGCTGATCGAGCTGCGAGGTAGCTTTGCCTAGCTCCCCATCCACTCGTCCAACTCCCCATTATACCTGTATAAACTCTCCCCTTAGGTACTTAGTCATTCAACCAACCATCCCCACAAACCAAGTACCTTTGGGAAGTCTTCAGCTGCAAAATCAACCTCAAGCAAACATGCTCCAAAAACTAATTAAAATTCATGATAAATCATGATAATTCATAACTAAGAGAATGGTCAAGTCAGATTTCTCAGAACTGGCCTCGATCATACTGATCTCGCCCATGAACAGCCCATATGGCCATAACTGACCACCTCTAAATCAATCAGATAAAATTAATCTTTCACCATGATAATTCATGATGAATACCCATTAAGAGATATTTGAAGTCGGATCCTAACAATTCCCTCAGGAACTATCAGATCTCAACCTACCTGCCCAACCAAGGCCATGGAGAGATTTCTCTGAACCGGCCACTCCATGGTTCAGTACCTCCACGTCTGATCAACATAAAATAGGATTAATAATGCCCACCAGTTCCTGAGTCAATCAACCAACCACCCCACATGACTCAGAACAGATGAGTCTTCACACATACCTAACCGGCCATGGAACTATGTCCCACTGAACCTGATTAGTGTTGCTCTTACCACTGGTGCATCCTTTGATCAATCAGATCAGACACCTTGATCCATCATTCATGGATCAGGTCGTCCATCCTTGCCCATGATCAGATCACACACAGCCTTCCTTGTATAAACACACCAGCACAATACTTGTGGTCCATACCAACAAGTACTAGCCTTACTCCTCTCCTTTGCTTGCTGTTGAATCCAAACGAATTGGACCTTACACTCCACATGGTTCCTCTGGCTCTAGGACTCCCATGTGTTTCATCAGTGGGTCGGACTTTGGTTCACACCATGATCAAACCCAACACCAAACCATGATCCATCATTGATCACTATCCAATGAACAGCATCTAACCATCATCCCACATGGATGAGTTAGGTCAGTTATGATCCGCCCCTTTGTCCAGGGTCTTGGATTCCTAAGACACATCACAATATACATTCCTCAAGGGGCGTGCCATGCCTGGCCTTGATCCCACCCCAAGAGACACAACACAGACATAAACATAAACATAAACATAAGTAATCAACACATGTTACCTCATACTTGATCTTGCTAGACCTTTTGCTTCCCTGATCAGGTCCGGCCTTGTGCCTCTTGCACCTGTCTTAATCAGGTATTATCACATACCTCCAGTATTGATAAGATTCATACATGGGTCGCACCCATCATCCCTTCCATGGAACTTCCATGAAAACAGTTTCTGCACTGCATCCACCTTCAAGACTGTTCATGCCTTTGGAGTGGAGTCCGGCCTTCTCCATTCTCTTCTGGCCATTTGCGTGTGTTACCATGATGTAGAGGAAGCCTAGGGTGTGTTCATCCATGATCAAACACCACCCAAGGGTCGTGCATCACCTCCAACTTCAGTACCCATGAAACTGCCTTTCTACACACCACTGCCCTTAAGGCTGCTCTTGGACTTTGGGAGTGAATCCGGTCATCTCCCTTTTCCCCTGGCTATTTGGATGTGTAGTAAGGATGTAGAGGAAGCCTGGGACGTGTTCATCAATGGTGAAAACCCATCACAGGGTCGTTCTTAACTTCCCACTTGATTGCCCACAAAACTGCCTCTTTGCTGCCTTCATCCCACTCTTGGGGTTGGATGTTGCCATCCGACTTTCTCTCTGTTTTCTCTGGTTTTTATTTGTGTTTCAGGAAGAAGAATGAATGCCTGGCGTGCCTGCAAAGGCACGGACTTGCCTTCCTTATATAGAAGAAGTGGTGGTTACTTTCCAACCATTGCATCCCTTCGGTTTCATTTCTGGCCATTGATTTAATCAATGGTCCAGATCACACCTGTTCGCCTAGGGCAGTTACCAGACGTCCTTGACATCAATAACTACCTCTAGCCACGTCACACACTAGCCTAGGCTGGTTGCCCAAGACCCTGGTCCAACCACAAGTGCCCACCGGCTCACCGGCACACCCGGGTGGTCCACATGGTCCGACCACTGTCCGGACCTGGCCCAACTGCCCAAGACTTGAACTCTCAGTCTAGCTGAGTTGAGCTGATCCCCAGCTGACCCAGCTGAGTGAGCTAGTTCATCCAGCTCAGGGAGCTGACACACTCTTCAGTGAGCTACACTGAGCTGCACTACACTTCATCTAGCTGGTCGAGCTTGCTCACTGCATCGCCCAGCTGCCATACACTTTGTACAGCTCCTTTATACTTGTCTCCTTCTTGGTTTAGCTATATCTTAGCTTCCTGATGCCCTTAACCTTACTTCCAGGCCATGATACCCTTGTTTTTAGGTCACATGAGCTGACTGGTGCGTCTCCTTGCACCATGGTCGATCCTAAGGAACATATCCAGGATCAGGGACATGACAAGTCTCCCCCACTTAGAATGGATTCGTCCTCGAATCCAGTGGTGCTGTCATCTTGCTTGATGCCAAAGGTTCCACCGAACTCTTTTGCATCATCATCCTTGTTCCTTTTCACTGATCACCTTTTTGATCAATGAATGAACAAGTCTCCCCCACTTGGATGGAACTCACTTGATTCCGAACCAAGTGGTCTTCTCCTTTTACATATCACACCATAACAGACTTGTGTCACTGAACTCAACTTTCCAAGTTGCAGTCTAGTATACACCAAGTCAATTATTCTCTGAGCCTAGTCCATGACTAGATCATTTTTAGTCCTTAAGAACTTACTGCATACTCGAGTCTTAGTAGATTTACCCAATCTCCAAGACACTCGATGTATCAGTCAAGTCTTTAAAGAACTCGATCACATTCCGGTCCTGTCCACTCCGGGACTCCACCGTTTCATTCCAACCATAGGTCAATCTCCGACTTGGTTGTCCTGCGACTCTTGTCCCTCACTGGACTTGGTCGACTTCATTCCAACCCTAGGTCAATCTCCGACTTGGTTGTGCTGCGGCCCTCGTCCTTTACTGGACTTAGTCGACTTCAGCTCAGCCATCTCGGCAGGAGCCATGCAGTATGGGTTCTTTGACATTGGGGCCGTCCCTGGTTCCAGTTCTATTATGAACGGGTCAGCCCTATCAGGGGGAATGCCCTGTAGCGCCCGAAACACATCCTCGAACTCACTGACCAGCGGTATCCCGTCCGGGCCACCAACCCCTACGACCTCCTTAGTGCTGGTTGTGGCCAACTAGGCTCAACAACCCCGCTCAAGCATCCTTTCTGCACGGACTGCTGATAACACTAAGCATCCAGAGGCCGGATTAATACCTTGGTACTTGATCGGGGGTCCACACCCACTCTCAAACTGCATCCTCTCATGATGACAGTCCAAGGTGGCCCGATTCTTGCCAAGCCAGTCCATGCCTATGATCACCTCGTGATTCTTAAGGTAGACCACAATCAGATCTGCAGGCATTACCCTGTCTGTGATCAACAATCAGATCCGCAGGCATTACCCTGTCTGTGATCAATACCAGGATGTCTCTAACCAGACAATCCCATGTTCCCATCTGGAACAAACCCTTTCCGATCAATCTTGGACTCACAAACCTATGTGTAGCTCCAGTATCGGAAAGTACATGTGTTTCCACACCACTGATCATTAAGTACCTAGATGAGTAAGATATCGGTTTGATCACACATTTGGAAAACGTCCCATACCAATCTCCAAAGTGTCACACTTCTGTGAATGTCCCATACCATTCACAAGATTGTTTATAGTATACCTCAATCCCCATCATACTAAGCCACTTAACATCGTATACCCAATCCATTCAAATTGATCTAAGGAATCCTACCTTGGCTTATACTGAGTCCCAGCTGATCCATCTGATCCCAAGCCACTCGTATACTAGCCATGTAGCACCTCCCTTAAACCAACTTGAACCTCGCAAATGCTCACTTGTTTTGAATGGCCACCAAGGATAACACTTACCCCCAAAGAGTGCTGCACGTTTCTTTCAACCTAAGCCACTCTCAGGTTCATGTTACTTCCCTGGTCCAGGTCATCCATACAAGATCTTGCATTGCATCGATCCGTCCAATCCGTCTATTATTTCCAGATAACTAGATCAACCAACCTTCTGTTTCAGGATCTTGCCCTTGGAGAATGCATCTTGGCCAAGCCGGTTCACCTTGGAACTTTCCCGTTCACAAGCATGATACCCTATCTTGCCTCAGCTCCCTCTTGGCTCACCTAGTAAGGTTCCATGGTCTACTCAGTTTCCAGAAATAATTTTGGTTTGGAACATACTACCTTTGAGCAGTGAGTTGAGCTGAAGTTACAACCCAATCAGAACCTCCACTCATCTGCCTCAAAAGGATCCATACTACCTGAGAAATACTTAGTCCTCATCTGAGCTATGTGCTCCAGCACCCTCAGGTAGTCCACTAACCAAGCTGCCCTAGCTGGTGGATCAATCTAGACCACCTCAGCTACTGGCCCAGCTTGATCATTAGCTGCCAAAACAGCTGCCCAATCAACCGGTTAGTCCTCTCATTGTTTGCAACAATTGTTTGGATCAGCCCGGTTCACATCACAAGAGGATTCAACTTCCCCTTCCAGCTGCAGCTCAGCTCTCCCCCACCAGAACCTCAGCAGGGTTGAGCTGACTTACAGTCAATCCAGCTTCATTGTTAACTTCCTCCAGCTGAGTCAACAATAAAACTGGTGGATTAATCACATCAGCATCTACTTGTCCGGATGCATGGGTGAACAACCACAACCCAATGATCCTAGAATCAAGCATGCTCTGATACCAACTTGTAAGACCCGAACCCGGCCGGCTAGGCCGTGGTCGATGCCTCACGTCGCTCGGTCCATAACTTGACCGAACCACTCAATTTTTTGATCTTTATCTATACTTTCGCCTAGAGGCGAAGTCTATCTTAGACCTTAGCTTAAGACTACCTTAGTCATTCACTAGCTTAGATCCTTTCAACTTATGCACAGCGGAATATTCTCTATCAACCATTGGTCTAAAACCAATCTAACACTTGTCAGGTCGAATCACCTTAGCCATGATCAGTAGACACAACTACTACCAGCTCCAAGGTTGATCCTGAACCTAATCCAAGTCATACAATATCCGAGGTTTTGTTCCCCTAATCCATTCTATCTAGATCTATGCAATAATTGCTAGATCATACCTTTGCCACATCCACGGAGCTTGATAGCTCTTTGTCTCAGCTGCCTTAGCTGTCTAGCTAGCTCATTCAGCTAGCTGAACTGAACCACTTCACTTGAGGTTCCCAACTCTCTTCCAGCTGATCGAGCTGCGAGGTAGCTTTGCCTAGCTCCCCATCCACTCGTCCAACTCCCCATTATACCTGTATAAACTCTCCCCTTAGGTACTTAGTCATTCAACCAACCATCCCCACAAACCAAGTACCTTTGGGAAGTCTTCAGCTGCAAAATCAACCTCAAGCAAACATGCTCCAAAAACTAATTAAAATTCATGATAAATCATGATAATTCATAACTAAGAGAATGGTCAAGTCAGATTTCTCAGAACTGGCCTCGATCATACTGATCTCGCCCATGAACAGCCCATATGGCCATAACTGACCACCTCTAAATCAATCAGATAAAATTAATCTTTCACCATGATAATTCATGATGAATACCCATTAAGAGATATTTGAAGTCGGATCCTAACAATTCCCTCAGGAACTATCAGATCTCAACCTACCTGCCCAACCAAGGCCATGGAGAGATTTCTCTGAACCGGCCACTCCATGGTTCAGTACCTCCACGTCTGATCAACATAAAATAGGATTAATAATGCCCACCAGTTCCTGAGTCAATCAACCAACCACCCCACATGACTCAGAACAGATGAGTCTTCACACATACCTAACCGGCCATGGAACTATGTCCCACTGAACCTGATTAGTGTTGCTCTTACCACTGGTGCATCCTTTGATCAATCAGATCAGACACCTTGATCCATCATTCATGGATCAGGTCGTCCATCCTTGCCCATGATCAGATCACACACAGCCTTCCTTGTATAAACACACCAGCACAATACTTGTGGTCCATACCAACAAGTACTAGCCTTACTCCTCTCCTTTGCTTGCTGTTGAATCCAAACGAATTGGACCTTACACTCCACATGGTTCCTCTGGCTCTAGGACTCCCATGTGTTTCATCAGTGGGTCGGACTTTGGTTCACACCATGATCAAACCCAACACCAAACCATGATCCATCATTGATCACTATCCAATGAACAGCATCTAACCATCATCCCACATGGATGAGTTAGGTCAGTTATGATCCGCCCCTTTGTCCAGGGTCTTGGATTCCTAAGACACATCACAATATACATTCCTCAAGGGGCGTGCCATGCCTGGCCTTGATCCCACCCCAAGAGACACAACACAGACATAAACATAAACATAAACATAAGTAATCAACACATGTTACCTCATACTTGATCTTGCTAGACCTTTTGCTTCCCTGATCAGGTCCGGCCTTGTGCCTCTTGCACCTGTCTTAATCAGGTATTATCACATACCTCCAGTATTGATAAGATTCATACATGGGTCGCACCCATCATCCCTTCCATGGAACTTCCATGAAAACAGTTTCTGCACTGCATCCACCTTCAAGACTGTTCATGCCTTTGGAGTGGAGTCCGGCCTTCTCCATTCTCTTCTGGCCATTTGCGTGTGTTACCATGATGTAGAGGAAGCCTAGGGTGTGTTCATCCATGATCAAACACCACCCAAGGGTCGTGCATCACCTCCAACTTCAGTACCCATGAAACTGCCTTTCTACACACCACTGCCCTTAAGGCTGCTCTTGGACTTTGGGAGTGAATCCGGTCATCTCCCTTTTCCCCTGGCTATTTGGATGTGTAGTAAGGATGTAGAGGAAGCCTGGGACGTGTTCATCAATGGTGAAAACCCATCACAGGGTCGTTCTTAACTTCCCACTTGATTGCCCACAAAACTGCCTCTTTGCTGCCTTCATCCCACTCTTGGGGTTGGATGTTGCCATCCGACTTTCTCTCTGTTTTCTCTGGTTTTTATTTGTGTTTCAGGAAGAAGAATGAATGCCTGGCGTGCCTGCAAAGGCACGGACTTGCCTTCCTTATATAGAAGAAGTGGTGGTTACTTTCCAACCATTGCATCCCTTCGGTTTCATTTCTGGCCATTGATTTAATCAATGGTCCAGATCACACCTGTTCGCCTAGGGCAGTTACCAGACGTCCTTGACATCAATAACTACCTCTAGCCACGTCACACACTAGCCTAGGCTGGTTGCCCAAGACCCTGGTCCAACCACAAGTGCCCACCGGCTCACCGGCACACCCGGGTGGTCCACATGGTCCGACCACTGTCCGGACCTGGCCCAACTGCCCAAGACTTGAACTCTCAGTCTAGCTGAGTTGAGCTGATCCCCAGCTGACCCAGCTGAGTGAGCTAGTTCATCCAGCTCAGGGAGCTGACACACTCTTCAGTGAGCTACACTGAGCTGCACTACACTTCATCTAGCTGGTCGAGCTTGCTCACTGCATCGCCCAGCTGCCATACACTTTGTACAGCTCCTTTATACTTGTCTCCTTCTTGGTTTAGCTATATCTTAGCTTCCTGATGCCCTTAACCTTACTTCCAGGCCATGATACCCTTGTTTTTAGGTCACATGAGCTGACTGGTGCGTCTCCTTGCACCATGGTCGATCCTAAGGAACATATCCAGGATCAGGGACATGACAACCTCGTTGACATAGGTCTCCAGCATTGGACTAGATCCCACTTCCCAGGGGACCGCTACAACATCATGACGAGTAATCTGGCCGAATCTTGGAATTCGGTGCTTCGGGATGCAAGGGAATACCCTGTTATACCATTGGTGGAGTTCATACGAAAGAAGCTGGTTAGCTGGTTCACCTCGAGACGTGATGCTGTGAAGGACGTGGATGCGGGTTTGACACCAAAGGTTAACAGTTTACTAGCTGCGAGCTTTGAAATATGTGGCGGATACGATGTAAGGAAGCTGGATAACGATGAGTATGAGGTCCAGGATCTGAGAGGAGCATCGTTCGTCGTCAGTTTGACAGATAGGTCATGCTCGTGCTTTGAGTTTCA
Source organism: Raphanus raphanistrum subsp. raphanistrum (assembly GCA_019706035.1). NCBI lineage: Eukaryota > Viridiplantae > Streptophyta > Magnoliopsida > Brassicales > Brassicaceae > Raphanus > Raphanus raphanistrum. The sequence goes on along the minus strand of CM033982.1, from coordinate 2,811,463 downwards.
GAAGCTAAGTATCCCATGTTCTCATGCGATTGCGGCTGCTTTGAAAGCAAATGTAAGGGTGGAGGGGCTGGTTGGCGATGTGTACACTATCGAATACCTGAAGGCAGCTTATGCTGAGCATGTTTCACCGCCTGTTGAACTGAACACCAGTAATCAGTTGGCTGATGATATAGCTGCGATTTCTCTGCATCCACCAGTTACCCGACGCCCTCCGGGTAGGCCAAGGAAGAAGAGGTTCTTCTCTCGTGGTGAAGTTAAGGTATACACTCCATATATGCTCAAAAAGAAAATTAAAAAAGAAAAACATCTTGAAAACCTTACTAACACAAATGCTATTGCATGCAGATGAAGAAAACACACAGAAGGTACTGTAGCCGGTGCAAGGGGATTGGGCATAACCGTGCTACATGCAAACAAGCAATATAAAAAGTACTTGTGAGTCAAAAGGGGGGTTGCTGTACGAGGGGAGTTGTATGCATCGTCTGGTGGTTGCCTTGGGTTTGATACACATGTTGGTTTGCTTTTCTGTTATGAGTACTCGGTAAAAATAAGTGTGTAAACCCTTGGTTGTGGATGTGGTGTCTGTATGAATTCGTATTGTAATCATAAATAAAGCATTCCGCCCCTGTTTTTAAATCTGTGTTTAACTGCTAACAGTTGATTTGTGTAGCTAACATATTAATTATAAGGCTAAGACAAAATATATATGTCTTTTGTCCGAGAAATTATTCGAACAGTTTTATCCTCGTCATGGATGTATTAGCCAGCTACCTAGAGGCTTACGTGGTTACGTGTACTAATAACCAGTTATTTGGGAACTTATGTGGTCACGTGTACTAATGACCATATATCTTGTAAAGATATACCTTGTAAATCGAAAATCTGTAGACTAAGTTATTAGGAAATAGATATACTGAGACATCCAAGCATAGTTGATTGAAAAAAAGGATCTACCGAAAAGGTTGCACAAGTGGAAACATTATATTACAAATGATAGCACATGTTTAGTTCTTGCATATGAACTAGTGAACTAAAGTTTCAAAAAAAAAGACGGAGAAATCTTCCGCTAAGGCTTGTACTTGGTTCGCTATCATCTTCATTTTGGCTGGTGGGGCTAGAGTATACTTCGTTGGGACGGTCTTCCTCCGCATGACGATAATTCTCGATATCTCTGCGAAGCGTGGCTACGGTGTTGTTTAGCCGTTTAATCTCCAGATTTTTCTTCCTAATTTCGTCACGAGCTTCTATCAGAGATCTTTTCGGCCATCCCTTGATTTCTTCTGCATCGTACCATTCGAAGAAGTTGCAGCCATCTTCCTCCTGCAAAAGTGGACAGTAAAATGGGACATCACCGAAATTCTACAGCTCCGTAGATTTAAGGCGGAGTTGGAAAGAAAAGAGTGAAAAACTATACACACACCTGATATCGATCACAACCCATGAACAACCGGCCTGGGTTCTTGTCGGTCCACGACTTCTTGATCGACGTAGGACGGCCACAGTGACAACACTTGTGGGAATGAGGACGAATTGATCTGTGGGTTGTGAGTGAATGAGCTTCCATGACTTCAGTGAACTAGATCTAAAAAGCGTTGGGCTCGTATATAAAAGTCTGTTGTCTAGATGTATGATACGTGGCAGTCGTACGTTGAGAGTGTAGAAGGTTCTGATGGTAAATACAATACGAACTGAAAAATAGCCGGCTAAGTCGACAGTTTGGGTATGTTTGTTAGAAGATTACAGATACCAGAAGCGTGCAAGATGTTTGCTTTACTAGACGATAAGCAAAAGTGATTGTATCCGTCCTAATAAAGTTATGACTGATATGTCAAATGAAACATGCGTCCTAATTAAGTAGAGTCACGGAATGCATGGAAAAACACATGGAAAAGAAAAGCGTTTATACTACATGACCAATGGAAAACCCAAATACTCAGATTGACCCTGTGTTTTCTTCGTAGATCATCACAGCCAGCCTCTTAGCCTCTTGGTCCAGGGCCTCGGGGGTCAGATAATTGCATGCCTCTAGGCCAGCAACAGCGTGAGCTAGCATCAGAAGAGTGGTCATCACACCAGAATCCGCGGTTTTGAGGTTTTGAGGGATGGTTCTTGGCCTTTCAATGGTCAGTGCCCTTAGCTCCCTTGGACACATGTTCCTGCCGGCTTGTTTGAGTAGATAAGGGAACATCTGGGAAATTGGAGTCAGTTCTTTCGTCATAGCCGAGTCATTCCTGAGGGAAGCGTTGCAGTCAAGTACAGTCAGGGTCCAGGTAGTGGAGTCCACACAAAGACCAGTCCAATAGTTCCTGTCGAAGTTGAATGGTAGGTAGAAACGTGAAGACTCGAAACTGGGTGCCTCGGGGTCGCCAAGGAACTCTACAGCGTTAGGAGTGAAGGCAAATTCGTCTTTCCTGATGCATTTGTTGAATCTTGAGTAGTTCTTGGAGAGTATAGATACAAACTTCGTGTTGAGGAAGCAACATCTGTTAGAGCTGTTTGGCAGTTGCGAGGTGATGACCTGAGAGTGGTGCATCAGTACATCGACCATCTGCAAAAACACATTACGCACAGAAAAAAGGAATTTTAGAAGAGCAAGTGGTGCAGATGTATCAAAACACTGGTTATCCATATACCTTGGACGGGAATGCCTTTCCCCTCCCAGCAAGGTCTTGAATATCTTTGTTGGTGACTGTAATGCCATCTACTGTAATAGACCTGAGAATAACATGTGTAATACTTATGTTAGGATCAAGTTAGCCAGCTAATTTGATCAGTGGCCGGATAAATATACATGTGTCTGGCCAAATGTATACGTGTGCCAAGAGACTTACTTTGTCGTCTTCAGAATATCGAGCAACTTGCTGAACTTCGAAAGCAAGTCTGTAGTGGTGTCTTTATTGATTGCGCCCAGTTGTGCCTCACGGAACCTATTTAGAATAAGCTTGTCGCAGTGGTACACGCCAACCAGTGACTTCGTAACTGCCTTCAGACGGGTGCTTTTCCTAATTGGTATGGTGGCGTCTGTCTGATCTGCTTCTGTGGCGTCTGTCTGATCTGCTTCTGGAACAGGCGGCGGTGCTTCGTCATCAATGTGGGTTTCCACGTCTTCTGAGGACATATGTTCGTCTTCGGATCCGGCTTCTGACGGCTCACCATCCTGCGTCAGACCAAGAGAGAAGGATGGCTGAGAAGTATAAAAAATATGGCTAATAAGTATTTACTTACAGCAGATTCATCCACGTCCACGTTTTGCTCGTCGTCATGGCTTTCAACATTGACATTGTCTTCCGCCGGTGTCTTTTGGGTGATGTTTGTGTCCTCATTGATCATATCAGTGTCGCCACCGATCGCGGGTGTGGCGTTCTCAGTGCCTGGTCCCTTCATTACAGAGAGTAGGTTGAAGGTTTGAGCCTAAAATGAACTGCAAATGGCTCTAAAATGAATAAAAAAAGTCATAACATTGCGTATACCTCTGCATTAGTGTCCCCGTGAGACTCCAAGACACTCGCTACTACACGGTCTATGTATGCTGTATCATCTGCTGGCGTCATAGGGTTACACTGGCTCGTAGTTTGCTGGATATTGCAGTCGGTTGCGGGGTCAACGACAGCTGGGTTGACTTCCCCTGAGCGAGGGTGATCCTGGGTTGATAAAGATGCAATAGAATCGAGTATTGTCTTATAACTGTTCTGGAAGACAAGCAGTTGGGCTGAGTGATCGGAGATGTGTTTTTTCACAAAGTCTTGCAACTGAACAAGTGATCCACGTAGATCATCTACTTTGCCTTCCACCCTCACCAAATCGCCTTTGATCTGTGCTGCTACAAGTGAGGCAACGTGCTCTGCATCGCCACCCGCTTGTGTGGGGGGTTGTACCGTTTGGCAAGGGGTCTTTCTCTTCCTTTTCTTCTTTGCTAGAGCTTCAGCCTCTGCCTCCTGTCTCATACGTTCTACATCATCATTTGTCGCCCCCCCTATGAACATATTCTTCGCGAAGCTAGCGCCGTCTCTGATAAGGCTAACAACTTTATCTACGCTGACATCATCTTCGTCCTCGGAATAACACAGCTCATCTTCGTCAATGTCGAAGCCAGTGTCCGGTGGGATAATCGGAGTCACACGAACCTGCAAAATCATTCGTCAGCTCAGGGCTAAAAGGGATAGAATTATAAACGAACAACAATCTTTTTAGCCGGCTACCAATATGGTAGTATGGTTAATAGCTTTGTTATCCGGATACGTGAGATACCATAAGCATCAACCAAGTGACAAAACAGAGGAAGTGTTTCATGAGTTGGAGACGCTTACATTGTCTGCAGTATCCAATGTTCTTGCGTGAGCTGGTTTTATACCATTCTTGGGTGGGGGGAATGCAAAGTCGCCATCATCGTCACCCGCAGCATCCGTTGAAGAATCTTGACTGACAACTTCGGTTAGAGCTGGAACGGCTTTTGTCATGACCATCTGCAACGCCTGAACGTAGCCTTGCAGAGCGATTGTGTTCTGAGACAAAGCTACCTCATCCCTCTCTTTTATGCTATTCATGAGCATTTCGAAAGATACACGGCCCCACGGATACGAGAAGAACTCATCAAGGTCCCTGATTTTTTCTGCGTGCTCGACTAGAATTTTGGGCACGTGGGTGGTAGGCAGTAACACACTTGCGAGTATAGCAAGACAAGCATACTTTATCCTTGTGTCACGGTCGGTGATAGTCTTGCGCTTGAGCATCCTGATAACAGATGTTGCGGTTACCTCCTTCAGCATGCCGAAAAGTGTTGTGTAGTAGGGCTGTTCAGTAATCATATTCTTCAGCTCTTTCTGCGGTTGTTTCGGGTATTTCCCACACGGAAGACCTGTGACTATGGCGAATTCTCTTAGTGAGAACCTTATTGGGTTCTCAGCAAACAGGAACCAAGCTTCGTATTTCTTGCGGACTTTCAACTGCCTCGAAAGCATGTAACGGCCTAGACGACCAGAGTATGGCGTCTTGTCGGCTAACTCTATGAACCTTCCAAACGGTGATCTTTTTAAGATCTCGATTTCGTCTGCTTCGAGTGAATCTAGTATGTGGCCAAGTGCGCCGGGTTTGTGGTATGGTGACACTCTTAATCCGACGGGTTCATGGCCAAGAGCGAAAAATCTTCTTGGTAAATCGTTGGTCTCCGACATGACTGACTACACCAAAAGTCAAATCCCTAAAAAAAATGGGGAAAATAGGAAAACATGAAGTGGATTGGAGAAAGCAATGGATAATCGATTGAGAAAAGAAACTCCGTAAGATGTATGGTAACTTACGATTGTTTCTAGATGAAAGAACGAGAACCCGTCTGGTTATGTTCGCAGAGAAGACGAGAGAGTCGTACTACGCATTGAAATTGGATTATGAAACGGGTGAAAATCGATGATTTCTATTGTGGCTGGGAACTGTTTCAGATACAAACTTGAAGATGGTTATCGAAGATGTTTCCAGAGAAATAACTATCAGAGGGGGACGGGTAGAGAAGAGAGAGTGGGAGAGTAATTAAAACATAAAATAATGGGGGACGGTTTCTATTGGATGCATGTAATCGGTTATTGTGTCTTCCGACAAGCTGTTTCACGCGCGATATAGAGTAGAGAAATTAGTAAGATGACGATAGAGTATATTAATGAGTAATAGGGGTATAAAGGTCAATAAAAAAAAACACATCATCGAAAACTTTCGTTTTCCATACATGCAAAATAGGCGATTATGTTTGTATATGGAAGCAAATTACTCTATTATAAACAGCTTAATGACCCGTTTGTTGATTTTGATTGATTAATTAATATTCATAATTTATTAGCTAACCTACAATTATTATTGGGTTTCAAATCTCCTGGTCCTGGATATGTGTTTGGTCTGTTTTATTTTTGTCTGCTTGGAACCACCAATTTATCAACACACTTGCTTTCCCATTTATTCTTTGGGATTATATTAGGTACGAATCGTATTCCATTTCATTTTTAAATCTTTCTTCCTTTTTTCGGTATACGTGAATGCATCCAATTAAATCAACATCATTTTTGTTTTGGGAATATACTGTAGTACAGTACCGTAATCTTGTAAATTTCAAATGTTGCTAACCAAGAAGAGAACTGTTCAATCAAACATAGAAAATGAAGATTTTAGTTTACTCAATTAGAAAGAATGAAAAAATCATCCAAAATTTTCTGTCATGAAAGGAAATGTATTAGTCGGCACTTGTCCTATTTGTTGCCTTTTTTTTTATCTTAGCAATGTCCACTAGAGGTTTAGTTCTTGTTAAAGGGCCATAGTTTTACAAGACGCTCGAGCACGGCGGCGCTTTTCGAAAAGTAACCTGAGAAGCCAGCCGGAATCGACGGCGGAGGGAAATCCTCGGCCGGCATTGCAAATGGACGTATCATCTTCTCCATTGTCTCCAGTGTCAAATAGGAACCAACCTCTTGAAGCCTCTCTGGTCCCATTATTGGAAGTGTGTGTTCCCTCAGTAATGATTTTGCTTCCTCGTCCTTCTTCTGTTTTCACCATAAATATTACCATTATAGACATTTTTCTTTTGTCAATAAAACAAAGTAGGTTGTTATATCTACTTGAATGCTTAATAAGAAACCATCACGAAGAAGAGTTCAGTCTTTGCTTTTATATATTACCTCCAGGGGAGACAAATCTGCGCCACGGCTACATGTAAGTTCGATTCTGAATCGTTCCGGGTCTTCCAGAGATTCCTGCAGGTTACATGATGTTATAAGTATTTGTCATATAAGTAAAAATCATGAGTGCAAAAAGAGAGAAAAAGATAGGTGCATTGTAAAACCTCAGTGTTCTCGAACAGTCTTAGGACAATGTAGCTCATGTAATCAAGTTCTTTCGTCTTACAAAGGCGTTCTAGTGCACTTTGGCAGACGAGACTTTCTTCTCCTTGAAGAGATTCGTCCAGGTTACAATACCGTAGAACGTTCATCAGTGAATGAATATGTGATTCCTGTCAATCGTTACATAGCAGAAAGTCATGCATAAATGCATCCACTTGTGTTGCACTGATTATCAAGCTACATAGAAGAAAAAAAATGGAAGAAGGAACTCACAGATGTGAAATAAAGGCGTGTCCTCACGTGACGTTCAGGTGTCATGACATTTGCATACCTAAAGGGAACGCAATGAAACTGAGAAAGATAGGCAAGATATGAAGTCACTTAAGCAGGAAAATAGACTTTTCAAGTTTACTTTGGATCTAGTCGGTATTTGGTTTCTTTGTCATCATCTTCATCTTTATTCTCTCCAATGGTAGGTCGTCTCAACTCATCGCTTTTAATGTAAAGTTTCGGTTGACTATATCTATCCTCCTTTCTCGACGAATATAATGACACCGAGACTTGGTCTTGGCTGTTTTTTAGTTCAGCAACACTCATTGCCTCTTCTCGAGTATTCCTCAAGTCGATCAAGATTTTACCAAGCAAGCGACGAGCAATCTTTAAGGACAGAAAATAAAAAGAAACAAAAACATATAGTAAGCCACTAGACCATCTGCAAAAGCCATGGATTCTCCAAGAGTGAAAGATTAGACATTATATGCCTTTGTGGGAGTTAGAATTAAGCTCACCTTTGAACCGATTTTGAGCTTTTGCTGTGGATTGATCCCGTACTCATTTGGTATTACACCGTCTGCAAGTAACTGCAACCACATAACACATAACTGGCTTTAATCAACACCAATCCATGATCGAATTTAACAATAATAAGTCACAGGTTGAATCTGGAATCTACAACGCATGGCTCGGTATTAGTAGTAAAGTGGTACATTGATAAGTACCATTTAAGTTTCAGAAAGTGAAAGAGAAAACTTCAGTTTTTTGTTATTCAGTTCATACCTGAGCAACTTTGAAGAGTTCGTCTAGTCCTTTCAGGTCGAGATGAGAATTATGTAACAGGTCATACCTGGTATTAATAACACATTGGAGGATACTCAGAATGGGGCAGTTATAAGCTAGGATCGATATATACATATATAAAAGATTGAAATGCCAAAGCTTACTTGCATGAATCGTAAACATCAGGAATCTGCGTTATGTCAAACCGGCTGCATTTAATTCCAACCTTCAGTTCAATTTTAAAAAAAAAAAAAAACTCATGCAGAAAGTAGGGATGAAAACTTGACAAGCATTGGGAAGTCCAATATAACTTACTCTCTTCTTTCGTTGTAGAGATCCCTTTCGAGTTTTTTCCAACGAGCATACATCAAAAGGAATCCTTCACTACCACAAGGTAATCCAGCAGCAATCCGGCCAATGTCAATGTTTGACTTGCCAAGGGCCTTTGCTTGATCATAGGGAGGGGCTAAATCATGAGCACTAGGCTCATTCTCGTCTTCATCTTTTGCAAGTAGCCTCACTTGTTCAGTCACCTTTTTAGCTAGTTTTATCTATTTATTTAGAAAGTAAAGAGTCAAGTAACGTTTGAGTATGTATTCTTTGATCTCCAGAAAAACCTTTTCAATCGCTATGCACTCGCTTTTAGAGATAATACTAACAAAAATGGAAGAAACATGAAAATGATAGTGACGATGCTACAAAGCCCTCCAGATTAAAAGATGCTAATAGACTGAAGTTTGCAGAAAAAAAATGTGAGTACCAATTCAGGTAGGTGCTCATCAGCGTGAGGAGGAAGTCCAGCCCCATCGATCATCCAAGGTAATTCAGAAGAGACGTAATCATGTACCAACTTTGTGCCAGCAGTGATGATCTCATTCAATTGAGTCTGAAAAGCAAGTAAGGAAAAAAATTCAAAGCTGTTAATAATTACACATGATTGTTTAATGCATATTTGAGAATATAGTTCACCCTATTTTACGCAGATGAAATTCAACAATCTAAAACATGCAAGAAAAACAAAGTTTAAACATCAGTGAGCAATCTAGAACGCTATGCATGTCACTATTGATTATTTGTTGATGCTTCAGACGTGTACCAAAACAGGGTTTCATTAGTCTCATATCTGCTGAATCCACAATTGAGTTGTCAATAAAGAGAGGGAAAAACCTTGGCTTCTTCCATTTCAGTGCTCGCAGTATCAAGGCCATCCAACATGGAAGAGTCCTTGCTAACCAGAGAAACCTAGAGAAAGAAATTAAGGAATTTAGTGAATACGAAAATGCCAAGTACGATACAACCTTGATAAAAGAAAACGGCGAACCAGGATTGGGGTCAGCTGTCCTTCTAGGTCCAGCAGGCCTTTAGCAAAAGCAGCTGCTGACATCTGCTAGCAGTGCAGCCGATGAGAAATATACAAAAGACTAAGTGTAATATCTCAATGCTCTATGGTTCATCTTCACTACTAAATCGGTATAAAGTTGTACCTGAACACGTCCCTCGTCAGAACTGTAAATTTTAAGGTCATGACGGTATGTACTGTGGAGACGGAGCAAACCGGTACCTTCACCTGCAAGAATATCCCGTATAGTTATAAACCAGTCAGAAATAAAACACACACTGATCAACACAATGTGAATTGTTTCAAAACTGTATGAGATATATGGAAAGTGGAAGATGATGATCAGAAAAATGGAAGCAGATCAAGTGCCGGTCGTCACCTGGATACATATTGTTTCGGAAGTATCTACCAAGTTCTTCTGCCTGTGGAAATAAATAAGCAACCATTAAGGAATACGTTAACCCTCCGCTATGATCCCTATTAAATATCATACACTTAAGAAACTGCCCCATTACCAATACAATTACTGAAGTTTGCATTTAACATCGTCTTCCAAAACCAAATAACAGTTTTACCTGCTTTCGACCAGCATGAGTTAGAACTCCCCCATATTTCAGAACCATAAGAGCCTCCACTGGGCGTTCTTCTTCACCTTCACCATCACTTTTTGTTACTTTATCCCATTTCAGCGGCTTTAGTTGAACCTTTCTGTATATGCCAGAGAAATGTCCACCCTGCATTTTTACACATCTATGACATGAGACGGAGGTTGCAAAAATTGTTTTCCAAACATCCTTCGAAGAAGGTAACACTGTAGCTGCTACTGAGTATAAGGACTATTCAACAGAACGACAATGGGCTGCATAAAGATGCAGCTCAGAGAAAAGGAAAATAATTTTTAACCTCTTCAAGAACAGCTTTCACTTGCCGAAGCTTGTCAGCATGTTCAAGGTCTTCTGCATCACTATCACTTTCACCTGGTCTAAACATCAAACAGAAATACAACAAGGTAATTAGGTAACTACTGTGTAGTAGGGACGCAGCTAGAGAATATTTAACAGAAACATCAGGACTGTTCCAAGAATGAGGTAAACTCTTTCATTTCTTTCAACCTAGACATGAAATCCATGGATCCATTGGCTATGGTCAGTAGTAAGGACTAACACAAGGAAAAAGCTCAATGCAGGAAGTCATAAGATCACTATCAGAGGTGTACCCTGTACGAGGAATTAACATTCTTGTAGCATCCAATAGATCTTGCAATTCGACGGCACTTTTAAGTTTTGTCTGCAAGTAAGAATAGAAATGCACAGAATAAGAAAATCACTGTAAACGAAAGAATATGAAGATAGAAAAGCCTGCGCCTCTTACCTCAGCTCTTGGCCTTCCTCCATTGTACTTTAGCATCAGGTTTAACAGTTTTTCCTCTGTAACTTTTAGTTTCACTTTTTGCTTAGGGGTTCTATCACCGCTGCCAAGATAAGTTAAAACAGCTCAGAGCCTGGGTGAATATAGAGGAGTTTAAAGAGGACAGGTGATCATATGCTTAGACATACTGCCGAACAACAGCAATGACACAACGTAGCTCCTCAGACTGCCCAAATGTTCCAATGATGCCACTTCCTTGTCGAGTTAGACCTTCGTTAGATAGGAGAGGTTCATTGATCTTCCATGGCAGAATGGGAGGAACTGTCGAAGAAAGATGAGGAGCTTTTGCATCTAAAAACATTTTCCGCAGCACACAAGCAGCATCGTCGTAGTACCTTACAGAGAACGAGAACTGAAGACTTTAATCTATGATACAATTGAAACAACAATCAGAAGGGAAATAAAAGTCCATACTAGTATCTCACTTATAAGAGTTTTTCACAAAACTCCATCCATTAACGTCACAAACGTATGAACTTCCCTCAGATCTTAAGAGATCAAATCCACAGACCTGCAAACATGAAAATGACTCCGTTAATGCATGCTATAACATCTTTCAGTTTGCCTGGAAACACAAACAACATGTGTGTATGCTCGTCCTTCTACCAGACAATAATTTGTATCACATTACCAAGCATTTAGTTGGAAGCAGTAGAAAACCAAAAGGGAAATTAGTTAGCGTATCTTTCAAATCACAAGATGCAATCTTTCCTGCTAAATTATTACAAGTTACAATTGAAGCAATCCGTGACCAGGGATTCTATTGTTGAAGCGAGTATGAAAGAGAGCATTCAAATTGGTTAAATGGTAATTTCCATTTCAACTCAGCGATCTTAAATCTAAGAATTGTGATAGAGATAATGAGAAATCGAGACATACTGACAGCCAGATTATTGGAATCACAACATACCGCTTGCCTAAATGCAATGCAAACTTCTCTCGCCATTTGCTTCTCAGCAGGTGTAAGCAAAACTGGATACCTCACCTGTCCAATTAATACCATATCAAAGTTTGAGACATCTGCGTTTGTACACGTTCAAGTAACATAAGCTACGATTCCTCTACATAATTTACAGCCTTTGGTACTCTATTGACCCTAGCTCTATTTCATGAGAGAAGAGCCATGTAAGGTTTCATATGTGGAATAGTTTGGTAATGATCGGCAGACTTACTTCTTTTCCATCTGGGTTTCTCATAACGACACCATCGACAACAGGTGACTTCCTTGCTTCAGCGTGTGCATATTCGGGACCCACAGTGTAGACCTGCATTTCAGGGTACATGAAAAAAATAGATCAACAAAAGCATAGGAGATCAATCATAAAGTTTCAAAATGTAAACGGCCTGGATAACGACAAGAGCCTAAAACACATTGCAATGCATTATAAATTAAGTTGCCTGCAACTTGGACTAGAACAGAATTCTCTTATCTAGAAGAATCAGAGTCAAAACCTTGACATCAGTTCCTCCAGTAGGCATAAACTCCTCATATATATAAGAACCTTCTCTCCTTACTCTTCTGACCTCAGGATGAAATTCACTTGAACGATTCCCAACCTAAAACAAAAACTTGGGTCAGAAAGATAGTTTGATCCTAGAAGATCCACATGAATGTGCCACAAATTATTAAAATATATTCGACTAGACAGTTCAATCCTAGAATAGCCAAGTTCTGCAGAAAGAGAAATTGGCTTGTGCAGAACTACTGTGGATGATCCAACTATGGTAATGTACCACAAGTATTTAAAATAGAAAGACCAAACTCAATCCTAGAATAGCCAAGTTCGGCAGAAATATGGAGTACCTTACGAAACAATTCTTTCATGCCTCCACCTGCTGAGCTAGGATAGTATATCATTATGCTATGGTCATCTCCTTTACAAGCACAAAGAATGTCAATTATTAGTGGACAGTACAAATAACTGCAATTAAAAAAAAAGATAGATAGAAAAAGGATCAAGGCTGATAGCCAAAACGATTAGATTAACCTAATACCACCAAAACAAGCACTCGACCAATTTAAGATTCATTTATTATATACATACGGTGCATATTGCAGAGAGAACACTGAAGTACTAAATAAACAATATCTGAAAAAAAATTAACCTAATACCCCCAAAAACGAAAAACATTCAGAGTCTCAGAGATACATACTAAAACAGCAAACAATCAGAGAGATCAAAGATGTCAAAAGAAAAGAGAAACTGACCATTGACGGGCTTTTCCACAAATGGCTTCCAAAATCGTTCACCTTTAACCTCAACGAAATCTTCATCCTCGACGAAATAATCAAGGTCTTGGTTGGGTACTTTTCTATTGACACAAGCATATCTAGGAACTGGGATACCATACATCTCAAGATGCTACATGGTGGACATAAATACAATATTTTATTATTTTAAGAAGAAAGCATGTAGTTATTCGTTTTCATGAACAATGGAAATCTGAAGAAAAGACACGAGTGGGAGGCATGAAAAGTAGAAACGTTATGGTGACTCGAAATGCACTCCTATGCAGTCTAAAATGCATACCTCATACACTTTCCGCCGGTCATGAAGAAGATATTGCGGATCCAAATCATTCACTAAAAAGGGCCTGAAATAATAACAAGTTTGAAAAGGCGACCTCAAAATCTAAACTCAACAAATTCTGACCGGTAAAAAAAGTGAGCAGTTTTACTGAACTATCAACAAAAGTCAAAAAAGGGTATAAACTCACTTTCTTAAAGAAGAATATGCTTGAACTTTCTCAAGAGGATATCCAGAGGAATGGAAAGCAATCAGACAATCACAAATCGGCCAACTGAAACAGAAAAATCCCTGGTGAAGTATTGGTCCCAGAATCTAACTGTACTTAAATAATCTTTAAATAAACTTTCTCCTAATAAACTGATTAATTAAATCAATGTGTTTAACAAATCCATGCATCACTCCAATTAATTCATATAAATATGGATACAAGCTAGCACATAACCAAATGTTAAAAAAAAAACGCAAACGTTCACACACACACATACCTTTCTACAGGATCGTCAAGTATGACCTTGTCCCCAAAATGTATGATCTAGCAATAAAGTTGTAACAGAGTTTCCATCAGATCACATCCCACAACCAAAAGGGGAAAAAAGAAAGAAAAAAAAGTCTACACGTATAGAATCTGTGACGAACCGAAAACGACAACGAATTGGAATCAACACAAATTAAATATATTCATTTAAAGTGGAAGAACAAACTACAGGCTCTCTCTGAATCATCAAATCAAACCCTGAGAAAACACCAGTGATTCGGTTCATCAAATGGAGAAAGTAGAGTTACCTCAAATTCGCCAAACGCCTGTAGTCTGTCCATGATTTGTCCCATGGGAGCCGAGAAAACCTGCAAATCCACACAAACAATCTACGAATGAGGCGACGGAGTGAAACAACAACAACAAAAGTTCAAGCTCAGAATCAGATTTTCTCTGGGGGTGGGGGAGTGAGGATTCAAAACAAATCATCATCAGTTCTTCAGAGAGCTAAAAACACGAGCTAGAAACAAAACCTCGGGGCTGCACTTCACCTTCTTTTCCATGACGCAGACTCCGATCGTTATCTTCTTATCAACACCACCACCACCTCCTTCTTCTTCCATCCCCATTCTTCTTACTCGAGATTACTCTTTTCCCGTTTCGTTTCACGATTTTACACAGCGACGTTCTATTTCTCTCTGTATCACGGATTCGCAAACACGCAGTGAGAAAATTCGTCCGCTTATATCAAAGAGAAAGCATAAACAGAGACGAAATCGCTTTGGTTTTTGTACAATCCGTGAATCATGGACGCGACTAAGATAGGATCAATCGAGAGAGCAAAATGCGAGATCTCGCTTGCGGAGAAAAAGTCGAAGAGACGTTACTGGGGAAAACGATAGACGCAAGCAGAGCAACAGCAATAGCAATAGTGCTGTAAAGGCACGAGGAGAGAGAGAGCGAGCGAGGAGATTCAGGCGTCAGGGCCGTTGCATTGAATTTGACTAAAATAAAAATAATATTTGATTAGAGCATATATTAGAGGTATATATAGATTTTGTTTGTAATTAAAAAGCAAGATTACGAATATTGTAATTAGTCACCGACCACAACTATGCAAAACTATTTGGAAAGTTATTGAATAGTGTAGTTCATAATATTCACGCTATTCTTTTTTAGGAAGTTCTCTAGATGAGTAAAGTCAATATAACGCGTATTAAAATAGTTTAATTTATTCTGTTAGCACCCATAAACTAATCGAAATGGTCTATGGTGTCTCTCGTCAAATATATTATAATCCAGTCAATATTAGAAAGAGCAAATGTTGAAGAAATACAGCAAATGGAGCTTATATTTTAAAATTTGTGTGTTTTATAAGTTATAGACATCTGTTTGTTGTTTGAAGCTATAATTCAAAGCATTATTGTTGACGCATGGTTAGACTTGTTCGTCCACTAATTATTTTTTAATTAAAGGTTTCTTGTAATAGTATCAAATCTGGAGAGAAAAACAATGGAAAACGAAATTAAGACAACTGTACTGAACACTTCATACCTTTTAATTGAGACTTTACATAGTTATTGATCCAAGTATATATACTTTTTTATAAAAGCTTAACACCTCTCCAAAGAGTGGAGTGTACTAATTGTTCACATGGAGCATGGCTGGTTTGACTAGGCCATCAGCCTCAGAGTTTTGAAAATGAGGAATGAAACAAACATAAAATAGAACAAAAGATGAGAACCCATTCTCTTATATCATCAAGCAACTATCATCGAGCGACTGTTGAGGCATTCGATAAGTAACAACCTTGTAATCCAAAAAGGCATTTAAATTTTTGGATCTTTAAAAGACATGTGGCTCATCAGAGCCTCTTTAGACAGTTTTGTTACGATCTTATGGAGCCGAATCGAACACTTACAAAATAACAAAAACTACTAAAGACACAGACTAGTTGAAGTATAAAGTTACATACTAATAGTTTTATTGTTTGTGATCAAAGGCGATCGATGCCTTTGATTTAGTGATACATGTTTACATACGGGCTTTCATGGGTAATCTCTGGCCTGATATGTGAAGGGGTTAACATGGCTGACTAGTTAGCTAATAGTGGTCAGTGGAACAAATTGAATTGCAAGACTAATCTAATGCTCTTCATAACCAATAACATTATATGAATTTATTTAAATGTATATCATTTTTTTTTTTGAACAGAGCCGATAATCATCGATCATGGTTTGTATATGTCAAAGAAAGCAGATGTCTCCAGGGTTTCACAGAAGAGAAGTATGTCCACAACCTTCAAACTCTTCACAGGTGATCTCGTTTTTATAATCTTTCCATTTGGGTAATTAACATATTGGAATATGTTTAAAATTGATAAGACTACTCTATCCATCACACACACGTGTAGGTGTGGACAATCTCCCTCGAACTGTAATGTACTACGCAAACTTCCTCTCCTCGTGTAAAGGCTACTTCCACAACGCTCGATCGAGGGTATATATACCAATACAACAGTAAACGATGTCTCACATTATGTCATGAGATAATCTTCCAAAGCAGCATCCTCACCATTTTCACACTCATGATTTCCACATAATGGTAGACAGTAACGCTCCTTCTGCTAAAGAAATATTCCCGTAGGCATGAACCTGTTCTCGATAAGATTGATTTAGAGCTCCTGTCTCGGAGACACGGGATGGTCACCCCGGGTGGTTGGTGTATTGGAATGAGGTTTGAGAAACTTAAACTAAGACTCCGGTTGTTAAACTTGATCGTGGAGCTAAACGGGTTTAAGAAACTAGTAACGTATTTGTTATCAACAGAGAATTTCAGATGACGAAATGCATGTAATGATGTAAAAGAAAATTAAATGTTTCTGTTTATACAGTCTGGCATCAAAAAGCTGCAGTTTATGTGTGTTGATGTTAGACCATCCGCAACGCTGCATCTTAGTCAATCCTTAGCGCTAATCCTTATGCGATTAGATTAAAATAATATTAAAAAGTGACGTTACTCTGAGATAAAATCCTTAGCTAAGGATTTTTCATGGTTGATCCTTAGAGCTGACGACGTCGTTTTGGATCCAACTATCGAAAACGAAAACCCTCAGGTTTCCTCTGATTCATTCCGGTGTTCTCTCTCTGCCTTTCATTCGCGTTCAATCTCTTGCCGGGAATCGTTCTGGTACCGGAGAATTACGAATCTGTTTGATTTCTCTCCTCTTCTCCCACACCAGAGAACCCTAGAGAATGGATGTTCATAAGGCATCGATTATCATTACTATTGCCCTAATCTGCTCTTTCATTACAATCGCTTTCGAGTTCCTAAATCTCTGGAGAAATTAAAGTGAAAGGTTGGGTTTTTTTTTCTGCAGAGATTGGAGATAAATGCAGTAATTCAGGAGTGAAACATTTCACAGAGCTTTTAAGTGATTGGTCGAGCTCTCATTGAGTTCTGCGATGAAGATGGATATTGTTGGAGTAGACGATGTCCATTTATTAGATCCTGAGCTCTTGCATCTCCCTTGTTTGTCTCCTTCTCCGCCGCTGAAAGCAAGCTCTCGTCATATTGCCGATGAACTTTTCTCCCACTGGCTCTCCCTCCCTGAAACTGCCTCATTGGTACTACTTCCTTTTTTTCTTCTGAAATATGAGTCTGTGTCTCACAATTGTTTTCTCTGTAGGTCAAGTGTTTGATTGATGAAGCTAAATCTGGAACACCAACTAAGAGTTACCCCACCATCATCAATGTTCCTGGTGCAGCAACTGCTTTGCCATCTGTCTCTCCGCTCTCCTCTGAGATCAGTTAAGGAACCTAAGCAAGAAATCGTTCCTCAGGTTTGTTCTCATTTCTATTGAATTCTTTTTCTTGCACTAGTTGAAATGCACTTGCCTTTCTCGTGATTGTAACTGTGGTGTGGTATCTATGTTTACTTGATTGGTCTTTGAAACCGAGTCCTGATTGCCTCTAACGTAGATACGGAGTACAAGATTAAAGTGATGAAAACAAATTTTTCTTCACTCTGACATGATAATAAGTTTACTATGGTAGTCAATTGGACAGTATGATCAAAATACCTGTAAGTTCAGCTTCTACTTTGTTTTTCTGTTAGGGAAGTGAAACTTAGTCAAGGATTCCAATGGTGAGTAACACCATTGGACTTAGTATTTTGATTAGGGTCCTTACCTATTTAAAAAGATAAAAAACTATTATTCTATTGTTAAGAATTCCAATGGTGAGTAACACCATTGGAGTTGCTCTTAGTGGGTACGATACTTTGATGGTTGTACATAAATTGGAAAAAAATGATTATCCCTATCATAGGTTTGTCACACATTAGTACATTAGTCATGTCCTTCATCTATCTCTGAGTTCATTTTATGTCATTGTTCTCTGCATTATTGATGTACACGTGAGCTTGAATAGGAAGCTATGACACAAGATGTCTATGCAGTCCATTTGATTAAGGTCAAATAGATATTTGAATTCATATGAAGCACCAATTAAGGTTTAGATTTTTTTTCAGGGTATTGAAAGTGATCAGAACAATAAATTGTCTTTTTGCATGCGGTTCTACAACTCGAATAGTGAAAACAAATTAAGATCAGAGTTTGGTATATAATTCTCAGTCACGGTTTGATCTGAAACACGGACCAAATTGTTACTCATCACATCTTTTAGATTTCCAGTACAAAATTTGAAAAAAAGTGAATGAAATATAAAAAGAGAGGGAAAAGAAGATTAGTAACGGTAGCAACAAAAGGAGAAGAATTAAAACTTCTGCTCAGAATTATGAATATTTATTCTCATTGATTTACATCTCTGAAGTCTGACATGTGAATTTTATTCAAAAGATCATCACAGCAGAAGTTTAAAAGTGTAATAATATTTATATTTTTAAAAACAAAATTTCAGTGGCTCTCATTAAGTATAAAAGTACTTATCTTCATAACTAATGTTTCGGAATAGCGTATACTGCCATAAAAGGCAAAATAATCACAGAGCCAAGACAAAGTTATACTGAAACCTGAAACATTAAGCTACTGAGATCAGAGTTTGGTTTAAAAATTCTCGGTCACGGTTAAATCAGAAACACGGACCAAATTGTTGCTCATCATATCTCTTATTCCGATAAACAAAAAGTTACCAAAAATCGAAGAAGGAAAATAATCGGGAAGAAAGAGGATCATCAGAGAATTAAAAATACTAAGAATCATATAGATTTCACACCATCATATTGTTGCAGTATTTCCTCATCAACTGATCTTACTACGAATCAACAAAATCCAATGAATAAAAAGCTACAAGCTAGAAGAAAAGAGGATGGCTTGTACTAACCATAGATCCGTGACTGCGTTGTCCGAGTCTTGTGCTAACCATATATATATATATCTCCGTTAACGAGTTATAAGAAGAAGCAAACCTAATTAATATTTACTTTTCTTTAATCGGCCTTTCATGCCCGATAGGCCTAAAAAGTTATTATGGGCTCACCTTGGGCCTTTTACAAGCCTATCATAAATTTGAGGTCCAGTGTTTTATTTATTACCCAACAACAACAACAAATAAAACATTTGCTGCCGCTGAAACACAAGTCAATAAAGGAAGGATTTTGCCTTCGTTGTTTCTTCTCTTCTCCATATTCGAAACTCTCTCTCCTCTCTCCTCTCTCCTCTCTCCTCTCTCAGTCGTAGCAGCTCCTTTTGGACAATCTCTTCATCTCAGTCTTGCTTTTTTTTTGTCTTCTTTTGATTCAACTCTGTTTCCATCGCGCAATTCTTCTTCTGTGTTTTGCACACAATCTGAGAATTCATGTGAAACAGTCGCCGGTGATCGGGAAGTGTTTCATCTCGAATTGAGAGATCTGGGTGATTTGATTTCATCTCATAGAGTAAGTATCATTAACTTCATCTGAATTTCAAACTTTTAGTTTTTTTCTACTAATTGATGATCTTTTTTTTTAATGTTTTGGCAGCAATGAAGCGGATTAGAGATGATGTGTACTCCTCTGGGTCTCAATTCAAACGTCCTTTCCCCTCTTCTCGTGGCGAATCGTGAGTGTTTACTTCTTTTTTTTAATTCGATTTGTAAATCATAATAATCATTAAGGTTTCTAATTCTAGGTTTTAGTTGGTGATCAACTTTAATCACATGCATAGTAGGGCAGTTCTAGTTTATTGGTCTTAAGTTTGTTTTGTCTTGTGCAGATATGTGCAATCTCCAGTCCCTGGTGATGGCGGGGGAGTAAACTCTCAGAAGCTGACAACCGATGATGCTTTGTCCTACTTGAAGGATGTCAAGGAGATGTTTCAAGATCAAAGGGACAAGTATGATATGTTTCTTGAGGTTATGAAAGACTTCAAGGCACAAAGGTAACTAACAAACACACATCATCATCATCAGATTGAATTCTTGTTTTTTTTTTATTTCATCATCTTGCGTTTTTTTTTACAGGACCGATACGTCTGGTGTGATTGCACGAGTCAAGGAGTTGTTTAAAGGGCATAACAATTTGATTTTCGGGTTTAACACCTTTCTGCCTAAGGGATTTGAAATAACGCTTGATGAGGTTGAAGAAGAAGAAGAAGCTCCAGCACCTAAGAAGACTGTTGAATTTGAAGAAGCCATCTCTTTTGTTAATAAAATCAAGGTATGCAAGAGGTTTTGTCGTATATTGTTTTTTTTCTCTCCTTCAAGTGCCTCATTGTATCTGTCTCTCTGCAGAAACGGTTCCAGAACGATGAAGATGTGTATAAGTCTTTCTTGGAGATCTTAAATATGTATCGGAAGGATGATAAAGACATCACTGAGGTTTACAATGAGGTAGTCTCACTATACCTCTCTTACACTGTTACAGTTGTTGAAGTTTATCGGTTACCTGTTTGTTAGGTATCGGCTCTTTTTGAGGACCACCTGGATTTGCTTGAAGAGTTTACTAGGTTTCTGCCAGAGTCTTTGGCGGCTCATTCAGCAGCTCAGTTAATCCGGAGTCAGGCCCAACAACGGTATCATGACCGAGGATCAGGCCCTCCTCTTGTGCGTCGAATGTTAATGGAGAAGGTATGGTATTGGTTACGTTTTTTATATTGTCTATCACTGTTTGTCACGTCTCTTGTTTCTCGGCTGATACATTTTTTCATCATCAGGATCGCCGGCGAGAAAGGGCTGTTGCTTCTCGGGGTGACCGTGATCATAGTGTTGACCGTTCTGACCTTAATGATGATAAAGCAATGGTTAAGATGCACAGAGAGCCGAAGAAACGAGTCGATAAGGAGAATAGAGAAAGGAGAAGCCGTGATTTGGATGATGGAGAAGCAGAGCAAGATAACTTGCACCATTTCTCAGAGAAAAGGAAGTCATCCAGAAGAACCAGTGAGGGCTTTGAAGCGTACTCCGGTCCTGCCTCACATTCTGAGAAAAACAATCTAAAAAGTACGCAGCTTTTTGAACTATATGGAGATTCAACACTTTTCTTCTGTTTTCAAGGCTCAACAATTCTAATGCTTTATACAGGAGCTTAATAACATGCTATACGTCTTCTTGCTTATCATCATGCCCAATATATAAGTTGATGTATTGTTTTTTTCGTAAATTGTTTGAATATTTTAATATAAATTTCTGATTTCGTTGTCAACAGGTATGTTATGGTGCAACCAGTCTAATCTTGTTCTTCTCTGATACTTACGATAATCTTGTTTTTTTTTGTTATATTTTCATTGTGTTAGGCATGTACAACCAAGCATTTGTGTTTTGTGAGAAAGTCAAGGAGAGATTAAGCAGCCAAGATGATTATCAGACATTCTTGAAGTGCCTCAATATTTTCAGCAATGGAATTATCGACAGGAACGAACTGCAGAATTTGGTAAGTCTACAAATAGCTTTGTTGTTGATGGATAGTAGGGGGAAGTCGATTTTGTCTTTAACTCCACTATCTCTCTTTCAGGTTTCTGATCTGCTTGGAAAATTCACTGATCTCATGGATGAGTTCAATCAGTTCTTCGAGCGTTGTGAGAGTAATGATATTAAAATTGCCTTCTGTTTTTTCTTTTCTTTCTAGTGAAGGTGTCGAGCTGTTTCTGATCATCATCCTATTTTGCAGATGGTTTCCAGCACCTCGCTGGCGTTATGAGCAAAAGTATGCGGCATTTTCTCACCTTCTTATATGCTTTTTCTCTGGTCTTTCTACGTCATTGGGATTGCTAACACCGTTGGGTACATTGCTGCAGAATCACTTATTAGTGAAGAACATTTATCTAGGCCAGTGAAGAAGGAGGAAAAGGAAAGAGAACACAAACGAGACCTTGATGCTGCTAAGGAAAAGGAGCGTTCCAAGGACAACAAGTACATGGAGAAATCTATTCAAGAGCTTGATCTATCTGATTGCGAGCGTTGCACTCCTAGCTACCGACTCCTCCCATCGGATGTAAATATATTTCTAGAGTTCTATGTTGTTGCATCCGAGGCATTTTAACTGTACTTACTATTACATCTTATTTGCAGTATCCAATACCTTCGGTGCGCCACAGACAGAAACTAGGGGCTGCTGTTTTAAATGATCACTGGGTTTCTGTCACCTCAGGAAGTGAAGACTACTCTTTTAAGCACATGCGCAGAAACCAATATGAAGAAAGTTTGTTTAGATGTGAAGATGACAGGTACTTTTTACCGAGATTATAGATTGTGTAGTTTTAAGTGATTTGTACGTTGTGGTTGTTGTTTTACTTGCTTCTTGTTACAGATTTGAGTTGGATATGCTGTTGGAATCTGTGGGTTCTGCTGCGAAAAACGCAGAAGACTTGTTGAATAATATAATTGAGAAGAAGACAAGTATTGAGGGATCTTTCCGGGTTGAAGACCACTTCACAGGTCTGTAGGCGTTTAGTGATTGTAGCCCCCTCTGTTTCATCTCTCTTTCCCTATCTTTGAGCTCTCATCTCTTGTCTTACACTTGCTATTTTTGCTATTGACTTATTACAGCCCTAAATATAAGGTGCATAGAGAGACTTTATGGCGACCATGGTCTTGACGTAACAGACCTAATACGTAAGAATCCTGCCGCTGCACTTCCTGTAATTCTTACTCGTTTGAAGCAGAAACAAGAAGAGTGGACGAAGTGCCGTGAAGATTTTAATGCGGTCTGGGCGGATGTGTATGCGAAAAATCATTACAAGTCACTTGATCACCGCAGCTTCTATTTTAAGCAGCAAGATTCTAAGAACTTGAGTGCAAAAGGTAAATAAACTCTTCGAATATTTTTGGTCCATCACGAAGCTTGTATATAAGTAACGAACGATAAGTTCTTCCTCACATTTTATTGAATATATTCATTTGTCACGTGTCTATACTTGCATTAACTTATTTGTTCTCATAAATTTTACATTTAATACCAGCGCTGGTGACTGAAATCAAGGACCTGAAAGAGAAGTCTCAGGAAGAAGATGATGTTCTTCTGTCTGTAGCCGCTGGTCACAGACAACCCATAGTTCCTCACTTCGAGTATGAATATTTGGACAGGACTATTCATGAAGATCTATTTAAACTAGTCCAATTTTCGTGTGAGGAGATATGTTCTACAAAGGAGCAGATCGATAAAGTTCTGAAGCTCTGGAGAAATTTCCTGGAGATGATGCTTGGTGTTCCACCCAGGGCCAAGGGGTCAAATTCTGTTGAAGATGATGTTGTAGAAACCAAGCATCACGGTGCATTGACGAGTGGGGAGGTGAATGTGAGCTCTGGCTCGGCAAATTTGACTTCGAGGCAACTAAAGTTCACTGCCTATGGAGATGAGAATACTGCAGCGAAAGAAAACTGTAAGGATGGTGATCATCCGGCTAAGAAAGATGTTGCCACCTGTTCTGCTGTAAAACCCCAGAAAGATCAAGAAAATGGAAATGGAGCTGATAAACGATCTGGAGATGTTGGTGATAGAGTAGCCAGTGGGGTAGAAAACAATAATAGTAAAGTAGGGAGTGGAGATTCGTCAGGTACTTTCAAGAATGAACTTGATTTTTTTTTCTTCAGTTTGTGTGTAATATCGACCTTAACATGTCAGTGATTCTTTACTTTTATTTTTCAAGGTGCACGTGGCATTTTATCCAAACCAGGTGAAGCTATAGATAACACTGATACCATTCATCATACTCAGGTATAGAGTTTCACATTTTAATTATGGTCGTTTTTGCTTTTATTGACTCTTCCGACTATTCTCATTTTTCATGGTCATATCTCTAGGTACGTTGTATTGGCAGTAGAACTATAGTTACATCAAATGGAGTGCTGCCAGATGCTTCTAAAGCCAACAGTAATTATGATGAACCTGGCGGTTCATCCAATATTGAGAAGGAGGAAGGTGAATTATCACCTATTGGTGATTCTGAAGACAACTTTGTTGTTTATGAAGATAGTGGTTTGAAGTCTACTGCCAAGCCAGAACATTCCGTTGAAGCTGAAGGAGATAATGATGAAGATGAGGATGGTGATGATGCTTCAGAAGGTGGGGAGGACGCGTCCGGAACTGAATCTATTGGTGACGAATGTTCACAAGACGGTAATGGTATGGAGGAAGAAGGTGATCATGATGAGATTGATGGTAAAGCTGAGAGTGAAGGAGAGGCAGAGGGAATGGATTCTCATCTTATAGAAGAAGAAGAAGACAATCGGTTGCTTCCATTGTCAGAACGTGTTGTGTTATCCGTTAAGCCTCTTTCAAAGCATGTAGCTGCAGCTGCGTTGCTTGATGAGAGACAAAAAGATTCAAGAGTGTTCTACGGCAATGACGACTTTTATGTTCTTTTCAGGCTTCATCGAGTGAGTGCAATCGTTTATTATGTGATTTGCTTTCTCAGATTAAAAAATCTGATTTCACATTGGGTTTTAATTTCCAGATCCTGTACGAGAGAATTTTGTCTGCAAAAACATATTGCACAGGCGGTGAAGTGAATCGAAGAAACACGAAAGATACAACTAGTTCACCAGATCCTTATGCAAGGTACAGTCCTCAACCAAATTAATGTAGATATATAGACAGACCATGGAGCGTATTAAAGTTATAAACTCGTTTTGTGAAGGTTTATGAGTGCTCTGTTTAGTCTGCTTAATGGCTCAGCTGAAAGCTCCAAGTTTGAGGATGAGTGTCGAGCTATTATTGGAAACCAATCGTATGTTCTATTCACGTTGGAAAAACTGATATACAAACTAGTTAAACAGGTAATTTTAGTTTTAGAATTTTGATCATTTATACTTTCCAGACATTGTATTCCTTTCTGATTTCGTTTCATGTGTTGCATGCAGCTTCAAGCTGTTGTAGCGGACGATATGGATAATAAGCTTCTTCAGTTGTATGAGTATGAGAAGTCTCGGAAACCTGGGAGGGTCATTGACTCAGTGTATTATGAAAACGCCAGGATCCTCCTTCACGAGGAAAATATCTATCGGTTGGAATGTGTAAGAACCCCTAAACCAATTCTCATCTCTCTCTCTCTATCTTCATTGATTCGTTAACCCTGAAACTTGTGTGTGTTTAATTCATATGTAGTCGTCCTCTCCTCCTCATTTGTCAATCCAGCTTATGGATAATATAATCGAAAAGCCTGAGGCTTGTGCAGTTTCCATGGATCCCACGTTTGCAAATTATCTGCAAAAGGAGTTTCTTTCCAACTCATCAGGGAAAAAAGTAATGCCGCAGTCCATTGTGTTAAAAAGGTATATCGAGTTTCAGGACATTTTTTACCTGTTCCTAATCACATATAAACCCATCTCTTGCTGTATAATTTGTACAGTTACATTTCTTTTGGAATGATTCAGGACGTTATACATTAAAAAAAAAACAAGTCGATCTTATTGTGCAGGAACATGCGTGGATACTCTGGTCTAGATGATCTTGCAGTAGCCTGCAAGTCAATGGAAAATGTAGAAGTAATTAATGGCCTCGAGTGCAAGATGTCTTGCTCTTCCTACAAGGTAACCAGTCTTTCTAGTCTTAAACCAAACCGGTATCGGCTTCATATTTTGAAAATCTTGAACTAGAAGAACCTACCTATATACACATAAACAAGTGCTCTTATGTATTGATAACAACATCTCTTGTTGTAGATTTCGTATGTTTTGGACACGGAGGATTTCTTCCACAGGAAGATAAAGAAGAAGAAGAAGAGCGAGAACTCGTCACATGACAACTCATCATCCCAGCAACGCAAGTTGTATAGAATAGAAAGATTCCACAAGTTTCTATCAGCTTCAAGATGACAGCAGCAAGAAGAAGAAGATCAAAACGGATCTTTTATCATTTACTTCAACACAAGGAAGGTTAGAGGCTGACCAGGTTCTCTCTGCAACTTTCCCAGAAATAAAAAGAAGTTTCAATACTTTCTCTCGTTAGTATTCTGTGAAGAAGTTACTTGCACAGTAGTGTGTGTGTGTATTTATCTAATTTGTATCTTGATGATTTAGGTTTACCAAAAAAAGAAATGTGTGGATGTAAATATTGGAAACACATACTTGGTTTGTATCTACAGGACATAGTAAAGTTCAAAGGAGAGATTCTCTCTTTTTATATAATAAGTAAATGACTTTTCAACGTTTCTTGTTAGTTTCTTCTCATACAGAATCATTCGCCAAGAGCACCTACTAATAAAACTCTTCTCAAAGCAAAACAACCTGTTTTTGATCAAATCTAACCAGAACTAGCTGACGTTTACCTATACTTGGGCTTCTTCTTCCTTTCAAAATTTTTTTGTGCCCTTTAAATTTCTTGGGTTGAAATGACTGCACCCATTCTCTCCGGGTCCATTGATGGGTAATAAGGTATGTCTTGGTTTGATGGTGGAGGGTGCTGCATATAGTACTGCTGCTGAGCCACACTACCTTGTTGATCAGATTTGGAGAACTTAGGTCTTCCCCATGTGAGTTTTAGCCTTTGACCGTTGATGACTAGCATGTTGGAGAGATATTTTGTGGCATTCTCTGCTCCTTGTCGGGTTGTGTATGTGACAAATTGAATCTATCAGAATACTGGCCGAGAAAGCCTCTTCTGAAAATTTATTTTCATGCTTATGGACAAAAAAATTTTTTGAAGCAACTTCTTGGCATACGTTCTTCAGCTTGGAACAAGTCTGACAGATTTCGGTTTTTTTGTATCTAGATTTCTGGCCAGGTCGCCACCTAAACACCGTGAAAGGCCGTGTACATACCTTGCATTCCTTATCATAGGTCGCAATGGTCTACACATATAGAAAAGATACAATGACACTTGGGTCAGTTAATACACCTAGACAAAAAAAGAAAAGTTGTTACTAATAGTAGATGAATTTGGATATAAACCATGAAATTCATAACTACGTACCCAAAAATCTAAACGTATATATTTTTAGGTATAAAAAAAACTAAACATATCAGGGATAGTTAACTCCTACGAAATAAAAAGTAAACCTCAAGAGCAAACCAAGAGCCTGAACAGGATACGAGAGATCCGAAAAGAAGATCTAAGAGCCATTGAAACCAAAACAAGCAACACGTACGGAGCAAGGTCTCAACACTTGGATCAGTTACTACATCCAATACCAAAATAAAAAAAATAAAGTTACTGATACTAGAATAATTTGGATATAAACCATGAATTTAATGATAAACTAAATAAAAACCTATATATATATTGGGTGAGAAAAAAATCTAAACATAAGATTCAAGAGCCATTAAAACCAACACACAAGCAACACGGAGCAACTAAGGTCTCACCATCCGCATGTACGGTTTGTCACCGAGGCAAGATTCGCAGGTGACTTCTGCGTTCCCATCCATCGGCATAATGATCTCTCAGTATTTGGTGAGCCATTCCCTTTCTTCACTTATTTTATTATCAACCTCCAACTTGTTATCTTCTATATATATATTCTGGCAATACAAAACCCTAATTAATTAATCACGGATTTCTTTTACTTAATAAAAAAGACATTTTCCTTTCTATTATTTCTATAATTTTATTTCCTTTTTAGATATTTAAATTTATGAAAATAACATTAATGTTCCTCTTAATTTTTTAAAATATTTCAAATAACAAAATTAGTTCAAAAATAAGGTAACTAAAAGTATTTTTATTTATTATAAATGTTTTTATCATATGATTAGTAAAAAGTTCTAAAAAATTATTAGTATCATATCATATTCTAACATATTGGCTGTTGCATATGCTAAAGCAAAAAAAAAGAAAAAAAAATTAATCATATTCTTCTTCGTGAGATGGTAGCTAAATCTATTATTTAACAAAATCTTCCATTTGCTTACGTTTAGATATGAAAGTGTTAGAAAGGATTGGAAGTACATGAGGGTAGATATCTAACATCTCTTGCATTAAATCCCCTGCTACCAGCAATGATTTAATGCAAGAGATGTTAAAGCTCCAGCTTCTTTTGAAGAACAATTTGTTATGTTGAAGGCAGTTTTTTTCATGTTAGATGTTTATAAAAAAGATTTGAATTAAATCACTTAAATTGTATCATAAAATTAAGTGATTCTATTTTAAATTATTTATTTTTAAATGATACAAATATATATAATTTAACATCAATTACAAAAAGTGGTGTTTTATTAAGTTATTTCAATTAAATGATGCATTATTTATTATTTTTTATCACTTTTATAAAACTCAGAGCCGAAAGATACCAAAATGGATCAGGTCGAAACGACGTAGTTATGTTAGCTAGAGTAAGAAAACACTTTTGAATTTTCGAGGAGGAGATATTCCCTTCATCGGCGGCAACACCCACCGTAGTCCCCCGGCTGTTATAAAACATAAAATATAATTTGGATATGTATATATTTTATGTTTAAAAATATTTAGAAAATACTTAATTTTAATTTTTATATTTTAAAAAGAAATTGACATTTAAAGAACTCGAAAAAGTTAAGAGTTATGATATCTAACAAAAAGATATCAAAACTTAAAATTTATAAATATTTTAGTGTCTAATGAGAATAGTATAATTAAACTTCAAATCCATAATAAACCAAAAGTAAAACATCATTGTAATAAATTGTCCATTAAAAACTAACACCAAATCACATCAATTAATTTTAGTTTTCTCTACTATTTTTCACACCATTTTCTGTAGGTAGCATAATAAAATCTTGGTCAAAATCTAAAAATGGAAAAGGAAATAGTGTAATTGGTATTATTTATGATAAAAAAACAGAAAGTTTAATTAAATTTTTAAAATTTACCGAGATTTTTTTAGTTTGTCGCTTCATCATTTTTGGAATATTTTTTCAGAAAAAAGCATTCTCTAATTAACTAAAATTTTTAAGTATATATAAAACATAATTAAAAACTAAAAAATAAGTAAAAACAATATATTGGTTTAACCCTTAATTCAATCGATACCGAGTTCTGGAGTTTTATTAGATTTTTAAATTTCACAAAATCTAAACTAGATTTATCTTGGATCACTGGATCGAATTTCAAAATGCTGCTTTTTTTTTTTGTAACTAAGATTCTAGTCCCAGGGGGCAGCATCGAGCCCGATCAGATCAACATCGTACAGTCCAAGAAACAAAAGGTGTGTGTTGGAGTTTGGATATCATCAGCTTTGTTGTGGGTTTATTTGGCGGGGACTTTTCAAATTATACTATCGCGACATGGCCGGTTGATTATACGGTCCATAATAATTATAGTAAAGTTGACCGGAATCTAGCTCTCGTTCAAAAGACAATACTACCACTGACGACTACTCAAATTTACAGAGGAAAAAAAATCCCAAGAAGGATCGGATCGGATCATTCAGTTATATATAAAACGTCAGAGCCAAAAGCAAACTAGACGGATCAGGTCTAAAACGACGTAGTTCCATTAGAAAAAACACTTTGGAGGAGGAAGAGGAGAGACATGCCGTTCATCGGCGGCAACACCCGCCGTAGTCCCCCCGGAAGCGGAGGCGGAAGCGGCTGGGGCCAATCCCTTCTCCCAACAACCTCTTCATCCAAATCCAAACTACCGATCAATCGGAAACAGCGAAAACGAACAGCTCTCATCAACTTCCTCTTCGCCAACTCCTTCCTCCTCATCGCTCTCGTCGTCTCCCTCCTTTTCCTCCTCCTCCTCACGCTCTCCCACTTCGGCGTCCCAAAACCGATCTCCTCCTCCTTTTCCAGATCCAACCGATTCGCAAAGCCGCGGAAGAGTATTATTACCAACCGGAGGCACGCGAACGTTTCACTCTCCTCCGGCGGCGCCGTCGTGGACATCACAACGAAGGATCTGTACGATAGGATCGAGTTCAAGGACGAAGACGGAGGTCAGTGGAAGCAAGGGTGGCAAGTGACGTACAAGGGAGACGAGTGGGAGAAAGAGAAGCTGAAGATCTTCGTGGTGCCTCACTCGCATAACGATCCTGGGTGGAAGCTGACGGTGGAAGAGTACTATCAGTTACAGTCGAGGCATATTCTCGACACCATCGTTGACACTTTATCCAAGGTGACGACGTGTCACTAAACTTTTACATTTGCATTTGAATTTTTTTTAAAATAATTTTAGTGTTTCACATTTTATTTTTTTGGATTAGGATTCTAGAAGGAGGTTTATATGGGAGGAGATGTCGTATCTGGAGAGATGGTGGAGAGACGCTTCGCCCAGTAAGCAGGAAGCTTTGAGTAGCTTGGTTAAGAACGGGCAGTTAGAGATAGTTGGAGGTGGCTGGGTGATGAATGATGAGGTGTGTGTTTGCTTGATTAAAAAAAATGAAATATGTTGAGATGAGCTAATAAAGTGTCTTGTGTCATGTGTGCAGGCTAATTCACATTATTTTGCTATAATTGAACAGGTATATATTGGAACTCTTGACTTTCCAATTCTATGCACTTGTTTGTTTTTAGAAATTTGACTTTTACTGAAACAAAGATGAGGATGATGACAGTGGTTACTGCATTTTCGAAATATATGTTTCCTAATATGTTCTTATTCATTTTATGTTTCTGCTAGCCATTTCGTTTGTATTTTATATGTCACGTTTGGTTGGTTATAGTTAGTCATTACCTAAGACCTCGTTTGAGCTGAAAATCCTCTTTTCTGGTTATGTGTAAACAAGAGCATGTGATGTTAGAATATCAATTGGCTAGAGATAATGCTAAATTTAGTCAGCCGCTTGTTGCATTCTATTTGTATCATGTGTTTTTTTTTTCCTTTTTGGGTACAGCATCTTCCAAGAGTTAGTATTCCAGGCTTTTCTTTGTGTAAACTAGATTTTCTTATTTATACCGGCTCTGCTCTTGTATTTGATTGTGTTCTTGACCGCTTCTTCTGCAGATCGCTGAGGGTAATATGTGGCTGAACGACACAATTGGGGTTATTCCTAAGAACTCATGGGCCATAGATCCCTTTGGCTATTCCTCAACCATGGCTTATCTCCTCCGGCGTATGGGTTTCGAGAACATGCTTATTCAGAGGACTCATTACGA
This sequence comes from Raphanus raphanistrum subsp. raphanistrum, assembly GCA_019706035.1. Taxonomy (NCBI): domain Eukaryota; kingdom Viridiplantae; phylum Streptophyta; class Magnoliopsida; order Brassicales; family Brassicaceae; genus Raphanus; species Raphanus raphanistrum. The sequence goes on along the minus strand of CM033982.1, from coordinate 2,780,368 downwards.
GCTCAAGAAAGAGCTTGCCCTGCATAAGAATCTGGAATATATTTGGCGTCAGAGTTGGGATGCTATGGAGACAACAGATATTTTTGTGCATATGATGCCTTTCTATTCATACGATATCCCACACACTTGTGGGCCAGAGCCTGCAGTTTGCTGTCAGTTTGATTTTGCGCGGAAGCGTGGATTCAAATATGAACTTTGTCCATGGGGAAAGCACCCAGTGGAGACTACACAAGACAATGTGCAGGAGAGGGCATCAAAGCTTCTTGATCAATACAGGAAAAAGTCTACCCTCTATCGAACCAATACTCTTCTTATACCTCTGGGAGATGATTTTCGGTTCATCAGTATGGATGAAGCCGAGGCTCAGTTTCGTAACTACCAGATGTTGTTTGATCACATCAACTCTGATCCTAGTCTAAACGCAGAGGCAAAGTTTGGCACTCTGGATGATTATTTCACAACACTAAGAGAAGAAGCTGATAGAGTAAATTATTCTCTTCCTGGTGAGGTTGGCTCTGGTCAGGTTGTTGGTTTCCCTTCTCTGTCAGGTGACTTCTTTACATATGCAGATAGGCAACAAGACTATTGGAGTGGCTATTATGTCTCAAGGCCTTTCTTCAAAGCTGTTGATCGTGTGCTTGAGCATACCCTCCGTGGAGCTGAGATCATGATGTCGTTTTTGCTAGGTTATTGCCATCGAGTTCAGTGTGAGAAATTTCCGACAAGTTTTGCTTATAAGTTAACTTCTGCAAGAAGGAATCTAGCTCTGTTCCAGCACCATGATGGGGTAACTGGAACTGCTAAGGATCATGTGGTACAAGATTACGGCTCCCGAATGCATACTTCACTTCAAGACCTTCAGATCTTTATGTCTAAAGCAATTGAAATCCTCCTTGGGATCCGCCACGAGAAAGAAAAATCTGATCAATCCCCATCACTCTTCGAGGCAGAGCAAGTGAGATCCAAGTATGATGCTCAGCCGGTTCACAAGCCAATTGCTGCACGTGAAGGACATTTACACACAGTTATACTATTCAATCCATCGGAACAGACGAGAGAGGAGGTAGTGACCGTACTTGTCAACCGTGCTGAAATCTCGGTTCTCGACTCAAACTGGACTTGTGTCCCTAGCCAGATTTCTCCTGAAGTGCAGCATGACAAAACCAAACTGTTCACCGGCAGGCATCGACTTTACTGGAAAGCTTCCATTCCGGCTCTTGGTCTGAGAACGTATTACATTGCTAACGGGAATGTGGAATGCGAGAAAGCTACACAGTCTAAACTCAGATACGCTTCAGAGTACGACCCATTTCCTTGTCCCCCTCCATATTCCTGCTCAAAACTTGACAGCGAAGTGACTGAGATACGAAACGAACATCAGACTCTTGTGTTTGGTGTTAAGAACGGCTTACTCCAGAAGATAGTCCAGAGCAATGGACAAGAGACTGTAGTAAGAGAAGAGATTAGTATGTACTTTAGTCCAGGTAGTGGAGCTTACCTGTTCAAACCAAGCGGTGAAGCTCAACCCATTGTTCAATCCGGTGGACATCTAATCACCTCAGAGGGACTACTAGTCCAAGAAGTCTTCTCATACCCTAAAACCAGTTGGGAGAAATCCCCCATCTCGCACAGCACACGAGTATACACTGGAGGTAGCACCCTTCAGGATCTAGTGGTTGAGATGGAGTATCATGTTGAGCTTCTCGGAGAAGACTTCAATGACCAGGAACTAATTGTCCGGTACAAGACCGATATCGACAACAAAAAGATCTTCTACTCTGATCTCAACGGTTTCCAAATGAGCAGGAGAGAAACGTACGATAAAATACCTCTTCAAGGAAACTACTACCCGATGCCATCTCTCGCATTCATACAAGGTTCCAGCGGTCAGAGATTCTCTGTACACTCTCGCCAGTCTCTTGGTGTTGCAAGCCTTGAAGATGGTTGGTTGGAGATAATGCTGGACAGACGCTTGGTCCGTGATGATGGGCGTGGTCTCGGGCAAGGAGTGATGGATAACCGCGCAATGACCGTTGTTTTTCATCTTCTTGTGGACTTCAACATATCTCAGGCCGACTCTGTTTCTAGCCCTAACCCGATGAACCCTTCCCTTCTCTCTCACCTCGTAGGTGCACACTTGAACTATCCCATAAACACATTCATTGCCAAGAAACCGCAAGACATATCCGTGCGTGTTCCGCAGTACGGTTCATTTGCTCCTTTAGCCAAACCATTACCGTGTGACCTCCACATTGTGAATTTCAAGGTTCCACGTCCATCGAAATACTCTCAGCCATTGGAAGATGACAAACCAAGGTTCGCTCTTATCTTCAACCGTCGAGCTTTTGACAAAGCGTATTGCCATAAAGGAAGAAGAGCAAACGGCACAAGCGTGGCTGATGAACCAGTGAACTTCTCCGACATGTTCAAAGATCTTGCAGCTACAAAGGTGAAACCAACTTCATTGAACCTTTTGCAAGAAGACATGGAGATTCTAGGGTACGATGATCAAGAGCCGCCTCGAGATGGAAATGTCTCGATCTCTCCCATGGAAATACGAGCTTACAAGCTTGAGCTACTACCTCGCAAGTAAAAAGTTCACAGTCAACACTGATCCTTGATTATTTGGCTGGTACGGCCTCACAAGATCATTGACTAAGTGATTGAGCTCAGAATCAGCTTCATTGCTAAAAAAAGCTGGTCGGGAAACGTTAACTGTCGAAAGAGAGAGTAGAAGCCGGAGAGCTGTCCATGTAAAACTACTGTAAGACCTTAGTTACCTAATTTTCCTTTAAATTACTTCTATTTTCTTGGAAATAAATAGATGGATACAATCAAATCATCAACTTACACATGCAATGTAACTGATTATTTTACTGACCATGACTCTGTTACGTTTGGCTACCCAAAAGTTGTAAGAAAGTGTTAAAAGAAAACTCTGATTGTATTGATCTTCAAGAACGGTGACAATAGAAAGAAAAGCCTCAACTCTCTCTCTAACATGACATGAACATGATGACCAATAATTTGATATCGCCTCCTAGACACACTCACTTGACATATAAAGGAGATATTCCTTCTCGTCACACAAAGGCTCCTGATCCAACACTCCATGTGCGCCAGTCCCCTTTGTCTTATTGACACAATAGCAACTACTTCTACTAGACTCCTTGCCCGCCAAGTAGTCTTATTTATTCTCCTTCATGGGCTTGGACTTAATCTTCCTTCAAGCCCTTTCCCTCCTTACAGCCTCTTCTCTTGTAATGATAAAGGATTGGTGGGTGCCTTTCCTCATACGTAACAGACTCTCAGTACAAAGGATTGGTGGGTGCCTTTCCTCATACGTAACAGACTCTTCAGTACAACATTCTTCATCAGCAAGCTTGACCATAAGTCTTGTACTCCCCATTGTTCATAAACTCGGTGAATTCAGAAGATGAGCCTTTGATCTCCTTGATCTCCTTGTACTCTCTCCACCACTTCATGAAACTGCTTCCCTCCAAGAAAATCTCCGGCGAAACCTCACGCTTTTCTTTCATGTTCCACACGTATTCTTCAAACCTCATGAGCTTCTCAAACAACACCTCTCTCCCCAACACTTGTGTTTTCAGATCATTGGTTACAATCATAGCTTCCTCAACTTCAGCCCAGAAACAAGAATCAAACATCAAAAGATCACTCAAGTCTCTCCCTTCCCATCTCACCGGTTTAATCTTTTGTTTAATCTTCTCCGCCTCAAACCATTTCTCGAGCATTTCATAGTGGCGAGACCTTCCAGTGGTTCGATACTCTCTCTTACCACTGAGGTAATACTCAGCAATGTCGAGCGGCTCGACTATCCGTCTGTAGTTGTTCCCCGCGAAGAGAGACCTGGTCTTGAGAATTGACTTCTCGCTCTGAGGCATCTTCTCCACTTCTGCAACCAATGATCTCCAGTACTCGTTTAGCTCCTTTTTGCGCCTCTGAAAAACCATATCGACCGTTGAATTAGGAGACTTCATCATTGTCTTGAACCGGTCGTAGTAACCCATCTCGCTTTTCTTTTTGTACCACTCTAAATACATCATTTCTATCTTCATGTGGTTTAGCTTCGTAAGCGGATCATAACGCAGCTTCTTTTTATCAGCACGTTCCGCCATTCGGTTGATAACGCCATCATCAATCATCAATCTTGGATCCACCGCTGACGGTTGAGCCAGACGATCAAGAACTTGGCCGTAGTCTCTCCAGCCTAGTAGTACATCCCCATTATTAACACCGCTTAGCAACTCAGTGACCGTCTCAGGGTCGTCGATACAAATGTACTGGGAGCCCGAACAAATCAAGAAGGTTCCAAAAGGCTTGAAACCTTGGGTTATGGGTGTCTGTGCAGCATCAGCCACGTGAAGGAAACATGAGTTCCTCAAGGAGTTCTCAAGAATCTGTTGCAGCTTAGCGTCTCCAATTAAAGGCGAGCCAAATGTGATGCACAAGGGACGTCTTAGTTTTGGGTCGATTGTCTCTAGAAGCCATAGTGTAAAGAGAGAAGCGACCGATCCTCCTAACGCAGCTCCGGTTATGATCACCGGTTCCTCGGACTTTAGCAACTGCAGAACAACAAATATGATGTATAATTAGAGAATAATAATGTTACTGTGTTGTGCATTAATGAATTACATAGAGATGTATAGACAAGATTTAAATATGTCTCAACTAAAAATAGAAATTATCTAACAGGTTAGGTTTTATGATATTTCTGGTTATTTTCGGTTTGAGCTTCCTATACTTCATGGATCTCACTTTTTAAATCGGATTTTAGCACTACAAATGTCTTCAATATATATATGACTTTTAAACATAGCTTTACTTTCAAGCAGTCTTTTTCTTTGCAAACTGGTTTTCATATAAAGTTTGTTGACTTGTTAACAAATAAGTCAAAAGAGAGTAGAATTGGATCGAAAATTACCTCTGATTTGAGGTGAATAAGATCGTTTTTGGCAGAGTCAAAAAGCTGGTAAGCAGGTGAGTGAAGGGAGAATGAGGGGATATTCTCAAGGGGGATCTTCTCAAGGCATAGAAAATGAAATGGATTCTGATCTGGTGTCCCAGAAAGAGGAGTGAGAGCAGAATCTAAAGGATAGTTTGTGCGAATCGGCGGTGCGACGAAAACCACAGTTGTGTACCTCCCTTCTTGGTAAGTCTTGAATACTAGACCTGGAGCTTGATTACGATTGGTTGATTCATATGCCTCAGAGATTCTACGCCATGACTTTTGTAAGAGACCAGAGTTCAACATAAGCTTCCCTGGCTCTAAATATTTTCTATGAAGAAAAAAAAAAGAAGTTGAGAATTTAGTTAACTGTCTAAATAACAAGATTCCAAGAAAACAACATATATGTTTTTAGAGGAAATATTGAGCTCTGGATAAACATTAGTCTTGCCACCAAAATGTAAGTAATTATCTTATCATGTTTAGATTATTTAAGATCTGCTTATTATGTTATGTTAGCGTCTGATCCGTAATTGGTTAAAGTTCTATAGATACTCATGATCAAGCCTTGGGTTGAGCAATGAGTAATTAAAATAAGGAAAGCGAAAAGAGTATCAGTGATACTTACTGTGAAAAAGAATCCATGGCTTGAGGTGGAGATGTCCTGTAGAGAATAAAGTTATAAAGAGATGGCTGGATATTATTGTAAGAAGACAGACGATGTTGAAAATGAGAGCATTCTCTTCATTTTTCCACAATAACGAGAAGTCGAGAACCTATATAAATAGCTAATTATTCCGCGAATAATTTATTTAAAAAAAATATTAATACTTTCTCACTTTTCCGCGAAAAAGTTAAAAAAAAAAACAGATTCGTTCCACACACGCTTTCGATACGATATCTTTAGTTGACGTTGACGCAAGTGTATAATACAATAAACATATTTGCATTTCAATACAGTATCACTAGCTCTCATCAGTCATCACTCACGTAAACAATACATACGCGTAACAAGTGAGTTTACTTTTAAGTTTTGAACCATTCAATCATTTGATAAGTACTAGATGATGGATCTCTCATCTTCAAGACCTTCCTGTCTGATTTCTAAATATATAGGCCCTAACAAAGCCCAGCATTGAGCATATTTTGGCTCTTGCCTCAATACATTATTTTGGGAATCTCGGACATATTCACGGTTGTTCGAATGCAATAGTTCTTCTACCGCAAGGTTCCGATTAGAATGAGAACACTGGGATTTGCTTTGTACACGAGTGTATTCGCTGTGGGGAGTTTCGATAGTGCTGCGATCATCAAGACTTACATGAGGTCGACGAGTGGAAAACATAACTTAACTAGTAATAAATGAATTTACCCATATGTTTCCGTTTCATGGTTAGATATGTAAACAAAAACTAAAAAAATATTTAATTTTATATATTTTCTAAATAAAAATATTTCACCTATACCACTAATCACATTTCAATTAATAAAAAAAAGATACTATATAAAATTAATAAATTCTGCATTAAAATCTTAAAACGACATTTATTTGAAACAAAAAAAGTTCGTATGTATTAAATTAGAAGTCACTTAACTGACTTTTGTTTAGGTGTCAATTATAGAGAGAAGTTAAGAAAAAATGTTATAATTTGATTAATTGAGAGATTTTTAATTATTTTAATATGGTCTAAAATAAAAAGTAAATCTAAAACTAATTAATATCACTTCTCAAATAATAATAATTTACGGTAATTAGTTGTCAAAATTATAGAAAGTGTAACAATGTTTGACTAATTCAGTTTATATATAGATACTACATAAAATAATTAGTAGAACACAGTTTATCAAAATCTGATTTTATATTTGTATATGAAACATTATATTTGTATATAAAGTATTATAATAATTATTAATGTCTTATAATGTCCATATATGTCTTATAAGTCATTTATAAAAAAATTAAAAATTTATAAAATTATCTACTATGTGTTACAAAATTATTTTATCATAATTTTTAATTATTTATGAGAGTTTATAAAGCATTTATAAAAAATAAAATAATCTTATATGTTAATGAGAATCACTTAATTGACTTTTGTTTACATGACGATTATTTGTGAAGTCTTAAGAATTTTTTTATAATTTACTTGGTTGATAATTTTTAATTTTATTTATTTTAGTTTAGATTTATAAAAAAAAAATCTATAATCAATTAATATCACTTGCCAAATAATCTATATCATATTACAAAAATGATTTATGGTAACTAATTGTTAAAATTATATAAACAAATAATGACATTTGATCAATTTCTATATCTGTAAACTACATAATATAATGAATGAATTTTTTTATAATTTTGATTATTTTAATTAGGTCTAAAATAAAAAAAAATAAGTCTAAAACTTATCCCTTGCCAAATAACCTAAATGATATTACAAATAATAATATATGAAAGTTTATTTCAAAATTATAGAAAGTGTAAGAATGTTTAATCAATTATTTTTATATTTATATACTACATAAAATAATGATAGAAAATAATTTATAGAAATCGATATATTCATTTTATATTCATATAAAAATATAACTGTATCGATAATAACTTTTAATCTCTTGTAATGTCCATATATGTGTTATAAATAATTAGGCTTTGAAAATTGGACGAATTATATTGAACGGAACATGTGAAAACTTTGATTAAAATATATTTTTAATTTAAATAATATCATAAAGTGAACAAGATAATGTTATAATGAAAACAATTATAAGATAGATTTTTGGTTCATTGATTGTAAAGTTTGTATTACTATTTAGAGAGAGAGAAATAATTATTCATAAAAATATGTAAAAAATTAGAAAAATATTAGCAAAATTTATTTTAAAAAATGAAATAATAACGAAAAAGCAGAAGAAGATGTATACTATGTGTTAGAAAAGTTAATGTTAAAATGCTATAATGCTTTGCTCTTTTGTAGAGCATTGAACGGTTGCTTTTCGAGCCAATGAAATGTAACATGTTTTTTTATTGACCATAACTTTTGTTTATTCTTGAACAAGAAAGATATGAAATATATGTGATCTGAAAACAGCAGTTGATAATCTAATCTATTAAAACTGAAGTACAATTAAAACTTAACCCTAATTTTTGCCTAATAATTACATTTGACTGCCACTGGCTTTAAAAATCTATTATTTTAAAATTTTTCTAAATCACTTAAACAAATTGACGTCTCTTATCCTAAAATAACTTGTAACTAAACCGACTGTATTATGTGATATATTTACCATTTTGTATTTCATATGTGTATCATGTTTAAAACCGGTACACTCCATTATTAATACTTCCAATTTAAGTTAATTCATACTCTAAGGACATAGTTCTGAAACCGACTCAGTCCATGATAAACATATTATTTAATTGGAGTAAGATTCTAAAAACATTGTGTTGCACCGGGCACCGAACCTGAATTTGTATTGGTTTGTTTCTTCTTCCCTATAGAATGATCACTTCTATTTTATCTCGCGACCTATGAATGGTATACACTATACAATTTAAAATTTCCAATTATTAAATTAAACCGGGATTGGATAAAAGAAACTGAATCAGCCATACCAAATAATTTTGGTGTTAAATTTATAAATGTCTTTCCAATATGGTATATTCAGAGTATCTGCTAAAATATACGTAGATTTTGAAAATAAACCGTTTTCCTAAATCTAAGATCGATCTTCCAAAATCACGTGATATCTAACTTATTATCTTTCCTAAATCTCAACTTTATTCCAAGATTTATCCTTTGTTAAGAAAATCTAGGTATACTTGATAGACATCCTAATAATCAATGTTTTTGGTCCATCTATAAATAAGAGCATTTCATTACAAGCTATTAAAATAAACAACAACAACACAAGATTATTTTTCTTTAACAAATTTATTTTAATAGAAACTAATTCTAAATACGTTTATATATTTTATGTATTTATAAATTTATTTTATTTGTTTTAAGAGATGCTATGATTTTGGAATTAGAAAAAAATTATGACTCATCCCTATATTATTTTAGTTAGGATATTTAAAATTTATATCAGAATATTTTATTAACTTTTAATTTTAATCTATATTATTAAAGTTGATGTACACAATTGGATTGCTTGCAAACAAAGATAGTAGAATAAATGAGATATGTTTGGAAACATGGATAATAGAGATGTATACTTTCTTTTATTTACACATTTAGCCATTGTATTTTCAATAAATTAATTTATTTATTTTTGTCGGGAAAAAAACAAAATAAATTAATAACAAACTAGATTTTGATGTGCGGGTATTTATTTTCATGTTTATATATATTTTTTGTTTTATTTAATTAGTATATATTTTTAAGATTATTCATATATTTAAATGTTTAAATCACTATTTTAACTACACTAATTTTTAAGTTTTCATGCTGTTAATTAACAAATTATTTTAAATTATATGTTGCTTCTTATTATGTATCTAATTTTTCCTATTGAATTTGATTTGGATGATTAAAAATGACATATTTGAGAATTATTTTATATTTAATTTATTATAATCTCGACCCATAATTCAAAGTGTCAGATTTCTTTGAGAAATTGTTTTGTTTATTCAGTTCATATAATAAATTATTGTATATATAAAAGTTTAAGAAAACTTAGTTTTTATACATGTATTATATAGTTTATTAATGTTAAACTATTCTACCAACATATTATATTTTTAGAAATTTTTTTCTATTTATGAAAATAAAAAATACTAACTTATCAATTTAAAATAATTTTATCATATTTCAATATAATAGTTTTAATTAAAATGAGAGATTTGTTAGAAATGACATACTTCAGAGTTATTTTGTATTTAATTTATTATGATTCCGACCCGTAATTCAAAATACTAGATTTTTTTTAGTAATTTTTTTTGTTTATTTAGTTTTTATAATAGATTATTGTATATATAAAATTTTAAGATAAGTTAATTTTATACATGTTATATAATTAAAAAGAAATGGATATTGCTTTCCAACAAAATATTTTTAAAATCTCTGTATAATGTATTTTTGAAAAGTAATCATTTGAAGTGGCTATTATCATTACAATATTTTATAATAAATTTATTTTTTGTTTATAAATCAAAACTAAATTTTAATTTCTGATTATATTTTATGACAACTAAAATTTAAATTAATCAATTTTAGAAAATATGTTTTGAAAAGATTCTGAAAAGATTCTTCAAAGATTTTGTTAGAATTTTCTTAAATTAATATTTATTTTTTATTTTAAATAAAAATGAAGATATTAAATGATATTATAGTTAAGTTATGTGTATTTTATAAATCTTTTAAATAATGGTCCAACTTAAAATATCACACATGAAATGAAGTTGTCACTTTTATTTTAATATAATAGATGAGGATTATTTAGAAACAATAATAACATATTAAATATTTTTTTTATTTAAACATTTAACCATTGTTTTTACAATAAATTAAACAACTTTCTTTCTATATTTCTTTTTATTTACAATCACGATATTTACAATTCTGTTTATTAACAAACTTTTATGGTGAAAATAAAAACACAAACTGAAATATAAATAGTATATTATATAAAAATAATAATTTAAAACAGTATTATTACCTTATTTAATTTAGTCAAAAATAAATATTTCAAGAGTTTAATTTTCAAAAAATATCATAAAATTAATAATAAGTCATAGAAAACTAATGCAAAAAATTAAAATTTTGAAACATGGATAAAATTATGTCAGGAAGAAAAAAATAATGACTTATGTTACTAACAAAAATTGGAAATCCATTATATCAGTTTTAAAATATACAAAATGGACTAATCTAATTACCTAAAAACATTGTTTTGTCTATAATAATCATAAAATAAAATTTAAATTTTCTATACATATTTCAAATCAAAATAATAATTTAAATTTGATTTATATAAAAAATTGATTTAACATATGCATATATTCAAAAATTTTATTTTACTAAAATATTTTCCAATAACCATTATTAAAAAAAATGTTTTCAATATATATAAGAAAAATACAACAAAAAGATTAATTTCATATACCAACTTAAATTATGATTTTTATATTTCACATTAAATTTTAAGAATATAATATATGTGATTATTTATAAGATGGTACATATAAAATACTATTAATTATATGATTATTTATATGATGGACCAATACAATTAATTATATGATGACATATATATGATACATAATAGTGACTAGGGCTGGACGTTCAGGTATCCATTCCAGTTCGTTTCGGATCTGTTTGGATTTCGAATTTCTGGGGTCAAAGATTTTAGCCCCATTTATATATTTCTAAATTTCAGTTCGAATTATGACTAGGGCTGTGTTCAGATACCCATTCGGGTTCGTTCCGGAACTGTTTGGGTTTTGGGTTTCTGGGGTCAAAAATTTCGCCACATTTAGATATTTCTAAATTTCAGTTCGAATTATATTCGGATCTTTGCGGGTTCAGTTCGGATTCGGATAACCAATTTAAATTATTTATTAAAATTTATTATATATTTTTAATTTCTTGAAATCTATAAATAAAATAATATATTGTATATAAATCTGAATAATAATATATGTCAGAATACCTAAACTTAACATATAAATTGGTTTGGTTTAAATTTTGAATAAAAAATCAATAGTTATTTTAAATATTTTTGTTGTTTTGAGTGTACTTCCACTATGTTAGATATTTATATTTGACTATTTTTATATATTTTCAAGTATTTAAACCAACCTAAAAGTATCATATATATTCTTGATGTTTTTATATGCATTAAAACTAAAAATAATTAATATATATAAGTATATAAATCTTTTTGGGATACATTTTGATATCCAAAATACTTCGGTTCGAATTAGTTCTGCTTTCGGTTGTCTAAATATCAAAGTTTTGAATAATTTGGATATTTAATCAATTTTGGTTCGGGTTTGGTATTACTCTTTCGGATCGTAATCGGTTCGGTTCTTCAGATATGAATTTTTTATCCAATTTTGATATTGACATAAAAAATAAATAGCAATATACTTTTGAAATATATACCCGCACGGGCGTGCGGGTTAAAATCTAGTACGTTTTAAAACTAAACCATCCATCATCAGCAGGCCTGACCATAACTTTCGTACATCCTATTGTTCATAAACTCGGTGAAGTCAGAACGTAAAGAATTAAAACATTTGATCTCCTTGTACGCTCTCCACCACTTCATGAAACTACTTCCCTCCAAGAAAATCTCTGGCGAAACCTCACGTTTTCTGATCATCTCCCACACATACTCCTCAAACCTCCCGAGTTTCTCCAGCAACACCTCTCTCCCCGCCACTTGTGTTTTCAGATCATTGGTTACAAGCATAGCTTCCTCAACTTCAGACCAGAAACACGAATCAAACGTCAAAAGATCACTCAAATCTCTCCTCTCGCATCTAACCGGTTCTAGCCCTTCAGCCTTAAACCATTTCTCAAGGACATCATAGTGTCGCGACCTTCCAGAGGTTCTGTACCCTGTCCGACCGCTTAGGTAATACTCAGCAATGTCTAACGGCTCGACCATACGTTTGTAATTGTTCCCGGAGTATAGAGACCGTGTCTTGAGAAGCGCTTTTCTACTCTGAGGCTTTTTCTCCACTTCTTCAACCAGTGATATCCAGTAATCGTTTAGCTCTCTTTTGCGCTTCTCTATATCCATATCGAACGGTGAAACAGGACACGCCACGTGTGCCTTGAACCGATCGTAGTAGCCTGTTTTTTCCATCTTGCTTTTCTTTTTGTACCACTCTAAAAATATCATCGATATTTTAATGTCGTTTAGCTTCTTAAGCTGATCAAAACGCTGCTTCTTCTTCTCAGCGCGTTCCGCCATGCGGTTGATAACGTCAGAGCTGAAGTAGTTCATGAAGTGTGACATGAACTATTACATCAGAGAGGCGGTTCGTGAGAAGCACGTATCAAGACCGATGCATTAAAAGAAGATTTAATGAAGAGGGACTTTAAAGGAAGACTTGAAGAAGAAGCAATCGATCTAAAGAGAAAAGGAAGATTGGCTTATTCGCTGAAGTAGAAGAAATGGAAAGTTTCCATTGGGTAGATAGATTAGATCTAGGGCTTCCTCAAAGATATAAAAGGAAGCGTTGGCACTGCGTTGCCGGTTAACACACAGGGAGAGCTTTTAGCAATAGAGAGTTTTGTACGTCCTAAGAAGGAGAAGCAAAGCATCTAGGGGTTAAGAGCTTAGGTGGTTCAGAGTCTGTCTTAGATCTCTGAACGAGTTGACTAGCAAACAAGTCGAGGTTTGTCTTGAGCTTGTTTGATTTATTGCTTTTAAGAAGAACGTGTAAGAGCTTTTGAAAGAATAAATATAGTCGTATTTCTTGGAATTGAATAACCCTGTACTACTGTGTGTTCTACATAGCGTAGCTTGCTTATCTTACATTAACAATTGGTATCAGAGCAGGTATCTGTGCTTTGTTTATTTAAACAGGTAGATCCTGCGGAGTAAGATGGATAGCTATCGCGAGTTGGTGATAAGTTCCAAGGTGATCCTTGAAGTAGGAAACTATGGGTTCTGGAAGGCGCGCATGAAGGCTACAATCAAGGGTATTGACCCATTGGCGTGGAAGGCTGTGGAATCTGGTTGGAAATCACCTGTTGCAAGAGCCGAGGATGGGACAGACGTTCCAAAACTGGAGGAGCTCTGGACTGATGATGAGAACAAGATGGCGAAGTTCAATGCTCGTGCACTAACCGTCATACATTGCAGTGTAGCAAGGAAGCAGTTTGAACTAATTCAAGGATGCGAGGCAGCAAAGGATGCATGGGATATTCTGCAGAAGCATTTTGAAGGAACCTCCAAGGTTCAGAGTTCTAGAAAGGATATGCTTGCAACAAGGTTTGAGGAGCTAAAGATGGAGGAGAATGAATCTGTTGGAGATTTCAGCTCAAAGATTAGCTCACTAGCACAAGAAGCACTTACGCTTGGGAAGAAATACAAAGAGAAGAAACTAGTGAAGAAGTTCCTGAGGTGCTTGCCGTCTAAGTTCATGGCGTACAAAGCAGCTATGACTGTCTCCTGTAACACTGACGAGATGACATTTGATGAAGTTGTTGGAATGTTACAAGCTCATGAGATGGAAGTGGCTGGTGTGTCTGGTGGAATGAAGGAAAAAGGAATTGCGCTTGCATCAGTTGAAAAGGAGCATATGGATGATAACGACCCTGTGAGTCTTCTGGTCAGAAGGTTTGATAGAGCTCTACGAAAAGTGGAGAATGGGCAGAAGAAGTTTGGTCAAGGTAGGAAGACGTCTGAGCCAGAGAAGAACTACAGGAAGAATGATGCTAAGTGCTATGAGTGCAAGGGGTATGGTCACTTTCGAACTGAGTGTCCCACAGTCAAACGAAGAGAGATTCAGTGTCATAACTGCAAGGGATATGGACACACTCAAGCTGAGTGCGAGTCGGATGGTAGGAGAAAGCCAGAAAAATCCATGATAGGAATCAATGACAGCGAGTCCGACAGCGAAAGTGAAGAGGAAGTGAACAACTTTGTGGCGTTTCTAGGAATTGTGGAGTGTGACTCAGGATCTGAGAGTGAGGCTGAGCAAGAAAGTGACTTAGATGAAAGCTACAAGGAAGTTCGAGAGACGCTAGTGAAGCTGGGAACGGAGAATTTAGCATTGACTAAAGAGAATGCACGACTGGAAGTTGAAGTACAAGTGTTGAAGGATGACCTCAACAGAGAAGCTGAGTTGGCTAAGGAAAGTGTGAATCTGATCAAAGAAAAATTGGTCCTGTCTAAGCAAGCGGATGAGCTCAGAGAAGAATTACTGGCTGAAAGAAAGAGAGCAGCTGACCTTCAAGCTGAATTAGATCAGCAATATCGGAAGATTAAGATGCTCACGGGAACCAAGCAACTTGACAAGATTCTGAGCAGTGGAAGAACTGAAAACTCATTGATGGGACTTGGTTACACTGGAAGACAGAGTAGCTCAACAGGTACAACACGCTTTGTGTCTGGAGGTTTTGCGCATGCTGAAGAAACTAAGACACAAACTACTCCAACTCAGATGGGTGGATGCTTCTTCTGTGGAAAGTTTGGTCATTACAAGAGATATTGCTACAAGTATCTGGAACGGGTCAAACAAGTATGGAGACAACACAAGTTTTGGAGAATAGGGAAGACTTCTCGAGGCTGGATGAAGAAAACCGACTTGTATCCTAAGATAGTGACTGAGCCAAGAAGCACCTTACGATGTAACATGGCGCGAGTGTCGAGTGATTCTGAATCTGAGGAACCATGGTACTTCGACAGTGGATGCTCTAGACACATGACAGGAAACATTGAGTATCTAGACAAAGTGTCAAAGGTAAAAGGAGGAAAGGTAACCTTTGGAGATGGAGGATGTGGTGTCATTCAAGGAAAAGGTACAACGTGTAACTCAGAAGTACCTAAATTGGTGAATGTCTACTTTGTCAAAGGATTAAAGGCTAATTTGATCAGCGTGAGTCAACTGTGTGATGACGGACTTACGGTGTGCTTTTCAGCAATTGATTGTCGTGCCATAAATCAACATGGTGTAACAGTACTACAAGGTGTGAGATCTGGCAATAACTGCTACATGTGGGAAAAGAAGGTTAAGTGCATGTCAGCTCAAGGGAATATTGATCTATGGCACAGACGTTTGGGACATATGAACTTCAGGAATCTAACGAATGTAGTGTGCAACGACTTGGTTCGAGGAGTACCCAAACTCAAGATCGATGACAAGATTGTGTGTGGTGCATGCAATGAGGGAAAGCAAGTCAAGATACAACACAAAAAGGTACCAGATGTTCAGGCAAAGGCACCATTGGATCTAGTTCACATGGATCTCATGGGTCCTATGCAAACCGAGAGTATCGGAGGAAAGAAGTACGTGTTTGTACTAGTGGATGACTACACCAGGTTCACTTGGGTTCGTTTTCTCAGGGAAAAGTCAGAAGTGTCTGAAAGTTTCAAAATCTGGGCGCTTCAACTCATAAATGAAAAGGGAGGAATCAAGAAGATACGCAGTGATCATGGAGGAGAATTCGAGAATAAAACCATGACTACCTTTCTTGAATCAAAAGGAATAGCTCACCAGTTTGCAGCACCTTGGACACCTCAGCAAAATGGAGTGGTTGAACGAAAGAATAGAACTCTACAGGAGATGGGAAGAGCAATGCTTCATGGTAACAAGATAGCCAAGAGGTTCTGGGCTGAAGCACTCAGCACTGCGTGTTACACAATCAACCGTGTGTATGTCAGAAAAGGGACAACAAAGACACCATATGAGATGTGGACAGGCAAAACTCCTAATCTTAGTTACTTTCATGTTTTTGGATGCAGGTGCTACATACTGAATGACAAGGACTATCTTGGGAAGTTTGACTCAAGAAGTGATGAAGGATTCTTTCTGGGTTATTCACAGTCTAGTTCAGCATACCGAGTCTACAACAAGCGGACAGAATCAATTAACGAATCAGTTAATGTTGTATTTGATGATTTGTCTGTGGTTGTAGGTGATGACATGGGATCAGATGAAGAGGAAGAAGGTGGACCATCCGCAGCTGCGACTGAAGTCATTGAGGAAGGTCCGATCTCAGATACAGTACCGCAACCAGTGATTCAGCAAGTTCATCGCAATCATTCGAAGTGTGATGTGATTGGAGGGATTGAAGAAGGACGGAAAACGCGTGGAAAGGTGATCAACTTTAAAGAGATGGTGCAGTTCGCATGTTTTGTTTCATCAATAGAACCTAAGACACACACTGAAGCACTACGTGATGAATATTGGATTGTCGCAATGGAGGAAGAACTTGAGCAATTCACCAGGAACGATGTGTGGGAACTGGTTGCTAGACCTAAAGGAGTAAACGTGGTTGGCACTAAATGGATATTCAAGAACAAGACTGATGAGCATGGAGAAGTAGTTCGTAACAAGGCAAGGCTTGTAGCTCAAGGATACTCACAGATTGAAGGAGTAGACTTTGAAGAAACTTTTGCCCCAGTTGCAAGGTTGGAATCCATTCGGTTATTTCTGGGAATGGCGTGCATTCTGAACTTCAAAGTGCATCAAATGGATGTGAAAAGTGCCTTTCTCAATGGAGTTCTTCAGGAGGAAGTTTATGTTGAACAACCAAAGGGATTTGAGGACCCAGTGCATCATGATTATGTGTACCGACTTAAGAAAGCACTATATGGGTTGAAGCAAGCACCGCGTGCATGGTATGAACGACTCACAAGGTTTCTGTTAGAAGCGGAGTACATCAGAGGGAGTATAGACAAGACGCTGTTCTTCAAGGAAGTTGGAGAAGAGATAATCATTGTTCAAATCTATGTGGATGACATTATCTTTGGAGGTACATCACAGAAGCTGGTGGATGAGTTTGTTCAGAATATGACTCAAGAGTTTGAGATGAGCATGTGTGGTGAACTGAAGTACTTTCTTGGACTTCAAGTGTCTCAGTCAGAGAAAGGTGTCTTCATATCTCAGAGTGCATACGCTAATAGTTTGGTAAAGCGATTTGGTATGGAGAACTCCAAAGTGTCTAAGACACCCATGAGTACATCACTGAAGCTGGCACGAGATGAAGCAGGAGAAGATGTGGATGTCAAGCTCTATCGAGGGATGATTGGCAGTCTATTGTACTTAACTGCAAGTCGACCGGATTTGTCATTCAGTGTTGGTGTGTGTGCACGATATCAAGCTAAGCCAAAGGTTTCACACCTGAATGCAGTAAAGAGGATCATCAAGTATGTCAAAGGAACCGAGAGCTTGGGCGTGTATTACTCGAAGAATTCCAACAAGAACTTGGTGGGATACTGTGATGCTGATTGGGCAGGATGTGCTGATGATAGAAAGAGTACCAGTGGAGGATGTTTCTTTCTTGGAAACAATCTTATCTCGTGGCTGAGCAAGAAGCAGAACTCTGTATCACTTTCTACGGCGGAAGCAGAATATATTGCCATGGGTAGCTGTTGCTCACAACTTATCTGGATGAAGCAGATGTCAGCTGACTATGGAATGCAATAGGGTCCCTTTCTTGTGTATTGTGACAACAAAAGTGCAATTGATATCTCGAGGAATCCGGTCCAACATTCAAGGACGAAGCACATTGACATAAGGCACCACTTCATCAGAGAGTTAGTTGAAGACGATCAGGTAGTAATCGAACATGTAGTTACTGATTTGCAGTTGGCTGATATATTCACTAAATCTCTTGAATTTAATCGATTTATCACATTAAGAAATGCAATTGGTGTGTGTAATCTTGATTGTTGAGTCAAGTTGTGCAGAGACTAGTGCAGGTGCTGATTCAGGATGTACATATGATTCAGATTGGTTTTGGAACCCGAGAACGCTGTGGAAAAGAGCTGCTTGATATGCCGTCAATGTTGTAATGGTACAGGTTTCACGTCAATCTGTGGCTCCCCCCCTCTCAATAAAAAGAGCCAGCAATGATACAGAAAGATGCTCAGAAAATAAAAATTTGATAGATTCATGATGGGAAACAACAGGGGTTTCAACAGCGCGAGAATAAAGAATGAAAACCGGCAACATTGATGAAGGCATATCAATGTGAAAGCTAGCCATAAAAAAAGACAATCGGCTGCACCAGGATATAAGATCTATGAAGAGTTATATGTACAGCTTGAATCAAGCACTGCGGCAACTCGTGAAGCACTTCACACAAATGGTAACTGAACTGAATTGATCTAATGCTTTATAGTAATCTTGATTCAGCCAATTGTGAGTTGTGACTTGTGTTTTATTACTATCTTGAAAGTCTGATGATACATCAATAATTCACGAATGTGCCTAATGCTTGTGTGTTTGGATGAGAGAAATTAAATGTTGTAGGCATGCAAAGGAGAGGATAAAAAGTCAGGGACCAGATCTGCAATATCAGAAAAAGTTGATTCAGTTTTATTCCGTTAAGGGAAGTAGTGGGGAACAAGCCCTAGAATATCTCCATCGTGCATAAGAAGCTCAATCTCGCAGCCTCCTTTCATCTCTCACACGATTCTCACACAGAAACCGACATCTATCATGGTGAAAGCAAGGAAATCAGCTCAACAAGGCGAATCATCCAAGGGAGGGGCACATGCAGCACCTGAAGAAAGTCGGAGGTCGCTCACTCATGGCGAGCCTGAATCGCCTCCGCCGAGAAACGACATACCCGTTTCTAATGTACTCCCTGAGGTTACTGAGGAGCTTGATTCGTTCAACACCGCGAATGAAAAAGCTGCTTCAGAGGATAGCGATGAAAGAACTCCGGGTCTTGGGGAAGAGCCATCAGCGAAAGTGACTGAAGCAGATCTGCAACCGCAAGTTGGATCCCCTAATGCTGACATTCAAGATGCTCCGGTCACTGATAAATCGTCGGAAGAGAAGGATGAGTCTGCTTTACAGCTGGTGGTCGTTGAAAATGAGAAGGAACAGAGTGAAGCCGAGGCTGAAACAGGCAAGACGGGTGGTGATGAACACAAAGATGATGAAGCTTCACAGAAGGAAATGAGAAAGAAACGAGTGCTGCAGCGATTAGGGTTGCGTTCTGCAAAACAGAGGAAGACAGGGGAGTCTAGTACACCAACTCAGTCTCAGTTTCTCACACCAGGAGATGCAGCCAAGTCTCCATATTTGGCTAAGGAAGCAGGATCCTCACCTCAGTTGAGATCGAGAAGGTCTGGTGACAAAAGTGCTGAACCAATGCCTCCTCTCATCAAGAAAAGGTATGATCAGTTCATTAAGCGTAAAGTACTTGCTGAGCGTTCAGTTGATATGAAGGAAGCTGATCAGTGGGGCTACTTGGCGGTTATTAAGAAAGGGTCTATGGAATCAACTGTCTCAAGTCTTGCTGTGTATGTTGAGCAAGTTGTGGCTGAGTTCTATGCCGGTTTGCCGAGTACTAAAGCTGAAGCAGATGTTGATGAAGTAGTTGTGTCTGTGAGAGGACAAGAATACAAGTTCTCACCTGCGTTCATCAACAACGCCATAGATTGGGAACCACTTACTGAGGAAGAAGAGGAGGAAGACACAACCTTGGATGAGATCTCAGTAACTGAGTTGGCATCATTCATCACTGGAGATACGAGGACAGAATGGGACGGTCTCACCACAGCGGATCTTACTCCGTGCTACGGTGCCTTGATGATCATAGCTGCATACAACTGGATCCCTTCTACTCACAAGACTTATGTCTCACTTGAGAGGGCAAGGCTGATCTACAAGATGGCTCATGGAGTCCGTGCTGACTTGGGTAAGATGATGTTCAGACAGATTCTCAATCTTGGAGTGATTCAGGTCAATGATGCACGTTGGTTGATTTTCCCTCGCCTGATCATGGCACTCCTCCAAAGCCAGCATGCAGTTACATCTTACCCCGGTGACAAGCTCCAACGTCCGGTTCCTTACAAGAAGGATAAACGAGTGGGCGAGATCTATGAGCAGATACTAGCGAAAGGAAAGGGACCAGCTAAAGCTGAACCAAAGAGAAGCTCTGCCAGGACAACTCGTCAGTCATCTCCTGCTCCGATTCCTGCTTCACGAACTGCTACACCAAGCTCCAGGACTGCACCACGTCGTGTATCTCTGTATGAACTTGGATCAGTTGCCATTCCTCGAGGACCACTCAGCCGTGTTGATTTGCAAGTGGCACTACAGGACACAACACGAGCCCTTCAAGCGCTAGCTGAGATAGTTCAGGATCTTCAGAGCGCTGTAGCAGGTTAGTATCTCTCTCCTTATGAATATGTGATGTATTTTTTTTTGGTGTTTTTAATCCGTGTGCTCACAAGCAGGGGGAGAAGAAGAAGACTAGGATGTAGAAGACCAAGATTGTGGGGGAGCTGTGTTCTGTTGTTCTGTTTTTATGTCTATGTTATTTCAATTGCACCACTTGTTGCAATTCTTTGTTATTCGTGTTTTCAGACTGGCTAAGATTATGGGGGAGCATTTGCATATGCTATCTTTTGATATTATGTATTAATTTGCTTGAACCCGTTTTTAGGATAATTTAAGTATGTTCTTAATTGCCTTGAGTTGGTTGAATTAACGATTAGACATATATACTTGTGCTGTTGTGTGTGGTTTGTTCTTGTCTTCTATCTCAGGTACTTGTGAGACGACGAATTAAAAAGGGGGAGATTGAAGGTGTATGGGAAGACGATGCTGTAGCAGAGCTGAAGTAGTTCATGAAGTGTGACATGAACTATTACATCAGAGAGGCGGTTCGTGAGAAGCACGTATCAAGACCGATGCATTAAAAGAAGATTTAATGAAGAGGGACTTTAAAGGAAGACTTGAAGAAGAAGCAATCGATCTAAAGAGAAAAGGAAGATTGGCTTATTCGCTGAAGTAGAAGAAATGGAAAGTTTCCATTGGGTAGATAGATTAGATCTAGGGCTTCCTCAAAGATATAAAAGGAAGCGTTGGCACTGCGTTGCCGGTTAACACACAGGGAGAGCTTTTAGCAATAGAGAGTTTTGTACGTCCTAAGAAGGAGAAGCAAAGCATCTAGGGGTTAAGAGCTTAGGTGGTTCAGAGTCTGTCTTAGATCTCTGAACGAGTTGACTAGCAAACAAGTCGAGGTTTGTCTTGAGCTTGTTTGATTTATTGCTTTTAAGAAGAACGTGTAAGAGCTTTTGAAAGAATAAATATAGTCGTATTTCTTGGAATTGAATAACCCTGTACTACTGTGTGTTCTACATAGCGTAGCTTGCTTATCTTACATTAACACTTCTCAGCGCGTTCCGCCATGCGGTTGATAACGTCTTTGTCTATCATAATTCTTGAATCCCCCGCCTCCTGTTGAGTTAGACGATCAAGAACTCGTTCATAGTCTCTCCAGCTTAGTATATCCGTATAATCACTCTTTAGCAACTCCATGACGGCATCAGGGTCATCGATGCAGATATATTCGGAGTCGGAAATAATCAAGAACGTTCCAAAAGGCTTGAAACCTTGCTTTATGGGAGTTTGTGTAGCGTCAGCCACCTGAAGGAAACATGAACTCCTCAAGGAGTTCTCGAGGATTTGTTGTAGAGAAGAGTCTCCGATTAAAGGCGAGCCAAACGTGATGCACAAGGGACGTTTTAGTTTTGGCTCGACTGTCTCTAGAAGCCATAGCGTAAAGAGAGATGCGACAGATCCCCCTAACGCAGCTCCGGTTATGATGACATGTTTCTTGGACTTGAGCAAACCGAGCAACTGCGAAACAACAAGTATGACCTTTTTAAGATTCATAAAGAACACTCCTCCTTTTCGATAAGCAATTTGACATTTATATAAAAATGTTTTAACATATAGATATAATTTTACATTTATTAAAACATATTTAACAAATTGTATTTTTATTGTTAATTAATTAAATCAATTAATTTAAATTGCTTATTTGTAGTATTATTTTTAAAAAAATGTAGATTTCTATATTCATCGAATTAAAGCATCATACAAATTGAAATATAATAGGGTAAACTTTAAATGATCTACTTCCAAGAATTTGAATTAAGTCTTTCTTTACTTTAAAAACTGTTTGATGTAAAGTTGTTTACTTGTTAACAGATACTCAAGAGAGTACAGATACTCAAGAGAGTATAGTGTAACTGAATACTACCTCTGATCTGAGCTCATGAATGAGATTTTTCTTGTGGGCAGAGTCAAAAAGCTGATAAGCAGCTGTGTGAAGGGAGAATGAGGAGATCTTCTTAGAACATAGAAAATGAAACGGATTCTGATCTTGTGGCCCGGAAAGAAGAATGGAAGCAGGATAATCTAAAGGGCAATTCGATGCTACAAAAACCACAGTTGTGCATTCTGGTTCTTGGTAAATCTTAATTTTCATATCTGAATCTTGATCTCGATTGGTTGACTCACATGCCTCGGAAATCCTACTACATGAGTTGTGTAAGATACCGGAGTTCAACACAAGCTTCCCTAGCTCCATACATTTTCTATACAAACTTTGAATTAGTCAAACCTCCAAAAAACAAAATTTACAAGAAAAGACTATAGAATTGAACTATTGAGCTCAAGCCGTTGAGAAATTGATTAACTAAAAAAAGGAAAAAAGAGTATTTGTATAACTTACAGTGAAGAAGAATCCATGGCTTGATCTGGAAATGTTCTATAGAGAAGAAAATTGAAAAGAGAGGATCGTATTATAGAAAGTAGACCAATAATTAACAATAAGAGTGTTACTGGTTTGCACTTATAGAGTAAATTATAGTGGTGGAAAAGATTATTAAGTTATTCGAATAATGCCAATCAGGTGAAAATATATTTCTTTTCGGTTATTGTTATTACTGTTTAAATAGAGAAAATCACACAGATTTTTTTACTCCACATTTACTTAAACATTTTCTCTTTCTTTTTCACTTTATCTTTTCCTCTCTTTTCTGCTTTCTATATTCCAACTTTTTACTCCCAAATTTACCAATCAAAACTTAAATAAATGGAGTTGATTATTCCTCTTTCTCTCTTTTCCCCGGAAAATCACTAAGAAGCCAAGATCCGTCCAGCACACGATTAGGAGGGACGATATCTTCTCGTTGACGTTGACACAAGTGTCTATCTATACTAGGCATGGGCGTTCGGTGTACCATTCGGGTTCGGGTCGGGTGAAACGGATTTTCGGTTTATCGGTTGTGACAATTGAAACACCATTCGGTATATTTGAATTTTCGGTACGGTATCGGTTCGGAACTCTTCGGTATCGGGTCGGTCCGGAGGAGGATTTCAAAATCCGTCTATATCCGAAGTATAAATGGATCTGGTTCGGATCCGGTTTATTGTAACCAAAGTAACCGAAGTGAAAAAAAAAATCCGAAAATACTTCAATATAACTTAAACATCCGAATTCGAAAACAATAAAAAAGAAACTGTGTTCTGAGACACACACAAATAACAACCAAATTCAAACATGAAGTTTTGAACACACCATAACATAAAAACCAAAATGAAAAGAAATGCATAACAAAGTACTAAAAACCAAGATCTTGTTGGGAGGAGCCGCTTCACTTTAGATGATGGAGTAGTCGCTTTAGATGGTTCAGAACTCCCTTCACATTCTTTCCTTTTGCCTCTGTTGTCAACCGGAGTTTGAAGGTCACTCTCATCTTTGTTACGGTTTTCACGATCAAGAGTTGATGACGAGTCCATCTGCTTCAACAAAATCAATAAGAACAAGTCAACACCAATTTCGATTTCAAATACAAACCGTAAGCAATTATATACAAAAAAGCTAACAATTTAAGTAAACTAACAATTCAAATACAACATGTAAGCAATTCTATACAAAAAAACTAACAATTTAAGATTTAACTTGTTAAAAAAAAATTATCGAATTGAAATCAATCGGATTCGGAACAAGAAAAAGACAGAGAGAAGAGAGAAGATGAACCTGTGATTGATTGCTGGAAATGCTTGAAGGAGACGAATGGAGAGAACATCGATTATTTATAGTGAAATTAGTGACCATTTTGCTTTGATTACTTGGCTTGAATCGAGGAGTTTTTGTGGGAACTAGGGTTCTTACGCCGAAGAGAAGAGGAAAAGATAATATGTAATCAAAGAAAGCCACGATTTAATCGAGGAGTCGACATATGTATATGTGCTTTCATTAAAGTCGGTTATGTCCGGTTTTTGATTCGGATAACGGTATAAAACTGAACCGACCCGACCTCCGAATGTTTGAAATTACAAAACCCAATCGGTATTTTTCTCACATCCGTTACCGATCCGACACCGGTAATTCGGTTCGGTTAGAGGTACGGTTTTCGGTTTATGGTAATTACGCCCAGGCCTAATCTATACTAGAATCACATTTGCATTTTAATATAGTAGCATGACAGTACCAATACTGGTCGACGATTTGTTTAGTATTGTTGACTCTCATCACTTACGTAGACAACAGAAACACAAAAGACGTGCCACCAGTTTTCTTCTCACAGCCGTGAGTTTATTTTACTAGCATTGGACCATTTAATCATTTGATAAGCCATGGCGTCCCATGTATGTATCCTCTATTTTTTTTTGTCAAAAGTAAATGATATAGTTTCATATTACTAAACCATAAAAAGGACAAAAATAAAACGCATTGCAAACTTATATGAAAACATCATTTTTCCTCTAACATCATCATTTCACATTAACCATCGTTTATAAAAAGGCTTTAAGGACACTTGGGTCTGCCACCACGTGTCTTCATGTTGACGTAACAAGATCCACATTTTTCCTTATTACCGTACGTGCCAGGAGGAACGCACTTGCAGCGGTAGCAGCACGTGACACACGCTCTCATACATACGTTCTTCCTCGAGTGTTGCCCACATCGAGTCCCACATAAAGACACGCAATCTATACCGTCCAAAAAAGTAGTCCAGTGTTACATTTTTTTAATCAACGATCAATAACCATTACAGTATTAATAAGAAAATATTATTAGCTGAACTTACCTATACGAGGTCTCACAGGAGACGGTGTCGGTGGTTTAGCTGGCGGCTTAACCGGAGGTGATGGAGTTGGGTTGACGGGTGGTTTGGATGGTGGTGGAGACGTAGCCGGTGGTGCCTTATATGGAGGTATTGGGGTTGGTTTAACCGGTGCTGTAGGCGGTTTGACTGGTGGTATCGTGGGTGGTTTAACTGGTGGCGTTGGGGGTTTGTACATAGGTGGTTGAACCGACGGTGGTTTGACCGGTGGTGTTGTTGGTGGTTTAACCGTTGGCGTTGGGGGTTTGTAAGTAGGTGGTGGTTTGACTGGTGGTGTCGTTGGTGGCTTAACCGATGGCGTTGGGGGTTTGTACGTAGGTGGAGGTTTGAGTGGTGGTGTCGTGGGTGGCTTAACCGGTGGCGTTGGAGGTTTGTATGTAGGTGGTTTGACCAGAGGTGATGTGGGTGGTTTAACCGAAGGAGTTGGGTATGATGTAGCTGGTGGTTTTGTTGGTGTAGCCGGAGTGGTTGGTGGTTTAACCGGAGGTGTAACGGTGGGTGGTTTAATAGGAGTAGTAGGCAGTGAGGGTGGCTTGTAGGACGGAGACGGTGGTTTGTTTGCCGGGGACGTCAGTGACGTTGGTAAAGAAACCTGTCAATTGCATCGGAATACCAAGTTTTAACCTTTTTTCAGAAAAGTAGTTTTACCCTTATTACGTAATAGATACTCCCTCTGTTTCAAAATAGAAGAAGTTTTAGGATTGTGCACGATTATTAAGAAACTTGTTTTTTAATCTAAAAAACATCATTAAAATATAAATTAAAAATTGTTCAACCAATCACAAAATAGATTACATTTTATCATTGGTTACACAGTTTTTGATAAAGTTAAAAAGTACATTGATATACTAAAACATCAACTATTTTGAAACACCAAAAACTCCCTAAAACATCATCTATTTAGAAACGGAGGGAGTAGTATATTATCCTAACCAATACTTCAAATATACACATTAAAATAGTTAAAAGCAGAAATTATATATCTAGAAACATACTAATGCACTGGATTCCTCGTTTGAAGCAGCAAAAACAACCTGCTCGGTGATTAATCAAAATACAATAGTTAGTTGAAATTTACAAACACATAATGCAAATAAATATAGTACTATTCATAGTCTTTCACACTAAATAGAATTGAAAACATTATTTTCAAAAGGAAATTACTAATAACTTACATTGGTAAAGACTTGAAGAAAGATGAAGACTGAAAGAAGCGAGAGAGACATGTTGTGAGAGATGAGGAAACGGTGCAGTCTCATGTTTGAAGACCAATGGCCTTTTGTGCTATAAATAGAAGCTCTTTTGTTAAAATAAATATTAATTCCTGTTATTATCCATGAAATACAAAGAAATAATTATAATGCATAGTAAGTGTTAGGTCCAGAGTAGTTATTATATCATGCATGCCAGCTTTGAACTTTCACTGCATCATAATTTTCTCGTAGCCCGAGGACCAATATATCAGATTCCCCAAAATGGGTTGTATAGGATAATAGTACATGAAAAGAATAATATATGAACTTGTCATTTTATTCATACACCAACTTGGAATACTTTTATCCGTCAAATAATTAATTTTAACTCTATGAACAGATGGTGAAAATATTGGGATATGTTTGCGTACCCCGAGAAACCAGTATAGTGGCAATTTGACATTAATAAACTTGTTTTTGGGATATACAGTAAATTAAAATGATACAGTAAATAGCATTCGATTTGCCCATAAAGCTGTGTCGCTTGAATTATTGCACCAGTGAAAAAACGTTTGTCGTGTTTTTACCTAGCTTTGCTAAGATGCAGTAAAGTGATTTGAAATATCTATGTTATAGTATGCTTTTACATGTTCTCATAAAAATCTGAAGTGTTATCAAATCAAAGATGGACAAGAGCACATGTTGTCCTTTAAATTTGTTTCGATGATTTCTTTTTCTTATATATCGGAAACAGGATCAAGAGTTAATTATAGTAAAGATTTTATCATTATAGGTCTCGTGCGTGATTAAAAAAAGAGGTTTCACGAATGAATGTTTTCTTCTTCTTAATTATACATTTCCTTCTGATAAAATAGATTACACGACATCATAACTATAAAATGCAAGTACAGATAATAGAAAAAGATCCAGAAATGTATCATTACTAGAGATGCAAGTTACAACAATGCTTGAGCTGTGATTCACTATAAACTACACTGTGTCCACACACTGACACACAACCACATGCATTGTTCAAAGCATGGAACCCAAAAGTCTATAAAATTCTTAACCTCCATGCTTTGTGGGAACCCATATGACCTAATGAATTAGTATTCCTTTTCTTGTTTTTATATTTCTTCTTTTAAGCAACGAAAATATGTTAAATTCCACTTTTTGTAATTTACTACGTTGTCTTCTTGCGAGGAACAAATGAAAGAAAGCGATCCTACGATAAATATTGAACATTAATGTGTTGTCTTTAATCACAAAAAGGAACAGAGAAACATGATTCAATTATTAGACAAGAACCTCATCTTCGTCTTCAAAGCTCAGATTCAAAGTTTGTAACTTAAAGCCAGCTCCTTGTATAGTCTCCACCAAGCTTGACGCCACTCCTGTTGCTTGAACTGTTGTTTGCTTTGAAAGCTTCACACACACAAAGATAACATAACATAAGTCGGATTCAATCGTCTGATCCAAACATCAAACATAGAGATGTTGTTATGATTATCATTCAGCCATTACACGACTATTCATTCCTATAAAGGCCTTGACTTTTCAAGGCTCAGGCCCGGTCCAGATTTATTAAACGGCCCTCAAGACTAATCCCATGGTTAACCGCTAATATGTAAACAAAATGTGGTGATACTCGACATACTGTATATTTAATCCATACACATTCAAAGTATATCTTTGTGTGTGTTCTTAGGTAATATATCAAGAGAATGTTTGATGCGAACATACCTCAACAACGGCAACACCTTCAGAAACTTGAACCTTTAAGTTGGAAACTCCATCTATGTCCTGAGAGAACAAACAGGATTTGCTTATTGTCTTTCATTCACTGTTGTAAGATCGGAAGAGTGTTAAGACTAAAGTGAACACCGAGACTTCGAGTTCAAACAATTGAGATTAGACCGATTCTAATCAGTATCCAAAAGGGTTTTAATATGATCCAAGAAACTTAAGAGAAACAGATGCATTCGACAAAGACACTCGTTGAGCTCTAAGGAAAGATTGTTATCTCAAAGCAAAGTGTTACCTGTAAGGCCTTAGTCACATTAGGAATAGCCGCTTCGTTCAAAGTTCCATCAGCCTTCAGAATCAACCCCCAACAAAAAAACAATGATCAGACTCGATATGAGGCCACCCTTGAAATTGCAAGAGTGTAGTACTTAACACGATCTTCAAGACAATTCAAATACCATTTTTCAATTATAATCGTTCCTATCAATCGAACTAGACTACGGTCTCTAATACCAATCCATGTTTAGAGTTTGCTAATAGATACAATCTACTACTCAATATTACAAAGCATTCCAGCTTATCTACTCACTAACACACTCTGAGGATGATAATCACACAAGGTCACTGGAGTAGTTAATCAAGTAGAGAGTGAAAGTACCTGAAAGAACATGGTGAGCATGTCTGAAGGAGAGACCGGAACAGAGACTGTCTCTTGCTGTTGTTGTTGCTCTTCATCCGCAATTGCAACGCCGTCTTCTCCTCCTCCTTCTCCAAGGGACGAAAGCTTCCTAAACCCAAGGCGACTCTGTTTAGTAAACGCAGAAAAGCTGCAAACTCTGCTGTTCCCGATGGGTCTGGTTCGAAAGGTGAGGTTTTTCGATAGAGGAAGAAGATGGGTCGACGAAAGGTTAGGGCTTTTGGCTGTTGAGAACGAGTGAAAGGTAGAAGATGCTGCAATCGACACCATTTTCGCCACTACTACTACCCAATCTTCACTCGATAAGAGTCTTTTTGGGTTACTCTTTTTCTCTTCTCACATTATCCACTCGAAGAAGGGATTTGAACAATCATGTTAAAAGACATAAACACCCTTGACAACTTCTAAATCAATCCGACTAGTCTTCTTACCGGGAAAGGCCATTTTCGAACTCAACATTATTGGGCCTTTGTAAGCAAATGGGCCACGTGATCTGCGCGTGCACGCTTCCTCAACACTGATCACTCCCTTTAAACTTGAAACAAAGCACAGTGACTAGGACAACCTAAATCCGTTACTTTCCGATGGAGAAACATCAGATACCGATGGAGTACTTGTCGGTTGGGTTCATCGGAGCTGGGAATATGGCGGAGAGCATAGCCAGAGGTATTGTCGCCTCTGGTCTTCTTCCTCCGCATCATATGTCGACAGCCGTTCACTCGAATCTCGACCGCCACGATGTCTTCCAATCCTTTGGCGTCAATGTCTTCTCCAGTAACGAAGAAGTAAACGCCCCATCTTCTCCTTCTCCTTTGACTTTAGTCTTAAGATAGAAACTATCCATGAATGAACTATGTTGACAGGTGGTTGAAGAAAGCGATGTTGTGATTTTCTCTGTGAAACCTCAAGTTGGTATGTTTTGTCTACCTCTCTGTTGAATCACAAACGAATTAAAAGATAGTTTTTTTTTTGAGATCTTTGATCCACATTATCAATGGAGTTAGTTACCTGTTGTTTGCAGTTAAGAAGGCCATCACGGAGTTAAGGTCTAAGCTCTCCAAGGATAAGCTTATTGTCTCGGTTGCAGCTGGAATTAAGTTGAAAGATCTACAGGTTTTGTATCTCTCTGTAGATAAAAGGAGTTATAACATTGTCAATATATATATATGTTTTTCATCAGTTTTGCTGTGTTAGTTTTTTGAATAGAAACCTTTTTTTTAATGGTTCCGTTTTGGTTAAAAAAAAGCTGAAAAGATCTCTTTTTTTTTTTCATCTTCTTTAATGTTAGGAATGGGCTGGTCATGATCGAGTCATAAGGGTGATGCCTAATACACCGGCAGCTGTTGGTGAGGGAGCTTCAGGTCGTTTCTCTCACAGTCCCTATTTTTGTGTTTTTCTAAATGTTTGTGATTGCTTTTCTCTTTGAAACCTTGGAAAATGCGCATACAGATGCTTAACATATTATTTCTTCATTTAAAAATAGTAATGAGTCTCGGAACAGCGGCAACTGAAGAAGATGGAGCACTTGTTGCTAAGTTGTTTGGGCTCGGTGGGGAAGATGTTTAAAGCCGATGAGAAAATGTTTGATGCTGTCACTGGTCTCAGGTACGTAACGGTTTCGCAATGTTCGTAAGTTGTTCAAGTCGCCCCACTAATCAAGTGACCATGCACCACATACAGTGGAAGTGGACCAGCATACATATTCTTAGCCATTGAAGCTTTAGCTGATGGGGGAGTAGCTGCTGGTTTACCCCGAGAACTCGCACTTGGGCTTAGCTTCACAAACGGTCTGTGAACCGACGACCCATACAGCTTCGTTATTCCTTTCCTTTTTCTGTATGGGTGGAAACTAAAAAGGAAGACTTCTGAGCTTTTGTGTTGGTCTCTGGCAGGTTCTTGGAGCTGCAGCAATGGTGAGCAAGACAGGGAAGCATCCGGGTGTGTTGAAAGATGATGTTACTTCACCAGGCGGGACTACAATAGCTGGAGTTCATGAACTGGAGAAGGGTTCTTTCCGTGCAACACTTATGAATGCTGTTGTTGCTGCAGCTAATCGAAGCCGCGAGCTCTCGCAGACCTGAATAATTATATAGAGAGATTGTTTCCACTATTATTTCACCTTGCTTGGGGTAGAGGTGAAGTCTATTTATCTTGACTCTTATGTTCAGATCTCAGACACTTTATTATTCTTAAATCTAATAAAAGTTTTAACTGGTGGAAACAGTCCCAAGTTCGTTGGATTAAAGCACAATAATCTGACCACTAAACTGTTGGAAAATTTCACCCAACTGTTGACAATATTCTGCAAAATGTAATTGTGGGGGAAAAGATAGTTCACGACAGAAGTTTTCTATATTAAAAACAAGGTCTTTTATATATCGTTGAATTACCATTACCACTACAACTCGCTGGTTATAAACAACCAAGAGCAAAACATAAAAAACATCTTCTCGTTATCCTTACAACGGGATTAAAAATGCATTACCAAAGTCGATTCTCGATCACGGCCGCTACTATTTCCTTCAACGTCTCCTACAATGAAAGAAAGATTCTTTTAAGTATCATTGACTTTGTGCACAATGTGCACTCTTTTCCATAACTATAATAGATCAATTGATTCCAAGAAAAATGTAAAGTACCGAAGAATGATCTTTGAGACCAAGTGAGAGGACCAGAGGCTTCGAGGGAACATAAGAACTGAAGAAATCAAAAGAGATTGCTATCAGTTTACTCACACATTAGGAAAAGCACAATGGAGGAGGAGCAAGAATCAAAACGAAAGGTGAGAGAGATAGAGAGACCTTATGTGGTCAATGAGCCTTCTAGCAGTTGCTATCAGCATTGGCTTCAAGATTACATAGTGAGCAAAAAAAAATCCACTGTGAGATTTTGTAAGGTGTGAAACAATCCAAATGTACTCCAATATGATTAAGATTATTACTACCTCATCTCGCTTTCCGAATATCACTGAGACACTAAAGGTTGGTTCAACAGACATCCCTTCTTCTTTCCTGTTTAACAAAGAAACACCAGTTTGAAACATATACAACTAAGATGTTCATAACCAAATAAAATTTAAAAACAGAACAAGAGATGGATTAAATCAAATAACTCTCAAGTTCACTCCTCAGGAAATAGTAGAAAGATGTTCTAATGAGAGACACCTTGCGTTCAATATAGTTCCCATGGCTCCAATCTGTGTTGCTATCACCTGAAACAAAAATTGTGTCGTGATTTCAGACATTAATATGCTTCAAACATCAGGCGAAGCAAGCTCTTATTACACAAGAGACACACTCACAAGGATATGATCTTCATAGCTGCAGATGACAATCTCTGTCTTGTTTTCCTTTCAAAAAACAAACACTATTTCTCATTTATCTTTGACAACAGTAAAATAAATTCTTTTTTAAAACATATTGAATGGATGTAGAAATAGAAAACTCGATCAAAATAACAGATTACACAACAGTACTTGATCAAATAATCTTCCCAATAAGAATCGAGAGATGAAAACTCCAATGAGAATGATTAGATTAGATTTTGCAAAATTACCTTAATTTCTAGTGAGACCTTTCTATGGCGCACAGGAAAACTAGAGTCCAAACTTTCCATTCTCAGTCTTTGCTATAGTCCTCCTCCTCCGCCGACTATCTCTGTCTTCGGCTTCTTAAGTCCGACGAGACGAAGTGTGTAAACGTGTTAAACGGCGTCGTTTGCGCTAAAAGCTTATAAATATTAGCCCACTAAAAGAAAAAAAAGGCCCTAGATAATAAGACAGCTTATTTTTTAACCAAAATAAGCCCATACCAGTTTAAAGCCTGTTTCGTGTTGTGAACAACGGTCGAGTATACGACACGACATCGTTGAGCGAATCATATTTTGTCGTTTTATGCTGACTTGGCGGTTTCGTAAACTGAGATTTCCTTTTTCTCTGACAAAACAAACATTTACAATTAACCAATACCGAAAAAGCGAGGAATGAGAGAATCAACCTACGCTATACTTCACAGTACGTTTCCTACACCTCTCAATTATAACCGTACGATTGCTTCTATCCAAAAAATCTAACCGTTTATTAAAGAAGCTTATGATACACCCAACCACAGGCAATCATTTCGTAAAAACATTAAAAGCAGTCAACACAAATGACGTGAGTCTAACATTATTCCAACCAAAACACACCACGTGTACGTGCACTCTTCCTCTTAGCGCGGACGTCAGAACTAACTATCAACTAAAACTTTGAAACTACCTATTGGGGTCCGCCTTCTCTCTCTCTCTCTCTCTGCTTATCAGACAGAATCACAGAACACAGAAAAAAATAAGAAGAGAGAACTCAAAAGAGAGATTTGCTATTTTCGGCAAGGAAGAGAGAGAGAGTGTGTTTTCTAGGGTTTCTAGTTGCTTCTGAAACAAAAAAAAGATGGTGGAGTGAAACTGCGGCGGAGACATTTCAGGTGATTAGCTCGACTCTGAGAGATTAGTTTTCTAGATGATTGTGTTTCTCGTTAGGACCGTGAATCTAAGTTAACTTTTGTAGATCTTCTTCTTCACTGTGTCTCTGTGTGTTTTGTTCAAAAACCTATGTATTGTGTTTTTTTTTTTTGCCTTGACAGATTTAACACGAATTGAGGATTTGAAGTTGTTGAGAATGGCTTCTGTGGGGATGTTACCTTCTTCTACGGCTGCTACGAAACAGAACAATGATTCTGTATGTGTTGACAAACTACTGCCGGAAGGGATTAATGAGATGAAGATTAAAGATGATAAGGTTCGAACAAACTCACTTTGTAAGCTTCGGCTTACTTTGGTCTGTTTACTTCGTTACTAATGTGTGTGCTTTTTTGTCTTTGGTAGGAAATGGAAGCAGCTGTGGTTGATGGGAATGGAACTGAGACAGGTCACATCATTGTTACAACCATTGGTGGTAAAGATGGTCAGCCTAAACAGGTTAGCTTTTTGCCTAACATTATGTCTTTTTTTTTTTTGATGAATATGAATAATACATTAATAGCGCAAAGACTAAATCTTTTACATGAAAGCTAGACAATTTCCAGTTGCTTGCAATGTCTAATGTGTAAATTAGATATTAAAAATCTCTAATTAACTTGTTTTTTTGGTGTGCTTTTTCAGACCATAAGTTACATGGCAGAGCGCATCGTTGGACAAGGTTCATTTGGAATCGTCTTTCAGGTTTGTGTTTTGATTACATACATTTATTAGTTGAGAGATTGGTGGGAAAGACTCAAGTTGTGTGTGTGTCTTGATACTTTGTACGCAGGCGAAGTGTTTAGAGACGGGGGAAACTGTTGCAATCAAGAAAGTCTTGCAGGACAAGAGATACAAGAACCGTGAGCTGCAGACGATGCGTCTTCTTGATCACCCTAATGTCGTCTCCCTCAAGCATTGCTTTTTCTCAACGACCGAGAGAGACGAGCTGTATCTCAACTTGGTCCTTGAATACGTTCCTGAGACTGTCTACCGCGTCTCAAAGCACTACAGTCGAGCAAACCAGAGGATGCCCATGATATATGTCAAACTCTATACATATCAGGTAACTTTGTTTTGGTTGGTTCATCTCATGAGAATATGGTGTTATATCACAATTTTTGAAACACTATAGTTGATTCAGTATTGTGGATGCAGATTTGCAGAGCTTTGACATACATTCATGGAGGAGTAGGAGTCTGCCACAGAGACATAAAACCACAGAATCTTCTGGTTCGTTTACTAAAGTTCAGATGTTGGTAAAAAACATTTATGGTCTATGTGCTGCTGCTTGATTAATCTTGTGCTTCTCGTATAGGTTAATCCCCATACACATCAGGTCAAGCTCTGCGACTTTGGTAGCGCTAAAGTTCTGGTATGAGTTAAAAGATATGTTGATTCTGTTTTCAATGTGTAAACTGAACATAACCTTTTTTTTTATCTTTGGCACTTTGGTACAGGTGAAAGGCGAACCAAACATCTCATACATCTGTTCCCGTTACTACCGAGCACCTGAGCTTATATTTGGAGCTACAGAATACACAACAGCTATTGACATATGGTCTGCAGGGTGTGTTCTTGCTGAGTTGCTCCTTGGACAGGTACTTTGACTGTCCTAATTATGTTTCCACCCTTTATTTTTTTTATGAATCTTTGAAATGGTGTCTGAAGTTGTGCGTTTTCATATTTGGCTGAGTAGCCTCTGTTTCCGGGTGAGAGTGGAGTCGACCAACTAGTAGAGATCATAAAGGTATGGTTTTGAACACCCATAAAGCAGTGAAGGGTCTCCATTTCGTACCATTGATTACGGTTATTATTTCTTATAGGTTCTTGGAACGCCAACTCGAGAGGAAATCAAATGTATGAATCCAAACTACACTGAATTCAAGTTCCCTCAGATAAAGGCTCACCCTTGGCACAAAGTAAGCAAATTTTAAAGATCATCACTTTCTCAACATTCTCTATACTTTTTTGAGCTTCACTTATTAAAAAGAAAATAACTGTTGTTGGTTCCTAAGATATTCCATAAGCGTACACCTCCAGAAGCTGTAGATCTCGCCTCAAGACTTCTCCAGTATTCCCCAAACCTCAGATCAACCGCTGTAAGTCCATGAAAACTCTCTACTGTTTCTCATCACATATGCAATAGTATATTTGGTTGATTCAATAAATTTTTTGATTGTGTAGATGGAGGCAATAGTTCACCCGTTCTTCGATGAGCTACGTGATCCCAATACACGTCTACCTAATGGTCGTCCCTTGCCTCCTCTCTTCAACTTCAAACCGCAAGGTATGTCTCCTCCAAATATGCATTTGTTTGTTTTTCTAATTTTTAAAAGTGTGCGTGTAATTTTGTTATCTTCTTTTAAATTTGTAGAGCTTAAAGGAGCAAGCGTAGAGCTGTTGTCCAAGCTTATACCTGAACACGCCCGAAAGCAGTGTTCCTTCCTCGCTGTCTGAGTGACTAAACCTCTCTGTGTGTATGTATGTATGTATGTATGTACACATGCGTTTGCTTAAGTAATGGAGTTAGCCCGTTCTCAAAGATTATTATTGTTAGCTTTTAATCTTTTATGAATGTAGCCTGTGTCGTTTATTGTCAGGGTCCCACGGATGATCGATCAAACATTATTTATTTATCAAAAAAGCTATGTTCTCTATCTAGATGACTATTGACTAATGTATGTGACGGTGTTTAACGTTGCTGCAGTTGAATGGGAGTATATGTACAACGTGTCTTACCCTTTGGTTCTAGCCAAAATTATTAATACTCTGAATCTGAATGATCTATGTTGATGATTTCATATTTTGTTGCATTTATTCCACTAACTTGTGGATTCAATGACCAAACGAACTAGTTATTTTCAAAACATCAAGGTCATTCCTAAGTATAGTTGAGATCATTCCTACTTATAAACACCAGCAGCAAAGAACCAGAGCCCATAATCTTGAGAAGATGAAAGCTAATAACAATCTTTGACACCTGTTACTTGTGGTTTGTTTATAGCTTTACACATTTTTAAAGGAAGCATCTCTCCCTCTCAACGCCTGAACGGGCTTAATCTTCGCATAGTTCGATCTAAATATGAGTTTTTTTTAGAAGGAAAAGATGCAATAGAGTGTGAATCACGTATTCCAGAGAAAATTTAAGGTTTTGGTTTGGTTTCCCTTTTTGAAAATCGAAATTGGCAAAAATTCAGAATTCTAAAAACCGAATCGAATCCGATTTGAATAAAAAATAGTACTGAATACAAATTCAACTTAAAATTTGTTAAATATCCGAACATACTCAAATTTTGATATCTAGAAAACTGGAACCAAATCTGATAAGAATCAAAATATTTTGGGTATCTAAATATATCTAAATCATATTTATATATTTGAATATGTTAACATTCAATATTCATAAAATATCTAAATGTAAAAAATATTTTGAAATTGTCTAAAATATTTGAAATATATAAATAGTCAAACCAAACTATTTAATTATACATGAATTTAGTTTTTTTCTAAGTAGTTTAAATGGGTCGAACGAACCTACAAAATCTAAACCGAATTCAATCGAAAATTTTAGATATTTAGGCTAAAATTTTTTAACACCGAAAACCAAAAACCTGAATAAATCTGTGAACTATGAATGGGTATCTTATGAATGGGTATCTGAAAGCCCAAACCCAACCAAAAACCTGAACAAACCTGCAAACTGAATGGGTATGTGAAAGCCCAAACCCTTAGAAATGAGCAAGACCGGAATACGGAAAATCATTCAGTTGGGTTTGGGTTGTACAATTTAAATGGGCTTTTTTGTTCGTTTAATTTGGACCCACTGAAAGTATACGGTTTTCAGGTTCTCGCTGCGAGTCAACTTTTCCTGTACCCCTATTTTCTTACACACAATCTCCTATGGGCTCTCTTAGTCTTCTATACCCCTTTTTCATAATTCTATTTTTGATCAAAACACAAAATCCCTAATCAAAGCTTCCCCCTCTTCAAAACTATACCCTAACCCCCTCCTTATGGATTAGTGAACCCATGGGTAAGTATTTTAACTTCTATACCTTTCAAATTTGAAAAAAAAATATTTTAAAATCGTTTTTTAACCTTATTTTGATGATTTTCGTGAAACTATGAAAAAACAGTTTTTTGATTTTTGAAATATTTTTATCAATTTCTATAAATCAAATAAAAAATATTCACATTTCCAATTTAATTTTATGATTTTTCATTAGATACATAAAATTAAAAAAAGAAAACTGTCTAATAGAGATTGAGGAGTGAGAAATAGGGGCATGAGAGGAATTGCCTCTCTCGCTGCTCTCTTCCACTTCGCCGGAATCATCTTCTTCACACGCTTTCACGGCTTCTTTTTTTTTTTTTGCAATAAACTTTAGCCGAAGCTTCGTGTTCCAGTGATCGAAGTTGAAAGAAGGAGAGAGCGTAGCGGCGGAGTGTCGGATGCTAAACAAGCTCACGCGCGGCGGTTTCATGTACCGTGCCGGCGTCACGATGTTATCTTCGTCTACTTCTTCCTCCTCCTCCTCTGCTGCTGCTTTATCGTCTTCATGGAAGTCTCCTCGATTTCTCAGCTCCGGTGTGTTCTCGGCTGGCACTTCGAGGAATCGCGTCCCTTTCCCCGTTCGGTTTCACCGCGCTTCATCTGTTCGATGTTTTGCCTCTTCTGGCGGCGGCTCTGATAGGATTCAGGTTCAGAACCCAATCGTTGAAATGGATGGTGAGATTCATTGCGCAACTAGTGTAGTTTACTCGGAATTCTCGTAATGTTCAATTTGTTCAACGGTTGATTATTGTGTGATAGACTAACAAACTTCCATTAAGCTTGAGGTCTCCATTTAAATATATATTTGCCTTAGTTGTTAATATCATTTTTTCTTGTGCTCAGTGTAACTTTGGAGACTATGTTTTTGATTTGTTTTATTAGGTGATGAAATGACGAGGGTGATATGGAGTATGATCAAGGATAAAGTATGTTTTTTATGTCCTTTCTGCCAAGTCCGCGCCCGCCCGCTGTTTTGATTACATTTTTACTGAAAGAATCTCAGTGTCGTTTTTCTTTATGTTATTGCAGCTTATTTTGCCTTATCTGGATCTGGACATCAAGTACTTCGACTTGGGAATTCTGAATCGCGATGCTACTGATGACAGAGTTACCGTTGAAAGTGCAGAAGCAGCTCTTAAGTAAGTCCTGTTGATTCTTTGCATCTTCTTCTTTCGTTTAGATTCTCAAAGGTAATTAGGAAACCTCTGAATGCCTGATTTTAAATTGCTAGTTTTGGCTTCGCATTTTTTTTGCCTTAGCAGCAAAAAACTATTTTTTTTTTTTTTTGTGGCATGAACTATATATTACTCACATTAAGCTGATTTTGCGCTTAAACCTTGTCTGTCTGCAGGTACAACGTTGCTATCAAATGTGCCACTATAACTCCTGGTCTGTGACTGATGCCCTCTCATTTGCAACAACATGCTGGCTTGCTCTTTGAGGAGGAAGCGTTTTCGTATCTTATTATATTTGTTTTTGCAGATGAGGGCAGAGTGAAGGAGTTTGGACTGAAATCAATGTGGCGGAGTCCTAATGGGACCATCAGAAACATTTTAGATGGTATGTCTATGTATGACTGGGTAACAGTAATTAGCTTTGCAGCATTTTTTCATCCAGTTAGCAAGGCATTCCAGTTTTCAGTTTACTAACACACGTTCATCATTTTTTAGGAACTGTCTTCCGTGAACCTATCATGTGTGGCAATATCCCTCGGCTTGTTCCTGGTAAATTATTTTACATTGCTAATTACTATGAATGTGTTAGGAATAGGATCTTTATTGTCCTACCACATGAGGACTCAAATCTTTTGTCTTTACAGGTTGGAGAAAACCAATATGTATTGGTAGGCATGCCTTTGGCGACCAGTATCGTGCCACTGATACAGTTATTAAAGGGCCAGGAAAGTTGAAAATGGTTTTTGGTAAGGTCATACTAACTAGATCCATCAAACAATCTTCCATCACATAGTGCAGATTGTAAGTGCGTATATTTTATTGTCTAAATAGTCCCAGAAGATGGGAGCGCACCTGAGGAACTAGACGTATATGATTTCAAAGGCCCAGGTGTCGCTCTGGCTATGTACAACGTAGATGAGGTATGCCGCTCTTTTTTTTTTAATCGGTTTTAGTGTTCTTCCTTGTGGTGGTTTTGAAGATTATTATAGAATTAACCATACTGTGTTTTGTGACATTCCAGTCAATTCGTGTTTTTGCTGAGTCATCTATGGCGATGGCACTTGCTAAGAAGTGGCCACTATACTTGAGCACCAAGAACACAATTCTCAAGAAATATGATGGCAGGTTTGTGTTAGATCTTCGTGGTGATTTTCAAGTTCCAAGAGCTGGTCTTAACTGTGGTGGAACAATACAGGTTCAAGGACATATTTCAAGAAGTTTATGAGGCTAATTGGAAGCAGAAGTTTGAAGAGCACTCAATATGGTTGATATATTTGTTTTTATCTACTTAATACTTGCTGTATGCTTTTTTTCTTTTCATATTCGGTGAAGTTAACATGTAATTGGCATGGGGTTATTCCAGGTATGAACATCGGTTAATAGATGACATGGTAGCTTATGCGGTAAAAAGCGAAGGTGGATATGTCTGGGCTTGCAAAAATTACGACGGTGATGTTCAAAGCGATCTACTTGCCCAAGGTATAGATTCAGAACCACATTCTTTCATATTTACTTGTGTATTGATAAAGCTTATAGCATGCTCTGTTTTTTTTTCTTTTTCAAATGTAGGGTTTGGCTCATTAGGCCTCATGACCTCCGTTTTGGTTTGTGTCTTAACCCTAAAGACAAGATTCAATTTTCTTTTGCAAAATAGTCTTTTACATAATATCCTGTGTTTTGTTCAGTTATCCTCTGATGGGAAAACACTCGAGTCAGAGGCTGCTCATGGAACCGTAACTCGGCATTTCCGACTGCACCAAAAGGGACAAGAGACCAGTACTAACAGCATCGCCTCTATATTTGCATGGACACGCGGCTTAGAACACAGGTCTCTCTTAGCTTCTTTCACGCACGGCCTTTTCATCCTTTGTTCCTTAATGCATTTACCTATTTCACTTACATTGGTCTCGTGGCATGTAATCTTCTTTGTGTTGATAAATCATTATAACGGATCTTTTTTCCTTTTTGCTGCTTAAAGGGCAAAACTCGACAAGAACGAAAAATTGATGGATTTTGTCAAGAAGCTCGAGTCGTCGTGTGTAAACACTGTGGAGACA
Organism: Raphanus raphanistrum subsp. raphanistrum; assembly: GCA_019706035.1. Classification (NCBI taxonomy): domain Eukaryota; kingdom Viridiplantae; phylum Streptophyta; class Magnoliopsida; order Brassicales; family Brassicaceae; genus Raphanus; species Raphanus raphanistrum. The sequence goes on along the minus strand of CM033982.1, from coordinate 2,739,412 downwards.
GGGAAAATGACCAAGGATCTTGCCCTTCTAGTCCATGGTCCCAAGTAAGTACACTCTCTCTTTTCTCACTAGCAGCAACTTTCCCGTTATAATCTAGTCATTTACTTTTGCTGCTGTTTTATCACCGTTACAGCTATATTCTTTGGGTCCTGATGGGTTGTTAATAACTTTGTAATGCAGGGTGAGTAGGGATGTGTACTTGAACACAGAAGAGTTCATTGATGCAGTAGCCTCCAATCTCCAGTCACAGCTCAATTGAGCCTACTGTTGTCTGACCATTTCTGCCAACAATACAAAAAATAATGCTCGCCACTATTTCATGTAATGAAAACATAAAAAATGTTATTGGCGGGTCCAAAGGTTTTTTTTTTTTTGAATACACGTGTTTATGTTATTGTTCTGAGTTGTTCTAAGATTTCGAATTGACAAATGTCTTATGTTAACTTCCCTACCAAACATGAGTTTCAATTGTTATGTACACTAGATTTTGATCCGCGCTTTCGAAGCGCGGAATATTTTACGATGAAAAATTTCACTAATAACTTAACAAATATTTTGGTAATTTTTAAAGAGTGTGTATTTAAAATATTTTTGCATTTAAATCAGTGTTTTTAAATTCAATCTGATTGTGACAATACCGGTTAATCTGGAGATCAGACAATTCAATTTATGTTTTTAAAATATTTATATTAAAAAATCACTAAAACCCGAGACTAACCGATTGAACTGATGGATGACCGATATGTAATCTAATTGGATTTAAATTGTAATAGTTTCATAATTTGTAATCTTATAATCCAAATTTTAAAGTTCATTATTTGGCAATTTATGAAATTATGACGTTTCTACAAAATTTTAAAAAAGAAATGATAGATATAAAATAACTAAGATTACTTATTTTATTGTTTGGAAACATTGATAGTAGTATAAAAATATATTGTTTGGAAACATTGATAGTAATATAAAGAAATAAGTTTATTGTTTGGAAACATGGATAGTAGTATAAAGAAAGAAACATTAGTGATTTAATGTATGTTTAACTATAAAGTATAAAAGTGTATTTAATTTAAAAACTTACAAAATAAATGTTAGGTCCAACATAATGTTTTTATTTTAATAAGATAGATATAATACATCAATAAAAACTGGGTGAAGAACAATTGTAGTTTGATCACTAAATTAACGGCATATTTGAAGAAAAATAATTCACTCTTTTTTTTTTTTTTTTTGACAGCAAACACAGACTCATATCGACTCTGTAAATCAAACTGGTAGCTCCGCATCCATATGGACGACAAAAGACGCTTGCTTCCTTGCACTACGTGCTAAGCTATTCGCCCTTATATTTTGTGTCCGAGATATATGAACGAGTTATGAGCTGTTGAAACTTCTTCTCAAGACTCTAATATCTTCTAAATAACTTGCAAAGGCTGGCTACTCTTCTGGTTCCGAAACCATCTTCACCAACTGAAAACAATCCGTTGTAAACGTGACTGAGAACTGTCTTAGATTCCTCATGCATTCCATCGCCAAATCAGCGGCCAAAAGAATTCACTCTTGCTAACTAAATTATTCACACACACATGCAGCCTCTGTGAGTCTGTGACTGAGCCCAATATTCCGGTTAAATGTTAAGAGAATTTGAATGTAGCAGAACCGAACCGGAATCGCTAAAACCCTTCCTTTGTTTTTGTCGGCTCAGTATCACCGTTGCGCTAAACCTCCGCCTAAGCCCTCTCCTTTCTCCCTCCCTCCCTCTGTTCTCCCCATCTCTCACTGTGTATGTGGAAATGTCGTTGATCTTGCGTCGAGCTAGGTCATCTTCTCTTCCGAATCTACTCGCATGGCGTGCCTTAGGTTTCCGCACCATCTGCTCCGGCCGTCTTGGTCTGGCGCCGTCTAGTCCTCCATACTCGCCGGCACCGGCAGGAGTCAAAATACTGGAATCTTTCAGGGAAGAATTCGAAGTCGGATCCCAAGTGGTCACTCTCGAGACGGGGAAAATCGCGCGATTCGCCAACGGTTCGGTTGTGCTCGGCATGGACGAGACCAAAGTCCTCTCCACCGTTACCTCTGCTAAGTCCAACTCTCCTGGAGACTTCTTGCCTCTCACTGTATGTTTGCAAATCTTTCCACCATTACTTCAAGCTAATGTTGTGAGACATAGCTAGTCGTTAATTAGGCGATTTATAGGAAATTATTGATTAGGCGACAATTTTTTTAAATAATCGACCGCCTAGACCGATTTTAAGAACATTGCTTAAAGCTGTTATGGTTGTTGTATGTAATATGTAAGAATCCTTATGTTTTTTTTACTGTGAGGAAATACGAAATGGTTTAAATATGTTTGATACCTTTATGCTGTATGTGTTTTGTAGAATTTTGCTGAGGGATCTGTGATCTTTCTATAAGAGCATTTTGTCGTTTATCTTCTTTTTTTTCTTGCTGTAATGGGTTGATGGTGTTTTGTTTAAACTTGTTAATATGCTCTGGAAGGTTGACTATCAAGAGAAGCTATACGCTCAAGGATTGATTCCGAACACGTATATGCGGAGAGAAGGTGCACCAAAGGAGAGGGAACTGTTATGTGGCAGGCTCATCGATAGGCCTATTAGATCCTTGTTTCCTTCAGGGTTTTACCATGAGGTTCAGGTATGGAACTACTTAGGAGATAGATAGATCTATTGTGAGATAGATAGGCCAATCTTCATTTTTTTTTAGATTTTGTCACTTGCAGATTATGGCAAGTGTGCTGTCGTTGGATGGGAAGCAGGATCCTGATATACTGGCAGCTAATGCAGCATCGGCTGCGCTCATGCTATCGGATGTTCCATGGGGAGGTCCCATTGGAGTCATCAGATTAGGAAGGATAGATGGGCAAATTGTTGTCAATCCAACTATGGATGAGGTATTAAAAAAGAGTTGTATATTGGTGTATTCCTCAAATTTTACAAATTGTAGTAATTGTTTGTGGTCAAACCCTGTGTAGCTTAGCTCAAGTGATCTCAGTTTGATATACGCTTGCACGAGGGATAAGACTATGATGATTGATGTTCAATCCCGTGAAATCTCCGAGAAAGATCTTGCAGCTGCTCTGAGACTAGCTCATCCTGAGGTATGTTTTACAACTTTGTTGGATTTTTTTTCTTTAATACAATGCAATACTTACTATATGGAGTCTTGTATCTTTTTCTACACAGGCTGTTAAGTACATCGATCCCCAAATAAGATTGGCAGCTAAAGCTGGGAAACAAAAGAAAGAGTACAAATTGTCTATGCTCTCTGAGAAGACTTTAAAAAAAGTGGCTGACTTGGCTGCAACACGTATCGAATCCATCTTTGCCGATCCTTCAAAAGGGAAGGTGCGTGGTACTTTGTTACTGCCTCAAGATTTTAATTTCAGTGATCCTGATACTTTTGTATATATAGTTTGAACGTGGAGAGGCTCTAGATGACATTGGAAAAGATGTGATAAAAGTCTTTGAAGAAGAGGGCGATCAAGAAAGCTTGAGCATCCTTCCAAAGGCTGTTGATACAGTGAGAAAGAAGGTAATATTTGTAAATTAACATTAGGATATATCCTCTTGTTTCCTCTTTTCTTTTCTTTTGGCTTATCTTGTTTTGAAAATTTTGACATAGAACTTGGTGCTTGAATCATATTATTAAACATGTTTCATTAGGAATTGCAATATAAAATCATTTATGTCTATTCTATAAAAAAACTAGACTCTACGATGTTTTCTTAAAGTAGCTGGTTTGTTATTTGTCTCTTAGATAGTGGATATGCCCTTTTTCAGTTTGAGATGCATTAAGACTTACTGATCTTTGACTTTCTGAGATTGTGTAAAAGCTCACAAGTAATGTGTTACAGGCTTTTAGATTTGTCCTTCTTGCTCCTTGGCTTTTACTAATTTATCCATTTAACTGAAATATCAGGTAGTTCGTTCAAGGATGATATCAGGCGGGTTTCGGGTCGACGGGAGACATCTTGATGAAGTTAGGGACATCTATTGCGAATCACATCACCTTCATGCAGCATCAGTTCATGGGTCAGCACTTTTCTCACGTGGAGAGACGCAGGTTGGTTGCTTTCCTTTGAGTTGGTTTCAGTTTCAGTTTTTTGTTGCTTCAAAAGTTATAGGTCTGAAGTGTCGGAAGCAAAGCTAAGTATATTTCTAAATATGTTTTGAAAGGTGCTTTGTGCTGTTACACTTGGAGCCCCAGGAGATGCTCAAAACTTGGATTCTGTTGCTGGCCCCTCGAAAAAGAGATTTATGCTTCACTACTCCTTTCCTCCGTTCTGTACAAATGAAATCGGGAAAAAAGGAGGAGGTCTTAACAGGCGTGAAGTTGGTCATGGTAAGTTTCTGGTAGTGGAACAATGGGTACATCTTCACGTCACGTTCTTTGAGATTAATGGGCTTAAGACATATTAGTGTTTTTTCTTTGATCTAAAAGATTTTTTCTTTTACTGTGTATTTACATTTTGTGTAGGAACACTTGCGGAGAAAGCATTGCTTGCTGTCATGCCACCTGAAGAGGATTTTCCTTACACTGTTCGAATAAATTCAGAAGTGATGTCCTCAGATGGCTCCACGTCTATGGCAAGCGTTTGTGGAGGTAAATATCCTCTTCCACCCACACAACACAAGTTTGTATGTTTTTTTTTAAACAAAAGCCATAAGTTCATAATGAATGGTTGGCGTCTCAGGTAGCATGGCTTTGATGGATGCCGGGATTCCTCTACGAGCTCATGTTGCAGGTGTCTCCGTTGGTCTTGTCACTGACGTTGACCCATCAAGTGGAGAAATTAAAGACTACCGTATAGTAACTGATATATTAGTGAGTGTTTATAATGTGATTAGCCTGTGAGGCAGTTCATCTTGGAGATATGGATTCTATAGAGATGGCTACTTTGCTTTTACAGGGTTTGGAAGATCATCTTGGAGATATGGATTTCAAGATTGCCGGGACAAGAAGTGGTGTGACGGCAATTCAATTGGATATCAAGCCAGCTGGAATACCATTGGACATAGTTTGTGAATCCTTAGAAAATGCGCGTGAAGCCCGTCTTCAGATTCTTGACCATATGGAGAGAGAGATCAACTCCCCGCGAGAGCATCATGCTCGGCTAGGTTTGTTGTTTTTTTGGTTAACCTTAGCGCTGATAAAAACTTCCTCTCTCTCTTAAAAACTAAAGAATTACGTCTGCTTGCAGCAACTTTGAAGTACACCAACGATGCACTTCGTAGCTTGATCGGACCTATGGGCGCCCTCAAGAGAAAGATTGAAGAGGAAACAGGTTATCACATCTTCTTTCATGTGACCTTTAAACACTTGACTATATATAGTCTGATTTGAAGCTTATGAATAGTATCCACTTGACTTGTTCAGGTGCAAGATTGTATATTGATGATGGAACATTAACTATAGTTGCCAAGAATCAGGCTGTGATGGCGAAGGCTCAGGAAAAGGTATATTTCAGTCAACTGAGCTGTTTAATTGATAGAGGATGTTCCGGAGATTTCATTATCTATCTATGCATATGTCCTTAGGTTGACTTCATCATTGGTCGTGAAATAGTTGTTGGTGGTGTGTACAAAGGCACTGTAACTTCTATTAAAGAGTACGGCGCATTTGTTGAGTTCAACGGTGGTCAACAAGGCCTACTACATATGTCTGAGTTATCTCACGAACCAGTAAGCTTTTCTAGTGATGGTTCTGTAAGTTGCCATTACTCTAAATCGATTTTGATTTTACTATTGTCTTATATTCGTATCTTTACCAGGTCTCCAAGGTTTCAGATGTATTGCATATTGGCAAGTACATCACTATGAGGTGCATTGACACTGATGTCCGTGGTAACATTAAATTATCTCTCAAAGCACTGTTACCCAAACCTGAAACCAAATCAGCATCTGCTCCTGAAAAGATCCCTGTGGTGATGAAAGACACTGTCTCCATAGAAACGTCTAGTTTTGGAGAGACAGTTGCAACAAGTCTGCCCAGTGTTGTAGAGCCGCCTCAGAAATCTAAACTAGCAGTTCCTGCCGTTGTAATCCGCACTGCTGTGGAGTGTGATGAGGCAGAGAAGTCTTCTCCTGTGGTGGACAAGAACACAAAACCTAAACGCGCTGCGACAATGAAGCCGGACCGGAAACTCAAATCCACTGCCTCTAAACAGGCTGGGGCACCGGAGGAAGAGGAGGCACTCAATATCCACTGGTCCAGAAGAAACTATGACCGACGGTTGTGAGACACTAAAGAAACCCTCTAGGAAGAAGAAAGAGTCAGAGAACGAGGCTGTAGAGAGCACCTCGGTTAGTGCCCGGAAACTGAAAATAGGAACAGAAATGACAGCCAAAGTCCAGCAGGTTCGAACCCACGGATTGGTTCTTGATCTAGGTGGTGGAATCCGTGGGATGTACAAATTTGAGGTATGTTTATTAGAACATCATCCTCTTTCACTTTGTTCTCCCACATACTTAATAGTTGCATTGTAATTGTCTGCTTACTACCATTATATTGAATTGAGTACAGGGCGATGGAGAGGCAGAGTTTGAGATTGGAGATGCGTTGCAGGTGAAATGTACAAGTTTTACTACCAAAGGAATCCCTGTGATGGCTTTGGTTGATGACGAGGAGCTTTAGTGGTAAGCTAGGAATCAATTATATGGGATCATATGAGAGTTTTGTTTGAAATGGTTTTGCTGTTTCAGTTGTGAACATTATTCTCTACAAGTTTCTTTCTTCCTCTTTGTTTGGCCAGTCTATCTTGTTGAGGGACAGGTAAAGTAGATCTTTAATCATTCATAAGAATATATATTATACATAGATAACTCAAGATTACGAAGAGCTATTGTGTTTGTAGTTAGTGATTTGTATAATATAAAGATCCAACTACATAGAAACTCTACCATTTGGTGAATGAGGTGAAGGCACCGAGCGTTGATAAAGATGGACGGTAGAGAAAGAGCTCAGCAGGGGTGACCTGAGAACACATGAAAAGAGATACAATGACGTGGCGTCATTACAGCCTTTTGATAACCCATGTGTTCTCATGTCAACCCTGTCGAGGTCCTTACCCTCAAAGATATTTTTCTCTTTTAAAACAGCAAATAAGGATTGGGTTTCGATTTTCCTCAAAACTCATGTGAACTTTATATATACACACATTACGAAATGAGTGTGTAGTACACAAGTTTAGTCACAATCATTTAACGTTTTGTGTAGTACAAATAAAAACGACAGAGAACTTGTGTACTGCAAAATTGATTAAAGAAAGAAAAAGAATATCGACAGTGTACTTCTCTGGGAGTACGTAGGAAAGTTCTGTACTAGCAACGGATTTTCCCATGGGTACTATGGAGTCTCTATCGTCCCTATTCTTATATTCTAAAATTAGTTCTACGTGACACCTCACAATTATGGGTTTAATGACACAGGAAGAGAAGTCATTTTTTGCATAGCTTTTTTTTTGTCCCACATCGTAAATATACGGAGCAAGACACTGAGAGATAGACATATATAATTTGGAGAGAGCCATGGTCTAGTGCTCACGGAGCCGTGCGATAAGCACATAGCGAGCTATTCTTTCGCCTTTTACTAAAGAATACCGTGTGCTTGTCGTACCAAGCGGCATACGCCTATTTTTGGAGGGTTGTCTCAGACGAGATCAGCTCTAACAATCCATAAGCTCGAAATTTGTGTTAAGGAACTTTCCTTTGGACAAGAAACTTATCATGGACAGCAACTCAGTTGTTACTTTTCTTAAAACTAAAACGTAAATTAATCTGAGCTGTTACATGTTAGCTAAGCTAGTTCCACACCCAGAGTCCAGAATACTACTACAAAACGAAACCATAGTATAGCTATTTACGGTTATCACTTTCTGGATCCCAACGACGGTGAGCCACCGGCTCCTGCCGACCAACAACCTCCTTCTCAGTGACGACTTCATTTGTTTCCATAGTGCACTTGTGTATTATGATTTTACTTTTAACAATTAAAACAGATCGGAATCATTAGTGTTAACAAATCACAAAAATAAGTTTACCAAAAAAAAACACAAAAATACAAAGATCTATTTTTCTGTCTTTTTCGTTTTGGGGCTGGTTATCTTTTTAATTTTTAAATTAGTAAATGTTTTTTTTTTAATATCCTAAAAAAATATTTACTAATTTTGCCTATGTATATTGCACATTTACATCATTGACACACAAAAAAATGCGCCAACTTAATTATTTTCATTTAAAAATAATTACAAGAATTTTATAATATTTTCCCCACTTTGGTTTCTGTGACAATGAGGCTATTGGGCCTTAAAAGCCCAAATTGTAATAAACCAGACAAGATACGCGGAGGTAAAATGGCCTTAAGAAGCCCATTATATCATCCTTTTAACTATCTTGTTTCGCCTAAAACCCTAATTCTTTCTTCCTCTCGCTCCACCATCGTCTCCTCTTCCTCCTCCCTCTTTGGTGCCGTTCCACTATGCCGAAGCATTACAGACCAGCGGTAAGTGATTCCGCTGTAATTTTAAGCTGTGCTGTTCCTAAACCTCATTGATTTAGAGAGCTTTGTCAATCGAGTTTCGATTTCACGCATTTTCTCGAGAAAACTTTTTTCACTTAGTTTTGTTGATGAAGATTCATCTTGTTAAACTGTTTCTCTATTCGTCATCTTCAGGGAAAGAAGAAGGAAGGAAATGCGGCGAGGTATATGACCAGGTCTCAGGCACTTAAGAGTCTTCAAGTTAACTTAAACTTCTTCAGGTTCACCCTCTTACTTTTTTTTTGTACTTCACATAAGCTGTTTTTATTCGAATCTTTGTCGGGTCAAGCTTATGTCTGCTCTAGGTTTTTGAGGTTCTGTAATGTTCTTATATTTTCCATTTAAAAAAATAAAAAAATATTGCGGTTGGTGGTTCTTATATTATTAATGTATCTTTCAACGATTTTTTTTTTTTTTTAAATTGCTATATGGCTTGTATTTAATGTTATATGTTCAATAGGTGGCTTAGCTGTTATCTCTTGTTGATTTGTGTTTTTACAGGAGACTATGTATTGTGAAAGGTATATTCCCCAGAGAACCGAAGAAGAAGGTGAAGGGAAACCACCACACTTACTACCATGTCAAGGACATTTCTTTCCTTCAGCACGAGCCTCTTCTCGAGAAGTTCAGGGAAATCAAAACCTACCAAAAGAAGGTTCAGAAGGCCAAAGCCAAGAAGAACGAGGAGCTCGCGCGCCTCTTGCTTAGCCGCCAACCTACTTACAAGCTTGATAGATTGATCCGTGAAAGGTTTGCTTGCTGCTGTACACACTTGAGTCTTTATAGTCGTGTCTGGAGATCCACGAAGTCACACTCATTTTCTGCTTTGTGTTGTGTGTGTCTAGGTATCCCACATTCATTGATGCACTGCGTGACTTGGATGACTGTCTTACGATGGTTCATCTTTTCGCGGTGTTGCCTGCTTCAGACAGGGAGAATCTTGAAGTTAAACGAGTTCACAACTGTAGAAGGTCTGAATCTTATTTACAGTTTCCCTTTTGTCTTATTTGAAGCTTCTCCTAGTCTCATAGCCATAAGCTTACTTTATTCTTCTTTGGTGAATCAGATTGAGCCATGAATGGCAAGCTTACATTTCTCGTACACATGCATTACGAAAAGTGTTCGTCTCTGTTAAGGGCATATACTATCAGGTATTTGTGTTAATTTATCTTGAAATTTCATATGATATATGTGTTACTGACTCTTTAATAATTTTTTTTTCTAATTTTTTTTGATAGGCTGAATTAGAAGGTCAAAAGATCACTTGGTTGACCCCTCATGCAATACAACAAGTCTTCACTAATGATGTTGATTTTGGTGTTCTGCTAACCTTCTTGGAGTTCTATGAGGTAAAAATTCATACTCTCTTTTCCCCCTGTTGCTTAAACTAATTCATCAGTTTATCGTGAATTAAATTAATAACCTGAGTTTTGAATTAAAATGTCTGACATATTCTGACGAGTTTTCATTCACCTTTTTATGCAGACTCTTCTTGCCTTTATAAACTTTAAGCTTTACCATTCTCTGAATGTGAAGTACCCGCCAATCCTTGATTCTCGGTTGGAGGCTTTGGCTGCTGGTATGGTTTCCTTAAGAGATATCTCGTGGGAGTTCATTAGAATTCAAGCTACTCTGTTTTAACACTTGGACATGTCTTCGATGTTGTAGATCTCTATGCTCTGTCAAGATACATAGACGCTAGCTCCAGAGGCATGACTGTGGAACCCAAAGTCGATGCTTCATCTAGCTCCCAGTCAAACGACCGTGCAGAGTCTGAGCTGAGACTCGCACAACTTCAGCACCAGCTGCCTTCGAGTGAGCCTGGTGCGTTGATGCATCTCGTCGCGGATAAAGAGGTTGAAGAGGACGAAGAAACAAGGGCCTGCAAGTCACTCTTCAAGGATCTGAAGTTTTTCTTGAGCCGCGAGGTATGTTTTTTACTGATTCATTCCTTCTTGAGTCTCACTTTACATCATATCCTTCTCTTGTTTTGATAATTTTTGTATTCTTATGTAGGTTCCAAGAGAGTCACTGCTTTTTGTTCTTCCTGCTTTCGGTGGGATGGTGTCTTGGGAAGGAGAAGGTGCGCCTTTCAAGGAGGATGATGAGAGTATCACACATCATGTAAGCCATTTATAGCTTGTGGTCTAACATTAACTAACATCTCCTCAAGTATTGGTACATAGATCTCAATAACATCCATTCTGTTTCGTAGATCATTGATAAGCCAAGCGCTGGTCATATGTATCTGTCAAGGGAATATGTTCAACCACAGTGGATCTATGATTGTGTCAATGCCCGCATAATCTTACCAACGGAGAAGTATTTGGTCGGAAGGTAACCCCATTCATAAGCCTTGCTTATTTTCTTCTTTCTCGACCAACTTTTTTTCCTCGCTGTTTAAACATTATGTTTTGTGTGCGAGCAGGATTCCACCGCCTCATTTGTCACCATTTGTGGACAACGAAGCAGAAGGATACGTTCCTGATTATGCCGAGACCATTAAAAGGCTACAAGCAGCAGCAAGAAACGATGTTCTTCCTTTGCCAGGTGTTGGCAAAGAAGATCTCGAAGATCCTCAGAACTTGTTATACGCTGGTGTTATGAGCCGCGCTGAGGAAGCTGAAGCTGCTAAAACCAAGAAGAAGGTTTTGACTTCTCAACCTATAAAATAATATGCTGAATAGTTAACAACTTTGTCTGTGTCTTGCTAACTTTGTGGTGTTTGGGTTATAGATGGCACAGCTGGAGAAGCAGTACCATGAAGAGCTGAAAAAGGAAGTGACGGGAAGTGCAGTTGATGATGTAGCAGCAGCAGCACCTATGGTGGAAGAAGGTGAGGGTGAAGAATCAGTTCCTGATGCAGCTCAAATTGCTCAAGATACTGCTGATATGCCGACATTGATGATGTCCCGCAACAAGAGGAAGCTCTACGATGCCATGAAGGTACCATTTTTAACATTTCACCATTCATTTATTAGCCTGACTAACTCCTATAGCCTATCTCTTTGTGTTTGTTGAGTTTAATGTTTAAAATTTGGTGAAATGTTGTGCAGATGGGGCAGAAGAAGAAGAATGAAAGTGTTGAGCGAATCAAGCAGCGCAAGAAAAACCTGAAAACTGATCAGTGATAATTTTGTTTACTTTGTCTATTTTCTCATGCTATTTTACTTGTCTTTTTCTTCATGTACTGCCAAATTTAAAGTTATGAATTTTCATACAATGTTTCGAATTTTTTCATTATTATCCTTCGTGTGATTGGCTTTTCAATGACCAATATTAACGTCAAAATTGTTAATCTCGAACATTCATTAGATTTATAGTCGCTAAAAGTCTCTACAACGGCCACGAACTTTGAGTAACCCACAAGACAAGTAATTGATATCATTATCTTAAAGCTTCTAGTTCTTCAAAGTGATGTGTTCAATCTGTGTCCTTGGGCTGCAGCCCAAAACAACATAAGATCATCAGTTTATGACTGACTTCATTTTGTCTAGATCAATACATGTGGTATACGTTCTTGTAAAAGCTCTCTAAGCCATAAACCTTGGCTCTCGAATGTTCTTTTCATAGTTGTAGAAGACATAAGTAAGTATACAAATATTTATCAAGTGTTTGCACGCATTGAGTAATAATGACAAAACATAAGTGAAACAAAGAATTTTCTTAAAGACAAAGGCGCCGTATATCATGGAAATCAAAAGAACATTGTATTCCAGTTTTTATCATATTCGATCTCTTTTTGTGATCCATGAGTACACCTAAAGAAATAATATTATCCACCTAATAAATTCTAAGAAAATAGTTATATAATGAATCACAGGTTTCTCATTGTAACTTTAGTTCATGTTTCTTTCTAGTTGTAGACGTTCTTTCAAACTTAGCGTAATTTATATTTATAATATGTAATTGATTTTCTACAAATATTTTAGTCAGCAAGGTTATACGATATATTTTAAAGAATGCTATATGTATTCTATACTTCTTACTGAAGGAAATTAAAGCATTTTTTTTTCTCTTACACACATATTAGGAGCGGGGACCAATGTGGAGAGAAAGCTTGATCATATTCTCTGTCCTAATGAAAAATTGAAAAGGATAAAAGATGCTAAACACTTTGTTTATGTTAGATATCATATTCAAACACTCGTTTCGTGCATGGGTCACACGGTCATTATTTATTAGACTACAAAATCATGGTCGTTCACATCAGTTTACATCAATTTCTTTATTAAAATATCCATTAATGCGTATGATGTGTCAGTTTATGTAGATTAAGAGAAAATTAATTTACATTAATGAGAAAGTTGACATAATTATTAAGGGGAAGGGGATATTATAATGCTTTTAAAACAAGAAAGATACACATTCACATCAACTATGTTAATGCAGTCAATGTTTAAGACCTTGTTGTTGGAGAGCTTTTTTTTTTGGGTTAAAAGTGAAACGGTTCAAAGATGGTTAATCAGATTATAGTAACGTGAATGAATCACATTATAAATGCAATAATATAAAGAACTTACCTTGTCATTGTTTAAATAACAATGATAATATTACTTACTGAGATCAATGACACTAATAATTAATGTAGATAAGCTTTTACCTTGCGTCTACATGAGGAAAGCAAAAGATTCAATCTTCTGGAATCAACATTGGATAGATCATGCAATCAAGAACAAAATATTCAATCAGATACTTGCTTTCCCTTATGGTTTTCAAGATCCTATAAATATAAACTTAATATATCTACAAGATGTACAAAAAAAGTAAAAAAAAAAAAGCTTTAGGTGAGTTTGCTTCAACATGAAACAATGGATGCCCAAAAAAGCATAAGATTGCTTGTTAAAGCAACCAAAATACTAACCAAGTTTTTCTCTCCCTATTATATTTACTACACCAATAACCACCATACCTTCCCTCACTCTTCTTCCAAGTAAAGTTATCAACCAAAATTTACAGAGAGAGAGAGAGAGAGAGGAAGAAGAGTGCTCTGCTACAATGGAAGAGATTGTGGTGGAGAGTCTTCTTAGAGGTAACAGAGAGGCTCAAATAGAAGCAGCTATTGAGCTGAGCAATCTAAGCAGGAAACAAAGACAAAAAGTTGCTGAAAGAGACATCATTTCTCCGCTGCTCTCAATGTTACAATCTCAAGATTCTATCACAACAGAAGTTTCTCTGTCTGCATTACTCAGCCTTGCCTTTGGCAGTGAAAGGTTAGTTTGTGTGTTAGTGTTACCATACATATCTTTTTTGTAACATAGAAAATAACAACATGGGCTTGTTGCTGCTGTTCTTACAGGAACAAAGTTAAAATTGTGAAAGCTGGAGCAGTACAAATGCTGCTAGAGATTCTTCAGACAGAATCTAAGATGGTGATAGTTGAACTGGCCATAGCCTTTCTTCTGATCCTCTCTTCCTGTAACAGAAACAAGATCAAGATAGCATCAACCAGGCTGATTCAGCTTCTAGTTGGACTCATCGGGGTCGATCGACTAACGGTCCAGGCCAAGCTTGACGGCATAGCAACACTACACAACCTATCAACTCTCCAACAGATTGTTCCCCTCATTGTAGCTTCGGGAGCACCCTACGCTTTGCTCCAAGTCATCAACTCTTGTGATAAATCCTCTGAACTGGCTGAAAAGGCAGCATCCCTGCTCGAAAACATAGTTCATCATTCACCAGAATCTATTTCAAGCATCGGTGGAGCAATTGAGGTTCTAGTGGAAGCCATTGAAGAAGGGTCGGCTCAGTGTAAAGAGCACGCGGTGGGGATATTACTCGGTGTATGCAGGTTTGATAGAGAGACGAACAGAGGAATGATACTGAGAGAAGGAGTGATGCCAGGACTGCTTCAAGTGAGCGTAGATGGGACAAGGAGGGGTAAAGAAATGGCTAGAGAGTTGCTGCTTCTGTTGAGGGATTGCTCTGGATATGTTATTAAAGACAAACAGTCAAAGATTGAGATCGTTGAGCAGATTATGAGGGAGATTGATCAAGAAGGTGAGAGGATACCAGGAACTATGCTGAAGTTGGTAGAAGAGATGATCTCCAAACTCAGCACATAGCTTCTTGTGGTTGAGTCTCTGGTCTTGTATATATTTAAGTCATGTACTTTGTGTTCCTCATAAAGAAAATCTTCTTCTTAGGAATAATTGTTCAATCCTATTGCTTTTGATATCACTGATGAAGACTTTAAAACCCTTTCTTGTATCCAAGCAAAGCAGTAAAGCTGGTAAACCACACTGGTAGTAGTACAGGAAATAGATCATTAACACTAGTATCATTCGTCCAACCTTATTGAAATAAAATCCCCTACATGGATTTGCTAGAGCTAGACACTTGTAAGAACAAATGAATAAAAGGCTATGTATGTTTATATTTCATGTTACAAAAAAAAACAAATGAACAAAAGGAAAATCTCATAACTAATATTTTTTAAAAAAATTGTCATAAAAAACATTCAAAGAAAAACCATCATCAAAATCAATAGAAATACTAAATCACCATAAGTCATCTCTTAAATATTAAATTTTAAACTCCAATCATTAAACCATAAACTCAAATATTTAAATAAATTATTTGCAGACAAAAAATATATATTTTGTACTAGTTTTTGAACAAGAATTTAAATTGATACTATTAGGATATATCTCATAAAAGATTTATATATGTAAAAGAATTTCGATTTTAAATATAATCATATAAGATGACTTAAGCCTAAAATATAAAACAATACATAATGCATGTCGCATTTGGCACGATGACACAATGCATTTGGCATATACGCTTTCGGTTTGCGTTTTATTTTACTTTAGTTTATTTCAACTTTTAATTTATCAGTTAATATTCGTTTATTTAAGAAAAATATATAACTCATTTTCTAGTCCCCACCATTCTATGTATAGTTAAATGGATAAATACTATAGTGTGTAATATGAACCGTCTACTTATTTACATTCAGTTTAGCATCATATTTAATTCTAAAAAAATATCATATAGATTAGCATAAAGATAGCTAGTCTCATTTTATTTATTATTCTCCTCTTGCGTACGTAGCGTGAATCAAAAGCAGTTGATTCATAGCATAGTCTTTTTATTTAGGATTGTGCTAAACTATCATAAATATGATTGAAAGATTTACAAGAAAATCTTAGTTTTGAGCCATCTTGGCAAAAAGAAAATAAAAAACAAGATGGTTCACATAGAATTTAACATAGCTAGCTCAACCACAACGCCATTAGTGAAGCAAATGGCCTTCTCTGTCTCCTTGCTGAGATAATGTTCCTTATGTCTTTGTCAATGCCGTGGAGCAGTACTGAAACCGGGAGAGCTGTCTGATTATGCACCAGATTATCTCTTTTTATTTAGATTAACTAAATTTGTTTTCTTCGTATATTGATGTGAGACTATGAATATAACATAGTTGCTATAATAGATATAGATGTCTTCAACAAAAAGGATAGACGATACTGATCATTCAATGGCTTCCTCTTTCGATGTTTCCTTTGTAAAACGTACTTTTACGTAACGAATCGCTTGGCAGGCAATAGTGTTAGATTTGTGACAAGGCATTGGCACCAACTCGACGTGATTCAAAGTGGAGTTCAAGCATCATTCGAACATGGTTCTGACTTCTGATTATAAGAGGGCATGCAATAGCTTATCTCCACTCTTAGAACCTTAAGCTTATAAGTTGGGTTTCTTTGACACAATAAGCTCATGAAAATTATGCCATAAAGTTTTTAATTTATCTTTGATTAACCTCCATAAAATACTCGCAAAAATAATAGAATTAGTTTATAGAAAGTTATACCTTGGTCAAAATTTTAGCTATTGCTAATTTGATCTGGGAAAGCTCTAATTTGATTTGCAAAATGAAACATTATAAAATAGGGTGGGGGCGCTAACTGAATATAAACTTTTTAATTACTGTTGGAATGGAATATAACGTCACAAAAGGAAAGGAATAATATTTTGTTTGCAAGAGGTAGAACATGACCACAGATTAAAAAGAAAAAGAAGAAGATTGGGTGGATAAATTTAATAATCCGTCATCGTCACACACATAACTAGATAGAATGAAGAGATTTGTGTTAATTAATCTAACATAATTAACTGATAGTCATATTAAGACAAGTGGATTTATTACATAGGTTAATTTAGTACTATATTTCATCGGTTATTTTTATTATTATATCTTGTTAAGTGTATAAACCAAAGAGTTAATTTTGGGAGAAAATAGAGAGAGAGAGTTAAATATAAAAAAGAACAAATAAGAAATGGACACGTGTCAAAATCAAAAGAGTACGAAGTTACAAAGAGAACAACTACAAATGCGCACAGACCCTTCCTTCCTTCTTCTTCTTCATCGTCAAGCTCCTCCCCACTGAAACAAATTTTCAGAGAATCAACACAGAGCCATCTTCGAACAATTCAAGGTCAGCATTTTTTTCTAAAACGTATCAAATAGACAGTCTCTTATCTTTCCCTATCACTCTCGATCTCTCTCTCTCTCTCTCTCGATCACCAAAGCTTTCTCTGTTTTTTTTTTTTTTAAATTATGTTCCCAGTTATATATCTGTTTTGTTAGGAATCATGATTAGTATTTTTGATCATATAGGGTGGTTGATAAAATTATATAAAATCATTGTTTTTTTTTGAAATGCATGCATCTGATCTGAGTTTGTGTGTGAAGCTGGAGTGGAAGAGAGGGAAAGGAGGGAGCCCATTGGTGAGGGGGATAAGATCGAGGTTGTTAAGACCAAAGTCGATGCCTTTGAATACTCTTGTCAACTCTCCTCGTGACGGTTCCTCTCGCATTATTTTGTCCGACCCTACCGGATCCTCCTCTGCTGAGGTTTTCACTCTTTCCAATTCCCTTTTTTTTATTTTTATTGGAGACTCTCTCTCCTCAATTTCACCGTATGAATAAGGGTACTGAGTAGTAGCTACTGTGATTTTGGTTAATGATTTTATCTTTTGTCTGGACTAGAAAGGCTTTAGCTTTATGCAGTCTCTGTATATGGTTTGAGAAGACTCTCTTTTAAGAGAAGTTGTGTGTTTTTTCTTTTTCTTTTTGTGTGTAATGAGAAATGGGGTTTCAGGTGAGTCTATATGGAGGACAAGTTGTTTCTTGGAAGAATGAAAGGAGAGAGCAGTTGCTTTACATGAGCACCAAGGTAAATACTCCCAAACCTCATACCTTTGATCAACCACAAATATCAATCTTGGCAGCATTTAATATCTTTGCTTTTCTCACTTTCTATATCTTTTATATATAAAGTTTTTGGTGTTTTTGATAGAGATGAATCTATTTATTCTTATTAGCCAGGTTTCTTATGCGTTCATGAATTTACAACAACTACTTCCCCATTTCAGTAGTAATAAACTTTGTTTCATTTTTTAGGCGCAAATGAAGCCACCTAAGGCCATCAGGGGAGGGTTACCTATCTGTTTTCCACAGTTTGGGAACTTCGGTGCACTTGAGCGACATGGATTTGCCAGGAACAGATTCTGGTCTTTTGATAACGACCCTTCGCCTCTTCCTCCTGCTAACCAGCAATCAACTGTTGATTTAGTATTGAAGTCAACCGAAGATGATTTGAAAATATGGCCTCATAGCTTTGAGCTTCGTGTTCGCATAACCATCAGTTCTGGCAAGCTTACTATAATCCCGCGTGTGAGGAACACTGACCCCAAGGCCTTCTCCTTTATGTTTGCACTTCGTAACTACTTATACGTATCTGACATAAGGTATGATGTTGTGAGTGAGCTCATTTAAATTCATCATGAGTTATATTATTGTTAACCCCTTGTCTCAGTAACTTCACATTTTTTTTGCAGTGAAGTTAGGGTTGAAGGTCTAGAGACGCTTGATTATCTGGACAACTTGATGCGTAGAGAAAGATTCACCGAGCAGGCTGATGCAATTACCTTTGACGGTGAGGTAGGTGATTCATTCAATCCGCTCTAACTTACTACTAAAATACAAACAGAATCTCATCTCAACCTACCTCTCTGCCTTCCTTGCAGATTGATAGAGTGTACTTGAACACACCGACAAAGATTGCAATCATAGATCATGAGAGAAAGAGAACTATCGAGTTGCGAAAGGAAGGCATGCCAAATGCAGGTGCGTTTAGAGATATTAATAATCTTTAGTCCGGACATGATTCAAAATAAAAGTTTTAAATGTGAAGCTAATGTTATGTTTTGGGTGTGAGTGAGCCAGTTGTGTGGAACCCATGGGACAAGAAGGCAAAGAGTATTGCTGATATGGGAGATGAGGACTACACAACAATGCTATGCGTAGACTCTGGCGCAATAGAAACTCCAATCTTGTTGAAACCATGTGAGGAGTGGAGAGGCAGGCAGGAACTTTCTATCGTCTCATCAAGCTACTGCAGTGGTCAGCTTGATCCACGTAAGGTTCTTTACGGGGATCACTGATATACTCATCAAAACACTACATGAATATTTATATATATACAAAACATAAACCTCATCAGTCTTATATTTAATCGTCTGAATGGATAAAAGCAGAGTAATAATAATGTCCAAACAAATCTATTATGATGAGTTTCTGATTGTCATAGGCAAATGTGTAGTATTTATGTAACGTTGCCTTCTTTGTGTGACTGTCAGGGACTCATCCATGTGTATGGTTTTACCACCCCCCAGAAAACATCATCAGTCTTTATAATTAAAATCTTTCTTCTTCGTGAAAACATTTTGTCTTCTCCATGCAGTGACTGGTCTTACTAAAAGTCATTCAAGGTTCTTGTTTCTAATGTCATGGATATTCGGTGCTGGTCTTATAAGCTGATGAAACGTTTACTCTCACAACTCAAATCACATTTACTTATTTGTCACAGTGATTGCAGTTTTCTTGATTCTTTTTTCATTTTTTGGGTGGTTGCTTAGTGTTCCCATTACACATAATATTCCATTCGTACCTTTTTCTTTTGTGAGAAATATTGTTGATGCCTATGTTCTTCAGTACCAAAATATGCAAGGACTTGTGCACCTTTTTCAGTTAACAAATGATAAAAGATAAGATTCTCGAGAATAACATGGGCCTTAAAAGATAGGTCCTTTTTCTAGGACTTCAGTTAACAGATGATAGAAACAAGATTCTCGAGAACAACATGGGCCTTGAAAGATAGGTCCATCGATTTGATCTTCGAGAGAAGCCCAAGCATATTCGTATATGAAATTAAAAATAAATCGCCGTGCCGTAGAACCCGGGTCACGCGCATTACAGGCGGGAATACTTACCACTATACTACTAGGGTTGGGCATCATTACTCGTTACTCACCTTAAATTCGATACTCGATCCATATTCGCTTTGAAAATTCAAGTATTCGGTGTTGTCAAGACAAATAACAAGTCGACAATTTTCTTTACTTACAAGGCCAAGTCAAATATCAAGTATCATTGTTATTTTTAGTACTTGACTCGTTTGCCCCGTTACTTATTCCATTATTTGTTATTTGTTACATGATCTATTAATTATTTCTTCGTATTTATCTTTTCTTTTACTTGCATTTAGGATTGAACATAAATACTCATTACTTTTCTTATACTTGTTACTTATTTCTTATCAATCTTGAGTTTAAAATATTTTGGTCATCTATTCAAATATTACATAATAATAAATATTAAAAATTTAGTTATATGACTTGTTATTACTTGTTACTTATTTAGAAAAGGCATTTTTATTTGTTTTCTCTATAATATGAACAGATATTTCGCTTAAAGTAATTCATATGTTATTTTATATAGAATAGGCAGAACATATTTTCATACCTATTAGATATCTATTTCTAATAGAATATTGTTTAGTAAATAGTTTTTAAATATTCCAAAAACTCGTAAATAGTTCATAAGTACTCGTAAATTGTTTACAAGTACTCGTAAATAGTAAGTAATAGAACAAAGCAAGTAACTTGCAAGTAATTCATTTTTGATCAAGTACTCGAAATAGTAAGTATTCGTTTCTAACAAGTCAAATACAAGTCGCAAAAATTTTATTATTCGTACAAGATAAGTCAAGTCACAAATACATGCAAAATTGCAAATAGTCAACGACACCTTTTTATTTCATACTCGTGTAAATGAAAGTTAATCTATATAAGAGTTTTCAAAAATAACTAGTGTATTAACTACGGTATTATAGATGAGTGATTTAAGACAAGTTTCTTTTCATTTTCATCGACCATTATATCGGATAAATTTTGTTAATAATTACTTTTAAAGTAATTTTTGATTACTTTTAACTTTTAAGTAACTTTTTATTACGGTTTTATTATTTCTAGGGGGAATTAGTCAAATACCCATATTTGAAATCTATATTAAAGACTTACCAATGAGTTGACACAAAGGTAGTTTACCTTACCATTTTACTTTCAATTTGACTATAATAGCCTTCTCACATTTTTTTTTCTTCCTCACACTCTCCTTCTCTCATCTAACACATTTTCTCTTTCGTGACACTTTCTTTTCTTTTTCTACAATTTTGTCTCCCGTATTAACACTCTCTCTCTTCTCATCTCCACTTTTTTTACTTCTTATACTTTCTCTTTTTTTTCTGTATTTTCCTATCCTCTACTATTTTTATCCGTAAAAATATTTCATTCTCTCTTCTTTTCGTTATATAACAGTGATTTTTAAATTTATTCAGCTTGATAAATAAATTGAAACTTCTACAGTATTATTTATTAACTGTTAACATCTTTGTTAACATCTATAAATATTTATTAACAGCTAACACTTCTGTTAACACCTTTGGTATATGTATTGTTAACGGCTAACATTTATGCTAATATTTACAATATTTTTTAATTGATACATCAAATATTAACAATCGACAACTAGCGATTAATGACTGCTGCCCGTGATGTCTTATCTGTTAACTTAAATTTTAGTAACTAACATATGTGTTACATGATAACAAATATATTAGATTAATAACTAATATTGCATTATAAAGACTGTTATTATATAATTGATTTGTTTAATATTGGCCATATGTCCAAAATATGTCAGAAAATTAACAAATTTTGTAATATGATGCAAAATTTGTTAACATTAAGACAACATCAACTATAGTCTCGCTAATGTGTTACACAATTTGTTAACATTAAGACAACATCAATTTTTTGGAGTTTATAATATAACTACATTATAACTCATTAATAGTTTGACCACCGAACATTTTACAAAATATGTTAGCGAATTAACAAAATTAGTAACAAGATACAAATTTTGTTAACATGTTATAAATATGTTAGCGAGTTAACAAATTTTGTAGCATGATACAAAATTTGTTAACATTAAAATAACATCAACTATAAAATTTATAAACTTATTTTAATTTTAGACAATCAAAGTAAAAAAATTACCAGTTAACACGAATCTAAATGACCAACTTTAAGAAGACAAAAAAATAAAGTTTTAATAAAAGTAATAAAAAAGTAGAAAACAAATTCGTTGGAAAAAACAGAACTTAATTTGAATAATTTATCAAGAAAATACAAAGTTTATTGTTCATAAGTGAGAGGATAGAAAAAAATACATAAGAAAATGTAAAATAGTTAGTGTAAAAAATGAATGAGAAATAAAGAAAAAAATGAGACACAAGACTATGACACTAACTGACACACTAACTGACACGACTCAAAAGAAACAGCTAAGAGGGAGACGTGAGAATAAGGTCAAAATCGTCTTTATCTTATTAATATCCAATCATGGACAACTTGCTAATTAAAATCTCATTAATTGGTAGATTTACTTATTATCTCTTATTTCTAATACTAAAATTAATAATAAATGGATTTGAGATGAAGTCAATGGTCACATCATCTTATCTAGATCTATTATTGTGCAAAGATTTATTATTTATCCTTTGAGAAAATGGATTTATTTTATTAAAAGTAATAAAATAAACCAGAAAGATAGTAGGGTACATTTCACACGTTTTGTCCGAATACATTTTTGATTTTTGCTTTTGCATTCAATATCGAGTTTAATAAATTGCCGTTCTTTTTAACTTTTTTGTTGATAAATAGTGCCATTTTACTAATTAAGGTTATAGTTCTCGTTGGCAAAAAGGTTATTGTCCTTTCTTGTAAATTGTATTCTTTTTGTTTCATAATAAATATAGATTTGTGTACACAAATTAAGAAACATTTAATTTTACATATTTTCTATATAAAAAATCATTACCAATATACCTATTTATATTCTAACAAATAAAAAAATAAACTGAAAAATAAAATTAATAAATTATGCATTTATTCATTGAGTATAAACAATTTTATTTTGCAACGAAATTTTTTTTCCACAACGACACTTAATATAAAATGGAGAAAGTGATTAGGTATTTACTCATCGAGTATAAACAACTTTTTGCTAGAACGTAAAGCGTTATATCACAAATTCATAATCCATTTGCAGGAATGAAAAATAACAGCAAAAATGTGATTTATGTGACTGATATGCCATTATTCTTTGTAGGTTAACCAACTAAATGAGAAAATAATTATTTTTATTTGTTACTAGTAAACTAAATTTATTATTATAAAATCAGTGATTTAAAACAAAATTCCTTTTATTTTCATCAACTATTATATTAAAACCCCATTTAATCATATTTTAGTTATTTCAATACTAAAACTAATACTTTGTATGTTTCTAAATACTTGGTGTTTTGGATAGTGACATAAAAATTAAGAAATACACTAGATTCTGCGTCCTTTAAAGGGCGGGTATATTTTTTGTTTTAATTTAATTTTCATATTTGTGTTTTTAATGATTAAATTTTTATTTTTCTATTTGTAATCATATTTATGATTATATTTGTGTATAAATATTAATTTAAATAATAGAAATTTAAAAAATGATCTGGTATATGCTCTGTTAGGACTGGGTTGCCGGTCGAACCCGCTAACCCGCGGATTTCAATTTTGTTTTGGTCAAAAAATATGACCCGCACAATCTACAAACAAATAATTTGTACTCGCACCTTCCCATTTAATTTGGCAGATCCGGTATACGTTCTTTTAGGGATGGGTTGCCGGTCGAACCCGCCAAACCGCAGATTTCGGTTTTATTTTGGTCAAAAATATGATCCGCACAACCTGCAAACAAATAATTTGTACTGGCACTTGCCCATTTAATTTAGCAGTTATCAGCGGGTTATAATTTAAAAAAAATAATTATTTAATTTAACTATTATAAAAATATATTTATAAACAAAAATTATATATTTTTAAAATTTATATTTCTTTTTAAAATTACCATATTTTTTAAAAAAATTACTTTTCTTTTATTTTTAAAATACTTTTCGGGTTGCAGGTACCTACAATCCAAAATCTACCAACCCGCACTCTTTCCAAATAAAATATTCATAATCCGCTTCCGCAAATCGATTTTTTCAAATATACCCGCCTTTTGAACCGGAACTAAACCGCAAACCAAATACATCCAAATTTTTAAAATAAAATTATATACCCACAAATATTAATTATATTTAGTTTCTAAATAACTATATATACTAAAATACTATTTATTAATCAAATTACCCAAATATTTTTATCCATAAATTTAAAACAAAAGTTGGCATATTTATTTATTTATATGTAAACATAACTGATACATGTCACCACATTAATTACATCTCACGATGTCAAAAAAAAACAATTGCATCTCAAATTCTTAATATATAACTGCTTGTCTTTTGTAACTGATTAAATTGAGTGGGTGGACGCCAATATAAAAAGAAAAAAATAATTAGATGCAGTTAGAAAATTAAAGTAGATCCCGATTTTTATGGTTTTCGTAAATGGTGGTTACAAAAAATTATATTTAGATGCAGTTAGAAAATATAAAATTTATTTTTGTGTATGTATTGTTGAAAAAATTAGTCAGACACAACCTTATCAATAGGTCATGCTGAAGAATTAATAGAATAGATTTTTATCTTAAAAGTAGCATTAAAAATAAAAATTAAAACTAATTCAAGAAAACATAATTATAAAACATCGTTAATTACACAGTTTTCAATAAAACTAAAACTAATATAAAATATAAAAACATCATCTATTTTATTTTATTTTTATTTGAATTATACAGAGGTATTCTGGCTTCACAGAAGTGGTCTAGATTAGTCATGTATTGTCACATGTCGATCTTCTATCCCTGACGATGTTAAAATGTTAATTCTTCAGTGACCGGTATTCAAACACAGGTGACAAAACTCACAACTATAAGCCTTTTACCACTTGAACTAGAAACCCCGGTTAACATCATCTATTTTTAAAACATCAAAACTCTTCAAAAATCATCTATTTTGAAATAGAGAAAATAATAAATATATTTTAAATAAGATATGCGATCACTTAGTGAATGATCACATCATTTTTAAAAATTTAAAAGTAATGATGAAACTGTGTCAATATATCAACAAAACTTAACAAGTTGGATATAACTAGTTGTCACAAATAACAATAAAAATGTATTACTCTCTCAATTATAAAAAAAAATACGGTATGTTTAGAATTTTTACTGATATTAAAACAACATATGAAATTTTAGTTACCAGTGCATCAATTTTTGTAATTAATTATTGTTCGTAACTTATAATCAAGAATTTTAATAAACATAACATTAATTAAGAATTTGTAAATATAAAAATATATTTTTTCTCTCCTGATTTTGAATCATTATGTATATATCAGTTAAGCTAGTTAAGTTTTTTTTTTTTGTAAATCAACTACTCTCACTTGATATGATATTAGTAAGGTGCATTTCATGTCCAAAGATACTTTCGTTTTTGTTCTTTTTGCAGTGGAGGTTGAGTTTAATAAATTGCCGTTTTGACTACTTTTTGTTGATAAAAAGTTTGCCATTTTACCATCTAAGTGAAAAAATAATTACTTTTTATTTGTTACTAGTAAATGTATTTAAAGATAAATCAGTGATTTAAAACAAAGTTCCTTTTATTTTTATCAACTATTATGTCGAAAATAAAATTCATTTTATCATAGCTTAATTATTTTCAATACTAAAACTAATAACAAATATCTTTTAAATAAGATGATGTGACCATCGAGTGATTGGTCACATCATCTTTAAAAATTTAAAAGCAATAACATGACTATTTCGAAGTTGGATATGAGTGATTGTTACAAATAACATTAAAAATTTATTAACGTTAAAATATGATAATTTTATCAATCAAGTGAAAAGATTTAACTTTTTGAATTTTTTTCTCTCTTGATTTGGAATGATTATATCAGCTAAAGCTAGTTAAATATTTTTATTTTGTTCTATAATATTGACTTTCTCTTTTAAGTTTTAACAACCACGAACTCATATTTTTGGTTTCTGGAGTCTAGTTGAAGTTTCATAATTGTCATTTTTACTGTACTTATTAAGGTCATTTCTTCACTGAGTAGAAACAGCATTACAGCTAGATAGTAACGCGTTAGATCGTAACTTTTAAAAGCTTGGTCATCAAGGTAGTCTGCCCCTATGGAAACCACACAGAACCTTACAATACAAACGTAAGGTTCGTTATTCCGAACCAAATATCTGAACCTGACGTTTTCTAATTGTGTTCATGAGAAGCTTTCAGGTTCGGGAGTAAATGAACTTCTTAACTAATACTTTCCCGCTCATCGACACACACGTATATACTTCTTCTCTCTCCAAAGTCAAGCCCTTTTCTCTCTGGTCTTCAATCCATTTAACTTAGCCTGGTGGAGAAAGTTCTTTCTCTCTCTCTCTCTATTCTTCTCTCGCTTCATCGCTCTTTGTCTTGGTTTTCACTATTCACTAACGATGGACAGGTAAGCTAGAAACGTGTAAAAAGAAACAGATCTTGCTGTATGGTTTCACTGTAACCCTAAGCTGATTCCAGTAACTATACGATTGCGATATCTATTAAGTTTCTTCTCTTAAAACTCAGAGAAGACTTCTCTTTTTTTCAAAGCCTCTAAAAGATCGAACCTTTCTATCTGGTTTGTGATTAAACATGCAAACTTTCAGCTACTTGCGTTCTATTTTTGAGCATTACTTGTATCTCTTACTCTGTTTCCAGCTTAATAATCTAGAGAAAATTTGAGTCGATTCATGAAAGTTCCTCTGTCTTGTTTACGACAAGAGATGTTTGAATCTAGTA
This sequence comes from Raphanus raphanistrum subsp. raphanistrum, assembly GCA_019706035.1. Lineage (NCBI taxonomy): Eukaryota > Viridiplantae > Streptophyta > Magnoliopsida > Brassicales > Brassicaceae > Raphanus > Raphanus raphanistrum. The sequence continues at coordinate 2,712,671 of CM033982.1, read as the reverse complement.
CCATAGTTCATAAACACGTTACTAAAACCATGGAAACTAACTCTTGGCAGGACTTGGATTGTGGATGGTCCATGGATTGTGGAGAATGTAAAGAATGTGTCTATGTCATCAGATCTTCAGATTGAAGACTGCGGAGCATATATAAACTGTCCCAACTGCGGTCACCGAAACGACAACAGAAATGTGAAGAACAAAATTTTCAACATCTGTAATGACTTCACGTTAGTGGTCTTGTCTTAATGTTAATATACTTGACTTTGGTTTTGTTTTCAGGTACTGACTCCATGGCCAGGCCTTCCTAAAGGTGTGAAGTTCGAGCCGACCGATGAGGAAGTGATCGAGCATTTGCAAGCCAAATGTGGGATTGATGGTGCAAGACCAAATCTTTTTATTCAAGAATTTATCTTTTCAGTAGAAGATATCAATTACACTCACCCTGAAAATTTTCCAGGTAACTAGTTATTTTTATAAAACGTAAATCTCTAAAATAACATTTAAAAAAAATTATCATAAAAGTAGCATGAAAGATTAAAAAAAACTCTAAAAAGTACGCATTTTACAAGCGGAATTTTTTTTTATAGATTACTCTTAACTCTTAAACTCCAATCTCATCTATCCCTAATCACTAAACAATTACTGCCTATATTTCTAAAACAATGTCATTTTGACATTTTTTTGTTATAAAAAATGTCATTTTTAGAGTTTCAATGCAATTTTTAATATTAATTACAAATGCATTAGTTTTATAAATAATTTATTTATCTCAAACAATATTGGTTAAATATGTGTAATTAATAAGAACTTAAATGTATTTCAACTACTTTTTTAATATGTATGAAAAATGTCACAATCACATTCATTACTATTTATAATGGAGATGTTGAATAAAAGATTCAACACTTGAATCACTACAATGGAATGTTGAAAAATGAAATTTAATGATGTGAATTATTTGGTGTTGGAAAACTTTAACATGTTGAATAAGAAAAATGTAGGGACCACTGACGACACATGTCATTTTCTAAAACTTTTGATATTCTTACATTATTTTTTGTTATTTAAAACCAATAATCTCATTATAAATTAAATAATCTATTTTTATTCTTAATACAAAATTTGTTATTTTAAATTCTCTATCAATAGAGACTAAGTTTATTTAATTTGGATATAAAAAAATAATTATTAATTTGTAAAATAGAGTATTGAATTTTATTAAACAAAATCATTGTAATAGGTAAAAGTTGAATGTATGTTAAATGATATGGACATGTTAAAAGTTGTAGTGGATGTGTTGAATCTTAGAAACTATTATACATAATCTTATAAAAAGTACTTTTTAACTTTTAATAAATGCTTTTTGAGAATTTTCGTCTCTGTTTTTTTTTCTTTGACAAAATGGTTTTTTTTTAAGTTCTTTTTGAGTTATTTCTATATATAAAAAAGGATCCTCTTAGTAAAGTCATTTGTCTTGCAGGTGTGAATAAGGATGGAACTAGCACCTTCTTCTTTAACAAGACGGTGCATGCATATCCCAAGGGGGAAAGAAAGAGGAGATGCATCACACCGTCTGGTCTGAAGGACGCATCCTTACGTTGGCGCAAGACCGGTAAAACCAAACCCGTGATGATTAATGGAGTCCAGAAGGGATGCAAGAAGTTCATGGTGCTCTACAAGAGCGCCAAGAAAGGATCAAAACCTGAGAAATCTAAATGGATTATGCACCAGTATCACTTGGGAAGAGAAGATGCGGAGACTGGTGAATACGTCGTTTCTAAGATCATGTATCAGCAACAACAGGTTAATTAGTTCCTTTCTACCCAAGATCACGTAACGTCGCCGTTATTTCATGCACTATAAATGGTTTTATGTTTCCTCGTAAAACCAGGGACTGGAGAACACTCAAGAAGCTTCATCGTCCCTTGTGGAGAAGAACCCTAATTATTGGGATTTCGACATGAGTTATGGAAACTGCATGGTTTCAGATTTGGAGGATGCTGATTTAGGGTCTCTCCCTGATATTCCTTCCGTAAGATCGATTTTAAAAAACACTTGTTTATATACTTAAAATTTGTTAAGAAACTTGACAAACAAGTTATTCTTTTGCGGATTTTTTTGCAGTTTGCTTCTGAGGACAGCATAATGAATTGCCTTGAATGGATCTGAGGTAAGGATTCTAAGATGTTGATATATTAAAGGAATAAGAAGGGAAGGCAAAAAGCAGAGGAATGTAAATAGATAAAGCAACCAGTAAAGTGAGAGTTCTATCGCCCCATTGTCTTCTGTTTCTGTCACTAGGCGCGACACCAAGAACTTTTGTCTCGGACAGTACACAGTTTCATGGGCTTCAGATCTCCAACGGCCGTGTTTTTTTTTTCTCTCATTTGCTTTGTTCCTTGTTCTTTGTTAAGTTCGTGTAAAGCAAGCCTCTACCGCATGTTCTACCTGTCTAACCTCGGGTATGTTAATTTTGGAAAGCTCAACAACGTGTTTGTTGTCCAATGTAATCTAAAATGACTTTATGATAAGTAATTTATCAGTAAATGACTCCAGTTCAAGCATGGTTGATCATGAAGTTCTCTTTGTATAAGCTACTGAAAAGGTGAAAAGACAAATGCACTTTGATAGACATATTAAGACAAATCAGTTTTTAAGCATTTTCACATGTACGTCTCATGTTACAGTTCAATGCTTAAAGAGACAACTGAACAAAATCTCATTTGATTTGGAGAAAGGTATAATACAATTAGTTGTAGAAGAGTAAAAGCTAATTAGTAAAATGCCTATAAACAAATAGAAAGCTTTCGCTTCAACAATAAAGGAACCAACAATAGGATCAAGAGGAGATCAAATTAAGAATTCTTTAAGAATAAAGATTACAAAGAATCTGAGGAATGATGTAAAGAAGTCACTAATAGATTGTACAGACTAAAAAAAAAGAGTCTAAAAGTAAAAAGGAAAAAAAGAGATAGAGATAGAAAGACTATTCCAGCAAAACTTCCCAATAAACAACAAAAGGGAACATAAAGTCAGTATTGGCTATATACCCTCACCGAGAGATACTGCTGAAACCAGATACTCTACTTATCAGATCACTCTCCCTCAATATTCCCAAAACAAACTGTACCAACCTCTGTTTCAGACTCTCCCACGACTACAGTCTGATAAGCACAAACCCTTATCATCATCAGCCACTGTCCCTAACGCAGTTCCCAGGCAACAAGTATTTATAACTCTCAGCTTTTTCAATCAGATGACCAGGGAGATGAACAGCCGAGTAAGACCTAGGGATCGGACCCATCTTCCCGATGATTTCCCTGAACGTATGCTCTTCAGGAAGCATGTCGAACAGATCAGTCCCTCTGCATATCACATCCTGTATCCTCTCCGGGTTCAGATAATGAGAGAACCTAACCCTGTCGTTGTGGCTGTACGCTTTCATCTTGAACACAAACTCGCTGATGCGCCTGAAACAGAAGCTGCAGTGCCAACCAGCGTCCTGCCTAAAAGAGTGTCCCCTCGTCGGAAATGAGCGTACCGTGTCGTCCCAAGCTTGTAACTGTGAATAGAAGCTCTCCAGCTTTTGCTGTCGACGAAGTACTCGAACGAGTACATAGTAGTTTCTGAGCTGGAGGTGGAGAACCGGCGGGTAACCATCGCACCAATCGAAGCAGGTCGATGGTGTGAGCGCTGGGGATCTCGTCGACGTCAGACATTATCAGCAGATCGTCTTCTTCGATCCCCGAGAGTGTGATCAGCTTGTCCAACGCTATCCTCTGGTAAGCTTCCTCAACAAAAGGGTTCTCTCCTCTCTTGAACCTCCCTCCTATGCTTCCAGTAAGTCAGACTCGGCTCGATAAACTCAAACTTCTCCCGGTTCGCAGGCGAAAACCAGCGGTTTAGGCAGACCGGTGAAGGTCGAGTTGGACTTCCGAGGATCAACGAACTTGCGTGACTGTAAGGGATAGAGCTCTTTCCACCGGATGGTGAGCATGTCGACCTCGTTGCTGAAGAGTACAGCATCGAAAACGCGTCGAGGAGACTCGCGGAGTGTCCAGCCGTGGAGGCTGCAGAGCGTCTCCATGGAGGCGTTGGGGTGGTAGTAATGCGGGAGGGTTTGAAACGGTTTGGGAGGTGATTCCCAGAGGGGTCTGAGGAAGTAGGTGAGCTTCTGTCCGTGCCAGTAGACACCGAGGATGAAGATGGGGACGATTGTGAGGAAGAAGATGTACGTCTTGAGATCGAGTCCTTGTAGTACGCATCTCACCCTCGAGAAGGCCTTGGCTGCTCGAGAACCATCCTGCAATAACCCAAAAAAAAAATCAGAAATTTACAATGTCCCTTCAGAAAGAAAAAAAAAAACAATCCTTTGAATCAAACCCTAAAACAAAACTATGTTTTCAGACAAAACATCCAAATCCCGACAAGAACTACAAACCCTATGACGATTATGTAATAATAAAACAAATCAGAATCATGAATAAGGGGTAACCGCATTACAACCAATTTTCAATCCAATCAATTTGGTATCAGACACCTAAAACCGATGATTCATCACGAAATCGATTAAAGAAAATTAGAGCAGAGATTAATAAGACTCACCTGACCACAAACATCTTCGCAGATATCGTCCGTCTTCTTACAACTATAGTATCCATCTGACATGATTCTTCGAATCCGACAATTAAAAAGGAGGAAACTTTACGGCGAGGAAGAAGAGATTATCGAACCCCAAGGATCGAAGTCCGACAAATCAAAAATAATCCTCAGGAACTCGAACAATAGATAAAATAAAAACAGAGAAGTGCCTCTGAGTTTATATAAATAAAATATCCGAGAAAATAAAATAATCTTAATCCCTCTCGTCTTTGGAAAACTGTAACGCCGATTATAGCCGTTTGATGATGATGCCTTTTGTGTTTATATATATTCATTCCCAAAACTGCTCGAATTAATTATTTTTATTTGACTTTCATTAAGGGGAATTAATTTTTTTTATCAGCTTAAACAGCAAAACGAGGATCCTATCTAAAATACTTTATTATCTTTAATTTTTTTACATTCGATATATATATATATATATATATATATATATATACTTTTATTTATTTACCATAGAAAATATTTGTTTCTCTTTTCTTGTCAAAGTAAATACATGTTTCTGATGATATATACTAGTATATAGTAGTAGTTTTATATGCTACAGTTGGTATATATCGAATAAAATTGTTTTTTTCTGTTTTTTTCTGACGATAATTACTAGTATCACATATTACTTGGTATATTTTGAAAAATACGAATATCGAATTTTGATTTTCTATATTACATGCTCAGCCGGTTTTATAGAATACTATTTTGAATACTTGTTATAAGTAAGAAGAGCCCCTACAATAGTGGATGGATAACCATTTGATTTTTAAATATATGTTAGGAATATACTTTTGTTTTAATGATTACTTGCAATGTCAAATAATAATAAATAGCTATTTGAAAGATGAACTGGGTCTTCGTCTCCTCTATTCTAGCTAAGTCAATCTTACATGTTCGAGGGGACCAAGTAGTAGTATCTTGATGTATATATGAAGACAAAGAACTTGAATGCATGATAAGGAGGACAAGGTTCTGCAACTAAGTGTGTATATGGACTTTTATATCTTATCTCTTTACAACTTCCTCTCCTTTTCCAAAAACATGAAATTTATTATGCTAATATCTTCTCAACTATTTGGAAATATAAACATTGAAAATGATATGACTCTGCATTAACATTTGATTATATGTTTTCAAAGTTTGACTATATTTACGTGTCATTGCTTTTTTCCTCTTTGTTTCAACTTCCAACCCTAAAACTTAATCAACTAAATAAACGAAAAGTGTGATGTTAATGTCGAGGAACAAGCAAGAGACGGGATGGAATTCTTAGAGGAAACTTCTCAGAAAATACCGTATTATTACTAAATTTAATACATTCATTATCTATAATAATTAAAGGAATTATCTTGAACATTGTTAAGGCTGAAAATATATGAATGGAACTGTGGATCCTGCAACAACTCTGGACCTAGACTCATATAGAGTGGTTTGTTGACCCAACAAGTTAGATTAGATATCCAACCCTCTTCATACTCAATCATACGTATTCTACACATACATTTATTTTCATACCTATCGACCACAGTTCACAAAACACGCGTTCACGTCGAATAGAACCTGGTCCATCTGTTTTATATTAACGATCACACCCACCAAATTTGTAGTAACATGGTTTGTCCCTTTAGGGTTTTTACAAAGGGTTTTGTCATTTGTGGCTACTTATTATAACTCTTATTGAGTTAGAGCCAATTGGTTGGGAAATTATCCAAACTAAGCTGTAATATTTTCTAACATTTGAACTATAAGATAGGGATGACGAAACTATGTATATAATACGTTATCTCTGATATTATGTGGTCTTGGGTATGCTTTTTGGTTCTTAAGGGCTAAATGTGTTCTGAATTGGAATGGTGAGCTTTAGTTTAGTTTTGAGTGATAATCAGAAAGATAAATAATTGGAAAGAACAAAAAAGCAAATAAACTTAGTTGTTTGCTTATAGTTTAAAGAATATTGGTTTATTTGTTTCTGCTAGACTATTTTAGTTTTAATTTGGTTTGATCAGGTTAACAAAACCCATCAATCTTTTTTTCCATTCAAATAATTTAGGTTCATGTCCAGCAAGACCAAATCTGAACATTTGGAAACATTTTTAAAAGAACATTATAAAGATTTTTTTCTCATAATTTGAATGCCTAAAAGCCAATGTTTCATTTGACCATTCTACATTGTGAGCAAGTAAACACCGGAACGAATCACTGATACAGGGACAGTAGTGGGCTGTGTCTTGTGAATGTGTCATGAGGTTTGGACCAGACATAAGGCGCTAACTGTTATCATTGTACATTGAAATTGTTCTTTTGTATTAAGTGGGCCAATACAATGACCAACAGGCCCACACATTGCTTAAACTTTGATAAGCCCATATAAACAAAACGGCGTGCAAACTGATTTTAGAAACATTAAACGGCAAGTCGTCTCATTCAATACTAACTTGCAGTCTCGTTTCAGTAGTGAACAACACAAATCGCACATCAATGGCGGCTGCCGGGGAAGAGATGACCACTAAGGAAGGCGCTAACCTATTGGGGAATCCAAAGTACAAGAAACTCGAGAACGGGAGATTCAGATGCGTGCAAACAGGTCACGAGCTGCTAGAGAAAGACAAGAAGGTGTATTCAGAGAGTAAACGGTGCCGTTTAGGGCTTATCGATCACGCCTTATCCCACAGCAAGCCACCGCTTAACTTGTTCGAACAAGACCAGAGCTCTCGGTAATCTATTGCATACTGTTCTGTCTTTTCTCCTCTTCGAAAGTTTTTTTTCGGTTTAGAGATTTTAGATACTGGTTTGTTTGTTTGTTTCAGCTCGAAACTGAAATGTAAGCTAACGGGTGATACGGTGAACAAGACTGAGGAACATATTTGGAAGCACATCAATGGACGACGCTTCCTCAACAAGTTAGGTTTGTGATTTTGAAGCACTGTTTATGAGAGTTCTTTAGGTTGGAAAACTTGTGAACGGTTTTTTTGTTGCTTATGTAACAGAGGAGAAGGAAAGAGAGAAAGAGTCTGGTGCTATTCCAGAAGAAGGTGGAGAAACTGTGGTTAAGGAGAATGGCGTAAAGGAAGAAAAGAAGAAGAAGAAGAAGAATAAGAAGAAAAACAAGAAGTTAGTTGAGAAGGAAGAGGATGGAGAGGATGTTGTTATGGATGAACTCGAACATGAGAATGCTGAAGATGTTGAGGAGAGAGAGCTTGACTTTTGGATGCCACCAGATGGAGAGAGGTGGGACTTTGATGATGGAGGAGACCGGTGGGGATCAGATTCAGAAGAGGACGATGAAAAGAATGTGGAAGAAGATCCAATAGGTTTGTTTTCTACTTGTGTATCCCATTACTAACTGTGGATTCATGTTTCAAATCTTAAGTTGTGAGTTTCTTTTTGTAACTTGAGAAGTAGGTGAGATCGATGAAGATGGAAAGAGTAGCTTGGATGAGTGCACAATAGGTGAAGTTGATGAAGATGGCGAAATTAGTCTGGATGAAACTCCTGAAAGGTACCATGAATTTTCATTCGTTTTTTATGTGTAGAGTAGATAAAATGATTTTAGACATTCAAGTAATCCTCTCAAGTTTGTTGTTAATGTTGAAGTTAGACAATATAGTATGTAAGTTTTGTTTAAATCAGAAAATTAGACGGCTTTGGGAGTTTTAGGTTGATTGATGTATGCTTAATTGCTTATGGACAACGAATGAACTGCGTTGAAGCAAAGCCGATGTAATGATAACGTTTGTGTTCTTTAGCAGTAAAAAGAGGAAGCCTGAAGAACTCACTTCAAAGAAGAACAAGAAGAAGGTCAAAACAACAGCTTCATAAATCTGTCTCTCTTATTTTATTCCTTTTTTTTTTTTGAATTTTCACTTAGTACTACGTATTTCATTCAGCTTATGAGTTCAGTTTGATAGTATTTACTTGTGAGAGAGTGATTCGTCTCTCTTGAATAATAATAATTTATTTGGGGCCCTTTTAAGCCCAAATGAGTCGATGATTCGGCCACTACATTCACGAATCAAATTCTTTTCGCGAAAACAATTTTAAATTTGGACTAGAAAATCGAAAATAAGAAGATTTTTAGCATTTTTCCTACAACAAAATCAAATCATAACTACGTATGAATTTTTTTGTAATTTACAGTTCCTCATATCAAATAGATAGATGGCTTGCGTAAACCTTTTCACAACTCTGAAATGGCCGCCACGCTCCAAAGTTTCTTTCTTGCGATCAAAACTCTCTCGTCTTTGGCCGTCGACAGAGTGTCACCTTTTGGAGTCGTCTCTGTGAACCACTTGTCCCATTTCAACAATGTCAGATACTTCTTGATGTAGCTAATATTCTCTGCTGTGTCACGAATTATGACGAATCCTTCTGGCCGTAGTATCCTGTCGATCTCGATAAGCAGATCCTCGATGCTGCATCCACGTGCTTCGGTTTCTGTGAATGTGTTCCACGCGTGGATAAGGTCAAATGTTCGTGGGTATGTGTCGAAGGCTTCACACCTGCAAAGATCATCATCAAGCCACGAAGAAGAACACATGATCGGATTATGTGCACGAAGAAGAACACATGATCGGATTATGTGCTCAATGTTTAGAGGTTAAAGCGCATTAACATACCAATCATGAGTGGCTCCGATAAGCCCACGGTCGTAGATGATCTTCATTCTCGGTTGGGACTGTACGGGTATGACGTTCATTACCCATACATCTTTATCGTTTAGAGCAGCTGCAAAACCGCCGAGGTTTGAGCTCATGTCCATCACGTTTCTTATGGAGTTCTTTTGCACCATTGGTTTAAGCAGTTGCCAGTATTCCATCACTCTATGCCGCCATGTTTCCTGCAGCAACACACAGTTTAGTGAACAACAAAGAAGTGAAACTGGATTACTGAAACAAAGCTTTCAGTGCATGGAGAGCAAAATTACCGTATCTTCACGGAATTGCTCGGGAGTGACACCGACTTCCTCAAGACGTGGTGGAGGAGCTGTCAGTCTCCGTGGCCAGGGAACAAGCCCACTCCATCTTTCTTTATGCATCCCTGATACAAAAGTATAAGAAACATTATGTAAAGGAATAACAAACAGTATCAACTTAATGAAACTTGATCCTACATAAGTTGGTGATAAGATTAGGTATACTTACGCACTGAGTACGGTGTTATGCAAGCTTTCATGGAAACGTTCCAAGTTGCATCTGGGTCATCTCCAGAAGGACAAAGCGGAGGTTGGACACCTGAACCCCTCTTCAAGTAACAGCTGTTGGATATCGGTTTTCCCCATATAACGGATTGGTCTCGTTTGGCCACAACCCTCCAACACATTCTCTTGAAGAGATCATGCATCGCATTCCCAATCTTCCTGTTTTCTGGGTCGTGTGCGTAAGCTTCAGGGGACGAGTATACAAAGTAACCGCCGGGCCTGAGCAACCTATCAAGTTCCAGCAACAAGATCCCGTCTCTTTGAAGCCAATCTATCCGACATCTAGAGCAGTGAGCAAGTTCAAAAGATCTGCTTGGGTATGGAAGCCGCTTAGTCCCAAGAACACCAAGTGTTGACGGGATCCCTCTTTCTAGAGCAAACTGGATCTGGTTCTGGTGGACATCATTGGGAGCAAGAGACATGGCTATGATGTCATGTGAGAGAAGATAAGCTCCAAAGCTAGCTACCCCACAACCAACATCAAGAACATTTCTAATGCTTCCTCCATTGTTGAGTTTGTCGCCAGGGAATTTCAGCATCTAAAGCAATAAGCAGTTTTTTTTGGTCATCTGAAAGAACTAAAAAGGGTAAAAAAACAGGGCCAAAACCTATTGTTAATTGTAGAACTATTCTCTCTGGTATGTTTAATGAACTATAATATCCCACTATAATTTTCAGTAAATAGAGAAAATTATGTTCAAAGGGTTAACATCATTCCCCTTGCAATAACAGACAACTAAATAGTATTTTTGGCCCATGCGGCAGAGTGTTATACGCTTCTGTAACAAAAACCAAGCAAAAAAGGCGCAGTGGTTCTAGAGGATTAGCTATGTGCCCTTGAGTATCAATTTAAAAAATGCAGAGAAGTACCAAATGATGATATAATAGTTAGTACCTGAGCAAGGGAAACAATGTATTTGTCAGCTCCGTAGTGGAAATGCGTCCCTCCCCCGGGGAAATTGATCTTCTCACCATTCACAACCATCCAATTCTGATCAGATTTCTCTTGCGCAAGGTGTGTATGCGGAATGTTAGCCTTCCACACCTCGTCTCTACTAACAGGCCACTTCAACGGGATCTGAGAAACAACTCCACAAAATCAAAAAACTAAAACACCATAGCCATAACATATGCAATAACGCTAAGAGAAAAGACACAGAGAGAGTCCAACGACCTTATAACCAGCTGGAGGCGGAACGAGGCAATTGAAACGGCGTTCTGGAGGAGGGCAGTGATGCTCATAGTGCTCCATTAACGTTAAATTGAGTCTCAGTTTCAGCTGGTGGTGAAGATCTCTATCCAAACACGGTATAAGATCCGAGTGTTTCGAATCACATATCTGCCAAAAAGATCTTGTTTAGCATAACATCACAAACAGGATCAATAAACGAGAGAGCAATGAGCACTAAAACTACACAAAATCAACAAGGATCACTCAACTCTCACTCATCCACTAGCAATTTCAACAGAGTAATTACTAGACGAACGAGTTCATCTCCACAAAATCTCACGCAAACACTACGAATCTCAATCTGGAGCTACTCTACTCGAATTATCTCAAAAACAACACGAATCAGTACGTAAGAATACGAACCGGAATGCTTTTGGGAACTTCGAGACGGCTCACTCCGTCTCGATCCCTGACGAATCCGGCGCGAGCGGGGTTAGATCCGTCGAACTCGTCGGACTTTCTGGATCCGGGGGCGAAGGAAGAGCCATAGTAGAGGCAAGTCAAGGCGAGCAGAGCGATGAAGCCGACGAGGACGTAGGTGAAGAGCTTCGGAGCCGCGCGGACTCGCTCGCTCCTGGAGTGCTTCATAACTCACTCAGCGAGCCCGGATCCGGATCTAGATCTGACCCGGAAATGAGCTGCGGATAGTGTGCGAGTGAGTGACAGTAGATTCCCGCGGAAGGTTAAAATGACCAGTGTCGGGGTATTTTATGCGCAAGGGAATATTTGTGTGGTAGTGGTTCTGATCCTCTGCGACAGGGACTAGGAATGTTTCTGTTAATCGCGGTTAAAAATTCATGGGCCTATTGGGCTTTCTATGTGTTTCTCTAATTATAAAGGTTTACATTTACATTTATCTTCTAATTATTTGGGTAAAAACGTTCTCACTCCCAGGACGAATGGAGAGAGATAATAATTCAAAAGTCTAAAAGTTTCAATATTTTTTTATTTATTCTTTTTATTTTTTATAACATCTTTTTTTATTTATTCTATAAAGGTGAATATTCGACAGTAGTTACCTCGACAGAGCAACGAATTTAACCGTACGACGAAAGAAAGATAAATACTGAAAGATTGACATGATCGCCACGTGGGCGGAAACTTCTACGAACCATCCATTTTTTCCCACCAACTAAGGGGGGTGTATTTAACTAAGGGTTTGAAGTGATTTGTATTAAAATGACAAATCCACTGTTATTCAAACGTAGATTTTAAAAAACACTTTAGAATCCAGTGTTATTGAACTTGACATTTTATAAAACACTCTGAAATCCATTGTTATTGAACAAAATTTAAGTTAGAGATTTTAGAGTGCTTTAAGTATTTCTAGGGTGTTTGAGGGGATTTCCTTAGTTATAAAAATAAAAATACAAATCCCACTGTTTTAACTGAGATTCTAGAGTGTTTTAACAAAAATCACACCAAATTCTCTAATTCTCCTGCAATCATCTAAAAACCCATTAAAAATCAAATCAATTCAAATTTCAGGTTCAATACACCCCCCTAAATATTTGTTTTTATTAAACTTTTTAATTATCCCAATCCCAAACCATATATTAGGTCTGGGCGTTCGGTGGTCCGTTCGGTATCGGTCCGGGTGATTCGAATTTTCGAATTTTTGGGGTTATGTTTAGAAATACCATTCGGTATTTACTAATTATCGGATCGGATTCGGTTCGGTTCCTTCCGGATTTGGTTCGGATCGGATGTAACCAATGTTTAAAATCGTTCAAAAATATATTTTTAAATCTCAAAAAGTGACAATTTTTTTGTTTCAAAATATATAAGTTATTTACAAATCTAATTAAATATTAGTTAAACTAACTAAATTAGCTAAAAATAATTCAAAATAATAAATAAAACAAACTACAAAAATATTTTGAATAGTCAAAAATATCTAAATCACTTTAAAATATATCAAAACATTAACATATTTAACTAATTTCAGATATTTTCGAATCTAGTTCGGATTTCGGATTGTTCGGGTTATAACCAAACACCAAAATACTAAGCTCATAAAATCATGTTTGGATATTTTTGTATAACGGTTTGGATTCGGTTTCAATTTTTCCGGTTCGGATTTAAGTAGATACTTCGGGTTAAAGTAAAAACGGCCAGGCCTACCATATATAATAGGATTAGCGTGCTTGACTAAGAAAAGTGATTATTCTCTTAATGATTTGATTAGATTATCAACGAAAAGAACAAAAACACAACAGAGATTAAGAAAGTGAAATCGCTTTCAAGCAAAAAGGAAGAGCCAACTTTATAAGGCGAACACTGCAGGAAGATTCAATCCGCCATTGAAGCTCCTCCTCCACTCTCCCAAATACTTTCTCTGATTCGTTCATTCCCGTTTGCTCATTCATCTCCTCTCCCCAAGTGAAAGGTATAACACTTTTCTCTATTCACATCTTCGAATGTCGGTAGATTCAGCCTCAAACATATATCTTATCGGCTCAGTCTTTTAATCTGATTAGAAACTAATTGGAACGGTCGTAGTTTGGTCTAAATCTAGGGGTAGAGTTAAAGAGTATGGCAGCAAAGTTTGGACTTTATCTTAATCTAGAAGAAGTCACTTATTGTTTTGCCTTAGTCTTATGAGGAAACTTACGTGGCGTGTTTGAATCTCTCCTTTCTTTGCAAAGAAACACCACCAACCTTCGATTTTTTTTTTAAAAAAAAAAGCTATTCGTAAGCGGTGATATCACGAATTAGGTATCTGCATCCATCTGCAACCTCCCCCAAGTCTGCATTTTCCTCTTGAGTTTTCATGAATATAAAATGCCAAATCTTATGTTTTTGTAGGTTACTAGGGATTTGATGGGGACAGGGAACTCAAAGGAGAACTGGAGACAGGAGTCTTCATCATCGTTCAGGTCAGCTTCATCAGAATCACCGTCTTCATCTTCATGGGCTTCTCATCAAAGCTATCCTCAGTACGGTCCAGAAAGCTATACCTATCCTCCTACACCTTCATATGCTCCTACCTCCCGAGTATGCGCAGCCTCCTACACCTTCCTATAGCACTCAGCCTTATTCACAGCCGCCTTCTCATAGTTATGGCAATGATAAGAAGAGGTTGGAGCGGAAGTACTCTAAAATCGCTGATGAGTACTCCTCTTTGGAGCAGGTGAGATGAATCTTGATGATTAGATTCTTGTGTGTTTGACAGAAGAAGAAAAAAAAAAAGAAGCGTCACATTATTGTTTTGTTTCAGTTTAGGTGACGGAGGCTCTTGCACGTGCGGGTCTAGAATCTTCAAATCTCATTGTTGGTATTGATTTCACTAAGAGCAATGAGTGGACAGGTCAGTGAGATTTCAAGATTCTGTCTTTTTGTTGTAATAGCCTCAAATGATTTTTACAACTCAAAAAACACTTTTTTTATTGTGTAGTTGTTGTTGGTAACAGGGGCTAGGTCCTTCAATAGGAAGAGCTTACATTTCATAGGCAATAACCCCAACCCTTATGAACAAGCCATAACTATCATAGGAAGAACATTAGCCGCCTTTGACGAGGACAACTTGATTCCGTGTTACGGTTTTGGAGACGCGTCAACACATGATCAAGATGTGTTTAGTTTCAATCCAGGAGGATAGGTTTCTGTAATGGGTTTGAGGAAGTGCTTGGTCGGTATAAAGAGATTCGTGCCTCAGCTTAAGCTCGCGGGGCCGACGTCGTTTGCTCCCATCATCGACTATGGCAATGACCATTGTTGAGCAGAGTGGTGGACAGTATCACGTCTTAGTGATAATAGCAGATGGGCAGGTACGAACAGTACTGTGTGTGATCTCTGGTGTTAAGAAAAGAAGCCTTATCTGACTGTTTTTTTTTTTTTTAGAAGGTTACAAGAAGCGTTGACACTGAAAATGGACAGTTAAGTCCGCAAGAACAGAAGACTGTGGAGGCTATTGTGCAAGCGAGGTTTGATCTTCTCACTTTGTTCTGCCATTGAAGTTATCTCTCTTTGTTAGCTGATTATATTGTCTAATGGCAGTAAGCTTCCTCTATCAATAGTCTTAGTGGGGGTTGGGGATGGACCATGGGATATGATGAGAGAGTTTGACGATAATATTCCATCCAGAGCTTTTGATAACTTCCAGGTAAAGCTTATTAATAAGCTATAAACATCAAAAAGATCAAAGTTATTTTCAGTTTCTTGATATGATTTTCTGTTTCTAGTTTGTCAACTTCACAGAGATCATGTCAAAGAACAAAGCTCAGTCCTTGAAGGAAACAGAGTTTGCCCTCTCTGCTCTCATGGAGATTCCTCAACAATACAAGGCCGACAGTTAGAGCTTAACCTTTTAGGGTAAATCCCCAAAACATAATCTTTATGGATTCAATCTTTACCCCCCAAAGAACGTTACTCACCTTTTTTACTTTCTTCTGCAGAAGAAGAAATGGGAATATCCAGGAACGCTTCCCTCTTCCACCTCCAATGCATGGTGGATCGTCATCATACAACAACAAACCAAAAGCTAACCGTGTTCCAAGTTTCAAACCGAGCGTACCTCCTCATCCCACCGAAAGATCTAGTCCTGCACCACCCGCTACCACCTCTGCTTTCGATAACCAGGTATACTTCTAAAAGATATTCAAAATCTGTTTGAAACGTTTGTTTTGAAACTTCTTGATTCTATGTAACAGCTATGTCCGATATGTCTGAGCAACCCTAAAGACATGGCCTTTGGTTGTGGCCATCAGGTAAACACTTTAACAACCTACTCCAATTTTAATCTTATTCGTATTTTGTTTAACTCGATTGAAACAACATGGAACTAACTTCGGTTTTTTTTTGTTTGGGATGATACAACAAGACTTGTTGCGAGTGTGGACCGGATCTTGAAATGTGTCCGATTTGCCGTGCACCGATCCAGACAAGAATAAAGCTCTACTAACAAGCAGGCGGCCAAGATCGAATACACTTGTCTCTCTCTTTGTTAGTTTTGTTCGTTGATTCACTTTTCTAACTTGGATCTTTTGTCTTCTTTCTTTCCTTATTTGCTTGGAATTAAAATGTTGCTATCAATGCGTGAATCCTTACTCCATTTTCTTCTCTTTTGATGATTTTTTTTTATTTTTTTGGACAACTATAAGCTACACTAATAAGATTTTGCAAACCCAGCCTATAAATAATCGAGAACTATACTCTATACAAAGACTTGGGCTACGATATAAACAAAAAGATATAATCAAAGAGATGTTGTGTTTTGTAGTTCTGTCAAAACATTAACAAAATGTAAGACATACAGGATTTATCTCGGCTGCTGCCAATATATTGGGTATTAATTTAGGCTTAGCTCAACAGTACAATAATTCTTGAGGATGAAAAGCCTAAAATGTATTTTTGAGGCTCTAATTATTATTTTCTGAATACAAACAAACAAACGTCACAACCGAAAATCTCAGTTGCTGATATTAGTATATTCAATAAATAGTTTGTGTCAACAATTAAAAATAAGAGGATTGTTTGTGTGTTTTCTTTAGAATCTATTTTTAATCATATTATTTTAATATAAATTATAAAAATAGATTACAATGTTCATTTCTCCTCTCATATCCATCAATTTTCCCTATTTTTTCTCATCTTCGAAAACATTTAAATTGACTTCTCCCTTGTCTTGTTCTTGCATCCTAGAGCTTTTGCAGTAAAAAGAAAAGCAAGATAAATATAATAAAAATACTGCTCTAGCTTTTGGCAATATATTCCTAGTTTTAATCTCATCAAAAACCTATAAAATGGCACGTCAATTTGTCATATTGGCCCTATTGGCTTTGACCGTGGCCACCGTTTTCGCTGCAGACGCTCCCTCAGCCTCTCCCAAAAAATCTCCATCACCAACCACTGCCCCAACCAAGGCTCCCGCCGCCCCAACCAAAGCTCCGGCCGCTGCACCTAAGTCAACCTCAGCCTCTTCTCCTAAAGCATCTTCCCCTGCTGCGGAAGGACCTGCTGCTGAAGGACCTGCTGCCGAAGATGACTACTCCGCGGCTGGCCCCAGTGATGCTGGTGTGGCGCCCGACGTCTCCTCTCCACCGGCTCCTACACCCGATAGCACATCAGCAGACGGACCAAGTGAGGCAGAGGCACCAAGTAGCAGCGCCGTGGCCACCGTCAGGCTCTCTGTTGCCGGCACTATCATCACCGCCGTCAGCTTCCTCTTCTTTTCTCTCTAAGTTTAAAGCAGTCCACATTTTGCCAGACAATTATTTTTTGAGATGAGCTCGTAAATGTATCTTATAATATACGTTTATAAATCGAGGTTAACTGGAGTTAATATAAACTCGAGTATCAAGATGAAATTTTGTTTTAACTTGAATGTTATGGAAAGGCGTATGATTTTTGTGCCCTGGTGGTCTTCTCTCGCGTAACTATATATACATTGATATTTTAATACAGAAGAAAAAGTGTTAAAAAGATAATTAGTCAACGTAGGTAGGACCCTTAAAACTGCTCTTTTTCCACGTATGTTTCGCTCTGATTGGTTCCCCTTCTCTCTCTGATATGCTTTATTGTTTCCTCTTCAGCATTTTCTTTTTGCCAACGTCAAGATGAAGATGAACACAAGTTTAAAAGATCATTCCCGTTTACGAAATGTATTTGTTGGTAGAGATGGGCAAAATATCCATAAAATTATTCGATCTGTTATTAGACACAAGAAAAATATCTAGCCTTCTTATAAATCCGTGAACTTGATAAATGCTGTGGTATCTAAAAAGCAAAAACAAAATGTTGAAAAAAACTTGGGAGTTACTTAATCAAAAGTCAGTCAACTCAGCATTACTCCCTCCCTGACCACCTTTATCCAATGACTCTTCGACACGCGTCGAAGTTCTATCACGGTCAGCTTTCTTTTCCCCTTCACCTACATACTTTTCTAATTAGAAAGCAGAGAAAGGAGTGAGAAAATAATTAGAGAGAGTGTGTGACCGGAGATGTGTGACAAACTCAGTCCGGTCGGCGAAGAAAAACAGAGTAGGAGAACATCAAAGAAGATCAAGAAGAGGAAACACATGGAATCAACTTCCATAAACAAGTCTCCTTCAAATCTTGAAACGTCTTGTAAGCTCAGACAGAACACCAAAAAACTCAAATTTCTCAGTCTCAAGCTCCAACTCACGAAGAGCAGGAAGAGCAAAGCGGAAGGAGCTGATACGACGCCGTCTATGGAGAAGAAGAGAGCGGAGAGTCCTGTGGGAGGAGAGAAAGAAGAAGATGATCAGTGCGACACCGTTGCAGGTTACCTCTTTAACTCCGACACCAACAGCACAATCTCTTCGATCCACGATCTCCTCCCTACCTCTTCTTCTTCTTCGCTTTTAAGAACTGCGTTGAAGAAAGGAGCGAGCGAGGAGGAAGAGACGACGGAGAAGGAGAGGTGGGTGTGTTATCCGGAGGTTGTGGAGGAGGTGATGAGTCGGAGCGGGACTCCACAGTGTTGCGGCGGAGATGGAAACGAGGGACGGTCTTCGCTGGCTCTGAAGCTTGATTATGAGCAGATCATGGAAGCTTGGTCGCATAAAAATAGTGTTTGTGTCGACGGAGAACCGCCGCAGACGGTGCCGGACTTGCTGCATGCCTCCGCTGACGTAAGTAAAACATCTCTTTTGGTTATTTTATATCGTAATCAATGCTTAAAGTAACTAATTACCGGTGAAATATTAAAGAGACCACGGGTACTTTCTTCAAACTGTAATAATGATAAACCTAAAATTTTATTACTACGATTGAAAAGTTATCCTAATATTATCGCGCTGACTATAAATAAATAAAAATAACGGCAGAGAAATTATCTTTCTAAGACTAAAATATCTGTTTTCTTATCGTTGTTGTTTTTTTTTTTGAAACTTAGGTTTAAAGATTTGATGCTAGGCAAATGTGTTTTTTTGGGTGGTTTAGGTGTTAACCGGCGGCGGTGGAGAGGCATTGAGTTTGTTGACGGTGCCAGAGATGGAGACAACGTTGAGGTTATGGAGAGGGCATAGAGAAGCCAGTTTGCTCCGGTATAAAGAGAAACGGCAAAACCGCCTTTTCTCTAAGCGGATTCGATACCAAGTTCGTAAGCTCAACGCTGAGAAGCGTCCTCGCATTAGAGTAAGCTTTACCTACTGTTCTTTTCAACAATTTACACACGTACACTGCTGGATAGTCTGTATTTAAATTTGGGTTACGAACGCGATGGCTGTACTAATACAAACTATTAGGCTACAAGTAATCGACTGAACTCACTGGGAACAAGAGCTGGTTTGATGCGTGAACTGCTGTTCTAATTATGGTTTTGGTTCATCTCTTTTCAGGGCCGGTTTGTGAAGAGAGATGATTTATAGACCACTAAAAACTGGTGGTTTAGACTTGCGGTTTGTGGACATAGTACTAGTCTTTTCGAAATAACCAAGCGGCTGATGTTTGGTATATTATGAGAGACATTAGGGCTGAACCGGATTATACCGAGATATGAAAGGTGTTGGTCTGTATAGGGGTCTTTGACCAGCTTGGTTTGTGCAGAAGTTTCGGTTCGTTTGCCGTTTTAGGGTGTGATTGGTAGTGGCTGTGGGTGCTCTCCACAGCCCCATTTATTTCTAAAGCATCAAAATCAGAGCAATCAAGCTTTAGTTTATTTTTTTAAATCACAGCTCTTAAAATAATCTACAGCTGTAGAAGTGCTCTGCAGAGCCAAATATTCAAAACAATTTTTTAGTGCTTTCCATAAAATTTTACAGCAATAAAATCTAGAGCTACAGCAAAAAATCTACAGATTATTTTCTACAGCAATAATTTCGAAGTTACAGCCGTTACCAATCGAACCCTTAGTTCTATTATTAAACTTAACTAATTCGTAACAAAATCATCTGAACAAACAAAAATAATGAAAGTGAATATTAACGAGTAGAGATAATGGAGTGCATCATATTTCTTGTGTTGTCGTTTTCAGCATCTAACTACATACCTCATTAAAAGTATAAAAACTTTGACAACTATATTACAACATGTGAACATTAAGTTTACAAATTTGAAATAGAGTGACTACATGAAGATTTATATAATCTATATGCATCATGCATGACAATCCTATCTAGTAACTATTCTTGGCTGATCTTATATTTTACCAAGAAGTTAACACGCAACTAATTTGAGAAATTGGTTTAGCTGTTTATACGATTATAGTGGGACAAGAAGCGGAAATGTTGTTAAGATCAAGAAGCTTTTTCTCTCTGAACGCAGGATCTTCTAATAATAACACTTTGTCTTTTTCTCCAACACCAACCATGTGTAGATATTCATCATCCTCTCTCTCTTTCCCTTTGAATAGTAGACGTTGCTGTTTTGGCTCTAAACCGGTAAGCAGTGATAGTACCATCTTAAGTTCTCCTGAAAATCCATAAGTATAAGTTAGTTGTAACATCATGAATATTAGTATGATCTATAATTTTTTCATAAGAAAACAAATCTGACATTCTTTTTTTTTTTACCTTTTGTGCACAGTAAATCTGACATTCTATTTTATATTATCATCTTTTAGTATGGTTTTTAGTTTTTGAAATAAGAAAAAAAATGCCATAGCTCCAAATGTTTTTTTTTTGTTTTGTGATTTTAATAAAGGATAGCTTTCGTGAACTCGCATATATTAATCTAGATTTTTAACAAGTTTTGTAATAATACCAAATTATAAATAAGTGTTGAGAGATGAGAAATTTACCAAAAGTGGAGGTGGCTTCAATGGAGAGATCATGAAAATTAGCAAAAGTAGAGACTCTAATGGAGATCAAGTCTTCACCAATGCTCTCTTGTCTTTTTTGAACAAGCATACCTCCTGGCCTAAGTTCCCATTTGATCTCATTATTGCAGCAGCTAATATTGTTGTTGTTGTTGTTACTAGATCCCTTTTCTTGTTGATCTTGTTGTGTGCCTTTGTTGTTGGTTCTTTTACCAAAACCAAATCGAATCCCAAACCTCTTGGACTTGAATTTCATCATCTCTTCTACTTTGATTTCTTTGGAGTTTTTAAGATAATTTTCTAATGTTTATCTCGAGCTTTGGGATACATAAACATGGAAACATTTAGGTGGTTTTATAGAAGACAAGAGGCTAAGAAAAGGACGAAACCACATACATACTTGCATGTGCAAGCTGCTTTTTGCAATTCACAAGTCTTTCTGTTTTAATAATGTTTGTAAAGTAATAATGCGGAGTCACTTAATAAACAATAAGAGCCATGAATATGTGCCGACAAAGGATAAATTCAGATTTAAATAGGATTGATCGAGTCTGTTAAGAGAAGAGCTTCAGCACATGGGCGATGGTTCGACTGAGATAATTAACAATGTTTCCTTGATTGAAGGATCGAACACGAAAAAAATGCAAGCAAAAAACAATCAGAACTATAGCATTGCTGATTAATTATAAGTTTATTATGGGTAGGCTGTGTTTGATTTAAAAGTTTTGGCGGACCGACCTTGTTGTATAAAATTTTATCTCAGTTTGACAAATTATTTTCAGAATTTGTTTTTTTTTCTTTGTTTGTCAATGCTATTTGTATATTGGATGCATAAAAAACATATACCAAAGCCTTTCAATGGTCGTGGATGATAAAAGAAAAACATAGAAAAAGTGTCGATGATAGTTGTTTAATCATATACCTAATCAGGTAAAACGGACAGTAGTTTAACTTGTTCTTTAGTGCCAATCAAGATGATTACGATTCTCGGGTGAACTTGAGTCTTGGTGTAAACATCGCCATGTGGTAGGACCATTTTGGAAAATTAATAAAGCATGAAAGCCTTTTGAAATAACGACAGATTCGCAAATTATAAAGGATAGCTTACTGATTAGCTCAGAGTTATAAGTTATGATGATCTGAAATAAGATCTTCGACAAGATATTTCTTATATGTAAGAGATCAAACAACTCAGCTCAGTTACATAAGATTTGCTAAATCTGATCATGTAGTAGTTATTATTGGAATATAAATCTTCCTATTGCAAACCCAATTGTAAATCATTTTGCAGCGTTAAATTTCTTATTAAGTTTACCAAGTTTTATATTCAGCATTAATATATAGTTTTTTCATTGTCCATCGAGTTATTGACCCTATTTGTTTTAGGTCTTAGCCACCAGATTAGTGATCGTCTCCTTGTACGTTACGTTAGATCAATCTCTGATCATATTATGGATCTTCGACAGAAACCAAACATGCACATGTATGTACAATAATCAAGATCATGTATCTATCTTATTAAAACAGAAACATTCTGTTGGATTTAACATTTATTTTGTAAGTTTTTAAATTAAATACATCTTTATACTTTATAGTTAAACATATATTAAATCACTAATGTTCTTTTCTTTATACTACTATTCATGTTTCCAAACAATATACTTATTTCTTTATACTACTATCAATGTTTCCAAACAATATATTTTTATACTACTATCAATGTTTCCAAACAATACAATAATTAATCTTAATATTTTATATCTATCATTTTCTCTTAAAATTTTTGTAGAAACATCATAATTTCATAAATTGCACAATAATGAACTTTAAAATTTGGATTATAAGATTACAAATTATGAAACTATTACAATTTAAATCAAATTAGATTACATATTGGTCATCCATCAGTTCAATCGGTTAGTTTCGGATTTTAGTGACTTTTGTTAATATGAATATTTTAGAAACCTAAATTGAATTGTCAGATCTCCGGATTAACCGGTATAATCAATCGGGTTGAATTTAGAAACACTGATTTAAATGCAAAAATATTTTAAATACACTCTTTAAAAGTTACCAAAATATTTGTTAAATTATTAGTAAAAATTTTCATCGTAAAATATTCCGCGCTTCCAAAGCGCGGATCATAATCTAGTTTGATTACTAATGGACAAGGTGATATGACACATCAACATGTTGTAGTAGCTAGAAGACGGTATCTGAGATATGGGGAATCCACAAATATATTTCTCGACCCACCAACATGGTTGCCCATATATTATAGAGAAATTTGCATCCCTATACAAACATAACCTCATAATTTGCACGGATGGAAATTGACTTTTCTGGCTGATGTGTTTTTTCTTAATGGCACTTTTACCCCTATATTGATATATCATAGTGAAAATGTTTTTTCAATAAAAAACACTATAATCGATACATGCTTTGTTTCTGAAATAAAAAATTGTTCATCTCTCTTCTTTCGCATTTACATTGTTTACATCGAAAAAGAGAGATGATGAACTACTCCACCCCTCTGTCTCTGTCTCTCTCTCTCTCTTTCTCTTTTCTTTTCATCCTCCTCCGTTCATCTTCCATGACCTTTTCATCTAAATCCCCTTTGTTTTCATTGATTGGTGTTGGCCATTCTTCCGTTGGGTCGTCCCATCGACGTTCTCTGAGAATATCTCACGAGCGGTTCCATACTCACAGAGCTCGTGTCTCCGCCTCCGATTGTGTTCCTCCTTATCACCACTGGTTGCCTGAATGATCAGAGTTACTCAAATCTCAGAGTCCACCAGATCGCTCTTCTTGCTGAGAACATGAATTAAATACCTTTTGGCTGGTAGTATGTCATGTTTGAAATTCGAAAGTTTTTGTTGTTTTCAGTTTTAGTTGATATCGTCAGATTACGATTGAAGCTTTACTTAATGAAGAGTGTTAATGACGACCATGATTTTGTTGTACATACATGGTAAATTTTGAGAGAACCTTTTTATCAGAAACAGTGTTAGCCGGATAAATATAATGGAAAACATTTTTTTTAATGGACGCACACTTTATCATCCAGTTACCATCTTTTTGTTTTACTAGAGTTAAACGAACAAATTGGAACATAACCATTCTTAGCTCAATCATACATAACTATATTTTAAATATTATCCGTTTACAAATTGACATAACCATCAACAAATCCAATAACCGGTAATTTTAACTCAAAACATTAGTCAATGTGTAAAGTATCCGGATAAATCACAATATAACCCATGCTAATTTATGAAAATATAAAAACCACATTTAACCGTGTTAATTTACATATCAACTATATGATTTGATATTTATTAGCCGGCTAAAATAAGTCAAAATAAAATCAAAGAAAATAAATACAAAAACATATATTTATTAACCGGCTAAATTAACTTAATAGCTAGAAACATATATATATATATATATATATATATATATATATATATATATATATATATATGTTAGCCGGCTAAACTAACAAATATACTATACGAAAAGATTTGACTCAAATACATAAAAATATATTTGGTAGCCGGCTAAACTAACAAATACATAAACATTAATAATTCATGTTAGCTGACTAATTATTATATTATCTTTGTGTGATGAACGATTTTCATAGAGAATACGTCTTCTTTTTGTGCCGTTTTTGTGAAGATTTTGGTATTGACAAGCTTGTCTTAAAGATGTCGGTTCTCCGGGACATCTCTCTCTTAGACGCTGAAGCTCTTCTTGGCCTGTAGATTTTTAGGGTTTGTGCGCTGCGATGTAGGATGCGTGTGACGGCGAGGAGCAGCTGAACTTTACAGAGGAAGTTTGAGAATCGGCTCTCTTGTAGATTCCGGCGGTCGGGGCGCGGAGCAACTCTGGAGATAACTCTTTTGGTGAAGACTAATCATGGATAAATCGATGTCCTGTTTCAAACACACCGGCTGCCGAAAAGATGCGGTACCCAATCGCGTTCGTCGAAGCTGGGGCAATAGCTCCTTTGTCTTCTTTCCCTGGCTCTAGTCTTTTCTCTTTAGATTTTAATGTGTTTATGCTTGTTCTTTTTTTTTTGTTAAATCTACTTGTCTAGGGTTCCGATGTCTCTCTGATTTCTCCTGGTACCATAATGTATATAAATGTATGCTTTTGCCGATGTCTCTTTATCAGAAAGAAATAATTTGTTGAGGGAAAGAGAGAGAGAAGTGATAGGGTTAATAGTGTATTTTCACACTTACTAGTGTTGGGCTCCACCCCTCTTTTCCATTCTTGCAAATTTCACTATTATTGTCTATTTTCTATGCAAATGGCTCTATTATAGACACTAAAATATAATGTATATACTGATATACATAATACAATTTGAATATTTATCTACGCACTCAATAATATGTTTGTGGAAGTTTATACTTGTATTATTTACATGTCTATGTGCATGGGCCAGACATGTTTATTGAATTTTTACAAAGAAACATATATCCTTTGTACCCCCAACCCTGAAGTATGGTCTTCAGTGCATTATGTCATGTATACTCATGGGGATGTTGTAATTCTATATCTGTTGGCAAGAAAGAAAACCACTGATGTCAAAAGAAAAAAACCCGCTTAAAAGCCTTCTAGTTATTACATTCACTAAATTTATTAATCATAACTAACACATGTTTATGCACAAATATTAGATAAATATTTTGTATCTATTTTAGTTTTAGTGATTTTAATTTTCAAAAACAATTCAATCGAGTAATAGACGTAAAAAATGTGAAAACAATGCATAATTGGCAGCATTTGTTTTGATAAAATAAAGAAAACTAGATGGGAAAAAGTTTCATAATTCTTTTTTTTTTGTCGACAAAAGTTTCATAATTCTAAAAGGCCCAAAATAAATGTTTGGGCCAAGTTATGGACTTAAATGAAAACAAAACAAGAAACGACACCGTTTACATGTTTCTCTCTTGCATCAGTTGAAGCTTACCCGCTCACAGAAATTGAATGGCCACAAGCTCACCACACCATCACCTAAACCAAGGAGGAGACACTAAACCATCTCTGGCGTGGCCGCGTCTGACTTTTCTGGAATACGAGGTTCTGCTTCGTTGAGAAGCAGTGGCATGAATATATATCGAGAGCGATAGTATAATGATTGGTCGTGTTCACTCTCTGTTTCTCACACAAAGATTTCTGCTTTGCTAAGGGGTCATCGCGTTGCGTGACACGTGTAAGCATCTGTGTTTTCGCAAAGGTGCGACCTTGAGAGGATTTTAAGTTCATGGGTTATTATCATTGGTTGATCTAGCTCTGGTGAAAATTGTGTTGTAAAAAAAGATGCAAGCTTTAAGCGTTTCGCCATTAAAGTTTGGTCCTTTGGTTGGATCAAGATTGGAACTTGAGTTGGATTGTTCTTGTTCTGTAGTTAGCCGTAAGATTAGAAAGAGACATTCTTTTTTAGTCAGTTATACCTCAAGAGTTCTGTTTCTGTGTGAGCCAAAGAGAAGGTTGCTGAGAACATCCGTTGGGGTAGGATGGGCCACAGAGCAACGAGAAGAGGAAGAAGTCTCAAGGGGAGAAGAATCAACACAGGCTGTAACTGGAGGGGAGAAAAGAGTTAATGTCAGAGAATTGGCTAAAAGTTTACGAGCTGCTAAGACTGCTGATGATGTGGAGGATGTTCTCAAGGAGAAGGGAGAGTTGCTGCCTCTTCAAGTCTATTGCGCTATGATACGAGGTTTCGGCAAGGACAAGAGACTAAAGCCGGCAATGGCTGTGGTAGAATGGCTCAAGAGGAAGAAGAGCGAGTCAGGTGGGTTGATAGGTCCAAACCTTTTCATATACAATAGCCTTTTGGGTGCGGTGAAAGAGTCGAGCGGGTTTGGTGAAACAGAGAAGATACTGAGCGAGATGGAGGAACAAGGTATCGCTCCGAACGTCGTCACTTACAACACTCTGATGGCTATATACATGGAGGAAGGAGAGTTCCGCAAGGCTCTTGAGGTTCTTGATTTAGTCAAGGAGAAAGGCTTCGAGCCTTCCCCGGTGACATACTCAACAGCTCTGTTGGTTTACAGAAGGATGGAAGATGGAATGGGAGCTCTGGAGTTCTTCGTCGAGCTGAGAGAGAGATACTCGAAGAAGGAGATAGGGAACGACGCTGAGCACGACTGGGAGCTAGAGTTCGTCAAGCTCGAGAACTTCATTGGAAGAATCTGCTACCAGGTGATGAGGCGTTGGTTGGTGAAAGAAGAAGACGAGAACTCGACTACGAAAGTGTTGAAGCTTCTGAACGAAATGGACAATGCGGGGCTGAGACCGAGCAGGGAAGAGCACGAGAGGCTTATATGGGCGTGCACGAGGGAAGAACACTACGTGGTTGGTAAAGAGCTGTACAAGAGAATCAGAGAGAGGTTCCCTGAGATAAGTCTTTCCGTCTGCAACCACTTGATCTGGCTGATGGGTAAGGCCAAGAAATGGTGGGCGGCGCTGGAGATCTACGAGGATCTTCTCGACATAGGACCGGAGCCGAACAACTTGTCTTACGAGCTTGTGGTCTCTCACTTCAGCATCTTGCTGAGCGCGGCTAGCAAGAGAGGGATATGGAGGTGGGGAGTGAAGCTTCTCAACAAAATGGAAGATAAAGGATTAAAACCGCAGAGCAGGCACTGGAACGCTGTTCTAGTAGCCTGCTCCAAGGCCGCGGAGACCGCGGCCGCGGTGCAGATTTTTAGAGCGATGGTTGAGAACGGTGAGAAGCCAACGGTGATCTCTTATGGAGCTCTCTTGAGCGCGCTCGAGAAAGGGAAGTTGTATGATGAAGCGTTTAAAGTTTGGAACCATATGATTAAAGTGGGGATCGAGCCGAATCTACACGCTTACACCATCATGGCTTCGGTTCTGACGGGACAGAGCAAGTTCAATCTCTTGGACACGCTTTTTAAAGAGATGGCTTCGAAAGGCGTGGAGCCGAGCGTTGTGACTTACAACGCTGTGATAAGCGTTTGCGCGAGGAAGGGGTCAAGCGGTGCTGCTTACGAGTGGCTTAGACGTATGAGAAGCGAGGGAGTTGAGGCTAATGAGATCACGTACGAGGTGTTGATCGAGGCGCTTGCTGACGATGGGAAGCCGAGGCTTGCTTATGAGTTGCTTTTGAAGGCTCAGAGCGAAGGGTTTAAGCTATCGGCTAAGGCGTACGATGCGGTTGTTAGAAGTGCTGAGAGTTATGGAGCGACTGTTGATGTTAATCTGTTGGGTCCCAGACCGGAGAAGGAGAAGAGAGGTTAAAGCAGTGTTTTGCGTTAGATTCTTGAGAGGAGAAGATGATGAAAGAGGTTTTATGTTGTGGATGTAACCAAACAACATTGTGTACACGAGAGAAGATGATGTAACAGAGTTTATATTGGATGATGTAACAACATTTGTGCAAGAGTAAAGAGTACTAGCCTACTAGGTTGTTGCATACTATACCGTTAAATGTAAGTATCCGAGTTGGTTATCGTAAACCGAACTGAAACCTGACTTCAAGTGGCTCTTAGTTTCAAGCTTTCGGCCCGTTATTATTTCAATGGGCTCATGTCGTCCGAATTATGTTGTGCACGTACATTTCCAGATTTGAATAATTTACAAATTTTGTTTATATTGTTATGAAAAGTATATTATTCGCTTATAAACTCAAAACACTTAACGGAATAATCTATTCTATTAATTCTTCAACATGTCCAATTGATAGTAAGTTATGTTCAAATAATTACAATCAATTATTTCCATCTATCTTATTAAAACAGAAACATTATGTTGGACCTAACATTGATTTTGTAAGTTTTTAAATTAAATACACCTTTATACTTTATAGTTAAACCTACATTAAATCACTAATGTTCCTTTCTTTATACTATTATTCATGTTTCCAAACAATATACTTATTTCTTTATACTACTATCAATGTTTCCAAACAATATATTTTTTATACTACTATCAATGTTTCCAAACAATACAATAATTAATCTTAGTTATTTTATATATATCATTTTCTCTTTAAAATTTTGTAGAAAGGTTATAATTTCATAAATTGCAAAATAGTGAACTTTAAAATTTGAATGATAAGATTACAAATTATGAAACTATTACAATTTAAATCCAATTAGATTACATATCGGTCATCCATCAGTTCAATCGGTTAGTCTCGGGTTTTAGTGATTTTTTTTAGTATAAATATTTTAAAAATCTAAATTGAATTGTCAGATCTCCGGATTAACCGGTATAATCATAATCGGGTTGAATTTAAAAACACTGATTTAAATGCAAAAATATTTTAAATACACACTCTTTAAAAATTACCAAAATATTTGTTAAATTATTAGTAAAAATTTTCATCGTAAAATATTCCGCGCTTCCAAAGCGCGGGTCAAAATCTAGTGTTTTAATTAAACTGCAAAACCTGTAACTTTCTATTCGCTGTAAAGAAAAAAATGTAACTTCTTCTGTCCACATAATTCTCGGTGCCTACTTCTTTCTAATTTGACTTTTTTGCATGTACAGTACATATATGATATATATACGAATTATCAATCACAGCAAGTTATCGTACATATCTGATGTATATATACGATATATAATTACATTTTTTTTTTTGGGTTGATTCCAAATGCAAATTGTTAAAATACTGAAATAATGATTGAAGTCTGAAACATACTATTCGGTTATGTTATTTTTTGTAAGTATTATTCCGTTAAAATTTTCGTACTTTAAATATGATTTTACTTAAAGTTAATGAATACCATATTAACCCATTTACATAAATATATTTAACTTTTCTAAAATAAAGTTTTTGTATTTTCAAAATTTAAAATATTTTTTAAAATATTATTTAAAAGTTAAATATATTTATGTAAATGGGTTAATATGGTCTAATATAAATAATTTTAAATAGTCTAAAAGACTTTATATGAGACAATTAATTATTAAGGATGCAAACAAATAACTCTATTAGATTTTAAAATAAATGTAAATGATCTATTCTATTAAAACAAGAAGAACATGACATATTGATATAGGCGTTGTCCAATTATTTTAATACAAATACTAGATTTTGACACGTCCTTAGAAGAGTAAATATATTTTCTGTTTTATATTTTGTTTTAAAATATAATTTTTATATTTGTGTGTGTTTTAGTCATATTCGTGTAGTTCATTGTATAATATATTTTTAATGATTAATACGTGATTTTAATATTTATATTAAAATAGTTGGACCACACATATATCAATAGGTCATGTTCCTGTTTATAATCCATCATTTTGAAGGACGGGTATAAAACATCTTATTAAATATTTAAGCCAAATATTATACAAAGAAAAACAAAAATATGAATAAAAACACAAATATAAAAATTAAATTTCTAAAGAAAATGTAAAACAAAAAATATACCCGCCCTTTTAAGAGCAGGTCAAAATCTAGTTACGATTTAAAATTATGGCACTCAAAGTTATATAATTATAAAAATTACAATGATTGCAAAACTCCAAACACTTGACGGAAGCAACATTGTCTTTTATCCCAACAACTACAGTCACCATGATTTTTTTAAAAATATGTTTTGAACTTAACTTATGTTGGCCCGATCAAATATCTTCTTAAGAAAAAATATAATATAGTTCTCGACATTTTGGAAGATTAGATTACTTAGTTGTTTTTGTTTTTCTTCAAAAAGAAAAAAAATCAAATTCATGATTTCGAATGAAGTAGGTGTACTTTTTATTTTTCTTTTGTAAAGGTAGAGGTAGGTTCAGTTTATTTTGAAAGTCATTGTTAATTTGAAACGGGTCAATTTTCATAACTTTTCTTTATATATATATGTTTATTTCATTTTCATGAAAGGCCGCATTGACCTAATTCACCTAACTATAAAAAACACATTGATAGCATAATGTCATATATATACTATTTAATTAATCCAAAACTTATTGTGTTGCACATGTAGAATTGCTTTGCGGTCTATGTTATACCCGTTTTATTCCAAGACTTTTTCAGTTTCTACGTCTCCATATATATAGTTTTAACTTTCAGAATATACATATATGCATACATTTTACATGAGAAAATATACATCATCGCGCGTCCGCCATGCATAAACACATCTTACATACATGAAACAAGGCTACAAATTACTTGAGATTATTTATATATTTATAGATTTATATTACAATGTTATATCACATTCTGTCATCAAAGGAAAAGATTATCATCAAGATTGGTGAAGAAGTCCCATGGTACCAAAGGATCCGTCATATAGGTCAAGTCCCATTGCTCTAAAGAAATTGAATCTTCTGCAAAATTCGATGAAGATTCACTTCTTGAAATGTTACTATATAAAGAAGAAGACGAGATAGATATCTCGTTGGCTTGCATTTCGAATAGAGATCCGATGTCTACTTCGTCTTCGAGAGTCTGTTCTTTGGTTTCTTCTCCTTCCTTGATGGTAGAACACATGTTTGGTTTTGTTATCTGGTTAGATTCGGTTTGGTCGGTAATATTATTCATTGGTTCACGCGTAGCCGGATCTAAACCAAGATGTTTCATCTTCTTCTTGATCTTCGTATTCCAATGATTTTTTATCTCGTTATCCGTTCGACCAGAGAAATGAGAGGCAATTTTAGACCACCTACAACGTCCAAAGCATTTCATTAAGCATGTAATAACATAAAGGCGTGATTAAAGGATTCAGCATATATAACGTGATTATAATAACACTTCATATTACGAGTCTCATAACCAACTTACCAAAAAAAAAAAAAACTTACCATGCAATAGTATTTGCGTCAAACTCAGTTTTTTTCTTAATTAATTTATTAAAAAATAAATTAATTTAATGAAGCTGACTAAAGCATATCGGACCTAAATCCAAGAAAAGTGCAACATTTGGAGAGTAATTTCATTTGCCAAAAATCTTGTTTGATATAGAGTAACGAAAACATACGATAAATAAGTAAAATCATCTTTCACAAGAAAAAAAATCATCGGATACCGGTTGCCAAGTTGAGAGTGAAGTTCCATAATACGTTCTTCTTCAGCATCAGTAAAACCACCTCTTTTAAGATCGGGCCTCAGATAATTAATCCATCTCAGTCTACAACTCTTCCCACATCTCAGCAAACCTTCATGCACACGTAAACATTAAACACACAAAATAACATAAGAATAAAGAATAAACAAGAAAAACTTTAGTCAAAAAAACAAACAAAATAACCTATTTATGAATGCATATATGGCATACACATATGTTTATGCAGGGATAAACAGATAAGTACCTGCGAGTTTTGGAACAATTCTCCAGCAGTGGATGCCATTGTTAAGAATGAAGTTCATGAGTCTATGATCTTCTTCTATAGTCCATGGACCTCTCTTCAATCCAATTTTCTCACAGCAAGGTTTCCTCCCCATTGATCTTTTTTATCTTTTGCTAATATGTATCAAATGTAATACATATAGCTATAATGCTAATTTAAGCCAAAGCGAGAGATGTTTGTGTTAGCAAGAAAATATAAAGAAGAGAGCTTGGAATCAAGTCATGGGCAATACCTATAAATAATAAGATGTGAGTTGGGTAGAGCAAAGATTCCCTCTTTTGACAGGTCACTTACAGACTAAAAGACAAATAAATCCAAAGTTTATGCAAAACACTAATAAGTGAAGCAGTAAACAATGATTACGGAGACGCTTAAACAAAGATTTAGTGAGAAGTGTGTGAGGTTGTTTTAGAATAATATGAACTTGTCGACAAATTTAGATTTAGCTTATAATCAAGAGATATTAGGTTCCATATACCTACAAAAAACTAATATTAGCAAACT
The DNA here is from genome assembly GCA_019706035.1 of Raphanus raphanistrum subsp. raphanistrum. Taxonomy (NCBI): domain Eukaryota; kingdom Viridiplantae; phylum Streptophyta; class Magnoliopsida; order Brassicales; family Brassicaceae; genus Raphanus; species Raphanus raphanistrum. The sequence goes on along the minus strand of CM033982.1, from coordinate 2,680,028 downwards.
ACCCTAACACTATTATTGACACTATTGACAAATCTATAACTCAATATTGCCCCTGCCCAAATGATCTGCCCTGCCCAAATGATCTCAGCATTCTCTCTCCTTCCCTCTTTCGTGTCTCTTCACCAAACAATATTCTTCCTTTCTCTTCTTTTATTCTTCTTCCATTTCATCTCCATCTCTACTTAAAATTAAGAGTCTCCAATTAGACAGACTCTAATTAATTAAGATCTTCCCAAATTATTTTCTGGCTTTTCTGTTACTTGCTGGATTGATTCAATTGGTGAGGAAATTAACTATATTGGAAACTTTTTTTTCTTGTTCATCCATTTTTCCAGTCGAAACAGAGATGGTTTTTTTCAGAACTCGGAAATCAAATCCCGGAAGTTGATGGCTTGGTGAAGACCACGAAGATGATGGAGGTGAGTATAGTGAGCAGGTAAATTTTTTGGTTAGCTGTTACAAAACATGGTAAAAAAAATTACAATGATTTATAAGATATTAATAAGTAGCTGACATTGGGTGATACATAATTTATTAAAATGATACGAAATTGGTTACCGGTCTAACAAGTCACATAACATTGCACGTCAAAACTTAGCAGTTACATTTTATATAATATGTTTCCGTTAACCGACATATGCTTTGTTAGCTGCTATAAAACATGTTATCGTTGTTTTAAATTGGTTGCCAAGATCTTAAAAGTATATATTGACACCTGATATATATTTTGTTAAATGGTAAGAAAAATATTATCGTGTTAATTTAATCATTAGAAAAATATTATCGTGTTAATTTAATCATTATCTATTGAACTAATATATTCTTAACGGTTAACGTTAAATATTTCAGGTTAGTGTTAAATGTCTATTGCTAACATACATGGTTTGTTAAATGATACGAAATTTGTTTCCGGTCTAACAAGTCACATAACATTGCGCGTCAAAACTTACCAGTTACATTTTATATAATATGCTTCCATTAACTGATACATGTCTGGTTAGCTGTTATAAAAAATGTTACCGTTGTTTTATATTATATTTTATCTCTTCTCTTTATCAGATATATTCAACATCGACATTATTGATGTAACAGTGACGAAGATGTAGAGTGGAGAAAATGGAGTAGATGGGAGATTAAGAAGATCGATTGATTTAGAAGAATTTTTAATTTTAATAGGGTTGAGAAAATTGGGAGAAAGAGATAAATGAGAGATAAATAAGAGATATATGTATCTGGGAAAGAAAGAGAAACATATAAAATTTTAGGGCAGGGGTATAATGGAAAAGGGGATGAAAATATCTACAGTAAATCCGAGTTTTTCTTGCTTTAGGATAGTTTCCTAATTTGCCGGTGATTTGGGTATATTCACCCAATTGACTCTATAATCAATTAGTTATCCAAGGGTGCGCTAAAGCAATACTTAAAAAATCTTACTGTTGAGTTGATGATATAGAAATGGTTTATGTTTACTTTAATTGGTTACTATAAATTAACTGATTATTGTTTTTTTTTAAGTTTGATTAAAATAAAAAAATTAAGATTTGTTTTGATTTATCGGTCCCCTCCTCCAGAACGTTGTGCTTATTCTGTCATCAAGGCATCTTTTATTTTTCAATTATTTTCTGTAAACATTTTGAATACAGTTGTTGTGAACATTTGATGCCTCCACTTTTTTACGTCATCATTTGTTAACTCTGGATTTAATGATTAGGCAACTTGCTTAATATAGAATGTCAATATTTACATTCGTTTGCTATAGATAAATTTACTAGTTATTAATGTTCTCAGTTAAGAAAAGTAGAAAACATGTTTGTAATAATATTTTATGTTATTAATAAGATACACTGGTTGGAACAAGTGCTTTTAATAAAAAATATTTTGGGTCAAAATTATATACCCCGAAGCTTACAAAAAAAAAACAGATAATTGTTGCTATTTAAGATGTATATACTAGTGTCTAGTGACTGAAAGTGTAGTGGAAATACTCAAACATTAATTGGGGCCCCAGCTTTTAAGGTAAATATTCAAAACACTATATCAATACTTCATCATAAACTATATGAGTTTTATTTTCATTTCATAGTTTATATAGAAATGGTATGTTCAATCATACTAAAATAAGTTTCACAGTAAAAAGTAAATAACAGGAAAAATTTGCATTAAAAATACTAAAATTTGAGGGGTTTCGCGTTCATGCGCGAAGGAATATTCTCAGAGTACTCTAAGGTTTCAAATATATAGAAATCTATCTAAGCATATGTTATAAAACAATACTGAAATTTATAAGTCTATATGTCATAATCTACTATTTAATCGTGAACTACAAACCAAATGATTAATTTAAAAAAAAACGATCATATGTATCATCTAAATTGTATTATTCTTCTTTCCTTTATTAAAAACTTAATCCCTTATATACCTCATAATGGTATGTGTGAACATTCATTTTGCCTCAGACTACTATAGAAAACTATATTCTACTGTTTGTATTATGTATTAAGCTACTGTTTGTACTATGTGACTTTATACGGCCTTAGTCAACAGAATAACTATATTTTAATTACTTATCTTTTGCGAGGTGCATCATAATCTTGACGAAAACAAGATTGTAGCTAACCAAATATTCGATTTTGTTTTGGTTCACTGAACTGAACTACATTTTAGACTAATAGACAGTATTAAATACATGAGGGACCGTTGGCTAAAAAGTATAAGAGGGATGGGTCAGAAAAGTAATAATACGAGGGACCATAATTAAAAAGACGTCAACTTTAGGCCCACTAATAAACAAGCTTACGTTTGTAGCCCATAAGGCCCAGAGCTTGGAAAACTCTATTGGTGTGGGTGAAATCAAAGCCATGAAACTAAAAAAAGCAGACCGGCCTCGTAAAATGCACATACCGCAATTGCTTTTTGGGATCAGTTTAACAAAACCGGTTGAGCTAGAATCGATACCCAACCAATCCGAAACTACAGTATTTGGTTTAGTCAAGACACTTTCCTCGTTATGACGAACACGAACCAAATAAATTACATATAAATGGATGCCACTAACAAATTCAGACGCATCACCACGTTCACCTCTCTGTCCTTTCATTTTTTTTTAAATGTCTAAGCGATTAGCATGTAATGATAATGACTTAATGATCATTTCGACAGCAAGACTCGTTCTTATGCGTTGACTTTTAAATATACTAACCATTTTAATACAAACACTCACTCTCTATAAATTGAGTCCCCTTTCTCGATAGATCCCACAGAGAACAGGAAAGGAAGTCACCAGAGACGAAGAAGAAGGAGAAAAGAAGAATTCAAATGGCAGCAAGAAGTTCTTTGATCCGCTTTTCCTTCGTATGCATTGTCTTGGCCGTATTGGTCATGACTGCCGAGTCACACGCCGGGCACCACCATGGTCCGGCTATGGCTCCGATGCCTCAGGCTCCAGCTCCAGGTGCTCCGGCTCCAAGTGCTGCCACTTTCTCCGCATATCCTCAGCTCATCGCCACCGTGTTTGTCGGTGCATTGTCTTTCGTCTTCTAAGATGTGTTTCCATTCATTTTCCGAGTGTGTGCTCTCCTGAGTTCTTAACTATTTTAAACATTTAATGTCTTCCTTGTTTTTTGTTTGTTCATAACAAACAAAGACTGTGATGTTCTGTATCTATCTATCACAATAATTACTATTTATAACAAAAAATTCTCGTTTTATGTTTTATCAAATTATCTTCATTTATACCAGATCATCTCGCCGGTGAATTATAATGGCTCGTTGAGGCATGTTGTGTTTCATAATTTTTTAGAAAGACGTTTAAGCATGCGTTAGCTTGGACTTTTTAAATGCCTTTAGTTAATTCTATAGCATTGAACTCATATAAAAGTATAAAGCATAAAATATATCCAAAGTAAAATGAATATAATGAGTCTATCAAAACAACATAATGAAATGCAGGCCTTAAGTTCAATTATGGGCATGGTTCAGCAGAATGAAGGGTGCTTAGAAATTTGATAAAAAAAAGGGTGCTTTGGAAACTTAAAATTGAGTTTTAGACATTGGTTATGTAACCAATGAGTATCTCTATTTCAGCTGCTAGAATAATGACAAGCTTTTTATATAAGTTTCATGGATAATAAATATCTCCAAGCATCACGAACAAGATTAAAAAAAAACACCAGAATGCTAAATTCTGCAGCCACATTTTTTAAGTACAAACTCTACTGAATCAAATGATAGCAAAATGAATAAAAGCTAGACAACTTAAACTCTAGTAACAACGTGTAACGTTAACAAGTAGTGTTTCGTTTCTTCTCAATGTCCGTCCATCTCAATAGTTACAAGACTCATTCTTATCAGCTGACTCTGCATTGTATCCACTTACCATTGTTATTCAATCTCTCTCTCTATCCCCGACTCTTTCTCACCAATTTTAATTGATGTTCTAGCCTTATACTCACTCAAAAGACATAAGATAATTGAATAAATAATCAAAGTAATTGTGGGCATGATGACTCAACAAAGTAATGGGTGTGTATGCATGCCTGATTCTAGGTATTGACTTTGCGTTTGTCCACTAACCATTCTTATACATACAATCTCTTTTTCTCCGACTCTTTCTCTCCATGTTTAATTAGTGTTGTAGCCTTCTTCCACTTGAATTGAAATAAGGGGGATTGATTCATTCCAGGCCATACGATATAGTAATAATAATGGGCCTGACTCAAACAAAAGTTAAAAAGCCCAATAAGCGTTTCTTATGATTCGGCGTCTGCCTTATCCGTTTGGCTCATCTTCTTCCTCGCCTCTGAAGTTTCAGAAAAAAAACACGAAGGAAGAGGAAAGACAGAGAGAGAACAATGGCGCAGATGGTTGCGATGCCCGTAGCCCACTCCCTCTCCCTCATTTGCAATTGGACTAAATCAAATCCTCTCACTCGCAACACTCTCGCTCTCCCACCTACTAACGCTCCCACTGTAATCATTTCCAAAAGACTCTCTCTTTCTCTCTCTCTAGCGTACGATTGTTGTGATTGAAGTGCTCAACTTTGATTCCTCTTTGTGTTGAAAATGCAGAAGCAGAGTCTGAGCATCAGATGTGCTCGTGTTGGAGGTGTGGAGATTCCGAGTAACAAGAGGATTGAGTACTCTCTCCAGTACATTCATGGGATTGGTCGAACCAGGGCTCGCCAGATCCTCGTTGATCTTCAGATGGAGAACAAGATCACCAAAGACATGGCTGAGGAAGAGCTCATCATTCTTCGTGATGAAGTCTCCAAGTACATGATCGAGGGTGATCTGGTATAACTTTTACTTTCTTTGTGTGTTGAGATTGGAGAATAACTTTTAGACTGAACTGTTGGTTGTTTTACTTTCTTTGTGTGTTGTGTAGAGGAGATTCAATGCACTTGCTATCAAGAGGTTGAAGGAGATCCAATGTTACCGTGGGGTTAGACACATCCAAGGGCTGCCATGTCGTGGACAGAGAACCAAGAACAACTGTAGAACTCTTAAAGGCAAGAAAATTGCTATTGCTGGTAAGAAGAAAGTTTCCAAGTAACCAACTCATCTGAATCTTTGATGTCCTGTAATAATACTCTTTTGTTCTGTCTCTAGTTTTCTCTGTTTAAAATGTGATTTTGTTATCTCCTGAAACTTGGTTCGAATTGAGCCTTTCCAGACTAATCTTCAGCTTTGTTATTGTTCCATTTCTTCCATCCATCATTCATGATCTTAAGTTCCATAGAAAGTTGGAAGCTGAAAGCTTTAGTGTTTCTAATGTCAAACCAAGAACAAACCTGAAAATCTGATCGAACCAAAATGGTTTATTCAAAAATCGTACATATACATCATAGAACACCCCCAAGAAATGAATAAAATTGAACTTTTGCAAGAGAAGATTCATAATCTTAAGTCGTCTACAATCCTATTCACAAAATCTTGCTACATACAAAAAAAAAAGGAAGAGAATGAATGATAATAATAATAACAGTGGTAAAATCCTCAGTAAGAGAACTCATGGCCACGTAGAGAAATGTATTTCTTAACCCATATAGCAATATCTTCGGCGCAGGCCTGTGCCTGAGGAGTCTTGAGAAGCATATCAAGCGTTGCAAACTCATGAACCGCGTCTTTGTATTCTAAAACCGGAGAATCTACGTTTACCTTTCTAAGCTCCTCTGCATAGGCAATGGCTCGATCTCTCATCCAGTCGTGCTCTGCCACTACTGTGAGAGTTGGAGGCATTAGCTTCAGAGGCGGTCCGCTGCGGTTATGGGCAAGTGGGTTTGCTGCCGGGTGGTCAAAGTCGAACTCTTTCTCTGGTAAGAAGAGTTTCCAGGCGAGAACAGAGACGGGCTTGTCGTAGAAGTAGGAGTTTGCCAGCTTTATTTCGGATTGTGTTGGGTTGTTTCCGATGAAAAATGGGTACATTAGAACCTGTGCAACGACTTTAACAGGCTCTAGAAGTTTCCCAGCTTCCACTGCTTTCCGCGCTACGTAGTCTGCTATGTTCCCGCCACAGCTCACCCCGAGAAGAACACATCTGCGTTAAAGACTATAAAAGTTGAGAAACGCAACTTGATATGAGGTTACAAAGGTAGATAAGTGTCTCTAACTAGTTCTCCTTAGAACTTTTGTTCCTAGTTAATCCTATAGCCACTTGGAACTATTCTAAACATCTCATCTGCCGAAACTGTTCCAAATTCCATAAATTTCTGCAAACAAATATCAATATTAGCTGAAACAATCTAAACCAAAGCGTGTTCTACTTCCAATAAACATAAGCGCTTCATGAACACATTAAAATCCAAATATTTAAAGTGGACATTATATAAACCTTGAGGAGCAATTAACTCTATGGTCGATTACAGCTTTTACTTTAAGTGTCTCTAGCTAATAATACCCTCTTAAATGTTTATACTTTGTTTGTCTTTACGCAAACACAGCTGACAAAATCTGTGTTAAAACCATAAGGAGGCAAACAGCTGTTTGACGTGAGATTGCAAGCAATGGAAGATCAGCTTATCTAAGTCCGGCACAACAGTTAAAACTACTCTAAAGATCTAATCTTTGCTAAATCTGTCTAAATCTGTCTAATCAATAATATTTGCTGTAACAATCTAAAAGCAAAAGATACACTAAAAAAAAACACAAACCTGGAAGGATCAGCATGAGCAGCGAGCCAAGGCTCAACCATAGAAGCACCAAACGCATCAACAATATGTCCCTGCTGCCCATTCATCTTCTTCAACTCAACGCCATTATTAACACGCCGATTGCTATTATTATTATTACCACCCAAAGACTTACAACAATCAGCCAAGTTCGCCTGTTTCCCGAGCCAATGCAGCACCTTGACACCATCCTCAAACGCCGCGGGGTACCGATTCTCCGGGGCCAACCTATACCCCACGGCCAACACGATCACATCGCACACTTTCGCGATCCTCCTGCAAAAGAAGTCGTTCGCCGCCGAGTCCGAGCTCCCGCTCACCCACCCCCCGCCGTGAAACTGCAGCATCACCGGCAGTTTCCTCGAGCTCCTCTTCGGAGACGGCGCGTACCCTCCGTAAGGCTCTAGGTTCTCGCCTCCGTAGCTGTTCCTCCGAGACTCCGGCGGAGAGGAGTGAGGGGCGTTGTTGTAGCTGTGTCTCCGATCGGATCTGGGCTCGGCTGGGGAGGAGAGGGCGGACTCGGGGAGGAAGATGCGTACGGAGAGAGAGGTCATCGGATCGATGTGGATGTCTTTGGTGGCGACGCCGTCGGAGAAGGAAGGGTTCGCGGCGGAGACGGATTCGTCGGATCGGGTGGAGACGCCGAAGGGATCGGGTAAGGGGGCATGGTCAGCGGGAGAGATCGAGATCAGGTTTTGGAGACGGTGTTTGAGGAGTAGCTTGAAGAAGACGCTGTAGAGTTTCACAGCTACGCTTGGCATTGATAATTTGCGTCTTATGGAGGTCTCGCTTAGGGCTCCTCCGAGTTGGAATTGAACGGAGAGACTGAGATCGAATTTGTTTGAAAGATTCAAAATTGATTAAAGCCCAGTTTCGGGTTCTATGAATTCGAGTAATTTACAGAGAATATAAGAAAAATGATGATGACGAAGAAGAAGAAGACGATAGATAGAGAGAGATGATTGTGGACGAAGTGTCGTTGCCTATTGGTATGAGAGAGGAGAAAATTATCAGCTGCAACGCGTTCACCCTAAGTTAGAAAGTTCTGTCTCGCTTCTGAGTTTTGTACGTTCTAGATACGTACATTAGCTTAAAGTTTTTTTCTTTGCGTATATATGGAATGAGATTCCGAAACTATTAAATTATAGAGATTGGCATTTCATTATGGTTCAATCATGGACTTATATGGCATAGAGACAGCTCTATAAATGAATTATTTTATTAAATAAAATCCATTACTAACCCGTCTTCGTTACATACTTACATTCAGTTTTGAAGCTGAAATCTTTGTTTTTGTTGATCAAAAGCTAACTTAAATTTGGGAATGTAACAAAGTATGCTACCTTGAATTTATCTTCCCATAATTGTTTGACCATCTTAGCTTAATTAGTTAAAATGGTTGATAATTTTATTCAATGTTCAAATGAAAATATGTAAAAAACTACAAGAGAAAAAAAAAGAGCATGAAAAGTGAAATAATATGTATTTCCCTTATCGATCAATGTACAGATACAAGTGTTTAAATACACAGAATATTGTTATCTAGTTACACTTTACAAGGGATAGTAATCTAGGTAGGTATTGACTCCTAGATTCTCGGATGATATGTTGACAATATCTTTCACCCTCCCTCAGTCTTATCGTCAGGTGGCTGAACGGAAAGACTGGACTTGAACTCATTGAATAAGGAGGATGGTAGACCTTTAGTGAATATGTCAGCATACTGAGATGATGAAGGAACATGTAGAACTCGAACTTGACCCATAGCCACCTTTTCACGAACAAAATGTATGTCTATTTCTACATGTTTGGTTCTCTGGTGCTTAACCGGATTGTTGGACAAGTAGACAGCGCTTACGTTATCGCAGTAGACCAGTGTAGCAGAGTTGAGTGGACACTTTAGTTCAAGGAGGAGGTTACGTATCCAACACGTTTCTGCAACTGCGTTTGCGACGCCCTTATATTCAGCTTCCGAGCTTGATCTTGAGACTGTTTCTTGTCGTTTGGAGGACCAGGAAACAAGGTTGTCTCCAAGGTAGATGCAGTAACCTGATGTAGACCGTCTGGTGTCCGGACAGCCCGCCCAATCCGCATCTGTATAGGCCGTTAGTGACTTTGAAGAAGATTTGTGAAGTTGCAGTCCATGATCGATTGTTCCCTGCAAGTAGCGAAGGACTCTCTTCATAGCGAGTAGGTGAGAAAGTCTTGGGTCATGCATGAACAGGCATAGCTGATGAACGGCGTATTGAATGTCTGGGCGTGTTAGTGTCAGGTACTGCAAGGCCCCTGCAATGCTCCGATATAGGGTTGCATCTTCAACCTTGTCACCATCATCTGCGGAGAGTTTTGACTTGAGATCCACCGGTGTAGATATAGGCTTACAATCCTGCATTTTAGCACGAACAAGAATCTCTTTAGCATAGCTAGATTGACTCAAGAATAAACCTCCATCTTTGTAGTCAACTTTTATGCCAAGAAAGTAAGTAAGTCTGCCATCATCGGACATCTCAAACTCTTGTTTCAGCATTGACGCAATTGTCGATCTGAGGCGTGGAGAAGATGCAGTGAGGAGTATGTCATCGACATAAAGAAGCAAGTAAGCTCTGTCCGGTCCTTTGTCGTAGACGTATAGAGAGGTATCACTGCTGGTTTTTGTGAACCCGATCTTTGCGACGAATTGAGAGAAACGAGCATTCCAGGCCCTTGGGGCTTGTTTGAGGCCGTAAAGTGCTTTATTAAGTTTGCAGACGTGATGTGGCTTAGTCGGATCAACCATTCCTGGCGGCTGATGCATATACACCGTTTCTTCTAGATTGCCATGGAGAAAGGCATTTTTGACATCTAGATGGTGGACCTCCCAGTCGTTTTGCAGAGCCAGATGTAGGACTGATCTGATGGTGACCGGCTTCACAACAGGACTAAAGGTTTCGTCGTAGTCCAAACCTGCTTCTTGAGACTTGCCGTTAGCGACCACTCGAGCTTTGTGGCGACGCACTTTGCCATCTGGACCTGTCTTATGCTTGTAAAGCCAAATAGCACGAATAATGTTAGCATGAGGAGGCCTAGGTACTAGACTAAACGTCTTATTCTTAACCAAAGCACCGTACTCATCACCCATAGCCGGGTTCCAGTTTGGATCAGAAAGAGCATGAATATGGCTTTTTGGTAATGGAGAGATGGAAGAAGTAAGAAATGAGAAGATGGATCTTTGTTTACGGGTTCCATCTTTGCTCCTTGTCGTCATAGGGTGACGTTGAATTGGATCTGGAGGCGGTGCGACAGTGGGGAGCAGAGGAGCGAGAAGTGGTGAAGTTGGCTTCATGGGCTGTTGAAGAATGTCTTTGAACAGAGGAGATGTCTCTGAAGAAGTTTCCAGAAACTTATAAGTGTTTGGCGAGTTGTTGAAAGAGGGATCTGCGAATGGAAAAATGGTTTCATCAAAGACAACATGACGAGAGATGATTATCTTTCTTGTTTTGAGATCAAGACATCGATAGCCTTTGTGGTTTGTGGGATAGCCAAGGAAGATTGATGGAGTAGATCGGGGGGCTAATTTGTGTAAGAAAGAGTGGTTGATATTTGGGTAACAGAGGCAGCCAAAGGTTTTAAGATGGTCATAGGTGGGCTTTTTCTGGTAAAGTTTTTGGTAAGGGATTTTGTTGTCAATGGAAGTTGATGGAAGAATGTTGAGAATGTGAACAGCTGTATGGAGAGCCTCCACCCAATAGATAGGTGAAATGCGGGCTTGAAATAATAGGGTTCTAATGGTGTTGTTGATGGTTCGAATCATCCTTTCAGAGCGTCCATTTTGTTGAGACGTATGAGGACAAGAGAACCGGAATGTAATTCCATTCGCAGAGAAGAAGTTGTGAAATTGTGAGTTGTTGTACTCCCCACCGTTGTCGCACTGCAATGATTGAATTGTTGTTTTGAACTGTGTTTTCACAAAGGAAAGAAAGTGAGTGAATTTGGTGAAAACTTCAGACTTGCGTCGCAAGGGATAAATCCAGACAAAGTGTGAGTAGTGATCCATAAAAAGAAGATAATATCGGATACCACTAATACTTGCAATAGGTGAAGTCCACAAGTCTGAGTGAACAAGTTCAAAAGGAGAAGAAACAACTTTATTACTGTCATGAAAAGGAAGTTTGAGTTGTTTACCCAGCTGGCAAGCTTCACAACATAAAGGAAACTCTCCTTTATTACATGAAATAAATTGAGAAGAAATCAAAGAACGTAAAGAAGCATTATTGACGTGGCCAAGACGTTTGTGCCACAGCGAGGGAGAAGAAACAATGAAAGCAGAAGGAGATGCCGGCGGTTTACTTTGACGACACGGAATGGAGTAGAGGTCTCCAGAGCTCTCACTGCGGAGTAGCGTCTTCTTGGTGTTGAGATCCTTAATAGAAAAACCAAAAGGGTCGAATTCGACCGAACACCAATTATCGTTAGTAAACCGACGAACAGAAATTAGATTTTTGATAATGTTTGGAGCAACATGAACATTATTCAAAGAAAGTGAGCGAGAAGGAGTAGGAAGAAATGAAGAACCGGTGTATGTGATGGGAATAGAAGAACCGTTACCGACAATGACTGAGTTTCCGGTGCAGTTTTTAAGAACAGAGTTTAGTATACCTGAGGTGGATGCAAGATGGGCAGTAGCACCGGAGTCCATGTACCAGTTTGCAGCTCCTGGATCTGCCAGCGTCATTGTGTTGAAAGCTTGGGCAAAGTCTGTGGTCAGTTGAGGCTGCTGAGCACTCGCAATGTGAGCTTGTTCTGGCCGCTGAGGCGCTGAACCAAGGATGCCTCTTGCATTCGTTTGTGTCCATGGAGTTGGATATTGTGGCCACTGCATCATTGCACCGGGAAAGAATGATTGTTGCCACGGCTGCATCCAGTTAGGCGCCCAGTTGTTGTTCCATGGACGTTGATTGCCGAATCCAGAACGTCCACGACCCCTGTGGTGTCGACCACGGTTGCCTCTGTTATTGCGGTACTGAGGCTTTTCTTCTGCAACTGTGAGAGCGGTAGATGATGATGGGGTGTTGTTGTTAATGGGTGCTTTCGTTCCTCGTTTGAGACGCGTTTCTTCGTTGAGGAGCATTGACTTGGCGTCGTCAAAAGAAGGGAATGGGCTCTTGTGCTTGATGACATTGATTATGTTGTCATACTTCTCGTTAAGCCCATTCAAGAGGTACAAAACAAGGGTTCGATCTGCAACAGGAGCATCAAGGTTAGCTAGGAGATCAGAGGTAGATTTCAGTTTTTGACAGTAGTCATGAACCGTGAGATCTCCTATCTCAGTTGTACGTAAGTCGTGATCAAGTTGTAGTGCACGGGCTTCTTTGTTGTTCCTGAACTGGTTCTCGATACGAAGCCAGATGTCACGTGCTGTTCCGCCAGTTTTGAAGATGCTGCGAAACAGAGGTTCGGCAAGGGTGCCGTACAGCCAGAGCTTAACAAGCCCGTCGCGTTTCTTCCAAGGTGTGTCATCGTCATTTGCTGGAACAGCGGTGCCATCAAGGTGTCCCAAAACGTCAAACGCAAGACAGTGGGTTAGGAGAAGTTCACGCCAAGCATCGTAGTTGTGAGCTTCGTAATCCAAGGAAATGGGAATATGGTGTTTTATGTTTGTAACACCGAAGGCTCTCTCAACGTTTTGATCAGCCATGATAGAGAATAGAGAAATCAGACCGAGAGGAAGAGCAGACGAAAGGAGGAGAAATCGAGAGTTAGAAGATTGAAGATAGAAGAAAAAAGATGAGATTAGGTCTCAGGAGCTTTGATGCTCTGATACCATGAAATAATATGTATTTCCCTTATCGATCAATGTACAGATACAAGTGTTTAAATACACAGAATATTGTTATCTAGTTACACTTTACAAGGGATAGTAATCTAGGTAGGTATTGACTCCTAGATTCTCGGATGATATGTTGACAATATCTTTCAAAAAGTTCCAAGAACTTTGGTCGCTCTTGGCGAACTTGACCCTGAATTAAAAATCAAAGACTCTAGATAGAATTGTGGAAGACACTGGTCGAATTTAGGATATTAAAGTCGCACTAGTTATTAATTAAAATAAACTAAAACAGAGTTCAGACACTAAAGTTCAAATTTTAGACACGGTCGGAAAGGCCCAGTGGACAATACATAGGCTTCTATCTAATCAGGTTGAAAACGAAACGGAGAAGACGCGACATACAAAAAAAGATTTAAAAAACTAGCGCGCGACGGAAAAGATTTTAAAACACACAAAAGAACAAAGATACGTTGTCCAGATTCACGATTCCAGTTGTCTTTGAGCCAAGTTTTGTTTCTTCAGGTTTACATAGAGAACTTCTGAGGGACAGTATCAAAATCGTCTCCAAAGTCATACCTTTGCCTTTCCCTTCCAACCTGAGATAAAATCGTCGACGGGTTACTCTGAGAAACTTAGGTTCCAAGACAGAACAGTCTATAAAACATGGCATTTAATTACCTTTCCCAAGTATAACGGATCACATGACAAGCTCTCATCCATGGCTAAGAGATTCTTCGACAGCCTAATTTTCCTGAAAATCATATAAACACAGAGCTTCCTTGATGCTATTTCTACTCAGACCCCGTCAATTCATATCTCTATCAATTTATTCCATGTGACAGTAAAGTACTAGGTTTGTAGACAGACCTTTGAATGACCGAATCCATTATCTCTATCATCTCACTGGTTTTATACTGCTCAGGGTCCTCCAGGAATCTGACCATTCCATCTTTCTGGTTGATAAGGGCATGTATCTGACCATCCTGGATCTGCAAGTTTTCAAAGAAAGCATCATAAAGCTTAGCTTTGGAAAAAGGAAAAGTGTGGGACACAAAAATACAGTACCATCTGAAGCACATGCATTTCCGCCTCCTTAGCATTAGCAAGTTGGACCATGTTGGCTATATCTTGAAGCGACAAGGTCAAGTACTTTTGAGTCAATCTCAGAATGTTCCGCTTGTAAAGGGATGACACTGCTTGCTTAACTAATCCGAGGTTCTTATCCTGAAAAGAGGTAAAACGGTAAATGAAGATCAATCAATGCAGCTATAGAGTGGATGAAGATTAATATCAGTGGTGAGAGTTTATGGGAGATTTAACCTTTTCAAAATCTGAGCTGTTGGCCACAACAACTGCCTCTAGTTCACTGATCTTCCCGTCGTTGTAACACATACCCACGTCAATGTAAGGCTGAGAAAAGAGTGAATGATAGAGTTATAAGCTTAATGTAGATCTAGCTAGTATAGGGTACAAAGCAGCTGAAAAATCCACTGGATTGAACTGAAAAGAACTCATCATATGGGCAAAATGAAGACGTCATCACGTAGACAAATAATAAATGCACAACTGATAGGGTTCAAACTTACTGTACAGCAGGTTTTGAAGTGACTCTTAGCTGCTGAAGAAGCGCACTTGGGGAGGATTGACGCTAAACTGCACAAGTTAAAATTAACACAATCTTATAAAGAACGTCACAAGATAAACCAATGCTAGAAGAGAAAATAATCAGAAATAGGTTATAACTAGCGAAACCAACATTACTCAAAACATCCAATGGATCAGGCTCATGGAATACGACACCTCCCACGACAGAAAACTAGATAAACAAAATAATCGAAACATAAACGCAGCCTTCACCTGTCCAGAGTGAATGAGAGTCACCAATATGTACTTTTTATACGCCTCAAGAGCTATGGCGTTGACAATATGCATTGGAGCAGTGACAACCTGGGTAAAAGCACTTCGATCGAGGTAAAACTAAAGCACAACTCCATGATGGCTAAAACATGTGAAAAGGTGAATAGAACGCCTTACATTGTAAAGAAGCTCAAATGCTTTCTGGAATCTCTTCAACCCAATGCATATCATTCCCCTGAAAAAAAGTGCAGAACAGATTCTAAGTTACTTCTGATATATTAACATAGTGGTCAAGAACGGAGAATCTCTAGGCTTACCCATAATAGCAATAGAGATAAAAATCTCTAGGCTGGTCAACCTCCAAGATATCATCACTAAGTACGGAGAAACCAGCTTTATAGCACTTCGCCAGCAAACACAGCTGAAGAAAATCTGGATGCAACGCAGTCAAACGTTTGGTGGAGACCTGAACCTTATGAACAGCTGCCAACAGTGGCGCCACCCCTCGTAAAGGATCTCTGAGCTCCAAAACTTTGTCTTTGAATCTCTTACAAAGAGAAACAACTGCAAGAATCAAAATAACAACATCAACATCAACATCAACATCAACATCATCATCATCATCATCATCACCCTAAAATCTAAAGATACCAACACACAGAGAGAGACGAGATTACATTTTTCGCTCGCTAGACGAATCTGCACAGCATCGCAAGAGTTGATGAACCGAGCAATCAACAGAACCACATCATTGGGCACTGGACCACACGTAAGAACGTCGCTGAAACAATCAAAACGTAAACAAAAAGAACAGATAAACCTCCTTGGAATCGATCAAAGCTCATCCCTCAGAGTAATAGAACTCACAGGAGATAGAGGTAGCCGAGAGAATGCTTCGAGGGGTCGAGCTGGTCAAGTGTAAAAAGCTGAAGATCCGAGTCGGCTCGGAGCGACTCGTTAGCTCCTTTCAGAACATCGTGAAGTGCGGATAAGTCCCTGGAGCTCGCTGATAGTCCCTGGATTGACTTTATCACAGCCTCTACCGTGCTCATACCTTCCGATCAATATAGAAAATTCCGACGAACGCAAAAACCCTAGTCGATCGCCTCACTCTTCTCTCTTCCTATCAAAAAAAGAAACTTTCACGACTGTTTAATTATCTCTGGTTCTTCTCCATAAGTAAGCTCGAGAGTACAAAGTCATAAACCGATTGCTAACCGTCTTCCAAGTTAGATACTATCCAAACGGTTTGAATACGGTTATTGTTCGGTTTAACTAAACTATTCGCTGGTCTGGCCTTTACCACCATTGACTTAACACGGTTTAGTTATCCAAACTGTTTAATTATCTCTGGATATTGTCATCAAAATCAGATATCATAGACCGGTGTGAATCGTATAAGAAATAACAGTGATCTAAATCAGATATCATCGGACCGGTATGAATCGTATAATAAATAACCGGTTCAGTATTTTTCGGTTTAACCAGACCACTCGCGGTTCTGACCTTTACAGAGTGTCAAAGCAATCAGCTTTTTTTTTTCTTCTCTCTCAGATTCAAAGCTGCTCTGTATAAATCTTAACGGAGAATAGCTGAAGCTTCGTAGAGTGGTGAAGTCGATGGCGGATTATCATTTCGTGTACAAGGACGTGGAAGGAACGTCGACGCAATGGGACGATATCCAGCGGAAGCTGGGGAATCTCCCGGAGAAGGCTCCGGCTTTCAAACCTCCGGCTTATACTCCGGAGAAAGACGAGTCTTCAGCTCCAAAGGACCAAGCTTGGTTCGATAAGAAAACAGAGGAGGAGCTTGAGGATCTTGAGGACGACAAGGATCTCGACGACGATCGCTTCCTCGAAGAATACAGGTTTGCAGAGATCAAATCGAACATTCTGATTTTGTATTTACCAATCTTCGTTGAGATCTGTTGTCATGTAGCTCGTTAGCTCTTGTATCCTCTGTTTTTTCTTTCTGGATCAAGCTCTGTTTTTTTATTCGATTTGTTTCGTAATGCCTGAAGAAAAGAGTTCTCCTTTATGTTTGATGTGGATGTTTTGATAGGAAGAAGAGGTTAACAGAGCTGAGAGAAGCTGCTAAAGTTAGGAGGTATGGATCAGTGACTCCCATCTCGAGCTCTGACTTCGTGCGGGAGGTTACACAAGCTTCTGCTGAAGTTTGGGTTGTTCTCTGTCTCTACAAAGATGGGTATGTTTTTTGAGATAATCTTGAGTTCTGACTTTGTCTTAATTAGAACCAATCACACCAATCTTATTATTACATGCTTGAAACATGAACCTTTTTTGTTCATTTTCTTGTTTGATATGATAGTTTTGCAGAGTGTGGGTTGCTACTGGGTTGTCTAGATGAATTGGCTGGCAGATACCCGGGAACGAAGTTTGTTAAGATTATATCCACTGATTGTATTCCAAACTACCCTGATTGCAATCTTCCTACCTTGCTGGTGTACCATCATGGGGCTGTTAAAGGAACCCATGTTGGCTTGAAGAGTGTTGGCCGTAGGTGCACCCCAGAAAGTAAGTTTGAAGCCTCCTTCTTCTTGTTTGACATCTGATTCTGTCTTTGTCCGATAAATATGGCATGTCTGATCTAAATGATGTCTGAACATGTTTGTTGCTTTTGTAGGTGTAGCCTTAGTTTTGTGTCAGTCGGAGCCAGTGCTTAACGATGGCAAAAGTGGAGATGATGACTCTTCAAGGGAAGCTGTGATGGCTGGAGTTCGAAGACAGTTCATAGAACGAGTGGTGAAAGACCATGAAGATAAGGACAATGATGATGATGGTTACAATAGCGATTAGATAACTCTTAAAGCTTCTCTATTTTTTCTCTGTTTGTTATGCTTGTTGCGGTTTTGTGACTGGTAAACACAAAATTGTTGACTTCATTTGTTATGTAATGCTTTCTCAAAAATCTTCTTGTTATTTGAATGAACCCAATCTTCTTATCAAGCAAAAACCCAACAACTATAAACACCCCTGACACAACAGAAGCACACTACTCTCTTTCTCAAAACTTCTTTATATACAAAAGCAACACTCTTAACACTGAGTCCCACAAATAGCTTCTCTTGTCACAAGTCTTATTCCCCTCACCCACATCTCTGCACCCACCAACCCACCTTCACACACAAAATGAACTTCTTTGTTTGCCGTAGTCACCACCCGGAAAATCCCTTCCTCCTCCTCCTCCACCGCATAGCCTTTCCCCTTGCGGTTCCTCCTGAACCGCTGGCTCATCCCAATCTCTACTTCCTTGCACACCACGTTTCTCTTTACAGACTTTCCCCAACTTAGTACTCCACTCGCTTCCAACATCTTCAATCCCTTCCCATGCGTCTTACCTTTCCCTCCCTTGGTGTGTTTCATCACAGTGCTTCCCTTTATCACAAACCTCCGAGACAACTCATTACGTATCACCTTCTCAGCATCACCAACCGCAAGATCCAGCAACGTTTTCCCCTTTCCATTCTTAGCATTGCAGTTTGCGCCACGGGAGATTAGGAACTCGCACATCTTCCCATGGCCTTCTATGGCCGCAAGCATCAAAGGAGTATATCCGTCTCCATCCGGGACGTCCAGACCGTATCCTTTCCCACTCAAAAGCTCCACAGCTTTGACGTCTCCACGCCTTGCAGCACAGTGTAGAGCGTAGAACCCTCCCGCCATGTTCCTGTTGTCTTTCTCGAGAGCAAACTCGAGCATCACCTTCTCGATCATGTCGAGGTACCCGTTCTTCTCGGACAGAGAAACAACTGTGTCACCAGATTTATTGAGAAGCTTCACGTCTGCACCTGCGTAGACCAAGACCCTGAATGCTTCAATGTGGCCGTTCATTGCAGCTAGCATTGCTGCCGAGAAGCCTTCCTCGTCTTGATAGTCTAGGAAGACTCCTTGAGCTTTTACAAGCGTTTTAAGCGCCTCTGCGTCTCCTGCTTCAGCTACGTAAAGCAAAGGAGAGAACACTGAAGCGTTGCTTGAATATGGAACCACACAAAACCGGATCAGTTCAAGAACTACTCTTTCTAATCCGAGACACCACTTGCTTGATTCCGCAACCAAAACAACAGAGTGGCCAGACTTGTTCACTAAGCCGAAATCAGCACCAGCGAGGGCTAGTACCTTTACACACTCTGAATGTTTGTGTCTTGTTGAGATCAGAAGAGCTGTGTCCTCATCATCAGTCTTTGAGTTTATATCACAGCCAAAGCCGACTAGTTCTTGTATGATCTCCACTGATCCGTAACGTGCAGCAATATGGATCGGTCGGAGTTCAACGCCTCGTGAAGTTCTGATAGGAGTTTCTGGATCTGCGCCACAGTTGAGGAGGACTCTGACGGCTGCCTGACTACCGCAGAGGACAGCATGATGGAGCACAGTCCGACCGTTGTGAGTAGCGTTTGGTGATTGGACTTTGAGCAGTAAACGCAATATGTCACCGCTGGTTTCAAAGAATTCTACAGCACACCAGGTTAAAGGGTACGGCTCAGCCACTCCAGCTCCCACCCGGAGCTCTTCTCCAGTGTTAGTGTCCCATGACCATGCTCCAAGCCTCACCATGATATCTGTCTTGACACCAGCCTGTTGCAAATCATGTCTTAGGTACCTACTCTCCTTGCAAGGACTTTGTGTTAAGAGCTTTCGTATTAGATACCTGAAGTAGCAAGCGGACGGCAGAGACCTGCCTGTTGACAATGGCAGCAACAAGAGCTGTACAGTCCACGTTTGTGTATAGAGAAGGCTTTGAAGATTGAAGCAGAAGCCTATCCGTTGAATCAGCATTTACACCGCACTGTAATGAGCCAAGTACATAAAAATGTCTTCTGTAAGATGCCTACTGAAAAACTCTGAAGTGGTCAATTATGAAAAACCACAAGATGAAGAACTTACTTTGAGCAAGGTCCCTATAACGTCTACAAAACCTCTGCAACAAGCAGTGGCTAGAGCGTGCACGGCGACCTGAGGCCTAATAAGATCAGTTCCCATAAGCAGCTCAGCGAGCCTGGGGCGTCCATGAAAGCTCGCTCCCATTAGAGCTTCCTCACAAGCCGGCTGAGAAGCACCAGCTTTGAGTAGAATCTCAAGTACCTCGATATGACCTTCCCTTACAGCTACAGTCGTTGCAAATCCCCTGAAGAGCTTCTGGTTCACGTCGGCTCCAATGTTCTGTGATATCATATTGGAGTAAAATGTCAGAAAACTGTAAATATTATACAGTAATTTTTAAAAGACATACACTGCTAAGTACTAAGGACCCCACGTATGGGTAAGAACAAGAACCAGAAGAAGACAAACAAAAAACCTGTGTATAATAGCAAGTCCTGTGAATAATTGAAACGAATCTACAAGAACATAAGGGAACAACACTGACGCAAAAGGAACATGGCTTGGCTTGATCATAGACATCTGATGGATGATATAAATGGAAAGAGAGGAAGTATGCGGAAAAAGTATTCATGTACTTTCAGATGCAGCCAATGACAAGTGACAGGACCATATGGGGGGGCCTCAGGTTCTGTTTAATGAATTATGACACAACACTTGTCGTACTAAATAGCATAAGTTCCTTTCAAGAAACAAGAGAATCAAATCAAAGCAATCAATTATCACTACAAAACAAATAGTAAGCTTTGGAACACTGTTGTGTCTCCCAATAATTATAAACGAAGATCCAAGTTTGTACTTTTCGCCAGATTTTACCTCTAAATATTAACTACCAGTATATGATTAAGCATCTAATAGCAAATCCAGCATTTATAATTAGAATTTCGTAAAAAGAGCAAAAAGATAAAGTTGTGTGATTTGAATCTTGATAATGATGCCCGTCTTATATGCAAATCTGATTCGGTTAAGGATACAATCTTTCTGTGTATGTTTTTTATAAAACATTTTTGCACAGCTTGGAAGATTCCTCCAGTAAAACCCCTCCCCAGTGAGAGTGAAGCTAGTCAACACACTATGAATTTTATAAACTTGCACGGAATCCAATCCATGTTTTCTTAAATATTTAAAAGAAAATGGTTAGAGCTATAGCTTACTTAAGCTAGGCTAAATATAAACAAATACAAATATACAAGTAATTTAATGGGCGCGGCGCAGTTATTTGATCAAACTTTGCAGATAACAAGTTCTCTCGTATGTAATAAAGCAGAGGGATGTTATTGGTGAAAAACAAAAAGCATGGTCCAAATTTTAAATTCCGAAAAAAATGAAAAAGTAAAGAAGAGTATTAACAGTTTTAAACTCAGTAAAAAGAAACTGTTTTTTTTTTCTGATTCAAATCAAAATGTAAATGCGAATTACTGAATGTGTGTCTAATGAGAAAAATAACGGCGAATCGTGTAATATTAACGGTCAACGGTTTCAAAAATCTTAAAGCTAGAGAAGACGTTACCAGTAAGCTCTTCACGAGTGGAACGTTTCCGAAACTAACGGCGAGGAACAGCGCCGTCACGTCGGTTTTGAATTCCTCGTACTCCACTCTGATCTCGCTCGCTGATTCGTCGCGGACCACGACCTCGCTCCTCCTCGTCTTCAAGCTGACGGCGCCGACGAAGTTCACGTCGACGAGCGGATCGGCGATGTGATCCGACGCCGTTTTGGTGTCTCCGCCGAGGATGGCGTCGAGGAGACGCTGCGATGCCTCCGCCTCGTAGTCCATCGGTACGACTTTACCGGAGAAAACCGTCATTATTGTCGGAGTTAGGATCGTTACAGGGTCGTTGACCAAAATGTTGGAAGCTGACCAAAACGGCGTCGGTTTTTACAGAGGATCGTGTTTTTCGTCTTTTTTAACAGACGCGAGGCTCGAGAGAGAAAGAGAGGGAGAGGACTTGAAAAGGAGTGAGCGCCAGGGATGTGGAAGATGAGTGTGGAGAATTTATTGACGCGGATTTTTTTGTTTTACAGCTTTAACCCGCGGTTTAAAATGAGGGGGGTAATAAATGAGAACCCGTGCTGTCTCGTTTTTAACCGTGGGGGTACATACTGCGTTGTGCTCACTGGTTTGAGCAGAAAAATAATCAGAACTGTTAACATTAATAATGTAAACAGTTTAAGACTATTTGCAGACTTTCGAATATGTTAATTTTGAATTATTTGCACAAAAGGAATAAAATATTTCAGTGAGCAGGAATATTAATGGATATAGGATAGACACTAAAACAACTTAAAATATTTCTGTGTCAAAACAAAACTTTTTGGGTTGAAGTTGGTATGAAATTATCTAAATGATAATGATAAATATATATAGCAGCACAGAGAAAATACATAGAAACGAATCAAAAAAAATAGTTCATATCAAATTTAGGTAAGTATTAGTTGGGAAATATATATAAGACAGAAGTAAGAATACTATTGAAATGTGGAATAATAAGGGAAAGTTAGATAAGACTGTAAAGACATTGTTGATTTTGATAATACAGAAACTCATCAAATTCAATCAGTATTTACTTGTTTGTCGATTTGTTCAATGAGTCCATACTCCTTTGTTTACTCCTCTAGCAACAATCCTTGTCCAGCTAAATGTCTCAGACTATGTTTCTTTGGTATCTATCTATTTTATATTGTTTGGGTATTAAATTCCGATATTTGGCCATGTGTTTTTTGGCCTTATAGTAGATGCATCGCAGTGAATTAATGGTGTTTTCTTAAAAAAAATATATGTGACATGCCAAAATAACCAATAGTTTTATAATCAGATAAATATCTTCATCACAATTATTACTCTTCTTCGTTTTGTCCTGGACGATGTATATCGAGTAGAGTACAGATCATAGTAGTAAAAACAATGGGCGATTAAAATTAAATGCAAGAAGAGATATAGAAGTGATGTAAGTGACTGTGAGATCTTTGGAGGATGCAATGAATATCAAAGTGTGGTAGAGAGAATTCTAGAGAAGTCGGTGGAGATCCATATATAAGGGATCGATATAGAGGACCATACCTTCGTAATATCGTACGTACGGCAAAGACGAGACTCGTCACATGAGGTTGACTCCTCATCAACCGTTAACAGTACTAACTCGTGCAATACGTCTATGTAGATATGACTATTTTGCTTTACTCAATGCTGCCCACATCTAGCTGTATCGGAATTGACGGCATGCCGCATGCTCGTTTGAGCTCAACCAAATAATTTGTTAATTATTTTAGGATATGGTTTAAACGAAGGACCCTTGCATGAAAATGAGTTGCCCAAAAGAACGTGATTCATCTAGTTTGGAGTTTCATGTCGCGGAAAGATCTCGTGATCCAGGCTTCCACGTGAAACTTACATGTTAGATTCCACTTAACAAGTTGAATATATTATAATTGTGTAAAATGTCCAACTTAGTTTGTCTGCAAAACACTACTCGTCGTGACATCAGACACATAAAATATTCAGAATCCAAATCCTCACATTTGTCTTCGTAATTAAGACAGTGTAAGCAAACAAAAAGGCCTTGGAAAATTATCAAGGTGGCAAAAGGAAATTAAATAACTTGCACCAAACATCATAGGACTTTTCAAAAAAAAAAAGATCAAAGGCCTGTGACTTTTTCAGTTTTGAAATTTGAATAGGATAACAGAAGACAGTAATGAATGATTATACGTGTAATCAAATATTTCAAATTCATATTTGGCGTTAGAAATATTTAATTGGTTTGCTTCAATCTTAAAGTTCCATGGCGCAAGCAAATATCATGTCTCTAATGATCTACTTTAATCTTCAAAAAGACATTTAATCCTACCTTAAAGCAAAATGACTTATCCTTTACCTTCCTACCGAAGAGATAATCCTCAAATCAATTAAATTTGAGATTCAAATTAATTTGTACAAATGGGCCACATAATGTTCTCGTAATCACATCAAAATGTATTCTTTAAGTTTTCTTTTGCTTTTGAGCTTATATATGTGTTAATTGCTAATATTCAAAGTTGGTATGCTGCTCTAGAAAGCGATCATGGGTAGTACTGTTGCATACTTTGCTCATAATAAAACCAATTATGATCTTATCGAAAAAGTGTTTTTCTTTTTCATTTCATCGATTAAAATAACTACCACGATAACTACCAACAAGATTAACTTCCTTTTAGTCTCTAGATGCCTTTTTTTTTGTCACAGCCTTTAGTCTTTAGATGCCTAAAACCCATATCAAAATATAAAATTTTGCGCGGGGAAATATTTGTTCTCTGGAGCATTAAACCAAAGCCCGTGAGACATATATATGGATCCGTGGGCCGGAGAAATCGAACCGACGCCTTTTTGTTTGAAGCTGATGGAAGAGCAGGTGGGAAGCTGAGAAGTGTTATGCATAAGGGATTGGTTTGGGACAAAGGAAAGGAGCAAACACTATGGTAACTTTTCGTTTTAGTTCATTAGGGTACATCTGTTCTTTGTTGGTTTAGATAATGAGCAAGGGATGATCATCCTGTTGTATGTGCAGACTAAGGCTGAGCGGCCTGAGCCAGAAGTTGGGAGTTTTTTAGATGATCTTAGGCTTCGTGAGAATCATAAATTTTTGAGTACTTTCCTTGGTCGTTTACTCGTTCATGATCATCCCTTTCTCATTAAAAAAACATGTTATTTTCGTTGATTTTCAATGTGTTTCTCTATTGTTTCAGTCAATTTCACAGGAAAAAGTGTATATTTGTGCAGAATATTGTTTCAGTCAATTTCACAAGTAGTCTGCTCTCTCTACCCAATCCAAGGTGTTACACTAGAAAGCACTATAACATCGCTGTTTTGAAGTTTAAACCAACAGTAGTTGCATCATGATGTTGATCTTTTTCATTAACTCAGATTAATTATATGCACCTCCCGGTTATGATCACTACATTCACAAATGAGAAAGTAAAGAGACCTTTCCAAGGCTTTGACTTAGGTGTTCTTGTGAGGAGCAAAAGCATGGTCTCAAAACTCTAGGCATATTGTTGGTCATATGTCAAAATTAAACAAATAACCATATATTTCTCTTTCTATAATTAGTAACACTTCACAATCATCTATTCACAGGTACTCTTTTCCTCAATCCAGATTGTTTGCCTTAGCGACCTTCATCTATATACAACTGATCTCGTGTTCTCATTCTTGGAGTCTTGCTCGAGTGACCTTCATCTATATACAGCTTATTAAAATTACCGAAGTTAGTCATTTTTAATCACTTTAGTTTTGTAAACTTGTAAAATGCAATACACCGTGGAAATTAGTGCACAAACTCAGCAAACCCGAGATTCTCATAGACTCAACAAATTGCTGATCGTTTTCTTACCTTGAAGATATTATTTCTGTTCTCTAAACAACTAAGATAAGTTTGGAGAGAAACTTATTTGGTTCTAACTTTTTGTGGGCTAATTATCTTGTTGGGTTCTAATTTTCATGTGGGTTCTAACTAACGGGTTTAACTAATAGGCTATAACTACAAAAACACTAAGGCCTGATGGCTTGTATTTTTTGCTGTCTCATGCTTTAAATTTGAAAAATGTTCGTCAAAAAAAAAAAAAAAAAAACTTATTTGGTTTCTGATTATAAGGCGATGTTGATGTTTTGCTTGTTTCTTTTCCAAAACCAAAACCATAACTGGTCCCCAAATGAGTTGTCCCAATGTTAGATGGTAGTATCCAGGTCTCTTCATCTCCACATGCTCTGCCATTCCCATTCGATGGAGTCTTCTGGTTTGTCTTATCTTCCTCCTCTAAAGCTTCCTCTGCCTTAACCCCAATTTTGCAATGTTAGGTCTATACGTGAGTCTCATTCCATGGAGTCTTTAAGGTTCCAGAAGTGCATAATAAATACTACCAAAGCCCAAATATTAGAGCCTGCATTGTTCTCATATTTTTGTTCCTTTTCATATCATGAAAAATGCTTAAAAAAGTTATAGGGCCAAAAAAGAACTAACGAATCATTTATAATAATTCGTAGTTGTCAATTTTTAATATACCAAATTGTTATTAGTACTTTCAGAAGATTATAATTTTCATATACTTAATCGAGGCATGAGAGACAGAAAGTTAATTAATATGATGGTCCGGTCTTGGAGGGTCAGACCAGTGGGATCTACATGTAGGGCCCACTAAAGTGGGATTCGACCATTGTTTTTTTCTCCTCTCCCTTTAACCTTTAAACAAAGCATAATCAGTACTAACTTTGCCTGCAATGAAAATACATACTTGACCCTTACAACGCTACGAATATAGACTCTGGTCTACAAACATCTGTGTCTGATATGCTCGATCTATGGTTTAGGTGACTGATGAAATGATCGATCTTACTAGATATACTATCATATGGTTAAGATTGATATTATTTTATTGTTATATTTGCTCTTCAATGAAAGCTACTTGTACCGAACAGTGTTCCGTTAAGCAAAAGCTTCGTTTTGTCATGTATAAGGGCAGTTTGGTGAATCAACAAGACATGGAATCTAATCACATGAGTCAACCAAAGTCCCACATTGCATTTGTACATAAGTTTTTTTTTTTTTTGAAAACAATTTGTACATAAGTTAACAACCATACTTCCATCTAATACGAAATTTTAAGTTCAAATTTCATTTTTTTTTCTTTCTCTGGTTTAAAGTTAACATTGTTTATTAGTTATTACTGTTGTTTTACAGTAAAGAGAAAGGATAAATCCAGACAAATTATGCCTAATTAAAAAGGAACTAACTTTCATCAAATTGAGTGCACATTTTTGCTTTATGCTTGTTTCTGGTGTGACCCACATTCTCAACTCACTGTTTCCCTTCCTAAAGAGAAGAAGAAGAAGAAGAAGATTTCTTTGTAATATCTTTTTTTTTGTCAAGTCTTCTCAGTTATAAAAATCACAGAAGCTACCATTAATGCTGGCTCACCTCTCTGTCTTTAATGTTCTCATCACCTTCTTCTCTTGCTTCCTCAACTTCTTTCTCACCTCTATGTTTTAATCCGACAACCAAACATTCTCTCTTTATTGAGTTCACTGTCTTCACTTATATGGGTCTCTTTCACTTTCCTCTCAGAATCCAAATCTGCTTCTCCTTCTAGGGTTTCTGTGTTGGTCCTTTTCTGCTAGTCTTTACCATGGCTCATTCAAAGCTCTTGCCTCCTTTGCTCCTTCTCTCATGTCTCTTCTTGTTCTTACAGAACACCCACCAGCTTCAAAACTCTCAGACCCAGGTCCTCTACCAGCTCAGAAAACATCTCGAGTTCCCCAAAGCTCTCGAATCTTGGGGAAGCTACTACGGAGACTTATGCCAAATCCCCTCAACTCCCCACATGAGCATCTCCTGCGAAGAACAAGGTAGTAGCAACTCCGTCGTCACAGAGCTCAAAGTCATGGGAGACAAGCTTTCGAAACCAACGGTTGGTAATAATATCTTCCACGGATCTTCCCTCCAAAACCACACTCTGTCCAAAGCCTTCTTGATTGATTCTTTCGTCACGACCCTGACGAGGCTCACGACCTTGAAGGCTCTCACCTTAGTGTCTCTTGGTATCTTCGGCGAGCTCCCAGCTGGGAAGATCCACCGCTTGTACTCCCTCGAGTCCTTGGATTTGAGTTCGAACTATCTCTTCGGTTCCGTCCCTCCTGATGTCACCAGATTGGTTAGGCTTCAGAGTCTTACCCTCGATGGGAACTACTTCAACGGCAGTGTTCCCGACGCGTTGGACTCGCTGAACAGTCTCACTGTTCTTAGTTTAAAGAACAATCGTTTCAGCGGACAGTTTCCTTCTTCGGTTTGCAGAATCGTAAAGCTGACGAATCTTGCTCTGTCCCACAACGAGATTTCTGGTGAGTTGCCTGATCTTAGTATGTTAGATCATCTCCATATGCTTGATCTAAGAGAGAACCGGTTTGACTCCGAACTACCTCTCCTGCCTAAGAGTTTGGTTACTGTTCTGCTGAGTAAGAACTCATTCTCCGGTGAAGTTCCCGGAGGTTTTGATGGTTTGTCTCAGCTTCAGCATCTCGACTTGTCGTTTAATCGTCTCACGGGAACTCCGTCTCGGTTCTTGTTCTCGTTGCCTAACGTTAGTTACTTGGACTTGGCGTCTAACGAGCTCAGCGGGAAGCTGCCGAGTGATATGACATGCGGAGGGAAGCTCGGGTTCGTGGATTTGTCTGATAACAGATTGACCGGGACTCCTCCAAGTTGCTTGGCAGGCGGCGGGTCTTCGGGCGAACGGGTTGTAAAACTCGGTGGGAACTGTTTGTCTATTCATGATCAGCATCAGGAACTCTTGTGTGAAGAAGAGGGTGGAACTAAAGGAAGAGAGCTGCAAGGAAGAAAGATCGGAACGTTAGTTGCTGTTATCAGTGGAGCTGTTCTGGTTCTTGTCTTGTTTGCGTTTGGACTACTCATGTTATGCACAAAGCGCTCATGTTGTTGTTGTGGTTGTGGTTCAAAAGAGAAGTCAGTGACGCAAACTAGGCTTAAGGCTGTGACGGATAATTCACACAACACCAGTCTCTCCTCTCAAGTTCTTGCTAGTGCAAGTGAGTAGCTTTGACTCGTAGTGTAGACTTCATTTTCCTGCTAGCAGGGCAGGTTCTGAGATTTTGCGGAGATTTATTAAAAATTTCAAAATATTTTTTTTAGCAAATTGGGGTCTAGGTCTATGTAAATGGGGTTTATCTCTATGTTAAATTTTTCTTTTTCAAAAAATTAGGAAGTTTGAGGTGAATGTTTCATTCGGTTTTACCCATGACCGGACCGGCCCGCCTGCTAGCAGTTATCTTTCAGGAGTTTAATAATCCTTTGGTCTTGCAGGGCTAATCTCTCAAACAACAAAGCTAAATGCACAAGGTGTGCCCTCATGCCGGTCATTTTCTTTTGAAGAGTTAAAAGAAGCCACAGATGATTTCGGTTCATCACGTTTCTTAGGTGAAGGCTCCCTTGGAAAGGTATGATTGATTCTTGTTGGCCTCACCATCGTTCCATTTGGTTGAACACTGCATTGTTTTTGTTTTTTTGTTTCTTTGCAGCTATACAGAGGAACGTTGGAAAATGGAAGCTCCGTAGCTATAAGATGTCTTGTTTTATCAAGAAAATTCTCTAACCAAAGTATCAGAGGTCACTTAGATTGGATGTCTAAACTCAACCATCCTCACCTCCTTAGCTTCTTGGGACATTGCACTCAAACCAGCGGAGAATACTACGAACCTTCAGCTACCATACTCTACCTTGTATACGAGTACATGCCTAAAGGGACTTATCGTGCACATCTATCAGGTCAGCTTTTTGACATAATGTTGTAAACTTGATATATGTACTTGGAAACTCAATGTTGTTATAATATTGTTAGAGTCTTGCTCGGACAAGATCCTGACGTGGCCGGATAGGTTAGCCATTCTGATTGAGATAGCAAAGGCAGTTCATTTTCTTCACACCGGTGTGATACCTGGCTCCTTCAACAATCAGCTGAAGACGAACAACATTTTGCTTGACGAACACAAGATTGCTAAGCTTAGTGACTATGGAGTCTCTGCCATCCTTGAAGAGAACGAAAAGCTCCTCGAGGTAACTCTTTCTATGTTGATCTTCTTCATCTTGTTATTCTCTTTCTTTTGATATATACTAAGTCAGTACTCAAACTTTGCAGACAAAGTCAGAAGGACACAATAAGACAAAGTACAACGTGGCTAAAAGAGAGGATGACGTGTACAACTTTGGATTCATACTTCTAGAATCTCTCGTAGGACCGTTGCCCATTACAAAAGGAGAGGCCTTTCTTCTAAACGAAATGGTAAGACATTGATCATTGTATCATTACGTTGAAACGAAGTTAGTTAAAAGCTGTTAACGTTTTTTTTTTTTGCAGACGTCATTTGGGAGCCAAGACGGTAGACAGAAGATAGTGAATCCAACGGTGCTAACAACGAGCTCGCAGGAGTCTTTGGCTATTGCCATCTCAATAGCCAACAAGTGCGTTTTGCTTGAACCTTCGGCAAGACCTTCCTTTGAAGATGTTCTATGGAACTTGCAGTATGCAGCTCAAATGCAGTCTGCTGCCGACGCTGAACGCAAATCCGACACGTCGTCGTGAATCCGGAGAGCTAGGTGATTGATTAGTGTTTAGTTTTTGAAGTCTACAAAATGTAAATTATAGAAGTTTGGGTTTTCAAGGAAAAAGTAGTAAAAAAATCATATTGAGTTTGTAGCTGGAGAACTTGACAATCTTCAAGAACAACGTAACAGTGAGATAGGAGAAATGTCCATTTCTGTACCATAACTACTATAGTTTCCAAAAATGTTTTAGTTTTCGATAAAAACCGAACCGGATCGGATTCTAACCGGAATATACATGAGTCGCAGGTTAATCGTCAATCGGTTCAACCGGGTTTGTGATCCACAGTAGTAAAAAAAGCCGTTACAATTGGGTTATAGGCCCATCTATAGCCGTGAAATTTTGACGAATAACTATATTAAATTGGGCCAGTAGCCCAATAGTTTCAAACTTTATAAATAGTGGCTGTGGGCTCTGAAATTACGGGTCGGGTTTAACGCGGTCAATAAATATAGTAGGTCCGGTGAGCAAATTGTTTCCTCTCTCGACTCGACTGAGAAGCGGCGGAACACCGGCGAAGAAGGAGATTCAGAAGTAGATACGAAACTGGCGAATCTTCTTCTCTTCTTCTAGATACATTTGGTAAATAAGCTCTTGGGGTCACTTCTTACTCATCAAACTGTGCATCAGCCTTAGAAAAAATTTAGGTTTTTAAGCTTCCGATTTCTCTAGGTAGTTGATCTAAGCAGATTTTTTTTCAAAAGCGTGTTATTTCTTTCTGAATTATACAGGGCACCGATGTCTGGTAACAACAACAATAATCCTCAAGGCTCTGCGCCTCCTTTGCCATTCAGGATGGCCTCTGCGTCTGTTCCTGGAGGCTTTACTCAG
This sequence comes from Raphanus raphanistrum subsp. raphanistrum, assembly GCA_019706035.1. Taxonomy (NCBI): domain Eukaryota; kingdom Viridiplantae; phylum Streptophyta; class Magnoliopsida; order Brassicales; family Brassicaceae; genus Raphanus; species Raphanus raphanistrum. The sequence continues at coordinate 2,649,325 of CM033982.1, read as the reverse complement.
TCTCATATGGCAACTAACATTCAAGCTCCGTTTCAGTTCAATCAACCTCAGGCCATGACTCAAGCACAGTCTAAAGTTCATGCTCAAATGCAAGCTCAGATACAAGCAGGCATGACCATGAACCAAGCCCCGGAGATTGGTGTTTTGGGAGGTCCTTCTTCGCCTTCTATGACGACCACTCCTGGTAGTAGTTCAAACGTGAAGAGGCTTCAGCAGAGACCGCCGATGAGACCTCCTCCTTCCGGTTTCCCTAACAACACTATCTCCCCCATGAGAACGATGGAGTTAACTCCTGCTGCTGCGCGTAAGAAGAAACAGAAGCTTCCTGAGAAGTCCTTGCAGGAACGTGTGGCGGCGATCTTGCCTGAGTCCGCCTTATACACACAGCTTCTCGAGTTCGAGTCTCGTGTCGATGCTGCGTTGAGTAGAAAGAAAGTTGACATCCAGGAAGCTCTCAAGAACCCTCCCTGCGTACAGAAGACGCTTAGGATCTACGTTTTCAACTCCTTCGCTAACCAAAACAACACAAACGCTGACGACCCTCCTCCAACATGGACTCTTAAAATCGTTGGTAGGATCTTGGAAGATGGGGTGGATGATCCACAGAACGCTAACCCATTGCATCCCAAGTTCTCGTCTTTCTTCAAGAAGGTACAAGTGAGTCTTGATCAGAGGCTTTATCCCGAGAACCCGTTGATCACGTGGGAGAACTCTCGTTCACCTGCTCCTCAGGAAGGGTTTGAGATAAAGAGGAAAGGGAATCAGGAGTTTGCAGCTACTATTAGGCTGGAGATGAACTACGTCCCTGAGAAGTTCAAGCTCTCTACTGCGTTGATGGATGTTCTTGGGATTGAGGTTGAAACCAGGCCAAGAATCATCGCTGCGATATGGCATTACGTTAAAGCGAGGAAACTGCAGAACCCAAACGACCCTTCTTACTTCAACTGCGACGCTGCGCTTCAGAAAGTGTTTGGAGAACAGAAGTTGAAGTTCACAATGGTCTCTCAGAAGATATCTCATCACTTGTCACCTCCACCACCTATTCACTTAGAACACAAGATCAAGCTGTCAGGAAACAACCCGGCCGTATCAGCGTGTTACGATGTGCTAGTGGATGTACCCGTCACTATCCAGAGGGATCTGAGCAACTTGTTGGCCAACGCAGAGAAGAGTAAAGAGATTGAGGCTTGTGATGAAGCGATATGTGCAGCTGTAAGGAAGATACATGAGCATAGGAGGAGACGGGCATTTTTCTTGGGGTTCAGCCAGTCACCAGTTGAGTTCGTAAACGCGCTGATGGAATCGCAGAGCAAGGATCTGAAGGTCGTGGCCGGAGAAGCGAGTCGAAATGCTGAGAGAGAGCGTGGATCAGACTTCTTTAACCAACCTTGGTAAGCTCATCATCTACTCTCTCTCTCTTTATTTGACAGCAGGTTTCTTGGTTGTTAAATTCACTAGAGTTGTGAAAGTGCATTCATCGATGATGCTTGTCTGAATTATGAAATGTTGCAGGGTCGAAGATGCAGTGATACGTTACTTGAACCGGAGGCCAGCAGCTGGGAACTAGGGGCCAGGGAGCTGGTGAGTAGGTCTTTTCATCTGTTTGAGCTCTTTCTAATGAAGAACAAGAAGTGTTCAAGATCAATTTGATTTAAATAGAAAGTAGTGTATTTGTAATCTTTTTGTGTTATGAAACAACCAAGCTGGTTAATCTTTTGTATGATGTAACAAGATCAATCTGGTTAAAAAGGAAAGTAGTATGGTTGTAATGTAACCCTTTTTTATGATGAACCATCAGTACATCTAATCCAGCTTTGTTTGTAGCCTTTACTTTAGTTAACCATTGAGTTTTTCCTCTTCAGAAAATAGTTATGTTTCTATTTTTAATAAAATGGTCAACTGTATGCTTAGCACATGTTACAGCATATGATCATTCGTATGTTTTGAATAATTTACCAAGACACAAATCATTTGATCCAAGAAGCGTTGACATTCCAAAGTTTTCTCTGAAGCAAAATGGCGATTTGGTTTCAGAGAATCTTCCTGTTGCTTCTCGTTTCTAGTTGCGCATCTTCAGGTACATTGGAAACCTCAAATGCTTGAGCACTGTGCCTTATTTACATTTCTACAGGATCTAGTTGTTGCATACATGTCGTTAATTAATGTCCTTGTATGTGATTAGCTGGGTTTGTGCATATATGCAGATTTTCTTGAAAATTCAAACTTCGAATCTCCACCATTAAACCTATCTTCAAATGCAAGCTCTAGTGCCTTCGTGTTGCTGGATCAGAACACTACACTTCCTGGATGGACATTCCAAGGAACAGTACAATATGTTACTTCACCTGACCTTCCTGATTCTGGACACGCGGTTCAGCTCGGTGAAGATGGCCAGATCAATCAAACATTCATTGCCAAAGGCGATGATTTGAACTACGTCCTCACATTCGCTCTGATCCCCGGAGGCCAGAACTGTTCCGTCTCTGCTGGTCTCAGTGTCTCGGGACCAGACAGCAATTCTGTTTTTTCTTACAGGCATAATTACAGCAAGGTCTCATGGCAGAGCTACAGTCATAACTTGGGTAAATGGGGGAATGGTGAGCCTATCAACCTCGTTCTTGAAAGCCAGGCAATAGATGCTGATACAAACTCCACATGTTGGCCTATTGTTGATACATTACTCATCAAGACGGTTGGTGTAACACTGGGTCAAGACAGTGGTTAGTTACTATCTCTTTGCTTGTTTTGTTTCTCTGCTTCCCCAAGTCAGCAAAACAGAGATTGCGATATAGCTGAATTCATAGTTGCATAGACCCATTAGTTCTGATTTTGTTGGTGTAGGTAATCTCTTAACCAATGGTGGATTTGAATCTGGACCGGGTTTCTTACCGAACTCAACCGAGGGAGTTCTGATTGACGCAGTACCAAGTCTGATCCAGTCAGCATTAACGCAGTGGTCTGTCATAGGAACAGTCAGATACATAGACTCAGAGCACTTCCATGTCCCAGAAGGCAAAGTTGCGATAGAAATTCTGGCTGACACAGCTCCATCCGGCATACAGACAGCAACAAGAGACACAAATGAAGGTTCAAGATACAACCTCACATTTACATTAGGAGATGCCAACGATGCATGCGTAGGACATTTCATTGTCGGTGTTCAAGCTGGATCAGCAGCTCAAAACTTCACACTGGAGAGCAATGGGACTGGCTCTGGTGAGAAGTTTGGATTAGTGTTTGAAGCAGACAAAGATGCAGCACAGATAAGTTTCACCAGCTACTCGGTTACAATAACAAAAGAGGATGTTCTTTGTGGACCTGTGATTGATGAAGTGAACGTACATCCTCTTGGTGGAAAAGCCTCGTTAAAACCTACATGGTTGCTTCTTATTTTCGCTCTGTTGTATGTTGCAGTTCTCTGATTAAATCTGTTTGGGAGAGAGATTATAAACACATCTTTTATGCAAGGAGATGTAAACACATTGATTTATATCGTTTGGTACTCAAATGCATTCTTCATAGACTCAATCGTTAACAATGTTAGTAGAGAAAGATAATTTTTTCTTCACCATCTTACATAAGCCTCAGACTAGGAGGAACCATAAGATCATGGTTAAGTCTTTGGCCCGGGTGTAGACGAAGAGTTGGTCGATTTTTCCCTATGAACAGAGCGTGGAACAAAGGTCAGCCCACGACCATGGCGTCTCCCGAAGCTGACATTCGAAGGAGTTGTGTCTGAGGTGGTGAGCGTGGACAATGCTGAGACAAGACCGTCAAGGCTGGCTTTGTCTTCCACTTCCATGGCATCTGACGAAGCATCTTCCTTGTCTTCTTCGTGTTTCAGCTTTGGTACACGTTGCCTCTGAAGTTTCTCTCTTCGCTTCTTAGAGAGTTGGGTCCTCTTGAAGAATTCAAATGTCGTTGGGAACTTGTGTTTGTCAACTAAGTGACGATGCCTGGCTTTGTAGTTCTTGAACTTCAATCCACACCCTTCCACGAGGCATTCGTACTGCAAATTATGTTAAAAAAATCAGCATCGGATCGCAGGTAAAGGTTAAAGAGATCGATATAACGCAATGACATGATAGCTATCGCCATCACTACATTTTGATCTCTGCCTCAAAACGCTATTTATAAATGCACAAGGAGATGAACGGATACCATGTCATAGCCCCGAGCAACTTTAGCTTGAAAGAAAGAGTCATGTGCTTCGGATATGTGTATACTTAGCAAGCGAGAAGTAGGGTAGACCCTTGAGCATACTGAACAAGACGCAGTGTGCCGGGCCTTGTAGTGATCTTCAAAATTATCCAGAGATTTCAGACGCTCAGGGCAGCCAACAATGGGACACGAGATTTTTCTGCTCAAAACAATCAAAAGCTCATGACCATTGTGTAGAACTGTAAAACCAAATTTGGAACTGAAACTAGTCTCTACATAAACTTGATCAATGACAAAATAATCATTGCTCTATATATCACTGCTCAAATTATTTACATTACTAAAACGATAAACAATCACAGTCAACGAGCTCACCAGTGAAATAGTAATAGTAACAAAAAAATACCTGCATTCAGTTTCCACTATAGTCTGCAGATTGTTGATTTCATCTTCTGTTAAGTCCAACGCCACCTGCATATATATACTAATTAAAATCCTCCTTATGACTCAACTCTTGCGAATCATATGTTATTTTCGTACATGTAGAAACAATCTACAAAATAATACTTAGACAATGGTTGGTGATGATTCATCATATATTTTTCAAAAAAATCGAATCAATGAAATGATATCCAATATAATAATAATCTCTGGCCTTGAGAAAATCTTAGAACCGCTTCGTATTCAGCCAGACTAATAACGAGTAACATCATCAATCAATCAGTGAGTACACGATATGATGCTAGTAAGGACTCTTCGATTAGAAAATGGATCATGCAAAGAGTATAAATGACCTAAGAGCAGAAGATTTCGAGAGAGATTCAGATTTTGACAGAAGAAGGAAGTACCTGTTTAGCGAGTAGTTCGCGCTCGACGTTTCCGGAGGCGAAGAAAGGAGAATCGGGAGGAAACCTTCGTCGGAGAGGATTCCAGTAAGGGAAGCCTAACTCGCCTGCCGCGTCTACAGCCATCTCCATAGCCATGAGATCGCCTCCGTAAGCTCAAAAAAATTCAAACTAATTTCGTTTTTCGTCACACTAACTCTCGGCTCCGGTTTATAACTGGATCCTTCCCAGAGTGGTTATAGTATCCATTTATTTTTCGGCCCAACATAGGCCCAATTTTCTAGAAAGATCAATACTTTTACCAATTGAGAAAGTTTATGTCCAATTATTATTATTTTTTATTTAAAGATAAAATTAACTAGAATAGATTTTGATTAAGATCTATTACAAATATAATTATAAACTGAAAACATAAATATGATTATAAATAAAAAAAATAGATATGAAAATTAAATTTCTAGAAAAAATTATAAAACAAAAAAACATATATGCTCTATGAGAATCTAGTGTAGTAGTTAATTTTACTACTTGAATGACTTTAGTAGTGTTTTTTTCACTTGAGCTAAGATTCGAAGGGAGTGCTCTGCTTTCTAACTAATTATGGAACAAGTGTTAGAAAACGTAACACATTCTCGAATTTTTATATATGTTTTACCGTATTAAAGTGTCATACATTATCCAAAATGGAACGTGTTATATTTCACTTGTAAAGCTATTTCTCAGGATCACTCAGATTCCAAAAAAAAAAGAAAAAAATACTTTTATTGTTATGAGATATTTCTTTAAACAAAAAGATATTTCTGTAAAGCTATTTCTTTAGCTGAGTTAACTTCTGTAAACAAAAAGATATTTCTGTAAATCTACACATAGATTTTGCCGCGGATATGAATCCAAAAACGTACAAAGCAATAAACAAAATCGACACAAAACAAAAACACCTGTATCGGAAAGACAAAACCAAAGAATAAAGAAGCTGATCATGATCATACATAGATATAAAACAAATGGCCAAAAAAGGTAATTAGTACAGTTGTCATCTCTCGACGCTTCACAATTATAAACTCCGTTTGCCTGTTCCTTGCCGAAAGCCCGCACCCGAATTCCTCTTTTATTAGACTCGGATCAGGGACTTACCTTCCCTCACGCAGCCTAAGTGATACAACCAGAGTGGTAAGAATCTCTGTTCGCATGTTTTCGTTTCCGAAAGCCCACATCACTGTTTCTATTAGACTCGGATCAGGGACTTGTTGGCTCACCCAACAATCCCGCACGCAGCCTAAGAGAAACAGTGTTACTGAAGTGCAGGCTTACGGCTTAGAACAGGCTTGGAAATCCCGTGTAACTGTACCAATTACCTTTAGAGCCTCCACTAGGATGATAAGCTTGCGTTACTAAGCTCGGCGACTGAACTATTGTTTTCTTAGCTATATATGAAACTCTATTATTTCTCCTTCTTCCAATGTGGGAGGACGAATATAAAGTTGGTTAAATTTTTGGAAATAAAAAAATAGGCCCATCTCATATATAATATATATAATCAACTTTGTAAAGAATCTCAATATTTTCCTCAATTTATTTATTTTTATTTATTTAAAAAGGAAATCAACAAACAAAAATTGACACCAACAACAAAAATCGACACAGAATAAAAACATCTGTATCAGCAAAGACCAAACCAAAGAATAAAGAAGCTAAGAGCATGATCATACAATACATAGATACAAAACAAATGAACAGATCATCAGGTGCGAGTCTTGCCATAGAGATGAGTGTAAACAGGTTTGGTACGACGCACCAGAATCAAACTCAAGATGCAAGCGACGATGCAGAAACCAGACATTATGAGTGACGTCAAGAAGTAACATATGTAACCATCGCATTTAAGAACATCATCCGGATTAAAAACGGACCCGTGCGCTTGTCTCTCTGCTTCCATGTCGTATATAGTGCTTGCAATCATACCAGAGAAGACCAGGGACCCAGCCGGATTGGCTAGAGTCAAGAAGTTGTATAAAGCTCCAAAGTTTTTCAGACCAAAGAGCTCAGAGGCAGTAGCTGGTACAATAGCCCAGTGAGCACCGTACCCTAGTCCTATCAAGAGTGTGCCAATGTACATTGCTCCAGGCCATCCAAACGCAAAGAAGACGTTTCCTATCGCCATTACTACCTGAGCCACTGCTAATGCTACTGGCCTTGGATACGCATAGTCTCTGCACATCATGCAACTCAATATCAGAAACAGAATGATAGTAGATAGAATGTATGGAAGATATTTTAAATATTTTTTCTAGTTTATTATTTATTAATGGGATTTATTAATAGTATAATTACTTTTATTATCTTAGGATTTTATGCTCTTTTATATATACCCTTTGTTTAAGTTTATAATTTGATTAACAAAAATCAAAATGCTTCTTTTAATTATTTGTTTATAATTTAAAGATTAAACAAATATTTTTTTTCTGATCAGTGATTCTATCCTGAAACTTCAGCTATATGAAATAATCAGCTCACAACAAACCTGACAACGAGCTCAGAGAAATAACCGCCGGAGATACGTCCAAGGAAGTTCCAAATACTAATCATAGACACAAACACATGAGTGTTGTTATAACCAAGAGACTGACTCATCTGACCAAGATTGTCAATCACAGTCAAGCCGGAACCACCACCAAGGAGCAGGGAGGTGAAAATCAACCAGAAGTCTGCCTTCACTAGTGCCTGCGTGAGAGTAAAATCTTCACCTCTGTGTGGACCTCTACGTCCCTTCACCCGGATAGCTCCTTTAGCAGCTGCCTGCATTAGCTGTGCTTGCAACTGAGCAATCCTCTTATGCCTCTCTGAGGCAGGAAGCGAGTCCACATCGCTAGGCTTCTCATCTTCCACTTCACTCAAGATCAAGTCAGGTGTCTGCGTTCCCGGTTCTTGGTCTTCCCGTTTAGGGACGAGAGGCTCTTCCACCGTATCAACAGGACCGTTTGAGTCCATGAAGAAACTCGTCACGATCGGAACCAAGACCGGTACAAGGAGAATGACAAACAAGACAATGGTGAAAATGGTGACGATGTTGTGGCTGACAACGACGAGATCTTCAATAAGCATAACGGCCATGAGATAGGCAGCGAGGAGAATGCAGACACCGTAGATGAAAATGAAGCTGGCTCCATCCGTGGGACGGATCTGCCTGTGGCCACCAACGGGTCTGATGAAGAACATCAGGGAAACAGCAACAACCGCAGGAGCAACAGCAACCATCAAAATGATGGAAGCAGGGTCAGGAGAGTGGATCATTGTGTATATCTGAGAGAGGATGGCACCGCCTAGTCCAGCAAAACCCTTGAGGATGCCCACCACTGGACCTCTGCTCTTGGGGAAGTTGTGAACACCAGAGACTAGTGACCCGGTGTTGAAGTAGGTTTCACCATTGTTCCCAACGAATATGAGAAAACACATCTGAAAAAACAAGAGAGAGGTAAGTGTCAGCACAACAGAATATAGTAGTCCTCAGATATTCTCTAACACTTCTCCAAGTAAACCAACCAAGCTACTACATTATCATCGTAAAAGTCAATAGATATCCAAGAGACAGAACGATTTCAAAGATAAACACTAGATGAGAAACAACAAGAAAAACAATGTTCAAGAAATAGCTAGATCTTTTAAGCTTTTTATATATATTTTACATTTATATTGATTCGTTTTGTATATATTTTACATTTATATAAAATACTTTAGTTTTAAGGTTTAATTATAAAAGTTATTTCGATGAATTATCGAAATTAAATATTAAAAAAAAATTAAACAATTTTGTGATATTATTATTTAATTTAACAGATTTAAACTAATTTAAATTGATTGTAACTAATACTAACTGATCTAAATCAGTTTAAACTGATTTGAATCTGTAGAAAATTGTTTCAGTTAGAAAGTTACCGCCCATAAAAGCATATACTCTTTGCAAGATTCTCCTATACAGTAATATTAAGTCTCAAACTCTTTATCGGTACTTACAGCCCATATCGGCAGAACCGGAGCTCGGCGGGTGACGACAAGCCAAACCCATCCGTAACCAACGAGGTTCTGAACAGCGCCGACGAGAAGAGAAACCCAGAGAGGGAAATTCTCGGAGAGAGATCCGGCGATGAAGCCGACACTGTCTCCGAGATCCTTGGCGACTCCGAGCCTAGCAAGCTCCTTCTGGTTGTAGTTAAGAGAACTTTTGATGACGGGAGAGATGCTACCGAACAAGTAACCGTTGCCAGCGCAAGACTGTATCCACATGGCGGCTACGAAGACAAGCCATCTGTTGTTGATGAAAGATGCGAACTTTTCTCGCGTTGTTGACGCCATTGAAAGAATCAAAGATCAAAAGTACGATCGGTGAAGTATTGTTGTCTGAGAACAAATTTTTTAAAAAGTTTTTCCTTTTTTTTTTCTTTCTTTTGTGGGTATATGTTTTGTCTATCTGTCTGCCTTTTAGATGTGGTTTTAAATCTCTTTATAGTCTTAAATTTAAAAAGACAAGAAGACAGTGACGGGTAGATACTGTAATAGGGTGATTAAGTTTCTTGATCTACATTAAATAAGATGATTAGAGCATATTTGATCTATTGTTGATAAGGGATCAGACGGGTAAAACTTGTAAAACAAAAGGCCAGATGATAATCATGAGCACTCAATGTAGAATTGCTGTGTGATTGGTCATTGTAATTTCTTCAATGCCACTGGCCTACTTCCCCAGTCTTTTAAAGCAACTTTGATATCTCTTGTCTGTCTTTACTGGACCAGGATTGATTAATACTAGTATATTTATGTTTTACAATTTTTAATTTTTTTTGTTGAGCAAATATAAGATTTAATTTAAAATTATAAATAACGACTAGCGTATGATTTGAGTAATTTGAATAATAAAAGCGAAAATTAGTGGATGCTTGAAAAGTAATTACCTTAAAGTCACTGTCAGTACCAATAAGTTGAATTGAATCTTATCACAATTGTTTCTTTTTTTGCTGGCTGAGATTAGTTGAGACAAGAAACGAGATAAATGTGAGAAAATATGAAAGGTTCTATACTCCTTTTTTTCTTCTATACTCCTATTTTTCAATGAGCTTATCATAATCTGCTGAAATTTTACACGGATTATCATTTTTATAACAGTCAGAAGTAAATTAATGCATAATGGTGTCATGACTCGTGTCCTTATCAATTTAAAGATCAACTATCATTTCTAACCTACTTTCTTACTGAAAATGCTTACTATTGTTTGATTATAACTAGATACTTTGTGATCCACGGAGCTGTTATTGTGGCTTAGTTAAGATTCAATCCATCCCCTTTTAGCGGGGTCAAATGTTGTAAAAGAAATTTGTATACATATATGATGTCTATACACAACTTGCATGCATGTCCTTTTCAATTGATTTATCTGAAGGCAACTTGCATGCATGCATGCCTTCTTTGCAACTAGCACGAGGCTGTTTCTTCTTTCGCATTAACTCAAGTAATGTATATGATTGGTTTTACGTGTTTATAGATTTTCTTGTCAAGGTTATTATCGCATTTGTAAATCAATAATACGGTGAAGAGTCGTTTTCCCGTGTTCTTAATTATATGAGAAATATATAACAACCTGTAGAGTAGACCAACATGCAATAAAAAACATGCGTTTAATATGCTAGCGGCTTGACTAGGATATGGATAAGTTACAAAAATTATGTGGACAAGAATTTATTTTATCATCTTTGTTTTTTGGCACATAATGTCGTCTCCTAAATATTTGAACAACTTATCCATTTGATAACTTATTCAAATAAGTCAGGGATGACCGCTATTTTTATAGAAATTTACCTTCATTGATAAAGACAGAAACTCAATTCTCAAAGGCCAAATGTCTCTTAAACAAAAGAAAAAGAGGCCAGGTGACTCTTCTAACAAAAGTTACAAAACAGAAAAAAACAAGAGATGCTACATACCTACTATATCGAATCAGATTCTTAGCATAACCAACACTCAATACATAGTGTGACAATATTATATAATACATGTATAGTTTTGATAGGATCGAGTATCTAAGAATCGTTATTTTCTTCACCTCGCAACCTTCTAATGTCCTCGGGTTCAAGCCACTGTTTCATCAAGATCTCAATCTTGATTCAAGCATTCTATAAAGTGGCATTTATGGGTGTATTTAGAAATACACCCACTAGCTACATCTCGCACAATTAAATCGTATTTTGACATACGCACCAACTTGGTTGTTTCTAGACATCGAGATACGATGGCGCTGAATTGGGGACCAGTGTTAATGTCGGCGATTCTGTTCATCGTATTGACTCCAGGAGTATTGTTTCAGCTTCCGGGGAAGACCAAAGTGGTTGAATTTGGCGGGTTTCAGACAAGCGGCGCAGCCATTGTCATACACACTCTCATCTTCTTTGCATGTATCACTGTCTCCCTTATTGCTCTTCATATCCACATATACGCTGCCTAAAGTAATTTAACATTGCACCGTCCCTCATCGGTTGCTGCATCCTTAATTACTTTCAGTACTCATTTTGTTATTGTTTTTTTCTGGTTTCAAATTTTCTGTTTTGTTATTGTTTTTGATCAACTGTGATTCCTGATTCCCATTTTAAGTACTTGTACTAGAATAATTATAAGATTTGCGTTTCCTTATTGTTTCGTTATTACCCTATATGATCACTTCATTTTTTATATATGAACACATCATTGCATGCGTGGACGGGAGTACTATTCATTTTTCTAAATTATGAATACGGATGCAGTAACAGTAGTATAGTTTTAGTAATATTGTTGAAAACTAATTAGAAAAAGTATAATATTAAGATGTCCTATAAAATATCATCGACTTTACAACTTGACAATAAGAGTATGAAAACAACATGCGAGTATATGCCGATGATGATACCTTCAAGAAGCAACATATGTTAATTAATTAATATCTCTCCCCCATTAACTTGCACTCAATAAGAACTAGGTATCGTCACGTCAAATGTAGTACAGCTTATCAAGTTGTTGTTTTGTTATATTTGAATTTCAACGTCACTATTTTCACTAATACAGCTTCATCAAGTTCACACTGTAAATAACTACATTAGTCTCTCTGTTCAACTCCTGAGCTATTTGGGCTTTTACAATCTTAAAGGGCCCATATACTTAAAAAAGAGACGGCCCATAAAAAAGGGGACACCAGAACAGTGAGTGGAATCACGATGAACGAGCGAACCACCTGCCTTGGTTGCTTCTCTTCCACCCGGAAAGAGTGCTATCTGAGAATCTGATCTTAACGGATTCGTTAATCGAAAAAACAATGGGTTTGACGAACTTCATACTGACGGTGGCAGGAGTAAGCGCCGTGGTGATGCTGCTGAGGAGCGACGTCAAGCAATCTGCCACCGTCTTCAAGCGTAACGTCAAGCATATCCGCCACTGGCTCGAAGAAGAAACTCCCGCCGCCTCCAAGTTAGTCCTATCTCTTTCTATCATCTGCAGCTGCTAGTTTTGAAGTAATATTTGATCGAATTTGTATCCAAGTTTTCCGACTAGAGAGATACTTGACGATCAATTCAAATTAACTTCTGAGATTTAGTCACTTGAGCTGAGAAAATATTCGATTATGTAATGACTTGTTGGCAGTGGTTTAGGTGTGCATAAGAGAGGAGTGTGATCAATGCCTGGTATTAGCGATAAATCCGTGTGTGTTACTGATGAGTTTGATGCGTTTTTTTTTTCAGGGCAGCGCAGTCCATAAAACCAAAGGAGATTGAAACCAAGGTTCCGGGGAAGGACATCCCTAAAGAGAAGGATTAGTGTGTTCGTGCTTTGTTGTATACACGAAGTTTTTTTTTTTTTTTTTTTTTTGTTAAGAGTTGGAGTTATGACTTTGGTTTCAACACCATTTGTCTGCTTAACTATTGTAGCTGTGAATCTTTGTTTTCTGTTTAAAGTTTTTTTGTTTGTTTTCTGTATCGTCTTACCTCTTAAACGTTTGAGCACTCTTGGAAGTGAAACATAATAATACTATAACATTATATCTCTCGTCTTTCAAGTATTTAGTTTTGTCCCTTTTTAATTGACAACAGTTTGAGATCTCATAAATGCCATGGATCGTATCTTTCCCTTTAACATTAACTGCTACTGCTTTTCTCCTCTCTCGCTTTTTGTGTAAAGCCTTTCTGCAGAGAGTCCGCAGCCTTGGTTGACCTGTGGGGCAGAATGGAATCAGGTGGTGTTCTTCTTGCAGAACGTCCACCAGTTTAGCTCTATATTCACTATTGCCGAAGGATACATACCAGGTTTGGCTCCGGTTCTTTACTCAGGCTTAAAGTTTATTATTGCCTGAAGTTTTAAGATAGCTGCTCTGTCTTTTACGGTAGACTATGTAAGTTCTTTTGTATAGGAGATAGTGAAATGTTATGGCTTATCAGTTGGTAGACTATCTTAAGTTATTTTGTATAGGAGATAATGTCATATCACGGCTTAGCAGTTGAGAGATAACTAATGTCTCTCTTATGGGATTTGAATAAATGGTAACAATAGTCTTTTATTTTAAAATTTAGTACTCCAATCGATAGATATGAGATATCTTGCTGCATTTATAACACCATGTAAATATTTATTATTACATCGAGGGGCTTGATGAACATTCCCGCTAAGTCTTCAACACATTTTACTTAAATCATACCACATATGTATGAAATGACATAGTACACTCACACTTCTTGATTTGCGTTTTTGTTCTGATGCCTTTTCTACAGCTCCAACACGAAGTCTGCAAAAGCAATTATGGATTATTATCTTGCTCGGCCACACACAAGCAGAAACTAGTGGATGCCTAAATGCCAATGTATCAAAAAAATTGTTTTACGAATAAAGATCCTAACATATTCTTATAAAAAATCCAGATTCATATTCTTTCTTTGAAATAAATGTATCAACTAATTGTGTATGGTGGTGCACTTACAGTCTTCGTCTGTTTTGATCCAGTGTCCGGTTTTAGCTGAATCGGAACTTCCTAGCTCATACTGGATCCATGGTTTACTTCCCTCGTTACAGGGGTTCACCTTCTCGGACATTAATCCAGTAGAATTTGCTTGGCTGTGTTTTGGATCTGTCATGCTGCTGTGTATTTCGCTTTCCATGATGGAGTCTTCTGGATATACTTTCCTATGAAAAACTTGTGCCATCTGCACGCACAATAAAATATTTGTTAGAAGCAAACTTGTGCTAATTTGGTGTATATTTCAAATGAACCGCACCTTTTGGAATTTCTTCTTTGTGGAAGGTACTTCAGTTTTACCACTGTCAGGGCTCCTGGAGGATGGATGTAACTTTTTCAGTACCTTCTTCACAAGATGTTTTGCAGACTTGTGGGTTGAACTGGTTTGCTTCTTCTTCTCCACACATTTGTTTTCTGAATATTTTTCTTGCATTTCTGTTGCCTGGAACAGTTCTCCAAGTGATGCCCGTTCCTTCTTCCCTGCAATCTTGGTTTCAGATAATTCGATTAGAGAACCAAAAAGATACTCTTGGAGTGGGAACTTCATTGGCTCGTTGTCTTCTTCAGCATCTAGTCCCTCAGCAGCCTCAATGGTGGATGCAATAGTGTTAGTGTCGCTGTTCCTTCCTGATGGTCGGTTGTTTCCTTCTTTGGCTTCAGCCTCAAGGAACTTCTCCAGTTCATGGCTAATGCGCTTCAGATCATTCTCTGTCACTTCTGCGTTATCTGTTGACGGGTCCCCAGATGACATGCCAAATGTCGGTGTTGCTGGTGCATCCAGATATGTTTCTCCACCAAGGGTTCCGATGGCAAGAAATCCATCAAAAAAGTCACTGTTTCTCTCATCCTTGATATCTGTAGTTTCCTTGGGTCCTGCAAAGGAGTTTTCCTGGAACCGATTAAGCTGCTTGGTTATTCCAGTACTGTATCTGGGGCCAGCACATGCTGCGGGGTAAACATCGTTGCTATCAAGGGATGGATGAGATGAAAGGGAGAAACGGCTGTTACCTGAAACAGAATTCCATGTGAAGAAAGAAATGTTTTGTTTAGAAAAGTATGAGCAGCCACTGACTGTTGGAAAAGTATGCATTTGCGCAGGAAAATTGTGAGTTGTTGTAACAGGCAGGTGGAGGCATGACATTTACATACTCGCTATCAACAGCCAAGACAAAGTTAAGCTTTTTTTATCATGTCAGCTATTTAATTTTCTACCAACGGAGATAAAGTAGTGAGACAATTACTAGGCCTAAAGTGCTTGCTAAGTCCTATTGCCATTCTTCTAGAATTCAACACGCTAACTATTTTTGTTTCCACATATTTGACAGGAAAAGAAGCATATAACGAAGTTACCAGTTGCGGCATCTTTCAATAGCTCTTTGCTATTCTCCGGGAACTTATGATGATGAATCCAGCCCCAAAACTGCCAGAAAAAAATAAGCATTGGTAAGTGTTGGCTACAAGTTAGTTGATATATTCGTAAATACAGAACTGTACCTTCATTTTCTCGTTACCTACACAGATACTAATGGAGAAAGTGACTTTATAGAGAACCTTCAAAGCCCTTCATATAGCAATGAACTTAGTTGCTAAGAGTGTCTCTAAACTTTTAGGTTGATGACAGTGGAGACCAACACCAAGAAAGCTACAAAACTTTGGTTGGCCATTCTCTTTCAAGTTCACATCAAGAACAAGTTGGAGGGCCATTACAGTCATAAGCCTACTGTTGTGGTTACATGACACGCTACATTTATTGGAGTAGCTATCTGTAATTAAAATCACCAGTCACCTCGGGTATTACTATTTCGATCTTGATTTTAATTTCTATATCATAAAATTTTATGGATATTATGTGGCGTTCATGAACCATTGATATTAAACAAACTAGTAATTTTACATACGATATACATATATAGTTGATGCAAAATGGATATTGCTATGGCATTGTTTTGTGTATTGCTATGGCATTGTTTTGTGTAACCAGGACATCTTTTTCTGCAATTTTTGATAAAAAAACAATCCAGCAATCTCGTGTACGCCAGAAGGGAGTATGTGTTCTGTTTGAAATTTAGTTACATTACCAATAGTGACTGAATGGTACAAACTGACTCTGTGTTAGTTATAGAAGAACTGTAAACATTGTTTTTTACACTGGTGCTGCTTTCCATAGAGAGATTAATTGATTTATTATTTGAAAGAATAATCAATGCTGGCTCCTTGGTCATTTATAGAGTGATTGACAATGCATTATGTTGAAATAATTTCCAATGAAAAGAGTACTGTTTAGTTTTGCTTTTGTTGACTTGGCTGTCTCTGACAAGAAGAAAAGGCAGATAGATGATGGCCAGAAAAGTAAAGAAAGAGTGCTTTCTCCAGGAAGCATATGGAAAGCTCCGTGACAAAACAACAACGAATGCCTTCGTACAAGTTGATTCAGACAAGTGAAGCTGTCAGCGACATCAGGTACTGTAGTTTTGCTTTAATGTCTTGTTGCATTATAATATCACAATTCGTAGTTTAATGGGTTTATTCTCCTCAATTAAATTATCATAAGTTGTTGCGGTAGAATCAAGTAAGAACTTGCTAGAAACTAGACTGTGAACCTAGGCGCATGTGTGAAACACCATAGACAAGACAATGCAGATTAGGTTAGATAAGATCATAATTGATTTGATTAGATTAGCGTGAACGAAGACAAATAGACAATGATGAGGAAAATTATAAATGGGAAAGCAAAGGTGGTTAATTAGGATGAAAATGAGAAAGGAAGAATCTGGGGGTGAAACAAAGGAACAAGGGACAAAGGAACAAACAGAAGTAGTTAGTATTGAGTATGGGACCAAGAGAGAAGCGGTGCACTTTTGTTCCAGATTAAAGCAAACATACAAATGCTAAATTTTGCAATTTAGAGTCACTTCCATTGCTCCCACACGCATTATCTTATGTTATATATCTTAGAATTTGATCTACTTGTGTCAAATTCACGTGGACATTCTTCTTTGTCAATGTCCTTTCATGTTCCTCAATCACATCTTCTTCTTATGGTATTTATCCAACGTTTTCACTTTTCTTATTATATCACATGGTATTATTCCTAGGTAGATATCATTTAGAAATTAAAGGGACTTAATGTGAAGCAACTACAGATGTTTTAACCTGTTATTGGGCCAGATGATGAGGATCAAGATGGGATGGACTAGAATGAGTTTGACTGTTAACTAATGGACTGGCTTATTCAAAATGGTGAGTGAACAATTAAGTCTTCTATTACTTTTATCGTCACAAAAAAGACGAGCCTAATTATATGTTCGTTAAGGTTCTTGAATACCTAGTACTTTTGTCGTCATAACAAGTCTTGACTCAACCAAATTGTTCTGGATCATCGATTCAGGATCGATTCTAGTTCAATCGGACGAACCCACAGTTATATGATTGTAGATGTTATATTGCGGTTTGAATAGCACTCGATAGTTTGGCCCGTTGATTTTTGATATAGGGGTTAACCTATTTAAAATGGTCAGATAAACCATCTATCTTAGATTGAAATGATTGAAAACTTGTTAATTCTGATATATATATATATATTTCAAAAAATTCTGAAAGTTGGATTATAGTATTAGATTCCAAAGAAGAGTGGTAATATGAAAATCTACGGCCCAAATTATGTAAGGTATTTGGGGTTTTGGGTCTTTATTTTGTTCTGTCGGTAGCCTTTTGAACTAATCCTCTTCCTTGTGTCTAAAGGAAAGTTTTTTTTTTTTTTTTCATCTCCTAGGTTCTTCTGTCTTAATTCGAATCCTGTTCCTTGAGGGTTTCTGTTTTCTTTTTCATCTCCTAGGAAAGATTTTTTTTTCATCTCCTGGGTTCTTCCATCGTAATATATATATCGAGAGGAGAGGCGGAAGAAATCTGTAATCTCAAGACAGAAGGAGGACAAGAAGTAAGTTGCTTTGACCTAATTTGTTCATACAAGCTGGAAGGAATATATGGGGTTAAATAGATTTATGAAGAAGAAGAAGAAGATGTGGGATCTTCCAAGGGATATGGAGGAAGAGGTGCTGTGTCGAGTTCCGTTGACATCTCTGGGACTTGTCTGATCTACTTGCAAAAGGTGGAACATGTTGTCGAGATGTGATGATCACTTATTTGCAAAAAAGCACCTTGCTCATCTAGCAGCAGAAGCAGCAAAGAAGAAGGACCACCCTCTTGTGGTTATGATGATGAATTATAGGGTTGCGTTGATGAGATTGAATCTTTCCAACAACGATCTTGACGTTGTAAATCCTGAAGCTAAACTTATTGGCCTAGATGGAATCGAAGTGCGTGAAATCTTTCATTGCGACGGTTTGTTGTTATGCATTCCCAAAGAAGACCACTATAGGCTATTGGTTTGGAATCCCTATTGGGGGCAGCGGCAACCCAGGTGGATCGAGCACACACATAATCACCACTTACTGGACAAGCATATCCTTGGTCATTTGGACAGGTACTCGTATGGTCTCGGATACGATAGTAATAGCCAGTACAAAATCCTGAGATTTATTGATTTTCCCCCATATTTCGTTGAGTTCAAAATCTATGACTTCAACTCTAATTCATGGAGGAATCTTGATCTCCCTCCTCGTCCAGACAACTGGTGTATAAAACTTGGTGAACGCGGGCTATCTTTGAAAGGAAGTACCTACTGGTTTGCAGCAGAAGCTATGAATTTTGATGCCATTTGTTTCTTAGTCTGTTTTGATTTCACAACAGAGACATTCTCCCCGCCTTTGCCTCTCCCCTTTGAGGCTTTCGCTAACGAAACTTTGATTCTATCATCATCATCTACTAGTCTTGTGGTTTTGTTCCAGTGTGAAACATTGGAGATGGAGATATGGATTTCCAATGCGATTGAGGAGCAGCCCAACGCAGGCCTGTCCTGGAACAGCAAGGTTTTCTTATCGGCGAATATCAAACAACTCATTCACCCCCATTGGCAGTTTCTTCGGGAATCTGTGTGTTTCTTCATTGACCAGGAGAAGAAAGTCGCGGTGGTTTTTGATAAAAACACCCGTAATGGTGCCGCCACTCGTGATATAGCTTACATCTTTGTTGGAGGAGGAGGAGGAGTGGATGATGATGGATCATCCTCCTTGAAACAACAAGTTGTTAAAGAATCTGCATACCCATTTTGTTATTCACGTGCTTGCTATTATGTTCCAAGCTTAGTGCAACTCAACTAGTCCGTCCACCTACTATTATTGTTATCTCTGTTTGTTTCCCAAGATTGACCATTAAGTTTCTTTTTTTTTTCCATCCTTCTTTTTTGTTTGCCTTATTTGACTTGGCTTCACAGCCTCTTGTTTTCGAGTGCCTCTCTTTGTCCAATGTTTTGATCATTCTAAGTAATAAGATCAGAGTTTGTGGTGTGAAATCAGTGAGTTCTTGCCGTTGGTATATGATCTCTGCTTCTTACTGGGGGGTATACTCAACAAGAAAGTCAATGAGTCTGTATATGATCAACATAACCTTGATATATGTTGCGTTAAACCATCCATCCATTAGGTAACTCCAGTAGCATTTAACTTGTTTTTGGGGCAATGTTGTACAGAAGAAGACCTCTGAACTTGTGTATGGTTAATTTCATAAATCTCTCTCGTGGACCTTTTCATATTAATGAGAACCAATCTCTGTATTACCCAGATCTCTGAACTTGTGTATGTGTGTTCATTATCATAAAACAGGCCAGTAGATGTATCTCAAGTGGTTCAGGAACTGCTTCCTGTTCTGCCTGGAATCTCTGTGCCGGAGGATATTATGAGTCGGCTTGGGTCAAGAGTAATGGCGAGATACCTTTATTTTCTTTTGTAAATATTGTGTTGAGCGTTGCATTTTAAAGTACCAATACAGGTGGTTAAGATTATTTTGTTCTCCATTTACACATATACTTGCTGTGATAATTATAACACATCTCAAAATGGGATGGGCCAGAATGAGTTTTGACTGCTAAATATGGACTTGGCTGATTCAAAATGGTGATTGGAGTCTTCTTGTGTGTTTTATTGTCTTAATTCAACTTTCTGGCTGATTCTTTTGGTGTGTGTGTGGGCGTAGGCCATTTTTGTGAGGCGTCGCAACTGCTGTGCGAGTGAGAACATTTAGAACACCTAGGTGCACATGTATAGTGTTGCTGAGATGTGTAGCTGATTCAGTAGAGGTTGAAATGGATCAAGGAGGTATAGCCATCTCTTGTTCACACTATTGCTTCTGACCTGTCCTGGCGTCTTTCTGTTCTATCCTATGATCCTGATTCCGTATACTTGAGCACACATAATTAGATTCCCCCAAATTGTGTTTCCCTTTATTCTGTGTAGATCCTATACCTATATGCTGTAACCGAGTTGTATGGGCGGGTGAATCAATGTATACGTTACATGTCGTGAATATTTTTCTTAGTTATATGCGACTTTGCTTATTTTTTCATGTTTAGTCCTTTAATGTGTTACTGATCTAAAAGGTTAAGATAAACGTTTCTGACTCGCGAATGATGAATATGTGATGAACTTCTCGTTCTAATAGTTTAAAAAATATAGGCTCATCTAGTTCTCCAACAACGATTTGATGTATTCATAATTGTCAGAAAAGAAGAAAATCTGTGAAGCTATATTGGACCAGCATGTACGGGCCCTACGGGCTAATATAAGCTCATCTCTGATGCAATGGTCGGGTCAAAATCACAGACTATTGATGGTGGGTGTCCACGTAATCTGGCAGTGGGGGGACCCTTGAGGCAATTATTTTCCCCCACAGTTAACAGTTATTACCGTTAAGATCTTATAGGGTCTGTCTGAAAGTAACCTTACTCTTCACTTAATTTGACCATACAATTTTAATAGTCAAACTTGTAAAACGAGAGATTACTAAATTTATATATTATAGTGTGATTAAGACGGATACAAGAAGCTATGCTTAATACAAACGCACTTCTCCCCCTCACTGTCTCTAATTCAACACTATGATGATTAACCTAGCTAATCTTTTTTAGTTCTTAAACCCACAAAAGATTTAGAAAACAACAACATAAAAAGAGAAGACAAAAAAACGGTTGTGGACTTAGGTTGGGATCAGAGCCAGAGAGCACCGGCATCTTTGAGAAGAGGGACGAGTGAGCCGTTGATATGAGAAGCCATCACTCTCTCCATTGATCCCACCATCTTCCCACCGATGAAAACCACCGGAAGTCCCCCGGGAGAAGTGGTAGCGCCGCTGGAACAGCCGAGGAGACGAAGGAGAGCTCGGTGGATATCTGCTCCGTAAGGGTGTAGGTCCAACTCGTGGACGGCGGGAGATACTCCCATTCCGCGGAAGAGACCCTTGACGGCGTGGCACATGCAGCAAGTGCTCACGCTGAATATAACCACCGCGTTTTCAGCAGCCATGGACTCTACCCTGGCCAGAGTATCCGATGGAAACATTCCCATGTTGTTCACCTTGTTGTAGGACGACAACGAGCTACGAGTTTCGGTTCTGTATTGCATTTTGTCTTTCTAAGTTAGAGAGATGGAGTGTGTGTGTGTGTGAGAGAGAGAGTTGGTTGTGATGGGGAGAGAGAGTAAGAGGCATGCTATTTATAGAAGGTGAGCTTCTCCATTTAACTGGTATAATTTTTATTTATTTAATTTAAATGAAATGATAACAAACTAATTGACATGATAGCCGTGGTTGTTAACTTTCTTGATATTTTTATGTTTACATAATGTTTTTCATATTTTTCTCTATGGTGTAAAAAGTCGAATATTTTTGATATTTTCAGTTAAATAGGTTAAAGGAATAAAAGAATTTGTAATAGATATCTATCCTTATTGTCACGGCGAATTAGAACTTTTGATGCTGCTAACATTATATGAGCAAGCCGTAACGTTGAGATGAGATCGAATGTTTGGATATGGCCGGTGGTTATCCATTATATTCCATTTTCTCTTTATGCTCAAATTCTCTAATTAAACTCTATAATCAAGCTAGATATAATATATATCATTATCACAAATTCATAATGATCGTAAAGCAGGTGGAATATTTTGTTTGGAATGTAATCCAATTAGCGCATCGATCCCACTAATATAGCTAGGCATATGTTTAAACATGAGTTGGAACTTGGAATATATGTATAAATCAGAATCGAATTTCGTATAATCATAGACCAATGGGGATATATATAAAATTGGCAATTTGTATTAAAAAGGAAATAATGGGAGTCATCAATATGCTTGGAATTAGCTTTTTTAAAAAGAAGACACCTGTTAAATGTGATATGGTTGCAACCAGCGTTTACTTTCTACCATCAGAATGTAGAGTGTTCTTGCATGGAAATTTACAAATTGGCATGGCATGCGTTCATGCTAGCATCTTTTAAATTTTTTTTTTTGAAAACTATTCATGCTAGCATCTTTATGTCTATGTATGATAAATTTAAAGTAGCAAGTTCCTTTAGAGAAAAAAAACTGTATAGCTCATATAGTTTAGATCGCAAATGGTAGATAAGTTTTACGAAAAGCCTGAAAAAGGTAGAGAGTTTGACAAAGTTGGTCGTCACATGCAACTTTAACCTTCCATGCATGCGTCTGCCTTTTTTCTCATCTGCGAATTCGCCTTCTTGTTTCTCATGTTTGACCAACCACTCCTCCCCAAAAAAGAAAAAGGTCAAATAAGAATATTATTGTTGTCAGCACAAACAACTTGTTACGAAAATTCATAGGTACTAATCTGCAATAAAATAATAAAAACTCCTAAAAATATTCATATTCTCCATCACCTGATCATATATAATTCTTTTTTTTTTTGACAAAAAAAGGGTTAAACCCGGGTCAATGATGACACAAGCCTAACCCCCGGGTGGAGGTACAGCCCACGGATAGACCCTCTCCTGGGCATTCAAATGAGTCGAAAGCAATAACTCATATCCATGTGGCCGGTGGGGTTTGAACCCGGGTTCGCCGTATTGGGTTTTTTAACTCCCTCAAGCGCCACTAGGCCACCACCACCGGTTTAAATCATATATAATTCTGATTTTGCTTTTACGTATTTAAATGAATAAAAAGCACGCTTATTAGGAGGACATAAGTATATAGTTTAAAAGTGTGTCCAAAAGAGTTATATGTCTCTTCATCGGTTTTAGGACTAAATCTTTGCCTCAAGGTAGTACTTATAAAAAACAATCTCGTGGGATTACGCTTGTCGGACCACTTTATTTATTATTTTTAAATAAAATAAAAATCTAAGGTCGTTGCAGAAGCCTTACGTAACACATGTCATCAGATGTGTATTTTTTTGTTGACTAGTTGGTTGGTTAGACGGTTATAACCCTCGAGATATGCTTTTGAGGACGGGCATTTCCGGAATTTCTCACATTCAAAGCCTGCACCTTCTTGAATAACGCCCACTTTTACACATCCCTTGTTCCTTTTCTTTTTTTTTTGTTGACCGTTATGTTTGTTGAAAGACATTTTATTGATTATAGAGTTTGAAACAACATTATAACCGTATCACAACAACAACTAGAAAGAGAAGAAGAGTGTGAAGTAGTTCCAAGTCTTAGTAGACACATTCTTTAGCTCTGTGTCTTGTGCATCAAGAAGAGGTCTCAAAGAAGGCAGAGTGAAGAGCCCTCACACATTGTTCAGCCTCTTCATCAGTTCACTATCAATGATATGTTCACCTGAAAAAAGAAACACATTTCACACTCATTATCAAACCCACCCATAACAATACTAATATTCATCGGTATATATATATATACACATGGAGCAGTTGAGTTTCTAACCTTAGACTGCACCCTGTGAGATCATCTGCACATTCACTCCATTGCTTCTAAGTACTTTAAAAACCTGTTTTGATCATTCATTCCATTCCCATTAACTTCTTAAAAATACTTTTCATAATCAAAAGAGAACCACAAAGACTATCACTTACCTTCTCTAATATGAGTGATGATTTCTGAACGTTTCCTATGAGAGAGATGATTGATCTGCGCTGAAGCAGCTTCACAACAGCAATCTTCTCTAGCTCCTCCACCACATGATCCAGCTCCTGTTCACACACTCCCAATCATTTTACAGATATTTTACAAGGTGACCCGTCAGAATCTACCAGACAGTAAAACGGGAGACTTACGTTTGCTCGCTGAACTAACTCTCTACCCCAGAGCTTTGCTGGATCAAGTGTCAGAGATATACTAACTTCACTTGTTGCCACAACATCCACAGATATGCCTAAGTCTTCAAATGTGGTAAACACCTGCACAAAGAGTATATGAAACCTTACATGTGTAA
The DNA here is from genome assembly GCA_019706035.1 of Raphanus raphanistrum subsp. raphanistrum. NCBI lineage: Eukaryota > Viridiplantae > Streptophyta > Magnoliopsida > Brassicales > Brassicaceae > Raphanus > Raphanus raphanistrum. The sequence goes on along the minus strand of CM033982.1, from coordinate 2,624,996 downwards.
TATTAATCAAAGTTGAATAAAGATATTAATCTAGGTAGATTACCTTGGCGAGGAAACCGTACTGGCCGAGCATACGAGTGCTTGCTATGTCCAACATGGTCACATTACGTTTCAGAACAATGCTTGTGAGAACGGCCTATACAAAGGAGGGAGAAGAGGTCATTGATAGTTTTGATATAATTGAGTCTTTAAAAGATACCCTTTTGTTTCACAAACCTTACTCATGTCTCTTGACCTGGTGATGACAGTTCCTGGAGCATTGGGGTTGTACGAGTTCTTAACTCTGACGGGAATGTCACCATCTCTTGCTGGCCTCATGGACAGTGGATGCAACACCTAAATGAAGGTGAAACCTGCTCAGCCATTCAGACCGAAAAAGAGCTTCTCAGCAATAATAGATAATCTAACGAGAGATTACCTGAGCACCGAAGTAAGCAAGCTCAGCTGCCTCATCGAACGTTAAGTAAGGAACAGACTGAGCTCCAGAGTATATATTCGGATCACAAGTCAAAACTCCATCCACATCTTTCCAAACCTACACCAGATTCAGACAAAACATAAAAAAAAATCTCTCAACAAAACTCCATCTTTATGATGCAATCTTGGCTTAAACCTATACCTGAATCTCCCTCAGTCCTAACGCTTTCCCAATCGTTGTTGCCGTCAAATCACTACCACCCCGGCCTAACGTAGTTATAGCACAAGACCTCCATCCCTGCAGAGAAACACATGCAGCTCATATGAGACAAGAGAATCAACATATGATGTGAAACAGTTAAGAAAAATTTATAAAAACCTTTCCGAGGAAGCCAGTAACTACAGGGACAGCCTTGTCCTTGCTCCAGTTATTAAGCAGCGTTTTGGAGACAGCAGGGTACGTTGCTTCAAGTATATCAGCATTTGTGAAATCGTCTGTGGTTATAAACCCAATCTCAAATGCATCATACTGCCAACAACAAACAAACCAACTCATCAAGTTAATGACTTTAAAATATGTTTTGACAAACAAAGGGAAACTATATAAAAGCAAACATACTTGACGAGCTTTAGTGGCCAATTTTGTTGAGATACGCAGAGAAAAGCCTTGTGGACATACACTCTCCAAACGAGACCAAGTAGTCTCTTGTACGCAAGGTCAACTCTTTCATCATCGATATGCCTTTCAGAAGCTGGTGTAGTCCTTCTAGGTGTTCTGCAAATGAAATTTGGATTCAGAAAACAAAGATATTCATTCAAGCTTTTGAGAAACAGGAACCAAAGGCTCACTACTTACGTGCAATAACAGTTGTTTCCACTCCAAGCTCATGAGCAGTTCTGAACATAGAACATTTTTTGTTTTACTGTGAACACACTCTAAATAACAATCACAAAAAAATTGTTTTTAATTCTATACCTTAAATGGAGTTCCTTAATAAAGCTCAGTTCTTCAATACTTTCTACGTTTGTGACACCGCAAGTAACAGCCTTCTCTCCAGCCTAATGAAACCCAAAAAGGCCAAGACAATAACTCACTATACCAATAAGAAGTAGATAGAAAAGATTGAGAATGTTTTTTTTAAAACCTTCAGAAGCTTATTAGTTGTCTTCCCCATTGCTGATAGCACAATAACAGGCCTCTCCTCAGGAAAGCTGAGTATAAGATTTGCAACTTCTTTCATCCTCTCAGCTGATTCCACCGATGAGCCTCCAAATTTCATCACACATGTCAGCTCTTTGCCTGTTCCGCTTACACTGCTCCTCTCAGTCTCTTTTCTCTCAATCAAATCGACTCTTGCAGCAGCAGCTTCACAACTAACTCTCAAAGCTATGTTCCTACAAGAGTTCTCTACGGTTCTAAAGATTGCTGCGCTACTCGAGGTCGGAGTAACTGAGAAATTACAAATCCCCTTTGTGCCAAACTCAAGCCTCTTTGAACTCAAAGCAAGCCCTGGAGTTTGAACTCCACACAACTGCAGTGAACCCGTCATTGACACTCAAACAGTGAAGCTCTGCTTTATGATCTCGACGAATGTTTACAGCTGTGACTGTTCAATGAGGGAGCCTGCAACTTACAAAAGTAATAGAATTAAGAAGGTAAAGATCATGACTTTCTCATGGAAACTATATATTATAATGATTTAACAGTTAGGTAGAACCTGTCACGGTATTAAAACTCTTTTCTTTAACCAATTAGAACAATGTAAAGTTGACTAGGGAGAGACACATGACGACTACTTCTCAAATCAAATCAAATCAACCAATTATACAAGCGATCATAATAAGTAACATTATAAGAGTAACAGTTGTGCTTGTTATTCGAAAAAGACAAAAAGAGGAACACTTTCTTTTGTAAGGACTCAAAACCCAAATGGATCTGTTATAATCAAGAATCTGAAGCATGCAAACAAGAAAATGTGTTTCTTTATCACTTAATTGGAAGAAAATAGCAAAAATGGTGATCAAAACACAGAGAAGGGCATGCATCCAAAGGAAGAAGGTGAATGTAGTTAGACAAGTACCTTAACTGGATCTCTCCGGACACAGCTGAAACGACTGGTCGGATTCGCCGGCCAGGCTCCAGAGAGGAAGTAAATGATTCTTTTTTTTTGTGTTTAAAGAAGTGAAAACGGCGCTTAAGACATGTAATTAAGAGGACGTGGAGACACAACGCTGTTGGTGTGTGTGTTGCCCTTCTCAGAATCCCACGGTCCAGATTCAATCTGTGGATTCTAGATACCCTTTCAGCCTCGGGTAAGCCACTAACTAGCATTGTTTTTTGGATGTGTTATTTAGTGAAACAATGGCGACATGTTACTTCTTCTCGTGCCACTTATTTTAGATATCCAAAATAGGTCTCGATAGTGACACAACGTGAGAACGACTTGGCCCACTCAGTTCCAATAACCAGAGGGACACAATACTGCAATGATCGATAAATGTTCAAAGGACATTTTGATAACAGAAGGGGTAATGCGACAAAAGAAACGGGTTTCATAAGTTTATTTTAAGAGATTTTAGGGTTTTAGAAGTTTAATATCTACAAAATAAAATGAAAAATTAGCCTTTAATGGGTCAACGACTTTGACGCCCTTTGAAAAGCCCATGGGCCAGACAAAAATCTAAATTAAATTAAATAACAATTGGAAAGTTTCGTTATATAGTAGCCTTTTAATGGGTCAACGGGTTCACGCCGCTTCAAAAGCCCATGGGCCATAATAAAACTATTACGATGGCATTTATGTGATTATTTAAAAGTATATGCCTTCTTTCATCCGGATCGAATTGCCCAATAAAGCGCCGAGATTCGAGAGTCCAACAACATCATTGGCGTTCTCATTAGGCAGCGTAAGATCGGACATTAGCCACCGCAGCTCATTTCCTACGCAAACCTTTTTTTCTCCGTTAAACGCCGCCGCGATGGAGTCTCCGAAGCATTCTCTGATCCCTAGCTTCCTCTACTCCTCCTCCTCATCGCCGAGATCTCTCCTCCTCGATCAGTACTCCAACTCCAACGCTGCATTCGCGTCCTCCAATCTCGAGAAATCGCCTTCCCCTCCTCCTGCGACGACGACGATGGTGACTCGGAAGAATTTCATGATTGCGTCTCCCACGGAGCCGGGGAAGGGGATCGAGATGTACTCTCCCGCCTTCTACGCCGCGTGTACCTTCGGTGGGATTCTCAGCTGTGGTCTCACTCATATGACCGTTACTCCTCTCGATCTCGTCAAGTGCAATATGCAGGTAATGTATTGTATATACGTCACCGTTTAGATCGATTGCTCTTAGACTCGTTTACGCAGATCCGTTGTCCACGTGTTTCTCAGGTGATGAGATCTACGTGTTAGCCTTGTTGTCTAGGTTGGATAGATCCGTGACTGATATGTTTAACCTTCTTGATCTCTGTTATACGTATGTATATTTTCTCATCGAGTTGTATGTATGTTGAATCTAAACATGAATAGACGCTGCTGCCTTAGCTTGTATCTGTTACTTATTGATGTACGTGATTATGCGTATTTCATAACCTTTGGATTTGATTTATTTAGCGTTTTTTTTCTTTTACTGAGTTTTTTTTTTTACTTTGTGGATTGATTCACTTAACACTGATATGTTCCTTGCTAACTAGATTGATCCGGCGAAGTACAAGAGCATCTCCTCTGGTTTTGGGATCCTGTTGAAGGAACAAGGAGTCAAGGGCTTTTTCCGTGGATGGGTTCCTACTTTGTTGGGTTACAGTGCTCAGGGCGCCTGCAAGTTCGGATTCTACGAGTTCTTCAAGAAGTATTACTCTGACCTTGCTGGACCTGAGTACACTGCCAAGTACAAGACACTCATCTACCTTGCTGGTTCTGCTTCTGCTGAGGTTATCGCCGATATTGCACTTTGCCCCTTTGAAGCTGTTAAGGTTAGGGTTCAGACTCAGCCTGGTTTCGCTAGGGGAATGTCTGATGGGTTTCCCAAGTTTGTCAAGTCAGAAGGATTCGGAGGGTGAGTGTTTGGGCGTTAATAAGATTCTCTCCCCTTGTTACAGATAAGCTATTTGTGTCTGATTTTCGTGTTTTTCTTTTGCAGCTTGTATAAGGGTCTTGGTCCACTCTGGGGACGTCAGATTCCTTGTAAGTTCTCCATTATATTTTGAAACTTGTCTATTGCACAATATATTGATTCTTTTTAAGCAATAGTGTGCTGATGTTATATGTAAATGTAACAGACACCATGATGAAGTTTGCTTCGTTTGAGACCATTGTTGAGATGATCTACAAGTACGCAATCCCCAACCCAAAGCACGAGTGCAGCAAAGGTCTGCAGCTCGGGGTTAGTTTTGCTGGAGGTTACGTTGCAGGAGTGTTCTGTGCAATTGTTTCCCACCCTGCTGATAACCTAGTTTCGTTCCTCAACAATGCTAAGGGAGCAACCGTTGGTGATGTAAGTTACTATGTTCAATACAAAAAAAAAACTGTTGATTTGTGTTGCTATGGAATTGACATTGAACTTTGGTGTAATGAAATGTAGGCGGTGAAGAAGATAGGACTGTTGGGACTCTTCACAAGAGGACTTCCTCTAAGGATTGTGATGATAGGGACATTGACCGGAGCACAATGGGGTTTATATGATGCCTTCAAAGTGTTTGTTGGCCTGTAAGATCCTCTCTCTACTCACTTCCTTTTGTTTCCTTCGTCACTAACTTATTCAAAAAATGCTAAGTCTCAATTCTTCTGATTTGATTCAGTCCTACCACCGGGGGTGTTGCTCCAGCGCCTGCCATCGTTGCTGCTGAAGCCAAAGCCCAAAACTAAATGATGATGAAAAGGGTTTAGGATTTTTGTTTGACAAAAAATAAGAGAAACGTATTGCAGAGAGAGGAAGAGTGAGCTCATCCTCCGATTCCAACTTTATTTTTCCTTTTTCTTTTTTGTGTTCCTGAATTCAGGATAGTGCTCTCTTTCCCTATTATTGTTTCTTTCGTGTTTGTGGGATTGTAATCGTAAAAAGATGAGAGGGACACACTGCACAATAGAGAGAGCGGGCACACACCCACTTACTACTTTTGGTTATATTTCTTTTGAAAATCTTCTTTTCTCCTGTTTCATTTCTGCTATAGTTTCCACCATTTACAATCTGTTGATCAGCATGCACCGTATTTGTTGATTTTGTTAACACATCGAAAATAGTCATTACTATACAAAAACAAATATCGCCCACCGTGGGGCTCGAACCCACGACCACAAGGTTAAGAGCCTTGCGCTCTACCAACTGAGCTAGACGGGCTTTGATGGCTATGTTTATCCTATTATTTTATTTATAGTATTTACCTTGAGTAAGTTTACTTGGTTTACTAGTTCAAAGTCATGCATGTTGTCATGACGAAAGGCCATCGTATTGACGAATCTACTGATTTTAAGGAAATTGGAAGAGGTCACAGAAGGTCGAGCTCAGATCATCACTGATAAGGAGCTTGCAGGCACACGAGCTCGCTCTTTCTATGTTACACATAGACCCTCAGTTTGATCAGAAACCATAACAAAGAAAAAAAAGAGAACTTCGTGACTACGCGAAATAGAATGCAGACTAAGCCATATAAAGCAGGAGACAGAATGAAAGTAAAAGAGAGACCTTCATGACTATGCACTCTTATCACGCAAACCAAAATAACTCTTTAAATAGTCCTCTGCAACACCAAAATCAAGTATATTCTCTAATTCGTACAAGTTCGGAAACTGTGCTTTAACTGCTAAACACAACAACGAACAATGCAGATCTTTCTCATTATCGTCTCACTACTTTTAGCGTTTCTTCTTGCCGCTCGCTTTTGCTGCATTGGACTTTGAAGGTGTTGCTACCAAGTATACGAACAAAACCACCATGGAGACCACTGAAACAAGTGATCCATATTTTGCCAGCACCCTCTGCAACAATTGAAACATAGTAAGGTTATTAACGGTTATTATTCGATGATTTCGGTGGGAGGAAAGACTTTCCCATCAAGTTACCTTTGCCTGAGATTATTAGAGCAGCACCAAGAGAAGCATCCAATACGCAACACAAGACAATAATGAAAGTTAATTAATGAGATGAGGAAAAATACGTTTAGGATATGATTGAAAGAACAACTCATAAGAAATCAAGTTTACCAGGGCAAGCGGGTCTGTTGGAGGAATGTCCGCGAGGATGTCTAGAGGTAGTATTGGAGTTGAGTACACTTGCTACAAACAAGAAAACCGTAACACATGATCACATCACATACGTCGATTTTGAAGTAAAACAATAGTCATTACAAGACTTAGTGTTTCTTGTTAGAAAATGAATTGGAGGGTTTAAAAAACTATGAAGCTTTGTTGCTTTTTACCAGTTGCTGGCGTATTGTTTGTTACTTACGGTTCTAACGATACACAAATAAATAAATAAAAAATCGACACGAAGGGCGATTATAAAAAAGGCAAACCTGTAGAGCTGCCTTTGTGGGGATGCGGAAAGTAACCACAGCAGGAGCACCATAGAAGAGTCCTTTAACCTTAGCCTCTAATTCGAAAGAATGAGACAGAATACCTCCTCTGCATACAAATATCAGATTAGTGACGAAAAGAAGCAGCTAGCCTAGATACCCAAAACATTTATGATATTAAAAAGGAAAAAGAGAACTCACGCATCAAGTCTCTCCCATGATCTTGATGTGTTTCCATTAACAACTTCAAAAGTTTTCTTATCCCAGGTATTATCAGCCAGAGTCACATCATACGCCGTCCTGAGAGAGCATTCACCAAAACCATCTCACGCTTTTAGTCGAATTTCATATAAAATACGAAACTCACAACGGATCAGGTATAACGTCATTATGATTCCACAGTAGCTAATCTCTTCATGCAAATAAAACGATCAGAAACTAAACTAGATCGGAAATGCAAGCATAAGAATCAGATCAAACGGCCTTTCGTTTACAAGCTACAGATCAGATACACAATCACCACGTTACTAATCCATACGATAAGACCTAATGATAGCTCAAAGTATGTATGACGTCATGATTCTACCACATTAGCTAATCTCTTCACGCAAATAGACGATCAGAAACTAAACTAGATCGTAAATGCAAGCATATGAATCATATTAAATGGACTAGCTACCAATACACAATCACACTAGGTCTAGCGATAGCTCAAGCACAACGTCAATGATTCTACACTAGCTAATCTCTTCATGCAAATAGACGATCGGAAATTGCAAGCATATGAATCAGAAGATTTACGAGGAAACAAGAAAAACTAGAGGAGATGGTAGAGAACTAACGCAGATCCTTCGTTGTAGATGTCGAAGGAAACGAGGACACGCTCAGCGCCGGATTTGAGCCTGTTGAGAGTAGCTTTCTTGTGAACCACCATGAACGGCATTTCCGAGGTCGCGAACGAAGCGGAGACTAGCGTGAGAACCGCAACGGCGGAGATCAGAAGCTTAGCTAAGGGGATCGCCATGGTGTTTGATCTTTCAAAGAAGATGAAGATGCGAAACAGATCTGTGATTGATTGATTTCTCTCAGCTCGTGAACGCTCCGACGACGACGGTATTACCACACTCGAACACGAAAAAGGTCAACGATGGGCCCAAATATTTTTCGCCTGATAACAGGCCCATTTAAAAGAGGCCCGTTCTAATTAATTAATTCCATTTTTTTGGAAAATATACTCTATAAATGTGCACAAAAAACTTTATAAATTAATACATCCGTACATTAATTAATAAAATTTTCGCAGTTGACAAAAAGAAATTGAATTCTGAGTTTAGTTTTCAAGTCAATTAATTTTTCGTAAACTAAAACTAATAAAATATTACGGTTTGAATAGTAGTAATTTTATAAAAGTTTTATTGTACAATACACGTTGTAACACACAGACTGTCTCCTGCCACAATCTATATAGAACATGTTTCTTCTCTATCACCACTACATTTCCATTTGAGTCAGATATTCCTTGATATTTATTTGTTAACATAGTTATCTTCTTATAATATTTCTTTTATTGATCTAATCATCTTATAGTATTACTTTTTATTGATCTAATCATCTTATAGTATTACTTATTTCGTTCAATAATAAAGTCTACGCGCTTGCAAAACTGACAACGTAATGTTTTATACTACAAGCCAAGCCAACGGTTTGTTCACTGAAGACACATATTGACCCAAAAAAAAAATCTTAAGAGGTTCTGTTACATATAATTTCAGTTTCAACTCTAATTGTTTATTAGTTGGAGTAAGAAAACAGTGTAAAAAGTGAGTTGATTCAGTTAATCAAGGTGGCGGGAAAATTAAGGAAAGAAATCAACGAGGAGAGCCAATTAAAGTCAAGCAAGTGGGGATGAGAATTCACAAATTTCCAGAAGAAACATAGTTAAAACTTGGATTAAACCGAAAGGCATGTGCCCTTTATTTTTCTTTGGTTTAATTAAATCAGCAGTACTATACTAGTATGTACAGTTGACATTAAATAGTGAGCATGTGGGTGGATTGCATCGAACTATGAGACCTAAGTGAATCTGTTTCCACCACCTTCTCTTCCATCATCCTTTGGAACCTTCAAACCAACCTTCCCTCACATGCTTCCTCTGTTAGCTCTCTGAGATTCTCCTCCTTTTTTTATATTAATCTCAAGCTTCTAATATCAGGATCTATCTGTGTTCAGGTTTTTCCAAAACATCCATATTTTCTTTTCAATGTTCCGTATGTTTGTAGGAAGATGATGATATCTTGTGAGCAAAAATAATAGCAGAGAGATAGAGAGAGGGAGAGAGCATGGGGTGTGCTACATCTGCTTATGCTGTTGTGGGAAGGAAGAACAAGAAGAGGAACATTCAAGAATCCGTAGTGTTTGTTCTGCAGCTCCGTGTTCCTGTTCAGTCTGATCTTCAGCGACATCTCAAAGGCGCTGCTCCCAAGACCACCATCGATCGGTTGTCATGTCTAAGGAATCAGATTCAGTTGGTAGCTGAGGACACAGGTACTGGAGAAATGAGATCATGTTCCTCCTATATTTTCTTGCGTGTCAAGAAACAGGTTCATGTTTTGAAAACATTTAACTTAAAAATTTGCAGGTGGTTCTGCTATCTCTGAGCTGCGTACAGCTTTGGAGGAGTACTTGTCTCTTCTCACCTGTCTTATCAAGAAAAGTAAGAGTTCTCAGATTTTGAAAGTTAATAGATTAGTGTGTTGTAAAAATCAAATGTTCATATGACTTTTGTAGAGAATGATGGCATGGAGGGATGTGTAGAGCTCAAATGGAAAACCCTAGGAGATGGTCGAAGAGTAAGTTCTTGTTAGGGTTTGGATTTATTAGTTCTTCTCTGTAGGATTTAATCAAAATGTTCTTCTTTTTTTTTGTGTAAAATAGTTAATCAAAATGTTGAAACAGGCAGAGTTATGTTTCACAAACCTTTGGATGGAGATGCTAACAGTGATCCACATGATGGCTGCTTTGGCATTGACTGAAGCTAACTCTCTCATGATTCCAAAGGCTTGCTCTGATTCTAGCAATAGCGTCCGTGTAGTCTCCAGTGGTTTGGATTCTTGGATCTTCAAATTTATTTTTTACTTATGCTTTGCTGTTTGTTACAAACCTGATCACATTACTCTGTCGCTTCCAATCAGATTGCAGGAGAGATGCGGTTGACTTGCTGCTCAAGGCGTCTGGATACTTGGAGTTCTGCATCAGAGAGATAGTCACTCGCTTTCCTCCTGATATAAAGTAATCACACACAAAATCTAGGATCTGACCTGATACATATATATATATATATATATATATATATATATATATATTTGTACTTACATAGCTGCAAATGTGCAGGAGTAAATTGCCAGACGATATGCAGGAGAGTGTTTTACAAACTCTCTCTATTCAAGCACTAGGCCAGGTTATTTGAAACATTGACTCCTAAATATAAACCTTGTATGGGTTTTAATGTGTTAGTTTCGTTGACTTTCACCGCAGGGAACTGAGATTCAACTAGGATTAGCAGTTGATAGCCAGAAAGCTACACTGTCTGTGAAGAGGAGACTTGCCTGTGAGCAAGTCATCTATTTCTCTCAGGTCCTCCTCATAGTTTAATACATCTTTATCTTCTTGATTAGTTGGCGCATACTTTTGGGACAATCATAGGTTTTTGTCCTAATCTATCTATTAATATCTGTAAATGCTCTCATCATCATTTCAGGCATATCAGTGCTTGTCTGGTTGTGAAGTAGTTAGTCATGGATGCGCCAAAAAGCTTCTCCGGTTCATATACTGGAAGTTTCTTGAAGCAAAGGTATGTATGAAACATCTACTTTTGGAAAGTGATCATACAGTTACAGTTCATTTAACCTCTCTGTTATGTTATGTTCTGTTTTTTTTTTCTTTTACAGGCTGCAGCATACTACTACCATGGACTGGTAACTGACAAAGGAAATGAGCCAGCTTGCCATGTGAGTGCGGTGTGTTGTTTCCTTGCAGCTGCAGAGCTCCTAGCAGAAAGCAAGAAGGCTTGTTTCAGCTTCTGCTTAGCTCCTCCTGTCACCAGGTTTGTGTTCTTATCATAAATATCAAACACACACTTCTAAAGTGAACTGTGAATTGAATCAGTATGTTTTTTTTTATCAGGGCTCCTCCTATGTGGGGTGTTATGAAACACTTGAGTCAGAAGATTCCAGAAGTTGCTTTTAGGAAATCTCAAACGTATGGATACTTGCTTGAAGAAGAAGAAAAGTAAGCGTTAAGAGTATTGATCTTGTTAGCATTATTTATTTAAACTGATTTAAATTAAAGCTGATGATATGATAATAAACCCACAGGGCAATGCAGTGTTTACCAGAGCTCCCAGACTTTCAATTGTCGCTGAGACCAGAGGAGTTTGAACTGCCTGAAGTGGAAGCTGGCTCTTCTGAAGAAGGAAACCAAACCCATTTACTTAGTGAACATCTCGAAGACTACTCCGATAATCATGATGATGATGATGATGAGCTTGATCATTGAGCACCGCTCTTCTACACATATTCTTTGAAGTACTTTACGAGTTATATATATAATTGTAATGTAATAGAGTTACTTCTTTTACAGTACTAGTTTCTTTCGTGTCAAAACAAACGTCTGATACTTGTTTTACTTTTGAGTATAGTATAGTATGCAATATCTATCTAAGTGACTAATTACTTTTTTTTGCTAATAATAACTTGGAAGGTCTAAGAAAATGATGTTTGGTTAAGAAAACGTTATTTACATATCGTTGGAGTAATAAAAGTGATTGTCGTGTGAAGTGCTTAAAAACGGCACGCAGTTTACTGTAAAAGTGGAAATAGAGCGTCACGTGGGGGGTAGTAGAGTAATGATGAGAAGTTGGATTCCCCCGCACGTACCAAACTTTTGTGGAGGCGGTTAAGGATTATTCAGCGCAAAACGGAAAACGGTGATTGAATCTCCGAGCTAGAGACGATGTGTTCAATCCATATTTTTAAAGTTAATGTTTGAGCACAACAAATGCATCATCCATCAACGATCGATAAGAAAAAGAAGTATAGTATAGTACTCTTTATCAAAAAGACTCATGCACGATTATCAACTATCATATAATCAAAAAGGTAAAAAGAGATGAACACGAAAAAGAGAAAGATAGAAACGTTACACATAGCTCCAAAAGTTGTACTTAGAAAGAGAGACCTGAACAAGACAAAACAGAAAAAAAGCTCTCAGAGATGGAGAGAAAGATCCAGCTGTGGCTCGTGTTCTTCCTGCTCCATGATGAAGCCGTATGGGTAACCAAACGGGTACGGATACGGGGGGCAGTACGGGTCGACGTACCCACCACCCACCATCATCGTCGTCGTCTGTTGATGATTATCCGGTGGTAGTACGCTCCAGGTCGATCCGGTTGCTGTGACGACGGATCCTTGATGAGGCGTGTTAGGGTAGAAATCAGGACAGACGAAAGCGGCGGCGTCGTTGTCGTAGAGGTTAACAGACGACGGAGCGTCGTGGTGAGGATGATGAGAAACGTCGACGTCGACGACGCCGAGGTTGCGGCGAGCAGCGGCGCGTTCGCGTTTGTGGGCGTTCTGGTGACCGCCGAGAGCTTGGGAGGTGTAGAACTTGCGGGGGCAGTACTGGCACGGGAAGAGGCGGTTGAATGTCGGAGGTTGGTGATGATGAGATCCGGGGAAGGAGTGTTTCTTGTAATTCGATGATGATCGGTGTTTTGGTGGAGGAGGGCACGCGAAGTGGTGATGGAAAGACGACGGTGGTGGGTGCTCTGCCATTTTTCAGAGTTATGATCTTCAGAGAGAGAGAGAGAGAGAGAGAGAGAGAGAGAGAGAGGATGATGACAGTACAAAGCTGTGTGTGTGTGAGGTTGATGGGGTTTTATGGAAAGGGTTTAAGCTGCCTTCTCTCTCTAAAGTTTGTTTGTTTGCGTCGTTTGTTGCAGAGAATATCTGCTTTTAAAATTACCCTTTTGCCCTCGGCTTCCTCTCTCTCCTCTCTAACGAATTTCACAGATCCCAAGTAATCCTTTTTGCTCCATCCATATATGCATGGGATGTATGTATAGAGACTCCTTTTCGAAATAGCTATAAATATACAAATTTCACTCGACTGAAAATTAAACTTGTACTTCCTCTCCAAGTTACATGAGGATGAGCAAAGAAGTACGTTAATTTAGTACTATTTAATTTATAGAAAGTAAATAAATTTTATTTGTAGCGTCGTTGAAGGGATAGTGTTTAGGTGAGGAGACAGTACATAATGCTGCTGAGTGCCTGTTGTGAAAATAATAAATGAAAGTAAAGACGAGTAGAGACGACAGTACGGTGTTTGATTAGATAGTAATTAACGAGGTTCCAAATTGAAATCTTGCATCGTTAGAGCACTCTTATTGCAGTCTTTCATAGGGGTTTTAAGAGGTGGTGGGGTCCACGGAAGTCAGAGAATGGAAAGAAAAGGAGAAAAAAACCCAGATAAAAAAACTGATTATGTGTGTTTCTGTCACTATTCTGCGGGTCCCATAACACGTGGTGACCCGCGATTGGTACAATTTTAATTTTTATTTTTTAAAGAAAAAAAAAAATTAAAGAAACTCCGTAGGGTTCTGTGGATAAGAGTGCTCTTAAAAGATAAATAAGAGAAAAGTTCAAAAAGATAAATAAGAGAATCGAGTTGAAAGTGACTTGAAGTTGTTGTTGATGGGATCAGGACTTCTCACTTTTATTTGCTTTTTAGAATGCAAAATATAAAAGAAAAATAGAGATTGGTTACTTTTTGTGTTTGGACTGTTACATCCTGCAACTAGATATCATCTGGTAACGACACGTGCTGACAAGACAGTTGTGACCACCGTGCAGTACACATACAACACGAGTGAATACGCCCCCTCACACTTGACTGAACTCATTAAAAGTTTGAAAAATCCTTAACAATGCTCTTTATTAGTCAGATTGTTTGTTTGATTGATATGATATGATAGTACCTTGTTATTGTGATGCTAAAGAAGACAGGAAGGAAAGAAAGAGGGCCAAGTTCCAAGATGGAAATGCCAAACAAGGAAGGTTTCCATGTTTCTCTAACCCTATTTATTCTTTCCATTCTCTCACTACTTACCTATCTATCCATCACTCCTTTTCTCATCATTGCATTTTCTTCTCATTTCTTATTGGATTTACAGTATATTGTCTCCATGAACTCTGAGCCCAACATAATTATTGTTTATGGTCTCTTCTAAGGCCCATATATACAAGGAATACACACAACACAAGGCTTATTGACTACAAGTAGCTTTTATGTTTACAGTCCGTCGCTTCATCCAAATTCCAAACCACTCTGCTAAAGGACCATTTATTTATTTTCAAGTTTTAAACTGAGGAACATAGGTGTTTTAGGGTGATTGTACTAAATAACTGGGACCATCTATTATCTAATGTCTATATAAACTTGTTTTGTTTTCAAAAACACAAAAACGAATGCTATCTTCCTAAAATAGTTTATTTATTTATAGATGATAAGATCAACCTGCTATGTTTTTATGCCCCATCTTATTCGGAGAAATATCACTCCAGCTATGTACTTTCTTTTTAACTAAGAAAACTTATTACAGTACTTAATTAATTCTCACAGTATCATCTGTCTGAATGATCTTTGTATATCTATAATTAGGGTGTAATTAAGTCTTGGTCAAAGTAATAAACGTTTGCTTGAAAATGAAGCAATCCCACATCTAATTTACCTTTTGTGTGCTGAAAAAGTAAAATTGCTTTCTCTGTCAAGCATATTCTAAAAGCTCATTGGCACCTAGTTACCTCTTCTCACACACAATACACAGACTTGTTCACATTCACTTAATACCTCCTCATCATTTCATTGCTTATTTCTTTTATTTAATGCAGTCGAGGTAACTTTATTACATTTTTTTCTTCCATTACATTTGAAAACCAAGGATTGCTTCGATTAAAAGCATTAGAGGACATGTTTATGGTAATATGTGTATTTGTGTGGGAAAGAGGAGAAACTTAGATTGCCTTAATCGATGTTGTCTTTTTGTGGATTGTACATTGGAAGATGGTGCACAATGCACATGTAAATTGTCGTTGACCTTCTACACCATTTTTCTAATATTTATTTTACAATTGTTAGAAATATATACACGATAAAACTCATTCAGGATTTGTTGTATTTTCAATCATTGTAAATTTATAATGTTCACATACATACACCCATGTTATGTGCTTTATAAACCAAGTTCAATATTTTGTCTTTTTCATCTAAGCCGTTTTTTTGGCACACATGAATACATGATACATGTTTAATTTTCTTTAGATAGTTGAGAAAGTTTTGGATACTTATTTTCTCTAACGAAGAATCATGAAATTCATTCAATCAAACATGAAGCTCATATCATACTCGCATTGTCTTTTTCTTTTTGGTGTAGTACTCGCATTGTTTTTATGGTATATAAGTACAATACAACTCACACAAAAAAATTGTCAAAAAAAAAAACTCACACAAACATTGCTAATTAAAACAATCATGTCCATGAATTTCAATCAAACATGAAGCTCATATCATACTCGCATTGTCTTTTTCTTTTTTGGTGTAGTACTCGGATTGTTTTTATGGTATACAAGTATAATACAACTCACACAAAAAATTTGTCAAAAAAAAAACTCACACAAACATTGCTATTAAAACAATCATGTCCATGAAATTGGTTCTAAAACATTTTAAAATTTGTCAATGACAATAAATATATATAAAAATGGTCGACACCACATGCGATGGCTTCTTCGTTTATCCCATTTATTTTTAATTTCAGTTTCAACTCTGTATTTTGTCTCTCTGTGCTATCTAACATATTTTATGATAGAAGTCGCCAATCTATATATTTATTTTATTTTAACATGTAAGATATCTTAATGTGCATCAACTTGTTATAACTTATAACTAAATACAAAACGAATCTCCATCTCATATTAGTAAATCAAATTTCCACACATATTAATATTGATATAATAAAACAAGTCTATATATATATTCTTATTCTATATGAAAAGAAAGGGAATCAAGTTCTCACCCAAGAATACATCTTTTTCCTTTCAATTCAACTTTACTTCCTCTTACACGGCTATGTCACTTTTAACTCCGATAATGTTAGAACAACTTCAAGTAAAAGTTAACAAGTTTGACATATATGTGGTTTGTTCAACAAATCTCCACTCACACAACACTTTCTGATAAAATTTGACCCCCCTCTAGCCTCCTTTTACTTGTTTCTCTAACAAATGAATCAAGACGTGACAGAAACGTAAGTGGAGTAGGTTAGGGTTAAGGAACAACGTCTAAATAATGCTCCCTGACTCATCAGCTGAGGTAGGAGGAGAGGGCGGTGGAGGACAGGTTTCATGATCAGTCCCAATAGTAAAGTGGATGCAATTCAAGTCTTCTTCTTCATGATCTCTCCCTTCTGATATCCTCTGCCTTCTTCCTTTTGATTCTTTCCTCTTATACACTTTGTACACTGCCCATTCTCCAAACACCTGTTTTACAATACCAAATCAAACCCATTAGTCTAAAGACTAAAGTATGTTTTTATTTCTTGTTATAGTCTAAATTTACTTTAGTTGATGCAAAACCGGCAAGGGAATACTCTGTCATGCACCATCTGGTTTTGTTGCAGTTAGCCGAAGAGTTGTTTGTTCCATAGAAAACAAGTGTTCTTCTAATCCCAACTGTTCTACCACGAGCAATGACTTCTCTTTCTTTCCTAATAGCTTTCCAATAACCATCACCAGATGAAGTCTTGATTCTGTGTGCATTACCTGAAACTTCTTGTTTCTTCTTGCAAAAGAAGTACCTCTGCGTCTCCTCTTGATCCCCTGAAAAACGAAAACCCAAACGCTATATAATATGATAAAAAGAGCAAACATAGTAAGCTGTAAAGTTACAACCCTTTTATCAACCCATCAGAATATAGTTAAAGATTAGCAGAGACATAGGCTTAGTTAAACAGAAGGAATAAAAGAGAGATAGAGACCTGGAAAAGTGAGAGGATGAGAGAAGAAAACGTCAAAGACAGGGATGATGGAAGAAGGCAAAGGAGAAGCGAGGGCCTTTGGGAGCAAGTAATGAAGGATAAGCTCCTGCTCCGTTGGGTGAAATCTGTATCCAACTGGTAGTTTCATGCCTCCATTGACCATTATTCTCTTCTCCACCTCCATATATATATATCTCTCTTCTTCTTCTTATTCTTATAAACTGTTTCTTCAAATATTGATCAAATTTTAAAAACCTCTACAAGCATGGATTCATCATTCCATCTAAAAAGAGGAAACAAGGGGGGGGAGAGAGAGAGAAAAGATTCGTGTAGCCTTTTGTTTGTGAGGCGAAATGACAGTAGGAGAGGGCTCTTTATATATATATATATATGTTTAGATCCCAACGGTTACACACTACACTATACATATATATGTATATTAAATAGTTTTTGCAATATAAATGGTAGAAATGGCTCATTTGTCTGAACAGTTCTTTAGTTCATAATAAGAAGAAAGTTGATTACATGAGTAGGGAAAAAGCAAGGTTCATTTGAGGGATGTTCGTTGACTTATAAAGTTACAAGAAAATGTCATATACATATTCAAAATATTACAAAGAAAAAAAAAATAGAGACGGAAGGAAGGAAGAGAGAAACGTACAAGTTTGGTGTGTTTACTCCATTTGCAAAAGGTTCCATTCACTTGTTACCATTTGATCATTTATTCCCTTCAGCTTTACATTCCAACTGATCTTCAACCAAACCATTAAATCTAACACAGTAAAAGGTAGATCTCTTTTGACACTTGCAACTTGCGAGTAGTCCATGTCCGCCTATTCAATTAATAATTTACAATATACTCTAGCCTGAGCTAAATGTTAATTTCTTTTGTAAAAGTGAGTTCAATCGCATTTATTTGTACGTGTGAAAATATGAGACACAACACCGCCTACTTGTTCCCCCTACTGGTTTAGTTTATTGAAGCAAGCAAGTCGAGGCATACTTGATTAAGGCCTAACTATTATTTGGGCTTTTAATGAGCCTTTTCTTTCTCCTCCACAAAGCTCTTATTTGAGTAAGAGCTACATTATGTTTCTCTTTTTTTTCTTCTTCTTTATATTTCTCTTTTTATTAATGCTATCTACTAGTAGATTTATTTTTTATTTAAATTTCCATTTTATATATTAAAACAAAAGGCACAACTCATTTCATACGTGATTTTTTAAGTTAGACCATTCACTTAAATGTTTATTAAATATATTTTTATTATTACTTTATAATATCTTAACCATAACTTTAATTCATGTGTATATTATATAAATTATCATTAAATTTTAAATTATTCCTAGTATCTAAGTAATGCTAACTTCTGGCTGAGACGGGCATGTCTGTTCTGCTCACATATACCACTATACCAACAACACACCATCGAAATACTAGAGGATGAATCACTCTAATGGCGGCGACTAGCGCCACCACCTGAGGACGCAACGAAAACTAGCGGCTGTTATTTAGCTCTCGACTTTTTTTTTCCTTTTAAAACTATGAAATGAGATTTCATTTTTCTCCTCCAATTTTATCTGACTAATAACTATATATAATATATATTTCCTTGCCCAATTTTTGATTGAAAACAGCTAGAACGCAAAATTCTTTTTTATTTGAAAGTCAGAAAAGATCTATTTAATACATAACAGAAATGAAAAAATGGTTTATGCATGCACGTATATTATTAGTTGTGCAAGGAACATGCGTGCGCACCATAGCCCCCACGTTTCCCGCTTTTCAATCAAATCATTATTCATAAACTTATTTTTATTTAATAAATGTTAAATTTTCTTTTCTAGGGACAATGAATGTTAAATTTGTTCATCTCAAAAAACTTTTTAACAAAAATTGCATGTATGTATACCTTCCACTTAAATCTTTAATAAATCAAGTGATGTATATATTTCAAACAGAAGTTTAAAAGAGTTAAATAACTACGTGTTTTTTTTCTTTTATTTTTGCCGGTTAAAAATAGAATCTACATCCTATTGGCGTTGGGACGAAAGAAAAGGTCAAGCCTCCCCTACTTCTTCGATTCATCCATTGCGACAATCTAATCGCCTCTCTCTAACCACACAAAAATCCTAATGTCTAAACGAAAACAGAACACATGAGTATCTCTTTTCTTCATCATTTGTAAGCTTTACGTAAATAATAATAATAACAATAAGCGAGATGGAGAAGAACGACAAGGACCATGATCTTCTTCATGATGATGAACAAAAGGACAAATCTAAGGAAGATGACAAAGGAAACATCGTTTCAGATGCTAGTCTCCCAAATGATTCCCATGATCATCAAGATGGTATTAACAAAGAGAATGTCGATGTTGGTAATGCCGAGACAGATCACAACCAAGGAGGAGACAATGCCGACGACAAGGTTAACTCACCATTAGGACAAGAAGAAGCACCACCACCACCACCAGAGATTCCTCAAACCATCGAGTCCTTATCCGAAGAACTCGACCAGCTTCTCTCGAGTCTCTCTCTCCACAAAGAGGAACACAAAGACGTCGTCACCGAGGAGGAAAAAGAAGGAGAGGATGGTAATTATTTTCAGATCCCACAGTTCGTCGGCAAGTTCTTGGATCTCTTCGAGGACAAACTCTCCAAACACGACTCTGCTGGCGACCCTAAAACGACGACGTGGTACCAAGATCCAGTGGAGGTGTCTTCGCTTCTCGAAGCTGTGGATCGTGTCTCAAAGCTCATGGAGCTGTTGCTCAACACCAAGTCTTGTTTGGACCATCACGAGTCCTTGATCAACCACGCTGGATCGATCCAGCAGCGTGCAATGGCCTTCTTGGAAGACGAGTTCCGTCTCCTTTTAGAAGAGTCCGTGATCAAAGAGCCTCAGGTGGTCACGGACGACAACAGCAACGGTCAACAAGACCACCACAACGACTCCCAAGATCAGGACCAGGTAAACAGAGCCGGATTTGGACATAGGCTAGTGAAGTATATAGTTTGCTTTTGAGTTTTGCTAGAAGGGAAAAAGTTAAGCATTGATTTCTTTTTAGAACAGTAACGCGTGATGTAACAAAGTCTTTTTCTTTTAAATTAAATTTAACATTCAATTCCAAAAAAAAAAAATATTGGTCTTGGTCTCTAAAATTTTTGGAGGTTTTCTACATGTGCATAGACTCAGTTCCGACCCTGCAGGTAAACGTTCCGGAGGAAGGCGGGGATAAGGAGATTGAATACCCTGGCTACTCGGAGGAGGTGGTTGTGTTGCTGAGGAAGATAGTTGAGAAGATGAAAGGAGCAGGGTACGGATGTGAGTGCAGAGAGGCTTACTTGGTAGGGAGGAGGAATATCTTGATGCGTACGTTGAAACAAGAGTGCGAGTTTGAGAAAGTGAGCATCGACGAGGTGCAGAAGATGAGCTGGGGAGAGCTGGAGAGAGAGATACCTATCTGGAACAAGACCGTCAAGAACTGCTCTTCCCTCTTCTTCCCTGGAGAGCTCAAACTCGCTGAGAAGATCTTCCCAGAGGATAAAGGAAGCTTGTTCTGCCTTGTGACGCACGGGTTAGCCATCCAGTTCTTGGGCTTCGCAGAGGCCGTGGCCATGACCAGACGGTCCACTGAGAAGCTCTTCAAGATTCTTGACATCTACGAGACTCTCAGAGACGGTTTCTCAGCCATGGAGGAGCTCTTCCCTGAGGAGCTCTGCGGCGAGCTGAGAAGCGAGGTGACCACCGCTCGCTCCCGCTTAGGAGAGAGTGCTATCAACATATTCTCTGATCTCGAGAACTCAATCAAATCGGATTCTAGCAAGACCCCTGTGCCCGGAGGCGCGGTGCATCCTCTGACTAGGTACACAATGAACTACCTCAAGTACTCGTGCGAGTACAAAGACACGTTGGAGAAAGTGTTCAAGTCTCACTCGAAGATGGAGGAGGAGGAGGAGGAGTCTAACACGGAGAGAGCCTTCGCGAACCAGCTGATGAGGATCATGGACTCACTAGACGGGAACATGGAGGCGAAGTCAAAGCTGTACAAAGACGTACCTCTGAGCTGCATCTTCATGATGAACAACGGGAGATACATAGTGCAGAAGATCAAAGGATCTGCGGAGATACACGAGGTGATGGGGGACACGTGGTGCAGGAAGAGGTCGTCTGAGCTGAGGACTTATCACAAGAACTACCAGAGAGAGACGTGGGGGAAGCTGCTTGGGTTCTTAGGGCACGAAGGGCTCATGCATAACAACAAGATAGTGAAGCCTAATCTTAAAGAGAGGTTCAAGAGCTTTAATGCTACGTTCGACGAGATACACAAGACGCAGACCACTTGGGTGGTTAACGACGAGCAGCTTCAGAGCGAGCTGAGAGTCTCTATAACCGCGGTGATGATACCTGCTTACAGAGCCTTCATGGCTAGGTTTGGACAGTACTTGGATCCTGGTCGTCAGACAGAGAAGTATGTCAAGTACCAGCCTGAGGACATAGAGGATCTCATCGACCAGCTCTTTGAAGGCAACACTTCCTCCTCTTCAACCGCCACCGCCAAGCGAAGAACGTAGCTACTTCTCTCTCTTTCTTTCTTGTTTTGCAAGCAACGCTTTCTTCTTATGAATAAAAAAATCGATGTAATTCTTTTGTTGTTAGCATGATGGTTAAGTTATTATGTGAACTCAACTTCACCTTTTTATTAACTTACTAAACGTCTAAAGTATAAATACAAGAGGAACGAGAGATATGAGACTCTTTATTCTTGAAAACTTACTTATTTATTTAGGCTTTTGCTTGAGCCTCAAGCATCGAATCTGTAGATGTGAGAGTGGGAAGGTGGACGCTCCAAGCGGATCAATACTGTCCTAATCTCCATAGGGTAAAGCTCCATCACTAGCTTTCTTGGATCTATTTCTCTCCCTCTCTTCACATTCTTCATTTCTTCATTAGATCCTTCGCCTTCTACTTTCCACACCAACCTCTTCTTCTCCATTACGCTTCTTTCTTGGTTTGCTGATAGGCTCATCTCAGTCACTTTCTCTATCTGTAACACACGTTTTTTTTCTCTTCATTATCTTCCACCTCAAAACAACACCATCTTTTTAAAAAAAAATGTTTGTTACCTTTTTTCCGGGGAAAAGCTTCTTCAGTTCCACACTTGCCACTCCTGAAAGATCTTTATCCTCTCCCACCTGATTCCACAAACCTCAAAATGCATACTACTACCAAACCAACAGACAGAACTGGTTATTAGTTATTAAATACCTCATAAAGATGAGCTAGACGCAGGAGCACGTTCCCATCATCAAGTTCCTGAAACCATCTCAACCAAAAACCAATTGTGAACAGAAAGTTATCAACTCAGCTCTTTAAAACGATCTTATCACTTCTGAGTCCTACAAAAGTGGCACCTGCAGGGTCAGAAGTGCGACATTGTCTGGCAAACTGTAGGATGAATCAATCCCAGAGAATGATGCTGCACCAAAACTCATTGGCTTCCCATCATCCTGAAACAGTTTAACATACGTTGTATAAATGCTTTGGGTCAATTAAATAGTAGCATTCTGGTTATTCATTTTACTCTTGTTTTCTCACATGTTGAGCAAAGGCTAAGAGGAGTGGCGAGTAGATCTCTTGTCCGAAAGTTCTTCGCCATTTTGCACCTTCTCCAGATGGATCGATTCTATAGTAATATTTTCCTTGAATCTGTAATAATTTTCGGAACCTGCATATACTTAGACCAGGAGAAACAGAGTGTTCTTAAAGTGCATATTTTTTTATATTGTGTATGTCCTTACAGTTAGTCCAGTACACTTGTTTTGAACACATACTGTCTCGTTTAGATTCTCCGCTACACCTCTAGAGTCATCAAGGAGCAGTCTCCTGTGATTTGAGGTGATACTCTGATTAGAGCCAGGGAGAGAAGGGTAGTAATGAAAATTTTGAGATTGATGACACTATGCTCAATACCTATGAAGCATAAGCTCAACTTGTCCGTCCACAATGCTGGACCCTCCAATCGCTCTGTCTACCATCACTGAGAACTCCTTCTGACTATCTTGCAGGTATATTCCATGATTTATCTGAGAAGAATATAGAATTTTTATTAAACTGATCATTTGCAGAGAACTGTAAACTACTGGATCAATGTCAGTGATCTCCATACCGGGTAATAGTTTCCTGCAACAGGTTGGTTGACTTCTAGCTTCCAGTCTGACCGATAATCACGGATCTGCAATACAAGGTTTTAGTTTATTAAGCTGATGAGATAAAAGGTGTTACAAGAGAAAATGGACATCATACCCTTTTGATATAATCACGGCCACTTGAATCTGTGTAGAAAGTCTTGTCACTTTTCAGGGAACTTGAGATCTGGGTTATGACTTCTTTGCCAACTCCATCTTTAATCGGTATATTACCAACCTACAGACACATATAATATCAAAGCCTTTACAGTGGAATATAAGAAATGAAAAGTGGTGAGGGGATAGTTAATGAATCAGGGGCTTACAATAAATTCAACTTCCACATGCTCCTTGCCCTTGTAAACTCTAGTGACCTACAGGCATTGATAAAGTCAGACAAGCTGAAAGCGTAGGTACCTGAGAAACAATTTAGCGTGGAAAGAGAACAAGTGAAGCGTAGGCACCTGAGAGATCCACGGATTTATTTGTTGATGAACTTCATCCACCAGTGGCCCACGTATGACAGTCAAAGGAACCTGAAGCGTGAGACTGGTTAAAACTGAATCTCTTTCATATGATTCCTTTAAAGATCAATATCTTTTAGAAGTGAGTATAAAACCTGTCCTTCGGGCTTGATGGGGAATGTGCCATTTGGACGGAAAACATACGCACCCGAGTTCTAGTGGTTGCAAACCAGACAAGAAGACCAGGGAAACATGGAGTTAGTGTACTCAACTTTAGTGAGGAAAATAGAAGAAACAAAAGATCTCCGCTTACCTGAGGTTCTTTGTCATTTGTTCCATTGTATGAGGAGTAGTAGCTAAACGTCTGTTTTAGTGGTTCTGTCATCTTTACAAAATAAAAAGAGATTTATAAGCAACTTTTAAGGATCATTGCCATAATCTTCAAAGAATAACAACATACCGAGGTTCTGCTGTTAAAATAATTGATTGTTTTCCCTTGATCAGTGGAGAAACTGAGTTTTAGATGCTCATGACCAACGTCAACAGTTGACTGTCCGCCTTTTTGGTATCTGGAGACATGTGATTTGCTAGAATATCCCCCTGAATTTGGAACAAAAAGTAACAGTAATCAAGGTCAAAAGCTTGTTCCATTAAACCAAATGGATATGTACATTGTACGGTACATCACCTGATTTCTTAGCAGTGGAGATAGTGTAAGTGGTGAAGCCAAGAGGAGGCACAGAAACCGAAAACACAAGCCAATACTTTGGCACCTGTGTAGGGGCATGACCTAAGTATGCCTCCACATGATAGTTCCTTAACGCCGCATATTCATCCGTGAATGGAACGAGCTGAGACTCAACCTCGTGTCCCTCAGCGTCATGCACCGCAATGTCTCCGCTCACAACCTGTCAAATATCCGTCATATAGTTGTTCACACATACAGTGATTATTAACGAACAAGAACTTGATTGACTCACAGGAAGCCGGACAATGTCCACTCGCTTCCATCCAAGTGAGTTATAAGCCAATACGGTCTGCAAAGCAGAAGAAGAAGTGCAAGTCAGGAAGAAGGCACAGATGGCTATAATAGATGAGCTTAAAACTGAGAGGAACAATCATTTTCTGCTTACCAAGCTTTTCCCCTCTGATAAGTTGATTTCGCTTGCAGGGCAGTAACTTATGTTCAGCAGCAAACACTGAAAGAAGAAAGGCCAAGCTATTAGTTTAGGTTACCTTTTATCAAACGGATGAAATGTAAGCCTTCACAATGTATTGATAAGACTCTTCTGAGAAAAAGGTATTAGCAAGGAGGTTATTTTTACCTGTTGGATGGTAGTAGGGTCTAGTTTAGTCAAATGAGCAAGAGAAGTGGCAACCACACTCTCAGCCTGCAAGGTCAACAAATCTTATTTACATGCATATACTGAAAACAGGCCACTACAGAACCACAATTCACAGAGCGATTTAGCACACTACCTCCACATAGCCTATTGCTAGTCTTTTAGCGTAATCATCAGCCACATGCTGCTTCGATGTACCAGAAACAGCGTCATGATGCTGAGCAATTGCAAGGGCATCTGCAAGCGAATCTGTATTCGGACCCTTCTCACTTCTCCCTTTGAAAAACTCGAGCTGCCTTGCCGCCTAAACTCCCCAAGTTAGACACATGAATAAATAATTACAACTTCAAAAAGTATCATTTGGAGAATGGAAGATCAAATACCAAGTAGTAGCCACTCATCACTCTGACATAACGCTTAAGTGCTGGCCTACTTGTAAAATATCCAGTCCAGTAAGCGTTGATACGGTCTGCATAACTGAAGTAAAAGATTGGTTCGGTCTCTAAGCACAACCTGGACTCCAGGAGTTAGAAAATTTAAGAACCAAACTCACGGGAAATAGTCCTCTGTTTTCAAGGGCCAAGCCTCATTCGCTGCGTGTTTCGCATCTGTGTATATGGAAGGAGTAGAGTAGAGAGCATTGATACGCCCATCCTACAATAATTAACAGTCCACGAGTTAGAAACATCTGGAGACATAAAGAGGAACTTAACAGCTCTTTGGATGAACTTACGAGGTTAACATAATGAAGAAGCTTGTCCATTTGTCGGAACCACGTGTGTGCATACTGGTACCTGAAGTCTGTTCCCATGGTGAACATGATGTGATTTGTTCGAGTAATGTTGGCCTGCAGACACCAAGAAACATGTCACGAAAACGTAAAACCAATTAGAAAAAAGGAACATTCTCCAAATCTTACCTGATCTAAAGCTGCAGATACAAAGGCATTGACTCGCTCTTGAACATTGTAATCAAACAGGTCTGGATCATCCTTCACGGATTAAGAGCCAATCTTATCATAAGAAACAGAATATATACAAGAAGAAAAATAGTAATCAGCTGCCAAGGACAAGGAAAATACTTGGACAACAGGGGAATCATCGGTGATTTCATAGTAGAAGCCACCAGGTGGAGGTTCGTAGTTCTTAGGGAAAGCACCAGCAAAAATCTGTGAAGAAGAACCGAGACTCTTGGAGCCTCGCCAGATAACTTCAAGACTCTTGTCTCCTTTACGCTTCTCCCTGTCTTGGTAATCTATCCGACCAAAGAAGACCGAGTCGAATCCAACCTGCGTTAAAATCAGTAAACAAACATCTTCACACCTCTAGATCGAGAAGAAATAAACACAGAAGGTTCCAAAAGAGGGAGCTTCTTACTTCTGCGCCTAGCAAGTAAGCCTGCACTGCAGAATGTCCAAACGGATCAATCTGCCAACCGATTCTTGGAGTCACATTGAACTCTCTGATAATGAACCGATGCCCCAGAGTCGTCTGATCAATCATGTCTATATAGTGTGGTGCTGCTTCATCATGCATACACATACCCCCATTTCTAAAAAAAGAGGCAATGTTAACTTATTACAAGAGACCAGTAGAAACAAGTGTGATATTATAGACAGAGCAAGCTGAAGAAACATAAGACATACATATGCTCTAGCTGTCCTGAGCGGATAAGTCCTTTCACAATGTTTTTGATCTCCTCACTTTGTTCTCTCCACCATCGCTGAAAAAACGCCTGCATTCATCACAACAAAAGTAGCCATCATTCAAGATTGTGAATTTGCCTAAATCTTCATTTCTAAGCCTAGTCAACAAAAAGCTAACAACTCTTATAAATTCACCTGTTCAACATAAATGAATCTGCGATTCTTATCAGCCAGCAGCGCAGGAACAATTGAATCCAACACATTTTGAACACAAGCAACCTAAGAGCAAAAAAAAGGAACAAGGTAAGTGTACATCAGAATCTGATCCGTAAGAATCAGAAAAAGAAAAGCAGTTGACCTGGATAGAGTTGTTAGAGCCGACATAATACTGGTCAACGGTCTTGAGCCAACCAACATCATCGTGGGAATGAGGAACCACATGGACATTAAGTTTACCAGGGACCATGGTATGCGAAGTATTGTAGACCATGTACCTTGATTCAATGCTTGAGAAGATTCCCAGAAGCAAAACAACCCAAAACAGAATCTTAACAAGATCCATTCTCTCGAACTGTGTTCAGTCAACTCAGTTAGAGTGACGATGAAGAAGAAAAAGAGTTTGCCCTTTAAAACCCTCGAAGCTAATCTTTTTATTTCCTAGAGTGTTGTCCTTTTTTTTTTCTTGTTCTTTAATAATTCACGTTGCTCTACTTTAATAATGTGGTCCTTATCCATATACAAACCTAACCTTAGAAGGGAGGTTATGCTCCAACAAACACATCATCATATATCAAACAAAATCATCCCAGAAAACGACATTATTCTGCAGGTTGCATCTGCCATATGATTTCATATTGCAGCGAGCACGCGAACGCGTGGAACTAACTTTATGTTAAAAAAGCCCAACCTACAAATAAGCCCACTATGTTAACTGGGCTTCAATCTAGCCTTTTTACTGAAGACATACTAAAGACAAAGTGGCACTGCTACACAAACGATGTGAATGAGCGTTAGCAGATAAGTGGGGAGGAGTAGAGTCAAATCTACTTAGGTTAACACAAGGAATACACAGATACAAGTTCTAAAACCATCAATAGATATAAGGTTTATACACTCTTGGCCTTATAAGTTATATGCCATTGACATAGGCAGCAATAGTTAATGTACGCTGCAGAAGAATAATACTTTAATAAGTCCCTAAAACAACATTGTTACGGGGATCCGCTAGGGAGATAGTTTTGTTCATGTACTCCCCCAAAAATATGTTCATGTAGTCTTTATGATTTTTCATACTACAAAGTATGTTACCAATAGCAAATACAGATTCTTCTACTCCTTGCTAGTAGAGGCGTTTTCTACAATTTCCTGCTCCACAGTAGCAAGTAAGCATTTTCACCTTCCCATCTGGCCCATGAACGCTATCAAGCGTATATCCATAGTCGTATGTCAGCTCCTACAATAGAGAGACAAGAGAATGCTTCAAGTTTCTATATATAAAGAGCATGTTCGAGTTAGTGGGGGGCCCCCCCCCCCCCCCCCAGGCAGATGTGTTTCTGAGTACCTGCAGTGGTGGAATGTTGTCCGCTGCAAAAAGAACCACACGAGCAAGCTTGATATCGTGGTGAGAACTCAGGACGCACTGGACAAACAGATTTGGTTCACAGCTGTGATTTATGAACCTGGCAAAGTTCCCTATCGAACCAGCGTCGATGCAGAACTCTGGGACATTCTCATCACTATTGCTTTCACTGGCTTTGCTATCCGTTGGTACAGCTACGTCCTTTAGTCTTCTCTGTTTGCAAGAAAGAAAGCAACATTCCTCAAAAAAAAAAACATGATTGATTCCAATAATGATCACATAGCAAAATAATGTTTTTCTTAGTTACCTGTCTTCCATCAAGACCTTGCATTGTCTGTTGGCAGTCAATCTCAAATATGTAGTCGTTGTCAGTAAGAGTATCCACATCGTCAGTTCTACGGAGGACTCCTATGTACTCACATACTGGTGATCCAGCTGGTATGTAATCCCATGATCTAACTGCCCAACCCTTCTTTGGAGAACGAAAGACCTATTTGATGAAGCCACATCAAAATTAACCAAATGGAGATAATCAGGCTTCAGATCCTAATTTGTCTTCTAGATATAATATGCCAAAAAAAAACTTCAAAAATTAACAGACTATATAATAAAATCTACATGTACTCTGGTTCATTCTCCTCAAACAAAATCTAGCTTAAGTTAGTTATCAAAGTCGACCAAAGCATATACCTCCAGATGAAATCTTAATCGTTTCTGAGAGGTTCTGTTGACGCATTGAGGCCCACACCCACAGTTTGGACCACATTCAAATACAACGTCTCGAGGCTCAATTAATCTGAAAATGAAAAAGACAGCAAATCAAGACAATCAATACTCATTGAAAAAAGAAGTATAAGAATGAAGTAGCATTCGCAGTATTTACTCCTCTCATTGCAAACTTCAGTTCAAAACTCACACAAACTAATGAACAGGAAATTTTCACCTGCCATCATTAAGGTCGACATATGGAAAGTTTCCACCATTAAGCCTAGCACAGGCACATTTCTTTGGATCAGTGCAGCTGCCTCGGCAGTTACACCCAGCCGAGCTCTTTGGAATTTTGACATTGGGCTCAATCTTCAAAGCAGTGATATATGTGAACTCTGAGACATGTAAAGAGGATAACTCAGTTAAATAATAATGAAAATTATTATTACTATCTAGATCTGCTTCGACTTGCCTGATGGGGAAACTGGTGTTTCATCCACACGATTGGTGGCTGGGATGCGCTTAGATTCTAGCCCCTTGGAGATGTCCTCACATACCAAGCTTCACAAAACAATTGGCATTATTTGATGATAAAATGAAATTAATTTTGTACTTAAATACTACATGGATAAAAGTTAAACAGATACCCCTGAATCTCTGAAGTAGACGTTGGTATGCGTCCGCGCACAAAATTGACCTGCAATGACAAGCAACAGAAGTAGAGTAGAGCTCATGAAATTAGATCAATTTGATCGTATGCATTCATTAGGCCAACTAAGAAGTTAGAACATAATTAACATTGCCAAGGAAACAGAAGCAATCAATCCAGAGCATTCAAATACAAGCTTTAAAGAGATTCATTTAGTTTGCAAGCTGTCTTCTGATGGCCTACGTTTGTTATTCATAGCATACAAGAACTATGTGGACTTGAAGTAACTAATAGACACAATGTTGCAACAGATAAACACACTAAGTAGTTAGAATACAGAATGATCTAATTAAAAAAATAGATAGCAGCTATCATAATTCATAAGACAAGAGAAGAGACATACCTGATTAGTAGTTAGTTCTGGTTGACCCTCCGTACGTTTCAATTGATATTTGTACACCGTAAATCCTGAAACTCCCTTTTCTGCCCAGAACTTTACAACCTATACGAAGAAGGCAGTCCACCAATGAACAAGGAAAAACAATACGACCTTTAAAAAAATAACATTACAGATAAAAAAAGAAGTCAATAGGGATATATGCACGAGTACCTTGTACAATCCATCATAAGTGTATACTCTTTTGCTATAGCTGCTTTTGCAATCGTGACCACGAATAACTCTGACAGGCACCTCATGTTCAAAGCAATTCTGTAACGGAAGCAAGTAAATACATAAGACCGTGGTGCACAAGAAGTAAAAACTTAATTTATAAGAAAGTAAACTGCATTCTTAAATGAGGAATATCAGAGAGAAAGCAGGACCTTTAGGGCCAAATTTCCTCGTACTAACTCTTGATCCTTGTACTGACGTTTATCACCAGTTAAGTTATGCCCTCCCTGGCCAGTGTAAGTCACTACATCTGCATTGTCTAGATCATCCTCATACTGTCCCGACATAACAATAGAAGTAGCGAGCGGGAAGTGGTAGTCACTATACTCCTGCAGGGAAAATAAAATAATGAGAGATTACAATGTACAGTAAAATTTTAAAAAGAAAGAGGGTGAGAGGAATTACTTTTTGGTAGTCGTCTCCCATATAATCGATGCCATTTAGCCAATGGCTATGGAAGCCAACAGCAACCATTTCGGCTCTTGAAAAGAACTGATGTCCAACGTCAACACCTGCCAAGCCAATGTGATCAGGAGGATATATCAATATCATATCAAACCTCTGAAAACAAAAGAAACAAAGTTGTAAAAGCAGAATCCATTAACCAACCTGGAAGGTCACCTATCCTTTTTCTTGGGTACAATACCGCATTTGCTTTCATCACCTGACAAAAAGAAAATCTTACAGGCTTAAGTGAAAAATAAAATAAATTGCAGGAAATTGAGCTTAGCAGGGTATGGTGAATGGTATATCTATGATAGACAATACTTGCCTCAGTGATCCCCTTCAAGTCAGGTCTCATCAGCTTAGCCTAGACAACAATGGGATCAACACAAGTCAACAACAACAACAACAATAACCAAAAACAAAAAAAACAAAAAGGAAAATGCACAGACCTGAACCATAAGGAGATATTGCGTGTTGAAGAACCGCAGATTCCTCCTGACTTTGTGGTGAGGATCCTCTTCGTTCGCGTAAAAATCCGAATTATTATCATTATTTCTTCTCCGCATTGTAGTTAGGGTTCCTCCGTTGGTGCTCGGGACATGGACTGCATCATCATCTTCCTTGTTGGCATGTGGCTCGGTGTCGTCATCGTCACAAAGCTCAGAGCTTTGATCGCTGAGGAACTTGACCCTCTCGAGTGCTAAGCGTTCCTTCTCGTCTCGCTCTTTTTGTCTCTGCTCCTGAACACGTGAGCTCGATCGACGCTCCTTTGGTTCTGGACTCTTCGCTCGCTCCCTTTTCCCAGCCATTGGTGTTAATTTAACCCTAACGAAACCCCCGACAATCACACAATCCGACACGTTAGGGTTTCAAATCGAGACACGATCGAAGAAAAAAAAAAGACAATACAAGGAGGAGATTCAACAATCTGGAGATGAAATTGGGAAAATAAAACGAACCTGTAAATTGTTGTCCGGAGATTAGACTGGGAGAGAGTGACGAAAAGCTCCAGACGAAAGCTTGTGAAGACAACAACGAGATATTTTCGCCCTTTTGTTTTTTTTTTCTGGACAATTATGTCCTTTTTCCAGATGTTGCAACCTTTCAGTTTCCCTCCAAAGATTATTTTTGGCGGACGATGAAACAAAAAAAAAGTTTCTATTGGGCCTTATAAAGCCCATTTATCAGTCTTTACATTGATTTCGGCATGGCTATCTCGAAGCCCAGTCCAATAAAAGGAAAGATCGGTTCGGTTCGGTTATGTGTAAACCGAACAAGTGGTCCATGGTGGCAAAGCAGCAGAGTGTTTGACGGCGACTCCTCCTCCCAAAGTCCCCCCCTGCGTTATCCTCCTCCCTCACAAATCTCTCTCGCTTCTTCTCTTCTCTGCGGCCATTGAGTCTCTCTCTCTCTCTTTATATATATATAGGTATACTCCTCCCTCTGCTTCCCCCTGTTTTTTAGGATCTTATTCAAGCAGATCACTCTCTTCTCCAATTCATTGGACTTGGTTTCTTACTTTGATTGCATTGCTTTCCTGCTCCTCCTCCTCCTCCTCCTCCCTGATTGTATTTCTTCTTGCCTCAATCTTAGACATAGACCTAGAGATTAAATTTGATCAACGCTTCTTATTCAGCCGTAAAGGTCAGTACTTTCGATTCCGGAAATCAGATGTTGTCACT
Organism: Raphanus raphanistrum subsp. raphanistrum; assembly: GCA_019706035.1. Taxonomy (NCBI): domain Eukaryota; kingdom Viridiplantae; phylum Streptophyta; class Magnoliopsida; order Brassicales; family Brassicaceae; genus Raphanus; species Raphanus raphanistrum. Next base: position 2,592,603 of record CM033982.1, on the reverse strand, counting down.
TCATAGTAGACTCTCTTAATACACTGCGAGTAAATTTCGATTCTTTGCAATCGCTTGTGGACTTTTTTTTCTCAGAATGGCAGCTGATCAGAGGAGAAAGAGGATGAACAGTGCCAATGTGATTGGTTTCAGCTCCAGGGAGCATTACAGAGCCAAGAGGAAAAAGCTCGGTTCACCACCACCAGATGGTAGTGGTGCTTTGCGTTTGAGAGATCACATCAGTCTCGAATGGGACGGCAACCGAAGTAAAGTGGTATCCAAGAGGGAACAAGTCGGGCTAAGTTTGAGGCATCTTCGAGAGTTTGTTGATGTTGTTCCTCCGACGAGGCGGAGTCTCTTGGCACAAGTATGCCCCGTCCCTCGTGAAACTCTCCAGCTTGAAAATCTGACAGGGGTGCTTTCTACTGAGGTAATAATACTTGCGCTTACACCTTTGAGATGTGAAGTTTTTCACCTTTTTTTTATCTTTTCAATAGGTGTGGCGGAGCTGTCTATCTGATGGCGAAAGAAACTATCTGCAGCAGTTCCTCCCTGAAGGAGTTGATGTGGAGCAAGTTGTAGAGCAGTTGCTTGATGGGGAGAATTTTCATTTTGGAAATCCTTTTCTTGATTGGTTAGTGCACACTGGACTTTTTTTTTTGATCCCTACAATGAACTCTGTGGTCTTGAATGCTGGTCTAGTTTATGCTCATGTATGTAAGTCGACTCCATTTGAATGTAAACTTTTGTTTTTCAGGGGAACAAATGTCTGCTCCGGCAAAGCTCATCCAGATCAAATTGTTTCTCAGGAGGAATGCCTGAGGGCTGATAAAAGGAGATATTACGCGGATCTAGAAAAATACCATAATGAGTATGTGCACATGTCTCTGTTCAGATTATAACAGCATTTGCAACATGATTATAACTCCTCTTTTCATTGTTTCTCGTAGTATTATAGACTCTTTGCAGATGTTGAAGGAGAAATGGGAAAGCTGCAAAGATCCAGAGAAGGATGATCTTAAGATGTGGGGGTAAGTACTTTAGAATCGTATATTTATAAGAACTGTTAAGAGTGTAAATGTAAACAAGCATTAAATGTTGTTCACTATAGTATGAGCCTTAGAGAAGAAGAATTTATGTTGAGCGTCAGTCTAGTAGTAATGATTTTCACCCTTACATTGTGTCTTTAGGAGATCAAGTGAAGGCAATGCACTTGTGAATGGTAGCTGCCATGATCTAGCTGCTGCCTCAGAGTCTAGTTCCCGGAATGCAGATGATAAACCATGCAAGAGTGATAGGAGTGGAGAGGTTCAGAGAAGGTGCTGAACAGACTCTTTCACATGTATATGCAGTTTTGTGTTAGTACTCTTTCCTTTTTTTTTCAAATCTGCATACTAAAATTTCAAGTCCATTTTTTAGGTCCAAGAGTTCTCCTGTAGAGAAAGAAAATGTTCGAAGTCCCTTGATTGCTCCAGAGAATGTTGTAAACGTGGGCGTGAAAGCTAGCAAAAAGGACAAGATACCGAAACATAGTATTCAGCAAACTGATGGTGCTAAATACATGTCCTACCTTAAGGTTAGTTATTCTTCTGCATTTCTTACTTTGATTAGTTCATCCGCATTATGTCTTCAATGCTAATTGATTAAGCATTTAACTGCATTGTATATATTCAGATAAGCAAGAAGCATCATCAGATTGTCACAAGCATGAAGCAGTCTGGTAAAAGTATTCAGTTGAAAGCACTTAATCGAATCTTGGGCAACATCAGCAATTTGGATGTTCAACCTTACGGATTGTTTGTGGAAGAAGAGCAGAAGAACCTGAACGCTCACTGGTCAGTGTTACTTGCTGAACAAACGGCTTTCTTCATAAGGCTTTTAGGTCTGTTTTTTTTTTCTTTTTTGTTAAACTTCAGTTGTTTCATGCAGGCTGCAACTGGTTAAAGATCTTCCTGCAGCATATGCAATCTGGAAAAAGCTGCAGTCACAAAAACGAGATGTAATCAACTCTGTGGGGAGAGAATTAAAGGACAAACTCAATCCGTTGATGGAGGTTTGAGATTTCTCCATAAACATGTATTTACATATTTGTTTCTGCATTCCCGTGTTATTAACTACTTTCTCCGGCACAGGATAAACAACTGCACTCTGCTCTGCAGAGGCATGATGTTCAACTAGACTTGCTGAGGAACGATCCAGAAAGCTTGAATCCAAATCAGAGTGGTGATTCAGCACCGGACGATGAAGATTCTGGAGGTTTTGGTCAAGTTTATGCCAAACGTCACTCCCTTTCAAAGGATTCGTCGTCTGACGTTGATCAAATCACGGATTCAGGTAGGTGCGTGCAAGTTGGTACCTATCCCTCACAGGTTTCCTCACCAGATTGTGATAATGCCAATCTAGCGGATATAGAGGAAGAACAATATTCTTCTCCCAGCAGGTATCATCCCCTCAATCGAATGGATGTTGAAGCAAATGGTTATTCCAGCTCCATACAGAGCCAGTTTCTCCTGCAGGCCTCATTTCCTAGTGAGTCCCACCCTTCAGATCTCGAAAATGCAATTCATGTAGGCAAAAACTGTGTACCAGAAGTGGAGAAGGATTCGTCAGTCACTTCAAGCCATGGAGAAGAGTCGCAGTTTCTTTCTGGTGGAGATGTGTGGCAACCGTTGGGAGGACTTAGGCAGTCCTACATTGGTCGCCAAGCTTACACCCCCAGTGGTGGATTGTCAATCATACACCATCCTGAAGGTGGCGAAGAAGAGAAGAACTGTTTCATTCACCTTGAATCGGACATGCCTGAAGAAGTTGTTGATAGAAGGAAGATCCAAAATGAACTACTGCTCCAGTCTCTATTTAAAGGCCAAGGTGTGGCATCTGGTACCACTGAGCAGCTTCACTCTCTTCTTAATGTCCCGCTTAACGAGGAGCATAAACGAATTATGAACATTGGTTTTCAGCAGGAAGGAAGCAACAATCTGATGGAGGGGCGAAGTCAGTTCCAGCATCAGATGACTGCGCCACAATCACTTTCTCAGGACCAGCAAAGACAAGTTGATATCTATGGCCACCAAGGGAGCATGTCAGAGAACATGTACTGTGGTGGACGTGGATTCTTGATGCAGCGGCCGGACTGGAACTCCACCAGTGTTGCTCAGATTGGAGTCACCACACAGCCCCTGTTGAACACTGGCCCTTTGTCAAATCAGAACTGGCAATTTAAAAGCATGTGGACAAACACAAACGGTGCTGGATGTGCAGAAAGCCAAGGAAGTCATACCGGGACGACCGAGAGAGATCTGAACCTTCTCAGGGGTACTACTAACGCTGACCCGATCATTCATAGGGGAATTGGTTCAGATCAAAGCTTGTTCTCTGTTCTCTCCCAGTGCAGTCAACTGCGCCGCTCCAGATCTGCTTTTGAACCAGAAAGTTCGAGTGATCAAGTGGTTGCATCCGGTAACTACGAAATGCTGATGGGGGGAGGCACAACTCATGTAGGTAATAGCAGTTTGGCTCAGCCTACGAACAACCCGCTTGATTACTTGAGCGGTAGCAACCCGGTAACATCTTTGATGCCAGAGGATGTAACGTGGATGAACAATCAGAGTCGCCAGAACTCTGGTCTCCATGACCCTCTAGGCAAGCTGTATCCAAGGTCATGGAATCCATAAACCATGTTTTTTTTTGAAGTTTTGCATTAGAGAAGACGCACACGGTGTCATCTTTAAGATTATACAAAACCCAATATTGGGTCTCCTAGTTTCTATTTATTTATCTGTTCATGTACATAGAAAGATACAGAGGAACTTTTTTTTCGTACATATTTAGGTTTTGAGATGTGGACTAGGAAAAAAGGTTGAGGATACTTCAGCTACCTTTTTATATTGGTTCTTACATTTCTCTCTCAAGTTAACTGATTGCTAGAGTGTCTTTTCTTACTCAACTCGACATTTTGATTCAAAGAACCCATCTCATTGAGGTCCACACACGTCACACTAAATGCATTCTTCATTAGTTATTGAATTACATATTTCATATCAAAGTGAAAAAACATTGAAGACACGATGCTGGCAAGTATGTGTAGGTTGTTGGTAGGGCATATAGATAGAAAGAGATGTGTTTCAAACAGGAACACTGTGCAGGACAACAGTCTCTACGGTGAGACCAGGTCCAAAACCAAACAGAACACCCCACTCCAACCCTTCTCCCGTCGTGGCCACACCATCTTTCACGGACTTCCTCCTCATCTCGTCCAATATAAAGAGAACGCACGCGCTAGACATGTTTCCATACTCGCTCAAGACCTGACGTGTGGCTCTCATCTTCTCTGCCTTGAGTCCTAGCTTTTTCTCAACCTCGTCAAGGATCGCTGGACCACCGGGGTGAGCTATCCAGAAGAGAGAGTTCCAGTCGCTTATCCCTAGCGGTTTAAACGCTTCTTCAAGACTCTTCTCTATGTTCTTGGAGATGAGCCCAGGGACGTCCTTGAGGAGATGGAAGGTGAGTCCCACTTCCCTCAAGTGTCCATCTATGGCTCCATCCGAGTCTGGTAGTATGGTCTGAGCTGCAGACACCATCTCAAAGATCGGCTTCTCTCCCACGGATGCATCAGCGTCCGAACCTACAATAAGCGCCGCGGCTCCATCACTGAAGAGAGCCTGTCCAACGAGGGAGTCAAGGTGAGTGTCAGAGGGGCCACGGAAGGTGACAGCTGTGATCTCGGAGCAGACCACAAGGACACGTGCGCCACGGTTGTTCTCAGCGAGGTCCTTGGCGAGACGGAGGACAGTGCCGCCAGCGAAGCAACCTTGCTGGTACATCATGAGACGCTTAACGGAAGGACGAAGACCAAGGAGCTTGGTGAGCTGGTAGTCAGCACCAGGCATGTCGACTCCTGAGGTCGTGCAGAAGACAACGTGTGTGATCTTTGACTTGGGCTGACCCCACTCCTTAATAGCCTTCACTGCTGCTTCCTTACCCAGCTTAGGGACTTCAACAACCACGATGTCTTGTCTGACATCGAGAGAAGGAGCCATGTAGGCGCACATGTTAGGATTCTCCTTCAAGAACTCCTCGGTTAGGTGCATGTGTCGTTTCCTTATCATAGACTTGTCACCTATTATAGTAACAATCAAGTTGTTATCTAAATAGTAGGTTTTGACATAGTCCAATGACTCCGTTTTGATCCAATTTAAAAATATGTATTTATATTATATATACATACATAATAAATATATATTATCAAGTTATTAAAAGTTAATTTTATTATTTTTGTAATAAATGCTTATAACCTCTAAGATTTGAAATTTAACTAAACATAACAAAAATAGGGATTATTAAGACATACACATGCGCTTGAACTTCTCCTTGAGGTCAGTCATGTGTTCACTGTTGGTGATGCGGAAGTAGTAGTCTGGGTACTCCGCTTGGATCACATGGTTCGCAGGGTTGGCCGTGCCTATAGCCAAGATACCTGCGGGACCATCTGCTCTTTGTGCCTTTCTGATCTCATCCAAGGACGACGGTGCACCCATCACCATGTTTTACAAGAGTCTGGTCGATGTTTGAGGTTGTGTACTATGCAAGTTACGTATGTATGTATTAAGTAAGTAAGCAAACGGTGAGTGAGATTTTATAGCAAGATGACAAAGGAGTGTGGTAGGTTGAATGGACGGGCAGATGGAACATTACGTGTGTTTCTCTGTTAGGTCTCTTTTCTGTGGTTCTCTTTATTGCTTCCCTTTTATTTCGTTTACTTACCAAGAAAATTGAATGGTTGGTTACTTTTTATTGATTTACGTATATTCGCAACAAGAAAAACATATTTATATCTATTTTCGTATTTATTATATATTCGATGTGTACATCAAAGGATACGTACAGCTAGTTAGCTACGAGGGAGTTAGGTGTATACTTTCTCCACCATACTTTCCTATACACATGCATACTTAACTCCATTAGCTCCTACAAATATAATTGTCCTTCTTCATTTACCTTTTAATCCTATTAACTATACTAACTAATATTACATTAGGTACTTCTTGTCTTCTCTCCCCCAGCCATCATAGTGATATTTGAATGTAATTACTTATGCGAATTTGAGCTTCGGCGCTTGTGATAGTGTTTTGATAGAGTTTGTAGCCTCTTATAGCTAGTGCAATCTCATCTTAGAATTCGATAACAAAGTTAGGTGATCTTTTCTTTCAAAAAAAAAAGGTTAGGTGATCTTTACTTATGGGTCTCTTACTAATATTATAGTAATATTTTATAGTTATCTGATTTTTATCGAAATATGACTTAAATAAAGACATGCTAAATAAATATGAATATCTTTTTATCTTAAAGACGATGACATGACTTTCTAAAATAAAAATTTGTGTTGTATTTGTTGTTTCTACTCTACTTTTCAAATGTATTTTGAAGTCTTCTTGATCCATTTATTTTTGGAACTTGTTACTGGTACTAGTCTTTACAATTGCAATCTCAACAAAGTAATTGTTTTCATGTTTTTATTATTTTTGTCATAGGAATAATTTTTATATTTTTATGAAATCTTATGTTAAACAAGTTGTACTCACAAATTTGTAACATCTGAATTGATATTTATATCTGAATTTCTATTTGTAGATATTTACAAATTAGCACACAAAAAAATCTGCTTAGTTTTAGTTTGGTGGGTTTAATTCTTTAATCTAAAATGGTGGACAAAACACCGTACGTTGCTTCAAGAGCCCGTGGCCCACATTCGAACTGACAGGTAAATAGATGGGCTTCAAAATCAATAATGGGCTTCTAAGTCACATATGTAAGGCCCATAATAACATGATCGACATTTGAGAAGCAGAGACGGAGGTTGGACGTCGGCGAGAGCGTGACGACGACGGGATGCAAACCGGAAAATGCTTCCGATGCCGTAAAACTGGCCACTGGATCAGCGACTGCCCTCTCAAATCCAACGCCGACGACGATCCTCCACCTCCGGCGATCCACTGCCCTTGCGGTGGAGGTCTCTGTGAAATCAAGCTCTCCAACACTCACGAGAATACCGGAAGAAGATTCTATAAGTGCCCTGCTGTTCGTTAAACCTCAAGTTCTTTCTCTTCCTATTCCGCCGAATCAAATTCGAATTCTTACTAACTAACTAAGGATTTTGATTTTTTTTCTCAGGCTCAGAAGTGCACCTTCTTCAAATGGTGCGACGAAGCAACCAACGAAGATATCAGATTCCGCCCTGCTTTCACCATCCCCGATTGTCCCTGCGGTTCTGGACCTTCCCGGAGAGTCGTAACTGATTCTGGACGAGCTTACTTGCAATGCGGCGTTAGAAAGGTTCTGATTTTTGATCCAATCGACTAACTTTTAAAGCTTTCTTTTAGGGTACGGTTTATGAAAGTTGATGTTTTTAGGGTTTTGGGGCATGTGGATTCTTCAAATGGGTTGATGATGTTGAGATACCTCTGAGATCTGATGATGTCGCAGCTGATGAGATTGGTTTCTGGGCGGAAGCTGATCTTGTTTTAAGTGACGTGGAAAGCAGCTTCCTGGCTGCTGGTGTACCGGAGAATACAGAAGGAGGACTCCTCTGTTTCTGATATACACTCTGCTGCTGCTGTGAACCAAGGTGATGAATTTACTTATGCACAAAAGTTTGATTCTTTTTGAAGTATTGTACTCTCTCGTGTTGTTTATATTAGGTATCCTTATGTATGATCCGGTTGTGATTGAACCTGGAGAGCAACTACGTGGTGATTGTGCTCTTTCCAAGTTGCGTGTGGATGAAGCAACGAGTGGTTTGGGCAGAGATACGGTTTCTAGGAAACGTGAGATCATATGCTATGAGCAGCCTGTTGATAGAACTGGTGAAGTAGCTGAGTGGTCACTCCCAAATTTGCAGGACCTGATGGAGCAATACAACTCAGAGAAGCTTCAGCTGGAGAGTGTTTCAGGGAAACATGCACAAGTGTTGAGTGAGTTTATGAGTTCGTACAGTCGGCTAAGGCAACTTCATGAGAAAACTGGTCAACTCAGGAAACTGTTACTTGAGACGGAGAAGGAGATGGTTTGCTGTGAGTCCGAGACATTAGAGCTTGGAGCGAGTTGCCGGGAAGTGGCTGGAGAGATGGCTGAGTCTCAGAATAGGATGCAGGTGATGGCAGCGATACTAGGGGATGAAGTGGAATTGTTGAAACGGAAAGAGTTTGTTGGTACGAAGAGAAGAAGATGCTGAGATCGCTTGCGAGTGTCATTGTAAGTGTTGGAATGTAACTATTACTGGTTACACTTATTTTAGCCAAGTAATTAATAAACTTAGTTAACTCCTTAGTTCCAACACTTTCGACAGTACCATATCAGGTAACTTGTACAAACTAGTTGGATTAAGGGATTAATTTTTTTTCAGGTTTAGATGAGCCAAAAGCACACTTCGTTTGTTTTTAAAAGACTTTTTAGTTTGGTTGAGAGTTGTGAATCTACTCACATGGTCCCTTGATTAAAAGAGTAATTAGATGTGAATAAAACAGGATAAATGTGTAGGTAATGATTAGAAAAAGGATTAATGATGTTAACCGTCCAAGAGAGTGTCTTTCCACGTTGGCTCGCACATGCGTTCTCGTCTTTCTTACTTGTCTACTAAAACACCATTACAGGCCCGAACCCATAGATACTTGATCATCTATAGTTACATGATAGATATTTCGACATTGTAAATGAATTACTATGCCACCGTAAACCATGAGAAGGCAGTATTAATTTGTAAGGACAACTATAAAAAAGGATTGGAGAATAAAATCAAAAGGGTATATAGAGAATACTAAGCATGGAAAGAAGATAAAATGTAAATACGATTCAGTGTATGGAGGCTTTGAATTAGAATATAAAACTAAACGAAACAAAATGAGAGTTGGTCAGAAGGGGGCTCATAAAATGATAGGACCTATTTCCTCAAATGAAATTAAGATTAAAGATGAAATTCAGAAACATAAAAGATTACTCACATGCAACCCAAATTACTTTGTTCTCAATAATGCATATTTATAAACATTTTAAATAGAAATAAAGTATATAGCAAACCAATTTGAATGGAGTATTTTTGTCATAATATATATCAAGAAATCGAATTTGGGAAGAGACTATACTATAACAAGTAAATGATAAGGAAATAGATATTAGATGCCTTGGGGATTAAAACAATGGAAGATGAAAAAGGGTGTGGCCTATAAACTTTGAGCACATGCATCACTCCTTCTTGTTTTTTATTTTTCTCTAGTTAATTAACACCCACTTTAGATTATTGTACATGTAGACTTATGCGAGTATAATTAATAAAAGAGAGATTAAGAAATATACGATCCACCATCACCGTCCCTAACGTTGGTTGTGTAGCCATACGTAAATGGTCTTTGGTCTTCTTCTGACACAGAATAAGATCGTCTTAGAAAGGCTACCACTTGCTTTCTTAGATTCTCTCATATCAAGGATAATAATACATTCCTATAAGACTTCATCTCCAATTTGTGTTGGTCAAACGTCAAAATCAGGGTGATTAGTTTTACGAGATTAATAATACACATAAAATAGATGCTTAAGTAATGACTTCATGATATTCACAATTTAAGTCGACTACTTTCTCCATCATGCGACTATTATCATTGCACTCTTTTTCCAATCATTAATTGTGATTAAACACCAAACTTATTGTTTTTATGTGCTGTATGATTGGTAAGAGAGAAACTGTGTACGTTTAATGATATAATCAGGGTTTGCTTCTCTTTTTCTATGGAGAGATTATGATTACAATCGCAATTCATGCATATTTCATCATCATTTAACTTGGACCATCACATGCAATAGTACTTGGACTCGTTCTACGAAATATATTCTCCGAATATAATAGTTTACTACTACCGACTAGGTTATTTATCTATAACTTTTTTTTGTTCACTATCTATAATTTTTGTTTTTCTATCAACTGCGAGATCATATTATTAGACACGTAAAGTTGGTAGCTAAAGTAACATGCTAATCATGGCTTCTCTTATCATTCATCATCCTTTATTTTCAGCCTATTATTGTTGACGAGTGATGAGTACATAGACATGTATCTAATTATAATGCTAACTCATTGTTACATGCATTGATTTTTAATTATTTTTTCCTTGCTATCTGTTAACTCTCATTTGTAACAAAACCAAACTCCTTTGTATTTTAAATAATTGAGTAAATATACTAGCAGCTATGATCAAAGTCAGTCCGATCTAAGCATTAGATTTGAGCAGAACCATTTATGAAATCACTAGTATACAATCCTTGAGAAATGAATGAAACATGCTACCAAGTGGCAAATCATTTGATAATGATATATTCTGATTTACTGATAATTGATATATATATCATAGGCCAATAAACTCAACGGCAGTGCTATATTTTAATGATGTTCATATTGGAATAAAGATAAAAATATATTTATAGAATATAAAAACGAGAAAAGGAAAGGTGCAGCTAGCTCTTATATAAAAGGGTTCTGAAAGGGATACCAACACACATTCCTTCCCTCATTTCTCTTCTCCTTCAACTAGAACAAATAATCTAAATCGGATATCAAGAATCTAAACCGGATATAGAAGAACGATGAACACATCCAAGACCAAGAAGAAGCAAGAAGAGGTTGGTACAAGGTTTCTTGGGGTAAGAAGGAGACCTTGGGGAAGATATGCAGCTGAGATTAGAGACCCAACTACAAAGGAGCGTCACTGGCTTGGCACTTTTGATACGGGCGAGGAAGCTGCCTTGGCCTACGATAGAGCTGCTCGGTCCATGCGTGGCACTCGAGCCCGAACAAACTTTGTCTACTCAGACATGCCTCATTCCTCCTCCGTCACCTCCATTGTTTCCCCTGACGATCCTCCTCCTCTTCCTCCTCCTGTTGCTGCTCCTACTTGTTCGAATGATCATGTCGATTACATGATGATGTTTAACCAATATTCATCCACAGACTCCCCAATGCTGCAGCCTCAGTCTGATCAAGTGGATAGTAGTTACATGTTTGGTGGCTCTCCTTCTTGTTATTCTAACAGCAGCTGCGAGCTGCCTCCTCTGCCGAGTGACTTGTCTAGTTCTTGTTACAGCCAACAACAGTGGAACGTGGAAGACTACTCCTCCGCTAACTATTTCGAGGGTGAGTATGTTCACAGCCCAATGTTCAGCAGAATGCCTTCGGTTTCTGAATCTCTGCCTCATGGTTTCAACCACTTTGGCTTCTATAATTAACATCTTCTCATCCATATTTAAATTCTTTCTCTCATATGTATCTTTCTTTTTTTATTGTATTTCATTATGTTTTGCCGTCCTTGATCTTTGTCTATTATCAAAGTGACGGGTTGTCTTAGTTTTACCAATAAAAACTAAATATCTTCTTGCGTCCTTCACAAATTTAAATGCATATTAGATATGGGCCTTAGAATTCAATGGCCCATTCACGAAAATGTGTGATGGGCTTTGGCTTGACATGACATTTGGTGTATACTGATGTAATCCGAAATGTTTCATGTTTGGCATACTAATTAGGAAGGCCGACTTAGTTAATTAAAAATCTTAGGCCCAAACTTAGGCTCAGATGTATCATGTAATGCATCTGCACGCTTCGATAATATAAAATCTGGAGTACGTGTGGGAAGGCTAGTGGTGAAACCTTAGTGGCTAAGTCATGCAGAAAAAAAGAAAAGAACAGAACTTAGCTTCACCCCCTAAGGTGAACCTCTACATTCACCCACCAATACGAATTAGTTAATTGAGATTTGATATCTCTTAAAAAAGGAAACCAAGTAATAAGAATTTAATGAAATAAAATTATGTTTTAAATAAATAAAAAATAGTAGCAATTATCAAAAAATATATTCTTTTTAATATTGTTAAATCCGTCAGAAAATACTAAACCCTAAACCCTAAATTTTAAACCCTAAACCCTAAATCCTTGGAGAAAGCCTGAACCTTTGGGTAAATCCTATACCCTAAATCGTTAATTTTAAATCCTAAACCATTAATCATAAACCATAATATTAAACCCTAAATTCTAAACACGAAACCCTAAACCCTAAACTCTTTGACAAATATTAAATCATAAACTCTTAATCCTATGGTTTAATATTATGGTTTATGATTAAGGTTTTAGGGTTTAAGATTAACGATTTAGGGTGTAGGATTTGTCCAAGGGTTCAAGCTTTCCCCAAAGGTTTAGGGTTTAGTATTTAGAATTTAGGGTTTAATATTATGGTTTATGATTAAGGATTTAGGGTTTAAGATTAACGATTTAGGGTATAAAATTTTTCCCAAGGGTTCAGGCTTTCCCAAGGGTTTAGGGTTTAGTATTTAGAATTTAGGGTTTAGTATTTTTTAACGGATTTATCAATACTAAAACAAATATTTTTTTTAAATTGCTACTATTTTTTATTTATCTAAAAACATAATTTTATTTCATTAAATTCTTATTACTTGGTTTCCTTTTTAAAAGATATCAAATCTCAATTAACTAATTTTTATTGGTGGGTGAATGTAGAGGTTCACCTTAGGGGGTGAAGCTAAGTTTTGTTCAAAAGAAAAAGGTTAAACAATCAAATGAGAGCTTGAAACGGCCAAAAAGCAACGTTATGGTGGTGGTGCGAATATTTATGTGTATTTTTCCACTCTTTTTAGTGCTGAAAGCTACGTACATGTCTTAAGATATTTGTTTCCTTAAGTCACATTATCTACTACTTTCTTTGTTAATAATATACATACTCTAGAAACCACCGAGATAGAGTACGAGTACATTACATTCACGCAAGTTCTTGGTGTTTGGTCAAAACATTACGAGACCTGTCTGAAAGATCTTTCTTCAGACATTACACAACAGAAAAAGGAGGCGCGCGAATATGATAATAGTAAAAGGCAACAAAAGCTATTAAAGAGAGTAAAAAAAGGTAAAGTGATTTAGCCTCAATCAACGGGAACGTATCTTAATTTATGAGGTTCGTCTTTCTTTTACTTTTGTCACCAAGAGTTTGCGGCAATGGTTGACTAGTTAAATGCATGGGAACAGAAGTAACAACCAATATAGGAGGAATATTTGTCACTGTTCACGCCTTCACATTGCTTCCTTAACGTTGAATCAAACTTTGTTCATCAACTTCAATTTTCATCATCATCGATTACCAAAACTTCATTTAAACGGATAAGATTGTGAACAAAAAGATGGTTTGAGTAGTGTGAAAGGAATGGTCCCAAGAAGATTTTGAATTGTGAAAATTTAAACCAGTCAGGAACTGACACGTGTCATTCTAGCTTTATAGATTTCTTTCCTTTAGCCATCACCATTATTGTGATTGTTGTATAAATGTAACCCTACCTCCACCTCTCGCATTTTCCATTCTCCATAGACCATTTTTCTTAAAACACAAAAGATATATAAAAAACATACATAGGATCTCAAAGGCGAAGGCAAGCAAACATAAAATAATGAAGAAGGTAGCAGAATTCGTGAAGGATATAGTAAACATGTTGAAGAGGAAGACAAGAGCGTTTAAGACACGTCTTGTGATATTCTCGCTGCTCCACGACAGAAACATGATGGTGAGCTCGTGGTCTCACAAGCTTAAGGCCAAACCAAAATCAAGAAAGCTAGGGGGTAAAGATCACGAACAAGATCAAAACATGGTGGTGGTTTATAGCCACAACGCCATGTCCAGCACTCCTGCTGCCTCACCAAAATATGTACAATATTCGGAAGAAGAAGAGGAAGAGGAGGAGGAAAAGTATCCAGACCTGAGACACTCGCTTTTTGAGGCAGAGGGTTCCGTGATAGACATGGTGAAACACTCTAAAGAGGACAAGGGAGAAGAGTTTAAGTTGGAAGACGAGATAGACAAAGTGGCTGATCTTTTCATTTCTCGGTTCCACCAACAGATGTGGTTGCAGAAGCAGATCTCTCTAGAGAATATTCAAGATACACCCTGAGCACCACACTACATCATCTAAGCACTTTGACTCCACCATAACGACCGTTACCTATCGTTTCATGGTCCATTAAATTAGTTATATGGGCTCGTGTATATACGATTGCACGCTTATTTTCAGCTTTTAAAGCCTGTGAAGGCCCACTCACCAATATAACTCACTATGTAAGGTCACATAGTGAAGAGTATAGAGGGGTGAGATATTGCTGTTTAACTGCACATGATGCTTCTCTAGTCATGTGATTATGTCTCTGTTTTTTTGAAACTTGAACCCTTTTATTTTGTTTGTTTCTCCCCAAATATTTCTCCTACTATCTCTCTCTACTGGTTCATTCTGTGGTTACTCTCCATCGTGATATGTTCCCATATTTTAGGTCAGTATGGATTATAAATGGAAAGATTATCAGCCACTTAGGGTCAAATAGTGTTTTATTTATTATGTTCAGCCCACAGAAAAGGTTAAAAAAATCCAAAGATGCATTGATTAACGAGAACATGGGGATGAGAGCGATGACCTTATTATCATGTCAGCATAAGACTAGTCAGTCCATGTGCATCTGGAATACTCCCTAAGTTACTAACCAAACTGTTGCAAACATTGAAAGTAAACCCCCCCCCCCCTCCCCACACACACACACACACAAAGTGCTCCGATTAATAATAATTAATAACCATAATATTCTGTTAACCCTAGCTAGCAGATATGGCTATAAATAGAAACGTCCTCCCAATGTTTGTTTGGTGCAATGGGAGTGAGAATGGGTCGTCTTCAACTTACTCTTTGCCTCACCTTTCTGCTTTTGGCCACGGTAACGCTTGGTGTGCCTCCTAGAAAGCCCATTGATGTTCCTTTCGGCAGGAACTATTTCCCCACTTGGGCTTTTGATCACATTAAGTATCTCCATGGCGGTTCTGAAGTGCATCTCGTCCTCGACAACTACACTGGTGAGTTTCTTTGCATGGCTTCTGTATATGTTTCTCTGACAAGAAAAAAACCCTTCTGATTGTTCTTGTTCAATGCTCAAAAAAGGTACTGGCTTTCAATCAAAAGGTTCTTACTTGTTTGGCCACTTCAGTATGCATATAAAGATGGTTCCTGGGGACTCTGCCGGAACTGTGACCGCCTTCTATGTAAGTCAAACTCGTTTACTAAATTATCTAGAGCATCGTTGTAAGTCGTCAACTGAAAAATGCTTGTTTTTTCTCTCGCAGTTATCATCACAGAACTCAGAACATGATGAGATAGACTTTGAGTTCCTAGGGAACAGAACCGGCCAGCCTTACATTCTGCAGACCAACGTGTTCACAGGAGGCAAAGGAAACAGAGAGCAGAGGATCAACCTCTGGTTTGACCCTTCCAAGCACTATCACTCCTATTCAGTTCTCTGGAATATGTATCAGATTGTGTAAGTCAACAACATTCCTCAATCTGAGTGTAGTCTCTACTCTATAAAAATTTCAAAGCTAGAGAATGTTTATAAACCGCATCGCATCGTAGTTAATAGTAACAAAAGTCTTTACATATACATATATACCTATATATTTTTGTTACCTCATCGCAGTAGCTTAGCGCATGTTATCATTCGGACCTTAAGTTTATAGTTGTAACAACAGATTCTTTGTGGACGATGTTCCCATACGAGTGTTCAAGAACAGCAAAGACATTGGGGTGAAGTTTCCATTCAACCAGCCGATGAAGATATATTCGAGTCTATGGAATGCAGATGACTGGGCCACAAGGGGAGGGTTAGAGAAGACCAACTGGAAAAAGGCTCCTTTCGTCGCCTCCTACAGAGGCTTCCACGTTGATGGATGTGAGGCTTCGGTGAATGCTAAGTTCTGCGAGACGCAAGGGAAACGTTGGTGGGATAAGAAGGAGTTCCAAGACTTGGATGCTAAACAGTACAAGCGTCTCGAATGGGTTCGTAAGAGATACACTGTCTATAACTATTGTACCGACCGTGTCAGGTTTCCTAAGCCTCCTCCTGAGTGCCGCAGAGACCGGGACATCTAGTGTTTTTTTTCAGAGTTCATCTTATATATTTTCCCAGTTGTTGTATCCAAGCTTGCGAGCTAGAGAAACTTGTGATGTAAACTAATTAACAACCATTCACTAAAGGTCAATGCGTCCAAACTAATGGTGTATAACGATGCAACATACAAAGTTAAAAAACACGATCTTAGGAAAGAAAAAGATTTTCGGATTTAGGTGGTAAGCTCGATGATGGCAGATACTAATACTATTATCTCCATGTCCATCAACGGTCTTGAGAGCATTAACTGCCCTTGACTTTCATGTTTGGGTCATCACAAGAGCTCAATGTCATTTGCCTCCACACCCCGAGACACGGAAACCAGAAGATAAGACTCAAAATTAAAGTCTCTTTCAAAAATAAAGGATCTATAAAACATTTAACTGTAATCAACCTCGCCGTCTGTGGGGATCGAACCCACGGCCACGGGATTAAAAGTCACGCGCTCTACCACTGAGCTAAGACGGCCTTGTTGACAACTACAGTTATCCCAGAAATAACAATTGTTTAATACATCGTATGCCCTAAGAATTTGACCGTTGGAGCAGAACACCAAATCAATAGTTATCCATATGAGACAAGACACACGGTTCCATAAATCTCTGTAATAATTTAATGATGGACACCATTTTTAGGTATCAATTAGAAGAAAATAAAGAAAAGGGGACCCAGACGACGACGCTCCTATATAATATAAGTGATCTCTTCTACTACCACCGAGAATTTGACCGTTGGAGAAGGATCTCTCTTTTTGCAAAAGAAGAAAAACTAATTTAAAAGATTTTTAAGCTTCTTCTGCAATCTTCTCCTTCGGTTGTTCGTTTTCTCTTTATATCAAACTGTGATTGATCAGAGAGAAGAACCAAGAGGGAAAAATGGAATCGCCACAGAAAACCAAAACCGGTTTAAACCTCCCCGCGGGGATGAACCAGACCTCGTTACGTCTCGAGACGTTCTCGAGCTCGTTCCGCGGCATCTCGACTCTCTCCTCACCCTCGAAATCCACTTGCAGCGACAGGTTCATCCCCTGCAGATCTTCCTCGAGGCTCCACGCTTTCGATCTGCAGGACAAGGATCCTCCGACGACGCCGGTGAAAGAGGGAGGGAACGAAGCTTACTCCAGGCTTTTGAAATCTGAGCTTTTCGGATCTGATTTCGTTTCTTCTCCTGCAGGTGGTGGTGGTTGTGGTGGTGCTTCTTCTCCGATGAGTCCGTGTACTCCTAACATGCTGAGATTCAAGACGGATCGTTCCAACTCGAGTCCTTGCTCTCCCTTCTCTCCTTCCATCCTCGGCAACGACAATGGCCTCTCTAGTGACTCCTCTCCTCCTAAGCCTCCTCGCAAGGTTCCTAAAACGCCTCATAAGGTATAATAACAATCTTTCGCATTCCAAGTGAGATAGTTACAACCAATGTTCAAAAAAAAATCATAGATGCTTTATAAGAATGTGTAAATGAATTATTGTTTGTTTGATTTGAATGTGTAGATTAATTATTGTTTGTTTGATTTGAGTGTGTAAATGAATTAATGTTTGTTTGATTTGAATGTGTAAATGAATTATTGTATGTTTGATTTTGATTTGTGTTTAGGTATTGGATGCACCTTCTTTGCAAGATGACTTCTACTTGAACGTTGTGGACTGGAGCTCACAGAATATTCTTGCGGTTGGGCTTGGTACTTGTGTCTATCTCTGGACTGCTTCAAATAGCAAAGTGAGTTTTTTTTAAACCTTTGACTACTACTACTACTACTACTACTTATGCATAGATTGTTTATATGGTGTGGTGGAGGAGGCATTGAACTGGTGTTGGTTTTTGATGTGTCAAGGTGACGAAGTTATGTGACCTGGGACCTAATGATAGCGTGTGCTCGCTTCAGTGGACACGGGAGGGTTCATATATATCTGTCGGTACAAGTCATGGTCAAGTTCAGGTGTGTTGTTTTTTTCCTAGTTTTGATTGGTTGCATTGAAGTTAGTTAAAGTTTTGATTTTGTGTTGTGTTGGTAGGTTTGGGATGGAACACAGTGCAAGAGAGTCCGGACTATGGGAGGTCATCAGACGAGAACTGGCGTCTTGGCGTGGAACTCAAGGATCTTATCATCAGGGAGCAGAGACAGAAACATCCTCCAACATGATATACGAGTCCAGAGCGATTATGTCAGCAAACTCGTGGGACACAAATCTGAGGTCTGCGGGTTGAAATGGTCTCATGATGATAGAGAGCTTGCGTCTGGAGGCAACGATAATCAGGTAATCTTGAACCTAAGCTGTTCACAGATTAGAGCCACTTATCATAACACTGGTTGGTGCGTTTTGTTTTGAAACAGTTATTAGTGTGGAACAATCATTCACAGCAACCTATTCTGAAGTTGACTGAGCATACAGCAGCGGTTAAGGCGATTACATGGTCTCCTCATCAGAGCAGCCTCCTTGCTTCAGGAGGTGGAACGGCAGACAGGTGCATTAGATTCTGGAACACGACAAATGGACATCAGATAAACAGCATCGACACTGGAAGCCAGGTCTGCAATCTGGCGTGGAGCAAGAATGTCAATGAGATAGTGAGCACTCACGGGTACTCTCAGAACCAAATCATGCTCTGGAAGTATCCATCCATGGCAAAGGTACATAGTTTCTTTCTACACTTGATAGCCTGTGTTTCTTGATCTTTCTAACTTCTACTATATAACTGATGCATCAACCGATTATTGTTTTTTGTGTAGGTTGCAACGCTTACAGGGCACAGTATGAGAGTACTTTACTTGGCTACATCACCTGATGGACAGACTATAGTGACCTGGAGCAGGAGATGAGACCCTGCGGTTTTGGAATGTCTTCCCTTCAGTGAAAATGCAGGTTTGTATTCCTTCTTATCAGAATAAGTTCTTTTAGGTGGCCTGTTTCTGCATCAGTAGATTAATGACTAGTTTTTAATGTTTGTAGACACCGGTGAGGGACACAGGCCTCTGGTCACTAGGGAGGACACAGATCCGATAACAGCCATATCAAGCATGACATTTGTTATTCGTTTGTGTATGACAGAGACATACACTACTGCACAGAGAGACCGATAGAGAAAGCTGCAATGTAATCCGCAAAATGTGCATTCTATTTTATTTTATTCTTTTTGTGATCATTTGTAAAAACTTTTTTTTTTAAAACAAAGAGTTACCATTGGATTGAAATGTTTTTTTTTTAAATTGTTTATGAATGAAATCTCTGGCAATTCAAGTAGACTTCTCGAGATGATGATCTTGTAGCTTTTGACCTCAACCAAGATACCTTGTTAAAGATTGGCCTTGCACTATCCGAGCAAAATGTAAAACTAAAAGGAACTTTGTGCATTTGTATGCAAAGATGCATCATTTATTTCACTTGTATATAAGTTGGACTCCGTTCTTACAGTTGTTGGTTTGTTGCCTTACCTTGATGAGCTTATCCTGGTTTGATGAGCTTATACTGTTTTTGAATCTGTAGAAGCTGTAATTGCAGTGAAATAAGCAAGAAATATACAATTGGTTAATATTTCAGGATAACAACATATATAAAATGATTTGAGATTAATGAAATCATTATCTAACGAAATAAGGTACACGACGTTAACAGTTACAGTGCCCATACTGCCATAGATTGAATGATGAACAACAAATCTAAGAATTTGTCTAAAATTACATATGCCAATGTATTACAAACAAATTAAAAGAATGTCATCAACGACCTACCACCAATACCATATTACAGAATCAAATCAATTAGAAACTGAAATGAACAGAAGTAACTTACAAGTAACCAAAAGTTTCTGCCAGCTATGATGTAAAAATCTCAAGTTGGAAAAAAAAATGAATCAAACTATGCTTCTGCTGTTTTGCCTTTTGTACAGTTGCCCCCACATTGCTTCCTTAGTCTTCAAGTGAAAGTTATTGTAATTACCTTTCTCCCATCTTTACATAAACGCACCTGATTCAACCACCATCGTTGCAGCCGCTTGATGTTTCCCGTTCTGTTTCACTTGGTGCTGTGACCAGTGCCTATGTGCTGCCAAGACTCTGTCTAGCAGTTCTTGAGGCACTGGCTCTCCTCTTCGTTGCTGCGGTGATATACTTGCCGTGTGAACCAATGTTTTCCACTTGTCCTGCAAAAGTCACAACTTAGTAAACTAAGATTCGAAGTGATGTATTTGACAAGTGTCTGCTGTGTGTGTTTACCTTCAAGTCCACGTAGGTTCGATGACTTGCATCATCAAAAGAACGCAGTTTCACATCACGCCACCTGTGGGATAAAGAGTGTATCGATCATTAGTTGACACACAAGCAAGCTTAAATCTGTCCTAACTTTTTTATCAACTGAACCAGTGTGATTACCTTCCAGTCCCAAGTTCCTCAACTGCATGCACTAGAGATTCTACCTCTGTAACAGAGAACGGTCTCCTTGTTCTGCGCTGTGAAAGCTCTGTACGCTTAGGTTTCTCGTTAAGTGGGACAATTATTGCAAGAGCCTCAGGTTCCAGGGCTGAAACAGGAACTATAGCTCTTGAATCTGGTGACGGTTGTTGTTGTTGTTCATCAGCTGTTATGTCACTCTGATACGGAACTAGCTCCTGGCTATTCTCCACACAGGTTCCAACATTAATCACGTGATCTGCATCTTGGAGAAGGAAAGGACTTGTAGAATCTAAAGCGGGAGAAGAAGCTGCAGACCTGGCAAGATCAAATGATTTTCCTTAGGAATACTGTCCACAACTTCACATTAATCCTTGCACAAAAGTAAAACTTGCAGCAAAAGAAAAGTAAAGAAAACATGTTACTACCTTTCCGACGAATTTGTTGAATCAGTTGGCATAGAAATGACATGATTTTTAGAGGAACCAGGCTCCAAGGTGAAGCCAAGGTTGTCTAGATTCTCTCTACAAGAAAGACCAGTCTGTGAGAGAGTGTTGTTGTCATCTCTAACCTTCTTCCCTTGGACCAACACTCCAATATGTATCCCATCACCGAGTAAAGCAGTGACAGCCTCCATCACCGTCCTCTGTAACCAAAAGTGTTCAGAGTCACAACTGATGCTATGAAATAACCAAAGTATCTACAGAGAAAAGAGAAAGGACATTTAATCATCACACACCTTGAGTGAGCCTACTGTTGCTGTTTCTGGAACTTCGATAAAAAGCTCCGGAATCCTAAAGGACTTGATGCTCAACTTTACTGAAAACAAAAATGAGCACAACATAGCATGTGAGAAAATCAAAACCAATCCAGTCAGATAACAAAGCATCTGGATATAGACTGATAAGGTACCTGATTCTCCCTTCACAGGTGAATTGGTAACACTTTCACTACTGAGTCCTCCTCCTCCATCAGAATATACGACCAACCCTTTGTCACACAATCTTCTCTTCCTACGAACGCTCTCATGCTTCCATTGGTTGTATCCATAACATAGTTTTCTCTTGCGGTGTTGAGCCTTTAAACAACCATCTAGACACAGATACACATGAAAGCAGAGTAAAAATAGAGTAGCAGCTGAAAAGAATGCATCAAAAAAAAAAGATCTTATACTAACCTGTTCTAGTGTCTTCAGAGCATTTCGATCTGAGGACTGCTCTCCCTGATTTTGTAACCATCGATTTCTTGATTCTTCGGTGTCCAACACGAGTCATAGGCCTATATGACTTGTCACTAAATTTATAGTATTTACAATAGTTTTCGTCATCATCTCTGCAAACTAACTTAGAACCATCCCTGTGGACTGATTCATGACTTGGATCCTTTAAGATGATAGTATCAGGGATCATCAAGCCATTGGTTGCTTCTCCTTGTTCAAAGCCTGCATCTACATTAACAACACCTGTCTCCTCAGTGATGCCCCCTGATTCAAGGGGCTTCAGACCAAGAGCAGCTCTCTTACAATCAGAAACAGGTGTCTTCTCCAAAACGCAATCAGAGGAAACTTGCAAACACGTCTCGCTAGTTATTTCACTAGGAGACTTTGACGCAAGCTTATTATTGTTATAAACATCTTCAACTTGTTCTAGCTTGATCATCTTTCCAGCCAAATGATCTTCTTGACTATCACCACCGTAGGTAGAAGAAGTTGAGGAGGAGCTCTCGCTTTCTTCCAGCAACTTTCCAGCCAGAGAAGCGAGCAAATCAATGGCACTGAGCTGACTGTCAACATCATTTCTCTTACTTGATACCTTCATCTATAAAATATCAACCACAAGTAATCAGACACGATTTTTTCTTCTTTTTTTTTTAAGTTAAAAAGAACATTAAACTAATCGAAATGACTATTTATTACTCTGGTTGAACGAGGAGCCTTGGGAATACTGGAGAAATCAAAGCCGCCACAATTTAACCTCCTCTTGACCACCATCTCTGAAACAAAGCTGCAAATGATTCAGCACAGAGGCTTTTTTTTATAAATCTCAGGATCGTCTCCACCAAAATAAAGAGTATAACTTTTAAACACGTGTGAAACTATTAAATCTACAGATCCGAAGTAATCATTCAGCTAGAGATTAATATGAATGTTGAGAAGTCTGAAGCAAAAAACAGAGTATACAGAACAGATTAACATAAGACTCAAATGTGGCAACTTTTTTTTTTCAGTTTCCGTAGAAACATTTAAAAAAAAAAAGAATTAGATCAGATCTCGCTAAAACTACAAATTTCAGACCAAAACAACAAACATTTGTTCAAAAATTCAAACTTTTACGTCAGATTCAAATAATTTACCATCACAATTCACCAGAATCATTTGCTGATGATCATGAATTTAAAAAGAAAAAAAACAGGATCGACATGATGAATTGTGATCATGAGAACTCACTTATATATATATATATATCCACACGGATCTGGCTCAGAACAATTGCTGATACAAAGGAGTTTACACAGAGTTTGAAGATTTTAGAATGAAGGATGGAGATTTCGCGATCATCCTCTGTTTCGTTATTTCGTTTTACTCCTCTCGTTCTCTCTCTCTCTCTTTTAGAATAGGAGTAACGAAGAAGAAGACATAAAACCCTCTCAGAAGAAACCACAACCGAAAACAAATGGCTTAAACCCCCGTTTTTATTCTTCTTTTTCTGAAAAATAAAATAAATACTTCTTCGTTTTAAAAAAGAAAATAAAAATGTTAACCACACAACCGGATATAGCGGTTCGTGGATATTAATTTTACCGGCGGAAGCCGGTCAGTTTTATAACTTCTCCATCTTTATTAACGACACGTGGAGCATCCTCTCATTACACGAAACCTATTTTCGATGCTTTTGTCCGAAAACGAGTTAATATCGGGATCGGATAAAAAAATATTCCGTTTCAGGGAATATTATTATCATGATACTGATCCGTGCACGTTTAAATATCATTGGTCCACGTCATTTTCGTGATGATGATCTGAGATTTTTCATTGAAAAATTAGTTTTTGTCCGAGTGGTTCTTTATTTTGAAGTCCAATTTTTGTTTTTGAAGCCCAATCTTTGCTTAAAGTCTAATTATTAAGGTCGTGTAAGGTAGGAGTAAGTTTATTAGATTTGATTTCTTCCCCATTAATATTTTCAAAGCTCTATTTATGACTTTTTATTGGGGTCAAGTGTCAATATTGTAAGTTTATTAACAGTATTAATAAATGGTTTAGAATGAGAAATCGTTTAATATTGACCGGAGGCCAAAGATGAGTTGAATTTTTTTCTTCCCGCAAGGATTTTGAATTTTCTCATTTTATGTCATCACACAAAAATACTTTGTATTCTCAGCCTAATCATCTAGCGACATTAATTAATTGATTAATCACCGTATTCCATATGTAGCCTTAGATCCTCCTTTAAATAATACTACTAGTGTGTGTCCGGAAGGAGACAACACAAGAGTAGAATCTTTCCAAAGTTAAACATCTACAAAAACTTTTTATTACTTGAGTTAAGACAGATCACATAAATGAGGCTGATCAAGATTCTTGACAAAACAATGAAAAACAGGTTGTCATCTATTTGATTGCAAGGAGACAGGAAATGTGATGATATATTAGCCCTTTGGTTTTCTACGAGAACCTAAAGTAAACGTGGGCAGTAGGAAGCTAGAGAAACTCATAAATTTCTTGGTCTTTTACATATTCTTTTGATTCATTTAGTTTTTAAAAGCTTTAAAAATATGTAGCACTAGATGCAAAACAATATTTTTGGGTTGAATATATTAAAACATCCATTAAAAAACATAATAATCATCCATTAGTTTTTAATAGACATCTTATTGTTTTCTGTTAAGCATCTATTCCTAACTGGAAGGAAAAGCAGATCTATAGTTGTTAAATCACTGGATATACAAAATAAAATATTAATTTGTGTATTGTTGTTTTATTATAACGTACATTAGATCCAACAACCTAACAAATCCAGCATATTCAATTTAATTTGAAAATCAGTTGGCATAAGCTTATCTCCAGATATAGTAAAATAACAAATTAAATAAAGCAAAAGGACTAAGATAATATATAGAAAACAAGATTTCACATGGTTGATTGTCATTGTCACACTCAATCCCCCTCATACTTTGTCTATTTATTTTTTAATATGCAGATAATGTTGGATTTATATCCATGTCGTTGTGTATGAGAGAAATACATGTATTTTGTGTTTCATGTGCAATGTACTATATTTCAGAACTTTACACATATACTATAATTTTACAGTAAAACTTCTCTGTTGGTATCATGTCCCTACTACGTGTTTTGCTATATATGCCTGTAAAACAATCAATTCAAAGTTCATTGGAAATATCTTGAAATAAAATTCAAACATGTCCACTTAAATTACATGTCCACTTAAATTATATCTTTTGATCCCAATGTTCTTGGATGTCGACAACGACAACATATATCTAGGCGGAAACATCCCAAAAGAGCTGTAATAACCGAAAAAGTTTTACGGTTGGATTCCAAACCATTGTGGGTTAAAAAGTTTATGAATGAGAATTTTGTTAACCATGCAGAAACATTTACACGTAGTTTTTTTTTGACAAAAACATTTAGATGTAGCTGATAGTTTTCTTTTTTTTGCGCTAAAGAATGTAGTTAAAGTTTTCATAAACTAATAAGCGTCCAGTTATGTTTGATTGCAATACCAAAACTTTCACATTTTAGTTTGTTGTCTATAACATATAGCATTTAACAATGTCTAGTGTATAAAAAAAGAGCCGAAGAGGAATAGATCTAGTATTTACTGATTTGCGCGTTCGGTTGGCTGAACAGCTAGCTTTCGTTCCTTTATTTCTCCTTTTTTCTCTCTATCACCAAGTTGAAGTAAAGCAATCACGAGCGATCACATGGTTTTCTTTGTCTTGCAACATTTCGAAATTTATATAATACTCCGTTAGCCCGAAGAATCTCAATATCTTACGTTATACCCTATCATCTACATTTGTTTATATACATATATATATATATGTATGTATATATATATTCTATTTAGTTTACATATATACTTTTCTATTTAGCAGACTTTAAAAAAATTAGTAGACTTTGACATGGTTTTTCTATGCTACTCGGCATGTCAACTTGGAATACTGCTCCAATCAAACTTCTCTCGCGTGGAAATTATATCCCAGCCAATTTCATGAATATTTATATTTCATAATATTTAATGAGTATATATGTTCGGGTGCTTTCATCGGTCAGTATTTAGTAAAGCAGAATTCAATAGAGATGGGTTTGATTTCATATTTCTTGCATCCTATAGCAAACTACTAGTACTATATACTCCCTCAGTTTCAAATTAATCTAATGTTTTAAGAAAAAAAATTGTTTCAAAAAAAAATATTTTTTTTACTTTTTAATGTAATTTTAATATATAATAATAATAAATTGTAAATTTTTTTTTAAAAAAACTGATTGTATTTACTAAATTTTGATTGGTTGAAGTTATGGAAAAAAATTTAATCACAAAAAGTTATAAATTTAATAATAAAATTTAATGTATTTTATTAATAACTGTAAAAATCCAAAACATATATTAATTTGAAACGGATGGAGTATGGTTTAAAGTTTTAAGAAGCACTTAATAACTATAAATAATCATGCAAAAAAGCGATAATATATATTATTAAAAAAAAACGAAAAGCTAGTAAATTTATTTATGTAGTGGATAGTAAATTAAGGAGTGCATTAAACGGGAGGAGGATGCGTGAGTGAAGAAGATGTCAAGATACTTGTGTAGTGGTTCAACTGTTCACGTAAGCTTGCGACTAAAGTGGAATGCGTTGCGTGAAAAACAATCTATAACCGTCAAATAAAATAAAAGAAGAAGAAAATATGCTAACGTAAAGAGGATTTCCTCCTGCCAAAAGAAAAAGATATTTAGGCAAACTCACGTACACGTATATATTCCTGTACATTTATTGATGATAGTTAGATATTGTAATAGCTATGTAAAAATAATCAAATACAAAAAACTAACCCATTGACAACCTTTTTTTCCTTCCATAATCATTTTCATGATAAATAATATGTTTTGGATTTTTTTTTTCTTTTGGCAAAATCCTCAAGTGTCTTGCGGAACACATTCACTATGCTAATGTAGATGAAGATCAATGCAGCATTGGGCTTAATTCTAAGAGATGGCAGAAGGGAACCGAAACATTGGGTGGCTTCATCCCTATTACATATGGGCTTTTCAATAGTGAATTTTACTTACGGTTGTAGGGATCATCAAGTCATGGGCTTAACATAGGAGAAGAGTTCGGCCCATGTAAAATGTAAGCTCAAGAACTCCCAGACATTGTAAGAAATAGATCATAAATCTCTTGCAAAACAAGATAGATGATCTTAAAGAATACTTCTTAAGTTCTTAGTTCTTACCAAGTTGTCGTAAAAAGACGATCACAAGGGAACCATATAGAAGACAATTATAGTCGTAATCAAACACAACACAAATAAACACACTAAGTATTTACACTCAAATACATAGCACAAGAACAGAGTTGTTTTTTTTTCTTCACACCATTGACACACAAGAGCCGAAATGCTTACTACCCGTTTCAGACATTTCGACAAAAACACAAATTACATTAGTCCTCAGTACACAATTATCTAAATCAACGATCATCAGCATTCCCAATACCGACGATCACAAACAAACCTTAAGAAAGCCGAAAGTGAAATGTAAGCTGCTGATCCAAAAAGAGATTTTTCAGATACTTGCAGCATCATCCTCATTCACTTTAATCTACACACCAATGGATAACATCACAACACAAAGAGAGAGAAATAACATCTCTCAAGAAGAGCAATCAGGACACCGAATCAACCCATTCTCATTACAATCGGGACATCTCTTGAGCCTATCTTCATCCTCATCAAACAGTTTCTTACTCCCACTACAATTCAAACAGGGGATAAACCTAACATCCCCACAACAACGACACACGAACCCAGGCTCTCTCACAGGGAACGTCTTGAGAATCTTAGCCAGCTCCCCGATCTCAAACAAGCTCTTGATCACATCAGCACCACCAACATACTTCCCCATGATGAAAACCTGAGGCAACGACACGCTACTCTTCTCCCCCATCGCGATCTGCAGCTCTTTCCTGTAAGCCGAATCCATAGAGACATCGCGCTCGTCGATCCAAACCCTAAACCCTCTAAAAATCATCCTAACGGAGTAACAATCCTCGTACGTCCGTCTAATCCCTCTCAGGCTGGTGAAAAACACCACGATCCTGTCCTCCGTGCCAGGGAGACGAGTCACGGAGTTGCTCAAGCTCAGGAAGGGAGATAACCGGGATTCGGATAAACCCGATTTTCCCGGTTTATTCTTCTTCTTATCGGGATCGGTTGTTGGTTTGACGGATTTGGAGCCTTCGAAGAGTCTGCAGAGGTCCTTGACTTTGCCTTTGAGGGAGCTCCCGACTGTTTCAACGGGCGGGGTGTAGTATTTGGTGATGGAGGTGGTGCGGTTCAGGGAAGGGTTGAGGGATGAGGGAGCAGCTAATGGTCTCCCGTGATGAGTTGTGAACGACCTGCTGAAGAAACTCGATTTCGTGTTCGTCGTCTTACCGGAGGAGGAGGAGAGCTCCGCGTTTTTCTCTAATCCCGCCATTTTGATTCACGATCACGGCGCGAAAACCTAAGACTAGTCAACAGAATCAAAAACCCTACGATCAAAATTCAAATTCAAATCAAAATTAAGCAAAAAAAATAAAAAAAAAATCAAATTCAAACAAATAGATAAATCTCAAGACACAGAAGACAACAATCGCAGCGTCACCGATCGATCAGAAAATGGAAATTGATATCAGCTTTATCTGATTTGAGTTGTAAACGATCGGCACTACGTTTTCAAGGAAAGGATATCTTTCTTACCTATGATCAAAAGAGAAACGTGAAATCGATGGAATGATATACGATGATGATTCTGGATTTTTTTTTTGGTTGTTGAGGAGAAAGAAGATTGTGGAGGAGAGCTCTGAATTAGCCTTTTCCCTGCGTTGTAAAGCAAAAAGAAGTTTTCTGTTTCTTTCTTTCTTTTTTTTTTTTTTTCCTCTCAAATTATTATTACAGTATCTTTTTGTTTTGTTTTGATTCCCTAACGAGAAGAAATGAACTAAAAATAAAATAAGAAAACGCGGTTTGCGTATAAAAAACTTCGAATCCAAATGGGGGGTACAAGTTCAAACGGTATTGGATAAAACCGGATTATACGGTGTTATAGTTGGGTTTTAGTAATGGGTCTTCTGATGATTTAGGCCCAGGATATGTAGGTTGTTTGTAACTTGTAACAAGAAAAGAAAAGAAAAGGCTAGTAAGGACTGAGGTAATAAGTTGTGTTAATTGTTTTTATTTCTCTGTTATATTGGTTGTGTTTGTTAGAAGATTCATAACAATAAGTTAAAACAAATCGTTTAATATTTTGTCTTGTGCCACTTTAGACCGTCTAAACCGCATTAAATCGAATATAGGTGAACAACAACAGGGAAGTGCATTAGAAATTAACAAGTACAAACTGACGCCTTTGTGATGGATTTAGATGGATACTTTAGTAAATTAAATTCGATTGAAATAGTTGTAAGATTTGTTTGTAACAAAAATCTACCTAACAAAATAACTCAAAACGTTTTTGTTCCGACACTTGCCCCTCGTATTGCCAAGTTATCAAAAATGTGGACCGGACAGGATGGATTTTGGAATCCTTTGGAAAATGATAAAAGTGGACAAAAACATTGTTGTCGGTTTTGAACCGAAGGTTAACCAAAGAAACAAGCAAGCAAGCAAACTCTCAACCTTCTTTCCTCACCGTCCTTATAAAATATCTACGGTTTTAATTTCTACATTAAGCTTCTAGCATCCCGAATCTGAAAGAGAGGTAAAATTTACAATTCTCTCTCTCTCTCGCTTTCCTGTGTGTTTATAATTATAGTTTGATTTGTTCGTTGATGAATCGGTTGTTGTTTGGTGTGTGATCTTTCCTTTGCAATTGAGAAATCTGAGTGTTTCGTTACAGGATTTTTTTTGATTTGGTTATGGAGATAATCTCACAGAACTTCCTGCCTCACTGCTCTCTCGTGACTTGGAGTGGTAGTAACAGATTGGTCCCGAATCGATCGAACATCTTATTACCTGGTGGTGGGATCAGGAAATCAAGACATGTGATTCGAAGTGGAACTTCAGATGGTTACGTGGTCGGTGATAATGATGACTTGGGTAGTATAGCTACCAGAAGAGGAGACTCTAAAACAAAGGTTTTGATTCCTGGTCTACCTGACCAATCAAACGGTGACGCAGCTAGAATCACTACTTCTCGGTGCGAGTGGAAGCCTAACCTCACCGTACACTACGAGAAATCCGGCTGTGGCAACGTGGAGGCTCCCGCGGTGTTGTTTCTTCCTGGCTTTGGCGTTGGTTCTTTCCACTACGAGAAGCAGCTTGCGGATTTGGGAAGGGATTATCGAGTGTGGGCGGTTGATTTTGTTGGACAGGGTTTGTCTCTCCCCACTCAAGATCCCACTACTACTACTAGTACTACCTTGTCTGAAGAAACAAGTGGCTTGGGAGTTAAGGAACCGTTTTGGGGGTTTGGTGATGAAGCTCAACCATGGGCTGATCAACTTGTATACTCGTTGGATCTCTGGAGGGAACAAGTTCAGTATATTGTAGAAGAGGTAAACAATACTCCCTCTGTTTTATATTGCAGTTAGTTTTAACTATAACCACTACTATTAACAAAGTTGTTACCTTTTTAAAAATAGTATTTAATTAATAAATTCGTCTGCATTAAAATATGAAAACAACTTATATTATGAAACTTTTTTTTTGGGCTAAAACTACCTACAGTATAATATGAAACAGAGGGAGTATCTGCAAAAATTTCTACTTTGGGGTCTTTATCAGCTTTAGTTATAAGTTCAAACTGTCTTGTCTTGGAAACTATGAGTTACTGAGTGGTTAAGAAGAGTATGTGGTATTTGTTGGTTACAGGTTATCGGTGAGCCAGTGTACATTGCAGGGAACTCGCTTGGAGGCTATGTAGCTCTCTACTTTGCAGCAACCCATCCTCATCTGGTCAAAGGTGTCACGTTGCTTAACGCAACACCTTTCTGGGGTTTCTTCCCTAATCCAGTACGCTCCCCACGGCTAGCACGTCTCTTTCCATGGTCTGGAACTTTCCCTTTACCGCCAAGAGTTAAAAAACTCACGGAATTGGTGTAAGTAAACACTTCTTTCTTACCTGCAAAAGTAACATAATTTCTAGCTTAATCAAGGCTAATATCTTTTCTATGGAATTGCAGGTGGCAAAAGATAAGTGATCCTGAAAGCATAGCTGAGATACTTAAACAGGTGTACAAAGACCATTCCACCGATGTGGATAAAGTATTCTCACGTATTGTGGAGATCACGCAGCACCCGGCTGCTGCTGCGTCGTTTGCGTCTATCATGTTCGCTCCTGGTGGAGAGCTATCTTTCTCCGAAGCTTTATCTAGGTATATAACACAACACAGCATGGTTCTCCTGTTCTATATGTGTTCTTCCCTCTATATGTTTTGTCTTATATTTGATTGTCTTTACTAGGTGTAAGGAAAACAATGTTCAGATATGTCTAATGTATGGAAGAGAAGATCCATGGGTGGGACCTATATGGGGAAAGAAGATAAAGAAGGAATTGCCCAACGCTCCATACTACGAGATCAGCCCAGCTGGTCACTGCCCACACGATGAAGTCCCTGAGGTACAAAAGTCAAAAACTTTCCTCAAAGAAAAAAAGAAGCTGTGGATGTGAATGGTGAACCTATTTTTGAATATGATAACGAGCAGGTGGTGAACTATCTGATGCGAGGGTGGATCAAGCACCTGGAGTCTGGTGGTTATGAAGCGCTGCCGCTTTTGGAAGATGGTGAAGAAGATTGGGAGCAGTCCAGCATTGCTGCTGAGATGGAGTTTCCTAGAGGAGAAGGTTGGAAGAAATCAGTGAACCTGTGGTTGTACGGGTCAAAGTATTCGTTCTGGGGTGGAGTTGGAGAAGCCTTTAAAGCCAGTTTAGTAAGGGTTCTTCGAGGGAAGTTTGTATAGAAAAGTAGCAAGCAAAACATGTTGTCCTTTAGATAGTTGTTATCAGTGGTGCTACAGTGTTGTCTGATGGGATCAAATTTCTAAAATGTTCAAAAAGAAAACGTTGAAGAAAAGAAAAACAATCATGTGCCATCATAATCTGACAATATCAGCAGCCATTGTATATATGTATATAGATGATCTTCCTACTTATATCATACGATCTGCAGGTCTGAACATTGAGAAGATATGATTTGAATTCTTTGTTAGGATAAATTTCTGAGTCATTTGAACATCAAAAATTTTACCAAATAATAAAGAATTCACTATTCACTTCTTCAAGCTGTGTACAGTACAAAGTCAATCAACTGATTTGTCATCTGTTTAGTTTTACTTTTACCAAGTGTTGCTATGATTTATACCATCAACATCAAATACAATTTAAGAGAAATATTCCACTTCTCATAAGATGTATAACTTTTTAAAGAAATTAAGTTGAAAATCTTATTATATAAAGCTTGGTTCTTCAAAGTTACTAATTAACACGATCGTGACACATGGCAATTATAACTTTAAGATTGCAACATGTGTTAAAATATGAAACCAAATTAATTAAAAAGAGTTTTTGTAATTAGTAATTATCCATTTTTTACAAAACCTATATACCAAAATAAATTTGTGAAATATTTAACATTGATTTTTCTATTTTTTTACTTTCATAATAAAGAAAATTTCGTAAAGAGTTTTTTAAAATAGTAACTTTTGTTTTATACAAATCTTATATAAAATAAATTTGTGAAATATTTAACATTGATTTTTCTATTTTTTTACTTTCATAATAAAGAAAATTTCGTAAAGAGTTTTTTAAAATAGTAACTTTTGTTTTATACAAATCTTATATACTAAATAATAAGCTTGGTTCTTCAAAGTTACTAATTAACACGATCGCGACACATGGCAATTATAACTTATTGCAACATGTGTTAAAATATGAAACCAAATTAATTAAAAAGAGTTTTTGTAATTAATAATTATCCATTTTTTACAAAACCTATATACCAAAATAAATTTGTGAAATATTTAACATTGATTTTTCTATTTTTTTACTTTCATAATAAAGAAAATTTCGTAAAGAGTTTTTAAAAATAGTAACTTTTGTTTTATACAAATCTTATATACTAAATTAAATTTATACAATATTTAACACTAATTTTCCTATTTTCCTACTCTCAATAAAGAAAATATAATCTTATTAAAAATTGTAATCATCCGTTTAAAAATATAAACCAGGAAAAATGTCAAAGACTATTTAATGTTAATTTTCTTTTATAAACCTAAAAAATTCACATGATAAAACGATTTATTAAAAAGTTAATAGTAATTTTATTATTAACAAAACCTATACCAAAACTAATTTGTAAAACTATTTTTTGAACTAATTTACTTAAAATTAATTTTCCTAAAACCTATACCAAAACAAATTTGTAAAACTAATTTATTTTTGTAAAAATAATTTATTTAAAACTAATTTTCTTTTCCTAAAATCGTGAAAAGATAACTTTTGAAATAAAAAGGCAACTTAAACAAAAAAAATGTCAATTGTCTAATGTTAATTTTCCTTTTTTAAGTCCTAATTTTTTTTTTAAAACATAGCCCAAGAGGAACTATGGTTATTCACACACATATATATATAGAAGTAAAATCTCTCATATTTGATCGCCAAACATAAATATTGATTCAAGAAAAATATAAGGTGATGTTCTATATCTTCTTTGCCGCATCTTCTTTTCTTCATAGAATTGATTTTGGTTTGTTGTGTTCATATTATCATGCTTCCTACATTAATTACATAGATGATGATTTCAGCAAGTTATTTAATACTAGATTAGTTAAACAAAAAACGTGATTATCGTCATACCGTAGTTCGTCTCACTAGAAAGTGGGAATGAATTTTCTCTTACTCGATGAAAAGGTAAATAATTTTTTAATTTTTCTAAAAAAATCTAAAATAGTTTTTTTATTAAATATATAGTTTGTTGATGTAGTAGAAAAATAATATTCAAAGTTGTGTGCTTCATTCTCTTATTGAAAAGTTTGGAGATGGATTACACGAATGAGCCGTTATTGAAATCAGCTATTTTAATATGCAAGATTGCAATAAAATCTACAAAGTCTCATATCATAAATTTCAGATAAGATTTACTGAGAGAACATCAGTTGCATGTTTAATAATTTGTAACTTTCATTTATATACTTTATTGGAAGATTTATGTATAAGCAAAAGTCTAAGATATTATAATTACAATTTTATAAATAGTAAACTTAAATG
The DNA here is from genome assembly GCA_019706035.1 of Raphanus raphanistrum subsp. raphanistrum. Lineage (NCBI taxonomy): Eukaryota > Viridiplantae > Streptophyta > Magnoliopsida > Brassicales > Brassicaceae > Raphanus > Raphanus raphanistrum. The sequence goes on along the minus strand of CM033982.1, from coordinate 2,558,735 downwards.
TTAAATTTTAAAATTTGAAAATATTTTTTCCTAAAATCATAAATAAAAGAGATTTATAAAAAAAATTATTTTTTAAACTTTACCAAATAAGATTTTTCTTTTAAATCCTGACCAGAGAGAATTGTAAAATTTTACTCAATAATAATTTTTACTTTGAAAAATTAATGTTAAATATGATACTAAAGATTTTTAATTAACAAGAAAATTTGTAAAAATATTACTGATATTGAAAAAGCCTAATCTTGAAAATGTGAACTTTTAAAAATAGTTAATATTAACTGAAAATAATTATTTGATAGTAATTTTATTTATTTGTTTTCATCCTAGACAAAATAGAATTGTAAAAGACTATGTAATACTAATTTCTTTTTCAAAAATCTTAAAAACTGTAAAAGAATATCTGATAGATGTTTTGCTTTCTAAAAATATTAATCAAAAGAGATTTGTATTATATTTTTATGTCATAACCAAAAGAGAATTGTAAAACATTATTTGATAATATTTTAAGATAGAATTTGATGATGAATATGATAGTAAAAATTATATAGTTAATGAAAGAAGTGTAAAATTAGTATTGATACAAATTGTAAAAAAAGTAATTTTAAATTTATTTATTAGTAATTAGAAATAATTATTTGATAGCAACAAATTACAAAAGTTTTATATAACAGTAGTTTTCTTATTCTACAACCTAAACAAAAAGGTAAAAGAGTATTTAATAGTATTTTTTATTTCAAAATTGCAAAAATAAAAAGAATATTTATAAAATAGAATGTCTTCATTTTAAAACAAATCCTAACATAATAAAATTTTAAAAACTTATTCAATAAAACATTAAATTATTACATAAGAAAGTGTTTGATGATGTCATTGACTCGATTGGCTTTATTTGGCAATTAGTTTTTTCTCTAATCTAAGTACAAATTTTATAGCAATTCATCTATGAACCGTGATTATAAAATACATATATTAACTTATATTTATGTGTAACAATTGTCTTTAAGCTATAAAATAAATCTCACACAACATATGTAAAAAGCAATCATAAAACTATAATAAAATATTTTATTATTATATGTTTTTATTAGATTAAAACGTCAAACAAAACCCGTTGCAACGCAACGGACTCATATCTAGTTTTTTAATAAAGTAAAGTTAAATATAATGATGTCAAAAACATCTTATAGTTAAATATCTTATAGTTAAAAAGTCAAAAAAACTTTTTAAAACATCAGATATTTTGAACAGTGGAGTATTATTCTTTTTGTTTAAAAAAAGAAAAATAGTAATATTCTTTTGTAAAAATACATTAAAAATATAAAAAGTACAATTTGTAAAGCAACAAAAAAAATTTTTTTAAATGGGAAAAAGAAGAAGAATCACAACTGTTTTAGCAAGAAAAGGAAACGTGGGTCCCGATGGAACTGGCAAACCCTCTAAATGTGGCAAAAAGGTGTCATGCAAATACTCAGAAATTAAAGAAAAGAGATACAGATAGAGAAAGAGAGAGAGGAGCACGCAAAACAGTGCTCATGCAAACACAAAACACTTATGTTTCTTTTGTACTAATCTCTCTTTTTATATATTGCATCCAAATATAGCAATCCTTTTGTAGACTGTAATCCAAAAAAGGAGTTTCAAAATCCATTTTGGGGAAGAGAGATTGGAACTCCTTTTCTTCTTCTTCTCTTCTATGCTCAAAGATATGGGTCGTGGAAAAATTGAGATAAAGAGGATCGAGAATGCGAACAGCAGGCAAGTTACCTTCTCCAAGAGGCGTGCTGGTTTGCTCAAGAAAGCTCATGAGCTCTCTGTTCTCTGTGACGCGGAGGTTGCCGTTATCGTCTTCTCCAAGTCTGGCAAGCTCTTCGAGTTCTCAAGTAGTAGGTGGTAATTAAATAAAATCATTTTCTTGATTCCGTTTTCCTATTTGCATGTCTACATTTTTTTGGTTCTTGCATGTTTGTTCGGATTCATTAGTCTTAATTAATATCTTAAATCTAATTTGCCATTTGGTTTTAGCATGAAGAAAACGCTTTTGAGATACGGCAATTATCAGATCCCTTCAGATGTTCCTGGTATTAACTGTAAAGCAGAGGTTAGAAACTCATGTGTTTCTTTTTTGCCTAGAGTCAATTCAAATTGTTTTTGACTGTTTTGTCTTCTTGATGCATCAAAACTCTGTTTAGAACCAGGAGGAGAGTACAGAGGTGGATCTTTTAAAGGATGAGATCTCAAAGCTTCAAGAGAAACATTTGTATGGAACCTAATCTCACTTGGTTCCTTATTCTTTCCCCCAACCATCTACCACGTTTGTGTCTTATATGGTTTGTTTTTGTGTGTTTTGCAGACAACTGAAGGGTAAGCGCTTGAATACTCTGAGCTTGAAACAGCTGCAACACCTTGAGCAGCAACTAAATGTCTCATTAATATCCGTGAGAGAGCGAAAGGTCAAAAACTAGTAATAATATTTCCCCATATTTTCTTCTTAAATCATGTTTGCATTTTTTTTAACGGATAAAGGTTATGTGAAATTCAGGAACTATTGTTGACTAAACAACTTGAAGAATCACGGTTGAAGGTAATTTTTTGAGTTATATGAAACACTTGTTTTTCCGGTTTAGTTTCTAAGTGTCCACTTCATGTAAAGCTTATGTGATCACATGATTCTATAGTCCTTTGAAGAGGTTCATGTTGTAATCTAGCTAATGTTCAGTTTATTTGACTTAACTGGGTATGTACGCAATAATTAGATCTTCCAGATAACATTTAAACTTTTGCAGGAACAGCGAGCAGAGCTGGAAAACGAGACCTTACGTAGACAGGTGAAATGAAACCCCCCATGCATTCTTATAATTTTGTCTTCTTTCTCCGACTACTACTAATCATCATCATCTCTTGAAATAGGTTCAAGAACTCAGGAGTTTTCTCCCTTCGATCAACCAACAACACTATGCTCCATCCTACATCAGATGCTTCACTATAGATCCTAAGAGCTCACTCTTAAACAACACTTGCTATGGCCACATTAACTGCAGCCTCCTCCAGAACACTAACTCAGATACAACTTTGCAACTAGGGTATTTGATCCTTTTAACTCTTAAGCTAGCATTTTTGTCCTCTTCTAGTTATGCATATGCATTAACACTACTAAGAGAAAAAAAAAACACTACTGAAATAATTAAAATATCTTACATGTGTTGTTTTTTGGAAGGTTGCCGGGGGAAGCACATGATACAAGGAAGAACGAAGGAGACAGAGAGAGCCCATCAAGTGATTCAGTGACAACGAGCACAACTAGAGCAAGTGCTCAAAGGATTAGTCTAGTTTAGAAATTAATATTCTATCTGAAAAAACAAAAGCCAAAATGTTCTCTGTTTAACCTCGCTCTTTGTACTTTTATCTTTTGATTAACTAGTTTGTGGAGTTTTAATATTCCATAATCTGTACAATTAACTCTATGCTTTATTAATTAATCACTAGCTATTGAAGCTTGGATCTGGAATCACACATGTGAGTTCATTGCTTTCCAACTATATATATAATCTTTGAATAAATTACCAACAAAGAGTAAGCATAATGTATTGAACTCTTAGATTACAATAATATAAATCTAACTGATCATGAGCTCAAATCTTGTTCGAAGGAGTATGTTGTTCTTCAAAAAATAATTAAATTACATGATTTGAGTTTCGTCATAGAGAATGTACAAAAGTCGATGAGGCAAAATCTCATAAGAAGCTATGTACAGTGAGATCCCACTCTATTGAAGAACATGTAATTGTCGGAATCTTCCTACTTCATTACACAACAACATCAACACAAGAGAAACAAAACAATCAATGCACAGTGAGATCCCACTCTACATGAAGAACATGTAATTGTCGGAATCTTCCTACTTCATTACACAACAACATCAACACAAGAGAAACAAACAGTCAATGCCCAAGTAGCAATAGAATGCAAATCACGGATAAAACATGCATGAAGGAGCCGAACCATGATAATGACAAAGGTGAGACTGTTAATGTTTTCACTCTATAGTTGTATTATAACATTATAACAAGCTTTTTTCGTACTCTCTTTTAAACAAAAAATTCTGATCTATATAACTTGTCATCAGTCTAAATACAAATCTAACATAAAAATACAAATCATCGGATGTAATTTGAATACTATCAAAAATCTCATCGACGTCTACTGTTGTGTACTTTCAGCTAGGAATGGTTTGAACGTCAATATAACTCCGAGTGCCAAGACCGTATTCAGAATAAAGAAGACCATTTGTGTGCCTGCACATTTCAAAAGAGCCACTTGTCAAGTTTGAGCCATGCACTCATGTGAGCTAATGAGCACAACGACATCAGTACTGCACAAGATGACGGATATGAATATGAAGACTCTACACATTACCAGGGAGAAAAGCAGCATCTTGACGTTTCTCGCTCCAAGAATAACTGCCACCAAACCCCAAAAATGAGTGAACATAAGTGACAAACCTATAATACATCGCTTAACAAACAAGTTCTTGTTGTTGATAAATTGTGTTTATTTGAAGCATATTACATGATTCCTGCTGCTGCTGGACCTATTGCTTTGAAAAGAGACATCCCTGTCATGGCAAGCCCATTAGCTGCTCCTCGTTGGTCTTGTCCCTGTTTTGTCATTAAAGAACGAGGCACGTTAGTCTTAGTTTCCAGTGTTATCTAAATTGTTAAACGTTCTGAAAATACTTACGACAGCATTGTTTTGAAGTATGAATAAGCCAGTTACAGCAGAAACCTGCACAACTGTTGAGATGAGATACTAAAATCAATAATTAATTACACATTCTTCTAAGGTTATCAGAGACACTTACGCTTAAAACATTCTTTGCTACGGATGCACAGTTTACCGTCAGGGTAAGGGCTAAACCAGATAACTTTGCTATTAGAGGGTAACTTGATAAGAGAACTAAACCCAAACTCTGTTAACAAAACAAACACGAGATTAGAACATTCGTTACTGCTTGCAGTAAGAACAAACAGAGGATAGTGGTTACCCCAGATATACGTGTAACTATGATTGGTCCTAAAAGCCTCTCCGCGTAAGAGTAGAGTGAAAGCTGAAACACAAGGAGACCAAACCCTAGAAAGAAGTAGTAGTAGTGTTTAGGACAGAACATAACAGTTAATTTCTGTTGAAAATGTTAAGCACTAAGAAGTATGAACACACCAGAAAATGCAAGAACAGAACCAACATCTGCAGATGAATATCCCAAACCTCCGTATTTCGTCGGACTATTTGCCCACAATGAAAAGACCTAACACAAAGAAAATTAAAAAAAGCTGAAGATGGAAAATAAAAGAAAGATGACTGGTGGAGGAAGTGGGAAGCCAAACCTCTGTGTAAGCCATATCATGAAGTGAGAAGATGCAGTATACGATAATAGATGAAATCAATGGCCAGTTCTTCAGGAGAGATGTTTTTTCATTTCTCTCTGTCACATTATGAGACTCAGGGTCATGAGACAAAAGTTTGACAGACTCATCATGTGATGCATAATCAGTAATCTTGTGATTGTGCAATGTTTCCTGGAGAATAAGAACAACCATTTATAGGCTTAAGATAAAACACAGTAATTAATTAAGGATTTCAATGGAGTATGAGACGGTAAAGAGTGTACCGGAATCCGGAATGAGACTATTGTCACCAAAAGTGCAAAACAAGATATTACTAAGCAGGGCAAGAAGTAGGGAAACCTGCAGTATGGTTTATAGACCAGTGAGACTGGTTAAGTGAAAGTGAAGAGGAGGTAAGGAAAGTAATTACTTACTTCCCAAAAACCGATTCCTCTGAGAATAAACTTGGATATTGCTTTGCAGGCTACAAAGTCCAGAGATTAAACAAGAAGCAATCAAGAAGAGTGAGAAAGAAGAAAAAAAAAACAATATTGAAATGCATTTTTTTTTGTTGATGAAGAAGACCTGAGCAAGAAAACCTCCCATAGCAGGGCCAATGATGAGTCCAATGCCCCATGCTGTGCTTACAGCCGAGAGTGCTAAACCTTGATATTCATCACGGAATATTTCTATTGCGTATGCCTGAAATTTCATCAACATTATAGGGTTGATGAGCTTCAAGAAGTTAATGGAATTAGTATGGGAGGAAGCAAGGAAACGACCTTTATAGGACCAAGTAAACCATTGAAACTACCGAGGCAGAACCTGGTGATAATGGCCATCCAGAAATTTACACTTAGCCCAAACAGAGTATTGAAAATGACCCTATGTCAAGAAAATTTTGAAGCATTGTTTAGATAAAAAAAAGTTACAACAAATACGAGCGAGAGATTATAAAGAAGCAATAATGTAGAGATTACTAACACTGACGCAGTTCCTATGAGGATGACAGGTTTTCTACCATAACGATCAGCCATAATTCCCCAGATGACCGATGTTAACGTTCGTCCGAGCATGAAAGAACAACCTTCAAAGGTAGACATCATTACTTTGTACACTGAAAATAGCCTAAGGTGGTCCACAACTTGGTTATATATAACCAAAAAAAAGGATATTAACATGATGGCTCACCAACAAATCCAGCATAGAATCCAATGTCCTCTTCCTTCTTTGCTATGTCAAAATCACTAATCTACCAACACAAAAAGCACACCAGATATTATGGTTACAGATCTTTACTAATCATTACCAAAACTCAACTAAGTACGTGTAACAGAAAGAACTACGTAAGTAAGCTACTCACCATAAAGTAAAGAAATGGGAAAAGAGAGGAGATGGGCAGAGCTGAAACGATGAAACAAAAAAAAAAAACTATTTGTTAGACAAAAGAAACAACATGTTCTTCTTCTACGTAACAGTATATGGTATATGGAGAAAGAATGTACCGGTGCAGAGGACGATGATCCAAACGGTGAAAAGCTCGGAGAAAGGGAATCCTCGGCGAGATTTTTTCATCTGATCAACCTTGCAGCCAGGGCAATGCTCATGAAACTTATTATTCTCCAGCAAACATTCTGTATACTCTTCCGCCATTTTTTTCAAAAAAATCAAAACCCACCTCGGGATCGAAATTAATCCTGAAAATTGGGAAGATGCGAATGTGTTTGTTTTCTTTGTATGGGAGGGGAGCAGCCAAGAGATTGTCACGTTCTCTTACAATTCTTCTGTCAAAACACAAATGACGGAAAATATATTTTATTATAGGATCCGCCAGGGACATGTGAGTATGTTTTATGTCAGCTTACGAATCTCTTTCACATATATATGTTTTCATTAAATTTTCAGGGCAACAAATTAAAATCTATTTACTCCTCACCGTTCAATCATATAAAATAATAGGGCCGGCCGTCCTACTGAAAAATTAACAAATAATTTAAACAGTTAGGGTAAATATTCAATATAAATTGTTATTATTTAAAAATACACATATCAGTTCAATTTTGAGCATGTTATGGTAGCTGAAGAGTAAATAAACCATATAATCTGAAAATTAGTTATGATTTTCTAAAATAAATATTAGTTATTGTTTTTCAAAATATGATTTTCTTCTTTTAATGTTAAGAGGTTTAAGATGATTTTCTTTTGTTAAGTAATCTATGTTTTAGTTATATAGTAAAAATTGGTGACAAGACGTTGTAGCCCAATGGTTAGGACGGGTCCCCGCCTGCACCCAGGTAGGGGGTTCGATCCACGCCGGAAGGAACTACCTTGCAACGCTCTTGTCACCCACACGGATATGGGCCATGCTTTCGGCCCATTTGAAAAACTGGGAGGGGCGTCTATCCGTGGGCATTCCTTCCCCTTGGGGATTAGTCTGGGCCTTTTGGGCCTGGGATACCCCCAGGTTAAACAAAAAAAAAAAATTGGACGTGATATTACATCATTTTTTATGATTTTATGGAGTTAGATGACCATAAAAATCTGTGAGATTCTTTTTTCACTTTTACGATAGATTATTGTTGAAATTTTATTTAAGTTAAAATGTATAATTAATTTGAGTGTTATTTCATTCCAAAATTAATTACCTAATCACATAAAATCTGTCAGGATTTAGATAAAAATCTTTTCTAAACTTTTGTTTAGATATTAATATCAACTAAGTTTATTCAAATATTAATATATGAATGTGTTTCGGTTAATTAGTTAAGTTAGTATTTTTTCTTTTGGCAGCTGTTAAGTTAGTATTTAAATGGTCCAACTATGACTCATGTACAGTAAACTTTTAGAATGAATCTAATTTAATAGAGTAGATTAGTTACCTTTATTCTGGTCAAACGTTCCTTTTTATGTGGTTAATTGTAAATGACAACTTTATGTTTTTAATCTCCACGTTTTTTTCATTTTACAAGTTTAAAATATACTTTCTTTTCTTCTAGTTTTGACTTTAACGCATCTCAATTCAATAATTTCGACGCATCTCAATTCAATAATTTTTTGATAGTATTCAATACAATAATTTTTTGATAGTATTCAATACTCTCATATGCCAATATATCCGGTAAATCTGATCCTTCACCTAACTACCGGAAGCGTTTTAAAGTCCCTGATGAACGCAACCACCACGACTCAACCGTGCAATCGATTTAGTAATCCAATAGGAACAGTATCGTACTTATATTGATGTGCCTTATTATGTCATTGAATGTTTCTATGATCTTTTGGTCGAAAATCAGACAATCCAAAAACAAGAGTAAAATAAAAAATAAAAACTGAAATCCTAAGGTTAGTGAAACTCGATAACTTTTTATTCAATCTAAACTTATAATAGTCAACGAGTCACATACATTTTTCTATCACCAACACCAAAAAATTAATTTCACCTTCTAGCTATTGTAAGAAACGGCTTGAACGTGAGAGCTACACCGACCAGGACTATCACATTCAGGACGAAGAATACCATATGCGATCCTGCACACGTGTTATTTTTGTGTTTAAGCATAAGTATTATTTGAGCCATCATAAACAATGACTATTGGCTAAAAAGAACTTATGTGCATGATACCTGGTAGAAATGAGGCGTTCAGTCTCCTCTCGCTCAACGAGAATCTGCCATCAATAAAAAATTTGTGTATTCAAGACACTATTACTGCTTTAAATCCACGTAGTATGTGTTCATTCAGAAGAGTCACTTACAAGATGCCAGCTGCAGCTGGTCCAACGGTCTTAAAGAGAGACATCGCAGTCATAGCGATTCCATTAGCCGCCCCTCTTTGCCTCTGATCCTGTTGTTTTATTACACAAAAATAAAGTAAGTAAAAAGAGAGTTGGTGGTGCGCTGGTAACAAAAGATAAAAGAATGTTTTATTTGTTTTACCACAGCTTTGTTTTGCAGGATCAACAAGCCGGTTATGGCAGACACCTGAAAGCAGCAGTGAAATATTTTAACATGACATTTTATTTTCTTTATATGTCAAAGACATACACAAAGGGGAAAAAAAAAAGATTTGCTTTTGTTTTTGGACTTACACTTAGTACATTGATGAGGATTGATGCACAGTTCAGCATTAAGCTTTGACTGAGACCTGATAAGTTAGCTATAAATGGATAACTCATCTGTATTGGTATCATCAGTGCCTGAAACAAAGAAAATTGTCAGAGATCACTCTCTTGTTGCATTCAACTGCCCACTACTTATAATACAGAGATAAGCAGCAAAGAGAATATTAACTGACCCCAGCAAAACGGGTTACCAGCACAGGTCCTAGCAGTCTCTCGGCCAAAGGATAAACAAAGACCTGGAAGCAAAATAGGCCGACACCTAAAGCAGAATTGTTGATTAGTAATAGTAAGAAATAACACAGTCTCAATTTCATTAGTAAGAATTCTACTAAATTCATGATTGCTTAACTCTTGACAAATTTAAATCACAGCAGACTCTAATCACCATTAACACACGAGACATGAAGAGCAAGGATGTTCTGTTCTGCATACCTGAGATTGCAAGAACTGTACCGACATCATTGGTTGAGTAGTTCAGACCTCCATATTTGCTTGGACTGTTAGCCCATAAAGCAAATATCTGCATAGTCAGATTCCAAAGTGATGATGATTTTTCTTCAGACTTAAAAAAAAGGCACAAGACAATGAAGTAACAAAGGATTCTAAGACTTACCTCAGAGTATGCAGTATCATGTAGACACAACACGCAATAGACAATGATAGATGACATTAGTGGCCAATTTTTCAACAGAGACCCTTGAGAAGCCTTTCCTGTCTTCCCGGTGGAAGCAGTAGTTTCACGAGCTGCAGCTTCAAGTATTTCGTATGAGTCATCCTGTGAAGTGTTGTCCTGCTTATGATTGTGCAGTGTTTCCTACTCGGAGAGAGAGGCATAAAACCACTCACTCGTTATAGAACTCTAATGAGAAATATATTAGTAATAAAAGAAAGAGTAGACAAATGAATACCGGAATGAAGCAGCATAGGACTGTCACAACCAAGGCAAAAGCTGATATGGTAAAGCAAGGCAACGCATATGGGAACCTATCATTTCGATTCGCATATTTAAATCATGAGAATCCATTGTATCCCTTCCAAACTCTAAAAAAAAGAGGAGTAAGAATACACACCTCCCAAATAAGGATTCTTTAGAGAACACATTTGGATATTTATCTGCCGGCTGGATTTGGAGAACATTGAAAGGCATTAATCAGACCGGTATAAAGCTTAAAAATGAAGCAAGGCGAGATGGAGACGTGATAGCTTTTAAACTTACCTGTGCTAAAAAGCCTCCTAGAGCTGGGCCAATGATCAGGCCAATGCCCCAAGCAGTACTAACCTGAAATAGGTAAAGTTATGGAGCGTCATGACACCAACAGACAAACACATGTAAGAAAATATCAGACGAGAAAAAAAAAGCTTACAGCTGACATTGCTGTTGCTTGATACTCATCACGAAATATCTCTGACGCATATGCCTATACAAATTCACATTAAACAATTAGATATTAGAAAAGTCAACAATGGCAATCTAGTGAGCAGAACAAAAATGTAAACCAAGTTGTCACCTTCATTGTTCCAAGCAAACAGTTGAAACTACCTAAAAGAAACCTCGTGCCGATTGCCATCCAAAAGTTTAAGCTCAAGCCAAAGAGAGCATTGAAAACAGCACTGCCAAAAAAAAAAAAAAACATAAACAGTTAACTAAACAGGAAAAGGGAGATAGATACCATAGTTAAAACAATCTCTTCCAGGATTACTAACATGGAGATAGTTCCCAATAGTATGATCGGTTTTCTTCCATAACGATCAGCTACAATCCCCCAGAAAACTGACATTAGGGCTCTGCCAAACATGAACGAGCACGCTACAAAAGCAGAAAGAAGACATTATTAGTGCATAGTTATATACTTATATAACTTATGACTGAGGAGATAAATTAATGTCTCCTCCTCACCTATAAATCCAGCATAGAACCCAATATCTTTCTCTGTCTTTGCAACACCAAAATCCTCAATCTACGCGAAACAAAGAAGACATATTAGTGTCTTGCAAGGGATGTTGTATGGCTATTAAGCTCTGTAATCAAAAAGTACGCACCATGTAATAGAGGAAGGGATACAGTGAGGAAATAGGCAGAGCTACAACACACACGAGTCAGCCAAACATTAGCAGGAAACCAATTAGCCAATCATTTACGCTAATCTATTGATCGAACTAGTCGACAATGTCACGTTTTAATAAACAAAACTATTCTTGTCCTTCCGACATTAATATATATATATATATATATATATATATATATATATATATATATATATATATATTCCGACAAAAAACTCATAAAAGAGACAAAGTTTAACAGAATGAAAGCGGTTTGAGAAACAAAGAAGCACACTTACAAGTGGAGAGGACGACGATCCAAACAAAGGAAAGCTCCAAATAAGGATATCCTCTCCGGAGCTGCTTCATCTTCTCGACCTTGCATCCAGGACACCCCTCGTGGTACGTCGTCTGCTTCTCCAGCAACGCCTCATTGTACTCCTCCGCCATTTATCAGCAGTCTCCGATTCAACTCAGGAAAATCACAGCCTTATAATTTGAATGAGAAGAGTAACCTAAGAAGCAAATATGGAAATAAAAGAGAATTAAATGTAAAATAAAAACGAAAACGGCAATATAATATATTTCATAACCGTAAAGGAAGATTCAATGAGTACCACACAGATTCTCTCTATCGTCCCTGGAGTAGAAGGACAGAGTCGGTCATGTAGCTGAATACATATCTGTATTAAGAGTCTCTCTATATATAGAGTGGAGCTACAGGACAAAAAGGTGGTCACACACAAGTGTTGTCATAATAAGCTTTAAGCTCTTCAAATTGTTCACGGACCTAAGGAAGGTCCTCTACACCCCGTTCTGTACAATTCACTCAATCAATTCTCTCGCAGACAATTACGAAACTAATTTTCAAAATTTTGAAATATAGTTAGTTTATTTAAAAGTAATACGTAAATCTTATTTTATATACGTATGATATTATAGTTAAGTGATACAAGAACCGTAGGTAGGAATGTTTTTTGAACTCACATGAGAGATAATGGAGACAGGAAGAAAGAGACAATTGAAAGTTCGTGGATAGCACAATATATATATATATATAGTCTAAACAATGTTCTCGGCCTCATCTACTTGGAATGCTTTATCTCACTGTGCAAATCAAATTCCCCCACATGTATATATTATAATGCTTTTGATTTGCGTACATTATAACGTTATTGTGCACTGGATCTATCTTTCTCTCTAATGTTATTTCAACAGTAATCCTTTGTAAGTTGCATCACCCTGCTTTGAGATAACTTTTGATTCTAGAGCGACTTAAATCTTGATGCACTGCAAGGAAGATACGTTCGTGGAATTTAAAATCTCTGCCTCGGAATCAAAACTGAAGGCTTTTGTAACTGAACTAGCGCGCCTCAAAGGTCGAATAGTCTACGTTTTAAAAAAGTCTAAAAACACTGATTATGTAATGTATATCTATGACGTCCAACGCCTGACGTTCAGTGCGTGACGCCCTTAATGCTTTGAGACTATTATTACGAATAGACTGCTTTTACTAGTTCCATGGATATAGATATAGACAGTATTGTACTTGAATGACTCGGTGTGTTTTGTTGTTCGTCCAAATCCGAGAGTGATAGGTGTTTGGAAAATTCCACGTCAGCGATATTAGTGGAGCCTATTATGAGGAGCTACAGACAGAGGTTCGCGTGTTGCCCCCACACAGCTTGCCTACAACAGCGATAGAGATGGTAATCATGGACGAAATCATGGATCTGGCTCCCCAAGGATTACCGCATATGATATTGGGTCAAGATTTTTTAGGACCGCAAATTAGCAGGCCTCGCGAGACTGAGCTTTTTGTGGACGGGACGAAGCGGACCATACATGATTAGTGTTGTCCAGTGGGTCGGCCTGTAGCGGGCGGGTTTGGGCGAGAGCTTTTGGATACCGCAACCCGCGCGGTTCGGGAACCGCTCGACGACGAGGTGGCTGCGGTTCGGGACGAGACGGAACAACCTGTTTGACATTCACCTAGATCTCGCCTAGGCTCCGAATAATCCAACTAGTCTCTAATTCTTCTATAAAACTTCTAGTTACCACCTAACGATTTCTTGAACATTGTATATAATTAAGTTACTTGTTCCAATCATAACATAGGTCAAATACATTTGATCCTTTGGTTAAACCTGTATGAACTATTCTGGTCTATATTCCACGTACAGTCGACGCATGGACTACCTTACTAACATCATTAATCATCATAAATATCAAACGAATGTGCTTCTTGAGCCCATATAAAACGACAATAAAAGAGTGTTGTTCCAAAAATATTTGGTCTAAAATCAAATGACCAAGAACTATCTGGTGCGAGAGCTAAGCCATCACCACCTAGACGATTTCTAGAATAATTTGTTCTTCTATAAAAAAATTACAATTGGTGCACTACATTGTATTGAAACAAAAGTATATTAATACTTATGGTTGAATATCAATATTTGTGCGTTGTCCAGTTGGATTAGTCTTATATAAGGTTTGCAATATATATGGATTTCAGTCTTATTTCGGTTGACTTTGGTTGATCTATTTCTAAAAAATCATTCAAAGTAAATATATCATCCACAATCCACAGTTCAGAGTTTAATCGAATCATGATTTTTCAAAGAAATTCAGGTTTCAGAAATATAATAAAATAAATAATATATATATATATATTACTTATTCCAATCATAACATAGGTCATATGAATTGGTAGTAACGTCATATCTGCATACAAGACTAGGGTGTATATTCCACGTACATAAGTAGCATGTATTATCATGACCATCACCATCTCTGTCGTCATCATAGATATTAAACCAATGCGATTCTTGAGCCCACTTAAAATTACAAAAAAGAGTGTTTTGGCAAAAAAAGCAGGTGTAAACTTAAATGACCAACTACCCAACGGTTCAAGAATGTGGACACCGAGATCATCATCCTTAGACTTACAATGGACTGTTAGTTTTGAGTAAAGTTTATTGTAAATCTGTACCGTTCTCCCCTCAATAATACCACCAAACTTATTGGTAATCTCCACCGTTCTCCCCTCAATAATAGTATCTGCACGTGACACCGTCAAATGGATGAATAGGGATATGACCACCACATAAACTTGCCATTTCTTCATTTTTGCTACTTTTTTAAGTTCAAAGTGTATTCTAGGAATACTATTTGTAGTAGTACTCATAAGAAGCCTCTGATAAGCCTCATCTTGTTTTTGATTCTATTTGGAAATTTTTAGGGTCATGGTACAATGTATATTGAAACAAAAGTCAAAGCTAATACCTAATCAAAACGTTACATCTCACTTTACAGATTTTATATTAACAAATATATAAAAATATTTCCCATATGTAATTCATTGTCTAGTAGATGTGCATCTCTACAAATCTTATCATAAAAGAAAAATGATTAATATTTTATAAAGATATTTTTCCATAATTATGTAATTCATTTGTTTGCAAAACAGACACTACGTCAAAACTATTAGTTAGAAATCTTGTAATATATGGTAAGCTAAAAAAATATTTGTGACTGTACTGCCAAATAAAAATGTTGAGATAGGTTTATAAGACAGCAAAAATAAGTGCGGGTTTATTTTCTTTTATTTTTTCTTTTAAATTGACAAATATTTAGTAAATGTCATATTTTTGTATATTTGTTTTTTTATAAAAGACTTAAGCTTTTTTATTTTTCTTTATCGTGTTTCATTTTAAAAGAGTATAGGCCAGAGTACAATATCCGAACCCGAAGAACCAACCCGAAGCCGACCCGAAAATCAGGGTTCCGAACCCGATCAGACCCATGGTAAATATCCGAATGAGTTCTAAATTGCTATATCCGAAGAATCGGTCCCGAATCCGACCCGGACCGAGAACCAAATGAGTATCCGAAGATATCCGAAATATATCTAAAATATATATGTTATAATTATATTTATAATTATTTTAATTTTTAAATTGATATTATAAGTTAATTATAGTAGTTATTTTCGGTACTTTTGAGTATTTTTAGATACAATATGATAGTTTGGATAAAAGTTTACCCAAAAAACTATATAAAATGTATATTTTTGGTTACTTTTGAATAATTTGGATACAAAAATTTGAACCGAATCAGATACTTTGGTTACTTTGAGTACAAATAACTGAACCCGTTAGATACTTTGGTTATTTGGTTATTTTGGAGGTTCTTATGCATGAGAACCGAATCCACCCGGACCCAGAAAGACCCGACTCGAACCTGACCCGAAATTTTATAATACCCGAATGTGGTTTAATTTCAAAACCCAAATGGGGTTTAATTTCAAAACCCAAAAAACTCGATATCCGAAAGAACCGATCCGTACCCGAATGGGTATCCAAACGTCCAGGTCTAGTGAGTATTTATGTTTAGAAAATTAAACTTTATTTTTAATGAATTAAGTTGGTATAACTCTGATATATTAATTTTATTATGTGGTTAATTTTTTAATAAAAAATTATATATTTTTAATAAAGATTTATACTTTTCAATGAAAAAATTCAATTTTTTATGAATGCTTAAATTATATTAAAAAGAAAAAACATAATAATTAAGTTATTAATTTTTGTTCACTACACAAAATATAAATAATGGTTGAAAATAAATTATTTCAATTTGGAGAAAAAATAAGAATTGGATGTTATTTCTTAATCGGTCCAAATGACCCAAGAGAGATGATGTGGGCAGTGGGCTGGATCCAAAAAATAACCCAATAAAAATGTGTTATTAATATTACTTGATTGCCCTTAATGAAATAATCAATGTTAGTTAAAGAAAGGGTATGTTTTGGTAAAAAACACAATAGGATCCTGCTTTAATAGTATAGATGTTTACAGATCAAATATATAGGTTCAAAACTTTCTATTCAGAATAATCTTATCTTATATATTAAAACTGATTTTTTTTTTTGTGGAAGCAACTTAGCCTAATGGTTAAGGTCTAAAGGCTTCTACACCCAGGTCTGGGGTTCGACTCCTAGACTATGCAATTTATTGCAGATTTTCTCAAATCCAGGTTTCAAGTCCCGGAGAGAGCGCGATTTATTAGGCAACTATTCAGATTATAGAAGGAAGGATTACAAAAGATCTTCAACATGGTGCAAGTAAATCTGGTCAGGCGTGGATCTTCATAGGACGGCTCAGATGATACAGTTAGGCGTAGATCTTCATAAGACAGGTAGTATTGTCGGTTGTCGAATCGTCTATGTAATGTTCCTAATAATTGGAATATCATAATAAATCAGCGTTAAAAAAAATATATATATTAAAACTGAATTTATGACTACTTTCATTTGTGATATTTTATTTTGGACAATCTCTTAGAAAATCATCACATTTATTTATTCTATCATTTACTACTACAATAAATATAATAACCATATATCAAACAAGTAATAAAAGGAGGATATAAGGGGGTCCACGTCAGACAGAAAAAACGGCCAATCATGTTATGTTGGTTTGCCACGTCATAACTGATTTCAGATATTGGGTTTCAAAAAATTTCTGATCTGTCAAGGTAAACTGAGTGGCCCATCAAGTCTACTTATGGAAAGCATCGTAACCTTCACCTCACCGACGCGAGATCCTTCTTCGTCATTTTCTCCAAACCTTAATTTCGTAGATCGTTCGTGAAATCCTTTCCTCTTCCTCTTCTTCGATTCCGTTTCAAAATCTGGTCTACGATCAATCAATACACACTCCACTTTGTTTCTCCCTTTTAATCTCATTTATGGATTCTCTTCTCTTCTCTCACTCCGTTTTTCTTTATAAAACTCTTAATCCGAGTTTTGTTTCGATCAAACTTGGTTGTCTCTTCTCATTAGTCTACTGCGATGAGTTCCTACGTAAAATCATCGACGATTTCCGGTGATCCTAAGTCGAGTAAAGCAAAAGGCGACGATGCGGGCTCCTCTTCCGGTGCGAGCAAACACATCGGCAAACCCGGTGTTTCTTCCGGCCTCACCATCGGCGATCCCAACTCGGAGAAAGCAAAAGGCGAACAACCAGTTTCAAGAGGCTCGAAAAGAGATGATTAAGGTACAAAACAAAAATAATATAAGTCTGTATGTCATTTTAACTAATCATATTACTTTGATGAGGCAGTTCTGGAATGAGAATGAGGATTTGTTGAGTGGAGGGGAGATAAGAATGAAACTTAGATGAGGTTCAAGAGAAAAAAGCAGGGATAAAAGCTATGGAGTTGTGTTCATTTTGGGAAGGACAAGTTGGAGATGTCGAGATCGAGCAGAAAGTCCTTAGCTCTCCTGAAGTTGGTACGTAAGTTCCTTCAATCTTTGTTTTTTTCTTTGTTGAAAAATCATATTACTTATGGGATAATAATAATAATAATAATAATAATAATAATAATAATAATAATAATAATAATAATAATAATAATAATAATAATAATAATAATAATAATAATAATAATAATAATAATATATAAACAGGAATTGGACCGTATGTGGAAGTAGCGTTCTACCATAACCGTTCAAGAACTCTGTTAGTCACTGATGCTGTGATCTTCGTCCCGAGGAAGCCCCCCTCGAGTATCAGCAGCGAATCATTGCTGGCTTCTGCTAAGAACGAACTAGCTGTGAAGATACTTAGCAAAGGCAAACAAGTACCTAATAACCATGTTGTTCATACCCCCAAAAACCCGCCAAAAAGGTCTCTCTGCTAACAACTTTCTTGAATTTCAAATTCATCAAACAAAAAGATCTCGATGTAGCCTCTCTGTGTTAAACTTAATAACTATGCAGGATGGGAGAGAATGGTACTGCAAATCCTGTTTCTTGGTCCTTCAAATCTCTTGGAACCAAACGCAAGCTTTGCACAGATGTCACAGAAGCTGATCGTTTCTCCCATTGTCAAGACTCTGGTCTTTAGCAAAGTCCCTGAGAAGGTGAGGGACTGGATCGATGAGATAGCGAGTGAGTGGAGGTTCAAGAGGATAATACCAGCTCATTTCGAGGCTCCGGTAAACGCAGGGAGGTCAGAGTTTCTAGCTGCGTTTGGGTTTCTCGATGATCTTCTAGGTGAAAGATATGTAAACCAGTTCTCCTTCCCTCTCTATTCTCTTCACTTCGCTGATGGGTAAAGCTGCAAGCTATTTTCCTCCGGATGACATGAGAACTCTCTCTTCTCTTTATCAGTTCTTAGTCTATGTTGGTGCTCTTAAAAAGACTGTCTCTGGTAGAAAACGAAGATGATGGAATAAAAAAGTGTTTTAAGAATATAGAAACGATTTGGTACAATGTCTTTGGATTACGTTCGAGGTAGGATTTGAATGTTAACCCTTGTACCAAGTATTTGTTTGAGTTTTAGTGTTGGTGGTCTATAAATGAACAACTGTTTTTAACACATAAATAACAATTACCAATATCTCTCCGTTACAGATACATCATAAAAAAAATGGGAGATAAAACACTAACTGTGAGATGTGCTAATCAGGGAACAATGCAACCAAAACCTGAACAAGAGAGTATATTATTGCATATGCACAATACCAGATTTCTTTTCAGGCAAACTAATTTTCCATAGACTTTTGTAACACATTGAGAGGTTAGCAACCTTTGTCTCTTTATGGTTTATCAATTGTAAAACTGTTGTAAAGAAATCAATAAGGAACTCAAAACCGATATGGTTCTTTGTTGATTACGGGAAATCTTTGGTTTAAGTTCAAAATTAGTTCTCGAATCACTAATGGCCCAACAGAATACTACTTAGTTGGTGGGCTTTTATTTGATTTGATTAAAAAAGGAAGAGAAAGAAAAGTTAATTGATATTTCGGTAAATTCACATGTGTGACACTCTTTGCCACGCTGTGAGATTGACGGATCTTTGCCACTCGTTAGCTCTCTAATAACAAGTCTTGTTTATTTTTATAAAAGAGCTGAAGCCAAAAGTCAGGTGAGGTGTGCCTCTTGTTAAGCTCCTCCCTTCCCCCACTACTCTCTCTCTGCATCTCGTAAGTCTTCTTCTTCTACTACGTCGTCGACAATATCTTCGGCTTGATTCTCATATATCTCATTCTGCGATTGCAGATCTCCGTTCGGTTGCACAATGTCGAAATCTGGCGCTATGGATCTCGCCTCCAACCTTGGTGGAAAGATCGATAAATCCGATGTTCTCTCCGCTGTCGAAAAGTACTTTTTTCTTCTTTTTAAAAAAAACTAACTCTCAAACGCATCCTCGTGGAAAACGCATCGGTCGTTCGTAGTTTCATTATCACTTAATACAATTTTGCGTGTTATTCTCATGCATATTGTGAATCCATTCTATTATTACGAAAATTCAGTTTCTCTCTTTTTTTTTTTACCAATCAATGCTTTGAATAATAATCAATCGCCTGTGTTTGGAACTGAGAGATGGTCCCTCTTCTTTTGGCTCCATCTATTTAAATAAATATATATATATATATATATATATATACACACACACTTTTGACTTGGATTTCACTATCGTCACGTTCTCAGGGCCCCGACTCTTGTTTTTTTTTTTTTTTTTCTGTCAATTCTAATCTAATCTCCCGAAAATGTAGAAAGTGCATGGATGTAATCAATGTGATGATAAGTGTTCTTGCTGGATATTATTATACTAACTTTTCAGTGATTCGACGATTCTCTCAGGTATGAGCAATATCATGTCTTCCACGGAGGAGAAGAAGAAGAGAGGAAAGCTAATTACACTGACATGGTAATAAATCCTAATTGCTTGCTCTCTGCTTTTGATGATGACAAAGCGTAATATGCATTTTGAATCAGCTTATCGTTAGTGTTCCACTAGATCCTCCTATTCTTTGTAGATAAAAAGTAGTAGTAGGGCAGGTACTGAAGTTAATCATACTGACAAATAATCTCAAACCATGTTCACTTTTTTTCAGGTTAATAAGTATTATGACCTTGCTACTAGCTTTTATGAGTACGGATGGGGAGAGTCCTTCCATTTTGCGCACAGGTAACCTTTTCTACTACTCTCTTTGTGAAGTTCTACCCATAAATCTTTCTTTCTTTCTTGCAGCCACATTCACTGACTGATACTTGTCTAGTTTTATTTAATTAGCCTGAGTTTTTTTTTTGTTTGTTTGCAGATGGAATGGAGAATCACTTCGAGAGAGTATTAAACGTCACGAGCACTTTCTTGCTCTTCAGCTTGGCGTTAAACCTGGACAAAAGGTTTGCTTAAGCTCTCGATATTTATGGACCACCCTTTCACCATCAACATGCTCATTCATTTCCTCCTTTTGTATTTCTTAACAGGTACTGGATGTAGGCTGTGGGATTGGTGGACCACTGAGAGAAATTGCACGATTCAGGTTAAAAGTGACCATACCATACCATAAAAAAAAATATTTACATCGTCTACATTAGTTTTAAAGTTGGTGTCATGGTTAGCAAAATGTTTCAGTTTATAAATTGTGTTTGTGTTCACTCTGCTGCAGCAATTCATCTGTTACCGGGATCAACAATAATGAATACCAGATCACCAGAGGCAAGGTAACATTTCTATATTTGTGAAAGACGATGCATTTTCTTTCATTTAATTGGTTGCTTCTTGGAAGTTTTATTTCCTGTCTTTGAGCTTGATTTTGATTAATTTAAGAATGTTGATTATATGACTATATCTGGGTCTGTTTTCCTTGGTGTCGCTTATAATTCAAATTGGTATTATTCCTCTTCCTCGCAGGAACTAAACCGACTTGCAGGTGTCGATAAGACATGTGGCTTTGTCAAGGTTAGTTGAATTCAACTTTCTTGTGTGTTGTTATTGCATAAGTTGTAAATCCTGCGTTTGATAGGAAAAACACCTTGTAACGCGCAACTTGATGAAGCTGTCGTCCTTTGTTAATCTTGCAGGCTGACTTCATGAAGATGCCATTCCCTGAAAACACTTTTGATGCAGTTTATGCTATAGAGGCAACCTGCCACGCACCTGATGCAGTATGTCAAATTTCTAAACATCTATTTGTGTTGTTTTTTCTTCCCTGCATTTTTTTATAAGCATTACGATTCGTCATTATGATGTCAACAACAGTATGGATGCTACAAAGAGATCTACAGAGGTGCTAAAGCCTGGGCAATGTTTTGCTGCCTATGAGTGGTGCATGACTGATGCGTTTGACCCTGATAACGCCCAACATCAGAAGATAAAGGTCTAGTTTGGTCTCTTGCATATATCCATATTCTGTGTCATCTATTATCTACAAGAATACAAACAAAAAGCCTCCACTGTGCAGGCAGAGATAGAGATTGGAGATGGTCTCCCTGACATTAGGCTGACTTCAAAGTGCCTAGAAGCTCTCAAGCAGGCCGGTTTTGAAGTAAGTATCATCTAACTACAGATCCTCTCTATTTCCTAATGCAAACATTTCAACATCTAAAGATGCTAATATCATATGCATTTGCTTGACAAAGGTAATATGGGAAAAGGATCTGGCCAAGGACTCGCCAGTCCCATGGTACTTACCTCTAGACAAAAACCACTTTTCGCTCAGTAGCTTCCGCCTAACAGCTGTTGGACGATTCATAACCAAAAACATGGTAAGAAGGAAAAAACTTGCCATATCTCACCAGCTAATAATACTGTAGTTGTTCATATATCCCAACTTGTCGTTTCTTATTTATAGGTGAAGCTCCTTGAGTACATAAGACTGGCACCTAAAGGAAGCCAAAGGGTTTCAGATTTTCTGGAGAAGGCCGCGGAAGGATTAGTCGACGGTGGAAGGTGAGAGAGGATCCCAACTTATATATATATCATTCCCCTTGAAGATTTTTAAAAATAGATCTGTTTGCTAAATCTATGTGTGTGTTATAACAGGAGAGAGATATTCACGCCAATGTATTTTTTCTTGGCCCGGAAGCCAGAATGAGTGTGATGAGAGATTGATGAATGATGATCATCGTAGGTCGAGTGAAGTTGACAGATTTCTCAATTTGTTTTTTTGTTTGTTCTGTTTCATCTCCTTTTGTTGCAGTGTTCCTAAAAAACCTTTGTTGCAACTTGTTTTGTTTTGGATATGCTTAACATGTCACGTGTTGCAGCTCTCTGTCAGTGAATAACGTCAAAATATCTTGGAATCCTTTCTCTTTCTATTTTAGATCTCAGAAACCCTTTTTGTCTGACTTCCTTCTGCCATGATCCAAAAATGGTACCACTTCCACAAAAAGACGTGGCCTTTGGATTCTTTTATGTATTTCCTGAGATTCGCTGAGCCAAATGGTGAAAAAAAAAATAATGTTTTTGATTTAGGCAAAAATGAAATCTTCGTTACTGGGATCGGAAAACTACTTCGGATTTTGACAAAATGATACCAGATCCGAAAACCATAGTAATGGTGCTAAACAACACTGTGCATAGAAAATTAAGTTTGTCACAAGAGTTTCATTGATAACAGCAGAGAAGATACAGAGTTGGAAGACTAAAGCTGGGAAAAAACATAGAAATCTCCAGCAACTAAGCCCATAACAGGGAAGCTTTTACACCCAAACACATTATCACCTTGACCATAAACCAAACCCATAGTTTCTTAGAGCTTTCGTTTTTCTTTTTTTTTTTTTTAAAACCCAGAATGCAATTTAATGAAAGCAAAAGATCAAAGTACAAACATCCGGCAGGTCAACAAACCTCCACTCCACTCCACCCCAAAGCCAAAACCCAACCAACAAACTACTAGATTCAACAATCTTTTAAATATGCATAATGTGTTTTACGTGCTGGATTCCTCCTCCCAACAAATGTATTTTTAATATTTGATTTAAAACAATACCAACTAGTGGGCCTTAGCAATATCTATAAAAGGCCTGATAAAATACAGTTGAAAACATACCCTCGTAACTTTATACAAATTTGACTTACTACGTTGGAGCCCATTTATAGCCGACCCGAGAGGATGTCAATCTCACAAAAAAAAAAAACCCCCCCTGGCTCGACACCGTGTCCCGAAGCGCGTCCTAGCACACGCGTTCCACTATTATTTTAGATTTGAGTTGGGAGTTGTTGTCCAAAAGTATATAATTCCTCCTGCCTCTCTATAAATACAAAACGAAAACGTAACAACAACAAACCTATCTCCTCTCCTCTCTTCTCTTCTCTTCTCCGTCCTCCCCCAACAAACAAAACAAACACCATCTCCATGACGACACCCTCCGTAATTATCATCGGCGCCGGAATCTCCGGTGAGTGAGAATCATCAACCCCATACTCATTCATAACTCCATTGCTCTCTCGTAATTATCGATGTTTTGCTTTTTTTCTTTCTTTAACGGTTTTTTTTTGTTCTTTCAGGAATAACAGTGGCAAAGGAGCTCGCGGAGAACGGAGTAGAAGACGTGTTGATCCTCGAGGCGACGGACCGGATCGGAGGGAGAATACAAAAGCAGAGTTTCGGTGACGTGTCGGTGGAGCTCGGTGCCGGCTGGATTGCCGGCGTCGGTGGTAAAGAGTCTAACCCCGTCTGGGAGCTCGCTTCTCGTCTTAACCTCCGTACTTGCTTCTCCGACTACACCAATGCTCGTTACAACATATACGATCGAAGGTTTATAATTAACTCAAATCTTGATTTTTTCGACTCCTCATGATTATATTGAGTCTTGAATGGTTAATTTTTTATGTTTTTTTATCTCTAATCAGTGGAGAGATCTTCCCGACTGGTTTCGCTGCTGAATCGTATAAGAAGGCGGTTGACTCGGCGATTGTGAAGCTAAAGAGTCTTGAAGCTGAATGTGACGGTGGTCAAGAAGCTGAAGAGACTCCTTCGTGAGTCTCTCCCCTCTGTTTTTTTTTTCTTTTCTTTTTAAAGTCATGAAATAAAGGGATTCTTAATGTGGTGGTTTCAGGTCACCAAAGACGCCAATAGAACTCGCTATTGACTTCATCCTGCATGATTTCGAGATGGCAGGTAATCATTACTTTTTTGTCTGTTTTATTACAGTGTTTTTTTCCATCATTACATGATTTATACATCTAAATTGATACTTTTGTCTGTTTCTGTTTACTGTTGTGTTCAGAGGTTGAGCCAATATCGACTTACGTGGACTTCGGAGAAAGGGAATATTTGGTTGCTGATGAAAGAGGTTACGAATCTTTGCTTTATAAAATGGCTGAGGGGTTTCTATATACCTCAGATGGTAACATCTTAGACAACCGCCTCAAACTAAACAAGGTATGAATTTTTAAAAATCTTCTTCAACACCTATATCTTTTTTGACTGTTGTTAATGATGATGTTGATGGACCTCTTTTACTTGATTTAAAAGGAGTATATTATATGACGTTATTTTGGAATTTAAAAAAAAAGCTACTTTTTGCCTTTTGCATTTTCCTGCTGAGTTTTCAACTAAACTAACACTACACACAGCTGCTAGGTTCTCTTCAGTCTCAGCCTTTGTTTTGTAGTGAAAATTTGATTTCAAGTTGTGTGGGCCCCAGAACTTGTTTTGTAGCTGTGGGGTCTCTTTTTTTTAATTGCCTCTCAGAAACCAGCTGGCTTAGTTTTTGGAACCTATTGTTATACTATTAGTAATCTATAGTTGTGGTGAATTAATGGCAGGTGGTTAGCGAGATACAACAGTCGAGGAATGGTGTTGTGGTGAAAACAGAGGATGGTTCGGAGTACGAGGCCAATTATGTGATCGTGTCTGCTAGTATCGGTGTTCTCCAATCCAATCTTATCTCATTCCAGCCTCCTCTACCGGTTAGATTTTCTATTATCCTCTTCTCCTAAAATTACAAGTTTATCAACTAATTATTATCTGTCTCATCTTTTATGCTTATTTAACGCTAAAAGATAAAAGGTTCTTGCACAAAAAGGGGGAAGTTGTTAACCATTCAATGTACATGAACCTAGGAAATACTATAAAATATTGCGTTAGCCATTGGGGAAAAAGAAAGTCAGAATTCAGTTTTTAATCAAAACCATACATCAAATACAATGGGTTTGGTTATGCATGGTTGATCCACATTATTCAAGAGAGTTGCCTTTAAATAACATAAACAATTAACAAACATGCATGTAAAAACTTTGTCTCAAGAAGTCAGAATATTCTTTTGTTATCTTTATTCATGTCTTACTAACCAGAACTATCATTGGTGACAGAAATGGAAAACAGAAGCTATCCAAAAATGTGATGTGATGGTATACACCAAGATCTTCCTCAAATTCCCTCATTGCTTCTGGCCATGTGGTCCTGGCCAAGAGTTTTTCATCTATGCACACGAACAGCGCGGCTACTTCACTTTTTGGCAGGTTTGATTACCTTAAAAAATTTAAATATTAATTGTTTGCTAATCTCAATGCATCTTTTTATTCAGTCCACATACGTGAGAAACGTGGCACATGCACTCTCTACTAATCTTAGAATTAAACTCCTGGGGGGTCCCTTGGATTATTATCACCATTGCTTTAATTATCTCGAGTGTCTAACCAGCAGCATGGTCCATGTGTATATGCAGCATGGTCCATGTGTATATGTAGCTTTTATTATTAATACAACTATTGTTGCTTGCTCTCTACTCTCTAGCTTATTATCTCTGTAATCTAACTGTTGTTGCTCTGTTTTAAATCAGCACATGGAAAATGCGTACCCGGGGTCTAACATTCTGGTCGTGACGCTGACTAACGAGCAGTCAAAGCGCGTGGAATCCCAATCAGACGAGGAGACGCTGAAAGAGGCAATGAGTGTCCTCAGGGACATGTTTGGTCCCACTATTCCTTACGCAACTGATGTTCTTGTCCCCAGATGGTGGAACAACCGTTTCCAGCGCGGTAGCTACAGCAATTACCCTATGATATCTGATAACCAGCTTCAACGAAATATCAAGGTACGATAATAACAATAACACCTTTTGTTATCTTTTTTTTAGGCATATACACACATGTCTGAAACTTATGAATTGTTTTTTTTGTGATTCATCAGGCTCCAGTTGGAAGGATATTTTTCACAGGAGAACACACAAGTGAGAAGTTCAGTGGCTATGTACATGGAGGATATCTTGCGGGCATGGAGACAAGCAAGTCTTTGTTGGAAGAGATGAAGCAGAGTTTGTTGTTACAACCTTTACTCGCCTTCACCGAGTCTCTAACACAAACAGACCAGCGCTCTAATTCTCAACTGTACAATAATAATGTCAATTTAATCTCAGGGAGAAGCTAGACACCTATATAGCCCCCTTTTATTATTCTTTTTTGAGCGACTCATGTGAAGTAGTTTACGTAACAGATGCCTTGAAATAGCCAAAGGTGTTTCCTTTTGCTTTAACCGGATAAACTTCTGATGGACTTTGGTATCCATTTGTGTGATTCATAGTTAATTTCAGATTTAAGCAATATTCAGAAACTAATATTTGTCGATTTTATAGTCTCCAAGTCTTATATTGTCGATACAAACTAAATGATAAACTGAATCACAAAAAGATGCAAACACTATGGTGAATTTTAACCTAATCTTTCTTTGTTCTTAAATCCCAAAACGATTAAAAGAAACAACATGGCGGGTTGGGGTTAGAGACAGAGAGCACTAGCAGCATCTTTGAGAAGAGGGGCGAGTGAGCCGTTGATATGAGCTCTCCACTGACCCCACCATCTTCCCATCAATCTCTCCGGCACGTGAAGTCTTTTTTTACGAACCTGTGACCAGAATCAGCGGGGCTTTTAGCTGCACGATCTGGTTTACTGCTGACCTGATGGGATTGATCAACAAACCAGACATGAGTGGAATGATTTAATGTGATTCAACAACTTCAGACATATCCGAGTGACTTATGCACACACCCTGTCATAATCGCAGATGCTCAAGACACCACCATCTTCAGCGCAACTCCCAGGAACAGATGAGGTGACAGCAGCTGCTGTGTGGCCCTCAAATTTGTAGAAGAAGAAGGGCGTAGAGACTCCAGTTGTTGGGCGAAGGAAAATCTTCTCTAGCTCCTGTTTCACACCCCCCAATCCTTTGTAAGATACTACAAAACCGATAAATAAACAAATAGTAAAAGGGGTCTTACGTATGCTCTTCGCTGAACTAACTCTCGCGTTGCTGGATCCAGTGTCAGACCTCCAGAAACACTGACAATCCATCCCTAAAGAACGCACAGGACAAATAATGAGTAAACAGATAATCTTCCCACAGACAGAACTTCTTCACACGGATCCATACACAAACATAAAAACCAAAAGGAAGCGAGATCTCAGTATTGAAGTTGGAGTCTCAAACGGTGCAGTTTTGAGTATAAATATATGAACCTTGTAAACATTGCAAATTATCAGAAATGAATGAAGTTCAGTAAAGCTTAAAGCTTCCTTCTTATTGTTTCTTATCAAACTCTAAAACTTGTTACATGGTATCAGAGCTCCATGGATAACAGATCTATGGAACCTTACACTCCTCCTGCACTCAAGCTTACCAACGCCGTTACAGTCAAGCTAACAGAGAAGAACTACATCCTCTGGAAAAGACAGTTTGAAGCTTTTCTTAACGGACAACGTTTGCTTGGGTTTGTCACCGGAGCTACTCCTCAGCCGCCGCCGACCATATCTGCTCCAACGATAAATGGTACGACGACACCCATTCCGAATCCAGACTATCCTCTCTGGTTTCAGACAGACCAAGCTATCCAGTCTTGGTTGCTTGGCTCGTTTTCCGAAGACATCCAAAGCTCCGTGATTCACTGCACAAGTTCATACGAGATATGGATGACTCTTGCTAGCCATTTTAACGACCTACTTCGGCGAGACTTTTTGAGTTGCAGCGAAAGCTGCAAACTACTACCAAGCAAGACAAGTCCATGGACGATTATCTTCGCGATATCAAGACTGTTTGTGACCAACTCACTTCTATAGGTCATCCAGTTGATGAAAGGATGAAAATTTTCGCTGCTTTGTTGGGTCTTGGAAAGGAATATGAACCCATAAAGACAAGCATCGAAGGTACAATGGACACTCAGTATCAACCTTCATTCGAAGATGTGGTACCCCGTCTCGCAGCCTTTGAAGATAGACTCAAGAGTTACAAGGTGAATCCAACAGTGACTCCACATCTGGCTTTCAACACAGAACGTGGTCGTCCTTTCTTTACCAGAAACAGAGGAAGAAACAGAGGAGGACGAAACTACTTCTCTACTAGAGGCAGAGGGTTTACTCAACATCTTTCTTCGGCTTCCTCGTCGAGATCCTCTGTCTCTGGAGACTCAGAAGCAAGACCGGTGTGCCAGATCTGTGGTAAGCAAGGTCATGTAGCCATGGGATGTTGGCATCGGTTTGACAACAGTTATCAGACTGATGACATACACAAAGCTCTTGCTGCTCTACGTGTCTCTGAAATGTACGACTCGGCTGGAGGAGAGTGGTTTCCTGATACAGGAGCTTCTGCTCACATCACCAACTCTCCTCATCATCTTCAGAACGCACAGGCCTACACGGGTTCAGATTCAGTGATGGTTGGCAACGGTGAATATCTGCCTATCACACACACTGGTGCAGCAAGCATAGCCTCAACCTCAGGTAACTTTATTTTGAATGATGTTTTAGTGTGTCCTGAGATTGCTAAACCTCTGCTTTCAGTGTCTAAGTTCACAAAGGATTATCCATGTGGTTTCAACTTTGATGCTGATAATGTCTGCGTGTATGATAAGGGAACCAAGAAGGTTCTGTTTCGGGGAAGAAACACTAAAGGTCTCTACTCAATCAAAGGACCAGCCTTTCATGCTTTCTTCAGCACGCGTCAGGTTGCAGCTAGTGATGAAGTCTGGCACCAAAGGTTGGGGCATCCGAATCCACAAGTTCTCCAGCGTTTAGCTTCTATCAAGTCTATCCTAATAAATAAGAGATCCAAGTCATTGTGTGTGTCCTGTCAGATGGCCAAGAGCTCCAGGCTACCGTTCTCTGCGTCTCAGTTTGTGGCAACAAGACCACTTGAAAGGATACATTGCGATGTCTGGGGGCCATCTCCAGTAGTGTCAGTCCAAGGCTTTCGTTATTATGTAGTTCTTATTGACAATTATTCTCGGTTTAGTTGGATGTATCCTATGAAGAAGAAATCTGATTTTCATTCAATATTCTTGGCTTTTCAATCTCTTGTCCAAAATCAATTTCAAACCACCATTGGAACTTTTCAATGTGATGGTGGCGGAGAATTCATTAGTCAAGAGTTTCTTCTTCATTTACAAAAGAATGGTATCCAACAGCTTCTTTCTTGCCCTCACACGCCACAACAAAACGGGTTGGCAGAAAGAAGACACCGCTACATAGTTGAGCTAGGTCTCTCCTTGGTGTTTCAGAGTAGAGCTCCGCAAAAGTATTGGGTTGACGCCTTTATGACTGCAAACTTCCTCAGTAACATTCTTCCTCACTCAGCTGGTTCAGACATCAGAAGCCCACACGAGAAGCTTCTTAAGAAGAAACCATGTTATGATTCTCTTCGTGTGTTTGGCTCAGCTTGCTTTCCTCTGCTGCGCCCTTATGCTCGGAACAAGCTTGACCCTCGATCTCTTACTTGTGTCTTTCTTGGCTATAGTGAGAAGTTCAAGGGCTACAGATGTTTGCTTCCTGTTACTGGAAGAGTTTATATCACTCGACATGTGATATTTGATGAGTCAAGATTCCCTTTTTCTGATGTGTATCGACATATGCATCCAGAAGTTACTACTCCTCTGACGGAAGCATGGTTGAAAGGAGATGCTCCTTCAATCTCTGCAACAGAGACTTCTTCTCAAGGAAGTAACTCTCCTGTAAACACTGATAGATTGTGTGTTATCAAGCCACAACAGTTTTCATCCGAGGCACGCTCGAGCTCTACAAACGCATCACCGTCATCTGTAGCAGTGACAACACCTCTGCAGTTTACAGCAATGTCAAGAGCTATGACACTGAGTCCGTCGACTGTTGGAAGCAACACACCAAGGTCTGTCCAATCTACAACTGCTCCTCCCGTCAACAATCATCAAATGACCACGAGGTTGAAAGCGGGCATTACAAAACCAAATCCACGTTATGCTCTGCTTACTCAAAAGGCGTTGTGTCCACGACCTAGAACAGTGACTGAGGCACTGCGGCATCCTGGCTGGAACAACGCGATGACAGTGGAGATAGGAAACTGTAAGGAGACAAACACATGGTCTTTGGTTCCCTACAAACCAGGGATGAATGTTATTGGAAATGGTTGGGTCTATCGAGAGAAACTAAATGCAGACGGTACAGTGAAATGCTTGAGAGCCCGATTAGTGGCTCGAGGTAACAGTCAAGAAGAAGGGATCGACTACTTAGAGACATACAGTCCAGTGGTTCGAACTGCAACTATTAGGACTGTGCTTCACATTGCAACGGTTCTGCAGTGGGACATCAAGCAAATGGATGTCGCTAATGCTTTTCTTCATGGAGATCTCAATGAGACAGTTTACATGTTGCAGCCAAAAGGTTTTGTTGACGAAAAGAAGCCAGATCATGTGTGTCTTCTTCACAAGTCCCTCTACGGTTTAAAACAATCCCCGCGAGCATGGTTTGATAAATTCAGTAATTTTCTGATTGAGTTCGGATTCAAGTGCAGTGTCAAGGATCCTTCACTGTTCATCTATACAAAAGGCAAAGATATCATCCTGCTTCTGTTATACGTTGACGACATGCTGTTGACAGGAAATAGTTCAACGGTTCTGACTCGTCTGCTAGAAGAACTAAACAAACAGTTTCGAATGAAGGATCTTGGAAGGATGCACTACTTTCTAGGAATTCAAGCAACATTCAACGACTCTGGTATGTTTCTTTCTCAAGAGAGCTATGCAAAGGATCTTCTTGCTGTCGCAGGGATGTCAGATTGCTCGGCAGTTGCAACACCATTGCCTCTGCAGTTGAGTAAAGTTCCTCACCAAGACAAGAAGTTTGAGAATCCGACTTATTTCAGAAGTCTAGCTGGGAAGCTCCAGTATCTGACTCTCACAAGACCGGATCTGCAATACTCAGTCAACTATGTGTGTCAAAAGATGCATGAGCCCACTGTGTCTGATTTTTTGCTTCTCAAGAGGATTCTTCGTTACGTGCGAGGAACGTTATCTTACGGCATCAACATCTCAAAAGATACAGATTTCACGTTGCGTGCCTATAGTGACAGCGATTGGGCAGGTTGTCACACCACCAGGAGATCAACCGGAGGCTTCTGCACCTATCTTGGTTCGAACATCATATCCTGGTCATCTAAGAAACAACCGACTGTCTCAAGGAGTTCCACGGAAGCTGAGTATAGGTCGCTTTCTGAAACAGCATCGGAACTCAGCTGGATGTGCTCAATTCTTCGAGAGATAGGAGTACCTGTGAGACGCACACCTGAGCTCTACTGCGACAACTTATCCGCCGTTCACTTGACTGCTAATCCTGCTTATCATAAGCGATCAAAGCATTTCGAGTTGGACTATCATTATGTGCGTGAAAGGGTGGCTCTTGGTGCTCTGCTTGTGAAACATGTTCCTGCTCGTCTTCAGCTTGCAGATATATTCACGAAGCCTTTGACATTCAAGGCGTTTGATTCTCTTCGTTACAAACTGGGCGTGGATTCATCACCCACTCCAAGTTTGAGAGGGGATATTGAAGTTGGAGTCTCAAACGGTGCAGTTTTGAAGAATGATCAGCAGTTGGGCCATGAGATCAAGCCCAAGACGAAACCCGACTCCAAAGGCCTTGAGTTTGAAACGCCCGCGTCGCAACGTCTCTGTCTGCAAAATGAAGACAAGAAACAGAAAAGCAAAGTACAAGTTCAGAAGATGACGACTGAAGATATTAATGGATTGAAGCTGTCAAATCGTTTTGCAGCCCTTGATCTTTAGATATCACCCGATTGTGCCATCTGTCTTAAGGCTTAGGGTTTTCAGTTTTGAGTATAAATATATGAACCTTGTAAACATTGCAAATTATCAGAAATGAATGAAGTTCAGTAAAGCTTAAAGCTTCCTTCTTATTGTTTCTTATCAAACTCTAAAACTTGTTACATGGTATCAGAGCTCCATGGATAACAGATCTATGGAACCTTACACTCCTCCTGCACTCAAGCTTACCAACGCCGTTACAGTCAAGCTAACAGAGAAGAACTACATCCTCTGGAAAAGACAGTTTGAAGCTTTTCTT
This sequence comes from Raphanus raphanistrum subsp. raphanistrum, assembly GCA_019706035.1. Taxonomy (NCBI): domain Eukaryota; kingdom Viridiplantae; phylum Streptophyta; class Magnoliopsida; order Brassicales; family Brassicaceae; genus Raphanus; species Raphanus raphanistrum. The sequence goes on along the minus strand of CM033982.1, from coordinate 2,526,070 downwards.
AACGGACAACGTTTGCTTGGGTTTGTCACCGGAGCTACTCCTCAGCCGCCGCCGACCATATCTGCTCCAACGATAAATGGTACGACGACACCCATTCCGAATCCAGACTATCCTCTCTGGTTTCAGACAGACCAAGCTATCCAGTCTTGGTTGCTTGGCTAGGGCAAAGGCCTTCTCAACCTTGTGAGACGAATACTCAAATCCACAAAACAGAAAAAAGTCAAAAACAAATGTTCTGAACGTTTCGTATGAGAGAGACGACATGATCCAGCTCCAGTTCCTTTATAATATAAAGATACAAACAAAAAAAAAACCGATAAATAAACACATAGTAAACGGGGCCGCTGAACTAACTCCAATCCAAACTTTTCACCACAAAAAAAATCCAAAAAGCCTATAACAGATTACTAGTGACCATTTTATGCAACAATCTCAGAAAGTCAAAAGATCAGTAAGTCTTAATGCATCTCAAAGTGAAAAAGAGCACATCTCCACTATCTAAGAGACAGATAACGAACCAGCTCCTTAAAGAAAACATCCTAGAGTTAGCTTTTAGAGAATATACATAAATGATTTTATATTGCAGTGCACATAATGAAACATGTTTAGTGATACGATTCAAGCACCAAGTTTTTTAAAAACAAGACAAGCCAAAAGAAAAGAAGAGAGGAACGAACAGGAGGATATATCCTAACGTTAATTTACAAATATTACCTTCTTCCTCACAGTATCGACAGCCTTTGGAAGGATGCTCAAGCTTTCTTGATCGCCCTCTTCTTCAAACACTTTTATCACATCTTTTCCAATGTCATCTAGAGCATCGCCACGCTCAAACTGTATATATCAAAGTATTAGTGAGTTAATCAAGAAAGAAGCAATATGTAATGAAAACGAAACATAGTAGATGTTGTTGAAACCTGAACGCAAAGAAGAGCAGCTGCTGTGTGGCCAGTTGTTGGGCTGAATGATCTGGGCTGAAGCAAAATCTTCTCTAGCTCCTGTTTCACACCCCCACCACAATCCTATATAAGATACTACAAAAGGGGATAAATAAACAAATAGTCAAAGGGGTCTTACGTATAGCGTTGCTGGATCCAGTGTCAGACCTCCAGAAACACTGATATCCGGACATAACCACACATACATGTGCTGTATAAGTCCCTCACTCTGTTCTCTGAACCATCGCTGGATCAGTGCAGTTGCCTCGGCAGTTACACCCAGTTGAGCTCTTTGGAATTTTGACATCAGGCTCAATCTTCAAAGAAGTGATGATATATGTGAACCCTGAGACCGTGAAAAGAGGATAACTCAGCTCCTGCAATATCGTCAATTAAATAATAATGAAAATTATTATTACTATTACTATCTAGATCTGCTTCGACTTGCCTGATGGTAAAACTGGTGTTTTATCCACACGATTGGTGGCTGGGATGCGCTTAGACTCTAGCCCGTTAGAGATGTCCGCACATACCAAGCTTCACAAAACAATTGGCATTATATGATATGATAAAATGAAACTAAATGTGTAATAATACTACATAGATAAAAGCTAAACAGATACCCCTGAATCTCGGAAGTAGACTTTGGTATGCGTCCGTACACAAAATTGACCTGCGATGACAAGAAACATAAGTAAAGTGGATGAAAACAGATCAATTTGTAGTAATCGCGTTATGCATTCTTTAGGCCAATTAAAAGGTTAGAACTTGATAAATGTTGCCAAAGACACAGAAGCAATCTCACAAGTCACAACCCAAATCATTCAAACACAAGTTTTGAAGGGAATTACTTAGTTTGTAAGATGTCTTTTGAATGACCTACGTTTATTGTTCATAACATGTCATGCAGGAACTATGTGAACTTGAGGTAACTTATCGACACAATTGTCACAACAGATATCCACACTTATGTAATTAGAATACAGAATGCCCTATAAAAAAGGAGCTATAATCAATCATAAGACAAGAGAAGAGACACACCTGATTAGTAGTTAGTTCTGGTTGTCCCTCCGTACGTTTCAATTGATATTTGTACACCGCAAATCCTGAAACGCCCTTTTCTGCCCAGAACCTTACAACCTATACGAAGAAGGCAAGGAATTACAGATAAAAAGGAACTCAAGACCATCAAATAAAACGAGTACCTTGTACAATCCATCATAAGTGTATACTCTTTTGCTATAAGCTGCTTTTGCAATCGTGACCACGAATAACTCTGACAGGCACCTCATGTTCAAAGCAACTCTGTAACGGAAGCAAGTAATATATAAGACCGAAGAGAAAGAAAAAAAGTAGGGAGAGCTAGAAAGAAAATCATTAACTCTACGTGGAATTGCATTCTTAATGAGAGATATTAGAGAGATAGCAGACCTTTAAGCCCAAATTGCCTCGTAGTAGCTTTTGATCCATAATCTGGCGTTTATTACCAGTTACTAGAGAACCACAATTCACAGAGCAATTTAGCACACTACCTCCACATAGCCTATTGCTAATCTTTTGGCATAATCATCAGCCACATGCTGTTTCGATGTACCAGAAACAGCGTCATGATGCTGAGCAATTGCCAGGGCATCTGCTAACGAATCTGTATTTGGATCCTTCTCACTTCTCCCTTTGAAAAACTCGAGCTGCCTTGCCGCCTAAACTCTCCCAAGTTACACACAGGAATAAATATTACAACTTCAAAAAGTATTATTTGGAACGTGGAAGAACAAATACCAAGTAGTAGCCACTCATAACTCTTGCTTAAGCGCTGGCCTACTTGTAAAATATCCAATTATCCAGTCCAGTAAGCATTTATACGGTCTGCATAACTGAAGTTAAAGATTGGCTCAGTCTCTAAGCAGAACCTGGTTCAATGAGTTAAACAATTTTAAGACCAAACTTACGGGAAATAGTCTTCTGTTTTCAGGGGCCAAGCCTCATTCGCTGCGTGTTTCGCAACTGTGTATATGGAAGGAGTAGAGTAGAGAGCATTGATACACCCATCCTACAATAATTAAACAGTCCACGAGTTAGAACATCTGCAGACATAAGAGAAGAACTTAACATCTCTTTTGATGAACTTACGAGGTTAACATGTGATTAGCCATTACTCTTGACCCAAGCCGACTCATAATATCCTCCGGCACAGAGATTCCAGGCAGAACAGGAAGCAGTTCCCAAACCACTTGAGATACATCTACTGGCCTGTTTTATGATAATGAACACACATACACAAGTTCAGAGGTCTGGGTAAAACAGAGATTGGTTCTCATTAATATGAAAAGGTCCACGAGAGAGATTTATGAAATTAACCTGACATGGAGCTTTCTGAACATTGTTCAATATGACTTTTATCTTCTTCTGTTACAGTGGTAAGCTGTAACAAATTTATCATTGTCCAAAGAATGAAATCTAAGGTCCCCTTTAACAAACTTCGATCTTCACCACACATCACGTTGCAGCAGAAGACAAGATATCTGGTGGAATATCCAATGCTTGCCCAAGTTTGATGTAAAGCTGGACCCACAAGGAAGTAACAATTCAATTGCCCTAGAAACCTCATTCTGAAAATGATACTCAAACTGCATACAACATCTCCCCAAGACATAAAATAATTGGAACTTTTTTTTAACAAGAATCTAGAAACCCAAAACCAAGTTAAATGCTACTGGAGTTGCCTAATGGATGGATGGTTTAACGCAACATCTATCAAAGTTATGTTGATCATATACAGACTCACTGACTTTCTTGTTCAGTATATCCCCCCCACCCCACCAGTAAGAAGCAGAGATCATATACCAACGGCAAGAAGTCACTTATTTCACACCACAAACTCTTGATCTTATTACTTAGAATGATCAAAACATTGGACAAAGAGAGGCACTCGAAAGCAAGAGGCTGTGAAGCCAAAAGTCAAATACGGCAAACAAAAAAGAAGGATGGAAAAAAAAAAGTCAATCTTGGGAAACAAACAGAGATAACAATAATAGTAGGTGGACGGACTAGTTGAGTTGCACTAAGCTTGGAACATAATAGCAAGCACTTGAATAACAAAATGGGTCTGCAGATTCTTTAACAACTTCTTGTTTCAAGAATGATACATCATCATCCACTCCTCCTCCAAAAAAGATGTAAGCTATTTCACGACTGGAGGTACCATTAGGGGCGTTTTTATCAAAAATCACAGCGAGTTTTTTCTCCTGGTCAATGAAGAAACACGCAGATATCGGAAAATTAAAATGGGGGCTAATGAGTTGTTTGATATTCGCCGATAAGAAAACCTTGGTGTTCCAGGACAGGGCATTGGGCTGCTCAATCGTATTGGAAATCCAGATCTCCATCTCCAATGTATCCGCGGACTGGAATAAAACCACAAGACTAGTAGATGATGATGATAGACTCAAAATATCTTCAGGAAAAGCCTCAAAGGGGAGAGGCAAAAGCGGGGAGAATGTCTCTGTTGTGAAATCAAAACAGACTAAGAAACTAATGTCATCGTAATTCATAGCTTCTGCTGCAAACCAGTAGGTGTTTCCCTTCAAAGATAGGCCGCGTTCATCGAATTTTATACACCAGTCGTTGTCTGGAGGAAAGAGATCAAGAATCCTCCATGAATCAGAGTTGAAGTCGTAGATTTTGAACTCAACGAATTTTAGGGGATAATCAATAAATCTCAGGATTTTGTACTGGGAACTACTCTTGTTGTATCCGAGACCATACGTGTACCTGTCCAAACGACCATTGAGATGCTGGTCCAGTAAGTGGTGATTATGTGTGTGCTCGATCCACCTGAGTTGCCCCCGCCCCCAATAGGGATTCCAAACCAATAGCCTGGATCGGTCTTCTTTGGGAATGCATAACAATAAGCCGTCGCAATGAAAGATTTCACGCACATCGATTTCATCTAGGCCAATAAGTTTAGCTTCAGGATTTACAACAACAACTTCCGTCTTCGTGGGAAAGATTCAATCTCATCAACTGAACCCGATAATCAATCATCATAACCACAAGAGGGTGGTCCTTCTTATTTGCTAGATGAGCAAGGTGCTTTTTTGCAAATAAGCGATCACATCTGGACAACATGTTCCACCTTTTGCAAGTAGATCGGACAAGTCCCAGAGATTTCAACGGAACTCGACACAACACCTCTTCCTCCACATCCCTTGGAAGATCCCACATCTTCTTCTTCATTAATCTATTTATTTAACCCAAAAAACTTGTCAAAATATATATTCCTTCTTGTCCGAACAAATTAGGCCAACGGAAAAAACAAAAAAAAAATCAACTTACTTCTTATCCTCGTTTGAGATTACAGATTTAATTCTTCCGACTCTCCTCTCTGATATATATATTACGATTAGATTACGAGATTGAAGAACCCAAATTAAATTAGGAAAAGGAAAAAAAAAACCAAAAAAAACAGAAACCCTCAAGGAACAGGATTCGAATTCAGACAGACACAAGGAAGAGGATTAGTTCAAAAGGCTACCGACAGAACAAAATAAAGAACCCAAATTAAATTAGGAGAAAAAGAGAGCAACTTTCCTTTTCCTTTTGTGATTCTCGTAGATAAAAACAAGAAAAAAAACAACAACCGAAGAAGACACAAGGAATAGGATTAGTTCAAAAGGCTCCCGACAGAACAAAATAAAGACCCAAAAGCTCAATCCGGCTGGTTCATGTCCACAAATAAGTAGACCCAAAAGCCCAAACACCTTACATAATTTGGGCCGCTAGACTTTCATATCACCACTCTACTTTGGGAATCTTTTATAATAATCCTACTTTCAGAATTTTTTTAAAGAACATGTATATCAGAATTAACAAGTTTTCATTCATTTAAAATTTAAGATAGATAGTTTATCTAGCCACTAGGATTAACAAGTTTTCATTCATTTAAAATTTAAATATATTTTATTTTAATTTATACTTAATTTTATCTATGCGGAAAGAAAAAAAATAGTTATACAAAATAAAAACCCAAAACAAATGGGTCACTGTAAATTTCAAGTTAAAACCCTAAGAGACAGTTACTCATAATTATCAAGCTTGCGTATCTCTATCATAGATTTCGGGTCTGTTCGTTTCTCCATCTGAATGAGTCATGTGGATGGAGATGAGAGTTTTGTTTTTTTAGACATTAAAAATACAAATCATTTGAATGGTTCATTTGAATGAGTTTTAAAAATCTAGACTTAATTTTCAAAATGAAGATGGTCCATTCAAATGATCCAAATTGGACCATTTAAATAGAGATGATCCATTCAAAATAGTATAATGTCTGTTATACCCCTTAAATAATTTACAAAATTAAAATTTAACTCAACATTATTTTCACTCACGAAAAATGACAAAACTACAAAACATATTTTCTCACCAAAACTAGGAATATTTTTTTCCGCCAAAACCCAAAAAAGTCTTTTCTCTGCAGTTTTCTCACCAAAACCGCAAAAACATGTTTTTCCACCAAAACCAAAAAACGTGTTTTTCCGCCAAAATCATAAAAATGTTTTTTTCCTGCCAAAACGCGTTTTCCTACCAAAACCACAAAATATGTTTCCCGCAAAAACTGCAAAATGTGGTTTTCTGCCAAAACCGCAAAAACGTGGTTTCCCGCCAAAACCGCTAAAAACGTAATTTCCCGCCAAAACCACAAAAACGTATTTTTCCGCCAAAACCGCAAAATACAGTTTCCCGCTAAAACCACAAAATGTGGTTTCCCTCAAAAAAACCGCAAAAATGTGGTTCCCCTCAAACATGCAAAATGCGGTTTCCCGCAAAAATCACAAAAATATAGTTTCCCGCAAAAACCGCAAAAACACGATTTCCCGCCAAAACTGTAAAAACGCGATTTCCCGCAAAAACGTGGTTTCCCGCAAAAACTGCAAAACCGCAGTTTTCCGCAAAAACCGCAAAATCGTAGTTTCCCGCCAAAACCTCAAAAACGCATTTTCCCGCCAAAACCTCAAAAACGTATTTTCCCGCCAAAACTCCAAAAATGTGTTTTCCGCCAAAATTGTAAAACTGCAAAATGCAGTTTCTCGCCAAAACGCGTTTTCCTACTAAAATGCTAATTTTAAAATAATTTTGTTATAAATATATCAGATAAAATAATTAAAATTATTATAGTTGAAATTAATATCAAGTAATGGTTAAATAAAAATAAGGACATTTTGGTAATTTGTCCAAAATACCTTGCTATTTGATCCAAACAACCTGGGTTCAAACTTCGGTGTCTACCAATTTTTATTTTCAAATCGTGTAAAATAAAACGACGTCAGTTTCACTTAACGCCAACAGTTAACGCTGTCTTAACTCTCGTTTAACGGTGTGCTAATTTGGTCAGTCAATCGTAAGTTTCTTAATAATCTAAATAAATCGATAAAAGTTCAGAGTTTTATTGGCCAGACAAGTGTAAAGGTTTATTTTGGCAATTCTTGAAAAGTTCAGTGTTTTTTTTGCCGATTTCCCTATTATTAATCCATTCTCTTTGCCATTTATTTATCTCAAGTGTTTTCTTATCTCGCAAGCTTTTCAGCATTTCATTGAAATAAAATGTCTCGCAAGGGTAAAGTAGTAGTCTTCAAGTAAAACATACTCCAGAACTTGTTTGCTGTACGTTGATCACCAAAATATAACAGTTTTGTTATCAATATCTCATTATTCGATTGTTGTGAATTTTTACTGCTTAGTATTATTTCAAAATAGTTTATTTGTAAACTAATGTGATTTGCTTATGACTAAAGAATAATCTAATCTGTCAAGAATGTTTGGGCATAACTACGTTTCAGATGGGCCGAAGTATGAATTAGATACTTGATTTTCACTAAATGGGCTTCCTTAAACTTGAAGAGTTGTTGCAATATCTATAACATTTTTATTTGATAGTGTTAGTTCTCAAAGAAGCTAATCTGCAATCTTAAAATATTGGAGTGCTTGGAGAAGTTTAAATTACAACTAGACTCTCACCAGACAAGACATCATAGCAGTTCAAAGGTTCTGACATATATATATTAGAAGCTTATAGTTACATAGAACAAGAACAGAATTCACAGTCACTTGCAACAAATAAATAAAAAGCATCCCAGTTGAATAACTCGTCCCTTCTCAAGATGCCAAAGTAGCAGCATCCTTACCATAGATACGTTGAAGTTCAAGGCTAGCGACTTGATACGATGCTGTAAACAGACAACAAGTAGAACAAACTTTTTTTCAGCTGCTATTATTAATATCTAAAATTAGAATTGTCTTATGTTGCAAATATTAATACCTTTCCAGGTGTTGAAATTTTTATGGTTGATATCAGATCCTGTTACGTTTTGAATAGCATCGAACAGCTTCTCCTTAGGTGTATTCTTCAGCTCTTGAACCACGCCATAAATGGTTTTACCATTCTCAAAGTATATGTGATTGTTTGGATGCTTTGTCTTGCAATTAGCATGCTGCTCAAACTCATACGCATTAAGAACCTGTTGCACAGTTTCATTAACATAAGCCACCATAGATTTTACATTAAAAACAGGCCCATTCGTATCACGTAGCTTACCTTATTAAGGTTACAGTCGCTGCAACCACATAGATACCCAATCCCCTTTATAACTCCTTTGAGATTTTTCTGCCAGGATAATGTTTTTAGAACATGGAAGAGTAAAGGTGGAATGTTCCTCAAAAAGAAGAAAGAAACTGACCTCACGCGACCAGGAGTAGTACTTGACAGTAACTCCATCAAACATTCCTGTTGACAACAAGGACTTTACATTCGAAGGAAATGTGTTTGTGGAAGTAGAAGAAGAACCCTTCTTAACTGTCTTTGAATCTTTACTTTTGTGGACGAGCAATGCAGAGCTAGCGTAAGGAGGGTATCCAGGTTGAAAAGACATGTTGTCATCTGCAGGAGAATAATGGCTGAAGTTCTCAAAACTGTTAACAACAGGAACTGGCGATATGGTTGTATCCTCGTGACTAGTTCGATGATCACTGTTCTTGTCTGCTTTTTCTTGGCTAGGAACCATGAACGCCGCCATCTCACCGCCTTGCGAGAATGGTGACTGTCTCCCTGACAACACAGCATTGATATTATCTCTGCCATGGGATGATTCAATCATGTGACAAGGGAGAAGAGACATGGAGACGTTCTCATCATCAGCAGCCTTTTGAAGAGAGTGAGCAAAGTTTCCTACTCCTTTCTCAAATGGATGAAACGTTGAGAAGACATTTTCATCTCCTTTGTCATAATAGCTCAAGTTTGGAATGAAGTTTCCATCCGGATTGCTAGCGAATGGCCCTGGCAAAATGAAGCTCTTGTCAATAGGACTGAAGGTTTGGTCAAGGGAGAGCGTGTTAGCTTCATAATAAGGACCCGTTTCAAATGATCTTGAAACTCCCCCACCATAAAACTGAACCATGGATTCAGGTGGCATGTTTTGAGATTCACACGCTTGATGATTATTGACTGTAACCTTTCTAAAGGTGTCAAGATTAAACGAGCTAGTAGTACCATGAAGAACCTCCTGATGGTCTAGAGGAGAGATATATCTACCGAGAAGATGTGACGTAGCAGGATCAAATAAGCAATTAGGGACAAGTGAATTGTCCCAAGCAGGTCGGGAACCACCATCCATCTCAACCACTTGTCTCTTATTATTACTAAAAAGCTCTGAACCGGAGTCTTCTTGTGTCAGCCACTGATGAATCCGTTTTAGCTTCCATTCTCGACGATGATGCAGAAGAAGATGGATTCTCCTCAACATCATCCTCGCTGAGAAGATTTGTACTCATCCTCCTCTGTCCCAAAAACCAGCAAAGAGACTATAATCAATAAACCACACTCACAATGAGAGGAGGAGTAGAAAAAAAAACTAATAGTTTCTGTAAAACAGCATATTGGAGTCAGTGTAAGCATGACGTAATCGAAAACTTTGGTTGAAAATGAACCCCTAAAACCTATGAACCAACTAGACAATCCTGTGAGTCTTTTTTTACCTTTTTTGCAACAGTAGAAATGAGATGGCAGAGCTGTTCTCAAGTCTTGAGTAGTCACCAGAGAATCCAAAAGAGAGAATTCAAAGGTTCAGGGGAGAGAGATCATTAAAGACACAAAAGGGACTTGAATCGTTACGTATGTAGAGAGTTACAATTACAACTAATGCCCGCCAAGCTCAGTCAGATTATTGACGATTCTTTTTTTTGGTAGGTATCATTTGGTGTGATGAGTGTGACTATCAGAGAGAAGAAAAATAACATCATGATGATATATGTGAAAAATATCTGATAGATTGAATCAACTTATCAATTATGATACTGGCCCACACAGTATCTCATTTTTCTACAGTTTTTTTACTTTATTTCAAATGTTAATTATTTATAAATTTATTCAAAAAAATAATATAATTTAAACTAATTTTAATTAGCTTGGCTCAACTACCATTCCAGCGTGCTGGTTTTGTTATTTTTAGATTGTTAATCGCCGTTCTCTATTTATTAATGTTGATGATCTCAATGTTTTAAATACTGGACTGGTTAGCAAACCAAAAATATATTTTGCAGCATGGGTCATTGTGTTTGATCGGGGTTAAATCAAATTCTGTCTATTAAATTGAATATAATGATATTTTATAAATAATATTTTCTCCGTTTCATAATAAGTGTCATTTTAATTTTTTTTATTATACAAAAGTGTCTATTTCAATTCCAATTCAAATTATATTTATTTTCAGATGAGAATTAGTTGTAAACTGTATTAATTTTATAAGTGATTTTATTTATTTCAAATACTATTGGTAAGAGAAGTGTAATTAACAACAACTTACATATATTTTTGGTCACTTTTTTGATATTTGTAAAAATTATCAAAATGACACTTATTCAGAAACAGATGGAATATACATATTCTTACAAAGATAGATTATTTCAAATAAAAATGTTTAAATAGTTATAGTGTAGAAAAACTTAAAAATAACAATTTAAATGTAAAAAAGTAATAAAATAATTTAAATATAAAATCAATATTAAAAGCACTTTTAAATTTTATTTCCAGATCTTATCATTCTAAATATTCGTCACCTTTAAAAATATATATATACACATTAGTTAAAAATTAGATTTTGAAATAAAAATTTCACAAATATATATATATTTCAATTATTAAAAATTTAAATATAAGTGATCATAAAATAAAAATTTTTAAAAATGAGAAATAGACAAAAACAACAAACAACATCGTGAAAATTTAACTTTGTAATCTTGTAATTACGAGTAGTAGAAACATAAAAAAAACGAGAGACGACACTTTATTAATCTTTAATAATAAATCTCATTTTACTTTAAAAGAGGTTAACTATTTTATTAACAAAATTTTAGTCCATTTACAAAGAGGTTTGGCCAGTTTATTGGATCGTTAGTTCACATGTTTTTGACGACTTAGAATTTTTTAACCGGTTCAACTTTAATTGAGTTTTAGCATTAACCCAACATAGATTTTTATCAGTTTATGATTCAACATGGTCCGATCCTGACTTTAAAAACACTGGCGTTCACTTTCTTCACTCTATTACCGGAATAGTCGGTTTTTAACGATCTTTGCAAGCTTGTATTCTTTATTGACATTGAAATTCTAAACCAGGTAGTAAGAGGATGAATTAGCATTCATGTTTCTTGTGATCAATTTCCGGTGTAAAATGATCAGATTTACTCTAGACTACGTAACCCATGAAAGTGATGCTTTAGCTTTTTTTTGAGCAACTATGATGCTTTAGCCTTGAAATATGCGATCCGGGCTTTCCATATCATGAATGTGGCCCATATATCTTTTTTCTTATTAGACCAAATTTGTTTCGCAATATGGGCCACATTCGTTTTAATGATATGGGACACATTCTGGTTCTATTCAACTGATGACCAAAACAAAATGGGACACATTCCAGAGAACCGGCCGTCCGGTCCTTGTTTTGGAACAGAGTACATTAAATGGTGTTAGTAGGATAAGGCCAACTGAATCTTTTACATGGCTGAAACCGAAATCCAAAAAAAATCTCAATTGACAACTTACAAATTTTTTATTTTTTTAAATAAAATAATAAGAGGAACACAATATACTACACGCGCCCAACCCAATAAAAATTTGAGTAGAATCTCAATGAGCCAATGAGAAGCGAGTAAACTCCATCACATTGTCCTCAGCAGATAATAGATCAAACAAAACACAACCTCACAACTCTTACGTACTCATTCGTCCACGTGTTCTTCCTTCCCACCACTTACCTTCGAAACCATCGCTTCTTTTTTAGTTCAGTTCCTTTCTTCCCCACAGAAACAGAAGATCAAACGACCACAATAACAAAAACGAGATCAGTTCTCAGTCTCTTCTCCATCTATCCGCCATCCGGACAATGGCTTCATCACTTATGTATTCTCCCTTCACTCTGTCTGCTTCTAAAGCAGAGCATCTCTCTTCCCTCTCCAACACTACCAAACATTCATTCCTTAGTAAGAAATCTAAATCACCAAAACAAACCAAATCTCTATTCAAAGTGAAGTCCTCTGTTTCCGGCGGCAACGGTCTCTTCACACAGACAAACCCCGGAAGTCCGCCGTATCGTCCCCGTCAAGAGAGACAACGTCCCAACAGTCAAAATCGTCTACGTCGTCCTCGAGGCGCAGTACCAGTCATCTCTCTCCGAAGCGGTCCAGCAGCTCAACAAAACCTCGAGGTTCGCGTCCTACGAAGTCGTCGGTTACTTGGTCGAGGAGCTTCGCGACAAGAACACTTACAGCAGCTTCTGCAAAGACCTCGAAGACGCCAACATCTTCATCGGATCCCTCATCTTCGTCGAGGAGCTCGCGCTGAAAGTCAAAGACGCCGTGGAGAAAGAGAGAGACAGGATGGACGCGGTCCTCGTCTTCCCTTCGATGCCAGAGGTGATGAGACTCAACAAGCTCGGCTCCTTCAGCATGTCTCAGCTCGGGCAGTCCAAGTCACCTTTCTTCCAGCTCTTCAAGAGGAAGAAAGGAACGAGCTCCGCGGGGTTCGCGGACAGTATGTTGAAGCTCGTTAGGACGTTGCCTAAGGTGTTGAAGTACTTGCCGAGCGACAAGGCTCAAGACGCGCGTCTCTACATCTTGAGTTTGCAGTTCTGGCTCGGTGGGTCCCCTGATAATCTCCAGAATTTCGTTAAGATGATCTCCGGTTCTTACGTACCGGCTTTGAAAGGTGTCAAGATTGAATACTCTGATCCGGTTCTGTTCTTGGACACTGGGATCTGGCATCCACTCGCTCCGACCATGTACGATGACGTCAAGGAGTATTTGAACTGGTACGACACTAGGAGAGACACCAACCCTTCTCTCAAGAAGAAAGACGCCACGGTTATCGGTTTAGTCCTTCAGAGGAGTCACATTGTGACGGGAGACGATAGCCACTACGTGGCTGTGATCATGGAGCTCGAGGCCAGAGGCGCTAAGGTGATTCCTATTTTTGCTGGAGGGTTGGATTTTTCGGGTCCGGTCGAGAGGTATTTTGTGGATCCGGTGACGAAGCAGCCTATTATAAACTCTGCTGTCTCCTTGACCGGGTTTGCGTTGGTGGGTGGACCGGCGAGGCAGGATCATCCGAGGGCTATTGAGGCTCTGAAGACGCTTGATGTTCCTTATCTCGTGGGAGTGCCGCTGGTGTTTCAGACGACTGAAGAGTGGCTTAACAGCACGCTTGGTCTTCATCCCATCCAGGTTGCTCTCCAGGTTGCTCTCCCTGAGCTTGATGGTGGGATGGAACCGATTGTTTTCGCTGGTCGTGACCCTAGAACAGGTGAACTTCACTTATGACCATAGTTCGTATCTCTCAATTATCATATTACTAGGCTTGGATTTCGGTTTTCCGGAACTTAACCGAACCGAATTTTCGGCTTTTGGTTAACCGAAAATTTTGAAGAGTAATTCTGAAAATATTCTATTTTTTTTGTTTCGTTTAGAATTCATATATTTTTCTCAAAAATTGGATATTTATTGGATAAATTCGGTTATTTCGGTTGGTTCACTTTGGTTCGGTTTGGTGTGCTTTAGTTAGTTAATAACTAGTGTAGGAACTAGGAATGTTTTCCTAATGAAGATTATTTGTTTATCAATTGTTGCAGGGAAGTCACATGCTCTTCACAAGAGAGTGGAGCAACTCTGCATCAGGGCTATTCGCTGGGGAGAGCTCAAAAGAAAAACTAAGGTATCATTATCTAACACTCATCCTTAGCAAGACATTACTGTCACACATTATGACTTTATCAAAACATGCAACGAATGTTCTAATGAGTATAAATGTTTTTCTCTCATTACAGGCAGAGAAGAAAGTGGCAATCACTGTTTTCAGCTTCCCACCAGACAAAGGAAACGTAGGAACCGCAGCTTACCTAAACGTCTTCGCCTCCATCTTCTCCGTCCTAAAAGACCTCAAGAGAGACGGCTACAACGTGGAAGGCCTCCCCGAGACAGCAGAGACTCTCATCGAAGAGATTCCTCCACGACAAGGAGGCTCAGTTCAGCAGCCCCAACCTCAACGTCGCTTACAAAATGGGCGTCCGCGAGTACCAGACCCTCACTCCTTACGCGACCGCCTTGGAGGAGAACTGGGGGAAGCCTCCGGGGAACCTCAACTCGGACGGAGAGAACCTCCTCGTCTTCGGGAAAACCTACGGAAACGTTTTCATCGGCGTGCAGCCGACGTTCGGGTACGAAGGAGATCCCATGAGGCTCCTCTTCTCCAAATCCGCGAGCCCGCACCACGGTTTTGCGGCTTACTACTCTTACGTGGAGAAGATCTTCAAAGCCGACGCCGTGCTTCATTTCGGAACTCACGGCTCTCTCGAGTTTATGCCCGGGAAGCAAGTGGGGATGAGCGACGCTTGCTTCCCGGACAGTCTCATTGGTAACATTCCCAATGTTTACTACTACGCGGCTAACAACCCTTCAGAAGCAACTATTGCCAAGAGGAGAAGTTACGCGAACTACCATCAGTTACCTGACTCCTCCGGCTGAGAACGCTGGTCTCTACAAAGGTCTGAAGCAGTTGAGCGAGCTTATCTCATCTTACCAGTCTCTCAAGGACACTGGAAGAGGTCCGCAGATCGTGAGCTCCATCATCTCCACAGCTAAGCAGTGTAATCTTGACAAGGATGTGGATCTTCCTGATGAAGGGACCGATCTTTCGGTTAAAGAAAGAGACCTCGTGGTTGGGAAAGTCTACTCCAAGATTATGGAGATCGAGTCTAGGCTTCTCCCGTGCGGGCTCCACGTCATCGGAGAGCCTCCGTCCGCAATGGAAGCAGTCGCCACGCTTGTCAACATCGCCGCCGTTAGACCGAGCAGAGGATAATATCTCCTCTCTCCCTTCTATCTTAGCCGAGTGCTGTCGGAAGGGAGATCGAAGACGTGTCTACAGAGGAAGCGACAAGGGGATCTTGACCGATGTTCGAGCTTCTCAAACAGATCACCGACGCCTCGCGCGGCGCGGTCTCGGCCTTCGTAGAGAAAACCACAAACAGCAAAGGACAGGTCGTTAACGTGTCCGACAAGCTAACCTCGATTCTAGGGTTTGGAATCAACGAGCCGTGGGTTGAGTACTTATCCAACACCAAGTTTTACCGGCGCGAACAGGGACAAGCTCAGGACGGTGTTCGGTTTCCTCGGAGAGTGCCTGAAGCTGGTGGTGATGGACAACGAGCTCGGGAGCCTGATGACAGCCTTGGAAGGGAAGTACGTGGAGCCAGGTCCGGGAGGCGACCCCATCAGAAACCCTAAGGTGCTACCGACCGGTAAAAACATTCACGCGTTGGACCCTCAGGCTATCCCCACGACGGCGGCGATGGCGAGCGCCAAGATTGTGGTGGACAGGTTGGTGGAGAGGCAGAGGATGGAGAACGAAGGGAAGTATCCGGAGACGATCGCGCTTGTGCTTTGGGGAACTGATAATATCAAGACGTATGGGGAGTCTCTCGGACAGGTGCTGTGGATGATTGGGGCTAGACCGGTTGCTGATGGGCTTGGGAGAGTGAACCGGGTTGAGCCTGTGAGCTTGGAAGAGCTTGGAAGGCCGAGGATTGATGTCGTTGTTAACTGCTCATGGAGTCTTCCGTGATCTGTTTATCAATCAGGTAACATAAGATTTAAGCAATTGTTTTTAAAATAAGTTTAGTTAAAACTATTTTCTTAATTAGTTAAAACGATATTTTTAGATTAGATTTATGCAATTCAAATCGTTTTAAATCATTTTCAATTTGTTTAAATTAGTAATCGATCTTAGTTATTTTAAATCAATTTAAATTGGTTTAAATCTGTTGAGTTAACTAATAATTTGAGGTACAAATTTACAAAATTATCTAGTTGTTTCTTGTATATATAACTTTTATTAATTCATCAAAGTAATTTTATAATTAATCAGAATAATTTGTCTAGTTGATGAAAGTTGTGTTCCAAAAACTAAACTCGAAAACTAAAATATCTAATAGAAATGTAAAATATATAAAAATCGATCAATAATTTGATAGTAGCTAGTATTCTATGAAGCTTATAGTAACTGCTTAGCAAATTTTTGAATATTGGACAAAAGCATTCACTTTAGTTTCTTGTTTACTTTTGGTGTCTCATTGTTTCTTGAATTTGTCTTTGCAGATGAATCTTCTTGACAGAGCAATCAAGATGGTAGCTGAGCTAGACGAGCCAGTTGAGATGAACTACGTGAGGAAACACGCCATGGAGCAAGCAGCAACGCTCGGCGTTGATATCAGAGAGGCAGCTACAAGAGTTTTCTCAAACGCTTCGGGGTCATACTCGGCAAACATCAGTCTCGCTGTTGAGAACTCTTCATGGAACGACGAGCAACAGCTTCAGGACATGTACTTGAGCCGCAAATCGTTTGCGTTTGACAGCGATGCTCCTGGAGCAGGGATGGCTGAGAAGAAGGAGGTCTTTCAGATGGCTCTTATGACTGCAGAAGTCACGTTTCAGAACCTCGATTCTTCCGAGATTCGTCACTGACCGACGTGAGCCATTACTTTGACTCTGACCCGACAAACTTGGTTCAGAGTTTGAGGAAAGACAAGAAGAAGCCTAGCGCTTACATTGCTGATACAACAACCGCAAACGCACAGGTTAGTTGAAACAGAACACATTTTAGTAAGGACTTTGAACACTAATGAAACAGAACACATTTGCTTAAGCTATGTCTGTCTGATATTGGCAGGTGAGGTCACTGTCTGAGACAGTGAGGCTGGACGCAAGAACAAAGCTGCTGAACCCAAAGTGGTACGAAGGAATGATGTCAAGCGGATACGAAGGTGTTCGTGAGATAGAGAAGAGACTGACCAACACTGTGGGATGGAGTGCAACCTCGGGTCAAGTAGACAACTGGGTCTACGAAGAGGCCAACACGACTTTCATCAAAGACGAGGAGATGCTTAACCGTCTCATGAACACCAATCCAAACTCCTTCAGGAAGATGATCCAGACGTTCTTGGAAGCCAATGGTCCGTGGCTACTGGGAGACTTCGGAAGACTAACATCGAGAAGCTCAAGGACTTGTACTCTCAGGTCGAAGACAAGATTGAAGGGATCGATCGATAGATAAACAATGTGAAGCATATTTTTTAAAGTAAATGGAAACAAACTGCATTGATGTTTTATTTTTCAAACAATGACATCATCTCTATGTGAATAAGAGAATGTTTTTGCTGACATTTTCTGACTTTATATGAATGTTGTGGAGCTTTTAATTCTAAGCCTAAGAGGCAGTATATGATGTTCTTTTTCACTTGGAGCAACAGCTTTAGTCTTCTTGATTCATTTTTTGTTCACTATCACCTTGTATGCATGCTTGAATCTTGACTAACTTGGAAGTAAGATGAGATTAACTTGGAAGTTGGATAAAGTAGTAAAATGACATGAAAGGAGTAAGTGTTTGTTCCATATGAAAAAATAATCACCTTTTTTTTTAATTATTTGATGAACATTTTTACAAACTAATCTTGATCTCATGTGTGGTTAACAATAATGTCATTACTTAGGTTGTTATCATGAGAATTCTTCTCTCAATATTTATTAAAAAAACTTTTATTTACCTAGAAAATTTACAAGTAAAGCCATTGCTCATTTAAACTAACAAAATATTATATGCATATTTCGGATGATTACTATCTTTGTACGTATTTATATGTACTACATGGTATTAGAATATGTAAATTCTGTTATATATATGTGTGTATTTGTATGATAGAATCATGCGATAATTACTATTCTTTATCATTATATTTATATGTACTGCATACTTTCATGGGACATGTGCCTTATTCATTAAAACTATTCTATTTGACCACTCAAACAAATATAATGTTAATATATTGAACAATCAAATATATAATTGTATCAAATATATAGTGTATATTTAAGCACCCAAATATATAAAGCACACTAATATATATAGTGTTCATATAATGACCACTCATATATATAATATAATGACCACTCAAATACAAAGTCTTCATATTTGACCACTCAAATATATAATTTCGATGCTTTCTGTTACATTTTAAATCAAAACCATATTTTGAAAGTATCATTATCAACTCTTACAAAACCTGATTTTAATATAAAAACTCCTAATTTCACAATCAAGATATCACTACCAACTCTTGGTCCAGTATCAAATCTTGGTCCAATGACAATGGCACATTCGGTGTAGGTTTATCCTAAGTTTGCATCTATCATATAAACATTAATCAGAGATCGTCTAAATGATTTGATTCCGAAGCTAAAATTGGTACGATCTTTTCACTGATTGTACACGTAAATTTAATAATTTCCATGCAATTCCCTTAACTTAAGTACTAAAAAAAAATTATTTAAAAAATCAACATGTAATTATTCAATCTTGCTTCTATTCGATCTGGTTAATTATACAGACACATCTCATTGTTATTATTGTTTCCTATATATTAATTTCTTATTTATACTACTTTCTATTATTTTAAATTAACAACTACAAATTAGTGATTATTGTGATTTAATTATGGTGTATGAACATTCGTTGATTACCATTTTTCTTGAGAGTAAACCCTATTGTTGATTACTATATATACCCATTCCTGAATTAAGAAATCAACATCACAACTTACAAGTTTGTTAACTAGAATTGAAACTGCATCATACCTATCGTTTTTCTTTATTTGTTTTTTAATAATTTGTTTCTTTCATATTTTATTATTGCTATAACAAATGTTTCGTTTTATCTTATATTCATACTTTATATTATGAAAGTAATAATTATATTGCTCATGTTTTGTTTATCTTAAATTTATAACTAATTTTATATAAATTTGAGCTGCAATATTATAGTTTTGACTCAGCCAACTATATTTCAGTTACACCTAACCAATAACACAAGTTTTTAAAAAGATCCGAGCTTATCTTATATAAATATGCACAATTTTGTCCAATATTTCATTAGATATTAAAACTTGTGACTATGAAAATAGATTTATGTTCAATCTTTCATTAGATAACATTTAAAATTTCTGACTATGACTATAGACTGAAGATTATATTCTCTTTTGATCCATTTACTCCGCGTAGTGCGAATATTGAAAGGCGCAGATATCATCTAGTAAACAAGGAAACAAGATGACATTTACCGAAAAATAAAGAATATAGATTTAGTTCACGAACTATATTTCAATTACACCTAACCAATAATACAAGTTTTAAAAAAGATCCGAGCTTATCTTATATAAATATGCACAGTTTTGTCCGATCTTTCATTGGATAACATTTAAAACTTGTGACTATGAAAATAGATTTATGTTCAATCTTTGATTAGATAACATTTAAAATTTCTGACTATGACTATAGACCGAAGATTATATTCTCTTTTGATCCATTTACTCCGCGTGTGCGAATATTACAAGGTGCGGATATCACCTAGTAAACAAGGAAACAAGATGACATTTACCGAAAAAAATAAAGAATATAGATTTAGTTCATGATTATGATGACTCTTAATAAAAAAAATGAGGTGAGTCCAGATATATATATTCACCATTTCCCTGGATTCCTTTTATTATCTCTTACCAGCTAAAAAACAAGGTTGAAGGTGAGAAAGTAATGGCGGATGGTAGGACTATCTTTCTCTCATTTTCCAGGGGATACCCCGTCTCTAACGCAGAATTGCATGACTACTTTACCAGGTACTGAATCCGTTATTAACCATTCATGCATGCAAGGCCAAGGCCGTCACTAAAAATAAGGCTGCACCCTCATACTCCCAAGTGTTGTTTAGGATCCCATATTTCAATATATTTCACTATGTTTTAAGGTTTTCCATAGAATTTTCTTGTAACTCTATTGTTTATTGTGGTGGAAGGTTTTCACGGTAGAGTGTTTTAAATGATAAGTAACTTTTTTCTTGGTGTTAAAGGAGATATGGTGATGTTATAGAAGCGATACACATGGGTGCAGGGGGAGTGGGTGATGATCAAGCTCTGTATGCAATGATGGTGTTACATTCTGCCGCCAAGGTTAAAGAAATTGTAGAGGATGGGGTCATCAGGGCCAAGTTCGCCATTAATGGAAAACATGTTTGGGCTCGAATAGCCAAATCCTAATCACAAATTATGGAGTCTAATCTTTAGTTTCACATTTCTTCTTGTTTTCATGGACTTATGTATTTCGCTTTTCAAACATGTTTCACTTTCTGTCCAATAATAATGTTTTTCCCTCCATTTACATACTATAGACTCTACAAATTAAGAAACAGCAACTGCAGTCACTATTTAAGATGATGATATCAGTTCTCTACACGGATAAGAGACTCATGCAACTTGCAACCCTTCTCATCTAAAGCCATCATCCAAAAGAATTCACCACGAACGAACCATCATGTACAATAAATAACCCTTTCTTCCTAAAAGAAACGATGAGGCATACCGAAGAAATAGAAAAATACAAGCGTATGAACATATCCCAACGGTTTTGCTATACACAAAACACATCGATCCTAACCACATCATACTGACCATCCATATTATATGACTGACTAGTCAACCTGAAAAACCTGGTTCCAACGCCTGCAAGATAGCTGACATGTTGAACTTGAAGCTTCTGTAAGTGTTTCCGGGTATTGTGTCCTGTTCTTCGGGCTTTTTATTGTAGCTTTCCGTTGTTGCTGCTGCTGCTGTCCCGTTTCCTCCACCACTACTAGTCTTTGCATTCCACACGGAGAGTGCTGTTCAAATCCTAACAAGTCAGATCTCTCTTAAGGCATGCTTGATGGAGAAAAAGACTATGTCAAACCTCTAAGGGGCTTATCAGGTCTCCGAGCTACAGGAGCCGGATGCTTTGATATCCACGACTTCAACGACCTGCAGATGTTTGTAAATTTCTAATGCTATGGACCAACAATGATAATCACACCAAGAATCTATGCGGACAAAATAAAAAAGACACTACTCACGCAAGAAAAGGTGCCACCATATACAACTTGAGACCAGCAACTCCATGAGTTATGACCTCATTGCTTGCTGGCTGAAGATGATCAAGCCGATGCCATGCAATTTCCTATATAAGTATTCCACACAACAACTGAAACGTAAGAGACTCAGTTCATCATACAAAACCGCAGATAAGACCACACACAAGGCCCCGGACTGTTAAATACATACACTGATTTCCTTCTTTGTTTGTGGTGCAAAAGATGTATCATCTGTGACCCCAGCAACTATGTAAAGCCGCACTCTTTGCTGTCTGAATGTAAACTCGATATATTCCTCTTTCTTGAGTAGCTTTGAGACATCAAATCCAGTCTCCTCTAAAACCTGTGTTTTTGCATAGAAGAGCAGTTACAGAACACAGCCGAACAAAGTGTGACAAAGCATTCAGCTTTTTCATTACTAAACCCATGACCCAAGTGTATACAAACTGTTAAATTAGCACAAAAGTGAGATACGGTGTAGTCCAGAACATAATATATAAGAGACGTTCTCTCTTCTATTCAAATGTCAAAAGTATAACCAATAAAGCAAACAAATCGGAAGACTAACCTCACGTATGGCACAAGCATAGTCTTCTTCATCCTTACTTTTCTTCCCGCGAGGAAAGCTCCAGCTTGAACCTTTCCATCCTTTCACCAACAAACACTGAACAATCCCAAAAGAAATTGTAAGCACGAACTAATAAAAACTAAACTTTAAGTGAGCTAATAGAAAGAGGTATATATATATAATATTCTAAACCCGTTGATAAGTCTCATCAAGGATAATAGCACCAGTGACAGGAACTCGATACTTGTAAGAGGTAAAGTCTTTGAAAATGTCATCAACGTTAGAGACGTAAGGTCTCAACACATCACAGCTGTTGAATACTAGTTTTTCCACATGTCAAGTGGGAAACAGATCAGCCAATTTTGAAATCATGCTCCAAAAAGCAAATGAGATGATTATAAGAGAAAAAGGATACAGAGCAAAGTGAACTCCTTCAAAGAGAGAGACTTTAACGTACGGATCAGTCTCCACAGCGTTGTCTTCATAGTACCAGTAAGCGTACTCCACCAGAAACAGAATCCTCTCGAATGATTGTTGATCTTCTTCTGGTACGTTCAACACAAACCGGCTGCAAACCAAAGAGAACCATATCGAAAATCATTATCACTATCTAATGATGGTTTCGTGAACAAAAGACATTATACAATGATACCTGCAGAGATCGTCGAGAAGCTCCTTAGAGGGGAGGCAGTTTCCGACGTTCTTCGATGAGCTTGATGATCGGTGCAGATTCGACATTTAATTTTAGTGTGTCGCCTGGTGAAATCTAATCGCTCCGGAGAATCTTGTGAGTAAAAGGTGAATATAATATCCGAGATCCGACCCAAGTTTCTGTTGGATACCCCGAGAAAAAGTAACAAAGATAAATTATATTTAACTTTTACCGCGTAATAAAAAAAACATTTGACCGTGTCCACCAGGCTAGGCTGACCAAGCCGTCGCTGAAGGAGCCAAATTGTTCCAAGACCATTGTAATTTCTCCACTTTTCCTTTGTAATTGGTATTTACTACTTTTTCTTGTTAGATTCTAGTTTTGAATTTTGCTATTGAGAATCATGAGTCATAAACTGTGACATTGCACCATGTTTTGAACTTGTTGTTGCTCGATAGGAATAATGACAACTAGATGGCTCATGATTACTCTGCAGATGAGGTTGATGGATGGGAATTCGATTAACTTGAGAAAGAAAGAACTGCAATAGAACCGGTGGTGGTGGTCTAGTGGCGCTTGAGGAAATTGAGAAACTCAATAAGGCGAACTCGGGTTCAAACCCCACCGGCCACACGGATATGAATTATTGCTTTCGACTCATTTGAATGCCCAGGAAAGGGTCTATCTGTGGGCTGTACCTCCACCTGGAGGTTAGGTTTGTGTCATCATTGACCCCGGGTTTAATCATTTTTTTTAGCAAAAAAAAAAAAAAGAACTGCAATAGTAAAAAAAAAAAAAAAAACTGCAATAGTAGTAGTAGTAGTGATAGCAGCAACACAGAACAGAATAATATGATCATCACACGTGCTCACCATTTACTGATATGTGTGGTAAGTAAAGCTTGGGGGTTTAAAATAAAAACAATGAAAAGCTCAGGGGTGTGTTTCGTGAATAGTGTATTGTAGTGAATTATGATGGACCCGACATAGAGAGTTGACCTACTTTTATTCATCAACATCGTGGATCTAGACGGTATAACGTCCATCTTCCTTCCCTAAATTCTTGTTTTCTTACTTCCAAACACATGTTTCATGAGTTTCCATCACTTAAAAAATCTTCAAAACTGGGCACGTATGCCACTTGTAGTGGATGACTGTTTTGTAGTATTTGAACGTGACGAAACAAACAAGTGACACCAAGTTATTCTTTGCAAGTAAACAACTAATTTAAACGTAATTAGTGATAATAACCACAATTTTTCATACGTAAGTACGTCATTGAATGGTTTTACTATACGTCAATTAATTAATCAATTTTACGTGGATGTAATCAACAGCTGCATAAATTTTTTTTATTATACTTTAATATAATTTTCTCTATTAACTTTGTTGGAACATGGAATAAACGATGATATGATACGACTGCTCTTTCACATACATCACCTGTAACCAACGTGCGCCAAACCAACGGGTGCGCGCACAGCCATGTCCTACGCATCCCTGAGCGTGAAGGACCTGACCGAGCCTTGTTACAAGATCCGGAACCGGTTCCTCTTCTTCCCCGAAGCGACCCGTCAAGGTCATCCCGCTCCAGCATCCTGACACATCCAATGAAGCTCGTCCTCCCTCGATCCCTTTCGACGATATCTTCTCCGGATGGAGGGCGAAGATCAAGCGGATGAGCCTCGTGGATTGGGTCGAGACTCTGTTTCCTTGCTTCAGATGGATTCGAACTTACAGATGGAACGAGTATTTTAAGCTCGATCTCATGGCTGGTATCACCGTTGGTGTAATGCTTGTTCCTCAGGTATTATCTTAGCTTCTTTTTAACTTGTGTTTGATATGAATTGAATTTGATCTGACTCTGGTCTAAATTGGTAGCATTAGTTAGCTTAGAGATCTTTGTTTTGTCCGTAGCGCAATTTGGTGAACTAAGTTAAATCTCTGTGTTAATTACTTATTGCGTTAATTATCTTTTTGTATCCACCTTTATCACTTTGTGTGGCTGGATAATTGATTAAAGATGAACTGTTGCGTAGCTTAAGACGATTATTAATTGAATGTTTTTTTTCAATATATTGCATTATGACGTTTGATGGATTTGAACAGGCAATGTCGTATGCAAAACTAGCTGGCCTTCCACCAATATACGGTCTATGTGAGTTTATATTCTGTCACAGATTCTTGTGCTATTGACTTTGCCTAATTATGCCAGATTGATTCAGTTTTTTTTTTGTAACCTTTGATGCAGACTCATCATTTGTGCCGATATTTGTCTATGCCGTATTCGGCTCATCTCGTCAGCTTGCTATCGGACCCGTAGCATTGGTGTCACTTCTCGTCTCCAATGCTTTGGGAAGGAATCGCTGATTCGTCTGAGGAAGAGTTGCATATTGAACTTGCTATTTTGCTGGCTCTTTTGGTTGGAATATTGGAGTGCATCATGGGGCCTCTTAAGGTAAGAATATTTGTTTTGCTTGGATTCAGACAATGGAGATGTTGTCCGTTTAATCTAAAAGTCCTCTGTTTATTTCTGTTTCATGAGCATGTTCTCCCTTGTTTTGCTGATTTCAATACAGGCTTGGATGGCTTATTCGTTTCATTAGTCACTCGGTCATATCTGGATTTACAAGTGCTTCGGCCATTGTCATTGGATTATCACAAGTGAAATATTTCCTTGGGTATAACATTGCTAGGAGCAGCAAGATTGTGCCACTAGTAGAGAGCATTATAGCTGGTGCTGATAAGGTGAAACTTCCATTCTCAGCTTCAAACAGTGATAGGAAAATAAAACTTTGTTCTACTTGCACTTTATTTAGATGAATCTTTTGTCTTTTGTAGTTTCAGTGGCCACCTTTCTTGATGGGATCTTTCATTCTAGTAATCCTTCAAGTGATGAAGCATGTGGTATGAGCCTTGTTCTTTCCACTGTTAACAGTACTTTCCTTTATTAATTAGTATGATTATAATAAGGTCATCATGGTGTTTCATGGCAGGGGAAAGCAAAGAAGGAACTTCAGTTCTTAAGAGCAGCAGCGCCACTCACAGGGATAGTTCTCGGTACAACCATTGCAAAAGTGTTCCATCCACCTTCCATCTCTCTGGTCAGATCGCTGAAGAACGAATTATATCTACTGTAGTTTCCTTGTTGATCCACATAGTGGTTTAATTGTTTCAGGTGGGAGAAATACCTCAAGGACTTCCAACTTTCTCTTTCCCACGAAGCTTTGATCATGCAAAAACATTGCTTCCAACATCAGCTCTCATTACCGGTGTTGCCATCTTGGTGAGACATCAACATCATCACCTTTTTTTTTATCAGAGTGGGCATATGGGAACTCAAACTGAACCTAATCATGTGAAACCATAAATGGATAGTGACACTTCCTAATGAAATAAAGCAAAAAAAATATAATTTCTTGTTTAGATTTGGGTGCATGTCAATTGATATTATGTTTTGCTGTTCCCTAATGAAGTAGTTCTACATTTTTTTTTTCTATCCAGGAATCTGTGGGTATTGCCAAAGCACTTGCAGCAAAAAACAGATATGAATTGGATTCAAATTCAGAGGTATTCTGCTTGACTAAAGAATATAACTGAGTAGTGCTGTTCTTTTTTTCTTTTCTTTTACATCTGTTTTCATTGAAAGCTCAATTATTTATCCCCTTACTTGACAGTTGTTTGGTCTTGGTGTTGCAAATATATTGGGGTCATTATTTTCAGCATACCCATCTACAGGTATGTTATTTTGATATGATAAAAGCCATTAACAATTGCCAAATACATGTATTACTTCTTCTAATGTATACACTTCATTTTTTGAGTTAATAACCTTAGTTTGACTAATCTGTGAATGTCCTAAATGCAAAAAAAAGGATCATTTTCTAGGTCTGCTGTGAGTAATGAAAGTGAAGCTAAGACCGGGCTATCAGGACTTATAACAGGAATCATCATTGGATGTTCTCTACTGTTCTTGACACCAGTGTTCAAATACATACCACAGGTCTGTCTCTGCCTGTGGTGAATATTTTCAGTTTCCAGTACTTGCTGCTATTTCTGAAATAAGATTCTTTCTTCTAACTTTTACTCTGTTGCTTCTCAAATCTGCAGTGTGCTTTGGCAGCAATAGTGGTCTCTGCTGTTAGTGGTTTGGTAAGTTTAAATCAACCCACCTTGCCAAGGAGATAAGATGGATTTGCTTCTGTTTCTTTTTTTTTTTTCATTCGAATTTTCCGGATTTTACATATAGGTGGACTATGATGAAGCTATCTTCCTATGGCGTGTGGACAAGAGGGATTTTACACTTTGGATCATCACTAGCACCACAACTTTGTTCTTCGGAATAGAGATTGGTGTCCTCGTTGGTGTGAGTATCTAGGGACTCACCTAACTAATGTGTATATTTAGAGCTTCTGCCAATACCTTCTAAGGACTCACGCAGCTGCAATACATTCATCTTTTGTAGGTTGGTTTTTCACTAGCATTCGTTATCCACGAGTCTGCAAACCCACATATTGGTAAGAGGAACCTCTGTTCAGTTTCCTCTCAGTCACATGCGTTTTAAGACTGCCCTTTTTTTCTAACTTAGTTTCATTTCTTACCCTGATTATTTCTCCTGGTAGCTGTCTTGGGGCGTCTTCCAGGGACCACAGTGTACAGAAACGTAAAGCAGTATCCAGAGGCTTACACATATAACGGGATTGTGATTGTCCGAATAGATGCTCCTATTTACTTTGCCAACATAAGCTACATTAAAGACAGGTGAGAGAGAGAGTTGCTTGCTTATATCCTTATAGTGTGAATCTAAGAAATAAATTAATAACAAAGCCTTTTTATATTTGCAAAGTGCAGACTGCGAGAATATGAAGTTGCTGTTGACAAATACACAACCAAGGGACCAGAGGTGGAGAGAATCTCCTTTGTTATCCTAGAATTGTCACGTAAGGCCCTTCTCTTTTCTATTGAAATCTGAATTGACTATAGAGAATACAGAATCACTAAACATAAAATGCAAAAACAATGGCAGCTGTTACTCACATAGACTCGAGCGCGGTGGAAGCTTTAAAAGAACTGTATCAGGAGTACAAAGCAAGGGACATTCAGCTAGCGATCTCAAATCCGAACAAAGACGTTCACATGACGATAGCAAGATCAGGAATGGTCGAGCTCGTTGGAAAAGAATGGTACTTTGTGAGGGTGCACGACGCGGTGCAAGTGTGTCTTAACTGCGTACAGAGCTCTAGCTTGGGAGACAAGAAACCAAGTTTCTTGAGAAGGTTTGGGAACAATGGGAGCAGCAACAACAACGGTTCATCATCATACACTGATCTTCAATCCTACAACACTTTGTTGAAGGAGCCATTGTTGCCAGTGGAGAAGTAAAGTATCATGTAATGTAAGTTACTGTGTATAGTTGTTGCGATTTTGTAAACAACAAAATTTACCTGACATATACTGTTATTATTTTCCTCAATACAGTAATAAAATTAGAGGCTAAGACCATTCAAAAGGCTTGTTAATAATACTGAAGAAAGCTGTCCATATGCGATCCATTATTTTATACAAACAACAAACAAACAAACAAAAAGATAATAGATGATGATACAGCTCCTAAATATCTCCTACCACTCTATAGTTTTAACCTTATTAACAAAAAGTATTAATAAATCATCATGAGAGAGACAAGAGATATAGATAAGATTACATGTTGACGCATAAGGGCTTAAAGAGAGCTCTTTATGTCTTTTGTAATGCACAGATCAGCCCTAATGATCATCAATCTTCCAGATTCAAAACATAATCATACAACTCTGAGATTAGATTCAGCCAGAAGGTTCATCTAGAACGATGTCAGCAGGATCACCGATCCATGGCCGGCCTTCTCTCCAGAGGAATTTTATTCTCAGCTTCCCATTAGCATCAACACCCACAACATGTCCTTTACTAGCATGCGTCTCCATTCCCCAACCCCACCGAGGTGTAACCAGTCCGTTCTTTATCTTAACCTTGTCTCCAATTCCAAACGGTCTTATACGTTCCATTTCCACGGCTTTGCAAAGCCATAGCCTGTCTAGGAAACAGAAAGATACCCACAAGTCTCCATCCTCCATTCTGTGAACAACTCCTATGCTTGAAGGGTTCACTTCTCCCCACTGGTAAGTGGGTGTTGTGATGCTCGGCTTTACCCTGACCCAGTCCCCAATCTTGACCTCTTCTTCTTCTATGGTTTCCACTTCTGATGGGTCTAACATCCATGTTTTAGAGCCGGCTGGTGTGTATATCCTTAGCTTACCATCCGCATCGATCGCTGCTATGGTTCCTACACTCCCGTGGCTATGACCTGACCACCCAAACCTAGGCTGTTTCACTGCCAGTTTGACACGAGTCTTTTGTCCGACTGCAAGCTTCTTTGCTTTCTCTAGATGCGTAAAGGACCCTGTCCATCTCTCTTGCTCTCCACAAAAGGAAACGGATATGGTTCCGTCCCACTCGTCTCCCTCATATCCCACTCCATGGACTACACCAACACTTCC
Organism: Raphanus raphanistrum subsp. raphanistrum; assembly: GCA_019706035.1. Taxonomy (NCBI): domain Eukaryota; kingdom Viridiplantae; phylum Streptophyta; class Magnoliopsida; order Brassicales; family Brassicaceae; genus Raphanus; species Raphanus raphanistrum. Next base: position 2,496,835 of record CM033982.1, on the reverse strand, counting down.
TGATCCAATGGACTTCCAACTAGGAACACCTTCTTTAAGTCTTACCCATTCTCCAACCTCAAACATACGCTCCACTTCTAAATCTGCTGGATCTCCTTTCCACAGCCCAGGTAATCCAAAGAAAGCAACTCTTACCTCTCCATCAGCGTGAACAGTTGTTATGATGCCTCGAGAATCAGGCTTAGCTCCTCTCCATCCCCATCTTGGTTCTGTTAAGCCCTTCTGGAAATGCACAAACTGGCCAGCTTTCAAAGCTGGGATCTTCTCTAAATCTGTGTAATGAGTACTCCATCTTCCTTTCCGGAAACAACAAGCCAGCTCCAAGTAGCCTGCTTCCTGTATGCTATGAACAACGGCAATACTGTCCCTTCCTACACTAAACCAATCATAGCTTGGTCTGCTTCCTAGGCTTGGTTTTGAGCGCACCCAGTCCCCGACTTCAAAACCTGATAGCAGCTCTGCATCTCCAGGTGAGACTTTCCACAACGTCTGTCTACCAGTCACCTGTGCCTACAGGAGAACAAAAAGATTCAACCCTCGATTATGAGATAGCTCCATCAATCTGGGAAATGATACATTTTTAGAAACTTACACTCAGAGTCCCATCCATGTCGATTCTCATAATTTTACCAATAGTTGCTGGAGTCTCATTTGACCATCCAAGTCGTGGTTGAGCTATAGATGGTATCATATGAATCTCTTGCCCCACATGAAACGGTACAACTTTTTCAATATCTGTCACCGAACATGAAAACGGCTTGCTCCTGAAACAGAAAGCTATGCCCACATCACCATCTTCGTCTAAGCTGTGCATCACGCCAACACTGTTTCGAGTAATGTCTTCCCATCCATATTTTGGGGAAGAAACTGACGCCTTCACTCTGACCCAGTCACCAACCTGCTCATAGTACAAAGTCTCAGTGTTAAAAGAATCAAAGGCTCTTGAGATGATGCAAGCAATTTTTTTTCTCATCATTGTGACTGACTCCATGAGAAAACCAGTCTTACCTTGAAATCATCAATCTTTTCCATGTCTGAAGGATCTGCCTGCCACGGTATAGGTCGGTTTGGTATTTCAATTATAAGGAGACCATCATTCTCTATTTCACTAATTTTGCCAACACTGTGGTGAGTCTCACCACCCCAAGCATATCGAGGCTCAGCAACTGACCGCTTTACGCACACCCGATCACCAATCTATAAATATAAAGAAAATTGTTGGCACTAAACTTCTCATATGAAGTAAGAACTCTTTGTAATTAAATCTAATCAAGTACATTACCCTAAAGGGAGTAGCAGGTTCAACTTCTTCGGGCTCACAGTGCCAGGGATTTGGAAGATAACTTAGCTCCTACGAGGAGGCTGCTATCTGGCCTCACACAATAAACAATCCCCATACTCCCTGGGACAACAGATCCAAAACCATGTTTTGCTGAAGTCAGGTTCTGACGGATACGGACCCAGTCCCCAACTTTGAACTCTTCCACACGTTCCATTTCAGCAGGATCAGCTTTCCAGCCTCGAGATGCTCCAGGAAACCCAACTCGTAAGATCCCATCCTCATCAACACATAAAACAGTACCGACACTATCACGTGACTGGCCACGCCAACCAAACCTAAAACAATACCAATCAACACCATATAAATTGTCAATTCAGTAACTGAATTATTTCATAATTCCTAACAGCTTTTGTAGCATCTTTACAAGTCAGAGAAAAATTCACAGTGGATAGCACTCACAAACCTTGGCTCTTTAACGTCATTTCTGAGTCTTACATGCTGGCCCCTGTCCAACGGAATCAACTTAACAACTTCACTTGCCAGCACACGAGCTTCACCAGAACAAAATGCGACAATCATGTCCTCCTTCTCAAGAATGGTTTGCACAAACCCAACACTCTTAGGCTTAGCACCTTGCCATCCATGTAAGGGTGCTGTTATGCCTCTCTTGAACTTCACCCAATCCCCTATCTCATAGCTGACAATTTGAAACCAGCGAGTCAGTTAACTGTAGTAAAGGTGCATATCAGCAGAAAGATTTCAGCGGAAGTCCTCACATTGTAGGTGATAGATGAACTCCCCTTTTTAAAAGTGCCTCCATTAGATCCTCTGAAATCCATTCCCTCGGAAGGGCTTCTAAGAAGTCACGTACTGTCTTGCCACTGTTATTCAATAATTATATAAACTATGATTGTGGAAGGAAAAGGTAATTACAATTCAAAATACTAGCTTCTGAAGTAAAATTTTGTGTAATATATTCTTCATTTCAACTATTTAATATTTACAATAGCATCAAATTAGCGCTTGCCTGTGGTTTCTGACATCCACAGCAGCATCAGGTCTCCTAAGCATCACAATTAACCAATCAAGGTTTTCACGTATCATCTTTGCTGCATCTGCTGCTATATGGAATGCGTTGTCTCCTTCATCATCCTTATAATAAAATGAAAACAGAAGAAGACAAGTCAGGTGACAAAGTATATACAACACTTATTGAAAACTAGCTCTGACTGCATGAGGACCTTAATCAATGTTGAACCTACAAACATCAGATGCACTTTGCCACTACTTATGCAAAGAACATACTTTCCGTACCATGTTATTCATATCAAACGCTTACTTACAATAAACTGGTCATCATTATACATCAATAAGAAACGAGACCCAAAGAACTATTTGCATTTATATCAACAATTCAACATTCTCATGCGGCTTGACTAGAGATTTAAGCACTAGCATATTGGTCGCTTAGCCTCTCTATGACTAAAGACCTAAGATAATATTACCTGTATGTTGCAGTCCGAGCCAGACTCTAGAAGTAGGCTAACACAGGCGTTCGCCCCTCTGGCCAAAGCCATGTGAAGGGGAATTGTATTGTGAACATTCCGGATGTTAGCATTCACACCAGCATCTAGAATGACCTATTCAAATTAGAAAAATGTGGTCGGCTGTAAGACACAATATAAATGAAAGATATGAGTTAAATTTACGAAAGTCTATCAACACTGAAGATGATACTCTTTGTCAATTCCCTCAAAACTACCACTATAATTTCGATTCACACCATACTGCTATCTACTTCACTGGATAGGGACTTCGATTTATGAAACGTATGGTGATCCGCAACATATCTATCAACACTGACAAAATATAATACTACTCTTCCTCTTTGAAACATAAATTTTAATACGTTCTCGGTAGGAAAGCATCTTACTCTCACAAGTTCCAGATTGTTAGCCATCGCAGCAGTATGCAACGCTGTTCGCCCATGCTGAGCATCTTGCGCAGTTGGATCTGCCCCAGCCGCAAGCAATATTTGAACTAGCTCTCTACCTTCTGCAGCAGCACACATGCTAAGTAAACTGAATAACTGATATACATAACAAATAACATAAAGACATAGCATTCAATAAATTCAAACTCGACACGACACAGTTGTGAGAAATAGCAGGAATAACATCCTTTTCCGTACTGTATTAAACAAATAGTTTGAAATGGAGCTTCAAAACATTCTAATCATTTAGTGGTGAGAGTAACCATCGTGTCTAACCAATAAAAGATAAGCTTCGTAGAGGCCCACACACAAAATACCAGATATTCATAACAATACAAAAGTCTAAATTGCTAGCAATGGCACTGCAAAAAGGCACAGGACTCGAGTAGACAACAGAAAAACTCGTCATACTTATATGAAGCAATTACTTAACAAAAGATACTATAATTCATTCATTACCCTTTTCATGATCCTTCCTTATAGCAGCAGCCATACATAGAGCAGTGCCAACTGGACTTGGGATAGTTTATTGCCTGAGAAATTTCTTCTGGGCTGGAAACTTCCACCCATCGCTTGATAACAGCAACATTCCATGTTGATACACACATATGTAACGGTCTGAAACAAAAAAAGTATAAAAATCTAAAGCATAAACAATGGAAACATAGGTTTACAAATGGAATATGTTTTCCTAAGGAAAAATGGAAGCGTTGCGTAGCATATACGAGTTCAGTTATGTACTTACGTCAGGCCCTTTGCATTTGAAACGGCCATTGATCTAGATCCCCCATTTTCCAATATAACAATGGCGCAATCTGTGTACTTCTTGGTAACAGCTCGATGAAGTACAGTTTCACCTTCATCATCCACTGCATTTGGATCAGCTCCAGCTACCAGCAATTCCTAATAATAGTATAAGCGGAGGGAAACCATTAACAAGACTAGCCTAGGTTCCAATATATTATATACTCCAGATAAGTGGAACATTTGTGAACATGTGGTGGAAGCTTTTAGAGTGATAGATAACTTCCTCGGGAGCAGAGACTTACACGCATACAATCAGGTTGGCCATGGTACGAACAAACATGAGCAACAGATGGACCTGATCCTTCCCGCAGTCTAGACCTAACATTAGCCCCTTTTTTTATGAGAACATGAACACATTGTGGAGATCCAGCTGCCAAAGCAAATACAAGAGGAGGATCCCCATCTTTGTCCACAATATCTACATTTGCCTCCCCATACTCCAGTATAGCCTCCACAAGCTCGACACTGCCACGTCCTGCAAGCTAAGTGGAGAGCAGATTGACCGTCAGCGTTTTGCGCTTCTAATAGAAACCTCACAGAGCTTCCACCGCTTCCAGTTGCAGCCTTTGCTAGTATATTCCTACTCCAAAACAAAAAATCAAACCAGTGTAGTTGAGAAAAGGTTGTTTATAGCTACCCAAAACAAAAGGATTAGCTAAAGATTCGTTACAGATACCAACCTTACACCCTCAGAGTCTCCTTCCAAAACAACCCGATGTAGGTTGATAGGGTTATCTGGTAAGACCACCATGTTACTCGCGCGAGTTTCTTCTACAACATTTACTCCACACACTTTGATAAACCCACTACATCATACACGATTTGTAAAATTATTAGGCGAATGAATATAGGCATAATGAGAGGCATTGATGATATATCAATTCATGATTTTTTAGCTCAAGTGAAAGGGAATTCTTTGCTGAGAAGCAATAATACCAAGAGTCAGTCAATGTTTACAGGTAATCTTAGAGATTCATAACTCTTACTTATCAGGGCTTGCTGAAGGGCTACGTGGTATCTCTTGCAAATGACGAAGAAAGGTAGCAAGCATTGCATTAAACGTTGGTCTTTTCGACGGCTTAAACTGAAGACATTCACCAATCATCTTCCACAACTCTCGAGGAATCCCCACTCCCACTATACGTTCATACTGTGGTGGTACTTTCCGAGCTTTCACAACAGCTTGAAAAATCTCTTCTCTACTAAGACCATCCCACCTGCAAAGATTCAAGGAATAGTTACAGCACAAAGGCGGACACAAAACATACAAAAGTGAATTAATCTGCAGAAGGAAGAAAGCTTTCACGTACGGTGTGGAGCCAGTGCACATCTCAACCAACGTGCAACCAAAACTCCAGGCATCTGACTCGGGAGATACACCACTCGCATCCTCCCAAAACAGTTTTTTCACTGGCCCCCAAGCCTCCGGCGCTGTGTAGTGTGGACTGAGCGTTACACAGTCCGTGCTGCACTGGAGTGACTTTCGAGGAATCAAACTCCGTTCTAGTTTTCTGCCACGTTGGCTTCTTTAAAATGGGAGCGAGGCCATAATCAGAAACCACGGCGTTGCCACTTGCGTCCAAGCAGAAGATTAGAAGGTTTTATATTCATACATATAACACCTGCTGCGTGGAGCTCTGCTACTCCTCTAGCAACATCCGCCCCATATCTACACTTGGTTAAAAAAAAATTAATATCACACAACAAGAGCAATGAAATAATACATAGATTGGTTAAACTTCAAGTTCAAAATAATACAGAGACATTCATTCACTCATTTGTTCTTTCATTTAGCAGTTCCTAAATGATAATTTTCAGTTAAAAAGCAGAAAATGGGAAGAAAGACAAACAAGTGAACTAATAGTAAACTTTCACTGATCTGACAAAGAGAGATGACAACTAGTTCAATTTTTCTCCTAATTTTGAAACTAAAGCTATCTTAGCAGTTGCCTAAAAGGGTAAAAGTTGCATTTTTTCACTAGAATGATCGAAATTTTGAAACTTTATGCAAATTAATGATGCATAAAAGCAAAAAAAAAAAGAATTGAACCTTAGGATCTGCTCTAAAGTGAGCCTCCCTTCATTACGTTCCATCTCAGACTGAACAGAACCAAAGCACCTATCCATCAACAGACACAAAGATCCATCCATCTTGACAACCCCATGGAAAGTACAAACATTCCTACACCACATTGAAGCCTTCCTCAAACCCTCCAGCTGTCCCTGAATCCAATCCACATCCATCTCCTCCGTCAAACACACCTTCTTCACCGCCACAGCGGTGCTTACACCTCCTCCCCGCAACCGTCGCGTCCCACATCTCAACACCTCCTCCTCCTTCCTCCTCCTCCCCAATCCGCTTCGCAAGCTTCACCTCCGGGTGAGCTCCCACCTCAATCACAGGCCCACACGAGCCCTTACCATCACCACCACGGGAGCTAGAAGAAGCACCGTAACAATCATCAGCTCCGTCTTCGTCTTCGTCGTCTTCGTCATCGGAATCAGTGTAATCGCAATCGAAGTCCCCGCCGCCGCCGCCGCCGGCGGTGATGAGGGCGAGCATGGCGAAGTTCTTCCTGAGGCCCTGGACGGAGTTACCGACGATCGACACGTGGCGGCAGCGGGGGCAGGGGAGGGAGGTGTCGGAGGAGGAGGAGAACATCTTGGAGAGGCAGTCTTTGCAGAAGCCGTGTCCGCATTGGAGGAGGAGAGGGACTCTCTCCTCCTCGTTGTACCTCGTGTGGCACACGGAACAGCACGGGACCTTCATCTTCTTCGCCGCCCCGACCATTTAGAGAAAAGCCCTAAAAATAATAATCGGGAAGATCAGAGAGAGAGAGAGAGAGAGAGAGTAGAAGGAAGTGTGAAAAATCTCAATCACTTTGAAGAGAGAGAGAGAGAGAGAGTTACTTTAGAACATAACGACAACAAGGAAACAAATTAAAAAAAAAATCTAGTGAGTTTGGATCCAGATCAAGAAGAAGAAGAGAGGAGCAGATCCATGGAGTAGTAGTAGGAAGAAAAGGTAGATCAACAATTGCTGAGAAACCAGACACGTTGAAGAAACAACAAAAAAATAATAATGTAAGAGAATGTGAAAAAAAGGTTCTTCTTCAAGGTTTTATACTATAATTAATGCTCAAGATAATTATTTATTTACTGTTGGATGATGATTTTTGTTTTTTTTTATTATTTACTGTAGGGTGATTGCTTCTTTTTTTTAAAGAAAATGGTTTAGGCTCGTCGGTTTAGGTTTGACGGGTTGGTGGTGCCTTTGGTGGTGGGCAGAACCCATTTTTTGACTAAAAATTGTCAACCATCTGGTTTTTTATATGAACCAATATTAACCGTAAGGTTTTATAGTTTTAAAATGGGCCTTCATTACGATTAAAGTTGGCTTTAGTCAACAACTAAATGGGTTTTTGGTCCACGAGCAGTTTGCTTTATTGGTGGATCCGGTCATGGCCTTGGACAAGCAGTTCATACTAGCAGAATCAAAGGACTACGAAGTGAGTGAAGGCTGTCATTCGTTTCTGCAACTTGCAATCTCATCCAAGTGCAGAGAGTACCATGATGAAGTACTTGCGTTCACTCTTCACTAGAGAAACAAGTCTTTGCAGAAGCTCGAGAGACTTACCACCTCATAGCTCAGGGAGTGGTTGAGTCTATCCTTCTCTAAAGTGCATCTTAACAAGACCCATCTAATAACAACTTGCTGCTCGACTCATAAACAAACAAACCAAAAAGGAAGATTGAGTTACATTCTCTGATATTGTTACAGCATACTTAACTACTCTCATCTTCCAGCTTCTTGACATAAGCCTTGAGCACCACATGATAACCTCAACAGCTGGTGCTTGTAAAGTAGATACGAGATTAATAGCCGGAGTTTGCAGAGCTCCGAGCATCTTAGGTAGACCTCAGCGCTTAGAACTTACCTTCAAAGACAGCCCCAGCAAAGTCATTGTCTTGACGCTTACGTTCCTTTTGGAAACTCCGGTAAGGTTTTAATTATAGCAGGAAGGGAGGATACATACAGTGTCTCTCTCCTTTTTTTTTAATTTATTAAACGAAAAAAGGTATAAAAGGATTGACTAACGGAACTAGTAACTCCGTCTAGTTGCAGTTGACTGTCGTTTAGTTTTGACCGTCTGGTTATCACATTATTCAATCTTTCAGCATCTAACTATCACCTAACCATTTCTTGAACATTGTCTCAAACCAGATTCCACAATTTACTCGTGTTCATCATTTAACTGAAAGAAAAGAAGTAACAGGAAAAAAAAACTCGTCATTTAGCAAAATAAGCTGTATGGGTTCGTTGTCCTTTCTATGGTTTGTGCCTTGTGGATTTGAGTTAGAGAGTGTCCCAGTTAGGGATATTTGCTGTAGCTTCATTCACCATCTTCACTAGAGTCTCCTGCATCACCAAAAACACAACACACAGATGCATTTAGGCAAGTTATTCACAGTTTGACGACAGGTACCATGAGTAAGAAATCTTAAAACTCCTAAAGATATTGGAAACTACTTAAACGGACTTATGCATTATATATATAATTCTTGGAAGTTGACAAACTAAACTACACCAGACTTATGATAAGTATCTTCGTATGATGTTACTATATAGTCTCTCAATGGACATGATACGGATAAATTCCCGTATGAGCTATAGATGAGCCTTACAGCAGTATCTCGTTGTATAGAGGATTATAGATCAAGTGGTAAGTAGATAACATACCACACTTTCTGGAACACCGGGAGGCGGCATGGAAATGTTTCTCGGAGGAGGACGTCGCAGATGTGATCTCTTATCGAAACGCCACTCCCCTATTTTTCCATATGTCAGCTCACCCTGTATATCACAGTCGGTAATGAAATTCTATTAGAATACATAGCAAGCTGATATATAAGTAAAACTAACATGGATCTTGTATAAGGTGCGACAAAACTTAGTACAGTTTCAAGAGCGTCAAATAAGAAAAGTAACATGTGAAATGCTATTGTCTAATTTATCTTCCAGGAATAGAATTTAAAAAATCGTCTCAAAATCACCTTCATGTTGTAGTCGCATCCATAAGTGTAATGGATGATAAACTTCCCCTCGGTAGACAAATCCCATGGAGGCTGAAAAGTATGGTGAGAGCACTTAGGAATAATACCGAGTAAAGAAAAGGGTTGTGTAACTTTCACAAAGCACTTCGACACTGAAAAGGATATAATTAACAGTGATCAATCAGTACACCGGTCGATTCTTACCTGAAGCATGAAATCCTTCCGAAGTATGTGCCGCACCCCATGCAGAGCAGATGCAACTGCGTAACCGTACCTTTATAAAACAGAAAATATAAGAGGCAGCCTATCTCAGTAAACAACGATGTGATTCAAAAGGCTATAGGAGTCTATTTGTGAGTAGAAAAAGTTTGTTTCAGTACTAACATTTCCAACACCCATCCAAATGCCTTATCAGTATCTGGATCGTTTTTCATTGTCAAGGACACATTCATCCATGTAGGAGCAATCTTTTCAAGTGATTCCTGCATAGGAAAAGTAACTGCATGTCAACCACCAATTCTACTGAAAAATAAAGAGGAAACAACATATTTTTGAAAACCAACATAAATCACATTAGCACACACAGGTAATTAAATCTCACCTTGCTTATAATAACAGGAGAATTGCCAATGGGGTCGATATTTGACACTGGTCCCATCTCCACAGGATAATACTTTCTGACTATGTTCTCATACTTTTCAGGCGTGATATAGAAAAACGGAAAAGCAGCCGGGTATCCTCCAACAGCCAAATTAGGAAGAGGGTTAACAAATACATGATCAGGCTCTGCCATCAGCACATAGCTGCACCATAATTAACAACCAAGAAATTATAGCAAAACAGTAAAAAAAAGTGTCTTGGTAGGGAAGTGAAACATGGCTTACTCTTCCTCGATGGTAGCTCTTTCAAGCCACTGCACAAACGCCCACGGTCTATTCAACACAACATACCCCTAAAACACACACACAAAAGAGTCAACACAACAAGAAAAAAAAACTCTAAACCAAGTGAAAGAAGAAGGGAAACAAAATTGTTCTTCTCACCCTATCAAGACCTTGGGGAAGAGGATCAACGACAAAAGTCGGTATCTCATCCATCAAGCTATCACGATTACCAGAATGCAAAATGCGAGTAAACCCTCCCATGTCAGAACCAGGAAGAGCTTTCTTCTGCTTATACCAATAATACATAATACGGCACTGCCACTTGTTGTAAGGAGCGTCCGTAGCTGTCAAGGCAACATGAAAAGGCGCCGGTGTAGAAGCAGCCTTGGTCTTTCCGTTAGGCATCTGAACGACAGGATCTAGAAGCGGACTACTCACACTAGATCTATTGTGGACTATAAGGGTCAGAAGATTGTATGTGACAACGAAGAAACCGAAACCTAACAGAAACAGAAGCAGACGACGATGCTTTTCCCATTGTTTGTTGTTTATATCATATGGATCAAAAACTAAAATAAAAATACAAAGCAGTTGCTCAGATATTGGTGGGACCCCCTCCTCCTCTTCCTCCACTCACAAACTCATTCCTGCATATACAGTGAAAATGAATTTAATATCAAATCGTTTAGAAGCAAAGCTAAATTGAGAACCTAAGTTAAGATCCGTGGGCGCTTGATACAATTAATATATGATAATTACTTATATATTTTTCTTAATCAATTTGGGAGCTAGATGATATAATAGAGGCTCGCTCTGGATCCAGCCATCAAAAACTAATTTAGAAAATCAATCGGGGAAGTGAGTATACAATTGATTTGACCTAATCAATTTCTAACAGAAGACAATCATCAATTATCATCCACTATTAACTGTATATACTATAAGATCTGAAAGAGCAGAAACCCTAGACTAGCGAATTTGGGAGTAAGAGCGTGGAGGAGCTTACAGATTCGAAGATGGATGGAAGTCGCCGGAGAAGAGAATGATGAGAGAGATCGGAGGAGTGATTTTTAATGGGGAGAGGAGTTGACTAACGGAGCCATCACTAACGATTTTTATTCTAACACCGACTACACATATGACAAAAATGGTGTTAGGATCGTGCCAATGAAAACAGAGAGGGAAAAATAAAAAGAAAACAATTATTTGTTACAGGAAGGTGCAGTGTTTGTGGAAGCACATCTTTGAAAAGAAAAAAAATAACTTAGAAGTTAGAACAATGAATAAAAATTCATCAACATTAAATTTTTTTCCTTTTTTTGAACATTTAGCTGGAGAAAATGAGAAAGATATTTACAGTAAAGTTTACTGTCCAAGGAGGAGTAGTTATTACCAGATGGAAAATATGGTTTAAATATAGCGTGTGATTTGGTCTGATTTGTACTCGTCTCTGTCTTCACGTCTCAATGTGCTTTTGGAAACGTGCTCCTCGCTATTGTGCCCGTCAGTATCTGCTGCAGCTTTCAGTTGACGCTATTCTCTGAAAAGTATACGTTACAAACTCGATTTGACACAACTCTTCTTTCTTCTATTCCTGGCATATTTTTCTCAAAGATTAACACGTAATCTAGGAATCATGAACTAAGCGACGAATCTAGTGATTGAAATGTTGTCATGTTGATTACGTTAAGATTAATCACTATTCAGTAGGTACCAAAGCTTCAAATATATACAAATACAACCACCGAATCACCGAGTTAAAACTATATATTATTAGTCTTCACATGACGTTTCTTTATGCAACTCAAGCACACAATATAATACTTATTTCGAAGGTTCAAATGCATTTAAACATAAACAAAGAAAAAATCATAACTGTAAAATTAGTTCGGAGTCAAGATCTCCAGCACATACAAAACTTATTTCGAAATGATAAAACTTTTCCCATGCTACTCTCTAGTTTTATGGCAAAAGGATTCATCAACATCTTGATCTTTTTTAAAAGTCTGAAACTGCAAATAAATCGAAATGAAAAGAAGAAAAAATTAAAGCCAAAGCTTTATGGTTGGTGGCGACTGGTGATTAGCATTACTTAACCAGATCCTGATCCGTACTTCTTTCCGAGAAGAAGTAACTGCAGCTTGTCGTATCCAGAGAGCACACCAGCACCTGCAATGGCACGAAGGATGTTGGCACCAGCACCCTTGAAAGAGTGACTTGGGTCCTTCCTTCTTGAGGATCTGCTGGAAGGCATCCATCGAACTCTTGTACTTCACGGCCTCACCTGACGTCATCATCATTCTTCTACGGACAGTGTCGAATGGGGTATGATGCAAGACCTGCACCGTTGGTGATGAGCCATCCAAGGGCAAAGCTAGCGAAGAAGCTGTCCTGAAATTTCCAAGAAAGGAAAGACAGATAACAACATTAGAAACAAACAATGCAATGCAGTATTGGGTTTCTATATTGGTCAATTTAGGGATCAAATAAAACAAACCTGGAGGTCAGCAGGGAGAAGAGGCTTCAAAGAGTCGTACAGATCCAAAGTAGAGACCACGGTAGACAATGATACCAACACAGGAGATGTTGAATCCACGGTAAAGTCCAGCGATACCATCAGACTTGAGGGTCTTCTTGTAGACATCAACAAGTCCATTGAACTGCCTTTCACCTCCCTTCTTGGCTGCCTTAGAGTCATTGGCGAGACGGGTACGTGCGTAGTCAAGAGAGTACACAAAGAGAAGCGAAGAGGCACCAGCAGCACCTCCAGATCCCAAGTTACCAGCAAACCACTTCCAGTAACCATCCCTGTCTTTCTTGAAGTTGAAAAGCCTCTTGAAGTAATCTTTGAAGGCAAAGTTCAAGGCCTACAAAAGTGAGAGAGTATAATCAGTAACCAAAGCATCATCAAGTAATAGAGCAAAGATGTAATCAAACCTGAGTGGGGAAGTAACGGATAACGTTAGCAGTGTTTCCTCTCCACAAAGAACCAAAACCCTCATCCTTAATAGTCCTGCCGAAACAGTCACCAATACCCTTGTAAGGCTCAGAGAGCCTTACCAGCCTTGAGCATCTCGTCCTGGTTCTGAATCAAAAGCTTGACACGCTCGATGGGAGCAGCAGCGGTCTTGGACACAGCGGCGGAAACACCACCCATGAGGAAAATCAATAGCAAAGCTAGAGAATCCTTTCTCTGCTGGATGCCTGGACAAAGACGGGAGAAGTAGTCGCCACAATCCTGGATGTGGTGGCGCCGGCGAGAGGATACTGGAACGCAGCGTTTGAGTAGTTTCCGTACGCCGCACGCCTTTGGTACATAGCAGGGCTCTGGAGAGCAGAAGCGTAACCGTGAATGTCCTGAGACACACCCGAACGCATGATTTGGCCTGTTGCCTTCTGGAACTGAGTCTGCTCAACCATTTTGACCTCTGCAAAAAAAAATCAATACTCAGTGAAACAGTTTGACACGTCATTAGAGATCTAGTGCTATATTATAATGAATTTTATCAATATGATAAAAATATCATAATGTATCAACAGATCCATAAATTAGTAACAAAATGGCAACAGAGACGAATCATTTCTAGATCTAAACAAGCAGATCGAAGAATCATAATTCAGATCTACTCTAACGAAACATTCACACTCAACATGGGATCTATATTCAAATCAATCGGAAAATACTCAACTTGTTGATTTATAATAAAAGCAGATCGATAAAGTCAGATGAACAAAACGGGAGAGACGACGAGATATAAAGCGTAGCAGAGATGTAAAAAACTTACGGAAAGGAAGAGATGGCAAGGAGAAACTCAAGGAACGGAGATTCTTCGCCCTTTATTGTAGGAGCTGAGCGAAGAAGAAGAGAGACGAGAGAAGTTTCTATGGTGGCGAAGAGTGCCTTTTTATTGGCTCGAGAAATAGGGCCGCATGTTGTGATTAGAAATGATCGTGTGTGACGCTCCCCATACGAGCTCAGAAACGGTTAGGTCCGTTAGATCATCCTGATTAAAATACGGAAGGATTTTAAGCCGTTGATGATGGTTACTATGGGAAATAATAGTTTTCTATGGAAATGTAAGACTATTTTACTGGCCTTTTGTTTAGTGTTGGGCTCTAATGCTTTCGAGTTATGGGCTCCCGTTTATCATCTCTCTTTTTGCCCATGTTTCTAGACTTCAATATAGTAATCGACTTTGGGCACTGTGCCTATATGTGTATATGATCTTCTATATTATGGTCTATCTTCATTGGTTTAGCGTTGGTATGTGTGTGCGGAATTTTTCTTTTTTGATGTGTGCCGGGAAATTACTTTCTTTAGTTCATGTTTTTACTCATGTTTTTATGATATATAAACCCGACCCGGACCCGCGGTTGAACCGATAAACCCAGTGACCCAAGATAAATCTGGTTCGGGTTTTGTGAAAAACCTAAAATTTAAAAACCCGTAAAAACCTGCAAAAACCCACTAAAACCCGAAACTTGGTACCGGTTGAACCATTGGTTAAACCAATAGATAATTTTTATATTTTCTATAAGTTTAATTATTTTTTAGATGCTCTTTTATATTCTAAATTTCCAATTAAAATTAGATCTCTTTCGGGTTTTTTTTTCATCGTTCTTTTTCTACTAGCCTCTACTAATTCTGTATCTTCTGTTTTTTCTTCCTTTTTTTGATTATTTTGTTTATTATAAATATGTATTAAAATCTATTCTAAGTTCTAAGTTATACAATTCTATTATTTGCCGATTAACAAATGATTTTTTTTTTTGTTTTACATGTTTCTAACTTAAATAGTCTAAGCTATTTTTTTATAGTTTGTATATTAAATAAAAATGAAAATATAAAAAAGTAAGTTAAGTATTTTCTAAATATATTTTTAAACATAAGATATATACATATCCAAACATTTAGAAAATATTAACTGTAGTTTCTATATTTTTGTTTTCATAACTAATATATTATTATATAATAAAATTAATTTATTTTTTAACCCGCGGTCGACCCGATGGCCCAGTAACTCGGTAAGTAGTCCGGTTCAGTGTCCGGGTCGGTTTTCAAAACATTATATAATGTGTTTGAATGAGCAATGGATTAGAGTGTTTCAGTATGTTCCAGTGTTATGCATAACTTTCATCATGCACCTGACATTTGTGCAAATTAATGCTGAATTAACCAAGTACAGTACTTTTGGTTAACGTTTGAGATTAAACCAAGTCTTAATTTTTTTTTTAATCTTTTCGGCGGGTAAAAAAATGGTAACGGATTAACCGTAGAACCGGATTATTAAGAACCGAGCTAAAACCGACCGGTGAACCGATCGTTACTTCCTTCCTTCTCGAGGAGTCGAGGGTTTGGCTAGCCGAGACCAAGCAAACCCTAAGTTCCCTAACCTTTCAACTTTCACTTGCTTCTTATCGGCTCACCCCCGACGAGATCCACTCTCGTTGAAAGATAACCCAATACTCTCTGTGGGCAACAATGTACGGAGATTCGATGCAGCAGCAGCAGCAGCAGCTCCCACCGATGCAGAATCAACACCTCGGAGGTCCACCGATGCATCCGCCACCAATGATGCGGCATCCCTCAGCCTCTTCAATCAATATCAATCCCGATTATCACCATCCCGGCTCTGCCCCAAATCCCTTCGACTGTAAGCAGTAGATTCTCGCTTTTTTATTTTCAATTTAGCCCACGGCTACGAGATCTGATCTCTCTTGTTGCAGCACATGTTGACGGTTTTGGGGGGAAACGAATGAGAAAGCATACACAGAGAAAGGCTGTTGATTACACGAGTACCGTTGTGAGATACATTCAGGTAAATGTCACAAGCCACAGAGCCTTATTCACTTGATCAGTATCAATATACTCATAGTTCTTACTTGTACAGTGTGAATTTACTATGTCAATGCTTTTTTTTTGTTCAGGCTCGTACGTGGCAGCGAGACTCAAGGGATATGATTTCTTTGCAACCAACCCCAGCTGCTGCTGTTGATGTTGGCTTTTTTCTTGGATTTATGAAATAGTTTCTTGATCTTAATATCAGTGTTTCACTGGATTTGATTGTTTTGTTTTTCGATGTTTCAGATGCTTCCTCCAGTTGCCTATTCAGATAACCCTTCTACGAGCTTTGCTGCGAAGTTTGTTCACTCATCGCTTAACAAGAACCGTTGTTCAATCAACTGTGTATTGGTATAGCCCTTGAACTGTATTATACTCTGTTTTTGCCATGTTTATCTGTTGAAGAAATCAACTTTATGACAGCTTATTGCGATCATTACTGATTGGTTTTGTTGTATATATATAGTGGACACCTTCAGGAAGACGTCTTATCACTGGCTCCCAAAGTGGGGAGTTTACTCTTTGGAATGGGCAATCTTTCAATTTCGAGATGATTCTTCAGGTTCACTTTTTCAGATTGTGTATTTTAATATCTTTTGGAACTCCTGTTTTGTTTCCTCTGTTGTTTTTGTTTTTTCATGGTATTGACTGTTGAAATTTGTTTGTTATTGACCAGGCACATGATCAACCTATAAGGTCGATGGTATGGAGCCACAATGACATTTGGATGGTTTCTGGTGATGATGGAGGCACACTAAAGTATGTTTTCTCCTTTCAACTTCTAATTTATGCCATGTAAAGGAGAAGCTCAAAATTCTATTTATTCATATTTAGCTTTTGTTGTTATAATGAGGATCATTTGCTTCTTATTTAACAGGTATTGGCAGAGCAATATGAACAATGTGAAAGCCAATAGAACTGCTCACAAGGAATCTATTCGTGATCTAAGGTAAAAAAGTTTGGTATCTAAATCGCATTTAATAAATATCATTTTAAAAATTAACATTGTGTATCAAACAGTTTCTGTAAAACAGATTTGAAGTTCTGTTCGTGTTCTGATGATACAACTGTTAAAGTTTGGGATTTTACCAAGTGCCAAGAAGAAATTACATTAACCGGTAATGTGATTTGAACAGATTAGCTGCAGATAGCGAACTTCTAAGTCTATTGCTCCTTTGTTACTTATTTATAATTCAGTTGAGATGTAATTTAGCTGTGTTATTAGAACTGGATTTACTTTGGTGTCGCCATGTAAAACTCGTGTTCTAGACAAGTTTATATCCGTTTAAAAGCGTGATGCTGTTTTCTAATTTGTATGAATTCTGAGAAGTATTGAAGTGTGACCAAGGGGTTCTTTATATTTTGAACTCAGGCAGGCCATGGTTGGGATGTCAAGTGCGTCGACTGGCACCCCACAAAGTCCCTACTAGTTTCTGGTACATCATTTATAGAATTCTGATTTCAAATAATGCAGTAATTATGGAAAAAGTTGTATTCTTCCAACCTTCTCTCGTTGGCTTATCAAGAGGTTTATAACGGTTTTAATTTGTATATCCAGGTGGAAAAGATCAACTTGTCAAAATCTGGGATGCCAGAACTGCAAGAGAGCTTTGCTCACTGTAATGGTTACAAATTGTATTCTTTATCCTATTAATAATTTCAGGGTCAAAGCTTTGACGAATTTGATCGTTATTCTCACTTTTGCAGTCATGGTCACAAAAACATGGTGCTTAGTGTGAAGTGGAACCAGAATGGCAATTTGCTTTTAACAGCCTCGAAAGATCAACTAATTAAGGTGAGCTCATTTTCTTTTGGTGTGCCCAATGTGTAAACGAGATGTTTTCCTTGCATTTTGTGGAAGCATTTGTATGACACATATGCATGTAATCTGCAGCTGTATGATATAAGGACTATGAAGGAGCTAGAATCCTTTCGTGGGCACAAGAAAGATGTAACATGTAAGCTGTCTAATTTTGTAATGATCATAGCTGCAGAAATTACGTTTCTGTACATTGGCTAGGACTCTAGAGTGTATGCCGTCGAAATATTATTACTGTACACATTCTTTTGCTTGATGTCCCATGACGGTTCTCAACTGCTTTCTTGGACTTTTCTTAGTTTCAACTATTTCTTATCAAAAGTTGTTGACCTCTTTTGAAGCTTTGGCATGGCATCCATCCCATGAAGAATACTTTGTCAGTGGGAGCGTTGATGGATCCATTTGTCATTGGATTGTGGGGTAGGTACTTTTGTGACACAATATGCTCTTATAATTATCCTGTCATTCTGCAGTTGCTTTAAGTCATTTATTAGGATTTGTCAAATCATGTTTCTTGTCTGCATCTTATATCCAGTCATGTCGCATCTGCATGCTAGTAGTATCTTTCTCTACCTTTTATTTTGTGGTTTTGTTTGAGGTGTGTCTAAGTATGAAATTACTCTTAATTTTCAGGCATGAAAACCCGCAGATTGAAATCCCAAATGCTCATGATAACAGTGTTTGGGATCTTGCGTGGCATCCTATTGGATATCTTCTTTGCAGGTAGTACGATAATCTGATGCCAGAGTTCTTTAACAGTATTGTTTTGTGATGCTCTGTAATTAGCACCGGATTTCTGATTTTTCCCTCCTAATATGTGCAGTGGGAGCAACGATCACACAACCAAGTTTTGGTGCAGAAACAGGCCTGGAGATAATCCTCGAGATGCCCTTACTATGCAGAACCAAGGTTTTTATGTGCTCTTGATATCTAATTTTTTAGTAGGCATCATGATGGATAAGTGTATGGGTGGTGTAAATATTATGCCCTTATCCATATGAGTAATTGAGTAAATAGTAAGGATGTTGTGATAGGCTTAACTAGTCGGGCTCGTACTTTTTAGTTGTATTATCGCCAGAAACTAGTGTTTTATTTACTTTTTGTTTATGAACGGAAGTTTGTAGGTTGTAGTGCACTAATTAGTGTAATTTTTTGTATCAGGCTATAATGAACAAGGATTTTGGCAGTCGCATGCCTGATAATTTCCAACCATCTGAGGCATCGCCAACTCCTGGAGCATTTGTTCCTGGGCTGACACGGAATGAGGGGACCATCCCGGGAATCGGGATAGCAATGCCATTTGATGCATCCTCTCAAGGGGAACATAAACAGCCTCTCATGGCTCCTCCGCTGCCACCTGGCCCCCACCCATCGCTTATTGGAAGTGGCCAGCAGCAAGGGTATCAGCAACAACAGCACCACCAAGGTCATCCCCAGCAAATCCCTCCTATGCCCAATATGCCTCACCTTCAGCGACCACCATCGTCTCATATGCCATTGCATCCTCATCCTCATCATCCTCGGCCTATGCAGATGCCTCCTCACGGTCACATGCCACCTTCCTCAATGCCTATGTCTCATCAGATGCCCGGACCAATGGTATGACTCTGAGATCTCTTGTAATTCGACCACTACTTAAGCCTTTCTCTTGTGGCTACCCCATGAGTTAGATCCTCGAGTGACATTTGTATAACCATACTATTCTACTGAAAGATAGATTGATATCGTCACTTGTTCTTGGATCAGGGAACGCATGGCGGCATGAATCCGCAGATGTCGCAAGGCCATTATATGGGTCCTCCTTCTGGAGCATTTCAAGGACCACCAAGCAGTGGTGGACCCCAAATGTATCCCCAAGGACGTGGTTTCAACCGTCCACAGATGATGCCAGGGTACAACAACCCTTTCCAACAGGTCTCTCTAAACACTCTTCTACTGTTATTTAGTATACTCCTTACAGTTTCACATAAATATACGTATAAGACTATAGATGTAAGCTCGTTTAAAACTTACTGGCTAATAGTTTCTAGGGAAAAACTAGATGTTGCAAAGGTAGAGCTCGAAGAGAATGAAAATTCCTGGACTAATCACTTCTCTCTTTATTTTTTCTTTGTGCAGCAGCCTCAACCGCCTTTACCTGGAGGCCCTCCACCAAACACCAATCAACAACATCAGTAGACAAGACCACCGTTGTAACAGTACATATTCTGTTTGTAGACCAATTCTTACAAGGAGTTGGTTCTAAAGATTAGTCAACGCTGTTAAATGGTTTTGCTGTTTATGTTTGATTCTTTTTAGCTGAACAAGTTACTGTAAGGAAGTTTAGTGACTTCACATGTCAAGTAATCCAGCTTGGTTTTCCTTAACAAACTTATTTTATTTCATAGTACTTTTTTTTTCTTTTTCTACATATAGATTTGATTAACGAAATGGCAATATCCCTTGTTTACATTGTCCTTGTGCAATATAATTAAATGAAATTGAGTGACACAGTGTAAGCAAAAAAAAGAAACCAAAGAAGATTTGATGATACACATGCGAGTGTGACCTTCTCAACAAAGAAACACTGGAACGTATGTAGTAAGTATATACAGGGCACAAAATCCCACTCATCATCTCAAGCTGCTCTGCTTGCTCCAGCTAGGCAGAGATCGTTCCGAGTTAATGCTGAGATCGTTTAATAAAGTACCATTATTGCATGATTTCAAAGGGCCTATGCTGAATCCCCCTTAACCCTGGAGATCCTTTGCTGGTATGCACTCGCCCTATTGTTATTGCCATTGCTATTCCCAACTCTCACTTTGCTGGGTGCTTCACTCATCACCGAAGTCGTCAGGCATAGCTTGTTCTTATACGGCGAGTAACTCTCTGACTGCGTGTCGAAACTTCTCGGTCTTATCCTCGGTGAGCTCAGTGATCTTGACTTTGCCTTTGCTGACTCTGTTGCAACCATGTAAGTTGGTGTAGTGACGGTAGGTGACAGGAGCCACAGGGTTTTGTGGTTCCTCTTCACTTATTGAAGCTTGTCTTCTATGATTACTAGTCACCAATCTTCTTGGCGATGAGTTTCTTGGTGTTTTATTCATAGTTTCGTCTTTAGGCTTTGTTCTTCAAGGACAAGTCCAGATCTTCTAGCTCCTTGCTCTTGGTTCGTTGAGTGTCTACCCATTCGTCTAACCAGTACTTCCACTTGGTGTTACTCCGTTTCTGGTATGACTCCGCAGATTTCTGAAGTTCGTTTCACAAATGAAAACAGTTTTTTTTCAGGTGACATTATGAAACTTGTAACGCAATCAAAAACCACCAAAGCTGTATAGACTAAGAAGAATACCCGGTGAGTGACTGCATATTCTTTGATCCTTTCTCTTCTTAACGCAGCTTCTCTCTTGCTCATCACCACAGCTTTGGCCTCTTCCTTTGTTAATAGACTATCGTCCCATCTCTTCTGACCGTTTGTGTCCACCTGATAACATCATTAAGTCTTAACTACTAGTACATTACTACTGCACCATTTTTAATATTAGATTACCTACCTTGAGTATGTTCTCGCTGAACATGTGGCTCTCTTCGTAATCTCTGTGAGGTCCTCTGGGGATTTGTGCTCTCTTGCCGTAGACCTGTGACTGAATGTTCACAACGGATTGCAAGCATTTTAGTGTAGTCATTGCTTGGCGTCTCACTGCACGACCTCTGATGTAAGCTTGGAGCTTTACTATTCCCTTCAACGCACGTAGAGCTTTCCTTGCCTGATAATAATGAAGTTAACACAATTACATCAACTACAGTACTAGACTAACACAAGGCTAACTCTAGTTCCAGAGCAGTTAAGACAACTGCATCAACTACAGTACAAGACTAACACACAAGGCTATCCGTGAGATAAAAGGGAACAGAATCTTACAAGATGACCACGAAAAGCTGTCTGAATCCGAGTAGCAGCAAGAGCTTCTTCCTCTCTATTTAGAAACAGTTGATACTGGGCTACCAGGTGAGCAGTAGTCTCCGGGGATGTTGAACCTTCTAACTTCTCTATGGAATCAAACTTTTGACTAGAAGATACTTGGCTGACCTCACCAACATCTGACAAGCTTTCCTCCTTCTGTTCCTCGTGAGACTCGTTTCTTGTCCCGTTCTCAGGTGGTGGTGCTGTGATGGTAAGGTAATCTTTTTCTCACCTTGAGTTTCCAAAATGTCCATCTTCTTCTCTTCTCTTTCTGCATATAAATTAATACATAAACAAAAGAATGAAACAAGAAGTATCCAAAACTCTCTCATCACCAGCAGAAGAAATGAGATCTCTTCTTTACCTTTTCTGAGTTAGCTTCTGAAATAAAAACCCTTTTCAATAGAGTGAATAATCCCTTCTTATTTGTCATTGTTGCACAACCATCAGCTTGATGTATTGCTCTGAGAATAGCCAAACCAAATCTGAACCAAATTATTCAAAACAATGAGCAAATCAAATCAACATATTCCAGATCAATACTCTAGAATAGTTTGATTCTAGGAAAAATAAAAGCAGGAAATCTTTCATGAAAACTCATAAAGATCTACCTAGAAAATTGAAGTCTTGTCTCCAAGATTTGAAACAAAGCATTTAAGAAAAGAAAAGAGAAACAAAACTTACTTGGTCAAACTGGTGGTGTCAAAGGTTTATCAAAAGATGATTATAGGTAAACTAAAATTTGCAGAAAATCAACAGAACGCAGATTCAGACAGGGGCCATTTGTTCAGACAGCGAAGATGGATGACTGTTCATCACAAATGATGTAATATGAACAGACAAGAGGAAGGTTGTTCTCTTCTCACCACTGTGCCGACAAGGTAACGTGACACTTCAATTTTTTCACTCGAAATTATTGTTTTACCCCTCCCACTTCCTCCCATACTCCCTCCTCTAATCCCTTGTTCCCATCATGTATTTATTAAAATGCTGAAAAGCTGTTTTGAGATCTGCTTCATCGCTATCAAGTTTGTCCTTAACTGTCAATCACAAGTTCTATATAAATATCCTCTGACAGTTACTGACTAGGACACAACTGCTTTATAGATGTTAAAGATGAGATTAGCGACCAACCTTGAATAGCTAAGCATACTTAACTAACTTTGGTATATTAAGTGAGAACCAAATCAAGACCATTATGTTTCTCTTAATAACTAATCTTCCTCCTTTTGTGTCTTTGACAGTACTTCTATGTTAAGTCAAATTTGAAGGCTTATTTGTGTTAATAATTAGGTGTATATGATGGTGAAACGTAATAAAATGGTCAAATGAAGCTGACAACGCACTGCATGTTTGTTCACATGGCTACCAAACAAATGATCCAACTGGTATCGCTCTCAATAGACTTCTTCTGCACAACCTAAAATGTAACCGCATCTTTCTATAAATAATTATTTATATTTTCTTTTAGTAATACACAAAAGGAAAATAAAAATTTATGTAAAGCAGTGACCAGAAGAGTTCCAACGAATTCGAAACAAAGAATGAGTAGAAGTAAATTAAAAAATAACACAAAGACTTCTTCACTGTTTTTTTGTTCTTAAATTACGGGATGGGTATAGTAGCAAGCCCAATAAAATCAAGCGTGAGTAAGTCAAGTAAGGCCCAATAACATAAGCGAGAGGCTAGTGAAGCCCGACTCATTAAGTTACCTTCTTCCTCTGACCAGTCTTCTTCTCTCTCTCTCTATCTCTCTATACTCTCATTTGCTAGGGTTCGAATCAGATTATCTGCAACAACAAAAAAATGGCGTTGGCTGGTCGTATCAGATCCGGGATCTCCTTCTTCAAGACCACCTCCGTCTCACCTGCTAGATCTCACCTCCGTGGAGCGCCGCTCATCCCCGCGGTAATCGCATTCTTTAGCAAAACAAATCTCAAGTCAAATGTTTTTTTTCTTTATGTATAGAATCAATTTTTTTTACAAACAGTAGAGAGTATTGAAACGTCGTAGTTTTCGAGTTTATGTTGTTTCGTATTTTGAAGCTTCCTCCACAGAATGTTATGGATCAATTTTGTTCTTTCGTTATCGCAGTTGAGAGACTACGCAACAGCTTCGGCTCAGAAGACCGCCAATGTTAAGGTAAAGCGTGAGATTATACGTTTAAGTGTAGTCTTTGATTTAGACAGTTGTGTAATGTTGTTGTTCGTTGTTGATGTTGTTCCAGGTGCCTGTGGCTTTAGTTGGTGAATCTGGAAACTTCGCTTCGTGGCTGTACATTGCAGCCTGTGAAAATGAACTCCTTGGAGAAGATCGAGTCTGATCTCTCCGAGCTCGTCGAGGCTATGAAGACGAGCCCTACTTTTCTCGCAGTTCACCAAAGATCCCTCTGTTCCTAGAGAGACGAGGCTCGCTGCTATCGTGGATGTTTGTGATAAAGCCAAGTTCGCAGAACCCACCAAGAACTTCCTCTGTATGTCTTAATTCAGTTCAGTGTTCTTGTTTATGTTTTATGATTTTGAATCAAAAGTTGTTTACTTTTATGTGTGTTTGCTATAACAGCTCTGTTAGCTGAGAACGGGAAGCTGAAGAATTTAGGACGTGATTGTGAAAAAATTCATGCAGTTGACGACATGCACATAGGGGAGATGTCAAGGTTTTGGTTACCACTGTCATGGTAAGCTACTGCTCTCATCTCATACTGTTAGCCGTTGTAAATTTAATTTATGAAAATGTTTTAGGATCAACAGCCGCTTCCACCTGCTGAGGAGAAGGAGCTTGAAGGAGACGCTCCAGGAGATAATTGGAGAAGGGAAGAAAGTAACTGTGGAACAAAAGGTATTATGTGTAAATCTGATTATTGATCGGCCTTGTGAGAGTATTATGAAGCTGGAATAATCTAAATTAAACATGGATGTGCATATTTTGCAGATTGATCCTAGTATCTACGGAGGGCTAATAGTAGAGTTTCAACAAAAGGTGTTGGACATGTCTATTAGGACAAGGGCACAGCAGATGGAGAGGCTCCTCCGTGAGCCTGTTGACTTCACCAACCTTTGAAGACTTTCCCCCTAAAGAAACCTGCTTGCCTGTGATGATGCTACCACCAGTTTACAAATAAATATGACACTCTCCTGAGAAAACGACATACAGATACTTGTGTCCTTTTTTGAACTTTTCCATTTTACAATTGTTGTTTTGCTTCGAAGTAAGCTTTTGAAGACATCAAGTTTCAATTATCTTTGGGTTTACATTTGAGAATAAATGGGCAATTTGGTAAAACGATGAGTCACGAGGACACAAATGCGTTAAGGTGCCACGAAAACAAAACACAAGTGCGATAAGGTGCCACGAGACATATGTAATAAAAACCAAATCGGGTTAATAAATAGTAAAAACCAAATTGATTGACGGTTTCTCGAACAAAGGGACGAACCTTTCTGTTTGCATCGGCCATCATCCTTAACCTTAGAGGATTGAGCAAAGATGCTGCGAGTTGCAGGGAGGAGGCTTTTGTCTGTTCAGCAGAGATCGACAACTGTTACATCCGCCGTCTTTACCCGTGATTATACCATCTCCAATGGTGGTGACTCCTCTTCCACCCATAGATCTGTTCCCTCTGCAGATCTTTCATCTTTCAATTCTTACCACCGGAGCCTTATAAGAGGTCTTCTCACCTTTCTCTTTCTCTGAATCGATTACAATTTTTATTTCAGGTGCTGATTTTAAGATAATTCTTAAAAATCATTTCTTTTTGCCTGTATGAAATGAATCCCATCATGATTGATTTAGATTCTAGTTCTTGCATCTACGTGTTGATTCATGTGTTAAAGGTTCTGACTTCCATGAGCTAGATATATACAAGTCTTCTCCTTTTCTGGAAAAAAAAGAAAGTTATTTCCTTTGTGAAGGAAATGGACATCTGAGTTTATTTATCCGATATGATTTGACCTGTCCTTTGTTTGATGTGAAAAGTTTCTATATTTTATAAAAGTCTGATTCTTTTGTATCAATGTATTCCCTCGGTACTACGAAGTTGGACGTTTATTCCGTCGGTTGGCACATCATTTTTATAACTATGTTCTTGGTTTGGAGGAGCTGAAAGGCATTCTCAGGAACTTGCATAAGTAAAGGAATCTGGAATATAGTTTGGTTTACCAAAAGAGCTATGTTTACAATCTTAGCTTCTGGAGTTTTGTTGCGTTCTGTTCAACTCTGATGCATATCATCTGATCATTGAATTTGTTTTTTTTTTACTAGGGTAGATGTTAGGATTGTGAACCTGCAGCATTCTTATGCCACATGACTCCATTTTTTATGTTTACTTATGTTTTGTCATTTTGGAAGTGTCTGCATTAATGTCAAGTTTAACGTTTTGTTGCTTATATGTATAGAACACTAGAATGAAAATATCGCCGTGGTATGATATATACTAATGTTTCTTGCTATTTTCAGGTTTCTCATCTCAAGTCATTACTCAAGGGAACGACATAGGTTTTGCCTCCGAAGTCCCAGCCACCGTGGAGGCGGTCAAAACACCAAACTCGAAGATTATCTATGATGACCATAACCATGAGCGTTACCCGCCTGGTGACCCTAGCAAGCGTGCCTTCGCGTATTTCGTCCTGTCCGGTGGGAGGTTTGTCTACGCCTCTGTTCTCCGCCTTCTTGTTCTGAAGCTCATTGTCAGCATGTCCGCAACTAAAGACGTCCTTGCCCTCGCATCCCTCGAGGTCGACCTCGGGAGCATCGAACCGGGAACCACTGTGACCGTCAAGTGGCGTGGTAAGCCCGTGTTCATCAGGAGAAGAACGGAGGATGACATCAAGCTTGCCAATAGCGTGGATCTTGGATCTCTGAGAGACCCTCAAGAAGATGCGGTCAGGGTCAAGAATCCGGAATGGTTAGTCGTGGTTGGAGTCTGCACTCACCTGGGGTGCATCCCTCTGCCGAATGCTGGTGACTACGGTGGTTGGTTTTGTCCGTGTCACGGTTCGCATTACGACATCTCTGGAAGGATCAGGAAAGGTCCTGCACCGTATAACCTGGAAGTACCGACCTACAGCTTCTTGGAAGAGAACAAGTTACTCATTGGTTGATGATGATGAATAAAAGCACGACAACAGACTGTGTTCTGTGTCTGAAAGATCCTCATATGTTTTTAAAATATATTTTAATGCTAAAATATTAGCGGTTTTCCTCACACTTTGGTCTCTGCGTCAAGTAAAAGATTGTCTTGGTTCTAGTCAATAATGCTCTACAACACTGTTGTAATTTTGTATTACTTAGCAACTCATCTGGTGATTAACAGTATAACACTGTTCATAAGTCTGTTTATCATTTGAAATCTTTTTTTTTTGGATTTGAATAGTTTTTTGTTGTTGTAGCAAATTTTTACATCCGGTAATTATACTAATTTTAATCAGAACAGTGTTATACTGTTCTGATCAGGCCATGATTTTTTGGTGTTATTTTAAATTTTCATTTATTTTATTTAGTAATCTGCATACAAAGTGTCGTTGTAGTTTTACGTGCGGTAATTATACTAATTTTAATCAGAAATTTTTGTGTTTATCACCCTATATATTTCTGAATATTTGTATAAATTTTTGGTGTTATTTTAATTTTAATTTATTTTATTTAGTAATCTGTATAATTATTAATAAATCATTTTTACAATTTAAAACAAATTTTTAAACAAATATAAATTAAATATATATATATATATATATATATAATGTCATATTAAATAAAAATTATTTTGGAATCTGTTTTGAGAAAAAAAAAACTAAAACCAAAAATATATTCGTAATAAAACAAGTAAATAAAATATTAAATTTGACCTTTTCTATCCGGGAAACTAGTTTTACGGCTCTTCTTCTTCTTCTGTGTTGCATCGAGCCAGCCGTAAGGACTCTGTTCTCTCTCGCTATAGCCAAACCCTAGGCACAGTCCAGCCACCAATCCACTGTTTCGCAGAGATGCTGCGAGTAGCAGGGAGGAGGCTTTTCTCTGTTTCGCAGAGATCTACGAACGCGACCTCCTTCGTCCTCTCCCGAGACCATACCCTCTCCGATGGCGGCGGCGACTCCTCTCTCCCCTCTGCAGATCTTTCACGTTTCGATTTTTACCACCGTAGTAGCCTTGTAAGAGGTCTGCTCGAGATCTTCTCTCTTCCCTCTTAATTGTTGATTTTTTTTTTAGATTTTCATTTCAGGTGTTGATTGAATGAATGCTATCAAAAGCTTCCTCCTTTTTGTTGTTGCTTGAATGATTCAGATTCCTATGTTATCAAGGAATAAACTTTTGAGCTAACAAATGTGTTATCTAGCTTAGGACGGTGCATTATTAGAGAGGTTGATGTACCAAAAGGAATAAACTTTTTGAGCTAACTGATCAGATATGAAATCAGATTTTATCCTTTGTCTACTATGGTTGCTTCTTTCGTGCAGAAAGGAATGGACTTTGTTTGATGAAAGTTAAGCTTCCCCATTATGTAAAAATCTTTGGCCTGCGTTATCCATAGTGTGATTCACACTGGCTTACTTACTGGTCTCCAAAGTTTTTATCTTTGTGTCCATTTATTTCTTCTTTGTTAGAGAGGTGAATGGAATTGTTTTTCTTTTTCTTATGTGATATATACAGCATCTGATAACTGATTTGTTTCCTTGATTAGATTAGTTTAGTTTTCACTGAGTTTGATATTGTTGTGGTAGAGTATTCTCTTGTTGAATCTGTTATGTATGATTCTGCATAGATAGATTCCATTTTTATGTACTTGTTTAATGGTCACATCTTGATAGTTGTACTAGTAGTAGTCCCTTTGCACTGCTTAACTGATTGTAGAACATTTTGACCCCAATTTTGTTTTGATGTTTGCTATTTTCAGGTTTCTCTTCTCAAGTCCTTACTCAAGGAGGAAACGAGATAGGTTTCGGCTCGGAACCTGCCACCGTAGAGGCGGTCAAGACACCTAACTCAAAGATTGTCTACGACGACCATAACCATGAGCGTTACCCGCCTGGTGACCCTAGCAAGCGTGCGTTCGCTTACTTTGTCTTATCAGGCGGGAGGTTTGTGTACGCCTCTGTTCTCCGCCTTCTTGTTCTGAAGCTCATTGTCAGCATGTCCGCAAGTAAAGACGTCCTTGCCTCTTGCATCCCTCGAGGTTGACCTCGGGAGCATCGAACCGGGAACCACTGTGACTGTCAAGTGGCGCTGGGAAGCCTGTCTTCATCAGGAGAAGAACAGAGGATGACATCAAGCTGGCCAATAGCGTGGATCTTGGATCTCTGAGGGATCCGCAGGAAGACTCGGTCAGAGTCAAGAACCCGGAGTGGTTAGTGGTTGTAGGAGTCTGCACTCACCTGGGGTGCATCCCATTTGCCTAATGCTGGTGACTACGGTGGTTGGTTTTGCCCGTGTCACGGTTCGCATTATGACATCTCGGGAAGGATTAGGAAAGGTCCTGCACCGTATAACCTGGAAGGTACCAACCTACAGCTTCTTAGAAGAGAATAAGTTACTCATTGGTTATGATGACGAATAAAAGCAAGACAACAGACTGTTCTCTGTGTCCCAAAGATTCTCATCTGTTTTATTTTTATTTTTAAAATACTCTGGCAATTTACAGCAAGATTGTCTTGGTTTTTTGCTGAATAATAAAAACTTGTTCACATTTATTGTACAAGAAAGATCCGTTGGTATCTCTTAACTCTCTAGATGTCATCATCACAAATTAAAAGGTCTAATGTACAACAAGGAGTTCCATATCATTTTGTCTTGTAAACATTTGACATTTATCTTAACTTCATCGCTTACCTTACTCAGCAATCCATCACCATCATCATATTTACTTGTCCACCCAACTCACCATTCAACAAAACCCCTTCTTTTATACTTTTCTTGTTTTTATCATCTGATCAAACCAAGAAGAAAGACTTTTCATTCTTCCCTGACTCAGAAAAATGGCGTCCGTTTCCAACCTCACCAACCTTACACCAGCCGCCGCCACTTCTGCCGGCTCTAGATCTTCCTCCGTCATACCAAGATCCTTCGTTAACATCCGCAAGATTTCCTCTTCTTCCCATCTTTCTCTTCGTTACAACCAACTGACCAGACATTCCCTCTTGTAAGTATATGCATATATCAACTTAACTGATGCATGTGTTTTTTTGTCTCTGTATAGTCTGCTTCTTGCATCTAAAGTAAAAAGTAAGGTAAAACTTTGTGATAGGATGGTTCAAGAAAAAGCAAGAATCTGATTTTGGTGTATACTATCTTTGCTGGTTTGGTTGATTTTTACAGTGTGAGGTGTTCAGCCTCTGGTGGAAATGGAAGTTCTGCAAAGAGAACTACTCTTCATGATCTATATGAGAAGGAAGGCCAGAGTCCTTGGTATGACAATCTATGCCGTCCTGTAACTGATCTTATCCCCTTCATTGCCCGTGGCGTTCGTGGTGTAACTAGCAACCCTGCGGTAATTTTTTTATAACCATCTCTCTGTCTCCTCTTTTTAGCTTTGTCTTAAAACTCCTTCACCGTGTTAAAAACCTTTTGCAGATCTTCCAAAAAGCCATATCCACTTCAGATGCTTATAATGATCAGTTCAGGTAACTCCTTCACTCTATACTAGTGTGGATGCATATTTTAATGATGCTTTTTTGGTTGTATTAGAATCAGTTTTTTCTTCTTTTTTTATTAGGACTCTTGTGGAGTCTGGAACGCCTATTAAAAAAGCGTACTGGGGGCTTGTGGTGAAGGATATTCAAGATGCTTGCGAGCTTTTCGAGCCAATCTATGACCAGACCGAAGCTGAGGATGGATATGTCTCTGTTGAAGTTTCACCTCTGCTTGCTGATGATACCAAAACGACTGTTCAAGCTGCTAAACTTCTTCACAAGTCTGTGAACCGTCGTAATGTTTATATTAAGATCCCTGCTACTTCTCCATGCATTCCTTCCATCAGGGATGTCATTGCTTCCGGCATAAGTGTCAATGTTACGGTAAGTAACTTCTTGTCCTAAACTGAGTTCTAATCATGAAACTTAAACAGTTCTATTCTTATTATGAAACATCCTTGTTCTGTTGTTATGTTTCAGCTTATATTCTCAATAGCTAGATATGAGGCAGTGATTGATGCATTATTTGGATGGGCTGGAGGCGTCTGGACTTGAGGATCCTCTCAAGAGTTACAAGTGTTGCTTCCTTCTTTGTCAGTAGGGTGGATACACTCGTGGACAAGATGCTTGAGAAGATTGGTACACCAGAAGCTCTAGACCTCCGTGGAAAGGTTAAAAAAGTTTGGTTTATTGCTGCTGTGAATGAGTTTATTATGACACACCTGAGATGTGTTGTTTCTTGCAGGCGGCTGTGGCTCAAGCTGCATTAGCATACCAGCTATACCAGAAAAAGTTCTCAGGCCCAAGATGGGAAGCTCTGGTGAAGAAAGGTGCCAAGAAGCAGAGGCTTCTCTGGGCATCGACAAGTGTTAAGAACCCAGCTTACTCTGACACCTTATATGTTGCTCCTCTCATTGGACCTGACACTGTGAGGAGTCATCTTTTTGTTTGCAGTCTCTTGTTTCACTTGCCCACTTGTTGTGAACAAGTGTTTCTATTGTTTTTGTTTGGGTTTTTAGGTGTCAACCATGCCTGACCAAGCCCTTGAAGCATTCATTGATCATGGAATCGTGAAGAGGACGATAGATGCGAATGTGTCGGAAGCGGAAGGGGTTTACAGTGCGCTAGAGAAGCTGAGAATAGACTGGAACAAGGTGGGTGAACAGTTGGAAGAAGAGGGTGTAGACTCGTTCAAGAAGAGTTTCGAGAGTCTGCTCGGTACACTTCAAGACAAGGCCAACACTCTCAAACTAGCCAGCCATTGAAGATAACTTAAGTTACACGCTTCTCCAAATACTATCTTTCCTTGAGATGTTATATGGTCTTTGCTTTATGCTCACAATATAAACTCTTTATCTTATTTATTTTTGTATGATGATGTTTTTATAAGTAACTTTAACATTAAATTGTGCATTCTTTAAAATTAATCATGCATGTGATGGACTTATTGTATTCGAATACATATTTGTTACAAAGCTCAGTTTTCTCTTTATTTATTATTATGCAAATTAGTAACAGCGGTCTTATCGACTGGAATGCAGCTCATGCAACTCCCAAGACGGGGTCTTCCTGCTGACAAACTTGGAAACTACACTCTCCTCCAATATCTTCACCGCATCTTCATTCATCACCGATCTCGGGGTCTTGTACTGACTCACAGAAGAGCCTCGAGACACAAAGAAACTCATCAGCTCATCAAACGCGCCTCTCTTGACAACCTTGATCTCAAGCGGTCCGATGTTTTTATCATTCTTACGTCCTTTTCTATAAATAGAGTCGAGAGACTCCTCCACGGCGAAGCAGCACTCCTCCATGACCTCGGTGTCAGGCTCGGGCTTTCGCGTCTTTGACTTTGCTCCCGAGTTCCCAGTAGAGCACGTAGTGTCCTGGAAACGAGGAGGAGTCCACACGGCTAGTGAAGTCAGTGAGCATTATGTCATGTGGTTCGAGCAGGAGCTTAGCGTTTGTCACGGCCTTGAGGAGATCTTCTTCGTAGGTCTTGTCCATGTCGATGCTCAGAACAACTTTTTTTCTTCCCACAACTTGAAACTCTGGCGCATTGTTGTAGTAACCAGTCACTCGTAAGACATCACCCAAACGGTACCTGTACAAACCTGTAAATCATATAATATAAGCTTATTGACCGAAACCATCTAATGGCACGTGCAACTGAAGTAATCAAATAATAGATTCTGAATCTAAAAGGTAAAAGCTAAAAAAAAATCAAAAATATATACTTTATATTTTTAGATGTACTACTAATTTAGAGTTCATATTTTTTTATAAAAACATTAAACATATATAGATAAAATTATTAAATTTTAAAAATTATTTCAAATGTACCGTTAGTATTTTCTTGAATATGACTTGGAAATAATTTGAGACTGCACTTGTTGTTGACAAACATTAAGAAAACAGTTGAAAATAGACTTACCTGAAAACGATGTTATAACAGGTTCATAGTCATGTCCAACTTGAACATCGACAAGATCGATGACGCTCTTTATGGGATCATGACTAGTTTCTTGACCTGTCTTTCTCGACCTCTATGAACTCAAAGTATGCCATACTTGGAATAATGGTGTAGGCCACATCACTAGGCTTGCTCAGAAGATTTAAATTGAGACCTAAGAAACATTCAGAGCTAGCGTAAAACGTTGAAACTAAAGGAAGACCGCCGCAATAGAAGTCCATCATCGGTATATACTGTGCCATGGAGCCGGTAACAATAGCTTCAATGCATTTTGCATTAGGCCATAGTCTCCTCACTATTGCCTCCCATGATGTTTTACCACATTCTTGCTCGATCAGGCTCGCTAGTTCTGGATTTGGAGCGGTGAGGAACTTACCGATCTCTGAAAGGCATTGAGGGTCTGTGATCCAGTCGCTGACACGACCTGTCCTTATATTGGAGCATAATTCATTCCAGTGATCTTCCAAGAACTTTATTACTTTGAGGAAGGAAGAAGCAAATGGTGCACCAAGGCGAGATACATTTTCTCGTTGTAGAAGTCCACAAAGCAATTGGCAGTACATGCTTTGGGTAGTGTCTTCACAAGTGTAAAGGCTGTGTGGGCTTATCTGTACTTGATCCCTGTAAATCATGTAAGAAAAACACACAATAAATCTGTTACGCGGTGATTATAGAGGACTAGTGTCTAGGCGGGTTTTCTAAAAACTCATTTTGGTTATGACCGATTTGCCGTCTAGACGGATACCTAAGCGATGTCTTAATCAAGACCGGAATAGACCAGTGAAATATTGGTCTCGGTCCCCAAAAATTTTAGAAGTCTTAAAAAAAACTTATTAAAATCATTAAGAAATGTTTCAGGCCCAAAAATCTCAGATCCTGCTCTGGCCTTGATCGTTGAATGTAATAATGGGAGCAAAGGTTTACCAGATATCTTTGTTGGCTGAGCCCACCATTTTTAAGACACAAGTGATCATAGTCCTGACCATCAAACCAGAGGCTGTCTTGCCTTCTCTGGTCACAAAGAAAAAGCTTAGAGATTTTCCTTCGATTAAGCCCTTCGATTTGCCTGCATTTTGCAAAACGGTACCAAGAACGGGTTTGAGTTTTATAACCTCTAACAAATAAAGACATAAACATGGGAGTTTGGAACTCATTACTTGGAGATTAGAGGTCTCTGTAGAGATGAAAACAACATCCTCTGTTCTAGTTCCTCTGCTGTCATAGGTATCAACTTTGGAACTCCTCCTGAAGGTACCTGAGCTGCAAACACACACACACACACAATTTATTCCTTCACTCTTTAGATATTCTATACTAATCTGCAGAGATTTCTAGATTTTTACAAGGTATATACCTGACCAAGAGAACAATGATGGGTCGATCACAGATGAGATCAGAGGACTCTCCAGTTAGCTATACGATCAATATAAGAGCTGTAGTCTTCGTAAGGTCACAACGGGTAGGTTGTTCTTGAAGCTTTGCTTATCGAGCCTGACCGTTGAGGAAACCTTTAAGGTACTCGGTCTGGGCATTGCGTGAAAGTATTGCTTCCAACACGGAATCTTGAACCTGCTTTGCGTTTGTTGTCACATCCTCGAGAATGGATAGGCACGCTTCTGAGTCTCTTGGATCGAACTTTGGCAACATGATTGCTGCTTTTGTGATTGTCTGCAAGCAGTAATACTCAGCTTAAATAATGTTAAAGAAAAGTCTTAGCAGCACTTCTGGATAGAGAAGTCACTTACAAAAGAGGGAAGAGCAAGAGATCTCTGTTCAGAAGAAGTGAGTGAGATATGTCCTCTTCATCTCTCTACCCCCATAACTTCGGATGAGATCTTGGAGAAAACAGACAAAAACATGCCAAAAAGTGTGGCGTGGAGAACTGTGCCAGAATATCCAGATGATAATATTCTTTTTCCTTTTTCAAGACGGTAGATTTGAAGTAAAAAATCTAGCCTAATAATGGTAAGCAATTTTATTTTTGTTTTCATGATAGGTACATGTACCAGGACCAGCTCTTAAACTGTATTTTTGGACCTTTGGTGTATGCAAAGGACATTTCTATAGTCCAAAAGTTTGATACGTAGCTGCTAGTGTAGAAAATGATGTTGTGGTTCAACACATCTTTCATAAAACCACCGACCAAAAGAAGTGATATCTAGAAGAATTACGTAACTTTTGAAACAACAACACAAAGTCGCAAACAAACTTTTGTACAAGTTTTAAAATTATTTGAGAAATCCATCTAATTATATATGAATATTTTATTAATTTTAGATATTTATTAAAACTCCAATTTTAAAATGATATAATCAGTGCAGATTTATATTTTTTTAAGATTGTAATGATGGTTATGATTAGATGATTTCTTGCCAATCATAGAATTATTTGTCCTGAAACATCTCTCAAGGAAAGGAAAGAAATCCTTAATTGAAAACTAATTTGGATAAAAATGTTTGAACTGAACCGCGAATGAAGTCGGTTCGTCTGTCTGGAGTAAGCAAAATTGATGTACCGATTAGTTGTCGTTGCACAAAAGCTCTGGATATATTGTCCAATCAAATCATTGCTTGGTTAAGAATGGCTCGAAACGCCTCGCAATTTTCAAATGGAAACAGATCACGTTCCAAGTTGCATTTTGGCATGGGTTCGTAATAAACATTGTTGAATGCGCAATCTCTTATTGGGTTTATAATGTTTTCACTGTTCTTTTAGATTTTGATTTAGAGTACACTTACTTTGGGCTTAGAGTACACTTACTTTGGGCTTATTATCAAGTAAAGGGGCTTTTTGTGTTAAATGATTTTGACATCCTTGCTTGAGCTTTTCCCTTATGTAAAGCCTTGAATAAAAAAAATAATGCTTAGTAGGTTTTCCTTTTTGTGAAAACATAGTTTTGGCTACAGTTCATTTAGCAAATAGCAATTACAAAAAACAAGTTGAATTACTAGTGTTCAAGGAACAAAATTAAATAGGAGTATATGAATAGTTGAATACTAATGAGAGAGAAAATGAACAAAAAGCAGTCAAGATGCACGTAGATGACTGACAGTATATTGAGACCAATCCATACACATAATAATAAGAGTGCATGTGCATGCGAAGATTATCATTGTATCTGGGGAAGTTCCACTCTCGACGGAATCATCGCAAAGCAGCCGCAATGTTTGAATTTTTCGAAGCCGAAAGCATGCTTAAAGTCTTCGTGTGTCATAGATTCCGTACGCCGAAGTCCCAAATCAGAAAGGATCGATTAAAGATATAATCCGGGATTTCATCATATCCCTTTCAACTTCTCTCTTGCTATCATTGTATGGGTATTATTATGATTCTTAGTAATGCTCATATCACTTTCTGAAAAGTAATATCTCTCTAAATAATTAAAATTATAAGTATTTGTTGATTATGTGGTTACATACATCCTGATGCTTTCTTTTGAGAAAAATACCTAGACTTATAATTAATGTGTTGATCCGTTTTGCGCCGTAGAAAGTAATGCTTTCTTTGTTCTCAATCCGCGTTTGTTCACAAGATTATATAACATACATCCTTGTTATATTTTAGCAAAAAAAACATACATCCTTGTTATATGCTTCATAAATACCTAAACCAAAAAAGGCTCATAGAACACTTAACCAGATTAATCACACAAAACAACACCCATCTAGGACAAAAACTAAAAAAAAAACTCCCATCTAAACGTAGTGTAGAGATTGTGTGTGAAACTGTAGCCTCATGATCGAGTTAGGAAATTGACTGTTGAAATTTTATTTTAGGGAAACAAATAAAATATTGGAAAGATATGTATTGGGATTTGCAGATGATTAAACTGAGTCATGGTATCTGGATTCTGGAAGATGGCCCTCTCAAAATATAAAACACCACTTGACGTAACCAAGTGGGTTGGGACCCATTTTTCCTACGCCTTTTAGCATGCGTAACTCTCAAGAAGCTCATTCACCTATCTTTCTACATCATCGCTTCTAACCTCATAGTCATAAATCGTTTATCTAGGACTAGGAGTAAGATTAAGATCTCTAGCTGCTACCGAGAATATGTAAATGTATTTATTCAGTTTATAAAAGTTTCATGTTTTGTATATTCAGTGCCTTTCAGGTGAACATGTGTGCGTATAATATAAATGTTTTTTTGAACATTGTGTAATAATATAAATAAATGTTATTGTGTATTAATAATTAAACGAATAGTATAACGGTGTGGAATATATGCTGAAAAGTGCTGAGACGATCACACGGAAGACCAATCAAACTCGGGGTACAATAATGAAAGTTACACGGTTTGGTGGGCCTAAGCTCCATCTAGATCTCGAGACCAAGTCTGCTTGTCTTATTCTCACATGGTGCCAATAATCCAAATAAACGTCAACTAGGCGAAAGGAATAAAATTGATTAAAAATAAAAAAGTTGGACGATTCATATATAGATGCATGTATTTACATAAATGCGTTCTAAAGAAGACACATGAATATGTGGAAAGATAAGTTTCACTATATTTTACAAACACTTTTTGGTTTGGGGAATATATTCACAGTTGAACACGTTTTTTGTTTTTTAAGGGGCTGGCTGGTTTTTCCACTACCACCCGCAAACGCAGTTTTTGCGGTTCATAGCGGTTGTTGGCGTTTCGAAACAATCACAGAAAACGTTACAAATCGCTTCAAACCACTCCAAACCTCTTAAAATCAAAAGTGGTTCCAGCTAGCGTTTGCGGTTGCGGGCGGTTGCGGGAGGGTAAATTTTTTTTCTTTAAAAACAGAATAAATAAAATAATACTAAAAATATCCAATAAAAATTTTCAATTGAAATAATAGAAATTGTAAAATGTATTCATATTATATTTCAATTTATATTATAAAAATTCAAAACTAAAATATTTTCTATAAATTTTTAAAATTGAATAATATGATTTTATAAATATAAATTTTATATTTATCATATTATTATGATTTTTAATATTTTTATAATTACCTAAAATGTAAATATTTTTAAATTATTATTTAACAGATGTTGCGTTTGGTAGTTTACCAGTCATAAAAATTCCGCAAACGCAACAATTTTTAACAGCTGTACCAGTCGTACAAATCTCTAGAAAACGCTTAAAACCGCAATTACCCGCACCCGCAAACTTCCGCAACCGCAACCGCAACCGCTGCGGTTACACCGGTTAGGCCCTAAATAATTAGCGATTGCGATATTCCTACGGTCATCATTTTTTGATTGTTTAAGTACACTTAAACCA
Source organism: Raphanus raphanistrum subsp. raphanistrum (assembly GCA_019706035.1). Taxonomy (NCBI): domain Eukaryota; kingdom Viridiplantae; phylum Streptophyta; class Magnoliopsida; order Brassicales; family Brassicaceae; genus Raphanus; species Raphanus raphanistrum. The sequence goes on along the minus strand of CM033982.1, from coordinate 2,458,857 downwards.
ACAAGAAATTTTTTAACCCTTTTCTTCTTTTCTGAAACCATCTTTGACCCTATTTACTCAATGCTTGCCTATCTTTTTATTATAAGATACGGCTAAAATTCGACTAATTTCTTAAAAATGAATGAATCAAATCGTCTAATAATCTAGTTGTCAGATTTTGAATAGACCTTAAATATATATTATTTTAAATGATTCAACTAATATCCTTAGTTGAATCATAATCTCTAATGCTATTCTATAATTCATTTTATTTCACTTTAAAATAAGATAACTCTATTATAGAGTTGAATTTCTTTTAATGTTTACTTTATAATATAATTATTTTATTATTGAGTGGAATTTAGAAAAATATTACCATTTTATTCCATTTTAGAAGTGAAAAGTAACATTTTCTCTATATTTCACTCTATTATAGGTAACTTCTATTTTAGATAAACTATATAACAAATTTAACTCTACAATAGAGTTATTTTATTTTAGAGTCAAATATATAGAAAATTATAAGTATTATTCGGGATGCCATTAACAGTGAGTGAAACACTGTGAGTTCCGTATACTGCTTCTCATTTGAAAAAATACATATAACTAATGTTCCGTATACTTGAGTATTATGGCGATATTTTGATGCTTAATCCTTGGATAGTGTAGCTGTTGATCTTTGGGTGTTTGGCTAATTTTTTGGTATAGAGTGACCTGGTTGTTTTAGGGTCACGGGGGTTTATTCTAATTTGATGGGTTCTGATGTTGTTGTAATGTACCTCTGTTGATCGTTTGAGCAGAGATGACAAAAAAGTGCAATTACCTAGAATATAGGGCTCTGATCATTAAGTTTTTGGGATACTGTGCTTTTAGATGCATTTGTACGTCTATTTTAGTTGTTCGGTTTCACTACAGGTCGTTTATGATAGTTTTTTTTTCGTTTATGATAGTTGTATATATAGGACCGCTTGCAACTGGAATATATGATTAAATCATCAAGATTTATGATTCTAGATATTTAAGACAAATATTTATAGTTGTATATATATGTTCATAAAATAAATATGTTTTAAACATTGTACATGCCTTCTCCGAATTCAAATTCTATTGATACAGTTACGATCGATGGAAAAAATGTGTCAAAACATTGAACATCAACAAATCCAATTCGGAAACGTTACACATGTGTCTCGTTCATTCATATTTTGGTGCAACTTTCTCGCCTCTATATAGCAACAAAAGGTTGGAAATAAAAGCCAAAATGAGAATGTAGTAGAGATTATAAAACTTATTAGATCGACAATAATAACTGTCTATTATTCTCTTGGATAGTTATAATAGTGGTAACCATAACTCTTCTCTTCTTCACGCTGCTGCTCTTGTTGCTGCTGCGTTTGTTGGGAAGCTAAAGAGGAAGACGACGAAGAGGGCGTTGAGAAAGGCTGCTGCTGCTGACTGAAGAGACTAGACGTGTAGTACGATAAAGCATCGTCATTGTTACTCGTAAGCAACTGAGCGTACTGAAGTATGTCCTGGTTATAATTCGTTGGCCACGACGAAGTAGTAGATGGACCAAGCTGAGGAGGAGGCGAGTTCATTAATTCACTTACCTCCTCTTGGGGAATGGTCAGTGCCGGATTGAGATGCAACATAGCTTGTAGTTGATGGGCCTTGGACGCGTTCAGGGAAGTTGAGTTTAGCCTTGGTGCCTTTGAATTTGAGGGCTGCTCGGTCGTAGGCTAAAGCGGCGTCTTCTGCTGTCTCAAAAGTCCCGAGCCATACACGGGCTGCTTTCTTCGGGTCACGGATCTCGGCCGCCCATTTTCCCCATGGTCGCTGCCTTACGCCTCTATAGTGTCTTTTTCTTGGTTGATCTGGAAGAGCGTTGTAATAATAAAAATTTGTTGCATGTAACAAATAATAATAGTGCATGTGCAACTACATGCATGAGAAGATAGTATACGTGTGATTTTAATTTGAGACAAATTTAGTTTAAATGTTCATTAACGTGAAAGGAACAAAAGATGATTTAATGAAAGATGAAGCATAAAATGCTACTACTTGGAAAGCATGAGATTATAGAACTTTTCAATACATACAAAAACTATTCCTCCCACAAACTTACATTTTAACTTTTAAATTAGATGCATATCGACACTAAAATTCACAATGAACTAATAAGTTGAGCAAATTAAGACTTAGTGGTAATCAATTAATGATTATTTACAAACAAAGGTATCAATTGCTTATTATTTTTGTTCTAGAAAGAAATTAAACATGTGTTTTTCTTTCTATGAATGATTAATTTGGGTTGTATTTGTGTGCATACAGGATGACACATATAAATATAATTTAGCATTCAACGAACAAAATTTGATGATGTGGCTATCTATCAATCAACAAAAATATAAACTAAGACTTGACTTTTGATAACTACTTTTGAGTATGAGTGGTATGACACTTATTTTCGTTTGTTTCATCTTAAACACAGGTTAATCGTGTTTAAACAAATCAAAATATAGACTAAAGGACAGGCATAAAATTGGTAAAATGATTACCGATCAAAGATAACAGTCAGTACTAATTGATTTGAATTGAATCAAAGAACCGTGCATGGTTAAAAACTTAAAATTACTCCTATTAAGTTAGGTAAGAAACCATATGTACACTATATACATATGTTTGACGAGTTAAAGCCTACGTTGATAAAATATCATATAATTAGTACTTTCAAAAGAAACAAAAAAGAAGTATACATGTATTAAAAAAAGATAGACACGTAGTAACCAGATCGGTGGTTCAATTCAAAGACAGAAGTAAAGTTCTTTACGGAAAGTAAATGTAATGACAGATGCATTGAACTTGAACCTGAACTTGTGCCTAACATACCAATTCCTTTTTCCGTCCTAATTTTATTATTAAGTAAGCAATTATTGAAAGAGTTATTAATAGCAAGTTTTAAGTTACTTAACTTATTCTAACAAGTTACATCAGCTAAGCTAAAACACGATTAAGCTGTTATTAGAGAGATATGTGGTGAAGAAACATATGGTATTTAATATGTAACTAATTAATTACCTTGGTCTTGTTGTAGTTGATCCGATCTATCAAGCTCTTGTTTGACCGGGTCGTGTCCGTCGGCTGTCGGATACTCGATGGCACGACTTAGAGAGGAGATCATGGCGGTGACGTCGGACTCGTTCCAAGAAGGGTTCTCCGCCGCCGACGTTTCCGGTGGAACCAACCCCTTTCCATACCTTCGATCCACTTTTACAATATCCACACACACACACAGAGAAAGAACAACACGTGTGAGTATGAGTACAAGACCTTGAAAGGAACCAACTAGTTTGAACAAATTGTTTGTAAGCTGAGTATTCTAGGGTGACTAGAACATGGAGCTTGGCTTGGTGATGAACAAGTTGGAAGCAAACAAGGGTTTTCTTTACTCTAGGCTATTATTTTTATGAGGAAAGAAGAGGTCAAGAAAGGGTTTATAAAGAGAAGGATCCACAAGAAAAGAGGATATAATAATTAATAAATAAAATCTCTGATATGGAGCGGAGTGGGACCGTTCGTTTGAGTTCATAGTTCTCTTTTTCATTTTCTCAATCTTTAGTTTTGGGAGCTTAAGCTTCGCATGTTTTGGCAGCAGTGTTACGCACAAAATCGGAATGAACTAGTCATTATTCTGATTATTTTCTTTCTATTTTTTTTTTTTCGAAAAAAGCATAATTTTATTTTGGTATATTTGTTTTATCCATGTTCAATTCAAAGTTAGTTGGAAAAATAACTAAAATTTTGAGGAAACTAGATAAATTATACTAAAGCTAAAGATTGCAATTCTTTATTTGTGAATATTTGATAGTATTATAATTAATTTGATAAATTTAAATATATAATATATAATATAATATATTACAAAAAGTGTATATATAAATATTTGGAGGGGATATTCACATACTGTAATAAATATGATTTGCTATGTTTTTTGTTACCGAGTAACTGTTTATATTTTTCTGAATTTTTTTAAACAGTGTTCGGCAGTTGAAACATACCTACTATTCTATGGATTCCAATACCAAGGTCTTTTAACTTTTTGGAGGCCAATAAAAATCGAGCTGCAGATTTATAGTATTGAGTTTGCTCTAAAGTACCTCTAACCCAATTCCATCGGTTCCGAGTAAATGTTTATAGTATTTGATTTCTTCATAAATCTCCTATCATCAGTTAGATTCACTGAAATCATTTTTATGATATCACGTTGATATTGTTCAGAGCCCTATGACAATAACTCAAATGTTAGAAACGAAAACCACCTAAATTCGCGAATATTTCGATCTTACTACTATATGCATAGTTTTTCCTCGTGGAGTTAAAGACAACGTATCCGAGGTTGACGCAAAGTAAAAGAGAACAAAGGCAAAAAAGAAAATTTAAAGGAACAAAAGCGGCATGATTCGTGAATCCAAAAATGGCCAAATAAGAGAAAATGAATTAAAATAAACTTAAATCATATATAATGGAACCTGTCCCAGTCGAAATCTCAAAATCCGTTTCTTCTTTCTCCACGAGTAACACAATTCGATATTACTCAAATAGTCAAATCATATCAAATCAAATTTTAATTTTTAATATAGAAAGAAACAGCCAAAGCTGAACCACATACGATTTGAGTACTACCGAGCCACATCCTAAAGATAAATCAAACCAAACCGATTTACAAGAATACTTTTATTTGTCTTTTATCTATAAGTTTAAATTTTATCTTAAATAAACATATTACATATAGATGTAAGCATCTATAATAAATAGAAATTTTATTAAAGTATATGTCATGTATAGTGTTTGGTTTCGACGAAGAAAGTATATTGTTTAGTTCTTTAAACCGTAATTACTTAACCAAACCCTAACTACATAAAGCCGAACCAAAACCAATCAACTTACAAACAACTTTATTTATTTTTCGGTTTAAGCTCAAAGCATTTTTAATGATTCTTTAGAACGTCAAATCCGAAAAAATACTGAACCGAAACGGATTGTCCTATAAAGTATAAACTCTTTTTTTTTTGTTCAAAATAAAGTATAAACTCTTTGCTTGTGAATATTTCTCAAGTATCAAAGAAGGGTTTGGGTTTCATTTCATAGCTAATTGGGCTTAATTAAAACCCGTTACTCTTGAAAAGCCCAACCCACTTCGATAATGTTTTGTTTTTCCTTTTTATCAAAAACACTTCCCATTCAGACAAACTACAGTAGTACACAGCATAGGCACATGAGCAATATTACCGCAACACGATTCTATACATCCCCAACAAACATATTTATAAACAAATCTTGGGCCTATAATCAAAGAAAAAACATTTTCAAGTACTAAAGAACCTGGCAACCACACACTCGTCCATAAATTCTAAGGCCTTTCCTGATTTAATGCATCTAGGAGTCTTGTATTGGCCAATGGAAGCACCTTGTGAGATAAAGAAGTCCATGAGAGAATCAAACATTCCTTGACGCACCACTCTTATCTCCAGAGGCCCGACCGAACCGTCTTTGAACCGACATCTCTTGTAAACATTGTCAAGCGAATCCTCCATCACAGAACAACACTTGGAGAACACCTCTTCATTGAGCTCTACGTACTTCTTCTTCTTGCTCTCTCCCTCCTTGTCCTTTACTTCCATGTAAATCACGTAGTGACCCGGGAATGTTGAGGTGTCAGCATAGCTGGTGAAGTCTACAAGCATGAGATCAGATGACTCGAGAACGAGCTTGACTTGACTCACTGCCTTAAACAAATCTTCTTCGTTGGTTTTATCGCTATCGATGCTTAAGACCACGTTCTCTCTTCTTACAAACTTAAACTGTGGCGCGTTGTTGTAGAAACCAGTCACCATGAGGATATCTCCCACTCTCATTCTATACAATCCTTTAAAAATATTCACAATATTTAGTTTTTTTTTTTTTGAATATTTAGTTAAGCCATGTAAGAAAAATATATTGAGTTTTGTTATGTTTATTAAGCTCACCGGAGAAGTTGGTGACTACTGGTTCATAAGTGCACCCAAGTTTCACATCTTGAAGGTCGACCACCTCACGCTTGTCTCCATCCATTGTTATAAACTCAAAGTAAGACATGTTAGGCATGAAAGCGTAAGAAACATCTTCAGGTTTGCACAGAGGGTCTATATTGATCCCAAACGTAGTCTCCGAAGAACCGTAAGTTGTTGAAACGAGAGGAAGGTCGCTGCAGTAGTAGTTCAACGTGGGAACATACTGTCCCATTGAACCAGTAACAACGGTTTCAATATACTTGGTGTTTGGCCATAGTCTTTTGACTATACCTTCCCAAGAACTCTGGTTGCATACGGTTTCAATGGTGTCTGCTAAGTCAGGACGTGGCCCTCCAAGGACTAAAGACACCGAACTTCGACAACCTAGGTCTGTGATCCACTCGCTGAGACGGCCTGTTCGGATGTTTGAACACAACTCTTCCCAATAAGTTTCAAGAAACTTGATTGCTCGGACCATGACATGAAGCGAAGATGGAACCCATTCTCACAACCTCGTCTCTTTGGACCAAGCCACATAGCAAATGGCAGTATAGACTTTGTGTGTTGTTAGAGCATAATATGACTTCATCAGGGCTCGTGTACGAGTAATACCAGTTAGATGGTCGGTTCTTGAAATAGTCGCTCTTGAAATAGCTGCTGGTTGCGACTCGGGCAGGCAAGCCAGAAGGTGTAATAGATTCTTGTTTAGTGAAGAGAAACATCATCCCTTTTCCTTCCTCCAAACCTTTCACATGCCTAAACATAACAAAGAGAAGATTTGTTATAACTTATAACCAAATATTAATATAGAGAATTCTTATGGCCATAAATGAAAATTTACTATTTGACCTACTTGGTTATAACGTGCATACGAAGATCATATGCAAATGTTAAATTGTCCAAGTACTTGTTGTTCCATGGCATCATCTTTTGTGCACCTCCTGAAGTTCCCGAGCTACAAAATACAAAATCAAGAACTTAAGTTTTTTTTAACAAGAAAGAAAAAATCAATAGAGAGATCTTCTTTATGTACCTTAGCAAGAAACCGGTAATAGGGCGAGCTGACATGACATCTGATCAGAGCCGGTCCTGGCATCAAGCGAACGAAGCAATCGCTTGCGGCCGTTAATTATATCGGTAAATTCCGGCCACATAATTTGTAGATCCTCTTCAGTCTAGTGGCGACGCTGACGTTTCTCAATCACTTCAGTTCGTGGGTTCGAACTTCCCTGGTTACAATTGCGGCCACATTTGTTTTTTTGCTTCCGGTCTTAAATATTCTAGGACCGCCTCTGCATCTGATGACTCTCCGTTAACAACACGATCGATGTAAGGCTTAATATCTTCGTAGGTCACGACCGGTACGTTCTTCTTGAAAAGCTCTTTATCAAATCTATCCATGTGGAAACGTTGGAGGTACTCAGTTTTTAGGTTAGGTGTGAGTATCTCCTCCAACAAGTTGTCTTGTATTTGCTTCACGTTGAAAGTTAAGGCCTTCAACTTCTCCTCCCATTTTTCGTTGTTGTTGGATACTGGCTTCATCTTTGGTTCTCTCTAGTTTTTTTTTTTTTGGTCAAATTGGTTCTCTCTAGTTCTGATGAAAATTTAGAGTGAAATACTAGGTCATATATATAGCAAGAAAATAACTATATAATCAGTTTGGGAAACGGTCATTGTTTAGATGATATTTAACTGAATAAAAGTCTTCAGCGAGGAACATAATCCGATATGTTTAATTGAATACTTGACTCAGACCTCACCGTGTGAACGGTGCCAAGTTGATTTAATAATATACGTGTAATATATGAGATATATGTAATGATACAGGACATTTAGGAATTGAAATTAAATAATTTGTTCTGGAGAAAAAAAAGCATGGAAATTAAAATACAATTCGGAAGCTTAATATGTATAATTCGTGTGAGAACGCTATGATACGAATCTTAGACAGCTAAGACTAATTCATGGAAAATATATTATGTGATGGTGAGTAAGTGAGGGGAATACTAAAGTTGATTGATGTAATGAAAATATATGGTTCATCCGTTTTCATGGTTTTCTTTTCTCGTATGATAATATTAATTCAAAAGAGGAATACAAGGTTTGATACATAAGCTGATTCACAGTAACATAAGCTGATTCACAGCATCAGTTTTCATGGTTGGCTTTTTGAAATATGATTGCGTAAGTTTTTTTTATTATTCACATTATTTATGTATTTTATAAAAAAGCGCTGATAAACTTTTCATATCATTTTTTCTTTTCCGTAACTCTTCATACACCTTGGATTTCCAATGTATTAAGATTTTTCACATATGTGATATTTTAAAATAAAATACCTATTTTTGTGTTTTTGCCTTTATAGAACTTCGAAAGTATTTTAGATAGAAGTTATTTATTACTTGAATATTCAACAGTCAACATTCTGCACCTGTGCTTTCTCTAATAGTCAGGAAAACGTTGAAAAATAAAAGGGAAACTTAACAAGAAATTTCTGGCACAAAATGTTCTTCCACACTAAGTTGAAATTCTGCTCAAGCTAATAATATTCACACACCGAGACCAATCAAAGACTCACTCTACATCGAAAGTTTAGTATAATTCTTATTTTTTGGTCAACTAATATAGAACTATACATTTAGTTGCGACTCTTGTGATAGTTGCTGGAGATTGGAAATTACAAACGAAATTTCAGTTTATTATTTAATCAGAAACCTTTTTTTCTCTTTTTCTTTGTGCAACTTTAATCGTAAACCATAGAGCTCTTTTGTGATATGTATTTTTTTTCATTGTTGGAACCAGTAACGATAATCAGAAAAGAAAAAAATGAAGGTAAGACTTTTAAACTCACCTGCAATAGACTCCCCTTTTGTCTCCAGATGTGATTCACTCAACTACAAATTATTTCGTTTTGGAAATTTTGTGTAAGCGCATTAAAAGTAAAAATAAAAATCAAGAACACAATAGCACAGTACGATACGTTGTAATATCAGTGATACTATATGATTCTCGCTTTAGCTCCAATCGTAGTCTTATCCAGCTCAACGGTACTATTTTTAACTTTTAACTAAGCAATTTAAACATTGTTAAATTATCTTAAACTAACACAAATGCGTGTGTAGCTCAAAATAGGGGAAAAAATAAATTAATCTACTGTATTTTCTTTTCTTACTTTCTTATTCTCTCTATTTTCCATAATTATGAATTATATAACATTTGTTTTTCTGTTCCACCAAGTCTACTCAATTTTTCTTCTAATATATAAGACCATTTATGCTTCTTTTTTACAAACTTATGTCTAATACATCTCTCAATGAAAATATAAAAGAATTATAAACACTAATCGTTACATTTATATAAGACTACATTTGCTATAAAATGATAACATGCATTATTATTCCATTCTATATAGTTATTTTCCAAAATAATTTGAAGTTAATACTAATTAAATTATTTAGAAATTAGTATCTGATCATTTTATTAACATTAACTTTACTAAAAACCCCAGATATTTTAGTAACTTTTTAAATTTACGTCTCCCATAAAACTACTTCGGTTCCTAACCGTGGACTTTTGTAGTTTGAACCACGGAGGGATATTTCCTCGAAACACTCCGGAAAAAGAAAACAAAATTCCAAGAAATTGTCAGCGTGGAAAGTTATTTCTTAATTAGCAACAAGGAGTTAAAGATCATTTCTTAATGACTTTCAGTTTAGTGTGGTGACCTGGGTCATGTAAGGTCGTTTCCATCTTCTACTATAAGTCTCTATTTTTTAGTTTAATATGGGTAACCTGAACCAAGTCACCAAACTTAATTAAACAAAACAAAACGTGAGTAAAAGAACTAAAATATCTGACTTGTGAGAGTTTCCCATGAAATTGTCTATAACCATGTTTCACAAAAGGATAGATGTGATACCATTTTTTTGTTGAGTGTTTTAACAAAATCTGTGAATCAATGAACTGGTACCCATTATATGACTTATTAGCAGTCAAAGATCAAAAAACTTGTTGACATGAATCAAAAGAAAGTAAGAAGAGGATACCTTCTTTTCAATGTCAGTGAGTTTCTATAAATTATAATAACATCAGTTTGAGCAGCCAGAGAGTCCGAGTTCATTCTCTTCAAATGCTCACAGCCTCACCAAAAATTATAGAAGATGTTAACATCATATGTCTATTTTCGTAGTAGTTTGGCACATTTGAGTGTGGATGTGTTTATAATATTTTTAAAGAAACCCCATTTTTCAAGATAGCTATTCAACGTAGTCTACCAACCAGTCTCAAAGCATATTCTATCAACCAGTCTCAAAGGTAAATTATTGCTTTCAGTTTGGTAGAACTGTACTATGCTGTCTCTACAATGGGTGAAGAAATAAAGTAAGGGAATGAAAACTATCTTCACATATGCTGCTAAAGATGCTACATGGACTTTAATCTCATAACCGTGTACTACGTAGCTCCATCTCATTACGAATGAGATTTAAGCAAACCCAAAGATCTGACATCTGTTTCATCTAAATGGACTTTTACGAATTGGACCTGACATTTTTGACATTCCTAGTTTGGGCCTTTTTAAAATACTCGGAAGGAATTTCGGTTGGTTATAATATATTTTAAGGTTGGATTAAAAAAACTAGATTTTACGAGCCGTGGGTAGGCCTGTTTCAGGTCTAAAAGGAGATGAAAGAGGGAACAGCTAAAAAGGAAAAGAGATCTGTCATTTTTATTAGAGTACTAGGTCGGAAATCATATGAGAGATATAAAATGATGCGAATCCGATTAGGACAAAAAAAACAGAATCAGAGAGAATAATTCACGACACTACCTACAAAAATATAAAACATGTTGGTTGGTTACTTCGAAAACAACATCGTTCAACACGACTAGTCTAAAACTCTAAAGTATCTAAAGATAATTCCAATGCTGTTGATAACTATTACTGAGTACAATCATTTAAAACGGAGTTGAACAACACTGTAAAGTTAAGCCACAGTTGCGAACAAGATATAAGGCGATTTTGGCTAATAAAGATATGGATTAAACAATTTTTTCTAGTAGTATTTTATCAAAAAATTCTTTTTCTAGTAGCTGAAGAAAAGATCATACAATTTGATTAAATGATAGGATATTGAATCTGTAAAGTCTGCAAAAAAAAAGTGAAAGATCTTGGTGTCCATTTTTTCCTAATTATCCACCTTTTGCTTTAATTTTTTCTTTTCCATCTTAAGAGTTTTATTTTATTTAATTAGAAAATATTTGAAAATAAATCGTGTTAATCATTTATTCCCCACTGACCTCTCTGTCTCTCCGGAACAAAAGGTAATGGAGACGCAACCAGAGAGTACAGGTAGGTCCCACCATCCCGTTTCTATATTAATCCACCCCGATAAGCATCGCGTATGCTACACGCTCCACGTTATCTTTACATTGCGTGCCTCAGAAGCGCGTGAGGTATATCCACAGTCTTTGTTTTCTCAGAAGAAGACCACTGTTACAGAAAAAAAAGCACAGTCTCAGTCCTCTTCTGTTTTTAACTTGAACCTCCTTGAAACGACGCCGTGTCCTACCAACCTTCATTTATCTCCGGCGCGGTAACTAAAGTAGACAACTTTCAAGCAGCAGACGGTGAAGTCTTTTCTTTTGTGTCTCTCGTCTATTCTCTCCCGACACACTCCTCCACTGTTATTTCTTGATTTCACCGAGTGTTCCGTAAGAAAAGAAACAGCTAGGCTTCGAGACTTGGGAAGATCATCGGGCCTTTGGTCCTTTTATTTATTTCTGGAAGCTTAGGTGGAGGGGAAAGAGGATCTCTTTTTCTTTTTTTACTAAACTAGTCTGTCTGTACTTCGTTTATGGAGTCGGTGTGAGAGATAAAGGTCTTGCCTTTTAGTGTTTTTTCTCTCTCTTTCTTTGTTCTCCCGTGTGATGTTTGGAACAAGAAGAGGAAGAAGAGGAAGTAAACCGTTAACTTAAAATGCATTTCAGCAAGCTTGATGACTCTCCCATGTTCCGCAAACAGGTTTTGTTTCTACTTATCTTGGTCTCTTTCCACCTTTTGTCCTCATCTCTGGAGTCTTTTAGCGTCTCTGGTTAGAGTTTGGTGTGTTATATTAGGCAAAGATTTATCCGGAATTTTGAGTGTCCACCGACCGACATCTATACCCCCCTCCCCAAAAAAACTAGATTAGAAAGGTTGTCCACTTAGCTAGTATTCTCATACACACTGATTTAGTGAGAGTTCTTTTCTATATACATACACTCTACTGTCCACGAGAGGAGAAGTTAAAAAAGATTGCAACTTTAAGTGTAAAGGAAGTTCCTAAATTTATCTCAAGTTCTATCCAAAGCCTGCTCTGTTTTGTTGTAGTTGAGCATCTGATAATACATAGGGCCTATATCACTTTCTCTTTTGGATTGTCCCTTATTTAAATTGCCGTCTGAGCAATAATTGATTGTGTCTTTGCCTTCTAGTCTTGTGCTTTATCCCTTTTTTCCTGAAACAGTTACAAAGCGTGGAGGAGAGTGCAGAAATATTGAGGGAAAGAAGTCTCAAGTTTCACAAAGGTTGCCGGAAATACACGTAATGCTCTATAAACTATTCACATGTTTTTTTTAGGATTCCAGAGTTTTTTATCTTGAGAAGATATCTTCTAACATACAAAGGTTGTGCTTCGTTTTTTTTTTTTTTATCAGTGAAGGGTTAGGCGAGGCGTATGATGGAGATATTGCTTTTGCTAGTGCACTTGAGACATTTGGTGGAGGCCATAATGATCCTATTAGTGTGGCCTTTGGAGGTATGATATGACTCCACTCACGCTTATGAAACTCTCAGTAGCATGTTGTCTGTTTGCCAACATACCCTTTGCACTCACTTCTCATAATAGACTCTTAACTTGTTGTGCCAGGACCTGTAATGACGAAATTTACCATTGCGTTGAGGGAGATTGGGACTTATAAGGAAGTTCTTCGCTCACAGGTATGCTAGTTAGCTACTGTCGACAGTCTCTCCGTTTCATCACTCCTAGTCTTCTCTCTGATAACTCCTCTGTGGTATCAACTTAGGATAGTTTTCTCTTCCTTCAGTAGAAGTAGCCTCTATATAGTTTTGCTTCACCTTAAGACATTGTAATAGGTTTTCAAATTAAATCAATTCTTATCTGTCCTGTTATTCGTTTTTTGATGAGTTCTCCTTGTCAGGTGGAACATATACTAAATGACAGATTACTCCAGTTTGCCAATATGGACTTGCATGAGGTGAAGGTACAAGCTTCTTGCTTTCTTCTTGGCTGGATAGTTATTTTTTATGAGTAGCACCTGCCTGGTGTGATTTAGCACTATAGACGGTCCAATGAATGAGAGATCTATGGTTAAGTTTCTTAATCCTGTCTATACATTGTGGCTAGTCCAGATATTTCTTTGTTCCATTTTCTCAAGGAAGGATAACATGACAGTGTTATATTTGGATATGCAATCCTGAGAGATCATTTTTTTTTTTGCCACAGGAAGCTCGGAAGCGCTTTGACAAGGCTAGCCTTACCTATGATCAGGTATCTCCTTTGGTCAAGTTTTTTTTCCATATTTTCCTAGTTATTGTTCATGTTACTTTTTTTTAAACACACTTACTAGTACTCAAATTTTGTAGCTTGGAAGGTAACTGATATTTGGTTAATAACAACTGGGTCACAGATTAATTGACTAACTTCCTATTGTGCTTTAGGCCCGTGAGAAGTTTCTTTCGTTGAGGAAAGGTACAAGAAGTGACGTTGCTGCTGCTTTAGAACAGGTACTGGTGCATCCTAATTTTCTGCATACCATGTACCTTTTTTAATTCCTCTGTGTCATAACTAACATAGTTGATACTGTCAGGAACTTCACACTTCCAGGTCTATATTTGAGCAAGCTCGGTTCAACCTTGTAATATTCTTATGTTTGATCTTTGATGATTAATTTTAAATGTATATACCCTCTTTCACATTCATGCTACTATTTGAGTAATCTTTTGTTTTCTTCGGTTTCCCTAATGTATCCTCAGGTGACTACTCTTTCAAATGTTGAAGCTAAGAAAAGGTTTGAATTCTTGGAAGCAGTCAGCGGAACGATGGATGCACATCTTCGGTACTTCAAACAGGTAAGATTTCTAGCTTCTTCAGGATTTTGAAATAGTCCGAAAAAGGTTTGTTTAAAATCTGAATGTGGCTGCTTTCAGGGTTATGAATTACTGCATCAGATGGAACCATATATCAATCAGGTCAGTTTAATTCTTTAACTCTCTTCTAAGATTATATAAGTGTCTGCAATAATGTGTTGAAAAAGCTTATATAGTTATACCCTCAACTCTTTTTCTTCAGGTCTTGACGTATGCACAACAGTCCAGAGAAAGATCAAACTATGAACAAGCAGCACTTAATGAAAAGATGCAGGAGTACAAAAGACAGGTTGATCGAGATAGCAGGTTGGGTTCAAACGGTTCTAATGGATCTCCAAATGGAGATGGCATACATGCGATTGGTAGAAGCTCTCACAAGATGATAGACGCTGTAATGCAATCTGCTGCAAGGGGAAAGGTTTATTAAAGTTCTTTTATAAATGAATGGAGAACATATATTCAAAAGAAGTGCTATTAACACTTCTTGGTCTTTCAGGTGGCAAACAATACGGCAAGGTTATCTCTCTAAACGGTCTTCAAACCTGAGAGGAGACTGGAAAAGACGGTTTTTTGTTCTTGACAGCCGAGGAATGCTGTATTATTACAGAAAGCAATGTAGCAAACCATCGGTAAGTTTGTATTTAAGTGCAATGAATGAACTATTCTTTGCACACTCTTTGACTTAGTTGAGTTGAATGTTTAGGGTGCTAGCAGCCAGCTCTCTGGACAGAGAAACAGCTCAGAGCTTGGGTCTGGACTTCTTAGTAGGTGGCTTTCTTCGAATAATCATGGTGGAGTACATAATGAGAAGTCTGTAGCTCGTCATACAGTGAACTTGCTTACTTCAACTATCAAAGTGGACGCTGATCAGTCAGATCTGAGGTTTTGCTTTAGGATCATTTCACCTTCAAAAAACTACACATTGCAGGTTTGTTTGACCTTGAATGTTTTCATGTTTGCTCAACTTTTAATAGTTTTCACTCAGGTGTTTACTTATGTTTGTCAGTGCAGGCTGAGAGTGCACTAGATCAAATGGATTGGATAGAAAAGATCACTGGGGTTATTGCATCACTACTTAGCTCTCAGGTCCCTGAACGGGTAAGTGTTATCATCATTCCTTAGGCTCATAGTTAATTACCAATGCAGTTTGTGATGCTTATCCTTCCGCTGCATTTCAGTGTCTTCCTGGTAGTCCCATGGGAAGTGGCCACCATCGGTCCGCTAGTGAAAGTAGCTCATATGAAAGCTTCTGAAGTATGACATTCCTAACACTGAAGAGTTTGTATGTGAGAGGAGCTTTTTGGGGTACAATGAAAGACCATCAAGAAACGTCCAGCCGCAACGGTCCATTAGAAAGGGTGAGAAGCCCATTGACGTTCTGCGGAAAGTCTTTGGGAATGACAAATGTGCGGATTGTGGAGCTCCAGAACCAGACTGGGCTTCTTTAAATCCTAGGGGTTCTTGTCTGTATTGAGTGTTCTGGTGTTCACCGAAACCTTGGTGTGCATATATCTAAGGTAAATCACTAGAACCCTTAATTATATGTTGATTCTATAGTAACTAGCCCATATAGAGAAGTGAAGAAGTCCTCAGAATCTTGTAGTGACACTTAGCTTGATGTTCATTAGCATTTCAGATTGTTAGAGGTTAACATGAATATGGCCGTTGATACAGGTTAGGTCACTCACCCTTGACGTGAAAGTCTGGGAGCCTTCTGTTATAACTTTGTTCCAAGCTCTTGGGAATACATTTGCAAACACAGTCTGGGAGGAACTGCTTCATTCAAGAAGCGCCTTCCACGTTGAACCAGGCTTAACAGGGTAAAATACTATGTTTATAACTGAAATATTTATCTTCTCATCCAAACCTATAAGAACCTTAATCAGCTAGACATATGTTAAAACGTTTTGTCATGTATGTGCAGGTCTGATAAATCAAGGGTCATGGTCACTGGGAAACCAAGCTATGCTGATATGATATCTATCAAGGAGAAGTATATACAAGCTAAGGTTTATAAGCTTCTCACCCTTTATTTGATTACTTATGTTGGAGACAGGTGTGCATGTTTTCATAGCTTTTTGTTGTGTCATTTCACAGTATGCTGAGAAGCTATTTGTTCGGAGATCAAGAGACTGTGATTTCCCACAAACCGTTGCACAACAGATGTGGGATGCAGTGAGTGGTAACGATAAGAAGGCAGTTTACAGGCTTATTGTCAACGGTGAAGCGGATGTGAACTCAGTGTATGATGACCAATCATGTTCCAGCTCTTCGTTAACACTCTCACGAGTAATGTTAATACCAGAGAAGCCACCAACGCGTGAGGAAGTGCTACTCAGATTAAGAAATGAGTTACTCGATAGAACCTCCTCAGACTGTTCTTCAAGTATTCCTCCTGGGGAAACCGGAGGTTGCTCTCTGCTTCACTGTGCCTGTCAGAAGGCAGACATTGGGATGGTGGAGCTTTTGCTTCAGTACGGTGCAAATGTAAACGCTAAAGATTCAAGTGGTCAAACGCCACTGCATTATTGTATTCTCAGAGGCAAAGCGGTAGTAGCAAGACTGCTTCTCACGAGGTTACTTGGTTCTTCTTTGAACATTTTTTATAACATCTAGTGTTATATCCTTTTTGGGTAATAACACTAAATTTGAGGTGAATATTTTGCAGGGGAGCAGACCCGGAAGCCGTTAATAGGGAAGGCAAAACCGCTCTTGACATTGCTGCAGAGTCGAAATTTACTGATTCAGAAGTCTTGGCTCTCCTTACAGAAGCTGCAAACAGTTACAACCACAGACAGTGATGATAAAGTTACATAAGGTCAGGAACTCTTGGGAGCCATGTTTCCATCATTACTTTTGTTTTTTAAGAGCCTAATCTACACTGGCATCTTGCAAGCTAAGCCCCCAAATTAAGTTTATGTATTGATGTTTTGTAATGAATATATGTTGCTTATTGGGAAGTTATAGTGGATTGTGTTGTTGTGTGTATTTGATGTAAGACTTGTAGCATCCTCAGCCTTGGCATGTCATGCGTTGTGTAACCTGTAAGCAACTTACGGCTTGTGTCATCTCTGCAGAAGTGTCAACCATATATTATTCATTATTAGCTTATGTAATCTGCTGTTTTGTTTTTCCTTTAAATGATTGAATCTGCCCCTACGAGAACCGTATACAAAGCTACAGGAAGTAAAGACTTAGTAGCATACATGGATTCAAGATATTATTTGAATCTAGAATCACTCCCAAGGTTATAGTATTCAGCATCATTTCAGGGATTGTAACCGGGTTGATCTCTGCCTTGGTCTTAGCTTTCTCAGTCCGTTGCATTGTCAAATACATGAAACAGACGCCAATTCTCAAAGGTCCTGTTGTTTTCTCCCCCAAGATTACACCCAAATCTCTTCACGGAGCTCTTGGTAGTGGTATTCAGTTGCTTGGCTCAGACCCTAATGGTAGATACTACAAGGTGGTGCTTGACAATGGTCTAGTGGTTGCAGTTAAGAGACTAGGCTCACCAGAAGCAACCAGTAGTGGTAGCAAGTCGGTTAAGAATATGCTGCAAAAGGAACTTGAGCTTCTTGCTATGTTAAGGCATAGGATCCTTATGAGTTTGAGAGCTTATGTTCGTGAATCACATGAGTTTTCTTTAGTTTATGATTACATGCCCAAGGTAGTCTTGAGGATGTGATGACTAAGATTAGAGCTAAAAGAACAAGAGCTTGGGTGGGAAGTTAGGCTAAAACCTGCTGTTGGAATCGTTCAAGGGCTTCAGTATTTCCATTTCAGCTGTGATCATCAGGTTCTTCATTATAACTTGAAACCTACAAATGTGATGTTGGATTCTGAGTTTGAGCCAAGGCTTGCTGATTGTGGATTGGCCAAGATCTTGCCTACTTCACACACAGGAGTGTCTTGCTACTCTGCTCCTGAGTCTTCTCAAAGTAACAGGTGCTTGCTTGCCTTTGAGTTAACTTTCTCTCCTTTACTAACGTAGTATCTATATCCTTTTTGGCAGATATACACACAAAAGCGATATATTCAGCTTTGGGATGATACTGGGTGTTCTGTTAACCGGAAGAGACCCTACACAACCTTTTTGTGTAGATGGTGCAAGTGGAGGCAGCTTAGGACAGTGGCTAAAGAATTTGCAGCAGTCTGGGGAAGCACGAGAAGCATTAGATAAGAGCATTCTTGGAGAGGAAGTGGAGGAAGACGAGATGTTAATGGCGTTACGTATCGCCATTATCTGCCTTTCTGACTTTCCAGCAGACCGGCCTTCTAGCGATGAGCTTGTCCACATGCTTACACAACTGCACAGCTTTTGGCCCTAATGTTCTTGTCCCAAACCTAAGAGGAATGCATGTTTTTTTCTACAATCTATGAGAAGTTAATTGGTGTGTTGCAGAGTGTTCCTAAGCTTGTTACACAAAGGTAGTAAAAAGGCATAGAATCAGAGCAGTGTTTGGACTAAAATGTAGTAGTTCATCAAATTATGTGGGCATATGGCATAGAGCATTGAACCTTTCCCAGAGGGCCTGAAATTTATAATTAGCCAGTTTGATATCAAATTTGGACCGGTTATATTTCTGATAAGGCCCATATTTTCAGACGAACCATCAAACACTAAACACACACAAAAGCAGCAACAATAATGTGAAAAGAAGTCAAACTAGCAATAGAACGTAACAAAAATAGCATGAAAATATTGTATATAAATATACGAATACTTTTTCATGCGTTAATGTTACTCACAACCCCAGAAGATACAACAATAAAAACACCAACCGGGACATGCATACTCCTAACGATCAATTAGATACCCTCTTTCATTCTTGATCGAACATTCCACAAATCTCACCAAAGATATAAATAATCGAAAGCAGCCGCCAAAAAAAAAGAAAGGGGGAAAAACAATTGAAGAAGGTGGGAATTTTGAGTTAAAGAAGAAAGGGTGGGCAGTTATTTTTCTTGAGAATAATATGTGTTGTGATAAAATAGAGAATAACTACTATAGAATCATATAATTAAAAATGAGTACTCCTACCATAATGGAGGACCATGAGATGATCAGAGGTAGATGAATTTGGAAGCAAAGTAAGGTTTTGTGAAATAGTGGAAGAATTTTCTCTGCTTCCTCTCCATATTGCATCTCTCACGTGTTGTAGTGTCAACACTTGCTCCAGTTCTTGCCCTCTGCATCTTATCTCTACCTGCTCTCCATTTTACAAAAAGAAGTACTCTTAATTAGTCCTATGAATAATAATCATCGTATTATCATCACAGTCAAAATTAACTACGTGATTAGGGATACCCACATTCCACAAAAACATTGAACAAAGCTAATGTTTTCAAAAAAGAAAATTAGGTACATAGTATTAGAGAGTTACACTATATGATGGGCAATTGGGCATGTGAACGTGATAAAATGGAATAAGGTGGGTTTGATGAGATCACTACGGACCCAAAGGAACTTTTGTCTCCATCAGGCAAAGTGTTTTTCGGGAAAGGCCGGTTAAACCATCAACAAAGGCTAAAGAGATGCAGACGCATTCAACAGCCCGTGGAAGGGGTAGCCACAATCGTGACAATCGTGGTCGAGGTAATAGAGGTGGGCGTGGCTAATTCAATATTCGACGTTGTGGTGGAGAACGTGAACTCTCCAAGTGGTTGAGTTCAAAACTCGTTGCTCCTCCATAATTTCTTTTCTTTTTGATAAGCACTTGTATTGCTTCCAAATTTGTATTGCTTCACTAGATTAAGCTCTTGTTTTATCTCTTCTACTTTTCAAAAACTGTATGACTTTGTCATGGTTGTAACTTGCATTTTAATAGAAAAAAAAAAAAAAGATGAGATCACTACTTCGTAGGGGTGACGGAGAGAGAGTGATGGAAAATGCCAAGTGTCAAGGTGGCTACGCAATGCTCTAATTATGCCATCGATACTTTACTTCAAAGAGATTCCTCATTTTCTAACACAAATTGCTTTTCAAAAAATAGCAACACCAACAATGACTCCGCCACTTTTTCGTATATTATAATAAGTTAAAGAAAACTATGCAACACAAACACACAATATACGTAATTAACTTGTTAATAGTTTTGAAATTCGGATGGTACCCACGATGTCCAAAATCTTCATCATTTCGTGGCCCACCCTTTTTTATCTACCCGTAATGTATTTTCCAGTGACTTTCCAAATAGACTTTAATGTTATGCCGTAGTGTCCAGTATTCAACTCATGGTTAAAACTTAAAAGTAATTCAGGTCAAAATCTAGAGCTGAGTGTTTCGAATTATTCATTAATAATCAAGTGTACATAAAGCAAATTAATCATTAGAAAACTAATTAAGTTCTCATTGGATCCAAAATATGTTTTCAAACGTACCAAATCATCCTAACTCAATCTCCTAGTCTAATAGATCATTTTCCTCCAAACCCTTAATTATATATATAGCTTTCTTTTTACAGTATTTTGGTAAATGTGAAATAAATAAAAAACTAGGTTAGGTGCAGAATAGATTGAAGATATAATATAAAAGGATTTTAGCAAAACACTAAACCCTAAAATATGTATATATAAAAGGATTTTGTGCCGAGAAAATATATAAGCTAACCCATGAAAACTTTACCATCATCTCGTTCTGGTGCACGTCTTCTCCTTACGTTTCGATAACTAAGGTTTGCGATCCACAAAGCATTTTAAGTCACAAATTTTATTGTTATTTTCCTTAGTGGGAAGATATATATATTTATACATTATGGTTGATGCTGTTCGTTAGATACGTTCAATTAATGCATTTTGATTACCAATTGCAATAGTGTCTACAATTTTTTTTTGGTAAAATAGTGTCTACAATTTTTTTTTTTGGTAAAATAGTGTCTACGATTGCTATAAATTAACCATATTCTCTGTTTAGAACTATACAACAACTAGCATATGAAAGTGGTGTTCTATCTCACATTTCAACATCTTAATATTTTATTTTAATACGTACATATATAATAACTTAATTTTAAACTGAACATAAAATAGGGACCATGAAAGTCGTAGTCGGGTATGCATATATATATATACTGAAATGTTTTGCATGCATCGCATCACCAAACTTAAAGGAGATCATGTTCATGGCTTCTTATCTGCCCTTTAGTGTTGCTTTTTTAAATGCAATTTCTTTCAGCAACAATGATTCTGTTATTAAGGGCGACTTCATGCATTACTTTTTCCCGACGTAAAATATGTATTTATCATTAATATATGGCTGTATATAAGTTGCATGCCAGCTTGCAAGGTAAAAACATTTACTAGCGTACGAAAACACATTGGCCTCTATATATTCAACAATATTTTTTTTGTGACTGATATTTAACAACATATGGTACCTCGATTTTGGACGTTCAAATCGATTTTACGAGATGTGCTTTATATTTTATGATGCATATTAAGTTTCTCGAAGGAAACTTAAGTGCGTAGTTGTAAAAAAAAATCTAACGGAATTGATTTTATCACTGTATTACTAAGATGATGTGCTTTTTTAAAAAAAAATGTAAAAGTTGAGAATTAAAAAATGAGGAATGCCGCTTATAAAATGTTAGTACAAATGGAAGTGATGAGAGCAAAACATGAGTTTTTGTGAGGTTGTAGATCGAGTCGACAAAATTGTATAATCAAAATAGCTAACTAGTCGTGAGAAAATGAAAATGCAGTGACTGATCCTATAGCAAGAGAGATCTCGGACTGCAGACGACAAAGGTCAGCGGTATAGAGCTTTTTTTGTCACACTTCATGGTTGACCCATAATTTTTTTGGATAGATTATCATAATTAGTAGTTATACATTCATTCAATAACATAAAGTACTGTTAAAAAAATTGCCACAGTATGCGTGACAGATTGATAAGTTTTGTAAGTAGTTTTCCCAAAAAAAAAATACAAATTCTCAGTAAGATGAGAATGAGGCATCCACGGACCAGACATCAATCTGCCAAATTATACGGAAATCTGCCTACGAAGCTTTGTTGGATCATTACAGTTAGCTCTTAGTTTTACAAGTAGCTGGATGAATACCAATGAATTGATGAAGATAAGATAGTGGAGAAGTTAATTAAACAAAGACACGATGTGTGATTCGAAACAAAAGAAAACATCTAAAATTTTGATAGGTTGCAGTGGATAGATGATAAAGAAATAATTAAGAAAGTGTAGCACTTAAAGAGGATATGAATATGATTGATGGGGAAAAGACTTTTCAAGCACCAAATTCATTAGGGATTTTGTATAGAAAGGACCTACAAAAACAAGACACTAACAAGGAATAGCTAAACCAAGGCGAGAAAAATATATTGTTGGGGTTGATGAGCCACTTCTAACATAAGCGTGACGGTTTATTGTATGTCGTAGAACGAACATATGCGTTTACTCTGTGAAAAAATTTTAGTCATATTTCTCGGCATCATGCTATAACAATTTAGAATAATAAATGAAAATCAAAAGCTTTTTCGTTTTGGGATGTTATTCTATATCAAAGGTAAGAAGAGTATAACCATATAGTCTACATACAAAATATATAAATAGATAAAAAAACATAACCAGCATTCTAAGTTCTAACCCAAGAAAGTGTTGACTAAAAGTGTGACTGGATGGTAATTGTAGAGTAACTTTTATTCTAAATTTTATTTTATTTTATATTCAGCTGAAAATCTACCAATCAAATTAAATGATATTCTTTAACTTTTATTCTATATACTGTTGATAAAGTGGGAAAAACATACTAAGTTTTATTTTTAAGTTTGTTGGAAAAATATAATTAACGCTGCATTTTGTTTTATTCACCTTTCAAAATCTACTATATTTTTCACCCTTTTTATTTACTCTGTATTTTTTCAAAATTTTATCAGTCAGCCTAAGGCTCATTACGAAACTAGATATGTACCTTGGAATAAACATTTTATTTATTTCAATATTCAGAAAAGGAGAGTAACAAGTGTTAATTAAGCTCTTTACCCATATAGGCCAGGAATGACTTTTAGGTTACTGTTTGATTTACAAGATTGATGTTGTAGAATGTACACACGTTAATAAAATTAAATATGTGTTTTGATTTATTAGTTTTAGTTGTTTTCCAATAAATTTCTACCATTTATATTTTATTTTAATTTATGTTTAACTTTTAAATCAAAATGCATTAGTTAAAATTAGAACATCAACTTTGTATACAAGGAAAAACTAAAATATCAATCTTTTGTATACGAGGAAAGTATAAGTCATCGCCATTTGTAAATTTATTTATTTTGTGGAATGAAGAATAAATAGTTGACAAAAAAATTCATGGGGCCAAAAGGAAATTTGAAATATTATGAAATACTCTTTTTGCTTTAAAAGCTTTTTGTTTTCTTACGTCCAAAAAGTCAAAGGAAACTTAAAAAGAGGGAGAAGACAAAAATGGAAGACAATGCCTCCACGAAGTCAGATTATGGCTGGCTAATCATTACATTTATTATGCATTCTTGATACCTATACCCTACCCATATCATTCACAAATATATACACGCGCGCACACATATATGAATGCATATAATTGCAACTTTGATTAATTATCATCTTGTTGTCCCAAAAGAAATTAATGATCATCTAAAAGGAAATTAAACCATGATGACCTTGTGGACGTAACCCTATTTCCGGGGTAAAATAGTTTAAATCAACCTCTAAATAAATTTCAAATAAAAAGTCGTTAGATCTATATCTAAACTGATATATGTAGCCTGATGGTACCCTTTTGCATGTATTTATATACGCACTAATATGATAATTTTTGGTTAAATTATATCATGTGCCGTATGAGCTAATTTTATGAACTGTAAAATTAATATAAAATATTTGTAAAATATGTAAATCAAACTTACTTTCTATGCTATCAATTCCTTTTGAATAGTTCAGGAGAAGCGGACGATAAATAAACACAGCTTGTCAATGAAATTTTAACTATTGAACAAGATATGGACATGTCGCACGTATAATTAATCCGTATTAGAAAACAAAGATATGCATACCCAATATAATTTTATATTGATTGCCTGTTCTCATACTTCTTTTTTGTTTGAGAATTAAATTTTTCATACGTCATGGCATGGCTTAATGCAATAAGACAGAAAAAACTTTGTGATTTGAGTAGATTTTTAAATATTGAGTGGACCTAATTATTATATATTATAGTTTAATTTATCAGGTTCCAGATTAATTAAGTATAGTAAACCTCTAAGCTTCTAAAGAATGTTGCAGGAAAACATGCTTACACCAACGTGGCGTATATTATAAACAATCGAAGATCATTATCTCAATTGAATTTGTCTTCTTCTTCTTATTTTGTTTTATGTAAACGAGTATATAAACTGTATATACTTCTAAGTATTTTATATGCATCGTTAATTTGTTATATATATAAGTACAGCGCAAATTCTTAAAAAAAGATATACACACGTATAGCTGTATAGGGTTGGGTTTATTTTTGTAGATTTAAAAGTCTCATGCAATTTCGGACGGCGTCTAAAAGATTCATATGTGTGTGGCTTTCAATATGTTTGAAAATATTAGAAGGAAATGGAAAAAATAAAGTCTCTGGGCTTGCGTGTTCAAAAAAAAAAAAAAAAAAAAAAAGTCTCTGGGCTTGTACTCTTTTCATTTTCTTTATGCTTTTAATACGAAAAATCAGTTCAAAAAAAATGGAAAAAAATAAGAGAAAGAGAGGAAGGGCTCACTTATTAAAAGCAATATTTCATTGTCTGCTAATTATCCTTTTTTTTTGCTAAGAAAAAAGTGAATAAAAAGTAAATATGGTTGCTGGGAATCGAAACCAGGTCTGCTAATTATCTTAAACACACCATCAATGACGTTTCATGCACATTGTAGTTACTGAATTATTGAATGATGCCTTAGCATAGAAACGAAGTTTGGGTGTAATTATTCGTTGGAAATAAAAATTGTAATTATTAATTCAGGAATAATAAAAGATATAGCGTATTATGAGTAATCCTTGTTCTAAAACGCGTCCGATTCGGACGATTACGCGGCGGATAAACGTGAATCGGCTTGGAACCGTGGCGATTTCACTCTGTTTGGTCAAGAAATCGGGCTCAACAAAAAGAAGTCATTTTTTCTGAAGTTTTGAGTATTTTAAATCATTAGAGAAGAACATATGTATGAAACTGATGCAGAAACGAGAAGAAAACACATAGATTCAAGGCTTTTGACATGTATAATTTGCTGGCTGCGACCAATTTTTTTTGCAGAATCCCTAAGAATCATAAGGAAGATGATGAGATAATTATCATTGTGCCACTCTTTAAAAAAACAATTAAAAAACAATTAAAGAACGAAAAACGTGCTGTATTTTGTTTCAATCTGGGCTGTTACAATGTTACACAAGCCCAATAACCATCAAGCCACAGCAATCACTATTGTTTTGTTACCGAACGATCACTAATATATAGTATATAATATTATTCCCTGTTCTAAAACATGTATTATGCATAAAAAACTGGTAACATACGTATGAATGGCGTATTATACGTATAAAATACCAAAAATTCCGCCCCGTGTACTCCCCGATTTTTTTCCGCTTTTTCAATAAATCGCTAGGCCCCGGTGCACCGCACGCGTAGCGCCTAGCGAATTTCCGAACAAGGTGAGTAATCGAGCGCATAAATGCACATATATCAATGATTAAAATTTGCACGAGAAGCATCGTACGTAACTTTAGGGATAGAAATATATTTGCACCGAAAAAATAAGCGGAAGGCCACCTTTTGTTTCATGAATTCGACTCGTAAGTTTTTTTAATGTCTGTGTATGGTAAGAAGTTTTTTTTTACTAAAGTATGGTAAGAAGTTACTTCAAAAAAAAATATAACAAGTTTCTTTATTGTATTCATCATTTGAGATAATAGCTAGCTCTAGAAGAAGCGTGCGATATAGCTATAGTAAAAGTTTTTTTTTAAGCTATAGTAAAAGTTTTATGTATGTATGTCATGTTCTTGTAATTGTGTGATGGTATACTGTATGAATATCTACATTTGGTTTTCATGAAACTGGCTTTCTAGCGAGGAGGTATGATGTCATGATCAGTATCTTTTAGTTTAAAAAATTAGTAACTTCTGATAGCTAGCTAGAGATTATTATTATTTTGGTTTATAATCTCTCAAACTAGATATACACATATATATCCGAAAAAATAACTGATGATTTTATATATGAAAAGTTTTGTAGATGTGATTTATCCACTGGCGAACCTACGTTGCCCAAGGTGGTAGCAAATGTCCCTAAAAAAATTGAATTTGTTAAATACACCTAAATTTTACTTATTTAACTTATACTAAATAATATTTTCTAACTATATTTTTAAAGTTTATATAGAATTGCCCCCACCAAAATATTATTCTACATTCGCCATTTATCCCTCCAGTATCCTAGAATTCTAGGTAAACACTGGGTGTGATTAATTTAGCTGTAACTGTGAAAAATTTACAGTAGAATTTAGGCTGTAAATATAGAGTTTAAGAAAATAAAATTGTTACAACTATTTTTTTATTATTTTTACTATAGCTTTAAAAACCAATATAAACCATAACTACTGATTTAAGAAATTGTAGGTAAAAATTAAAATTAAATTGATCTAAACCTAACCAATCACACCTATTGTTTTGAAAAGTTTCACAAATTGGTTCTAGAAAAAAAAAATAATAGGAAACGGAGACACTTAATTTTTCTTTCCAACTATATATCGAAAACGCGTTTTGTTTTTGGAAGTTTGGGTTTCTAGTTTCCAGCGTATGCTGTTTTTAAATGAACTCGAAACATTTTAGACACACAAGAACAAAATATTTTTATAAAGGAATCAGTTTCCTAAACTAATTAAACTATTCTTTGTGTATAAATTAGTAGGTTGGTAGGTGGATTGCCATAAATATATATATGATGTATAAGAGAAATAAACTAAAGGGTGCACTCATCTTAATGAGGATTAAGTTGATCACACTAGGCACTAACTAGTGGCTCTACCGTTAATCAATTACCCCTAAACTATAAAAAGGAGCAGGTAAGACAAACTCAAAAAGGCTTGGAAAACCAATTTATGGATAATAAGCATATAAAAACAAAGAAAGAACAAAACGGCTTATACCTAGCAACGACATCTACTTGTGACCTAATTAACATGGAGACACTTTTGTGGCAATCTAGTTCCAATGTTATTGTCATGTTCCTCAGTACACCAACCCCCATGAATGTACCCTCTCCACGATTTCTTCTTTTCTTTTACTATATGTTTTATGTTTTTATCGTGCTCTTATTATCATATCATCTTTTATGCTTTGTAAAGTAAATAGTAATTATGTAACGTTTTTCTTTTTAAAAACAACTAAGGATATTGTAGTTACGGCAAGCAATGTGTTCATATAATCTAGAACACTAGAGTTAAGGAAATAGAAATTAAAGAATTGATGAGATTAATAAAAAAATACCTGGGATTCGTGCTCCAATCGCAACTTATTCACCAAATATTTTTTCAGTAGTCGAATAGTCATCTTCCCGTCCCTACAAAATCCAAGAACACCCAAATTAAAGTCATATATAAAGTTTAGATAAAACTCACGTCCTTTTATCTGTCATTCTTTGTATATTAATTTACCAAGCTGGATCGTCAAGAAATAATGATAATGGTACAGTTTTAATAAGTAACGAGTACTTACTTGATTCTCAAGTAGCTCTTTGGTATCTGAGGCAAGAATGGTTCTCTTGTCCTAAACATTCACCAAAGACAAAGCTAAGAACTTCAAATTCTAAATATATATAATCTTGTTTGATCAAAAAAAAAATATATAATCTTGAGAACATGATTACAACCAAAAAGAAACTTTTGTTGTGTGATCAAGAAATTATAGACCTACATAACATACTGTCTAGGAAGTGAACATTTATCACTTACTGGTTTTGAGAAACTTGAAGGAGGAACCAAACGCCGGAATGGGGTCGTCTAGGAGGATCAATGACTCGAAAACTCGAGCTTGGACCAGCCACAACATCCGGATTATTATTATTATTCCCTATTAACTGCTGTTGAAAATTGGAGCGGCCAAAGTAGGGTCCTACCAATGGCATCATCAAAGAAGCAGATGATGATGATGATGGTTGCACTAAGTTTTGTGGAACAAAAGGTGTTCTAAAGGCAGCCGCCCAAGAACCAATCATCTCCTGATCAGACCTGGTAGGGAACATCAATGGATTAATCATCCCTCTTGGCTGATGCTGATGATGAAAGAGGGATGGCATTGATGGTAGACCAACTCCTTCATCTCTATTTGAACCGCCAGAGAAAAGGT
Organism: Raphanus raphanistrum subsp. raphanistrum; assembly: GCA_019706035.1. Taxonomy (NCBI): domain Eukaryota; kingdom Viridiplantae; phylum Streptophyta; class Magnoliopsida; order Brassicales; family Brassicaceae; genus Raphanus; species Raphanus raphanistrum. The sequence continues at coordinate 2,430,312 of CM033982.1, read as the reverse complement.
TAAGCTCTAGAAAAGAGTCTCCCCTATCCGTTGGATCGGTTTGATGTTGTTGCCGATGGTCAAGATTTGGTTTAACATCATCCTCGTGGCCTGTGCTTAACCGGAGCCAGCCTTCTTGTCTCATCTCATGATCTTCGGCTTCATTGTTGGCGTTATCATTATTGTTGTCGTCGTCGTATTCCTTGGAGCTTAACCTAGAAGTAGTACTCCTCGGCTCTTCTTGATCGGCCATGAAAGTACAATCTCTCCTACAAACTTGGTGATGTTTATGTTTTACGTGATGATCAGATCCTAAGCGAATGTCTTCGTTGTCGTCGTCCTCTGAGACGGCAGAGAAGTGATGAGCCCTTTGTAATAACCTCATAAAATCGAAACTACTAGAAAACCCACATGAGAGAAGAAGAGTTGTGGAGGATTCAGCATCAGGAACCATGGCGGAATCTGATGACAGGAATAGCCAAAGAAAGCCGGATAGGAGGGATACGAAGCGTTTCTGATGATCTCAACATGAGTGGAGAAGGAGGAGATAAGAATAAATTAGGGTTTCTTAGTACTTAGATGGAGACCAGAGATCGAGAAGTCAATGAATGGTCGGAGACCGAAGATGCCATGAAGCTAAGAGAGAGAGAGAGATGGACAGAGTATATGTGTATTAATGATAAGAGAGGACTAGAGGAGGAAGAGAATAAATTTTGCAAATCTCACTTTCTATCAAATCTCTTTGTTTGGAATCTTGTAGAAATTAAATCGCTGCAGAGAGAAAAGAGAGAGAGGGTTCGAACTTGCAATTATACAGAGTTATGGGCAGTAACGTGAAAAGAAATAATAATAATTTAAAAATTATTTTTAAGGACTGCAATGAATAACACTATTGGAGTCCTTTAAAATCGTGGAGTAAATAATATCAACTAATCGTGAAGGAAGAGAATATCAACTAATCGCGAACTGTCATGTATTAAGAATTGATCTTTAATTAAAAAATTTTAAGATTGAATCTTTAATTTTTGGTAAGTTTCACAAATTATTATAATAATTTAATGCTAAGTATTCTCACTTAGAGCATCCACAACGGTAAACCGTGTGTGGAATCCTTCAAAAACTTTTTTTTTATTATTTTATTAATTTATTTTTTTCATCCCATTATAAAAAAAAAAAAAAAAAGTAAAAGAGAGCTAATTGTGGGCCGCCACGTGCGGCGTGGCCCACAAAACAGTGACGGACCACAGGTGAGATGATCCTTATTTACGTAGTTTTTGGATCAGTATCAGCACAGAAACCAACAAAAGTCAATAATTTAATATTTTTTTTTAAAGATTTGATGTTACGGACCCCGCGTTGTGGGTGGTCTTAAAGACTCCTATTGCTGGTGTTCTTATAAGGTCAATCTCAGTACATATATTTTAGTGTGTACTTTTTGGGTGTGAATTTTAGTGGTTATTATTGTTATACACAGACGTGTTTTCTTTTCTCTCTTCACCACATATGCATATCCTTTAACAAAAAAAGAACTGGAAGATAATTATCAGAATTCAAAGACTTGTAAAAACTAAAAGTGTGGATAAACTATGATTAAAATCTAATATAATGATTTGAACAATGCCTTCGATCCGCACGACGAATCCTCGATTACTATTAAATCACCGTACATTTGTTATTTATTTATTTATATATGCATCATATGGCATATGCTATCGTTTTATCGTTTCATTTTTTAAAAACTATTTTATCGTTTCATTTTTATCGGTCCAATCTAGCTGCATGGAGGACTCAATCCACAATAACATAATCAAATTAAATACAACCAGCATATTACATGCGTCATCAAGCCAACAAAATTTTAGATTTTCGAACAACTGTTCAACGTACATAAGATATAAATACTACAAGAGAAGAACCATAGTTGTATATCCTCTGATGTATCTTGCGATTCTTATCATTACAACTAATATCCTTTTATCTAAACATATCATGCGAGACACAAAATACAACTTATATCACGTATTTGCAACAGATTACATATTTTTTTTTTAACAGATTACATATTTGCTCACGCATACATACTCGACAGCATTTTATAACTTCGAATTTCCTATATATTATTGGCTCTCCTCTAAAAAACAATGTTTAGTCCAAACTCTGTCTTATCCGTTGTACATGGTTCAGAAGATGGAAACCCATCTTTTTTTTTTTTTTTAACTGATTTGAGGAAATCCATCTTTCTCGATGTCGCATATCATAATTATACATATACATGTATATTTGTAAATCTTTAATCGCACTAATTCGCTAGTTGTGTATTTGTTATGCAGATCTACTAATAATAGGAATCCCAAACAATGTTGAAAAGTTATGAATTTTTATAGAAATTTTATTTTTTGTTAAAAATTGTGTCTTTTCATTATTTGTTTAAATATTTGTGTATTAGTTACTATTTAAATTGAAAACATGTAATTATTTAAATGAAAAGTTGTGACTATTCATATATGTATCATTTCAAAATAACTACTTTTAAATCGAAAATATATAACTATTTAAATTGAAAAATTGCAACTATTCATATAATTATCATTTTAAAATAACTACATTTAAATTTAAAATTTGTGACTATTCATATATATAGAAAGTTGCATCTCTTAATTTTTTGTACAAATATTTATGTATTTTTGTTTTTATTATGCTTTTATCTATTTATTAATATTTCATAAATATTTGTAGCTTTTTATATCTAAAAATCAGTGTATTAAAATGAAAAATTAAATCTCTTGAGTTTTATACATGAAAGTTTCATCTCCTATATGGTTTACATGAAAAAACCCTAACATTGTTGAAAAGTTGTGTATTTTTGAATAAATTTTATTTCTTGTTAAAATTTATATATTTTCATTATATATTAAGGTGTGTCTTTTTATTGTTTGTTTCAAGAGTTGTGTATAAGTTAGTATTTAAATTTTATACAAATATGTTTGTTTTCAAATTTGCATTTTACACATATCTAATGATTTTGTATATTACACATATCTAATGATTTCAAATTTGCATATTACAAATATGTTTGTTTTCAAATTTGCATATTACACATATCTAATGATTTTGTAATACTAACTAAATCAAATTAGTTTAAGAGGCGTTCGTACTTCTTCGTTGACGACATAATAAAAGATATATTTTTATTTAAAAAAATTTTAATCTTTCAAAAGATATTTTTTATTTATTATAAAGTTATATAATTTAAATTTTAGAGTAACTTACTTAAATTAATAAAAGATGTATAAATGTTTTGGTATAAAAACATAAAATTATTTATACAGTATTTTCACTCTATATCTAAAATTTTTGTGGAATGTCATAAGACTTTCTTGGAGTGTTCTAAGAAGCTCTTAAACTGTATTTGAACGTCACTACCATATCTATTGGTTTGTTTCGAAGCAATTTTGAGAGATTTTGGAGTTATTTAAATGTATAGCTGCACATAATTTTCAGAATTTCCAGAGTTTTATGAACTTGATATGATCGTCATTACCATGCCCACATGTGCATTTTAAGCAACTTTGAGAAATTTTGAATTTTTTAAATGTATAATTGCACAAAATCTTCAGAATTTTATCTATTGATTGAGAACTAGCTATTGTGATATTGAGCTCATCTTTTCAGAAACAGTAAACATTTTGATTAACATTCTAATGCCACCAGTTTGAAGAAAATCGGATCCTTAGTCAAAAGTTTTGATAATTTTACTGAAGAGTGGTCGTTTGACGAAAAGGAAACTTAATATCCTAAGCCATCTGTCATAAGACTTCTTTGGAAAGTCATAAGACTTCTTTGGAATGTCATAAGACTTCTTTGGAATGTCCTGAAACGTTCCTAAACTGTATTTAAACGTCATTACTCTATCCACTGGTTTGTTTCGAGCAATTTTGGGAGATTTTGGAGTTATTTAAATACATAACTATACAAAATTTTCAGAAAGTTCAAAAATTTCAGAATTTTATGAACTTAACAAGTTATGATAGTTTTACTGAAGAGTGGTCGTTTAACGCACGGAGAAGAAACTTAATATCGTAAGACATCTGTGGACATTGCACATAAGGTTGTGGAATATCACACATCCTTAGAATGTCATAAGACTTCCTTGTAATGTCCTGAGACGTTCCTAAACTGTATTTGAACGTCATTACTATATCCACTGGTTTATTTTGAACAATTTAGAGAGATTTTAGAGTTATTAAAATACATAACTGCACAAAGTTTTCAGAATTTTCAGAAATTTCAGGGTTTTATGAACTTTATGTGATCGTCATTACCCTGTCCCTGTTACGTTTTAAGAAACTTTGGGAGATTTTGAGTTTTTTTGTAATGTATAATTGCACATAATCTTCAAAAATTTTATCTATTGATGGAGAACTAACTATGGTGAAATTAAGCTCATCTTTTAAGAAACGGTAGAGATTTTGATTAGCATTCCAATGCCACCAGTTTGAGGTCACCCGGGTCCTTAGTCAAAAGTTTTGATAATTTTCTTGAAGAGTGGTCGTTTGACGCACGAAGAGGAAACTTAATATCCTAAGCCATCTGTGGACATTGCACATAAGGTTGTGGAATGTAAGCAGACATCCTTGGAATGTCATAAGATTTCTTTGGAATGTCATAAGACTTCCTTGGAATGTCATAAAACATTCCTAAACTGTATTCAAACGTCATTACCCTATTTTTGTTAATTTTGAGCAATTTTGGGAGATTTTGGAGTTATTAAATTCATAACTGCACAAAACTTTCAGAATTTTTAGAAATTTCAGAGTTTTATTAACTTAACAATGCCACCAGTTTGAGGTCAATCGGGGTCCTTAGTCAAAAGTTATGATAGGTTTACTGAAGAGTGGTCGTTTGACGCAAGAAGAGGAAACTTAATATCCTAAGACATCTATGGACATTGCACATAAGGTTGTGGAATGTCAGCAGACATCCTTGAAATGTCATACGACTTCTTTGAAATGTCATAAGACTTCCTTGGAATGTCCTTAGACGTTCTTAAACTGTATTTGAACGTCATTACTGTATCCACTCATTTATTTCGAACAATTTTGGAAGATTTTGGAGTTTTTTAAATACATAATGGTCAAAAAATTTATAATTTTCAGAAATTTCAGAGTTTTATTAACTTTACAATGCTACCAATTTGAGGTCAATGCTACCAATTCAGAGTTTTATGAACTTTACAATGCTACCAATTTTGGAATGTCATAAGACTTCTTTGGAATGTCATAAGAGTTTCTTGAAATGTTCTGAGACGTTTCTAAACTGCATTTAAACGTCATTACCCTATCCACTAGTCTGTTTCGAGAAATTTTGGGAGATTTTGGAGTTATTTAAATGCATAACTACACATAATCTTCAGAATTTTATCTACTGATCTCTAGCAAGGGTGATTTTGAGTTCATCTTCTCACAAACGGTAGAGATTTTGATTATCTTAAAAATGCCACCAGTTTGAGGTCAATCAGGTCCATAGTCAAGAGTTATAATAATTTTACTGAAAAGTGGTCATTTGACGCACAAAGAAGAAACTTAATATCCTAAGACATATATGGACAATGCACATAAGGTTGTGGAATATCACCATACATCTTTGGAATGTCATAAGACTTCTTTGGAATGTCATAAGACTTCCTTGAAATGTCATGAAACGTTCCTAAACTGTATTTGAACGTCATTACTGTATCCACTGGTTTGTTTCGAACAATTTTGGGAGATTTGAGAGTTATTTAAAAACATAACTGCACAAAATTTTCAGAATTTTCAGAAATTTTTTAGTTTTATGAACTTAACAATGCCACCAGTTTGAGGTCAATCGGGGTCCTTAGTCAAAAGTTATGATAGTTTTATTAAAGAGTGGTCGTTAAATGCACGAAGAAGAAATTTAATATATTAAAACATATGTGGACATTGCACATAAGGTTGTGAAATGTCACCAGAAATCCTTGGAATGTCATAAGACTTCTTTGGAATATCATAAGACTTCCTTGAAATGTCGAGAGACGTTCCTAATTATATTTGAACGTCATTACTGTATCCACTGGTTTGTTTCCAACAATTTTGGTAGATTTTGGAGTTATTTAAATACACAACTGCACAAAATTTTCAGAATTTTTAGAAATTTTAGGGTTTTATGAACTTTATGTGATCGTCATTACCCTGCCCACTGGTACGTTTTTAGCAACTTTGAGAGATTTTGATTTTTTTTGTAATATATCTTGATGTTATATTTTCTCTTTTTTTTGGTATATGCGAGTCAGAACCTCTTATAACTCATTTGAACCAAATATCTATATAAAAACCATAAAGATTACTATAATAACACTAATTCATCTTTTTATTACTAGATTAGTTTATAATTTTTTTTTAATTACTAGAATATTTTGTATATTCATTATACCCTTTTTCTTTGTTAAAAAACATATTACCAAAAATGTCATTATTGTTTTTTGCCACATCATCAAAAATCTGCCGTAAATAAATAAAAATATTTATCGAATAAAATCTATGACACACGAGAGAACAGTTTTTCTACTTTCTGGCAGATGTATTATCTATCGAAAACTTATCAAAATAGACTTAAAATTGTTAAAGACTTTTAGGAATAAGTCCACCATACGTTACAGTAGATTTGTTTACGTTGGAAGATTTCTTTTCTGCTCACAGCTTTTATATGCAGATTTTTAATATGTGGAATATTTTCACATAATAAACGAAATTTGTCTCGTAGACTTTTTAATAGTTTGGCAGATTATTTTGTTTTCGAGGTAGCATGCATATTTTATTCGTTTATACATGACAAACTTTTCGAATAAGAATGCTTGCAGCAGACTTATAAATTAATAACATAACTAACTATATATGTTAGCATACTTTTTCTACGTCATGACAGATCTTCACGAGTAATATGTAGTAACAGACTTTTTAACCTTGATTCCTGTTTAGTAATTGAACCAATTATAATTAAAAATTCCAGTTACCTAATTAAAATTAATAAATTTTGGTCAACTAATTGAATAAAAAATTGACCACTTACCACCATCAGTTACTAAAACCTAGGTCTAGCCGTAAAATTTCTTCTCCAAGTCACGATAAGAAACGACCTAGAAAAAAATAGAATAAATGGTCAATTTGTCATCAGTTGGTCACAATTGTAAAATATGTCATGTTGCTTAGATAATTTGTTCTCATTTGCTATTGTTTCTAGACATATGTAGACATTGCACATAATGTTGTGGAATGTCACCAGACATCTTTGGAATGTCATAAAACTTCTTTGGAATGTCATAAGACTTCCTTGGAATGTCATGAGACGTTCTTAAATTGTATTTAAACTTCATTACCCTATTTTAGTTTGTTTCGAGCAATTTTGGGAGATTTTGGAGTTATTTAAATTAATAACTGCACAAAAATTTTAGAAATTTCATAAGACTTCTTTGGAATGTCATAAGACTTCCTTAGAATGTCATAAGACTTTTTTGGAATGTCATAAGACTTCCTTAAAATGTCCTGAGATGTTCCTAAAATGTATTTGAACGTCTTTACTGTATCCACTAGTTTGTTTTGAACAATTTTGGGTGATTTTGGAGTTATTTAAATACATAACTGCACAAAATTTTCAGAATTTTTCAGAAATTTCGAGGTTTTATGAACTTTATGTGATCGTCATTACCGTGCCCACTGGACGTTTTAAACAACTTTGGGAGATTTTGAGTTTTTTATGGAATGTATAATTGCACATAATCTTCAAAATTTTATCTATTGATATAGAACTAGATAGCGGTGAAATTGAGCTCATTTTTTCAGAAACGGTAGAGATTTTGATTAGCTTTCCAATGCCACCAGTTTGAGGTCAATCGGGGTTCTTAGTCAAAAGTTTTGATAGTTTTACTGAAGACTGGTCGTTTGACGCACAAAGAGAAAACTTAATAGTCTAAGACATCTTTGGACATTGCACATAAGGCTGTGGAATGTTAGCAGACATCCTTGGAATGTAATAAGACTTCTTTGGAATATCATATGAGTTCCTTGGACTATTCTGAGTGTTCCTAAACTGTATTTAAACGTCATTACCCTATCCACTGGTTTGTTTCAAGCAATTTAAGGAGATTTTAGAGTTATTTAAATGCATAATTACACATAATCTTTAGAATTTTATCTATTGATAGAGAACAAGCTATGGTGATTTTGAGCTCATCTTTTCACAATTGATAGAGATTTTGATTATCTTAACAATGCCACCAGTTTGAGGACAATCGGATCATTAGTCAAGAGTTATAATAATTATACTGATAAGTGGTCGTTTGACGCACAAAGAAAAAACTTAATATCCTAAGACATATGTGGACAATGCACATAAGGTTGTGGAATGTAAGCAGACATCCTTGGAATGTCATAAGACTTCTTTGGAATGTCATAAGACTTTCTTGGAATGTCATAAGACTTCCTTGGAATGTCATGAAACGTTCCTAAACTTTATTTAAACATCATTACCCTATTTTGGTTTGTTTCGAGCAATTTTAGGAGATTTTGGAATTATTTAAATTCACAACTGCACAAAACTTTCAAAAATTTTAGAAGACTTCTTTGGTATGTCATAAGACTTCTTTGGAATGTCCTGAGGCGTTCTTAAACTATATTCGAACGTCATTACTGTATCCACTCGTTTATTTCAAAAAAATTTAGGAGATTTTGGAGTTGTTTAAATACATAACTGCACAAAATTTTCAGAATTTTCAAAAATTTCAGAGCTTTATGAACTTTATGTGATCGTCATTACCCTGCCTACTGGTACATTTTAAGTAACTTTGAGAGATTTTGAGATTTTTTGTAATGTATAATTGAACATAATCATCAAAATTTTATCTATTGATAAAGAACTAACTATGGTGAAATTGAGCTCATCTTTTCAGAAACGGTAGAGATTTTGATTAGCTTTCCAATGCCACCAGTTTGAGGTCAATCAGGGTTTTTAATTAAAATTTTGATAATTTTACTGAAGAGTGGTCGTTTGACGCACGAAGAGGAAACTTAATATCCTAAGCCATATGTGGACATTGCACATAAGGTTGTGGAAAGTCAACATACATCCTTGGAATGTCATAAGACTTTTTTGGAATGTTATAAGACTTCTTTGGAATGTCATAAGATTTCTTTGGAATGTCTTCAAACGTTCCTAAACTGTTTTTGAATGTCATTACCCTATTTTGGTTTTTTCGAGCAACTTTGGGAGATTTTGAAATTATTTAAATTCATAACTGCACAAAACTTTAATAATTTTCAGAAATTTCAGAGTTTTATGATCTTAACAATGCCACCAGCTTGAGGTTAATCGGGGTCCTTAGTCAAAAGTTATGATAGTTTTACTGAACAGTGATCGTTTAACCCACTAAGAAGAAATTTAATATCCTAAGACATATGTGGACATTGCACATATGGTTGTGGAATGTCACCAAACATCCTTGGAATGTCATAAGACTTTTTTGGAATGTCATAAAACTTCCCTTGAATGTCATAAGACTTCTTTGGAATGTCCTGAGACGTTCCTAAAATGTATTTGAACGTCATTACTGTATCGACTGGTTTGTTTCGAACAATTTTGAGAGATTTTGGAGTTATTTAAATACATAACTGCACAAAAAATTTAGAATTTTCAGAAAATTCAGGGTTTTATGAACTTTATGTGATTGTCATTACCTTACCCTATGGTACGTATTAAGCAACTTAGGGAAATTTTGAGTTTTTTTTTAATGTATAATTGCAGATAATCTTCAAAATTTTATCTATTGATATAAAACTAGCTATGGTGAAATTGAGCTCATCTTTTTATAAACGATAGAGATTTTGATTAGCTTTCTAATGCCACTAGTTTGAGGTCAATCGGGGTTCTTAGTCAAAAGTTATGATAGTTTTACTGAAGAGTGGTCGTTTGACGCACGAAGAGGAAACTTAATATCTTAAAACATCTGTGGACATTGCACATAAGGTTGTCATAAGACTTCTTTGGAATGTCATAAGAGTTCCTTGGAATGTTCTGAGACGTTCCTAAATTGTATTTAAACGTCATTATCCTATCCACTGGTTTGTTTCGAGCAATTTTGGGAGATTTTGGAGTTATTTAAATGCATAACTACACAGAATCTTCAGAATTTTATCTATTGATAGAGAACTAGCTATGGTGATTTTGCGCTCATCTTTTCACAAAGGGTAGAGATTTTGATTATCTTAACAATGCCACCAGTTTAAGGTCAATCGGGTCCTTAGTCAAGAGTTATAATAATTTTACTGAAAAGTGATCGTTTGACGCACGAAGAAAAAACTTAATATCCTAAGACATATATGGACAATGCACATAAGATTGTGGAATGTCAACAGACATCTTTGGAATGTCATAAGACCTCCTTGGAATGTCATAAGACTTTCTTGGAATGTCATAAGACTTCCTTGGAATGTCATAAGACTTCCTTGGAATGTCATAAGACTTTCTTGGAATGTCATAAGACTTCCTTGGAATGTCCTTAGACGTTCTTAAACTGTATTTGAACGTCATTACTGTATCCACTGGTTTGTTTCGAACAAATTTCGGAGATTTTTGAGTTATTTAAAAACATAACTTCACAAAATTTTCAGGAATTTTTGAGTTTTATGAACTTAACAATGCCACCAGTTTGAGGTCAATCGGGGTCTTTAGTCAAAGTATGATAGTTTTAATGAAGAGTGGTTGTTTAATGCACGAAGAAGAAACTTAATATCCTAACATAAGGTTGTGGAATGCACCAGGCATCTTTGGAATGTCATAAAACTTCCTTAGAATGTCATAAGACTTCCATGAAATGTCCTGAGGCGTTCATAACATGTATTTGAACGTCATTATTGTATCCACTTATTTGTTTCGAACAATTTTGAGAGATTTTGGAGTTATTTAAATATATATCAGCACAAAATTTTCAGAATTTTCAGAATTTTCAGAGTTTTATGAACTTTATGTGATCGTCAATACCTTGCCCACTGGTACGTTTTAACCAACTTTGGGAGATTTTGAGTGTTTTTTTGTAATGTATAATTGCACATAATCATCAAAATTTTATCTATTGATAGAGAACTAGGTATGGTGAAATTGAGCTCATCTTTTCAGAAACGGTAGAGATTTTGATTAGCTTTCCAATGCCACCAGTTTTGAGGTCAATCAGGGTTCTTAGTCAAAAGGAAACTTAATATCATAAACCATATGTGGACATTGCACATAAGGTTGTGGAATGTAAGCAGACATTCTTAGATTGTCATAAGACTTCTTTGAATGTCATAAGACTTCTTTGAATGTCATAAGACTCTTTGGAATGTCCTGAGACTTTCCTAAATTGTATTTAAACGTCACTATTCTATTTTGGTTTGTTTTGAGTAGTTTGTGAGATTTTGGAGTTATTTAAATACTTAACTGCACAAAATTTTCAAAAATTTCAGAGTTTTATGAACTTAACAATGCCACAAGTTTGAGGTCAATTGGGGTTCTTGGTAAAAAATTATGATAGTTTTACTGAAGATTGATCGTTACGCACGAAGAAGAAACTTAATATCCTAAGACATCTATGGACATTGCACATAAGGTTGTGTAATGTCACCAGACTTCATTGGAATGTCATAAGACTTCTTTGGAATATCATAAGACTTCCTTGGAATGTCATAAGACTTCCATTGAATGTCCTAAGACGTTCTTAAACTCTATTTGAACGTCATTACTGTATCCACTCGTTTATTTCGAAAATTTTTGGGAGATTTTGGAGTTGTTTAAATATATAAATGCACAAAATTTTCAGAATTTTCAGAAATTTCAGAGCTTTATGAATTTATGTGATCGTCATTACCCTGTCTACTAGTACATTTTAAGCAACTTCGAGAGATTTTGAGTTTTTGTAATGTATAATTACACATAATCTTCAAAATTTTATCTATTGATAGAGAACTAGCTATGGTGAAATTGAGCTCATTTTTTCAGAAATGGGAGAGGTTTTGATTAGCTTTCCAATGCCACCAGTTTGAGGTCAATCGGGGTTCTTAGTCAAAAGTTTTGATAATTTTACTGAAGAGTGGTAGTTTGACGAACGAAGAAGAAACTTAATATCCTAAGCGATCTGTGGACATTGCACATAAGTTTGTGGAATGTAAGCAAATATCCTTGGAATGTCATAAGACTTCTTTGGAATGTCATAAGACTTTTTTAGAATGTCCTAAGACGTTCATAAACTGTATTTAAATGTCATTACCCTATTTTGGTTTTTTCGAGAAATTTAGGGAGATTTTGGGGTTATTTAAATTCATAACTGCAGAAAACTTTCAAAAATTTCAGAGTTTTATGAACTTAACAATGCTACCAATTTGAGGTCAATCGGGGTCCTTAGTCAAAAGTTATGATAGTTTTACTGAATGGTGGTCGTTTAACGCACGAAGAAGAAATTTAATATCTTAAGACATATGTGGACATTGCACATAAGGTTGTGGAATGTTACCAAACATCCTTGGAATGTCATAAGACTTCTTTGGAATTCATAAGACTTCCTTGGAATGTTCTAAGACGTTCATAAATTGTATTTGAACGTCATTATTATATCCACTGGTTTGTTTCGAACAATTTTTGGGAGATTTTAGAGTTATTTAAATATATAACTGCACAAAATTTTCAGAATTTTCAGAAATTTCAGAGAATGTCCTAAGACGTTCATAAACTGTATTTAAATGTCATTACCCTATTTTGGTTTTTTCGAGAAATTTAGGGAGATTTTGGGGTTATTTAAATTCATAACTGCAGAAAACTTTCAAAAATTTCAGAGTTTTATGAACTTAACAATGCTACCAATTTGAGGTCAATCGGGGTCCTTAGTCAAAAGTTATGATAATTTTACTGAATGGTGGTCGTTTAACGCACGAAGAAGAAATTTAATATCTTAAGACATATGTGGACATTGCATATAAGGTTGTGGAATGTTACCAAACATCCTTGGAATGTCATAAGACTTCTTTGGAATTCATAAGACTTCCTTGGAATGTTCTAAGACGTTCATAAATTGTATTTGAACGTCATTATTATATCCACTGGTTTGTTTCGAACAATTTTTGGGAGATTTTAGAGTTATTTAAATATATAACTGCACAAAATTTTCAGAATTTTCAGAAATTTCAGAGCTTTATGAACTTTTTGTGATCGTCATTATCCTGCCCACTGATACGTTTTAAACAACTTTGGGAGATTTTGAGTTTTTTTTAATTGTATAATTGCACAGAATCTTCATAATTTTATCTATTTATAGAGAACTAGCTATGGTGATATTGGACTCATCTTTCAGAAACATTACAGATTTTGATTAGCTTTCCAATGCCACCATTGAGGTCAATCGGGGTTCTTAATTAAAAGTTATGGTAGTTTTACAGAAGAGTGGTTGTTTGACGCACGAAAAATAAACTTAATATCCTAAGACATATGTGGACATTGCAAATAAGGTTGTGGAATGTCACGAGACATCTTTGGATTGTCATAAGACTTCTTTTGAATGTCATAGGACTTTCTTGTAATGTCCTCGATAAAAAGTTATGATAATTTTAATGAAGTGTGGTCGTTTGACGCTTGAAGAGGTAACTTACTATTCTAAAACATCTGTGGATTTCCAGAGACAGTTGTATAATGTCCTGTGACATTTTTGAAATGTCTGTAAACGTCATTACCTTGCCCACTTGTAAACGTCATTTTAAGCAACTTTAGTATATTTTTAGTTTTCTTAGAAGTATAATTGCATATAGTTTTCAGAATTTTATCTATTGATAGAGTAGCTATGGTGAAATTGAGCTTATATGGGGTTTTAGAGATTTTGATAAGCTTTCCAATGCCACTAGTTTGAGGTCAATTGGGGTTCTTAGTCAAAAGTTATGAGAGTTTTACTGAAGAGTGGTCGTTTGACACTCGAAGAAAAACTTAATACCGTAAGACATATGTGGACATTGCACATAAGGTTGTGTAATGTCACCACACATCTTTTGAATGTCATAAGACTTCTTTGGAATGTCATATGAGTTCTTTGGAATATTCTGAGACGTTCCTAAACTGTTTTTAAACGTCATTACCCTATCCACTGATTTGTTTCGAGTATTTTTGGGAGAATTTGGAGTAATTTAAAAACATAACTGCACAGAATTTTCAGAATTTTATTTATTGATAGAGAACTATCTATGGTGATTTTGAGTTCATCTCTTCAAAAACGGTAGAGATTTTGATTAACTTATAGAACAATGCCACCAGTTTGAGGTCAATCAGGTCCTTAGTCAAAAGTTATGATAATTTTACTGAAAAGTGATCGTTTGACGCACGAAGAAAAAACTTAATATCCTAAGACATACGTGGACAAAGCACATAAGCTTGTGGAATTTTACCAGACATATTTGGAATGTCATAAGACTTCTTTGAAATGTCTTGAGACGTTTCTAAACTGTATTTGAACGTCATTATTGTATCCACTGGTTTGTTTCGAACAATTTCAGAAGATTTTGGAGTTATTTAAAAACATAACTGCACAAAAATTTTGAAATTTTCAGGAATTTCAGAATTTTATGAACTTAACAATGCCACCAGTTTGAGGTCAATCGGGGTCCTTAGTCAAAAGTTATGATAGTTTTAATGAAAAGTGGTCGTTTGTCGCACGAAAAAGAAACTTAAAATCCTAAAATATCTGTGGACATTGCACATAAGGTTGTGGAATGTCTGGTGACATCTTTCGAATGTCATAAGACTTCCTTGGAATGTCCTGAGACGTTCATAAGTATTTGAACGTAATTATTGTATCCACTGGTTTGTTTCGAACAATTTTGGGGGATTTTGGAGTTATTTAAATGCATAACTGCACAAAAGTTTCGGAAATTTCAAAAATTTCAGAGTTTTATGAACTTTATGTGATCGTTAATACCTTGCCCACTGGTACGTTTTAAGCAACTTTGGGAGATTTTGAGTGTTTTTTGTAATGTATAATTGCATATAATCTTCAAAATTTTATATATTGATAGAGAACAAGCTATGGTGAAATTGAGCTCATCTTTTCAGAAACGGTAGAGATTTTGATTAGCATTCCAATGCCACCAGTTTTGAGGTCAGTCGGGGTTCTAAGTCAAAAGTTGTGATAATTTTACTGAAAAGTGGTCGTTCGACGCCCGAAGAGAAAACTTAATATCCTAAGCCATATGTGGACATTGCACATAAGGTTGTGGAATGTAAGCAGACATCCTTGGAATGTCATAAGGCTTCTTTGGAATGTCATATGGATTCCTTGGAATGTCATAAGACTTCCTTGGATTGTCCTGAGACGTTCCTAAACTGTATTTAAACGTCATTACCTTTTTTGGTATGTTATGAGCAATTTTGGAAGATTTTGGAGTTATTTAAATACATAACTGCACAAAATTTTCAGAGTTTTATGAACTTAACAATGCCACCAGTTTGAGGTCAATCGGGATCCTTAGTAAAAAAATATAATAGTTTTACTGAAGAGTGATCGTTACGCACGAAGAAGAAACTTAATATCCTAAGACATCTATGGACATTGCACATAAGGTTGTGTCATGTCACCAGACATCCTTGGAATGTCATAAGACTTCTTTGGAATATCATAAGACTTCATTGGAATGTCATAAGACTTCCTTGGAATGTCATAAGACTTCCTTGGAATGTCATAAGACTTCCTTAAACTGTATTTGAAGATCATTACTGTATCCACTGGTTTATTTCGAACAATTTTCGGAGAATTTGGGTTATTTAAATACATAACTGCACAAAATTTTCAGAATTTTCAAAAAATTCAGGGTTTTATGAACTTTATGTTATCGTCATTACCCTGCCCACTGATAAGTTTTAAGCAATTTTGGGAGATTTTGAGATTTTTTGTAATGCATAATTGCACATAATCTTCAAAATTTTATATATTGATAGAGAACTAGCTATGGTGAATTGAGCTCATCTTTTCAGAAACGGTAGAGATTTTGAATAGCTTTCCAATGCCACCAGTTTAAGGCCAATCAGAGTTTTTAGTCAAAAGTTTTGATAATTTTACTGAAGAATTGTAGTTTGACGCACGAAGAGGAAACCTAATATCCTAAGCCATCTGTGGACATTGCACATAAGGTTGTGGAATATAAGCAGACATTCTTGTAATGTAATAAGACTTCTTTGGAATGTCATAAGATTTCCTTGGAATGTCCTGAGACGTTCTTAAACTGTATATAAACGTCATTACCCTATTTTGGTTTGTTTCGGGCAATTTTGGGAGATTTTGGAGTTATTTAAATTCTTAACTGCACAAAACTTTCAAAATTTTCAGAAATTTCAGAGTTTTATGAACTTTACAATGCTACCAATTTGAGGTCAATCAGGGTCCTTAGTCAAAAGTTATGATAGTTTTACTGAAGAGTGGTCGTTTAAGAATAAATTTAATATATTAAGACATATGCGGACATTGCACATAAGGTTGTGGAATGTCACCAGACATCTTTGGAATGTCACCAGACATCTTTGGAATGTCATAAGACTTCTTTGGAATGTCATAAGACTTCCTTTGAATGTCCTGAGATGTTCCTAAATTGTATTTGAACGTCATTATTGTATCCACTGGTTTGTTTCGAATAATTTTGAGAGATTTTGGAGTTATTTAAATACATAACTGCACAAAAAATTTCAGATATTTCAGAAATTTCATAGCTTTATGAACTTTTTGTGATCATCATTATCCTGCCCACTGGTACGTTTTAAACAACTTTAGGAGATTTCGATTTTTTATTTAGTGTATAATTGCACATAATCTTCATAATTTTATCTACTGATAGAGAACTAGCTATGGTGATATTGAGCTCATCTTTTCAGAAACGTTACATATTTTGGTTAGCTTTCCAATGCCACCATTGAGGTCAATCGGGGTTCTTAGTTAAAAGTTATGGTAGTTTTACAGAAGAGTGTTTGTTTGACGCACGAGGAATAAACTTAATATCATAAGACATCTGTGGATATTGCACATAAGGTTGTGGAATGTCACCAGACATCTTTGTAATGTCATAAGACTTCTTTGGAATGTCATAGGACTTTCTTGGAATGTCATAAGACTCTCTTGGAATGTCATAGGTAAAAAGTTACGATAGTCTTAATGAAGTGTGGTCGTTTGACGCTTGAAGAGGTAAATTACTATTCTAAAACATATGTGGACTTCTAGAGACAGTTGTATAATGTCCTGTTACATTTCTGAACTGTCTGTGAACGTCATTACCCCTGCCCACTGGTACATTTTAAGCAACTTTAGGAGATTTTTAGTTTTTTGAAATGTATAATTGCACATAATTTTTAGAATTTTATCTATTGATAGAGAACTAGCTATGGTGAAATTGAGCTCATCTTTTCAGAAACGGTAGAGATTTTGATAAGCTTTCCAATGCCACCAGTTTGAGGTCAATTGGGGTTCTTAGTCAAAAGTTATGGTAATTTTACTGAAGAGTGTTCGTTTGACGCTCGAAGAAAAACTTAATATCCTAAGACATATGTGGACATTGCACATAAGGTTGTGGAATGTCACCAGACATCTTTGGAATGTCTTGAGACGTTCCTAAATTGTATTTAAACGTCATTACCCTATCCACTGGTTTGTTTCGTGCAATTTTGGGAGATTTTAGAGTTTTTAAAATACATAACTGCACAGAATTTTCAGAATTTTATGAACTTTATGTGATCGTCATTACTCTGTCCACTGGTTATTTAAGCAACTTTAGGAAATTTTAAGTTTTTTGAATTGTATAATTGCACAGGATCTTTAGAATTTTATCTATTGATAGAGAATTAACTATGATGATAGTGAGCTCATCTTTTCAGAAACAGTAGAGATTTTGATTAACTTAACAACTAATCTTCAGAATTTGATAGCAATTTTATTTTTTGTTAAGAATTGTGTCTTTTCATTATATATTAAGATGTGTCCTTTTATTATTTACTTTTAGATTTGTATATTAGTTAATATTTAAATTAAAAAGATGTACTTATTTAAATGAAAAGTTGTGACTATTCGTATATGTACCATTTCAAAATAACTACCTTTAAATTGAAAACATATGACTATTTGACTTGAAAAGTTGCGAATATTCATATGGTTATCATTTCAAAATAACCACCTTTAAATTAAAAAAATATGTGACTATTCATATATATGGAAGGTTGCATGTCTTAATTTTTTATACAAATATTTATGTATTTTCACATATCCCAGTAAACAATATATTTTTATTTAAAACTATTTTAATGTTTAAAAAGAGATCTTTTATTTATTATAAAGTGATATAATTTAAAATTTTAGAGTAACTTACCTAAATTAATAAAAATGTATAATTTTATTGGTATTGATGTATTTTATTTTAGTTGTAATTTCAAATTATAAAATATACATTTCTAATATTATCTATAAATAAATATTTTCATACGTTTTGACATGAAAATTTTATTTGAAATAAAATTAATTTTTCTATAAAATATAAATTAAATAGTGATTATTTATTTATAAGAAATGAGTTCCACACGATATCGCGTGGGTTCATTACCTAGTTAAACCAATAAGAAAACCAAACAAATTATAACTGAAATATTTTTAAAATTACTCGTTCTTTTTTTAGGTCACAAATTACTATCATTCTTTTTTTATACAAAAATATATAATCATTTCGATTTTAACTAAAATTAAACATTTGTAATTCTATTGTAAAATAGCTAACTTTTTCGGAAAAAAACTAAAAATACTACAAAAGTTATTGCACATTCACAACCAAATTCGTATATACCTGAACTTATAACTAAAGATATAGCAATCAGCCAATCACTACTGTATCTTACGAATAGAAAAGGTTGCATGTAGTGGCCATGCACAAATATTCGAGGGAACCAGGAAAAATATTCAACGAATTGACCGAGTCAAATTGTAATTAGCGTATTAGGTATGTTGGTTTTTACTTATTTGTATTGTCTTTTTTTTTTTTTTTTGAGCAACTTATTTGTATTGTCTTTACTCTTCAAAATAGATAAAGAAGTTACCCTTTTTAAACATGTATCTTGGTAATTCTGGGGTTAAATAAAAGCTGGGATTTTCAGAAAGCCAGAAAACGAGACGAGTGGAGTGGAGTGCGAGGCATGATGACATTATACCTGTCATATTTCAATTATTTAGATATGAAGTGTTTTAATAATCCCAAGAATGATGATTAAATATTCATAAATGAAAAACTACGAATATTTAAGTCAGTGATTAAAAATACAAAAAAATTATAAACAGAGGGGAATTTGGCATGCACCTAAAATAATGATGTTTTCGGTTAAAAGTTAATTTCCCCAGATCATACAGCAAAACATACAGACTTTGTATGCGTTGCAAGACATTGTTTCTCACCGAATTGTACTTCTAATAAGAACCATGTGCTCCCCACCAATTTTATGTGAGTACGTTTTCTATTTAATAAAATGCGAAAACTAACAGTCTCTTCCACCTCGTCAGTTATCTTTGAATGCTCTCATTCTCACCAGTATGCATATTCCAGCACGCTATTTAGCCGTGTAACATTTGGCCGTGACCATGTTACACCGTTATGTTCAACCGTAACTCTTACTAAGATCTTTTGTTCAAGACACACTTAGATGTCAGCATTTAAAACTGCATGGTCCATAACCAAAAGTATACTCCATCAAGAGGATATACATCCATGCATATAGAGGAGGAGAGAGTCAGCTTTTGGCTGAAAAGAGGAAGTGAAAAGGTTCAGAGGCGTGGCCTCCCTAGTGACTGCATGGGGCGTGAAATGACTTAGCCTTTGAATCAAACCATAAAAAAGTTGTATACCTTTTGTCTTTGAAAACAAAATTATGATGTCCGAGTTTTTTTTTTTACTATAGAGGAAACCAAAAATGGAATTATGCAAAATTGTTTGAGCTTAGGTGAGTATACCATCAATGGCTTTTTGCTTCGATTTTACTTTTGTATGATTTATTCATTTGTTTTTGTCAACGTAAAAATGCATTTTTCATCTATTAGAGTGGAGTTGCCTTTTAATATGGTAGAAAGAATAACTAGCTAGCTCAGCAGACTTTATATATTGCAGTGGACTCTTGATCTAACTAGGAACCAATACATAAACATAACCTTCTCTAAAGAATAGCCAATGTACTTAGTGAAATGTCTTCTTTGGCGATTTCTTTTCTAGTATACATGGCATAGGAGACTATATATCACTCAATAAACCTTTGCATGTGAATTTTAAAACTTTTGAAGTTGAGCCCAACTTATATAGCATTATTTTCATTTTGTCCTCGAAATATTTCTTGCAACATGGTCCCGATGGTTGGATAGATTCCTCTAATTTTTCTTAGATGGTTTACAAGTACAAATATGGAAGAAAGTCTTTCATGTTCAGAACTCTCCGGCCGAAATAGAGGTGATCAGTCCCGTGACGGAATCGTAATCCGCATAAAAAATAGGTTGTTATTCTACTTGATTGGTAATAAACTGATTTCGACATAATTTTGCTGCTAACATATTAATATATAATTGTATAAAATAATCAGTTCATCACTACACATGTTAGTTATACTCGACTCAAGATTCATATTCCATGAGAACAAGAAAAAGTTGAAACTTGAGGATGGTATTGGTCCAAAAATGTTAAAAGTTATTGTATAAATTGTCTATGGATTGTATCCCATCTCCAACGGAGGATGATAAAGAATCTTAACACATAAACCTAGATAAAATAATAATATAATAACTAAACTAACTAAGGATTGATCTCTAAATAAGGATTATAAGGACCAAATCCTTATAGACGTGGCATGTTGCCATTGGATGGGAAAGTATTGTGTTTGGTTTGACGATCTCTTTCGTCTCTCTCCTTCCGTTCCTAGCGATTTCTTTCGTCGATTTCGTCTTGTGAGGTGAAGATTTCCTCCTCTTTTGCTGTTTAGCGCCACATCGACAAGTCTGATGATGTCTGCGCTAACTCTTGGTATTCGTAGTCATGCTCGAAGTCCTAGGGTTTTGGTGTGAAGGTACTTCAATTGAACCGAACTTCTTGATCGTGATCTGCGACCGATCATAAGTTTTCTTAGGGAAATCGATTAGGTCCTTGTTCGGGGCTTCTCCTTTGTTTCTTATGACTGCTTGTGACGTATCGAACTATATAGAGAGTTTGTTTGATTGCATTGCTTTGCTGTGACTGAAGGATCCCTTGTTTGATGCAGTTGGAAGGGGTGAATCGATAAGGTCTAGCAAAGATGGCGAACTTGCAAGTTTCTGGAATTATTGAAAAGGTTTTTCCATCATATATTTTGAACTAAGATCGATTTTGTTATTAATATGTACAAAAACAGACAAACGTGCAGAAACACTGGTGGGGAAACAAGATGGAAGTGGGAACCTCATCATCAGGCTTGGTCAAGGCCAAATCTGAGACACTATCAGAAGCTCTCAAGTCTAGTTCACTTGATTTCAGTAGTAATGGTGGCGGCAGTAGCCACGGGAGAAAGCACCATGTGAGAGCATCGTCATCACCGAGCCAAAGTGGCAGCAGTAACAAACAGAGCAACAGAAGGAACACACACATTAGGAAGGCCAAAAGTGCACACCCTGCTCTTGACCTTAGTCGTCTCACTGGTGGTGCGGCTCTTAGCCGAGCCTCTAGTGCTTCCCTTGGACTTTCCTTCTCTTTTACAGGCTTCGCTGTGCCGCATGAAGAAGATATCATTCCTTCAGAGCGATCATGCAGCAATGATGATAACTGTAAGAAAACCACTAATTAGCACGGTACCTAATTGCAGGTCTTGATGTTAACTTTGGGGTGTACTGAGTTCTCTTTCTTGTTGCAGTGGAAGATATTGAAGCAGCAAGTAGTATTGTAGTCAAGCTTCAGGAAGAACCAACCTTTACAATATATCTGAAGGTAAACCATTTTCCCATATAGATAATCTTATGGAAAACAGTAGAGATTAATCTTTATGATACTCTCTATTTGAGCGCAGGCACTGATGGAGATATGTATCTAAAATCATCACCACCCAAATGTCTATAGAAATATATTAGGATTTTTTTGCCGTCCTACTTCGTTTTTAAAACATAGCATTATGAATCTTTCTAGACATTGGAAACCTCTATTGTATCTCATATTACTAAGAACTCCAAATTAAAGAACACCATTGAACATATAATTTTGATAGAATCCTTAACTATTCAAAAAAAAAAAAATTAAAAAAAATAATAGTTTAATATTGTTAAGGATTCCAATGGTGGTAACACCATTGGAGATGCTCTTAGTTATACTCGACTCAAGATTCATATTCCATGAGAACAAGAAAAAGTTGAAACTTGAGGATGGTATTGGTCCAAAAATGTTAAAAGTTATTGTATAAATTGTCTATGGATTGTATCCCATTTATAAAGATAAACTATATCCAGCCAGCCACACACATAACAGTATCACTTGGTAAATTTTTAAATCGAATATTTGTTGTTTAATGTATAAACATGGACATGCATATTGAAAGAAAGGTGCCTTTAGGCAGGCTTATTGGGACAAGAAAATTCCGAAGCGTATAGTGAAGAGTGAGTGGAAGAGTTATCATTCCAATGTTGCAAAAGAAACATGACTTTCTCTCTCTTTCTGCATTGCATGTCCCCTTTATCTACAACCACCTCTTCCTCTTCACGTCTTAACGAATATTCTCCTTTACAAATTTAATACATAGACATACCGATACATGTGCAGACATAGAATATTATCATCATTCTCTCGTTCAATGGTCAAAATCAATTTTCTGCATCAACCTACTGCTCTTTCTCTTGATTCCAAGTATTTTTCATGGTTTTGAGTTGCAGCCCACGCGTGATTCTCATTTTTGTTTTTTCATCAATACATAAACACCACTAAATTAAGTATTAAGTTTCTGACATATATTAGAGCTAAATGACCTATTCATCTATTTCTATTTATTATATATGCTGAGTAGCCTAAATAACTTGAGAATCAAATCATAGCATAGCAAAGCAAGATGAGTAAACATTTTCAAATAAGCAATTTGGCAGCCATGGGAACTGGTTAAATAATAACAAAAATCACTGATAAAACACGAAAATAAAAATAAAACTAAAGATATACGTATATTTTTATGTTCATGAAGATGAGATTTAATAATAGCAAGAACAATGGTGATATATGTATATATATATATATATATATTCCAGCATTCTAATTTTCAAGGGTTCGACTCTCATCATGGTTATTTGACAACAATGGAAAAACAAAACACCGTCTTAAGAATCTTGTTGTTTGATTGTTGATGGCTCACATAAGCTTTTTTTTTTTTTTTTTGTGCACAGCTCACATAAGCTTTTTTTTTTTTTTTTTTTTTTTTTTTTTTTTTTTAGCTCACATGAGCTTTCTATCTACTTGAAACATATGCTTTTACTTTTTTTTTTGTAAGCTGTTTTGTCGTTCGTACACGCATCACTTTTTTCATACGAATTAGCGTGTACATATATACAACCGGTGAGAATATATGGAAGACATAAAATTACAATTCGTCGGTTGCTATTTCGCATTGAACATATCACCGAGAGACTGTCCTGCCAGAATTGCAATCATGATCAACTTCCATGCTATTTTTAAATGTGCTACATTCTCTTGCTTTTCGTGTACACATTATTTTACTCCCTAGAAAATGTTGAGTTTGTAAAAGTTTATAATCGAATATACTTGTGTGTAATGTAATCCTTGATGGTTTTCGGCTAAAACATGGGCTCACTTCTCAGCTGAAATTACAAGTTCAAAGAAGAAAAGCTCATTTAAAAAACCCGGAACACGAGTTTCAAATATAAATGCTAGGCCTAAGTAGGATCTTCTTCGTTACCTATTAGATAGATAAGCATTAGCCCAGGAATTTTGGGCCGGACCAAATAGTGACATGGGTGACATATGTGATCCGATATGTATCTAAATTCGATAACTAAGGCCTTGTTCGGCGCAAACTAGGGTTTATGTGAGTCGTGGCCTATAAAATAAAGTTTTAGCTACTTTATCTTTCAGACACGATCTCGCAGTTCCTTCTCTTTAGTTTCTCTTTTCATCTTCATTCTCCAATTAGATAACTGTTCTCTATTTAAGGTTTGCTTGTAGGATGGTGCCTTTCTTTTTGCTTTTCGGAATCTATTACTTTAATTTCTATTGAAAATCGATTGACTGAAACGGAGCAGATGATGATTTTTTAATGCACTACAACGGTGCTTCCGATTAACCATGCGGATTATATAAATCGAGCTTTTTAAAACTGATGCTCCGTTTCACCAATCTTTTTTTTTCTTTCGTAAGTTCATAGACTTTATGGCTAAAACGTTTGCCACTTATTTCAATCGATCTTTTAATTGATTTAATCTCTCCTTTCAGTAGATTGAATTGCTTTCTAACGATATCAATTAGGAACGTAACATATTGTGATCATCTGATCTTTACAAAAGAAACGCATAACAATTAGTACTAGTGTTTCTCGGATTACTTTGAACCTAAACTGAATTAGTTAGTAATTGATTCATGTCTTGGGACTGCTGATGTATCTTGACTGCTGTTCAGATTTTGTATTTTAAAACTTAATTTATTTAAATCTGGCGTTAGTGGATTAGGAAATCTGGATTAATATGTTTTTTAGTATATTTTTTAATTTTTTTCTTCACAAAATGTGTTTTAAATATGTTAAATATTAATTTCTATAAGTAAATTTGATATGAATCTATTAGGCAGAGATGTATTTTGAATTGATTTCTGACCTATAGCTGTATAAAGCTACTAAATAAATCGTTCAATATGGAAAGGAGTTAAAAGGAGAGAACAATGCGGCGTATGAGTCTGCTGATATATTTGGTTGAAACGATAGAATCAAAATTTTTCACTCAAATCATGAATGATTAAAAAGTTTTTAGTGACCTCAGTTTGAACCAAGAATTGAGGGCGGAAATTTGTTAGATATAGAATACTTTTGGACTATAATGGAGTGACGTGGTTTAATCGATCAGACTCCCTCTTTTGGGCTTTAGACTCTCTCTATTCTATCTCTTTTGAATAGTGGGCTTCTCAACCGTTGAATCCATCAAAATATCTTTCACCTTTGTATCCTAGCCGTTGGTTCTAGGGCTTCTAAAGTTTGGCGACGATTTGGGCGATTAGTTGTTTCTACTGACATCGACAAGAATCTGTGGGTGGTTTATCGGTAAGTGGAAGTTTCTGAGTGTTTCGTGTTAAAGATTGAAGAAGATGTCGGCTGCTATGGACCGTGCGTTGATGGCGATGTCCTTGGAAGAGGAGGAGGACAAACCTTTCGATATGCCGGATCTGCCTCAGTATAGTTCGTGTGAGAGAAACTCGAGGAGTCTGATAGGGAGACTCCTCAACCCTGCGGTCCAAGACATGGCTAGTCTAATTTTAGACATGCCGCGAAAATGGCAGAAATATGACAGAGTTAAAGGTGTCGCCCTGTCAAAGGAAAGGTTTCAGTTCATATTCCTGAATGAGTATGAACTGGAGGAAGTGTTGAGCAAGGGCTTCCACACCTTCCAGGAGTGGGGCTTAGCGATAGAGAGATGGGTGGAGAAGCCGCCTCCGGATTATCTACAGTTTGTGACCTTGTGGGTTCAAATTAAAAATATTCCGGTGAACTACTACACGGAGAGTGCGATAATGGCTTTGGGTGACCTGGTTGGTAAAACCGTGACGGTGGCGTTTGATCCTGAAAAGTCTCAAAGAAAGGAGTACGTCAGAGCTCAGATCAGGATGAACGTTGCTAGTCCTTTGAAGAAATCTAGAGTCATTAATCTCCCGAAGAACGAGGGCTCGGTGGAGATTTCTTACTTCTATGAAAGGGTGCAAAAGCGTTGCTATCACTGCCAAAGGTTGACACATGAAAAACCTGTCTGCCCGATTCTGATAGGGGAAAGGCAACAGGTGGCTCTTCAGAGGAGGACTGGAGTGGCAGTGCCGAAACAACCCAAGGAGTTGATTCTCAAGCCCAATGACCCTCTCTTTGGAGTTCTTGAGGAAAATCAGGTGTGCTTACATCCAGTGTTGGGGAGACCCAAGATAGCTCCTGAGGTTCTAGAAGGCATGAGACAATATCTCCTGATTGTCGATGGTGAAGAGAGAAAGCTCAGAGAAGAGAAAGTCAAGAAGTCAGTGAGAGAAGTGGAACAGGACCCTGATATTGCCAGGATGGCGCTTCGTTTGGAAGAGCCCCCAGAGATTACTCGTGATCTTGATAGGGGGAAAGGTCTGGTCTTTGGCTATGACACTTCAGAGTCGTCCTCGTGTGAAGCATCGAAGTCTGGAGGTCAGAAGTTGTTAGGTGATGCGATCAGATCGGGCAACTCACAATCACTGGTGCTCTACAACAAAAACAAAGATGTCTCACCGGCTTTTGAGGGTAAAAATGCGATGAAAGTACCTGCTTCGAGTGGTCCTACGGATTATAAGATAGGCTTCTATGAAGCCACGTCTTCCGGGTCCACGAAGAAGAAAGGGAAACCTCGTAAGAGGCCTTATGTTAAGAAGAGAAGACTCAGGAAAGCTGGTGAGGAGATGGCAGGGGGGAAGTGGCTAGCCCTTCGGTATCAAACAGTGATAGTGGTTGTAAGAGGAGGGTTGAGGAGAGAGCAGGCGAGGTAGGAAGGTCAAACCGGCGCAAGCCCAATGAGATGGTCCCACATGAGGGACCGTCCCATCCCCAATGAGCATTGTCGCTTGGAATTGTCAGGGATTGGGGCGGCCTCAAGACATGACAATTCCTAGGTTGGGGGAAATACGTCAGAAATATTTCCCGGAGGTGTTGTTTTTGATGGAAACAATGAGCGGAAGGAATGCTCTTGTAGATATGCAAGTCTGGCTCGGTTATGATTTTGTATATACAGTGGAGCCGGTGGGAAGATGTGGCGGACTAGCACTATTTTGGAAGAAAAGTTCGGACATCACTCTCATCTCGGCTGATAAAAACTTATTGGATCTTAGTGTTCAGTGGGGAAGCTTGAATTTCTTTTTGTCTTGTGTATATGGCAACCCCAATGCTCAGAAAAGGAATCATGTTTGGGAGAGACTGAATAGAATTGGGGTTCACCGAAAGCAACCTTGGGCTATGCTGGGTGACTTCAATGAACTCTCAGACAATAGTGAGAAGCTTGGTGGACCAAGAAGAGCTGATGCATCCTTTGTGGGGTTTAATGAGATGCTCACTACGTGTGGAATGAAGGATCTGCTTAGTACTGGCAACAGTTTCACGTGGGGAGGATGGAGAAATAAAAAATGGATCCAGTGCAAGCTTGATAAGTGTTATGGTAATAAGGAATGGACGACGCTCTTTCCTAGCTCTAGCCAAACGTTTCTAGCTAAACGTGGGTCTGATCACAGGCCGGTTCTCCTCAGTTTGAAATCTTCTCACGAAAGATATCGAGGATCGTTTAGATTTGATTGTCGTTTGCTGAACAACCCTGCAGTGAAATATGAAGTAAGCAAAGCGTGGGGTTCGAAGGGTTCAGGGAGAGGAGCCTCAGTTCTTGACAGGATCAGAGACTGCAGAGTGGCGTTGAGTAGGTGGAAGAAGGACAATGATGCAAATTCGAAAGTCCGCTTGACCAAGATCCAGTTTCTCTTTGACGAGGAGCACTCAAAAAGGAACCCGTCTCCGCGTGTGATGCAAGAACTAAAGATTCAGATGGCTCAAGCTTATAGAGACGAAGATAGCTTTTGGAAACAGAAGTGCAGAGATAAATGGAATAGCTTTGGTGATAGAAATACAAAGTTTTTCCATGCTTCGGTGAAGGCTGCTAGAAACAAGAACGGAGTGGACAAACTGATTGATGATCTTGGCAACATTCATCGGTCGGAGGCTTCAAAAGGTCAGGTGGCAGTGGATTACTTCTCTAATCTGTTCAAGTCATCCACCCCTTTGAATCTTCAGGACTTCTTTGATGGGTTTCAGCCTAGAGTTACTAGCAGTATGAATGAAGAACTTACCAGAGTAGTGTCTAAAGAGGAAGTGAGGAGAGCTGCTTTTGCGATAAAAGCCTCGAGTGCCCCTGGGGCTGATGGGATGACAGGGCTCTTCTTTCAACGCTACTGGGATGTTGTGGGTCCAAGGGTTACGCTGGAAATCCAGGATTTCTTTCAGACAGGAGTTTTTCCTACCCAATGGAACTTTACACAGTTGTGTCTGATACCGAAGAAGATCCCGGCGGTAACGATGAAAGACCTGAGACCGATTAGCCTATGCTTGGTCATGTACAAGATAGTCTCCAAGATCATTGTCACTAGACTGAAGCCTTTCTTGCCGGAACTGGTCGCTCCCAACCAATCTGCTTTTGTGGAGGATCGTCTGATATCTGACAACATCTTGATAGCCCATGAAGCAGTACATGGTTTGAGGACTCACAGTGACATCTCGAAGCGATGTATAGCTATCAAGACTGACATGTCGAAAGCTTACGACAGAGTAGAATGGGAGTATGTGAAGAGGCTACTGTTGGCGATGGGCTTTGACCGGAAGTGGGTACGGTTGGTGTTTTTCTGCATATCTACTGTGTCTTTCACTGTTTTGATGAATGGCCAACCCTATGGTCTCATTGAACCAGAGAGGGGACTGAGACAGGGGGACCCCCTCTCTCCCTTCTTGTTTGTATTGTGCACTGAAGGCCTTACACATATGATGAACAAAGCCGAGAGCGAAGGGTTGATTAAGGGCATCAGTTTCTCTCCTGGAGGCCCCTCTGTCCATCATTTGTTGTTTGCAGATGACAGCTTATTCATGTTGGAGGCCTCTATCCAGCAGTGTAATCATATGCAGCTTATCTTGAAGAAATATGGTGAGCTGACGGGCCAGATCGTGAATTTGGACAAGTCGTCCATCACCTTTGGGAAGAATGTAAAAGAGGAGATCAAAAGGGAGATTCATACTAGGCTGGGGATCGCGAACACAGGGGGTGCTAGCTCCTATTTGGGACTGCCTGAGTGTTTTAGTGGGTCTAAAGTCGAGATGCTGAACTTCATCAAAGATAATATGAAGAAGAGATTCTCATCCTGGTTCTCTAGAACTCTCTCGCAAGGAGGAAAAGAGGTGGTGCTTAAATCAGTGGCGATGGGGATGCCAGTTTATGCAATGAGCTGCTTCAAGCTCCCTAAGACTACTTGTGCTAACATCTCTAGTGCGATGGCAACGTTCTGGTGGAGCTCAGTGGAAGATAAGAAGAAGATCCACTGGTTAAGCTGGGATAAAATGTGCTTACCCAAACGTCTTGGGGGTATGGGTTTCAAAGATATTCACTTGTTCAATCAAGCATTACTAGCCAAACAGGCTTGGAAGCTGGTGAATGACTCAGAATGCTTGCTATCTAGATTATTGAGAAGTAGATACTTTGATGGGAAGACATTTGAGGATGCTGGTATTGGCTCGCGACCATCCTTTGGATGGAGAAGCATCATGTTTGGGAAAGAGCTCTTGGATAAAGGGTTGGAGCGTAGAATTGGTTCTGGGAATGATTCGATGGTTTGGGCTTCACCCTGGTTGTTTGATGGGACCAGAATGAGAGCTCCGCTCATGAAAAACCAGGTCATCAACATCGATCAGAAGGTGTCCAGTCTACTTAATCAGGAGACTGGGACTTGGAACCTCGCTATTCTAAATGATCTCTTCTACCCGGAGGATGTCGAGAGAATCCTGAAGATTAAAGTTGCTGTGGGGGAGAAGGATTTCAAAGTGTGGAAACACAACAGGAGTGGATCCTACACAACTAAGTCGGGTTATTGGCTGGGTTTCTCATTGAGCTCATCGCAAGCGAAGATGGAAGCAGAAGCCTTGCCCTCTCTAAATCCTCTTAAGGAGAGGATATGGTTTCTCAAGATCCCCCCTAAACTCAAGGTTTTCTTATGGAAATGCATGTCCTTGGCCCTTCCGGTTGCTGAGGGTATTGCAAGCAGGGGCATGAAGGTCGACCTCAGATGCCAATTTTGTGGGGATGAACCGGAGTCGGTGAACCATATCTTTTTCTCGTGTCATCTAGCGCGAAGGAGTATGGGCTGAGGCTAATTTTCCTGCCAAGAGGAATGGCTACCATGAAACATCAGTATATCATAATCTGGATTTTATGATGCAACTGGGACAAGTGGATGAAAGGATATAAGCTCTTTCCCCTGGATCTTATGGAGATTGTGGAAGAATAGAAATGTTTTCTTGTTTGAAGGCAAGGTCTTTGAGATCCAGGAGATTGTGGCTAAAGCGTACGTCATGATTTTGAAGAATGGTCTGGAGCGCAAGTGAATGGTAGTGAGACTTTGACCACTCATCCTGTTCTGAATAGGGGTACATCCGCAGGAATGGGAACCTCCTCAAGAAGGATGGCTTCGATTGTGATATTGGAACTTGAGTGGTGCAAGCGAACCATGATCTGTGGAGCGGCTTGGATCCTGCGAGATGAATTGGGAGTGGTGTTACTTCACAGTAGATGTTCTTTTGCTAACATTACTGACGTGCTAGAAGCTCACTCGACGGCTTGGCTCTGGGCGATTGAGAGCATGGGAAGTTTAAGGAAATCCAAGGTCGTATTTGGAGTCGAGTCGGCAGATCTCTTAGGAGCGATTTCGCGGCCTCCTGCCTGGCCATCTTTCAAAGGGAACGGTGAAGACTATTAAGAGTTCCCTTTATTTTTTGGAGCGCTGGAAGTTCTCGTTGGCTAATAGAAGGTCTAATCTTCCAGCTTATCTTATCGCAAAGAGTGCGATTGTAGAGAATTTCGCTCAATCATATGTTTCTGTGGGTTACCCTCGTTGGCTCTCTTCCTTTTTTGTTTAAGGAACCGTTGGTCTGTTGAGACCCTTTTGTGGGTATGATTGGGTTTAATTCTGCTTGTATATCTCTGTTAGTGGTGTGTTCCACTTTTTAATGAAGTTTCCTTTAGTGTGAAAAAAAAAGAATACTTTTGGACTCTGCATT
The DNA here is from genome assembly GCA_019706035.1 of Raphanus raphanistrum subsp. raphanistrum. Taxonomy (NCBI): domain Eukaryota; kingdom Viridiplantae; phylum Streptophyta; class Magnoliopsida; order Brassicales; family Brassicaceae; genus Raphanus; species Raphanus raphanistrum. The sequence continues at coordinate 2,399,235 of CM033982.1, read as the reverse complement.
GTAGATGGAATATTTGACCAAAAATGTTTAATCAACAAAGGCTGATGCTACAAATCTGCGGTTTCATGAATGGTGGTATGGGGGACACTTGCCTTGTCGCTTTGAATATATGGAATCCAATTTAAACTAGTGGAGTTGTGAAGGTCATGTATTAAACTAGAGATGGTGTATGTCAACAACCATTGTCATGTAGTGGAGCTGTAATGACAATTATTGATGAGTAGCTCAGATTACGATTCTATCTTTGATTCATAGATCAAATCAGAACAGTATTCTGCAGCTCCATTATTAGTCTGATAAGTTTAACCATATCGAAATTATTAAAAAATAAGATGTCAATAGTGCTTATTTTTGGGATTAAATATTCAAGTGCCTGTGATCTTAGCCTTCGAAGATTTAACCCTCTCCATAAAAACTCAATAGCAAAGCATTTTTTTTTTTTTGCCATCTGAAATATTATTAAAGAGACAATAATACAAAAGGCCCAAAAGCCGGCCCATACAAAACACCCAAACTAGGTATACTAAGCCCACTTAAACAACAAATTCCAAACCCAAAAGTAAAACCCGAGGCCCAACTACGCCACCGATCGCTGCACCAACGCATCTTCCACGTGTTGGAACTGCAAAAACCAAGAGACGCGTGGCAGAGAAAGAGGCTTCGTCGTCTCGAAGGTTGGAGATCTTTGCCGGGACCGTTAACCGGACACATCGCCGGAATCGTGATTCACCAACTCTTTTCCCAAATGAAAGTCGACGCTGCTAAAACCCAAACACAGAACCACCGGAAACTCCCGGTACAAATCACGACGATCACCAAAATCCACCCCCAACAACAGTATTAGAGGTATAGGATTCGGAGTCAAAACATCATCGGCCCGAGCCTAAGATAGCTTCAATCGAAGAGATCGAAACCTACTCTTATCCCAGCCGCCACCACAGAAAGGGGAACCCCTTTTCACACAGCTCGATACACTTTCCCGAGACGCAGAAGCCGGCGACCACCACCGACGAAGATCCGGCGCGGCCCCAGAGTCAAAACACCGACGAGGATAGACCGATAGACGCCTCATTCTCCCGGAGCCGAAATAAAACGAAAGAAAAAGGGATCCTAGAGATCCTCCCTCGCCGCTAACGACATGCATAGAAAAAAATATAAACAAAGAACCGGACCGACGGTGGCTAAGAGAACCAACCCGCCGGCCGGAAGCACACGCAGACGGTGGTGTTTTCTAGAGATGGAACAGAACGATTTCCTTTTCTCTCTCTCCAATTTCTTAGTTCTCTTAAGTGTAACAAGTTAAACTCAATAGCAAAGCTAATGTGTGTTTGTATTTTCATAGAATATGTTATTTGGAATATGCAGATTGTGCTGTGTTATTAAAAGATCATGTACTTAGATAAATGCATTGCTATGCAAAATGTATAGATGCTAGTACAATAGATTATCATGATGTCACTTTCTGATATTCTAGTAGAAACAAAAGGACAAGGTACTTTGATTTCAACTGTAAACACGAAATTAACTGGTGGATATTGTTTCTTTAATCCGGACAAGCCGTGCTTTGTTAATGCTAGATAGATTGATAGTGATGGATACTATTCAATTAAAGCGTTGATGGTTAAAAACTTAAAACGAAGGCACACACAGTAACGCCGTGCTTTGTTAGTGCTAGATTGATAGTGATTGATACTATTCAATTAAAGCGGTAATGGTTAAAACGAAGGCACACACGGTAACGCCCACTTTATCTGTCTCTTATTTCTCTTCCCTATTTACGATTCCACCGAACTCGTGCTGTGACTAAAGACTTTAAAAAAAAAGTCACATTAGTCGGCAAGACTCTACATCTCTACCGTTTGTATTATATAACTAACATACACTCACGTGTTTCTTGAACTTATTTCCATTATAATATACAGCGACAAAACTAAACCAAACAAATAACAAAGACGTGTGTTAAAAGGCACATTTTCTTCACTACGCAAACGGATGCTTCATGAGGAGTCAAGATGCGTGTTCATTTTCTTTTAAAAATACTAAAAATACAACAAACGTAGTGGAAGTATAGTGCAAAAGGTCAATGACACTAGAGAGAGTAATCATTTAAGAAATTAACAAACATATTTATATACTAGCATACTGTATATTAATTATTGTAGAAAGCAACGTTTAAAGCATGTCGTGGTTCCAAGGAAATGGAGATAAGCCAAACGCAAAACGAACGTTGATGTATTGGAAGGTGAAATGGTCATTTGGTTTCAAGTCCCAATCAGCAAGAGATAAGAGTTTCGTTTAGGCTGATGTCGGGAGGAAGTAAGGAGATGTTGATACTAATCTGCAACACACAAACAAAACAAAAGAAAATTGTGAAAACGTCTTCTATAGCGTAATTTATTGAGAACACGTCAAGATCTTTCTTGTGCCGTATGTTACGAATAAAACAAACAGACGATGCTCAGTTTCTTTCGTTTTTTTCTCCTCATCATTCTTACAATTGTCAATTTTTGGAAGTATACAAAAAGAGACACTATAAGTCAACGCGTTTTGATGTTTTACAACCACAATAATCTACACGTTTTTGTATCCTCGTATAACTAACTATACAATCTCCGATATCTACGTAGAACTAGAAGCATGTACTTTGTTGAACTAACAGAGGCATATCTAAAAGTTGTATGAGTTAAAAGAAAAAGCACGAATTCTAATCATCTTCATGGTTTTTGATCTTTTTTTTTTGTCAACCCATGGGTTTTGATCTGATATTCATAAATAAAGGATAAGGAGAAAAAAAATTTACAGGAAAAGAAAAAGGAAAAAAAATGTTTTCATGTTAATTTTTTTGGGGTTAGAATTAGACCCTTGGATGGTAGGAGAACAATTACCTCTCTTTGCGCTTCTCAAGAAACCTTTGCAGTGACTTTGTCCTTTGGATGGGAAGATCTGCACACAACAAAAAAAAAAACAAAAACACACCTCCCTATAAGAAAACAGATGTTTACACTTTTTAAGTTTTAGTTCCTAAACACATGTTAAGTTCGGCTTCAAAACTCAAAAACTAATTAATAGTTAGTGGATCAGTCCGGTCCATTTTTTTCTGTCTAACCTCTACATGCAATTAATATCTATTATACTCTAGAATAATCTACTACCGAGTGGCTCATTGTCAATTTCTACTAACCTCCTTCTAGATTCTGGCCAAAGAGCTTTGTCCTTATGGTGGTCGGAGGAATTACCGAATGATCTTTCACAATCGATTTGTCTTTCTTTGGTGCTGTTTCCATGACAACCTTCAGAATATCATCGGCCTTGTTAGGAGACATTTGGTAAACGGAGACGGTTCCATTGTAGAAGATGGTCATAGGAACAGTTCCAGAGACGAGTTCCGTAGGCCTGAGACGAGTTTTAAAAAATTTATATTATTATTTTGTTTGCTTATTGGTTGCGCCAAGATGGCAAAACAATAATGGAAGAAACTAACATGTTGAGAGGCGCTTGGACCGGAGAAATAGGGATCTGAGGATGATCTGCCTTTGGAGTAGACGGAACCGAAGGAGATCTAGTCGATGAATCTGCATGCTCAGCACCAGAAGCTAACAATGATTTGATAATCTCCGGATTGATCTTAGAAATGGCACCTTGAATATCTGTAATAAAAAAGAATAACAATACCATATAAAAAATTATAAGATGGTTCATGATAAAAAAAAAAGAAATAAAAACGAACCTCGGAAACTGCGACGACGGTCGAGAAATTTCTTGAACTTAGGCTTTGGAACGTTGTTGGTCTGCTTCTTCTCAAGACCGAAGAAGTCGAGCTCTGTGGTAACTCTAGACATTTTTGATCTGATCTTTCTTGCTAGCTAAAACAGAGATGGAGAGGAAAGAGAGAAATGAAGGATATGTTTTTTTAGATGGAGAGGCTTGAGAGGAAGAAGTAATGATAAAAAGGTTTTTTCATGTGAGTTTTAAAAATAACTTAATGATGTGTACCCGCCAGATATAACGCACGAGGTTCATGTTTTCTCTTTATTTTCAGGACAAAGGCGCAACTCTAACTCATCAACCTTTTTTTTTTTCCAACTGAATTTTATTAAGTGGGTCAAGGCCCAAAGAGCTAAGCCCACACTACAGACAAAAGCCCAAAGACACGGGCCAAAATAGAAACACGGGTCATAGCCCAAATAACAAAACAGCAACATTTGACCTAACGTCCACTGCTTTGCCGACAACCATCTTTCACCTTCTTCTCCGATCTAGACTTCATCGGACGAAGTAACCTACCGGGAAAAGATCCCAAACATCAGCCATCGAACCCCCTGTTGAAGGCATACGCTTTTATCTTCTTCGTTCCGAGTTTAGGAGAGCATCAATCACCAATCGAGATCTCATCCAAAACTCTAAATAATACAAACACAGAGAGAAGAAAAGGCCTCACACACGAACGAACCACCATCCATCGGAGAGCTTCCATCGTCAGCGACGAGATCTCATTCGCTACCTCGAACCACCAGTTCCACCACGAACCACCACTTCCATCCCAAGACAAACCATCCCACAATCAACATAGATCGGGATAAACCCGAGGAAAAACCGGCGATGACGATGCTAAAGAAGCCACCGTCTCCCGGAATCTTAAGCCGGCGAAGTAGACTGCTGAACAAGCCGCCACTTCCCAGAGACAATAGGGACGACCACCGTAGATATGGTGCGTCTCCGAGCACAAAATCCAACAGACACTAGAATTTCGATCAGAGTTATTTAAAGCCAAACACTAGAACAAACAACTAAGACACAAAAAGAAAACCCCTAGCCGGACCGACGGTGGAGGAGCCTCACCGTCGGCCGGAAACACAAATCAACCTCTCCTTTTTCTCTCTCCTTTTTCTCTCTCTGGAAACTGTTTCGTCTAACTCATCAACCTTTTTTGTTTATTTTTGTTTTCTTTTATTTATTCAAATCCATTTTTCTTTAGGCCCCCGACCTCCTCTTAACTAATAACTTAATGACTAAAATCCATGCTATCAGCCTAGTCTATTTTAAAAATTTGTTTATCACTCACCCGGAAATAGCTCCAATAAAAATGTTAACGTTTTTAACTTCGAAAATATCTTCAATTCCTACTGGATCCCAACAATGGTTGTGTTATATAATTATATAAACAGTGAACCTTATACGTTTGTACAGTTAACGTTTTCTACTGTAATTTCAAGATCCATAACGTTTACAGAACTTGTGTTTTGGATTTGATTTTTTTTTGTTTTCCTTTTCTTAGGAATTGTCTATTTATTAAACAGGAGCACAACTGCTTTCTTTGGCACTGTTCTTTCCGTAACTGTGTTTGTAATGTATTCCATGTACTTTAACTTTTAGAATTTTCATTACAAAAGACCAGCAAATAGAACAATACAGCTTTGATGACCAAACCAAACATGTATTTTCTCATAGTGTTCACCTTGGCTTCCTGACATTGTACGTTCCCTACTATAATATTGCATTTTCTAAAACATCTTACTAGGAATACCTTTTCTTTTTCTTATGAACTTTGTATCAGAACTATATTCTATATTTACCTTTTCTTTTATACAGTCATATTCTTTTTTTTTGTGCAACCTTTTATGTAGTCATCCGGTAATTATAATATCTTCAATTTCTCAAGTTATAAATTTCATTACAAAAGCCTGCAAATAGCAATATACGGTTTTTGCTCGGGAGACTTGTGCAAAAATAATAATTTTAAAAAATTTAGCAAAAGAAGTTAAGTGAAACATAAATGAATAAGAAAACTGGAAAAGAAAAAGTCAGATGCATGTCTTTCACGTGTTGAGATGTAGTTAATGTACTAGGCAAGGTGCATTTCTCCAGAAGTCTTTTTAGGGTTTTCGTCGCTTTCTCTCCTTTCCTAACAATTCTGTTTTGACTTGGCCTCTCTCCCTCTTGATAAGGTTAATACGCTTCTCTTATATTCCGTGAATAAGATTAGTATTTCATTCATCTCACGTTTTCCCTCTCGATATTACTTTTCAAGCCAACCGACTTGCCTACCTTCCACATACTAACAACTTCCCTTGTTTTGGTCTTTAGTCTCATCTAAACTAATTGTAAAAACAAAAAAAAAATATTCTTTTTCTTTTTGACTCAACACATTAAATATGTCGTTTTGAAAAGTTGAGATAAATTGATGGGGGTATCTACATATTGTTTTTTTTTCTTTAGTCAAGATTCGTACATTTAAACGTGCTAATTCCTACTCAAATATTAAGCAATATATCCAAATAAAATTCAGAAACGAATCACAATTAGACACCTAATCAAAGTAAAATCAAGAAACGAAGGTAATATCAGTCTAGATATTTTTAATATGTTAAATACTAATATAACACTTTTACATAGAATGTGATTATGTGAGACATTAGAGCTTTAGGTAAATAAAGCTTTCTTAGATACTTAATTATATCCCAATATTATACAATAATTTTTATCAGAAGTAAACCTTTTTTTTTGTCAACACTTGGAAGTAAATCTATCTCACACAAATAAAGAAAATTTTGCCAATATCACAAAACCGTAAAATAAAAATGGTTTCGTCTGGCCCAAGTATTACTCTTGGTAGGCTTACGTGAAACTTACTGCCCAAAAGTCTTTTCATCCTCCAAAGCCTAAAAGGACAAACATAAGGAAACTAGAATGCGTCACAAAAGATTAAACTATTGGGCCTTTCTAGCCCAGTATTCAGTTTTAAGCTCTTAATAATAAGGCCTATTTAAGCGTGAGTATATTTTAGACGTGATTCAAATTTGAAGCCTGTTTTCAGGAAAATTCAGAGGAGAAAACTTCATATTCTTCCTCGTGACGTCAATCTCGGGGGAGGGAAACAATAAAGAGTGCGTTGAATCACCTATTATCCCTTCTCGATACTTCTCGCTCGCTCTGTTTTGTTTCATCTTTAATCGTTGACGGTACCAACCAATACGAATGTCGAAAGAGGAACAAACAGTGATCGGAGTTCCGTATTAAGCGGGACAAAACCCGTACCAGGACGGAATCGTGATGCCTAACGCTATAAGGTTTACATATATGAAGCTTATTATTTGCACGTAATCATCATATATGTGCATCTGCAATTCGGCATTTAGTGATCTATTTCAATTGATCATGTACTTGGATCTGTCCACTGATGCCGACATTGATGAAGTTGATTTGTTCATGTTATAAGGGATATGAGAAGATAAATAGAAACATATAAATGACGATACAAAAGATTTAACGTGGTTCATGACTTCATCCACGAGTAATTAAAGATCTTTATCACTACAGGCGATTACACTAGGGTTAAAGAGCATAAGATATACGTCCTAGAATCATAGACTCGTGGTTAATGCAGTCTAGGCATTTGTGTCTAGGGGCTACATGTTTTTCAGATGTCTCTAGACAGTAGAAAGTGTTCTTTTGGAGTGTGAGATTGTGGTTTTGTGTGCATTTATCTTGTTTACCCTTTTCTAAAATAAAAATAAAATTATTTTGATTTGAAACAGACCGAAACCTGGTGTAGCTGCTGTTGTTGCTTGCATGATGCCATTTATGCTTGGATTCTGCTTTCTCTGCCTTTCAATGGATTGCCTCTGGAACAAACAAGGTGGTTTTAATGTTTTCTTATTTTTGCCTGCAACTCTTGTGATTCCATGTTTTTGTTTTCCTCTGTATTATAGATAGTTCCACTTTTACGTGATTGCTATGTCATGCAAGTTGCTGACTTTGAGAAATCAGATCCTTGCCTGGTGATGGATCCGCCACAGTGGAAGCAACAAAGCTTCGCATTCCCTGCTTGAAAAAATGCACTTTTTTTCTTCTTCTTCTTATTGAAGTTGAGTCGCTTTGTCGCATGTGCCGGAACAAATCGAAAGATTCAGAATCACTCCTGTAAAATGTATGTAAGGATTAAGGAAGGAGTATATACAACTGCCAAGTGATTCGTCAATTGAACAGTCCATGTCTCGACTCTTGTCCCTTCTCGATATGAAACAAGACTCTTCGCGTATAGATGTTTTGCCCTCTTTAGATGATGGTGTGATGGGCTGTTCTATCCCATTTGAGCCCGCCATATTTTAAGCTAAGCTGCCCTGCTCGAGTTTAAGTTTTTCAAGCTCCCTAAAATCATCACATTTCTTCCTTCTCCTCCTTGGCTCTCTGACATAATTTTTGGTTTAATGGAAAACTTCAATATATAGTAGACGGCATACGGCACACGACCATTTGTGGAAATCCCAGAAATTGATTAAATTGATAATGTCTCTATTATGTTTAGTTCATCAATTAGATAATTCAGCAGGGTTTGATATGCAGAAATCTTAGTCAGTTGAAGTTTGTAAATATTACAATCGTTTCCAGAGTTTTTCTTTAAAATGTAACTATTCATGTATTATGTGTTTTCCTAGATTTTATCTAAAGATGGGCCCACAATGAACAAAAATGATTCATAGTCATATGACCAATCGTGTTTGATCAAAAAAAAAGTCATATGACCAATCGAGGTGTAGACATGTCAAGATTGTAATATTGGTTGTGTTTCTTAAACTCCTAGACAGTAAGTATTCTGGTGTACTTCCCAGTCAATCGAGAACATGTAGATTATAGCAACTTATGTTTAATATACTCCATTGTTTTGTTTTCGCTTCTCTTTGTTGACATTAATTTGCTCCCTGTTCTGTTTGGGTTTACAAAAGCATAACATTTATCTGATAGGTCTTTGATTAGGGACACATCAAGTCATGTGAATAATCCTTCAGCAACTTGAATAAGTTCATTCTTTAAAAAAAATGGAGATTGGTAAACTGATAAATAGCGAGTTGCGTGCAAAGGTGAAAAGGCAGATACATTTTTAGTGCAATACAGGTGTGCAACTGTAGTTGTCACCAAGCATATGCTTTGTCGGCTGGTTTTAGTGTTCAAAGCTTATACTCTTCTGTTTTGTTGGAATCCGGGAAGAGTCAGACTTGCCTCTTCAGCGTGTGAAGTGGCTTAATTGGTTTAGGTTCTTTGGGACCATTTAGATGTCTATCTATAGCAAGAATTTTAATCCCCTTGACTAAGTTTTTGGGATTAGTTCTTAGCTATAAATGTCTAATCATGCCTCAAAAAGGGGTCAATTAAGGAAGATACAACTGAATCTTTGATGGGTCCATGATTTACAGTTTTTTTCAAGATACGTGTAGGATTTGCATAGAGTTTGAAGAAGAAGAGGACCACAAGAGGAAAGCTAAACATGTGATGCAAGTGCATATCAAACCCATTTGCTATTTATCATTTTGTCTTAGAAAGCTGAAGCTGATCCTCAAGTCACTCCCTCACTCATAGCTCCCTCACAAGGGGTTTTGCTTCTTCGCACGCAACCTCTACAGAAGATATCAAACCCTTTTTGGTTAGTTTACCTATATTTTAATATATTAACACAAACTTCCAGATCTTTTGGACCGAAATCTCTTCAGACAGGGGACTATAGCATGTAATTTAGAGACATGTTCACCTCTATTTCCCCATAGTAGTTTCAACCAGCTAAATTACCAACTGCAGATTTTTTTCCTGAAGGGTGTGAAAATAGACATCAGGATAAGGATGATGATAATGATAATGTAAATGTTTAGTAATTAATTATGGGGTTTAGGTTTGTGTTGTCATCAAGAAATGAATATGGGATGTGTCACATCTCTAGTTTTGCTTAGAGTCTAGGCAACATGTCTTTGATGACTGACCTCATTCTCTTCTTTTAATGCTTTGTTAGAGGCCTTGTGGGAACAGGCAAGAGCCATAAAGAGATTCTGGCTCTTGAACTAAATAAAGAAAATTTGATGAACCAAAATTATAAAAAATATTCTCTTGTGTTTATTTGAGTTTGTTTACCCAACTAGGTTCCTTCTTGTTTTATGTTGTTTAATTATGGTGTGGTGGTTGGGAGAAAAAAAGGAAAAGGATTGGATTCAAGAGATTTAGACAGTTCATTTTTTTTTCCTTTGATACGCACTTTCTCCACCTTCGTAGTGTTTCTTGTGTAAATGTTTTAATCGTGTTAATAAGTTTCGTCTATAATTTTCTCTCTAAATTTTTGGTTGCTCCATAGTGATGATCAAACCAAGTGTGATTTATTGCTCAATAGCTTTTATATTAAGTTTGTTTCGTACGCTTACAACTTAAAACAAATTGGTGATAAATAGAGTGGTCCAAGTCATTTATATTGTTATACATCACTCAAATCTTTCAACACCTACCCTTAAGATAATAGTGTGTAAAACCATTAATATCACAAAATTCATCGTATCTATTTCAAAATGATATTTTATTTTCTAACAATATCGACATACTGATTTTTTTATGGACAATCAGCTAATGAATGATCTGGTTATTTTCCAGACCGGATTGATTTATCAAAACGTGTGTTTGTTTTAACACCATGACAAGTATTTTGGATTTCCAACTTAAAATCAATTGGTAGTAAATACAGTAGTTCAAATCTTTTATATATTATTCAATTTTTATATATTTTCAATGTGAGATTTTTTTTTTAACAAAATTTGGTTCTCGCTTCGTTTGTTTATGTTTATGTTTAGCATTTCTTATTTTTCGTTTTCTTGAGAAAATATATTTTTGTATTTGTATTTGCCTTTCGTAGTTTTTCTTTGACATGTATGTTCGCGAATATGTTTACGAGTGCGTCTTTTATCTTTTTATTATTATTCTAATATACACTTTTTTGAGCAACTATTATATATATATATTTATATATCTACCAAAATATATATATATATATATATTTTTTTTTTTGCATTTGCGAATGTCTTTTGCATATGTATGTCTGCATAAAGAAAAAGTTTAGTTGCTAAAACATTTTCATTAGCATTTTTTTTTTTTTGAAAGAAAAAAAATTAAACCAAGATCTATTAGAAACATAGAACTAAATCTCAGGTGGAGATATATTCTACGGATAGACTCTCTCTTGAATATTCAGATGAGCCAAAAATAATATCTCTTATTTAGCATTTCATTAGGACTTTTTGCATTTGTATTTTTTGTTTGCGTGCAGCTTTGATTTTGTTATTATTACCAATTTGATTATTAACTACTACTAGAGTAGGTATATTTTCCTTTTTATGATTTAACATTAAAGGCAAAGGTTAAGTGTTAGGTAAATCTAAGCGGGATATACATACATATATTGAATTTGGTTGGTGGAAGTGACACAACTATGCAATATGAGTGAAAAGGGCGTGTGTGCGATGATGATTTGTGAAAGTGTGTGGATCTCCCACGTCTCCTAAGTCGCAGCCCACTTAGAATTTTATGCAAATTTGAATTTCACAAAAACAAGTCAGCATTGTACGACTCTTTCCAGATGCACTTTGACATAACTATGCAATATGAGTTACTTCTTTTCTTTTCTTAATTTTTATTTTCATCAATTTACACATGCATTTGTGTGGATGTTCTTAATAATCTAATTATTAACCGCAAAAAGGGTAAATTTTGATGCACTCTGCTTCTTGTCACTAAGCCGAATAACTTATGTTGTATGATCTTCTACATCACAGATTTGTGACCAGAGAACAAGGTTGCGTTTCAAACAGGTAAACTTGCGTCATGTAAAATTAAAATTGAGTTCGATATATACATTCTCCGGTTGATAACACTGTTTCATTATGAAATCGTGAAAAAATAGTTAAACTGTAAAAATAAAATTAACTAAGCTCAAAAAATAAAATTTACAGAATGGCTGAATACATACTAAATTGATTAAAATATTTTATTAAATAAAATAAATATCGCTAATTAAACAAATTACAACAAAATTTGAAAATAACTAAAATATATTTAAAATATTTTACTTTGTATTACAAATATTTAACTTATTTTCAATATGTTTTTAATAATAGATTGACATCTTATAATATCATAAAAAATTTATAGTATGTTTTAATTTACAACATAACTATTTATTATAACAAAATTTATTGCTATTTAAAAAACAAACTTAAAACAGTATTATCATATAATTTAATAATATGAAAGTGTTGATTTTGTCAATAGTCAACTAAAAATCACATTTCCACTTAATGAAATTTTTCTTCATATTTTTATCCGCAAAAATTACACTTTTTCATTTCCCATCATTTTAATGTTTGGTAGAATACTTGCATAATCGCGTTTAAAACGCGATTCTGCCATCCTACGAGATTACGAATCAGAGCCATAGTCGTTGTGACTACGAACTAGGGGAAGTAGAGATGAAAGTCGGCTCTCATTATCAGACTACTGTTGTATTTGTATATCACTCTTATCATATTTGTATTTTTTAAAAAGAACTACTTTAAATACCAGATATCAAAGCTAATATTCCCTCTGTTTCAATATGCATGAAATTTTAGCCAAAAAAAATTTCATTATATAAAATGTGTTCACATAATTCAAAACAGTTTTTACATTTATTACTGGTTAAATTCATGTATTAAGTACTATTTTTTCAAAAATAATTTTTTTTTAATATTAACATTTTAACTAAAACTACTTACATGTAGAAACATGAGGAATAGTATATTAGGATATCTTTTCATGAAAATTAGGTTGGATAACTACAAACGTAATTATAGTGGAATTGAATGGTTATATAAGTTTGGAAATTAGACAACCACTAACTGGGTAACTAAGACTGTTTCTAACTCATCTTTATTTTCATCTATATATTTTTCAACAAAATAGTTTTTTTTTGTTATAAAGGTGAATTTTTACTCTAATGTATATCTCTAAAATATTTTTTTTATAAAATAGAGGAATTATATTATAGAGTAATATATTAAAGAAAAACCATCTCTATAATATATATTTTTATTTTAGAGTAATATAAATATTGGATATGTTTTAATCAGATTATGTCCTTCACTTTTTCCATATGGTAGAATTTCTTTTTATTTTCATTTTTCCAAATAAAGTCATTAAAATTTAACATGGAAAAGTAATTTATGTGAGCTATTGAAGTAATTGTTTTGCTAACAGAATTATTAATACAACGTTCTTTTCTCTATATATGTTGTTTTCATATAAAAAAAGATATTAGCAAAATTTTATAATTATTTTTGACAGATTTTACTGTTACTGTTTATACTCCATGCTTTTGATATAACAACAAGTTAGATATACAGTCCGGAATCTTGTGGTCAAATAGTAAAGAAAAGTTCTTTGGAACATTCACATATTTTATGTTTAATCCATTTGTTATGCCAAACTAAATTATATTATTTTTACACACTAACACATATATGAGTCCTGCTTAAATAAAAAAAAACAAATTAGATATATAAACTATATATATCAAATCACTTAGAGTATATATTATTTACGCCACACATGCTTATTCTCTTATTATTACTTTATTTTCTTATGAAAGTGATTCTCTTTTTATTTTACAATATTTAATTGTTGATTCATATTTGTTATGAAAGAGTATTATATTGCAAAATTCGGTATAAAATGCGGGCCGAATCTAATATATATTATCCCTACGTATAATCAGAGTCAAAGAAGTAACTTGTGGGGAAAACCGAACAAAACATTTGAACAAATCCTCTACAACTATCGAATAATGGCGTACGACCTATATTTTTCTATGGGTCGGGAGAAATATTCTCTATCTTTCCTTGCGGCATACTGTATATGAAAACAATCCTTAAAATATCATATGATTGTAAAAAGTTGTTGATTAATATGACTCAATCGATATATAGTCACTGAGATGATTGGGATTGCTTGCAAGTACAAGAAATCGCAACTATATGCTTACTACCACCACTAATATCGAATATGCGTGAACTAGTGTGAATAAGCAAATTTAAGATATTTATTGGGGTGACCTGGCCTTGTTGTTTACTTGAAAACCTAGGTTTAGGCACGTATCAGAATGCCTAATTGCTATACCGAAGCTTTGAAAAAAAAAAATTCTCAAGATTTATTTCTTAAAAACAAAATCGGTTTATGTAGAATAAATACAGAGTAGTTTTGTTATATATCACATTATAATATCGCATTTTGTGTGGAAACATTGCCAGTATTTATAGGTTAGGTTTTCCAAGGCATAAAAATAGTGGAGATGAAAGTAATAAAACTTAATAAAAGTATCTTTCCTTTAACGTAGTTGTTTCATTAACTCGAATATATAATTGCGTAGCTGACAAAAACATTGCGCAGTTTTCTTTGGTAGGTTTTATGTCTCGCAAGGTCGAACACTCATCAGACCGTTACCTAACTTCCCAATTCAGTTACGTAAGGCATAGTAATTGGATGGAGACAACAGTAACATATGCTGTTTAACACACAACTCAGTTACTCACATAGAATGTTTTTTTTTTCAGTTTGGAGTAGGTTTGAAGATTGGAATGGAATCTTAGATAGATAGAGATTTGATCCTCCTCGAATATATTATCCTCACGGAATCTTGTTCTTTTTTCTTATTCTTTGAAGCTCTTACTTATGCGTGTTTCTCTTCCTTATGCTCATAAATTAAAAGCTTTTTTTTTTGTAAACTAAATTAAGTTATAACTTTTTTTTTTTGGAAAAAGGGCTTTTAATTAAGTTATAACTTTCCATCTACTTTTTTTTGAATCTATTCCTGCATAACTTTCCTTGTAGTCCTTCCATGTTAGAATCCTATGACGACATGGATTGTTTCTACGTATTCTTAAAAAAAAAATCGTCATAAAGATTGTTTAAACAAAAAAAATCGTCATAAAAATATATAATCTTGAGTTTCTATTTTTATATATTTTTCCTAGTAATACAATTTCAAGAAGATTGAATACTCGATGTTAACAAAAAAAAAGTATTGAACTTGCTGAAGTTTACAACAAATCACTCTATACTGGTTTTTCCCAAAACAAATTTTGGGATAAATATATTACTTATTAAATATGAGAATTAACAAAAATATTAATATTATATATTATTTTATTTTGAATTAAATATATAATTAAATCGAAATATACTAATTTTTTTTTTTTTGAAAAAAGAAATAAACTATTTAAAAACAGAATTTAATATGAAAGTGAAGTAGGATTCAATATGCTCTAGTATTTTAAAAACAAACACAACTTGAAATTTTTCTAAAAAGTGAAAGTTTTTGAAAATTTCATTAGGATTATGTCTAGATGTTAAACAATAGATTATGTTGCATCAAAATGACCACATGGGACACATTTTTGAATGTTAGTCGTAAACAATGCACCAGGTTTTATGGCACATAGTTTGTTGAGTTGTGGAGCCAAAACAAATAAGGTTATTTAGTACAGAAATTATTATAAAAAGTTATATACCACAATTATTCATAGCTCTAAGTTTTTTTTTTCAAAGCTCTAAGTTACTTGCCTCATTACTGAATGAAAGTTTCACATCAGTAATTTAATAAATAATCGACTAATATATAAAACAACAATGTCCATCCATTTACTGTTAGTTAGTTTTAAATTAGAAACTCATAATACATTCAAATTAATATAGTATCGTAGCTATCCAATATTGAATCGATCCATTAATGTTACTCCCATAATTGTCATGCTTGAGCGTGATAAAAAATGTTAAAAAGAATAAAAAATCATATTAATAGTTGAAAAATAATTAACTAATCTATATAAAATAGTGTCGACTTACTTAGTGCCAATTAATTCTAAATTAGAAACTTAAAATAATCCCAAACTTAACAGACCTTACATTAAAGGAGCTAATGTACATAGTAAAACACATAACAGTTAACTAAAAATAAAAGGAATCCCCATAAACTTATAACCACTTACAAGTTAAAGAGAGGTTAATAGGAATATAATTTATAACCATTAAACTAATAATCAATAGATTTATTTAATTTGTAAAGAGTTGTAAAGAATCTTTCATATTTAAAAAGTTTATCAAAATTTGGTTGTGTAATAATTTTAAGAATCTAGTGGTTATATGCAAAATTTTAAAATTTTTGGAGTAAAATTTTCTAGAATTCAAGTTCCAATAATACTAGATTTAATAGAATTATAGAATTATTAAAAACTATTTATTTAAATAATAAAATATTTTGTAAATTATTAAACAATCATAAAACCAAGATTTTAATAAGAATGTTAGAATCTATTAATCCGTAACACCCGAATTTAAGAGTTTTAACAATTATGAGAAATTCCCATTCCACTAATACTCCCTAAAGAAATATTAAATCCCAGAATAATTCCAATTGTGGAGTTAGAAAAGATATCACAAAAAATAAGTAATAAATATTAAAAGAAAATATGAAAATAATGATTTTTTTTGTAAAGTATCATTTTTGAGATGTTCTCTAAAAAATTGAGGTATGTGTCAACATATAATTGATTGCATCATTTTAAATAAAAATAAAAATAAAAATAAATTAAGTTTTAGAAATATATTAAGATAATATTATTTTGCATTTTTAGATACTCGAAAGTGTTACAAAAGATTAAATCTAAGCTAAAGCATTTTAATAAGTGGGGACCTTATTTGAAATCAAGTCACATCATTGTAAACGACGAATGTGTTTTTCTTCTTCTTAGGATCTTAATTTGAAATGAGTAAAAAATCTATGATTGTATAGTTTCCACCGAATAATTATGGCCTTTTTGACATTAAAGTGATAAACACTCATGGCACTCTAATTACGGTTTCTACACTTTTGACAAAAAGCGCTCTTTGACAGCCTCTCGATGCTATTGTTACCCTTTTTTGTTGTAATCCTCCATGCATCTCTATATGTAATCATGTACAGTCGACTACATAAATACACCATTCGTACCAAAATAAATGATGTTTGGAAGAATTCTTAATATTTCAAAATACATAATGTTTTGATATTTTTATGTTAATTTTAGTTTTATTGAAGATTATGTGATCAATGATTCTTTTAAATTTTAATGATTGGCTGAATTAACTTTTATTAATATTTTTTAATGATTTATTTTTGGTTAAAATATGTCTTAATTTTTGTGTATTAAACCAAAACATCAACTATTTTGAACAGAAATGAGTATTAATAATTTCATGGTCACGTGCAGAGAGTAAATAATCTTAAACCGTAATAATTTCCACTTTCATAATACTAACACTATACCTTTTCATAAATAATGACGAGATTACTATAGTTTTAACTTGAATACTTTTCGGCATGGCATTGTCATTCATGGAGAGACAAGCCCAAACCAACGTGTAAAATAGGCGCTATTGCTTCTTCTTCTTCCTATTTCTAAAATGAAAATATATGTTCAGTTTGTGGTAGTATCTCCAAAGTAAAGTACATACGTGCAATGACTTGCAAACATATATTTATTGCAATAAGTGGACCGCTGGGAGAAGAATTGAAATGTTGGTTGGGAATGAAGTTAATGCGGTGTTCTTGAATAGGGTGGTTAGTTACTTAGATAAAATTCAACTAGTTCAAGAAACAGATTCGTTTTCAAGTAACATGGGAAAAAGGAAGGAGAGTCGTATTAATATAAAATTACTATATAAGACAGTCAACATTAAAATTTAATTAAGGATTTCTTCTTAAACTATTGCAACTACTGGTCTCTTCATCAGAAGAGAAGATCTCCGTCGTGACTCCACTTGAAGCGTGACCGGAAGAAGGAGAGCTCGGCAAAAGGTTCAAATCCGTAGTCCTTTCTTTTCTCATGAAGTCGAAGAAGATTGGTTTGGTTTTATCCTCGGTTTGGTTTGGTGTAATTATTTCAAGTTGGTCATTATTACATCTAAGATTCCGGTTATCTCCCTCGTCTTCGTTCTTGGCACCGGCTCTCTTCTTAAGGAAGATGCGACAAAGAACCCAATTCTGAGTGGGGCCTATAGAACTCTGCAGAGGAAAGGGAATCTATAAGTTTAGTGAAACGACATGGTGTGGAGAGATAACCGGAGAATAAACCGGGAATCGAGAGGAAGAAATTTGTACCGGAGGAGAGGAAGAGAGCCGATATTCGTGCATGATCCAATCGGTTCTTGAGCCATGAGGTGGTTTGCCTTTGTAAAAGACGAGAGTTTTCTTTAAACCAACGATTTGGTTTCCTCTAGAGGTCACAACCCGTTTATCAATACCAGTAGCTTTCCAATAACCGGACTCAGTTGCCCTATTGGACCGGTTCCCATTTGGGTACTTGGCTTCCCTTGTGCTGAAGAAGTACCTCTCCTTTTCTAAGTTGCCTGCATACAGAAAAAGAGGGCTTCATAAGTCTTAAGCTTGAATTTGAGATTTGAAAAAGCCGTAAATATAATTATGTTAATCTTCGGATAATTTGAAGACCCACTCAACATATGTTTTAAAAATTTAGCTGAAAATTTAGAGGCTGTGAATGTTTCATCCGCTTGTGCTCGTAACCTGTCTTGCATAAGACTAAGGTCGCTGGTTCGAAACCAAATAAATGGAAACTAATTAATGAGTTATAACAGAATATCATAAAACCAACCAGGTAAGTCCCAAGGATCAGCTCTGCAAACATCGACATCAGGAATGATGGAAGCTGGTAATGGGGAAGAAAAAACTTTTCTCTTGAGATACTGAACCACAAGTTCTTCATCAGTGGGATGAAACCTGAAACCAGGTGGCAGTCTCAAAACACCATTCTTCACAAGATTAATCTTATCCATGGATACAAACAGAGAAGAGAGACAGGAAGAAAAAGAGAGAGCGCGGTGTAGCCGTGTAGGTAGAGGGAAACAAGGATGGTGTGTTTTTATAAGGTAGAAGACGATACGAACAACTCCTTTTCTTTATTATTATTTTGGCGTAAACCATACTCAACCTGCTTCCTCCTTTTGACGGCATTTTCATAAAATCTATATTTTCTTTTTAATATTCATTACTATACTCCCTCCGTTCGGAATTAAAAGTCGTTTTAGAAGTGTTTTTTTGTTCCAATATATCTGACGTTTTCCCAAAAACTAGGTAAGATATGACAATAGTGACTTTATTTACCCTTTATATTATTAATAGATTCAACTCATCTACTCTTTACGTTAGTTATGAATGAGGATAGCAAAGGAATTTTGCAACATTTCTTGTTTTGTGTGAAAAGGTGTCGAACGTCAAATATAAAAAAACGGAGGGAGTATTTTTCTTGTCTCTCAGTTATTATTATTTCTAGTCGGTATCTACCTCCTCGCCTTTTTTGTATCTTTCTTCTGTAAAGTGAAAACTCTTCAAACATATTTTACTAGAAATCATTGTATATACAAATTGAAAAGGACTACTTTATTAAAACAACAACTCCATTTTTAATTCGTTTTAAGAAACTATAGCGTAATCATGCACTCAAACAAAGTAACGTGGACGTGATATTTTTTTACTACAGACATTATTAACCAACCTAATTAAGTCGCCCATTAATTCTCTAGTTTACTTGTTAGGTTAGGTTTAAACGACGCACTCTTTTTGGGGTTGTACTTGTATCTATCCAAGGCCAGGGGCGGAGGCAATGAAGGCCCCTATCGAATTAATTAATATTTTATATTTTGTCTAAATTTGGTGAAATATCAAGAAAAAATTAGTAATTTGACCTAATAAATTTGTGTTCAATCTTTAAATGCACCCATTATCTTCTTGTTTTCCCCCATCTATGGTTATATACTTTTTTGGGCAACTCTATGGCTATTGGTTGTATACTATAAGTTTTATCTGTTTATGTATCAGACTTGTTTTTCATGACTAGTCATGACCCCTTATAGAAATTATTTATATCTCCACCAGTGCAAGGGCAGCATCCTCATTTGCGTGCTTTCGGCTTGAGAGAGTCCAAGGAGGTTTTTAACTGCGAAGGCGGGTCCGTTCAGGCCACTCGATGATGAGGTCAGCTTATGTCACCCTGACAACCAGAGATTGCCCTCTGCGTTTGCACGCATACATTTTGAGACTCTAAATTAAAATAGATTCCACTGTAAGATGCATTTGTAAATAATTTGTGTAAAAATGAGGGGGGGGGGGGGGGTATTAGTAAGCCTTTGGTTTTTGGAGCACTTAAGGCTTCTGGAACTACGATAATGTTTTATACGATGTTCAACACGTTACATATACAAGTCCAACAATATCCATCCAAATATTTTATTTACAATCATATACTCATTATATAACAATATACTCTATAACATGTCATATCTTGTGATAAAAATGCCATATATATCCTTAGAAAAAAATCCTAATTTTTGCTGGCATGCTTTCTCTAGATAGCAGTGTAACGTAAATCACATACAATTTTAGATATTCGTCATCATTTTAGTTCACGAACATGTATGGAGTATTTGTTTCCGATGGATCCCTTGTCACTAAGTGCTTTTCTCGTGTTGTGGAGATTGGAATTTGTGGTTACTGTTTTTCACTAACGCAACTATTTCTCCTTCTCGTCCATCGAAATAAATAATACGTTATTCTATATAAATATCATGTATATAAAATATAGTAAAAGATTATGGAGTACTTTGATATATTCAGTTAGTTCATTTTTACGAAGTGGTTGCGCATATGTATCAATCAGTATATGGAAATATATTAGCTATACTGTCTAGTCTTAAAATAAGTTTTACATAATTGAATACTAGCAAAGTATATAATGCGCTTGGCCAAATGATAGACATCAATCTTATTATTTAATATTGACAACTCAGACCACCACCAAAAGAAGAAATTATGGAACTCCTAGTATTTGATAACCATATGAAATACACAAGTCAATGGTTTCTTACAAATTGAAAGAACAAAATATACACGTATACATATAAATTCGAGCATCAATTTGATAAATTATTGGTGTATGGACCATGCGCTGCATATATGCAGACGTGAGACAACAATATCCATGTATAATATAGATGTACAAAGTATATGTGATAGAAATCAAGGACCGGCAACAAAATAACTATTAAAATGCAGTTTAATAATTAAAACTATTTCATATAAGTATAGATAAATAAAATAAAATCAATGTCAAGGGGTCCGTGAAGCTGACAGTGTGCTGTAAGTTCCTCCAATCCCGTTGTCAACCTTCCTGTTTGCTAGATCACATGAAATAAAATAAAATAAATGATCGATTTCGTCCAAATATACGTTATCTTTCAAATAACAAAGGCGTGACGTTATTGTCGGTATATTAATATTCACTATTGCCACTACAAGTTACCTCTTTATTGAGACCAAGGCCTAAACATATACATTTAAAATATTATATAGCCCTATTATATATCATGGTTATTAAGGATATCATCGTCGCTGTTATATTAAAAGTTATAACTATAACTCCCACTCTTTTAGTTTTGCTCGAATAAAATAACATATATAGCCTTGTACCACCAGTCGTTTTCCACGATCCAATATGATATGAGGTAAGTTCAAAAAAAAATATGATATGAGGTTTACGAGAATAAGGTATTTATGTACATAACATTTTCTGCCTGCTTTTATATGTTCTTATTTCATTCAACAGTTGATTCTCGTATTATAGTTCTGGTCTCTAAATTTGAAACAAAAGTATTTGAAATAAATATGTATTGGTTAGCAATTTATATTATTGCTTTTCTGAACTTCAATTTATATTATTGTTATGATGGATATAAACTTAATTCTAGTATTTTATATTATTTTCGAATGAAGTTAAAAGAAAAAATTGCAAAACAGATCTCAACGTCTCAAGTATCTACCAATTAGAAAGACAGTTCAGAATCGCCGTAAAAGAGTTTATCAATAATGAAATAAATTTACATATATGTTTTCTGTTCGTGGTAAATAACATGCATTATAGATTTAAACAACAAACAAAAAACATAAATAGTGCAGTAAAATGGTTTGTACCGGCAGCGGTACTATGGTAAATATAATTCCAAAACGACAGCCAACCACATCACTTCAGACTGAAGTCTTGGAGACACAAAAAGCAATGCAAACAAACCATTTAGCATCTCTCCCTCTCTCCGGATTTCCCAAATCTTTTTTGTCTAAAATTTTCTAATCATATTCAATGAATGGTCCCTTTCGAAATTGATAAAATACCCTATAATAAAATTTATTTTATTCATAAATTTGTTTCAGTTTATTCAAAATGATTGCTTTCAAAATGTTTTATAGAATATGTTTTAATATTGTTTGTCATCGTATATTTTTACTTCTATACTTCCTCTATTCTATAATATAAGATTTTTTGCTTGAATGCACAAAAAGTATGATTTTTAAGAAAATAATATTATTAAAATAAATTAAACAATTATAAATAATACAATAAAATATTATTGACTAGTCAATTTTGATAAAGTCAAAGCATTAAAATACTTTATACTTTATGTTATATATTTTGAAATATAAAAATATCTTATATATTGAAACATCTAAACTTCTCTAAAACATTTAAAAACAGAGAGAATATATTTTACTGAAAAAATTATAGGAGGTTGAGGTTCCTACAAGCAAAAAGAAAAGGCTAGCACACGCACGGCACCCCATTTGCGACTTGGTCATCAAGATGGTCTACATTAAGAAAAATCAAATTAGGATTTAGTATTTGCCGCTCTCGTTTTTTTTTCTTACCATGATATTAAAAATTTCATTCACGTTGTAATATTACATTTTTTTCTATTTAGTTTAGGCGTACCGTATAATAATAAATGTTTGATATAAGAAATTCGTGTGAGAGCGTCAACTGAGTTTGCGTGGGGATGTTGGAGAGAAAGTGAGAAACGTCAAAGGGTGCAACTATAACTAAATGATTTTGAAGCCCAAATTTACTTACAGTTACTTGAATGATGTTCATGGTCTAGTGATTTGGTCCTAGAGTCAGTTTTTAATAGTTGAAGGTTCAGTCTCTCTTTTCTTATACGTTTCTCCCTTTCACTTTGTAAGTAATATCTATCACCTGCACGATGAAAAATGAACTATTTATATATATGAAATCTATCATACATACCAGCGTTTGATCCTTGTAAAAATAGTCGAATACGATATAGGAACTCCTATCCTGTTTTAGCCAAAAAGCGAGCAACTAAAACTTCCATAGTTATATAAACAATACATCCAAGGAAGAAATTTTATATTGTAAACTATACTTACTTGTCAAACGCGCGATGATGGTCGTATAAACTTAATTGCCCGCCCAGCTGTTTGGAAGGTTTCGTGCTTGGTTCAAGATTCAAGTAAAATAATAAATACGTAATGATTTATAAACCCTGAATAAAACACGTACAAGCAGCAATCATATGCCATTTATGACCGATCCAATTTAGTATAATGTCTATCCAAGTATGCAAATAACATCCAGGTGAGTTTGAATTATAAATAACATCCATGTGAATTGTTTTGGATTAAGAGGTCTAGACGAACAAATTTTCTTATAAATTTATGATTTACCTGCGATTTGTATAAAAAAAATATTTTTCATTATTACTCTGAAATTTTGATTCTGTTCTCGAAAACATATAAACTCAACACTGATTATATAAATATATAGTAGACAATGGTAGATTACAAATTTAAATCTATGATAATATTAATATATATAGAGAGAGAACGGTAGATTATAAATTTAAATTCATGGTAATATTATTATATGAATGAATATATATATATATATATATATATATATATATATATATATATATAGAAACCACTATTCTAATTTGTAAGAGATTTAATATTTTCACGTCTTCGTTGGAAATAAATGGATTGAATATTACATTTAAGTTTTAACTGTTTGGAAGAAGAAAAAAAATCTGCAAGGATTAAAACATTTTAGTTTCTAGAATCAAATAAGTCATTTTTCTCGACAAATAAAATAAATATACTGAAAATTCAAAGTCATCACTCATAATCGATATGAAAGCTGACTATAATTTATTTTCTATATTTAAGGATGAGATAGGTTTTGCTTTTATCCTATTGAAATGATCTCAGTTTCTTCATTTTGAAGCTACATTTTGTCAACCTCAAAGTTGCATCCTTTCATTAAGAAACTTTTATTTAATATTCTTGAACCACATATATATAGCTAGTATAATTTGTTTTCAGATATGCTTTTCGACCAAAAAAAGGAAAAGTTTCAAAAGTTTCTTCAATTACCCTGGATTTTTTTTGACTATTATATATTATAATATCTCAATGTAGCGCATAAGCTTCTCGACCGAAATAATTTAATTTTGTCGAAGTTCTAATTCAACTGTTTGCACAAAGCATCACGTAGTAGACTATCAATATGTATGGTTGTGATAGATTAAGAATCGAAATATAAAATTCGTCTTCGTGATGGGTCCAAATCATATATGATATATGGACTAACCATAAATAACGAAATATATTTACTCACAAAAATACTATTCAGGATAATGTCACTATGCTCTTTTAAAATATTACTGTTTCCGTTATCTCTCTTCAAGACTTAGGTATGAAACCAAAAACAAGTTACTTTTACTTAGACTCGTTTTATATACGAAACCTAAATATAAACAGCAAGTCTGTTGCTTATGTCATATATGTGAGCTTGGAAGTTGAAGAAAAACCCACTAAAAGAAGAGAATCCTTTTAAGTGAAGCAACCTGAAGAGTGAAGAATGCAGTTTTTCTTAGAATTACTTTTGAAATATGTTTTAATTGGTTACTTTTCATAAGTTTTTGGGGTGGCCTTGAACATTGTATGGCTTTTTATGGCATGTGACTGAAACAACTTAAAAACTTATCAAAAGATGTTTTAAAAAAAAGTTGTCACACGTGTGTTTGCTACCAATCCGTGTGCCAACTTTCTCTTTTTTTGGGGAAAAAGAAATTAGTTGTGCTTTTGAGAAGGGAGAAAAGTTGTTTCTCTGATGCTTATTCCAAACTTGAAAGACACAAGTTCCTGCCTATCAAAGGTTATACTTTCAAAAAAAAAAAAAAAGGTTATACTTTCATCTTCCTTTCTTTTTACTTTCTTTGTTTCTCTCTCGAATAAAAACGAAAAAAATACAATGGGATTATATGTTTATTCTCAGAGAGATTGACATTTTAGTTTAAAATTGAATGTGATATGATTTCCTTTTGGTTTGGTCTTATTTTAATTCAATGGAAATCTACATAAATAAAACCAATACTGTTTGGTTTGGTTTATCTAATTGTATGCATATTATCATTTTAGTTTGGTAATATGTAAATTTGGTTTATTTAATTTTGGTTTGGATACTGGCTTACTTCGGTTTGAGAGTCAAAATGACCACATTATAAATCAAACATCATTTTGGGTTTAGCCCATCTTAGTTTGGGTTTTAGATTATGTTCTGAGGCCGTAATAATTCATAAACAAAGAGAGAAAAAAAGAGGAGAAATGTGTGTGGTTTAGCTTGGCCCTTTTTGAGGACATTGGTGCAGGACTTGATTATTGTGGGGAGGCTGAGGTTTTAATGTTATCAATGGAATTTACTCTAGGTCAAGTGAGTATGCCCATTATGAGTTGTTGGGCTCTCTATTTGACAACAAGCTTATTCCAAACCAGAAAGACACAAGTCCTGCCTTTTTTTTTTAACACACACACACAAGTCCTGCCTATTATGCATATTAACAACGGTTACGGTTACACACGTTATGAAGTTTTTTTTTTTGCTCAAAAAGCACGTTTTATGAAGTTCAAAATTATTATTGCTATCAAATAATATAGATATTGAACAAAATAGTTTTTTTTCTTTTTTCTTTTGTTGCAGACACTTGTTTTTTTTTTTTTCTGAACGACCTTGCAGACATTTGTTAAGGTTAAGATTTAGGTAGATTTACAAAAATTGACCAAAAAAGGGTAGACTTACAAGTTACAACATTCGAGATATTAGGTTGAAAAGGGAGCTCATGAAGTTTGTTTGTTAACCGTAAAGATATAGGTAGCTAATTAATACGAAAATAACTGATGATTACTAATATATGATGCTACATTTCATTAACTAGTATGCTATATTGATTTGAACACAACAATTGATTATCTGATTAGTTGGAAAGCAAACACGTTAGCGGAAAAAAACAGACAAAATAAGAAAAGAAAGAATAAATACCACCACGTCACAGAAAAGTCTAGAGAAGCACAAACCTGACATCTCCTTTACTTGAAAAAGTATGAGATGTGTTAACACGTACAATACTACAATGAATCTTCAAAATTGTATTTTTGAATGCTTTCGTCCACTTCTCCACCATACCATACGTATTCCACAAGTAATATGGACCGTTCACAACTAATACCCTTAACATCAAACAGCAACGTAATTTATCACCGTAGTACTCATATGTTGTAGTATTATAATTGTTCATAGCTAGTTTTGTTTTCACGAGTATTAATACATTAGTTTTTCCAAACTTTTTTATTTATTATTTTTCAAACATGATTATGTAGTTTTTCAGAACATGAGTATGTAGTTCCTCCATCATTGCAACAGAAAATATGGCGATTTATTTTGGTAGAGCAAATTTTAATTGTAACAACAAAGAAAAAGCATAGAGATGAGGTTACTAGAGTTGTGATGTTTTCTAGTTCTAGGTATTTCCAAAATACAATAATTAAAGGGGTACGTGTGGAATCTTCTGACCACTTGATCACATTTCTTTGAGTCTGAAACATATGTATCAAGTTCTAGAGAAATTCTATAGAACCCAAACTTTATCGGGCCCTTCAAACTTTGAGTCATTATATCTGTTAATGTGTAGTCATTTCCATATTTTACTCGAGCGTGACACTCGGCCACAATTTTATTAAATACTTTTTTTTTTGACTAAAAATACTATTTTTTTTCTTGGTCGAATAATTCATATTCAAAACAGAATTTATTACTAGAAACTCCACAAAAGTAGTAGCTGCATAAAGTTCGAAGGGTTTGAATATAGACACTTGAAAAGTAGCGGAGATATCCAACGAGAAACAAAAGAATTAGAAAGATCCTCTGAAAATCAAAGCATTCATGCAATGGACAATATCGCCGAATTACATAACATATCTATGAAAGAAAAGAGCCGTGCCAAAGGCTGAAAGAATACATCAAAAACACATACCATTTGACTGAGAGTAGAGACTGGCAGTTAAAAATTAGTTTTCTAGAAAAAGCAGTTAAAATTTTGTTCTTTAAAAAAAGCAGTTAAATTTTCTTTTAAAACAGTTATTTTCAAGCAGACCTCTAAAAATTGGTTTGAAGTCATCATTACTAGTGAAGAGAATAATTCTAGTTGGATATCTCAAATATTTAAAATACATAACTGTCGGCTTATATTTATGATATACGATGGTTATCCTAACTAAAAATTTATCAAAACACTTCAACAAGATAATGGCTGTGATCGGTAACTCGCAGTATTTTGCAAATATTTTAAAGTATTTTAAATAAATTTTAGTTATTTCATATTTTGTAGTATTTAGTTTAATTATTGATACTTTTGTGATAAATTAAATATCATATAAAATAATTTAAATAATCTAATATGTATTTCACCATTTCGTAAATTTTAAAAATTTCCACATGTTAATTTTTTTTTTTTCATAGCTTAACTATTTTTTCGTCATTCTGCAATTAAACAATGGTTGCCAATCGAAACCAATATTAATTGTTATAGATGACTAAATATAAAATTTCACGTTTTATGCAGTTTAAATCTGTAACACTAAAGTTTTTATCTCATAGTACATAATTTTTTCGTTGCAAAATAAGCGTCAATTTAAGATTTCAATGAAGAATTTATTAACTTTATTCTTCTGTCTATTCTTTATTGGTTGAAATATGAGTATGTATATGTGTAATGGTGTTTTAATATTAAAATATACAAAATTAAATGATTACTTAATCCGTGTGCATAAGTTTAAAATGACACTTAACATGAAACATAGGGAATATTATAATAAAAAGGTAAAATAATAGAGGAATTTTATGATTGAGATATTCACATTATTTTTTTCCTAAATACTTAAAAGATTAATAAAATATTAAACTAGTAACATTTCATGATTGAGATATTCTCTTTAAATTTCTTAGAGTTAAAAATATTCCGACTTTTCTTGATATGTTATTTACTTCCTCTTATTTTTTTATATTTACGAAGAGTATCCCGATTCCACTTGTATGGTTTAAACTAACGCATATGATCAGCTTAGAACTGTTAGCAAAGGTGACACAAAGGTGAATCGCAGATCACGCATTCGTTTTTCTCGGAGCGAAGAACCCATGTGAAAACCTTGGCAAGCCGTTTGAAATTACGGTGCACATGCCTTTTTTGAAACACGTTTTATTTACTTCCTAAAACATCACTTCTTAAGAAACACAAAAAATATTTTACCCAAAAGTTCAATCCGGTTACAAATACACCTATTGGTTTACTCTTCGACAATTATAGTAGGGGCAAGTGCAACTGCGACTTATCTTTATTTTCTTGTATTTACATACACTAGAACCTCTATAAATTAATACTCTATAAATTAATAATCTTTATAAATTAATAAATTTTGCCGGTCCCAAATTGGGCTAGTGTTAAATATAACACAAATCGATAAAATAATAAGATAATAATATTTTTAAAACTTCTATGTAAATATATAGTCCCCTTAAAATCATAAATTAATAATCTATCTATATATAATTTTTATATAAGTACAAGATAAATATTATACTGTTGGTTTTATATTCCCAATGAAAATTCTTTGTTTTTCTTAACATTTCAATATATTTTAATAATATTTGGTAAAATTATACCGAAAACCACTTAACAATTCTATCAAACATAAAAATATACACAAAATAAGATAATAAAACTATATGAAAGTCAAATTTCTAAAATTTAAATAATGTACATACGGTAAAATAAAATATTTTCTTTTTTTTATAAATAAAAATATTTAAAAATAGAAAAAAATCTAAATAAGGAAACTTTTGTAAATTAATATCTCTATAAATTAATAAAATTTCAAAGTCCCAACATTATTAATTTATAAAGGTTCTACTGTACATCGTAAAAAGGTGGTTTCCAATAAGAGGTTGTTTTCAAATATAGAACCTGAGAAATGGGCCTATTTAAATGATCCTTTGGAGTAGATGAAAACGACAAAAATGAGTTCTGAGAGTAAAAACGATCTTCAATCATTAGTCATTACCAAGATCGGCCATGAGATTTTGGAAGTTTTAAACAATTTAATAAATATTTTAATAATTTGCTAGCAAAAAAATTCTTTTATAAATTTGGGATTTTATGTATATAATTATTTTCACAATTTTGAAACACTTGGTCATGGTCCATGACTGGTTCTGGTGTGACCATAATTTTTTGACCATAATTTTTTGTTTAATTACTTTCCCCACTTAATTAATTTTTTGACCATAATTTTTTTTATTACAAAGGCTCATTTTCAAAGTATTAAATGTGTTCTTGAACATCCTCCAGGCAGAAGGGATGTCTGTTTGATTGTATTAATGTCATCTACATATCACTTTTCGTTACATAAATATAGTATTGAGCATGGATTGGATATCCGAGTTTCTGAAAGTATTTGTGATTTACTTGTATGTTACGGATATTTGTTTTCCGATTTTTATTTGTTTCGAAAAATATGGATATCTAGAAAAACGGATATCCGAAAAATAAATAGATATTTATGGATATTTATGAATATTTACGGATGTCTCATCCGTTTAGAGTAATACAAATAATCTCAAAATTTTGTTACAATATTTTTGTAAAATATTTTTGCATGATATATAAAATAAAAATTAAAATAGTGAATCTACATATTTTGGAAATTTTTTAAAATTAGTTAACAATTATAATAACATTAATTTTTAAAAAATTATAATTTTCATAATATTTTTCTCTTCTTTTTATATAATATTTTATATTAAGTTAATAATGTGAATATAATCTATCAAATCATATGTTAGAATAGTAATTATATAATTTTATATATTTAAAATTTTAAATATAATCAAGATATACATGTATTTATATATTGTTGGATCGCAGCGGATATCTGCTTCCCAAAATTTTAATATTTTTGATTTATTTCAATTTTAACAATCTTAATTTTTAATATTTGTTTTGTTTTGAAAATTTACAGATATCAAAATTTTTGGATCAAATCAAAACGAGGAGTCAATCGAGAATAATTTTTCAGTGGGTGCAAAATATAATAAAGGACTAAGGGGACATTAAATTTGAGATTTGAAGGGCGTGCACAACACTTCTAAACCATCTCATCTAGTTGGTTTCTTTGTATTTTTACATACAAAACTTTAAAATTACGGTGTACATACCACCATAGTTTTGGCGCTGGCTTCATCCCTAATCGAAACGAATAACAAATCTAATTAAATTTAACATATGAAATGTTCAGTCCTACATAAATATACGTGTCTACCAATAAGTATCTTTTTGTCTACCAATGAGTATTTTTTTTTGACAAAACGGCAAACCACCAATGAGTACTTCATAAGCTAGTTTTGTAAATTTCAGCAATATATACTGTCTGGAACTAAGACCATCCCCTCCCCCATTAGGGGTTTATAAGAGAAGCTCACATAATTCCCAAAAAAAAAATTATATAGTAAGCTGATTTTGGTGAACCTGTATCACGTGAAATCGCTGATAAGAGGCGGTTCAATTACTGTTTCGTGGATCCTACGAGATATGGCGGTACGCGATTTATTCGTTTATTTTTTATTTTTTAAATCATAGGAAAAAATATAATAATGAAAAGTTTATTTTGGGAATATCCATGATTAACTTAGCTATATTAATGTATGCGTGTGTGGCAAAGCTAGATTCGTATGAACCGATTAAAATCAGAAAACGATCGATAGGATCGGGGGAGATTTAATTTCACCCACATGCTTGTCATCATTCCTTTTATGTGGTAGCAACATATACAGATTTATAGGCATACATCATTTATTAGTGTGGGCTACCTAGGTTCTTGAATAATTGAGGTTTAATCAGTCGATGATATTTATTTATTTATTTATTTATTTATAACTGTATGAATTTCAAAGGTTTTTGTGTCCAAAAATTAATCACACGATGTTTTGCATCCACATACATATGGATGATTGAATCCATTTAAAGCACAGCTAAGTGACCAGTGCTACTCGAACTCAGGACAAAAGTTTCAGCCATAGCATTTTTACCACTAGATTAAGGCGATCTGGTTTATTTATTTATTTGGGGAGTAAGCAAAAATACAGGCTAAAATTCTATTATTTTGTGAAGTTTCTTCAATTTTTATTTTTCATTTAAACCTGATGGATATAATTAAAAAGCTAATAACATAATGTAAATTTAATATTTGGAGATTTAAAACATATATAAAAATAACAATCACTTTTTATAGTAAGATATCTATTCATAAAAACTCGCATATATAAATAAAATTGAAACATAAACTCAATGGGTTTGAGAGAAGTATCTATAGTATTGAAAGAAATAACATGTCAGTGAAAATAATATATGTCATTTGTAACTTCTTTTTCTTTTATGTATTTCAACGTTCACGATTATATGTAGGTATATGATCGTATGAAAAATAGACGGTACATAGAGAAGTTAGGGGCCGGGAATGTGATTACAAAATTGCATGCAGATACAGCATGAGAACGTACGTGAATCAAAAGACATTTTAGGTACCAATCAATAAAAGAAATGTAAGATAAACCAGAAAATTGTTTCAATAACAAATACTATCAAACAAGTGATGGAAAAATTAAGGTGGAGGAGAACCACAAAAGTGGCACCTCTCATATTTTAGTAAATTCACGACAAAAAAAGAATAGAGATATATATAGAGAGAGAAACAAAAAACGAATAAGAACAAGAATGATTCAACAAACCCATGATCACTGTTATCATTTGCCTACCACGTCACTTTCTTGTCCATTTCTTTAATTTCCTTAAATTTAACTGACCCTCGAGAAATGGAGAATTGTGTCGGTTTTCTCCAACTTTTTCCGAACTAATCTGATTCCTTTTATCATATTATTGAAACAAACTAAGAAGAAAATGTGTATTCAACCAGTCTATCAATACTAATGGATATTACTTACTACATTAGACAGTTCTTTTTCTTGGTTAAAACAATGTTAAGAAAAAGATGTTTTAACCTATTTTGCCAAAAAACTAAACATCGTAAATAGTCGATTTCACTTTGAATTGAATCTATATGGCGGTAATTACAACCGCAATTCTTTTACCATTAGACCAATTCGACATTTGATTAGACAGTTACCAAAAAGTTATAGATGCATGCATCCTTTTTTTTATTTACAAAAAGGCATAACAATACATGCATCCTTATTTGAAATATTTGTTTTTAAGTTCATTGAAAATAAAATGTCATTAACTAGTATGAAAATAAATGTTAGAAAACTTTCACAGAATTAAAGTAACCAAAAAGTCTGGGTGTTAATTCATTAAATTCAATATTACAAAACCGATTGAGTCCTGAAAATGTGAATAAAAAAAAGAATAACTGCAGAAACAAAAGATATATTTAAGAGTCTAAGAACACTTCCATCAATAGAATGAGATAGAAGTTCTCAAAAAATGATTAATTGTTAGTTAAAGAAAAAGTGATTGATGAGTTTTTGAGATTGGTATTAAAACTCCATCAATCACTTTTGTTTTAACTAGCAACTAAGCACTTTTTGAGAACCTCTTTCACATATAATTGATGGAGGTGCTCTAAAACACGAAAGCACAGTGGAGAGGTGTTGTCCAGCCAGCATATGATGACGTGGTCTATATAGCTCTCTAGTGTGTCTGCAAACTCTAAAGAAACGCTTGGAGAGGTCACGTGATGTGCACAAGAATTTCAATTTCATGCAATTAGTATTAATTACGCCTCTTCATAACGCATCATTTTTTGTTTATGAACTTAATTAATTGTTCTCACGCGCGATGCTTCTTTTGGCGCATAGATTTGTGCCTAAAACATGCATGATTTACCGATTTC
This sequence comes from Raphanus raphanistrum subsp. raphanistrum, assembly GCA_019706035.1. Lineage (NCBI taxonomy): Eukaryota > Viridiplantae > Streptophyta > Magnoliopsida > Brassicales > Brassicaceae > Raphanus > Raphanus raphanistrum. The sequence continues at coordinate 2,366,264 of CM033982.1, read as the reverse complement.
TTTGTGTACAAGGCTTGAAAACGTGTTCTTCTAAGCCAATCTGATCAGAAAATGCGAATGGAACTTTTCCTATTCTTTCAACTTTAATTAATCATTGGAAATACCATAATGTTAAAGAAAACCGCGTACACTATCTGAACGTAGATGCTTTCATCACCTAAAAATGCATTGGTTTAACCTAGTCATCATCTACGAATTTTAGATATTTTTGTTCTTTGATGATCAATTTCACCTAGACTTCTTTACAAAATGTCAAATACTAGTTCATATTAAACGCATCCCCATTGTTTCATCTGCATCATCTATTTATATAAAGAGAATACATACATTTCTGGGCAACAAAGAGAATACATACAAATAATATTAAGAGAAATATACTTTAAAATAGTACTAAACTACATATTTATTTTAAAATAGCTCATAATTTTTTTTCTGAAAGGAAAAAATATATTTTAAATCATCAAATTTCGAATTTGATTGAAATAAAATATTAATTTTTTGGTAAAAAAACACTCAATTTTTATTAACAAGTTATTTTAATCATAAACTTTTATTGACTATATCATTCTAGTCTTATCATTAGTCAACATTTATAGTTGATTAATGTTATGTCTAAAATAATTTTTAAAATTGATGTTTTGACACAAATATAAATCAACATTTTTCAACAACTGTGTGCTATTTGTCATAATTGTTTTTGTATTATGCAAAAGATTTGTTCAACAATTTACATTTAGTTTGAATAATTTTGAAATAAATTAGCCAATACCTACAATCATATATAATCGTAAACTAGGTTTATATATTTAATAGATTTTATCACATAGTGAGGTGGGACATTTTGGATCGCCCAAATCAAATTATATGTATCTCTTTTCTGATGGACCGAGAGGCCAAATCTAATCGACTAGTTTTCCGGTGACCTGACCATCCGCGTTAGTCAGATCCGGTTACTCGTAAAGGGAATTAGATATCCATGTTACCTAACCACAAATATGAATAATTTGGAAGGAAAGTTTCGAACCTACGATCCTTAGGATCTTTATGAGTCGCTTTGACCACCTGTTCATACCCTTGTGATTAAAAAGAAAAGAAAGATGAAAAGAAAATAATCTAGTGATGATTTCCAGTTTTCCACTATGTTGGTCGATGTTGGGTAGACTTTTGGGCACCGTTATATTCATGTTATAAAGTGCAAACTTACTATGGTAATCTGATTTTTGAAAGTTAATCAAAGAAGAAGCCGTGAAGGAAATGAAATTGTGGAAATGTACATGTGAGATGCGAGTGGGGAAGAAAAGGAGCAGAGAGTTTAGTGAATGAGAAAATGCAACGCTTCCTACTAATTTCTCCACTTGTCATGCAACCAGTCTGAGTTCGTTTCCCCTTTTCGATTCTTTTTTTTTTGAGCAACCCGATTCTTACTGTTATTTTATTCTACACGTCACACGCTTCAAATAATTCAAAATTTTAAAATTAAAATATTTTGAATATATGAATAGTTATTTTGGAGCTATATATAAACCACATTACACTCATTAGTTTCCTCCATAAAATAAATAGAAGTATCTTAGAGAGAGACAGAGAAAGAGCGAGAGGGAAAGAAAAGCTTTAGGGTTTCAAAAAAACTGAGACTCTTTAAAATGGGCGTCATGATCAATCACCATTTGCTCGCTATCATCTTCGGCATCTTAGGTAACGTTTTAATGATACATCCACAAAGACAAATCCTAGTTTGTTCCTCAGCAATTCTCTTTTTGCTCTCTAAGCTATTTTCTTTGGTCGATCGTTAATATATCTTAACTAGTCTTACCTGAATTATTAGAACGGGGATCTCTATAATAAAGAACTTACAGCAGCAAAGATAATGTTGCAACCTCGTATCTACGATTCTGTTTTCAAAAATATGAGTATAAATAACCATGTGTACGGTTCCACTGTATTAGTATCCGTGAAATAAACAGAAAGGTACTATATATATATAATTAAGAAACTAAATTTAAATGACGGGAAGTTTATCATGAACCACCTACTTCTTTTTTTAAAAAAGGTTTTCGTGAACCACCTACTTTTATATGTGTATATATATATATATATATATATATTTCTTACTTTGTTTCTAGATTTTTATTCATTAAAAACTAGACGAGTCATTTGGAATCATTATTGATCTTTTTTATCATGTATTAGAATCCCAAACTACCAAAAATATATCAATACGGAAGTTTTCAAATTGAAATCGTCACGAAATGTTGTTCATATACACGGTACGTGTAGTGAGGTTAATGCAGCAATTTAGTTTCGCGTTGAGGTTGGTTAGAGAACTTGGATTTTTTTTTTTAGAGAACTTGGATTGATTCATTTACATTTACTCATGTCTCCACAAAACTAGAAGCTTTTTATTTCAATGAACTCATTTCTTTTTATTGTTATATTTCACAAAATTACAGGAAACGCAATATCCTTCTGTGTATTCCTTGCTCCATTGTAAGTATACAACCATTTCTTTATACTATTAATTTATCGAGATTGGTTATGTGAAACAAAATAAATTATTAGAATTGTTAGCTACGAAAATGTTTTTCTGATTGTTGTTGTGATTTTTTTTGCAGGCCAACGTTTTACAGAATATACAAGAATAAGTCTACGGAAAGTTTCCAGTCACTACCGTACCAAGTGTCGCTATTTAGCTGCATGCTATGGCTCTATTACGCATTGATCAAGCAAGACGCCTTTCTCCTAATTACCATCAACTCCTTTGGCTGTGTCGTGGAGACTATCTACATTGCCTTGTTTTTCGCTTATGCCACCAGGGAAAAAAGGGTAATTTTCTTAAAATGTAGCTAAGCAGTAAGCATGGATGATAATGAATCATACCTCTAAATTATTTTCTTATGCGTTGCAGATGGCAGCTATGAAGTTGTTCTTCGCGATAAACGTTGCCTTCTTCTCGTTGATCCTAATGGTTACACATTTTGCGGTTAAAAACCCTAGCCTCCAAGTCTCTGTCATTGGCTGGATTTGTGTTGCCATTTCTGTTTCTGTTTTCGCTGCCCCTCTAACGATCGTGGTAACTAAGCGTTTTATTCACAAACTTAATTGAAAATATACTAAAACTTTGGGCTAAAATGATCTTGAAATGTTTTCCTTGTGAAAGGCCCGTGTGATAAAGACAAAGAGTGTGGAATTCATGCCTTTCACCCTCTCGTTCTTCCTCACCATAAGCGCCGTTATGTGGTTCGCTTATGGCGCATTCCTCCATGACATATGCATCGCTGTAATTAAGCATTTATTTTCATACAATTTTATATTCTTCATTTTGGTTAAAAAAGGTTCCTGAAATTTCGTTTTAATAATGATTTTGTAGATTCCAAATGTATTGGGATTCATACTAGGGATGCTACAAATGGTTTTGTATGGAGTATACAAAAACTCAGGGGTGAAAATTGATGATGAGAAAAAGATAAATTCATCAGACCAACAACTTAAGACTATTGTCGTGATGAGTCCGTTAGGTGTGTTGGAAGTACACCCGGTTGAAGTCGCAAGTAAAGCCACTTTCTGATGCTGTTCAACATGAAGATCCATCCAAACATGAATGAGCGGTCAATTGAAGACGGAAAGTGTCACGACGACACTATAATTGATGTACTTGCGTAAAGTTTTGTGTTAAAATTTTATCTCTAAGTGAATAAAATTATCTTTGTAAGTAAGTTGAAACTATATGTACTCTTCCAAAATTCCATATAATAAACCAAAAGTATAGCTAGATTATACTTCTACTAATAAGTGTTTGCCCATGTTTTTCATGATTACATTTGTCTTAAAGATGTCAACCGACAATTAGTAAACAAATTGTAGAAGACCACTGTCGACATAGTGTCCCGATGATCTTGAGGATTAACAACTTCCTATAGAGTAATATTGTTTTAAGTCAACATAAGTGAAGTTAAAAGCCGAAACATGTGTGAACTATATACAAAATTAAGCTATGAAATACTACATTATAGAAACAAATTAACTAGCCTCGTGTACATAAATAATTCAATAAATCTTAATAGTTTAATATTATATGATGAAAATATTTTGAGTGATTTACAATTTGTTGATTGTACCATATATAAAAGACTCATTTATTTGCAAACAGAGAGAAAAGCATGATCGAATATTTGTTAATCAAGTTATATTTTAGACATAAACGACATAATCCGACAATTTACCAAAATAAATGTTAAAGAGCAAATGATTGCGGTTTATGACATATGATAACTATAATTTCTAAATTTCCGTAATTCTTAATCTACAGATATAAGAGAATCATATGGTAGTTGAAGTTGACTAATTATTTGCTTGTTATAATCTTATAATCTTGTGTACTAAAACCCCTAAACATAAGGTAATAGAAAGTAAATTACAGAGGAAAAGAAAAACACATATAGGAAAATAAGAAATCCTTTTCACAAGAGTACTGTCAAAAGTAAGAAAAGGTCCCGACATAAAACTTGATAAGACCAACAATATACTCTTACAATCTCAATAGGCCATCCTTAAAATAATTGTCAGAATGCGAGGGCATGTGACCCACGTTGTTCAAAACTAAGCGAGTGTGTACATTAGCCACACCACATAACACTCGGAAGAAAAATGAAGTCTATCTTAAACACTAATCCTCATTCTTGGATCTTTGCAATTCAATCATCGACCAGACGTGAAGATTGCCACATGTGACACATAACAAAACTAAAAAAAAGACTCTACACAAAGATACATGAACATCATCAAATCAACTCTCCAGAATCTTCAATTCAGAGTTTTGTCTTAAATAGTCCCGCTTTGGCCCATGTCATAACATCACATGTATAATAATGTACATCGTCAACTCTTTGTCACAATGTTTTTTTTTTTTCTATGTTTCTGAAGAAATGTGAGTTTGAGAAATAAGAACCAAATAAAAAAAGGGTCAAGACCCAAACCGGTTCTAACCGGTGCCACTGCTCTCTGAAGTTCCCTTGTTCACTCTGTCTTCGTTTCTCCCTCAAACTCTCTCCCCACATTTTAGCCTCCGCAACCGCACGCTCCCTCTCAACGTCTCTGTTCAACATCCGAGCCGTCTCTCTCGGTGAATCATCCTTCTCAGAACCTTCTACATCAAACTTCCTCCCTGACCCTGAACCAGACCCACCTCCTTCATCGTTCCTTGTTGTTATTAACCTCCCACCATCCTCCTCTTTCATTCTTGTTTGGATCATAAGCTTGGTTCGCAAGATACGAGAGTGCAGTCACCACATCTCCTATCAGAGGACGCGTAGCCGCCTCCTCTTGTATGCACATTGAAGCCACAGACAATGCTTGATACAGTGCTCTTGTTGGAAACCTCCCTTTCAACTTAGGATCAGCCAGTTTCATAAACTTTCTCCTGTCGTTGAACAATGGACGAGCCTGTTAACACCAGAACAAAAAAAAAAGACAGAATAAGAAACTGAATGAATGTAAAAGTAAGTTGATGATGATGAAGTTACCCAAGCCACTAGCTTCTGTTCACCATGAGGCAACTCAGTATCTATTGCTTTTCTACCGGTAATGAGCTCTAAAAACACCACACCGAAACTGTAGACATCTGACTTTAACAGTCAGCTGTCCGGTCATAGCGTACTCTGGAGCACAGTATCCATAAGTTCCCATGACTCTAGTGGAGACATGAGACTTATCTCCCGTCGGTCCGAGTTTAGCAAGTCCAAAATCAGAAAGCTTTGGGTGGAAACCATTCGCCCAGTAAGAATGTTTGAGGACTTGAAATCTCTGTAGATAACCGGAGGGTTTGCTTTGTCATGTAGAAACTCCAAACCTCTGGCTGCACCAGGCAGCTATCTTCATCCTCGTGTTCCAATCCAAGCCCTCCTTATCCGGTGGAAGATCTGCCAAAATAGACAACAAGCAAACTACAACTTAGAGTTGACTAGAGTAGATTAGAAGAAGGCAGGAGATTGATTTAGTACCGTGGAGGTGATCTTCCTAATGATCCCAAGGGCATGAACTCGTAGACCAAGAGGCGTTGGTCTCCATCAGCACAGTAACCAATGAGGTTGACTAAGTTGGGATGATGGAGAAGGCTGAGCATGAGAACCTCTACAAGAAACTCTCTGTTACCTTGTAAACCATCCCTGTCCAATTGTTTAACAGCAACAACCTGACCGGTGCTTTCAAGCCTTCCTTTGTAGACACTTCCGAACCCACCTTCGCCTAAGAAAGTGTCGGGATGAAAGTTCATAGTCGCAGCAACGAGCTCGCGGAAAGAAAATGTATGAGCAGAAATTTGTTGTCCGTCACTTGGAAGAAGTAGCTCTGTTTTTAACCCTACCTTGCTCTTTGAGGTAAGCTTCTCCCCACCTGAAAAAAACATCACTAAGACCAATCAATTTTTAATAAAAGGCATCAATCCATCATCCACAGTCTTATAGTCTCTAACACCAAACCTAAACTCCAAGAACTTGTATTAGAGATAACAATGTCTTCAGGGCACAACTGAAAGATAAACAAATGTAAGAAGATCATGATCTTTGTTTACGGTAGGATTTATGTGATGTTGATCCTTCTCCACAAAGCTAGAAACTTTACACTGAGGAGGAAGTTGGGCCTTCCCACTCAGATTCAAACAAGTGAAACTAAAGCTAATGAGCATGATGACATGACACTACTTTTGTCTTTAGCCAAGTAATTTAAAATAAACAGTTAAAATCAGAACATGCGCAATAAGTCTAACACATTTAACGGTGACTAGAGATCAGTTCACGCTAGCCTAACCAGGTTTCGAGAGCAAGTAACCATGAAGAGTAAAAGAGAAGAGAAACCTGAAGGTAGTTTAGAAATGTTATTGGATACTGTCGGTTGTGAACGTTTCTGAGCCTTGGAGGATTCCTGAACTTGATTCAGCTTCTCATCTTCACTCGAATCAAAACACGAGAAACAACCCATCTCTTCTTCCACTCAAAGGGATGAAGAATCGTAATAAAAAAACCTGCAAAAACTCTACCTTTGAATCTTATTCAGAAACCAATGAACATGAAGGAGTGGAGAAAAAAACGAAAAAAGGCAGAGACTTTGGGTATACCCAGAAAGAAAGAAAGAAAGAAAGGAAGGGAATTGAGAATCCTCGGGTGGGTATCAACTTTGGTTCTCTGATTCGGAACTGGATAAAACGAATTGGAGTTTGAAAGAGAGATATAGAGAGCGATGAAGCAGAGCACTTCTTTAGTAGATCACGAGTGTCATCACGCTATATCACCATTTGCAAAAATGACGCGTTGTTGCGGAAACTCTGTAAACCTCTTTTTTTTTTTTTTCTCGTTGACGGAGATTATCTTCCATTCAAGCAAATAAAACTTCTTTCTTTAGTTTTTTTTTTTTATAGTTCATCAGAAAAAAACGTTTTTTTCAAATGTACATATTTAATTGCAAGCGTTCGGCTACCCGTTGGCGTTAGGATCGAATTTTTTGGATTTTTGGATTTACGCTCTATACTAAAACTTTTATTAGTACTTATCGGATTTGAGTAATAATATTTCAGGTTCGGTTCATAATTGTATTACATTATAAAACCTACAAAATCTGTTCGGATGTTTTATTTTTTAAATCGGATAACGAGTCATGTTTTTCGGTTCAGGTTCCGTTCTGATTCCGAATTTTATGCCTAGGCCTAATGATTTGTCTGAGTCAAGAGTCTAAGACAAAGTTATTCTCAGATTTGTTTCCTCATTAACCACAGTGTCAAAAACAGAATAAGATCTTTGTATGTTTTTTTTGTTGTCTTTTTATGTGTGTTTCATACCTTTTATCACCGATAACTTTTTTTTATCAATTTCCTTGCTACTAGACTACTAGTTATAAAAAAAGCAAAGAAATGTTTCAAAAAATAGCAGACGGTGGAATTTATATACATCAGTTTGAATGATTCGTATTGTACTATTTGGCATGACAAGAAATTTGGTTAGAACTAGATCGATAATTTGTTCTAAAACCTGCTGAGGATTGAAGTAAGTTCTGGGCCTGACGTGGTTATAGAAACTAGAAAGCATGGGCTTCAAGCATAATATTATCATTTTGAGTCAACTTTTGTGATACCATACCATTTATCTGGTAGTCATGTCCTGGAAACGGGAGTTGGAACTTGGAAGTTGAAAGATATTGGCTAAATTTACAAAACAAATGCCTCATTTTCAAGGTAGAGCAAGGCCCGACCGCCTTGAACTAAACTATACTTTTCAATTAAAATATAATAGTAATTAGCCCAAATTTATAAAAATTGCTCAATCCCAACATTGAAAAATGAAAACCTTAAGTTTGGTCATATTGACAAAAAGTACGAAAATAATTTTTTTAAAAAGAGAGATCGTGAGACGCATAATCATTCCCCCGCTAGGTCAACGGACAATAGATCTCTAAAAAAAAAAGAACCTCAGAAATTTAAGTACCAAAAAAAAAAGAGAGAGAGAGAAAAAAAAAGACAGAACACAAAGAAAAAAAAAAGACAAGAAGAGAATTCAATTAGATAGGTTTTGTAATTTTTCCCGGCGAAAATGGAGAAACCTGAAAACCACGCAACGGAATCTGAAACTAATGCTCACAAACCCGACGATGAATCGGAACAACAATCGCATAATCCTACGGAGACGCCTGAATCAGAATCATCTTCCGAGCTCAGCCTCACCCAGGCGATGGAAGCGGTGGACGGTTTCATCCAATCCCTCTCCTCCACGGATCCGTTACGAGAGATTCCTCCATCGGTGGAGCCGTTCCCGGAGACGGTTGATTCGTTGGTGTCAAAGATGGAATCTTCCGGTCTGGGGCGTGACGAAACAGAGGACTCTGCATTCATCCTCGCCGTTAACCGGATCTCGAAATCGGTTATGACGTTGAGAGAGCTCCGGTTAGATTCGACCCCGGTTTCCTCGTGGCTAAACCGGGCGAGCTCGGTTCAGAACCGTGCATGCAGTCTCTCCTCGACGAAGAGTTTCGTCACCTCCTCGATCGCTCCAGAGAGAAGAACAAGAACAAGAACCACAACAACAACGCTGACGTGTCATCCGATTCGTCGACTCACGAATCGGACCGATGCGTCTTGCAGGAGGAAGAAACCTTCCCGGACTTCCCGCCGGAATCGATCTCCACCCTGAAGAAGATCGCGGGAGCCATGATCTCCGCGGGCTACGAGGCGGAGTGCTGCATGTCGTACGAGATGTCGAGGCGGCACGCGTTCAAGGAGGAGCTGAGCGAGGTGGGGTTCGAAGGGATCAACGTGGAGGACGTGCAGAGGATCCCATGGGAGTCTCTCGAAGGGAGAGATCGCCAACTGGATCTCGATCGTCCGCCGCTGCTCCGCCGTGCTTTTCCCCGGCGAGCTATCTCTATGCACCGCCGTCTTCCCCGATGCCGCCGCGACTCGGAAACGCCTCTTCACTGGCCTCGTCTCCGCCGTGACGATCCGTTTCCTGGATTTCTCCGGTGCCGTGGTGCTCACGAAACGATCCTCCGAGAAGCTTTTCAAGTTCCTTGACATGTACGAAACGCTGAGAGACTTGATCCCTGCGGTCGAGCAAGTCGGACTCGGATCTGATCGAGGAGATTAAGCTGGCTCAGACCAGGCTGGGAGAAGCGGCGGTGACTATATTCGGAGAGCTTGAGAACTCGATCAAGACCGATCAGGGAAGGACAGCTGTCCCGAGCGGAGCTGTCCACCCGTTGACTCGTTACACCATGAACTACCTCAAGTACGCGTGCGAGTACAAAGACACTTTAGACCAAGTGTTCCAAACCGAACCCGAACCAGAAACCAAACCGAACCAACGAGAAGACGACGAGGAGTACAAAGTCTCAGCCTTCGCTAGACAAATGATAAAAGTGATGGAACTGCTCGACTGCTAACCTAGAGGTTAAGTCAAGACTGTACAGAGACCCAGCGCTAAGATCCATATTCCTCATGAACAATGGTAGATACATTCTACAAAAGATCAAAGGTTCCACAGAGATAAGAGACTTGATGGGACAAGCATGGACGAGGAAGAGATCAACGGAGCTAAGACAATACCATAAGAGCTACCAGAGAGAGACTTGGGGGAAAGTGTTGCAATGTATGAATCAAGAAGGTATACAGGTGAACGGGAAAGTTTCGAAGCCGGTTTTGAAAGAGAGGTTCAAGGTGTTCAATACTATGTTTGATGAGATTCACAAGACGCAGAGTACTTGGATTGTGAGTGATGAGCAGATGCAGTCGGAGCTAAGGGTTTCGATCGCGGCGTTGGTGATTCCGGCTTATAGGTCTTTCTTTGGGAGGTATAAGCAGCATATTGATTCTGGGAGGCATAGTGATAAGTATGTTAAGTATCAGCCTGAAGATATTGAGACTTACATTGATGACTTGTTTGATGGGAATCCACCTTCTATGGCACGTAAGAGGACTTGAGAGAAAAAAAAACTATGAGTGTGTGACATATGATCTGGTTCCCTTTTGCTTCTTCTTATTTTTCTTCTATGATTATTTTTCATTACGTTTCATGTTTATAGAACTGTTTCTTGATCTGAGACTACTATGAAACTTTTCGTTACTTTCTTACTTACTGTTTTTATTTCTTTTAAAAGTTTGGGTTTTTTTTTTCTGTTGTTGACGACTTATGTTTTAAATTCCTGTTCCAAGAGGCTGTGACCGAAAATTGTTTAGAATTATTTAGGATTGAAGGTATGGAACTATCTTCCAAATATTCAAGTATGTTTAAATGATGATGATGATGATTTTTACATATGAAAGTTAATCTTGCGGTATTCTATCTATTACCATATTACTAATATGTATTCTTATAGCAATAAAATGTTTTTTTTTTTGAAACTATAGCAACTACAATGTTTAGTGATGTTGGAGAAACTTGGCTTTATTGAAGCCACATACAAGCTTCAGAGGTTGTATATAGAGACAAGATATGTATACAAATGTGGCTTTATCAATATTTCAAAGCTTCCTAAGAGTAGAGTTAAGTAACTTAATATCAATTCGTGATTTGTAGACTTCGATCTCAAGAAAGCAATTGACCCTTTAAGCAAATTCTTATTGATACCTGGCATTAAGTACAGAAAGGAAAACATATATTAAGTTATTAATGTGTGTGGTTGATTTACTTTACAGAAGATAAAGAAATATTGGTTTGAGTTAGAAAGTTTATATAAATATAAATTATTGGGGATCTGTCTAACTATAATTTTTTACAGATATTTTTCTAAAGTATTTGTAGCAAAACTGAAACACCATTGTCAAAATCTTCTTGACCAGCCAAAATTGATTTTGATTTGTGTATAGTTGAGCACTCAAAATTACATGATTAAGAATTTGGAAAACAACTACATTTTTTTGGATAAAAATGTTAGTTGGTATTAAGTATTAGTTTTGAATTTGATCTACATATTTATATTAAAAGATAAATATATAGTGTTTTCATATCCGATCCAGATCTGCGATTTATCCAGTAAATCCGGTTATTGTTATATAATCCGGTTTAAATTTAATAAAAATTTTGATAATTAAAAATCTGATAAAACTTGATAAAAATTTTACAAAATTATCATTAACATGTGACCCAGTCATGGTTGACCCAATAAAAACTCAGAGAAAATTAATAGCATTTCTAAAATTAAAATTTATATACTTTTAAGTTGTATATAAAATTGTAAAAACTATTAGATTGTAAATTTTTGTACTTTAAAGAATATTTTTACTATTCAAAAAATGAAGATAATGATATTAGAGAAAGAAAAAATTATTTATATGACAATATTAGTTTGGTTTTTATTTATATAATTTTAGGAATAAGTTTAAAGATGTCAGATCGTATAAAAAATATTTCGAAATATTTAATTGTTACTATTGTGAACTATGATATGATCCACGTTTTGAAAGCACATAATTGTTTTTGTTTAAGAAAATTATTAATCCGTCTATTTGTTCAATAATACGTGTAGATTTGGTATTTGGTTCTGTTCCAATTTTTTTTTTATTTTTTGTATAGTTCTGGTTATGTTGGGGTTTTTGGTTTTTCTGTTCAAACTCACACTTTTAGTTTTTTGGATAAAATAACATACAATTCGGATAAGTTTAAATATCCCGGATAAAAAATAATAAGGTAACAGGTTTGTAATTATATTTTAAAAATATTTATAATTTTAAAACTTAATATCTATATCAACTTTATTTTGGATAAAAAGTAATAGGGTAATAGGAAGTTGATAATAAGTACCATGTATTCTTAGTAAGTTTGTAGCAAATATAGCCACATAATTAGTTACATTTTCCAGGTTTATCTGTTGGGCTGAGAGGTTTCACAATGGAGATAACAATCATTAAACGATTTGATCAGGAGAAGAGACAGAGAAGAAGGGAAAGAGATCTTACCAAAGACAGTTCTTGGATCTTGGAATATTTCTGTACGAAGAGGGCAGAGAAACACTGAATAAACGAAACAAATTAGGGTTATTGGCTGTAGATTTTGATCATAAAAATGTTATAGTTGTATTGGCCTAATTTAACTATATAGGTCAACATATAAGAAGGGTGTCTTTTTAATAAGCCACAACTGTTGTTCGATAAGTACAAAATAAAAACATGTCATGGTAAATTTCAAATATGATTTTAAATTAATATATAGATTAGATTTCTAGAATATAAAGTACAAGAAATCATCTAGCCAAAATCTTGAAGGATGCGTACAGTCAGATAGAGAAGGAGTTATGATGTACCTAAAGCATATATTTATCACCATTACCCAAAAAAAAAAATGTATCACCCAGGCCACTACGGTAACGAGTTCTGGGTTTGATATTTGTCGTTTTACCAGTATATGGGTTCCAAACCACACGTCTCGTGTTTCCCTTATAACATTAAGGGCTAATCTCCATTTCTCTTCCCTCTTTTTTAAATGCAAACCAAGCTTGGAACATAAGTACTGACAAGTGGCGAGTTGGATCTAGATTCCTTTATAGTACCGCTATATACTTGTTCAAGCATGTCCTCTCCAATAATGTAGACTATGGTCGTATAATCTATCTCCCACTAAGTCTATATCACAACACAGCACTGCCACTTTATTCTCCTCGTCCAACAAGAAGCTTCTGAAATACATGCCAAAAAAGGTATCATCATCATCCACTTCCAAAACCAAGTCGCTTCTCCACGACAAGTCTTTATTAGCATCCTCATCAACTTTAGTGCTCACCCATATTCTCATCTCACATGACCTGACATATGACCAGTCATCTGGCTTGTCATACATTTGTATCACCGAGAGCTTTTCATCCCTTACAACTGAAAGAACCATCTGATCATAACGAACAAAACTCTGAAACGGAAGAGGGAGGAGACGCACAAATCTCTCTGTCGTGAAATCAAACTTCATCATGAAATAACCACTTTCTTCATCTTTAGCGACCCAGTAAGTGTTTCCTTTCAAAGATACACCATCGCGAAACATGATGTAGTCAAGAGGAAAGGAATCAAGAACCCTCCAAGAATCATCAGATCTAAGCTCATAGATCTCACACCGAGGAACCCAGACTTTCTGGTCTTCTCGATAATCAAAACACCTCAAGATTTTGTAGCTATGGCCAGAAGAAGAAGATCTGCTTATAGAGAATGTGACTGAATCGTTTGTATTACTGCAGAGATTACATAATATATACAGAGTACATTAGGTATGGTAACTATCTAGTATTTACTAATAGGTCCTTATACACTTATACTCTACACACCCCCTCAAGATGGAGGGGGTTTAGTCACTCCAATCTTGCTCATCAGTTCTTGAAATCGTACTCTTGACAGCGGCTTTGTCAAAGCATCCGCCAGTTGATCTTTTGTGGAGATATGGGTAACTCGCAAAGCACCGGACCGAACATTCTCACGCACAAAGTGGAAGTCCAAAGCCAAGTGTTTCATCCTAGAATGAAAGATAGGATTAGCACTGAGATACGTGGCACCAACATTGTCGCAATACACCACTGGTGTCGTGGGAATTGTAACACCAAGTTCTGTCAAGAGCGAGCACACCCAACGCATTTCGGCAGCCGTGTTAGCGACTGAACGGTACTCCGCTTCTGTTGATGATCGTGCGACACTAGTTTGCTTTTTGGAAGACCATGCTATTGGTGTGCCTCCTAAGTAGACGATGAAAGCATTAGTGGAGACAAAATCATCCGTGTCCCCAGCCCAATCAGCATCGGAGAAAGCATGAAGTGTCAGTTGCGGTTGTGAAGAAAGAAAAATCCCATGTGACATCGTACCAGCGAGATAACGAAGAATCCTCTTAGCTGCTTGCCAATGCTCGTCAGTGGGACGGTGCATGAATTGGGAGAGCCTGTTGACACTGTAGGCTATATCAGGACGCGTGAAGGAAAGATATTGTAAGCTTCCCAACACCATTCTGAATTCTCGAGGATCATCAAGTGCTGTACCGGAGAGTAACGTCAGCTTAGGCGAAGTAGCCATTGGCGTAGTGACGGGCTTTGCGTCCGTCATGTTTGTCTTCTGGAGAAGATCTTGGATATACTTTCGCTGCATCAAGTGGAGGCCACGATCTGTTCTTGTAGCTTCGACACCAAGAAAGTATCTTAGATCAGTGGGATCTTTGAGGGAAAATCTGGCAGAGAGTACTCGTATAACCCCATTGAGAAGCTCAGTACTGCTGCCGGTGACAATAATATCGTCGACATACACCAAAATATACACAGCATGCGGTCCATTGATGTATATGAAAGCAGAGGTATCAGCAAGAGAGTTTTCGCAGCCCATAGCAGAGAGATAATTTTTGAGTTCCTCGTACCAAGCTCGGGGAGCTTGTTTAAGGCCATACAAAGCTTTCTTGAGACGACAGACATGGTGAGGTTTGTCCGGATCAACGAAGCCAGGAGGCTGCGTGACATAAACATCGTCAGTGAGAGTGCCTTGGAGGAAGGCGTTATTGACGTCGAGCTGTTTGATACCCCACGATCGCGAGACTGCAAGGTGAAGAACGAGTCGGATGGTAACAGATTTGACTACGGGACTGAAGGTTTCCGCATAGTCTATCCCATACTGTTGTTTGTTTCCTCGAGCGACCCAACGCGACTTGTACCTATCAAGAACACCATTAGGCAAATACTTTAGTGTGTGTATCCACATTGTATCAATAACATGCCTCCCTGGTTGTGGGGGAACCAATTCAAACGTTTGGTTCCGGAGTTGAGCATTGTACTCAGCACCCATGGATTTTCTCCAGTTCTCATCTCGCATAGCCTGGTTAAGGGTAGTAGGGATGAGGGGTTTCGGGTCTATTTTGGTGGTGAGAAGGGAAAGCTTTTTGGAAGGTTTGGAGATATTGTTCTTGGCCCTGGTTCGCATAGGGTGAGCATTTGTAACTGGAGGTGGTGATGGTGGTGGAGTTGGATTATTCGATGCTGCGGAAGGTGTAGGAGATGGTTGGGATACAGTAGGTGTGTGTTGGTTCGGAGAAGGTAAAGATGAGGAAGAGCTTGTGGGTGTCTCTGTTTGTACCTGCGCAGAACTAACAAGCGTATCAGTTGAATTAATTCCTGTACCCACATTCGTGTTCTGTTCGTGAGAAACAGAAGTTGCCGGCGTAAGTGGCAAAACTGGTGATTGAGGATCCTGGCCCGGGGGTGGAGGCGACGAGTGTTGTACGAGTGGAGCCGTGAAGATAGGTACTTGGGTAGGTGGAGTAAAAGACGCATGGGTGTGAGGATCAGTAGGCGTCTTCTCGAGAGTAAACGAGGGATAAGGGAACTGAGACTCAACGAACTGAACATGCCGGGACGTATAGATACGGCCAGTCGGGTGATGGAGACACAAGTAAGCGCTCTGCGTAATGGAGTATCCAAGAAATACGCATGGTAGTGATCGACTGTCCAACTTGTGCGCCGTATACGGTCTCAGCCAGGGGAAGCATAGACAACCAAAAATCCTCAGCTTAAGATAGTTTGGTGGTTTACCAAATAGCTTCTTGTATGGCGAGTCGTTATTGATCACCGGAGAAGGCAATCGGTTGATTAGATAGACCGCTGCGGCAAAGGAATACGTCCAATAAGTTGTTGGTATTTTGGCCTCGTGAAGGAGAGTTAATCCCGTTTCGACTATGTGGCGATGTTTGCGCTCGGCAATCCCATTATGCTCAGGTGTATGTGGTGGAGAAGTGAGATGAGAGATGCCATTGGACGATAAGAATGATCGCAGTGCAATGAACTCTCCACCGTTATCAGAGTATAGGTTGCGGATTTTGGAGTTAAAATGGGTCTCAACAAGGGCTTTAAAGGTAATGAAAGTTTCTTTGACTTGGGATTTTCGTTGGAGAGGATAGAACCATGTATACCTTGTATAATGGTCTACAAAGATAAGGTAGTATTTGAAGTGATCAATGGAGAGAGTAGGAGAAGTCCAAACATCTGAGTAGATGTATTGGAGAGGCTGAGATGAGACAATTGTATTTGAATAAAATGGAAGCTTATGACTTTTATTGATGAAACAATGAGAACAAGGTTTTTGTAAAGAAGAAGATAAAGGCAAAGCAAATTTGGAAACAACATTTTGCAAGGTAGATAAAGAGGGATGTCCCAAACGGGAATGCCAAAAAGAAAAAGAGGTCTTTGGTGAGGGAGTGGCAAAGAGAGAGATTGTGTTTGGGGAAGTCACAGGCCACTCGTACAACTCGTCCTTAGTTCGACCTTGGAGTAATCGGACCCCCGTGCTGAGATCCTTCACCTGAAAGTGGGCAGGAAAGAATTCAACGGATACGTTATTAGAGTTGCACAAGCGATAAACAGAGATGAGATTCTTATGTAAGTTAGGAACATAAAGAACATCATTAAGTTTCAAAGGGCGAGAGGGAGTTTTAAGAGATGTTGAACCAGTATGCGAGATTGAGAGACCGGAACCGTCAGCAATGGTGACCTCCTCGCCACCTGTATAAGGTTGATGAAGAGCAAGGTTGCTCAGATCGGTGGTAAGGTGATGAGTAGCTCCACTATCCATAATCCAGTTGCGAGGATCATACGAAGACGCCGACGCCATGTTTGCTCGTGGCTGCCAAGAGCTCGGAGCAGGGGCGTTGGAGCGTGACCCAGCAGCAGCACTCTGGAGTTGAGAACAGCGTCTAGCGCTGTGACCATGAACACCGCATAACTGACATTTGCCTTGATAGCCACGGCTCGGGTTATCATTACGCGACGAGAACTGTTGTTGCTGTTGCCAAGTTTGATCATTCCTGGTGTTCCGGTGCTGATTGTTGTTCCTGTTTGCGCCATAGGAGACGTTGCGGTTTCCATTGTGAGGAGAGGGACCTCTGTAGTTCGCGGCATTCGCGGTGATGGGAAGAACCGCTGGAGCCGGCGTTGGGGTAGCTTGGAGCTTGACTTCAAAGTTGAGCAGTTTCTCATGAACCTCCGTAACTGATGGAGTTGAATCACGGCTTTCAATCTGATCCACCAGCTGTTTGTACTCCTCAGGCAAGCCTCCCAGAATATACTCGATTTGATCCTCTAGTTCATAGGGTTTCCCCAAAAGCGCCAGTTGATCAAATCGGGTAGTGTAACCTTGAACATAAGCATCAATCGACATAGTGCCTTTGGTCCAGTTTTTGATCTGCTGTCGCAGCTGTAGGATATGAGCACGAGAGGGCTTTGCGTACGTGGAAGACAGAGTCTCCCAGATTTGAGCCGAGGTTGTTGTAGTCGAGAGAATAGGCTGTATGGAAACGGTGATAGCGCCAAGCAGTGCGCTATATATCAATCGGTCTTGTCTCTTCCACAAGACGTAGTCCGGATTCGTAGAGATCACGCCGTCCGTCGTTAGCGTGGGTAGAGGCGTGATAGAAGAACCATCGATGAATCCAGCAAGGTCGTAGCCGTCGAGCAAAGCGTGAACCTGACGACTCCACATAAGGAAGTTCGAGGCGGTAAGCTTGGTAACGTTAGTCATATTAACGTTCAGAAGGTTTGTGGTATTAGACACCACGATGGTTTCACTGATAGAGGCTGGAGAGGTTGACATGGTTCAAAGTCACAAGAAAAGAAGAAGAGCAAAGAGACGATAGAGAAGTGGCGGCCAAGAAAAAAATTAGGGATCTAAGGCTCTTGATACCATATAGAGAATGTGACTGAATCGTTTGTATTACTGCAGAGATTACATAATATATACAGAGTACATTAGGTATGGTAACTATCTAGTATTTACTAATAGGTCCTTATACACTTATACTCTACACTGCTGTATCCTAGAGCATAGGTTTGGTTAGTCTCGAAACTAGTTCTTGCTTTGATATTCCTCGTTTGGCCAGTACATGGGTTCCAAACCACAAGTCTATCGTTTCCCCATGCAGAGCATAACACTAAACCATCGCAGTGAAATATATCTTTGAAGTCCAAATCTTCTGAACCTTTTAGACTTGTAAGTTTGCCGGAGACCTCGATGGGTGTATTGACCCCGGTATTGTGTAGATCTCCTGCGACTGAAAAAACATCACCATGATTGGTCAGTAAAATCGACTCTCTTACACCTCTACCTAACTTGTTGTTCTTCGCCACGAACTTCGGATCTCTAAAGAGAGCGTACCAACGCTTGCAAGTCGTTTTCAGTCTCGATAGAGATTTGGCCGGAACCCTAGAGAGTATCTCTGCTTCAATATCGTTTGGAAGATCGCATATCATCGTCATTGTCTGTCTTCTCAACGAAGAAAGCTCCTCTATATATATAAACGTAAGTGTTGGAGTTGTGATTCTCTCAGAATCAATATATATCTTGTGTTTCTCGTGAGACCGACTGGCTACAAACTTATATAGAATTTTATCCTTTTAAAATATTTTTTATAACTTAAATAAGGAAAATCTGTGTTACAAAAAAATAATAATAAGGAAAATCTAACAATTTCCATTTAACAGAAAAGTTAATTATATTTCTATTTCCTATGCTTATTTCTTAGCGATCAAACTAACCCTAAGACTGGGCCGTTCATGATTAGAGCCCACGTAAGCAGACAGTGGCCCAACAGTGATTTATGTGGACTATAATATATTTTATCAAACAGATTGATTTCTTCTGTTACCTTTCACTCACACCAGCTAGCTACCGAGGAGTCCGTTTTTGAGCTCCCTGGCCATGGCGACCTTCTCGATGACTCTGGTTCGTTTCCCTTTCTCTCTTTCTCTCCAGTTTTTTTTTAATAATAATAGTATTCCTCTCATGCTTATCTTTCTTGTATCCTCAGTCAAATCCGAGGTCGTTCTCAGTTGCTCCACGAAGACTTTCTCCAATCAACACCTCTTCTACCACTTTCCGATTGAATTTGAACGCCAAGTCTACCTTCGACTCCATCAAGTTTCCGTCTTTAACCGCCTCATCGCTCCTCCTTCATACATCTTCATCCACCAGAAGAGACCGCCGCTGCTTATCTGTTCAATCCAGTGCTGAGGTCATTTCATTAGGAAAAGAGACTGACTTTGAGTTGAATTTGAGCCAATTACTCTAGGGTTTACACTAGATTTACGAAAAGTTTTGGCCTTTGGATTTGATTTTCTGTTTTTTTTTTTTGGTATGTATTGACAGCCTTTAGCAGAGCCGCAATCGAAGATAACACACAAGGTGTATTTCGACATAAGTGTTGGGAACCCAGTGGGGAAATTAGCTGGGAGGATTGTGATTGGTTTGTTTGGTGATGATGTTCCCCAAACTGTTGAGAACTTCCGTGCTCTTTGTACTGGTAATGTTCCCTTCCTTTTTTTTTGCACAAGTTGTGGTTAGTGTTGTGAAAAGGTTTAATCACATGTTTGCTCAAATCAGGTGAGAAGGGTTTTGGGTACAAGGGTTCAACTTTCCACCGTGTCATCAGAGATTTCATGATTCAGGGTGGAGACTTTGACAAGGGCAATGTGAGCGCTTTCTTACTCAATCCTTGACCGCCATGGTCTTCTCTAGTTTTGTTTTCATAGCTTCATTTTTGTGTTTCTATCTTTCTACTTGGTTTGATCTTTTGAAGGAAACACTCTTCACAACCTTTTTGTAGGCTTTTGTTTTTCTCTATAAGTAATACCTGGACTGAAACATCATAGTTGCGGTAGGAAAACTTTTCTTGGATATTAAGCTAGCTGAGGCTCTCTCTCCTGCATATGCATCAACACATTATATTCTGTTTTTATTCTGTTTCTGCATCAGTTACTACTGTATGTTCCTTCTTGTAACTAGTTTCAGTATAATGATATAGAAGTCTAATTCATGAGCAGGGAACTGGAGGTAAAAGTGTATATGGCCGGACATTCAAGGATGAGAATTTCAATTGTAAGTCTATCCTTATCTCTTGTGCACTCTACCAAATCTAAACTTGTCATGCATTTCCGTATTCTATTCTATTGACATAAGCACATACCTTCCATTTTATACATTTAATGAAAATAATGATGTGAAATATACACTGCTGCAGTATCCCATGTTGGACCAGGAGTTGTGAGTATGGCAAATGCTGGCCCTAATACAAATGGAAGTCAGTTCTTCATTTGCACTGTTAAGGTACAAGTTACAACCCTCTGGTTTAGGACCCTATTGTATAAGTACACAATAATCTCATTCAGCCTCATCCTTGAGCGTAAAAAAAAATGGATATACATTGAAATGAAGAACCAGCCAAGTTTTTGTTGTTAAGTTGAGTCTATTTCAAATTAATATGAACAGACGTCATGGTTGGACGGGAGGCATGTGGTGTTCGGGCAAGTTATAGAAGGAATGGATGTGGTGAGGCTTATAGAGGAACAAGAAACAGACAGAGGAGACCGTCCCAGAAAGAAAGTGATCATTGCAGACTGTGGTCAGCTTCCAATGTCTGAAGCTTAAGTAACATCATCACATCTAGATCACAAAACGTTTTGACAATGAGATGGGAGTTGTATTATGCGTTTGCATTTTTACACGCTTTCTTTTGTGAAATGGATTCAAGTCCCTTTGTAATAAGATCAATTTCAGTTTCTTCTTTTTGATCACTTTGACTTTGAGAGGTAAAGCTGAGCAAAAATATACTTTAGGCTTTAGCTAGTGAAGCAAACAGTAGCACTCGCAGAAGCTACAGAAGAAACAAATGAATCAAACAGAGCTTCATGCTGCTATTATTAATGGTACAGAGCCAAATGCACAATTCTTCAAAAGCACATTTGTAAAAACAAAGAAAACAGAGACGTAGAAAAAGCTTTGATTCCTACACAAATCTATACCAAAGGTATACGACAACACAAACCAAATCTTTTGATGAGACTCTTTTACTGGTCAAGACTCATGTCACCCCATTGAACCTTGTGCTTAGCAGCTAGATAATGAGCACCTACTGGACCACGACTCCCATAAGGATAGTACTCAGGGATTCTCTTATTCTCCTCAATCTCCTTAAGCAGAGGAGTGAATAAAGACCAAGCTGCATCAAGCTCGTCACTTCTTATGAACAACCTTCTTTCTCCTTCTATCGCATCCAGCAGAAGCCTCTCATATGCATCTGGTATCTCCTTTGAATACCTGTGGGTGCAAAAAAGATTCAAAAGTTATTACTAGAGCAAAACTTCTTATTCCATTTCTAAACTCACACTCACTTACCTTGCGGAATACAGAAGATTCAAGTTACTGCGATCTAGTCTCATTCCTAAACCAGGGACCTTATTGTTAATCTTCAAATAGATTGCTTCATCCGGTTGAACACGGATCACAAGCTCGTTTGTAGCATTATCAAGATCACAACCAGTATTCCTGTTATACAAAGTTCCCCGGAACATGCCTGAACTGCACCCTTATCTCTGCCCTGTATAAATATATATGTACTCTTGTTACCTATGAAAGTCAACATGCGAAAAGATTCACAAGTTTGAAGCTTATATACAACGTACCTCCTGGTGTGTAGTGCTTTGCCAGCTTTCATTCAGAAAAGGCACACCGTCCCATCTTGCATTATCAATGAAAAGAGCAGCAGCTGCAAACGTCGGAGTCAGACTGTCTTTTGGCACAGTTTTATCATCCGTGTAGCCTGGATATGTCACTCCTCCCTTTGTGTGGCTCTTGTACTGTCCTATCACCACATCGTCCATTTGAATTGGCCTCATCGAACGTAGAACCTTAACCTGGATTGGGAAAAACATTCTTTCATAATCTTGAAACCAAACACAACTTATAAAAGGGGCTAAAGTAAAAAAGAAGAAACCAAACCTTTTCGTTTCTGATATCCTCTGCATCTAGACTAACAGGTGTTTCCATGGCAAAGAGTGCTAAGATTTGAAGCAGATGATTCTGCATTATATCTCTTATGATTCCGTAGTGGTCAAAGTACCTGAAATCAAAAACAAAACATAAAAGCTTTCAGTTCAATACAGAAAGAGATCTTAACAGCAGAGATGAGTTTTATTACCCTCCACGTCCTTCAGTGCCAAAATCCTCAGAAAATATGAACTGAACGTTCCTTATGTACTGCCTTGACCATAGAGGCTCGAATATAAGGTTCGAGAATCTAAGAACAGATAAGTTCTCCACCAGCTCCTTTCCTAGGTAATGGTCTATCCTGTAAGAAGAAGAAACACACAAATGTACTCATCATATCATCAGCCAAGAGCCATCCAAAACATTACAAAAACAAGAAAGCTAACCTAAAGATTTGATCTTCCTCCAGATACTGCTTGAGGGATTTGGTTAAAGCAGCAGAGGTTTCAGAATCTCGACCAAAAGGTTTCTCTACGATGACTCTAGTCCAGCCGTTGACAGATGAGGCCGAAGAGCTTGCACATTTCACAGCGTCTACAAATATATTTGGAGGGATGGAGAGATAAAAGAGACGGTTTGAGATTCTTCCAGCCTGCAGAAAGCACATGAGAAAGGATTACGTACACACCTAATAAACGGAACCAGACTCTTGTAATGTAAGCAATGCAAACATATACCTCATGTTCCTTGAGCTTCTTGTCTAATTCAGTAAAATGTTCCTGAGAATCATACTGTCCAGAATGGTAAAAACATCTCTTGAGAAATTCTTCCATCTTCTCACCACAGTTTGCCCTGAGATCCAGATGGAACCATAATCTTCAAAAACTTATCTCCAAGTAAAAAAACAGAAGCATGAAGATGGAAACATAAGGAGCTCACCTCTTATCAATCCTGCAGGTCAGAGTTTTGCTGACCATGTTTCTAAGTTCAGCATCTGTCATCTTACTCCTAGAGTAACCGTATATTGTAAAATGCTGCAACACAATGAAACATAAATCATCAGAACACCACGCTTTGATGATTTGCAAAACACACAAACACAGACAACCAAAATAGCAAAAACTAAACACAAAAGCTGTGAGAACACTATGCTTTGGTATATGCAAACACACACACAATCATAGGCAAACAAAATAGCAAGAAGTAAACACAAGAAGGTAACAATATAAACCTCGGGAAGACAGTCTTCATAGTAAAGTGCGAAAAGAGCAGGGAAAATCTTCTTCTTGGCAAGATCACCAGAGGCTCCAACGACAGTGATACTAACAGTCGACTGGTTCTGACCATCAGATTCTGATCCAACCTTGGCTTCTTCTTCAGATAGAACTGATAACACCTCATCTTTCAATCCCTTAAGAGATGACTTACTACTACTACTCTCTGTTGAATCTGAATTGGTAACTATTGCACCTAAGAAAACCAATATAAAATGTCACAGCAAGTCCTTCCTTCTACCGATGTGAAAATTTCATTTGATTTAAATATACACCTAACGATTACAAGAGAGTGAAAGTTCCAATCTTTCACAAATTCAATTTATTTATACACCAAATGATTACATGAGAATTGAAACTTTCAATTTTTTTCCAGTTATTACGCTTGTTTTAAGGAGGAAGGGAATCAAAAACTAACCATCTTGCATAAAGACAGAACTACGACCAAACTTCCTCTGGAATCTAAAACACAGCTCATGAGCTTTAAGTCCTTTAGGAGAAGCAGACAGGAACGAGAGTGATCGATGTCTGATACCGTTAACCGGTGAGAAAGCCGCAGAATAACCGGAAGGATAGGTGAGGGAGGAAGACAGAGACGCCATCGTCAAACGTACTACTACTATACTACAGAGAGAGACACAAAGGAGGATTCAGGCTAATGGATTTATGGCTAATTGAGAATGTTTTTTGATTTTTAAAGAAAGAACATAAGAAACATCGAAAGGGCATTTGTGCAAATAATAAGAAACCTTTTGAGATCTCCCAAAGGTTCCCACACACCAACTACTGTTAATGGGTATGGCAACGTGAAGGGCGTCTCGTCTGCACAAAATAATATTCAATTCAGCCAAACACCCCCACAAAGTGGAAAGACTTTCACTTTCTCTTCCTTTCTCTTTTTGTTTTGTTCCAAGAGATGTCCGAATATTATACGTTTCTGAAAAAAAGATGCTCTTTTTTTTTTGGAGGAATTGTCAAAATCAAAACTAATCAGGAAAACTTGTGTATTACACTCTTACAGCTTCTTCAACTCTTACAAAAAAAAAAAACAGACAAGACTTCTCGTTTTCTTCCCTCAATAACGAACAAACAATACTCTTCTCTATCAAAAAACACAACTACAAATGTGGTAAGAAGCAGCTTCAACTCGCAGGCCAATAGCCTGCACGTAAAACAAAATTCAAATCTCCCTAACATGAATCCTCTCTCTACCAACAACAACAACAAAACTACCAAAAACCCTCCAACAAAACTGTGGTGTCTTCAAGAAGCTCAAAATTTCACAGAACGAGGGCGACTTTCTCATGAGATATCATCGGAGATGCGTTTGCTATTAAAGGCTCGTAATGATCTGCTCCACCACCACACCAACCTGAAAAAAACGAGCATAGACAGATTTCATTAATCACCAAATTACATCTCAAAAGAGAAGTAAAGAATCTTATCAAATGGTATTTGTTAGGACTTATTATACCTGTCCCTTTCATGAATAGAAAGAGTGGAGACTCGATTATCTCACTTCTTGGCTTGTGAGGAAGGAAGAACACACAGTTCTCTTCCTCCACCATCCCATCTGATCCATGCGCTTGCACCTATGACAGATACCAAACCTCACAACTGTTACTCTTCGTGTGATTTGCAACACGAAAACTCCATAAGACATTACATGTAAATCTACTCACCACATAGATTTCTCGTTTGAACTCTGTGGCGAGACATTCAATTGCAATGTCATCCCCAAAAGCTGCTGCATGTCCTTGCCGGTTCTCATCTACAGACAACAAACCGTCTTCAGTATACTGCAAGGTGATGATGTCATGCTCATCTTCCGATGATCCTGATATCGACATGTACTTGGCCCAACTAGGCCCATCGTTCACCGGTAGACATCTCTCCCTGTAGATTGACTCTGCAGCCGTTTCTCTGCAATGAACAAAACCACAAAACAAATGCATTCAGACAAGACATAAGCTTTAATACAAAAGATCCATTCCCGACAGCATTCGCGATGAAACAAAGACCAGATCTGAGTTACTGTAAGAAAATAACCAAAAGGAAGTACCTTTGCATTCCGATTTGCATGAGCTCCTCAACGGCGGAATCTAGACTCTCACGCTCGTCCTTCTTAGCGAGCAGCTTCTCCTCCTGGACGATATGAATCCCCCACCCAGCCTTCAGATCCGGCGAGTACATATGCCTAATCGCCTCCGCGATAGCCTCCTTCTCCTCCTCCCCCGCGGATCCGAAATCCTCCAGGAACCTCCTCACCGTGCGCCGCCTCAGATCCCGAGCGTCGATCCCGCACGCCCCCATGGCCTTCTGGGACGCTGTGAAGAGGCAGTTCCCGTCGGAGGAGACCTCTCCGCCGTGGGAGAGGCGGAAAACGACGGGAGGCGATGAGGTCTGTCCTTTCCCGCCGGGGATGCTTCCACAGCACGCCCATCGCGTGGAGACGCTGAAGGTGCCGTCTCTGCTGCTCCTCGAGACCGTAAACCTCGTCCCACGCGGTTATTGTGGCGGCGGCGGCGGCGGAAATCGTCTTCTCCGCCGCTTCGACGGCGGCGGCTGCCGTGGATTGGTCGACGAGATCCACGTCGGAGAGGGGTACGGAGGCTGTCGGAGGTTCTCTCCACTTGAACGGTCTGTGTACGGAGATTGCAATGTCGCCGTTGAATCGCAGAGAAGCTTTCCCATTCTTACAGATTTTGAGAGAGAGAGAGAGATTTGTCTCAACGGCTAGATTAAGGGATGTAAGAAAATGCGTTTGTTGGAGTTAACGGTCAGATCTGTTAAAGACTATAAACGCGGGAGAGGAGACTGACACGTGTCGTTATCATAGTGGTTTCTCAAGCGCTCTGACTAACGAATGGCTGAGGTTTGACCGCGCTATGGTGGACCACGCCACTCCAAAACTGCAACCTACCCTTTTTTATTACTGGCATTTTATTTTGAAATAATGTTTATTCGATTTTAATCCTCCCTAGTTGCCTTATTTGTTAATTTGTCCCCCTAGCTGTCGTTATTAGCTGGCGCACACATGATGTCTTTTTCTTGGTAGAATACCAATTATAGTTCGCCACATCAGCTTTTTTAAGGGGTTTGACCAATGAGAGTGCTTGGCTCACACGTATGAAGTTGTGTCAGGGAATGGGGCTTATATACGAAAGGCACTGCGCCACATGTGTGTATTTGTCTTGGACGGCGTGAACAATGTCATCGATCGTGCATTAAAATTAACGGAATTGTGTTTTTTCATGTAACGGCTAGAAAAGGGTATATATTTGCGTGTGTAATAATAACCTACGTAGCGAAGGACCTTCATTGAATGTTGTTGTAGTAGAAAGAAAATGATATTACTACTAATTGTATTTTGTCCTTGTCTTTATTTAGTTGTAGAAAATATCGAAATGAATATTTTGTAACAATTACTATTTTTTATATGTATTTTAACATGAAACATTTGAGGTGACTATTTAACTTGAAAATAGTTAAGTAAATCAGGTGTTTTGTATGTCGCAATAGTTGAAGACACGTGGCAAGATTTTCCGGCAAAAATAATTAAAACACGGGGAAACAAACAAACTCAATATGTCAAAACTCAAAAGAATAATGCAAGTGCTCCTTGAATCTTTGGGCTGTGTTGCATTTTACTGCCCAAAAAAGGGAGCCGTGACTCGTGAGCCTGTGCCCCGTAAAAAGGCTTTGGTTGCACTAGTTGTTCATAGACACAATGCAATGATAAATGGGCCAACCCAAATGTTCAGAAATCAGATCAAGATAGGTTTGTGTTGAAAAGCCCATAAATGGATAGGCCTTCAGCCCCGGATAACCCAAGTAAACTCAAATCCCTCCGAATCTTAAAAGTGTAAAGTGCTTCCAAAGATAAAAGAGAATATTTGAAAAGACAAACTAATCATTAGGAGTAGCTATGAATTATTTTTAGAATCTTGTTAAGGTAAAGCAAAAACAGTTCACATATTTATTTAGTAAAAGAAACAGAGAACTTATAACCACCGTATCAACATCCTTTCTTTTCTCTTAGAGGTTCAAAATCAACTTTTTTTTTTTTTTAACAAAGGATATGGTTCAAAATCAACTTTCATAACATCTACGTTCGATGTTCATATCATAAATTCATATACTTACAGCATGCTATACCATTGAGAGATTTTATGTACACTTGAGCCATTAGAGTTTTGTAGTGCTAAATTTTTTATCTTTTTCATTTCTATAGAATGCGACGAAACAGAGGACAAAAGCATCGAAAGAATAAAAAGCAAAGAAAAAACTTGGTAATGAATGAAAAAAGATAGGTGAGGTGGGCCGTATAATTGGAGTCGAAAGTACTAATAACATAAACGCTATAATACTTTCCTGTCCCCTCCTCCTTATCTTAAGAATAAAAATAAAATAAAATAAAACGTCTCTCCACTGACATTGTTTAAGGCAGAGAAAAGAAAAAAGACTGTTCATCTCGTCTACCCCAAGAAATAATCAATCAGTACTACAAATGAAGAAGAAAGGGAAAGTCTACCCATCTCCTCCTCCTCCTCCTCCTTCAACTCAACAACCACCACAACCACCACCATCATCGTCTTCGTCGTCTCGCAACCTCAACGAAGATGAGTCTCTCTCCGTGTTGAGGCTTCTCCCGGCGACGATTCTGGTTCTAGTCTCGGTTCTCTCGACCGAAGACCGAGAAGTTCTCGCTTACTTGATCACGAGAGGAAACTGTTGTGGGAGAACCTCGAAGAAGAACAACAACAAATCCAGCAGAAACCACCACAAGCCTCCTGTCTTGTTCGACTGCGAGTGTTTCGACTGCTACACTAGCTACTGGCTCCGCTGGGATTCGTCTCCGAACCGCGAGCTCATCCACGAGATCATCGAGGCTTTTGAGAATCATCATCTCACTACCGCCGGCGGCGAAAACTCGAAGAACAAATCTAAAAGAGGTAAGAAGAAAGACAAGAAACCGGGTCGTCTGGTCGAGCCAGTGTCCGAAAGTACAGCAGTGTCCGAGAGCCACGTGTCAGCTCCAGATAACTCTCTGCCGGGGAGATTGAGTGAAGCTGAGGTGGCGGAACGAGAGACGCGAGATGAGGTTGTCGTTGAAGAATCGACGGTGGAGATTCCGGGGGCAGCTGGGATTGGAGGACATAAGGGATTAGCGAGGAAGGCACTATTACCGGACGTGTTTGGTCTGCTTAATTCCAGTTTTTGGCGTCTTTGGAATCCGAACGCGTAAAAGCATCCATCGGCTAAAAGTTATATGCTTTAAATTTTTTTTCGGATGTTTTCATAAGAAAAAAAGAGATAATCCAATCTCCATGCTTTTATTTTTTCTTTCTTTCATATGTCTCTTTAAAAAAGTATAAATCACTACGTGGTTATGTTTGATATTCTTGGTTGAAAACAAATGTCTTTTTGTTCATTAAATTCTCTAAAATGTTTAATCATATGAGAAGTTTATGCAATGGAGTTAATGTTTAGTAGTTTCAAGCTCTTTAGTTTCTTGTGCATTTGGTTTGGTGATGAGACTCTAGTCTCTCTAGGCCAGTACAGCGACTTTGATGTTTTTTTTTTGCTTAGGAACAAAGTTTGTGGATTAGGTAGACTGTTTGAAAGGAAAGGTGGGCCAACAAATAACTTTCCTTTTGAATAAGGCATCCTCATAGTGACGAGTGTGTATTTCATTGTTTTGTATTCTATAGATTTTGTTGCAACTATTTTAGCATCCTCATGTTTATGTTTGTACTACCTTATCCTTCTAAGTTAGATTAGGTTTACCGAGTCATTAATGCCCGGACATCATCAATGCATACTCTAGAAACTACTTCAATTAGTACTGTGATCTACTCATACACAAAGATTCAGTTTTTGTCAACCAAAATCTTTTTTTTCTCAATATAGTGAGATACCATAATCTAGTTTACTTTTTTGTGATGTTACTCTTTTTAGTAATGCAACTGAATCTAATGCCAAGACTTAGAACAAACCTTTAGTCGGCCGCAATTGAGTCGATGTAGTCCCAGTCCATACTGTACTTCTAATCAATTTTAAATCTGCTCTTTTGACAGTTGTCAGTTGTCACAAACCTTAACATCTTTCCATACCACTATGCCTCCAGTTTCCGTACACTTCATTTTCTCTATTCTCACCAACGGCTTTAGTACCCATGCCTGCTCTTGTAGGCCTAAACTGTCTTCTTCTACTCCTCAAACCCAATATCCCTTGATCCACATAATCAGGCCCAAATCATAATGGGTCAAGTAAGCATGGACAAGCAACAAGAAATGGAAAGTAAACGTTGTAAAGGAGAAAAAACACGTGCGTTTTCCAAGATTTTTCTTAGTTTTTTTTTAATAATATTCAAACATCATCTACCTTAACTGTCCCTCTTTTTCTTTTTTCCTTTGCACTCTAAATGGTCAAACAAGCATGGAAGAGCAACAGTAGATGGTGAGCTACTTTGTTTTTTTCTTCTATTTGAAACTAACTAATAATTGTCAAATGGTCTCATGTTCAACCTTGGAAGATATTAGGGACCCAAGATATTATCAACCACGTCTGCGCAAGTAAAATTCTTTTGCTTATCTTTTACAAAAGTTTAATTAAAGTTTGACCAATCAGCGTATATACGCGTATTTAACTATCTACTGATGTAAAAATCAAACCATGGATTATTGACTTTTCATCATCTTGCCGAGAAAACGAAAAAAACGAAGCAATACACGTCACAAGTTATATTTATTAATCTCCATTTATATACATCCACGATATCTATGCTACAAACCAAGCACGAAAATGGTATATATTCGCCTTACAATTGGTAGTAAACTACCATATAATATGTCTTCCCATGTACATCAAAACCTTTGTTTATCATCTGTAGGAAGCACCGACTCAGATCATTCACCTTTTGTCACGTATAACTAGTTAGTACAATTCGGTGTTCCACAGAGTAATTCGTATATTCAAAACTTGGAAAAGAGCCAGTTTATCTTATCAATATATATTGATTCAAACATAGTAGACTTTCATTGATCAAAACAATGATGATAATATATATAATTATTATTATTTATACGAATATTATATATGTAACGTGACGTCTGAAGAAAATAAAAACATAAAACCAGATGACGTTCGACGAAAAGAAAAACGTGATCCAATAAGACGTCACTAGAGATAAAATCGACGGGTATCCTTTGTTCGTAATGATCTCTCACAATCCATTTGTAAAAAAAAAAGTCTATGTTCTTCATAAAACAAAACTATGTTCGCGTCCGCCCTGGGTTCGATCCGCGTTGGCCACGAGAGTTTTTACATGGGCTCCTCTAGCCTTCCAGACCACTTCGCGTAACCAGAGGCCCTTAAGTGGAGGCTTAAAAATCCTGTAATGGCATGGGCTTAGGTCCGGTGGGCTAGTCGATCACGCTTAGTGGTCGGATACTGAATTATAAAAAAAAAAAAAAAAAAAAAAACTATGTTCGCGCGCACGTGCATGCATCTTTTTCATCTACTTCAGAAAAAAATTAAAACCAGAATATTAATTGATTCATATCCTCCCTTTTATAACTAGTTAGTTAGACATATAAGCTAGCTGTCATCAGATTAATAGAGTATAAGTATATCTTTCTTCTTTTTTTGGCTAAATGAGTATAAGTATATCTTGTAAATGGATTAACGGGTTAATATAGTGTTATTATTAGTTTCGTATAAAGCTTAATTCTTACGTGTCGTCTACGACACTGCCCCTTCTAGTTCTGGTTTTACAATTAACAGCGGGCCGCCTCTTCGTCTTTGACTTGGCCAGTCTGCCTTAAAATTCCTATATAAATAGATTATAGTATTATTTATATGCTTGTTTTCACACAAGATCTATATAATACCAAACAAAGGAAAAAATAATATTCTCTTCTTTTGGAATTTAGGTCGATTCCACAATTAGTTAGGAATATGGAGGGATATCAAAATGGATCGTCCTATGCTCCGTTTTTGTCGCTGACTTCTCATCAGAACCTTGCTAAATCGGAGTTCCATCAAGGAGATGAAGAGGCCTCTAAGGTTAGGGAAGGTTCTTCAAGAAGCTTGGAGGTGAAAAAGAAGGGGAAGAAACAAAGGTTCGCGTTTCAGACAAGGAGCCAAGTTGATATTCTTGATGATGGTTATCGATGGAGAAAATATGGCCAAAAAGCTGTCAAGAACAACACGTTCCCTAGGTTCCTATTCATTTCTCCCTTTGATTAAGCTTATTCTTTCATCTTCTTTTCTTTATATTCTTGATATAGAAAGTGAATAGTGTGACACTGTACATATGTGTTTAAGCTAATCCTTGAACCAACCTCAAATTAAGGTACATATTTCATTCGGATCAAGTCTAGATTGATTAAAACTAGTTGCAACGAGATCAACGATCTATGTCTTTATGTCAAAACCAATGATTAAGATAAAAGTCTTCTGCGGAAAAATCAAATAAATGTGCATCTCTAGTCAATGAATATATCCTCATATCATTCACATCAAGTCTTGATTGATCTTATATAGATTAAATTTTTGAATTATTTTCTAGTCTATCTAAAATCCAATACCTTAAGTGGAATCTTTTGGTGAAAGTGAATTTGGGAACATATCTGACTGTTAACGACTCAAAAAACTGTTCTCTATTAGAACTAAAGTGTTTTTTTTCCTTCTACTATATATGTGCAGGAGCTACTATAGGTGCACATATGGAGGATGCAATGTAAAGAAGCAAGTACAAAGATTAACGTCGGACCAAGAAGTCGTAGTCACAACCTACGAAGGCGTACACTCACATCCCATTGAAAAATCTACAGAAAATTTCGAGCATATCCTCACCCAAATGCAAATCTACTCTTCTTTTAATTAACTTCTCAATCTTTTATACCTTTTGTAGCGTATAATTCTGAGAGCTCGGGTTGTAAATTATACTTATCTAAAAAAGTATAATATTACATTGTATGCATGTTAAAAGAAAAACAATAGTCATCTGAATTTATAAAATATTCATTAGAAATAAAACACTTAGACCAAGATATTTCATTATCTCTAACAACCAACTGATAAATCTTGGTTTTTACTGGTTTCTAACCAATGTTTTGAGAATTTTTATCAAGTCTTTTCAGGATTTATGTCGATTTAGAACAGAAATAATAATAGAATTTGATGTCAATGAAGTAAATAAAGATGCAAAAATGTGCAGAAGCATTATAAGCTTAGCAATGGACCAAAAGTTGGAATCGACCTACCAATATCATACTTTTTGTTCCGTAACTAAGAGCGAGGAGTTAAGGTCAAGGCACCTTTTGTTGGTGTTGGTTCCTAAGGGCAGTAAAGTGAGCAGCAATCTGATCACAGTCAGGAAGCTTAGGATGAACATGCTTAGCTTCCTTTAAGACCTCTTTCTTCTTTCTCCTTTTACCTTTTGATCAGGCCACATTGTAAACACGTTGTATACTATATGGTAACACTGACCACTCTCTTTCTTTTGACGCCTTCTATTTCCCTTGTTGTAGTACCTCCAACACTCCACGTCTTTGGCCATTGGACTGCTTGATGCTGTTCTTGATGATCTCCTCCTTGACCTCTTTTTATCTCTTGTCTCTTCTTTAGAGTCTATGAATCTGAATATCCTCTGATCTTTTCCCACCACTCGCTCCTCTATGCAACCATCCTCATCAAATACTTTTCTTTGATCCCTTGATGTTTTATTACGACTCTCTTCTTGTTTTTCCTCCAAGTCCGCGTCTGTGAGAGTGAACTTATACACTTCTGCTTCGCTTTCATCCTCTTGCGATGGACACGGCTGAGCAGAGGTTACCTACAGACACACACACACACACACACATACACACACGCACCAAACAAACAAGTACAAGATTATATACTCGCAACTCTCACAACATTAAGATGCAGAGAAGGTACTCAAAGACTCACCTGTTTGTGAACTTTGGGAGTGTATTCGAGTGCCAAAACTTGTAAAGGGAGGCCGAACTCCGCTGCTATCTCAGCCAACAAGTTGGACTTGGCATCATCCGAGACAGAGATTCTTGAGAGATTCTCTATAATCTGCAATGCGAGTATGTATAGTACTTGGTAGACAAATGGAGAGAAGAGAGGAAGACATGAGACATGGACAAACCTGAGGGTTGACACGATGGCCAGGCAGAAGATGGAGAGCCGTTGAGACAAAGGGCTTCCCGTACCTCTCTCCGAAAAGAACCCTCAACTTCCTTAGCTCAGGCAAGTCACCACACCTCGCGGAGGCAAAGATAAGCGTCGAAACCGCTTCGTAGACGCCATCAGAAACTTCTCTATGCCTTCGAATGTAAGAGAGGTTTTCGGAGGATGCAGTCAGAGAACTGGAGCAGCGAGTGGTAGAGTGACACGAGATTCTCATCGAGGAAAGAGATCATGAGCCCTACGAAGAGCACGGCTACGTTCACCGATGCGGAGTAACTGGACTATGTCGTGCCGTAGGTGTGAAGAAATGACGTGTTTTTTGTTCCTGAGAAGGTTTAGACGACGCTGAAGCTGCTTCAGCACTCTCTTGCACTTCGAAGCCTTTCTCCATCCAAACAAAAAACCAAACATGGTTTTTGGTTTTTTTTAATGTTCGTGTGTAATCTCTCAAGCTTCAAAGATGGAACTCTTGAGAGTTTGTAGGAGAGAGTGGGGTTTCATCACGATTATGGTGTAGAGGACGTGGCCCTTGACGGTTATCTGTTCTTTATTAAACACATGCAAATAATTAAACCTCCATACACTAACGTTAGTGTATTATAAATTTTATAAACCTCCGTCCACATGCATATAAAACAATGTTCGAGAAATAGATAGTAGATAATAGTTAGACGATTTATAAAGAATTTACGACTAAATAGTTAACGAATTATTGATTTATTTTATATATTTGTATAAGATATTTTAGTTTTAGAATTTAATTATAAAATTAGTGTGCTAATATAAAACAAAGAAATTAGATAAATTTATAGGTTTGTACTGACATTATTTTTTTAATTTTTTAAAATTATACTAATTTAAATTGATTTAAATCTCTTAAGATGCCAAATAGACAGATGTTTAGACCGGTGATATAAAATAAGCTATTTATTTTCTGTCAATCCTCTTCCTGAGCTTTTTGTCAATTGAGATCTATCTATACACTCAAATCTTTATTCAACGTAAAAACAATATACTGAAGCTATACCAAAGCTTTCATGTCAGTTCAATGCGTTACAAATCATTACATGTATAAGAATGTTTTTTATACGCTCTCATCTTCCATTCTATAATCTATAATATGGCAAAACGAAAGTAGTAAGAAGGAGAGAACTAGCTAGGAGGAGCAAGAAAGCATGCAGACGCCTGGCCTGTAAGCCCAGGCTGGAGGCAACCCAGCATACTTCTCCATCCCAGGCTGTTCCTCGTAAGGCCGTTTCATGAGACGGATCAAGTTGTCCACCTCTGAGAAATCGCCTCCTTCAGCTGCCTCTATCGCGCTTTGGCAAAGATAGTTCCTCAGAATGTACTTTGGGTTCACTAAATCCATTCTTGCTTTTCTTTCTTCATCTGATGACGTGGATGTCACTACCACATGATACCTCCTGAATATACCCTCGCACCCATTTGATCCAAGCTTCTTTTCTTTCCTTTCCAATGTCCAAAAGCGCAGCTTCCAAGGGTTTCAATAACTAACATCGTCATCAGGTGTGTTGGGGTTTGCTTTTACATTCGAGAGAAGCCTGAAGAAGTTTGTGTAATCGACTTTATCAACAGCCATGTTGTTCAGAAGTTCACTAATCATCTCCTTGTTGTACTTTGAAAGACCAAGCTTCTTTGTCATTATGGCTTCATACTCCTCCATGAACTTATCACCGTACCTGATGACATCAGCAAGTCCCTTAAGTATACACCTCCTAGCATAGAACAACACTCAAAAACAAGTTACTTACCTCTCCATGGCGTAATCTGCTTCCTTCTCATTTATCAGCTCCGCAGCAGCCAGAGCCTCAGCAAACTGAGCGATATTCCACAAGCCGATGTCAGGCTGGTTCGCGAAAACAGTATCTTCTCCCCGGGAGGTCCGTTGTGTTCGGTGTGTAACTCGGATCAAAACCATCCAAGAACCCGAACGGACCATAGTCAATGGTCTGACCCAAAACGCTCATATTGTCAGTGTTGAGCACACCGTGTGTGAATCCTACACCTTGCCATCTTGCAAATAAGGTGGCTGTACGCTCCGCAACTTCAACAACCCATGCTAATGTAAATTAAAGAAGCAGAAGAGTTAGTTTTTTAATATTCACCATTAATGTAAACTATTGGCTATTAGCATCAGTGATTTGTATTTACCAGCATACTTGTTCGATGTGTCGCTTCTGTTCATGCTCCTCTTCTCTATATGTGGGAAATGATGTCTAATGGCATAGTCTGCTAGCTTCTTAACAATCTCGAGATCCTCTTTTCCTCTAGAAGCATGTATTTGGTACGAGCCGAACCGGAGAAACGACTGAGAAACCCTGCAAACGATAGCCCCAGGCTCTTCCTTGGGATTACCACTGCAAAGAAACGGCACAACAGGAGAAGAAGTCAAACCAACCCTAGACAATGTAGAGGTTTTGTGGTGGGACATCATTACTCATAAAACATGTCGCGGATGACACCTCGACCTGTCGTGAGGAGACAAAGGGCGCGAGTGGTAGGGATTCCAAGACAATGCATAGCTTCACTGCAGAGGAACTCTCTGATGCTACTACGCAGCACAGCAAGGCCATCGGAGAAACGGCTGTAAGGAGTTTTACCCGCGCCTTTGAGCTGAAGCTCCCATCTTTCGCCTCTGGAGTTCAAAACTTCTCCGAGAGTTATGGCGCGGCCGTCGCCTAGCTGTCCAGCCCACCTGCCGAACTGGTGACCTCCATAGCACTGAGCATAAGGCATTCTGTTTTGACAAAAGAGTATCTGATTAGAAACTTTGGACTTATTAAAAAATATAATTTTTGGGGTGAGGATTTACGTACGCTCCAGGCAAAGGTTTGGCGCCAGAGAGTAGGAGAGGGAAGTCTGGTCTTTGGAATCTGAAGAGTCCCCCCAACAAGAATGTTTTTCAAGAGTTAAAACCAAAGTTGGACAAGTAGAAAGAGAAAACACTCTTTTAAAGACTAAAGAGGTGGCGAGAATCAAAACTCACTCTTTAGGATCTAGTTCCAATAGGTCTGCAACAGAATCAGGACCATGATACAAGCTGAGGATCATTTACTTGTACTGATGGGGAAACTTTTGAGTAGCAAGCATGCAATACCTGCCCCCCAAATTACAATATAAACAAATCAAAAATCCTGATTGGCCGAGTTAATTAGGTTTAATAAATAACAATGATGAGACATTGCAAATTCACAAGAATGTTATTTACCTTACGAGGGATAACATCACTTCTGGGATCACCAGGCAACTCCTTAACAAAGGAGTGGTCCCAGTTAAACTCTTCAAGCTTCCTTTTGATCTTATCACCTTCATCAACCTCTCCCAGAGTTTGACTCTGCAGCTCTCCCGAACCGGTTACCGGCGTCGGAGAGGAACACGAAGCCGGAAAAGATTCCGACCGACGGAACGAAGAAGACGAAGAAGAAGAAGAAGAAGAAGAAGAAGAAGAAGAAGATCGGGAAGGAATTAATCGTAATTCTCGGTGAAGAGAGGGGCAAAAAGGGAATTTCGTGGAGGAAGTGGAGAGATGAAGTGGTCGGAGGAGGAAGAAAGACGACGGACACACACGCAACGACGACATCTCTCCGTCTCTTCTTCTCCTCTTCACATTTTTTTTTCTATCCCAAGTTTTGTTGATCTTTTAATTTCGGACCGAACCGCCTTCGTTTCCGGTTTATCTGATTCAGACCAATGCCGGTTCACTTTTTTGTCGTTTGTTGTCTTAGCCAAACCGATTTCTGTTGGTAAAATAAAACCGAAATTACGATATGGGAATTATTTCAAACCGGGTTTAAGACAGAACCGAAGAATGAGATGCGAAGTGAAACCAAAAACACGACAAATCTTGCCGTCGTTTTGCGTAACTCAAACCAACCTATCAACTGGGAAAAATTAGGGCAAAGATATTGTCGGTTTCACGTCCGCGGCTCATAGATTTCTCGGAAAATCCTTGACGTTTCGTCCAGTAATCTTCAATTCCGCGGCGTAGTAATCAACAAATTGAATTTGGGCGGTGAGAAAGTTTCTTCTGATGTTTCGCTCAAATCTATGATCTTTCGAGAAGTTTTGGTTAATCGAAGTTTTCGAGAGAAGATCTAAAGAGCACCCACGAAAAAAAGGTATTTTTTTTTTTTTTTTTTTTTTGCTTTCTAATCTGTGCAATTTGAGGTTTGTTCCGTCGCAATTAGGGTTTAGGAAAGTGTAGTTCTTTGAATTTGATAATACATTTTTCCAGAAATTTTGCTAAAAGTGGATTCCTTTCATGATTAGGATTTGCTTGTAACGAAATTGCTGTAGTTAGAATCTCGTCATGTTTGGTTTACTGAGCTCGAGTTTTATAAGTGTAACCTTGTGTGTTCTTATGAGTGTTTCTACTGCGTAGTTGACTTTTGTCAACGAAAGTTAGTCCTCTTCGTGCAGTTAAGATTCCCAGCTTTGACCTGAAAAAGTGAAGTTTCCGTTATGTTGAAGAGTAGTACTTTGGCATCTTCCTCCGTTAATTTTTGTTTCTTTTATTGGTTTTGCAGGTCGTGCTCTGGTGCAACGAGACAGGTCTCTCATACCACGTTTTGATTCTCTTTAGCTTCCCTGTGAAGCATCATCGGGGAAAGGACACTAATGGATTACCGACCTTCTGATAGTAGTGGTGAGTCTTGTCTTTCTTTTAAAGATGTTTTGTGTACCCGTTTCTTAACTAAGCTAGTGTTAATTTGTGTTCTCAATCTTACTCTTTCTGCTGTTAACAATGAGATGTTGTTTTCTATTGTAATTGTGCTCAATGCTTTTTTGGTTAAAAAGCGTTCATTCCCATAGTTTATTTTGTTTCTGTCTATTTTGGTGTGATATGTTGTTTCTATTTTGGAACTCAGGTACGGATGATGACCTACCTCCATCACATCAAAATAGATATCAAAGAAGCGGGAGACCTGCCGGTAATGGCAGGCCTTCAGTTATGAATTCTACTCCTTTGTCTAGGGTGCACAGTAGTGACATGGAAACTCAAATTCATCTCATCGAGCAAGAAGCGTATAGCTCTATACTCCGTGCATTTAAAGCCCAGTCTGATGCTATCACTTGGGTCTGTTGTCTTCTTCATTACTAACTCCAATGCTTTTATGTAGCTTAACTTAACCATCTAAAAAATATATTTGACAAAAAAAAAAAATCAGGAGAAAGAAAGTTTGATCACTGAACTAAGAAAAGAACTTCGGGTGTCTGATGAGGAACACAGAGAGCTGTTGTCAAGGGTCAATGCTGATGAAATGATCAGGCGGATAAGGTCTGTTTTTTTCTTTTTTTGATATTTTTTCTTCAATTTAATCGACAGCAAAACTTTGGAGCTAATGATGTTAATTTTAAAATCATGCCAGTGTTGTTCCTCAGATGGTTCACGATAACGCTCCTAGTCCAGCCGTTTCAGGATCACGTAAGAAGCAAAAGACTTCACAATCAATGGCCTCGATGGGCCCGCCATCTCCTGCTATGCACCCATCTTCTTCTTCTGCGCTAAGAAGGGGAGGTCCTCCTCCTCCACCTGGTCCAAAGACCAAGAAGCCAAAGACAGTAAGTCATATGATGATGATGATGATGATGACTCTTGTTCTCAAACTCTTGCATTGACTCTAACAAATGATAACTCAATGCAGTTCCCAGCTACAGGGCATTGCTGGGAGGACCTACAAATGAACCAGGTGAATCGTATGACCCGTTGATTGGAAAGAAGGTAGTGGACAAAGTGGCCTGAGGACAACCATTTCTATGAAGCTGTTATTACCGACTACAACCCTGTGGAGGTATCTTTTTAATCTTCCATTGCTGTATATATTCCACTTTCTGATATTATATTCTTTTTCCTTTCTTGAACAATTGATATATATATAGGGGCGGCATGCTTTAGTGTATGACATTAGCACTCCGAATGAAACTTGGGAATGGGTAAATCTTAAAGAGGTAATAAAAGATTATTCACGTCAATGAGAAGGCTTGTCAGTTATTATTACACTATCATGAATAAGAGATTGATTTTTTTTTTTTACTTGCTCTTTGTATTTATATATATGATAGATATCTCCGGGAGATATCAGATGGGAAGGTGAGGACTCTGGGGTTTCTCGTAAAGGAGGAGGACATCCTGGACAAGGCCGTGGAAGTAGTACAAAGGCCTATGATGCCTCGTGGTGGGTCCTGCAGGCAACAACGCTGGCGGTGGTAGAGGTAGGGGAAACATGAAGATACAGCCACACAAGGCACAGAATGGCATCGGGAAGAAAGCTTTAGTCGATATTGAAATACTCCACACTGATACACTAATAAATGAGGTATTGTTCGTTCACTCATTCAAGTTTTGGATTTTATGAGAAGGAAAGTTCGGATTGTTGATTTTTTTAATGATAAATTTTGTTACAGATAGAAAAAGTTTTTGGATCAGTTAACCCAAATCCAGCAGAGGTAGAGAAAGCAATGAGAGTGCTAAGAGTAAGAAACCATACTCATGCATGTGTTGTTTGAGTTTTGTCTTTGTTTCTACAAGAAGCTGACTAAGTTGTTTTACTTGGACATGGTAAGGATCATGAGCAAGCTCTTGTGGATGCAATTGCAAAGCTTGAAGAATTATCAGACGGAGAGAGTGGTAATATTTGATAGGGTGCCTCTAACTCTCCTCAGGTTCACTTTCTTTCTTACTGCTCGTAGATTCAAGCGGTCTTTTGAATTCGAAGTTAATAATGTGGATGTGATTTTTTTTGGCTTGAACGTAGATGGAGTTTGGCTAAAAGGTGTAGATGGACTGGTGGCAGTGTGTGAATCGATGATGAAGAAACTTGTATGGATTAAGCAAACTGTATTTTTTTTAGGGAGAAGATCTTTAATGACCTTTGTGTGCCACATAACTCCGGTAAGATTAGGGGTCTTGAGCATTGTAATATCCACCAGATTGCATATAAATGTTGAATGTTGGATAAACTTTTAGTTTTTGAATTAGAAACCAGTTGTTTGACAAAAAAAAAAAAAGAATTAGAAACTAGTTTTAAATATGGGTCCAAAGTTTCATATGGGCTTATATTAGGGTTCAAACAAAGGCCCACTAGACTCTTAACGCTGTTTGCGTTTTTTTTCTTAATTTGATTAAAGAAGAGAAAGGCTACACTAAGTGCCAAATAAGCAGCGACCTGGCGCGCACCAATAGCTCCACGACATTGTACGAGAATGATATTTGTCTTCACTCGGTCCAGCCTGTAAACGGTAATCTGCGTCCGTACTGATCAAAAGCACATCGGTCATCACTATAATGACGAATTTGCCCATCTGCTCTACATCTACAGCCTGTAGAACCGCTACTTTTTTTTTTTGTTCAAAGAACCGCTACTTTAAAGTTCAAACCTTATTAGACGACAACTCTTGACGTGAAGCTCGTAACTCCGTTCTCTCCACAAGAGGTTTTGTCTTTTTTTCTTCTGAAAGTGGCGGCGATGAAATACAAAGGAGGCGTTTTTATCACAATCATCTTCT
This sequence comes from Raphanus raphanistrum subsp. raphanistrum, assembly GCA_019706035.1. Classification (NCBI taxonomy): domain Eukaryota; kingdom Viridiplantae; phylum Streptophyta; class Magnoliopsida; order Brassicales; family Brassicaceae; genus Raphanus; species Raphanus raphanistrum. Next base: position 2,325,023 of record CM033982.1, on the reverse strand, counting down.
TCTTCTCCATCGTTCTTTCTTTATGCTCACTTGCTCACTCTTCTTCTACAAAATGTAAGTTGCTCTCGTTAATTAATTAATCTTTTTCTCGATCCTTGGTTCTTCCTAGCTATATATATATGACGACTCCTCTTTTGTTTTTTTTCTAGCGTTCTTTTGGTTAGAAGAAAGAGAAGATATGAAAGCCATGAAGAAGGTAAAAAATGCTTTATTTCTAATGATACCATCTTTCAATTCGTGTAGGATAGAAACATAATGACTAATTATTAAGCGACCTTTAGAGGTGAATGAACATTAGCTTTCATCCCAAAGCTAGCTTTGTACTATGATGATATATATTCATTTGTATTTTTTGTTTTAGATTTGATGACAAAATAATATAACTTTTTTTGGGGACTACAGGAGAATGAGATTGGTGTTGGTGTTGTTGGATCAGCTAATGAAGTTGAAGAAAGACAAGTTCCGACTGGATCTGACCCTCTTCATCATAAACACATTCCCTTTACTTCTCCTTAATCAGATTACTTAATTGCTTCTGAATCTTCTGTTTCACATAACTCATATTAGATTGTAACTTTTACGTTCCACTTTTTCGTTTTGTTTATCGGTCGTCTTAAATTAATTTCAGATTTGTAATTGATTAACTTCGTTAGTGTAATGCCTTCACTCATAAAAGAAAAAAAAAGAAAAACTTCGCTAGTGTATAACATTTCAATTGATCAGGATAACGTACCAATCATTTTGTCATCTTCTGAGAAATATGTAGGCGAAATATTTGTGGATGCTGAGAAATATTGTCATCTGCAAAGTGATAACCATTTATGAGATCTGATTTTAATTTAAAAACCTTACTTTATATATTCTAAACTTTGAATCATATATAATTTAAAGCCATAATTAGGCTCTTATCCTCTTATCTAAGGTATACAAGAAGATAAGATTTGTTGTAGGAATTCCTTATGAAATCTTAGAAACATATTGTACCTAAATTCCTGGTCAATTTTTTAAAAAGATTGCTTACCTAATATGTTTTCTTAGGCCTTTTTACCTAATATATTGGTAAAAAATTATTAACCCCTAATCCAACCAAACCTTCAATGGTTATCTTTCATGAGCTAAACTCAAAATCCTAATATGTGAGTAAATAAAAAAAATGAAAATATTCGAACCGTACCTTTTATTTAAATGTGATTTATAATAAATTTATAATATGATAGTTAAACTAGATAATAAAATTGAATTTGTGATTAAATAAAATATGTAACATAATTTATTATAATGTAGTTTATTTTGACTTGCTAAACAAAGTTAAATTTATATCGATATTCTGGTAAAAAAAAAAGTAAAAGAGAAAATAATTTACTGAATTTATTTAACAAATTAAAAGTGTTTAAAATAGTCTATTTAACGCGGGAACACAAAATAAAAATAACATACCGCTAAATATACTAAAAATCTTGTTTCTTTTGCTTATACCAAATACTTAAGATTGTGTTTTCCATGTAAATGATCACATATATTCTCTAGATAATACACATCCTTAAATCGGGGGAACGTTTTAGATTTAAACAAAAGCCGTAACGGCAAACCAAAAAAAAAAAAGTAAACAAATAACACAAAGCCGTAACGGACCAAAGCGAGGCACGTGACAAACACGCCCGGGACTAGTATATAAACAAGGGTTCCCCCTTTCGCTTTCACAGTAGTGAGTTCTGTTGCGGCGCGTGGAAACGGTGAAAAGCTATGGCTAACCTTCCTCCTCCGTCACTCGCTTCCTCCTCCGCTGCTTCTTCCAGAAACGATCGCACGCTTTCGCCGGCGGAGCAGTTGGTGCTCGACATCTGCGATCCCGAGCTCAGGGAGAAGGCTCTTAGCGAGCTCTCCAAGGTCGTTTTTCACTATTTCTTCTCATACGTTATCGAACTTTGCTTTGCTCTGCGGTGGATTAGGGAAGTTTAATCGAATTGTATTAGGTTTTTTGTGCGGTGAAATCTAGGAACGTGCTTTGAGATTTTGTAGGCTAAATCGTCGATACTCTTAATACGAAGTTCAATGGTTTTGATGTTTGCTGAACTCATTAGGCAGATGATGTATAATATACTCTTCTGGTGCAGTGAATCTCTGACTTGCTTTAGGATTTGTAACGTTTGATTTTATATATTAGGCAGATGATGTGTATGATCTTCATCTTCTCAATGAAATTCATGTTTATCAGTAATAAACTTAACATATGCGTCCTCCTCTGTATTTTGGTGCATTTCTTTCAATTTTTTTTTTTCAGAGGAGAGAAATCTTTCAAGATTTGGCTCCGCTATTGTGGCATTCTTTTGGTACCATTGCTGCTCTTATACAGGTACGTTTTTTTGGCACTTGCTCCTCTATCTTCAGTAGTCATGATTCATTGTTTTTTTATGTAGTCATTTTACAACTGTTTCCTCTATTCAGGAGATCACCTCGGTTTACCGTCTGCTGACTCCTCCAATCATGACTTCTGCTCAATCAAACAGGGTCTGCAATGCCCTCGCGCTTCTCCAGGTGCATTATATATCTTGTTGTCTTTCCTATTTGTTGTTTTGGGAGAATGACATATTCAGTTTGGAAGACTGATTCGACCTTTCTTCTTTTTTTTTTGACATCCAGTGTGTTGCTTCTCATCCTGAAACGAGAATGTTGTTCCTTAACGGTACAATCCTATGCCCGCAAATAATTACAATATTTTCCTGCTTGGTGTGTATGATTTATATGTAGATTTACTGTTTTGTTGGAAGCTTGCTGTTTTCTAGTCGCCAGTTTTCCATAGTTTTCAAGTCCTGTGCCATCTCTGTTGTTATCTTTTTACTTGAACACATTTGTTGGAATTTTGTGATTAAAATAAGACTAAATCTTAAGGCCTATTGCTTTTCAAAATACAGCTCAGATGCCATTGTACCTGTACGCTTTCTTGAATACATCAAGCAAGTCAAGACCCTTTGAATACCTGCGGCTGACTAGCTTGGGGGTTATTGGCGCACTTGTCAAGGTATGTCTACTTTTAATATCTATGTTCATGCCCATAAGGCAGGAACGCTCCTTCCGCTTGCTTGCCACTGTTTAACTGCAGAAACCACATTGTCTTGGTAAATACAGTGTGTCATTTTGAGAAACAACCATTTTAAAATGCGAAACCTTTGAGTGAATACTTTTAAGCCATCACATAATCATTGTGCTTTTGTGATATTGGTGTTGCAACATTGTTCATTTGGTTTCGTAGGTTGATGATACAGAAGTAATCAAATTCCTTCTTAGGACTGAAATTGTCCCATTGTGCCTCCGGACTATGGAAAATGGCAGCGAGTTATCGAAGACTGTAAGTTTCTCTACTCTCAGATGATTATTACCACCATTTTGCATAGGTCTTAAAACGTTGCTTCATACAATAACTCGTATAAGCATTGCTTCTGCAATTAGGATTTTGATCTTGGGCATCCACAGCTCACCCTGATTGATTTGGTTTTCAACCGGTTTATGTCAGGTTGCTACCTTCATTGTTCAGAAAGTTTTGCTGGACGATGTTGGGCTTGAGTACATGTGCTCCTTATCGGATAGGTTCTTTGCTCTGGTTCGAGTATTGGGGAATATGGTTGCTTCACTTGCAGAAGTACCTTCTCCTAGGCTGTTAAAGCACATCATACGCTGTTTTCTCCGCTTGAACAGATAATCCCAAGTACAATAGTTATCCCTTATTTTTTCCTTCATTCAAAACAAAAATATATACACACACTTCGTGCTTACACGATACAATTATTTGATTAAAACAAGGGCCTGCGAAGCACTTCGTAAAATGCCTGCCAGATCTTCTAAGGGATGCCTCCTTCTGCAGCTGTCTCTATGTAAGTTTTATGTCTCTTTTGATAGCATATTATCTATTGTCACAGTTCATTTGGCAATATTGGGTCATGGCTGTTTTGGCTAATCTTCTTGCTTCTTTTGAACAGGATGATCCATCTGCAAGGCAATGGCTGCAACAGCTGCTCCACAACATTAGAGTTGGCCCTCCAGCACATCGAGGGTACGAGCAAATGCGTGTGTGAAGTACATCGAAACCCCTGAGTTTTATATTCTGCGCAAAAACTTTTACTCATTGGACAAAGAAAGTTAGGCGGAATCAGAATTTACAGTTGCAGATGATGAAAAGCAAATACATCACCAAAGATTTTGAGAATTTTTGGATATATGTACTTGGATTTGCAGTTAATAACTAAAAATCAAATAATAAAAAAAACTGAATTCAAAGCATTAAACCCCCAAGTTTTTGAAAATGTCAACTTGGATTCTGCAGCCTACACTGCTCAATTTTTAGAATGTTTTAAGATGTGCATAAATTCTCATGCCAATTATTAGAAAAAAACTATCTATCTTTATTTATAACTTGCAACATACATTTTTTAGAATAAATTGCATAACACAAACCACCTAACAGGCTAAACAACTAAACACAACCCTTATAGCTATTTCATTAAGACTCCAAATGTGAGTTTTTTCTTGAGTAATTCTTCCTTCAAGTTTGTACACTGAAGTAGACATTGTATGTTTCATCTCTTAAGGCTGAACAACTGGCTGATAACACAAAGTTCCTCTGTGTTCCACTCATCACGAAACTCATCGGATTGTATTGACTCATTCCCTTCCTTAACCTAAAGCTTGCTCCCTGTTTAAACTTGTCATCAGTCACATCCAAATCACACCCGAGCCTCAGTTTCATTCCCGCCTTTAAGGTTTCATCAGTATACACAAAACAATCCCTTCTTGCTCTCTAGCCTTAAAGAAACACTCCCTGGCTTCCCATCAACTCCAGCTCCACTAACCGAAAGCTCGAGGCTTCTGGATCAGTAGAAGAAGAATCTTGAGCCGCAAGGGAGCTACCAGTTGCTTGCGTCAAAAGCATTCCGGGGAAATCAAACGGTTCTATCAGTAACCACGCTTCCAGTTAGCTCCTCTAGACCTGAAATCTTCCCCTTAGAATCAGCGGTCACGAGCCTGAAAGTGGCTGCAACAGCGGCTTGTGTTCCCTGGCTCGGGCGAGACTTCCATGGTGATGGTTTGGTTGTTATTTGACAACACGTAAGATATGTTACCAGATTGTTGCGAAAGCGTGACGAGGTGACTGTTATGAGTTTCAGGGTATAGGAGCTTATCCATTTCCCATCTTTAGCTTGAGTTGTGATGCTCCAGTCCTTGCTCGTGAGTCCAGCTAACAAGTAGGGACCATAGAGTATGGCTTGAAGTGATGAGTACTCAGGCCTATCATCTGAAATACTCACAGACAAAGTTATCCGGTTAACCTTATTTGACTTAACCAACTCTACACAGTAAACTGTAAAGATTCAGAATAGTGGCTATACCTTTTATTGCTTCGGTTCTGATACTAAACGGTAGCTCCATCACTATTTGATCTCCAGCTTTCCAGTTCTGTTTGATTGATAGAAAGTTACCTGCATAGCAAATGTCAGGTCTAATAATAGAAACACAGATCAGTGGAGTCATCAAGTGGTTTCAGGTCAAATCACCTGAAGCTGGTACTTTTAGAGATTGTCCCATTCAAAGATACTTTAGCACTTTCAGAGTTAGTCCAAACAGGTATTCTAAGATTCAAAGTGGACTCCTTCCCCAATCCCTGCAAGAAAAAAAAAATCAAATCCATTAGACTCTCTCTATATATTCACATGAACCAGTTGCATCTGGTTTTCTGCCAAAATATTAGTTACCCCTTTGGAAGAAGAGAAAGCAAAAGTCACATGCATGTATGGATCCCATGACACAACCGGTTTAACTTTCTGAGATAGTGTAAGACCAGTGGATTTCCAATCAAGTGAGCTTGATATATATTGTGTGACGTAAAGAGATGGAGACTCTCCATCTTCTTGAAAATATATAGAGTCTCCAAGTTTTGAGAAGGATTCAATTCCTGTGGAACACAAACAAAACAAGAAAACTCAAAACTCTTTATCTATTTTCTTTTCTAAGTAAAAACAATGTAGCAAACTAGAGTTACCAGTGCCATAGCAACACCAGAAAGAATCATACGGTGTTCCCCAACCGTGATAAGTCACAGGCCTTAGAAACACCTTTACCCAAGTGGGAGCATGTAGATCATCAGTCCAGGCTCGGTTCCTCTTTGAATCCCAAGCACACCGTTAGTCAAAGCAGCGCTCGTAATAGTCTGCATAACTAACTTCTTTTGTCCACCTGAAACAGATTCCTAGACACCTGAAAATTTGTACAAGCGTTTGATATGTTACCAACTTGACCTAAATAAAAAGACAAAAGTGTTTTTTAAGAACATACCTTGAGCATGTTATAAGTAGTACATGACTCCTCGTTTTCAGTTTGCAGCGTAGTAGCCATTCTCTTTGGATCTTGCCTGGAAATCAACGTTTTCAAAGAACGTAGGTTAAGGTCATGTTAAAATGAACCAAACTCTAAAAGTCAGGTAATATGGTAATAAGTACCAGAACTCATTGACTGATGTTCCTCCAGTTGCATAGCTATGAGAAGCATTGACTATATCCATAAAAAACATTGAGATTTCCTGAAAATTACAGATTACAAAATCAATAAAAAAAAACAAATGGTTTCTTTTATTAAACCTCACACTTTTTCTTGATTATTCTTTCAGTACCTTATGGAGTGGATCACCAGTGATTTCATAACGGAGCTGAGATCCAACCACAATAGGAATATGTGTGTTAGAGTGGAATCCACTTATATCATCAGCCTGAAAAAAAAAAGATTCTGTTATGTTTACCATTCACATACCTTTATTCAAGCTTAACCATCAAGTTAAACAAAGCTACCTGAACTGCAAGCACTCCAAGAAAGCAAGGCTTGTCAAAGAGATGTGCAAGCAGCAAGATACTTTGAATCTCCCTGCAGATTCCAATAAAAAAACTATGATAATATATCTGATAGAGAAATCTAAGCAGAGTTTGATAATTTTGTAAATCAACTTACAGTGATGCTGTATATCTGATAGAGAACATCATTCATGCCACCAGTCTCCTCGTTTAGTGATTGCCAATGTCTTTCAACGCTGTAAGTCTTTATCACATTACGTACACGGCCAGTAGAAGTAATCAGCCATCCATGTTGCCACTTTCAGAGCTTGACTGTTCCCAGCCTAACTTGTATTGATCCACTAAACCAGCTAAAATCTATTAAGAGGTTGAAACCTTTTTAGATAAACACACAAACATACTACTAATATACAATATAAGTCAGAAGAGGCTATGAGTATTAATCACCTTGTGAATGGTGTAGTAAGGAGCCCATACAGGTGTTATAGCTTCAAACCGGTCGAAAAAGCTGGAAGGGAAAGCAGAGAGATAACCAGTGCCAAGTTTCTGTTGGCAAGCAGATAAAGCTGAGACAAGAGCTGACATTTTCTCCTTGAGAGTGTTGTTATGAGTACTTGCCCACATGTAAGCTGTTGCACTCAGATAGTGACCTTCAAAAACAAAGAATCAGGCATAAAAATCTATAAACCTATATCTAAATTGAGGAAAAGAAGGCAGCTCTGTACCGACAAAATGGCCACGGAGTTCACTATCTGGTCTCTCCCATCCTCCATAGTAACTTCACCTGGAGCATCAAGACCAGCTGCTTTAGCGGAAGCTCCAAGCCAAACTATCAACATCCAACATCAATAGATACTCGAGGTTTGTCTGCTGAGCTCTCCAGTGGAAGGTGTTTGGGTCCAGCCTAACGTCGTGCAATGAAACTTCCTTGAGGAAGTTACCAGAGGCGTTAACTGAGTTCTTGATTTTCCTGTACATCATAGTCCAACCGTATTCATCTTCCTCCTCTCTCAACAATCTTTCTTGGTAACAAACTAGACCAAGCTGTGTCATCAGTTGGTGTTAGATGGTAATGAGAGAACATCTCTGTCTTTAGAGATTCGTTCTTTGATTGGAGAAGCGCGTTGCGGAATGTGTGTGATGAGAGCTGTGAAGGAGTGTTTGTGCACTCTTTTGCTACACAAAGAACAGAGATTATGTATAATAATAATAAAGCATTGGTAATGATGAGACCAAGCTTCATCTCTTTTGTCTTAAAGAAAGACCAAACTCAAAAACAAGAATCTCAAATTCAGATTCCAAGAAGAGAAAGAAAAGACTCAAACACACATTCAACAGCTAAGATAGTTGGAAGAAGAGAGTAGTGAGAGTGGATATTTATACAGAGTAGTAAAGCAAAAGGAGTTTTGAAGATTTAAGCAATGTCTGCCACAAAAGAAAACAGAACAAAAGATGTAATATGATCACGTGAAGGAGAAAAAAGAGGGTAATGTGGATAACAGTTCCGAGAAAAAAAAAACCAAACAATAAAAGGAATCGAGGAGGAGGTCACGGATGCTTTGTCGCTTACGGTGCCTGGTGTGTTTGTATTTGACTCTGTAAAAGGGAAGAAATGTTTCTGTTTCGATGAGAGATCAGTGGGATGTTTCTGGTTTTTCTCGAGATTATGAAGAATAATGGACCACTAAACAAAAGGAACACCATGTCCAAACTGTAGATGATTTTTTTTTTGGAAACACTAAACTGTAGATGATTTAGAAATATATTTTTAACCGTAATGTATATTTTTAACTGTAAAGCATAATTTTATTTTTTGCTATTAATAATATAGACTAACGAAATTTATTTATAGCAAAAACCAAAATTATGCTTTTGTTGTGTTTAATATCTGAAAATAATGAGATTCTTTAACTTTTTGAATATTTTGTACAGATGTATTATGAGTTCAAACTTTTTTAAACTGTTTAATTTTGAAGAAAACTACCATACTAGGTTGAAAAAATGAAACTATAATGTACTAATTAGCTTGACAGCTGGATATATATATAAATAGTTGTATATAAGTAACTGGTATAGGGTGACATGTGACTCATTTCTAATTTGTATAAATAGTTTTTTCTTTTTTGCTACAAACTATTTGTTGTGTGACTTAAAGCTTTCCTTAATTAAAAATAAAATAAAAAGATTTATACCACTTATATACAAGTAGCTAATGATTCTTTTACTTCTCAGGAATACATAGCTCTTGTACATACATAGTTTGGCCTGTGAAGGGTGCCTCGATGATTCATAACGTGTAACGTGTCCGGCGTTCTATAAAGTCCCTAAAGAGAGATGCATATAACTGGATGGCATGTAAATAATAACAAATCTATGTCAAAGAAGCCCGTTTTGTAATAAATAAAACGTGAAGATAAAATTAGTATTATAAATCATAAGCATCTTGCTCAAATCAACAGTTGAAATTTATTTCAAGAGAAGAAGACATGTGATTTGTGTTAATGCATGTAATTGAAAAGAATAAACACTTGCATTGTCATGTACTCCATGTATGTAGATCTAAAGAATAGTAGAGTATTAAATATAAATAAATGCTCCAAAAGATATACACTTGAAAGAGTTGTTGTGTAGTTATGGAGAGTGATGGCTGCAGGTTAGTTATATGCACTCGTCAGTTTTGTTAATTTTGAGAAGAGAAAATCTTATGGACATTCCAGCAATATTTGTTATTTTCATCTGGGCTCAATGTATTCGATGCCGTCAGTGATTGGATCAGGTTGTCAATCTTTGTTGGGAAAGCCAGTGGTCAAAAGTTAAGGTAAAAATCACTGATGACCGTTTAGTATTTTGTTGCTTCAAGAAAAGAGCATTATCTACACGTCAATGTTAACAACCCCCAACGTCTCTAGCTTTTTCGATTATGCAAATGATACATACACGATGTACCTTCAGTTTACAAGACTGACGCTCTACCACTGAGAGCTATACGGGCCATTTGATAACTTTACTTGTAACAAATATTTATACAATTTTATTCATTAAGAGTGTCTATGAGTATCTTTCCAGTCGTAGTATAAATAAATTAATATATAATATATCCATACCCATATATATACATAAAAATTTGTGAAAATATTCTGGAGGTTAGCTAAGGTGAATTAGTGTTAGCATAAAATGATAAAACATGTGGTTTTAAAACCTATAACTCAAGTTAGATTATAATTCTGACTTTACGATATATAATTCTTTGCCACATGAACAGTCGGATTATAAAGATGAGAATTTCTCATGGAAAGATAGATGTCAATTTGTTTTAAGAAAAAGCATTAAACTGAATGAATATTAAGGGTGATAAAATACAGTGGCAACCTTTCAAGTTTTTCAGCAAAATAAAAACCTTTCAAGTTTTTTTCAAATATTCAAAGATAAACGCTTAGCATGAACAAGATATCGAAAATAAAAGATACATATTGCAAATGGCAAGCTATTAATTTGATTACAATACTGATAACCCTTAAAACGAGCATAGATATGACCAAGAAAATATAGTCGGAATGATCAAGATCTTATTATTATTATTTATTAATAGTCTTACTAGTTACCATCCCGACATTTAGTGGCCGCAAGAACTACGACTCGGACCAGATACTAACTTACGACCGGAATAAATTTTCTCCTTGAACTCGCTGGTCTGGTGCTTTCCAAATCCATCTCCAGGAACTAGCCCGATCACATCACAACCACGATAAGGTACCATAGCCATTGAGCACGTGAAATAAGCTATCAAGAAGAGAATAACTCTGAGAAGCTTCATCTCCAAAAACTTAATTTTTTTTATTTTTCTGGACAACTCCAAGAATTTTATTAACACTCTTTATCTTGACAATTGAGTTCTAACTACAAACAATTTGCAGTTTTATAGGTTTTTTGTTGTTATTTTCTATGTGAATGCATATTTAAAAACGATTTGCAGTTTTATAGGTTTTTTGTTGTTATTTTCTATGTGAATGCATATTTAATGAAGCGGGTTAATTTTATTGACTGATAATACACTCTTGGAAAATACTCTAATCTTTTAGGTTTTCGACATTGTGTTTAATGTTGTTTCGTTAATGGAATTTTATGGTTCTCGATTAATGGAATTGTCCTTTTTGGTTCTCGATTAATGGAATTTTATTGACCGATAATACACTCTTGGAGGTTGATGACTGGTTAGTCAAGATGTACTCGTCATTTTGTCAATTTTGAGAAGAGAAAATCTTATGGACATTCCAACAATATTTGTTATTTTCATCTGGACTCAATGTATTCGATGCCGTCAGTGATTGGATCAGGTTGTCAATCTTTGTTGGGAAAGCCAGTGGTCAAAAGTTAAGGTAAAAATCACTGATGAGTGATGACCGTTTAGTATTTTGTTGCTTCAAGAAAAGAGCATTATCTACACGTCAATGTTAACAAACCCCCAACGTCTCTAGCTTTTTCGAGTATACTGCAAATGATACATCATACATCGTATACACGTCTTAATTTTTTTATACTATTATTTTTTAACATTTAACTTTCGAAATATCAAATGTGTGTTCTGACGGATCCAAGAGATGAATGTTAACATTTAGATCATTTTTTGTATACCCTTTGTGTATGGAAAATATCCACTGGAACTTCACTTTTAGATGAAGCTACTCACTGCAAATCTTGCGACAGTAAGTTAAACTAATTTCATCCAAATATTTTAGCTCATTACACTTTTTTTTTTCTGCAAAATATCAACTGCTGAGTATATTGCCATCGTAAAAAAACAAAATCACATTGAACGGGCCTTGTGGTCAAGTGGCAGTGGACGGGCCAGGGACGCCAACACGTTTCAGGTTCGATCCTTCTGCTATGCGAAACTAAGTCACATTGTTCTGTTCACCTAACGCGGATATGTGTCCATGCTTTAGGACCCATTTGAATGCCCAGGAGAAGGAGTCCATCCGCGGGCTTGCGACTCCCCCGGGGGTTAGGTCTGGTTCCAATAGTGACCCGGGTTTAACCCTTTTGTTTACAAAAAAAAAAAAAAAAAAAAATCTATGACGAACTTATGTCAATGTTAAAATCTACCGCCACTGGTCTCAAAAGACCCAATTAAAAGAGAGATACAGATGTTACACAAGTCCCATGAATCATAGGCATGAACAAGCCCATTAGTGATGATTGATCGGCCCAACGTTAACTCTTCAGTCTCTTCGCCTTCCGTAAATCCCTAAGGAGGGAAAAATTCCCAATTTTGAAATCACAGAACAGTCCAAAAAGTCTCGAACCAAACGTTTCTCTGTAACCAACCTCGATCCCATGGACGAACCCGATTCGGATCCCGGATCCTACCCAACCCCGCCCGCTTCAGTCCATCTCGCACCATTCTCATCTCCCTCTGCTCGTCTCCTCCTGTCACGCCGCGTCACTCGTCGCACTCACACACTCCAATCGTCTCCGCCCCTAGCTCACCTATCTCTCCATGGCTTGCTCGATGAGGCCAGCTCGGCGCGATCCATCGGCGGACTGAGCCGAGAGGAAGCTCTCGCGTGGGAGCTCTTCACACCGTACCAGAGGTTCCTGATTGTTGCAGTTATCGGCGTCGCCGCCGCTGAGTCGAAGAAGAACGGTGTGATTCGAAAGCTCAAGAGATCTGTTGATCTCAGGGTTCGTTATCCTCTTTTTATATCTCTCTCAGTTAACTAGAGCGTTAATATCGGATTCAATTTTTACGTTTTTTTTTTATTTTAATTTTTGAATTGTCTTCATAAGTGTTTTACGTTATACAATGTTTAACTCATCAGAATCACATTAATTAGATGATCTATTTTTTCCGAGGATTTTGTGTTAAAATTGTAGCTCTTTACAGTAACAAGTGTTTTGAACTAATCTGTGGGGGTGTGTTGGAGTTGTTCCAGGACCAGGTTCTCTCAAGCATGCAACAGAAGCTGGATTGTTTGTATCAACAGGTAAGTGTTGCCAAGGATCAGTCTGGGAATGGATCCAAGGTCTCTGATCTACAATCAGCTATCAAAGAGAAGTTTGGATCTGAGAATGTTGAATTTGTAGAGTGTGGTTGTTGGCTATGTGATCAACATCATCACTCCTCACCTGCTGCTACACAGGTATGTTTGTGTGTGAGCATCTCTATATAACCAATTAAAGTTATATTCTTGCTGGTTCTAATTTTTTTTTTTATTATTATTTTAGGATAAAGCTCCTGCAGGTATGTTGATTGACGTAGAGCCTGAGGAGAGGCGTATGTCTTACTTGTCAGATTGGTGTTCTAGTGACACCACTGCTGCAGAAATGCATGTACGTTTTTTTTTAAATGTGACTTGCTGAATCAATCTTTGTGGTGGCTCTTGTTTGTTTGTTTTTTTTTTGTTGCAAATGAAAGAAGACTTGTTTTTTATTGCAGTTTGATAATCTCTTACTCGACCAAGACATGCTTTCGCTCAGAAAGGAGTGTCAAGAGAAAGATGAAACAATAAAGGATCTAACTTCATTTCTTCAGTTAACCAACAAAGCTGGTTCAAAAGTAAAGACTTTTATTTCTTTCTAAAGGCCATCTGTTTTTTTTTTTCTCTCTCTATGCAACTTGGACAAACATGTTTCTATTCTATCTTTTAACAGCGAGAAACAGAGCTTGAAGAGATTATTCGCAGGAAGAAGACAATTATCAAGAAGCTCAAGAGGGACGTACTGGTGTTAGAAGAAAAGGTGAAAAACTTGACTAAAAACTCAATCTTTAACCATTGTAACAACTTCAGCATTTAAAAAATGTTACCGTCCGTTTCAAAATGTGTAGGTTTCACAGCTCACTAGGCCCCGGAGGTGGTCTTGTTCAGCTGCAATTCCGAGTACCCGTGAATTCCCAATGAGACTGGATAATCTTCTTTATGATATGGATGTTTCTACAGCTTCTTCAGCCTCTGATTCAGAAACTCCTGCAAACACACCTCGGAGACCTGTGTTGGAGGATGTTCCAGTTGATTGCATCAACGAGGAGCCCTCAGCTTTGGGACAAACCCAAAAAACAGCGCCAGCTAAATCTTCAGCATCACTTGTTAAAGCTGTGGAGCCACCGACTACTCGGAAGCCTGTTTCAGTGTCTTCTTCCTCATCATCTTCTTCTTCTTCTTCTTCTCAAAGGATGAGACGGGCTTCTTCTTCTAGTGGTGATTCAAGGAAAGCTAGAAGGCCAATTCAGGTTGCCCCAAGAGCTTCCTTCGGTTCGCATAAGAGATGGGTTTAGTACATTTGGGTCTACCGGGAAGTATCTAAAAGCATGTCGCTAAAAGAATGATGTATATTCCAGAGAAATTATTTATTTTAAGGATGATGACTTCATATCAGTAACTCTCTCAGTACTGAGTTTTGAATTGGGTTCTTTGAGTTTGAACTTTGAAACATCAGAGTTTCTGGTCAACCGCTTAAAGAAAAAACATATGGTTATCTACATCTTAGGCGTTAGTGCCTTTTTTATTGTCATCATCACTACTTGATTTGAATTTGGGTGAGAACTCTGAAAAAACAAACACATCACAAGTCCAAGTCATCATGAACTTATATTTATGTTGAAATTACTTACTACCTTTGTATATTTATTTACCAATCAGATGAAGTGGAAACCCCATAAAAAAGATTTATATTTATTTATTTCTATGCAATTTGTTTCCGTTTAAAACTCTCAAAACTTCTATTACTATATAATTTTATCAGGGCCCGTTTGTTGACAAAATTGCCCGTTTAAATATATGTGGCCCACCAGGCCCAACTGATTAACGCGGGGAGGGGGGACCCGAACATCCAATTTTAAATTTTGAGGGTTAACCGTGGTTTTTTCATAAATGAATAAACAAATTCTCGGCGGGGCGGATCCGCTTCCGAGTGAAAAAGGCGGGAAAATTAAGGACCGGTGAAGCAAAAGCAATGGAGAAATTCTTGGTTCCGAGAGAGCCGTCGCCGCCGCCAAAATCCACAACTGTAATAAGGTAATATTCGATCTGATCTACTAAGTTTTTTTCCCTTCCGTCTTTCCACCGTCATCTTATGATGGTGATTGATGGATTCGATCCTTAGAAGGCGACCATGGAAACGATCTCTAATCGAATTGAACGGACGACTGGAGTCACACTACCGTCACGAACTGTACACAATCCTTGCTCATTCCTACTCTGAGGTCTACTCTCTACTCTCTACCTTCGCTTTCAAAAAATGGATTGACATTTTTTAAAAGGCTATAATTCGATTTTGTTTTTTTTTTGGGTGGCTGCGAAGATTGGAAAGTTTCAACACCTTTATCACCTGAACGAAGGACCATGCCATACCCATGTACGTACCATCGATTTTGTATTTAAGCTTTGATTTTGTGTGTTTTTGACTCTGAGAGAGCTTGTAATTTTCAGATTAGCGAGATCCTACACGACATAGATTCCTCCTCAACGTTAGTCTCTCTTTTGTTTCTAATATTTTTACAATTTTTGATTTTTTTTTTTTAACTGAATGGTTTTGTATATTTATTCACTTCCAGGGGAGGCGTTGCTGGGCTTGAGTTTGACAACCAGGTTATACCTCTCAGCCAATTAACTTTTGTGTTGTTATTTGCCCTTTTAGTGTCTCTGTCTACTTCTTTAGTTTCTCTTGTTTCCATTTCGTTAAGGTAAAGGTTTTGTTTTCTTCAGGGAATATATATAGTCTCTGTCACAAGATCAGGATGCTTGACCGTTCATGACTTTGACTCTCTATATTGCCACAGCAAGCTTCCCCCAGGTCATTCTTCAAACACTCTGTTATTTTTGTTTTATCATATTATACAAGTTTTTGAATCCTGAGCTAATTTTGTTGAGTCATTATCATCAATAGCAGGTTCTGTGGAAGATGAGAGTAAGCATGTTGTTCATTTGTCTTTCCCTCCGGGTAGGGAATTCAATGTGGCTAGATGGAATCCTACTAACCAGAATGAGGTATGTGCGCTGCTGCTTCAAATAGTTCCTTCTTACAACATCATTCATTCCAAAAAAACATTGTTTCTTTACGAGCAATTATGTTTTCCTATAGGTAGTTTGCACATCGAGGAAACGTGATAAAGTCTCTATCTTTGATATCAGTTACATGTCTCCCAAACCAACTGAGGTATGTTTTGAAAACATCTGATTTTCACATCGCATAGAATTAACTATTACACGGCCATAGTTCAACAAGTCTTAATTTTTTTTTCTTCTTGGGCTACTAGTGCTAAATATGCATATCCTTCCACCCCAAGTTTCAGTGATTGTTCTAATTGTGATTCAGGAATTGCAAACTAGACAGAAGCTCTCGATTATTGCCCGCAAAACTTCTATCGGTTTATCTGATGTTGCAATTACTAGTAATGGTGATTCAAGGTTTGTACAATAATAGCTCATCCCTGTTTTAGCTACTTCATCATCATTTTTTTTTCTTAACTTGTTGTTCATCAATGCAGAATCTTTTCTCCGGACACGCTTGGTACAGTTCATGTGTGGGATAGAAGAGCAGGCGTGTCTCCATGCATTGAACTTTCAACAAACAGATATGATTCGCTCAAGAGTATTCAGATACACGTGGATAATCAGGTAATCATATAAATCAGACATTTTCCACGCCCAGTAAGATTGAAAATTGCAGACCCCAAAGTTAAGTTTTGTTTCGTCTTACTAGTGACTATGTTTCTTTCATTTGCCGAGTAGACTATTTTTGGAGCTGGTAAAGAAGGAATCATTCATATATGGGACCTTCGTGGAGGAACAAACTCTACTGCTTTTCAGAGCCCCAAAGATGTAAGTCTTACTTACAAGGGCTACAAATTTATCTGTAACATTGACATGAATCATACTTCTCGTGGCTCTGCCAAACATTTATTTATTTATCATCTCGTTTTGATATTGGTCACGTTCAGGTGAGCCACTTGCCTTTAGCATCTTTACATCTTGCACCGATGCTACAGAAGATTGCATCTCTTAAGGTAAGTTCTTTGTTTTGCATCTCTCTTGACATCATTCCAACAATTTTTTCTTGTAAGTTTGCATCTCAATTCGAATTATAATGCAGGCACAGTCAGAAATCGTCCCCAAGGAAATACATTCCATCAATGTAAACCCATCTGCTCCTCATCAACTGGCATTTCACCTTGACGATGGTTGGTACGTCACTCTTTCACCAACAGCTCATTTCGCCTGGGTAAAACAAAACACTGTTCTCATGTTTTGTTTGTTGGTTCTTTATCTTTTTTTTTTCTGGTGTGATTTCTCTATTGCAGGTCCGGTGTTCTTGACATTTATAAATCTGAAGTTACTCATGTGCATTGCCCTCCTCCAGCTTGGTTGTAAGTTAATAAGCAAACTCAGGAACTTGCAGCTTAATTTGTAACAAGAAGCGATTAAACTTATTTAACTGATTAATCGATTGGTAATATTGAATTTTGGTACACTAGAGATGGTTCCAACAATTCAGCTGATTTGATCTTGCGTAAACCAACATGGCTGCCAACATCATCTGTAAGCATTCCACCTTTTACTACCATTTAAACGTCATAATATCAGATTTTATGACCGTATCTGGCTATTGCATACTAAGTTGCCTGTTCCCTATTGCAGATTTATGTGGCTGGGTCCATGAGCGAGAAAGGGGTCCATTTTCTTGATTTTCATCCAAGCTCTAGGTCTCCTTGTCACGTTGACTACGAGTAAGGATTTCTTGGAAACTCTCCATGTGTGCGATGTTATTATCTAAACTTCATGGCTACATACATCCCTGACATTGATAATATATTGTTGAAGTGAGGATTCAGAGAGAAAAGAGAAGAGAGACAAATGTAATTACAGTAACAAGTTTGTTTCACTGTCTGAATCTGTCACGGGGTGTGCTGCGCATCCTCTCAACAGCATGATCGTAGCTGGAACTCAGGTATTAATTAAAGTTTGCTTCAATCTCAGTCTTTTCTTTGAGACCATGATTTTGGTTTAGTGTTGGGCTAATAAAACAAAACAGTGAAAACCAAATGGACTTGTTGGGAGTCGTACAGTGCCAGTGGTGTAATTGGCATTGTGCATTATATATTTGAAGAAGTGTTAATTACAATGATAAGTGGATTTCTGAATATAAAAAAATGGTGATTCTGCAGAAATCGTCGTTGCTGTTGATCGCACAGAGACATTGCTCATCTACAACAGAAACTGTAGAAGGCCAACTGTAGGCTCATATACTAGCTGGAGTAGGGCTTCTATTCTAGGCGTTGTAAGTTTGTAACATTCACGAGATTATAAGTTTTGGGTTCCAAAATGTGGATAGGATATTTATGGAAATGCTCTTGGATGATAAAGTTCGTGCCGTGTATTAATAACAAGATTTATAAACATTTGATACAATGCATGTCATAGGCTCAAAGCTGATCCATCGTAGAACACAACCAATAAACTGCACATTTTGATTCGGTTGGCTCTAATAGTAAAAGCATGCTACGGTTCATTCGCTGGAAAAAAAAAGGTTACAAGCCATACTTTGACGCATTGACAGAAAAGCTTTATTAGGTTGGTCTTGAAAAGAGACAGAACATTCTTTGGGATTTTTTCTCTCACACATACAGACATCATCCTCATCCCTTTCCTATTGCACGCTCGCACGTGGTAAGGTGACGGTGATGCCTGGGTTTTATGTTCATAGGATGAATGATGGTCACACTATCTAGTCTAGTAACTTGTTATAACTTTACTTCTTGTTTAATATCTGACTACTAGATCGTTACTAAGGCCCATCATCTTCTTTTTTGGTATGAAAACAAATTACATGTGGGCCTAAAGTACCAGATCGTTAGCAAGGCCCATCATCTTCATTTGTATGAAAAAGATATACGATTCGGTCAATCGATAAAACCTCACTTAGTGCTAATAGACTTTTCTTCAAATGATCACTACACTATCTTGCTCAAGTTATGAATGATAATCGACTAATACTAGAAGGTAGCATGATCGCCTATTACCAAACTACAAGCTAAATTGTCTCCACCAAAATCTAAACACAAATTTTACATGTAACTTTGGTTTTGTTCTAAAGGAACCTTGAATCCAAAAAAAAAAAATGGTTTAGCGTATTCTCAGATCCTGTTTATTACTTGACCACAACAATTATATATTCTTGATCAATTCTTATTAGTGAAATTTAAAATAGGAATTGCAAGAGTATAGTGTATCTAACCTACAAAATAGTTGCAAAACTATAGTATAAACAACAAAACAAATAATTAAATAGAATTCATTTCTAAAATAGTATATTCTATAGAATAATCCCAAGTAAAAAAAAAAAAGCATCTAATGTTTCTTCTATGACCTTTTGTGGCATTCACTTTTCTATGTGACTCGATCGAAAACTACTATCTACCGATCAAACAGGACGGGATGGGTTAGGTTAAAAGATAACAATTGTTGATAATGTAGATAGAGAACTGTCCGATTGTGAAATAATTGACATTTCATGAAGTCCATTTTCAATGTGTGTTTCTTCAAAGACATTGTAATCAGAGACCAGTGTAACAAAATGTTCTCCACCACAATTTCATGTAATGCATAATGATTAACTAATTAGATTTTGCTACTAAAAAGACAGTCCCTGAAGTGAAAAATACTTTATAGTATTCTTTTGTTATTATTAAAAACATATATATAATACAAATATTAAATTAAAGGCTAAGATACATCACTATGTAAAGTAAGATTCAAGTTTAAGCTAATGCTTTGATTCAATGGGAGTTTGTTTATTTCCTTTATTTGGAGCTCTGTTCTCACAGGTGATAATTGCTTTCTTAGTTAGTAACCACTTTGTCTTCATTTAGAAAATGATATATATTGTCTATGCATGATTAATGTTTCAAATAAATACACTTGATGTTTTCATTACGTACAGTCTCAAATGAGTTTAATACACATGACCCTACACTTGTACACAGTGATTAACCTCACACTACTGTATTGTTTGTTATTTTATGCGATTATCTTATGTGTGTGTTTTCTGTGTTTAGAGTTACACTAACGCTTCAATTTAGGGTTAGTCTTAGGAGACGCCTGCAAAAAGATAATTTATAGATTTCATGTAAGGAGTATATATTTGAAGTATAGTTAACATACTACTATAATAGAGTTTTTTAAAAATAATTAATATGTTAATATGTTTTCCTGGCGCTTAAGAAGTAGCAATGTTATCTCAGAATCGCAAATAAAAAAATCTTGCGGTTTTGTTACCAAACGAATATCTTCCCTAAGACCTAAGACTTTGGCCTTCTCCAAATCACGTACAAGATTCAGCATTCTGACTTCTTTTCTATACTTTATATGTAGATGATTTATTTTATGATTGTATATGTATATTCCGTATGGTGGATATTAATACTATAAATCATTGTATATATGACTGTAAATCGAGAGGTGAAAAAATTTGACCCACGTTTATATCAATGAAAAGATCTTCTCTTTTTGTCGGCATATCCATAAAAATATAAAATATATGGATAAAAGGGGAGTAATATTTTCTCCATAACAATAATTTGATTTCTTCAAGTATACGTGTTGATGTGCGAGAGGTGGTTGTGTGAAGCCGAAGCAAGACTTCTTGCTCGGCTAAGCCTAACATAAACCCCGAAACAAAAAAGGTTACGACACCGTCGACTTATTACAAATCAAAATATGCTTATATACGTAAACAATTAATGAAATAATGTAACATTTGATTACCTTGAAAATGAAGACAATGAAGACATCTTGAATAGAAAATATATTATGCGCTGATGCTCATCATGAATATATATATTAATGTTATAGAGTGTTATATATACACACGTAAGGTTAACGAGTTAGATATGTCTGTAATATATACCTTGTGAATGAAGAAATGGTAATATATATTCAAAAAGAACATGTGAAGATCACTTCTTCTTGTCTTGATGTTTGTATTCTGGGTCTCTCTCGAAACCGTTTTCGTCCATGACCGATCAACTAACGTTTCTTCACTTGGTTAAATTACAAACATACATTTGTTGTTGGTGTATTTTATTTACCACAAACAATATTGGTATCGACTAATGTTCAAATATATATATATATATATATGTATGTATCGACTCAGAATGTATAAATAATTTGAAAAAGAGCCTGGGTTCGTTATGTTTTAAAACAAAGCAACACACTATATAGTCTATATATATATATATATATATATCAATGTTTAAAATAAGGAATAATTAATATAATATTGAAAAGGAGGAAGAAGAAAATTGGTGTAATGTTTTTTCTTCCCAGAATTGTAAGCAAACCATACAACCATCCCTTTCATCATCATCATCATTCTCCCTTCCTCAAGTCTTCTCTCTTTTCTCTCTTTCTATCTATTATAAAAACAAACTTCACTCGTTCACGTCAATAAACTGAGCCTTGAGAAAGATTAAGAGAAACAATTAGCTCAACAAGAATGAGGAAACCAGAGGTAGCAAGTGCAGCCACTCATCAAGTAAAGAAGATGAAGAAGGGACTATGGTCTCCAGAGGAAGACTCAAAGCTGATGCAGTATATGATAAACAATGGGCAAGGATGTTGGAGTGATGTCGCCAAAAACGCAGGCCTTCAACGATGTGGCAAAAGCTGCCGTCTTCGTTGGATCAATTATCTTCGTCCTGACCTTAAGCGTGGTGCTTTCTCTCCTCAAGAAGAGGAACTCATTATTCGCTTTCATTCCATTCTCGGTAACAGGTTTGTAATTTTCCATCGCTTTGGGTTGTTGACAACTAAATAAATGAATTAGCTAGCCAATATAGTGGCTAAAAACCTTAGAAAACTATAAATTTTCAGGTGAAATCTTGTTTTTAGATCGATTAACGTTTTTTGGGTAATGGGTAAATAGTATAATCGCATAGAAAGCCAATACAATGTGAAGTTCGATTATAACTAAACAATAACTGCTCTATTGTGAATATGACTATATTTAGAAGATACATGATCACTATACATCGTAGAAATGTATATTCGAGCTTCACGTTGAAGGGTAGAGTTTGGTTCGAAATTACATTGGCACAATAACTGCTGTTCAAAGGTATGAATGATTGTTTGTGAAGAAAATTGACCCAATTGAAAGTTAACATAATATTAGTAACATTAAAAAATAGACGCAAAAACCAAACTAGGAATGAGTACACTTACATGTAATTATGTCAGTATGTGAGTGGTCAAAGTTGGTTAGTCGTGGGTGCTAAGACTTACGAGTGCTTCTTATAAAAACACTTGGTTTTTTAATGAAAGGGACTTCTCTTTACCCACCTTTTCTTCACTTCTTTATTAGGGTTTTACTTCATTTTTCATTTTCTAATCATACATTTATAGGTTTTTAATTAGTGTCTCTCCAGAATTTTTTTTTTTTTTATAATTTACGTTGGATATGACTTCCAAAATTTAAAATTCATATATTTCTCTTGTATAATTCTTCTAAATTTTCAACAAAAAAACTATTTTATTTAATTATTCATTTAAAATTAAACTAATTGACTCTTGGATTTATAATGTTTCTTTTATATTTTTAGTTAATTTTAAATAGAGATGATAGGTTACTTTTTCTCTGTCTTTTGTTTTTTAAACACTGTCAAATCATATAAAGACAATTTTGTTTTAAGGAAGTTTTTATATCTGCTTTTTGAAGAAAAAGAAAAACTTCTAAAAGCTATAGTTATTTTGTGATTTTAGTAGTGTAGTGGTAGTGTTTTGTTTTCACTTTTCACGTATTTAGATCGTTTCTAATTCCCATGCAAACTATGCACTTGTTTCAATTTTATATAACATCTCTAGTCTCTTTTTTCTTCTTCTTCGATCTCATAGGTGGTCTCAGATTGCAGCACGAATGCCTGGTCGAACCGACAACGAGATCAAAAACTTCTGGAACTCAACAATAAAGAAAAGGCTAAAGAAGATGTCCGATGCATCCAGCCTCGTCAACAATTCATCTTCATCACCCAACGCAAGTGATTCATCTTCTAATAATACCTCCTCTTCATTGGACCTTAAAGACATTATAGGAAGCTTCATGTCCTTCCAAGAACAAGGATTTGTCAACCCCTCTTTGACCAACATACCAACCAGCAACAATCCATTCCAAGCGCCACACATGATCAGCCACCCTTGTCATGACGATTATACCCCTTATGTAGATGGTTTCTATGGAGTAAACACAGGGCTACAAGGGGGAATCTACTTTCCACCTTTGGAGTGCGAAGAAGGTGATTGGTACAAGGCAGATATTAACAACCACGTAGTCGAGATGAACACTAATGGAGCTGGAAATGTACCTGAGGGTATGAGAATGGAAGAATATTGGGACCTTGACCAGTTGATGAGCACTGAGGTTCCTTCATTTCACTTCAACTTCAAACAAAACACATGATTCATTTTCACGTCATTTTTTTTTCTGTTGCGGAATTATACCAAAGCGATTCATAGCCACACGTAAATGCAAATACTGATATATATTACATTCTCTGATTCTCATAGATAGATATTGAAAAGTTAGAGAGTCTTTTGTATTTCGAATAATTGTCTCGTACAAGGGCTTGACGTGCCAAGTGTAATGATTAGTCAATGTAAGCTAAATCTCTTAATGAAATATGAAATAAACACATACATTTGTAAACATTTGAAGAATTTGTTTAGCAAAAAAAAAAAAAAAACCATTTGAAGAATTTTGTATTGAAATTTAAGTTGAAGTTTTATCTTTTTTTTTGTAACACGGTTTAAATTATAAAAGCTCAAGGAGCAAGAACGATTACAACTGAAGCAGACGGATCCGGAGCCATGCTCGACGGTCGAAAGAAACTAAAAAATATTACAAAGCAGCTAAGGATAGAACCATCTAGGGGCGAGTCAAGCTCAGCGAAATGAAGAAACCCGATAGGAAGCTCCACTTTTGATCCCATGGCGATTGTTCTTAGGAACAATTGATAGTCGAGAACGACGTTGATACACCTTGTGTTGTTGACTGACCAGAGCTTAAGGTGAAGAGCTCTAGAAATGTAGACGACCTTGAGAGTACGAAGTTCTACATGACTTGATTTGGCGCTGAAACAAGAACTCTCAGCTTTGAACCCAACATGGCTTACCGAAGAGACTAGATGAATCTCAAGCTCCAGCTTCACTTCCAAAGAAGTGCTTAGGATGAAGATTGATGACGGAGGTGAAGGTTTAGTTGGGTACAGACCTCGGAACTCAACATTACCGTGTCGAGCCCAACAATTTATACCCGCAGGAGACCTAAACACACAGTCATCGTGCTCGTTCAACCTGAACTTGTGTGAGCAAACATCAGATAAGAGGTAAAAAGCTTTAGAAACTCCGGTTTGAACGTCGGATGGTTGACTCTGTGAAGAACCGTCGATGCTTGAGACGGCGTAATGTGATAAAAGCGCAGCGGTGACAAAGTAGCGAGCAAATCTGGCGCGTTTGCACTCTTGCACAGTAGTCCTAGCGACGAGCAAAAAGGTGAGAGAATCCCACTGTGAAGAACCGTCGATGCTTGAGACGGCATAGTGTGTTGGAAACGCAACGGTGACATAACAACAATCAAATCTGGCGAGTCCACATTCTTGCACAGTAGATTCGGTAACAAGGCGAGGGGTAGAGGCGAGCGAGGTGGTGTCGAGCGAGGTGGTGTCGGCGGTTGATGCTTTCTTCATCTCCGATTCCATAAATTTATACGAGTCTTGAAATTGCAGTATGGATGAATACGTCAGAGGGATTCGTCTAAAGAGGCCGTAGTGGTGAAGCGTTTGAACTCGTGACTCGACGGCATTTGACGGATTTGCAGCGGAGAGACTCACAGATCGATTGAGTCCGACCTCAAGCTGAGCAGATCCAGCTTTCTCCCTCGGACTAATCGGAGTAAGAGCAAGGGCGATGGTGGGGCGATGAGCAGTGACGATAGATCCGGTGAGTCCACCCTTTAAGAGAGCAGATCTGGCGCAGTAGATTCGTGAGTAGTGGTGGTTGAAGATAGTTACCGGGAGGGTGGAGATGAGGGACCTTTCCTTCACTGCTAGAGGCGTGGGCGGAGGAGGAGTGCGATGGAGCGCGGAGCTGATAACAGAGACGGTGGCGATGGAAGGACACGATGAGATGACGATGCGAGAGACGACTAGAACCATGACGACGACGAAGTACAAAGTAGAGGACGAGGAGGCACGAGCGGCGGAGTAAATGGCCCGACGCCGGCGGCCAAAGGCCCCTCCGGCGCCGAGAAGAGAGGCTGGCGGCGCGGTCTCGATACTGAGAGAGAATTGTTGAAGTTTTATCTTATATGTGCATAAATGATCTGTATTCTTTCTGTTAGAATTAAGAAGCAAAGATTGTGTAACGAAAAAAAAAATATACCTTATACCCAAAAAAAATAAGACAAAACTTTTGATCCGAAAAAAAAAAAAACTTTGATCCGAAGTTGTTAAACTTTGTATAAAAATCATATTCGTCTGGGCTTGACAAGTAAACCCATATCAAAATTTAAAAGACACTAATTTTCCATGTGGCTGTAGATCGGCCTGTCAGTTTCGAATATTGTTGTTGGCCCATGTTGATGATGTACGAAAGCTCAATTAACGTTTCATTGCACAGAAATACACATTATCACATTTTGGAAAACCAGTCATTTCGTACCCAATATATTTAATTTATATCTGATTTATATAATTGTGCAAAAATATATATATACTTTCAAAAACTTTAACTAACATACATGTTTTGTTTATTTTTATTTTTTTAAAAATCATACATTAATCGCCACATCACTAATATATTATCTAATTTTGTTGATTTAATTTTTATGTCAGATAATTTTATTAGCCGACGAGAATATCACTTGTATAAGAAAATTAAATAAAAATTAGACGACTTAGCCCAGCCATTGTCAAAAGAGCTAGATTAAGAATGGTTCCAACTGTTCCAAAAAAAGAGTAGTTCCAACTTTCAAAATATTCAAGGATAGTAAAGTCGTTAAGGAAGTGACCGGTGCCGAATACGATGATCTGGTTGCAGCCATTGAGACAGCGAGGTCTGTTGGTTCTTAGTGATGAACCAACTATCAATGCATAGTAAACTCTGCTGCCCTTATTTTATTGGCAATGAAAAGAGTTTATATATTAAATGAAAGTTAAGTTGGTGATTAAGACAAAAGCAGATTTCTCAAAAACTACTAGTATGTCTTGATCATTATGCCCCCAAGTTGGCTTTAATCTAAGCAAGTAGTGGGTGGATTATTTATTTATTCTTTCACAGCTGTTCACGCATGTTGTGGTTTTAATTATTTGTATTTACCTAATCCAACCACCCATGTTTTGTTCTTTTCATACGATGTCTTTTTTTGTGTATTCAACAAGTACAATATGCTATGGCTTGTAAACTTCCATAGCTAGTCCCTTAGATTATTTTGATAAATACTTGCAGACAAACAATTGAAGCTAAGCTGATCTCATTTCTTCTTTAGCAATTTTGCAAAATGCTCCCTGCAGAATCCGAGAAGATCACCTTGCCCTTTCATGATCATCCTTTATCATGTGAGGAAGTGGATCACTTTTCTTGCAAACTGTTCTGTATGATAACCGGCGTTGGCTATCGCTGCGTGGAGTGCAATTTCTCTCTGCACAAGGACTGCGTCGACCGCTTCTTGACCGATCCATTTCACTGCGGTCACTTCCTCAAGATCTTGCCTACAGCCTCACTTAACAAGAATGAAAATGATCATCATCACGATTGTCATTTTTGTCGAAAAAGGCTTCCGTTTGTGTTGGCTCGTTGCACAATATGCAACATAAACATGGATCTAACTTGTCTAGCACATGGAACACCACGCACTATTTTTCAACCGAAGCACCACACGCATAGCCTCACCCTCTTGCCAAAACTAGTTACCTTTACTTGTAATGCTTGTGGTGTGGAAAGCGACCGCAACCCTTATGTGTGTCTTTCATGCAATCTGATGGTCCACAAAGATTGCATTGATCTACCTCGAGTCATTATCATCAACCGTCATGACCATCGTATCTCTCATACTTTTCATCTTGGTCAAGGCCAAGGCCAAGGCCAAGACACAGACTGGGAGTGTGGAGTTTGTAGGAAAAAGATAGACTGGGTCTACGGAGCTTTCAAATGCTCTCGTTGTCCTAGTTACGCTGTTCATTCAAGATGTGCAATCAGAAGTGAAGTGTGGGATGGGATAGAGCTTGAAGATGTTCCTGAAGAAGAAGAAGAAATCGAATATCCATACAAGGTACTTAATGAACTAGATATCATTCATTTTAGTCACGAGAATCATATTCTAAGGTTGCATGATGAGAATCATCATGTTACGGATATGATGAGGTGCGACGGTTGCGTTCTAGCTATCAACGGAGATCGATGCTACAAATGTGTGGAATGTGATTTCGTCCTTCACAAAACGTGTGCTAGTCTCCCTAGGAAGAGACGGCATTTACTGCACCAGCATAAACTAGCTCTACTAGCTTATAATGACAAGACTTTTACATTCAACTGTAGCGCTTGTCAAACCATGTCTAATGGTTTCTTTTACGATTGTTTTTTTGAAGACCATTGTCGTGATAACAGCGGCAGCGATCGTAAGTACGATGTTCGGTGCAGTTCTGTATCTGAACCCTTTCACCATGATCTGCATCCACATCCCTTATACTGGACCTTGGAAAGTTCCAAACATTGTCATGCTTGTGGCACAGATGTTCGTTATCACTTAAGCTGTACGGTTTGTGAGTATGCTATGCATGAGATGTGCTACTTTACCAAGAAAGGTTAAACACAGGTGTGATGATCATTTTCTATCGTTATCTCAAGGCGTCGGAAACTCGAGCGGGGACTTGTGGTGTGACATATGTGAGACCAAGACAGATCCGACTGTATGTTACTATACTTGTGATGGTGAGTGTGGTGTGAGTCTCCATATAAAATGTGTACTTGGGGATACGTATTATTTGAAGATGGGACGCATAGCTCCTGGTCTTGAAGTACTTCCTAATAGTGGCGCCACTCGACCTTTATGCAGCGATTGTGGACATCGTTGCAAATTCCCATTCTTCATGAGGCTAACTAGACAAGAACCTGTTTCTTACCTTTGTTCAATAGATTGTTATTTTCACTTTCAACAAGGGTTATAATCCTCCATATTCATACTTTAAATTGTATGTCTAAGTTGTACTGTACTTGGAAAGTCTATGTGCTGTTCTTTGTTTTTATCGACAAGCTATTATTGGATGCCCTGTCATACTTATTTATTTCATGTGTGAACTAAACAAAATGATTTAGGTGTATAAACCTCTCATACAACTTAACTCATCATGTACTAACAATTTATAACTTACAAGCAAACTTACTATAAATCAAAAACAAAAGTAGAGAAACCAACAAGCACTCAAGAAACAACGTGGATGGCAAGCAAGGCATTTACATGGGAAACCAGTTTGGTAAGAGCGGTCCACTCAGCTTAAGTTCACGTCCGAGAGTCATCTATTGTCTATCCATACAGGCTCTAACCAAAACGGTCCAGCAGAAACTTGATTCAAAGTCAAGATTCTTACATAGATATATATTCATCACTTAATAATTTAGGATAATGGGAAGAATATACCCAAAAAAGGCCATCTTGGCTCTCCCTGGCAAGTTTGTCATTATTTTCACAGCTCTTTACACTTGTCTATGGTTTCAATCATTTGTATGCTTTTGATTTATTTATTACATTAAAGATATCATCTAATCATCTTCATGATGAGTTAATATATCAAATGGATAAAAAAAATTCGTCTAAAAGTACTTTATTCATTATTGTGATACATTTCATCAAAAAAAACACAAAACAAACTTTTGAAAAATAATATAACCTGACCAAAAATATGACCTCATAATTACGATTACAAGAAAAATCAATAATGAAATCCATACCGAATTTGGTTGGATGATGATTATAAATTGATATCAAAATGTTCGTGATTCTCGACTTTTAAAAATCCAAGTGCTTTCCCATATCACAATAAGGTTCTGGCAATTGCGTTACCTACACAATAAAAGTTCTCCAAATAAAGATAAATTCTAAAAACTATCGAACAATCTGCAATAACCATTGCAACAAAAAACAGAGCAAAACGAGTATATAAAAATTTTGATCACGAGAATTTTTGTTGATATATAAGTATTTTTTTTTAAATATTAGATCAATAGAATTTTTTTTAAAACAGATATTTTTAAAATGATATTCATCATTTTTATAGAGAATTATTGTAGATTCATGATACTGATTTATAAATTAGGATAACAAGGATTTTTTTGTTAACAAATGAGTATTTTTTTAAAATTTTGATAAGAAGATGTATTTTCTTAATAAAAAAATGAAATTTTGAAAATTTATATTTTTTTTATAGAGAACAATTATAGATTTGAATTCTGATTTATAAATTAGGATAACACGAATTTTTGTTGATAAATAAATATTTTTTTCTAAAAATGATCAACAGAATGTATTTTTAAATAAACTTTTGAAAGAAAACGACAAATGATAACGTCCCAGATCTGCGCACGCTAACATCTTTTATTTGGCGCCACGAGACAAAAAAATATTTAAATCATACGATTCCTTATTTTTTCCCCTACTTAAAAATATATAAATTCTGTGAAAAAAACGAAAATCCCCAAAAATTAGGGTTTCTTCTGCCCAATTGTATTCTTCTTCTTCTTCTTCTTCTTCTTCTTCTTCTTCTTCTTCTTCTTCTTCTACGACTATACACAACTGTCGCTTGTCGGGGGTTACGAATCACTTCTCTTCGCCAAGTTCTTCTCTGGATTTGTTCAATTTCTGATTTTTAATGTTTGTTTCCCTTTGAGCTATCTATCGATTACGAGTTATCATCCTAGAAGACGAAGTCGTCGCGAATTTTCCTCTGGGTATGCTGCTTTTGTCATTCTGTATTTTGAATCTTATCGTTGAAGATTCAAAAATTTAAGGAACAGATGCAGGTGCCATCAAACAATTGGTTGAATTGATTCGGTTTTGATTGGTTGTTAAATTGAGTTTTTTTTAAAGTTTTCTTCTTTTTTGTTTTTTCTTTATAATTTGATTCGGTTTTGATTGGTTGTTAACTAACTAGTCTCTGACTTGAGTTTTTGAAGAGATGCAATCGAACTCGGGAAGAGACAATGAAGCGGAAGTCAATCACAATGCTGGTCAGCAGCCAATGATGTATACAGAGCCTTGGTGGAAGAACAACTCTTCAGGTGTCGAGAGGCCTTCTCTAGTTCCATCAAAGTCCTCGTCTTTGGAGTGTCCCGACGGTTCTGAGTCAAACGATGTTCACTCTGCTGCATCTGAAGACGATGGCGCTTGCAAGGATTCACAAGCTGCAACTTCCTCCCCTTCTGGTTTGTTTTGTCTTCTTACTTGTTTCTTTTTGTGATGAGAGTCGACATATTTATTCCTCTGCAGTAAAAATTTTAATGCCTGAATCTCTGTGGATGCGTGTGTGATTACAATAAGACATGCCTGTCACGAAGTTATATCCTTGATATGTAACTTGCTTTGTAATTGTTGGGCTTGACATTTCTACGAATGCAAAGGAGATAACTTCTTGTTGATTTGTGGCATTACTTTTTCTTCTTCTGTATGTATGTATAATAGCGTCTGTCTCTTTAATTGCAGTAGATAACCATGGAATGGAAGGGAACATGCATGGTCAGCAACTTGTGCAACCACCAGAGCTTGTTGGACACTACATTGTATGTGGTTTCTCTCAGGCCTCGACTATATATGATGTTTCAGTTCTTGAGCCGTTAGATTGAAACATGAGTTATATCTAGTATATCGCCCTTGGTATATATGGTGATCAACTCGATCTACATTTGCAGGCTTGTATGCCAAATCCATATCAGGATCCATATTATGGGGGAATGGTCGGAACATATGGACATCAGCAATTGGTATCTTGTCTAAACCTCTCTGAGTCTCTCTACATTAGTTCCGTCTGATGTTATGAGTTGAGTGATTTCGTTCATCTGACTCTGTTTGTTTTATTCATTGAAGCAGGGTTTTCATCCATATCCTGGAATGCCTGGTGAAAGAACGGCACTACCGCTTGACACGACACAAGAACCTGTTTATGTGAATGCGAAACAGTACAAGGGAATTCTAAGGCGACGAAAAGCACGTGCCAAGGCCGAGCTAGAAAGGAAAGCAACCAACGGAAAGGTAGTTTTTTTCCTCTCTCTTTCTTTCTACTGATCAAAATTGCGTTGTATTGGCATATGGGAATAAAAAAGACATGTGGCAGAATAGGTTTGGAGAGCATCTTGTATAGTCACTGTAGAATCTATAAGTTTCCTTTGTACCTCGGTTAACTTGTGGCGTGTTATGTGACAGCCATATCTTCATGAGTCAAGGCACAAGCATGCAATGAGAAGGGCAAGGGCTAGTGGAGGCCGGTTTGCGAAGAAAACCGAGGCTGAAGTAGCAGCTGAGAGAGAGAAAGAGAAAGGGGTTCTACAGCAACCAACTCGTCAGGCGTTGAACAGACTCTAATCAGATCCTGAATTC
Organism: Raphanus raphanistrum subsp. raphanistrum; assembly: GCA_019706035.1. Lineage (NCBI taxonomy): Eukaryota > Viridiplantae > Streptophyta > Magnoliopsida > Brassicales > Brassicaceae > Raphanus > Raphanus raphanistrum. The sequence continues at coordinate 2,293,560 of CM033982.1, read as the reverse complement.
TTAAGATGAACCATAATCAAACCAAAGCTCTGAGATAGAGGGACACACGCTTTGGCTAAAACTGGCAAATCATTCTTGCTTTTTTTTTTTTGGTTTTGTGTTTGCTTAGTTGTTCTTGTCAGAGTTTCATAGTCTGAGTTTTGGAGTCACAAATGTATATAGAGAGACAGGGGAATAGTCAGTAGGTCTTTTGTTTATATTCTTTTTTGTAAAATACGTTTTGCTTTTCTGAGCAGACAGTGAGTGTTGTGTTATTATTACAGAACTGAAACTTCTTGTCCAGTATCTTTTTTTCTGTTTATACGAGATGAGAATCCACCGTGAGAAGCACGCGCTAGTTGGAATCTGTAGTGAGGCCCCACCAAACGAAAACCCTTAAAAGAAAGAATCTTCCTTTCAAGCTGTCTCTCTCTCTCCACTGCTCTCAATCTATCGTGAGACTGAAAAGCACCAAAGGAGACGACTTTCACGCAGATCTCTCTCTCTCTCTGTTTTGGAAGTCGCATCAATCACAATGGCAATGACCTCATGTTTCTTCAGTGTTCCGACACCGAACACATCATCATCCATCACTGAATCCAACCTCACACGTCCCCACCTCGCTTTCTCTCCTAGACTCTCTTCCTTCTCCTCCTCCTTCACCGCAAAGTCCATCTCTTTCCACCGCCGCGTCACTATTTCCCCTGTTTTCTCCGCATCAATCTACAGAGGCGGCTCTGACGATAACAACAACAACAACGGAGGAGATGGTGGCGGCGGCGACGGTGGTAAGAACAACGGAGGAGATGGAGACGGTGGTGGTGAAGACAGGGATAGGAACAGGAGCGAGGCTTTGATGCTGTTGAAGGAGTCTGGGACCGAACTGGAGAGTCTTCCCAAGGATCTAGCGGCTGCTGTTGAGTCTGGTCGGATCCCTGGATCGGTTATCGCCAGGTTCCTCGAGCTTCAGAGATCGGCTGTGATGAGGTGGCTGATGCAGTTTGCTGGGTTCAGGGAGAGGTTGTTGGCTGATGATCTCTTCTTGGCTAAACTCGCCATGGAATGTGGTGTTGGTGTCTTCACTAAGGTCTGCTCTCTCTCTTTCTCTGTTTTCCATTTAGAAGAACTTTAAAGTTTGGATCTTTGGTGACTAATATGTGTATTGATTGATTCGTTTGTTAACAGACTGCTGCTGAGTATGAACGGCGTAGAGAGAACTTCTTCAATGAACTTGAAGTTGTCTTTGCCGATGTGGTAACTCATCTTTCTCTCTCTCTTTTATTTTATTTTATATTTGGTGTAGCTTCTGCAGGCCCCATGTGGTGACCCTTTTCTATAGTGTTCATGTCAGATCTCATAAATAGTCTTGAAATTTACTACTATTAGATATTTCTGAAATTGTTTGATGGTAGGAGAGATTGATGAGAAACAATAGTCTTTTAGATGACCCGTTCAGGTAGACGAAAGGTTGTGTAGTTTGTGGTTGTGACTTGTAATGGGGTCTCTCAAATTTTTACCTTTAGTTTGTTGCATGACTTTTGACAAAACAGTTGAGATTTGCTTTGTCCCTGACGTAAGAACCAAATTTTGAACTGTACAATAGTCTCTCTTTTTCTTTTTTTTTCTTTCTAATTTATGATGAATGAAGGGTCAACCTTTTCTGCTATGTCACTTTGTAAGTTAAAGCTCCTTGAACTGTATATGGCAAGTAGATACTCATATGTTTTTGTCACTTCTCATACTCATAGTCATTGCCATCTTCTGCTATATGGTATTTGGATAAGTGGACTCACTGTTATTTATGTTTCTTTTTTAAAAAAAAATAGGTGATGGCTATAATTGCTGATTTCATGTTAGTTTATCTTCCTGCTCCAACCGTGTCTCTTAGACCACCTCTCGCACTTACTGCTGGTGGTATCTCCAAGTTTTTCCACAACTGCCCTGATAACGCCTTCCAGGTATTGTAAAAAGATCGTTTGGCACATGCAGGATAAGTTACGAAAAAGGTCGCTCTGTAGTCTGTTCTAACTATCCAACATGTTTGCTGCAGATTGCTATCTCTGGAACCTCTTACTCTCTCTTGCAAAGGCTAGGTGCTATAGCGGTGTGTGATTGTTCTTTTTTTTTGGTCAATTTCTTCAGTTATGATCTCAGTTTCTGGATAAATATTATATCGTTTGTGTATGTTGTGCAGCGCAATGGGGCTAAGCTGTTTGCCGTTGGTACCACATCATCCCTGGTGAGTCAAAACATATTTAGCTTGAGAGGGAAACATAAGTCAAAAGATGGATAGTTTCTTCACATTTTGTTCTACACTTGTTTTTGACTAAACGAATCTGTATAATTTAATCTGGTTAGGTTGGTACCGCTGTTACAAATGCATTTATAAAAGCAAAGGGAGCTGTGGACAAGACTTCTGAAGGTGAAGTCGAGACTGTTCCAATAGTATCCACAAGCGTTGCATATGGTGTCTATATGGCAGTTTCTAGCAACCTAAGGTACTGTGTGTTTTTCTTTCTTTTCTAACAAACATACTGCACTTTTAGCATTTAGATTGGATATAAAGTGGTGATGAGGTGTATGGTTTTGAAATAAAACAGGTACCAAGTATTGGCTGGTGTGGTAGAACAACGTTTCCTGGAGCCAATGCTACACCAACACAAACTTGCCCTCAGTGCCATGTGTTTCGCTGTTAGAACAGGCAACACATTCTTGGGTTCCTTATTGTAAGTTGTTTTAAGTACAACACAAAACCTTGTTCTTACTCTGTCCTAGCAATTTTTTATTCACATGTTCTTTTTTTTTTATTCAGATGGGTTGATTATGCACGTCTCATAGGGATCCAGAAATCTCATTGATGAATCAGAAGAAGAAGAACATGATGAGCTCGGTTCAACATGATCTGCTTTCTGAATTATGTATACGAAACTACTTTTGTTTCTGAATTTGATTGACTCCTATTTAATAGGAAATTAGTCGATATGATTCCATGCAAACAGAGGCTATTTTTTTTCACAAACCACATAAAGACTTTATGCATTTTGGGTTTGAAACCTCTTTGATTACTTGAATAGAGAGTTCGCTTAGTCTTTTTAGCAACAACACATAGCTTAATTAGAAGTATCACTAACATATGTGCTCTCCCTTTTTCATTAGGCGATAATTTCATCTCTCCTACAATCTCTAAGCCTCATGGTTGCAACATCTGCACCATCATATTCCACGTCGCAACACTCCACTTTTCTCCCCTAGGAACACAACAATCAAAAACTTTATTAATCGCCCATAATTTGTATAAATGCATATTCACATGAGATGAAACGAACCTCTTTGTGAGTTTTGGGAGAGACGACTCTGATAGAAGTGAGAGGATCATCAGAAATATTACCAGAGAGAGAACAAAAAGTCATGTTCCTAGGAAACTTCCTTGTATAGGAAGTAACAACTCTTTCATTCTCTTCTTCAACTGAATCGAAGAAGAACCAGTGTGGAGCTTCACACGGATCTATAGAAACCGGTCTCGTGTCACACACAAATTAGTAATTTAGTTTTTTGAACAAACGATAAATCTTTATATAAATTATTTTCATTCAATTAGTTATACATTAAATATGAATATATTACTTTATTAATCTTGGTAAAAAATATTAAAGTGACACATATTTAAAAACTGAAGTTAGGAGTAGAAGAAAAACCATAGATGTAGTCATTGTAGGTCTTCAGATGAAATAATATTTGCATATTTTCCAACAACACGAGTGGTACTTTTAGCAAACCGATGTAATCAATAAATGAACGTATAGAGATATGATTGAATTTGCAAGCAGCTCCATATCACCATTTATTAAGATGATAAAGATACATGCACTTGATCTACTAAATACTACTAGTAAATTGTGTTTCTCACGGCACAAGTTGAGCTTTTAAGTCCGGTGACATACTAGACCGAATTGAATGAAACTATATTACTCGAAGATGTTTATTGTCAATCGAAGTTATTAGCATTAAATCTAATCATACTAACATTAAAAGAATGTAAGCATATATTTTCTCTGTTCTAAAATATAAGATGTTTAGAAATTTTTTTATTTGCCAATATATAAAATGTTCTCATATTTTTAGATAACTTTAACTTTATCAGAAATTGTCTAACCAAACAAATTTAATCGTTCTATTTTTTCATTGGTTATATAGTTTCTAATTTATAATTTTAATAATACATTTTAGATAAAATGTGTTTTTAGAACAGAGTTAGTGTATAATTAATGAAGATGTTTTACGAAGGGTTTCTTAGCGAATATAAGACATTTTTCGTAAGAGACAAGCATTAATCATCTTAGAAATAGAGGGAGTTTTTTACTACGTTTTTCTTCCCCTACCACTAATACCACTTATAAAATTACGTTCTCACATGAGCAAAGAACACATACCTCAATGAAGAAAGAGAGAATGAGAGAGGAAGAAGAGGATCCTCTCAGCCCAATGGCTCGCGTATTCCAGTCGCGAGGGATAGACTACTGTGCCGTCACCATGATAGGGTTCAAAACCAAGATCAAACCGGATGTCATCATTGATGCCTTAAAGCATAATGTCTCCAAGCATCCTCGTTTCTCTAGCAAACTGGTACATACTTATACATATCTACACACATACGTGCCATTGCATAGGCGTTTGTTATCACATCTCATTGGTGCATTCGATACCATCTGGTTTAGATTTTACTTTATAATATATTTTTCAAAAAATAATGCCTATATGATACTTATGTAGATATTTTTCTTACAACACATCAAATATATGTTTGATGCTTCCTAATAATTGAACCATCCATGTTCTTATAGTATTTTGTCTACATGTGTCTTTAACTTCACAGTCTAATGATGGTGCAAAATGGATCGAGACGGAAGTCAATGTGGAAGACCATGTAGTTGTACCGTACATAGATCCAGAAGAGATAGGTGAAGACGGAGAAAGCTTCATCGATGACTATACCTCACGTCTCACGATGAATCCTATGGATAGATCAAGACCATTATGGGACATACACATCCTTAACGTCAAAACCTCAGATGCTGAAGCTGTCGGTGTTGTAAGAACTCACCATACGTTGGGAGATGGAACGTCCATGGTGTCCCTCTTGCTTGCATGTACACATAAAACATCAGACCTCAACACAATTCCAACTACTATTCCTTCGTTGAAACGGCGTGGAAGATACAAAAACAAAAGTGGGTTCTTAAGGACGATGTTCACCGTTTGTTCTACAATGAGGCTGATTTGGAATACAGTTGTGGACATGTTTCTGCTTTTTGCTACTATATTGTTTTTGAAGGATACAAAAACACATCTCAAAGGTGGCGCGGATGTCGGGAGTAATCCAAAGAGATTTTATCACAGAACTATCTCTTTGGATGACATTAAACTTATAAAGAACGCTATGAATATGGTACGTTACATTTTGTGTTCATAAGTACTTTTTAATTTTCTTTCAGTGGATCTTTATTTCATCTTTTACGTGTTGTTAGACTATCAACGATGTTCTGGTCGGAATTACACAAGCCTCTCTTTCTAGCTACTTGAACCGACGATATGGTAAACATTAAATTCAATGTATATGATATGTATTACTAGGAGTTGTAACAATTAACTTGCCATAGATAATATCTTAAGCATAATTAAGTTGATTCTGACAGAATTTGGGTATTTTATCTACATCTAATGCTTGTATTACATGTTTATCTTGTTTCTGGACAAACTAGACAATAAGAATGAGGAGGATGGAGCATTGATACCGTATCCGAATAATCTTCCAGGTGGAATACGATTTCGTGCAGGCTGCACGGTAAATATAAGGTCGGAAATAGGGTTCAAGGTTAGAGACACACACTTCAATTTTTAATCTAAACTCTCTATGTGCATATATGTACACTTCATATATTTTGTTGTGTTGTTGTATAAAGCCTTTGGCAGATATGATGATCAGAGATTCAAAATGCAGATGGGGCAATTACTTTAGCTTTATTGTTTTGCCCTTCTCCATCGGCTTACAAACCGATCCATTAGCTTACCTAAAATTATCTAAATCCATGATGGATCGAAAGAAACATTCCTATCATGCCCATCTAGCGTATTTGCTGATCAAAATCTGCCAAAATTTGTTAGGAGCTAAGGTAAATAAATTGATTATACATTTATAAGAATTAAAAGATTTGTTTGCAACTGTGACCATGAAAATGTAACACAACTCTTGTCACTCTAGGTGGCAGCAAAACTGTTCAATAGAACAGTGATCAACACAACAACATGTCTTTCAAACGTTATGGGTCCCATGGAAGAAATCAGTTTCCATGGCAATCCAATCACTTACATTGCTCCAAGCGGTTACGGACACTCACAAGTATGTAGCTTCTTTACTTCTTCTTCGTTGCATTAACTACAAAAGAATTATACGTATAGCTTAAATAGATCGTTATTCTTTAGTCAGACACAAGTGTTTTCTGTGTGTTGATAGGCATTGTTGATGCATTTCATGAGTTATGCTGGGAGGATGACAATCTCACTAGCGGCTGATCCTACCATCATACCAGATCCTAACAAGATATGTGATGATATGGAACAGTCACTGAAGGAGATGAAAGCTGCTCTTTGGGAAAATGGGTTACTCTAAGGCTCGTGAGCCATTAGCATCCATTCCAAAATAATCCGCAGGCGTGTGGGGAAGCTCTAAATGTTTCTTTTTTGTAATACCAATAATTATCGAATTTACAGTCAATAACAGTCTCTGTGTAACAACATACACTTTGAATGATCGTTTGATAGTTTAAGATCAACTCGTAGAATTGAGTTGTAACAAACGATTTTACTATTTTCTAAAGTTGCGAAAAAAAAAAAGTTGCAAAACGAATTTATTTGATATATGCCCCTTTTTTTTTTTTAACAACCAATACTTTATTTATTAAACTGTAAATGGATAGTACAATAAATCAACAAGCCAAAAAGGAGGAGCATTAAAAACATGAAACAAAGATTCACTCTCCAAAGCCTTTTTCGCTATGATGTCCGCTGCTTGATTTCGTTCTCTGTTTACATGCTCAATCGAACATTCAGGAAGTTTAGACATCCAATACCTGATATCAAATAATAAATTACCCAAGTCCAGATGCCAACTCTTTGTATTTATAATCCTAGTAAGTTCCAAATTATCACTTTCAAACCATACTCTTCGCCATCCTTTAACCCAAATTTGTTGAAGTGCAAACAGAAAAGCATACGCCTCACCAACCAGAGAGCAATGAACCTGCGTAGTCTTTAGTTTCATCGAAGCCGCACCCCTAAATCTTCCATTTTCATCACGTATTATCCATCCCACTGCAGTAAACTCATTACCCATAGAAAAACTACAATCAAAGTTGCATTTTAACCATTGTGGCGGAGGAGGTTCCCATTGTGATGATCGATTAATATGTGTTGGCCTCACTGTCTTGACATCTTTAACTGTCATTATCCATTCTGCATTCGCTAGATATCCTCTTTGAGCATCCACTGAAGGTTGAACATTTCGCCTATTGAATAAGAATTCATTTCTTGACTTCCAAACAATCCACATAATCCAAAAAGGACGCAAACCAAGATCCCTATCATCTCCACAAGCCTTCATAAACTGGAAAATTAGAGAAATATTTCCTTCTAGATCCTGTGTAAACTGGCTATGAAGTGGAATATCAGAACACCTCCAAGTAGCAATTGCAAACGGACAGCCAAATAAAATATGATTTATACTTTCCTCTTCTAAACAGCATCGTTGACACAAAGGATCAACATTTATACCTCTTGCGCACAACTGTGTATACGTTGATAAAGCCCCAGATAAAACTCTCCATAGGAAAATTTTTATTTTTGGCAAAATATTTAACTTCCATACTTGAGCCTTTAAATCCAGAGAGCCCTGAGGAGGAGTAGTTAAATCATCATCAAGAGAATCATGAGTACAAACCCAATAACCTGACTTTACAGAGTACTTCATGTCTTTCGTATATGGCCAGAAATAACAATCTTCACTAGCATACTCCGATAACTTGATGCTTTGGATCACTTGACTATCTTCAGGAGAAAACAGAGAGTTGAGTAATTCAATATTCCAAGAACGATGATCATTAACCATGAGATCAGCAACTTTCATATCCGGGTTAGTCGTAGGATAAAGTAGACGTCGTGGTGGAACACAAGGCAACCACTGATCAGACCAAACATTTGTCGAAACACCATCAGCAATAAGAGTACTTAAACCCTTACAAAGTAACTCTTTCCCCGCTTGAATGGATTTCCATCCATAAGAAGAGTGAGTTATATTCGACGACTGTAAGAATGTCGTCGAATGATAATACCGTCCTTTATAAAGACGACCAAGAAGAGAGTTTGGATTAGTTACCAATCTCCAAGCCTGTTTTGCAAGAAGAGCTTTATTAAAAGCATACAAATCCTTAAAACCCATCCCACCTTCCTTCTTGGGCAAACAAAGACGCTTCCATGAAACCCAAGATATTTTCCTTTTATCATCATTCTTCCCCCACCAGAACTCTGATAATACAGAATTTATCTCATCACACGTTGTCTTTGGTAGTAAGAAACATGACATTGAATAAACCGGCTTAGCCTGAAGAACCGATTTGATCAAAACTTCTTTACCAGCCTGAGATAATAATTGATTATACCAAGGAGCCACTTGAGATTTAACTTGATTAACCAGACCTTGAAAATCATTAACTTTACTATTACTGAACTGTTCTGGCAAACCTAAATACTTGCCTTCACCTCCAATCTGATGGATCTGAAGAATTTGTTGAATTTGCTGGCGTTGAGAAGCTTGAATTTTCGTTCCAAAAATGACAGAGGATTTAGATAGATTAACCTTCTGACCAGACACCTTCTCATAATTAGCAAGGATCACTGCCATACACCGAGCATTCTTCTCATCCGCCCGAACAAAGAATAGTGAATCATCAGCAAACAAAAGATGAGACACCATGGGACAATGCCTAGCCAAAACCATTCCCTGAAACTGATGAAGGGCTTGTGCTCTATCTAGCATTTGACTTAGAACCTCAGCACATAGAAGAAAGAGATAAGGAGATAAAGAATCACCTTGCCTAATACCTCGAGATGGTTTAAAATGACCATACGGAGTACCATTAACAATGACTGAGAAAGAAACCGAAGTAACACAGGCCATGATCATCTGAATCCATCTCTGATCAAACCCCAACTTCTGCATTATAGTTCTCAAGAATTCCCACTCCACTCGATCATAAGCTTTGCTTATATCGGTTTTAATAGCCATATACTTTTCAGAGCAATCCTTTTTAGACTTGAGACCATGGATTAGCTCATGAGCAACTAGTATATTATCAGATATTTGTCTATTAGGAACAAAAGCCGCCTGTGACTCAGAGATAATCTTATCCAAACAACCTTGCATGCGAAGACATAGTACCTTTGAGATAACCTTATAAGCCACTGTACATAAACTGATAGGCCGAAAATCACTCATCCTTTGGGCTTCAGTAATCTTAGAAATCAAACAAATATTAGTGTGATTGATCTTATCTTCCATCTCGCCTGTTTCAAAGAAGCGTCGCACCATACTACAAACATCAGGACCAATAACACTCCAGAACTGCTGATAGAAAGAAGCTGTGAATCCATCCGGACCTGGTGCACGATCTGATCCTATCAGGAATAAAGCATCATGGACTTCTGTATCAGTAATAGGACAAAGCAAAAAATTATTCATCTCAGGTGTAACTCGTTGCTGGATATTAGGAAGGAAATCCGACAATGAACTTATCCCCGAAGACGAAAAGATTTCAGAAAAATACTCCTCTGCTATTTTACCAATCATCTCATCTTGAGAATGCAGAGTACCATGCTTATCCATCATATGTTTAATTTTATTCTGTCGTTTTTTCATCCTTGTCACCCCATGATAGAATCCAGTGTTACGATCTCCTCTATTTAGCCACCGGTTACGACTCTTTAGCCTCCAATATTCTTCATCATCAGCATAAGCTTTATTCAAATCACATCGGAGAAGATTAATTTGATCAGCAGAAACAGAGCTATCACACATAGCCTGATTAATACAACTCCTTATCTCTTTAATCCTCACCGAAGCATTAGTAACATTCCTTCTTTTCCATCCAATCATCACACCACGACAATGATCCAGCTTCTGCATCCATCCATCCATATTATCAGTGTTTCTCCAAGCATCAGTCACAGTATCAACAAAACTCTCATGATCATACAGACGTTTGTCATAACAGAACCAACCCTTGCGAACCCTTTGTTGATATTCTATTGTGATAATCATTGGACGATGATCAGACTCTGCTATCTCCAAATATTCTGTTTCCGACATAGGATATTGAGTCAAAAAGTCAGAATTAACCAGAACACGATCCAAACAACATTCAACAATCTGTGTACGTCGTCTGCCAACCCAACTAAATTGATTCCCTTTGAAAGTTAAGTCTTTCATATCACATACTTGAAGCATGTTATTAAAATCCTTAGAACTATTTAAAGTTCGGACACGACCACCCTTTTTCTCATCAGGTTTTGTTATCTCATTACAGTCTCCACAAATCATCCATGGACCAACCCTTGATGTTGCTATTCTCTGTATTCTTTCCCAAAGATGATGTCGAAATTTAGGAACTGGATTTCCATATACACATGACAAGTAAAACTGAAAAGCTTTATATTCCACATGAAGATCAACAAGACGTACATCACTTGAAATACAAGAAACAGAAACATAATCTTTCCAAAGAACAGCTAACCCACCACTTAAACCTTGAGGAGGAACTAAAACCATCTGATCATAACCCAAATAAACAGCAATATCTCTAACATAATCATTCTTGTTCTTAGTCTCGATCAGGAACAACAAATCTGGGAGATACAACCTTTGTAACTCCTTAAGACGTCGAACTGTCAGGCGTTGTCCCAAGCCTCGACAGTTCCACACCTCCACTCTCATGGAACCTCTGGTGGTACCGGGCCCACCGCGCCTCTGTCTATTGTGTCACCATTGTCCTGCTCCTCGCTCTCCTCATAATCCTCCTGGATCTTCCTCAACCCATTAAAATCAACAGAAAACTTCATCAACCCCACAGGAAATTTATCAACGATGGCTCCTCCACCTCTCTGTTTCTTTCCCGAAGAACTACCCAAGACCGCATTCTCTACCGATGTAATAAGTACATCAGAACTGATCTCCTTACCATTACCATCTCCTGCCACGAATGGTAAAACCTCCTCTGAATCACCCATCAGAAATGAACCATATTGACCATAGCGAGTCTCTGAATTCAATCTGTCTTCCATCACCAGTATAGTATGATCATCATCTTCTTCCTCCACCATTACTCCTTTATCCTTTGCAGTACAAAGCGACAGAGCACCACGCTCTGCAATCGAACTGCTGCTGAACTTACGCTTCCGGAAGACCCGATCCTCAAAAGGCACTGCAGTCTCCCCACTTTCAGTATCCATCGGAGCCTGAGATGATAACTGATCCAACAAAGCCAAATGAGAGCCTTGTGGGAAGTTCCGTGGAGCCTCCTCAATAACTTCCTGGTCATTGTTGTGATCATCTTGAGGCATTGCGTCATCTCCATTGTTATCCTGATCATCTTCAGGCATTGCATCGTCACCATCAGGATGATTATCATCATCAGACTCATCATGATCACTCTCAGCCGGTAAGCACTCCCCTGTATCATGAGTCATCATACCACAATCTTCACAGAAACCCCTTAGTCGCTCATATCTGAACTTCAACAGCGTGTTTAGACCAGGATAGAACTGAAAGTTCCGCTGAAAACGCAGCGGCTTTGACACATCCCAATTCAGTTGAACTCGAACGAACTCAACATCACCAGCCATCTCTGGTTTGAAATCCACCTTCTTGACTTCACCAATCTTATCTCCAATGTATCTGATCATATCAGTCGTTAGAAACTCCAAAGGTATCCCCCTTATCTGAACCCAAAGAGGAATATGGTTCAGTTGAGCATCACCCAAAGCAGGATTCCAACGAGTAAGGATCAGCATTCGTTCATTGAAAGCCCAGGGACCTCGGCTTAAGACCGATTGCAACAACTCCTCCGAAGGAAACACAAACTGGAACTTCTTCTTCTCCACGATTCTGCCAGACACCACTCCAGTAAGGCCCCAGGTACGAGGAAGCACGGTCATCAGAGCCCTGAGATTTTGCTTGCGGAGGATCGTAGGACGACCCATCAAGGAGAACTGAGTAGCACGCCTTGCTTCAGTACAGACATCAATGGATAAGGCCACCGGTTCATCCTCAATCCCCAAGGTCAGATCTTGGATTGCCCTTCTCAAATTGTCAGCCATACTTGCCAAAGAGTAATCAAATCGAAGTAGAAAAAGAATCTGGGAGAGAAACTTGAGATTATAATCTCCACCAGTGTTTCGCTGGTTACTTATATAGAGAAACTGTAGAATATCATCGTAATGGGGAACATCCACTACGGAGATGGAAGACTCGATCAGTAGAACCGCCATAAACTGCCCCATTATCGAGTGAATCAAGGAAGAAACTGCTCGTTGAGGGGCAGTTTCTGAAAAGAAACCGTCGGAAAAGAATAACCGACAAATCGCACTAAAAATCGCCATCAGAAGATTATAGTCGTGAAGGTTATTATTTGATATATGCCCCTATGTAATTATTTCTGGATAAAATTTATATACCGGGAAAATTAAGAAAAATGAAATATTTTTGGGAGAAAATCAACATACAGAGGTTTTCTACTAATGGGCCAAGACGGAAAGCCCAACAGGCCTGCACCGGCATGACCTAACTAATGTTTGCTTGTCCACTGTGTGTTTTGTCTGAAACTCAGAAAAAAAAAAACTTACTCCGTCTCCGACGATGGCTACCGGTGACCAAAGCAAGAAGAGAAAGCAGCGTTATCTCCCTCAGAATGTATCCCTTCTATCTCTCCTTTCTTTCTTACTTTTCCCACGCTGCTTTTTCTATGAATCTGCGGCTAACTTAGCTTTTGATTTGTTGGTTGCTGCAGAGACCAGCGAAGAAGAAGGGAGCTTACCCTTTGAAGCCAGGAGTACAAGGTTTCTTCATCTCCTGCGATGGCGGACGCGAACACCAAGCTTCTCAGGAAGCTATCAGCGTCATAGATTCCGTAAAGTTCATCTCTTTTTTTTTCCCTTTGATTTGATTTAACCTCCGACTTAGCTGTTCATATATTTTGCTTAGTGTCTCTGTTTCTTCCGTAAAGCTGAGTTCTTTATTAGTTTCCCACGTCGAGGGTTGAGTAAATTGTGGACTAATAATATATATTTCAAACAGTTTTTTGAGGAGCTAATGCATGGGACTGGCTTGAAAGTGAACTCCTCTGGGTTGCTTGAGAACCCTGTGAACAAAAAGGTTACGTTTCACTATAGCGAGGACGAGGATGAAGAAGATGTGGAGGAAGATGAGGGTAATAACGGCGAGGAAGAGGGAAATAAAGGGGCTGGGGATGAGCCAGAAGTGAGTGAAGGAGGTGATAATCAAGTGAATGAGAAAGAAGTAGCAAGGGAAGGTTCATGTGAAGTCAAACAAGTGGAAGAAACTAAGACTGAGAAGGACAAAGAAGATGAAGTGAAAGAAAAGAACGGTGTTGAAGAACCTCCAAGGAAGAAGACGTGTACGGAAGAAGCAAGTGAATCATCAACAAAAGTAGACGGGAACGCAGAGAAGTCTATTGATAAGCTGATTGATGCTGAACTAAAAGAGCTCGGAGACAAGAGTAAGGTAAGCTTACTACTTTCTATGAGTTTTCTTGAAGTGTATGTTTCTATCTCTTTGTGGGATCATGAGTGTCTTATATTATCCATATTATGACAGAGACGTTTTATGAAGTTAGACCCTGGTTGCAACGGTATTGTCTTCATCCAAATGAAAAGGAGAGATGGTGACCCAAGTCCTAAAGATATTGTACATCATGGATTGACTTCTGCTGCTGCAACTAAAAAGCATATGTCAAGGTTTTATCTTACTTTAAAAAAAGCTCCATCATACCAAGATAATTCTATAACTGTTATGCTTTTGTTTTGCTAATATTTATCTTGTCACGCTTAGGTTCATCCTAAGACTTGTGCCAGTTGAAGTGTCGTGTTATCCTTCAGAGGAAGAGATTTCAAGAGCCATCAAGCCTCTTGTAGAACAGTATTTTCCCGTTGAGACTGATAACCCCCGGAAAGTAATAATACTATTAGCACCACTCATGTGTATCCCTTTCATAGATTCCGAAATGCTTATCTCTATCTTTCACTATTATTGCAGTTTGCTGTGTTGTATGGATCGCGTGCAAACACAGGCGTTGATAGGATGAAGGTAATAAACACGGTGGCGAAATCTATACCTGCACCTCACAAAGTTGATTTGAGCAATCCAGAGATGTCCATCGTAGTTGAAATTGTTAAGGTGAAACAAGGATAAGTTTTGAGGTCTTTTTTTTGCATTTAACAAAGTGGTTGGTTATAAACTCAACACTGGATTTTGTGTTGCAATTTACAGACAGTGTGCTTAATTGGGGTGGTAGAGAAGTACAAGGAGCTTGCAAAGTACAATCTCAGGCAGCTCACGTCGACCAAATGACAATCTCATTTTGTATTGTATCTCAAGAGTCCAAGACTAGGATGCTTCTATAGTTCTATGTTTACTGGTAGTCTTATAGATTATTCTGGCTTTTAACTTATGACAATGTTTGAAGTTGTTAGTTACATCTTATGTCTGATCAATAAATTTTTCTCTTTGATGAGTTTTGCTGTCTATCAGCCAGTATAGAACATGTTTGGTTCAGTGCAGTAACTCAGATTTGATCTTGTTGAATGGTGTCTCAATCAAACAAAATCACAGGTTTGAAGGAAGTAAATTTGAGTTGTTACCGCATCTTCTCTGCCGCCTATACATAGAGTTAGAAACAATGGCAAATCCATCTTAAGAAGAAAATCAAGTTAAGAGAAGTTGAGATGACTTCCACAGTTACCAACATGGTCTATCTATAGGGTATATAAATTAAGAGAAGAACCAACATGCATAAAATGTTAACGCTAATGGAGATGAAGACAGAAGGGTACATATTACATTTGGTAAAGCTAATAAACACCACTACCAATCGTTTTTGGTAGAAAATGGATTCAACAATATTCTTTACATACAGTCACATGTTACTAACTCCCTCCATTCTGAAAAATCGAAATTAATGTTAAAATTAACTCTGGTTCTTGAATCCCTTTTTTCTTTGTTCAATCTAATTCTAAGTCGACCACTTCACTCAAGTACCTACTCATCCAAGTAACAAGCCAAACATAACTTCATACTGCCACCAAACACTTTCCTCCTTCTCTACTCTGATTTTCTAACTTGATCAATATTCACAGCTTAGGATGGGGATGGGACAGGGGATGTAGTAGATCTCATATGTGGACAGGTGGGAGAAGGCTTTTCTCGACAGAGATGGCACCGGAATCCAATCACCATACTTGAGTTCTCCTCGTCAATCCCACATGCATCTCCATGGTACCATTCTACAAACATTACAGACAAAAAGAGAAAAATAAAGCTGAGAACAAATGGATTTAATCATGGTGAACCAAAAGAAGGTTAGGAAATGGATTTACTTTCACAGATTTCGCAAGCGATGAAAGTTGATCCGGTTTCAGAGTCCATCGAGCCGCATAAATGACACTGACGTTGTACTTGATCAGAATCCGAGTTCTCCAAAGGTTTAGAACATCCATCTCTCGAGAACTTACTGACCCGTTCATCATCAGGCTTTCTTGATAAGCGGAGTCCATTCAACCAATAGCTAAAGATCCTTTCTGTTCTCTTATTTCTTACGGAAATCTCTTGTTTTACTTTCTTAGGCCTGCCTCTGCCTCTTTTGGTTTCCAGTTTGCGTTTCTTACCCCCTCCAGAAACTTGACTTTCATCCTGCAGCCGAACAACATGCTTCGGTTTCCTGCCCGAACGTCGCACTGGTTTGTTTGCAACAACCTTTTTACGATTCTTTGACCTAACAGAGATTCTCTCTGCCATTGACGTTTTAGTCTTCTTTAGCCGAACTGATTTGCGAGCAGGTATGACCTTTTTATGCTTTTGTGTCTGAACTCCAACTTTTTTACGGAAACTCCCTGGGGGCCGCCCTCTTCTACGTGCGATGGGTTGTTCTTTTGCTAGCACTTCACTTCTGCATGCAAGACAGATGTACTTTCCTTCTTTATCCGCTTTCCTGATATGCTTTTTGTGAAATAATCCTGAAATATATATCATAGGGAATGTCAATAACAAGTTCTTACTAAGTATATATTTTCTGAAAGATCATGCTAGCAGCCACCTTTTGTTTAGGACTGAGTCTAACTACTAACAATTCTATGGGACTATCACTCTCAAGTTTCACTTTGGAGTAAAGATTCATAGTCTAAAGGGAATCACATTGGTTAGTGAACTGGATTGCCTTTCGGATCACCGCAGGTCAATACATCCATGTTTAATTATTTTTCTTGTGCATGAAAAATTCTTATTTAAAATCTGCCCCTTTCAATTCAAGAAGTTTTGTGGAGTTTGTCTGTGTTATGTATGGCTAGGTTCTTATTAGATTACACCTACACAAGCATAGCTTTTGCAATAACAAAAAAGACACAGCAAAAGAGACTCACCTTTGCAGATATGGCAGCACGCAGCATCACTGTCATTCAAGGAAAACAAACACAATCAAAAAGCAGTTAAGAAAGAAAAGTACATAACAAACAAACAAACAAAAAACTATAAGATATGTTTTGTAGGTCAGATGCCATGCTATCAGGTTCTACACAGAGTCCAAGCGACAATCCTTTTTGAGCTTAGACAATATACGATTGCTACACTAATCAAGATACGGACTTTTTAAGGCAAAAAGGGTTGTGATCAAGTACATACCTCAACGGCACATCTTTCTTACATTGCTCACACAAAGAGACCTCAGGTCTTTCTGCCCTTTCGAATAGGTATGAGAATCCTTTTTTCTCTGAGGATATTTTCCGTACTTTGTCTATCTCAGAGTGTCTGACGGAGCCTCCTGGCTTACTAGTTTTACGTACAGCTTTTTTCTCTTCAAATCCTTTCACAAGATGCAAAGGCACATATGATTCATTCAGCCAGAATTTTTTTCTTTCACTCGAGGATTCTTCAATCATGCGACCATTCTTCAACACAACATCCGGAATATGTCTCCTTTTACCAAAGTCAAGGAGATATTTCACAGTTTCTTCCTCTATGCACTTCCTACGGACTATTGCTTTTTTGAACAGCCTGGCAGATTTTTTGGACTCTTTGTCCGACGGAGGAAGAAGATGGCTGTTTTCAATATCATCCCAGTTTATGTAAGAGTGGAGTGTCCTTACCTGTAGATCACTGAACTGTTAGATGAGAGTCATCCAAGGATAAAAGGCATTCCACAAGTAGACATTTATTGGAGACAGTGGAACAAGACAAATGATAAGTGTATAAAACTGCAAATGTCGACAAATTAGATCTACTTCACCGCAATTTGACAATTAGAGTCGACAAAAGAAAACTTAAAATCTCAATCAGTTTGACATTCTAAACTCATGCATAGGCCAAATGGAAACCGTAATCTTGTCAGGATGTGCATTACCAATACACCCTTATCGATTGTCCATAGCAATGAAACAAGAATTACATTCAGCTTGACCAAGTTTATATTACCTGAAATCCGAGCTGCTCTGAAGTCGTAGATGACTCAACAGCTGCTTCCCAGGCAACACGTCGGCTCCTCTTAGCGGGGTCTGAATTCTCAGGATACAGTATTCCTGGAATGTTCATACTTCCACCTGCATAGTGTATAGTGCATGGAAAATGAAACAAGTAAATGGAAGTGAGCGGAACAAAGGAATAGTTAAACACAGAAGAAAAACAAACGTGAAACCAAGAACAAAAGAGAAAATATAAACCTTGTTTAGCAGCCTTCGAGACCAAAGAGCGAGGTAAAACCTTCCAGTTGAATAGTTGCCGTGAAATTCGGCCGCCTCTCCACCAACACATTGCCAGTGCACCATTTTTCTTTGCAGTAGGATTAACACCCGACTCCAGCAATGTCATGCGCCTTTTAGCAGTCTTTGATATGATAATATGTCTAGAGGAGCCCATTTCTACGGAAGAATCGACATGGTTTAGCCACTGAGGTGAAACGACACGATGATGCAAATTTGCCTCTAACTGCATAGATAATTCACAAAAATAAATTCATTAGGAGATTTATCAATAATGCTCTACACAACAATCAAGTGCTCAAAAAATCCTACATAAAAAGACTTCTGAAGACAGTTAAGCCTTAATCAAATGGAGAAGAAGCAAAACATTCAATATCCCTAGCCATACTAAATTTTTTACCACAAATTGATTAGGACAAGCTTTCAAGTAGGAAGATAACAAATCGAAGCTCCGTAGCAGGAGACTATAATGAAGAAGATTTGACTTTCGCCAAAAAAAAATGATTCAACTTTAAAACATTGCCATTGCAAAATGAAATCTTGAGAAAAACTTACTTCAACTATTAAATGTCTCAAGCTTGATATACTTGATGCGTTCAGAATATGTTCACGCCAAATTCTCGAGTGCTGTGGATTCAACCATGGACCAACCAAAAGACCTTGCAATCGACTTTCCATGGATAACATCTGGCAAATGATAGCCATAAGATGACTTTTCTCATCAATGGGTTGACTGTTAGCAACTTCAGTTTCCGAAGGACTCCGTAAAGCCCCGAGACTCATGTTAAACAAACAATCTGTCTCAGTCCCGGCATCCTCAGATTTGCAAGAATGACACCATCCACATTTTTCTTTCCACGCATCTAGGTAGAGGCCTTGGATGTTTCGCCATTGAAATTTAGTGGTTTTCATCAATATAGTCTTCACCTGGGTAGAAGTTATCTCTTCATCAGATCGCATATCACTGGTACGGCTAACTGACTTACGCGCCAGCTCTTCAGAAATTGCTGTAGTCATCTGAGCAAATATGTACTGGTTCCGGTAGCCTGTTTCGCTCTGCACATTCTGTCTAATTCCTTTCCTTGTGTTCATTCTAGCCAAATCATGGGAAGATCCATGGATATTCAGATTTGGCTCCTTCATGACATCCAAACCATTTTGTACAGTTTCAGCAGAGCCTTCGGAACTCAAATTATGGATATCTAGTCCAGTAGCTGAATCTGATATCTTCCGACGAGTCCTACGAAAATGATTATGTGGACCTCCATTGCTAGATGCTTCGTCTAGCCTTTTTCTAACTCCAGATGTTGGCTGTTTTTCTGGAGCTGGTAAAGAAGCCTTGAACCCATCGATAGAAGAAACCATTCCTTTGGCTGATTTATCCAAGCAAACGGACATTTGTGAATTCACACCGCTGATTGTCCTTTTCAGCCCAGCAGGGATATTCCAGTGCTTTTTAATTGCATTTATTACGTCAAGATAGAAACGACCGCATGACTTGAGCTGCTCCAATACAAGGATCACATCATTCACATGGTAGTAGTTCACTGAGCCTGAGCCGTCTGTATCTATCCTGCAAATTCATAGTGAACAACATCAGCCAGCCTGTGAAGAGATATTGCAGTTCCTACAATCAGCATATGAAAGAAGTTCCTAGAAGTAGATGATAAGAAACATTACATATCTTCACACATAGAGAGTAAAAAATGCAATTCAAAACTAAGGGTAAGAAATTGCAGCTAAATAACAAGCAAAAGAGGCGATTCAAATGTCCAAACATGCAATTCAACTTGCTGGAAAATTTACAGGATCGACAGTTTTGTCATGTTATATGCATATTCTAGTTAATCCTACGTGGTTCAGTTAATGCTCCAGCTAGCTAAAATTGGGGTTGTTTTTAAGCTAAAACCTTCACTTACGAGCTATGGCATATAATCAACATGTATCTACAGTGCTCGCCAGACATCATCAGGAAGTTGTACCACTGAGGTAAGACAGCAAAAATATCTACTATCATTACAGGTATATTTATTTACTAACCAAAAAAATTCTAGTGGTGACTCTACTAAATTGATTCCACTGAGATCATGCACTAACCCTTCTGAGAACAAGAGAATCAAAAGAAAGAATCTTACACCAGTAAGTAGCCACAACTGCTGTAGTATCTTCGGCCATGGGGATCAATCTCTATAAACTCTGCTCCTCGAATTTGCTTTTCAGGCTTTAATCCTGGTACAAGCCGATCAAATGCACATTCAGGACAGTACCAGTCACCCTCAGGCAAAAGGTCACTGGCAACACCGACACACTTAGAATGATAGGCAGCCGGACAACCATCACAGCAAAGTAAGTTCCCATCAATTTTACAAAGACAACAGTAGTCACTGTTCCGGTCAAACGAGAGATCAATGACCTCATCATTTAAAGAAATATCATCTGCCAGCTCCATCATAGTTCGCTTTCTGCGTCTCACTTCTGAATTTGTCTTCCTGTCAGTTTCTATTTCAGACTCAGCTGCAAAAGATCTTTTATCAAGCTCTGATTTTATAACTTCAGCATCTGTCATATCATCACACAAACGGCTAAGTATCTCAATTTTCAGATTCATCGGCTGTCTGAAATACTCGTTTCTCAAATATTTAAATCGAGTTAGATCCACTCCGGGGTCGTCCTTAGACCCATAAAATAGCAGGTATTCGACCACAAAAAGGGGATAATTAACCACATCCAACGTATCCCAATCAAGACTCCTGCATTTAACACACGACCAGAAGATGAGAACCAAAACCAGAGAAGCTTATGTCCATTAAAAGAGTAGTAATAATTAAGTAACCATTACTCAAGACAGAAAATAATAAGCATACCTCAGGCAAGCGGACGCAGACCGGTCACCTTCATCACCGAGTTGTTTCAAACGTTTTTTCAATAGTTGCAAGACCGAAACATGGATGCTATCAAGCAACATACTAGGAGACATGCACCTCAGCGCTTTTACAAAATCCTTCAACTCAAAGGGACTCAAAAACAGCAAAGTACTGAAGGACCTCAGGCAAGAGTAAGCAGTGAAGACCTTAACCACGGGAAGACCATCTAAATTCAAAACATGCGAGGATGGAGGTAACTCTGGCTTTGGCGGAAGCACAGAAATATCCTCAGGCTTTTCATCAACGATCCAAGTTTTCTCGTCTGTCAGACTACTAACTGACGGAGAAGGGGACACTTCATCAGCAGCTAAAGAAGCTGCAACAGTGAATCGAGCTGACATTCTCCGAGCGCTTCTTCTCAACCGAGGTTCACTCGTGAACTCTGGCTTCTCCGAGCCTTTTCTTCTTTTCCTCCTACCCCTTGTATATCCATCCGACATTTCCCTATCAGAGAGAGACTTATCAACAGTCTTACCATCATTCTCCCGCTCAGCTACATTAGAATTAGGAGTGTTGATCTCCTGCAGAGAAACACCGTTCTGCTTCCCTATCTCCTCCAAAAGCTGAACGCTGGACACTTCAGCAACGTGAACTTCTTTACATTCTCCACTCTCAAGATTATCCTTCTGCATGTTGGTTTCTTGAACCTCCAGGTTCAAATCAAACCCTCCCTCCTCCCTCTTGTGCGCATTGTCCAAATCACAGCTCGCATCCATGTTCAGATCAATAAAACCCCTCCTCTTATCACTAAACTCCTCCTCGTAATCGATACTCACATCAACCAACCCTAAACCCTCATTCAAATTCAAATCCAACCCCGTAGTGACATCAAACCCATTACTATTCAAATCAACACCTCCTAGGGTTTCCACAAAACCACAATTCAAATCGACGACACCCCCTCGAGGCTGCTGGGATTCACCTCCTTCTCCCGTCGTCGTCACGAGAGCAGCGACCTCAGCTGGTTCAGAGATCTCCGTGACGCCATTCTCGTAAACGATCTCGAAGAATCCAGACGAATCGTCGCGAGATCGAACCGTCCCGGAGCAAAGCCCGACCCCTTGGATCTCTTTCCTAACGACTTTCCCCACCAACTCCATTTGATTGATGTAGGTGAGGGCTTTTGCTTTAGCGAATCTATGAACCAACGAAGCGAAGCAAACTCATTGGGCTAAAAGTCTGAAAGGGGATGGGCGATAAAGAGGAGAACGCTTATAACGTGCAGGAGAGAGAGAGAGAGAAAGGAAGGGACGGAGATTCTCTCTCTTCTTTATTTTCTCTCTCTTCGGGTAAGAAAAAGAAGGGAAGTAGAGAGAGAAACTCATTACAGAGTAACGCTTGCTTATTAACCAATTCTCTTGGTCAAAGTCTGTGATTTGTTTTTATTTTTTACCTTTCATTAATATTATTTCTCATAATTGTTTTTTTTACTATATTTTATATGGGGCAAATTTCATGAATATATTTTTAGTTTTTTTATCACAAAATAACATCCCAAATTCTTTTTTTCCAAAATAATATTTATTAATTAATAAAGAAATTGAATTACTTAATGTATTTAAACTTTTATTCTAGTTCCACCTATAAATACAAAACCTCATTAAATCTTAAATATAATTTTATAAATATATTTATTAACTGTTTTAATGAATATTTAGGGAAATTTTAATTTTGTAAACCCAACCTCATTCTTAAATACTAGATTCTAACCAATAACCATTACACTATAAATTCAAATGTTAAAGTACTTTTAAAAAGTGGTGTCCAATTATTTTATTTTAAATAATTTCTCAAAATTAATTATTCACAAATCTTAAATTTCACCAAAAATTGAATATTTATTTGGCAAAAAGAATTGCGTTTGGATTTTGGTGTTTCCATATTACGGTCAGTAAAAAAAAGTTTGTAGATGCTTAAACAAACAATCTAAAACCTGAAACAACAATTTAAACCGGGCGGTTAAAAAAAATAACCTGCTACTAATAATAAATTAACAGCTCTCCCACTATAATGTGAACAACTCCGCCAAAGCTGACCGTCTCCTCTTTCTCCGTCTTTCTCTCCCTCAAAGCTACCGGTCTTCGCCGGCTAGATCTCGCTTTTCACCTCCGGTACGTTCCTCGGTGTTAACTTTTTTCTCTTCCGTATCGTTATCCGCGAGACGGGTCGTCCTTAAGTTTCCGACTTTGTATCATTCGGCTGAGAAAATTATTTAAATGTTATGACTTTGATGCTACAGTCCTTTTTTTAATTAGAATCTGACGCGTCATTATTGAATGTTCGTCTCTCATATGATCTATCAAACTTGATTCTTACAACTCCTTGAAATTTTCATTTTTTTTATTCTTTCTAATTTTTCATCAGATGGCAGAAGGAATGAGAGGAGCAAGAGGTCCCAGATCATCCTCATCTGCTAACTCTGCTCCTGTGATACTTGACATTGAAGATTTCAAGGTAAAGGCTTCACCTTTTGCTTTATGTGTTGAATCATTAAAGGATTCTGATTTGTTTTGGTCACTCTCTTGTTAGGGAGACTTTTCATTTGATGCGTTATTTGGGAACCTGGTGAACGATCTCTTGCCTTCTTTCCTGGAAGAAGAAGCTGAATCAGGTGATGGACACGGCAACATTGATGGTTTGGGTAATGGGCATTTACGTGGTGGGCAGTCTGATGCGTCCAGGTTCTCTCAGATGTCTTCTGCTCCTTTTTTCCCTGAAGTAGATGGTCTCTTGTCTCTGTTTAAAGATGCTTGCAAGGAGTTGATTGATCTTCGGAAGCAGGTGAGTGTGTGTGTGTATTGGTTTCTTTCTTTCCATCCTTTCTGAAAATTTAAGGCTTTTGTTTAACGTATTTTTGGTAAGGTTGATGGAAGGCTCGACACGCTAAAGAAGGAGGTTTCGACACAAGATGGCAAGCACCGGAAGACACTCACTGAGGTTTGTTAGACAAAATGCTTCTTATTTTTCATTAGGTTTCTTCAATTGGATTAAAAGGATTCTCCTTTTTAGATAGAGAAAGGTGTGGATGGTTTGTTTGAGAGCTTTGCAAGGCTGGACGGTCGTATTTCTAGTGTTGGACAGACCGCTGCAAAGATAGGAGACCATTTGCAGGTAAAGTTAGTCCCGGCTATAACGAACTATTTGGTAGATCTAAATCCAGTATTGACGCATGCTTCCTCTCTCAGAGTGCAGATGCTCAGCGGGAAACTGCTAGCCAGACGATAGAGCTTATAAAGGTAAGACCGCATCTATGTTGAAAGGCTGATTAATTAGTTAGATGGATGCTTAAAGTTAATCCTTGTTCAACAAATGCAGTACCTGATGGAGTTCAACGGTAGTCCAGGGGATCTTATGGAGCTTTCCGCTCTGTTTTCTGATGATAGCCGTGTAGCTGAGGCTGCTTCTATCGCTCAGAAATTACGTATGATGTGATTACTTTATTCTATTTATGAAAGTTTACAGTTAAACTGGGTTGTAATTTATTTTTGATGGTCGCCTTGTTGATATCAGGATCCTTTGCTGAGGAAGACATTGGAAGGCAAGGTGCTGCAGGAAATGCAACCCCTGGCCGAGGACTGGAAGTTGCAGTTGCTAATCTTCAGGATTACTGTAATGGTAAACTGTTTGTTTACACTGTGTTTTTTTTTTTTTTTTGAGTATTCACCATGAGTGAAGAGGATAAGTGTATTCTAGAATTCAACCTTTGTGACATTTTTTATTACAATGTTGTAGAATTGGAGAACAGGCTTTTATCTCGTTTTGATGCTGCATCACAGCGGAGAGATTTGTCCACCATGTCAGAATGTGCTAAGATCTTGTCACAGGTTAATTACTTTACACTGAAGCATGTAACTTTTTAGTTCTACTGTTGTATATGCTTCTTGATATTCAGTTTTCTTCTTCTTGATTTTCAGTTTAACAGGGGCACAAGTGCCATGCAGCATTATGTGGCAACGCGTCCAATGTTTATTGATGTGGAAGTCATGAATTCAGACATTAGGTTGGTGCTTGGTGACGACGGTTCTCTGCCTAGTCCTAGCAATGTTGCCCGTGGACTTTCTTCGTTATACAAGCAAATTACAGGTCTGAAGGATTGCCATGTGATATAGATGCAATACTTGAAACATGCTTCTATGCTATTCATATCTCATGTTACTTCTCACTTGCAGACACTGTACGCAAAGAAGCAGCGACCATTACAGCTGTTTTCCCAGCTCCAAATGAAGTTATGGCGATCTTAGTTCAGGTAAATGGGAACCGATAAATTGTACAGCTGTAGTGTGACCCCGGCATATGAATAAGCTAATACCAACTCCTCTTTTATTTTACGCAGAGAGTTCTCGAGCAGCGTGTCACAGGTATTCTTGACAAAATCTTGGTGAAGCCCTCTCTTCAGAGTCCACCACCTGTGCAAGAAGGCGGACTATTACTAGTGTGTAGATACCTCCTTATCTTTCTTTATTCTTGTCTTTCTGGTTAGTATAAATGGGATAAGAAAGTTACCTTTTGTTTTTTTGTCTTTTAGTACCTTAGAATGTTTGCGGTTGCATATGAGAGAACCCAAGAACTAGCTAAAGACCTCCGAGCTGTTGGATGCGGTGACCTGGATGTTGAAGATTTGACAGAGTCCTTGTTTTCCTCGCACAAGGATGAATACCCTGAGCATGAGCAAGCCTCCTTAAAACAACTGTATCAAGCAAAGGTTTGATAATACTTTTTCATCTCCTCATTGAAGTCAGTTTTTATTATTAGTGTGGAGTGCTTAGATATGTGTGTTTCTCTACAGATGGAAGAATTACGTGCTGAGAGTCAGCAAGGCTCGGAATCATCTGGGACAATAGGACGCTCTAAGGGTGCTTCAATATCATCTTCTCAGCAGCAGATAGCAGTCACTGTTGTGACGGAGTTTGTTCGATGGAGTGAAGAAGCAATATCCAGATGCACACTGTTGTCATCTCAGGTTACTGAAGTTAACAATCTATGAGAATAATTAGGATATTGACAAACAAATAATTTTAAAATATTGATTTTGGCAAAATTATCCGACTATGGCATCTGGGATTTGTATATGTGATCAATATAATTTTTTTCTTTGTGCAGCCAGCGACACTTGCAGCCAATGTTAAATCCATATTTACTTGCCTGCTAGATCAGGTATGCTTTACAATAAGATTCTAGAATCACTCATAATCCATTGTGCTACTTAGGGTGCTAATGCATGATGAGTTCTTGCAGGTGAGCGTGTACATAACTGAGGGACTTGAACGTGCAAGGGATAGCCTGTCTGAAGCTGCAGGACTGAGGGAGAGATTTGTTTTGGGCACACTTAGCAGAAGAGTGGCTGCGGCAGCTGCTTCCGCTGTAATTACTTCACGTTACTCTTTTCCACTATTTGAAAGTCTTCATTTATTCCAGTTGTTAGGAAGAGCTAATTACTAATTCCTTTGATTGTTTCTCAGGCAGAAGCAGCAGCTGCTGCTGGTGAAAGTAGCTTTAAAGCCTTCATGGTTGCTGTCCAACGTTGTGGTAGCAGTGTTGCTATAGTTCAGCAGGCATGGTTTCTATTTATCAGTTTGTTTCAATTATTTAATACAAGAAGGCTTCAGCTATTCAACCATTGAAATACTATTGAAATTCTATATTTTGTCCCCTATTCTAATCTTATAATTTTATGGTTTCCAGTATTTTGCAAATTCTATTTCTCGGCTTCTCCTACCAGTGGATGGTGCACATGCTGCATCATGTGAAGAAATGTCAACTGCTCTGTCCAAAGCAGAGGTTGCTGCTTACAAGGGACTCCAACAGTGCATTGAAACTGTGATATCTGAGGTTAGTTGTTGTTGTTTTTTTTGTGTAATCTACAAGCAGAGATCCTTGAGGATCAGTGCTGAGTGAATAGGTCAAGAATCATGCTTAAACTTGTCTTTCTATTAGGTTGAAAGACTGCTTTCAGCTGAGCAGCTGGCTACGGATTATAGATCACCTGATGATGGATTTTCTCCTGATCACCGCCCAACAAATGCCTGCATAAGGTTGGTCGATCTCAAACTCTACGTTCCTCTAGTGGTCATGGAGTCTTTCACTTTTCTCCTGTGTGAAAAGCCAGAAGTGTGCTTGTTACTAGTGTAATTTGTAGTTTAAGAAACCATTTTATATGACATGTATTGGTCATCTCTCAACACTGTACTCTTTTTAATATCATTTCCAGTGAACATGTTACTTTGGTATCTAACTCCACTCTTTTTCGTAGAGTCGTGGCTTATCTCTCCCGGGTACTTGAGTCAGCCTTCACTGCATTGGAAGGTCTTAATAAGCAAGCCTTCCTGACCGAACTGGTATGATTTGTATCACCAAAAATCTCGTTGCTGCTTCAAAAGTGTACTCTGCATCATATGATTGATGACTTTATTATAAGAAGGGTGAGGATTTGCAGTGAATTTTCTTTGTTATTTCCAGGGAAACAGGCTAGACAAACTACTACTAACTCACTGGCAGAAGTTCACTTTTAATCCCAGGTATAATTCAATCTCAGTATTTGAAGTAGTCGCACCTCTTGGTATATAGATTAAACTCTTAACTAACAGATCCATTCCATTGGAAGTGGAAACAATCAATGGACTGTGTGAATAAACCTTGTTTCTGTTTTGTGGTATGAATAAAGTGGAGGACTGCGGCTGAAGCGTGACATAAACGAGTATGGAGATTTTGTTAAGAGATTCAGTGTTCCATCTGTGGAGGAGAAATTTGAGCTTCTGGGAATGTAATAACATTCTTGAGCCAAGCCCTAGTTATGCTATTAGTTCTTCTATTTTTAATAGTTAATGTAAACAACTTGTGATACTTGTGTGAGTGTAGAATGGCGAATGTATTCATCGTTGCTCCAGAAAGTCTGGCGACTTTGTTCGAGGGTAGTCCAAGCATCCGCAAAGACGCACAAAGGTAAGAGAGAGGAAAAACATTAATATAAAAATTTTAACGTGAGAGTAGACTAGTAGAGTAGAGAGAAAGGAATGTTTGTTGATGGAATTGTTATATGTGTTTGACAGGTTTATACAACTGCGGGAAGACTATAAGAGTGCGAAGCTGGCAACAAGACTCAGCTCGCTGTGGCCAAGCTTGAGCTGATGATACCAATGTTTAAAGAGACACTACTTGAACCAGTCCTCTACTGCCAGAGATATTTTTATGTATATTAACTTGAATAATAATCATATGCCCTCTCTTAATTCTGAATCCTTATTTTGTACGAGTGCAGCAAACACTTTGAACCAGTCACACTCCTTTGTTAGTTGATTCTTATAACCAGTTAACAGATTTGAAGTACTTTGTTTTACACTTTGAACCAGTTTAATTCTTGTTAATGTATGATTTGCTTTCCCTTCATTATATCTCTTTATGTATTTTGCAAATACCCTTTCAACTAGACAATGCTCTTGTTTTGAGCAACTTTTAAATCTTTTCTGACTAATTTCTTACATTTTGGTTATTTCAATTCCAAATAAATGTTTTTTTAATATTACAACATGGATTTTGTTGAAATGTAGAAATATATAAATAAATCATTTTTTGTCGTATATAAATAAATTATTTAGTCCACGATTTATGGACTCTTTAAGTTCAACCTCATATAAAATACCTAATAAATTAATTAAATAAATAAAAACCGCCTAGCCGCTAGGTTTTTTTTTTTTAAACACCGCTCGATATCTGGTGGAGAAGCGGTGGTCTTCATCTGCGGCGGTTCCCGATTCCTCTGCTCTTTGCTCTCCTTCAGGTCTCTCGAATCATTCTCATTTCACTTTCCTCTCTTTCTATCTATCTATCTCTTCGAACTATAGACTCTTCTTCTTCGTCAGATTACTGGATTAGTTTTTTTTTTCTTTTTTATCGTCTGCTTGCGTAATCATCAGCTATAGACTCTGAAATCAGATTTAAAAAAGGAATAATTTTTCTTCTTATCATATTCTCAGAGATTCTGGGGGATCCATTTTTCTTCTTCTTCTTGCCATGAGTTCCTCGATCCAGATCGTTGTTGAGACGCAAGTGGAAGCTTGTTTGTCTCTTAAAGATCAGGTTTTGTTTTAGCCCTCTGATTGATTCATTTATCTGCGTTGACTCGGTCAATCTGTGTGTTTTTGCTGTCTGAATTGATGATGATCTAATATCTGCTCTTAGAATTGATAGGTTCGTGAGTTTGGGTTCTGATATCTTCACCTCCTTATTCGTTTTGTGCTTAATGTACGTGGGTTGTTTTAAATTTCGGATCTTTGTTTGGATTTGCAGTTCTGTAACTTGTGTCCGAATTTGGTTTTATTTGTGTCCGAACTTGGTTTCTTTTCCGTTCCTTATTACAATCTTTTGACCTCCTTATTCGTTTTGTGCTTAATGTACATGGGTTAGTTTAAATTTCGGATCTTTTGTCGGATCTTTTGCCTGATGTTGAATCTGTGACTTGTGTCCGAATTTGGTTTCTTTTTTTCATTTCTTATTACAATCCTAGGCAACTCCTGCCGTTTGACTTGACTCTCCCTCTCTCTCTCCTTTTTATTCGTTAACGAGGTTGATTGAAGATGTAGTTTTCTGTGTGTGTTAGGATGAAAAGAAGATTGAAGTAGTGAGCAACGAGCTGAGTTTCGGGAACCATGGTGGATG
Organism: Raphanus raphanistrum subsp. raphanistrum; assembly: GCA_019706035.1. NCBI lineage: Eukaryota > Viridiplantae > Streptophyta > Magnoliopsida > Brassicales > Brassicaceae > Raphanus > Raphanus raphanistrum. The sequence goes on along the minus strand of CM033982.1, from coordinate 2,263,918 downwards.
CTGTGCAATATGTTTGGATACAATACCTCTCCAAGAAACTGCTATGGTCAAAGGCTGTGAACATGCTTACTGGTAATGTCTCATTAGTCATTGCTTCTATGTTACATTCTCTTTTCATTTTTAAGAGATCTGATTCATTTTTTTTTTGTATTCATGTATAGTGTGACGTGCATACTCCGTTGGGCAAGTTACAAAGAGAAACCTACCTGCCCACAATGTAAGCATCCATTTGATTTTCTCAATCTCCACCGCGCTCTTGATGGAAGGTACCAAAAAATTTTCAATCTTTATCTACATTTTGCACCATTGTCTAGCGTTACTGTACACTGCTTTGTCCTTTCTAACCAGCTATGCTTCACTGCAGCGTTGAAGATTTCATGTTCGAGGAGAGCGTCTGCCTCCTCCTAAGAGCATCGTGGTTTCTTCCACTAGAAGCAGTGGAACGAGTATCATACAACGGCAACGACAACTTACGATTTCGACATTCCACCAGAGTACGAAGAGGAAGACGAAGATGACCTTGACGAGTTTTATCTGCACGGTTCGAATCTTCGTTTAGGGAACAGGAGGTGGGGAGACAATGGATTCGTCAGGTCAGGCCGCCAAGAAGCGAGGCCGGCCCAGGCCCAACATAAGCACCACCGAGGTGGCCAAGCCTCTGGTTCTGAATCAGGCTCTTCTTCTTCCTCCTTGCGTGTGGCAAAGGAGAAGACTAACAACAGTCCTGCAACGGGTAGGCGTGCCAAGAGGGCGATGAAGCGTGAGGCTGCAAACAAAGCTGCAGAAGTAGTTGCTGCTGCAAAGCATGAAGCTCTTTTGGTTAGGTTGGGAAGGAAGTGACTGATTCGTTGTGTATTTCGGTAATTAAATCAAAGCCACAACCCCTAAATCCACTGACTTTCATGCTTAAGAATCTGTACAGCAAGTAATATCTAATAATGGTCGAACGACAAAACTTTTTGTCATTGTGAGAGTTTATTGTAGTATTGGTTTATGATGTGAAAATTGATCATATGGAATGAGGACTGAGTAGTAATGGTAAAGATGGTAATAAAGTAACAAATTCAAAGTGATGAAGATTTTCGCAATATTTTAAACAGAATGTAATATTGTTATACAATATATGTTTAATACATTTATATTTTAGGTATATATATGTACATTGTATATATATACCCATGATGTTGATGTTTTGCAGTATTTGGCATACTAGCCATCATCCACATATAATTTCTAACAAATCTGTAGTTAACTAGGTTCTGATATTATCTATTTGTTATTTAAAATCAAAATGAAGGTCAGATTATAAACTTAATATATGCATATATGTCTTACATACATGCATCCATGGTTTTTTTATAATGAAAACTATCTAATTACAATTTTTTTAATGAAAAATTTCTTATTTAAACAAATTAAATAATTACGTACTGTCTACCCATTTCTTATTGACATGCATCCAAATTACGTTTTCCAAATATATTATCAAACCAAGAAAGAATTAACTTTTTCTTTTGAAAAAAAAATTGATTACTGTGAGATATTTACATTTTTTATAGTTTGGAGTATGAATGCTTATAAAGTAACATAAAGAGATAATGACCCAAGTAGTGAGTTGTCGTCACGAGACTACGTTTTCTCATTGTTAGGGTTAGTGAGTAAAATGAGTAAAATGACTAAGCACCCCTTGTTTTCAACCTTTGTGTCCTAAAGCTGCAGCCGTTTTACGTTTTATTCTTTTGATGATTTCGAGGTTTTCTCTCCTTAATCTCCTAAGATCTTCAAAATCCTGAACTTTTTACACATCTCGATTCTCGAGTAATTAGACCGAACATGGTCAACTCGCCAAGCATGTGGTCCAAGCTTCCTTCAGATCTCATGCAGTTGGTTTTTGAACGTCTTGGTTTTGCGGATTTTCAAAGGGCTAAATCTGTTTGTTCATCGTGGCGCCATGCATCCAAACGATCTTCACCAAACAATCAAACCCCTTGGTTGATTCTGTTTCCAGAAAAAGGTAAAGATCACTGTCTCTTGTTTGATCCCGAGGAAAAAGAAGACAAGTTGTATAAAATTCAAAACCTAGGTGTCGACTTTGCAAATAGTAATTGTTTGGCTACTTATGGAAGTTGGCTCTTGATGCAAGACCATCATCGATACGATATATTATACATTTTGAATATATTCACATTGTGAGAAGATTGATTTACCGTCCATGAAGTGTCAACTTAGCATTGTAGAGACTGAAGATGATATGTTTCTTGTAAAATTGGATAACAACAGAGACGTTTTATTCTGGTTCGACGATAAAACCAAAGATTATGTGGTTATATGGATAATCCAAGCCCAGTTTTTGGTTTATTTCAGAAAAAGTGATAAATTCTGGAAACGAATTGAGCTTTTCAACTTTAGTTTTGACATGGTATACAAAGATCATAAACTTTACTTGTATACTAGTTCTCGTGATGTCCAAGTGTTGGATTTTTCTCAAGATATTCCGCGACAAGTATCTGAGACGCAAGTTAACTATGATTATTCGAGAAAGCCAGAGGATCTTTTGTACTACGATGCTCCTCTTCATGCATGGAAGAAGATCAAGACTGAAAATCTTGTAGTCAGAGTGACTGGTGAAGTTCTGAGGGTTAAGAGCATAGTTTTCTGCAATTCTGATGTTTTGGTCTTCCGCGTCTACAAGATGGATTCATCAAATAGAGAGTGGGAGAAACTTGATTCTTTGGGAGAGGATGAAGCAATTCTTTTGGATCTTGGTATCACCTGTTAGGCTTGCCAACACCATCCAAGGAGTCAATGGAAATTCAATATATTTCAGCGGCAATCATAATGACTATTGTGATTCTGATTTTGGTCGTTTTTGGAGTGAAAAAGATTTACTTATCTTCAATCTTGGCACGCAAGAAATTGAAAGACCACATCCAAGTATCTTTTCGTCCATTCAATTATCTAATGCTCGATGGTTTGTCCCAAATTTCAAACAAATCTGATTTGTCTCAACCATGTTCACCTGTGAGAAGATCGATCTGTTATCTCTATATTCAGCTCTCTGTTTCGTTTTTTAAGGTGATTAAAAATGAGTCTTGGATTACTATATGGGTTGTTGTAGTCTCAACTCTAACGTAATTATCTTGCTGCTATAATTTTTTCATAAACATCATCTTGGATTTGGTTTGTGCTATGTGCAACGTCTTAGTTATCAAATCTTTAGTTTATGGTTGGTAAACTACAATTATGATTTATTTAGATTGCTTTATGTGTTGAATGTGTCTGTGTGTAAACGCCATCAGCATTTTGGCGATGAAATTTATGCACTTTGAGATAAACGAGCTTTCTTAGTTGAAACCTGTGACGAATGCATGCTCTGTTTAAGGACATGGTCTTAAAAATCTTTTTTTCTTTCTTAAGTGTGTTTTGATGTCCGAAACACAACACCCTCCTGTTTGGACACAATTATCAAACCGAAAACAGTACCCCAAACCTGGTCCTGAATGAAATCACTAGTTCTCCAAATTGAAACTCTAAACACAACATCCTAAGCCAAAACAATACCCTCAACCGAGAATCCCCCATCATGTAGCTTCATCCAGTTCCCACGCACCACATGACGCATAGATATGCATGATAGAGAATAAGAGTGTTAAACACTTAAAATCAATGGGATTCTTACGCTAGAACGAAGAACAACTGATTTTTAAAAGAAAAAAATTGTTAAGAAAATCGATTGTACTCAGATATGGAAATATATTAGATTTGCATATATCTTCAAAATGTTTCCTAACTATACTTTCCATATTTTAAGATATTTGGTTGATTATCTCCAGATTAAAAATTCTACTCAGAAATAAGACAAGAGATCGAACTCAAAATTTGTAGATTGCATATTCCTACCATTTTATACTGATAGTTTAAGAATAAAATATGCATTCAATAAACTAAAAGCTCTGAAATATATAGATTAATTATTCTGATATAAATAGATTATCTAACAAAATGTGGAATTCAATTTTCTTAATGTCATTTTCGAAGAATCTAAAATCTATTATCCATAGAACAAAATTTAACATTTTTATTTAACAAGTTTTAGTTTCCGACAAAATAATTTACATTAACATGAGCATTTTTATAATTTTTCATAATTTTTTGATTTGTAATACAATTTGTTTCATTAACTTTGATAAGTAGAAAGGAAAAAGAGACAAAATTAGTCAAATAAATAAAGACAAAAATATGATAAAATGATATTATCCTATAAGCACATCTTCACGTTCGTATATATACTTTTCATTTTCTAAATATATAACTTTAATATTATCATAAAAAGAAATATATTATTTTAATTTAGTGTTATATATTATATAATTCTATAATCTTATTGTTTAAGCTTCTTATTTGTCATTATTAATATATAGTGTTTTCTATATAGTGATTTTTTTTATACATTTCATAATCTTATTGACTGTTATTAATTATTAATATATTTTGAGTTCAATACATTTAATATAGTTTTAATTTTTTTTTACAATTTGCATCAATATATTTTAAATTTTATTTAGTTATAAAATAGATGAATATTTGTTTATGATAGTTTATATTTCCATTTTTTTAACAAAAATAATACTTTAACCTCAATCACTTTAGTATTTTGCGAGATTTTATAAGAAAACACATTGTTATTTTTAAATAATATAACTCTATTATTTTAGTAAATTGTATACATAGTAATACTTATCATATTATTTTAGTAAATTTCACCAATATATGATATTTTTATGCTATTTTATTAAGTTTTCTGATTTTTTATTATTAAATTAAATTTCAAAATATTATATTACTCTGGATTTTTAAAGCATATATCATTTTTAGCATATATCATTTTTATCTTTTATAAAATTTGAAATATTATCATTTTGAGTTTTTAATATTTATTATAAAAATTTAATACTTGGCCAAGAATTACACAATTGTTTTTTAGTTTGGAAGATTATATGATTTTGAAAATTTTGTTACTAAATTAATTCAGTATTTTATAAAAGTATATTTTAATTTTGGGTAAGATATTTTATATTTTTCTCAACAGTTTTTTGTTATAATTAAAATACACTTTAATTTGCAAGTAAAATTTTTTTGTCATTAATATGTTTAGTTAATTATAAAATTTTCTAGTAACATATTTGTAAAATAACACATGAACTAAAGATAGTTATATACTATTATATTTTGTATATAATTATTCATAGATAATATATTGCTGTAGATACTTTCATTTTTATATAAATATTACATAGTTTACGAATATAACCTTTTTTGAGGACGAACGATAATTTATATAAATAATTTTTTTTAAACAGTTAATCTACCAATTTATTATAGTTTTGTCATATTTAATTTATAATGAACATCTATTTTAGTATAGGCTATGATTATAAAATTTATAAAACATCATACAATTTTTTTTGTTTTTTATGATAAAATTTTAGTTATTATTAATTTATAATTAGATTACATCACTAATTACGAAACTATAATGCATTATTTTATAAAAAGTATTTAAAAGTTTTGGTAGGATTTTGTTAAAAAAAAGTTCCAACAGATTTTGTTATTAATCTATAACTAAAATAAATTTTATTATTTATATTTTTATTGATTATTAATATTTAATGTACATAATAAAATATGTTACATTAAGTAGATAAGAAAAATAGCAAAAAAAAGAGACAAGGAAATAAGAACAACAACTATAAAAACATTCTACCAACAGTATATAGAGAGAGAGTTCTCATCCCGTAAATAGGATTATTGTATATTTTTATGTACGTATAGTTATATATATATATATATATAATTATATAAACAATTTGTGGGTTTTGTCTGTGTGAATTTTTAACCAAGTATATTTTACTTCTATATTTGCAGTAATTAACTAATTAATAATACTTATTCATATTTCTTTGGTTTAATTTGTTTTGCATAATATTTATTTTGTGATATTTTATATTTTGAATTTATCTATTATTTTAATTTTATTATACTTGATGATTTTTTTTCTGTTTTCATATTTTATATAATACTTTTCTTTAATATTGTATTTTTACATTTGTTATATTAGCTTATCACTTGAAATTTCACGTGTACATTATATATATATATATATATATATATATATATATATATATATATATATTTCTGTTTTCATATTTTATCTAATACTTTTCTTTAATATTGTATTTTTACATTTGTTATATTAGCTTATCACTTGAAATTTCACGTCTATATATATATATATATATATATATATTTAAATTAACATAGATAAATAATAAACCATGAGTATTAGCGTGATGTATATAGTTGCTGGTATTCTTTTCTTTGTTTCACTCTACATGTAATATTTGATAAACGAATTTGTTGATTTGTTATGTTCCATATAATTTTAGATGATTTAATATGCTCAACTATTATTAATTTTAATAAATAATATAGTGGTTTAACTGGTAATTTGTCATTATCTTGAAAATAATTTAAAATTATAAAGATAATATCAAAATTAAATTTATATTGTATTTACAGAGAGAAAAGTAGAAATTAAATATGGAACAAGTTCTCTAAAGGGGTTCATAAGCAACGAAATGTCGAGATCAGTAGGTTACACATCAGGCAGCAACCGTTCATCGAGGCAACTGAAGCTCCAGTAGACGGATTTACGAAAGATCGTGGGATTGGCATATTTAAACTTCCAAGCCTATCCAAATCGTCCATTGTAGGAACTTTCCTCTACGGAGAACGATGATGAAGCAAGGGATAATTATAAAGAAAGTGTTCTCGATATGGTTTCGACGCTACAACGATTCTGGTGAAGAAAGTGTGGAAATAGTTTTTGGAGGTACATACATTCGAGCATTTCATACTGTTTTCAGAGCCGTGTTCAATGCCTTAAAGAAAAAAGTTAATGCATTCTCTCTATCATTTTTCACATGAAAATTTGTAGGAGTTCCGACATTTACTTTTTACTTTACTCAAATAGTTAAACAAGAGATTTTACTTCTGTATTTACCAACTAATAATAAATGTTTATATTTATTTGGTTAAATCTGTTTTAACTAATATTTATTTTATTAAATTTTATATTTTAATTTATTTATTATCATAATTTCATTATATTTTGCTGATTTTTTGCTGATTTTTTGCTGTTTTCATATTTTATCAATTTTTTTATTTTATATTGTATTTTCACATTTAATATAATAGTTTATCACTGATAATTTATATCTACATTGTATATATTTAAATTAACATAAAATGATGAAGATCAGAAAATGATTTTGAGTATCAGAAACATATGCAAAACATTTTTACCCCCAACCTGTGTTCTTCTTTCTCCTAATTTTGTATTTCTTTTTTTTTTTTAAATTATTAGATACTCCTACAACTCACAGTTGGAGAAACTCTAAGAACTATTTATAAACTAGTTATAAGACAGTAAACGTCATTTTGTTATAATATTAAAAGAAGAGATAAAAGAACTAATTACTTCCGTTAACAAAAAAAAAGAACTAATTACTTCTATCTATATGTTTCTGAATAACCATAATAATGGGAATAATTTGAAAATTAACTCCGTTGGATTAGCTTATTAGCTTTTTTTCTGTAGATGAATGTGATTTTGGACATTAGTGATGTCAAATCTATTCACTAATATTACATGGAATCTCTATTACATGTAGTGATGTAGTGCCATTTAAATTGTTTTTTTTTCCGTTAGAAAAATGGTTTAAACATGTCTCATCTTCTTGACTCTGCTTTTGAAGTTGTAGTGTCCATACTTGTTGGTACATAAGGGTAACTAATACATATTGGCCCAGTATTATTAAGTCATCCTAGCCCAATAACAGCCCAACAAGGACCCACAATGCAAAACTGTAGTTCCTTCCTTCAACGTTCCAAAGTCAAATCTCCTCACTGGAGAAGAAAACACATGAAGGCTGATACTAATTCGATGGACTCGCAACCTCCGGCGAACGAGTCCTCCCCGTCGACGACGATCGGAGACCTAGTTCCTTTCTACTCCAGCTACCTTTGGAACCGCGTCGCTTCCTTGATTCCAACTTCCAATCCCATTTCTCCCGGAAAATTCTCCAATCTCTATCGCCAAGCCTTCACCAAGAAACGACACGTCTCTTTGCCTCTCCCTCTACCACCGTCTGACTTCCCATGCTCGTCTGCGTAAGATTCATCTCTTCCTCTTCGATGATCGCTGCTCTGATGCTGGTGTTTCGTTTTTACTGATTATATTTAACCACTGTTCAAAAACAGTTAGGCGTTTATATATTTAGGATTAGTGACTAAGTTTAGGTCTGATTTGCTGAATAGGCGTGCCTAGACCCGCTTTTTAGAACAGTGTATTTGACTTTGTGAGCTCATACATTGTTGGTTATCTTCAGCAACATCTCGGCGGATACGTCTAGGATTTACATTGTGTTGGAGGAGATAATGGCTGACGTTCTCTCGAACTTGCATGATATCCAGAAGAGTTTGGAGTTTTGGCAATCTAGAGCTGAGGTGAAATCAATCAATCAACACAACATTCCATTACATGTCTTTCACTTGATTATAAAGTAAAACGGATCGTTTTGACTAACAGGGCTCTAATGCTCGGAAAGCTTACTTCATGGTTTTCGAGAGAGGACCTGTAGCTTTCGTTGACGAGAGTAGGAAGCTCGTCCGCAAAAGTCTCGGTGAGGATTCTGCTGTGCAGCATCTTTGTCAGACGTCTTCGTCTCATATGTCTGATAGGATGAGGGTTTTGATGGAGTTGAGATCTTCACTCGCTTCATTTCTTGCTCAGGTTTATCATTAAAAAAAAAAGTTCCGTTCCTTTTTAATTATGTGCTTGTTGTGACTCACTACTTACTATCAATGGTGTTCTTTTTTAGCTTTATGTTGAGTTGGATAAACGTGGTGATGATCTTTTGAGGAGTCCGGAGAAGTCACTGCCATCGTTGTTGGCTGTTATCGATCTATTGTTTTCGAACCTGGAGGGTTCTTTCAGCCATTTACACGCTGCACGTGAGGTAAACGCACTGATTTGTTATTGTAACAGTAACGACCATGATTATTCTTTTTTCTATATTTCTCTTACTCTGTGTTTATTTACTTTGCAGTCTGATTCTTCTTCTATTGATGGAAGTTACTCAATGCCTCTTGTGTTTGATCGACTGCCTGAGGTTAACGAAGAAGGATCACAATGGACCGATTGTGAACTTACAGATGCGATCAACCTGGTTCATAAGAATTTGGAGAAACTTAATTCATATTTATCGGTTATGGTAGGCATGGCTCTAGTTTATTTATGGTCTGCCAGCATTCTTGAAAACAGAAATCATCGTCTGAAATAAACTCTTAAGATTTTTCCTTTTTTTTGTTTCTTTTTTAATAGGTAGGCAAACATCGAAAGCCAAGAAGGATGACTCTATACTGGGTCCGATATACATGTGGTGCAGTGGGGCTTTCTGTCTTTTCTATATGGCTACTACGTCATAGTAGTTTGATGGGAAGTTCTGACATTGAGAACTGGATTCATGATGCAAAAGAAGCGACCGTGAGCTTCTTCAGTGATCATGTTGAGCAACCGGTTTGTTTTTATGCCTTCTCAAAATTAAAATGTCAACAACAGTAATTTTCATCCTGGTCCAAATGGCGTACTGCGCAAAGCTCTATTAAATGATTAGAAATAAAGTAAAAGAGTGATGATTAATTCAACTCTCCGTTTGGTTCTTATTCAAAATGGATGTGTGGCAAGTTAAGATGATCAGTTATTAGTCTGTTGGCATTTTGTTAGCTTGGGAATTTCTGAATTAGTCTCCTGATCTTGCAGCTGCTTGCCATTAGGGATGAGCTTTTTGATACTTTCCGGAAAAGACACAAGGGTGTCATGGAAGCTGAAGAAGTGCAGCTGACGCAAGACTCACTGCATAGGTTGATATTCATTTCCTTCTTGATGCTTTTTTTTTATCCTGGTTCTATTTGCTTGCTATTTTACATGTGCGTGCATAGTTCCCTTTTCATTATAGCAATCCACTTGTTACTTTTATATGGAGTTCACTGATCTAGTGATTCAAGTAACCACAACCAAGAAAAATATGCAGTCATTTCTTTAGTGCTTATTACTTTTGGCTGCACTCCTAATTTTCTACTTGCTATGTAGAATGCTAAGGAATTTCTGCGAGCAGGCTAAACCTGAAAAGGTATCAGATAATGCAACTGATCAGGAGATGCTGGAAGTTGTTATGCACCGGTACAACTCTGAACATTATTTTTTTAGCCAGCTAAAGGCACATTAAATTGCATTTGCAACGACTACATCCTGCATCCATTTAGGCAAAGAAATAATTGAGGCTTTACTCGTTCTGCATTCTAATCTTGGCTAATAAATAAATCATGGACGGTTTCTCATGACTTTGTATAATAGTAGTTACCCCAAGATAGAAGTTCAACCACATGAGATAAGTATAGATCTGAATTGTGCCTTCTAATTTCAGGTATGAAAAGGAACTTGTGCACCCTATTCACAACCTCTTTAGCGGAGAGCTTGCCCGTGGCATGCTAATCCAGGTAATTTAAAGTCTTGGCATGAAGCTGTAGATTACTGTTTGTTAGCTTCTGATCACATCAAAATTCTTTTGTCTTTCAGGTCCAGAAGCTTAAACTGGATATAGAAACGTAATTTCAGTAAATCAGTAGCTCTAAGTTAACTGTAATATAGATCTCTTAATCATTTTGTATATAACTGAATATTCTTCTCCTGCAGAGCCATGCTTGAACTAGAGCAGATACTTCGTGCGAATGAAATAAACTTTGCCATTCTAGCTGCATTACCTGCATTCTTTCTCACCCTTGGTATGCTCGCATTGCTTCGGACATGGGTTAAACAGGTTGTTATCTTTATATTATATGAGACTCATTGTGCACAGTCAATGATGCAGCTATTGTTATCTTTATCCCGTTTGATTTGACTGGTATGAATAGGATAACAAAGCTCAAGGACGTGGAAGAATTGCACGTATCCACAGGAGGCTACTTGTCGTTGAAATTGAAAAGAGAATTATGCAGTATCAGAGCTACATTGAACAAGGACGTGTAAGATGTCCACTATTTCATTTTTGATCATGATCATTTTAAGAACGGATATTGAACAATTCTTTTGAAAATTTTGATGCTGTTGCAGGATAAGGATGCAGAAACCGTATTTGGTTTGCTAATATACAGCCTTGAGCGTTTGTACCGGGTTGTTGAGACTCCTGCAAAAACAAGCGGCGAGTGGGATCTGTAAGTTTTCACGCTGATCCCAGTAAACGTTTAGCACAAAACAAAATAATCAGTCATAAAGAATCAAAATCATTTTCTGCTCGAAATGAATGATCTAAAACTCCAAAGCCAGTTGTCTTATGATACAAAACGCTTTACTCATGGTTTTATTTACCCTGCTTTTAGATTTTTGTGTGTTTGGTTATGTGTGCCTGAACTAAACTGATGTGTTTGTATTAAACAGAGTGAAACAAGATCTGATCGAGTTAGGAAGACCACAACAGCAAACATCGTACAAGCTAACTGTGACACAGCGTCTGGTAACCGTTTACGATTGCTTGCTCCCCTCTCTGAAGCTACAATAACCTATCACGGGTGCCTGATCTCCCTTTTGTGGAAACCAATTTTATTCAATTATTCCTCCACCAACTCTTGCTTGACTGCCTTTGTGGAATGCCTTCCTTCTTTTTTTTTTTAACTTGAGAAATGGTAAAACAAAGTTACAGTTAGAAGATTGTTATGAGCTCACCATCTCGTTTTCTCCTTTGTTGTAATTCAACATATCCAAACCTGTTTATATTCTTTGTATTTGATCTAAGAAGAGTACAATTGCTTTGTTTCTTATAGAATCTAAATCATAATCAGTTTAACATCTCTTATCAAGGTATAAAACTGCATGAACCTAAATAACTCATCCCTCACACAGCTCCGTGTGACTCACTTCAATGCCATTAGCTTCCTGTTTTTACTTTATAAGCTATGACAGGTCACAGCCTTGCATGAGAGATCATCATCAACGAGCCACAAGTTCAGCTCCGCAAGCTTTGTCTGAATGATACCGGAACCAACCTCAGGTGACCAATACACCACCGGTTTGTCATCTAAACCATCTCCCAACAACTGGTTTACGCCGCTGACATTAGTATTCTCTCCAATACTCATCGTCTCTACAGTCTTTACCATCTTGCCCTTTTGCTCCACTAGCTCTTTCACTAGACGAATAAAATTTAGACCATGTTTTAGGGATGGATTCTTCGTTGCAGAGGATACAATGCTAGGCACAAGCTCATTCTTCCATAGCTTTCGACTGACCGGTGAAGATAGAACAATCAGTACTCCAGAGCTTTCTCCTATATAGAAGTCGTATGCTGATCTGATGCCCTCAAGGAGTAGATCTTCATCCACCAAAAGCACATTACTTGAAAACACCCATGTGCTGTACCCTAGCTCCAAGCATTTCATAACAACATAAGCACTGCTCAGAGCCTCCTTGACTGAGTCGCTTTTGATAAACATATCCGCATCAATCACAGGATGTCCCCTTCTTGCGAGATCATAGAGCAACTCTGATCTAGGACCTATAAAAATGTGGTTCCGGGTATTAACCTTCTCCAAATGGCAGAGTAAGTTCCTGACAAACATCTCGTCTGCAGCAAATAGACTGACTAGAACTATGGCTCTATCTCTCTGCACAGAAGGAAGAATGTCCCCAAGTTCATTCAAGCTCCTCACAACTCTACCGGGAACAACTTCACTGAAACAGTAGTCGTACCACTTAAGGCTCCTCAAAGGTTGGAGTTTCAGAAAATCAGAACCGGCGAAGCTTTCGTTCAGTAACTGAGAGTCTGGTCCAACGGTTTCTCTATAGTTAACACCAGCATCCCTATGAGAGACGCTTAGAGCACTCTCGTTAGGAAAATTGGTGTAGATGTTGAAGTAGCCACGGGAGTGAACAAACTTTATGAACCAAGGTGTCCATATTCGTTCTTCTAACGTCCTGTACCATCTATCTGACACCTGAGCAAAGCATAGCAGATTAGAAAAGAAAAGACATGAAACTTGGAGTTTATGTTATAGCTAAGTGAAACCCATGAGGAAACACAAACAAGTATACAAGTTCAGAGTTTACCATGCCATCAAGGTAAGGCTTCTTGTCCTTTGATTTGTGCTCGTCGTACCATAGTCTGAACTCTTTCCATGGCTTTGGGAAGAGAAGCTGTCCCCAAGTTCCCACCAACTGGTACAAGTAAACATTCGTTTTGGGATCTACTTGTAGTTTATTTCCATCTACACCTGTAATTGACATTACATCAATATTTCAGATAGTTCTATGAACTGACAAACACTAACCATGAGCACATGAATCCCTACTTCCTGTCTCCACAACCTGAGCTAATGAATCACTTATCATTGATAAGTTATCAATAAGTGACTATTTCAGACATTTATAGGAAATCACAAATACTAGTGCACATGGAGCCGTACTGTCTCTACAGGAACGGATCTGGACACATCCTCATGAAACATTAGTCCAAAAATTTTGAAAGTTTTTTTTTTACATTTGTCATAGGCCCCCAAATTTATATATTTTTTTTTAAATTACTAAGGTTCTTAAGAAATTTTTATAGTCCATAAAATCTCAGATTCGACAATGTGTCTCTACAACCTGAGCTGCTGAATCACTACATCAATAAGTGACTATTTCAGACATTTCTAGGAACTAACAAACATTAACCATCAGCACATGAAACCTTACTTCCTGTCTCTGCAACGTGAGCTGCTGAATCACAGACAAGAAAATGGTACCTGGAACGAGCCGTGGTCTCTGAAGCGAAGCTCCATAGATATAAGGGTTGAAGTTAGAAGCATCATAGTAGTAGTCACGAATCACACGTTCAAGAAACCCGTAGTAAAGCGGAGAAACCTCAAGGTCATCTTCAACCACGAACGCAAACTCGTGATCTGAGCTCGGCCACCAGGCCTCCAGCCACTGACCCTGCAAGCCGGCGTTCCTGGTCCGATAGTGAACCAGTTTCTCCCCATATCTCCACTCGAACTTATCCACAAAGTCCAGGATCTCTTTCGTGCTCCTCAAGTTATCTTCCACCGATGTATCATTCGAGGCTAGTGAGAAATGATCTATATATACATGGAGCTGAACGCGTCCTGTATGGCCTGCGACACCGTACTCCGCAGCGGAGAGAGATCGGAGACAGCGGGAGAGAGAGTGGAGGCGGTTAAAGGTGAGGACTTTGATGAGGAAAGTGAAAGGTGGGACGTTGGTGTAGCTCTGTCGGAAAGTAGTGAGGGAGTGCCTGGTCTCGCAGACGAGGAAGAGGAGAGTGATGATGGACATGAAGAAGAAGAGGAGGAGAAGGAGATGAAGTACATTCTTCTTGTGCTGGGAGAGTACCATCATGATCGCCATGCATGGAATCAAACAGAGAGGTTAGGTTTCTTGTTTAATAACTTGTAAAATGAAATGTGGTTCAGGTCTTCTATATGTTGGGGGAAACTTGAAACAAATCATTTGAAGATATATGGATTTGATATTTAACTTTGTTTATATATGTGCTGTTATTATTTTTACTTCTTTTTTTGACAAGGGTGTGGTAATTTAAGCATTTGACTTTAAAGTTTTTTTAAGATCGACTTTTGACTTTATTGGATCTTCTACTTACTTATTACATGATTTTGAAATTTTTAATGTTTTGATTCTTGTATTTATAAGTAAATCATTATTAAAGAACTTAGAATTTATTGTTATTCGACTAATTTGTAAATAAATCATATAAAAGTTGATTTTATTTATACTTACTAAAATTTCATAATATCTATACTACTAAAATAGGGTCAATATATTTTTTTTTTTAAAAAGCCATTTAATTATTTACTCAATATGAGATATTTGATTGTTTACAGTAATCAATCAGATATATAATAATTTTAGAAAATATTAATAATCAATAAATATATTATTAATAGATAAATTTAAATTTTATTTTAAAGTTAGAAAAAATCTGTTAAGAAAAAATCTAACAAAATCCTAATAAATTTTTTAAATATTTTTGAAATATAACTCATAGATTAATTCTGTAATTAGTAATATAATATTGTTATAAATTAATGTTAGTTAAATTTTAATTATAAAAAATCACAAGCTATTTTTATAATTAAGTCTATGTTATATTAAAATAGAAGTGTTGTAATAATTAAATATGATAAAATTAAATTAACTTTTGGAATTTTTTTTCATTTAGATAAATTATCTTTCGATATTAAAACGGGTTAAAATCTGTAAACTATGTAATTTTTATACAAAAAGTAAAATTATTAACATATACTAAATTTTTATATCTACAATTATATATTTTCATAGAAAAAATTGAAGAAGATTATATATTTTATTATTTTAAATTATGAATTTATTTTATTGAACTCGACAAGTAATAATATTAATAAAAAGTACAATGTATAAAACAAATCAATATATATGAATAATGTAATCAATACCTAAAAATTAGATTACAAAGTTACATAATATATAACTCTAAAATGTAAATCATATATTTAAAAAGTTTATGATAATGCTAAAATTATACATTTATAAAATGAAATAATGTCTGCATGTTTGTGCATGTTAAATTCTAGTTATACTTAAAATAGAAGATTTCGAATAGTTTGGAAGGATAATTTCATAAATAAATCTGTTGGTAAATGATATAAATGACTACTCCCTCTATATAATTTTAAGTGATGTTTAAGATTTTTGCACAAAAATTAAGAAAATATAAAATTTTATGTTGTTATCTTGATTGAATAAAAGTAACATTAACTAAAACTAATTCAACCAATAAAAATTACAACATTTTATAATTGGTCACTTATTTTAAATGATATCCAATTTTATTTTAAACTGAGAACAATATTTATTATGATGAAACACAATAATAATTTTTAAACATCGATTAAAGTGATACGAAGTGGGTATATTCTGAGAACTGAACATATTCTTTTTTTTTGGTCAAAGAGACTTGAACATATTCTCCCAAACAGGAATGAATTTATTAGTTGACCACATGTATGGATACGCTCAAATACATGACGTATAACCATGTAGACAAACTAATACAAGTATTTATATATTGTCGGATCCGAACATGTATTCAATTCTCAAAGTTTTAATATATGTGATTTGTTTCACTTTTAATGGATATTAATTTTTATTATTTGATTTACTCCTAAAATTTCTAGATATCTAAAACTTTCGGATCGGATCAAATTTAAATAAATAATAAATCGAATCAAATTTAAAGTATAAAATTTTTAGTTCTAGTTCTGGTAACAGCAACTAAAAAAAATTAGTTTTTATATGGGAGAAGAACCAATCAATAATCACAAAATTCAATTATAACACAAATAGTCCCCACTTTTATGTAAACATCTCACCCAACGCCCACCTGCGACGTTGATATCCCACCATCCAACGGCATCTGGCTTCTCAGAGATACAATTAATCACAGCCGTTGGATTAAAATAACCTTTCACACTTCTTACTCTTTTCAATAAATAAAATAAAACTCACCATCTTCAGTCTTCACTCACTCCATCTCCTTACTCCGATTGAGCCACCCACCGTCGCACTCGATCTCGCCGGGAATCTCTGCATTCTCTTCACCGTAAGTTACTCTCTTCCACTCTGCTTAAGTCTCGTTATGTATCGTAGTTCCCTATCTTCACGCTGATAAATCTAGTGAAACTGAGCAAGATTAACAACCTACTAGTGACTGTGATACTTCGATTGAATCCTTCTCTCACAGATCTGTATCCGCTCGTGATCGGTTTCTCATTTTGAATCCACAGTAACTTGAAACTGTATATTGTTCTCGCTTTGATGTGGTTGGATCTGTTTGATCTCGGATCGCGAGACGTAGTTGATGACATTCGATCCGATCGTGATTTGGATGTGTTTGATCTCGGATCGCGAGACGTAGTTGATGACATTTCGATCCGATCGTGATTTGGATCTGATACGGATTTGTTTAAACTTCGATTTCTAATCGATATTTCTTGTTTGTGCATTTGATTTTCAGAAGATGAGAGAGATCCTTCACATTCAAGGTGGACAATGTGGGAACCAGATAGGTTCCAAGTTCTGGGAAGTTGTTTGCGACGAGCACGGGATTGATCCCACTGGCCGTTACACTGGAGACTCTGATCTGCAGTTGGAGAGGGTGAACGTTTACTATAACGAGGCATCGTGCGGGAGATATGTTCCTCGTGCCATTCTCATGGATCTTGAGCCTGGTACTATGGACAGTGTCAGAACTGGACCTTATGGTCAAATCTTCAGGCCTGACAACTTTGTTTTCGGGCAGTCTGGTGCTGGAAACAACTGGGCGAAAGGGCATTACACTGAAGGAGCTGAGCTTATTGATGCTGTGCTTGATGTTGTACGCAAGGAGGCTGAGAATTGTGACTGTCTTCAGGGTATGCAAACAACTCTTTGTTTATGTTATCAGGACGTCTTCGAATTGTGTTTTCTTTTTGTAGCAGTGATATGTGCAATTGATCCTTTTCAGGTTTCCAAGTATGTCACTCTCTTGGTGGAGGCACAGGGTCTGGAATGGGAACTCTGCTGATATCTAAGATCAGGGAAGAGTATCCTGATCGAATGATGCTTACTTTCTCTGTCTTCCCATCACCTAAGGTCTCAGACACAGTGGTTGAGCCATACAATGCGACGCTTTCAGTTCATCAGCTGGTTGAGAATGCTGACGAGTGCATGGTTCTTGACAATGAAGCTCTTTATGATATCTGTTTCAGAACACTTAAGCTTACAACTCCTAGCTGTAAGCCGCTCCCATGTCTCTTATCTTTAATTATGTAATAATTCTTTCTGTTTGCTGATATCTTGGTGATGGTTTGAATGCAACAGTTGGTGATCTGAACCATCTGATATCTGCAACCATGAGTGGAGTTACATGCTGTCTTAGGTTCCCTGGTCAGCTCAACTCTGATCTGAGGAAGCTTGCAGTGAACCTAGTCCCTTTCCCTCGTCTCCACTTCTTCATGGTCGGTTTCGCTCCTCTCACCTCCCGTGGCTCCCAGCAGTACCGCGCACTCACCGTCCCTGAGCTCACCCAACAGATGTGGGATTCAAAGAACATGATGTGCGCAGCAGACCCGCGTCACGGCAGATACTTGACTGCCTCAGCAATGTTCCGCGGCAAAATGAGCACGAAAGAAGTGGACGAGCAGATGATAAACGTGCAGAACAAAAACTCATCCTACTTCGTGGAATGGATACCGAACAACGTGAAGTCAAGCGTCTGCGACATAGCGCCGCGAGGTCTCTCCATGGCGTCGACTTTCGTTGGGAACTCCACGTCGATCCAAGAGATGTTCAGGCGGGTGAGCGAGCAGTTCACAGCCATGTTCAGGAGGAAAGCTTTCTTGCATTGGTACACAGGGGAAGGGATGGACGAGATGGAGTTCACAGAAGCGGAGAGCAACATGAACGATCTGGTGTCGGAGTACCAGCAATACCAAGACGCAACTGCAGATGAAGAAGGGGAGTATGAAGAAGAGGAGGATGAAGAAGTGGAGTATAATGATTGAAAATGCTGCTCAGATTACCGGGTTTTTTTATCAATCACCATTTCATGTTCTTATATCCTCGCCCGTATATGTTTTTTTATTGAGTTTCATGTGTTGTTTGTGATTGTCTGTGTGTAAAAGTGAGGTTGGTGTTGTATAATTGAGTGCGTTATGTTTACTTTGGTGCTCGGTTCGGTTAGTTCGGTTTGAATTTTGCAAAGTTCCATGGTTTGATTGTCAATGATTTAATTATTGGGGCCAATTAAAAACAGAATAAAATTAAAAGGACGATCTAGCAAATTTAATTTTCTTATTTATGAAATTTTCCAAAGCTTGAAGAGAGCAGAGGTTAGTTTCAAGTTTCAACATTCAGATTTGAGAGAGACAGAGAGAATCGGAGGAGGAAAAGGAAGGCATGGAGGAGCAAGAGTTTCGCAGCCGTCTCCAACTCTTCCCTGTGGTGCGCTCTCGCGACTACCGTGTAAATCTCTCCTCTCTCTTCCCTGTCTCTATGGACAAAATCTCTTTTGTTGATTGCTGCTGCTTTGCCACTATGCATTCAAAAGGGCTATTACTAGCAACTTTGTATCCATATTCGCCTCTTAGGTTCTTAATCTAATCTTTAGTTGTAGTCAACATCTTTGACGTTCCTGAGATTAGGAGTAGATAGTGATGGAGTGTTCTTAATATTTTTTTGAATAAACATTTACAATTATTGTAGCTATCTATCAGCTAAGTCGATCCCGAATTTATTCATAACTCTGGTCTGTTTTTGTTATGGTTTCAGGCTGATTTAGATTCATCAAGTTCAAAGCAATCAACTTCACTCTCAGTTGTTGAGCGAGAGGTAAAATTGTGAGGTCTTTTAAGTATCTTTTTTTTCTTTATTTGATTTATGATGTTAAACGCTAGTAACTTGGAACCATTTCGATAGGAGGTAAATGAATGGCACGATGCACCCAATGTTGTTGAGCCGGAAGACTTAAAAGATCGGAAGACCAATCAAGGTATGCCCCCTTTTCTCTCTTATGAAGGATCTTAGCTTTCTCTCTGAAACCCATTTTTTTTGTTACATAATTTGAAACAACTCTTATACGCAGTTACTCAAATGTGTCTAACTGTATTAAGTGAAAATAATCAGCTTCTCACAAAGTTCATTGGTGATAATTAGGAATCTATGTGATCTGATTTTTGGATTATTGGATCAAGAATATTGCAAGTTTCTTACTTGTTAGGTTTTGATGCGTTTTTCACAGACTAGGCGAACTCATTCGTTAATAATTGGAAAAGTTTTCCTGTCTGATTTACCTTCATTTGATCCACTTATAACATTTCATTTTTGTAATTTTGTGTACGTCATCTATGTTTTCCTCAGCTTACTGTGTATATGGTTTTACGTGATCTGCCAATGAAATTAAACCATCCCAGCATCCCTGCTCCTTTAGTCAAATCAAAATCTCAACATATTCGTTCATGTGTTTGCTTGCTCCTTCAGAAATCATGTACATCGTTTTTTCTTTTTTTTTTGTTGCTGCATGATTTTGTACCCCTTGTCTTAATTTCCAGACATTTTATACAGATACATTCTGGGATAAGCTGAAAGCGGCTGCTGAGAAGAAGGTAAAATGATCACCACTGACTTTTTCAAACGTTTTCTGTTGTTTATAAAGAAGATTTATAGTCTGATGTTTGTCTATAGAGTTGTAGCTAATAGTTTAGTAAACCAAGTTTATAACTTAGATTCTTCTAGTCTTCTACTGACAGAACTGACTCTTGTTCATCTCTGATTCCACTACTTATAAAACCTCAATGAAAAATCTTTGCAGGTTGGTAAGGTTGAAGCAGAGAGATTTTGCAAGGCTTTTGAGAAACTTCACAAGAAACTTGTATGTTTCACACTCGGGCGTTATCTTCTTAAGACGTTTTCTGCATATATGTACTGATTACTAAGGCCATTTTCTTATCATATGTGTGTTTTGGTTTCAGGTGTATGAAGAGCTGGATCCAGAAGCTGCAAAGCGATACTTATTAAACTCTTAAAAAAATTCATGTCTTCATTTTTACTATATGCTTCCAAAGGTTTGATTGCGTAGAGATACTTCATTTCTCTTTTTTTTTTGCTTTTTTAATTATCGCAATTAGGTATGAGTGGTCAAAAATCTCGTCTCGTGTTCATCTAATCATGATTCTCATCTTATATGGTAGAGAAAAGTTCTGTTTGTGACATGATTTCTCTTCCTATGTGGAAACAGCAGCAAGTCTTTCCCAAATTCTCCATATTTAGTCCTGTTATTTTTTTTTTTTAAACTAACTTTGTTTATGTCTACAAATGTTTATTTCTCGTTCTTTTTTAAAAAAAAAATCGACTGTGGAAAATCTACTTCATGTCCCTACACATTTCATCTCGAATCTTGAAAGAGAATGTAATAAGATTTGTTTTCTCGTCCATTATTTCACGGTCGTAACTTATCCCGACAGCTCTCGTCCTGTTTCTTACATATTGATCACACCTAGTAAAATGTAAAGTTAGTAACAAAAATGCATTGTGTATGAGTCGCGGTAAATAAATAAAGTTATACTGTATACAGTCGTTTTAGGTTGCAGATGAACGTCACATTTTGTATGTTTGTAATTTTCTTTTCCTTGCACATCTGAGGTTAATTAGTGTATAACAATGTTTTTTATACCGCTTTTCTGTAGTAATATTTAACTATTGTGTTGATCAAAGATAAAAGTATATTTGGCAAACCAACTGTAGTTCAATATTGTAAGCATGAAGCAGCCAGTTGTAATCTGATATATTTCACATCCAACTCTGTGCTGTAAGAGACTTGGCCTTATCATAATTTCAATTGAACAATGATGTTCGTTTCTTCTCTCTTTTTCTTCCTTTGGCCTCAACAATGATGCTCATTTTTTAATCATCAAAGATATTCGTAGCACACGAAATTTCCACCAGTTTCAAATTCTTTTCAAAGGAAAGATGAGATAATCATGCGTATCAGTAGTAAACTAAACGTATTCATATTTAATTAGATGAATATTATAGAGAGAGAGAGATGAACAAAGAAGCAGCATGTACTATTTTTGAAAGACTCGTTGTTCAAGTTTCAACAGCACTTCTTGAAATCTCATTCCTCCACATAGAAAGAGTTACAAATCACGGCAGATCACGTACGATATAATATGTATATGAGTGTAATACAAAGTAAATGTAATATGGTTTTGGGTTTTGTTTGCCCATATATATATTTTTATTCAGACAAAATTCACAAAACTTGTAAAAGCAAAAAAAAATATATTTATCGATTGTGCAAAGGATTAGGACCTGTGAAGACCCTTCTCTTTCCATCTTCAAAAACATTCTCACCACCTTCATTTGTATATGTTCTTGATCCTCTTGACTGCAGCATTGACATTAAGACCATGAGGCTTTGCATCCAAAACTCTAGGTTTCTTCAAGCTTACATGAGTAGAGTGATGATGAATACCAGCAGTAGAGGAGGACGATGAAGCTTTAGCGTAAAGAAACAGAAACAAAAGAAGAAGGATGATAAGAGCAACAGTAGTGATGTGTTCCCTGGATTTTCTTCTGGAGTAGTAATTTCTCATCTTCGAGATATATAGAGTTTCTCTATAACTATGACACAAGAGTTTTAGAATTGATTTTTAGAAAATATAAGAGGGAAGAATAATCCAAAGTTCTTATCAAGATCTCTTAAATTCTCTGTGAAACCTCTTAGAATGAGAAGAGAGGAATGAAAGTGATGGAAGAAAAAGCCATGTAGCTTTTAACCTATGACTTGCTCCAAAAGTTTGCTGCTCTCCCTTTCCTTTTTCTTCATCAATACCTTTATAAACAAACAAAGAAAATAAAACCAGAGTTTTTGTAGTATATCATTATTATTTTTTATAACTAAGCTATAGTTGAATCATTTCCAAAGATATTAGCTGGATTAAGTTGATCAGGGGTATTAATTAAGTGTGGTTAATCTTTTTACTTATGAGTGGTTAACTTAGGGAAGAGTAATGAGGGTGTCAAAAGCATGTAGGTAAGTAATTAAGTGAAGGGTCAAAGAAGAAAGAAAAATAAAAAAGGAAGAAGAAAGGGCCAAAAAGGGGAACTGGAGTGATGATTCTAAGACTTAGCTTTCTTTGGGGAGAATGATGTTGTCTGTCTTCATTCCCTTTTCTCATTGTGTTATTCCTCACCCACATCTACACTCACACACATGAAAAAATCCACTTCCCACTTGAATGTCCCCTCTTATTTATATATACAGCTGCTTTTATCATTTTCCATCTTGTCTTTGTGGAATATTTAAACTCCTTTGTTGTTTTATTACGAATTAGGAGGAAAGAACTATCTACACATCACCACAATTGACAAAGAAAAAAACATTTATCTAAATCGTGGATCACCTTCGTATTTTTCTAGAAAATATTTGAAAATTTTCATAAATAAGAAGAAAACAATCAGTGATAGTTTGACGACCTTTTTCTTATCAATTTTGAAGCATATCTCAACTCAATGGTTCATATGTTTTTCAGATGTTATTGAGACTAATTTAGTTTCTTAAACTAAAGTACTGTATAAATATATCCTTTTTACTGAGAAAACGCAAGAGTTTCAGTAAAAATATATATATATATATTTTAAACAGTAGAAATTATTAATCCAAATCTACTGATCGTATTTAGCGAATATTGTTTAATAAAAAAAACTGTGCATCTATTCATGGGCTTCTAGATTGAGAGGGTTAGACTGTATAACTGGGCCGGACCCGGAAAAGCCCACGAGGAAGCTTTAAAAATAAATAAAAGAAGGTTGCCAAATAAAACAGAAATGAAAAAGAAAGAGAGAATATGTACCCGATTGGTTAAGAAGAAACAGAAACTCTGAAGAAACCCTAAAGGAAGAAGAAGTAGTCTCCCTCTCTCTCGATCTCTGTCCTCTCTCTTTCTCCCATCACTTTGCTCAATCAAATTTGCGCGGGAAATCGGACCAACCACTTTCTCCCGTTTTCCTTGCTTCTGGAGATACAGCTCTTTTAGCTAGATTGATTTCTCCATGAGATCTGGGGCTTGTCTTACGTGTATGTATCTCTTTCTCAGCTTCTCGTATTCAATTTGAATCGTAGATTGTTTAATTGGCTTTCAAATTCGAATCCTTTGATCATTTTTTCGTTAAAGGTATCACCTTTTTAGGGTATTGATAGCTTCGTTTAATAACACAAAAAGGAAGAAACTTTCTTGTTGACTAGCTCCAAAAAGTCACGGAATTGGTTACTATTCGAGCTCGTGTTATGAGGTTTCAGTAGATTTGGGAGAGTTCTGATTAGCAAGTTTTAGCTCTTAGTTTTGTTGAGACTGTGATTTTGTATTGTATTGGGCTACACATTGTGAGTTTATGCATTAAAGAATCTGAATTTTGCAAATGCTTTCGTGTACTAGTGTTCTTCCTTCCTTTGTTCACTCATTGCTTCTTTTGTTTTTGTCAGGATACATATCAGAGTGATCATGCAAAAGCAATTCAGAGCTGATAGTTAAAGAAGAAGATGGAGCCTGAACGTCTCCAATTTGGAGGTATAAACCTGGTTTCAAATTTTGGAGCTTTCTTCAACCATGCTGGTGGTGGGTTATAAGTGCTATAAGTGCAGGTCCGAGAGAGTTGTGCGGTGCCGTGGATCTTATCTCTCAGTACAAACTACTGCAACACCATGAGTTCTTTTGCAAAAGATCGCTTTCCTGCGTCTCTATCGGATTCCTCACTATCTTCATGACGTGGTTGGGGACGCTGAGATTAGAAAAGGAGAAGGGATGCAGTTAGACCAGCTTGTTCAGAATAATAATACGTCACAGATCCGGGAGAGTAATACCCGCATCCAGCCTTTTGATGTGGATGAGCTTAAGGAGGCTTTCCAGCTAAATGATATGACTCCTGTTGAATTGCCTCTAGTACGAATCTGCTCTCTCTCTCTATTGCTATTTATCGATATTTTCAATTGCATTAGACTTGAAAATGGGTTCAATAGTGAATGTCATGTAACATCTAGTTCCTTAGTTAGTTGAGGATCATTACATGATAAGGTGAATTACATATGAATATCCTTTGGAAATGATTGAATTAGGTACTAGAACATGAACACGTGCTGTATTTTATTTCTTCTTTCAGGCAGGAGAAGGGAGCTCCTACAATTCCACCAAAGTCAAAACGTGAGTCGAAAGATAAGGACAGGAAACATAAAAAACACAAGGACAGGGATAAGGAAAAAAATAGAGAGCATAAGAAGCACAAGCACAGGCATAAAGACCGAAGCAAAGATAAAGACAAGGACAAGGACCGAGACAGAAAAAAGGAAAAAAATGGCCACCATGATTCGGGTGATCACTCTAAGAAACATCATGATAAGGTAAGACATGTCTTTTTTGTTGCAGCTCGACTTAATGGGAGTTTTTGTATTTTCTTTTGCTTTGGAGTTGGGCATATTAATTTGGCATAAGATTTAGCTGATCTTAGGCTGCTCTTTATGTATATACTGTTTGTTTTCTGATCCTATGGAGCGCTGATATTTCAGAAAAGGAAACACGATGGGGATGAAGATCTAAATGACGTTCATAGGCACAAGAAAAACAAGGTAATGGTAGTGCAGGGAGCTCAACATGAAGTTCCCACCATAGTTAGTCTTTCTTTAAATTTATTGATTCGTCCATTTATCTCGTTGCAGCATAGGAGCTCAAAGCTTGATGAGATGGGTGCTATAAGGGTTGGTGGCTAAAATTGGTAGACATTCCCAGTTTCGTATTCTGGAATCTTGTAGGTGTCATGAAAGAGGTTTAGAAGCGATTTTGCAACTCACTGTAGACTACATATTAGGTAAGCTCAGCGTTCTTGGTCATCATTTGTTATATTTCAGAACAGCTCAATCTGGTATTCCATGATATCCTTCATAGAACATACATCTGTCTTCATACTCCAGATACTGTATCCATAACTGGTTTGTCATTTAAAAAAATTTGGCTTACCAAAGTATCTTGTGTGTTCTTTTAATTTAATGAAATCCACACCATTTTCTTGGGAACGTTTCACTTGTACTTACCATGTTACTTCTACATTGGTATTGGTTTCTTGTCTTCATTATAAGAGAGTTACTACTTCATACACATATAGAAATAAGGCAACCTGTAAAAGAAAAACAGAGATCTTTAAAGGGATAGTTTTAAAACACAAATAAGGATTGTTTACATTTTTGTTGCCCCTCTTATATTTCGACTTGTGTTGATATTGAACAAGAGGATTTGCTTTGTAGGTTAAAAAAATTCAAAATGGTGAATTCATTCGTTGAAGTTGTTGAAGAAGAAGCAGAACTTGTATTACATTTGATTTGGTGGCAGCTTTGTAACATTTTGATCTTTGGAGTGTTTTATTCCATCTCTTTGTCTGTCTATAAAATCACAATACTACTCTCAATATTTACTATTCATGTAAAAATAATTAGTTATGCAATTACTGTTGAAAAAGAACACTATAAATCAATATAACTGTAAAAATTGATGAACTATCTCGCCTATTTTCTTGAAAAAAGTTGTAACATGAAAATATCAGTTCTAGTAATTGCTGGTGAAAGAGCTTTTACCAAAAACTTCAATCAACCACAGATTTTGACTAAAGAAGCCATCCTCAGTGGCTCTCCATCTTTTACTCTTTCCCACAAGCCACCTATCATAAGGTAGCCTATGCCTTCCTCTTCATCCTCCAACATCAGTGATTCACTTTCAGTTTTCTCATCTGTCTGTTCTATATCCATCTCAGCTACTTCCTCATGTGTTTCAAGTGTGGCGTCATTTGTGCTGGTACTCTTCCTTGCTCTCTTCAATGCCGAGTTCTCCAGTTGCTGAGTACTGCACTCTGCCCCTCTTTTGACATTGTTGCTACCTTGTGCTTGTTTTGAGATCGTATGAGGGGTCCAGAAGAGGTAAACGTCCAGAAGATCCAATGATCCGAGGTAACATACCAATCGGACAAGGGCTCCATGTTTTTGCCTTTCTCCATCTCTTGTTGGCCTCCTCACTCTCATTTCCTTTCTTCTTTGAGAGTTTAAGTTTGACAGACTCAAGTCTCTTGCCTGCACTTCTGAGATTCTTCTCTTGCTCAAGGAGCGTTGTATGAGTTGTTACAAGAGTGGAAGAACTCTGTTTTGAAGGATCCACCTGAGAGAGGTTTCTGAGCTTCTCCTTCAAGACACGCCCTCCCGCAATATCCCCAAGCACAAGAGCTGATTTCGAAACCAGCTCATGTCCCAAGGCTCCCAGTAGCAGACACTGACGTATAAGTTCCATAAGGAACGTCTTTGGAGGTGTCGGTTCAAGAGAAGTGTTCCTCTCAAAATGCTTTGACACAGTGAGAAGACCCACAAGCCATGCAAACAAGAAAGGGAGCTGCCCAGCAGCTTGAGAAACTTCTTCTTCTGCTGACTTATCCGTAAGACTCACATCTGAAAAACACACAACAAAGCAACAATCTGGAGTTTAAAATGAGATTGCTCGGAGTAAAAAAAAAAGTATTTAGGATGTAAGAAACCAATAATTTACCAGTTTCATATCTTCTCCGTTCATTATTTTGAATCATATCAAGAACTTGCTTGAGTAGAGTCAAAAGCAACTCAGGTTCTCTGTTGGAGAACTCCATGACCACAGGTTTCCACACATCTAGAAAGACCCTGATATCTTGGCCAGGCTGCAGTTCTGCCGACTTTGAAGAATCCAAGGCCTTGAGTAGGAACTCAAGCAACACCGATGAGATCTCTGCCGAGAAAGAAGGGTATAGCTCAACAAGGCTGCTAACAATCTTCCTTATCCTTTTATAAGAACCTGAAACCACAAAATTACACAAAGTTCGTTCATTCAGTTTTTTTTTTTGTTTTGTTTGGTTGGCAAGAAGAGTGTTCTTACATTTGTCTTTGACCAAAGGGGAGTCATATTGAGGATTCTGCTTAAGTTGGAAGCAGACAGAAAGTTTCCTGAGCTTGGTTTTGACTTCTCTTCTGATGCTAGCAGTTCCATCTCTCTTCAGTGGGATTTGTGCCTTTTGAGGCTTCCAGTAAAAAGACTTCAACCATTCAAGTGCCTACAATGACCAATGAAGCTTGCTAAATCAATTAAGAAGCAAAATAGAATTAAGAAGTAAACACACATTACCTCATATGAAGCATCTCGAAGCACAAGGAGAGAAGGGAGCTCACGGTGAGAACCCTCTACAATCATAAACAATCAAATCAAGCAGCACGATAAGTTACTGTACAGTGTACACAGCGAAGGAAAGGCAACCCTGAAGATTCTTACCATGACGAAGATCGATCAATTTACGAGGGATACCAATTGCTCTAGCTGCAACCGCAATAGAAACTTCATCTCTCTTCCTTGTCTTCTCTATGAGACAGTTCACAAGCCTTCAAACATAAAAGAAGTAAGTCTAACAATAAAAGGTT
Source organism: Raphanus raphanistrum subsp. raphanistrum (assembly GCA_019706035.1). NCBI lineage: Eukaryota > Viridiplantae > Streptophyta > Magnoliopsida > Brassicales > Brassicaceae > Raphanus > Raphanus raphanistrum. Next base: position 2,235,737 of record CM033982.1, on the reverse strand, counting down.
CCATGGAATCACTAAACCAATAGTCACCTGAGTATTCCCATGGTGTACAGCATCTGAAGTAAATGCTCTGAATACAATGCATCTGCTGGTTGCTCTTCTCGCCTTTTGTTTCAATCAAAATAACAGAAAATGAATCAAACATCCAAAAAAGTAATGAAAGAGACCACAAAAGAGATGATAGATAGAGACTACTAACTCAATAAAGCCATCTTTGAGCTGAATTTCAAGAAGGGAGCAAGTAACATCCACAGGCCCTGGAATAGACCCTCTACTTCTCCATGTCTCCACCTGAAATTACCCACAAAATAGATTCGATCAAAAACATATAAAAATCAAAACTTCACAGGAATCTGTAACTTCTATTAGTCTCCTAGGGTCTAAAGCAGTAAGCTTTACTAAACAGTTTCATATAAAAATCAAAACTTTACAGGAATCTGTAACTTCTATTAGTCTCCTAGGGTCTAAAAGCAGTAAGCTTTAATAAACAGTTTCGTATAAAGGTCAGTGCTTTACACATACCCTTTGCAGGGCAGAAGCGAATCTATCAGGAGAAGAAGAGAAGAGAGACTCTCTGACGGAGTCCCACTCTTCCCAGTTCAGCCACGGGACTTGTTTGCAGCCGTCAGATGATGGTCTCTGTTGATCATGTTCGTTGTTGAGATACGATTCGAAGTCTGCTTCAATGCCCTCTAGAGACTCCATTGAAGAGGACTCGGCTCGAAACAAAGCTTAGCAGAAAGAAAAGACAGAACAGCTGAACTAAACTAAACCCACCTTCAATGTCGGAACGTATTAGGGTTTATGAGAAAATGGAAATAATTGCAAAATATGGGTTATTGTTTTTACAAATATCGATTTAACCCCCTATCTATTTTTTGTTAAGTTATGGTCCATGAAACTGAAATTATTTTAAGTTGGCTCGGTTAATTTGCATTGGAACAAACACTCTTAAACACAACACAACACAACATGATACGACCTTTTCAAGTTGTAAAGAAGCCAAATGAATACTGAGACAAGCTTTGATCGAAAACAACAACCCTATTTTGTCCGACTTGCATATCGAAATCTATTTGATTAACATCATCTTCATTTACTAATCCGTATGCCATGTACATAGACTTGTGCGTAATAGAGCATTTTACATCGTAAGTTCTTACTAATTGATAATAAGTAAAAATCTTCAAAATCCTGATGTGCTTCTTTCGTTTAATGTATGGTCATGATAATGATCGAGACTATTCTTGTTGCTCTGGTCCTAACACACTTGGAATATTTTTTTTTCAAAACAGGGAACGTAGTGGGAGGGAGTTATCTTCTTACATGGATATAGAGCATAATGGTGAATCATAGTCATTACATCATGTCCCAAGAACCCAAAAAACCAACAGCTGCTTAAGGTAAGAGATAAGAGTGGATCCAATGATTTTGTTTGTTCTGTAAAATTAGCTTGGTCTAATAAAGTCTGTTATATTGTTTTTCCAGATAACTAAGTTCCGAGGAACAGCACTTCAACAGTTACTACAGTTATCTGGGCGATTACAGCTCAGGTTACATATCAACAGTTACTAACAAACTGCAACATGACAATTCGTACCAAGCAACAAGTGTTACTTAGTAGTGTACCATAAGGCTCTGCATATTGCCATTCGTTTCATCTCGGCTGATCTTCTCTCCATCAAAACATGCTTTATGCCGCACAGTGATCTCTCCTCATCTAAATTTGCGTTTCAGATACATCCATTTGGTTGAGGAAAGGATTCACACATTTCATTTCATAGCACCCGCCCATCAACTTTTCAAAACAAATACTTCGAGAGTTAGAGAAAGAAGCCAGCACTTGTATTTACCTTTGGAGGTACGTTCATGGTTTGGTAACTTCATGTTCTAGCTCATCGACATAGCTTTTTTCTTTCAGAAGAACGTACCAGAACCTCTGAAGATCATCCCATGACATTAGACGAGGCTCCGAAGCTTTCCAGTTTCGACCAAAGTCATTGCAAATGATCTGATCTTATAACAACCTCATTAACAAAGACATTCAAATCCTTAATTCTAACATTACAATTTCCAAAATTTTCATGCAAAAGCCTTAAAAGAAATGCTTAAAGAGGGACAATAGTGTTATATGAACAAATAATCAAAAGGAACCATAAACATTCAGAGTACTTGAAAATAAATTGGTTACAATCATAAGCCACAATGAAGTTAGCATCGCTTGAGAAACACTAGAGGGACTCAGATCTTCACCTAGAACTTGCAGTAGCAGCTGTTGAAGCTAGCAAAGAGATACTCTACTGTTTCTGATATGGAGAATGTGGTCCAGGACCTGCCTTCATATTGACCATATTAGTGTTATATCAGTGCAATTATCTGCCTTCAGTTGTTGAGTATGATCCGGTTGATGATATCAACAGGCAAAGCGTAGGCTGGATCTATTGCTTTGACTCTAGGGTACTCAAGAAGGGAAGCCCTACACCAACTTTTTTGATGAAATGAGACTTGATTTGAAAAAAGAGAGCTTAAAGAGACAAATCTAAGATAGTAATTTACCTGCAACTCCAAAGTAGGTGTGGATGATATCAACAGCATCGTCAGGCCTGTCTAAGATGCCTCCATTCTCCAAATCCTAATCAAATCAGGAAAAATAAGAGCTTCAAATCAAAGTAGCAATGACATGTTGGAGGAGACAAACCTGACAGTCTATTATCTATTATAATTAGACTCGATAGGACCCACCTTGGCAATAACAACAATCAAAATGTGTTAAGAACTGAAAAAGTATATAAAGGTTAATAATCAACAGAGAAAAGTTTGACACCTACATCAGGGAGTTTCTCCGGTCGTCCATTTAAACCTCCAGACTTGACTTGTCTTTCACATAACCACCAACCAAGCAAGTCCTTATCAACATGGTGAAGACTCCCAGTGATAGCAAGAGCAGCAACACAACAGAAAACTGCAAGGAACAGAAGAAACAAAACAAACAATAAACGTCCTGCTTACCATTAAACTTTCCATTCGAGTAGACACAGGTTGACAGGTAGAAAAAAAAAACTCAAATAGCATAACATACTCTGTTCTGCGTGTGATTCTGCTCCAGGTGTGCACCCGAAACCACCATCAAGGTTTTTGCAGCTAACAATGTAATCAACAGCCTTCTTCACATTGATCTTGTCAAGACATTCCAATATTGAAAGACAGCATATAGAGATGTACAAAACCTACATAAAACAATCTTCCAGTTAAAGTTTCAACATAGTGAAATAAATAAGGACAATTCTCTCAAATAGCACTTTTAAAATTTTTGTCACAAAAATAGCACTAAAAAATAAAACGATCAAAATAGCATTTTTTTTTATTTTGAAAATTTTAATATTTTTGAGTAAGGCTAGAGTTGTGAGTCCCCAGTAAGCTCCGTAGAAACAAACACAAAATCTTCTTCAGCCTTTTCAGTACTACGTGTTTACTTATTAGTGTGTACCAAAGACTCGCGTCAACACATGCGTTATACGGCATATCTCCTCACCTAAAATTTGAGTTTCAGATACATACATTTAGTTGAGGAAATGACTTGTATTTCATTTCAAAATACCCATCAATTTTTCAAAAAGAAACGAAAAAAACCTATAGGAATACAAGTAGAGAACAAAAAAACAGAGACACCCAATAACTTCATATGTTTCAAATCCGCCATGGCCACCATCACTCAAGCTCACATCGTGTTCATCAATATCAAGGGACCTCCAAATGTTGGACTAGTCCGCATTCTCCTATCTTCCAAACGTCATCGCTTTTCAACTTGAAGTCAGAGGGAAGCTCGCTGGATGCTTGGACTCGAAATGTGTATAGATGCTCTGCCACAGCCGGATGTAGCATATGCATGCTATTATTATACTGACAAAACACTTCCATAGATTTCTCTTCAGAGCTAGCGTCATGGTCACCTTTATTAACCAGCAAGATGCAAGCTTTAATTCTCATGGATTTTGGAAGAGGCTTTTCATTCAACTTGATTGTCAATGGACCTCCACCAGTAGCTCGGTGAGTGAAGTATTCCGGCACTTTTCCACCTGGTAAGACTGCACATCTACTATTTGTCTGGATAATGAGGTCTCTCGCCTCTTGATTCAGTTTGAAGCAGTTGGCAAAGTAGAGACAAACCTGTGGATTGTGAAAGGAGCACTCTAGTATCTCCAGAGACTCACAGTCACTTGCATCTATGGAACTGATGGAATCTGAAATCGGTGGGAGTGATACCAACTTTCTGCATCCCGTGAGCACGAACCTACTCAGACGAGACATTTTCTTGACCCACGGAGGAACCTCTTGTATCTCTGTGTCGGTCAAGCACAGTTCTGTGATTCTTTCAAGAGCGTGAGGGAATTCCTTGAGGTTTTCAAAGTATGACATCTTCAACTCTTCAAGACGAGGCCATGACACGATCGAGGGAGGCACTTGTTCTATTGCAGTTCCTCTGAGGTTGAGACTTTCAATATTTGTGGAGATCTGGGGAAAACGTTTCAACATGGAACACTCACTGAGATCAAGTTCATCCAAAGATTCCAAGTTAATGTTGGTGGGAAGAACCTCTAGCTTACTGCAACCTTTTAATTTTAGTTTCTGCAGCTTCTGAAGGTTTCCAAGAGAGAGAGGAAGTTCCACCAGGTTTGAACAAAATCTAAGGTCCATCTTCTCCAAGTTGGTGGCCTTCCCAATAAAGGAAGGGAGCTCCAACAACTGTGGCAGACTATTTATATCCAATTCTTGGAGATTGACGGCATTTTCGATAATCGAGCATCCGGCGAGATCAAGACTTGAGCATCCAGAGAGATCAAGTTTCTTCAACGATTCCAAGATGATGTCTGTGGGAAGAACCTCTAGCTTACTACATCCTTTTAGTATCAGTCTCTGCAGCTTCTGAAGGTTTCCAAGAAAGAGAGGAAGCTCCACCAGATTCAAGCAATTACTAAGATCCAACTTCACCAAGTTGGTAGCACTCCCAATATAGGAAGGGAGCTCCAACATATTTGGGGAACTACTGAGATCCAATTCTCGGAGATTAACTGCATTCCTAATAGAGGAGGGAAACTCCACAATGCTTGAGCATCCACTGACTTCTAGTTTCTCCAGACTATTTCCACTCAGGGAAGGGAGTCTGATTAGACTCGAGCAATAACGAAGATCCAATTCTCGGAGATTTGCGGCATTCCTAATAAAGGAGGGCAACTCCACAAGACTTGAGCATCCACTGATATCTAATTCCTCCAGACTATTTTCATTCAAGGAAGGCAGTTTGATTAGACTCGAGCAATTACGTAGATTCAGTTTCTTAAGGTTAGTCGCAGTTGAGAGTTCAGGAAGCTCCTTCAAGTTTTCAGAATCACTCAAATCCATCCACTTGAGACTTCGAAGCGACTGTACAGACAAATAACAAAAAAAAAAACATTGTTTTGTTACACTTTAGTAATGAAACATAACTTTTAAACAAAACAAAAAAAAACTTGGGACTCTTTGTTTCACCATCTCTTTTCTCAATCTAACTAAATCTATTTACATGATTCATCCAGATTTTTAAGACTGTTTGCTTGTCCGTACAGATGGTTCGTCTAAATAGACTTGTGTTTTTTTTCCTTTTACATTTTTATCCAGATTAGTAAACAAATTACTAAACACTCTTGTTTTGATTTAATCATATGTTTTATATTAATTTTAACTATATTAACTTTTATTATCTAGTTTAAATATAATTATTTTAATGTTACATTTTTACATTTTTAATGGAAAATATATATTCCCGATTTTGGCAAGAAATTTGATTTTCCGATTTTAACGAGAAAATGTGTTTTTTTTGTGGTTTTGCGAAAAATACGTATTTGTATTTTTGCATTTTTGGCGGGAAAGAATGTTTTTGCGGTTTTGGTGGAAAAATGCGTTTTTACTTTTTAGCGGGAAAATGCATTTTTACCTTTTGGTGGAAAAATGCATTTTTACATTATTTGGCGGAAAAAACCATTTAAGGTTTCTTTGCAGGAAAATGCGTTTTTTTTTTAATTTTTGCGAGAAAATACATTTTTTACGTTTTTGCACTATTGGCAGAAAATGCGTTTTGCATTTTTGGTCAAAGATGCGTTTTTTATCATTCTGTGAGAAAATGCATTTTTGCGTCTTTTGGCGGGAACATGCGTTTTATGTTTTTTGGCGGAAAAAACGTTGTGTTTTGAAGGGAAATCCGTTTTTATATTTTTCGCGGAAAATGTGTGTTTTGCTATTTTGGCAAAAAAATGTGTTTTGCAGTTTTTGACGGAAAATGCGTTAGGAAAATGTGGGTTTGTGTTTTTTTTTTTTGCATTTTTAGCAGGACTATGCGTTTTGTGGTTTTGACAGGAAAATATGTTTTGCGGTCTTGATGGAAAATGTGTCTTAACAGTTTTGACGTAAAACACGGTTTTTGGATTTTGGCGGGAAATACATTTTTTGTGATTTTGTTATTTTTCCCAAAAATGACAAAATGATATTAGATTTAGGATATTAGATTTAGATTTGTGATTTGAGAATTATATGAGGAGTATAAAATGTGACAGAACAATTTCCATCGAAAATTGAGATGATTCACTTTGGTTCAGCTAGCTAATTTAAAAAATTAAACCTAAATTTCTGAATCTCATCTAGATGAACCATTTAGAAAATTTGTAATTTAAAATCTAAACAAACAAGACTCTTATATTCATCTGGATGGTAAAATAGTCAGGTCCGTCACAAACGGGTGTGACAAGCCCAGTTTTTTCTAACTCAAAAATGTACAAATACTAGATTTGAAATGAAGGGAAAAAAAAAACTTACTTTATTTCCTCCGCACAACTTCTCAAGCTTGCTGTGAGGCATGATTAGTTCGACAAGGAACTCCAAATTTACATTGCAAGGAAAACATGTCATTGGATAATACTTCCAGTGTAGTAATCGAAGTTTATGAGATATATAGCTCAGACCTCCAGTTAATTGCAGTGAATCGCGATAACCATGGACTTTTAAGAATTGGAGATTTGACATTCCTTCAAAGGATTTCTCACTTATATCTATTTCTTCCCCCTCTCTGCCGTACTCCAACTTTATACCTATGACACTTTTACTACCCTGAAATAAAGGAACAAACAAGAAACTAGAGTTTGTCAGTTATCAAACAAAATAAAATTTCCAGGGAGCAATGCAATGAAAGACACTTACGGTTACATCACCAGTCAGTATTTCACAAATCTCTCTTTTGTCGTACAGAAACTGGCGCTGTCCAGGCTCATGCATAGATTGTTTACGAACAATTTCTCTACCCAGTTTTTCTAGCAAACTATGCATCCTTATAACTCGCCACTCAATAGATATGAGAGATTTCTCAGCTAAGACTTTAAGTCTTTGCCTCACTTCCAAAAATTTATTTGCGAGATACTCTTCCACTTTGTAAATCCATTCAGAGTTGAAGAAGCACGCTATATGAAGAAATAAATCTTTATCTTCATCATCTAAAGCATCATAGCTAAACTTCAAAATGCTTCGAATATCAGAATCAAGGCTAGTCCTTAATCTTGGTAGCGAATTTCTCCACTCTTGCTCAGACATTCCTCGAAAGTGTGAACCCATCACCCTTAGCCCCAAAGGGAGTTCACCAGCAAGTCTTGTAACTTCCCGAGCCAGCTCCTCATAACCATCTTTAGGGTATTTTTGACCAAAACAATACGTACAAAAGATTTGGAGAGACTGATCATTCGTTGGAAAATCCACCTCGTAAATCTGGTTGACTCCATGTGCCCTAAAAAGTCTCTTGTCTTGTGTTGTTATTATAACCCGACTCCCAGGACCAAACCACGAAGTCTCTTTGGCTATCGCATCTAGTTGTGCTGACCGGTCCACGCCATCAAGAACAACAAGAACTTTCTTGTCCTTCAATCTATTTGACGCAACTCCTAAATGAGAAACAACCATATCCTTATGGTTGGTTATCTGAGACATAAAATTGTTGTGTAGTTGTAACTTTGCGCCTGTAGTCATCGGAACACAGTCTTCTATAGGTTTGCTTTGAGATCATCCATAAAGACACTCAGTTGAAAACTGTCGGAGAGTTGGCTGTATGCGACTCTAGCGATTGTGGTCTTCCCAATCCCAGGAGGACCCCAAATCCCAATCATCCTCACCTCATCCGAGCCGAGGCATAACAATGGTTCCATCTTTTTCAAATGAGCTCCCATCCCAACTAACTCGTCGAAATCATTTGATGGTAGTGAAATTATTCAGCATGTTAGAAATATCAGTGGCGATTTTCTTGATCATGGCCGCTTCATTATCCCTAACAATGGGAGAGTTTCAATGCATCCATTATATAATCATATTCGCAATGATAAAGAAATATGAATCTATTGTTTAAAAATGTATAGAGCCAGAGGGAATCAGAAGAACTAACCAGTTGATTGAATGATAACCTGCAATTGTAGCCACTTTTGCTAAAGCTTGTCTCCATCTCTCAATATTTTCCTTTGTTTTACCAGCACAAGTTTTTCTAAAGACTTTCCCAAAGTCTCCTGCTTAGCTTTTTCACATCAGATGGATCCACTTCGTAGAAAACAGCCATGACAGTTTGACCCAACTCTTCCTTGCACTTCATAATCTCCACCAGTTCATCAAGACACCATTTTGAGGAGGCATAGTTCCTAGAGAGCAAGATAATTGCTATCTTAGATCCTCTTATCGCACTGAATAAGCTCAGGGACCGATAGATTCTCCTCTTTTGATTTCATTATCGCTGAAAGGAGTGATTCCTTTTCTTTCAAACTCCATCTGAACGTGACTAAGAAAGGTTCTGCGGACATCTTCCCCACGGAAGCTGGGAAAGACATCATGAGTCCAGATGCGAGAAGAAGATGGAGGAGACAAAGAAGGTGAAGGTGATGAAGAAGAAGAACCATTTTCTTCGTTATCCTGATGGAATCTGAGTTGTCTGAAAAGAGTTAAGAGCTCTAATGCAGCAGCAACAGTGGTCAGGAAAACAACACTCAAAAAAGTTAAGAACCCTATTGCAGCAGCAACAGTGGTAAGGAAAAAAGAAGAATCCATTAGTGAGTATGATGGAAAGAGGATCAGTATTACAGAGAGCTTTGTGGAGGAAGAGACTATAAAGAAGGGTTGTGTACAGTGTACATTGTCAACATAATGATGACTCCATAGACTAGAAAGTTGAAATTACGAGAAAAAAACGTGGATCGACTGTTACTTATACCAACTTCCTGTTAAGGAAATATGATATAGTTTGAGGCTCTCTTTTTAATTAGTTCATACTTGTATTTACCGTACGTATACTCTGTATAAATACTCTCCCTATACCTAATGATATGTATTAAGTCTTCTACTCTATACTTCCTTGGTATTTTCTCACAGAATATTACAAAACCCACAGTAATAGAGGAGGCCTTAGAAGAGCAAGTAGCAAGAGAGGAATCCTAGAAATATGAGATTCAAGAAAATGCATAATGATAATAAACTTAAATATGAAGATCAAATAATCAGAAACCAGGAGGATCTAAATAAGCAGTGATTAAGAACTGAGTTCCTTAGATTTGCTAAAAGGAACGCAAATGTGTCACAAATTAGTTACAACTTACAAGGATGTTCACCCCTCAAGCTTTGATCTAAAACAACCACCATCTCCCCTCCTGTTTCCTGTTGTGTCCTTCAGAATCTGCATGCACTTAAAAACAAACCAAAACTTGTTACACACACATAAGAAAATACAGGAAAAAAAAACTTTGCATTCTCTCATCTAACAGCAAAACGATAAAGATAACAAGAACCAAGCATCCATATAGATCACAGTGAATGAGCTTATTCCACGAACCGTTGAAGTAACTAAATACATTTTCGAATTAATCTCAAGCTTATCTTAGCTCTGTTTAGGAACAACTGAATGATACTTCTGCTACTCAGATAACAGATCTTGAACGTACCAACGAGGAACTTAAAGATAAATTAAACAAAGACCGAAGCAAGGGCTGAGGAAACAGAATCCAAATACAAAAACACTAGAAGAAAGCAAAAAGGAGCCTCCATGAATTTGGGTATCGTTTGAGAAACACTTAGAGGGAGTCAGATCTTCAACTAGAACTTGCAGAAGCAGCTGTTGAAGCTAGCAAAGGAAAGCCGAATCCATTGTACTCTTATGGGAATGTGATCCAGGATCTGCCTTCATACTGACCCATATTAGTGTTATATCAGTGCAATTATCTGCCTTCATTTGGTGAGGATGATCCGGTTGATGACATCAACAGGTAAAGCGTAAGCTGGATCGATTGCTTGGACTCCAAGGTACTCAAGAAGGGAAAGCCCTGGACCAAATTTTTGATGAAATGAGATTTGATTCAACAAAGATGAGCATAAAGAGACATAACTAAGTTAGTAATTTACCTGCAACTCCAAAGTAAGTGTGGAAGATATCAACAGCATCGTCAGGTCTGTCTGAGATGCCTCCGTTCTCCAAATCTAATCAAATCAGGAAAGCAAATTAGTAATGATACAACTTTTGTTGACATGTTGGAGACAAACCTGAGAGTCCAAGATGAACTTGACAAGCTTTGCTTTGTCGATCCAGTGAACTCTATTTATCATGATTAGGCTTGATAGTACCCACCAAGAATAGCAAACCTTGACAATAATAAGAACAATCAAAAGTGTGACTATGGAAAGTATACAAAGAGGTTTCTTATCAGAGAGAAGCTTAACGCCTACATCAGGTAGTTTCTCCGGTCGTCCATTTAAACCCCCAGACTTGACTTGTCTTTCACACAACCACCAGCCAAGTAAATCCTTATCAGCATGATGGAGACTCCCGGTGATAGCAAGAGCACCCACGCAACAGAAAACTACAGAAAAAGAATAAACAAATTACATCATATCCGTCCTGCTACCACTAAACTCTCCAATCGAGTAGACACAGGTTAAAAAAAAGAACTCAAATAGGATAACATACTCTGTCCTGCGTGTGATTCTGCTCCAGGTGTGCACCCAAAACCACCGTCAAGGTTTTTACAGCTAACAATGTAATCAACAGCCTTCTTCACATTGATCTTGTCAAGACACTTCAATATTGACAGACAGTATATAGAGATGTACGAAAACCTACATAAACAGTCTTGCACAGTTAAATATTTCAACACATAGTGAATGTTCATTTCAAACTACATGGTCACGAAGAGGAGTACCTCGTATCTACTTCTCCCCACATATCTCCTGAGAAAGATCCATCTTCATTCTGCAAACCAGCAACATCTGATTCCGTATATAGGAAACCATGACACTATCTATCATATGCAATTTCAGAGCCATAATAATAATATGAAAGCTCCACCATGAATAAAGAAGCCAAGTGATAAAAGGATACAGCTTGATACTTTTCCAACCTCAAGAATGTCTAGTTTGTCAAAGAGGGCCAATATTTGTACAGCACTCAATGTGTGACTAAAACATGTGGATCATGTCCAGTAGTTGCCAGCAAATCCACCTGCTCAGAGAAGCACCATAAGCAATTAAAAAAAATTGAAATCCTTTTGCTACATTGTTTTGCAAAGGAAGCCAATGATTGTTATCTCATGAGTTTCCAAGAAACCTTCATTCACTGCCTAATCCCCCACTGCATCCTTTTTATGGCTATTATTCTATTGGTAAGTAAAAATAGCTGATCTGTGAACTGTATGGTAGAGAAATATAATACTATGGTACACACCAGATTCGTGCTGGCACGTCATGAGCCATGAAACAACTTCAGTCTACGGAAACAGAGCCAAGCTTGTCGAGTAAGGCTAGAGTTGTGAGTCCCCAGTAAGCACCATTCATTCTTAGATGATCCATCACCACAGACTCAAAACTCTCTTTCTTCTGAACATGCACATATAATCCCGAGAAGAATAAGTTAGAATAATCATTAGTGACATAAAACAACAAGAATGAGAAAAGGGGTAACACATAGTTTCTAGTATACCTTTTCTGCCATGATAATGTAAAGTACATGCTTGTCAGCTACTAGCTCACCCATCTGTCCATAAAAATTATTTAACAGCAGATTCAGTAACTTGGCACAAATGGAAGAATCACCAAAAAAGAGTTTTAACTTGGCTCAGTGCAGCAAGCTTAGTAATCTCCAGGAGTATCAGTAAATACTAATGAACTATAAACTAGATGGTCAGCTTCACAATACACAAAGTATAAGTCTTTATAGTTTATACCCAAATCAGCATAAGCCATATATGACTGATCTAAAGCAAGTCATAGTATGAGATTGATCAAGAAGCACAATTTTTTTAATCTTTTTCAAACCTCCATAGCTTGAATTCAGATAACAAACGAGACCCAGCTAGGGCCAATCTTAACTAGAAATCGAACAACATCACATCAATGAGAGAAAACTGGTTACCTGGGAGGAGGAAGAAGACTTAGAGCTCATCAAATCAAAGCTACTGGGAGGAGTGAATATGATCGAAGAGAAACGTTTTTAACCTTTTCTTCCTCTGTCGAAAGGTTTCTGAGTAGCGTGGGTGTTTTTACCTCAAACCAAAGTATTTACTTAGATCCGGACTAGAAAAATCTAAAACCGAATTCAAATAATACTTTGGAGTTTGTTTGGTTATAATCTGAACCGAACCGAAATCCAAACTAAGATCCGAAAATATCCAAAATTAATTAAATATGATAAAGTAATTTAAATATTTTGGATTATTCAAAATATTTTTATAGTTTATTTTATTTATTATTTTGACTGCTTTTTAGTAAATTTAGATAGTTTAACTAATTTTTAACTAGATTTATAAATAATTTATATATTTTGAAAAAAATTGTCAACTTTTAGATTTAAAAAAATAATTTTGAAGATTTTATTGGTTATATCCGATCCGAACCGAATGCGAAAAGGACTAAATCGAACATATTTGATAGTTAGTAAAATTCGAATAAAATTTAAGAGCATAACACCGAAAAGTCTGAAAATTTGAATCAATCCGGACCGAAACCGAATGGACCAAGCCCTATTTCTGAGGAAACCAGGAACCGGATCTCCTATACAGAAACACAGAAATCAACCACGGTTCAACCGGTTTTATTAAATAAACTCGTTCTGGTTAGGACTCATACCGGATATGAATACAAGTCATGTTTCCTTTACTTAAAGGGCATTTACTATGTGGTCTGGAAAGACGGTTTTACCCTTTCTTCCATCCCCCTTTATATACAGTTTCCTCACCGATTGCCCAAATTTTTTTTCTCTCGGCGACGGTTTAGCGAATCTCCGGCGAAGAAGATAAAAAAGCTATGACGACAATCAGTATGCGCAAGCAAAACACCGAGGCTCCCACCTGAGGTGAACCGCGTGCTCTACGTCCGTAACCTCCCGTTCAACATAACGAGCGAGGAGATGTACGACATCTTCGGCAAGTACGGCGCGATTCGCCAGATTCGCATCGGATGCAACAAGGACACGAAAGGCACGGCCTTTGTCGTTTACGAGGATATCTACGACTGCTAAGAACGCCGTCGGACCATCTCTCGGGCTTCAACGTGGCGAATCGGTACTTGATTGTGCTTGTACTACCAGCACGCGAAGATGAGCAAGAAGTTCGATCAGAAGAAGAATGAGGAAGAGGTTGCTAAGTTGCAGGAGAAGTATGGTGTCTCTACCAAAGATAAGTGAACTTGGTGTGTCGTTGATTCGATGATTTAGGGTTTTTAATTGGGGAAAGTGTTCGAACTTTTGTTTTCGTATTCTGTATTGGGGTTTGGTGGAGTTTGTTTGTATGTTGAACTTGTTTAGGTTCTTTTGTCCCTTTATATCGACAAATCAATGAAAAAGAACCTCTTTTTTAAGTACTACTAGCTAGTTGCTGTTACGAAAGTTTGTAGCTTTGATGAAGGATCTTGGATAACAACACTGTTTCTCTCATATCGATTTGCTTAGATTGTGCTGCAATACATTAGTTTCTCAAGGCTATTTTGAGTCGATTTGGTTATGGGTTGATACTGTTTATCTTGTGTTTAGCATTGTAGGAAGTAAGAACAAATATCACTGAATCACTGACACAGACAAGAGAATTGTAAATGATGTGCTGAGTCATATCAATTTTCTTAGATGTTGCTGCAACACCTATAGTTTCTCAAGGATATTTTGTCACCAAGGTCTAAGTCGATTTGGTTTTGGGTTTACAGTTTTACACTGCATTTGCCAGTCTGTTGATCTTTTCAGGACTGGTTTCAAGTGCCATTGTGTTTAGCTTTGTATTTTTTTTTTTAAGGACTGGTTTCAAGTGTTTTGCTAGGAAGTAAGAAGAATATCACTAACACATACAAGAGAATTGAAAAAGAAGTTAAGTACAGTGAGAAGCCATGGCACTTTTAAGCAGCAGTAGTAAGTAGTAAACAACCAGAAAAGAAAATGTACATAGAATCAAACACCTCCCCATATCCCCAGTTAATCCTTCTCTCCAACCCTTAATGATCTCTTCCAGTTCAATGATTAGCAACTTTTGATGTGCCTTTGTTTTGTTCTGCTCTTTCTATATCTTCTCGCTTCCTCTACTTCAACAATTGTGTCATTTAAATGAAAGTTCACGCCGTTTCTTAGGGGCAGGATCCGGGTTTCCTTTTCTCATCATTGCCACAAATTCATCATAGTTTATCCGACCATCCTGCATCAGAAATTTGGTTATTAATATCGAGACTGTTGGAAGCTTTGTTTCAGTTTCAAGGGGACAATTGTTTCTTACATTGTCTCCATCGACCTCTGAAATTATCTCTTTAATGTCTCTGCCATCACTCATCCCAAACTCCCGGAGAGCTTGCTCCAGCTCTTCCATTGTGATATATCCTGGGAACAACAAGCACTATTTTGAGGGTGAATTTGAAGTCTTCAAGAATCAGTTATGTAACAAAGTGTTGAGTACTTACCCGCTGTTGTCTTTGTCAAAGTGTTGGAAGGCGGAGTAGAGATGTTCTTCTCTGTCAAGCCTGTTAATATGCATTGTGGCTGCGATAAACTCACCATAGTCTATTGTTCCATTACCATCAGCATCGGCCTATAGAGGTAAAAAAAAAAAACAGAAATAGTGAGTCTCCATCCTTGTCGCTCAGCATATGACAAAAGCTAAAACTGTTGTTAGCACGCAAAAGGACTTACAGCTTCCATTAACTGCTGGACTTCGTATTCTGACAACCTTGTACCTTGCTTAGCTAGTCCCTGTCTCAGCTCCTCGAGTGTGATTGTTCCACTGCTGTCAGTGTCCATACCTTTGAACATCTCCTTCAACCCCATGATCTCTTCCTCTGATAAGCAACCTGCTATCACCCGTAATGCAACTTTCTTGAAATTGTTCATTGCTTTGAACTGCTTGAGCCTGGACATCACTGCATTGTCAAGAGGCACATCTGGTGCTTCACCATCCTCCTTGATCCATGGATGGTCTTTACAAAAAATGAGAGAAAGAAAACATTAATTGGTATGGAGAGAGAGACTGTTATGCTTTTGGGCTATTATTGGTGAGATGCTTACTGAGAACTTGAGCAGCAGTTAGTCTTTGCTTGGGATCAGAGTTGAGCATCTTCTTAACAAGATCCTTTGCCTGAGGTGAGATTGATGGCCATGGATCACTTGAGAAATCAACATGTCCCTTCAAGATAGCGTTGAATATTCCATTCTCCGACTCTATGATCATCAGGTAATCACAACACATGAGTATATATATAAAAAAAACCTCTCAATTGATATGTTTATAATCTCTTTACCAGCCCAGAAGGGTGGGAACACCACATAAGAGGATATACAACATGACACCAATACTCCAAATATCAGCTTCTGGTCCATACTTTCTTTTTAAAACCTCTGGTGCTATGTAATAAGCACTACCCACTATATCTTTAAACACCTCTCCTGGCTTGTAGAAAACAGACAGACCAAAGTCAGTGGCTTTGAGAGGAGCGTTCTCATCTTTGCTCAGCAACAGAAAATTCTCAGGTTTCAAGTCTCTGTGGATAACCCCCATTGAATGGCAAGTATGAATAATCTGAACAATTGTTCTCAACAAAGAAGCAGCTGCTCTCTCAGAGTAATGTCCTTTAGCAATAATCCTATCAAACAACTCTCCACCAGCGCAAAGCTCCATGACCAAATGCACAGAATGCTTGTCCTCATAAGCTCCTTTAAGCTCCACGAATGTTTGGCTGACCAGTCATGTGATGCATGATCTGCACTTCCCTTCTTACATCCTCAATGTCTTCTTTGTTCACAAGCTTCCTTTTGGCAATGGTCTTGCAAGCAAACTGCTGACCTGTTGCCTTCTGCGTGCAGAGGTGGGTGACACCGAACTGTCCACGGCCTAGCTCTTTGCCTAGAGAATATGAGGCTTTTACATCTTCCATAGGTCGGCCTAAGACGGGTCCTATAGGGCCTTGTTTTGTTGCGGGAGGTGGAGAAGGAGGGGCGTGTTTGGATTGTGCTATAGGAGGTTCAGCGGCAGCGTCTGAATCTGTTAGGCCCTTCTCTTGTGTGTATCCATCTGCGTTATCTTCCCGTCCGGAGCAACAATTCCCCATTGTTGCATTAAAGGGGTGGGGGAGAGGAAGGAGAATTACAAAGGTTGTGTTCTTTGTGTGTGATTTCTTTCTCTTGTTTTCTTCCTCTGGTTTTTGTTTCTTGATTGGCAAGGAAGTTAAGGTGTTTTGGTTTGAATGGCTATGAATAGAATGTTTTTGGCCTTTGGGTTCAAAGGGTTAATAGGTTTTGTTGATAGAGAGGAAGTTTAGGACCAAAGCTTGTCTGTAATTTTGTTATTTAAAGTAAAACAGAAAGAGGTTTAGGAGTTAAGACAAAGGTTGAGAGCTAATCGTAGGGATGTCTATTTGTTACAGAACTGTATCTTCTTATCTTCTACATGTCATATATTTTTTTAATATCATTTGGCCTCGAAGTTGACTTGTTGTAAAAATCAATTAATCTGATATGTTGCAACCCTGATACTACATGTCACCGGTCGAAGTATGATGCGTTGGAAAACCAAGTTCTAATTTATGGGATTTTGACATGTATTACAAAATTAAAACTAATTTAATTTAGTAAGAATCATCATTAGTTATTTTATGAACAATATAATGACCAGATAATAATATGAAAATCCAGTAGGCTACAAACAAAAGTGTCATATTTTCTAGTTAACATCATCGAAATACTTTATGACGAGTTGCAACGCCATTGCCGGGACAATACAACATTGATGGTTGGAAATACTGACACACGACAGAGTAACTAAAAAAGAATGAGAATTATCCAACAAATAAAAGAAGGAATCTGACACACGACAGAGCAATTGCAGTTCTAAGGGAGTAGTCTGCAGAACTACTAGATGTAGGTTGACGCATGGTAGATGAATAAAATCGTTCGACGAAAAAGGTTTATAAAATTAAAAGTAAATTGACTATTAAAGGTTGATGTAGTTGCATTCTTACCAATCAATATTATTAATTCTTCAACATATCCAATTGATATGGGTTATGTCCAACTAATAATATAAATATTTTTAAATATACAAACTGCCATTTATCTACATGTAACTACCAATTAATAATCAATATTATTAATTCTTCAACATATCCAATTGATATGGGTTATGTCCAACTAATAATATAAATATTTTTAAATATACAAACTGCCATTTATCTACATGTAACTACCAATTAATAATATAATTATTTTCTAATATCTTTTTTAGTTCCAACAATTAATTCGGAACTGACAGTTACGAGATTATTTGAACGGTGAAAATTAATAACTAACATATGCTTGACTAATAACATATACTCCCTCCGTTTCATATTAAGTGTCGTTGTAAGGAATTTTTTTTGTTGTAAAATAAGTGTCGTTTTAAGTTTTCAATGCAAAATTTATGAATTTTATTATGTATTTTATTTTTCTATTGGTTGAGATGTATGGGTAATGATGTTTTTGTATGGAAAATATGCAAAATTTAATGATTTCTTAATCCGTGTGCCCAACTCTAAAATGACACTTATTGAGAAACAGAGGGAGTAATAGTTGATGGTTAGAAGGCCAGTCAGAAAGCCACCGTAAAGTTTCAGAGATTCATGTATTTAATTAGTTATCATCCCAGAACACTACAACAATTTCTTCTGCTTATAATATTTAGTTCTTTGGTTCATATTTTTGGTTATATAAGTAACCTATCAAATATATAACATAACATTAGCTTTAATGGTTTTTTTATTTTTTTATAAGAAACTACCAAATATACATTACAACAACATAACTTATATATCTTATATACACTACAACATAACTTAAAATAAATATACACTACAAATTATATTAGATAACTAATAAGAAAATATAATATGTTGTAAATTTAGAAATAAAATTTAAAAATAATTTCTGAATTGCATATGGCACAAATCTATAGTTATGCAGCTTACCAAAAATTATATTAAATTAAGTTGATATTAAACGTAAATATGATTATAAATATTAAATTTCTCAAAAAAAATAAAACAAAAAATATATTCGACCGTTAAGGATGGATTAGGACATAAGTTGGTAATTTAAAAAAACCTTTTTTAAAAATATATAATTTTATTATAAATATATTTTTCTTTTTTTATAATAATTAAATTAAATAATATTTTTTTTTTAAAATGATAAACCGCGGATAACCGCAAAATTAAATGGAACGTGTGCCGGTACAAATTATTTGTTTGAGGGTTGTGTGGGTCATATTTTTGACCAAAACAAAATTGAAACCCGCAGGTTGGCGGGTTCGACCGGCAAACCAGTCCTACCAGATCAATTTTTTAGATTGTCATTATTTAATAAAATATATTTTGATTAAGATTTACACATAAATATGATTGTAAAGAAAATACAAATATAATCACAAAAAAACATAAATATGAGAATTAAATTAAAACAAAAAATATACCCGCCCTTTAAATGGCGGATCAAAATCTAGTTTCTCTTAAATTTATACAAAGCTTAGTACTAGGTAAAGAAAAGTCACGTGTTGTATTTCCAAGATTCATGATTTTTAGTTCTGTAACTACATTATTGTATTTGCGAGATCAGTTATGTTTATAATCGCAAATACAACAATAGTTACAGTATATAAAAAATAATCATATCCCATTACTATGTTTTCCAAAATTTTGCAGCTAATAGTTCGTTCAAAGATTGAGATTTGGTAATGGACGGTTTTGTCTAGATAGATATAATTGGTTCACTATATTTTCTCGAAAAAGTTATATTAATACTCTATGATTGAATATCAATATTTACGCATTGTCTTATGTAAAGTTTGCAATATATATGTATTTTAGTCTTATTTTGGTTCACTTTGTTCGGATTTTTTCTTCTAGAAAAGCATCTAAAATAAATTTTATCATATTTATTACATATGATTACAGTTCAAAGTTTAGTCAAATCATGAACATTCAGAGAAATTCAAGTTTCAGAAATGTAATAAAACAAAGATATATATATATATATATATATGTAAATTATTTATTCCAACCAAAACATATAGATCTACCGTCAAAGCCTCCAGGCCTGCATACCTTATCACGGTTGATAGCCCACTCACAGGAATACATGCATGTCTTAGAGTTCGCATCACCATCTCTGGTATCATCAAAGATATCAAACGAATGGGATTCTCCATCCCACTCAAACTTACAAAAAAAGAGTGTTGTGCCGAAAAAAGTTGGTTTAAAATGGAATGACCATTTTTCATCCGGTGCGAGAGTTTGGAAACCGAGATCGTCATCCCTAGACTTACAATGGAATCTTAGTGTTAAGCCATCACCAAGATCATTGTATATCTCCACTGTTGTCTTCTTAATAGCACCAACAAGCTTATTAGAAATCTCCACCGTTCTCCCCTCAATAATGGTTTCCACTCGTGACGCCGCCAAATGGACGAATAGGGATATGACCACCATATAAATTTGCCATTTCTTCATTTTTGTTATATTTTTTTAAGTTCAAAGTGTATTCCATGAATACTATTTGTAGTGGTACTCATAAGAAGCCTTCGATGAGCCCATCTTGTTGTTAATTCTATTTTGGAATTTTTTAAGGTCAATAGTACAATGTATATTGAAACAAAAGTCAAAGCTAATACCTAATCAAAACGTTACATACCACTTTACAGATTTACATCAACATATATTTAAAGATATTTTTCCATAATTGTTTAATTCATGGTCTAGTGGATGTGCATCACTAAAATTCTTATCATAAAACAAAAATCATTGGTTCCGGATCATTCTAATTTTTTTATATTATAAATCTTAAATAATATACAACATGTATATAAAATATGTGAATCAAAAGATAAATCTGCGCAAATGCGCGGGTCATGATCTAGTGTATATTGAATCAAAAGTCAAAGCTAATACCTAATCAAAACGTTACATGTCACTTTACATATTTACATCAACATATATTTAAAGATATTTTCCCATAATTGTTTAATTCATGGTCTAGTGGATATGCATTGCTAAATAATTTAAGATTTTGTTCTAGAGAAAGTAGAATTGACACTCCAAGAAATAGAAAATGAAATCCACTTTTTTTATTGAATCTATTATATTTAGAACACATGATCTACACAAATAATAGTACTCTAAAAAATTTTAGAATACAAATTCTGCGCTTAACCTGCTACTCTAAAATTAGTAGAAATCAGAATCTACACTTTACTATAAATCAAAAACCTGTGAAAATTGAAATTTACACATTACTATAAATCTAAAAACTTGTAGAAGCTGAGTTCTAGAAATTTACTGTATTATACGGATAAGAATAATCAGTTCAAAAAAATATGAGAAGAAAATATTTGGAAATATTACGTTTCCATCTATGAATAATATATTTATTATAATATAAAATATATTATAATGATTTATTAAATGTAATTACGAATTTCAATCACAACCATACATTTTATAAGATATTTAAATATATCTAAATACATTCTAATGATTTTTTCTGTTTTATGTTATTAGTTATTTTCATTATAATTATATATTTTATTATAATATTAAATATTTCTAAATACATTATAATGATTTGTTAATTATAACTAGGAATTTAAAATTAAAATTTTGATTTATTAAAATATTGGAAGAAAATATTTAGAAATATTTTGTTTTCATATATGAATAATATATTTTATTATAGTATTAAATATATCTGAAATACATTATTATGATTTATTAATTGTAACTACTAATTTTAGTTATAATAATATATTATAAGATATTTAAATATATCTAAATACATTATAATGATTTAGGTATTTTTAGGTTTTTGGGGATTTTAGTATATTTTAAATCATTTTAGTTAACAATTATATTTTATTACTTAATAATTGTTTTATTAATTGTAATTTTGAATTTTTAATGTAAGTTAAGGACAGTATTGCCATTTTGAAAATATTTAGCCTAATAGAACATAAAATATATGAAATTAGTCTAATATGATGTATTGTAGGTTGCTCTGTCAACATTAGTTAATTTAATTATTTCATTTTATTGAAAGTTTAATTGTTTGCTTACATTATAATAGTGATATTGAAGTTAAGAACTTTCTCTTAAGAAGTGATAATATTGCTCTTAGTCCCACAGAAACGTTTCCGTCACAAGTAGAACCCTAAAACGAGCAGAACCATCGCAGAGATAGCTACAAACACCATCATCTTTTTTTTTTGTCATCAACACCAGCATTATAACTAAGAAATTAGTGTTTTGCTTTGGCAATTTTGTTAAACCAATTTTGTTTTTTTCTTTTACAGTTTTTCAAGCAAATGACATTTATATAATCGAGTGTGCTAGAAATTTTTAGTTTCTAATTACATCCAAGTGAAGTAAAAGTGAAGAGAAGAGTTCATTCTTTTTGCAAGAAAAAATGTGTTGCTAATTAAACGTTGTTATAAGCAAAGACATCTATATAGAGAGTAGAGACTATATAGATGCAAATAATATATATAATTTTTTCATGAAAATTAAAGTAAATTAGAAGTAAATTAAAACTAAATCAAAAGTAAATATCAAAAATATTTAAATCAGTAATTTATACAAAATAAGGAACGTGTATTTGAAATCCCTTATACAAAAATCTTTGTTATCAAACAAAGTGAAGTGGACTAATAAGAGATAGTAGCTTTTATGTCAACAAGAAACATACACATTAAGAAAGTTAAGTTATATATATTAAATTTATTATAGTAAAGATATATGTAAGTCAGTATATTTTTATTATAAAAGTAAAATGGCCACAAAAAGGATAAGATATGTATTATATGCATAAACATTTATTAAATACATAAATATTTTACTATAATTTTTTTTTTAAGAAAAACTACATTATTTAATTAATATCTGTCTAAAAGAAAACACAAGTGTACTAACCATAAAATCTCCCATGGACTCATATGGAAAATTTGAAAAGTTTTAACTACCTCTAAGGTTATAAAAATTGAAAATGGGAAAACATAGATTGAACATTCTTCACAACTATAAATACATATGCGTTTGGGTGTAGATGTAAATCTAACAAGAAATCTTTAGAACATCTCCAAAAACACTCTATAACTTAAATATAAAAGTTTTTATTTTCCAAAGAGAAAATTCAAAACTTGAAGAGTGAAACTATTCAAAACTTCAAATTTAAAATTTTATATTTTTATTTGTATTTTAATTATTATAATTACACATTCTATTTATGATTCTTAAATATTTTCTCATTTTTCATTTTAATCTTTAAAAATTCTTATATCTCATAGATCCCAGATTAATTTCTATAAATTTAAGTTTTACACATAAAATTAAATAAATTTTTTATAATAAGCTTTAAATTATTTTTAAAAGTAAAATTAGACAACAAAAATATTACAAACAAATTTAATAAAAAACCTTTTAAAAAGGTACATGGAGACATAATTATTATACAAATTTAAATATTATAACAACACTAATAATTTGGTAAATTTTGTTCCGGAAGCTCCAAGATCTTTAAAATATTTTCCAAACAAATTTTGTGTAATCAAAGATGGTTGTTGTTGTTGTTGGTCTTGGCGTTTTTTCGTACGATTTTTTCTTGTACAGAACGAATTTACTCACGAGTATTAATATTACTGAGAGAAGCTAAGTTTTTTAGAAATATTTTATTTTCCTCTTTTACTTCTCTTAAAGCTAACATTTTTTTCTTCATTTTGCATTCGTAATTCAATTCAATCACTTCATGATTTTTTCTCTGCTCGTTGCACTTCGAAATGCACCAGTTGATCATATATGGGAGTACTACGAAAATAATTTTGTTGAATAATTTGGTATTTTATTTGTAGTTTAATGTTTAATTATGTATTTCTATTTCTAGTTTTATATCTTAATACAAGATTTTATTAATTATATTTATGTAGTATTTTTATATATGTGCTAGTTATTTATAAAAGTTTTATGAATTTATATTAGTTATGACAAATATAAAGATCATAGTGTAAAATACAAATAGTTTTGAAGTTTTACTTTGGGAAAAAGACAATTTAAAACTTCTAGAATTCGGAAAATCAAAATAGAGAATATTTTTGGAAATACTCTTAGAGAACATCGATATTTAACTCATGGATTTCTTTTTCAAATTCGTCGTATTCATGTTCATAATTTTAACAGTTCAATCTAGATAAACAATAAGAATGTGGAAAAAAATCAAGGTAAATATTATAAAATTATTAAGCTAATATTATGTAAATTAATTTGTGATATTAATCCAAAATCTACTATATTAAAAGAGAAGTCACAACCTTGATTCATGTGTGATTTTTTGAAAAATAGACCCTTAACTAGAAATCACTTACCATTCATTAATTACTAAACATATAATAATAATATATCATTTCTAATAAATTATTCCTAAAAATCAGGATTGGTTAACAAACACATATTTGAATACTTGATAAATATTTCATATTGGTGTAATTTAGATTAACCATCGTATAATAAGATTTTTTCGTAGGAATAATATATGTGAGAGTGTACGATTGAGATAGATCATCGTATAATATAGTTGAAATAACTATCAAACCATAAAACCATCTGTAGGCAGACCATTTCAACTAAAGTTAACCAGTAAGCATCTGTTTATATTATTGTAATCACTAAAACATTATGAATGCATACTCAATCTTTATATATATTGGTACGTTAAATAAGGAAATAATGTGATTATGAATGCATGCTCAATCTTTGTATATATCATATAGAAGAATATACAAATATATGTGAAAATTTGAAACAATATATTCAACAAAAAAAATAAAAGGCAAAATTATTATATTTTAAAAAATGATAGACACACCTTATGTATATTATAATATATATCAATTTAGAATTTAAAATAAAAAATTTATATAAAAATAAATGAAAACAAATATCTGCACGGTTGTGCGGATCGAAATCTAGTATATAGTTAAATGTAAAGATCTCATACAACTGTGTGATATATGTAAAGTTATAAACAACCTTCGTAAAATAGTCATCCACTACTTCAAAAATCAAAACCACAAAATCCAGGTATTCCATATTTTTGGGCACTTTTTCATATTTCCAACATTATTCATTTTTATATATTCTGATAGATATATTATAAATCAGTTTGTGGCATACTTAAAAAATTAAAATTTCCATGTAATTTGTTTTATTAATCAGTTTGTGACAACTGGAATCAAACAAGTACAACGGGAAATGAGCATGAAAAAGAAAGAAAATAATAACTGAAAATGTAGAAGAAAATAAGAGAAAATCAATTGGCTCAGAATTGTTAAAAATGATTTACTGTCAACACTCATTTTTGGCATTGTTTATTAAAAAAAAGTTTTTTTTTTCCCTCACAACATAGCCCTAATTTCTCGATTTGGGGGAATCAAAGCGCTGAGACATTTGGTATTATTCATAATAACATCGCACTCCTCTCGTTCCTCATCCTCCTCATCGCCTTAGCTCATCTCAGCTCAGCTTTTCTCTCCGGATCTGCATCTCCGTCAACAACGCCGATCAAGATCAACCAGGTTCTCTCCCTCCCCCTCCCCCTCTCTCTCTCGTCACTGAACTATACCACGATTAAAATTATTCATCAGAATCGCCTTTAGGTTTTCTTGATTCGCTCGAATTTCCGCCCCTTCGTTACTCAAATCATGACTTATGGTTCGGATTCGCCTCCTTAGATCATCCTCCGCCTTGGGATTTTACCTGTTTTGACCATATTCGATAGAAACATCTCCAGAATCATTGGTGATACATTTCGCAGAGTGTTTCGCTGTGTTTGTTATCTTGTTCCGTTCTTGCGATGGATCTATACGTTTGTGATATTCGGTAATTAGGTTGATGATTCTGTAATCTCTAGCTTTGACATTTCGTCTCTCGAATGACCGTTGATCTTTGATGTTCAGCGAGAAGATTGTGAATGATCAGTTTAAGAAGCTTATGTATTACGATGATATGTAAAATTAGGTTAAAGATTGGTGATGCTACGTATAATTTCTCATCATAGGAAGCTTAAGTATTGACTCTTCTCGTTTTGTGTGATAATTGCAGGATAACTTTGTTTTTTTGAGAAGATGTCTACTGTGTCCAAGACCAGATCAAGAGACAAGAACGTCGTGAGTGATTCACACAAGGCACCAAGTAAAGCCTCGGGATCCATAGGTGCAACTACTGGTGGTGCCTACAATCTTCTTTTGGAGACCGTTGAGTCAACTGGCTCCTCATCGCTTCACAACAATGGCCGTTTCAGAAACATTGATGACTCGGATTCAACCGGAGCCGACTGTGATTCCGTCTCTAACAACGGTAGCTGGTCAGGCGATTCGGAAGATCACAGAGAGAAAGCAGCACCTTCCACGGCTACCGCGAAGGCAAGAAACCATCCCCGGAGCAGCTGACAGTGAAAAGCGAGAGAAGATGCGGCTGAAGAACGAAAGAAAAGCATCAGCGTCAGAAGGAGAAGCGAGCTCAGGAGTTGCACGAGCGGTGCTGTCAGTTTCTGATGTCGAGGAAGCTTGAAGTGCTTGTTCAGCAGGTCATAGCTATGGGGATTTCTCATGAGAGGGCGACTTACGCTCTGATGTTGAACGAAGGGAAAATAGAAGAGGCTATTAGTTGGCTGTTTGATGATGGTGGGGCGAAATGTAGCGGATGAGAAACTAGTTCCCACCTCTGGGAAGCTTAAAGCTTGACATATCGCAAGAGCTGGGGAGAATCTTGGAGTTGGAGAGGGAATATAAGTGCGCCAAGCAGGATGTAGAAAAGGCTGTGGTTACAGCGGAAGGGGATATTGAGAAAGCAGAAGAATCATTAAGAAGACAGAAGCAAGAAGCAATCTACTACTGCTTCTGTAAAAACAGAGGATGTTAGTGATAATGCTTCAGTTAGGAGAAGCCCCTTCTGTGCACGGCAAGTCAGAAAGCAGAGTAGCCCAGTTGCAACCTAACTCAGGTATGTATACACTGCAGGGGTTGAAGAAGATAGAAAGAGTCTCGGTTACCTTAGAGGATCCAGCTATGTTAATGGAGGAATCCGGAAACCAGAGAGTAGATAGAATTCACATGGAATTACAGTGGATGAAAATGCAACAGAATGCTGCCCTGGAAGAGAAGAAACGCATGTTAAATCTACAAACACAACAGCTGTCACGGCCAAGAGAAGAAACGCATTATGTGTCGGCTCAAGGTGGTGGTCAATTCAAGAGACTTCAGCAGAGGGAACCAGATTATGACGATGCAGCAACAGCAGCAACAACAACGCTCTCAGGTCAGCTAACACGAATACATTACCTGTCTCTACCATGAATTCATCCTTTACCTGTATCAGCAGCAGCACGAGGAGGAGGCAAGTGATTGGTACCCTGCAAATAGATCTGAAGCGGCTCAGTCTAACGGGTATTTACCCACAAGAACTCTGCCTCCTAATGATCAAAATTCAAACCTGATGTACCAGCAACTTCAGTACCAACACTATCAAGGCCAGGTGAGCAACGGTCACAGGATGTCAGGGGGTGCTGCACCGCATGCTGTGGCTCCAGCTGCTTCTCTTGGGCTCTTCTCAGGGTATGGATCAACATCTTCATCTGGGCTGGACTGGAACACGGATGGGTCAGTGGGATACTCGGATTACAACAACATTGATTGGAGTTTAGACAGAGGCCTTAGCTAGTCCGAAACCAAACCTAGCGGCATCATCCTCATATGAAGCAAACATGAATGGAAGGACGAGAACGACTGGGAGTTCAGGAAGCTGCATTAGTGGGGAATGGGAGAGAATGGACATCGCCGTTTGAGGGTAAAGATCTGTTTAGTTTGTCTAGACAGTACGTACCTCCTTCACTTTGAAAGTGAAAGCTGCTTCTGTAATAAAGATGATGATGGGTGGGTATGAGTTTGTGGTTACTAGCTTTATCAAATGTTGCGTGCATGTTTGCTCAATCATAATGGATCTTTCAAATTTCCTAATATTTTATCACAGCATATCTAACAGGCTCAAAAGGCGACCCAATAAAAAACTCAGCACCATCTGATTCCTTGTCACAGAGACAGGCTGATGAAGGGGATGTTATAACAAAATCGTTAAGAGTTCCTCTAATATTAGGAATGAACCATATCTAATCAACTTAATTAACTCGTAACAAAAAAGTTGGACGATAATAGTACCGTTATTTAGATGGTGGTGACAACAAGCTTATCATAACTAAACAACATGCTTATCACATACAGATAACAGGAGCAGCCACCAACTACAAATTAGTTGTACACTTGTACATTAGTAGTAATAGTCTAATACATGACATACACGCGCATTAATTACCGGAATGATTAAAAACACATCTCTTTAACAATAAAGTCATGGAATTGATAACCGATGGAGACAGAGAGACTGGTATTAATGGCCGCCAATGTCCCCACCTGTTACATTCACATAAAAATCATTATGTTTCTATGTGTTTTCTGTTTTTGTTCCAAAAGGGTAATTTAGTAAGAAAAAGTTGCAGATTTAAGTTTATCAATTCAAGTAATCGATAACCTGAGAGTATCTGAGTTTATTAGACTCATGCACATTTGGAATTTGAAATTTGAAAGTGGTGAACGTGCAATTTCTACTTCTGACATTCTAGGACAGAGTTATTTGTGACAGCTAGTACTTCTGAATTTTATAATAAAATTGGACTTAGGTTATCTAAGATACTTTGACATTCTTGACAAAAACCAATAGCAATTATTATTCTAAATACTTCGGAATGTAAGTGGTGGATAAACTACTCCCCACACAGCATCAAAACTATGTTAAATTACTGTTTCCAATTTTCTGGAAATTTTTATTAAGAAGATTAATAAAAAAGTCTTGAGATCTCTCTCTTGCTCTTTGGGCCCGCTTTTCAGTAACTAGTGTTGTTTTCATGTAACAACATCTTTTCAAACATCTTTTCAAACTCCTTTTTCTCTCTCTTTCTCTCTTTCATCCTTTAGTTTTTTGTTGGCTTCTAGGTTTAAGCCATTTTTCTCCAGCCCAAATTTCTCCACAGCCTCTCCTTTTTTTCAGCTGGTACTGTTCACTTATTTTCTTTGAGTCATTATCAACTTTCTTCTTTATACCAGATGTTTGAATCTTCTATTTAAAGGTGCTCGTGGAGTGTACTACTTACTATCTCCTGAGATCTCAGTTTATCTTTAGCTCTTTTCCGGGGTCTTCTTCTCAAGAATGAGCTGATTAAGTGATTACTCACTGAAGAACAAGAAGTTCTTTTTGTTATTAAACTCAGTACAGGTAACTTCTTTTCCCCACTTTTTAACAATAGTTCTTAGTACATGTTATTGTCCTAGGGAAGTACAGATTCTAGTAGGGTAGATCCATTAGACTTTTTTACACATCTCTGCTTAAGGAACTTAGGGTTTATATTTCCATTATTTTCTTCAAGAACTAATTAAGAACCAGAGCCAGAGGTTTTTAAAACCATTTGCTCATAAGTTCATATTGTTTTTGTTAAGTAAAATAAAAAAGAGACTTTGTGACTGCTGGACACAGTGTTCTTACTTCTTAGTCTTTGTTTTTGTGGAAATTTTCAGAGCCATTGTTTGTGAAGTAGCATTTGGAATGGCAGAACAAAAGAGTAGCAACGGAGGAAGAGAAGTTGTTATCAACGTCTCAGGTGAGCTTTCTTCAAAGATGGCTTCACCAGACTCCTCTGCCACCATTAATAAAACCTCTTCTCCTGAGATCTCTAAGCTCATCGGTAGTCCCAACAAGCCTCCCAGGTCTCCAACTCAACTCAACGAAGGTCTAACTCAGAGGAAATCTTTTGCGAGGTCGGTTTACTCCAAACCGAAGTCCCGGTTCGTCGAACCGCCTTGTCCTGTAGACACAAGCAACCTAGAGGAGGAGGTTAAAGAACAGCTCGGCGCTCGTTTCTCCTTCAGAAGAGCTTCTCCCCAACAACAACTCCACGAGGAAGCGTCGGGTCCACAACGCCTCTTACTCCAAGCAAAGCAGCTGAGGCTGAGAAAGACGAAGACGAGGAGATATACAAGAAGGTGAAGCTGAGCAAAGAGATGAGGAGAAAGATAAGCGTACTGACGTTGATAGAGATAGCTTTCTTCATAGCTGTCTTAACCTCATCTGGTGGCTAGCTTAACCGTCGACTCCCTGAAGAAACACACCTTCTGGGGGCTAGGAGGTGTGGAAATGGTGCGTCCTCGTGATGGTCACGTTCAGCGGGATGCTCGGTGACGAACTGGTTCATGCGTTTCGTCGTGTTCCTCATAGAAACGAACTTTCTCTTGAGGAGGAAAGTGTTATACTTCGTGCATGGGTTGAAGAAGAGCGTTCAAGTCTTTATATGGCTCAGTTTGATCCTCGTCGCTTGGGTGTTTCTCTTCAACCACGACGTGCATCGCTCCCCTGGTGCCACCAAGATACTCACCGCTATCACGAGGACTCTCATCTCTCTACTTACAGGATCTTTCCTATGGCTGGTGAAAACGCTTTTGCTGAAGATTCTCGCAGGCGAACTTCAATGTTGTTAACTTCTTCGACAGGATCCAAGACTCTGTTTTCCACCAGTACGTGCTACAGACGCTCTCCGGACCTCCTCTCATCGAGGAGGCGGAGAGAGGTGGGGAGGGAGCCTGGGACAGGGGCAGTTGAGTTTCGCTAGCGTGGTGAAGAAGGGAGAGGTTAAGGAGAAGAAAGTGATCGATATGGGGAAAGTTCACAAGATGAAGCGTGATAAAGTCTCTGCTTGGACGATGCGTGTTCTGATGGAAGCGGTTAGGACTTCGGGTCTGTCCACCATCTCTGACACGTTGGATCAACAGACGGCTTATGGTGATGGGAAAGAGAAAGGTGATAGAGGGGAGATTACTAGCGAGATGGAGGCTTTGGCTGCTGCTTATCATGTCTTTAGGAATGTTGCTCAGCCTTGCTTCAAGTGAGTAATAACTAACAATATTCATATGCTTTTATCCTCTTTATTTGCATTTTCTCTAATGGAGATCTCTGGTTGTTATTGTTTCAGTTTCATAGAGGAGGAAGACTTGCTTAGGTTTATGATTAAGGAAGAGGTTGATCTTGTGTTTCCTTTGTTTGATGGTGCTGCTGAGACTGGTAAAATCACTAGAAAAGCTTTCACGGAATGGGTGGTAAGTCTTTTTTTTCAAAAACTTTCATGCTGTTTGTTCTTAGAGATTAGTTATTACTGACCAGAGGACAAACAATCTATATGTATATATATATATATATATATATATATTTATTTTGTCATATTAAATATTTTTTGTTAGTATATATAAATATAATTGATAATTGTTTGATTAGTAATATTTGTAAGAAATGTTAACATTGTTTATGGAACTTCTATTCATAAATATATTGAGTAACTGTATAAATATAAAATTTTGTATTAACATGCTCAACTATAGTAAAATTTTAATGATAATAATGACTACATTGATATACAATTAACTTCATGAAATTATCTTAACCAGTCATTAATATAATTGAATTAGTTTATAAAATTCTAATGTAATTTATATTATAGTAATAAATAAAAATTAAAAAGTATATTGTTGAAAATTTATTTAAGAATTCAAAAATATTGGACCGCCACTGGTTATTACCAGTCAGAGTCTGTGTTTCTTATAAACCACTTGTGTTGTTGTTGCTAATATGATCAGGTCAAGGTGTACACTAGCAGGAAAGCTCTAGCACATTCCTTAAACGACACAAAGACAGCGGTTAAGCAGTTAAACAAACTTGTGACAGCGATCTTGATGGTGGTTACCCTTATCATCTGGCTGTTGCTTCTAGAAGTAGCAACGACTAAAGTTTTGCTCTTCTTTTCAACTCAAATGGTGGCTCTGGCTTTTATAATCGGAAGCACTTGCAAAAATCTCTTCGAATCCATTATCTTTGTCTTCGTTATGCATCCTTATGATGTTGGTGATCGCTGCGTTGTCGACGGTGTCCCGGTAAAAAACTCACCACCAAAAGATCCATTACATGTTTTTCATATACTATGTCTTTGGCTTGGCTTCACATTCTTGCGGTCTTCTCAGATGCTGGTTGAAGAAATGAATCTGTTATCTACAGTGTTCTTGAAGCTTGACAACGAGAAAGTGTACTATCCTAACGCAGTTTTAGCCACGAAACCGATAAGCAATTACTTCAGAAGTCCTGATATGAGTGAAACAGTGGAGTTCTCTATCGCATTTTCAACACCAATCTCAAAGATAGCACATCTCAAAGAAAGAATATCTGAGTAAGTTATCACATTCATTCATTTGAAACTGTTCTTGATCAAATCTTGAAAGAGTTCTTGATTTGGTTTGTTGTATGGAAACAATCAGTTACTTGGAGCAGAATCCCCATCATTGGTCACCTATACACACGGTGGTGGTTAAAGAGATAGAGAACATGAACAAGCTAAAGATGGCTCTATACAGCAACCACACCATCACCTTTCAGGAATACAGTGAGAGGAATATCAGAAGAACGGAGCAGGCTTTGGCTATTAAGAGAATATTGGAGGATCTTCACATTGACTATAGTCTCCTTCCTCAACATGTCCATCTCACCAAGTCCGACAAAAATTAAAAACACCGGTTTGGTTTTTTTTACTAAACCTTTTTAAGACATTATTGTCAAAAATGTTGTGGTGAATTGTTTTATCGTAGACTGTTAGATTATAAGATGAAATCAATATTGCAAGTTCTAAACTATTTTTTTTTAGAATAGAAGATGAAATCGGTAATCCAAGTTCTTAATGAAATGGACGTCGTCCTTAACTTATTTCAACGTTTTTATTTGACATCAGCAGTATTACCATATTAGTAGGATAAATGCAGTGCCCTGCGTGGGGTAAAAACTAACATAGAAAACCTAAAAAAAAGGAAAAGGAAGATATACAGATATTGCTGGCGTTCGGACAGAAAATTGGGATGATTAAAGCAAATCTCGAAGTATTTAGAAACATTCTTAAATTTCTCTACGGCTGGAATAGGCATATGGGGGTGTTCCCTTCGATAGGGAACAACCATCAGGCTGTTCTGCGCGTAAAAATCTTCAATTGGAGTTCTTTATGATTTTTTTACTCTAGCTGGTCCACCTCCCATCCAATGCAATTCTAGACTTGTAATTACTCAAAAAGACTAGAAAAATTCGATAAAGACTTGAACACCAATTAGAAAACATATATACAAGATGTCTAAAACACCATATATCATTTATGCAAACATCTATCATCTCCGAAGGCAACCCAAGACTATAAACTAATTTCTAAATCTCATAGTAAGAATCAGTTGACACGTTGTCTTCCGGAAAATACTCTATAAACATGTTTGCACATATATCCATGCACTTTTGGTAGATTGTGATCATTTTTAATATCCATCTTCCTTGGTGCTAACGACAATTTAGGAAAATCTTCTCTACAACCACTGTAGATTGGCTCATTCGCAGCAGTTAACATTTCATAAAACTTTTTTGCATCTATGTTAGGTTCTTTAACTTCATCAGCTACAAATGCTTCATCTACCATATCATGAACTCCATCATGATCTACCATATGCTCCTCCTGATGGCAACTATTTTCATTATGCAAATGATCAACCAGTTTATCCTGAAAATTGCTATTACTACTACTAGTTTTATTCCCACAATTATAACCTTCGCCATGTTGAAACCAAACATAGTAAAGTGGTGTGAAACTTTTATTTACTAAATGCTTCCATATATTTTCACGAGGGGCAAATTTTGCATTGTTGCATTTCCGACAAAGACATAACATCTTACCGTTTTCTTGTGTGAGCGGTGTAGAATCTGCTTGCCCCATAAATGTCTCTAGTCCATCAAGAAATTCTTCTCTCCCGTTAGCATCTCTGTGTGTATACATCCAACTCTGTAACTCAAAGGTATTTCCATCACCGAGCATTTTTTTTTCAGGTTTTCGGTTTTTTTGGTGTGTATCATTTGAAAAGGAAATGATATATATACAGGAAATTTTTGAAATTGGTAAGTGAAACTTTACTAGAAAATCACGAAGAAACATAGTTGGTAAGCCCGACCAAAAACACGTTTACACCTGAAAAGTAGATACACTCGAGAAGTCGTCGTTAAAATGACGTAAAAGATTTCGTCATAAAATAAAGACTAATTTTACGTTTACTTTACAACGTTTGATAGTTTCTCGTACGACGAAATATTTTTTGACGAAGTTACGTGGGTTTATTATTACTCGTAAGGTTCTCATATAGTAGACGTAATTTTACGAGTCTTTTATTTTCTCGTAAATTTCGTAGTTTGCCGGAGGTTTTATTGTAGTGAATTTTTTTTTTAAATGTAAGAGTTTCTTCCAAGCATATCTCAACATTTTTATTTGGCAGCACAATCACATATATTACAAGATGTCTAACCAATAGTTTTGACGTAGTGTCAGTTTAATTTGCAAACCTAAAAGAAAAAAAATATATATCAATGATTTTTTTTTTATGATAAGAATTTTAGTGATGCACATCCACTAGACCATGAATTAAATAATTATGGGAAAATATCTTTAAATATATGTTCATGTAAATCTGTAAAGTGGTATGTAACGTTTTGATTAGGTATTAGCTTTGACTTTTGATTCAATATACATTGTACTATTGACCCTAAAAATTTCCAAAATTAGAATCAACAACGGAGATGGGATTATCAAAGGTTTCTTATGAGTACCACTATAAATAGTATCCGTAGAATACCCTTTGAACTTAAAAAAGTATAGCAAAATGAAGAAATGGCAAGTTTGTGTGGTGGTCATATCCCTATTCGTCCATTTGGCGGCGTCACGAGTGGAAACTATTACCGAAGGGAGAACGGTGGAGATTTCCAATAAGCGTACTATTTTTTCTAAGCGAACGGTACAGATTATCAATGGGCTTCGTGTAACACTGACATTCCATTGTAAGTCTAGGGATGACGATCTCGGTATCCGAACTCTAGAACCGAGGTCCTCTTGGTCATTCGAGTTTAAACCTAATTTTTTTGGCACCACACTCTTTTTTTGTAATTTTAAGTGGGCTGAAGAATCCCATTCGATTGATATCTATGATGAAAACAGAGATAGTCTTTTGGGAAAATTGTCTTTTAAATCACGAACTTTCAAATTTGGTTGAATAAAAGCCTGAACTTTCCCTTGGACCATTTAAAGCACCAATTTAATTTGACTAGCCATTTTAAACATTAATTTAGTTTGACTAAACCAAATTAAGCACGACGTTAACTCGGATAACAGAATGATTAAACAGAGTTAAATGCCGTCTCTAATCTCCGTTAAGTTCAAAACGACGTCGTTTAGAAATCTTTTAAAAAATCGCATCTGGGTGGATCGAACCTGTTACCAAAGACACACACATGTAACGCGCAAACCACTAGACTACTTGCACTTTTTGAACTTTATTGACTAATAATACCTATTATCGTGAAACCTCCAAATCATCTTCTTCCACTCTAAATCCCTAAATGATTTTATAAATATTAAAACTTGTAAATAGCTTATTAGTTATTTGAAATTTTGTGAGTATAAATAACTAAATAATTTTTAATTATATTTTTTAACTAATAATAATACAAAATGATTTTAAATTATGATTTTTAAAAATATAATCTTTTAGTATTATTAAAAATTATAATAAACAATTATAGTTAATAATAACTTGTCTGATTTATAATAATAATTAATTATAATTTTTAATTAATAGTATACCAAATGATTGTTAATTATAATTTTAATTACTAGATGATTTTTAATTACTAATAAAACAAAATGATTTTTATTATAAGTAGTATTTTTAATAATACTTGTAAATAAAACTTAATATTATAGTTAAGTTAATAATTATTATAAGTTTAATATTTTTAGTAATGTTCACAAATTTTTGAATAGTTAATAATTTATTTACAATTTTTAATATTTATAAAATTAATTAGGGATTTAGGGTTGAATAAGATGATTTGGAGGTTTCACAATACTAACTATTACTAGTCAATCATGTTAAAAAATATTTAAGTGGTCTAGTGGTTTGAGCCTTACATGTGTGTGTCTATTGTCACGGGTTCGATTCCACTCAAATGCATATTTTTAAAAGATTTTTAAACGACGTCGTTTTGGACTTAACGGAGATTAGAGACGACATTTAACTCTGTTTAATCATTCTGTTATCCGAGTTAACGTCGTGCTTAATTTGGTTTAGTCAAACTAAATTGATGTTTAAAATGGCTAGTCAAATTAAATTGATGCTTTAAATGGTCCAAGAGAAAGTTCAGGCTTTTTTTCAACCAAATTTGAAAGTTCGTGATTTAAAAGACAATTTTCCCATAGTCTTTTTGGTCATGCACCATGCTTGGACTATATGTGTATCTGGGAAATAAACAATAGTGCTAAGGTATGCAGACTTGCAGACTATAACGGTAGAAAAATATGTTATTGGTGGAAATGATGAGTAATTTACATACATACATATATATATATATATATATGTTTCTTTATTTTATTATATTTCTGAAACTTGAATTTTTCTGAATATTCATGATTAATTGATTAAACTCTGAACTTTAATCATACATAATTATCCATATTCGATGATAAAATTTACTTTAGATGCTTTTTAGAAGAAAAAAAAATCTGAACAAAGTGAACCAAAATACATATATATTACAAATCTAACAATACTAAAAGTTCAATATACTGAAAGGAGAAAGCTTCGAAAGCTTCCACGTCGTTAAATTAAATCAACCAATCAAAGGATTCTATTTTGACAGGTCATACAAATGTTAGTCGACATATTTTATCGCGGACCTACTCATTTATGTGTTTCTAATATGTCGCAGTGTCCCATCATTATGCCCAAAATATAAGCAAAATCAATCATCTGCATACACCGACTCATACCCCCTTCATCTTCTTCGTTCACATCATTTCCTTGCCGTTTACACCTTTTCTGGATTCCGTTATTGTAACGTTCGGTTCCCGCTACTCCTACTTATAAAGCCCACTCCTTTAGTCGAACTCATAAAATTGTTTCAATTTCCTCTGTTTCAGACCTTATATAACTCCATTCCGAATCCCCCTTCCTCTCACCGAAATCACAGTCACCATCGAATAGCAACAAGAAATGGCTAACAATATGATGAAATCAATCGGGGTATATAACCGGGTTTCTTTTGATAGTTCTTTCATTTTTTTTTTCCAGTGTGTCATACAGGAAAGTTTCCAAACTGGAGAAGTTGCAGTGAAACTGGTAAAATTTATGAGTTCAGTTTTTGTTTCTCATTCAAATATGTGAACTTTTTGCTGAGAAATTTTCAATTTTGAAGGATTTTTGTTAAGAGTTTGACAATAAATGGAGTTCCACACTCCCGTCACGTGTTGTTTTAGAAGGCAACTGGTCACGAAACTCCAGGTAAAATTCTTTTACTCCCCTCTGTCCTCTGAGAAACTTATTATTGAAGATACAATGTTTGTATCTTCTTGAATCCTCTTATGCTGATATTTTGGGTTCGAGAATGCATGTGATGATAAGCGTGTTTCCAAACACCAGTTTGAGCAGAAGCAAAAAGAAAAAGAAAACAATGATGCACCAAAGCAACTGACAAAGAAGGAATCATTATAGCTCAGAAAGATGGAGGCAAAAACTTCATTCTAGCCTAAATTGTCAGATTTCCAGTCAGGTAATTTATGTTTTTCACTAATGATTTGAAATGTTATCACTAATATGAAAGTGAAATCACAATAAGAGTCAAAATTAGTAAGCCTTTAGGGTACAATAATATATAGGAAGAAAAAAGCACAATGCAACAATTGCATATATTTTATGTGTATGAGAAGAGGGATGCAATATAGATGTCAGTTCAAGCCATATGAAATTTTCTCTATACACAATTTCTCTATGTAGAGTCTTAGATGTTTGACGTCAAAGTACATTATTTGTTGATCATAACCTAATTACCTGGCTTTCTCTAATTATAAATTGGTTGTGAATTGGTGCATTTAGTATTGGAACAGAGTTTGTGCTGCAATAGTGGTTCATGTTATACAAAATACATCAAAAGTAGTTCTTTCATGACATGCAAGTAATAATTCTTATTCAATATATCTTTTGGAACTTTTACTTTTCAGGTAAAGATGTAACATGACTTCTCTTATTTCCAGATTTACAACTCAGTATATGTGATGGTGAGGGATGCCTATTCAAGCTCTAGGGTTGATGTTTGTCTATTATTTCCTGCAATAACAAGACTGCATGGAGAACAAAAGACCATCGAAGAGTATATGATTAGCCCATTTCCATCACCACGAGTTTCAGTTTTCAGGCCATTGCTCCTGACTGATGATGCTTGAGTAATTAGCATGAGCACTGCGTATTCTTTGTTGCTGAGCCCACAAATTACTCTCAGTGTAGATTAAGCTGCAAATGGTTGCAGAATTCCTGGGTTGAAGTCTATGTTTGAGAGAAAAATGGAATTGAGAAGAAGGCACGGTAAAGAATCTTACAGTCTTTAGATTGTATAGTTGTTTATACGGAAAAAAATATCAAATTATTAAAGCTGAACGTCAACGTCAAAGGCTAGAAATCAACAGGAACACTTTTGTTAAAGGTTGCAGTCATATTTCATTTGATTTGCTGTCTTTTTGCCATATCACTTTCTTACACGTATGCATTTATATACTTTAGAGAAACCAAATAGTACTGAAATATAGATACTGAGGCATGCAACAAGTAGTACAAATATATATTTCACGAAAGACTTTCCTAATTTTTACATTTCTGTATACCGTTACATCCAAATCTGTTGATAAATGATATTTGCTCAAATTACCCTATAACAATATTATTCTCATCAAAAGAGGTCAATTGTATTACTTAGGGATCGAATCCACAAAGAGCTGAAGAATCAATAGATCTTATT
The DNA here is from genome assembly GCA_019706035.1 of Raphanus raphanistrum subsp. raphanistrum. Taxonomy (NCBI): domain Eukaryota; kingdom Viridiplantae; phylum Streptophyta; class Magnoliopsida; order Brassicales; family Brassicaceae; genus Raphanus; species Raphanus raphanistrum. Next base: position 2,197,175 of record CM033982.1, on the reverse strand, counting down.
ATAACTAAGCTAGGCTGAAAATTACTAATTGCAGTGAAATAAAAGTAAACAAGGAAACTAGTTTGAACATGACAATTACTCAAGAAGATTGGAAGGGTTAACTAGTATGATTTAAAGAAGTTAGATCTAAGGTTACTATTCAGGTTATCAGGATTATAGAGGTATGATTCTTATGTGAGATGCTTGCATGATATTAAAGAACTTAACTAAGCAATAGCCCAACTGTCGTTACAACCATCTAATAACTAGAACCGATGAACACACCTATGGCGAGTCATAGATTAAGGTATCGATCGATATGCGGTCGCATGTATCGATCTACTTGCTGTCGCATGTATCGATCGATATGATGTCGTATGTATCGATTGTCATTTACCCTGTGTCTATTGATCGATCTATAAGAGTATAAAAACTTAGTTATTTATCAAATATTTTTCTGTTTTCTATTTATAATCCATATATTAATTATTTTTGACCATGGAAATACTTTGGCTCTTTCCACACTATGTTTGGGGTTAGATTCCTAGAGGATACAGTTACTTGTAGATTATAGGATGAACGTTTATTGAAAGTTTCAGAGTGTTGCATGCAGAGTTTATTGTGATCGCATCCTGCAAGAGAATGTGTCCATTGATAGTGTCGTACGTGCAGAATCTTCCGTCGGTCCAAGTATTACAGAAAGAGCTTTGTCGTGAAATTGTCCATAAAGTTATTCATAAATATCACATATATTGATTGTATTTTATTTATTTTTTTAATTTTCGAGAAAAAATATTCCATCATTTAAAAAAAAGAGATTATAATGATTTAGCTAGTGTTTAAAAAACTATTTTGACTTGTAAAAAAATTATTTTTGTTTTTAACTCAGACTAGATTTTGATCCACACGTCCGTGCGGGTATTTTCTTTAATTTTGATATTGTCTAAAATTTGTTTTATATGATTGAATGTAAAATATTTAAATATATATTTAATGTGTATTTTTAAACACAAAAAATTAATAGGAGATATCCAAGATAATTTATCGTGCCTTTAACAGTCAATAATAATAACCGATAATATATATATATAATGAATAATTCGGTATTGGATGCTATTTTATCTTTAATTTTTAAAAAATAATTCACAGATAATATTTTTACAATAAAATGTTTCATATTATTTTAAAATATTTAAAAGTATACCATGTTTGGTTAGTTAAACTTTTATTATTTTTTAACGCTGGAATTTTTTTACTATTCTGTAATAGAACATTTGTTTTACTATTATGAAGTTTTTCTAATAAAAGGAATATTCATGTTTTAAATATTTTATTAATTAAAAGATTAAAATATTTTTCGTTTATGTGATAGTATATATGAAAATTATATTCTGGTTGTTCATTTTATATATCCAGTTTCCTAATATTTAAATTTTAATCTAATATATGGTTAATCTAATTTTAAATATTTGTTTTTGATTACTTGTATATATTTTCAATTAGTTTAGAAAACATCAAAATATCTTATATATTTTGTATATTTTTGGATATTAAATCTAAAACTAATTAATATACTTAAGTATATAAGTCTGATTGGATATATTTGAATACTCAAAATATTTGGTTCGGATCCGGTTCTGATTTTTTAGATACCAAAATTTTTAACATGTTCAGATATTTAATCAGTTTGGATTTGACATTATTTTCAGATTGGATTCAGTCAAATTCTTTGTATTCGGATTTTTGTCATCCTTAATTTTGGAAATCAATATTTAAGATTTTGTGGCGAAAATCATTATGTATGTTTATTATTAAGAAGGTGGTTGGTTATAACAAACAATTTATATTATTTTTGTACTTAATGATATGATTTAGTTTATAGATTAATTTATAAACGAAATATTGATATATTTAATATAACGAATGTGTAAACATAAAAACTATATACTATATCCAAAAAAAATTCTTGATGTGACAACACAAAGTTCTTGATATGCAATTGAGTTTGTGTATGTGTAATAGTGTTGATTTCAAACCATAGGTTTGGTTGATGATGAAATAATTGTTTATTCTAGGCAAATGTATTTGAAATAAGTTAGGTTATAAACTAGCTATTATTCACCTAAATAAAAAAATATGAAATTTTCTCTATACATAATTTCTCTATGTAGAGTCTAGATGTTTGACGTCAAAGTACATTATTTGTTATTGTTTGGCTCACTGATTAATCGGTTAATAATTAGTAAATTATAGTAATAAATGATTGTACTAAATTAATAGTTATTATCTTGGTGGCATTAGATATAATTAAATAGATAGTTTAAGGGTAAATTTCTATTTGTACTTCTATTTTAATAGATTAGATGTACACTATATATATATATATGTGTGACATTAACAAATTAGATTGATTATTAAATTGTGGGTGGGTGCAATTTTATTCTTATGTAAGGTAGGTCCGCCTCTGATCTTACATATTCATGTTTTCATATTAGGTGTGGATCATTGGATCTGTTGGAATTAGTTCTTAAATTCTTATTGAATCTGGTTCCGTTTGGATAAGTTTTAGATTTGATTTTTCTGAGTAGAAAGTTTTGAACCAATATATGTATCTATAAACTTTTAATTTATTTTTTGTTAGAGTTTCTTACAAACATTTCTCAACATTTTTATTTGGTAGCACGATCACATATATTATAAGATTTCTAACCAATAGTTTTGACATAGTATCAGTTTAATTTGCAAACCTAAAAAAAATATAAATGATTTTAACTTTTATGATAAGATTTTTAGCGATGCACATTCACTAGACCATGAATTAAACAATTATGGGGAAATATATTTATATATGTTAATGTAAATCTGTAAAGTGATATGTAACATTCTGATTAGGTATTAGCTTTGACTTTTGCTTCAATGTACATTGTAATAGTGACCCTAAAATTACCAAATAGAATGGGCTCATCAAAGGCTACTTATGAGTATCTCTGCAAATAGTATTGTAGAATACAATTTGAACTTAAAAAGTATAGCAAAAATGAAGAAATGGCAAGTTTATGTTGTGGTCATATCCCTATTCGTCCATTTGGCGGCGTCACGTGTAGAAACTATTATTGAGGGGAGAACGGTGGAGATGACCAATAAGCTTTTTGAAGGTATTCGTGGGAGGAGAACGGTGGAGATTATCAATAAGCTCGGTGGTGGCTTAACATTAACACTCCATTGTAAGTCTAAGGATAACGATCTCGGTGTCCAAACTCTCGCACCGGATAATAGTTGGTCATTCAAGTTTACACCAGCTTTTTTTGGCACAACTCGCTTTTCTTGTAATTTTAAGTGGGGTAGAGAATCCCATTGGTTTGATATCTATGATGATGACAGAGATGTTGGTGATAAGCAATGCTATTTGTGTTCGTGGAATATATACAATGGTAGTCAGGGTGGTTTTACATGCAGATTTCAGGAGAGTACCGGTAGATACGACATATGTTATGTTTGGGATAAGTAATTTACATATATATATATATATATATATATATATACTATTACATTTCTGAAATCTGAATTTCTTTGAAAATTCATGATTTGATTAAACTATATACTGTAATCATACAGAATTATCCATGTTCGATGATAAATTTACTTCATATGCTTTTTTTTAGAAAAAAGAATCCGAACAAAGTGAAACAAAATAAAACTGAAATACATATATATTGCAAACCTTATAAAGACTAATCCAACTTTAAATGGACAATTGGGTAAACATTGATATTCAACCATAAAGCATTAATATAATTTTGTTTCAATACAATGTAGTGAACCAATTACACTATATCTATCCAGTGTATCTAGTACTTATAAGGAAGCCGTCCAGCAAAGAAAACTTCACTATTTAATTTTAGTTAGATGATTTATGTGTAAGTCGTTTCAGATTACTTTTACAATTGAAAAATAAAACTTAAATATTTAATTTTATCCTAACGACTTACACGGAAATCTTCCGATAAACGACTTACACGAAAGTCTTTCGATAAACAATTTAAACAAAGTCTTCTGTACTATCCAATGTTTGACGTCGACCGAAAGACTTCCGTGTAAGTCATCCAGATAAAATTAGATACTTAAGTTCTATTTTTAAATTGCAAAAGTAACCTGAAATGATTTACATTGAAATCGTCTAATTATAATTAAATATTAAAGATTTATTTTTCTGTTGGACGACTTTCTTGTAAGAATGAAAATTCAGCATCTTTGTCATCTTAGTATAAAAATATTTTTTTTAAAAAAATTGTAACAAAATTTTAAATTTTTTTGTATTAATCAAAACGGATGAGATATTAGTAAGTATTCGTAAATATCTGCAAATATCTATTAATTTTCCGGATATCCATTTTTCCGTATATTCGTATTTTTCTGAAGCAAAAAAGATAAAAAATTATATATTCGTAACATACAAAGAAAATCAAAAATACCTTCAAAATTTCGAATATCTGATATGTGCCCAGTCCTAATTTATTTATTTTAGTAGATTTTAAAATATTTTTGAAAATTAACGATAGATTTGACAAAACTCTTAACCGAAATCATATAAAATTATTCATAATCGATTAGATTTTAATTTGGATATAATTTATTTATAAACAGATTTTCCAAAGAAAAAAAACTTTAAAATGAACCAAAATCAGATTAAATCTATATTGCTAACCTTGTATATGAGTAAGTCAACTTAAATTGACGATGCCCAAATATTGATATTCAACCATTAGCAAGAACAGGCTACAAGTTCAGTGTTCAAAAAACCGGTAATGTGCATGATCGTAACTGATCTAAATTATTTTTTGAAACCAACAATTTCATATAAAGCGTCTACTTACCACCTAGCGATTTTGAGCATTTCAATGAAGAAAATAATGCCGTTGATTAATTTATTCCTCAGATAGGGATCCAAAAGAATAATTTTTGTTTTTCAGGTGTTTCAAAGGAAAATATTAGTTAAGTAATTTTTAATAAATAATATTTTTTCATAATCATTTAGGCAAAACAAGGTAATAGAATATACAGCATCTTTTTAAATAATGTATTTGGACTTACGTTTGTGAGTAATGGTGAAGAAAAATATGTATGGAAGTGTTGATGAACGATTAAAAATTAATAAAAGTATAAAAAATTAAACACATGAAATCACTGGATCTAAACTTTTTTAACTGAATGAAAAATTTTAATATTACATTAAATATCTAAAAGAATTATTTACATAAAACTATTGAATTCTTAAATTCTTATTGAATCTGGTTCCATTTCGAATAGTTTTAGATTTATTTTTTCAGAGTATAAAGTTTTGAACCAATATATGTATCTATGAATTTTTAATTTTTTTTTGTTAGAGTTTCTTACAAACATATCTCAACATTTTAATTTGGTAGCACAATCAGATACATTACAAGATTTCTAACCAATAGTTTTGACGTAGTGTCAGATTAATTTTCAAATCTAAAACAAAACAGAAAGAAATATCAATGACTTTATCTTTTATGGGAAAATATATTTATATATATGTTAATGTAAATCTGTAAAATGATATGTAACATTTTAATTAAGTATTAGCTTTGACTTTTGTTTCAATATACATTGTACTATTGACCCTATAAATTTCCAAAATAGAATCAACACCGAGATGGGCATATCAAAGGCTTACTATGAGTACCAATACAAATAGTATTCGTAGAATACACTGTGAACTTAAAAAGTATAGCAAAAATGAAGAAATTGCAAATTTATGTGATGGTCATATCCATATTCGTCTCTTTGGCGGCGTCACGGGTGGAAATTTTTGATAGGGAGAGAAAGGTGGAGATTACCAATAAGCTTGGTGGTGGCTTAACACTAACACTCCATTGTAAGTCTAAGGATGACGATCTCGGTGTCCAAACTCTCGCACCGGATAGCAGTTGGTCGTTCAAGTTTTCACCAGCTGTTTTCAGGGTAACACTCTTTTTTTGTAATTTTAAGTGGGCTGGAGAATCCCATTGGTTTGATATCTATGATGATAACAGAGATGGTGATGGTGGGGATTTTCCATGCTACTTATGTCGGTGGAATATAAACCGTAGTCAGCCATGCAGAGCTGATAACAATAGATTTGTCAAACAATGTTATGATTGGAATAAGTAATTTACATATATATATTTTTTCTTTATTTTATTACATTCCTGAATTTATTTAAAGATTGATGATAGATTTGATTAAACTCTGGACTGTAATCATAGAAATTATCCATATTCCGTGATAATTTACTTTGGATGTTTTTTTAGAAAAAAATCCGAACAAAGAGAACCAAAATAAGACTGAAATCCATATTGCAAACCTTATATAGGACTAATCCAACTTTAAATGGACAATGCATTAAATATTAATATTTAACCATAAATCAGTAATATACTTTTGTTTCAATACAATATGGCGAACCATTTATATATTTTTATGAAAGAACAAATTAAATTAGCAATTGTCTAGGTGGTGGCTTAACAGTAATCCTCTATTGTAAGTCTAAGAATAACGATTTCGGCGTCAGAACTCTCCAACCGGATAGTCCATGGTCATTTTATTTTAGACCAAATATTTTGGAACAACCCTCCTTTATTGCCGTTTAATGTGCTCTCGAGAAGGATAATCATTTAATATTTATAATGATTACAGAGATGGTGTTCGTAAGAGTAACCCATGTGTCGAGTGTGCGTGGAATATAGACCGGAATAGGCCATGCAGATTTAACCAAAAAAACAAATGTATTTGACCTATGTTATAATTGGAACAAGTAATTTGCATATGTATTCTTTTTTCTTTATTTTAGTTAAATTTCTGCAACTTGAATTTATTTGAAAATTAATGATAGATTCGATTAAACTCTAAACCGAGATAATACAAAATTAACCATATTCAGATTTTACATTTTATATTATTTATACATAAATATAATTTTTAGAAATAAATCGGAACACCTTGAACCAAAATTAGATTAAAATCCATATTGCAAACCTTATAATATAAGAATAATCCAACTTGGAATGGACAATGCGTAAATATTGATTTTCCTTTTCAACCAGAAACCGTAATATTACTTTTGTTAAATAAATGTACTAGATTCTTGATCCGCGCTTAAAAAGCGCGGATAGACTTTTTGTTGTTTTTTCTACAAATAAATCGGTATATTTTTTATTTTGATTATATAAACTGTCACATGATCAAGTTCAGTTACACGAATATGTTTTTTGTTACTTAATTATATAAAAATATCGGTATATGAATTGTGGATTTTTTTCTATAAACTGTAAATAAGTCATATGGTTTGATTATATAGAATAAGAAACAAAACATAAATGTTATAGTGCGTTGCAGTATGACCAATTTTAATTTTACAATGTCTCACATAACCTTTTTATATTTTAAATAAGCTAAAGTTTTTTTGTTACTTGAAATTTGTATTTGGGAAAGATTTTAGATTTACCAATTATATTGTCCATAATTTTTTTCTAAACATATAAATTGGATATGTTTTTGTTCGGTTATGTGATAAATTAGTAAAATCTTTTTGATACAAAATTTCTATATCAAATATTACTTTTAAAAATTATTGCATAAAAATATCTTTAGAAAAATATAATTGTTACCAAAACATAAAAATATGTTTTTTTATTTTTTCGGTTCAAGAAATATAGGAAACGTTCGATTATTTATGAATTTGGATTTAATTTTTGGTTTGGATAGCAATGTTAGGAACCTGTTAAAATTTCGAGTTCAATTCAATTATGGTATAATTCTTTTTTTTGAAAATTTAGAGTAATTGGGGTAAAATGATATTTTCAAATTTCTGGATAAGATAACAGATAGTTCAGATAAATATAGATATTTTTGATAAAAATATTTAGGTGATTCTATTCTAGCATAAAATTAAAATGCTTTTAAATATTTTGGATAAAAATAGTAGGGTAATCTTTTTTTGGGTAGTTCGGTTCATTGGTAGTAGTTTTAGAATATTTGATTTTTAAAAAAATATATATTCTAAAACTATTTAAAGTATATAAACTGTATTTTGAATATTTGGAATTTGGTTTCTAATTTAGCTCTGATTTGATTTTAGTTTTTTTCTGTCCCCAATATATAGACTTCTGTTTTAATTGTATTGATTCAAAACTCACAAATATGTATAACGATTATTAACACACATCATAATTCTTCTCAAAACTAACCGTTAACATATATCAACATTCCTCTATTTCAATAAATGTTCAAACGCACAAATATGTATAACGCACATCATAATTCTTCTCAAAACTCAAACATTTAATATACATAAAATTAATTATGTATAAATTATATACAAATTTTATAAATAATTTTATAAAATTTTGGTCAGTAAAAAAAATCCACTTTGAAAATATAGGTCAAAATCTTGTAAACTGTGAATATTCCTTTGTTTCAATACAGTGTTATATATTATTTTCTTCTTTTTGTAACAACAATACAATGTATTCAACCAATTACAATTTGGGACAAAATCAATGTCCTCATGTACATCTCATCGAAGACTTGCTATATATACCAATGCGAAAGAAACAAACATCATTCACAATATTCAATTCTTTAAAACATGGCAAACATCCAAAGAACACAAGTTCTTGTGGTAATAATAATATCTCTACTCAGCCGAATAGCTCTCTTACAAGCTGAAACCATTGCTTTAGATGTTCATCCAAATATCTCTACTCTTAAATCAATAGTGAGGATAACAAATCGCCTCGGTGATGGTTCCACATTAAACCTCCACTGCAAGTCCCCAGACGACAATCTCGGTCTCAAAATTCTAGCTCCGAATAAGTCTTGGTCGTTTACGTTTAGACCAAATATTTGGGGGACGACAGTATTTTATTGTCATTTCACATGGTCTGAAGGACACTCAACACACTTATATATACGATGATATCAGAGATGGTGTTCATAGGGGTATTCCATGTATCTACTGTTTCTGGGATATAAGTAAAGATGGGCCATGCAGGTTCAACCAAGCAACCGATGCATTTGATATATGTTATTATTGGAACGGGGATCCAAAACAATAGTTTTGTCTTATTATTATTTTCCTTGTGTTTTCTGAACTTTTTATTTTCTTGTGTGGCACGAAATGTTTTTAATAAAGAATGAATGTTTCATAATCGTTTGGGAGAAACAAGGAAACGAAATATTATAAGATACGAAAATATATCAATTTAATAATCATTTAGATAATTTCAACTTGGATTTGCGTTTATGAGTAGTTGTGAAGAAAAACATGGCAGTGTGTTAAACAATAGGATATGCATTTGGCTAGCGAATTGTTTGTGTAATCAAATATCAAAAGAGCATATAGATGATAATTAGATGCTTTGTAAAAGATTAGCTTCTAATCGAACATGTAAATGATGTCTAGACTAATTTTTTAAAAAATTGCCGTAGACAAATTTTCACTTATAACTGCGACATGTATAGTTAGGAGTTTGGATAGTAAAGCTGCAACCGTGCGTATGGTATATATTTATTTATGTAAATTAGCTTTTGTTGTTGAGAGAAGTAACGAGGAAGATTGTAATCGAAAGGGAAAATTCCTTAAAAATACACAGACTGAATTTTTTTTGCTGAAAAAATACACGAATTTTTTTGGCTTCCCAAAAAATACACAAACTAATTTTGATTGTCCATAAAATACACGAACTTTTGAATTTTGAAGGTTTCACACCTCGATTTTAACGGTGTAAACAGTGACTAACAGAATAGTAAGACGCCGTTAGACGCCGTTAACTCTGATTAAAAAGTTCATGTATTTTATGGACAACCAAAATTAGTTCGTGTATTTTTCGGGAAGCCTAAAAAGTTCATGTATTTTTTAGCAAAGGAAATTTAGTATGTGTATTTTTAAGGAATTTTCAAATGGAGTTTGGATATTTCATATATTATTCAGAGGCTAAATATCTGGACCCAATACATATCCAAAATTTTATATTTGTAAACTCTATATTTTACATTGAAATTTTCATATTAATTAAAAATGTTTCTGTTACAAAACAAAACTAAAAAATATTGCAAAAATAATAACAAAATTGTTAGCAGAAAGATCTTGTCGGATTGAATATATTCGTGTCGATTTTATTAGGCCCAGGTATTCGGATCAGTTCTTTTTGGTTTCAATTCTTTCAAGTAGAAGAGTTTTGGATCCAACAAATATTTGTAAACTTTCGGTTTGGTTTTGGACCGAATATTTTCGGGTCAGTTCCAATCCAAGTTTTTGAATCCGGCTAAAATGTCAAGATTAGGTCTAGATATTTTAGCCGGATTCAAAAACTTGGATCGAAACTGATCCGAAAATATTCGGTCCAAAACCAAACCGAAAGTTTACAAATATAAAATTTTGGATCTGTATTGGGTCTATATATTTAGCATCTGAATAGGATATGAAATATCCAAACTCCATTTGAAAATTCCTTAAAAATACACATACTAAATTTCCTTTGCTGAAAAAATACATGAACTTTTTAGGCTTCCCGAAAAATACACGAACTAATTTTGGTTGTCCATAAAATACATGAACTTTTTAATCAGAGTTAACGGCGTCTAACGGCGTCTTACTATTCTGTTAGTCACTGTTTACACCGTTAAAATCGAGGTGTGAAACCTTCAAAATTCAAAAGTTCGTGTATTTTATGGACAATCAAAATTAGTTTGTGTATTTTTTGGGAAGCCAAAAAAGTTCGTGTATTGTTTCAGCAAAAGAAATTCAGTTTGTGTATTTTTAAGGAATTTTCCCTAATCGAAACTTTTAAAAATGATCAAAGCAAAAGCACTCGACTTTCTCTGTGTCCATTGGAATAAGCATCAGTAGTATTTCACGATCATCCATCGTTACAGCACTTTCACTTTATTTTAAATTACACTTTCTTTCTTTTTTTTTGTCAAAAAATTACACTTTCTTTCTTTATTTGTTTTTCTTGTTGTAATTGTATTAAGATTTGTTTTACAAAAAAAAAAAATTGTATTAAGATTTAATATGTACATTCACGATCTGCGCTCGGGGACGATCACATTTACCTCCATCTTCCACATTCTTCTTTACCGTCTTTCTAATGTAACCGTTGCTGAGGTAGCAAGAATAGGTTTTCTTATTACTGTTATTATTTTTTCTTGTGTTGCATGAAAATTTTAGTAAAGAATGAGTGTTTTATAATCGTCTGGGAAAACAAAGAAACAAAATATAAGATACGAATATACCATTTAAATATAATCATTTGTCATTTCAATTTGGATATATGTTTGTGTGTAATTGTGAAGAAAAACATGTATGGAAGTGTGTTAAATAAACAACATGAAATGAAATTTGGCCAATGAGTTTGTGTGATCAATATTCAAAATTCGTTAGATGATACTTAGACTCTTAGCGTCTACCTTGACGTTTAAATGTCTGTTTTAACCAATTTTTTTTTTGAATTATCGTAGAAAATGCGTTTCATTTATAATCGATTTGGTGTCTAAATCAATTTTATAACATTTATAATCAAGTAAAATAAAAATACAAATTTAAAGAAATAGATTTCAGAACATAGACATTTACCCTAAAATATTTTATTTTATTTTAAATATTGTTATTTAAATTAACTTTTCCATGAAGCAAAGGTAAATAGATAAAACTATCACAATGACTAAAGTTGCCAATACAGGTTTTTTAGATTTTTAAAACCTGAATTACTTTTAAAATTAATTGTAGATTTGATTAAACTTTGAACCAGAACATACACAATTAACTATATTCTGATTTTATTTTAGATACTATTTATTTTCAATAAACTAATTTTAGAAAAATATCCAAAAAAACTGAAATCCATATTGGAAACCTTAATTGAGTAACTAATCCAACTTTAAATTGACAACGCTTTAACATTAATATTCTCTAAACCGAGATCATGGATACTAAATTAACCTTATTCAGATTTTACATTGTATACTATTTATTCATAAACACAATTTTTAGAAATAAATCGGAGCACATTGAACTAGAATTAGATTGTTGAATGGACAACGCATAAATATTTATTTCCTTTTCTAAACCAGAAACCATTAATATTACTTTGTTACAGAAAATGTATTCAAAACTCACAAATATGTATAATGATTATTGACGCACATCATAATTCTTCTCAAAATTAACCGTTAACATTCATCAACATTCCTCTGATTCAATAAATGTTCAAAACGCACAAATATGTATAACGCACATCATAATTTTTCTCAACTCTAACATTTAACATACATAATATTAATTATGCATACAAATTTAAATTGCAAAATTATGTACAAAATTTATAATTAATATTTAATAAAATTTTGGTCAATAATTTTTTTTTTCGCTTTGAAAACTCGGGTCAAAATCTAGTAGATTGTGAATATAATATTATATTTTCTTTTCTTTCTTTCTTTTTGTAACGCAATACAATATATTCAGCCGATTACAATTTGGAACACAATCAATGTCTTCATGTACATCTCATCGAAGACTTGTTATATATACCAATGCAAAAGAAACAAACATCATTCGCAACATTCAATTCTTTTAAAAATGGCAAATGTCCAAAGAACACGAGTTCATGTGGTAGTAATATATCTACTCATCCAAATAACTCTCTTACAAGCGGAAACCATTGCTTCAGATGTTCATCCAAATATCTTTTCTCGTAAATCAGTAGTGAGGATCACAAATCGCCTCGGAGATGGTTCGACATTAAACCTCCATTGTAAGTCCCCAAACGACGATCTCGGCCTCCAAATTCTAGCTCAGCATAAGTCTTGGTCATTTACGTTTAGACCAAATATATGGGGGACGACGTATTTTACTTGTCATTTCACATGGCCTCAAGGACACTCAACACACTTTGATATATACGATGATATTAGAGATGGTGTTAATAGGCGTACTCCATGTATCTACTGTTTCTGGGATATAAGTAAAGATGGGCCATGCAGGTTCAATCAAGCAAGTAATCTCTTTGATATATGTTATTATTGGAACGGGAAACGAAAAGAATAGGGTTTCTTATTGTTATTTTTCTTGTGTTGCAAAGAAATTTTTTGGATAATGTTTCATAATCATTTAGGCAATTGTGAAGAAACCTTATCCCCTTAGTATTAATAGAGGAGCAATTAAAAAGAACAACCTTTAAAGAGTAGAATTATTACCATGTTGCCATTTTGCATAGGTGTCTTCCTCACAATTCAGCTCAGCCTTCCTATGCATTAATCCTTAAATTACTAGATTATTTACATCAGTTGCCATTGGTATGTCACAAATTTACAGCATGATTTTTCATTACATTTTGACTATAGTTACTGATTTTTGTTCTTGATGACCTAATCTATGGAACGTAGTGGTAACTGAAACCAAATTAATAATTGATAGCTAACTATTTCTATAATTACGACCATGATTTATTCAAAATGTAAATGTTAATGTGTCTCCCTCTCTCTCTAAAATGTTAACGTTTTTTGGTTAAAATTTTTACAATAGGAAAATACAATTAATATTCCACCATCTAGAAGTCTTTTGGTTCTGATCCACAATTTGTATTCTATAATAAAAAATAAAAAATCAATATTAAAATGCTAGATCAGTGGAGTTTACATCTCAATTTAATTTACCGGTTTTCTCAAGTGAGAGTAATGTATATTAGTATTTTCGGGATTTTAGAAGATCACAATTTTATTGAATTAAACATTCAGGAAGCATATTATTGGATTACACCACACAAATACTTAAACACGTAACATGTCCTCTTTATAGGATTGCAGAGGTATTATATTTAATTTCTATGCCTTTCTTAATTAAATTTGTAAATAGTTATGCTACTAACATTTGTTTGTTCTCTTTATAGGATTGCAGACAATGGAGTTTAATTTCTATAAGTGGCGATTCTTTTTTTTAATGTTTTTTTAATTTTTTTGCCTTTCTTTTCTGCTTTATTATTAATAGTACTTTAATGTCTTATTTATGTTTTTTAAAATATTATTCAGCATTTATTTTTTGTCAACAATTATGTCTTATAAGTTTCAAGTGAATGACCCATTTCAAACTTGAGATGATTCTTATATTTTAAAACAAATACAAATCCATAAAGTAATCTTATTTTAAACCAATATGTCTATCCTCAACTTTTCAACATAAGACATGATATTTGTTATTTGTATCCTCTAATGCATATATTCGTGTTATCATTGTCTCACTTTTATCATATTTTACATATTCATACTATACATGTATATTAACAATTTAAAAAATATTACGTATGTAAAGTAATTTATTAATTTTTTCATATCATATCCTAGTATAAGAATTAATATCCCCGACATGTCACATGTGGTACCAATGCAATATGTATCATGTTCGCACACGCGGCCAAATCGGCCGATTTTGCGGTGCTGCGACGCCATGAGGTGACTCTCAGTAGCGATTCTATCAAACTCGGCCAACAAATCTGGTTTATCAAAATAATTCAAGTTTTTATGTGCTTAGGTGTTTACAACTATATGTTAAGTAACGCAAATGATAAGAAAACTCAGAAAACTAGATCGGTTACGTTAAAATGATATGCGGCTGCGCTGGAATAAATTTACAGTGTAAATGGAAGCCCTACAAAGAAGAAGATGAAGTATTTACGAGTTTACAGTATAACATACTACTAAACCACAATGATACTTTGGTCTATCTCTATAAAATAAATACAAAATGCATATGAATATCCGAAAGTTAAGAAATATTTTCAAAATTAATCCCCAATTAATTTCCAATTTTCTCTTAACTCTCTAGCCCGGACCGTCCCTCCAACTCATGCCTAGTTTCGAACATCTATATGTATTATTTGTGTATCCTTTATACATTGATTCGACCAATACAGCATAATTTATTTACTTAGAGCATTAGTGGAGTATTATTTTTTCTATATTTTATACTAAAATTGAGTAATTTCTATTATATACTCCATTAATGGTGTAAGTAATAAGTGGATGGATAACACAAGTATACTATAGGAAACCAAAGATGCATTGTTTGAAGTTTCGATTGTTTTTTTATTATATTAAGTTTGAATTGAAGCGGCAACCGTGCGTGTGATATATATTTATTTATGTAAATTAGCTTTTGTTGTTGAGAGAAGTAATGTGGAAGATTGTAATCGAAACTTTTAAAGATGATCAAAGTGAAAAAAAGGAGAAGTAAAGCAAAAGCTCTCGACTTTCTCTGTTCCCACTGAAGCATCAGTACTTCATGTTCATCTATATTTACAACACTTTCACTTTATTTTAAAATTACACTTTCTTTTCTTTATTTTCTGCAAATTTTAATATTTTTTGCACAATCCGCTTAAATAAACCCTTTGCTTCTCATTTGGATATCGAATTTCTTGATTCTTTTTCTTCTTTTTTTATACATAACAAACACTTTCACATATCATCGATTCTATGTTTTATTATTTGACACGCTTTATATATCTTATATAAATATGCGTGACTTTAGTTGACATGATTATTTATAGTTGAAGGCTTGAAGCTGAATTTTATATACTAAACAATATAGTAAGTCTCCCAGGTAACTAAAATAAATACACAGTTTTTACTAGTTAGTACTTGAAATCTTTAAAGTATTGACATAATTAATTAATTTGCAACTACTCTAACGATGATTTCTGTTTTATGCGTTTGATCTAAGGAAAAGAAGCTCATCATATGTAGATTTTCATAATGGTTTGAACTTCAAATCACCTAAAAGTGTTTGCATTAATGAAAATTTGGATTTAAAGCATGTGATAGCTTTAAAACATAGAAAAAGAGTAAGTTGGAGCTTTGGGATCATCAACCACTATCAATTACTAGTATCATATGATCTTTTCACAAATCATTTATATATGCACGTAACGGATCGAAAAAAATTTCGTCAATGTCACTGGACCACATAGAATTTTGGGAAAATTGCCAATAGAGAACAAAAAATAAGGGTGTTGTCCCTTTGGTATAAATCATTTTTTGTCATATTTTTCTCATTTTTACCCTTTGTATTTCTGAAAACTAATAAAATAAATACTTTTGTGAATAAAAAAAATATTAAAAATATAAACAATTAATAAAACACATATATACACACGCTGGTATTTTTTTTTCTTTCAAAAAGTTGATAAATAAAAATTTGAAAATACGTTCTACTAAAGGTAGAATGTGCCTTCTACGGAAAATGGTATAGTAGAAAGCGATTTCTAAAATAAACACGTTCATCTACTATTTTTAGAACGTATATTCTACTATTTACTAATTTTCTAAAAATGTGGAATGCACATTCTACTAATCCTAAAGCTATCTACTTTTCGTCTGGAAGCATCTTCTACTTTTATTAAGTATTCTAAATTTTGCGGAATGTGTTTTCTAAAATTTACTCTTCCGTCTACTAAAAGTAGAAAGCGTGTTCTGGATTTTTGTCAATATTCCAAACTTTTAGAAGGCGCCTTCTACGGATAAGATTACCTGATATTTGCGAAAATTAATGAAAATTTCAGTTAAGGAAATATTCTAAAAATCTCCTAAAAATATTCTAACTTCCTAAAACGTGTTATTTTCGATTTTACTTGTAAAAAAAACGATTCTCATTTTTCTTCTTCATCAATCTATGGTTTCTCCATAGCTCTTCTTTTGATTTTTTTCACAAACTTTTCTTCTCTATGATGCATATCTATACCACATGTAGTGTTTGGAATTTAGATGCAACTACTGGATGAGTTTTTGCTGCTGATGACAAAGGGGCTAGGCTACATTTATTGGAATCAAATTCTACCTTAGAGGATTTAAAAAGAATGGTTGTGGAAGATTTTGATATGGAAGAAGATAGCTTAGCCGATTTGGAGTTCAGTTAAAACATGAGATTTTGTTTAAATGTTTTTAAAAGGTAAAACAAAAATAAAACTTTTTAAAATTTTTTTAATAAAAATAAAATTCGTAAACTTTATAATATAAAAATAATTTACAAAATAATTTTAATAAAAACATTAAATAAAATTTATTAAAAACGTTTTACAAATTTTTTATTTTTATAAAAAGTTTAAAACGTTTTTGATAAAAATTTAATAAAATAAAATTTGTAAACTTTATGAAAATAAAAATAAAACTTTACAAAAAAAAATTTAAAAAAATATTAAACATTATAAAAAATATTTTACAAAGTTTTATTTTTATAAAAAGTTTAAAACATTTGTAAATTTATTTAATTTTATCCAAATTTTTAATAAAAATTTTAATAAAATTTTAATAAAATTAAACTTTGTAAACTTTATAAAAATATTAAAACTTTTTCACAGTTTTATTCATGTTATTTTTTATTTTATTTTTGCTTACTAAAAGCTTTTTTAATACCTTTTTCATTATAATTAATTTAGGATTTAATTAATCTCTTTTTATATACTTTTTAAATCGATTAATGAAAGGTTAATTTTGGAATTATGAAAAGATTTATACCATTAGGACAACTATATGATGGATTTATATCTAGGGGACAACACCCTTGTTTTTTTGTTCTCTATTGGCAATTTTCCCTAGAATTTTAGGGGCCCGTAAACAATTTACTTAAAAAAAATGTTTTTTTCTGTCAATTTGAGATTATATTTATAATTTTTTAATTCTTCATTTGATTGTGGTCAGGACCGCCGGACTGGAACTCAAAAATCAAAATTCTCTACTTTTACAATGGCCATTTGTATCAATATTTACATGTCAAAGTTGAAGTGTTGTTAAGTTTTTTAATCTCAATAACAGTGTTTGTTCATACCCGACAAATTGTCTCATGAACAAAACAAACGCATATTGAACTACTGTATATCTAAACCTAATCATTATGTCAGGTGAAAAACTAGAAATAGTTAATGTTTTTTTGGGCTAAATGTTAAGGTAAATAGTCAATATTTATTAGTATTATATATTTATCTTTTTTTAAAAGGGCATATTATATATTATGAGAATTATGATCGGATCATAATTTTACAAGCACAAAATTTACAAGACGACATATTGTAGTTACAAAACCAAACACAAACGTGGAGAAAGAATAACATGATACTAAAACTTTAAAATAAAATCGAAAACCTAAAGAAAAGTAACAAAGCTTCACATGATCAAACCAGCAAAAGTGGTTTCATACACAGGAAGTTCATCTTCGTACAGATTATGATGATGATGAGTTCCAACTAAATCCAGCTCAAACAAATCCGAACTGGAATCACTTGCAACATCATCATCTTCATACTCCTCGAGATCATTATTCTTAACCAAACTGTTTTCATGTTTCTTGCGATAATCTCTCAGAAACTCTCTCGCAATCTCCTCCACTGATCTCCTCCCTCCATCTTCCACATTCTTCTTCACCGACTTTCTAACATAGCCGCTGCTGAGATAATCTTCTGCTTCGACGTAAGATCTGCTCTCGGGGACGATCACATTGACCGGAGAGAATCTAACGCTTCGTTTGATACGGCCAGATGATTTCTCGGAGCGTTTGTTAAGACAAGACCTGGAGAAGGAAGATGCTGAAGAACACGTCGTAGATGGATAACAATCAGTTGGTTTCCTGTAGAATTCAGAATCGTCGTAGCTCGTCTTCCTCGGATAACTCTTAACCGCCGTTGATTGTTTGCTGAACAAGGCATTGATGAAGTTAACTATTCGTACTCCAGGTGAAGCTGGAGTTTTTGGCTTCTTTTGATTACTTGAGCTCTTTGTAGATCTTCTGGTTCGATTATTCTCCCAATTCCCATCGTATCTCGTGATCTTGGGGACGTCAGAGGCGTAATCGTAGTCGTCGGAGACTCGGGTTGCTCTGTTTTGGTGAAACAGAGCTTTGTCCTCTGTTTTACTCTGTTTCGTCTTAATTGGGCCGAAACATAACGGCCTCGAAGAAGTAATCTTCTTACCGTGACTTAGTTCGGTGTCGGAAGATGAGAAGATACTTGAGCTGGAATCAGAGGAAGACGACACAGAGCCAAAGAACCGATCTTGGTGGATTTTCTGGTCAGGAACTGATCTGGTTACGCCGATGCTCTGTTTCTTAACAGAGCCGACAAAAGGTTGAGTCTTTTGGGTTTTATGATCGATGGAATTGTAGATTTCATCGAGGAGAGTGGAGGAGAATGACGGGTTTGTGGACTGTGCTTTGGTTCTATGCATGATTTGTTCTGAAGAAGAAGACAAAACTGTTTTGGTGTTTTTTTCTTCTTTGTCGGAAGATAGAGAGGAAGACGACGAATGAGAGAGAACACAGAGAGGGGTTATATATATATAAATGGCGATCTGAGCGCGTGTTGTTCACTTAGACTTACCAGATGGACCACACTAGTGCGGTTTTCAATTAAGCATTTAGCAAGATCTTGATTACTTTAATTAAAATCATGTGCGTGATTAAGTTTAAGCAAAATGACTTCTCTAACTACACCCACATTGCTTTGTCTAGACAAGGACAGGTTAAGGAACTGTACCTGTTTTGCGTCTTTTTCAGTTCTCTCACATGTTTCCTTCCATTCTTGTTCCTTGGTTGTTCCTCGTTTCATCAACACTTATGTCTTTATTTTGTTGTTAAAAACACTTTTATGTCTTCTTGTTTCCATCCTATATCTTTGTCACACTTCGGTCGATGTTTTTTTTATCTCATTATGACATTCAGCTTCGAAGAATCCCCTGTAAATATTGGACCTTAAAACTTAATACTTGTACAAATATAGAATCATACAAAACACAACAAGTGACATAGTACAAAACAGAAACTTTGTTCTTGTTCTTTGTCGAAAAAAAATAGAAACTTTGTTGTTAATACCAAAAAATCCTTACAATATTAGTTAGAATGGATACAACTGTTAAGTCTTAGGGATGTGTGAGAAACATACTATTAAAGGGAAAGAAAATGGCACTGGGGGAGTCAGAGAATGAGTTGCTCAGGGAGAGACAATAAGATCTGACACAAAAAGAAAAAGGAATAATACATTCATTCATTCACGCGGTGAAGCTCTCAACTGGTGGTTTATGTGGGCTCCCACACGTGACCTGCCACGTGAACCATTCTTGTTGTTACTCCCCATATGGGACCCCTCGCACGTGTGGGCCTCCTCACCCCATGCGTACGGCACTTGTTCTATGGGAATGGACCACTCTACTAATATAGGCTTGGGCCGTGTCTCCTCCAAAGACGAGAACTCACTGTGAATGTTCTGTTAGCAGCTCCCTCTCTCTTTAACTACATTCTATCGTCCTAGTCATTTTTATCATCACAACCATCAGTTCACGGATCATCTAAAAATCAAAGCAGAGCCTGACAGTGTTGCATGTTGTATCATTTTCATGTCTCTTTTTTTTGGATCCTATTTGAATAAAAATTACAGGAATGAATGATTATCTTAATACGTTGTGGACACAATGCATTAAATTTTATGAACAGTCAACATATGCTTAGAGAGCTCAATAGTCGACATGGCAAGTGGGTGGAGGTAAAGATGATAATAACTTTGAGCATAAGTTATTTATTTTGTTCCATTTAATCTCAAACATCAAGTTTTTATTTATTGCATCTCTACAAACTTGCAGAGAAATGACCATGTGAAGAAGTTGCAAGTAACCAAACTGTTCTCAGACTCAACAAAAGCTAAAGACAACATCTCAAGATGTACACTCTCTCTCTCTCTCTCTCTCTCTCTCTCTCTCTCTCTCTCTCTCTCTCTCTCTCTCTCTCTCTCTCTCTCTGCACTCATTTAGAGTTCAGGCGTTGCACGTCTACAAGCTGGTAGAGATCTCCCCGCCGCTGTTTATTCAGTGGAAGACTTGTCCTAAGATGGTAATAACCAAGATTCAATTAGCGGATAAACAAAACAAAATAAAAAAACAAGAAAGTTATGGTGATTACCTTCGTTGTTCAAGAATAGAGTAATCAATCTCTGCTATGATGATTGCTTCCTCATGCTCAGTCGTAGCTAGAACTTCTCCAAACTGTCAGATGTTTACGAGTTTAGTGCTAAAACTAAAGCTTCATTACCACACAACTAGCATGGAAAAGAGTTAGTATGCTTACAGGCCCGATGAGTGTGGAGTGTCCCCAAGCAGTGTAGCCAGCTCCTGAATCTCTAGCAGGCGAGCACGTCGCTACATATAACTAGAAAAAAAACATCTTACGTAGTTCTATCAGATGCTCCAAACGATTATCGGCAAGAGTGGATACAGTAAAAACTCCTGGAGAGCAGAAGAAAGTACCTGATTATCCGTAGCCCTGAAGAATGTGACAAAAACAGATCGAATCAGCCTTGTAGTTCACTAAACCAAGCAAGTTTTCATAGAGTAAGGAGATTGTGAAAATGTACCTTGCCCTTTGTAGTAACTCCCAATGGAGAGGTCCAGTTGTCATGTTAAATGCTCCTGGGTAGCACAGCAAATGAGCCCCTGAAAGTAATAGACCAAACATGTAGCAGATGATGATGAGGTTCTTTAATGGATCCTAAGAAAATAGAAGCAGCAACTGGTCCATTTGGATAAAACATATAATATAATAAGACTTCACCTCTTGCAGCATATATCATAGCCAACTCCTGGAACCGGATGTCATAGCAGATGCCTATTCCAATACGCCCCACATCTGCAACAATCCAACAACACCATTATTCTCAGGAGCTGCAATGCATTGGAGATTTTATACTATAAACTAGATTAATACTAGAAGAATAAGTTTGTCTAAGATGATTCATTATATATATATATATATATATATATATAATGAAACCTGTGTCAACGATTGTTGGTGTCTCTCCGGCAGTAAGAGTTTTTGATTCCATGAAAGTAATCTTCCCGGGAATGTCTATATCAAATAAATGTATCTGTAGGCACAAGTCCAAAGACCAATCAAGAACAATATGTTCTCAGAACCAATTGTACAAGCATCCTTCAACAGAGATTCTATAGCCTAAACAAGAACAAAGTTCATTACTTTCTTCTATCAAAGTTCTAACCTTTCGGTGCTTAGCTTTGAGCTCACCATCAGAGCCAAAGACACAGCAAGTGTTATACAAACGATCACCGACTCTTTCGGGTATAGAGCCACCAATGATAGTGATCTTAAGACGTTTAGAAACTTCGGAAAGCATAGCGGTTGATGGAGAAGCATCACCACCTGCATCAATCTCTTCCGCGTAAACCGGGAAACTATCATTCGAATACGGACTGTTCCAAATCTCCTGAAAACAAAAGCTTAGCTCGTTGAGAGATACAGATCACTAACAGCTTTGTACTTTCTTATTAGTTAAAAGGAGAAGAAAACTTACGGGCAAGAGAACAAGCTTAGCTCCCTTGGAAGCAGCTTCTTCGATGGCTTTCTTGGCGTGAGAGATGTTTCTTGATTTGTCGGCAGTCACAGATAGCTGACACAATCCGATGTTGAACTACAATTGAAACGGAAGATCTTATCATCAGATCGTGGAATTGATAGAAAACACAAAGAATTAAGAGAAAGGAGATGACTTTGGTCAACGGAGGAGCTGGGAGGGGAAGAGCAGAGGGGACTCTAGCTTGTTCGGGTTTGAAAGACGATGCCATGGAGGAGATGGATCTTAGACCTGAGGTTGATGGGAGGAGTTTTACGATCGATCTAAGTGATGGTTTAGGGAGAAAAACGGATTCGAGACGAGAAAAGGGATTAGGTTTTAAAAGATTCTTCGAATTGAAGAAGAGTGACGATGTAACTGCTGACTTCATTTGCGTTTTCACTTTAGTGTATGATTCAGACAGATGACAAAAGCTAAGCTAATGTTCTGTTACAAATGTACGGTTCCGGTTCAACCGTTTCTTCAATTACTATATCCGGTTAAATTACAAAGGTGCATTCCGGTTTAAGATGAGTTAACAAGATTGTTAGCACAAAAGTTGTTTAAGCTAATTTCAAAGTTTGAAAAATTTAACGGAATTTGTTTAGATTTATCCAACCATAGTTCATCTCATAATCAATAACCAATCTATTTTCAACAACACCAGATTCGAAAACTTACCAAACCGGGTAATTGACTTTTTTGAATTTGAAGAAAAGGATGGGCCTTAGTAAACCTGATTTAAAAGCCCACATAGCTAAAGATGGCCCACATTTGTTTAAAACGTGTTATAGAACAAATTTCACAAAGAACGGTCAAGACGTTTCTCGAATATACGGAAAGTGCATTTCAAACTGAAAATACCAGACAGAAGAACAGTACTGTCTTTCTACATCTCTCTAGAAAATCCGTCTCCACTCTTATTTAAGCATCACATAAGTCTCAAACAATCTCCATCAACGAAAACAAGAAGCAAGAAACAAAGAAGTTATCAAGAAAGCAACACGAGAAGGGTCTAACAATGGAATTCGTAAGGTTTCCGATTGTCTCAATCCTCGAAGACATGCTCGAAGTCCCCGAGGATCACAGCGAGAAGAGCCGCAACAACCCTTCAAGATCTTACATGCGTGACGCGAAGGCAATGGCGGCTACGCCAGCTGACGTGATCGAGCACCCGAACGCGTACGTTTTCGTGGTGGACATGCCTGGAATCAAAGGAGAGGAGATCAAGGTTCAGGTGGAGAACGAGAACGTGCTCGTGGTGAGTGGGGAGAGGCAGAGAGAGAACAAGGAGAGCGAGGGACTGAAGTACGTGAGGATGGAGAGGAGGAATGGGGAAGTTTATGAGGAAGTTTCAGCTGCCTGAGAATGCTGATTTGGAGAAGATCTCTGCTGTTTGTCATGACGGTGTGTTGAAAGTGACTGTTCAGAAGCTTCCTCCTCCTGAGCCTAAGAAACCAAAGACTATTCAAGTCCAAGTTGCTTGAGTTTCTGGATTTTGTCCTTTTTATGCCATGTTGGTTTGGTTTTCGGGTTCGGATGTTATTTGAATGTGTGAGAGACCGTGTGATGACGTGCGTTCTAAGCTTTAAATAAAGTTGTTCAAAAAAAAAAAAGTGAAATAAAAGTTGTTTCTCTGTTTTGGTTTGGGCTCGATTACATTTAGTGTAACATACCAAGAACTATACGTTTGGAGATGTTAAAAGCATTTGAATGGGAAATTACAAACCGATGTTACCATTAATCCCGAAATGCTAGGACATTCATTTAAATGATCAGCTGAGCCAATCCAACAAAGACTGGCCCGAACTTGCATTAGCCATCGCTATGGGGTCCCAAAATGTGCAACTTTTAAGATCGAAATGCTTAAAACACTGAAGCAACCATAGCTTAGACTCTCTTTTTCGTGTCTTGGATCAACAACAAGAATTAGTTATGTTTTGAGTTGTTTTGAGTTGTTTAAATAACTTTTGTGGTTGGTTTTGAATACGCGTTATTACTTTACTTAGATATGTTTATTGAGATGCCTTAGTTAAAAACAAAGATCTGTGATTCATGAGAGCAACAGCACGAGGCGGCTTCGCCCATAGTAAGAGAGATCATATACCAAGGGCAAGAACTGACTGCTATCACCACAAACTCTGGATCTTATTCCTTAGAATGATCAAAACATTGGACAAAAAGGACGGAAAAAAAAAAGAAACTTAATAGTCAATCTTCGGAAACAAACAGAGATAATAATAATAGGTGGACTACTTAGTTGAGTTGCACTAAGCTTGGAACATAATAGCAACCATGTGAATAACAGAGTGGGTATGCAGATTCTTTAACAACTTGTTGTTTCAAGAATGATCCATCATCATCCACTCCTCCTCCAACAAATATGTAAGCTATATCACGAATGGAGGTACCATTACAGGTGTTTTTATCAAAAACCACAGCGACTTTTTTCTCCTGGTCAATGAAGAAACAATGGGGGTAAATGCGTTGTTCGATATTCGCCGATAAGAAAACCTTGCTGTTCCAGGACAGGGCATTGGGCTGCTCAATCGTATTGGAAATCCAGATCTTCATCTCCAATGTATCCGCGGACTGGAATAAAACCACAAGACCAGTAGATGATGATGATAGACTCAAAGTATCTAGAGGAAAAGCCTCAAAGGGGAGAGGCAAAGGCGGGGAGAATGTCTCTGTTGTGAAATCAAAACAGACTAAGAAACTAATGGCATCGTAATCCATAGCTTCTGCTGCAAACCAGTAGGTGTTTCCCTTTAAAGATAGGCCGCGTTCATTGAATTTTATACACCAGTTGTTGTCTGGAGGAAGGAGATCAAGAATCCTCCATGAATCAGAGTTGAAGTCGTAGATTTTGAACTCAACGACATGTGGGGGATAATCCATAAATCTCAGGATTTTGTACTGGGAACTACTGTTGTTGTATCCGAAATCATACGTGTACATGTCCAAACAATGTTTGTCCAGTAAGTGGTGATTATGTGTGTGCTCGATCCACCTGAGTTGCCCCCGCCCCCAATAGGGATTCCAAACCGAGAGCCTATAGTGGTCGTCTTTGGGAATGCATAACAATAAACCCTCGCAATGAAAGATTTCACGCACGTCGATTTCATCTAGGCCAATAAGTTTAGCTTCAGGATTTACAACAACAACTCCGTCTTCGTGGGAAAGATTCAATCTCATCAACTCAACCCTATAATTCATCATCATAACCACAAGAGGGTGGTCCTTCTTCTTTGCTGCTTCTGCTGCTAGATGAGCAAGGTGCTTTTTTGCAGATAAGTGATCATCACATCTGGACAACATGTTCCACCTTTTGCAAGTAGATCGGACAAGTCCCAGAGATGTCAACGGAACTCGACACAACACCTCTTCCTCCATATCCCTTGGAAGATCATCCCACATCTTCTTCTTCTCTCTTGTATGAACAAATTAGGTCAAAGCAACTTACTTCTTGTCCTCGTTCTGTCTTGAGATTACAGATTTCTTCCGCCTCTCCTCTCGATATATATTACGACAGAAGAACCTAAATTAAATAGGGAAAAAAAAGGAAAACCTAGGAGATGAAAACAAAAACCAAAAAAAAAAAAGGAAAATTCATTTTCCTGTTTGTGATTCTCGTAGTAGATAAAACAACAACCGAAGACACAGGGAAGAAGATTAGTTCAAAAGGCGGAGATTGGTACTAGGATCATATAGTCTAAATCTAATCGATACCAAAACTGTATGCATGTGCCATATTATACCTAAACTATTTGCTAGTGTAACATATCAAGAACTTTAACGTATGGAGGAGATGCATGACCTCTTAAAAGCATTTGAATGAGAAATTACAAGCTAATGTAATCGTTAAACATTCATTCAAAAAAATGATCAGCTGAGCCAAGCCGACTAAAGAACTCTGAATGAAATTGGCCCAAACTTGCGTTACCCATCCCTATGCGGTCCAAAATGTACAACTTTTGGATTACGCCAGAACAATATCAAGATGAGAGCACAAAACATTGAAGAATCAAAGAGTTTTTCTCTCGTTTCTTGAATCGAGTGACTCTGAAGTAACAAGAACTAGTTATGTTTGAGTTGTTTAAACAACTTTTGTGGATTTGTTGATTAACTTAGATTTGTTTATTGAGATGATTAGTTAAAAACAATGATCTGCTATTTGTTGATTAAAGAAACATAACGCGAGTCTAGGCGAGGATGGAAGAGGCCACTATGTAAGTTATGAATAAACAATTAAAAAATAGGACATAGCCTCATGACTAATGCCTTCATCTGGGAACTCGAATAGACAAAAAGAAAAGGAGAAAAAGAAACAAAAACGTGGGACCAAGAGTCTCAATCGGCCACCTAATGTTCCACACCGCCAAATACAAGACTCTCTCACCAATGTTTCCGATACTTCGTCTTCCTTTACGTGTTCACACTCCTTCCTCTTAGTTTCTCCACTAGTACAATCATTTGAGATCTTATATTATATGCTATACTAATATTATTCGGTTCCTTCTTAAGATGTGTGTTCACACCTACTCCACAAGTGTATAACAAACAGAGTTTACAAAATATTGTTGACGCATATATTAAATAAAGAGTGGTGGAGATTGGAGAGATATGTCCACATCTAAAACTCATCTTTTCCTAAACGACCGTTATTGGAAGAGAGAAAATCATGTGTATCGTTCCTCATCTCAGCATCAATTATAAAATGTATGACGTAGACACAAACTATTTCAGTTTATAAATAACCTAAAAGGCGTGGGTTGCATTAATCTGAGCTTTTCTACAGGATGGAAACCCCATGTTAAACAAAATCAAATATCGATATATAAGAATACAAAGAATTATCATTAAAAAAAGCTAGTTCACATTCTCAAGTAGTAGAACCATATTTAATTGATAACTGCATTCTACCTTTTTATAGTTAGTCTATACTGTTAAATAGCACATGCACAACATAGTGGTTCATGTGGTGTAGAAAAAAAACGCGTAATTATTCACTTGGCTACTCTTTATTACCATTATTCACAAATCGTTGTTCAAACATGTCAGTTATTTTGAAGATTATTTTCCAACATAACTGTTTTATATTCTTCATTTTCGCAATTTCACGCAGAGCCTAGTATATGATTAGTGTTTAATTTGTCATTTTACAATTTTAAATTTCTATAAAATAGCCAAAATAATTGCTAATTAGTTTGAAAAAATGAATAGGAAATTGATGTATGCAGTTCCTCATCAGACATGCTAAACCAGTGTAAAAAAGGAATAGTAAAAACGTGGTTAATAATTTGATTTGAATAGCACGAAAGCACACAAATTTAGTAGAAAAAAATATTTCAATCGGTTCAATAATGATCTAAACAGCTTGCTTCCAAATTTAGCCAACTTAGAAAAACGTATTCACATACGAGTTTGCTTCCAAATTCGAATCA
Source organism: Raphanus raphanistrum subsp. raphanistrum (assembly GCA_019706035.1). Lineage (NCBI taxonomy): Eukaryota > Viridiplantae > Streptophyta > Magnoliopsida > Brassicales > Brassicaceae > Raphanus > Raphanus raphanistrum. The sequence continues at coordinate 2,169,316 of CM033982.1, read as the reverse complement.
CCAATAGTATTTCGATAGCTGAGTTCTCTTGTAGTATTTCATCATTAACAAATAATATTAAAACATAGATTAAGAATCCGTATCAATTAGCAATTGTGAGAAACTTCACAGATCACTCACATATGTTTATACAGTTCGTTCAAGAACTATAATTTAAAATTTTATCTTATAAATTATAATTGTTGAAAGCTGGTCCTAGCATTTTATGTGTAAATAATCCCAATTAAATTAAAAGCCTAAACAGATGTCAAAAAAAATAAAAAAAAATTAAAAGCCTAAACAAGAATAAAACGAGTACTAGAAAAAATAAATATTGGAAACGACAAGTAAAGTCAACTTGCGTGTTCACACTCGTACCGCAAGACAACGTTCTGTCTCACCTCAAAATCCGTCTAAAGATTTTTCTATTTATCGAACCAAAAGGAAAGATATCTTCTCCTCCAATCCAAAGCAGATACCCTTTTCTCGAAGCAACCTCACAAAAACACGTGAAACAACTTTCAATGAAACCCGCCGTTTTCCGAAACGGAGACGGAGACGAGGAGGAGGAAGAAGAAGAAGAAGAATCAGTCTGTAATGTCTTCGACGGCGAGGTAGAAACGACGCCGTCTTCCGGCGACACCAAAAACAACCTCAAGGGCTTTTTCACTTCCTTGCTATTGATGGACGAGCACGAGAAGCAGGACCAGGAAGCTCGCAGCGCCGCTTCCCGCCGCGAACTTGTCCGAGCTCCAGTCTAATTACCGGAAACGAGCGAGAACCATGTCGGAGTACTACTCCGATCTCAACGCGTACTACGAGGAGGAAAACAGAGACTATCAAAACGAAGAAGCCACGCGCCTCACGCGCCGCACGCGCCGTCGCTTGCGTCTCCGTCGCTGCTGCTGCCTCAGAGTGTTCCGAGATTGAGAGCAGCGAGATAACCGGGTCCGGTTCTGTCGGTACGGGTCAGCAGAGGCGGTTATGGGTGAAGGACCGGAGCAGGGCGTGGTGGGAATGAGTGCAACCGTTTCGACTACCCGGAAGAGGACTTCAAAAGAGCGTTTCCGAATGTCCAAATCCACGTTCGAGCTGATCTGCGAGGAGCTGAAGTCGGCTAGTCGCGAAAGAAGACACCGCGTTGAGAAACGCGATTCCCGTGCGGCAACGAGTCGCGGTTTGCATATGGAGGTTAGCCACGGGTGAGCCGTTACGTCTAGTCTCGAAGAAGTTCGGTTTAGGTATCTCGACTTGTCACAAGCTTGTTCTCGAGGTGTGCAAAGCGATCAAAGATGTTTTGATGCCCAAGTATCTACAGTGGCCTGATGATGAGTCGTTGAGAAGCATTAGAGAGACGTACGAGTCCATGTCTGGTATTCCGAACGTTGTTGGGTCTATGTATACTACTCACGTTCCGATCATAGCTCCTAAGATCAGTGTGGCTGCTTATTTTAATAAACGACATACCGAGAGGAACCAGAAGACTTCTTACTCGATCACAATCCAAGCGGTTGTGAACCCGAGAGGTGTGTTTACTGACTTGTGTATCGGATGGCCTGGGTCGATGTCTGATGATCATGGTGTTGGAGAAGTCGTTGCTGTATCAAAGAGCTAACAACGGAGGTCTTTTGAAAGGGTTGTGGGTCGCTGGTGGGGCCGGTCACCCGCTGTTGGACTGGGTGTTGGTTCCGTACACGCAGCATAACTTGACGTGGACGCAGCACGCGTTTAACGAGAAGATGAGTGAGATGCAGAGAGTGGCTAAGGAAGCGTTTGGGAGGTTGAAAGGAAGGTGGGCGTGTCTTCAGAAGCGGACTGAAGTGAAGCTTCAGGATTTGCCTACGGTTTTGGGAGCGTGCTGTGTGCTTCACAACATATGTGAGATGAGAGAGGAGAAGATGGAGGCGGAGCTGATGGTTGAAGTGGTTGATGATGAGGTTTTGCCTGAAAACGGATTGAGATCGGTTAGTGCTATGAAGGCAAGAGATGCTATATCGCATAATCTGTTGCATCATGGACTAGCTGGTACTTCTTTCTTATGAAAAGGACTGTGGGAATGTTCTTTTGGGTGTCTCCTCCTATAAGATATAAGACTAAACTCACTTCGATTCTTTTGTTTATGCATATTGTATTGTACCTTTAGATCACAGATGCTATATGAAGCTGGTAGAAGATACAAAATATACATACTATAAGTAAGAATGTGTAATAGATGAATGAGATATCACTATGGTAGTGTGGAATGTGAGATGAACCACCAAGGTGTTTTTTTTGTTTGCCTTTTGTGTTATGGGGATTCAATTAACGACATGATTTGATGCTACTTCAGTTGACCGGTATAGATAGTTTTGGTAGATATACACAACGTAACAAAATTGAAAATATAAAATAAGAGGTATATGTGTATATGTTACTGAAACTAATGTCTTTTGACAATATAAGAAATAATGTATTAAAGGTGAAAGAATCAATCCAATGCCAATATCTAGAAATGAAATTGATCCAAAGCCAACTTTGAAAGCAAAGTATAAAAGAACAATGACAGAACAAAAAGATGTGGAGAGTGTGACACTTTTTGGTTCTAGAATTATTTCTCTTTAAATAGGTTGTTGAGTATATATTGAGAAAGGAATATCATAATCTTACCATATGGTTCTCATCTAAGCAGAAACATATTATCCCACATAATCAGTTTGATTTTTCAAGCACAATGTTTGTAATAGTCAAAATAAACAAATTAATATTTGTATATTGGTTATTACCTATCATTTGTAAATTTGTAAAACTAATTGTAAATATTGTGCTTACATCTTTACCCTAAAAAAAGAGTATGTAACTTAACATACATTGTCATTTTAACTTTTTAATATTCTCTAATGTTTTAACTTTCCAGCAAAACACAATTAATCAAGAAAGCATCTTTGTAACAAATCCACCTTAGTGGTTTATATATGTTCAACCAACTAACTAAGTATTGAACATTTCATTCCGAAAACCAACTTTTAGATCAACAAAATGGGTCTCATTATCATCATCATGATGGTCATGGTGATACTAGTTGCATCATCACCGTCCGATCAGCTAGATGTCCTCACTCCTCTTTGCATCAGTGAATGCTCCACTTGTCCCACCATTTGCTCTCCTCCTCCCTCCAAGACGCCACCCTCCACGTCACCACCTCCGTCTCCCTCATTGCCGTCATCCTCTCCCCCACTGCCGCCACCTCCGTCGCCCTCATTGCCGTTATCCTCTCCTCCACCAACACCGCCACCGCCTCACAAACGCTCTCCACCATCGGTTTCACCTCCACCGTTAATCACAGTCATCCAACCGCCACCACCAAGATTTTACTATTTTGAGTCCACACCGCCACCTCCACCGCTTTCTTCCGATGGAAAAGGTTCGCCACCATCACCACCATCAACGCCTCCGTCGCCAAAGGGGCAGCAGCCACCTTACCCATATCCTTATTTCTATTTCTACACGGCATCAAATGCCACTTCTCTCCTTTCTTCCTCTTTCTTGATTTCTCTTTTTATATTTGTTCTCTATATTATGCTTAATACCGCTTAGTTAGTATAAAAGACTCTACTCTATTGTAAGTTTGTAACATACTACTTAAATACTATTGTTTATTCATTTTTTGGTGTAATATAAGATTGCCTTTTCATCAAATGCTATATCAATCATCAAAAAGCAGACGCCAAAGTATTTGAAATTATGTGAAAGCGAGCTACTCGATCGACCTAATCTAGCTGATTGTGCCCCTGACCAAGTCGGACATGGGACATAGGCTATCGACTCAAAGTCTAGAACTATATATTTCTTTTACAAATGTATAAAGCTTCTTTAATCACTAAGGATTCCATTAGAGCACCATTTTGTGGTGAGCCATGTAAATGTGAATTATATATATGACAAGGTGTTGTGAAGGAAATACGTAGAATACATTATGAAAAACTCATTTTACGTAGATTACATATTTAAATCGACTTGTATAAAATTTTCATGCGAGAGGGTATGAAATATGAATGATGTGAAGAAGAAAAAATTTTACCTTAATTCAAAATTAATGTTCGTTTTACTCCTTTGGTTAACGCGGTGAAAAAAAGAAGAAGAAGAGAGTAAATAAAATAAAATTGAAAATGCAATAGATTTCAGATCGGACTCAAAACAAGAGGAAAAATCGTGAAATCTCCTCCTCTGTGTTGATCCTGGGATCTCTATAGATACATTCTTCTTCTAGAAGATTCTGAATGGCGACGGAGCTCGTGGAGATGTCTCCGTCGGAGGCGACGGCGACGGCGAGTCTTCTTCTCTCTCTCGCTTCCGCCTCTCAGCAACCGTACGTGTCCGAGCTCCTCTCCTTCACTCTCGATCGTCTCCACAAGGTTTCTCTCTCTCTCTCTCTCTCTCTCTCTCTTGACATCTCTCTGAGCGCGAATGTATCTCTGATTTATGAACGGTTACTGAATTTTGAAGGAGCCGGAGCTGCTTCGAGTGGACGCGGAGCGGATTCAGAGGCAAATGCAAGAGGTTGCTGTTGGTAACTACCGCGCGTTTATAACCGCTGCTGATGCTTTGCTTGCGATCCGCCAGGAAGTATCATCCATCGATAAGCATCTCGAGTCTCTAGTAAGTTACACCTTCTCCCGTTCCGTTTCGAATCGAGTTCTGCTGATGACACGTGGTTATTATCTGCCTGGTTTTTGAATTTTGTTGTGGTTGATGTTGGATGAGTACTAGGGATCGTAGCTAACTTTTCTTTAGAATAGTTGAATGAATCATTGGATTAAGAATATAGCTTCAGCTTCCATAGTCTAAAGTGAAGTTAGGGAATTAGAAAAATCGATTGGTATCAAGTCAAGTTGCAGAATCATGTTGTTTTCAGGTCCTTTAAGTTTTGTGGACTCAGCGTTGTGAGATTGATCTTGTTGTGCTGTATTATTCTAGCAGACATCTAACATTTCTTGAGAATAGGGGTGAATGAATCCTTGAATTAGGTATATAGCTTGATCTTCCATGTTTTCAGAAAGCAAAATAGTTTGTCGCACATCTACTACGTAAAGCATCCTTGGAGATGAGATGGTCTTTATCTCTCAAAATCTTCATGTGGGAGATGTTATACTTCTGCAGATTGGTGAAGTCCCAAAACTAACGTCTGGTTGCACAGGAATTTATTGAGTCTGCTGAGAATATTCTGGAGAAGAGGAAGATGAACCAAGCTTTATTGGCAAATCACAGCACTCTTCTTGACTTGCTTGAGATTCCTCAACTTATGGACACGTAAGATACTAGACCTCTTGCCAGTATAATTTTCTTCTCAGTGCCCTTCCTTTCATGAGAGAAGTGAATATTATCCTGACGTTGATCAACTTCTAAGTGCGCTTCAAAATTGAACTTTCTTTTTATCTATCAGATGCGTGAGAAATGGAAATTTTGATGAAGCTCTTGATCCTGGAAGCATTTGTAGTCGAAACTTGCAACCATGCATCCCAAGTGAGTTTTTCTTTTGTTATCTTTCTCACCATTTTTCTTGGCTTCGTAAGGCCATGAAACTTCAAGCTTTAGCTGTTAAGAATTCATCTTCTGTCAATGTCAAGATTGCCTGTTATCCAAGCACTTGCAGCGGAGGTTAGACAAACAACTCAGTCACTTCTCTCACAGCTTCTCCAGAAACTACGCTCCGAATATACAGGTCTCATGTGAATATAGTTTGTTTCTGTTTCAGTGAACTATGGTTAGGCTTAGAAATCTATGAGGCTCAATGTTTTGTTGCTGCTCTACTATTTCAGTTGCCAGAATGTCTCCGAATTATTGGATACTTACGCCGAATAGGAGTTTTTGGCGAGTATGAAATGCGATTACAGGTAAATTGTTTTGAAATATAAGCTATATCCATCTGTGAATCTATCCTTCCATTGCATTGTATTACTTTGTCTAGACTCTATAGAGTTGTTCTTTCTGTAAGCTTTGCCAACACTTCTGAATGACTCTTCTTGTCTGTGCAGTTCTTACGATGCCGTGAGGCATGGCTTACTGGGATTCTTGAGGATCTAGACCAGAAAAATGCTTATGAGTATTTAAAAGGCATGATAAACTGTCACAGAATGCACCTCTTTGATGTGGTTAATCAGTATCGAGCTATTTTTGCTGATGATACATCGGGGAGTGAAGAAAATTATGACGGTGGACTTCTGTTTAGCTGGGCCATGCATCAAATAACATCGCACCTGAAGACTCTGAAAATCATGCTCCCAAAGATTACTGAAGGAGGATCTCTATCAAATATTCTGGATCAGTGCATGGTTAAGTTCTCTTGCACACCATATACTCTATTTTGATGTGCAACTCTGATTGACGCTTACCTTCTTTTCATGATAACACAGTACTGTGCTATGGGGCTTGGTTGGGTTGGACTAGACTTCCGTGGTTTGCTTCCTCCTCTTTTTGAAGAGTAACGATTCTTCTTATTATTTGTACTTTGTTTTAGTCATAATCTTATTTCTTTACAAGCTCATCAGTATTTAACTTGCATACTTTTTACAGGGCGGTTCTAAACTTGTTTTCCAAGAACATGAACACAGCAGTTGAAAATTTCCAGGTGAGTAAACACCAAACTTCAGTTTTTTTTTTCTCTAGCATGGAACTCAACTCAGACACAAAACACCTACTCCTATCAGTCGCATGTTTATCAACTTCATGATGTTTTTACTTTCAGTTAGTTCTGGATTCACATCGATGGGTTCCATTACCATCTGTTGGCTTCCCATCAAGTGGTATCAATGACGACAGCAAAGATGACGTCACACCTCCATCATACTTGATGGAACATCCGCCTCTTGCAGTTTTTATAAACGGTGAGACAGCTATACAATTATCAATTTCTTATATCACGGATGATGTAACCAATGTTAAGTATTTGAAACATTACAGATGTTGCAAATATAAACTAGGTGTGTCTGGATGTTCTTTTAACCAGTGTGATTGCAATTGACAATCCCGGCTATGTCCACAGGTGTCTCTACTGCTTTGAACGAACTACGTCCGTGTGCCCCGCTTAGTCTGAAGAATGTGATTGCTAATGAATTGATCAAAGGACTTCAGGCTGTCTCTGACTCCTTACTTAGATACAACACAACTCGGATGCTTCGACTCAACGAATCCAATCTCTTCCTCTCACTTTGCCGAGCTTTTGTCGAGGTACAGTTTCACATCTCATCTCAATCTTGTATCATCAAGTAACGAGTCAGTAGCTACAGTTTAGTTGATCTAACTAGAAGTAATCCAATCTCTGTCTAACTCACACTGCCTTTTTTTATTTTTTGGTTCGTTGTTGTTGCAGGTGGTTTTTCCACATTTCGCCACATGCTTTGGCCAGGTGTTATCCAGGTGGTGCCAGTATCGTTATGGATGCCAAGAGCGCATACGACGGTCTAGGTCGCATATTAGCCGCTTCGGTGTCTCCAGAACCATCCAACAAACTGGTAAAGACCATCAGCCCCGACATAACGAGTGCATCAGAGAACGGTGTAGCCTCCCAAGTTGAAGACACACAGGTCGAGAGTTCGAACGAAAAACAAGACGACAGTCCCATTCCCTTGCAGCAGATTCCAGAGACAGCACCACACGAGTCTTGAGAGCTTCTCTTAACTTTTCTTAACACAGACAAAATCAAACTAAGACAAACAATAGATTATCTATATAGCATTTGATTGCACTATGTTTAGAGACTTGGATCCAGATCTTCTATGTTTTTTGTTTGTTTTTATTGTATTCTGATATATAAAATCGAAGAATGACTTTGGAGTATCGAATTAACTACGCAAATAATCAATTTGATGAGGCATTTGTAACACAAGTATTCCAACATTTTTTTTATTCAAAATGAAAATTGTCAACATGAAATAATGTTAATGCTTACAAGTTACAACATATTTTGATCTTACAAATAAAATTTTAACAGAATTGTAAAACAATATTTTGTTGAAAATCTAAGAGCAAATTTACAAGTTGAAGAAATGAAATAGCTACAGTTTAGAACAACTTATTATGTATATTTCAGCTTTCTTCCTCAAGTGTTGAGAACTTGCCATTTTTTTCTTTTGAAAAGCATACAATACATACGATCTTTTATATAATCTATACGGGATACATATTTAACTACCGCTAAGTCTTGTAGATATCACTTACATACAAGCGATGAGCTATATCTCATATATATCTCCAATCACTTGGCTAATTAATCCAGATCTTCTATATTTTTTAATGTTTCTATGGCTAACTAATCCAGATCTTCTATTTTTAGAAGAGAAGAAGGAAGGTTACCAAAGTAGTCCAAACAATTCAAAGTTTTTCTTTAAACAATAGCACATCTATTGTATAAAAGTATTTTTTTTGTCTTGAATAAATTTAACATTCATTCAAAAAAAAATACAATGGTAACTCATTTGTTTTGTCACACAAGGTTCTCAAACTTTCTACAGTGTCCTCTCCTTCTTTTTGTAACATATTTGAGCGTATGCTCTAGTTGATTGGTCGCACCTAGTCAATAAATCGTATATAGGCCATTTTACACGTCCAGCTGCATCACCATGAAACAAAAGTATTTGATCTATATAAATGTGAAAAAGATAGCTTAAAAATTAAAACCAGTGTTGCAAACTTCTCATACCTCAAAATAATTTTTCTGTTTATGAGAAATTTAGAGATCCAAATTAGGTTTACACATTTGATAGTAAAACAAAAAACCTTAAAGATAACTAAACCAAATCAAAATATTTTATCAGCTATTGAGCTATATATAGTTGACCATGAGAGAGAGAAAGAGAGAAGGGGTGACAGAGAGAGAGTAAGCACACATAGCTTCAAGCATAAAACCCTAATTATATAAGCATGCAAGAAAGCCACCATGTGTGCTCACTCTCTTCTGTCACCTCCTCTTACCTTCCATACTGTGCGCATGTGACCAGACCCAAAAACATTAGCTTGTCCAAAACAATCGTTTTACCCTCATAAATCTACTTTTATGTTTTATTTGGGAATTAAGGCAAGACTCTATTACCTTACATCTTTCTATCTTTGGATGTGGGAAGAAACTGAGACTTGTCGGGCCTTTTTATAGCCGAAGGAAGAGAGAGAATGGGATACAAAACTCGAAATCTCTCTCATGAATTATTGACAAAGATTGTTCCGTTTTATTACCACGTGAATTGTTATCTATCTATTAAGATGCCGACTTACTAGGTTTTTTCGGAGTCATCTTTTACATTTGCTAATCAAATAAAAATTCAACCCCTTTAAAAAAGATTCATTATTTCACGCGTATATCTCATTAGCATATCGTATATATATAGTTATATATACATATTACAATACTGAATTATATATATTGTATACATATTGTCAATATTCAATATATAATCACAAGACCACAAATATGCTTTAACACACATAAAAGAATATAAATATGCTCATGATGGCAAGTTACTTACGGAATATCCCCAAGATGAATAGAAATGTTTAATGTGAAGAAGGTATAAACTAATAATTCACATTTATAACTAACGGTCCGAAAACTTTGGAATAAAATTGGATGAAGTTTGTCAAACAAAAAACATTGGATGACGTTAATTTATCATATTAGATATAGACTAAGTTGAGCTTTAGTGCAAAGCATATAAGACTTTTTGTTTATTTATGTAATTCAATGGAATAAACAACTGGACCGACCAATTACAAATCGACAGAGCCTCATCATGAAAAAGTTCAGCCACATCCAAATATTCATTCAATACGGCGCTAAAGCATCTTAAAGCATGCATGCTTTTCCAAAAAAATACATTTTAAAACTGTATGCCATATAATCTATTTTAATAAAATTTCCTCCACCAAATTCTTCTTAATTAAATCTATCACAAATAATAATTAATATAGTTACAATAATCTGCAATGGAAACATTAATGCATATATAACCAAATAGTTTGTCTGTCACTGTTATACAACATGTAACCATTACTATATTTTTGTTAAAAAAAAAACAATGGACTAGAGTTCACTTAAAAGTAAAAAATATGACTAATAATCTGATATTAAATAGACATAATATTATATGAGTAATATGAGTCATTTTGTTTGTTTTTGAAACTGAGTCATTTTGTTTGTTGCTAATTAATTTTGAGTAAGAATTTCATAATTAATTTTATCCTTTTTATATATTTTTTGCTGAGGTTATTTTCTCAGTGTCCTAGTTGTTTACTTATTTCTATATTTTTCCTTGGCTGTTCTCTTACTTTACCTATACAGAAATTGCCACCTCTTTCTACTTGTTTTTGTTTGTTTATCTCCGGATCCACAATGAGATGAGATTTGCTGAGAATGCGAACATGTAGTGAGTACACCTGACCTGCTGCATCGCAGGCTTGCCTCATTGGTGCGTACAAGTACAACCAGACTCAGAGTATTCCATTTCAATTAAGAGGAAAATATATACCACTTGAAAAATAAACAATAAACTAGAAACTCCGAATATGGAAGTGCGCATACGTCTGTCCTGCTTTTACAACTTTCCTTTATGGGCAAAAACACACAATAGCACCATAAATTTATAAATTATTTTATTTGTATTTGATTTCCTAATGCAATTTAAATAACTTTTACTTTTGTACCATTATACTTGTCACCTAGCGACTAGATAGACTTGTAACTTTTTTTGTGGTCATCGATAGACTTGTGAATGGAAGAATATCTCCGTTCATATATTCAACTCTCTGTAAAAACCAAGAGCTATTGGCCTAGTGGTAATGGAACTCTAGCTGGAGTGCCCGTCCTGGGTTCGAGTCGCCTTGGCCACCTTCCCGCCTATAACCGTGCGTGCCCGGATGGAAGGCCTCGTGGGGATTAGTCTGGGCTTACCGCCTGGGAACCCCCACGGTTATCAAAAAAAAAAAAAAAAAAAAAAAAAAAAACTCTCTGTAAAAAATACTTAGGTGTTTTATAGATCGTTTGAAAAAGAAACGAGTTGCGTTTTTTCCATTTTTCAGTTTATTAAAGATTTTTGACGCTAAAACGCGTAACTCAACTTTACAATTAAAAGGAAATTATGCCTTCGTCAAAAAGGTAAAGTAAAATTAAATACCTGATCTGTGTGTATATATAATGTTTTACCATCTCCAAAGTTAACATTAAAATACGTGTGTGATCGGTCACTCATATATCTCTCTATTGGTAAGCCTATGTAATAATGTATACATAATTCACCAAACGATAAGGGAATCGACTTTTAGGGACATGTTCACTTTGACTTCTAGTTTGGATCCATTATTGATTCGGTGTTGCTTGAAGTCGAAGCCTCAACAAAAGGAAACAAAAATAACCAAAAGTAGAGAGTTAAAATCAAACGCATTTAGATTTTAGACACTTCGACTCATTCGGGAAATATATGGAGGCGTGAGCGGAGTTTTTAAAAAGACACACTTCGTCTATTTAATCAAAATGGATTACATTTTACCACTGATAACATATCTAAGTCTTCTTTGTTTTCTTCTTTTTAAATCACCTTATCAATTTTTGTGTACTATAAAAACTATACATTTTTTACATTGTGTAACAGTAATGAATATACTATGCAAATTGTATTGAATCATAGATAAACCAGTAGTGCCTTGTTTTCTTTTTATTATTATTTGGTGGAATCAGTATTGCTATAGTATTGGTATTAGAGATCAAGAAGGTCTGGTGTGGGACATATGAGTGTGTGGTAATACTGTGTATTATTATCACTTTTGGATCGATTAAAAAGAGTACAGAGATGTAAATGAGTGACCACAAAGACGTTATTGTAATATTTATCACTGTCAAGATTCATCCCATCCTCAAATTCTGCTTCTCTCCACTTTCGGCGTGGGAATCACGTGGGGAGCCCCTGCTGAGACACGTGTCGAAAAGAATTTGCTGACCATACCCCCACATCGTAAGTGGACAACAGAACCACGCTGGTCATCTTCATCACTTATCCCTTCTAGATATATAAAAAATCGATTCGCTTGAAATTTGATTCTCGGTATATAGCTTATCCGTTTCTCGGTTCAATAGTGGATCGGATATGTCAAGGAGCATGTAGGCTTGGGCTCATATTACAGGTGTTTTGGTGTTTGCTATTCCCTCTGAACCCAAGCCCACATCCTCCCTAACGTATAAGATAAATTAGTTTTCATGTGGTAGCTCGTGGAAAATTAAGCCATTGATTAAAATATGTATATGGCCCTTGTATGTTTTGCTGGTAGTCACGTTCCCACGAATATGTGAATGCCAACATCACGCCAATTAATTTTGAATTCCTGAACATTATTACACAAAAACTTGCCATTAATTTTGGATTCGTGACATTATTGCACAAAAACTTGCCGTTGACCGGTTATTTTACATCAACAGTCAACGGTCATCACCTACAAAAAAAAACTTGTTTCTTTACCAATTACCAATGCCAAACGTTTAAAAGTTTTTTTCTTCTGTTTCTTAAATCTTAAAGAATCTTCAATCCACCTCTAACTTTGACCTTTAGTTCTATTATAGAGAATATTTTTTCAATTCACTTGTGTTTTCTACTCTAAAATAAATTTTCTCTTATATTTAAATGAACACACAACACTTCTATATATTTATTGGAAGGACTAATATCCTTCTGGTTTAAAATGTTACATTTGAATATTTTCCTTTTCTAGAATTTCCCTTTAGAAAAGGAATACATAGTCCAATGACAAGATTTTGCAGATTTTCTTTTGCTTTTTCTTATCGTTATTTGCATTATAAAAATAAAATAAACAGTTGCAATATAAAAAGAAAAACATATATGAGAGTGGAATTGAGACCAGCTCAAAAGACACGGCGTTGCGTGACACTATTATTCTCCTCCCTCCCTTTTTGTCTCTTCAATTATTCTTCTCCGAGCTGTAAAAAGATTCTCTCCAACTCTCTCTAGCCGGCTCTTCAATGGAAGACTCCAACCGTCAAAGAGCCTACGGAGACGGAGGGATGCAGATCCAGCCTTACAACGGCGGCGGTCCGGGAACCGGCGACTTCAGGAGCTATAGCACCTCGTACGCGACGGAGAACAACATCTACGATATCAAGAAGGAGAAATCTATAGCGAGGTCGAAGTCTTGGGGGATAACGGACCCGGAGCTATTGAGAAAGAAAAGGGTCGCGAGCTACAAGATGTATAGTGTTGAAGGCAAAGTCAAAGGCTCTTTTAGAAAAAGTTTCAGATGGCTTAAGCAGAGGTACACACAGGTCGTCTATGGCTGGTGGTGATCAAAGAGTTTCCACCTTTTTAATCTTATTTGAGCTTTGAGTGTTCTTTCTATTTTGATTTTGATTTCATCAAGTAATTATAATTGTGTTTGCTCGCTTATATATCTTTTTTTTTTTTTACAAACTCTCTTATATATCGTTTTTTGGGTCGAAATTCTCTTATATATTTATGTGTCGTTTTCTTCAATGTAATTGTGCTGCCCGCAAATTATATATGATCATTAGTTTGCATATTTTCCTGAGATGGAGAATCAGTTTCTTGCATAAACTTGATGCCCCTTTGCTAAGATAAATTGGTTTTCTAAAATCTTGCTCAAAGTAGATTGTGACAGGTCTCTCTTGTGTTGCTGCAAGTTCATGAGATATGATCCATTCTTGTTTCATAATCTTGTTTACCATTAGATTTGTATATGGTTCAGTTTGTGTGTTTGACTAGTCACATCCGGTGAATCAATCTCTCGCTGTTTTTTTCTATAAAAAATATGTTCACATCATTTTGATGATAATCTATTCTCATGTAACTCTGCATCATCTTATTCAACAATAAGCCAAAATACGTTGTTTGTGTCTTGATTGTGTTGTTTGTGTTTAATTTTTTTGTGTATGGTGTATTTTTTCTATTGACACACAATTTTTGTTTGGCTAAATCAAGTATATATTTGCACTTATTTCATATCTACCAAAAAGATAATTGAGAAGGTATGTGACATGGTTTCATGAGAGATTTTTATTTATAAAAACGTTGACGTGTCAAAAAGAGAACGTTTTTCACCAAAATTTTGTATTTAATGTAAACATAAACATTCCTTAAAATGCTTCTTAAACAAATTACGTAAATTTGATGTGAAAAAAAAACAAATCACATAAGCTTCATAATATCACCGAACAGAACCCATAGCAACCCGACACTACCAGCAAAAGTATGCGAAATTAAAGTTTGAGGGTCCTATCTCGGTGTTGCTGGACCCAAGACTTCTCTCATATGTGTACTCAGAGAATATGGTGTTACTTTTTGTGTTTGGATCAATTAGATCAGATTCCACGAGATCAAACTCATAGCTTCAACATATTCTTCTCAACAAGTCGTAGCTGCAAAAACAAACACACGTATCAATCTCATAAGTCCTATAACATTAAGAGTATAGGAACAAAACAACCTTATGACAAAAGCTTTACATAAGCTTCACTTAAGCTTCTGTGGGTGTTGTTGGACCTTACACTTCTCTCATATACGGATTCAGAGAACATGGTGTTACTGGACTTCCCTACTTAGCTTTCGTTGTATGTTCATAAAATTACAATATAGTTAGACGACAACATCCCAACAACAACAAGTTCATAGCTCACGACCAACAAGTTGATGGTCATCCTTCCCGTTAAAGTCCTTTAGCTCAGTTGCTGTTAGACGAACAGTTAAGCTTCGGACGGAACATTTAGCTTCGGATGAACATTTCCCTGTGATAAAGCCATAATCATAGAATCACGTTAAGCTAGAACCTTTAGATGCTCGTGCTGCAAGATGAGCAGTTAGGATCACACTTTTCATGTAACCTTAGGATCACATTATAGTTATACGAACAGTTAGATCATATTCCTTAAAAAGCTTCTTTTTCAGTCACGTAAGCTACGAAAAAACTATTTTCGACCAACATTGATATTTTGTTAAGATACCAGTTTTGTAAATTAGTTAAATTCAAGATAACTAATCATGCTTGGTCGATAAGTTTTATATAAGTAATCAAAAAAGGAAAAAGCTAATGTACAGAACTTATAGAATATCTATTTTACATAATAGATATATTAACATTTACTTGGGAATTTCTTTTGCTCTTAGGCACAATATTCTAACGTTATGGCAAAAGAGTAAAATAGATATTTGTTTGATTAATTGAATTAAGAGTAGTATATATTTTGAGGCTCACGCTTCTTAATTTCCATCAAAAAAAACCCTAAAACTATTGATCATAAAGAATATGGTTTACGATTTTGACAAGGTTATTGAACTGAAACCTGGATAAATGACGTGGAAGATCCGAGTCGAGATCATTTGTCTGTGGAGACAATCATCAGCAGCAGGTATCGAGAAGTATTAAGATGGTAGTTAGTCGATTTACATGTAAGTATTTTTTGGAGTTTTTTTGTTACTAATAAAAATAATTGATGATTCAAAAATATATATTTTAATCGGTTATAATTATATTTTTTTGTCAGGATGACTACGATTCATGTGAATGTTAATGATGAATTGGTTCCTGTTTTTGAATCATTCCTCCTAGAAGGTGACTCACCTTAATTCAATTAATCAAACAAATACACAATTTTAAAAAAATATCAAAAAATTATTTATATTGACATTCTCGATTTCTTTAAACCCTTAATTATGTATATTAATTCAAAGTAATAATTTTTTCAATTTTATTCACTCATGTGTAGGGTACGGGTCATCACCTAGTGTATATATATATTGTAGGCAAATGACAAAGTTATGTAAACGCATTTAGCTTTTGAAACAATGGGGATCAAAAGCCTTCCAAACTGGGTTAGCTTCCGAACAGTCAGTATATATCCGTTCTGTAAAATAAACATGTGTACATCAAACTTAGAAAACACCACCAAAATAGAAAGAAAAAAATTATACATATTTCAGAATAAATAAAATCACGTCAATTTAGTGAAAAATCCATCTAAAGTATTCTATTGGTTACTAAAGATCATTATAACTGTTCTTTAATTAATAAATTCACATTGAAACTTTTTTAATAGTATGTATTTTTATAACTTCAGTTTTATAATAAAAGCGTTCATTGACCATTAAAACTTTTGTAACTTAAACACGAAACCATATAAATACGATCGTATTGATCTTATTGTTAATATCACCACCATAACTCAAACATAATTAGCAAGAGACAAAAAACAAAAAAAGAAATTTCGAAGAAGAAATGAAGATAGTTCTGTTTTTTTTACTTATTATTATTTCATCATGTAAACTCACTGTCATATACATCTCTAGAGATTTACATCTCCCTTCATCCTCATTTACTTGGCAAAAATTGGAATACATATATAATAGTATTGTATTTTTTTGTTTTTTAACAGGTGCATCAACTATTTTATCAAAATCCAATTTACAGGAGAAATCGCCTTCTCATCTGGCGAAAAGTTCTCAAAGTGATTTCCACCAAAAAGATGGGTCTTCATATGACCTTGGTAAATCGGAGAGAAGTATAATTGGTTTTTGTCTTGATTGTGCTCAACGTTGCATCATCCAAAAGAAGAAACTTTTATCTTGTAAAAGATTTATTTGTCTTTGCTAGAGGTGCATCAAGTATAGCGAAATCCGATTTACAGGAGAAATCACCTTCCAATTTGGTAGAAAGTCCTCAAATTGATTCCCACATAAAATTTAAGATTATATATGAAATCCGTAGCGAAATAGGGTCCAATTGCTTTTTGCAGTCATTGTGCGAGTCAATGTCGTACAGTGAACAAGATTATAAAATCTTGTAGAAATTATATTTGTCTTTGTTCAACTCAAAATATTAACTGAGTTATATAAATTTTAAGAACAACTGAATAAAAAAATATCATTTCATTATTACTATTGTTTTTCTATTGCTATTAACTTTTTGAGCTGCAATGTTCAATTTATAGATCAAAAAGAGCTTTTTGAAAGGGAAAAAAATGAGAACCAATAATATACATATTGAATTTGTATCTTTTAAAATAGCTTGAAGGTTTCCCCGAGATTGGAAACAACGTTGACGTAAATTCCACGAGCTTATTCACAATCGTTACTTCCAAATTGCTTGGTAATAGTTACATTTAGAAACAGGTTCCGCTCTGAGCTAAAGCACATCAAATAAAAGCTTTAGACACCAAAAATATATCAGTTATTTTGGGGTACTATTTAACAGAAATTCCTTTAGTATAGTGGTAAAATCATCTTTGTCTATCTGCAGTGTCACGGGTTCAATAGACATTTTAACAGAACAAACATTTTTAATAAATTTTTTGCTTTAGACCATCTGCAATGATACACTATAATTTTTTCTATTTTTCACACTAAAATATAGTTATTTTATTATATAGTTGAATTTGTTTTAATGGTTCACTATATTATAAAAATATTTTATAATATTTTTCACACTAAAATATAGTTATTTTATTATATAGTTGAATTTGCTTTAATGGTTCACTATATTATAAAAATATTCTATAATAGAATAAAATATATAGAAATATTACTTTTTCACTCTATAATAGAGTGAAATATATAGTAATTTAATATTTTTTTTGCTTTAGACCATCTGCAATGATGCACTATAATTTTTTTTCTATTTTCACACTAAAATATAGTTATTTTATTATATAATTGAATTTGTTTTAATGGTTCACTATATTATAAAAATATTCTATAATATTTTTCACACTAAAATATAGTTATTTTATTATATAATTGAATTTGCTTTAATGGTTCACTATATTATAAAAATATTCTATAATAGAGTGAAATACATAGAAATATTACTTTTTATAATAGTATTATTATATATTTCACTCGATTATAGAGTGAATCATTAGAGTAAATTCAACTCTATAATACAGTTATTCTATTTTAATGTGAAAAATAGAAGAAATTATAGATGATGCGACCATTGGAGATGTCATTAAGCAAATAAATGCTGGACCAGCACTGTACAGAAACATGCTTTGTGCTCTTTGAACCAACCTCGGCCTTTGAAAAAGCTAAACACAATTATCGCAGTTATTCTCACCAGATCGCAGAGACTCTTAGACTTTTTCCATCTCCCACAACCTAGAGAACTTGCTTTTGATAGACCGTAAAGAAAGCTGGTTCTGCACTGTGCCCCTTCTAGATATCAACCGAAACAATTATCTCTGGATGACTGCACATGATTAGGGAAAAGCATTGACTACCCTCATTCTGAATATATATCCCTCAACCTGGTGTATTTCCTCCCTTCTCATTAAAAGATCGAATCTTCCTGAAAACTCTATGCCTTCTTATGAAATTGTAACGTGCTCTATAAAACTTTAACCATCTATACTATTAAAAATAAACATTCTGAAAAAATCTATTTTGTTGCACCATTTAATTAAACTTAACTTTTTCTGGTCTTAGTTTATATATTTATAACAATATGCTACTCAATAAGATTATACCATATATTAACCCGGGTTTTACCCCTTTTTCAAAAGTTACCTTTTAATTATCTAACAATATCTTATTTATCATACATAATTGTTTGGTCGACTAAAACATTATACCAAAATTATATCACTCCTATGAGCCACCAACGAGATTTTGTATATATATGTCGATATAGATACGTGACTTTTGCATTCATGTAATTATTGTATTTTTTTATTGTTTCAAATATATTGGTTAGTTTTCGTGGTTTAAAAGTGAACCAGTCCAGATCGTATAGTTTTCTAGGTTCCATAATATATAATTGTATAATATTATTGTAACATCCCGAGTTGTGATATGTGAAAAGGCTTAAAAAAATTGATTTGGCTACCTATATCACCAAAGTTGACTTACATTTTCCATCACACATCCGTTTAGAACTCCAGAGTTAAGCGTGCTTGAGTTGGAGTAGTGAAAGGATGGATGACCTATCGGAAAGTGATTCGCGATACCGTGTAAGTGAGGCCAAAGCACGGGGAAAAGCCGGATGGTGATTGCAGGGTTAGTAAACAATGATTTCGAGCCTTAGAAAATTAACGACAGACCGTCGGATGAGATGAGGCCCACAGGCCGAGAGAACGGACGTGGGTGGCCCATTAGTCGTATGCGGGTCGGGGCGTTATAATTATATTATATTTTCTTATATCACACATTAGTATATTAGATATATATTTAGTTATCCCATGCATTAATATAGTACTCATTTTCAAACTGTGCTATTAATAATCAATTTTTACTGTTTGGCTCCTCGAAAATGTTGGTTTGGTAATTTCAAATATATGAAAATCAGCCGGTAAAAAACCAGTAAGTTAATAACAAAAATAAACTAATATTGACATATCAATAAGTTTTTCATATTATCATTTTATTAGGATGATATAATAAAATTTTCTTCAAAGTCTAAGAATCACAAATTTATGTAATATTTTAAAGTATATGAGTAACTTGAGCAAAAAAAAATATTATTAGATATTATTGATTTTTATTAGATCAATGATATCAAATCGCGGGATAATAGCAAGTTTTTGGGTTTTAAACGGGTTTTATAGTGTTTTTAATTAACTATTTTTTATTAAATCTGAATTGAATAAAAACTTAAGGTACTAGGTCTACTGGTTCAACCACGGATCTAAGTTGGATATGAAAATATTTTTTAAAACTCAAACATTATTATAGAACAAATTTTAAATTCTTTGTTTTCTAATTAAAAGTTATAAGTTCATGCAAATTTTATCAAAATGGTTCAACAAAAAAAAAATTACGCTTTCAAAGATAGTAATAGTTTTTAAATCGAATAGGGATAAAAATAGTATACATGATGGTTAGAACTCTGATACAAATATATGACAAGAAAAACTCAATTTCAGTGTAAATTTGACAATTCATATCATCACTACATTTCAATAATCAAAACACATTGTTTTCAATATAAATATATCTATATTATTAAATCACACATATAATTTTAAATCTATTTCGAACAATACCATATTTCAAAAAGAAAAAACAAATGATAAAATTATAAAAACTCAATTGCTATAATTCTGTATATTGTAAATCGGTTTTGAATCAGCAAATGAAAAAATAAATCCGCGCTTCCTAAGCGCGGATCAAAATCTAGTATATCTTTAAAGTTACAACGAAATACGAATTATGATACAAAATCACATTTTAACAAGTGGGAGCACTTCAATATTCCTCTTCACACTTGATTCTCTCTTCTATGTGTCTTTCAAATTTTCATCTAAATTTTATCTTAGTATCCATGTCCAAATTTTATAAAATTAGTTGGATGATAACAACCAGTAATGGACCAAATATATATATATTGGTGGTGGGAAGAACAAAAAAGAATCTACCATAAAAAGAGTAATAAACCCTTGCAGTTATTAAATTTCACAATGCATAAAAACCACTATATACTCGAACGTTAGAAAACTTAATGAGAAACCCACGTTAAATAGGTGTAAGAAAATGAAATCACATAAAACAGAATAAAAAGAGCGCATTGAATATTGAGAAGAACCAGTATTTCCAAAATAGGAAATGTTCTACCAGCTGCCAGCTGGTAAGACATCAATTCTTGCTTGAGTTAAGGTCTCTTTCTTTAGAGTTGCTAGAGTTGCAGAGCAGATCCTAGGAATAAGAAGTAAAGAAAACTAAATAAATTACAAACGTTAGCTTGTAAACTGTGAGGACCACTCTTCTTTTTTTTTTTTTTTTGAAACAAAGGACCACTCTTCCTAGCTAGATTTATCTTTTTCCACGTAGCTGGTAACCTAATCATAACATAATGTATATGTATAACACCGGGACGCAAAGTTGAACTGTTCCACATAGTCTCATTGCATTTCTAGTTAATCTGATCAGTAACACTTTGATTTTATACATAAACTGCACTTTTTATGTTTAATAAGAAAAATAATGGAAAATATCATACATATGATACATTACTGTTTAGTTATCCACATCAACTATTGCCAAAAGTGCTAAATACACTTGGATCGTGACAGTTTTTCAAAACTTTAGCCAACAAACCTTTGGAAGAGGATTAGCATAATATATGAAAACAAAAAATCTTTGGATGATAAAAAGTATTTGTTTTTTCTTCAGAGAGGATCAATACGGAAGTTAAGAGTATTGTAACAAAGTAGACGAGTATAATTAATAATGCATGCAGAGGTAAATAAAGAGAGGTAAATAAAGAGATGGTTGGTGAAGACTGAAGAGTATATTAACAAGCAAAGAGTTTGCGAGTTGACTTTCCCCAATTTTTAATTAGCTATATTAAATCCAACGATACATAAAGAGACCATTTAGTGTTTCTCTCTCTCTCTGTCTCTTTCATATTTTGAATCCCGTTCTCTGTTACGTATCGTTCTTATTAATTGCTCATTCAATTAAAAATTTAAAACCTTTTGGTAAAAAACTAAAATATGAACTCATTGCTCTCGCTATAAATAGTCTTCACTTCTCAGTTCATATCTTGTGGCGTTTACCTAAATGAGTTCTCAAATCATGTGGTTGGTTTTTTGGGCTTTGATTCTCATCGCTAAGTTCGTTTTGGCAGGAGCTTACGAAGACAAAACAGAGGTATATGTAGAGCAAATTTATTATTTTTTCTTAATTTGCATAGTGTTAGCATAAATAGAGAAGAGATGACTAATATGTTACATATACATGTAGGTTCACATTGCTTACCTAGGTGCACGAAAACACAATGATGTAAAGCTAACAACAGCTTCACATATTGACTTGTTGAAATCACTACTCGGAAGGTAAAAAAACCCCATTCTTTTCTTTTGAAGTATTAGCAAGAAATTAGAATTTTGTAGTTTGTTTTGCAATTTACCTAGACAACAACTAAAAACGAGATAATGACATAATTTACTCCTCGTGTTTTAGTATATGCTAGGTTGTTGTCGTTATCTCGTTTTTAAGTTGCAAAACGAATATTTTTAGTTTGTTACTTTGTTTGGCTAACGGGTTCTGTTTTGTGTATTGTGGATGTTACAGCAAAAAGGATGCAAGGGAGTCCATGATATACAGCTACAAACATGGCTTCTCAGGCTTCGCCGCTCATCTCACTTCTTCTCAAGCTAAGAAACTTTCAGGTTCGTTAGATATAAGAAAAAAACATTACAACAATTCTATTTTATGACCATTGCTGAGTTGATTGATCATTGCAGAGCATCCTGATGTAGTCCAAGTGACTCGAGATAGCTACTATGAACCTCAAACGACTAGGACGTATGACTTCTTAGGGCTTTCTCAAAGCAATCCAGAAGGCCTTCTTCTCCAGGCTAGGATGGGTGAGGACATCATCATTGGTTTCGTTGACTCAGGTAAAACATATAAGTTTGAAATATACATATATATTGTTTGAGATGATATATCTTTGACTAATATATATATATATATATATGTTTACGTGTGCCCTACAGGTGTTTGGCCAGAGTCGGAGTCATTTAACGACCGAGGGTTAGGACCAATCCCTGAGCGGTGGAAAGGGAAATGCATGGACGGTCAAGACTTTGACTCGAAGAAACACTGCAACCGCAAGCTGATAGGAGCAAGGTACTACTTGAAGAAAAAACGTACATCAGGCACCGACTACATGTCCGCGAGGGAAAGTGTGGCTCATGGTACCCATGTGGCCTCCATAGCAGGAGGCTCCTTGGTCCCAAATGTGAGTGACAAGGGATTGGGAGTGGGCACGGTGAGAGGTGGGGCGCCCAGTGCACGTATCGCAGTCTACAAGGCGTGTTGGAAAGGAGAAGAAGAGAAGAGCTGCGAGTATAGTGACATCTTAAAGGCCATGGACGACGCCATATATGATGGGGTGGACGTGCTGTCGATCTCACTAGCCAGCGCGATCCCTATACTGACGGAAACCAATAGGCTTGATGAGATATCGTATGGAGCATTCCATGCAATCTCAAAGGGTATTCCCGTGATCTGTGGGGGAGGCAACTCTGGCCCCGGAGCTTACACAGTCTTTAATATAGCTCCATGGATAGTAACAGTTGCTGCCACCACTCTTGACCGGTGGTTTCCCACACCTTTGACCCTAGGGAACAACGTTACTCTACTGGTAAGAACTAAGAAACTATTTGAGACCAATTTCTTTTAACAATAACATTGACCTCCTAGTGTGTTATCTTTGTAGGCACGGACAGCGTTCAAGGGACGTGAAATCCAAGGGGGTCTAATATACGTAAAAAATGCGAAGGAGATAACAAGTGCCCTAAAGGGCAAAGTCGTTCTAGTTTTCGTAACTGCAGATGGAGGAGATGCTGGTGCAGAATTTATAGAGGCTTCTACCGACGCTGAAGTGAAGGCTATAATAATTGCCGATAAAATACAAGATGTTAATGTCATCATAGTAACCGAGATTCCTCTAATATTCATAAATATCGATTATGAGCAAGGAACTACCATGATGAAGTACATAGGTTCCACCAGGTATGGTATTTATCTCTCTCTATGTCACCGTTTCATTATTATAATTTGCATGTTTGTTTAATATGTTAAAAGAGCCACTTAATTACACAGCTTGCCCACCATAAAAATAAGCTCCGCAATCACGCTCACTGGGCCACTTGTAGCCACTAAGGTTGCTGACTTCTCAGGTAGAGGACCCAATTCCGTATCTCCATACGTTCTCAAGGTAACAATTTAATCTGTCTATCTCTTTTGATCAAATCATATGCACCCTATTCTATATATATATTGATCAAAGGTCCTCAACGTAACCTTTGCTTCCATATACACTCAGTTCAGTTCTGTATTGATGAAACCCTACCAACGTGTATTTGCAGCCTGATATAGCAGCTCCGGGTGTAGCCATAGTGGCCGCTACCACCCCATTAGACCCGGGCGCCCAGAATGGTTACGTTTACGTTTCCAAGTCGGGAACTTCAATGTCCACACCTGTGGTCGCCGGTGTGGTTGCACTGCTCAGAGCCGTCCATCCAGATTGGTCTCCTGCTGCACTTAGATCAGCTATCGTCACTACAGGTAACAAACAAGAGATTCCTTAAATCTATTATGTCACTTTTTTGTATGTTCTGTTTCCTGTCCTGTTCTGTTTTGTTTTGTTTCTTCCAGACACTTTGTTTTAATGTAAAGATACGGTGATCTAGTGAAACTGTTTCTTGGTATATTTTTAAGCTTCGACAACGGATCCATACGGAGAACCTATCTTTGCGGATGGAATGTCACGAAAGTTAGCTGACCCGTTTGATTTCGGTGGAGGGTTGGTGAACCCGAACAGAGCAGCAGATCCTGGTCTTGTCTACGACGCAGGCGAAGAAGACTATCTACTCTTTCTGTGTGCTTCAAGTTACGACCAGGCATCCATCAAGAACATAGCGAACAGAACGGAATATGAATGCCCTATTCCACTGCCGTCCATGCTCGACCTCAACTTGCCTTCAATCACCATCCCTTTCCTCAAAGAAGACGTAACACTCACTAGGACCGTGACCAATGTTGGACCCGTCAACTCAGTCTATACGGTCAACGTCCAGCCTCCTCTAGGTATCGAAATCAACGTCACACCCAGCATATTGATCTTTTGCTCATCCGTCAAGCAACTCAGCTTCAGTGTCACGGTATCCACCACTCACAAAGCTAATTCCATCTACTACTTTGGGAGCTTGACCTGGACCGACATTTCTCACAAGGTCACCATTCCAATATCTGTTAGGACTCAAATGCTTATGTATTTCGACCTTTGAGTTTGGAATCTCATCACCTTAAAAAATCTTTGTGTAAAAGCCACCTATCTATAATAAAATGAAGTAAGGTTTTTAAATAACTGTCTTTGACATGCTCGAACTCCCTCACTCTCATTAAAAAATGTCTAATCTGCGTCAAGACTTTATCATGTTTAGGTTACTGTAATATATATCTTATGAATTGGTTCCTGAAAATGTTGGGAATTTAATTTGTCTTGTCTTGAGTAACTTGATCCACAAGGCAACCACTTCCATAAGGGTTCAAGCCGTCTAACCAGTCACTCTCGTTAATCGTATTTGAACCCGAGACTGGAACCATCGATCGTTGAACGGTTGCACCGAGCTTCGAGATCTCCTTGTTGCAGTTTTTAAACTGGAACACTCATTCTCTCTCGGTCTGTTTACATATCTAGTAACTTTTGAGATATCAAGTGAAAGAACTCTCTTGATGGCTGCATAGGATAAGGAAAAAGCAGAGATGACAATACTCAATAATATCCCCTCGCTCTGGTTAGATACAAGATTTCATCAAAAAATAAAATGACATTAGCAAATCCACTTTTAGGTTGTCAGTAATGGCGATAGAAATCTGTGTGAGTTATTCATCACTAGTTACTTCACCGACGTAGTTATGATACGTATCATCATACAACTTCACCAACATATTTTTTTATGATACCATCATCAATTTATCCTTCAAATAGGTGAGTATAAATACATATGTATTGGTAAGATAGCGTTGTCGACGCTAGCAGAGACATGGTCTGATCAACCTGATACTGATGACGTCAAGTGGCTCCAGTTTACCCAAAGTTAAAACAAAAATAAGACGTCAGCATCATTTATTTATCACATATGTTCCATCGGCCATGTGACCACTAATTCTTTCACTCTCCCATTTGTACTTTGCCTCTTCTCCGTGTGCTTCACGCTCCAGCTACGTCCCCACTCAACGTGTGATTTTCACACACAATAAACCAATCACTAATGTCGTCGAACAAAGAGTAATACTACAAATTAACTATATCGAGACTGAATGATAGAAATTTTACTTAGGTAGTATTTTTCTTCTGCATCAATTTTACATAGTGTTTATAAAATATGTTTTCGTGTAAGGTAGACAATGACATCTGCCATACGCATTGAAATATGTATTTCATCAACTACCTCATGAAATATTCTAAAGTGTAGTATCAGGTAATTTTGTGTAAACCGAATATTTTTCTTTATGTTCAAACAATTATTCAAATGATATCATTAGTTAAACATGGAGAGGGTCCTAGCTATATGTACCAACAAAAATCTTGAATAAGAATTATATAAAATAATCATTTCTTTGTTGCAAGCAGAGAATCAAATTCAATTTATGTGTGTGTGTTTGTCGTTATTATCATTTGGTAAAACCATTCTTTACGTCATGGGATTCAAGCAGTAAACAACAAGATGTCGTAAGACTGACGATGCTGCTGCTCGTATGGCGTATATACCAAGCTATATACAAATATTTCGAATCTCTCGTTCACCACGTACGCCAGATTTCATGGAAAAACTCAAAATAAAATACTTTTTTTTTCTTCTATTAATATACAATAATATATATATTTGTAATATTGTACTACTTATATACATGTTTACATATGTTGTCGTAGTCAAAATTATGTGTGAAAAAGAATTATATGTGTGAATTTTAGAATATCAGACAAACTGTGTACTAATAGTATCTTTGGAATGTCAGTTTTTAAAAAGGTGATTTCACTCTTACAAGCCATAAGTTGTGTTCAACTTTGCATTGATAGAATATTAGTTTCACGTTTAGAAGTCACCTAGCTAGCTGACCTCAAGGTCAAAGAATGATTTAAATAGTAAAAACAAAATAAAAATAAATAATTACCTAATGGTTACGTCATTAAAGTGACACCCAATCTCTCCATTTATGGTCCTCATTTCGCGTTGACATCAACCAAACTCCCACTCTCTCTCTCTCTCTCTAATGAAGACGATGCAAGGTTTACGGAACTTCACAAACGACAACGTTTCGCTAGACCTGACGTTTCCTCCCCCAGCACCACCACCCATCTCCTCCTCCACGGCCTCCACGAGCCTATCGTTCGATGAGGAGGAGACCTCAGAGTTGAAGATCGAACGGCTAATATCTGAGCACCCGGTCATCATATTCACTAGATCCTCCACCTGCTGCATGTGTCACGTCATGAAGAAGCTTCTATCAACCGTTGGAGTCCACCCAACAGTGATCGAGATCGACGAGGAAGAGATCGCTTGCCTCGCCGTTCAAACCGCTCCGGTGCTCTTCATAGGTGGTGCTTGTGTCGGTGGGTTCGAGTCTCTTGTCGCACTTCACCTTAGTGGTCATCTCATTCCTAGACTCGTCGAGGTTGGAGCCTTGTGGGAATAGTTGTGTATGTTCAACTTATAACTATTGAAGAAAATCTGGTAATAATATCCACTGTAAATTTCACGATCTTCTCTTTCTGTTCTTGATTCTGAAACATAAAAATGTATTTTTCATTTTCCCTTTTGTACTTTTTTTTATCTTTCACCACTTTAGTTTATGTCGTTTAGATTGTCATTTGTGTGAATTATTCCACCATAAATTATCAGATTTGTAAATTATTTCCATTTCTTTAATTTCCGTATTGAATTGTAATATAATGTTGATGTGGGTTGAAAAATGAAAATTGTTCTGATGTTATGAATTGATTGATCTTCACGATATTTAGGTTATATTACAATATAATTTATGATGATTAATCAATTAAAATAAAGTGCTGATTTGGCCATTTTGCTTGGTTAATCTAGGGAAGCAAGCTGAAGTGAAAAGGAGTCATTAGTACTACAATAGGTCATTGATGACCGTTCTTCATAAATAATGACCTCGAAGTTATGAAAATCTAATAATATTATTTATGTATTTAGAATCTGTTGATTACCACGGAATCTGACTACTATCCTTTCCTTGAACTAGTTTAGGTTTGTTGAGTATATGTATTTCTTTTTTTCTTTTCTTTTTTGTAACGTAAGAGATTTTCTCTTAAGAATCTTTAGACCCAAAAGTAGGTGTCACTAGCAATTATTGCTCAATCACTGCCGTCGGATTCTTCAATTCATGAAACTACTACCTATATACTATTGTTTTATGATTTTGACTAATGGGTTTACAACTCACACACACTTATCGGTTATAATTCGTCAATTAATTTCGTATCGAGAGTAAAATTCATTAAAAGTTAGAGTATCTCTCAACCACAGCATACCTAATTGTGAAGTTATTTCGCAGTTGAATTGTCTCGTCAGTAACATGATGGTTATGTTTATGAGCAATTTTTTTTACAGAGGTTTAAATTTCCCTAATTGTTACATCTCTTTAATCTCAGCTATATTTCATTTTCATGTTTACAGATAACGTTGTTCACATTTTTTAAAAAACTTAACGTAGTTCACATTTCAGCCCAATAAAATATATCCTTAGATTTGGGAACTCCTCAGTGGTGAGTTTGGTTATAGCCTTTAGGGGAAAAATGTCTCGTTTGGTTAGCCTTTAGGGGAAAAGGTCTTTTTCTTTTGAAGCATTTTCATGAGTTGATAATCATTTTTTTCTCTTCCTTTTTTAACTTAGGCATATAAAATAAAAATAGTTGTTAAGAATTGCAATACTTAGTTGTCGAAATACAGTCGTTGGTTTTGTGCTGCTCTAAACGCAGCAACGGCATATTAACCATTCAACGTATGTAGACACGAAGAAAAAAATATCAAATTCGTAACCCCATGATTTCGATTGATGTGTTTAATAATTGAAAAGAAGAGTAGCAATAACCAATTGGAGCTGAGTGATGTAATGCACAAACATTATATGTAATAACGACAATATACCGAAAGGAACGAAATGATTAAAGGCAACATAAGTGAAGGTGATGAGTTACAATGGCCACAATTTAAAGTGTACAGAAAAAACAAGTGTATAATGTATGCAGTTTATCTTTTCTAAAGATCTTGACACATCTCCACCACAACTCTAAGAAGTGACATAAAATCCACACTTATTAAAAATCTCTCGACTCACTCATAAATCTTACATATTTCAACAGTCACAACAAAGGATGAAAGATATGCTTCACTTAGGTTGTCCAAAAGATATTGTAGTCATTACAAGCATTAGCTAATTAGGTTTGGTTTGAATTGATTTGGGCTTTTCTCATGCTCCAGGCTTCCAAAGACGACATGGTCACAGCCTTTGTTCCATGATTGAACACGTAAAGCCTAGCTTCTTCACCAATTGCCATTTTTGGATAAACCCTAGATGTTATCACACTTTTTCCTCCTCCCCCATAGCTCTCTATAACCGAGTGATCAATCTTGAAATGACGAAGGTAAAATGTGGTAAGGTGAAAATATAAAAGAAATTACACTTGCAAAATATAGAATTCAAGTTCAACTCACCAAACATCTTAATGAGATCTTCTCATGTCTTGGATCGATGTCTAAGGATATTCCAAGCGTAGCTTTTTCTATGTTATCTCTCAAGGAAGACCTACATAATTGAAAAAAAAAAACCATCAAATATATTACACAATGTCAGAAAAATGAATCAGACTTTAGATCAAACTCAATATTTTACTTGCTCTCGTCACTGCACATTAAAACCGCATATCCATTCCCACGACGAATAACTCTAAAGAAGACTGCAGTGTGCTCTGATAAATCATTGCTAGCCAATGCTAACAATCCAAAAGGTCCATAAACACCTCTAACCGATGCGCTATAAGCGGAGATTAAAGTCGGTTGATCAACTTCCTCTGAATCGAAAACTTCGGTATCATTTTCTAGATCAGGTATATCAAAAGCTACTTCTATGTCGGCCTTAAACAAAAAACACAAGTCGTTACACAAATAACAAAAACAGTTTATTCTAGAAGTTCATTTCATCTCAAAACATTATATTTGAATAAAATGATTCATGACTAACACTTGATTATATTATGTAACCTAATTAATGTGAGAATGCTAACAAAACATGGGGGGAAAGCTCACTTGTGAAGCAGTGATGCCGGAGATCTCAAGGATGGAACTGCCTTCGAGTTGCTTGCTATCCAAGCTAATGTTTTTGGCTCTGAGATTGTTGATTTCTTCAACTGGCCATTGCATCAGCCTCTTCCCACTTTTTTCCAACCAAATTTCCCTTGGAATAGCCTAAGAAAACAAAAAGGTCATCATGAAATTTCTTGAAACACTAAAAAAACAGCAGTGATATTGGTTTTACCATAATCCCTGCCCATCCTTTCACAATATCATCTTTATTGCTATCTCTCTCCATAATCCATCCCCATGAGATCCTCCGATTCTTAGCACCATCAAAGAAAGCCTTGGACGCAAACAGATTGCCATAATCACATCTCAGATCTGCAGCTGTGTTAGTGAACTCGGAATCCGCGGAAAATACATCAGTCTCTGAAGAGTATGTACCATTGACATAGCAATCATTGCCTCCATAACTTGTCTTTAACACATGCTTCACACTAGAATCATTCACAGAAGTATCTAAACCCTCTTTACCGGTAATCGAAACAGGATAAAAGTCCACACACTCCCACATGCCGGTGACTTGTGACTCAAGCAAAGGCACATGAAACTGTGTCCACTGCATAAAATCATCACTGTGGTACAAAATCGCCATTCCTTTGTTACTATCTTTCTCCTTAGCTCCTACAAGGGCTCTCCACTTCCCATCATGCCCTTGCCACGCGGTAGTTGGGTCACGGAAACAATCCACCGGGACGTTACTAGGTGGAACCATCACAGGATTGCCTTTAGGTTTTATCCATTCACGAAGCAAAGGGTCGGAAGGATCTTTAGGCCCAGCAAGAACTGTCACCTGATGTTTATTGGCATCACATCCGGTGTACAAAATTACAGGTTTGCCATCAGGGAGGATGGTGGTGGACCCTGACCAGCAGCTGTTGATGTCAGAGGGAACTGAGGGAGATAGGGCTGGTTCTAGTTTGATCCAGTTGACTAAATCTTGTGAAACAGAGTGTCCCCATACCATAATATCACCGAAAAATGGATTCAAAGGGTTGTGCTGGTAGAACAGATGGTAGAATCCTTTGTAGTATAATGGCCCTGAAACAATATATCAAGAATATTTTGGGTCTTGTTGCATCCAGATTCAACATCCATATGTGAGTCAAGTAAAAGTATAGTGGAGTATGTTACCGTTCGGATCTTCACATTCCAAGATGCAACAGTAGGTTTATAATCCAATGAGAAAAATATTACAAAACATACAAAGAGAAAGATTAATTATCCTTGTTTAGGTAATAGATACGTAAAGTACGAACATAGGATCAGATACGAATTAAAACATAGTGAATAATAACCGTTGAGCCAATTGTTCTGAGCTTGAAAATGGAAGGAAGTTCGGTAAGGCTGGAAGTGTCCATGTTCATCACAAGAAGCACCTTCCATGTTGCTCTTTTCTTTTATACTGTGTATATACTTTAATTTGATCTTGTCAACAAAAACGTTATAGAGTTGTGAGAAACTTTCGTTGTACTTATAGTGCCTGTGCCATTAGTGTTTAGTACCTCTTCGATCTTTCCAAAGGTTGAAGCAAAGAAGAAAATTTTTAAGTATTTGTTAATTGAATTTTGTGATACAAAATTTAAGGTTTGTAGTTTTTGGTCTTTGTTAAATATATTACTTGGACCAAGTAGCTCATAATTTATTATTTTTCTTTACCTGCCTTCAATTTTTAATTGAATTTGTGGAAACATTTACAGCAGCTAATGGGATAATCTACTTTTAATTTGTTTTTTCGTTGGTCACTATTATCTAAACTATTTTACTTCATTTTTCTTATACAAAATGATTGGTAGAAAGAGAAATTTGCTGACGAGTATGATTTTATGACATTTCATGACATCAAACACACAACTAACTTACAATGAAAATAAAGTTAAAAACAAAAACACATCAATACCTTGAAATACAAAATACGGATTATAAATCTTCAAACAATTTCAGCAGTCCATGAAAAGAGACTAATCATCTTTAGGGCAGTCCAAACATTATTATTATTAATTATCATCACTATTAGTGATTATTAAATTGCATTTGTATTGATTTGGGCATTTCTCATGCTCCAAGCATCCAGAGACGACATGGTCACACCCTTCGTCCCATTATTAAACGCAGTAAAGCTTAGCTGCTTCACCAATTGCCAGTTTGGGATAAACCCTAGAAGTTATCACATTTCTTCCTCCTGCTCCATAGCTCTCTATAATCGAGTGATCGATCTATATAACAAAGTATAAATTGTTTTAGATAGAGAAAAGTCTAAGGGTGAAAAAAAAACAAATAGCATTGATTTTACCAAAAAAAAAACAAATAGCATTGCAGAGAAGGCTAAAATATATCTTACCAAACATCTTAATGAGATTTTCTCATGTCTTGGATCAACTGTCTAGGAATGTTCCATGCGGAATTTTTTGTACGTTGTCTCTCAACGAAGATCTACATGATCATTTGTTAAAATAAAACATTAGGTTTACACAAGAGAAAAAAACATTTGGTTTCTAAAGTCGAAATGTTACCTATTCTCATCGCTGCCCATTATAACCGAATATCCATTTCCGCGACGAACTGATCTTGAAGAAGATCGCAGTTTGTTCGGATAAATCATTGGAAGCTAATGCTAGCAACCCAAAAGGCCCGTAAACACATCCAAGCGAGTTGCCACAATTGAACAAAACCGCATCAGCAACGTGTGTTGAGTCCCGTATCCGGGCGTTATGTTCCAGAACAGGCAGGTCAAAAGTCACTTCAACGTCTGCCTTTAATAACAACAAGAGAAATATAAGGTGTAAAACAAAGTGAATTAATACTAGCCGATTTTGCCCAAAAAAATACTAGCCGATTGATTCTAGAAACCAGTATATATTTGCATTGAATGATTTGATAATCCACAATACAGTTTTTTGTGTTATTGGATCATTGATTCAAAATCTATTCATTTACAGATTTTTAAGAACTGCCTAACTCCAGTGTGATAAAGTATTTAATTTTCTATATAATTAACAAATTTGAATTCATAAATTGATTTTGTTTAAGAAAATCAGAAACTATTTTAGATTAGAAATATATATGCTCAAACATGAGAAGGAGCCTTGTCATTTCGACTAAAATTCAAATAAACTAAATTATTTAGGACCATGAGTGAAATTTACACACACGCAAAAACTAATTTTACATGAAGTTTCTAAATCCACCTAAATACACAAATCAATATATCATTGAGATACGCATCGCAAAAACTTACTTGTGCTGCAGTAAGTGCCTGTGATTTCAAACATCGAGCGGCCTTCGAGTTGCCTGTTATGGAAGCTAACATGTCTAGTCCGGAGATTATTGATCTCTTGAATGGGCCATTGCATCAGCCTCTTTCCACTTGTGTCCAGCCACATTTGCCTAGGAAGAGCCTAACACCAAAAACAGAACAATTCATCAAAATTTTATTGACAAAAATTGATCCTCTATTACCACTATTAAACCTCCTTGACAGAAAAAAAAACACTACTTAAACCTATAAAACTATAATATTTATATTTACCAGAAGGCCAGCCCATCTTTTCTCAAAATCATCTTCTCTGCTGTCAGTCTCCACAACCCATCCCCAGTTGATCCTCCTATTCTTAGCACTATCAAAGAACGACTTAGGAGGCGTAAAACCATCCATGATCATATCTCAAATCCGCACTTGTGTAAGTGAGCTCTGAGTCCGGGACAAATTCTGTCAGTCTCGGAACAATATGTACCAATCACATAACAATCTTTGCCTCCAATTTGTTCCTCAAAACTAACTTTCAACACATGCCTCACACTAGCATTGTTCACAGAAGTATCCACACCTTCTTTACCCGTGAGCTGAAACAGGGAAAAAAGTCAACGCACTCCAACATTTCGTTGGCTTGTGCTACAAGTAAAGGTTCTTGATACCTTGTCCATTCCTCACAATCATCAGTACTATGGTACAAAAGGGCTACTCCTCTTCGAGTATCTCTCTTCCTTAGCTCCTATGAGAACTCTCCATCTCCCATCTTGACCTAGCCATGCAGTCGTAGGGTCACGGAAACAGTAGTGAAGGACGCCCTCTGGTGGAACCATGACAGGGGTTTGCTTTGGCTTTATCCACTCACGAAGCAAAGGGTCGGAAACATCTTTAGGTACAGCAAGAACTGTGACTTGCCTTCTGTCTTCCCGTCTCTCTTGGTCATCGATTCCGGTGTACAAGATCACAGGTTTGCCATCGGGGAGGATCGTGGCGGATCCTGACCAGCAGCTGTTGATGTCGTAGGACTCAGAGGGGGAAAGTGCTGGTGGGAGTTGGATCCAGTTGACCATATCTTGTGAAACAGAGTGACCCCATATGATTTTCTTACTGAACTCGGGAGCCAAAGGGTTGTGCTGGTAGAACAGATGGTAGAATCCTTTGTAATACATTGGCGCTGTAAAAACATTTTCAACATAAATAGAAAGTTCGAGGTTCCTTGTATCACAAGTTAAAAGTTTGTTTAGATTTAATTACCATTTGGATCTTCAGATTCCAAGGATTAGAACCGACGTAAGAAAAAAGATTAAGACAACAGTTAGATACTTTTATCCCCATATCACGACATAACTATCAAAACTAACAGCTTCAAATGTGAAATGTAAGGCAAACAAAATAAGAATTAATAATAACCGTTGAGCCAATTTCTTTGAGGTTGGAAATGGAAGGAAGTCCGGTTACGCACTTGGTTTTGAACCGGAAGATTCTGGACGTTTCCATCTTCAGCCATTGATTGGTGATGATCTTACTCTGTAACGGGATTAGTTGATTCGAAAATGATGTGTGTGGCCGTTTATAAGTAGTAGTCTTGGGATCTTGCCAAGAAAATGATTATAGAGTCGTCAAGAAACTTCGTTATCATTATAATGCCATTAGCGTTGACACTGACAACAACTCCTTATTTTGTCTTAAGCTCGAAGTATCGTGGAAGAAACTCTGAATATAGTTGTTGGTTATGATATTTAATTGTGATATCTAGGTTTTTGAGTCTTTGTTTACAAAGTCTTTGTTTAGTATTTTGGTAATCTACTGACTCTATGGTCTTTGTTTACATATTAAAACAATTCTCC
The DNA here is from genome assembly GCA_019706035.1 of Raphanus raphanistrum subsp. raphanistrum. Classification (NCBI taxonomy): domain Eukaryota; kingdom Viridiplantae; phylum Streptophyta; class Magnoliopsida; order Brassicales; family Brassicaceae; genus Raphanus; species Raphanus raphanistrum. The sequence goes on along the minus strand of CM033982.1, from coordinate 2,134,377 downwards.
TTTCAATCACTTAAGAATTAAAAGGGCTTAATATCTGTAATTAAAACTAAGAAACATCATTATTCATGTACTCATTCTCTTAATAATACATGTTCCTAATATAGTAACCATTAGTTTTTTCCTAGTGGCTACTTGAGAAACAATGGTATGAATAGTACTATATTAGGAGTTTCATAAATAACATAAAACTAGGTGATTTTCCCGTGCTCATGCACGGATACAAATATTTATAAATTAAATATGTTACAATAGTTGATTGTTATTTAATTTTAATTTTGAATTAATTTATAATTTGTATGCATAATTTATACTAATAATATTATATTATTTTAATCAGACATATAATTTTAAATAAGTTATCATTTGGGTATATTAGATTGCATCAATCAATTTTTCTAAATTCAACTAATATTTTTTATTTTAAATATATGAAAATTATGATTATTTGCTTTTACTTTGGTTGTTATCTTAGATATATAAATATATTTGAGGAAGATTATGTATAACTTAAGATATATTGTGCTTAGAATGAAGTAAAAATAAACTAAATATTTGATTCCAAATTACAAAAATTAAACTATATGTTGATTTTTAAAATAAAATATTAGAAAGTAAAACGATAATCAATTGGAAGTTACTTACATAAGTAACTAATACTTTTTGGAAGCTCATGAACACATATCAATATTTACAATAACTAAAATATTTAAATAATTTTATGTCTTATATGTATTAAATGGTAAACTGAAATTTATGCAAATAATCCTAAAAATGAGAATTCAGATTTGCGTTGGTATTTTAATTATGGTTATATTAACTGTGACAAACATAAAACATAAAATTTAATATTAAAAACATTTTTAATAATGATAATATATAATATACCTACCTTGTTAAATTATATAGTGTTATGTTAATTTAAAATATTTTAATTATTTGATCAAAAGTTAATTTTACTTTATTTTTAATATCTCTTTAAAATAAACAGTTTAATTTTTTGTGATTGTATTTTAGAAATCATATTATATAGTAAAATATAATTTATAGATTACAAAATCACATTATATACAAATATATATTTTCATCTAAGAAAATATAGATATAAATAAATATTTTATTACTTCAAAAGCATATTTTATGTAATTTAAAATAGTCTTAAATAGAATATTTCTATTTTGTGAAATTTCCTTTTTTTAATGAAATCATATTATATAAATATATATTTTCGTTTTTAAATTTTTAAAAGAACTTTATAAATGTTTCCTTTTTATTATATATGTTATTTGGAAAAATTTAAAAAGAAACTAAATAAAAATTTCAATAATAGTATCTAAATGTAATTTTTTTTAATTCATTAAGGGTATCAGCGTAATCAACCATCGCGAGAGTTAACGTGAACGCGACACATAGGAAACTGACTTCTCAAATAATATTATAGAGATCAAAATTCAGAATATTTCATAAATGAAAAATTCAGAATATTGGTGATCATTTGTAAACAAATGAAAATATTGGTACTTTTTGTAATTTTTTTAATCATTGTCATATCTTTGTCCGAAACACCGGCGTAATTTTTCAGACAAATCGCCAAAACATTAATTGCGGTCAACGGGGGGTCTTCTGATTGTACCGACACCGGTACACGCCACGAGAGCCATAAGGTTCCGAGTTTCTCCTCCGAGCAACGATGTCGGAGACTCGCCGGAGTCAATCTAACCATGAACGAATCGACAACTCCGGTAAGCCTTCATCTCTTTTCTCTATCCACGACCCCTTAAAATTTCTACCAGTGTTGTTCTGATCCATACGCTTTAGGCCTAGAAGTAGTAATTTGATTGTATTGATCATGGAAATCTCCGCAACAAGCTTGAACATTGTTGGTGATGGGGGTGATCTTTTGTTTTTTTGTTTTTTGTCTGAAGAGAATCAACACAGAAGAGTTGTAATAGTGAACAGTCATGGTGAGAAACTTGTTGGAGTTTTGCAAGATACCGGCTCAACCGAGACTGTTGTCATCTGCCATGGATTCCAATCATCAAAGGTTTAGCATTCTCATCAGTCTTTTATTCATCAAAGACTTGTGATTTGATTTGTATTGTATTCCTCTAAGACTATGCTAATCTCGTAGGATCGGATCCCTATGAGGACAATAGCTAATGTCTTTGAAAGAGCAAAGATCACTACTTTCCGGTTTGATTTCGCTGGCAACGGGTGAGTGAAGTGTAGCTTCTTCTTTTTCTTACTTTTGATTATGAAGTGTATGTTGCTTGCTTTACTCACATTTTGATGGTCTTCTTCAGGGAAAGCCAAGGATCATTTCAGTATGGTAACTACCGACGTGAAGCTGAAGATCTCCGCTCTGTTCTTCAACACTTGCGTGGAGAAAACCGTGTAATTTCTGCAATTATCGGACATAGTAAAGGTAAGTAAGGTGGATTTCTTGATTTTTGGGTTTCAAGAAAAGGTAATATGCAGACTGAAGCGTTGTTGTTGTCTAGGTGGGAATGTGGTGCTTTTGTATGCAGCAAAGTACAAGGATGTGGAGACTGTTGTGAACATCTCAGGACGGTTTTTTCTAGAGAGGGGGATAGAAGGTAGGCTTGGTAAGGACTACTTCAAGAGAATCAAAGAGAACGGGTTCATCGATGTTAAGAACAGAAAGGGTAAACATCTTTTTTTATTTCTTTTTGTGATTGTTAAGAGCCAATGAACATGGAGTTTAAACTTCTTGCCCTTTTTAATGTTGTAGGAAAGTTTGAATATAGAGTAACAGAAGAGAGTCTAAAGGACCGTCTCACAACCAATACTCATGAAGCATGTTTCTCTATTCATGAAAATTGCAGGTGAACTAACTCTCCAAATCAATCATACTCTATAAGGATTTGTATCTTTTGGTGTTTCAGTGTGGTGGCTGAACTAATGATTCTCTTAAAAAAACTCCAGGGTGTTGACAGTTCATGGGTCAGACGATAAAATCGTGTCTGTAACAGAAGCATATGAATTCGCCAAGTACATAAAGAATCATAAACTGTGTCTTATTGAAGGAGCTGATCATGAGTTCACTTCTCACCAGCTTCAGCTTGCTTCTACTGTTTTATCATTCTTCAAGAAAGACGATGATGGTGACCCAGGTGATATCAGTACAAGTAGCCGAGACCCCATGAGACCCGTTGTTCCGATTACTTCACGAATTTAGATATATATTTATTCAGTTACAGGCTTGTGCTTAGTCGATTTAGTTGTTTATGATTAATAAAATCTTCATGTTAGTTACTAATTATGCATCTGGTAATATGTTTATACACTACATCGATTAGAAAGATTTGAAAAAATAGTTTTAAAATGTTAAGATCCACAAAGAAAAACAGAAACGTTTGGTAATAAGAAGAAAAACACATGGGAGGACTCGGAAACTAGTTCGTCTACATGAACCTGCCATGCCAAAAAAAAAAAACAACGACAAACGTGATCATTAACCAGCCTGAACCTTCTTCCCATCTTCAATGAAGAAAATTGATCTTTCTGGTACCTGTAAATAAGCAAATGCAACGGTCAATAGTGTTATTAGGAAGGATTCTTCTGACACAGATTTAAAGAAGCTATTCATACGAATGAACGCAGAGAAACAAAAAGAAAGGGATGGATAGATTATGTTTACGTCGGGCCAAGTGTCTGTAATGAATTCAACGATGTCATAGATTATATCTCCTTGAACATCAATTTGCTCCTTCTCAGTTGGTCCCTGAAACAGCAGAAACATAGATAAACCTAAGCATAAGATGAAAGAAAAGGAAACAAACAGAGTGGTTCCCATGCGGTGAAGGTCTAAACTCTAAAGCAATTACAAACTCTACAAAAACCATAAGCTACTCAACCTAGATCATACTTGTTCCCATTGGTCAAAAGATCATTAATATATCTAAGCACATAACCTATTATTCATAATTGATTTGCTATATATATCTTCTGCATACCTTGACAACCGATGCTCCAGTAGCAAACTTCTTCCCAAGCTTTTTAGACGCGTCACTGAGTTTTATCCCTGATTTACACATCTCAAAGGGTCAAAAGAATGAGGTTTGTTTAAGCCAATAAGAATACTAGATGATGATTCAGTCCAAATAACTCACCAAAGAGTTCTAGTACCTTTCACAATGGTGATAGACTTGCGCTTGTTGCGGCACAACCTTTTCAATGATAACTTCTAGTCTCTCCTATTCATGATCCGCAAGGCATTAGATAATTAGTCAAGATTCCAGAAAAGGGCAGGAGGAGGAAGGAAGGTTATACACAACATAACTTACTTTCTTTTTAACTTTCCCCCCAGGAAGGCGTTTCACTTCCTCCTTCTTAGATGTCCCTCCTACAAATTTGAGAAACCAGTGATTAGAAAATTCAAAACAAAATGCTCAATCCTTCCCACATAAGCATCAAACAGCAATCAGTAACGCTAAAAAAAAAACATTTTTCATTCATGTTTTAACAGATTCCCCCAGCAAAAAAGAGAAAAAAAAAATTACAGAATGCTTCCAGCCATTAAGCATTACATAAATACTAATGCTCAGTAACAAATATGCATTAGACACACAGACGCATCCATGGATATGTAACATACCAGTCTGAGAAGAAGAGGGTGCAGCACCATCAGCGCCAGAGATTCCCACCGACTGGAGCTTATCAGAAACATTATCTACTCCCTTCTCATTAGCTTCTGTAACATACAATTAAATAATTTATTGTCATAACCATATGTACATGTAGTACAAAAGAATCGAACGTTAGCATTGTTTCTTATTAAGATACAAAAACAAGATTATTCCTACGAAAGATTTGTATTAAGACATGATTGAGATTGACAATGCTAAAGATTCTTATCATCATTACACAATCTGGAAATCAAACGAGTTCCAGAGAAGCGGTCGGAAACTTTTTTAAAATTAGGGTTTGATCAGTTTACCTTTGAGGAGATCAGGGTAGAGATCGGGAGCGTTATCAATGAGCCAGGGCTTACATCTCGCGAAATCGGGACCGAACTCGCAGTATTCTGCTGGAAGAGAGCAGACTCCGCAGTACAGAACCTTCGCCGGCTCGAGCTTCTCCGCCATAGATTTTTGATTGATATTCTCTTTCTAGAAGCGAGAACGAGGTTCTTTAGGTAGTAAAGCAGAACGTTATTTTATACGGACGGAGAGGATCTGATTTCTTCTACTAGGCTGCCCGTCCCCACGAAGCAACTGATGTCGGAAACAGGAAGAGAGAGAGAGAGAAAAGTGAAAAAGGCTTAGGACATGTGTTGTTGGGCTTTAAGTTTGATCTGGGCCTTATCTTTTCTTCCCGTTTCAACTTTCAACATTGAACTTCTCTATCAATTTTTTCGTTTATTGGTTTTCCATGGTACAGTGAGTTGTTCAAAACTTTTACCTCGGTGAACCATTTTAACATTTTCATTGGTTCTTTCGGAATCAATGTAATTTTTATATTATACCATTCGGATGATTCCATAGCACCCAGGTCTATAAAATATACTCTATCTTCATAATATATGATATTATGGAAGAAATACAAATAATTTTAAAAAGGAATTTTTATTTAATAATTATTATAACTATAAATAAAAATTAACTTCATCAATTATTAGAAAAATCTGTGAAGCATAATTGGTTAAAACTCAATATAATTAAAATTGCATAAATATTTTAAAACATTTTTTTATTTTGAAACAACACAAATCTTCTAAAACTTTAAATATTATGAAACGAAGGGAATATTAGTTATTGCACTGTGTGATCTATCGTTGAAAAATATCTTTAGATGACTAGTGGCGAAATATTTGGATAGTTTGTTATTAAACAAATATGTTAATTGCCTGAATCGAAGTCCAAATTCCTAATTAACATAATAGCTGCAACTTTGTTTCCAACATAAATCAAATAAACGGTTTTATGATGTGTATGTTTAGTCTATACCACTAAAGCTGCCACTACTTAGTTAACATTTCCAAACATGCATAGCTGGTAAACTTATCTTTCCGGCGGGAGATTCTGCTGTTTAAATAAACTTACATAGTACCATCCCTGAATGAAGCCTACAATGATTATACAACATGCAACTGCTAGATAAATAGTATTATATGCAATGAATCTATATCCCCACCTTGGATTAATAAGCTGCAATAAGATCTCTCTGCTGGTTCTTGTCTACTACATCAGGGAACCGAAAAAGTTAAGAGACAGACACCATGCACGTTATCTTAAATGAGTGATATTATGTGACTGAGATCACATAGTCCAACATCTAACATTTAACAAATTTTTTGTTCAACACATCTTTTCCATTGTTTTCTTCAATATTGTCTCTTTCCTTGCGCAAATTTAAATGTTTTGTGAGTTCCAAAAAAAAAAAAGTTAAATGTTTTGTATACTATGATGATCTTACTTCAATGCTCGATGTTTTAGTTCATCTCAACTAATGCAACAGTCACTGCCATCTCCAGCTTTTTAGTACCTCAATTCAATTCCTTATATTACATTTATGTTTGTCTTCATTATAATTTAAATAAGACACTCCCAAAAACAATAATCCAAAGAAACTTTTAGAAGCCGTGAATTCTCTTGGCCTTCTCTACTAACAAACACTATCTTATCTCATCTCTCTGACTCTCCTCTGCAAACTTTAACGAACAAACTGAGAAATAACTCTTCTTTTGGATCATTCCAAAAGTTCACAAATTTAGAAAAAAAAAAAACAAAAAAGACAAATAAAAATTCCATTACAAACTCCATTTCCAGACCTTAACACTCAGATCAGACTTACACTTGGTCTGTTTCGAAGTCGCTACGGTCGGTACTTTCCCTCTAGGCACTGTCCCTTCGAACCCTCCACACGTCACTTTAATCTCCACCCCTTCGCTCTTCAGCTTCCCCATCCGCATCTTCACCTTCGTCACCATCTCGATCTCCAGCCCCACGCGCGCCCCACGCGTCAGATCCGACTTCAAACGCCGAGCCTCATCCGGATCCAGCTCACGCGCCGAAGCCAGACGTCGCGATCACGCCCCGAAACGACGTCTTGTTCCCGTCACCGCTGAAAAACCCCGGGACCGTCCCGTTCGCCAGCATCTCGCCGGACTTAACGGACTTGACGGCGACGGAGAAGCGGTCGTAGGAGAAGGTGAGGTGCTGGTTGGGGTTGACGGAGATGAGCGTGAAGTTGAAGAAGGAAGAGAGGTGGGAGACGGAGGCGTCCGAGGAGGTGGTGAGGTTCACGCGGCCGATACGAAGCGACGGGACGGAGAACAGCGGCGGGCGAGGGTGGTAGATGACGTACACGGCGGTGGCGGCGATGGAGGCCAATGAGAGCGAGGATCAGAAGGAGGAGGATGGACCAGAAACAGCAGCAGCAGCAGACTCGCCGGCAGCTTGGTCGTGATTGGTGGTGGTGGTGGCGGCTGTAAGGCTGGGGACGGTAGACCGGACGGTTAGCCGGAATGTAGACTTGAGGTTTCTGGTTGGCTGTTCCGTTGACAGACGGAGGTGGTGGTAAGGCACCACCGGGTGGAGGAGCTCCGTTAGTGGCGGTTGGTGGTGGCTTTGAAGCTGGGAAGACTCGATCAGTCATCTTCTTTGGTTGGTTCTTCCTCCTCTGGTCAGATCTGAGGAGTACATAAAAGATAGAGGGAGTGTGGGGGAAGGATAGATAGAGAGAGAGAGAGAGAGAGAGAGACAACACTGAGTTTTTTTATATATTTAATTGTAAAATTATTTTTGGTTTTCGGTTTTTTTCCCTTACATTGTTGTGAATATTCATGACTTCCATTACAAGTCTATGAAATCTTCACTAGGTGTTAATGAGATAGTAATTTACAATGGATTAATGAATTAGTTTACAAAATGTTCCCATGTAAATTCACAGCTTGATTTTTCAAGTTTGTAAATAGTAAAATTGTAGATAATAGTAGTATGAAATGTTTTGGAAAATAATGTATCAACTAAAATAAAATGATGAACGGGAGAAAGTAACATAATCAATGTAATAAAAAAAAAGTATGAAAATAAGGGAAATAGTCATCCACCGACAAACAGTGAGAAGCAGTTCACTCTTGTTTTTCTTATAAAAAAGAGTGCACGCAGTTGAATAAGTTTGAATTTAAGTCAATGTAGGTTTACAAGAAGAAAGAAAAGAAATTTAAGCGAGTGTAGGTGATAGAGTAATAAATAGATTAGGGATCCGAAAGTTGATATTATTAGACTAAATCTCTTCTGTTCAGAGAGTAAATCCCAAGTCAACAACTGCTCTGATTTCAATTCCCAAGAATTTTAAATAACTCAATTAGCTTTGACCATGGTTAGGAGTACTATATTCCTCTCTCACCAACTCTCACCCGTGGAGTGTCTACCTCAAAAGTCTTAACAGATTACAGATACATCCAACACCAAACATTAATGTTTCTTGTCTATAGCGTTTTACCAAAAAATACTAGTTTGCTAATAATAGTCATCCAGTCAGTAATCAAGGGCTTTACACAAAATAATGTTTATTGGGCTCTTAATCCGAAACTCTAACACAAGACTTTTTTAGCCTTTTTATGTGAGTTTTTTTCTTTTAAATAACCCATTGGGCTTTGAAACGTTTTTGTATACATACCATCGGTTCAACTAATCACCGGTTATCTCAGCTGATATCTAAACCGGATCCGACAGGATCTACCCCCATTCACACTTCGCACGTTGTGTTAACATAACTATCAGACAAAACCCTAATCCCATTTCAACGCCACTGTTCCCTGTCTCATCCCAAACACTCACAGCCATGGCGACAGCCACTCACCTCCTCTCTCAACCCTCATCTCTCCGAAGAAACCTAAACCAATACCAATCGAACCAATCTCCCTTCTCCAGAATCCCGCATTTGTCTCTCAAGTCCACCATCAAGCCACTTCAACGCCTCTCCATCAAAGCCGCCGCCGCATCATCCCCAAACTCTGTCAAAACCGCGACGAAGGACTCAATCGATCAGTCTGCGTTCAACCACTGTTTCAAGAAACAGTCAGATGGGTTCCTCTACTGCGAGGGGACCAAGGTCGAGGACTATCATGGAGAGCGTCGAGAGAAGACCTTTTTACTTGTACAGCAAGCCTCAGATCACGAGGAACGTCGAGGCTTACAAGAAGGCCTTGGAAGGTGTGAGCTCCTCCGTCATCGGATACGCAATTAAAGCCAACAACAACCTCAAGATTCTGGAGCATTTGAGGAGTTTGGGATGCGGTGCTGTCCTCGTTAGTGGGAACTGAGCTGAGGCTTGCTCTTATTGCTGGTTTCGATCCCACAAAGTAAAAAAAAAGTTTTTTCTTTTTTTTTTTCTTATCAAATTGCTCTCTGTATTAATGGTTGACTATTATATTAATGGAATAGGTGTATCTTCAATGGAAATGGGAAGCTGTTGGAGGATTTAGTTATAGCTGCTGAGGCAGGTGTTTTCGTGAACGTGGATAGTGAGTTCGACTTGGATAATATCGTGGAAGCTTCGAGAATCTCTGGTAAACAGGTCAATGTTCTGTTGCGTATCAATCCTGATGTTGATCCTCAGGTATGTTTTATGTTCTAGTTTTTTTTTTTTAATTACATCATAGTTTCTATTGCATAGGTTGGAATATGAATGAGTTGTGACGTTATGTGTCAGGTGCATCCTTATGTGGCTACCGGGAACAAGAACTCGAAGTTTGGTATCAGGAACGAGAAGCTTCAGTGGTTTCTCGATGAGGTGAAGGCGCATCCCAATGAGCTTAAGCTTGTTGGTGCTCATTGCCATCTAGGCTCTACCATTACAAAGGTTTGGTCCGATTACAGTACCCCATATGATACCTATTCTTGCTTTAAGCTTTATGTTGATTCCTAGGTGGATATATTCAGAGATGCTGCGGTACTCATGGTGGAGTACATTGATGAGATCAGGCGTCAAGGCTTTGAAGTTAGCTACTTGAACATTGGTGGTGGTTTAGGGATTGATTATTACCATGCAGGAGCTATCCTTCCTACACCCATGGATCTCATCAACACCGTAAGAATCTGATCTCATAAGTCTTTAGATATGGTAGAATCTTTACAATCCCCTCTTGATGTGTGTTTTCTAGGTAAGAGAGCTTGTTCTGTCACGTGGCCTGAACCTAATAATCGAGCCAGGGAGGTCGTTGATTGCGAACACGTGCTGTTTCGTCAACCATGTGACCGGTGTGAAGACGAATGGAACTAAAAACTTCATAGTGATCGATGGGAGTATGGCTGAGCTGATCCGTCCTAGTCTTTATGATGCATATCAGGTAATGAAAACCAAATATGTTTTGTTACGGTTTTGCTCTCTTTGGAGTTATAACTAAACATCTTCTTGTTTCTTGTAATGCAAAAAGCACATTGAGTTGGTCTCTCCTCCAGCACCTGAAGCAGATGTTTCCAAATTCGATGTAGTGGGTCCTGTTTGTGAGTCTGCTGATTTCTTGGGGAAAGACAGAGAGCTTCCTACTCCTCCAAAGGTGAGAGAGAATAAGGATCTGATTATGTTTTGGAAGATGGAATCTAATGAGTTAACTGTCACAGGGAGCTGGTCTGGTGGTTCATGATGCTGGTGCATACTGTATGAGCATGGCTTCCACTTACAATCTCAAGATGCGTCCTCCGGAATACTGGGTAAAAAAAATACACATTTTCTTCCCTAATAGAACTTCCTATGATGTGAAGTCTAGAACATGGAACTGCTTTCCATTTGGAGGAATTGATTGATGAGTTTGTTGCTTTTTTTTTTGCAGGTTGAAGATGATGGATCCATCACTAAGATCAGGCATGCTGAGACATTCGAAGACCATTTACGTTTCTTTGAAGGTCTATAAACTCTCTCTGGTTTCCTCTTTTATCATTTGTTTGTCACGCTATTTTAGTTTCTACTATATTGATTTTCAGAATCATTATTGTAATGCTATTGATGTGTTGGAGAATTTTCTTTTTCATTGTTGTATCTGAAACCTTCAATAAGTTGATGAATAAGAGAAAAAAAAGAAGACAATTTCAATACAAGAGACTGTCATCAATGGATGTCAAGAATGGCTTTTGAGATCATCAGCAAGTGCCATGCAATGTTCTCTTAACTGACGTCACATTTAAAAAAACTATATTGATTTGCTAAAAGTTCTCAGCTTTTGTGCTAGTATGTCTACCTCTCTTTTCAGAATTGTCCTTCAACATCCTTTTTCCATTTGCTTTACTTATTTTTCTATTTTGGATAGGATCTATATGCGGTAACAAATCTGCAGAAACATGCATTACATGAGACAGCATACTGTACCTCTATTCTACAGTAATCCAACTTATAGAAACAAATAAAATAAAATAAAAGAGTGAAGACCGTCCTATATAGTATATGAATAAATACAATACTTAACCAGCTAAGTTTCTGATACTAGATTTAAGTCAAATAAGAGAATCTCGTACACTAAAAGTTTAAATATTCTCTATTTAGAGAAAAGTCATGATTAGTAATCTAATAATTTATAACTGTAAGAGTAAACCAGAAGTTAATAGTACGACATTGTTCCTCTCACTGAACCGGCGATGGCTCATTTCCCGGCCAACTCTATCCCAAATGTATGGGTTTTATTGAGTACTTGGAAAACTACCAAGCTACTAATAAAAATATTTGAAAGTGCGAGGGCATATAGTTGCAAATTCTTACTCCTTACGAAGACTATAGTCGACTCTCATTCATTACCAGAATTTTTTTACTTTTTTTTTTAATTTCGAAAGGAGAGGAGAGAGAAGACGAAGAAGGAAGAAATCATTTTGATCGGGAGGTACTTCTTTCTCCGATCAGTTTCACTGTCTCTAGGGTTTTTTTTTTCTTTTGTGTTCTCTCTCCGTTTCTCTTCTTAGCTCTAAACTCGAGTCTTCTCGAATAGAATCTAAGTGTGGAAGCTTCGTCGCTGAGAATTTTGAGATTTAATCGTCTTTTTCCTTTTTTTTCAGTCAAAGCTTTTTTTTTTTGTTTTCCGACATAAACTGAACTTCTTTTGTATTTTGTATTACCGTTTCTGTTCCTGTAAGAAAACCCCCTATAAATATTTTGCCTGAAATTCGATTTCGTGGGTTTTGGTTTCCGGTTCGGTTCTCTCTAGATAGAATATTGATTTCTGTCACTTTCCACGGGCGGGAAGATTTCGAATTTTGCCTCTTTTTGGGCTCCAAAGTTTAAATCTTTGTTGCTTATTTCATCTAGGGCTTGCTCTTCTTCTTCTCTAACTCTAACCCTCGAGATCTGTTTTGTCTTTCTCCAGATTATCCTTTGTGTTCGAGCTAGCTTTTACGGAGTCTGGATCTAGTTTAGCTCCGGCTCGTCTCATTTCGTGGGCGAAAGAGAGTTCATTTACAAGGTTAGAGCGAACACAACAATCCCACTCTGTAGAAAGTTTCGATCTTTAGAACTCTAAATTGTAGATTGTGTAGTTCTTGAGCATTGTGTGTTGAGTATGAATGTGAAAGTTTGGATCTTTAGAACTCTAGTTGTAGGTTGTGTAGTTCTCGAGCATTGTGTGTTCAGTATGAATGTGAAAGTTTGTCAATTGGAGTCAGGGTTTAGGGAGAGTTTGTACACTTATACAGTTATAAGTTGATGTTTAATAGGTTGTTTGTAATGGAAGACGATGGCCTCTGCTTCTTCTCATTCTTCTCGAGATTTGGATGCACAGAACCCTTATGATCGATTGCTTGCTCTAGATACAAGTCAAACACCGTTGATTCTTCAAATCGTAACTTGGATTCGGTTTCTGCTATTTATCTAGCGATGACGACGACCTCGAAGCTGGAGTGCGTCGACTGAGCAGTGGCCAAGATTCCCTCATCACCTTCCGTATGCAACGTGGAGGACGAAGAAGAGGATGAGGAGCTCGATGAGTTCGATCCTTATCTCGTTCATCAAGAACTTACCCAACTTGTCCTCCGTTGTCCCTACTTTCAGACCCGTCTTGCTTCCTAAACAGACCCGAAGCTGCCCTCCTATCTCTCTAGTCCTAGACCTTGATGGTAAGGCTACTTAACAAGCACTTTATGTTCTGTTAACTCTAAACATATATCACTTTCTCTGTTTGCACAGAAACGCTTGTGCACTCCACTCTAGAACCGTGTGAATGAGGTGGATTTCACATTCCCTGTGCATTTCAACGAAGAAGAGCATACGGTGTACGTGCGTTGCCGTCCCCACCTACAAGAATTTATGGAGAGAGTGTCTCGTCTCTTCGAGATCATTATATTTACAGCTAGCCAGAGTATCTACGCCGAGCAGCTTCTGAATGTGCTTGACCCCAAGAGGAAGCTCTTTCGCCATAGAGTGTACCGTGACTCGTGTGTTTTCTTTGACGGTAACTACCTCAAGGATTTGTCCGTCCTTGGACGTGACTTATCTCGTGTGATCATCGTCGACAACTCCCCACAGGTATCATCATATAGCTCTATGTCAAGGCTGTTGCATAGTCTCAATTAGTATATGTTTATGACGAATCTTCTGATGTGGAATGTTGTTGTAGGCATTTGGGTTCCAAGTGGAGAACGGTGTGCCAATAGAGAGCTGGTTTAACGACCCGTCAGATAAAGAGCTTACTTCACTTGCTGCCGTTTCTTGAAAGCTTAATAGGAGCTGAAGATGTGAGGCCGATGATCGCCAAGAAGTTTAATCTTAAGGAAAAGATTGACGCAGCTGTAGATGTACCTGAGTATCCTGCTGAGGCAGGGGATCCTTTCGAAAGGTAAAGTCTTTCAAATGCAAGCTATTAAGGCAGAATCTGGCAGTAAAAGTTCGGTGACACAAAGGAGAAGACTTTGCTCTTTGGGAAAATGCTATGGAAAGTTTCTCTTCTTCCTCTTTGAGTTTGGAGGGGAACTTGCAAGATATAATATTATATATCAAATGTTGTTTTCTTATTAGTTTAAAGAATGTTGGTATACAGAGAAGTCGCAGAATAATTATTATAAATTGGGTAATTCTCTCCTAAATAGACCTTATAAATTTTTAGTTTTTGTATTTTTGAACAATTGTTACATAGATTCTACTTTCTAGTAGAATAGTCAAAATGCTATTCTTACTTACCAAATGGAGATTACTTGTGTCTTGTGAAGATGCAGAATAGTGCGCGTGTTAGTAGAATTAGCTTACTTTCCGAAGATGTCAGCGCAGGTTAAGCTGCGTGGTATTTAATTATTTGGGAAATTGCACTTCCTATACATAACTTATTCCATAATTACCTATATACCTAAATACACTGTTATTCACTATGCACTTTTTTTTAATACCAAAATGACCCCATCTTCTACTCTCAGAAACACGCTCATCTCTCTTCTTGGACATAGCTTCAATTGACCCAAAACAATGGTTGATTTCACGCCGATCTCACACCATCACTGGCGAACGTCTCCACCTAGCGATCCGCCTCTGCGACGCCCAGCTCGATACGACGTCGTCTCCCCACCTCGAGCTTCTCTCCCAGATCTCTCCTCCTCCGCAGCAGAGAGCGTCTCCACCAAATCATCCGCTTCTTCGATGCTCAGCTCCGCCACGACATCATCTCCCTCTGCGACGTCAGCTCCGGTACAACGTCGTCTCGCCACCCCGAGCTTCTCTCCCAAATCTCTTCTCCTCCGCCGCGGAGAGTGTCTCCACCAAGTGATCCATCTCCTCGATGCTCGGCTCCGCCACGAAGTCAGTCTCCCGCCACCCCGAACTCCTCTCGAAGCTCTCTATTACTGCTATGATTTTTCTATTCGAAACATATATAGCTCTTGGGGCTAAAATTGTCAATTTAATCTTCTTTGGGATACTGTTCATACCAAAGTTTTACTGTTATGGTAGATCGTTAATATCCACATTCTTTTGGTATTATGAGCCAATTGACCCTAATTATTTGTCCATTTTTATTGAAATACCAGAATATAATTTAATTTACGATTATTATTTTTAAAAAGAAAAAAATAGCGGAAAAATACTAGAGACAGATCAGTTCGTCGTTGACGACGATCGATGCCGAAGATGAAGCATCTTCTCCGGAAACTCCACATCGGAGGAAGCAATAGTAACGGATTCGGAGACCATCATCACAGGCTAGACGAGTCGACTAGACCGATGATCGATCCCACCCCTATCCGTAGCTCCAGCCCTAGCCCAGCTTCTACTCCCTCCGTCTCCTCGTCGTCAGGTTTCGGCAACGCCGCCGCGACAATGCCGAGACTCGAAACGTTTGAGCCTGCTGCGGCGGCGGCGGCGGCGGCAGCTGTGGAAGGAGTTGATTTCGGTTTGATGGAGGAGGAGTATCAAGTTCAGTTAGCTATGGCGATCAGCGTGTCTGATCCTGATCCGAGGGAGAATGCGGACACGGCTCAGCTTGATGCAGCTAAGCGGATTAGCCTTGGGGTTAAGGCTCCGGTCACTGACGCTGACTCCGCCGTTGACTTTCTCTCGCTTCGCTATTGGGTATACGTTGACTGCTACTGCTTACACTATATACATTGACTAGTTATTAGATTAAATTTGTATAACTCATGTGGAGATTAGGGTTTAGGGAAGTTAGGATTTGGCTGTAGTTGATCACTGTTACTGCTTGCACTTAACCTGGTGGTTTACCTTTCTTGTAGGGACATAAGGTTATTAACTATGACCAGAAAGTTAAGGATGGTTTTTACGATGTGTATGGGATTACATCCAATTCTCTTCCACAAGGGAAGATGCCACTTCTCGTGGATCTTCAAGCCATCTCTGTTTCTGACATTGTCGATTACGAGGTGATTTTGGTGAACCGGTTGATTGATCCTGAACTGCAAGAGCTGGAGAGGAGAGTATCTGCTTTGTCATTGGAATGTCCGGAGTTTGTTCGTGGTCAGGTGTCAAGTGATTTGACTCAGAAAATTGCCAACATAGTTGTAGAGCAGATGGGTGGGCCCGTTGAGAATGCGGATGAAGCGTTGCGAAGGTGGATGCATCGAAGCTATGAACTAAGGAATTCCTTGAACACCACTGTTATTCCACTTGGACGAGTTAACTTTGGTCTTGCACGTCACAGGGCTTTGCTTTTCAAGGTTATGATGATAATACGTTTATATTTGTTTCTAGCTTTGGCCTTGGACCTCTTGGTTATTTATTTTGGGATTTTTAGTGCCGTCACTGAGTTCCCTCTTTGGTTACTGCTAGAAGATACAAGGTGAAGCTAAATAGTTACCTTTTTCTTGTTTCTAGGTGCTTGCTGATAGGATTGATCTCCCGTGTATGCTGGTAAAAGGCAGCTATTACACTGGAACTGACGATGGGGCTGTGAACTTCATTAAACTAGACGACAAAAGGTATTTCTTGACTGATGTAGTCACTGATATTGGATTCAGTTTTTATGTGATGGTAGTGATTTTTTTTGCAGAGCCCTAATTCATTCTTCACATTGCAGTGAATACATTATTGATTTAATGGGTGCTCCGGGGGCTCTGATTCCTTCGGAGGTTCCAAGTAGTTTTCTTCCAGTCTCTTGCACTGATACGAGAGTATTTCCTGATGATGTGGACACGTTGCAACGTTCTTGCTCTGTACCTGAGAAAGAAATTGAAACGCGAGCATTTTCAGTTTTGGAGGAAGCAGATTCCAGATCTTCTGGTATTGTTGCAAACTTGTTGAATGGAAGACGTGAAAGCCATGAAGAAAACAGTGACAGATGTGCTGTTGAAAAGCATCAGACGGAGAGGTTTGAGCATGACTTTGGAAAGCTAATGCAATCACAGCAGATATCTGGTGAAAACTTGCCGCCGTTTTCTGGGAAACCGACATGTGCACAGAAAGTAAAAGTCAAGAATGTCTCAAAGTATGTCATAAGTGCAGCAAAGAACCCTGAATTTGCACAGAAATTACATGCTGTCTTGTTAGAAAGTGGTGCATCACCTCCCCCAGATTTGTTTATGGATGTCAATCCACAGAACTTGAGGGAGAAGAGTTTGCTTCAAGACTTCTGGCAAGAAAGTAGCAATTCTATGAATTCTGCTGTTCCACGCAACCAAGAAAAGGTAATTTTAGGATACACTTCCTTTTACTAAATTAGCACAAGTTCTTTTAATTCTCTCCCACCTGCACACTTGAACTATCTTAAAATTTGAAGTCTTAGTTTATTTCCGTCCACACTGAATAGGCCGGAGACCAGTTAGCTGAACAAATGAGAGAATCTGAAAGGAACCCCACAGCACTGCAACTGTCTGCTGTTTGTACTTCAGGGGAAGTCGATATGGGTAAAGTTTCTTCACCAGAAAAGATGGAGATCGGCACTGCTGATGGGGAGCCTTCTGTTTGTGATAGTCATGACCAAGGAATTAATCGGTTTCTCGGCGAGGCTGCAAAATGGGAAATTATGTGGGAAGATCTTCAGATTGGCGAGCGGATTGGTATTGGTAAGGTTTGGTCTAGCAAACATTAGATTTCCATATAAGCTTGCAAACTCTCTAATTCTATATCCTATAGTGGTATCCGTGAGGAACTTTTGATGACCCTTGATACTTAGGAATTGTTATGCTTGTAGCTAAAATCTAAACACCAACGATTTTCAGTTTGATAAACCAAACTAGCCCTTAGTATCCCGGATTACAAGATCTAATGTGCTCCTTCTCGGTGTTGTTTCTATTGCAGGTTCGTATGGAGAAGTTTACCGTGCAGAGTGGAATGGAACTGTGAGTTATGTTTTGGAGTCTTAATCCACTGATTCTTAATAATGATTCTTGCCCTTTCTAAAACCAATTTGTTTCCCGTTAAGGGGATTGCTATCTTATACATGCACTTATTGGACTGGTTATGTTTCTAATTTCAGGAAGTGGCTGTTAAGAAGTTTCTGGACCAAGATTTCTCTGGTGATGCATTGACACAGTTCAGATCTGAAGTAACTCCAGATCATTTAATCATTGACATATCTGTTTCTGTAGAGTTACTTGCAATCTGTTTAATCTTACTATGAATGGTTTACTTTGTTCCGATAGATCGAAATAATGCTGAGGTTGCGGCATCCAAATGTTGTTCTTTTCATGGGAGCTGTTACTCGGCCTCCAAATTTTTCCATTCTGACAGAGTTCCTACCCAGGTTAATCCTCATGCTCTTCTTTTACAATTCGTGAATGGACCACTTGGTCTGCTAGTTGACTAACCATGATGTTCTCTCTTATTAATAGTTTTAACATTCTTCTTTGTTGACTTAACGGGTTAGGCTTTCATATGATACTATGCAGAGGGAGTTTGTATAGATTACTCCACCGACCAAATCATCAGCTTGATGAGAAGAGACGAATGCGGATGGCACTTGATGTGGTATGCGTGACTTTCATTGTTTGAGCAGAAGGCTCTTGACGTTACTGCTATATAGCCATAGTTCACCTGACACTTGCTCTCTATGTGATTGTATTGCAGGCAAAGGGGATGAACTACTTGCACACCAGCCACCCAACTGTAGTACATAGGGATTTAAAATCTCCAAACCTTCTTGTTGATAAAAATTGGGTGGTGAAGGTTTGTGATTTTGGATTGTCACGCATGAAACACCACACTTATTTATCCTCAAAATCAACTGCAGGAACGGTCAGTTACTAACTCAAATAGAGCCATTCCTTATTCCTCTCTATCATGAATCTCTGCGGCAAAGTTAAAGATAGCAACTTACTTGATAAAATACCCTGCTGCTAATGGCTGTGCAGCCCGAGTGGATGGCTCCAGAAGTGTTGAGGAATGAACCAGCCAATGAGAAGTGAGTGAAATTTAAAGCTATGATGAGAATCATATACTTGTTAGTACACAGAAGTATTGAGTGGTGTGTTTGTGCGCAGATGTGACGTGTACAGCTTTGGTGTCATATTGTGGGAACTAGCTACATCACGCATCCCTTGGAAAGGCTTAAACCCGATGCAGGTCGTTGGAGCTGTGGGATTCCAGAATCGTCGCCTTGAGATCCCAGATGATATTGATCCAACCGTTGCACAGATAATCCGTGATTGTTGGCAAACGTAAGTCCACTTCCTTACTCAAAACACCTAAATATCAAGCGAGGTAGCTGTATGATAGCACGAATCCATGTTCCGAAGATAGCTCCGAACCTTGTGTTCGGCTAGCTTGAGATCTAGGTTTAATTGGAATCACTATCTGTTAGCACGTATTTGGGTGGAGTAAGCCAAGGTGTGAGATTATATATTTATTTTCTTTTGTGAAGGGAACCGCATTTACGGCCATCGTTTACGCAACTGATGCGAAGTCTGAAGCGGCTACAAGGTCTAAACATAAGCAAGAGAGGAGGGAACACTAGTGAAAGTTTGATGTAAAGATATTTTTTTAAGACAGAAGCTGGTTACATCACCCGGTCTGGTTCAAAGAGCCAAATCGGTGGGAGGATTGCCATTTTCCTTTTTCTTTTGCGTTGCTGCTTTTTACGGTGAGATGATGAAAAAAGAATGTGGATTAGGGAAAAGCTTATGGAGTTCAATCGGAGTTCTTTTTTTTTCTTTTTTGGTTTGTGATTTGCCCCCAAAAATCTGGTAAATGTAAGAAAAAAAACATGGGGGGGGGGGGGGGGAGGGGATTGTTGTAAGAGCTTTTACATAAGCTCTGCTAACTCTTGTAAAAGTTGCAATCAAAGTAACTTTTGATCTGTTTATGTTTATGTAACGCTTCTTTAATCTCACACTTAAAACATTGTTAACAGATTTTGACTAAGTGGCATGATGAGATTCAGCAACTATTATCTGAACACATATTTTTAGATCTTTTAACTAAGTAAAAGAGAAGTTGAATTCTGAAAGCTTTAGAATGAAATATATAATACAGGAGAAAAGCATACACTTGAAATCGGAAAAAATATATTTAAAAAAAAACAAAGTTGGTATCTGAGTTTTAGCTATATTCCATTTTACTGTTAGTCTGCGTGTGGATTTGGATTTGATAATAGTAATACCATCTAGATTGCTAATGTAGCATATCGAGTACATAACAGTTGCAACTTGACAGCATTTTAATGTGACATTACAAACTAATGCAACGAGATTAATCGTTAGTCACAAAATGCTAGGACGTTCATTTAAAATGATCAGCCTGAGTCGACAAAGAATTTTGAATCGAATTGACCTTAAATTGCTTCTCACTATTACCCTTGTGGTCCATTTCCTTTTATATATGTATATACTTTTGGGTTCTCAATGCCACTAGTTTCTTAGACCCACACAATCCCTCATAATTATAAGCAATATGTGAATCTGCTAAGACCATTTGGAAGAACTTCACCATAATATATGTTAAGTTTGAGATTACTTTTATAGAATTGGCTTCAAAACCCAAAAACAAATTAGTCAAATACATTTTTCATTATTTTCTTATTACTTTCTTATTACTCAATTCAAATGTTTCAGGAGTTCATTTCAACTGCAATGAGTTTCTACTAGTTGTATTATTCGGTCCATTCACTAATAGGATCTGATGCATTTCTTTGTGGTTATTGTGTGAATTAGACCGATCATCTGCAATTCTGCATATAGGAATTAAATGTTGTGTACAAATTTTGTCGTTTTCTACATGAAATTCTTTCAATAAGCCTTTTAAAAATGTGATTGAGATAATTTTCTGGTTAATCATTAACTCGGCATTTTTAAGTCTTTCAAATTACATGTCTATCGTAAAAAAAATAATAGATATGTTTCAAACCCATGTTGTACCAATCTGAGATTGTTGAATTGAGAAGGTTCACCAATGGATGTTGGTCAGAAAAACGGAGGTTTGTGAAGGAAGGTGACTTCGCAGTATGCCGTCTGAAGGTTCCTGAACACCACACTAGCATCGAAGAAGTTGCTACTTTTCCTCAATTTGGAAAATTGGTCTTAAGAAGTGAAGGTATAACTTGTAAAAGTTATAGTAGTTTATAAATGGTAAAAAAAAAATTTGTCCATACTAATTAGTTTCTTTTGGTGGCATACAGGAGTTACAGTTGTTGTTGTGAATGTTATATCTTTGGACGAAGATGTTCTGATGGCTGGATTTTGACCATTGCTTTTGACAATAGGTAAACTCTTTTTGCTTACTAAGTTCTTTGTTTTGTTTTTTTTTAACGCTGATTTATTATGATATTGCAACTATTATAAATATTATATAGACGATTCGAAAACTGATAATATTATATGTTTTATGAGATCTACGTCTAACCGAAAATATTACTTGCACCATGTTGAAGATCCTTTCTTCGTCTTTTTTCCATAGTCTATATTAATAAATCGCTCTCTCATGAGATCTACATAAGCTTTGCTAACTCCTGCAAAAGTTAAAAGTGAAAGTTGAAAAAAAAATGAAAGATCATGTTTATGTTTGTATAACTCTGCAATGAAAGCTCTTTTATCTAAACAGGTAAAAGAGAAGTTGAATTTTGAAAGCTCTGGAATGAATATAAAGTGGAGAGACATACACTTGAAAATTTATATTTTAAAAAAAAAGAAAAGAAAAAGAAAAAACGAAAGCTGCGATGACTGCTACTGCGACGGTGCTCCGCCATTTCACACCAATCTCATCCTCCCTCAAACCACCGCCTCGCCACCACCGCCGATTCCTCCACCACAATCTATCCCCCAAACCACCCTCACACTCTCCCCCTTCTCTCCTCAAATTCGGCGCCGAAAACTCCGAGCCCCAACCTCCACCGTCTTTACCTGAAACCGATTGTCCCGTCCCCCCTGAACAGCAGCCGATCAACGAGTACCAATCCCTCTCCTCCTCTTTCCCTTTCTCCTGGGCCTCGGGAGACCTAGTCGAGTACTCCTCCAGACTCTTCGTCACCGGCGCTTCTTTCGCGTTCTTCGTCGGGTTGCCCGTCTCCTGGTTCGGATCCGTCGGACCCGAATACGAACCCGTTAAAAGGATACTCGCCGCAAGCTCTAGCGGGATCTTCGTCGTCACGCTCGCTGTCGTTAGGATGTATCTCGGTTGGGCTTATGTCGGAAACCGTCTCCTCAGCTGCCACCGTCGAGTGTATGATTTCCTAAAAAGAACTCTTTCTCTCGGTGTGTCTGAAAGTTAGCGAAATAACATGTGATCGTGTCTGAAAAAATTATTGAAGGCCTTACCTTGCATATATAATGAAGCTTAAGAACTAGTTTTTTCCATTGTGTCTGAAACTTAGCGAAAACAACATGTGATTGATTGATTGTGTCGGAAATATGAAACTCAAAAACTAGTTTTTTCGATTGTGTCTGAAAGTTAGCGAGAACGACATGTGATTGATTGTGTCTGAAATATGAAACTCAAAAACTAGTTTTAGATTGTGTTCTTAGTTTGTCTTGTGACGAATCTGATTTTTTTAATGCAGATGAAGAAACTGGGTGGTATGATGGTCAGGTTAAGATCCAGCCTCTCTCTCTCTCTCTGTATACTGTTATATTGGTTAAGCTCTCTCTAGAAGAAGAAGGAATCATTTGTGTTGGTCTATACAGGTATGGGTGAAAACACCTCAAGTCTTGGCACGTGACCGTCTTCTTGGTTCTTTCTCGGTAAAAGCTAAGCTATCATCATACACATCCATTGTTTTTTTCGTTTTGTGTAATGTTTTTTTTTCTGTGTCGATCTCAGGTGAAACCGGTTCTTACCAGATTGAAAAACACGCTAGTTATCCTCGGGTTATCGCTCATTCTTGTCGTGAACCTTGGTAACTCTCCCATCGCGTCATCTTACAAGACGTATAAGGATCCTAGGGATAGATCCTCGATGCCAATCCCAGGAGCCTACAATGATGAAACCGCAAGAACGTTTGAACCAGAAGCTTTCTGTGGGGAACCTTCTTCAGATGAACCTTCTTCTTCAGATCTTCTGTAAGAAATCTCTTCATCTCATAAATACAAAATACAGATAGTTTCCTTCTCTTAGTAAATATAGATCTTGTACATTCCTTGTATATTGCGCAATGACCAATAGTGTTGCATTCACAACATGAACCGTTTTAATTATGCCTAGAATAAACTCATGTCATTTGCCAAATTACTATATTAGCAAATGCATTTTGTGCTTCTGGAATGAGTTTCGGTGAGTCAATCAGATTACTACCGAATTGATATGAAATTTGATTGTAACAACAGAGTCAAAAACATAATTTAAAAAAAAAAAAACTGAGTCAAACATACAAGATTTAGTATTAATGACAAACAATCATTTTTATCTTATAATCACAATTACGCCACTTCTATTATTGGCAAACCATATCGTATCAATAAATTCTAGTTTCTTTCCTCCATTTTTACTTTTAAATTTAACATCCGAGAGAAGAAGTAGGATCTAAACAAGAAAAAAAAAATGAAAACCCTAATAATATGGTGCCTTGTCTCTCAAGCAATCATCCTAACGTGCAACTCAGGTGGCTCAGGAGGAGGAGGAGGAGACGTTGACTTCACCATACTCATAAAAAACGAAATGCACAAGTTAAAAAAGCCTGCAGTTTTCTACCATTGCGTATCGTCAAAGAAAGACATGGGATGGCACAGATCGGTTCCCGTCCACCGAGTATCGTTGGAACTTCAAAGTTCCAAAGTTCGGTACCGGCGTGATGGATCCACAAATGCGAGTTCAGGTCGAGGCTAGGAACAGCGAACGTTGAGATCAAGACGGTGTCTACCACAGGCGATTCTGTGCGACGGGCATGTATGCGAATACGCGGTTAGACGTAACGGGGTTTATTTCATTGGCCACGAGCTGTATTATCCGTTTGGAGTGTTTATAGAATTGTCGAGGCCCGTGGAGAAGCTGGTCGGGCCGTGGAAGCCTTGGTCACCGCAACAGCTGAAAGCTTTGCACCGTAGCAAGGACTTCCATCATTAATCTAATCTCCGTGCACCTAAAAGAACATCTAATCTCCGTGCACCACTAAAATAACATCGAATTAGACCGGATGAATTTAGTAGATAATTAAATACTTGATAGTGTATTTTCTAAGTTTTTTTGTTTTTCGTGTTTGGTTCGTATTTGTTCACAACTGTACTAACAAAAAAAATGATCATATATGTATATGAAACCAGATAACAAGATGCAGAGTTTAGAAAGAAAACAATGTTTTATTTCTTCCCTTTATGGTAAGCTTAGCAAATTTGAGATCAATCCTAATCAACTCCAGCAGAGGAAAGATCATGTTGTCTTATTGGTTTTTGTTTTTGTTTTTGGCTTAAGCTCCATATTTGGGGGCCTTCCAAAGTTTGAAAGAAACTTCATGGATGAACCGATCAGCCGGTATAACAAGATTTCCAGAGAGCTACAATAAAGAAAAAAGAAAAACAAAAAAAAAGCTTGAGACTCAAGCTATGCACTATATTAAAGAGGAGCTTGCATTTACTTTGAAGACATACCTTTTTGAGAGCTTCAAATGATAATGTATCAACTAAGTCTCTCCGTGTCACCCCATCTTGCCATTGAGCTACCAACATAGGACAGTAGTCCCTGTAGGTTGTTGAACCAAACTCAGTCATTTAACAAAAACAGAGAAACGTTCTAATCAAATTCTTACCTAACATCATCACGTGTCTTTTCACCTCGCATGATGTAGCTCTGACGCGGGACAAGTCCCGCAAAAGCCTGGTTTGTACCTTCCTTTGGAGTATTGACAGGAAAAACTGAAACATCCTTGTCCGTGACAGAACCATAGCTGAGAACAACAGAGATGCAAGCGAGGAGCAATCTCTGAACCTGGCTGAGCTATTTGCATAATACTACCGATCAAAGAGTCGAGCATTCCCATGTTATCACCACCTATATGAACAAAAACCGAGTCGTATAGGCTCACCACATCCAAGCACTTTCCTGCTTCGAATCCAAGCAGCCTTAGTAATTCAGATGCTGTGGCGTCAGAAGGAAAGGAATCATCACTCTTTTGGCATGTTTCAGTAAGTTGTAATATATCTAAGCCGATCATTTTTCCGAAAGAAGTCAGAGTAGAACTGTCCGTTACTAAAGCAGCCTTGAGCCCCATAAACCTTGAACCATACAAATTGTATCAGCGAGAGGCATTAATGTAAAAAATAGCATCATCATCATCATCTGGATATTACCTGATTATTGAAAAGAAAAAAAAAACTAAGCAGATGGGAGAAAAGATGAAACCTTTGATCCAAAGTTGAGATTTGGTGTTCACTTCCCTTAGCATTTAATCCACTCTGTTACAAAGAAAACAAACAAAATTGATGGATTGTTTAACCTCTACTGTCTAGTGAATACAAGTATTAATAATACAAACTCATATTGTTGATTATATCTGTCTTTAAACACATAACTAACTAAGCTTGGTCCTTGGACAATGTAAAAATGAGAGAGTGAAGTATCTCTAAAATCTTACAGCTATAGAATAAGCTTCTGAAGCATCCAGCAACTGGGAGAATTCTCGAACTATCCTTTCCTTCTCTGTTTCTTCTGCAACAATTGAATAAACACACACCATAATGAATAATATACAGTAGGAAATGTAACACAAACGTGAAGTAATGTTGACCAGTTAAAAACTATTTGAGGAATCAACGAAAGTGAGAGAGAGAGACCTGGAGGCGCATGAGGGAGGCTCAAGAAGCCGCAGCTAGCAACGGAGGCGAGAGAATGAATGTGGGTATGTGACGTGTCAACGAATCGAGCCAAGCCGTCACCGTACAACACAAGTGATCTGCTTGATTTGTCCGCCATTCTTGTCTGAAAGCTCGAGGAGAGGAAATATATATTTATTTATAATAGTGATTTAATGTGTTTAGTATATTTTAGAAAAACGGATTTAATAGATATGATACATTATTAGGTTTTGTAAGAATAAAATTCTGGTAACTAACTATACACTAAATTAAGTTCAAATATGAATAAATATAAGGGAAATTCTCCTTAAATAATTTATTCAACAAAATGTACAAACATAACAATAACAGCTACCACAAAATTTCCAAAAAACATAAAACATCTGTGTCCCTGTCTATATCTACAGCTTTAATCATAACACAAAAGAGCATCTCAAACTCCAAACTCCAAACCAATGTCGATTTTTTTTTATGTAAAGTATAAATATATGTTGCAATAATTTCTATAGCACAAAGAGGAGGAGGAGGCAGAGGGTCGTGTCATAGCGCGAGTCTTGTCTTAATGGGCTTGAGCTTCAACCCCATGTTTTCAGGGGAGAGAAGCTCAGGCGAGATTCTCGTTGGGCTCAAAGGACTTCTCGGGCTCACGCTCTGTGCTGGACGATACAATCCGTACCCCATCAAAAAGTATTCCATCGGTATTACCATCGCCTGTGGCTGCTCTTCTGTCACCAACGACCCGCTTCCTTGTACCTCGACTAGTGCGCCGTATCGTCTGTCTAGTTTTGTGGTCATGTGAACGGCCTCTGAGTGGTAAGCTGAGTTTTCGCCGATGAATATTAAAGTTCTGCATTGCAGTTTCCTTAACTCTTCGCTAAGATCCACTCTCCTGTGTATATAAATATATATAAATATAAGATACTATTATTTTTTTCAGCTTTGGTAATGAAAATAAAAGAGAGGAACGATGATAATTAATTACCCGTTGATTGCCTCAAGGTATCTCCATACATTTGTACTCTGCCGCTCGCAAAGTAACTGCATAGTTAGAGAACACAAGATAATAAATTTTACTTCCACAAATGTCAGATAATTGCAAAAAAAAAAGGTTATTCACTAACTCTTCTGCATTCTTGAACAATATCTGATTCTGGAACCTGAGCATTACCACGAACTTCCTGTGATAACAACCATATCAATTTGTCTGATGCATTTATAGAAATGTAAAACACTGTTTAGTAGAAACCTTATAGTATACCTTGCTGAAGTACCGTTTTAGTAACAATTCTTTAACCACTCCGCACATGCCATAGTAGTAAAGAAGATTAGACATAACCTGCATAAATTTATGAGAATTTAGATTTATTAAAATGATGGTCATAACCACAAGTGAAAGTCAACAAAGACCCATTGTGAAAATATAAAGTACCTTATTGCACAACCATTCTGACCAAGAAGGAGCTTGGCACAGTGGAGAGACGAGTATTAATCCCAGAACTCTCTGCCTGTACTTCATCTGGTAGAATTTAAGTAAAATTATTAAGACCAGATATCAAAAAGAATTATTATATGCGTTAATGTACGGTAACTGTAGAATCATCACCAGAGATACTTACAGCAAATAAGGTCAGAATGTAAGCTCCTGCTGTGACTCCCATACACATTACTGCACCAAGTCTGGATAAGATCCCAGTAAGCAATAAAAGTAAAAGGAATTTAGAATAAGAAGAAAAATAAAAGAAGAATATATAATATATGCAGTTTAGTAAACTTATGTGAATTTTATACCCGAAATAGTTAAGAACCTCGACTATCTGGTCAGCTAAGTCATCAGCTGAGAGCAAAGGAGCATCAACACTGATCACTGGAGCTCCTAACTGCAATGACTCTTGAAAAAATCGATGTAATAAGGGATATGAATTGCATTGCTTTTATAAAAAAAGCTATGTCATAGCAGTTAAACATGAGTTACCAACCTCATGGCCAATAGGACTGATGTGATAAATGCAAAAGTTGTGGAGTAACAAGGAACTAGCTTCTGGACAAAACAACAACCCTTGAAAAGAAAACATATCTGCATCAAAGACAAACGTAAAATATATCACAAAACAAGCCCCAATTCAAAAGCTTCGGATAAGTAGCTAGAGATGAAGAAGTAAGTATATATGTGCGCTTACAATTAAGAGCAACATCAGGATATGTGATAAGAGCAGGTTTATCAGGATCTCCACAAACGGCAACACATACCGGGCCATAGGTAGTCTCCACAAGGTGTTCCTGTGAAAGTAGAATTTAATTCAGTAAGCAATTACTCTATGAAATAAATGAATATTGCATAGATTAGGAGTTTAGGACCACATACACCTGTAACGTTCATTCCCCTTGTGATATTATTTACTTAATTAGGACAAACGAAATAATTTTTAAAAAAGAGCGTACCAACGCTTCCCATTAAAATCACATACTCATAACCAGCAAATACGGGTACATATCAATAGGGATCATACAAAAAATTAACATAAGAACCAAAATAATGAGAATGAAGTGATCCAAGAAAGGCATGCATTGTGAAGGACCAAACCTAAAAAGCAGAATCAACGAACTAGATGATCAGACAACAACACCATTTCAATATATTACCGACACAACAAAAGCATCATTCTAGCTTCATCTCCAAACAATTATGAAACATTTCCCCAGTCATATTACAAAACGATTCCAAAAAATTGCTAAAACCTCTTATCACGATAATAATAATAATAAAATCTATATAAATAATGGATAAAAATAATAACTTTAATAAAGCAACTCAAAGAATGCAGAAAGCAAAAAAAAAGAAAGAAAAAAAATCAATAAACTACCATTTCTCCTATCGTGTTCTTCCTCTTTAACATATCCAAAAACAGAACACAGAAGCTCGTAAGATCATTTTTACCTGTCCTCCAAGAGACATTGCCTCCATATCAATGGAGACAGAACCGCTTGAATCCCCCATCTCCTTCTCTCTCTATCTCTCTCCTCTGTGTATTTTCAAAATAAACTGAGTTTTATCTATCTTTCCATAGCCTTCTCTCTCTCTTCTTCTCTCTTACAAAAACGATAGCTATCTTCGTTTTTTCTGTTTATAAATAGAAGACTTGTGACTTAAAATAAATAATAAAAAATTAACAGAAAACTCGTACTGAGTCACCGACGGTCGACTCGGGTTTAATGTAGGACGGACCTGCATAAAAATATAAAATCACAGGGAGACTAACTAGATACCTACCATGATCAGCTTAACCTTGGTTAAGGGACCGACAGTTTTTTATTCCTCTTCTATATTTTATATTTGTACCCCCTGTATTTTCTTAATCGTTTAAATTGATCCCACGCTCTTTTTACTCTACTTTATTAACCCAAAACATGTCGGCGACTTCTTTTTTTTACTCTCTTTTCTGTTATTTTCATGGACACGTATGTGTAACTTATTTATATTTTCATCAGAAAATTGTTATATAGCTTTATGAGTATTAAGAGTGGGGTTAAAAGAAGATAGTAAAAAACTATCTTCTAATGGAGGGGTGATAGTGATACATATATTAGTAAAGGGGCCAAAAAAAAGAATCGTGGTTTTAGGAAAAAAAGTCCGCGTACTGTTGACTTTGTGACTAAATTGGTTTTAGACGGGA
Organism: Raphanus raphanistrum subsp. raphanistrum; assembly: GCA_019706035.1. Lineage (NCBI taxonomy): Eukaryota > Viridiplantae > Streptophyta > Magnoliopsida > Brassicales > Brassicaceae > Raphanus > Raphanus raphanistrum. The sequence goes on along the minus strand of CM033982.1, from coordinate 2,105,114 downwards.
CACGGTGTTTCCAAATTCCAGGAGACAGGATGATGAATCCTCAGCCGTTGGATTTTAACTTATTTGTGTTTCCTATTATGTTTAGTCTTCTTTCTCCCTTATTGTGAAATATGAACACCGTGTGGTTTTGCTATAGCAAAAAACGGGGCCCATTGCATTGGAGAGTGATAACACACATGTCATTTTCTTGTCGAGTTGGTATGTGTCATTTGCACCCAACAAGAACGTAAAAACCATAAGTCCCTTTTGCTTAATTATAAATCTGGCCAAAACTTTGAAATTTCCTTTTTTATAGTTTCCTTTTTCTTTGGTCAAAATTAGAATTTTCATTTTCACGATCTTCATATTTCCTTTTATTTTAATTCATTTTCCATATCTGAGCATCATAATTAAGTTGACCGTGACATAAATACAGAAACAAACAAAGACATTTATATCAGTTTTTAATGATTTGGAAATATTGTTTAGCTAAGGTTTATGGGGATTCCAGCTTTTAAACATGTAAAAACGTACTAGTAGGTTATTGTAATGGAAGAAGCCGTATCTCGTAGCCAGCTTCATTTGATTGATTGATCGATTTACGTTTTCGGAAACGTAGGATACATTGACTAATTGATATAGCAAGCACACAATCTTTTATTACGGCGTAATAAATACTCATTTATTTTAATCGTGCTAGTTAAAGTTCATTGATTTATCAAACGTGCATTGACTTGAATGGTGGTAATGACAAACTCGATGGAAGATTCTCAATCACATTGTGTTGTGCTTATGATATTTTTAATATTCTATTTTCTTATTTTCAAATTATATGATTGATTGAAACGCAACAACTTAAGTCACATTTAAAAGTTTGTTTAATTTAACATCTAAATATTCAAAAGGGTGACGAATTCAAAATATAAGCTCATTTCTAAGTAATTATTGCATATTAGTGCCATTGCATTCTTAGCGTCTTATCACCAGCCTTTGTTTTTATATATAATTCTTTTTATCTTATGCTTTCCGTGCAAATATTTTAATGATTAACCCACCAAACATGTTTCTTAATCTTTACATTTAGGATACCAGTTTAATATATACGTTCCTATCATCAGATGATGTAATGATCACCTAGAAGACTTGGAAATCATGTATTTCAGTGTATGTTCATTTTTCTTCTTTCTATAGTACATGTTCAATTTCTATTATAATATATTGTTATTTGATTAACAATTTAACATTCTCAACTGAAAGAAATGGAGTTGTGGAAATAATGATTTGAAATAGTTGATGACAAATTAAGGAATATAGTATAAAAGTCGGTTATTTATTTATGGGGTCTTTTGATTTCGATCTATCGGTCACACTACTGATAACAAAAAATAATAATTATTTTTAATTATCTTCTAAAATTCCAGGCAGTTTCCTTGCATATGATATATTTTTGTATGAATACTGTTCTTATTTAAAATAGAGAGGAGACTTCCGATTTCATTTAAGACTATGTAGTTTTAATGTGAAATCATGCAGTGGTTGTAGATGAATTAAGTGACAACAGTAAATGTTGCCCTAATATCTGATTAAATGAGGGCACGTGTGACGCCATTACTCAACTTTAATGCTTAGCTTAAGATTTGGTTATTATTAAATAAATAAATAATTTTGTTGATGTCTCCATCTCGCCACCATCACTCATCAATCTGATATACGAATCTTCCCATTATGTAGATATGCATATGCTTCTACACGAAATCTTCGCCGACAATATTTGTGTAGTAAATAGTAGTATATAGATACGTCCACACGCTGAAAGAAGCATGCTGTTTTGTAGTGAATTGTGTATAATATATCACCAAAAAGCATATTCAAAAGTTACATTAGTTTTGTTTCTTACATTATCTAGCGACATTTCTTTGCTTTTAATCCAATTCATTACATCATGGCTACTGCCTTATAGGGAAGTTGTTACAAACGTTAACTACGTGTACATCCGTAGAAACTTCCATTACTTCAAGTTTAAAGAAGACGAGATTAAAATATTCGTACTTCTCGAAGTGAATCCAACAACAATACAAAATTTAGATTATTCCTGAGATTGTTTTTCTTGTGTGTGTTGCTAGTTCTTACGTAAAAGAAGGTTGCTGTTGTTTTGTAAATAGCGGTTCATTCACACAACGATTATTATAGAACCAATCTTGAAATCTCATTTCATCAAAGGCATATCAAGGTATCCTTTTCTGTTTTCACAGCTAAAAAGCTACATCCACTTCAAAATTTTACTCATTTTACCATTTGAAATATTGTGCCACAACCCAAACTTCATCATCTCTGAAGTTTTGAAAATATAATTAATGGGATAAAAGCTCACAAAGGAGCAGAGAAAGGCCCATTACTTATCACGTGGTCAATTGGGTAATTAGTCAAGGTGAAGTAATCAGAGATGCAGACACACTGCTACAACTGGAAGTAAATCAGAGATTGAGATATAACAAGGATAAGTTCAAGGAACCCTTTTTTTTTTTTTTTTTTTGAACAACAAGTTCAAGGAACCCAAACTCCATCATCTCTGAAGTTTTGAAAAATATAATTAATGGGATAAAAGCTCACAAAGGAGCAGAGAAAGGCCCATTAAAACTGACAGAGCAATGCAAGGATAAAAACAACAGAGCCCAATAATTGAACTTATCCTTGCCCGTTATATCTTAATCTCTGAATCATTTTCCAGTTGTAGCAGTGTGTCTGCATCTTTGATTACTTCACCTTGACTAATTACCCAATTGACCACGTGATAAGTAATACGTGACCTGGATAACATGTTCATGCACCTGCTGCCTACTGGTTTCCTCTTGATCCCTATTTCTCCTGAGCCATAGTTTAGAGTACCAGCAAAACTATCCAGTAACTGAATCAATTACACTATGAGCTAGTATATCCAATGACTGTGTGCATTAGAGAAGCATATATCTAATCTAATGGTCTTAAATCTATTTGATCAAGATTTTGGCGAATGGATAAAAAATGTATATTAGGGAAAATTTGGAAAATGCCATCAAATGAGAATATATTTTGAAAACTACACCGTATTTTTTTTTTTTGATAACTATACTTATTTATAAGTGAAGTTATTAATTAACCTAACTAAGAGTATAATAATTTGAATATTTAAAGAACAAGTTAGTAGAAATAGAACAAAAAAACACAATGATTTCTGTGTTTTGTTTTAAGTTATACAACAAAAAACTATAGAATTTAATATATTTTTTTTGTTTTAAAACTTCTTGATTTTCGTACATTTTTAATCAGTGTAATTCTTTTTTATATTTAAATTTAAATAGGAATATACAATCGTGTCAACATGTAATTTTGGAGTTTGATGATTTTTTATAATTTAAAATAATCTTTATAATATCAGATATGTCTTAGAGATACCATTATAAGTATTTTAATGGTCAACCATATATAATTATAATTTAATTATCTCAAAATAACTATAATACAAATAATTTTAAATTTTACTATTAAAACGTTTTGAATTTAAAATTTAAATAAAAGCAAAAGAATTTTACAACACATAAAGAAATGTAGTTGGCAAAATATTATTATTAACAGTATATTTTTAAAATTTGCAATATTAAATAGGGTGTTTACAAATTATCCATATATATTAATCTGATAGTCTTAAATTAAACCAAAACAATTTTAAATCTCTGTAAAAAGGTAAAAAAAGGTGAAAAAGAAGGGTAATATAAATAGTTTATCCACCTGCTTGTTATAGTGACGCCTGGTTATCACAACTCCACGACAGAGAGGAGACAACAAACAAAAAATATGGCCATGATCACGCGCAACACCGCCACGCGCCTCCCTCTCCTCCTCCAATCCCAACGCGCAGCCGCCGCATCGGTCTCTCACATCCACACATCCCCACCCTCTCTCTCCCCCTCGACATCGCCGGCTTCCTACACCAGACCAGGTGGTCCTCCTCCTTCCGCCTCGTCTCCTCCGCCGGGTCTCTCGAAGACGGCGGAGTTCGTGATCTCGAAAGTCGACGATCTCATGAACTGGGCTCGCAGGGGATCGATCTGGCCCATGACCTTCGGCCTCGCGTGCTGCGCCGTGGAAATGATGCACACCGGTGCTGCTCGCTACGACCTGGATCGGTTCGGTATCATCTTCAGGCCGAGTCCTCGCCAGTCCGATTGTATGATCGTCGCCGGGACGCTTACTAACAAGATGGCTCCTGCTCTTCGCAAGTAGGCCCTCTCTCTACTTCTCTCTCTCTCTCCATTTCAGGAGACTGTGATTGTTGGAGTCATCTCTTTCCCGGCGATTTAGGGTTCATGTATTCTGATTGTGTTGATTTGGTTTGCTTCAGATTGAGAGTTTCTGTATGAATATGATTGACCTGGGAAGCCACATCGTTCATATTCATTGTCTAGACATTATCACTAGATCACTTATCATGTTGAGTAACCTATCAGTTATATGCATTATCACTAGATCAGTTATCATGTTGAGTAACCTATCAGTGATGGAACTGGTTTTTAGAGATATGTATCAGAACTCTTATTCAAACCAGTCTTGGATCGTGCAGAATTTGAGTAGTCTATGTAAGATGTTTTTAAAGCTGCTGCCTTGTGTATCCTGTTTGGAGAAGTTCCTAGATTCTAATATCTGGAAACAATGACACGGGGTTTATGACAAAAATGCCTGAATAATCTATTAGGTGTAAAACTCTTTCTCTTCAATGCACCCACAGAATCAGTCTTGAATCTGTAGAAATGAGAGAAGTAGTTTATATGTATCAACGCAAATATGTTTTCTAAAGCCTGTTCTTGTTTGACCTGTTTGAAAGAAGTTCCTTGTTTTTCTAATATCTCGAAACAATGAGACAGGGTTTATGACCAAATGCCGGAGCCAAGGTGGGTGATCTCGATGGGAAGCTGCGCCAACGGAGGTGGATACTATCACTACTCCTATTCAGTGGTTCGAGGGTGTGACAGAATTGTGCCAGTGGACATATACGTCCCAGGGTGCCCTCCAACAGCTGAAGCTTTGCTCTATGGACTCCTCCAGCTTCAGAAGAAAATCAACAGGCGCAAGGATTTCTTGCACTGGTGGAACAAGTGATCAAGATCCTCCTTCCTTACCAATGCCAAAGCGAGTTTTGTTTTCAGACGAATGTTTGCCAAAAAGATTGGGGCTAATATAAAACGTGGACGTTTCAATGCAGTGTTTCTTCGTCGTGGAGATTAATGCCCTGTAAAGGAGTGAACTTCCAAATAAACATCTGAGAGTTCTTTTTTTTTTGTTGTTGTATGATTGATTCTTCTGATTCTTGTTAAATTATTCGCACGTCTGTGTGTAATGTAATTTATGCATGGACGAGCCACTGGACTTAAAGAAGCAGCCCATTTATTTTATTTTATTAAATGGGCCGTTAGCGTTAGGCCCATAACAGCCCTAACCATAAAAACTGAACGCACGCAACTTTTCCGGTAATATAGAAAAAACTATAAATACCACCAGCCGGCCGCTCTAAATTTTCCCGAGAAAGATCTTCGAGCCCAGCGCTACAGTGTTTGTTAACAATCAGTAATCGATCCTCATCTTCACTGAGAAAGGCAACGTAAGCAATGTCTAATGATCACAAGAAAAGACTTGCGTCTAGGTAAAACGATCGCCATTCTTCTTTTTAATCTTGCTTGCTTAATCATCAGTTTATTCGATTACTCTTAAAAATCTTTTATTATCTCCATGGATTTTCCAGATTAGAGTGGGAAGGTTTCATCGAGACGAAGATCAAAAGTGATGGAAATTGCCAGGTAATACATATCAATGCTTTCTAGATCCCTTATTCATTATCATCATCATCCTGAAGAATGTTTGTGAATTCTTTTTACAGTTTAGCTCCTTAGCTGATCAGCTCTTCAGGTGTCCGGAGTATCATGAGAAAGTTCGAGAAAGAATAGTAAAACAGGTATCATCAATCTTTGAAACTTTTTAAAACTTTGCAGATTGTTTTTTTTTTGTTAACATGGACCTGACTCTTTGTGATGTTATATGAACTTTATTTTTTCAGCTTAAAACTTGTCCAAAAATTTACAGAGAGTTTGTTGAGATGGACTCGAGTAAAAAAAGAAGCAACGATCTTCCCAAGGATTACTCCGAGTATGTCAAGAACATGTCAAAGAACGGTGTGTGGGGTGATAGCGTCACGTTGCAGGCAGCTGCTGACACGGTTAAACTTCTATAATAATCTCTTCACTTTTTTTTTAACTTTTAGTTCTCTCAGCTCAATGAACAAGTATTGGCTATTATGCAGTTTGGGGTAAAGATAGTAGTCATTACATCGGAGAAAGAAGTAGATTCCATGGAGATTGTTCCCAAGTCTTTGACACTCGAGAGAGTTGTTTACTTGAGCTATTTGGCTGGGGTCCATTACAACTCCATCTACTTAAAAGGTCGCTTCACTTTCTTCTTGTTCTCAAGAGCATACCGTAATTAATCTTTCTTCTCCATTGAGTCTTATTCTTCATCTTGTTGGTTGTTTGTTTCAGGTTCAGAGACGGATACTGCTCCGATGGAGCTTCCGGGGAAGACTAAGAACAAGAATACGAATAAGAGTGATAATAGCAAAGACATGGAGCCACAAGGAAAGAATGACAAGGAGAAGATGAAGAAGAACAAGGACGGAAACAAAAGGAAGAATAAATAGCTACAAGATACCTTTACCTTTCTCATGATTTGTTTTTCCAAACGCAAATATGTACGTAGAGGTTGTTTTTCATTTGGGAAACAAAATGTAAACGTGACAAAAAGGGTTGTTTAGAGCCTAACTTTTCTGCTTTGACAGTTGAGATGAGAGCATAATGAGTTATGCAATCTTTTGGCCTGGCGATTATGAAGCAACTTATTGGAACATACATTAAAAAAAATACCCATTTTTCTTCTCTTTTTTTTTTATCAAAAGCTGGATCCATCATTATTCATAACATTACACAGTCCAATATATGACTCAATGCTAAGTCACCATTAAAGAAAAAACACTCAAGATTTTGTTTAAGAGTAAAGATTTTGTTCTCTCACTCTTTCTCTCTCTTTTTTGGTGATGATTATTGAGGAGCTAATGCTTTTTGAGAGCATTCATCTTGTCCCTGAGGTAGTAGAGTTTCGCTCTTCTAACCCTCTTCTTGTCCAAAACCTTAATCTCCCTCAGGTTTGGAGAATACCTGTCATCTATCAAAACACCCCAACTCAGAAGATATCACTAGCTTTTCTCATACAAACGAGGCTCTAAGAATGTAAATCCATCTTTGCCTTTAGCATAAAAGAGAGAAGGGAGAGAATAAGTCACAAGGTTGAAATTACTTACAAAGGGAACATGGATTCGACTCCCACTCCAGCCACAAGCCTTCTAATCCTGAACGTAGAGTTAAGACCAGCATTACGCCTTGCTATGACAATTCCTTTAACGATTGAAACACGCCTCTTGTTCTCAGGCACTTCCTGTTTCAAACAACAAAGTTAAATTCAACAAAGCCTATGAAATATTTGAATCCTTTCGAAGATATAAAGGTATTTTGATCCCATTCTCCAAGAAGAAGAAAAATACCACTTTCAGTTGCACAATGTAACCGGGCCTTATCTCCGGTATCTCTCTATGAGTTCTCACTTCCTCAACTGCCTCCTTGTCTACGATCTGAAGAAGATTTCTGACTTATGTAAAACGTGTCCGTGATTTATTTATCCAAAGACACAATCGTCAAAGTTGGGAGTTGTACCTGCATGATATGCTTGGCGGTTTTATCAAGCCGCTTGAACTTGATTCTTGGAGGCGCATCAGGAGCTGACACAGGAAATCCTTGAGGAACAGACGGAACAGACTCTCCAACGGTGGAAAAGCACCTCGATGAATACGTCAAATTTTGTCTCTGCCAAACATATTTCCCAATCACCATTGAAAAAGTCAAGAGAGTGACTCAAACTCGAAGAAGCCTACACTAAATGGCATCCAGGAAAGCTATAAAAGCAGAACAATTTTCTGAAAGCATAAAACTTTGAAATAACAACAACTCAAGACTGGTTATTACTATGCATCTACATAACCTTTAACTACCAAACGAGATAGGCTCAAGAGCAAGAGCAAATAACTTGAGAAGATCAACGAAAAAGCGATGATGCATGGGGCAATAAAGCGTTTTATTCTTTCAATTTCACATAATGATCATCAATTTCTATTCTGTGATTACCATGGCGATCCAAAGCCTCCACAAATAAACACTCTGAGCTAAATTTGAATGTGAGTCGAAATCTAATGAATCAAGCGGCTAGTATCCAGTAAGACAAAACGCAATAGCAAAGTTTCTTCCTTTTCTACTAGTATACAAACCATTTGGAGTTAGATCTCTATGGGCAACTAATCATCCTCTCTACATTTCTACATCCCGAGAAGAACATCGATAAACCATATGATTAGCTGAGACGAAGGATAGTAGCTTACAGGTAGTGCGGAGGAGAAAGAAGCGGCCTTTGTCAACGAGCTAATGAGACATGACGCTGCTGGCGAATCGAAAGCTCTGGTGGAACGGAATGGATCAAATCCTCCTAGCTTCCTCGATTCATTATTATCAGACCAGCTTGGAGAAGAAGAAGACGAAGAAGTGAAACGAGGAAGGAGAGTGCCATTGGAGATGGAGAAGCGGTTCCGATGGAGCAACCTTGTACTGCTACGAATCGATTGCATTTTCTACTTCGCAAAGAGAGGATTCGATCTAATAATGCCCTGAAGGTTTTACAGCGGAGTTTGAGAAACCTACAAAAACCCTCGCCCATCTTCTTCAGGCCTTCTTTTCTTTATTTGTAATTTGCATATTAACCCCTGATGTTTTATGTTTTACTTCAAATGAACCCTCTATTTTTATTTCCTTCATTAGTAATTTTCTGTGCCCTGACCCCTGACTGACTGTTTAAGGTGTGATTATAGAACCATAGAGTGATCAAATCACATTAATTATCACATCCAAATGTTAAATGTACAACTAATCAACAGTTTATTATTCTTCACCGTCTGGAAAAAAAGAATGCTTGAACTTTCTGATTTTTCTTCAAAGAAAAAAAAGTCATCGACTATGCCTATCATCAAATAAATCCTCTAACTATTTTTTCTCAATTCCATTAAGGGAGCGTTGAATCCGTTAATAACGGTTTCTTTGCTGTCTTGTCTTGTAATGACAACAACGAAAACACGTTTCTGAAGCTTAAAGTCTCATTCTTCATTTGATTTCACACGCAAAATGTGCTTTTCTTACAAAATTGACCGCAAATTTCAAAACAATGTCGGATTCATTTCACTAAATGGGTACTGTAGTTCTGACTAATTCTGAAACTATATGAATTTAATTTTAAAAGCCGGATGTTGCTAGCTCAAAGCAAATTTGAACCTTGCACCGCCATCAGCTATTGAACATTGGAGCGGTACCATCTTCTGAATGTAAAACCGGTAGTCCGTAGTGATTTTCGTAATCACATTGGTTTAATTTATGTCTTAACTTCAGTTTTCAATTTTTGTGTTTATGCATTAAGTTTAGCTTTTAGATCATATATTCTTATTCAGTTTCCACCAAAATATAAGTCGGTTCAACTTAATCCAAAGTAGTAGTAGTCACATAACACTTATCGTTAGATTATAATCAATTTTTCTAGTTACGTTAAGTTTCGATTGTGTGATTTGTAAAACACAAGTTCGTATCGCAAGAAGAGAATCATCCATAAAATAGAATAGAATCATATATCATAATAAAAATATCGCAAAATCGGTATAGAAATCAGAAAACCACAATAGAAAGAAAGAGAGATCTATAGCTCCGGAATACACACGAAGACTATCATCAATAAACGCTATAAAATTTTCCAAAAACAATATCTCTGTACGAATCAACCATCACAACAAGGACTTAGATCCGAAGAGCAGAGCCGAAAACAAGAGCCGCGACGGCTGCAACACCAGCTGAGACGATGGACGGAGAGAAGGCACCAGATCCGGAAGTAGGGCTCGGCGCCGGAGACTCAGACTGAGCCGAAGCGACGGTAGCGACGACGGAGACGATCACCGCGACGAGAGCAACAATGGAAGCCTTAGAGATCGCCATTTCTGCAGAGATCTGTAGAGAGCAGAAGGGAGGCTAGGGTTTTTATTATTTCGAAATGTTTTAAAGCTCTGAAGGTTTTTGTGAAATTAGCTCAAGTGATGAGGCGTATATAAAGGGGTTGAGCATACGCGGAGCTGTCCGGTTTAGCTTGGTTTAGATAACCGGATTTTTCCAGCGCTAGAAATCCTGCAATTAATTTACAGCTGGTCCACCTGCGGGTCCCGCGAATCGTGACGATCGAACGGTTTATATTCTTCCAGCGTGTTTACTGAGATTTTCGACAGGTCATCCATCATCTCTTCGTAACGGCGCCGTTCTAACGTAATTTGCCGTCTTTTGAAATGCTCACCGAGGCGCGTGCATCTAAACTCTTCAACCTAAACAAAAAGGCACAACGGTCGGTGAGAATGTGATGGTTTGGCGCGTGAGAAATATTTTTTTTTTCCTCTAAATCACGCGGTTCCCGTGTAGGAAACGGCCAAGATGGAGAGAGTGGGAATCACATTGTAAGATGATGGTGTAACACGGTTTAGTGCTAAAGTGCCTTTTGATTACGTAGAAGACATGTCTAAGGAATAGGCAGTCCTTAATTTCTCCAACCAATGTTGATTTCTCATTACTTTTCGGGGAATTTTGAAAAACTTGGTAACTATGTATTCTGTTTTTGTGATTAGGATATTAATAACGAATTTTCCATAATAACCATTTTTTCAAAGCAAAAACAGCATTTAAAAACGTATAGGATTTGATTTGTCAACCTTTTGAATCAAATGCGAAAGATTAGTTGAACATTTATCCTTCCTATTTGTGTGTGTGTGGTGAAGATCAGTTTGAAGAAGGACAAACACTACTTTCTTCATTAGCTTTTCAATAAGTTGGTGGATTATTCTGAATTTCTTCATTCCAATAAACCATAGGTTATACGCGGTGGTAATCAATAAGAAATAAATAAATACACCATTATTACATTCTTTCTGTATCCAAAAAAAATAAACATTAGCCTGCTGAAACTTTTTTAAACAACTTTTAACGATTTGCCCATTGGATTTTCTTTTTATTTAAGAGAAAGACAGATTGTAGAAGTTGGCAATCTCTTGATGGGTTCGAGAGGTTTCCGTAGGTGTAAAAGTGTGTCTACACCTGGTTGTGTGCTGTTCCCATTGCCCACTTATGCACAAAGTGATTAAAGTATTCATATTCAAACCAAACAAAACCTTGGTCGGTAAGCAACTTACTTCTAGCTTCTAAGAATTATAAGGAGACGAGTTGGAGACAAGAGCCTCACATTCTTTGTCCTATTGTCTATGGTTTTATGACCAAACACTAATGCTTAGCTTCCAAAACTTGTATAAAAAACAAACAAAATAAAACGATAATGGCGTAAAATCTCTAAAACCCCATAATCTTGGGAGCAATGCGAAGCAACGGCTCTAGAGCACTAGGAGCAAACTTCCTCGCAAATAGATAACACATAGAAGTGTCACGACCATTGTAAGTGCAGTTCGTACCATCAAAGATCTTTTCAAAAAAATTCTTCGTAACGTCTGATTCCCCAAACGTAGCCGGGTGAGGCCCGCCTCTAGACCAGTCCGTCCACGTCACGCTTCGGTTGGCCAGCGCCGTCGGTTTCTCGATCGTCAGCATCGTGGGGAAATAATGCTCGTCCGAATAGCAAGCGGGCGTACAAAACTCCCTGAATTTATTGTAATACAACGTGTCTTCGACGATGGTAGCTGCCATGTCACGGTCCACCTCAAACCACTGAGACCCTTTTCGCCATTTGGAGATGGGAACTTCGGGCTCCATGTTCTCGTTGTATCGGCCTCGACCGTAGGGTCCAGGTTCGTCGAATGCACCGACGAAGCTGTGTTTTGAGTGGCTTAAGTAGGTGTAGATCGTTGTGAAGTTGTAGAGTGGGATGCATGACTCCGAGACGAGGAGAAACCATTCGTTGGAGATGTCGAGAAGCGCGTTTGCGAGAAGCCGCTTCTCTGCATCGCACATGGTCATTCTCCCCCATTCCGCAACCTGCTCAATGATGTGTACATATCAAAATTAACAATAAGATCAACTCAAAAAATAAAAAAATAAAAAAAATAAACAATAAGATCAAATACATGAAACAGAAAGAGACTCATAAGAACCGTTACCTGACTTGGTATCTGCCTATTGTAGAAAACAGAATCAGCTGGAAACTTGGCAGTAAAAGACGGATCGGGATGAACGTAAACAGAGTAAAGCCCCTTGTGACCTTTCAAGAACCTCTCCCAGAGGGGAGCGAGAGGCAAGGGGCCTTTAGTCAGAAACATAAACGCGATCTTTGGGACCCTTTTAAACGGATATCCTTTTCTCCGAGGCCAGAAAGAGGCGCGCCAGAGAAGCTCCTCATCGGTCATGCTGTGCATCAGACCAGAAGGAGGTTGTCGTATCAATTTACTTAAACTGTTTGGTCCGTCTTCGCGGCACGGCACGAAGGTGGTTACTACACTCTGTAATCCAGTATACTTGACTGCGGAGACACTAATGATGAAGATGGTGACGACAACAGCAAGAAAAAGACCTAGGAGAAGAAGCAGTTTCGGTCTAAATGACTTGTACTGTCCTGTCCTAACCGAGATTCCGTTCTCTTTACCTTCTTCCAACTGTAGAACCCTAGAGATGATCTGCATCCTTTGAACACACTATTATCAATCTACACACACTATAAGAGTAGTCTAAACACTAAGGCAAATCCAAACTCGTTGATCCTAAATTTACTCAGATCTCAAATTCAATCGCTATTTTCTTCACCGGAATAGGCAAAGAGCGACCACCTTTGCAGGCGTCGGAGAGTTGATCGGAGAACGTGAGTTGGATTCTGAGCTAATAACTAGTCGATGAAAACTAGGTGGAGGATAGTCCACGTGTCGAGTTTACAGGAAAAAGAAAAATCAAAAGAATCAAATAGTGTGAAGGTTTAGAGGAAAACACTGAGAAGTTAGGGATCTGTCTAGAAGCTTTGAGAGAGATGATAGAATCGAGAAGACAGACTTTGAAAAGTAAAAGTGAGTTGCTAAAGAAAAAAAAAAAAGTAAAAAGTGAAACGGTTTGGTCTTTTTGCGTTGACCGCTGTCTGTTTTCGTGGTTTGAAATATACAAACGATTATTTTATTTTTATTTTTTGAAAAGAATATTAGCGATTTTTAAAATTTCGGACTATGTGGTTTTAATCTTTTTTCTTAAATTGGATTAGACGAGGGAAACTAAAATCAATAGACAAAAGACTGGTGGCCATATGAATGCAAAAAAAAAACAATTAAGGTCAAATATGCTTATAAATTGTATAAAATAATATTAATATTTTTGAAAAATTGTTACTATTTCCTTATAACGAGAGGATATTAAGATAAAGAAGGTCGTCGACACTGCGGATACCATTGGTTATATTTTTAAATGTCGTTTTTCAAATAAAGAGCGAAAGAATACTAAATAAACATAAATTGAATTTTCATATATTAAGATAATTAAATAATTAATTAGAATGTTAAAAAATGGTAATGAAATCTCTTGAGTTTATGATAAAATCTTGTTAGAATATTTTTATATGGAATGTTACCTAAAATTAAAAAAAGAAAAGAAAAAAGAGAACAAAAAGAAAGGGAATGTGTTAAGAAGAAAGGAAAGATATATATAATACAAAGACTCGTCCTAAATTCATGACACAGACGCTAAAACAGATCATAGGAAATGTATGGAATAATATCTTGAGTATATTAGTATTTACAAACACCATACTTTGCCGTAGCGAATAAGGGAGGGAAGAGGATTATGGATTCTGATGACTGCTATATGGAATCTGGAGAGGAAGATCTTTACAGCGACGGTGATGATCATGATCGGTATGATAAAGATGACATGGGTTTCCTTGGGGATGACGACGATGACGATTCCTCGATGATCTCCTCGCCTCGCTCCCATATAAATTATGTCGTTCTTAAGGAAGAAGATATCCGCAAGAAGCAGGAGAGTGATATTGCACAAGTTTCCATGATCCTCTCCCTAAGCAAGGTCGAAGCTAGTGTTCTGCTTCTTCACTATCACTGGAATGTTGGTAAAGTTAATGATGAATGGTTTGCGGATGAGGGGAGAGTTCGGACAAGTGCTGGCTTAGGAGGAGGATCTGTTGTCCTTCCATATTCTGAAGGCGGAAAAGTTGCTTGTGGAATATGCTTTGACTACTTCTGTTCTACAGATATTGTACCGATTGTGTGTGGTCATGCTTTCTGTTCTACATGCTGGACTAGTTACATCAGCATAGCCATCAACGATGGCCCAGGATGTTTGATGCAAAAATGTCCTGAGCCATCTTGTCCAGTTGCTATTGGCCGAGACATGGTCGAGAAACTTGTTTCTTTTGAAGCCAAGGAGAAGTATGATAGGTATTTTCTTAGATCTTATGTGGAAGAAAACAAAAAGACCAAGTGGTGTCCTGCTCCCGGATGTGATCATGCCATTGAGTTTTCTGCCACTGGGACTGGAAGAAGTTATGATGTTTCATGCTTGTGTTCGCATAGCTTCTGCTGGAACTGCACTGAAGACGCTCACCGTCCTGTGGATTGTGACACAGTTTCACAATGGATACGCAAGAACAGCGTTGAAGCTGAAAATACCAAGTGGATACTCGACAATTCGAAGGCTTGTCCCAAGTGTAAGCGTCCAATTGAAAAGAACCATGGATGCATGCACATGACATGCACACCACCTTGCAGATATGAGTTTTGTTGGCTTTGCCTTGGGGCATGGTCGGAACACGGGGAAGGCACTGGCGGGCCTTATGCATGCAACCGGTATTCGAAGGCTAAGGTAGAAGGAATGCATGATGAGGCTGAAATGAAGCGAGAGATGGCGAAGAACTCGCTAGAGAAATACACTCATTATTATGAGCGCTGGGCAGGCAATCAGGCGTCGAGGCAAAAAGCTATAGGGGATCTGGAGAAGTTCCTAAAGGAGGAGGTTATGAAGCTTAGTGACAAACAGTGCATACCAGAAACTGAGCTCGGGTTCATCACAGATGCGTGGCTTCAGATCATCGAATGCAGAAGGGTGCTGAAATGGACGTATGCATATGGGTTCTATCTACCTGAATCTGAACAAGAAAAGCGACAGTTTTTCGAGTATATGCAAGGAGAGGCTGAGTCTGGTCTGGAGAGGCTCCACAAATGCGTAGAGATGGAATCAGAGGTGTTTCAAAATCCTGAAGACACTCCAAAACAAGACTTCAAGGGTTTTCGGACAAAGCTAACTACTTTGACCAGTGTAACCAAAACCCACTTTGAAACTCTGGTGAAAGCTCTTGAGAATGATCTTTCTGATGTTGGGTTCGCAAGCGGCGTAGAGGTAACTATTTAGCTCTTTGATTGACTTGCTCTGAGTGTCTATGAACCAAACCGGAGTCTCTTGTCTGAAAATTTTATCCAATGTTTATGAACATGATTGATGTAATAAAGTTGTGAAATCTTTACACACCAACTCTTTTTATTCATGAAGCATCCACAATTTATTATCAAATGGGGTTTATATATAGATAGATACCTTTTCTTTAAGTCAATTTCAATCGCATCTCGAACTTCTTCCCAATAAGCAGTGACAGTCTAGAAACCTCCACACTCATAAACTTGGGATCATCATCGTCCACAACCGTCTTAAGAAGAGAGATTCTTGGCCCCCTCAATCTCTCTCCTGTCCTCACCTCGTAAGTTTTCACGCTCTCCACGTTCTCAAACCCAACGAACGTCACTTTCCCGATGCTCCATTTCATCCTAGATGCGTACTCTGGGTTCACCACTTCTGATCTCAGTACCACGGATTTTCCGTTTAAGTAGCACCGGAACTTCACGAGGGTCCAGTCACGGTTACCTCCTTCGTCTCCCATTCGTATGTTTTCGCCATCATCGAGAAACAGTTGGCCAGAGATGTTCTCAAGCTTGCTTGCTACAACTAGAAGCTCAAACGGTTTCGTTCTGGCTTCTTTAGTTGTCATCGCTTCTCCTTGCATAGCCACAATGCTACCTGTTTACAATTACAAATAGTTAAAATCAAGTTCGGTTTAAACACAAGTTCCTTATCAAACCGGGAAAACTAGTACTACCTTCTCGAACATGAACATTGACGTGATCGGCGGGAGTATCAAGCCTGACGTGCTTGCCTGAATCTCCACCGATGGCAAACGAATAGTTAAACATATCGAACCAATTACCGGCGGGGAAGTATGCATCGACGGACACTGTCCCTTTCTCCAGCGCCGGAGATATCATTATGCTTTTACCAATCAAGAACTGTGAACTGATCTCATAGGTGTTAGTGTCTCTAGGGAAGGAGAAGAAGAGCGGTCGCGCGATGGGGACACCGCTAACGTGAGCCTCGTACATTAGCGTGTAGAGATGTGGGAGGAGTCTCATACGAAGGCCGAGTACCTTTCTTGCAGACGAAGCAACCGAATCCCATAGGTATAGTTCTTGTCTAGCAGTACCTGTGGATGAATGATCTCTTGCAAAAGGGTAAAACGCTCCGAGCTGATAAGGTAAGAGCCAAAGTTAGGACATGAACTCGGGTGAGAAAAAATCTGCAGTTTATGTCTGAGAATTAATCACTCTACCTGGATCCATCGACGACATAGTTCCTCGGTGGTATCATACGAGAAACCACAGATATCAGCTCCAACCATTGGGATCCCAAATAGTCCGAAGTTGAGAATCCCCGGGATCGAGTAAGCCAGGTCCTCCCATTTTGCAGCGTTATCACCTGTCCAATGAGCCGTGTATTTCCCTGAGCTTACGAACGTGGATCTCGACAAAAGAAACGGTCTCTTTCCAGTTATATCCTCCATAGCTTGGTGAGTGGCTTTAGCTTCCAAGAGCCCATACAAGTTATGCGCATCGTATTCACTAACGTTCCCAAAATGGACAGATGTTGCGGGTACTGTCTTCTTATTTATAGAAGCTTTGCCATCTAAGTTGTTGATCTTGTAAGGAGGATCATCGAGTGGAGATCCAGGGGACGGAGGTGAAGTTATGAAATTTGATAACTCATTCATGTCAAGCCACAGACCATCCAAAGGGAGAGTTTCCAGGAACATCTTGATTTCGTTGCTCCAGAAAGTTGCAGCAGCTGGATTCAAGAAGTCAGGATAGTACACTTTCCCAGGCCAAACTTCACCGAGATAAGGCTCATTATCTCTTTTTATGAACACATCTGCTTCCATTCCTCTGTTATATGTCCCGTAAGAGGAGCTATTCACACCAATGCCTACAAGCAAGCCCAAAATCTTCATCTCTTGAATCAATTTGTTAGAGACTCTAAGAGATAAGTATCAGAGTTTATACCTGGATCCAAGATCAGCACGTACTTCTGACCGTTCTTGTGAAGTGTATCCACGAATGATTTCATCTTGTCTTCCGGGAAATTCACGGGGTCCAAAGTGAAGTCTTTGTAGCCATCCATGTAGTCAATGTCTGTCCACATAACCTCCAGAGGTATTCCAGCTTTTGCATATCCATCAACCACAGACTCAAGGTCTGAGACATTGTTATATCCATACCGACACTGATGAAATCCTACACCAAAAATAAACCCCCAATAAAGTAAGTAATTATAGAAACATTTTCAAAGCAAAACAATATCTCAATTCAACTCCATCAGCAAGGTTAGTGGAGTATAACATGTATCATTTTTTTTGAGCGACTAAGAACTTGAACCTGTGACCTCAGGTCCCTACCATTATATCATCATATTATGTTTTAAAGCAAGCAAAAATGCACAGTCTTACCAAATGACCAGTAAGGCATAGGTGCAGGTCTTCCTATAAACTCTGTATACTGATTCATCACCATCTCCGGCGAAGGTCCGGCGAACACGTAGAGATCAACGATACCACCAATCACATTATAAGTAATCCGACTTCCATCATACCTCACATCCATTCCGTTACTGTTCAGCAAGAGAACGCCGTGACTCGTCCCCGCTTCACCTTGACCGTTCGATCCTCTCACATCCATGTAGAACGGATGCGATCCGTACAGATTAACATCCTTATTCTCGCTCCCGATGTCAGCGTTCCACAAAGTCATCGTCTCGCCTGGGATCAGCTTGAACGATCGCTTCGTGTGCTCTCCGAGCCCGTACAGATTCGATCGGGATTCCGGTAGTGCGGAAGAGAGCTGGAGGAACTGGTCTTTGAAGACGAAGTAGGTGTTCGGATCCGGTGGATCCGGCGACGCGTCGAAGAGGACGTCGCCGGAGGAGCGTCTGGAGATGGAGAAACCGAACGGCGTCGTGTTGTGGAGCGTGAAAACTAAGTCCGATGATGGATCTTCCAAGGTATTGTTCTCCGACGAGTTTCCGCCGTTTTCTTCCGTTAAGAAACGGCGAGGAGTGTGGTTCACGGCGCGAGGGATGACGGTTTCCGGTATCTCCCATCTTCGTTGAGTAGAGTCTGTTACTCTGATTCTCAAACGCTCACTTGTCTCCAAGCTGTAACATACTATATTATATGTAAATACCTATCTTATAATATACAAATCAATATTGTTCAGTAGATAGATTAGAGAGAGGAGATTATTATATGACCTGACATGAAGGTTTAGCGTTTGAACATCTGGTGCGTAAACGGACGATGGTTTGATCAGATCAAGCGTCGCCGTCAAGACCTTCTGGTTTGAATCAACTGCCACTGATCTGACGACGTAGCCGTATCCAACTTGTGAGCTTCCATGGGAGGGTAAAGCTAAGCTCAAGAGGAAGAAGGAGACAAGGGTGACGATAGTGGGTAACCACTGAGTAGGTGACATCTTGATTTTGGTTTCAGACATTTTTTGTTTTTGTTTTTGTTTTCTGTTCATAAAGGGAACTCCTTTTGTAGATAAGATTAATTAAATATTTTATGATTTTTTGAACCAGTGAGCGAGCGACCCTCACAAAGTCGTGTAAGAATGGTCGTGGTCAATGTGATATACAGTTCTATTAAATAATGACAAAGTTGAATCATCAACTAAGGAAAAGAAGAATCACACACGATATATTCTCAGTGTAGTCGGATGAAATACATAAGGTGTTGAGGACACTATTGAAACCATAGCAAATATTAAAAGACCAGGTCTCTTAACTGAGATATAAGAGTTTTTTCTTAGCCGAAAAATATAAAAAAAAAAGTATCAAATCATTAGTTAAAAACTCCGACAAAAAAACCGAAGTTAATCATGCATTAATACTCTTACCAAGAAACCATAAACAATTCCCTCATATTTAAAACGTGAGGTAAATGCCATAACAACAATGGGCACATCAGTCACCGATAGGACCGTCTCATCAATCAAAAGCAATAACAACAGACTCCGTTGAAATAAAAACAATGACTTCTAGCATGATTGTAGAATCAAACCTGATAACCTCAGACATATTCACTACTTAAAGCCTCCTGGTAACTGTGACTAACTGAGTACTGAGTCTGGAGAAGAAATATATTTCAGATATTTGTTGTTGTAGCTGCTGTGCAACAGTATAGTCCGGTTTTACCGAGCCCATATCATGCGCACATGGACCATCCTGAGTAGTACGCAGCACCAGATGCCTTGTTCCCTTCATAGTTGCTCAGACCACCCACAACCCCCACAAGAGAAGCTTTTTTTGGCTGATTACATGCAAAGATAAATTAGTTAGGTCCAAAAACATGGCTTAGAAAGCATACACACCAATAAATTTGTATTTTTCATATACTTTGAAGCTGTAGGTTGTTGTTTAAGCATACACACAACTAAACTTTGTTACTCTGGCTGAATCTCATACATTTGAAAGTCATATACACATACCATTTTCCATCCAACTAGTGTCTAGAGCGTATAATATGATGGAGATTTTAGATTGGTTTGATAAATAAAAATCTGTTCTTGATTGAAAATGCCTGCTAGTTTTCTATTGGGCCAGCCAGATTTGTTAGTTTTTGTTTTACGCACACGCCTTTCTTTGTCTGCTTCTCAAAATTGACACTCACACTCAAGCTTAGCACGTGTCCATTAAACTCCATAGGAATCAGGGCCCATCGAGCCCAATGTAAACACCGTTCAATCCCTTAGTCTATATTTGAGAAGTGATTTTGACATGTGTCATCACCATATTAATTTTGAAAAAAAAATTATGACATGGCACACTAACATTGATGACATGGCTTGAAATAAATTATGACATGGATATTTACATTTAGTGTTGATTTATATTTAAGATATTTTTTTAAAAATATGATAATAATTTATAGATAATTATGACATATTTACATTAAATATTGATTTATATTTAAAGTAAGTTTTTAAAATATGGTAATAATTTATATATCATAATTAATATAAAAATAAATAATAAATTAAATAAAAATATAATAATAATTAAATTTCGAAATATTATTTAGCTATATTTTTATAAGTATATTTTTTAAAAAATAATAATTTTCATTAAATAGTAACATGGACATTTACTTTTATTGTTGATTTGTATTTTTAGTAAATTTTTAAAATATGGTAATAACTCATAAATCATCATTAATATAGCAATAGCTATATTTTTATAAGTATATATTTTTTTCAAATAATTTTCTTTAAATAGTGACATGGACATTTACTTTTATTGTTGATTTATTTTTTTAGTAAGTTTTTAAAATATGGTAATAACTCATAGATCATCATTAATATAGCAATAAATAATATTATGTTATAAAAAGAAATATAATATTATTTTCGATTTTTCAAAAGTTAATTTTATTTTATAATTATTATTAGTAAAACAATTCTTCAAAATTATACAAAAATAATAATTTTCATTAAATAGTAACATGTACATTTACTTTTATTGTTGATTTGTATTTTTAGTAAGTTTTTAAAATATGGTAATAACTCATAAATCATCATTAATATAGCAATAGCTATATTTTTATAAGTATATATTTTTTTCAAATAATTTTCTTTAAATAGTGACATGGACATTTACTTTTATTATTGATTTATATTTTTAGTAAGTTTTTAAAATATGGTAATAACTCATAGATCATCATTAATATAGCAATAAATAATATTATGTTATAAAAAGAAATATAATATTATTTTCGATTTTTCAAAAGTTAATTTTATTTTATAATTATTATTAGTAAAACAATTCTTCAAAATTATACAGTTTTTAAATATAATTTTCTAATCCAATACTATTAGTTTATTTTTAAGATCCACAAATTTTAGAAAATTATTTAGTTTTATGTTTTGATAATTATACACTTAACAAAATTTTCTCTTACATTTACAAAATTTGATTTAATATATTTTACAAAAAGATATACATATATATTAGTATATTACTAAATATACATTGAATAAAAATATTTTTTTAATCTTAAAGTTTTACATATGATTAAATTAAGATTGTATATTGTAAGCAAATAATAAAATCAAAAATTAACAATGTTTTTATTTTAAAATAAATTTATATTTTAAAAGTTTTATTTCTGCACATGGTGCAGGAAAACACCTAGTATTCAATAGGAAGGGAGTTTAGCAGCAAAGAGAGCAATTAAAACGTAATATCACAGATGTCGTATAACTATTCGATAATTAACGGAATAAATATTCACCTGACAACTTCCCAGTTGTATGTGAACCACAACACAGAGTACCATTACCTTCGTGGCCAATCTAAAGAGTGACGTGGCGAAACATCATTAGCTATATCCAAAAGAAAGAATTAGCTGATTACGGTGAGGCCGCACTTACGTGATCGTAACTACTCTCCGTTCCAACCTGTTTCCTTCTCCTTGGAAGCTCTCTCTTCCCTCTCTTTCTCTCTCTACATAGCAAGGAAAAAAAAAGCAACAGTTCTCTCTCTACAAGAGCAGTTTTCGGTGTGAGGTTTATACGTTTTTTCTCCAAATCTTCTCGAGCAAGACGACTACACATACACATGCACACATGTTGATGTATTTTGCATAGGGGTTAGTTTCATTTGTGTCCTCCGAGTTTTCAATTTCGTCAACACTAAGCTCAATGATCCGAATCGGGGATCGAATCGAAAACCTCACTACACTTCCTCTGTGATGACTGTTGACGATACTAACAAATGTCTCGATTTCAATTCCTCTTCTTCGTTTTCGTAGCTGTTGCGGTTTTAACCGTAAACCCTAGCTCAAGCTACCGATTCGCCATTGTCGAGCCTGATTCGGGTTTCGATTCGGGTCTAAACCCGGATTCGGAGTCTCTTCTTTTCCATCAGGATTACTCCCCGCCAGCTCCGCCGCCTCCGCCTCCTCACGGACCCTCGGTGTCTTGCAGCGAGGATCTCGGCGGCGTCGGGTTTCTGGATACCACTTGCAAGATCGTCGCCGATTTGAATCTCACTAAAGATGTGTATATAGCTGGGAAGGGTAATTTCATCATCTTACCTGGGGTTAAGTTCCACTGCTCGATCCCTGGATGCTCTGTAGCGATCAATGTATCTGGGAACTTCTCTCTGGGAGTTGAGTCAACGATTGTTGCTGGGACGTTTGAGCTTTCGGCTGGTAACGCTAGCTTTGCGGATGGATCGGCTGTGAACACGACGGGTTTGGCTGGGAGCCCTCCGCCGCAGACTAGCGGGACGCCGCAGGGGATCGATGGTGCTGGTGGAGGGCATGGTGGGAGGGGAGCTTGTTGTTTGACTGATACTAAGAAGCTTCCCGAGGATGTGTGGGGAGGGGATGCGTACTCGTGGTCGACTCTTGATGAGCCGTGGAGTTATGGGAGTAAAGGAGGGTCGACGAGTAGGGAGGTTGATTACGGTGGAGGAGGTGGGGGGAGAGTGAAGATGAACGTTACGCGGTTTCTGGAGGTTAATGGGAGCCTTTTGGCGGACGGAGGTTATGGAGGAGCTAAAGGTGGTGGTGGGTCTGGTGGAAGCATCTACATCACGGCGTATAAGATGTAACGTACTCGTTTGTTTCTATGCTGTCTTTCCATGGATTTTTTTTAAAAAGATTTTCTAGTCAGCAGAGAAGGCGAGATTTGCAATTGATTAAGCATTGCTTGCTTGGTCCTGATTTTTTTTTTTTTTTATCTCAAGAACGTAATCTTTAGAGCAAGTTGAGTTTTGAGGAAATGAACAGAGTTGCACGATCCTTTCATGGTTTAGTATTTGTATGCCAGGACTGTGCTTTATAGGGTCTCTCTTCTCATTAGGATATGTGATTAAGAATTCATCTCATTCACGTCATAATTTTTTAAAAATACTTTAGATATAATCCACTGAAATTTGCTGTTTGTTATTGTATACACATGAATCAACTTATTTTCTATGTTTATTTAAACGGTTGTTGGTGAGCCTTTTGTTTTTTTCAGATTCTTGGTAAATTAATCTCAGCTAGCATCTTCTGCTTTGATGTTTTTTGAAGTTCAGGACTGGAATTGGACAGATCAGTGCATGTGGTGGGAATGGTTACGGTGGTGGGGGTGGTGGAAGAGTATCTGTCAATATTTTTAGCAGGCATGATGACCCAAAGATCTTTGTTCATGGTTAGATTCTCTTCCTAGAAGGTCACTGTTTGTTTGCTATCGTAATTATATTCGCATTTCCAGAATTTGTTTGTTGCAAAATTTTATTGAGTTCTAAAGTATGAACCAATAGATTTCATGCTATAATTCCATTTTCCCAGTTGATAAATCATCACAGAAAAATTCTTCATTCAGATTTTTACTTGCTTACTTTGTTTCCAGAGAGTATTTCTGTACTTGCTTAGCATCGTCAATCATGTGAACTAATTTCATTCTCCCACATGCAGGCGGATACAGTATCGGATGTCCAGATAACTCAGGTGCTGCTGGGACGCTATACGATGCTGTTCCCCGAAGCCTTTTCGTTAGCAACTATAATCTGACGACAGATACTTACACGCTTCTCTTAGAATTCCCCTTCCAGCCTCTTTGGACCAATGTTTATATTCAGGATAAAGCGCGGGCAACTTGTCCTCTGCTATGGAGTCGTGTTCAGGTATTTCAAAAGTGAATTTCCAGTGGCTTCGTAGGTCAACTATTTGATCACCTTCCGCAGTTGTAATGCTAGGACTATTGTGATCTAATACAAAATGACATTGTTTCCTTTTTTTTCTGCAACTCTGGTGTCTTTTCTGTACATTTTAGTCTTCCCTCTTTATATAAAATTTAGGTGTTCAGTGGGATTTCCAGTTTTCAGCATATTATTTTGTAAAATTAAAGATGTAGTACTCAAATACTCAATATGTAGGTTCAAGGGCAAATTAGTTTGCTGTGTGGAGGTGTTTTGAGCTTCGGATTGGCTCATTATGGTACATCAGTATTTGAATTATTGGCCGAAGAACTCTTAATGAGTGATTCCACTATCAAGGTGAGTCCATTCCTGGTTCTCCACTTTTCGAAAACTCTGATGCAACTACATCGTGTCTGTCTGCGCTAGTTACGAATATTTCTGTGTTGCTACTTTCTGCTTCATTCTTGGTTTACCTGGCCATTCTTCAAATTCCATATTCTATTTTGGCACTCATGTAATTGATCTGTTCGTCATGCTTTGTTTTATTGGTATGTACCAGGTTTATGGGGCTTTACGCATGACTGTCAAGATGTTTTTGATGTGGAATTCAGAATTGCATATAGATGGAGGAGGAGGAGATACAACTGTTTCGACTTCCATACTCGAAGCTAGCAATTTATTCGTGCTTAGGGTACTTACTCCCAACTTCATGTCATTGTTTTCCTCCTTCAAATAATTTGTGACAAACCGTTTCATCTAATTTGTTTGTATGACCTCTCAATCTAAATTAGGAATCATCTGTCATTCGGTCAAGTGCAAATCTTGGAGTCCATGGACAAGGTCTCTTGAATTTAACTGGGCCAGGGGATTCGATTGAAGCACAACGGCTTGTTTTGTCACTGTTTTACCAGATTTATGTAAGTGGGTTCCTAGTGCTTATTTTGATGGCATTCCTGCACCAGATGACTATTTTGTGCTGATGGAAAATAGTCGGTGGTGTTTATAGCCACAAAAATGACATGAAACAAGCATATTTGACAATCAGTCTCCTTTGAAAGCCATATTGGCTTTTAAATAATAGATGTAAAAATGTGCTTGATTGGCCGTTCAGGAGATAATAACTTTTTCTTTCGCTCGAAATTGAAGGTTGGGCCTGGATCTATTTTGCGTGGTCCTCTTCAGAATGCATCCCGAGATGCTGTGTAAGTTTTAGGAAATGCCATATTATACTTAGTTTGATTCCAGATTCTTAGAAGATAATATCAGCTGACAATAATTGAACTCTTATCCTTTGCAGTACACCAAAGCTCTATTGTGATCGGCAAGATTGCCCTTATGAGCTACTGAGTCCTCCAGAGGATTGCAATGTCAATTCATCTCTATCCTTTACTCTACAGGTATTTCTGCTGTATTTAAACTTGCATGCTCTAGCATGAAAATTCTGATAACGTTTCTTATTTCTAGATATGCCGTGTTGAGGATATTATCGTCGAAGGTTTCATCAAAGGATCAGTAGTTCATTTCCACCGTGCAAAAACAGTAACCCTTGAACCTTCTGGAGAGATTAGTGCCAGTGGAATGGGTAAAAACATAATTATTTTCTTTTTGGATTTCGTTTTGATCGCGCATCCTCTACATTTCGTATGGGCATGTCCTTGGCTTTCTCCACTAATTATACTGTATAAGTTGCTACCCTTTCTCCACATAGGGAGGGCGAAGATTGTTCTTATACTTTTTAATGTGTTTTTAGCATCATACTTATGCAATTGTTTTATGTGTTTTCACAGGCTGTAGAGGTGGTGTAGGTGAAGGTAAATTGCTTGGAAATGGCATTGGTAGTGGTGGTGGGCATGGCGGTAAAGGTGGCCGTGTTTGTTACAATAACAGCTGTGTTGAAGGTGGAATTACGTATGGAAATGCAGATCTCCCTTGTGAGCTTGGCAGTGGAAGTGGCGATTACAACCCAGACTATTCATCTTCTGGTGGTGGTATTGTAGGTATGAAATGTCTACGATTTGGTGATTCTGGGGTTCCATTAAACTTGAGAGATAAGGTTGTGTCGTCATAGGAATTTGATGCAGAATGTATGATATAGACTGCTGACAATTCGTATTTCCTGTGTTGAATATTTGTGGAATTATAGTTTGCTATTTAAAGTTTATGATTTATAGGCTGTTTACATTGTAGAAGCTTGTCATAGTTTAGGCCATACACTGTTGTGCGTGCATGTAGTTGTCATGAAAGCTTTAGCATTCATGATGGTCCGTTTAACCTGTTATTTCTTTGCCTTTGATTCTGGTCGTCAGTGATTGGCTCAATGGAGCAGCCTCTAGCTGCTTTATCACTTGAAGGGTCAATTAGGGCTGATGGAGAAAGTGTCAAACGTTCGAGCAGAGATGAAAATGGTTCTGTTGTAGCACCTGGTGGTGGTTCTGGTGGAACAGTTCTTTTGTTCCTGCGTTATCTTATTTTGGGAGAGTCGTCTTTTCTCTCAAGTGGTGGTGGGTCAGGCAGTCCTGCTGGTGGTGGTGGTGGCGGAGGTGGTAGGATTCATTTCCATTGGTCGAACATTCCCACTGGGGACATATACCAGCCTATTGCTAGTGTAAAAGGAATAATCCATGCAAGGTTTGTCCTCTAAATACCTGTGCATCCCCAAATCTTCGACCTGTTTTCCATGGCATCATTATGTTTTCCCGTCATTGACTGCATTTACCACTTATATGCGATTATTTGATTTCGCTTTACAGCCTGTCGCATTAACACACTTTTTTTTTTTTCTAATTGTAGAGGGGGAGCGGCAGTAGATGATGGTTTTTCTGGCAAAAATGGCACAGTAACTGGGAAGCCTTGTCCAAAGGGACTCTACGGTATATTTTGCGAGGTATGATTACTTGGCTTAAATTTTCCTGCTTTATAATATCAGGGCTGGACTTTTCTCTGTCTTTTGCTCCCTTATTACGATTGAATTGTTAATGTAGTCCTCATTATATTCACAATTCTATTCTTTCTCCAGGAATGTCCATCTGGTACATTCAAGAATGTTACTGGATCTGACACGTCTCTTTGCCGTCCTTGTCCCGTTGATGAACTTCCATCTCGTGCTGTCTATGTTCCAGTTCGAGGTATACATAGCCTTCGGTGATAAGTTTTGTTTCTCGTTCAACTACGAAGCCTAATTCTTTTACCATTCATTTCCCCACGATATGAATATACTTGTGGTTTCCAAAGAGCTGTTTATTTATGTTGGTTATGGTCTTGTTTTCTTACTCATTCAAACTGGTGGCGAACATGTTTATGTCTCAACGATAAACCTGGAATTTCTATGCTTGATAACAGGTGGTGTTTCTGAGACGCCATGTCCATATCGATGCATATCGGAAAGGTATCACATGCCACACTGTTACACCGCTCTGGAGGAGTTAATTTACACATTTGGTGGGCCTTGGTTGTTTGGTCTTCTTCTGATGGGTCTCCTCATCCTCTTAGCACTTGTACTTAGTGTTGCGCGAATGAAATTTGTTGGAGTTGATGATTTACCTGGCCCAGCACCCACGCATCATGGCTCTCAAATAGATCATTCATTCCCTTTCCTTGAATCACTAAATGAGGTTAGATGATTTTCTTTGTCTTGGAACTCTAGATCCAAATTGTTTGTTTGTTTTACTTTCTAGAAGCAAATGAAGAATCGTTTATTGTATTTTCTGATTTTTCACTCCAGATGCAACTAATATATGGCCAGCGACATAACTGAGCAAAATAACCTGCCAAATATCCCTTATAATACAGTTTTGTTGTTTATAATGTTTTTCCTTTTTTCAGGTGTTGGAAACAAATAGAGCAGAGCAATCGCAGAGTCATGTGCATAGAATGTATTTTATGGGTCCTAATACATTCAGTGAGCCATGGCATCTCTCGCATATTCCCCCAGAAGAGATAAAAGAGATAGTGTTAGTTGTTTCTTATTTTATTTCATAGCATTTTGGAGACACATTGTTTTGTCAGTAGTTATCTAATAAGTTGCCTTGGCGCTATTGGTTTTGTGTTCTTTAGATATGAGGCTGCATTTAACACTTTTGTGGAAGAAATCAACTCTATAGCTGCATATCAATGGTGGGAAGGTGCAATATATAGTATTCTTTCAGTGGTTACATATCCGCTTGCATGGTCATGGCAGCAATGGCGGCGGAAGTTGAAGTTGCAAAAATTGCGTGAGTTTGTACGTTCAGAATATGATCATTCCTGTTTGCGTTCCTGTCGCTCCCGCGCTTTATACGAGGGTCTGAGGGTAATTTCTGTGTGATTTATTTGATCTCGTAAATGCTTAACATAACTACATATTTTTAGAATCTCTTATTCGTTTTACAAGGATTTATTGTCTTAATCATTGGTATTCATACTCTTTTTTCTAAATTTAGGTCGCTGCTACCCCCGATTTGATGCTTGCATATCTGGATTTCTTCCTTGGCGGGGATGAGAAAAGGACAGACCTTCCACCTGGGATCCACCAAAGGTTTCCAATGCCCATATTGTTTGATGGTGATGGCAGTTACATGGCTCCTTTCTCACTTCAAAATGACAACATTCTTACTAGTCTGATGAGTCAGGTTGGTTCCTTAGTTAACGAGAAGCAGTTTTGGCTGCCGTGTTATAGGTTGTATTGATCTTTGTCATTGCTTTTTATTTTCCCAGCTCGTTCCTCCCACTACTTGGTACAGATTGGTGGCTGGTGTAAATGCTCAGTTACGCCTTGTTCGCCGTGGGCGTCTAAGATCAACGTTTCATTCTGTTCTGAGATGGTTAGAAACTCATGCTAATCCTGCTCTGGAAACACATGGCATACGGGTTGATCTGGCCTGGTTCCAGACTACAGCTTGTGGTTACTGCCAATATGGTCTCTTGATTCATGCTGATGAGGGTTCTGAACCAACATCACCTCAGTGTGTCAGTGAGACAGCATGGACTGAGATCCAGCCACGGTAAATAAATGAGAAATTGCATCCTTTCATAGGGTTACTTTTAGTGATAACAGTCATGATACCATTATTTCTTCTGAATGCGCTGTGTTGTCTTAAGTTGAATATAAAATATGAACTTGAGCATTCTAGATAAATAAGATGCTCACTTTAGAAGATTAAGGTTTTTTTGGGTGATGTCACACACTTACCTATATTTAGTTATGCGGGGATTTGATGTCTTATTCTTGTAACTTGTAGTTACGGTGTGACTGCACATAAAGAGAATTCTCCGGCACATTTAAGAGAGACTATGCTCTACAGCCAAAACCACACAAACGCCGAGGATAGCACAACCCGCAGAAAGAACTATGGAGGGATAATCGACCTTGACAGCTTACCGAGTCTGAAAGAGAAGAGAGATATGTTTTTCCTTCTCTCATTCTTAGTTCACAACACTAAACCTGTGGGCCACCAGGTACCTTTCCAATCAAAATCCTTACAGTATGAATGTCTTATTATATGTTGTGCCGTCCAACTTTTCAATAATTTTAATGTCTCTTCCCTATGTTATCTTTTGTGATATTACAGGATATGGTTGGCTTAGTTATATCGATGATACTTCTAGGAGATTTTAGTCTAGTCTTGCTCACGCTGCTCCAGCTGTATTCGATTTCTTTGGTGGATGTACTTTTGGCTTTGTCTATATTACCTCTCGGCTTGCTTTTGCCATTCCCCGCTGGGATCAATGCCTTATTCAGTCACGGACCCAGACGCTCTGCTGGCTTAGCACGTGTTTACGCTTTGTGGAACTTCATGTCATTGGTTAATGTGGTAAGTTCTCTTTGTTTTTGTTCTTTTATTGCTGACAAATCTCACATGAGGATGAATTTTAACATTAAATCTGCGGGTGTTGATACTTTAGAAGATGTTGCATGTCTTACGTTATTTGACAAGTTTTGGTTGTGTGACAGTTTGTTGCTTTCCTCTGCGGATATGTTCATTATAACAGCGAGTCATCAGCAAGCAAGAAAATCCCATTTCAGCCGTGGAATATAAACATGTGAGTATTACAAACAATGAAAAGGAATACATTTGACAATCTTGGTATATAGGGTTGTGATGATGTGTGTTGCGGTTTTTTGGGGATGCAGGGGTGAAAGTGAATGGTGGATATTTCCAGCGGGACTGGTCGTGTGTAAGATAATGCAGTCACAGCTCATAAATCGGCATGTAGCAAACCTGGAGATACAAGACCGCTCGTTGTACAGTAAGGATTATCAGCTGTTTTGGCAGTCGTGACCAAAGTCTTGCCAGGTAATATTTCGGAGCACAAAGTAAAACAGCCCAGCCCAAGTTTGTTTTTATTTTGTTTCTCTTGTAATTCTATTAGGTGAATAGAATTAGGGATACAAAAGAGAAGGAACTGTGATTGTCAAGGGACAAGTAGTTTATTTGATGGATATATAACTAGAGGGGCAACAAGACTTGTCATCTGAAGATCCTGTTTGGGAGAAAAAAAATTGGTCTCGGTTTTGGTTTTGTTTCTGTTTCCAGTGGATGGTCGTATTGGTGAAGATCTTTGTTAAGGTTTGCATGTAAATAAGTGAGAAGAAACCAAAGATCAAACTACTCTTGGGGCTGTGTTTATTATATCTGCCTCAATACGCCTCTTGACTTCAGTTGTTTTGGTGTATATCTTGACAGAAATGAATTTGGTTGTCTTATAACGTTCTAGTACTTGACCAAGTCAGAGTTACTGCCTATTTATTTATCTTTTTACCTTCTTAAAATGGTCTTGCTCAAAGATTTCATGTACTTAAAAAGTTGGCATAATAAACCACCAACACATGAATTACTGTAGAAAAGGATTTTAACAAAAGAGTATCTAGATTCCAAGATTGAGCAGAGGAAGCTCAACAAGCACATCCCAATAAAAAGCTTTTACTTGTTTTTTAACATTAATGGACCCCTTTGATCAAAGCAAGCAAAAGCCCTCCCATAAGAGCTGATCTTGAAGCAGCAGCAAGTCCTTGTCGCATTGACAGAAACCCTCCTGTAGCAGCGCCAGCTACGATAGAGTTCCATGGATCTTCCTTCTTCCTAATGTACACCATTGTGTAGTCAAACGCAGAGAAAAGACCTCCGAACACAGCAAAACTACCTCCTATACGAGGAGCATTCATGTTCACAGCTTGTGCTCCTCCAACAAAACGACGGCCATTCGGGGAACTCTGTGTCCCTTTTATGAAGTGGACCACAGAACCTCCAATAGCTCCCATTCCAAAATGCCCCACCGATGTCATCAACTATACGGCGTAGGTTATGTTCCCTAGCTTTCTTCTGGGTTTCCATAACCCTCTTTTATTTCTGCAAAAATACAGTTTCAAAAGTGTATTGTTATTCGTTGTGATCTTGATTTGAAGTAAGAACATAAGAGGAAGAAGCTGAAGGACTTCATTCCAATCGAGCTAAGGCATCATCAAACAATCAAATCAGTTTTATTACAAAAACAATTATATTGCTGGTCTTAACAGATCAGAGACACAACACAACAACAGAATCATTCGGTCATCTTATTACACAGCCGCATAAAACGTTGCAGTTTCACAGAGAGACTTAGTTGGCTGTAGATACAGAAGCACTAAACATTCCACAAATCAGAGCTTCAAAACTAAGACATTTTTATCAACTAATCGGAGCTAACCCTTAGAGGTTACCGCAGCTAATGAATTGAGCTTAGCACAAGAATCCGAATACCAGAAACACATCACAGAAACGTAACCTACGAGCAACTGGAACAATGATTCGATTAAGAACAAACAGAACATAGCAAAACTAACCAGAAGGAAACAGACTCAAGTGAGCTATATGAAGTCTCTCTCTTCTGATCAGAGAAGGGTGCTCCGACGGAAACAGAGCCCCCGATATTAGGGTTAGGTTATGGACAATTAGATCCTTCACTCAATTCCCTTGGTATATTTCGCTCTCCCTCTCCTTTGTTATTTAGCTGAGGCAATATATAATAATAAACTTGAACGACAAAAGTAATTTTAGTTGTTTAGTTTTCACATGCACAATCACTTCATCAGGACAGAACATGATTGCTATGTTGTGTTACTGTCTTGTAATAGATTTGGTATAATTAAGATTATCGATGAGCCTTGAATCACTTAAAAACTTTTAATCATGAGAGAATCCAATTTTTCACATATACATATCCAACAAGTATTTCCTTTCTCATTACACAAAGTGGTTTGAGTTTTACTTGTGTTTTCATAAAACCAACGACGCTTTTACTTATTTGCAACACACATCTGTTGCAGCATGCATATACCCATCAACCCTCCTTGTATCTTCGGTGTTTATGTCATCAGTGCTCCGCTGCACTCGAATGGTAAGCTCGACGCCTCAACTGAGACTCCCCAGATGGCTGCTGCAGGTATATCTTCGTTGGATCGTTAGGGTCCACGTACCTGCACATACACACGACTTTTGAGAAACAAATACTACCAAAACAGTCGGTATGATAGAGAGAGAGAGATAGAACTTACGCATGTCTCATCATTTCATCAACAGGGGTCTGTGCAGCTTGAAGAGGATCAACACGTGGTGGTGCTGCCGCTGCTTGTTGCATTTGTCTGTTGTATTGCCTCACTGACGATATGAGATTCAAGAAGAGAGGAACAAACGTCCCGCAACCCCCTTCCTTGAATAAGATCTTGAAACTGTGTGTTGAATACAGTGCTCTGTGCTCGTTCTCAGGTACCACCTGGAAATTTTATCGCATTCCCAAAGGTGTGTTAGGTGGTAGTTTTCTGACAAGAAAAATGTAAATTCTAAAATGAAGATTGTGTACTTACAGGCTCGACTTGTCCAGATATATTGTTGCAGTGGAATATTGGCTGGTTGAATTTCTCCGCGTGGATGTAAAGCTACAAATAAGAGTAACATATTAATAGCGATTTGACTAGTTACGCCTATGTACGTAGCATGAAAGGTCCTTCCTTTTAAACAGTACTCGTAGAGATATACTTGTACCATCGTATTAAATTGAATAAGAAAAGAAAAAAACAAAAGGATCAATTTTCACTGTACCATAGGCATGTCAAAAGCAACAAAGTTCTCAACAGGCTTGCTTGCAACAAAGACCATCCGAATGTTAGACAAGTATATCACTCCCTTGGCCTTAACATGACCTCCATGTCCTCTGTACCAAACAAAAAACACAACGTCAGCATAGTGTTTAAGACCTATGTATGTCTGTTCGATTATGGGGACTTGTCAATTGGTGAAACAGATCCAAACCAGCAAAAACAATAAAGCAGATGAGAAGGAAAGACGAACCCAGGAATCTTGTCGATTTCAAACTCAACACCATCTCGGACAAGAACAAACATTTCATTAACAAAGGGAACAGGCATCCCATTGGGCATCAACTGAGGGTTAAGCGCCATGGCTGCAAGTTTCAATTTGATCAAGCCGAGTAAAAGGTCCCTTCTTCTTCTGTTGTTGTGCTTCTCAAACCTAGCTTCTTCCCTTGCTGTGTAACCTGATCACTAGACAGGCAATAAAAATTATTATTTTTTCTCATGAAAAACGAGAAACACATTCCAACACCATATTCATCAAAAGTCAATGTTAGTAAGGTTCGTTATGGATGTAAAGCTCCAATAAAAAATAAAAACATAAAACCCTAAACCCAAGATTCCTTCTCTCATAATTCAAAGACACAATACAAATCAATAACAGGTTTAATACAAGAGCAACCAACCACACTGAAAATTTTATATATGTATTCAAGACCAATCCGCTTGTACAAAACCTAGATTCATTACAACCGACAAACAAATCAAATCAGAACAGAAAACATGCAGTCCTGTTAAGTATGTAAGAGAATAAAAAAAAAACGAGAACAATCAAAAAACATTTGACAAATCGTTCCAAGTTTAATTGGCGAAGTAATCTCATCGGGAGAACATGTTTGTAATGAAATCCTTCGCTTTGATTTTGGAAGCACATACCTTTAGCGACTTTTTGATCGGAGAGAAGATAATTTGACGAAGAAGACGAGAAAAAAGGTGGAAGGGACTCTCGCTTTGTTAGAGCTTCTCGCTTGTTCCAGATGCAAAGAAAAAAAAATTCCCACGCGGTTTGATAAGGAAACTGTGTTTATTCTTTAACTATTAGTCCCTCAACTTAATTTTTTGTTCCGATTTTGCCGAGAATAATTTGTTTACCCAATTTCAACATTTATACTATTTGGGCTTTTTAAAGGCTAATGCTCAGGACTACTCAGCCCATTTGGCCTCTCGTGTTATTGAAGTTGCTTTTTTAATAAGTTGGGTTAAAAACTTAAAACAGTTTTAGTGGACTGATTTATTTATTTTATTTCCAGTTACTGTGATTTTTTTTTTTTTGTCATCTTCCATTTTGTTCTCTTCTTGATAACTTTTTTTTTTACCATTTTCCGAACATGTTTGTACTTTGTATGAATTGGTTGATTACAAAAAATTGCTACCACATTAGATAACGTCACTAGACACATCACATGGTTCTTAGCATATGAAGATAATTCAGTTTTCAATTATTTTGTTTCATCTGTTTATATAATGGAAAATGACTATTTACTATGTGATACTGCAGTGCAAATTAATCATTTCAAAGGAATCCAAGACAACTAAGCATGTTCCCACATTAAGACATGTTGATTGTGCTGGTGAAAACATACCCCTTTTTTTTGTAAAGATCATATATAATTGGTAGATTGGATTTTTATTATTCCAGAAACAAAGAAGCAAAGACAAAAGACAGAGTGCTCGAAGCATCATAGTGTAGTAGAAAGTGAGAAAACAAACAAACAACACTTAATACAAAGCCTCAACAAGGTTGTGAATACAAGAAGAATCTGCAGGTGGTTTCTTCAGCAACACTTCTTTTTAACGGTAGTTTCTGTAGACAGGGCTGTACATGCAGCTCTCTGCAAACTTCACCAGATCCTTTGCACGTGGCAGGTTCGACGCCAATCCTATAACCCCCACAAAATATATCATCAGCACAGTTTCTTATATAAATCAAGAACTTAGGTTAAAGAATTAAAAAACAGTTTTATTAGTAGGCAGAGATGGAAAAGAACTAACCGAGGTCATAGGTTGTTGCGGCGACACTGGCTGCAATATTAGCAGAGATCTCTCTGATGTTTGAGAATGGTGGGTAGATCAAACCGTTGGCGAAGTTCTCCTCTGTGACTTGAGCTGCCAATGCTTCAGCTGTTGAATACACCCAGAGAGAAACAAGTTAGGGAGAGACTTCCACTAAGAAACTTTTAGTCTCTGTCACAACTTTTATACTTACAAGCTGCGAGGAGCATGTCATCACGGACACGAATGGCACCGGACATGATCAAACCAAGTCCCAGACCCGGGAAAATGTAGCAGTTGTTTGCCTGGTAGGGTTCTGATGTGAGCATTCAGATTTAAGTGACAGAGAAAAGAAAAAAAAAATAGCAGCAGACCTGGCCAGGCAAGTAAGTTTTGCCGTTGTACTCAACGGGATCAAACGGGCTTCCACTACCAAAGATTGCACGACCCTATTTTCAAGCATACATTAAGCTTTGTTGTTATAACCAGGACATGAATCATGTTCAGATGTCATATGAGAGGGAATATACCTCGGTCCATGTGTAAGCCTGTTCAGCGGTACACTCAGCTTGAGAAGTAGGGTTTGAGAGAGCAAGAATCAACGGTTTCTATAAACAAAACACCAGTGTTAGAACAATAGCATAGGTGACGTGTTAATTAAGAAAGCTAAGAA
Source organism: Raphanus raphanistrum subsp. raphanistrum (assembly GCA_019706035.1). NCBI lineage: Eukaryota > Viridiplantae > Streptophyta > Magnoliopsida > Brassicales > Brassicaceae > Raphanus > Raphanus raphanistrum. Next base: position 2,069,170 of record CM033982.1, on the reverse strand, counting down.
GAAAGAACAAGAAGAAACCTCGTTGTTGGTAGCCATGGCTTCAACAACTTCCTTTGTGAAAGTCTGACCCACGCCTGATGTTCCAATGAGAACAGTTGGTTTGATTGCCTGTTTCAAAATGTTTCAACAAAGAGTGAATATCTGAATAAAAAGAAAACTGTAAACAAGAGTGAGATTACTGCGTACATTCACAGCACCAATGAGGTCCTTGACAGGTTCGTACTCATGCGCCCATGGCTGCTTGAAGTGCTGAAGCGACTCTTTGCGGGAGCTAACGATCAGTCCCTGGGAAGTAAAGTTCAAAAGAGCAACATAAGAGATCAAGAAAGATTTAAACTAAAAGAGGATAAGAGTACTGGTCTTGGTGGTTGTTAGCAATACCTTGGAGTCCACAAGCCAAATCTTCTTCCTGGTCTCCTCGATGGGAGCTCCAGTCTACAAAACAACAGAGATATATGATTAATCACTTATTCTAAGCCAGAGAAGAGCAACTTTCAAAGAGCTACTAACCTCTTTCGAAATTTTAAGAGCAATTAACTCAGCAATACCAGTTCCAGCCTACACAGAACCAGCGTTATCAATCAGCAAAACATATCTGCAAGATATATAGATGACAAGCTTATAGAGAGTATAATGCTTCCTGGTCTCACCTCTCCGGCACCCAAGAACAAGAAGGTATGGTCAGCCAAGCTTTTACCAAGCACCTTCTGAGCGGCAATAAGCCCAGCAAGCACCACGGATGCAGTACCCTGCAACACAAGACACAAGTTCTTTGATACCTGACACCTCAAAACAAAATGTAACAAAAGAGATTATTTTTTTAGGAAATGATATTTTACCTGGATATCGTCATTGAAGACAAGATGAGTGTCCATGTACTTAGACAGAAGGTCAAACGCATTGTGGTTTGCAAAATCTTCAAACTGAAAAATAAAAAAGAGTATATATATCAGGACATCTTTAAGAAAATAATATCTCTTAGCAGAATCCATCATATATATATGGCTCTCACCTGTACCAACACTTTCTCTCCATAGTTCTGCTTCACAGCGCACATGAACTCATGCAGAAAGTCTGAATATTCCTGAATCACAAACGCCAAAAACAAACTTTTCAGTTTCTGTTAAAACCATTGTACTAGTTATAAAGAAGAGAAAGCAAGAGTGGTAAGAACCTGGCCAGTTGCTCTTCTCTGTTTAAGGCCAATGTAGAATTCATCATCCAGCAATTTCTGGTTGTTTGTACCCACATCAATAGTGATTGGAAGGCACTGCATTTTTGAAAACCAGATTTTGCATTTAGGACCAAATTTAAAGGCAAAAAAATATTGTAGTTTTTATTTTTGGATTGATGCTAACAGCTGATGGACGGATTCCTCCCAAAGCTGTGTAAAGAGAAAGTTTCCCCACTGGAATTCCCATTCCCTGTAATAATAGTATTTACATTTTTATTCAGACATATAATGGGATCAAGCTTCATGTGTTAACTACTTAACTCAAAGGAACCATTTTATTACCTGGCAACCAAGATCTCCCAAACCGAGAATGCGCTCACCATCAGTAACAACGATAACTTGAATCCCTCTCTGGGGCCAGTTCTTCAACACTTCAAGAATCTTTCCCCTACAGAACACATACATTTACTTATCTTTAAGTATTTAAAAAAAAATGAGAAGTGACATGGGTAATAAGATTAAAAAATAAACCACACACTTCTCTTTCAAGCTGATGTAAAGACCTTGTGGCTTCCTGAAAATGCTACCATACTTCTGGCAAGCCTCGCCAACTGTTGGTGTGTACACAACTGGAAGCAACTCCTCCACGTTGTCAATCAAAAGCTTATAGAACAACCTCTCGTTCCTTTCCTGCAAAACATTTCAGTTACATGAGCTACAAATCTTTTCGGACACATATTCTCTACTACTAAACATGAGGGAACAATGAATCACCTGAAGATCCATTAGGGCCATGTAACGCTGTAGAGGAACTGTGTACTGGCGGAGATTGTGCATCAGTTTCCTCTCCTAATCAAAGACAACAAGTTAGCACACACACACACACAAAAAAAAAAGAGTTATATTTGTATTTTAAGTCTCACCTGAACTTCCTGGCTTATGATAACAGGGGGAAGAAGACCAGTTAAGTAATGAGCATCTCTCTCTTTATCAGTGAACGCAAGTCCCTTGTTGTATCTTGGGTCACGCATCAACGAGTATCCACTGGAAAACAGAGTTTCATTTCCCACAATAAGTTACTTACTTGAGCAACAAGAAACATCAGCTTCATTAGTTAACACAGTTTTCTTGGTTCCCAAGTTTAGTAAACCAAGTTAGCTGCGGTTCGTTAGTAACAGAGGAAAACCTAAAAGCAAGCGATTCTCATTAGACCAAAGTTCAAAAAAAACAGAGTGATGATGACTGACCTGGCTACGGAGGTAACCCAAGGAGTGACGAGCTGATCCAAGGTAGCTAAATCCTCGCCGTACACGTCGGAGATACCACCTCCGACGCCGGATCTGTTATCTGCGACATCCTCGCACGGTAACTCAGCAGGAGTGCTTCCCATATCTCACTTACGAGCTAACAGAACGATGGTGGAATCAAAAGGTTTACAGAGAGCTTTGGTGAATGATTGGGTTGGAAGATATTTGTGGATGGTCATAGATTAGTGGAATTATATAGGCTGAGAGAGGACAATTATTATTTTTTTTCAAAAAAAATTGAAAAGTCGTCAAGATGAGAAGAAGGTGGAAGGAGACATCCTCCTGTCGTGTAGGTCCCCTCTCTTATTCCATTACCTCCTCTTTCTATGTTCTTTGTTACTTCTTGTTTGTATTATTCATTTCTTATCTCGTTTATTTCGTTTTTTAACAACTTTATTACCTTCGTAATGATTGTCTTCTTTTCCCCCAACTACTCCACTAAAAATTTGGGAATCGAATTCATTTCAGTCTTTAAGATAATTGCAAGTGTGTCTATGTGTGTATCAGTGTGTGTGTGTGTGTGTGTTCAGTACCATATCAGCGTATACAAATTAGATACAGTTCATTCAGATTTATTAAACGGTTAACTAATAAAATACAGAAGAACATGTGATTCGGACTTTAGGATAAGTCAGTATCCCAAGTTTAACATGTCACAAGTAGTACAAGAATTGTTTAGACATGTTATATAATCATAGTGGATATATAGGTAAAGTCGAAATGGATAACCTTAAATATATGATGTTTCACAAGTTCCGAATTTCTTCTAATGTGACTAAACTTTGCAAGCTGTAGTTCTTTTCAAGTAAATAATATAGAGTGAGAATGTAAGATAGAAGTAGTGTCGTCCATTAGATAAGTACGCACTATGTTATAAATCAAGTTGATGGTCCTTATATTGATCTATTTTTAATGGATAAAAAAGAACAAGTGTGTATTATGATATTTTGGTGCGATGGCATATTCTGAATTGTTAAACAGTTTTGTTCACTCGAGTCTTGATGACAAAATTGTATTATGATGAGTCTTTTTCCCTTTATATAATTGGATGCAGAATGATGTCTTTTTAAAAAGAAAATATCAATAATTGTATTATATGTACAAAGACAAATCAGAAAGAAAAACACTTAGGGAGGTATATTGAATCTGAAATTTGAAATGATTTGATTTTTAATGAGTTTTGAGATGATTGCAGGAGAATTAAAGAATTTGGTGTGATTTTGTTAAAACACTCTAAAATCTCATCTAAAACAGTATGATTTGAATTTTTATTTTTATAACTAAGGAACTCCCATCAAACACTCTAGAAACGCTTAAAGTACTCTAAAATCTCCAACTTAAATTTTGTTCGATAACAGTGGATTTCAGAGTGTTTTATAAAATCTACGTTTCAATAACAGTGGATTTATCATTTTAATACAAATTACTTAAAACTCTTAGTTGAATACACCCCCTTAATGTATTCGAGGCTGCGGAGATATGTCAATTGATCAAATTTGGCAGCCGTATTGGACCCCATCCTGATTATTTTACCAACAAGACATTTACTTTTATTAGAAAGAATAAATCCACCTCAAATAGGTACAAACTGGTGTATGCAGGGAATGTTTAGTCTATTGATTAGTTTAATTTATAACCATTATGGATATGGATTCATAGTCCCCGAATTCATTGTTCATTATTCATACCTCATAACCACACATGTCAGGTGTTATAAAACTTAAGTTTTGAGCCAATTTTGTATAGTTCGTTGACATTCGTCAGCAGTTTTTATGTGATTTCGCTCATTCAAAATTCAAAAGTGTAGTTGATCGCCCTTTTCTTTGTCTCTCTCACTTTTCGGTTGACTAATATAATTCCCTCTCTTTTGTTCTTCAAGTCATTCAGTTTTTTGGTTCAAACAAACGCAAATTAATATGGACCATCATGCGTATATAGTCTATCAAAAATATAATTTCTAAAATGTATGGAAGGAATCATCGACTCTAAAATGTATTTTTTCACCAACTCTTACATTTATAGATTTACATTTTCTATTTATCTGTTGACCCCTTTTTATTTATCATCTCACATACTCTTTATGAATTAGATTTTAAAAATTTTTTTGATATCTATGTAATATATCTTCCTCTATCTCTTTGGTTGGTTGGTTGGTTGGTTTATATATCCAAAACACATTAAGTTTTCCTCTTAGAAACAAGTATTCAGTTTTTCTCAAAAGAAAAAAACAAGTATTGAGTAAACGTACGGTTATAAAAAGTTAAGTACCTGACTGAACATATTTAACTGTAAAGATCAGTTGATATATATCAATATCTTTGTTTTAAACCACGAGCATCTTCAGTTTTTTAATATTGTAGTTGCATCAAGAAGTTAGATACTTGATATAGTTACAATCATATACCATCACATTGAATATGAAACATAAATTCCAAATCATTTATTATTTATTATGATAACCGAAAACATTACTTTGTACCATTAGATTCCACAAGTTACTACTAGATTCCACAAGAATCTCCTCCCGGTCCACCATATGTAAACAAAATTTCTTTGAAGAAAATACGTTTCTTACCATCTTTTAAGCCATAACATTTGTTGTTATCTAATACATTTTCTAATTTAGATTTGTTACTTTCTTGGACTTTAAACTCAGAATCTAAGATTTCAAGGTTTTTAACATGTGCAGACGCTGTTTCATCTTCAGTTGGTAGAAGACCATTACCCATCGGCGGACTTATACCAGATGATGAAGCCCGGACTGCTCCCGTAACTCCAATTATATTCACACTATTACCTATAAGATCAAATAGTTCTTTTGGCCAGTAACCAATATGTGTATCTGGTCCATTGTATTTTACATCTGTTGTCCACCAATTTCCTGTTTCTTTAATATATCAAAAATATACACATATTAACTACTAGAAAACATGTTAGCAGCATAAATTTAAGTATATCCATCTTACTTGTAAAATACTAGTATAGACTGCTCTTTCTCCTTGTCCTTTGCCGGGATAAGGAAAAGGTGCACTTAAAAGATCAGTTTTTGACACTTGAACAAAACCAGGACATATTGTATTATAACAGCCTGCTCCATTGGCACCCTATTAATATTCAATTTCAATATAACTTAGATGATAACTGACAGTTAATTCAAGATAATGTACATAAAAGTTTAAAAGACATTAAAAAAATATATACTACAAGAATAACTATGCGTTAAATTAATTACTGATAAATATATTTGTTAGTTATTTATATTTTAAATAATATAAAATATTAATAACACTGTCCATGTTTTTATTTTGTATTAACCTGCATAATTATAATAACTCAATTGTTTGGTTAGTCAGATAGGAAAAAAAACATAATTTACGAAACAAAATCAAAAGAGTGAAATCTAGTACTATTTTTTTTAATTAGTTTGGCTTAACATTTAAAACATGAAAAAGATGAGTTCATTCCATTTAGGGGGGTTATTGGAACTAGAATTTGGAAAGAGTTTAGTGATTTTAGAAGTTGACAGATTTTTAAAAGTTTAGGAGATTTCACAAATGTTTTCTAAATTTCTATCAAATATTTTGTATTGATTTCTATAGATTGTTATTGATTATTAAGAATTTGCACAATGTAGTTTTTCAAAAAAAAAATCCTTCTAAGGTAGTATACAAAAATATTGTAGAAAATTTCAACAATGAATCTCGATGAGGCACTATTAGATTATCGTTTGGTGTGTTCACATAGACAAATGCATTTTATGGTATTGATTCTTTGTATTATGGTTTGTTCTTTGATTTGTTATGAAAATAGTTATTTTTTATCTTCATACTACATGGCAGATTTTTAACAGTCTTGTTTTCATTGACATTTTTTTTGAGACATCACTTTTACAAACGAAAGATTATGTTAGAACACACCAAATATGAAACTAATCGACAAAGAAATCTTCTGGAAATCACATGTCAAACAAGAAAAATATGTCATACTGTATGGAAATGTTTTTATTAGTATACAGATTTAAGAAATCTTATGAGTAGACATGATATTTTCAAAGTCTAGCTTATGAGTAAATATATAAAAAATTTAACTCCCAATAACCATAGAGTTTAATAGAATAGAAAAATCAATAAAAACTAAACTTTTTGAATAACAAAAGATTTGAATGAAATTTAAAAGCCTTTAAACCAATAACAATAGATTTTGGAAAGATTTTTAAAATCCATAAACCAATAAAATTTTATAATTCCTTAAAAATTCTTAAACCAATAACCCCCCCCCCCCTTAGTATTGTAACTGTTAGTTTATTTTTTTATACTTTGAATGCATATTTTTGATATAATATTAATATTTTTGAAAGAAGATTCAGGAATAAAAGCTTGTAATTAACGTAAAGGGATCTTAAAGTTTTTTTTATTATTATTTTTCTTTTTCTGTGAGAAGTGTTAAAAAAAAAATTAAAACTGATCAATCATGGACACGTGGGGCCCATGAACGCTCTAAGGATTGTCATGTTTCGTCTCTTGCGTAGGAGAAAGAAGAGGTGAGATTTTAAACTCTATGGGACCCACAATTAAATTATAATTTTTTTTTTAAACTCTTGTCTAAGAGTCGGTGTTAACTATGTTCTAATGTTTCACTTAAGAAGATTTAGAAAATATAATTTACAATTAGTTATCCCTAGTGTATATGTATAGCAATTTTATAAAACAAAGAAATTACTATTAACACACTTATCCATGGTTTGAAATATGTTATGTAATTAGGATTATATTAATAATTTATAATATATTTACCTTTCAAAATCCATAACTCCATGTGCGATTGTCACCAAATAAACTTGGATTCACCTATATATATCATCAACTTAATTAAAGCATTCTACATTTTAAAGTAATTAGGTTTATTAAATAGCATCAACATTGATTTTACCATCCAACCAGTTTGGATGGAGTTAACTTTGTTGTTAACTCCACTTTCGACATATATGGCAGTGTAAGAAATCTGGTCGTTACTAACGTTCAAATCATGCACACTCATCCAGGCAGCCAAACCATGGCAAGGGCCTTTATCTTGTGTTCTAACTCCGGCAAACTTCAAAATTTCAAATTATTTTTTAAATATCAAATATATTTCAGATTATAGATTTTCTTTTTCTGTAACTTAGATTTTTCAAATTATAGATATTTGTAAAATTTAGCCATTTCAAAAGTTGTACTTACATGTGTTCCACGACTATCGACCATAAGTGGAGTAGAATGTTTTTCTGTCCAATATTTACCATTTGCAACATATTCTTTTGTGTTCCTTTGTATAGGTACCATTCCATTTGGACAGTGGATGGTTCTTTTAATTTCATTCCCTTTTTTACCTTTATATTTAGGTTTATGTATCGAAAAAGATGGTTCCATCTATTCAAATTAGAAAGATACACAATAAGTATATTATGTGAAATCAAACTATATTATATATAATCCAAATAATACAAAATACAAGTTAAGTTTAACATAAAAACAAAAACACTTATTTTATGGAATATATTTTGTTAATATATTCCAAATTTTTTGACTTTATAAAATTACTTAAAATCTTCCAAATTCAATATATATATATAGTATAATTTTTGGCCATATAAAATAAATTTAATATTAACAGAAAATACCTTTTTATTTAAATAATGTATAGTAAAAAACTTAAGAGAAAATACTAAAGTTCAGAATGATTTTCGGATGGTTTGTTAGCAATGTCTCTTGCATTATTTTTAGGGATTATAAATACTCTTAAATAAAATCAAATCAGAAATCAAAATATTTTAAATATATCAAATGTAATCTAACGCAAATATAAAACTAAAAATGTTAATAGATATAAGAATATCATTTTAAAGGATGAAACCTGAATCTTATGGTTATGGAGTAGTGGGTGGCTCAACGAAGGTTGTTTATGTATATCCACACAATCTTATATGACCTTTTCATTTAACTATGACAAAATATAATGAGTACCATAATATATATAGTGATGTAAAAGAATAGAATATTAGTTTGGTATCTATAAATACAATACATCAACGTACCTTGAAGAATTTCACATTTTCCTCAATTTCTCCCGATCGAACAGCAGAAATTGTGAATATAAATATGAACACGAGGAGTTTAACAACAGAATTCATGAGTTATATGTCAATGTTTTAATGTTTTGAAGTTTTATGTGTGTTAGATCTCTTTGCACGTTCTTATATATAAGTCTTTTTAACTGAAAATATCTCTATAAATTGTGAAAGATGTGCAATCTATTTTTATCCATTTTTATGACTTTTATTAATAGTACTATAAATATATTAAAAGTTTTCTTTTTCATATAAATCCATGGGAGTTTTAATACTGGATACTAGTTCACTTGGATTTTATTAGTTTTTTTGTCATGGATTCTATTTGTTTCAGTTAGTCTCGGTTACTTATTTTAGTTATTTGTTTTAGTAGTATTAGTTTGATTTTCATATACTTTTAAATATATAATATTTTTCTCAGAGTCCAAATGTCATTTTTATTAATACTAATCCAATTGGCATTAAATACATGTTCTATTTTTCTAGGGTCTACCTTAAAGATATCTGTAAAAAATTAGAAAAACATAAATGTACTCAGATATTCTTAAAGAAATGTCAATTACACGTTCATATGAGTAGATTTCAATTAATCTACACATATACTTGCACACTTTATTTTGATTGACAAAAACCATTTATCTACTCAGATACTTTTAAAGAAATATTAGTTACACGTTAATATCAGATACCCACTTTCTTTTGGTCGATAAAAAACATTAATCTACTCATATATTTTTAAAAACGTCAATTACACATTAATATGGGTAGATTTTAATTAATTTCATCTACTTAGTAGTATATCCCATTCTTAGTTGTTAATTAGGAATTTGCTGTGTTAATTTGACAACATTGGTAGCAAAATCAGTGTCCAATCTGGTAGTACCATTTGAAATAATATCTAATAAATGCTTAAAGTTAGGCTTAGTTATTACTTTAGTAGCATAAATGTGTAAATAAGTTGTAGTTTTAAGGGTAGATTCATATTTGTACTTCTCTTTTAATAGTATAGATTTTTATATACTAGCACATGCGTTGCGACGGGCTTTGTTTATTTAAATTTAATAAAAACACGAAATATTGATTATTTTATTATACTTTTATGGTTTTTTTGCATATATTGTGTGAGATTTCTTTTATAATTAAAAACTCGTTTTTCACTTTCATACATAAATTCAAGTTAATATTTGTATTTTATAATCATGATGCATAGATGAATTATTATCAACTTTGTATTTAAGGCTAGCTAGAGAAAATAATATACCTAAAAATTTAAATTGAAACCAACCCCAAATAAGAATTAGAATAAAATAAAAAATTTAAAAGTTAAAATTAACCAATCAAGTCAACGATAATATTATACAATTCTTTATATACTAATTTAATATTTTATTAAATAAGCTTTTAATTCTTTTTTCTAGGATTTTTAAAAAGGAAAATATTATATTTTATAAATCTCCTTTTTATTTACAATTAAGGAGATAAAAATTACAAAAAATACTTTTTTTACATTTTTGTTTAAGATTTTAGAAAAGGAAAATTGCTGTCATATAATCTCTAACAATTATCTTCTCTTTAGATTTCAGAAAAAAAGTTGCTATAAAATAATTATTTCTATTTTCTAATAAATAATTTTAAAATTACTATTTCTACAATTTGTATCAATACTATTTTTACACTTGTTTTGTTAATTTTTAAATTTTTAGTATCATATTCATTGTTAAATTCTCTCTCAAAATATTATCATAAAAAACTTTTTTATAATTTTCTTTTTGTTAGAACTTAAAAAATATGATACAAATCTCTTTTGCTCATGATTTTATTAAAGGAAAAAAAAAATATTTAGGGTTTTAGAAAGAGAAATTAATATATTATATAATCTTTTACAATTATACTCTGTCTAGGATTCAGAAAAATAAATTTACTATCATATATTTATTTCCAGTTAATATTAACTATTTCCAAAAGTTCGCATTCTCAAATAATTACGTACTATCAATTTCTCTCGATCAAACTGCAGAAATTGTGAATATGTACGTGAGGAGTTTAACAACAGAATTCATGAGCTATATGTCAATGTTTTAATGTTTTGAAGTTTTATGTATGTTAGATCTCCTTGCACGTTCAAATATATAAGTCCCTTTTTAACTGAAAATATAGGTCTTTATAATTGTGAAAGATGTGCAATCTATTTTTTTTTTCCATTTTTATGACTTTTATTAATAGTATTATAAATATATTAAAAGTTTACTTTTTTTCATATGAATCCATGGTAATTTTAATAGTGGATACTAGTCCACTTGGATTTTATTAGTTTCTTTTTTTGTCATGTATTTTACTAGTTTCAGTTAGTTTCGTCTACTTATTATAGTTATTTGTTTTAATATTATTATTTTTGTTTTTGCTAAAAATATAATATTATTAGTTTGATTTTCATATACTTTTAGGTTCTACTTAAAGACATCTGAGTAAAAAAAATTATAACAACAACTCAGGCTGTTGTTGGAAAATAATTATTCTCACTTGATAATGGAAATGAATCAGTAGGTAGTATATCTGTTAAGCTGTGATGTGGATAACAAAGAAACTTAATCCTATTTAAACCGAGTGTCTGAGCGGCGAATCAATAATCAAACAAACGTGATAACCAAGAAAAAAGAAACAAAAAAAAAAGGGATGATGGGGTCAGAGATCCCGGATCTCCCTACAAACGTTTTCATCCTTCTTCTCGTCTTATTGGTTGTCGGAATGATTCTGACGCTTCTCGTCGCCATCGGAGTTTATATGCTCCTGCAACATCTGCGTGACAAAGGGGTAATCGTCGCTGAAAGGGCAGATCAGGCTGTTGGTGGAGGAACGGAGGGGATTGCGTGAAAAGCAGCAGAACGCGGGGAAAGTAATGGTTCATCTTCAACTATATTGAAAAGCTCTGTTCTTATTATTAACCATGTATCTGTTATAGACTCATGATATAAGTGTGTTTATGTGTTATATTGTATGAAACCTCCTTAAGCTTTTTGAGCTACTTTAGTTTCAATGAAGTTTAATGTTTCAGAGCTTCTTCAGTCAACCTACGAGACAAGGGTTTTTCTTTTCTATCTCATGTTTCTCAGCTTCTCAAAGTATCATTTTTTTTTATTAATGACCAAGTAGTCTCTGCCTTCATCAAATAGTGTCACCATTCTCTGTCTTTTATATATTCACGAAAAAAAAGAACCTGTTTTGGTCATACTGAAGCGACGACAAAGAAACAGCTAGAGCTTCCGCAGTCTTAAAAAAAAAGAAAGCATCAGTTTATGGAGAATGGACGAGCTTCACAAGCTCTCGCAGGAACTTAAAAAAAAAAGGCTAACATCACAAGAAAGTGAAGAAACCAGTCCTGAAACTACACTTCCATCACTGTCTCTACGGTAACGTCTCTGTCCTTCGGTCTGAGACCAGAGGGTAGGGTGTTCACTAAGTCACAGTCATACTTCTTTCCTCAGTCCGTGAAAACCATCGCGGTAACATCAACTGCAAAGGGTATAACTTCAAAGCAGCTTCTCATTGGTACCATCGGTGATCAGGCTTGTAGTAGATTACATATCATATGTATATAAATACCTCCATGTATTGGAAAAACTGATATTCAAAACTGTTCCAATGGATGATCAGATATTGGCACTTGATAAACGATTTTGTGGATCCAAGACGGACAGTAAACCCCTCACAAGCTGAGAAGGAAGAAGGAATCATCCCTCTCACGGATACATTACCCATCATTCCTCGGGTTCCACTCATACACATGGTTTTTTTTTCACAGTTGTATGATTTTTTTGGGACGCCTAGAATAATTTAGGCATTGGAAACTGAGTAACTCGTGCTTGTAACCTTTTGCCACGTTGTAGAGTTTTGTGCTGAACCTTCTGAAATGTTGAAGTTTATAGAAAGAAGCCTCTTCGTTAACGTTTTTGGGTAGCATAAAGATTCTCTTCTCTGTCTGTGTTTGCAGACTAGTTTTATGTGTTAAGGACTTAAGGACCCAGTTCATCCTGCTTTTTGTCGTCTTCAGATTATGATTTTGACTAAAAACAAACAAATTATACTTCATTGGACAATGTTCTATATTGCATATACAATAATACACTATTAAAATCCAAGAGTGTTATTTTCTATGATTTATATACTAGTAATAATGTTAGGAAGAATACAAGTGTATAACGCCCGACAAATTTGGTGCGAACCGATTGTATTTTCTTACTATTTAAAGAAAGACGCTTTGCTTTACTTCACTTAAATCTCCCCCCATTACAGCGATGTGAAAGCAAACCAGAAACCGAAACTCCACGCGCCATATTAAAAAAAAAAAGACGCTTTGCTTTACTTCACTTCCATCACTGTCTCTACCGTAACGTCTCTTTCCTTCCGTCTGAGACATAAAAATGTATGGAGATTTGATAGGTTGCCAAGAATTCATAAGGTTGCCAAGATTTGATAGGTTGCCAAGAATTGATGGTTGCTAGTTGTTTTTTTTATAAGATTGGAAGTGTGATAACGTTTCTTTGGTCTGACAAATTTGGGTTTATAGTGACAATTGTCTGGTTTTTCTGAACGCACACCAACTGTTTGGTAAAATACCAGAGAGAGATACAATGGGGTGGAACTGTGAAGTGATAGGTTAGCCAAATGCAGAAACCTTTAATGTATGATGTTTTGACATGTTCTGAATTATTCTAATGTGGCTAAACTTTGTTAGCTCTAGTTTTTTTAAAGTAAAGAATATAGAATGAGAATCAATATATACTATACTAAAAGGTAAATAACTTGAAAGGAGAGAGTGTCCACGTCACCTATTTAATTCAGTCCAATGAGAGAGCAGCAAACCTCCACGTCGATCCTTCCTTTCCTCTGATGGGCTTGAACCGAAATTCGAGTCTGGGCTTCTAAAACATAGCTCAGTTTAGTCGTCGTCTTCAAGCGTAAGAGAGTCTCCCCTGACTCTTCCACTTCATCTTCTCCATTCTCTGATCTTTACCAGTTACCTTCTCAATCAATGACGATGTTAAAGCAATTCTTCAATGTTTTGTTCCACCTCCCTTCATACTTCTCCTATATAAACTTCTTTGGCCGTAACCTTTCTCTTCAATGGAAATCTAGGGTTTTCAATTTTTAACATCGGTTCAGACTCATCTGCGAAACACAGATTGACTCTTTGAGTTCCATGAAGCAGTTTATCTTCTTCAACCTCTACTTATCTCCATCTTTACTCAATTCATCATCTGTTTTTTTTTTTTTGCTTGACAAATCATGATTTGTGGTTTTTATATTCTTTGCTCATCCTTAGCTCGCACCCTTTGATCCAGCTAAGAAGAAGAAAGTTGGTCTATGATCCTATCGAGGACTCAACTGAGTCACATGGGTTGGCATCTGATCCATTACCTGATAGCTCAAGAAGAATTTATGCGCTGCTAAACATATTTGTTTCTTTTCATCAGTTGCTTTGTTTATCTTCTTTCCTGCAGGCTGCAGCTAATGATGGCCTTGACAGTTTATTTATTGGAGACAAGAAGAAAAAAATGAAGCCAGTTAGTGATTGACGTTTATGTCCTTTCTGAGTTTCTTTTTTTTTCATTCATTTAATTGTATTTTGATGATTATGTGCCTCACATTCTTTTTGTTTTGATGGTTGTTAGGTTGAATCAAGCCCATTGAATGAAGAAAATGTTGATGCTCCAGAAGATTTGGAGGGTACTTTTACATTCCTTTCTCCGATAATTAACTGTTTTTAGCAACATCAATCTGAACCTTGCAGAGGTTATATTGCAGAGTATCCTAATGAGGAGGAAGAGTTGGAGGGATTGATCTGCAGCAGAAACGTGACCCTTGGGAGGGAAGTGATAGGGATTTACTTATACGACGAGGTGAGCATATCTTTAGATGGGTTTCCGTCCATCTTTGAGAGCCGGTTCGATTGTAAGACTCGATTGGTTTGAAGTTGCACGGTGAACTAAGATGTGATTAATCATTTGATACATATAAACTTCAGCAATGATAAATAGGAGATTTGTTCATCTGCCTACGAGAAATTCTCCAACCCAAGCACACTAAGGTCCAACTACAACCAAGAATAGTTTGGTGATTGATTTCTTCTCTGTAATGGAGATCTTTGCTACTACATTGTATATGTATTGTGTTTTCTAATGCTGTCTTCTCTCAGCAGGTCCAAAGCGGCCACAATGAAGTGATGGAAGACCTCATTCATACCAGTCATTATGTGCAATTGATTCTTCCGTCTGAGTTCCTAATAACTTGAAGGATGTGGACTTGAGCAGGTATTAGTTTCTTTGCAGTGGATTCTTTAGATCTCTGTCTCAGTCTTTTTAATTGCTAAAGTTGTTGAAGTCAGTTTCTGGTTCTATTTAAATACAGCTATGGACAGCCGTGGTAAGTCCCGAGAAGGGTAAAGAGCGAATGGGTTCTGGAGACCATGGTGCATGCAACATCGCCCCGAACATCAACTGCTCAAGGCCGAGGGCGCCACCTATAAGCTATTAGGTTTTGGAGCCTTATTGGATTCATATGTGTGCAACTTCTAGCTATATATATATTTTTAATAACTTAAGAACATCTTAGACTGCACAGGAAGCTTTGTTGGTTATATTAAAAGATATCTGAGAAACAATACAATACACATTAGGTCCTCATGCATGTATATAAAAAGGATTGGGTATTCTATGTTGCATTGGAATCATCATATTAGTTCATTAACATCTTTTCTATTTTCATTTCAACGGTTTTATTCACGCTGAAACTAAAAATACATTATTTTTGACATAGGTTGGACAAGTATATGTTAAGCCACAAGACTACTTCAACGACGACTCTGTCTTTCACTTACTCATCAAAAATTGCCTTTTGCTTTGGAAGGAATGGATACGTACACCATTTACCTTTATGTGAGGGGTTTTATCAGTGTTATCAAGTATGTGGAGAAAAAGTACTACACTGTTCTTTATGTGATGATCTTAAGATGTTTCAGGCAGCTCCTGCAGTCTTTTCCTGAAATAAAACATTGATACATTGGCATCTGTAAAACCGCTTCATGTGAATACATATGCATGATAAGGGACAAACTTTAGCTTCGATTCTTTGACCTCCCAAAAAAGAGAGAAATCCAGATATTTGGACAATTATATTTTCGCTTTTAGTATTTCTCAGACCAAACTATAAAGAACCTTAGGTCTCACTGGAAGTCTTCTCTCACAACCATTTTTTAAAAATCAAGTCATTTATATATTAATTATATATAATTTCATGTAAATGATTACTAATTTAATAAAAACAAATATTATGGTCGTTTCAAAAGTATTTAACATAATTTCAGGATTCTTTTGATGTACATCACTTTTAGATTTCAATTGTTTTTCATTTCATCACTGCCTTAACATTTAGTAACGAATTCATATAGATTTTCTTATCACCAAATAATAAATATTAAAAAATTTAAAATATATATTGGTTGATTTTAACGTTAAAATATGTTTGAATTATATGTTAATATAACCATAATTTCATAAAACTCAAATAAACAAGATAAAAAAATAATTGAAATTGAACTAATTTTTAATTCAATTTGGTTACCAATTTATATGTTGTTATTGAAAGAAAAATTGAATTTTAATAATTTTAAAATTTTAGTAACCAAAAACAGTAAAAAAAAAGCAATTTCTTAACTAATTATATAGCATATTCAGTCTAAGTATAAATTAAAAATTTCTGGAAATGGTGACATGTATTGTTTGTTGTTCTAAAAGTATTGTCTTTATTAAGTTTATTGAAAATATTTTTTTTCTTTTGATCATCTATTGAAAATAATTTATAGCTTCAAAATCTAAAGATTATTGAAACATATTTATTGGTCATAAAATTTGCAGATTTCAATATTCAAAATACTTACACATTTATGAAATATATATATGTATATGAAAGTAAGGTTATTAACCTATTCTTTAAATAATAACTTAAAATTAAATCAGGTGATGTATAAAAAATATATTATATACAAAAAAATTAAAAAAACACTTAATAAATATATAGTATGTGAACTCTTAAAAATTTTAAACATGATTATTAAAAGATTAATAGAAACTGTAACTATGTTTACATATAAATTATTGATATTCCAAACAAAAAAATTATCTTTCAAAATATTTCACTCTAAATTTTCCAAATATTATATCAAAACAAATAAAGGAAATAATATAAACAAAACAGATATAATGATATAATGATGACAAAAAGATATAATATAAACAAAAAAAGTTAATTTATTTTAAAACTTGAGGTTTAATTTATACTCCTTCCATTTCCAAAACAGTAAAATTTCTATAACTTAATAATGTTAGGGTTTTCATATTTTATTTAATTTACAAATATGTCCTTTTAGATTTATATATTTTGATGTATGTTTTATGTAAAAATATGAAGAACATATGATTTCACGGTATGTGTATTAATTAAGTTTTATAGATACAAGTTCTATATCACTCCTATTCGATTATATGGGATATACAATAAATGCAACTGCATTTTAAGTGTAAAATGAAAAATAACATCGAATATTTAAAAATATTAAGAAAAACTACATATATACTTTACTGTGAATAGAAACAAATATAAAATATAATGATTATATTTATATAATATTTTTATACATTAATTTTTAATTTATATTTATATTATGAACATATATTTACATAAGTTTTTTCAAAAATTTAATCTTATCGAAATTTGTTATATTTTATGTTAGCTCAACACGGAACTGCATAGTGAAGTTTTTTCTAATTTATAGTGATTATAAATTTCTCAAGTATTAATTATATTTGAATTTTTCACACATATTAAAAGTATTTTAATTTTGATTATAATTATTTTATTTCTACTTCACCAAATATACATATTAAATCTAGCTGTATATATAAACTAATAAAGAATAATTTAAAAAGCATAAGCCGCGCGTAGCGCGGCAAAAGATCTAGTGTAAGATAATAGTGTCGTCCATTAGATAAGTACGCACTATGTTACAAATAAATCAAGTTGATGGTCCTTATATTGATCTATTTTTAATGGATAAAAAAGAACAAGAGTGGCAACCCCTGAATAATTGAGTATAATTGTATATTCTGAATTGTTAGATAGTTTGGTTCACTCGAGTCTTGATGACAAAATTGTATTACGGTGAGTATTTTTCTCTTTGTATTGTTGGATGCAGAATGATGTTTTTAAAAACAAATAATCAATAATTGTATTATACAAAGACAAATCAGAGTTGAGTTTAGGATATAAGTTTATATTTCATTTTAACTAAACAAACTTTTAAAATATCTAATTAATTTTGTAATTATAACTAAACTCATATACAATTTTGTATTAAACTGTGATATTCATTTAATATAATACTTTTCAATAAAAAAACTATTTTAACCAATAATATTTTTTATTTTAGAATTTTGTATCACATGATTTAAAATATGTTATCACTGAAAATTTAAAACAAATAAATTAAATTATTGCATGTAAACTATAAAGTTGTTGTATTTAAAATGTTATATTAAACAATTATTAATATGATAAATAGTACAATTAATTATGGAAAATGATAACTATATGTGTAAAATAAAATAATTAGTACTAAATCTAGTTATGTTATTAAAATAGATCAAAGAAGAACCATTCGAGGAATGTTTCTTGTGACACTTTATATACTACTAATGGTTCGCCGGATGTTAATTTCTAACTGTGTGTACGTTATCTTTATTTGTGTGGACGTAATCAAGGATATATGTTGTTAGTTAAAATGTTGTTATATATATATTTTTTTTTGTCGATAAAATGTTGTTATATATATGTTGTTTTCTTGTCGGTTTGAGTATTCGTATTTCAATGAATGTCAACCCGTCGGTTGTTAAAATTGTTTAATTTGGATATCTGTTCGGTTTGATTTTTACGAATTTTGGTATTTCGTTTAGTAAAATACAACTATTATTAAATTTTTATTTATTTCGGTCCGTTTTATAGACTGTCGATTTTCAGTTTATTCAGTTTTATATCGAAAAAAATAAAAAAAAATTTATATGTTTAACTAAAAAACAAAAAATAAAAAATGTTTCGACCATCAAATAAAATAATAAAATTTAGAATTAAAATCAAAACTCTAAATTTAAAAAAAAAAACAAATAGATGTACGAAATAAAAGTTTTTCTATTCATTCATATTTAGTGTTCATCAGAATTATATTTCTTCGATTGAACACAAAACTATGTTCGTTTATAGATAATCTAAATAATTTTTACTAATTATTGTCCATCAAATTTATAATCTTTATTTCAATTTAGTTAATGCTAAAATAAAATAAAAAGATCAGAAAAATAAAATAAAAATTACGGTTGCGATGAATTGTAACGTAATTATAATTCAAGTATTTTACCAATTAGAACTTCTTTATTACTGTAAAAAAATGGTAATAATTATTAGTAAAAAAAACTTATATAATAAATAGACTTTCATGCGTTATAATAAAATTCTAGGTAATGAACCCGTGTACGGAAACATTTTTTACAAAATAAATATCATATTTTATAAAAAAATGATCTGTAAAAATTGTTTACAATTTCCTTTGATAAAGTACCTACATTACAAACACATATTTCATGTAATTAGCATTAAAATACACGTTCACTAAGATCATAAGAAGTATTTTACACATTTTTACAAATACTTATAAACACCTTTACGAAAAATACATTCTTAGACATTTTTACAAATTTTTAAACTATTACAACTTTTAGGAAAATATATACATCTTTTGACAACTTTTGGATTCCTATTTATAATAAGAAAACACATTTCTATGAATCTGTGATGATAAGACACGTATTTATGCATTTTAAAAACAGCTTGGAAGTTGTTAAAAAAAATTAAAAAACCGCTTGGAAATCTTTGCATTTTAGCATAAAAATATACATTCGTAAAATGATAAGATACATCCTTATACATCTTTTACACTCTTTAATAAACCATTTTATTTATAGGATTATGCGACGTACATCCTTAACATTCAGACAACTTTTAAACTAATATAATTTTTAGGATGGAAACATATTTTTAGATATTTTAGGATGACATTTTGTAAGTAGAGTAGTTTTAGACTCACATACCCGAATGGTTTCATTTCAATTTGAGTAGGTTTCAATCTTTAAAATATTTGAAAACTCTTCATATATGATTTATTTATTCTTTCGGTTACCCAAAACCCATCATATTTTTAATAAATATTGTTCAACTGGATAAAATATAAAAGGCATGAAGTTGATAATTAAGGAAAATAACTGAAACAATTTTGTACATCAAATATGGTACATTAGGGGGGTGGGGATATAAACTCTTCTTTTCTCCAAATAGAAATAGATTTTTCTTAGCAATATAAGAACTTACACTAGTTAGGCAAAAAAAAAAAAATGGAATCTCCCTAATTTATGCCTTCTCTTAGTATTTTGGGCTAAGTTACTCAATATTAAATTACGTTTTGACAGAAAATAAATAAAGAAATTTTAATACATGTTAGAATATGTAGAAGTATAGAAATATAATAAAATAAAAATATTTATAAAACACACTATATAATGTATACTTATTTGGTTGCAACCACTTTGTACATGTAATATTTATTTATTTTGTGCAAAATGTGTAAACCGCACACATACCTTTGTATGATTAATGATGAATATGATTCAAATCTGATTTAGAAATAACTGTAAGAGTCATAATAAAAATCACAGGCAAAAATTAACATAAAACTCCATTAGGGGTTCTGGAAAAGACACACTTGTGCATGTGTGTGTGTGTGAATGTGTTTCAAGTTATGCTTATGCAAAAACTTTCATGGTTTCTTTTTTTTTTGTCAAAGATTTATTTCATTCATTCATATCTCAAAATATAGTAATAGAGGAGCATAGTTTGAAGAACACACACATAGCAATTGCAACAGCCAAACATAATGTTGTGCACTGATAAAAGTTAAATGGTAGGGGACTGAAGAGAGTGGCAAAGGGACAACCTGCGATCTCGTTCAAATCCATCCCTGAATGCAGGGCAGAGAAGAGGACAATAGAGTCCACAATTACTTGAAGCTTTGAAAATCCAGCAGATGATGCTGAAGGAAGGGCCACCTTCAACGTCAAAGCTTCGGCTGCAAGGGCTGAGACCACATATAATATCCTAGAAGAGCTTTGAGAGTCATGGGCTTCATCCATACCATGGATACACCATCCAAAACCTCCATTTTTAGAAGCAACAGTCCCTGAAACCACAGAAAACAAAGCCAACAAGACAAAGGTTCTAATACTACCAACCCCATACGGCGGTACTAAAACGGAATAACACAGTGCAACATCCTCTTGTAGAGGTAAAGACAGATCGCTTGCAACATCCTCAAACTGAGGTAAAGGAAGATTCAAACGGAGGGTAACATCCTCTTTCAGAGTAAAAGACTCATCTCGAGACAACTAACACCTAGAACAAGGCAAGGCTCATCCAGGTAAGACTTGTTCCAAGAAGAAACAGAGACAATACCTTTTGAAAGCTTGACTAAGAGAGAGGAGGTTTCTGCAAAGAAAAACTGAAACCTCAAAAGTAAAAGAACGCAACACACTGATATAACTCCTATTACGGTTCCAATAACATGACTCTAAAAGCTTGCAACAACAAAACATTTGCAAAGATGGATTTTTTTTCCACAAAGTTGTACATATCAAACAAGGTTTCAATGGAGTAATTTCTCTGATATGATATCCAATTGTACATGAAGACCATGGCGTCTACAATTACAGAAGAAAAAAACTTGACCTTGAAGAAACGTAGATGAGAATTGAGAGCAGTTTGAGTATTCAATTGAAATCACATTAAAGAATTCATGATGGGGGTTTTGCATCCCTCAAGGGAAATTGAATCCCTTTTCGACAAGGATCTGCACGCAGCTCTGTGCTCCTCGAGTCCATAACGATGGCTTTCACACCATCCCTCAAAGGAACTTTAATCTTCTTCGCTGGAGATTACACTATCCGGCTCGGAATTACGGCGAGGTGCGGTTCCGTCTCTGCAAACAAGTCGTTCTTTCACCAGCGATCTATCTCGAGAGAAGAAGAAACGAGTCGGAAGAACTCAACACATCTCCTCCACCCAATAGTTTTGTGACATGTGTCTCCTAAGAGCCGTGTCTTGGCTCTCTCAATTAAAGGACGTCTCTTGAGTTAATGTCTTTTTTCTTTTATTTTTAATCCTAAGACTAGGGGTGGGCGTTCGGGTACCCGTTCGGGTTCGGATCGGGTATTTCGGATTTTCGGGTATTTCGGTATAGGAGTATAATATCCGTTCGGGTATTTCTGAACTTCGGATCGGGTTCGGGTATTTTTAGTTCGGGTTCGGTTATTTCGGATCGGGTTCGGATATTTAGATTTTAAAAGAAATAAAAATAAAATTTTCTTTTTTAAAGTTTTTTATATTTAAAAATATAGATTTTACTTAACTGATTTTTTTTCTTTTTATAGATTGAATGATTAATAGATTTGGAGATAACATTTCCAAAATAAAAATATTAATTTGGCTATTGTTTTTAAACTTTGGATGTAACTTTGGTTAATATATGAAATAAAAAGTTTAACATGTATTTCAAATGAATATCAAATTATTTTCTCCATAATTATATATATACTATATGATTTTAAAGTATGTCTAACATCAATATAAATATTTTAAATAAAATGAGAGATGTAAACTAGAAATATAAGGGTAAGTATACACATGTTCGGTTATTTTCGGATATCCATTCGGATTCGGGTATTACCCGTTCGGGTTCGGATATCCAATCTCTCCTAACTTAATACCCGTTCGGGTATTTTACTACTTCGGTTCGGATTTCGGTTCGGGTTTTTCGGGTCGGGTTCGGGTGCCACTTCGGATATCGGTTAAAGTGCCCACCCCTACCTAAGACTGAAACTTTTCTATCTAGTACCATATGATTTTATCCGACTATTTGGTGCTTGTTTAAAGAATCTAATATAAATTATGTTATAGAGTTTACATCTGTCTCATTCCTCTTCAGCCTTTTGGGCTTACAAGCACTTAACATTTGGTGCTTGTTTAAATCTGGTCTCATTCCAAGCACTTACATTATGTGCTTGTTTAAAGAATCTAATGCTAAATAGCCGGATAAACTCATGACATTATGTTAACCAGTTTAAATCTGGTCGTTACTATTTGGTGCTTGTTTAAAGAATCTAATATGATTTATATTATAGAGTTTACATCTGTCTCATTCCACTTCTAGTACCAATGTTAAGTGCTTGTAAGTCCATAACCCTCGCTAAATTCTTAATTTTATTAGTCTTGAAATTACATCATACTCTACTACATACATCCAATATTTATCGATGTTATTCACGTTATTATATAATTCTTAATTTTATTAGTCTTGATATTACATCATACTCTAGTACATACATCCAATATTTATCTGTTGACCCCTTTTTATTTATCATCTCACATACTCTTTGATAATATGAACAAGTATTGAGTTTACCTCTTAGAGCATCTCCAACCCAAAGCTATATTCATCTCTAAATGTTATAATAGAATAAAAAATGTTCTAATTCATTGCTATATTCACCTCTATAATAGAGGAATGCTATTTTCACCTCTATAAATAGAGAAAAAAATAGCATTTCTCTATTATAGAGGCATACTTTTTTAATTTCAAAACAGTCCTTTAATTTTTAAACTTTTATAATTATATCAAAACAATTATTTTTATAAGAAAATACAGTTTTTATAAACATAAAATGACACTTTTGATTTACTTAACAATCTTTTTAGTTAAACTTTTGTTTAAACAAAGTTAAAACTGTATGAAAATCTTATAAAATTAAAATTGAATAGGATTGATTTGCAACTTTCAAAAATAAAAGATACTTGTTGTAAAATAAAAATAGAATTTTTTGAGAATATTCTTTTTAGAGGTAAAAGTAGAGGAATACATTGAAGAGAAACACATCTCTATTTTAGAGATCCTCTATTTTAGAGATAGAAATAAAGAAATACATTAGAGATGGTCTTAGAAACAAATATTGAGCATCTTCAGTTTTTTAACATTGTAGTTGCATCAAGAAGTTAGATACTTGATATAGTTACAATCATATACCATCACATTGAATATGAAACATAAATTCCAAATTATTTATTATTTATTATGATAACCGAAAACATTACTTTGTACCATTAGATTCCACAAGTTACTACTAGATTCCACAAGAATCTCCCCCCGGTCCACCATATGTAAATAAAATTTCTTTGAAGAAAATGCGTTTCTTACCATCTTTTAAGCCATAACATTTGTTGTTATCTAATACATTTTCTAATTTATATTTGTTACTTTCTTGGACTTTAAACTCAGAATCTAAGATTTCAAGGTTTTTAACATGTGCAGACGCTGTTTCATCTTCAGTTGGTAGAAGGCCATTACCCATCGGCGGACTTATACCAGATGATGAAGCCCGGACAGCTCCCGTAACTCCAATTATATCCACACTATTACTTATAAGATCAAATATTTCTTTTGGCCAGTAACCAATATATGTATCTGGTCCATTGTATTTTACATCTGTTGTCCACCAATTTCCTGTTTTTTTATCCTTCAATATATCAAAAATATACACATATTAACTACTAGAAAACATGTTAGCAAGCATAAATTTAAGTATATTCATCTTACTTGTAAAATACTAGTATAGACTGCTCTTTCTCCTTGTCCTTTGCCGGGATAAGGAAAAGGTGCACTTAAAAGATCAGTTTTTGACACTTGAACAAAACCAGGACATATTGTATTATAACAGCCTGCTCCATTGGCACCCTATCAATATTCAATTTCAATATAACTTAGATGATAACTGACAGTTAATTCAAGATAATGTATACAAAAGGTTTTAAAGACTTTAAAAGATATACTACAAGAATAACTATGCATTAAATTAATTACTGATAAATATATTTGTTAGTTATTTATATTTTAAATAATATAAAATATTAATAACACTGTCCATGTTTTTATTTTTCATTTTGTATTAAACCTGCATAATTATAATAACTCAATTGTTTGGTTAGTCAGATAGGAAAAAAAACATAATTTACCGAGACAAAATCAAAAGAGTGAAATCTAGTACTATGTTTCAAATAGTTTGGCTTAACATTTAAAACATGAAAAAGATGAGTATTCATTCCATTTAGTATTGTTACTGTTAGTATTCAATTTTTTATACTTTGAATGCATATTTTTAATATAATATTAATAATTTTGAAAGAAGATTCAGGAAATTTAGCAAAAAAAAAAAAAAAAAAAGAAGATTCAGGAATAAAAGCTTGTAATGTTTCACTTAAGAAAAATTATAAAATATAATTTACAATTAGTTATCCCTAATGTATATGCATAGCAATTTTCTAAAACAAAGAAATTACTATTAACACACTTATCCATGGTTTGAAAATATGTTATGTAATTAGGATTATATTAATAATTTATAATATATTTACCTTCCAAAATCCATAACTCCATGTGCGATTAGTCACCAAATAAACTTGGATTCACCTATATATATCATCAAATTAATTAAAGCATTCTACATTTTAAAGTAATTAGGTTTATTAAATAGCATCAACATTTATTTTACCATCCAACCAGTTTGGATGGAGTTAACTTTGTTGTTAACTCCACTTTCGACATATATGGCAGTGTAGGAAATCTGGTCGTTACTAACGTTCAAATCATGCACACTCATCCAGGCAGCCAAACCATGGTAAGGGCCTTTATCTTGTGTTCTAACTCCGGCAAACTTCAAAATTCCAAATTTAGTATCAAATATATTTCAGATTATAGATTTTATTTTTTCTGTAACATAGATTTTTCAAATTATAGATATTTGTAAAACTTAGCCATTTCAAAAGTTGTACTTACATGTGTTCCATGACTATCGACCGTAAGTGGAGTAGAATGTTTTTCTGCCCAATATTTACCATTTTCAACATATTCTTTTGTGTTCCTTTGTATAGGAACCATTCCACTTTGGACAGTCGATGTCGATGGTTCTTTTAATTTCATTTCCTTTTTGACCTTTATATTTAGGTTTAGGTATCGAAAAAGATGGTTCCATCTATTCAAATTAGAAAGATACACAATAAATATATTATGTGAAATCAAACAATATTAGATATAGTCCAAATAATACAAAATACAAGTTAAATTTAAAATAAAAACACAAACACTTATTTTATGGAATATATTTTGTTAATATATTCAATTTTTTTGACTTTATAAAATCACTTAAAATCTTCCAAATTCAATAAATATATATATATATTATTTTTGGCCATATAAAATATATTTAATATTAACAGAAAATAGCTTTTTATTTAAATAATGTATAGTAAAAGACTTAAGAGAAAATACTAAAGTTGAGATTGATTTCGGATGGTTCGTTAGCAATGTCTCTTGCATTATTTTTAGGGATTATAAATATTCTTAAATAAAATCTAAATCAGAAATCAAAATATTTAAAATATATCAAATGTAATCTAATGCAAATATAAAACTAAAATTGTTAAAAAATATAAGTAACATCATTTTAAAGGATGAAACCTGGATTTTATGGTTATGGAGTAATGGATGCCTCAACGAAGGTTGTTTATGTATATCCACACAATCATATATGACCTTTTCATTTAACTATGACAAAATATAATGAGTAACCATAAGATATTATATATATACATATAGATATATATAATGTTGTAAAGAATAGAATATTAGTTTGGTATTTATCAATATAATACATCAATGTACCTTGAAGAATTTCACATTTTCTTCAATTTTTCTAGTTCGAACAGCAGAAATTGTGAATATAAATATGAACGCAAGGAATTTAACAACATAATTCATGAGTTATATAGTCAATGTTTTAATGTTTTGAATTTTTATGTGTGTTAGATCTCCTTGCACGTTCTTATATATAAATCTTTTTAACTGAAAATATCTCTATAATTGTGAAAGATGTGCAATCTATTTTTATCATTTTATGACTTTTATTAATATTACTATAAATATATTAAAAGTTTACTTTTTTCATATGAATCCATGGGAGTTTTAATACTGGAAACTAGTCCACTTGGATTTTATTAGTTTCTTTTCTTTTGTCATGGATTTTATTAGTTTCAGTTAGTTTTGTTTACTTATTTTAGTTATTTGTTTTAATATTATTAGTTTGATTTTCATATACTTTAAAATATATAATATTTTTCTCAGAGTCCAAATGTCCTTTTTGTTAATACTAGTCTAATATATTTATTAAAATAAGAACATGACCTATTTATAAATGTTATATCCAACTATGTATTTCATTTATTTAAGGAATTATTATATCAAATTGAATTAATATTAAACACAAATATGATTACAAAAAAATCTCAAATATAAAAATTCAATTTTTCAAAAATAAATTAAACAAAAATATTATTTAGGGTCTACTCTAAGATATCTGAGTAAAAAAAAATAGAGAAACATAAATTTACTCAGATATTCTTAAAATGTGTGAGTGGATTTCAATTAATCTACTCAGATACTTACACACTTTATTTTGGTTGATAAAAAACATTAATCTACTCAGATATTTTTAAAGAAATATTAGTTACACGTTAATATTATATACACACTTTCTTTTGGTTAATAAAAATGTCAATTAATACACATTAATATGCGTAGATTTCAATTAATTTCGTCTACTTATTTTACTTATTTGTTTTAATATTACTACTCTAATTTGCACATTCTTTAGCATATATAATATGTATTCATAGGGTCCAATTTGTTTAAAAATGCCAGATTTAACTGTGTTATGAAAAGAGATATCAAAGAAGAACCATTCGAGGAATGTTTGTTTGTGACACTATATACTAATACTATTAGTGGTTCGCCGGGTGTTATATTCTAACTGTGTGTGTTATGTTTATTTGTGGGTTCGTGTTTGTATTTGTGTGACGTTCGTAAGGATATGCTGTTAGTTAAAATGTTGTTATATATATGCTGTTTTAGTGTCGCTGTGTCGGTTTGAATATTCGCATTTCAATGAACGGCCTACCTGTTGGTTGTTAAATGTTATCAGACTTATTACTTAACATAATAATAAAATATTCAGTCAAACTGAAGCTCAAAAAGAGTACTGTCAAACAAATTATATGCATTACTTGAAAAGTTGAAAGTACACATTGTCCATCCCATTACACCTGCAAAAATCTATCTGGATGCAGAAACCCAAGCAAACTACTCTCTTATGAATGATCACAAGACGTTTAAGAAATTCGGACAAGAAAACGGAAAAAGAACAGATCACGGAAAGAAAGAAAAAAATGCATGGTTTGATAGATATGCTCTCTTACGTCTATATCCATGTTCTTTATCTTCGATCCCAGCATTGATACACAGAAACACCTTCATCTCTAAGTTTGCCATACAGTGCCAACACTCGATCCCAATTAAGCCCTACCACTCTTAATTACTCTGCCTCTTTCTTTCCCTTAGCCCTAAAACCCTTTGGCTTGCATTCCAAGCAAAGGTGATGAAAGCTTTACCTCCGTTTTCTCTCGACGTGATTCTTCTTAATTGGTGGTTGATGTGAGATTGGAGAGCGTGATTAAAATGATGAACAACATGCGTTCTCTTAAGAGGCCGAACCGAACCTTCTCCTTGATAAACGATTTGTTGATCCACGCCGGACACTTAACCCCTCTCAAGCTGAGAAAGAAGAAGGAATCATCCCTCTCACCGATTCATTACCCATCATTCTTCAGGTTCACTCTTACACATTATCCATACTTTTGTTTGGTTTCTGCGCCTGGTCTTAGTTTGTGTGATTGTAATGCGCTTTGTCATATTTCACAGTCATATGTCACACACGCCCTCAAAGTAGAAGGTCTAAGAGGCATAGTAACAGCTCCGGCCAAGATAGAGTCAACAACACGCGTCTTTGCCTATGGAGTGGATCTCTTCTACACAAGGCTTGCTCCTTCAAAGACCTATGACTCCCTTACCGACGATTTCAGCTACGCACTTCTCTTGATCACGATTGTAGCACTCGTTGCAGCTATCTACATCATTTGGCTCCTTCAGAGAAGAAGGAACTAAGCGAAAGGTGGAGGTGATTGGATCATTTTAAGGTTTGTTTTTTTACAGTTGTAGAATCTGTTTTTTTTTTTTTTTGGCACTCGTAGGTAAAATAATTGATTCTTGATGTTAGGTTTTGGAAACTGAGCATTTTATAGACTCTTGCTTGTAACCTTTTGCAACATTCTAGAGTTTTGTGCTGAACCTTCTGAAATGTTGAAGTTTATAGAAGCCTCTTGTTTAACGTTTTTGGGTAGCAGAAAGATTCTATTCTCTGTCTGTGTTTGCAGACTAGTTTTATGTGTTTAAACTCCCAAATCAACTTGCTTTCTGCCGTCTCTCCACATTAAGATTTTAACTAAAAAACAAACATATCTATCTTATTAAAACAGAAACATTCTGTTGGACTTAACATTTATTTTGTAAGTTTTTAAATTAAATACACTTTTATACTTTATAGTTAAACCTACATTAAATCATTAATGTTCCTTTCTTTATACTATTATCCATGTTTCCAAACAATATACTTATTTCTTTATACTACTATCAATGTTTCCAAACAATATATTTTTTATACTACTATCAATGTTTCCAAACAATACAATAATTAATCTTAGTTATTTTATATCTATCATTTTCTCTTTAAAATTTTGTAGAAACGTCATAATTTCATAAATTGCAAAATAATAAACTTTAAAATTTAGATTATAAGATTACAAATTATGAAACTATTATAATTTAAATCAAATTAGATTACATATCGGTCATCCAACAGTTCAATCGGTTAGTCTCGGATTTTAATGATTTTTTTTTTAATATGAATATTTTAAAAACCTAAATTGAATTGTCAGATCTCCGGATTAACCGGTATAATCACAATCGGGTTGAAGTAAAAAACACTAAATTTAAATGCAAAAATATTCTAAATACACTCTTTAAAATTACCAAAATATTTGTTATATTATTAGTGAAATTTTTCATCGTAAAATATTCCGCGCTTCCAAGCGCGGGTCAAAATCTAGTTATACTTAAAATTATTACAAATATTTTCTTGGACACTGGACAATGTTCTGTATTCCATATACTATACTATACATTATTAAAATTTAAGAGAGTGTTATATGACTTTTATACCAGTAATAATGTGCCTGACAAATTTGGTGCGAAACAAATTATTTTCTTACTATTTAAAAAGAGACGTTTCGCTTTACTTCACTCAAGTCCCTCCAGTCTATCCAGCGATCATGAAAGCAAACCAGAAACCGAAACCTCACGCGCCACCGCGTCCTCTCTTCTCATGTGGCTTCTTCCGCCTCTGCACACAGTCTGTTCTCAGTCCTACCTCTCCTCACCAGCAGCCTCGCCGTAAGCAAACGACAACCTCCTCCTCGTCATCCTCATCATCAACCTAGCTTCACTCAATGGCGTTTCCCTCATCACCTTGATCAAACTCCATCCACCATTACTCCTCATCTTCCTCCGCCGCATCTTCCGATCACCACCACTCGCAGAGCTTCACCTCACATCAGTCTCCGAGTCCGACAAGCTACTCGCTCTTCAGCTACTCGAGAGGTGGATCATCGTACTCGCTTTTCACTCGTTAACATGTAAACATTGCCAGGTTCAGGAACGGTGAAGTCAGCAGGGTTTCTATTCACGATGCACTCAAAGGACCCTGAACTGTTATTAGGAGGCAACACAGAGGCCTCTGCTTTCTTCTTTTGGCTCATTTCTTTCAAAGGGAGCTTCATGGAGTTAGATCCCCTGAGAAGCTGGAATCTCCCTTGGCCATTGCTGCTAGGAAACACCTCTTTGCTCTTGTTTATCTTCTCTTGATGATGATGATGATGATGATTCCATGGAGCTTGTGCGTTTTGAAACGAGAAGGAAGACGTACCAAGCGGTGGACCAATAGGGAAACTCTTACGAGAAGCCTCAGGTGCGTATCCGTTGCTGTAGAAATTGAAAGGAGACTGTTTACTTGGGTAAGCTGTCTTACTAGAGTCCCCTGTTTCAATCCCTACACGCTCCTTAGACGGTGGGAAATGTCTTCTAGTAAAGTGAGTGCTCCCATGGTGCTCAGCTGGAGCGTTTGATCTCAACCTAGGATCCATAAGGCTGAGAAGGTTCAGCGCAGGGATAGAGCTCTCGTTAGTATAGGCGTCCATTGATCTATTACCATCACATTTTTGCTTTCCGTTGGGGGCAACAAAGTTGAGGTTCCATGTGTTTTCATTTCTTGGTGGTGCTTGTGATGAAAGCATACCAAGCCTTGTTGACTGATCCATGTTGAAAGAAACTGGTGTATGATGATGACACTGTGGTCTCACCATGGAAGGTGGCCAGATTTGATGAGAGGAAGCTGCTTCTCTGTACTGATGTGGAACACTCTGGTAGCATGTGTTACACCCACGTAACACTCTATACGAAGACTGAGATGGGTGCTGGTTAGCCATAGTTGGCACATTCCCGAGCCACTGGCAGTTGTTTTGACCAGAAGAAAACCGGATGGAGTTGGATCGGTTTTCTTGAGGAGGAGGAGGAAAGATCCCAAACGGAGAAGAAGGCACATAAGGCTGTCTTAATGGGAAGAAGTCTAGAGGTTTCTGCTGCGGTCTTGATGATGTGTTGTTGTTGTTGTTATCCTCCAGTGAGGTCTCGTTATCATAGGTTTCATTAAGATCAATCAGGAGAGCGTTCTTGGATCTGTGTGCTGTCTCTTCTTGTGGTGGCTGCTTGTTGCTGATGTCTTCTTCTTCTTTGTCTGGAAGACACCTCTCGTATTGGTTTTTAGCCATGAGCTCTGCTATCTCCAAGGTGATATCATCGTTTTGCTCTTCAGGTGTCTTCTCATTTCTATCTTGGAGTGGTCCTTGATGTTCTTGGACCATTACTGTCTTCCCCTTTCTGTCTGCACCAGAAGCATCCTGCCAAGCAAAGAGATTCCATTATTATCCTAGTCCTATAACTGAGTTTGGGATACACTAATCATGTAATGTAAGAACAAGGCATTTACCTTTTGCAGCACAGAAGATAGATCTGCAAAGCCTTTATCTGTATTGTTGTTAACGCTGAAGTCGACAGCATCCCCTCCAGTTCTCATCCATCCACCTGTGTTTGGTCTAGAAGAGGAACCAAACTCTTGAAGACAGTTTGCTTCTGCATCACTTGTCCTCACATGTGCATTATCTGGCACATGCAGAGAAGTGACAGCCCTATCATTATTAACCTGATGAGGAGGGATATGTTTTCTGAAATACCCTTCTGCAGCCAAACGGTCGTCAAGTGAAGTACCAACATCCCTTTCTTCATTCAATAAATCTCTAGTTGAAGGGCCAGAACTAAAACTGATCAGGCTACTCTTCTCGTTATCCATCACAGGCTTGTTTCTCTTCTTCTTGAGCTTCTTCTCTGTTCTCTGAGGAACAGAATCTTTTTCCTTGGATAAAGCGCTCTTACTAGGGCCTGCATGATCAATCTCATGGCCTCCCTCTCGAGAATGAAGCGATGGTACAAACTCGTCAACAACCTGGAACCTTCTGTTCTTCTTCTTACCCTTAATAGTATCTCTATCAGTTGATTCACTATCACTTTGATCAGAAGTTGCGCCTGCTGTGCTTAGTTTCCGGCTTGCGTAGTTGTTTTCAGGTGGTACCTTTCTTTTTCTACCTCTAGACTTCGAAGAAGACTCTTCTTGTGTGATATTGTTACTACTGCCTTTGGTCTCTGGATCAACAATAAGCTCGCTGAGTAGACGAACCTTACGAGTTTTCCTACGCTGGAACCCAAGATTTATACTCTCCGATGACACATTGTCGAAGCTTCTGTCTCTATGGTTCTTGATTGCCTTGGGAGGCGTATCTTCAACCACACCAGCTATATCTGATGATGCAAACGTTGTCACGTTTTGCTTCTCTTTCCAGCTGCTTGTATCTGTTGATGATTTGCTCACTTTAGATCTCTTGTTGCCTACTTGTTGTCCACTCGCCAGCTTTCTGATC
Organism: Raphanus raphanistrum subsp. raphanistrum; assembly: GCA_019706035.1. NCBI lineage: Eukaryota > Viridiplantae > Streptophyta > Magnoliopsida > Brassicales > Brassicaceae > Raphanus > Raphanus raphanistrum. The sequence continues at coordinate 2,036,349 of CM033982.1, read as the reverse complement.
TTGCTCCTAACGGTAGAAGCATCCTTAGCTGGAGGATGAACTTTCTTGATTAACGTAGTAGTAACTGCAACTGTTTCAGCTTCACAAAGTTAGTTTTTTTTCTCTTTCATCTGCACACATTGATTTGCTAGACCAAAGAAAAAGACTATGTTACCTGTCTGATCATCCTTCTGAGATCTTTCACAGTTTACATCCTCATTCTCCACAACAGCATTACCTGGAAGAAAAAAAATGATATATATGAAATGATTACAGTTGCTTTGAGAGTTATGAAACTAAAACAAGCAGATGCATATATATACCTGCAATATCATTTTCCTTTTCTTTCTCCTTTTCAGTGACAACTAGTGAGTTCACTTTGCTTTGACTAGGGGTAATCAAAGAGGTTCCATCTAGCTTCTCCCCCCTTATACTTGTTGAGTTTGCATGCAGTCCTAAATCTTAAACCAAAACCATTTTACATGCATAAGTTCAAGCAGCCTTTCTCTCTAGTTAGTATACAAAACACATATATACAACAACATTAAAAACAAGTAACTATACCTTTTGTCTCATCAGCATTGATATCTCTGATGCAGCTCATACAACGCCACCATTTAAACTTTGGAACAGATAAAGAAGGAAGGGGATAACTAACAATCTCCTCCGGAAACGGCCAACATTTCGTATGGTCTCTCTCACGCGTTTCAGCTACGTATCCACTGCATTAAATTATAAGAAGAAAAAATTGATACATTCATCTTGTACCTTCCTAATAGCATATGTGCATTTGGAAGATATATAACTATATATATACACATTATAATGTCGATCAAAGTAATTCGAAAACATTAACATACTTAAGACAAAGGAAGGTTGATAACATAAGGTCAATATATAGTAGGCTCACCGTATGGAGAAATGATCACATTTTACCATATCAATCTCATTGGCAGCGCCTGCGAGATCTATTGATATCGAGTTGATCTTAATGGAAGAACCCATTGATTTTGCTAGAAGGAGATTAATTATATGCCTTAGTGATGATAAACTTCCACCATGATACTCTCTCTACACACCTTGAGCTGTTACACACGATAACATTGATTAGCATTGACAAACAGAAAGTTTTAAGTAACAAATCAGAGTGTATTAGTGTGCTTGATGGTCAAATTGTTGTTGCATGTAAAGAGATCTAACGCTTCAAAATCTTAACGCTCCATATATATGACACAAAATATAACTATAAATTAATTAAGGTTTACATATAATCATGATGTTCCAAGCATATTTCATGAATATCCACATAAAATAACACTCATAACAACCATCCAAATTAACTCTAGCAACAGTTCCATGAAAATTCAAAACTTTAAAACTTTAAGCTCTACATAAAATCAAGAACAAAATGCTTCACTAAATAAATTGAATTATAGACATTTAACATTTTAAATTTAACATTAACCTATATTTAAACACCGACCTAAAAACTAGCTAGGGTTTTCAGACACGGGAACACCAAAAGCTGTAACCTTTGTCTACATGACCAGAAAAAAAAGTCTTAGAACTGACCCATTTCAATTATAATCTCCGATTTACCAAAACTCCAGAAACGTCAAGATTATTAATTTGAGTATTAGGGTTTTTAATCAAATTATTTAGAAGCCAATTAATAGATAACAAGACACTTAAAATTAACCGCATGTGATTAACAAAGAAAAACGAAGCCCCACCAATTAATACGGGTCAGATCTAACCCGCACGTGAATAGTCCGTGAAGAAACAAAAAACCAAAAAAAAAGTAAGAACATCGAAGAGACGTATAAATGAACAGTGAAGAGCCCTCGGACAAAGAAAACACGAAGTCAGCTACAAGTCAAGCTAAATCTCTTCCGACAAGATCTAGCCATGTCCTAAACCTAGAAATCAAACAGATCGGAGATTCATGTCGGAAACACGCACCTGAAGAGAATCCGACCAGAGACTCAGAGATTAAAAGCGATGCGAGATTCGATCTCGATCTTAAGCGGCAAGCGAAGAAAACCGTATCGGGAGATTGATAAGCTTGATGGTAAGAAGATTAGATAACTTTCGATGATTGATTCTTCGGGAGATGAGTAGAATTTAACTGCGATTTTTTCAGAAACCCTAAGCGACGTTTCCTGCGAGAGAGAGAGAGAAAGGGGGACTTTTTTTCTTTGGCTTAGAGAGAGAGACTGTTGAGAAAAGAAGAGAGAGAAACGGAAGCTTTCTTATCCTTGAAATGAGGGTTTTATTGCGTCGAAATGAGTGTTTTATTTAATAAAATAATTACTTTATTGCTATAAAAATAAATTTATATTAGAAATAAAAAACAACTCATCTGTGGAACATGACACTGCCATGTCACCATCTGGTCTGCCTATTTCTATTTACACGAGTACCTTTCTATATATTGTGTACACGTATATGTATCTGTATAGGTCAAAAGTTAAAAAAAGATATATTTCTATCTATGCAATATTTTATTATTTTAGTGAAAATATCTTAGCATTAATGTAAAGAGCTTTTCATTAGGGTAATAGGTATCCGAAAATTAAACAACGGGATAAAATAATTTATTTTCACAAGATTTCAGTGTTTTCTTTATATAAGGTAACCCATCTTTTTACGTTGAAAAATAATATATCGACGTTTCGGTGTGATAGGATGGGGCACAAGGTACCAACGATAGACCTCCACGTGGCCGTAATCTGCGGTTCTTATCACAACCCATTTGTTGTGTCCGAAAAGGGAAAACCCTAGGCTCGCGCGTGAATATCACGGGACTTTCTTTTTCGCGTGTGGGCACGTTTTGGCCGCGGCGCGGATCGGAGAGGGAGCGTCGGCACGGAGGACGGTAGAGATTGGAGCGTGTGGCACGTGAATTGAGTGAGAGTGGAGGAAATATGGGATCAGAGAGAAAAATAAAAGCCCTAAAAGCATGATAATATTGTATGGGTAGGTGATGTTACCCTAGATGAGCCCATTTCCTCAATAAATGATAAGATTATTAACCCTAACATCCTTTTTTCCCACATTTCAAAAATTTACCACTGTAAAAATCAGAATGATTTGGTTCGAATAAACCAGGTTTTTGTATACAAATATGTTTTAATCTTTCATTACTATAAATGTATTTGTAAGTACATAGATGTATTCTTTAATTATTTTTGCTTTTTCGGTGGTAGAATCATCACATGGTACACCAACCTAATGGGATGCCCTATGATGTAAGCGAGGTTTAACAAAAATAAATAAAAAAATCCAACTTTGTTTTTTAGACCTTTGCGTATTCGATATATACATCAATTAGTTGGATGTTGAGTCGTTGACTCTGTATTTGTATATCAAATCCGTAGGTATAATGTAGATTTGGATTTAACTGTTTAGACAGCTAATACGTTTTTGATTAAATTTGCACGTATTAGCACACACACACACGTATAATCTAGAAGTGACTCGTGAGCATCATCAAGTTGTGTAAACATCTTACAATTAAGCGTATATTAATACTAAACTTGGTGAAAATAAAATACTGTATCAAGTAAATTTTTGTATTGCCTCTTAGAAAATAATATATTATACATTAAGATGCGTGATAGCTTCAGACTTTAGTGGGGCTTTATCCTTTATAGCACATTTCTCTCTCCTTGATATACTGTATTTTTATAATATTCATTCTTCGGTAAATTGGATTCTTTTTTCTTTCCTAGTTTTTGTCGGCTTTGAAGTTTTTTTAATATTTGTTATTTTCATAGAAATTTAGGTTTGTTACTTTAGTCTGTATATGGAAAAAATAATGATCTCTTTTTTTCTTCCCATTGATATCTATGTGCAACTTACATTTGCTAACATTTTTTTTGGACAAACATTTGCTAACATAAGATCGAATTTTGTTGACACAGTTAATTATGCTTTGACAATTTGTGATGTATATACCAGAATGTTTTAGTGGTCCATTTTGAAAATTTAGACGCAATATACTTTTAAATTACAAAAACTGCAGATTACATAAATAGTACCCCCTTAAAATTTTCTAGCTAGTTTTCAAAATAGAATTACACAACTTTGCGAAAAAGAATTGAGAATATATTCGCAATAATCCTTTTCTGGGGACCTATTTTCAACCAACCACACAAGTTATCTAGACCGTGTAAATGAAGATTCATACACTTTTGAAATATTATCCTCAGACTTAGTTCTAACTACAGAAAGGAGGTTTAGTATATAACTAATTGATATACTTTTAGGTTTGCATACGTGCATACGTGCACAACTGCACATTAGCAAGTTTGTATACACTAGTTGGTATATATAGAAAAGGTTATAAACACAAGCACTTAGAACTTACATATATGTATAGAGAGAGAAAAGGGAAAATAAAAAAAGAGGACTTAGATGAAAAAGGACAGCTTTAAGGAGATGCTTTGGCCACCAGCGATACCATCATTTAAGCTTTGCATGTGCCTCTCTGTTAGCATCTCGACAACCACATCAACCTTCTCTCTCTCCCCTTTTTAACTCTTGGATTTTTACTTCTTACGCACAGCCCAACATCATCATATCTATTTCATTCATGTATATCTGTGTTTATATAGTCAGTTTCATGGATCTGTGTATCACCCGTATTATCTTACAAATCCTTCAAATTTTATTTCTTCGAGTTTGTTTGATCTTAATTTACAAAATATTTTAACTTTTAACTCGACATTTTAGCTGGGAAACAATCTCTTGGCCTATGGCTTATCCTAGTTGGTAAGCCAATACGTACATATGAGTTCTCTGTTGGAAACATTGATTAGTGATTCATCTATTAACCACGATCGATAGCTAATCTGAAGACACAATTTGTCGAAAGTCATTTTTAGTATTAAAAAAAAACAATATATGCATTCTGTGAAGATAGCTCAGTTGATTAACCCAGAAATATTAGGTTTATCATATATATTAATGATGTTCGTATTCACATGTATAGTCAATTATTCACTCTAAATCTAAAACAATTATATATATTGAAGATCCGAAATCTCCTAATTATTAAAAAAGATGGTAGGTGATAAGAGATTAAGAGCTCTTCCGCTTAAGGTGAACACCAGATACGGGGATACCATGGAGTGGTTAAATAAAACACCATGGAGCAGATTTAATTTAAAAGCTCATTAATCAAGTAAAGAGTGGTAACTATATTTGCCTGTTGATTTGCATCGTGGGCCATATATTGGCTGTTCGTGTTTAATTATACACGCATTCTCTGTGGGCCACTAAAATTCCTTATAAGCATTCGAGCTAACTAGTAGTGTTTGCACGCAGATACACTTGCGTACGGTTCACTATGCTGAGATGTGTTAGCTATTAGACGACATTCAAATCAATTACCAGAGATCTGTTTAGTAGTTTACCGGAAAGTCCAAACATTTCATTATAATATTTGAACGCAAAACAATATAACTCATATTTTTTGGCAAAAAAAAAAACAATATAACTCATACCGCCATATAGTTTTGGATATCCATATAATATAGTCTCATCAAAATCACACGACCAGCCTATATTTGACTATTTCATATAGTTTGGGATCATAATTTCTTTTGTATTTGGCTTTCGTGTTGAAGATCTACAAAATAGGTTATAAATATTAAAATTGTGGTTTCATACAAAGAACAAACACACTAACACGTAAACATAAAAACAAAGACTTTTTCTTGGGTTTACCCCCTAGGGTGAACCTTTAGGTTCACCAACTAATAGGAATTAGTTATTTTAGATTGAGTATCTTTTGAAAAAGGAAACAAAATAATTGTCAAGTTATATTATATTTTAAAATAAAAAGGTAAAAATAAATAAAAGTAATAGTAATTGTATAAATGTATTTAAAAAAACTATATATAAATTTTAAAGTTTAGAATTTATCTAAAGGTTTAAGATTTAAAATTAAAAAAATTTCAGTATTTTTATGATTTAGAGTTTGATATTTATGAATTAGAATTTATGATTTATCCAAGGGTTTAGGCGTTACCCAAGGGTTTAGGGGTTAGGATTAGAGTTTAGGGTATAGTTTTTTGCTGGCAGATTTAAAATTATTTTTCAAAAATTCGTTTTTTGTTAATTACTATTTTTATTTATTTTACATTTATTTTAAAAACATAATATAATTTGATAATTATTTTGTTTCCTTTTTTAAAAGATACTCAATCTAAGATAACAAGTTTCTATTGGTTGGTGAACCTAAAGGTTCACCCTAGAGGGTGAACCCAAGAATAACTCAAAAACAAATAATAGAACTTGAGTTATTCTTGGGTTCACTCCCTAAGGTGAACCTAAAAGTTTACCAACCAATAGAAAATTGTCATTTTAGATTTAGTATCTTTTAATTAAGGAAACAAATAACTTGTCAAATTATATTATCTTTTCAAAATAAAATTTAAAAATAAATAAAAATAGTATATAAAAACGAATTAAAAAAATAATGTTGTCAACTAAACCCTAAACTTTAATACTAAACCCTAAACTCTAATCCTAAACCCTAAACTCTTGGGTAAACCCTAAACCCTTGGAAAAACACTAAACATGTTGTCAACAAAACACTAAACCCTAAATTCTAATCCTAAACCCTAAACCCTTGGGTAAACCCTAAACCCTTGGGTAAACTCTAACCCTTGAAAAAACAATAAACATTTGGATAAATTCTAAACTATAAATCTTAAACACTAAACTCTAAATCTTATAAATAAATATTTTTTAAAAATAATATTTTTTAGAACTATTGTTATTTTTATTTATTTAATCTTTTTATTTATTTTAAAAGCATAACATAATTTGGCAAATTATTTTGTTTCTTTAATTAAAAGATACTAGATTTAAAATGACAACTTCCTATTGGTTGGTGAACCTAAAGGTTCACCCTAGGGGGTGAACCCGAGAAAAATTCATAGAACTTCACTAGTATTTCACTTAAACAAGAAAACTTTTCCTGATGGATTCGGACACGTGTAATATTTTCATTTAAAATGTAAGAAACTAACAGGTAATATTTTGAAAAACGAAAAAGAGAAAGCTTTTTTCAAGTTAAAAAAACGCTTTGAAGGGTCATAATTTATAAATATATAGTAGCAACTAATAGAAGCCACGTGAGGTTAAATTGATCGAGGAGCATGCAAGCGAATATTGTAGGTGAAACCAGAGGATATGAGTGTGTTATGTCCGTTGTTCGAGTTTAAAATTTTGCGAACTACGTACATTCGCACCTCAGCTTTTTTTCGCTATATCAATATATTTTTATTTAAACCCATAATGATAATGCATGCATATGTATATGTTCGTTACTTACGTATATGTCATTTTCTATCTAATGATGATACTACTAGGTCGTAATTATGGTGGCAAAATAAACCCTCAAGCCACAATGATATCAATTAACTCCGATTTTCCACCAAAACACGGGAGTACTCGTGTTTGTGTTTATGTGTGTCCAATCTTTTGTATGAATTGCCGAAAATATTTAATATACTGATTGGCAATTACAAGGCAATGTAAAATTGATCGAGTTATATATATTTAGATCACTACGGCAGATTTCTCACCGCAACTTCAGTGATCTTAAGTACAAAGTTAATTAACGTTTGACGACATTGATATTCTCTATATAGGTTTTACGTATAACTATACATAATAACTTGTGTTTAACTTTTCTTCATATATAATTCATAATTCTCCAAAAATTATTTAAGATCCCAACTTGGTCCTATTTATAGTATATTAATATGTCCATGTATAAGAGTAGTTGTGGTAGATATGATTCAAAGAATGTTAGAGGTGACTTGTAACCGAGGTTCTGAATATCCATGCCAGTGTTTTTTTTTTTTTTTTGAATATCCAGGTTTAACAAACAAACAAAGAAAACAATAATTATGATAGTTCTGCCGGTTATTTGGAATTCCATACAAACGACGACGGATTACAATATAATTATTATTAAAAATTATCTTGACTACAATATATGAGTGAACGTAGAGTAGATTTGCAAGAAAAAATTTGTTTATAATTTTCTTATCGTTTTAAGTGTATATATGTTATATATATAGTTAGGGGTGGGCAAAATATCCGTAAATTTTGATTCGATTCGTTATTCGTTTCGATTCGATCCGAAAAATCCGAATATCCGTAACTTAACAAATCGAAGCAAATACTAAAATCCAATATCCGTCAAAGACGAAGCAAATCACAAATACTAATATTTTTAGAAACGGATATCCGATCCGATCCGTTATATAAATATATATGTATACATGTTTATAAAATTATATAATATATATACTTTTATATCTCTATATAAGTTTTATAATGTTTTTATTCACTAAATTAATTATTTAGTTATTAATGTTTTTGAAAGTATATGGTTTTTTTGAAAAATTATGATGAGATATTATTATTTTATTATATTTTCTTCTTTTTCTTTTATTTTTATTTATTTTTTTAATTTTTTATTATTTTTTTACGGATCGAATCGGATAACCGGCAAAAATTCGGATATTTGCGGATATCCGGTGCACCGGATATCCGAAGAGTTACGGATCGGATCGAATCGAAAAATCGAATATTTGTAGGGAACGGATCGGATCACGGATATCCTTAAAAATCCGGATATCCGCTCCGTGCCCACCCCTATATATAGTTGTATATTTTTAGTTATCGTTACCTTTATAAGTTTCTTTAGACCCGTTACTGTTTGCGGAAAGTCAATACACTGTTGGTCAAGACAATTAAAATGGCGCACTGACCTAAAAAATTAATTAAATTTGAATTAAAAATATACTCCTATATGCAAAAGCAAAACAGACTAAAAGAAAAACTGGATTTCCTCATTCGAAGCTTTGACCAAACTACGGAAAGTTACGATGATTTGGTATACTATATTTCTATGTGCACGGTGTAGACAAATCATTCACTGATGAATTATGTCTTAATTAGTAACACTTCAGAAAACAAGACATCACATATACTTAAGTAGAACACCTATAGGCTTTGTATCATACTCTCTTCGTTTCTATATAAATATTACTTTGACATTTTTCATATAAATTAAAAAAATAACAAAAATATATGTAAGTTGTTATTATTTATATTTATTTGACTTGTAATATTTGAGATAAATAAATTTATTTATAAAATAAATGCAATTTACAGTTAATTTTCAACTAAAAATAAATATAATTTGAATTGAAATTATAAAATGACATTTTTATGTGAAACATATAGAATATATAATTTGTAAACCATAGTATATAGAAAAATAAAACTGCGTCTGGTATTAATTACAAGATACTTAATTATTTTGATTTGCCATTTTGATATAGTATAGACTATCATGTATAATACTCAAGTTGGCTAGTTATTATTTGATATGCTACTCAATTTGGCTAGTACGTACGAAGTATTTGATATGCTATTCAATTAATTTTAGCTAAACTGAGTGTTATCCATGATAGTTACTGTTTAGTTTAAATTTGGATTATTTTATTCATAAATGTATCACGGTATGAAAAAATAAATTAATGCTTAAACCACATATCTTATTAAATTTTCAAAGAGTACTATTTATCAAGAAAAATATTTCTAGGAAATCTCATAATCCACACAGTAATGAAGCAAGGTTCTCTCCTGGTGTTGACACATCAGATTTTTAGAGACATGAGAGATAGACATGTCAATAAATGAAAAAAGTTGAAGATCCAATGAAAATATTTTGTTTCTCCATGTCATTCATACACGTCATTCACATTGTTTTTGTTCTAAACGTTTCCACTTTCTTAATTTTACCGTTCACGGACGATGCTCAAAGACGAAGCATCAAAGGGAGTATTGTCGTCGGCGGCTGATTCCGATGATCGATCCCACCCTGATTTGTAGCTCTAGCTCTGGCCCAGCTTCTACTTCATCTGTCTCTTCCTCAGGTGTCTGTAGAGGCCTCCGCGACAATACCTAGACGGGAAACATTTGAGCCGGCGGCACTGCTACAGGTTTAACTATGTGTTTACCGTTACATGGACCTGATCTGGTGTATGTATCCCAGAAACTCTTTTATTGTTTCCTTATTTTCATATGTGTATCAGTGTATGGTTTGTGTTTTCTTTGATGCCAAAATATCCCAAATGTACAGGTACGGCTGGGGATATGGTTATGGTCTTACGTTAGAGAAGAGATCTTCTCATGGAAGGGTAATTTAACTATTTGTATCAATAATTAAAGTGTTTTATAGTACTATCGTTCATATAGAGTTTAGTAATATTCTGCTGATAAGTTTTGGTCTTTATCTTAGAGATTTAATTTGTGTTCGCTTACAGAAAGTAACCATCGATCCTTTCACCAAAGAAAATTTTTAATCATATGCATCCCAATTCCCAAGGGGTTCCACTCAGAGGAATGGGGGTATCAAAGCAGATTACTCTCTTGGTTCTGCTGGCCATAATTTTTGTGGCTTACATTTTGAACAAATAGTACTGGTTATTGCAGAAGTGGAATGGAAAGCATATCTAAGGGATTCTCAGAGGAGAGTTTAAGCAGTGAAAAATTACTCTTGGAACGTGTGATCCATCACCTATGATGGCTAATCAGTTTTATGTAAGTCGTATGACCTTAGTGGAATTGAAATCTATGTTTATTGAATCCCAGACTGGTTAGTTCCATTGATAGTATTTTACTTCCAAAGTGTAGCCTTTTATACTTCCATTGTGTTACTCTTTCAGGATCTTGCAACATAGAATCATATCTTCCAATTATACCATCGAAAGCTTAAGGCCAGGCTCAAGTCTTTTCCAAAGTGTTGCGGGTAAGATTAAATTTGGTCATTTTCACCATCATGCATATATCACATTCATATTTTACTATTGAAATGAATCTCTTATGGCATAGTAATATATCAGAATGATAACCAGTGTATTGTGTTATTAATCTTTGGCCTAGAAAACATGAATCTCTAAACAGATTGCAGAAGAGAAGTTGCAGATATTGATTTAAAGTTCCGGAGTTTGGTAGCAATTGGCTTGTTGGTTAGTTCTCAAATCACTAAGTTCTTCCGTTCAAGAACAATATGTATATATGCTTGTTGGTTACAGATTTTTTTCCAATACAAATGCTTGAAGGCCTCGTGAAGAATATAGCAAATTAGCAATAGATTTTTAGGTGGAAGTTGGTGCTGATATCGATTTTGTGATTTGCCAACTTTAGAAGGACACTTGTGACACCGCCAATATTAGGATTGTTTTGAATGTAAATTTTATTCAATTTTATTACTCGACTAAATTTTCTAACAGAGCATCATATTTCTACCAATCAAAATTTGCACAAAAAGTATTAATAAAATTAAATTTAAACAAATAACTATTACCAAACAGAATAAAACTTAATAAATATTCAATAATAGCACAAGTAACTCTCCAGGACATGACACATCAGATTTTTAGAAGCTTATGAGATTGCCGTGTCAATAAATGAAAAAACTATGAAAACCAATCAAATCATTTCGTTTCTACACATCAGTTTTGTCTCGTGCTTTGTCTTTTCTTCTTTGTTTGTATCACCACTTTCACTTGTCCAAGATTTACGATCAGAAATATTGAAAATCAGATGGGCTTCTACTGCTACTGTGCGGCCTCCTTTTCACGCCGTAAGCCCCCTCCTCATGCCTTAACCACCGTATACGTCGCCATCGATCAGATTGATTGAAAGTGGGGAAGGAAAACGCTTGGGGCGCAAGCAAGAGTGGATGGTAATCTGACTTGCTCGGATCTCGACTTTGGTGGTTGGTACCGCTCGGATGGTATCATTGGTGGATTGTGAAGATTCGGGGCGTCGAGTGATGGTGAAGACCGGCAGCTCTGACGTCGCTCCTTTCTCCTCCACGTCTTGGTTCTGCCGCATAACACCAACAAGAGCAAAGATGATTCTATGGACAGCAGATGCGGTGGATCCAGAGGTGATTAATTCGCAAGAGGAAGGTGGTGGTGACGATCTGAGACAAACACCACATCTTTTCCTCACACAAGAAAGAGAAGAAGATTTGAAGGAAGAACCAAAAACAATACGAAGGCTGAAGAGGGGAAGAAGAGATGATAATACGAAGAAGTGGTTAGAAGCATTGGTGATTACCACACAAGGAAGATGATGGTTTGGCTTTAGGTAGAAGGAGATAGATATACTTATATAATTTATAAACGTGTTAGGTTAACGTGAATAAGAAAAATTGAGCTTTGGTTTGATAAAAGAAATCAATTAGACAAACCAAACCGGTTTTAGTAAACCAAAGCGATTAGATGATGTTGAATCTGATATGAATGTTGATTTTTAAAGAAAAAAACAGAAGACGAGAGCCTGTTTTTATAACCGGAAGGAACCTATTATATTTATATAACTAGGAGTTTTAACCGCACTTGCGGGCTTAACAATTTTACAAAAAATTATACATGAATATATTATCAATTCAAAATTCACTAAAATAAAGTATTCTTATGCTTTTGAAATATTTAATAATTAGTTAAGAATTAAAATTTATCATACGATTTTTTTCTATTTTAAGAAAACATCTTTCGTTATGCAGAATAAACTTAAAACATTCATATATACATAAAATTATATATGTGGATTTATATTTATTTTTAAAATCTTATGATGTACAATATTTATGGATAACATAATATAGAATCTTTTAGATAATGATGATTATCAAGTTAATGAAATTTTTAAAAATTTCTGAATAATTAAATATTAACAAAACTTATCGAATTATCTATTAAAAATAATAAAGATTTTAACGCTTTATGGATTAAAGTGAGAACAAAAAAGTCACTTCACATAATAAATATAAATACTTTTAATTCTTTGCTATATATATATTGAAATAAAGTCGGTTTGATATTACTAAACCAAATATAATATAAACATATAAATAGATATTTTAGTTATACTTAAATAAATATAATATAAATTTAATTATGACATTGTGGTCATAGTTTTTAGTTATTCTCAAGATAAATATAAAGATAAATTATAAGAAAAATAATTAAAATATTTATTAAGATTAATTATTGAAAATAAAATATAACTAAACATAAAATTACGGGAACCATGACAAATAAGCAAAAAAACTAAAATTATGGAGAGTATGAAAAGTAATCGGTTTGATATATATATATATATATATATATATATATATATATATATATATATATATATATATATATATATATATATATATATATATATGTGTTTTTTTAATTATACTTAAGTAAATATAATATAAATATGACATTTTGGTTAAATTTTTTTTGTTATTCTCAAGATAATGACAAATTATAAGCAAAATCACTAAAATATATATATTAAGATTAATAATTAAAAATAAATATGACTAAACCTAAAATTACAGGAAACATGACAAATATAATATAAAATTATATAATTTTTTTAATTTTACTTAAATATATATAATATAAATTTAAATATGACATTATGATTAGAATTTTTAAGTTATTCTCAAGATAATGATAAATTATAAGTAAATCATTAAAATATTTACTAAAATTAATAATTAAGAATAAAATATGAATAAACCTAAAATTATAGAAAACATGACAAATAAATAAAAAACCTAAAAATATGGAAAAGCTGACACATTAGCCAAATTACTTTTTAAATAATAGTATAGATTTGATTTTGGATAACAAAAGAAAATTTAATTTGGAAACAGATTATAGTATTATTAGATTTCATCATTGTGGATTGGAAATATGTTTGATGAACTCTTCATTTTTTTCCATGTACATCCGAAATATCAAGCTTGGTGGCAAATAACAATGACACCAGTGAATTATTATATTTCATCATTTCAACAAGTGTTGGGATCATAACGACGATACTGAAAAAATGCTGGATAGTTTTTGATTCCAAGATTTGTTAACTAAGATTCAATTAGGTTTCACTCAGAAATTTTTGAAAAAGCCTATTGCAGTCTCACTGAAAAACTGTTTATTTTTTGGTTCTTTGGGATATCATAGGCTGAGATTGAGCAGATGCCTGATATAAGCAAAAAACTTATGTTTTATGTTATATGGTTCCAACAAGTAAGTGGAATTTGTGTCTAAAAGAAAGAAAATATGTGTTATTCTTTAGAATCTGCACAGAAAGATGCAATGCACATCAATGAGTTATCTTCTGCAATGGGTAATTACATCACAAAACCTTTGAGGTTGGAGAAGAAAAAAACTAACCTAAGAGACTATAGACTAAACATACTAAAATACATAATTTGATGCTATGGTCGAATATTGAAGAGACAATCCCGCAGCGTAGCGCGGGTAATTATCTAGTATACTTAAAGAAGTCGAAGAATTGATTTTACAATTTAAACAATTCACAAATTATTTTGTGATATTTCGGAAAGAAATAAATTAATATAAAATAAGTATCTGTAGAATATCCCTAGCTTATTCCTTGTTTTTTTATACCTAGGAACTGGGTTGAACACAAAAGACATTTCTTGTGAGCCACACGATCCAGCGCATCATTGTTGCTGGAAGAAGAAACACACACGTAACTGACCAAGTCAGATATGTATTTATTTACATAGTAACATTTTGCAAAAGGTAGACATTATTTCCGAATTCTAAATCCTTGTTAGCTTTGTTTTAAATAACTATTAGATAAGTTTGTATAAACTAATTTATATTGATTTCTGTGTAGAAATTTAGTTGGATAGTGATTTAATTTTGTCAAACACAAAATCGCCAAAATAATTTCCATGCAAATACATTGCTCTCATTTCTTAAAATCCAGTTATTACTAATTAATTACTTGATGACTATAGGCTATAGGAGTATTGAAAAAAAAACTTGGAGGTAAAATCAGATTAAATAATTGTTAGTTACTAGCTAGTAGCTACCATGTTGGATTACCTCGTAAGTCGTACTAGTATATAGAAACTCGAATTTTGTGGAATAAGAGGAAGGAAGTTATTTAGAGCTCAAGCGAGTTACAGCTTGTACACGCCATGATATGAGCCGTTGCAATATTACATCACAAACATCTAACACTTACATTTGTCGTGTAAGCAATTAAATTCCCAGGTATCATTTTCAGCATTTATGGTTTCTTGTTATGATCAGAATAATTAAATCTTAAGATCCATATAATCTCTTTTGTCGAAATTAAACTAAAATCGACAGTTTATAATTGTACATATTTATTAAGTTGAGTTATGAAATACAAAGTTGAAAGACTATATATAACTAAGTTTGCTATAACTCCCACTGTAAAAAAAAGATTACGAGAGTAATGCTTTATTCAAAACCCAGATGAATTCCAAAGCCAACAAACTATAACGATCTCAATGAAGCCGTCGATAACCCAATGAATTGAATCTTCATTAATTATCATTAAGACGTAAGAACACCAACATCCGTATGCCAAACCCAAGCCTCTTCCATTACGAGAAAGACAAACTTAGAAAAGTATTAGACCTCCTTGTTCAAAAGTGGACCATCAACACCTAACCATGAATAGACGCAAAGAGAGGCAAAACTGAATGTACATATATACATCCAGTATGTAAATTTTAGTTTTTTAATTTTATTATAATATTATACTATAATGTAATCTGAGAAGAATTTATTAATTAGATTAGTTATAAAATTCTTCTTATTGTACGTAGTAATCATTCTATATATTTTAACTAGCGCCCCACTAAAATTTACTTATGGATTCGTCCTTGCACCTAACTGAAGACAGTGCATTATACGATCAGGTTTATATACTAGAAAATATAACTTTAATTCTGAACTAATTCAAGAAAATGTCCGTATCGACTAAAAATTTACATATGAACAACTTCGATAACCTCTAAACTATATATATACATATATTTATATTTTACAGGAAAACTTCAGATCGAAAGGTTTCATTTGACAGTAGCCTTAGTTTGTATTTTTATTTCTGGCATTAGCTAAACGGTTCCATATATAATCCAAATTTAAATATATCACAATCATCTAAAATCATATCAAATTTGAGCTATCAACTTAATTATGCAAATTCTTGATGGTACATATATAACACCTTTATTTCATTTTACTATCTATAATAGAAGTTATGTATCATCTATATTCCAATGAATCACGCTTCAACGTTCCGCCGTACTAGAAAACATTTTTGTCATAAAATACATCTACATAAATTAAAACAGATCTAAATCTTGTCCAATTATACTCATCGACAAAATCCAATAAAGTTCTAGATCATATATGTTATCGTAATTTTTTTCTTATTATGTTCTTCTAATGAACACAAAGCTAAATACTGAGCATTTCAACACAAGGTTTTTACTACTAAATTAGTTCTTTTCTAATCAAATATTTTTGAGAATAATTGATTTTATTAGTTTAAACGTTTGAAGGGCTTGAGAGGGTTACCGGAAATAACAAGCTGACTAACAAAAACGATTATAATGAAAAAGAGATAAATGTGTTCAAGAAATAAAAAGTTAGAAAAATGTCACACTTGAAATCCGAAAACTAATGTTCTAAAAAAACCATTGATAGCTTTTTTTGTCAACAAAACAAGTGATAATTGCGGTAATTCATTAGCGCTCGAGAAAATAAACTCAATACAGCGAACCGTGGTTTAAATTTTACTGATCATACGGATATAAATGTTTTTAACAGACTCGGATTTAATCTTTTATTAATCAAAAATAGGGCTGGGCAAAAAATCCGAACCCGAAAAACCAAACCGAACCCGATCCGGAAAAGTAGCACCGAACCCGAACCCGATCCAAAAAAGTAGCACCGAACCCGAACCAAAATTGATTAAATATCCGAACGGGTGCAAAATTTCGGTATTTAAAGAACCGAAACCAAACCCGATCCGAACCGAAGTATTTTGGGTATCCGAATGTATCCGAAATAAATTTATATACTTAAATATATACATTTTTTTATATATAATGTATATTAAAAATATTAAAAATATATAAGATACCTTTAAGTTTTCCAAAGTACTCAAAAATATATGCAAATAGTTAAAAGTAAATGTTTAAAATAGGTAAAGTATACTGAAAACACCAAAAATAGTTAAATATCTATTGATTCTTTGTCCAAATATTCAAAGAAAACCAATTTATATGTTAAATTAAGGTTTTTGACATATATGTTATGAAAATTTATATGTAATATATTATCTTTCTTATAGATTTTAAAATTTAAAGTATATAATGAATTTTGAAAATTTAAAAACATTTTAAATGGGTTATCCGAACCCGAATCGAACCTACAAAGATCCGAACCGAATTCGAACCGAAATTTAGAAATATCCGAATGAGGCTGAAATCTTTGATCTCGAAAACCCGAAAACCGAATGAACTGAACAAAACCCGAATGGGTACCCGAACGCCTAGCCCTAATCAAAAACAAAACAACGCTGATTTTTTTTCAGTTAAAATGCGAATTTTACCCTATTTTTGCAAGTACTTTTTGAACCTTTTTCCATACCGGATTTTAAGGATAATCTTACAAAGACTTTTTAATGTAGTAGTATTATCTTTGATGACGATGGATGGGGGTCCCCTTATCATATCAAACGTGAACGCGGGCACGCAACTTTATGCCAAAGCCTACGTGGCAACTAGCAACTTTTGGATTACGTAAAGAAAATATAAAAAAATCCAAACTGTTATTAATAAGGGAACGAAACGAAGCTAATTCGTGTTCCTACTCAATCACAAATCAGAACAAAAAAAAATGAATACTAACGACTTCTCTTCTTCTTCATATTCGTCGTCGCCAAGCGATCGCAGGATCGGTGCACTGCTCCGTCATCTCACCGCCGGGACGGATGCGGATCGCGTGAGCTCCGTTTTCGCCTCGCCTACGTCTGGAGTCACGGGAGGTGGTTCTGTTTTCGCTCATCTTGTTCAAGCTCCTGAGGATGCTATTCTCGGGGTACCTACCTTCTTATTCTTCTCCTTTGATGGTATTTGTGTGTATATAGATATGTCTGTTGTACGCATTTGATGTTTCTAGCTGGTTGTGATTCTGGATCGATCGCGATGGATCGGGTATTGATTAGTGCGATCTCGATGGTGTCATGATGGTATATGGATTTTGAGAGATAATTTGATTTTGGCTTGGTTGATGCGTGGGACAGATATAACTTTCTTAATTATTCGAATTGTCATCGGTAATTATTTGAATATTTAGGAGCATAGGTTATGTGGTATTATCAGAAGCTTTGATGTTTGTACTTTGGTTAATTAGTAGCACAGATATAATTTTCCTTGATAATTAATTATTGGAAAATTTAGAAACATATGTTATTTGTTATTAGCTCTGATATATATACTCTTGTCTTGAACAATTTTAAAACAGGTGACAATTGCATATAACAAGGACCCTAGCCCAATTAAGCTTAATTTGGGAGTTGGTGCTTACCGAACTGAGGTGATGATTAATGAAAGCCTGTCTCTGCTCTTTCTTTTAATGGTGTTATGTGTTGTTGGAAGGAAAAAAAAAACACATTTGGTTTGTTAATGGTGTTATGTGTTGTAGGAGGGGAAGCCTTTGGTTCTTAATGTTGTGAGGAAAGCTGAGCAGCAGCTTATCAACGACAGGTTTACCTTTAGTTATAATACAACCTTATAAGTGCTTACTTGATGATGATATTGAGTTTTTTTTTTTTTTTTTTGGTTATGTGATTATTCTGTAGGTCACGGATCAAGGAGTATCTTCCTATCGTTGGATTGGGTGAGTTCAACAAGTTAAGCGCTAAGCTCATATTAGGCGCTGACAGGTAAATGTCCTCTGGCTATCCTTTTATGTTTCTTGTAACTTCTGACAATTCTTTCTGATTGGTGTTTTCACGCTTGGCTTAGTCCTGCTATCCGGGAGAATCGTGTTACAACCGTGGAGTGTTTGTCTGGTACTGGTTCCCTGAGAGTTGGAGGGGAGTTTTTGGCTAGGCATTATCATCAGGTACATATTCTAAAGTCTATTTTTTTTTTCATGTTTGATTGAATTTCTTCATCCTAATGAACATTCATGTAACCTTGAAGTCTTCCTTTTTCTTTTTTTTTCAGAAAACAATTTATATTCCTCAGCCAACATGGGGAAACCATCCGAAAATTTTCACCTTGGCTGGTTTGTCAGTGAAAACTTACCGCTACTACGATCCATCAACACGTGGGTTGAACTTTCAAGGTGAGAATGCAAATGCTGCTACTGAGTTTTTTTCTTTGATATTGTTTCTCATAATTTTTTTCAAAGTTGTTGATTAAACCCTTTCTTCTTCTTTCTCTGTTTCACAGGGTTGTTAGAAGACCTTGGTGCTGCCCCACAGGGTTCTATAGTACTTCTCCATGCCTGTGCTCACAACCCAACTGGTGTTGATCCAACCCTTGAACAATGGGAGCAAATCAGGAAGTTGATGCGTTCCAAAGGATTGATGCCATTCTTTGATAGTGCTTATCAGGTACACCTGCTCTTGGATCCTTTTGTATATTAAGAGCATCAGATGTTTAAAGTTTAAACCATTTCTACTCTAAATAAATGGTTAATACTTGTCTTATCTCTTTTCTCATTGAAGGGCTTTGCGAGTGGAAGTTTGGATACAGATGCGAAACCGATTAGGATGTT
The DNA here is from genome assembly GCA_019706035.1 of Raphanus raphanistrum subsp. raphanistrum. Lineage (NCBI taxonomy): Eukaryota > Viridiplantae > Streptophyta > Magnoliopsida > Brassicales > Brassicaceae > Raphanus > Raphanus raphanistrum. Next base: position 2,016,676 of record CM033982.1, on the reverse strand, counting down.
TGTTGCTGATGGAGGAGAATTGCTCGTTGCTCAGAGTTATGCAAAGAACATGGGACTCTATGGAGAACGTGTTGGAGCTCTCAGCATTGTAAGATTCAGTCTTACTAAGAAACTCTTAGAGTTTCTAGGTGCTTCTGCCTTAATCGAAAAATCTGACAATAAAGGACTTGTTTGTAGGTATGCAAAGCAGCAGATGTGGCGGGAAGAGTTGAAAGCCAAGTGAAACTTGTAATAAGGCCAATGTACTCAAATCCTCCGATCCATGGTGCATCCATCGTCGCTGTAATCCTCCGTGACAGGAACTTGTTCAACGAATGGACTTTGGAACTGAAAGCCATGGCTGATCGTATCATCAGCATGAGAAAGCAGCTCTTCGAGGCATTACGTGCTCGGGGTAAGGCTCTTGTGTGATTGTATATATATCATAGGGAAACAGCAAATCACACTGTTAAAAGTAACACTGAGATAATGTGACAGGGACCCCTGGAGACTGGACTCACATCATCAAACAGATCGGCATGTTCACCTTCACAGGGTTGAACCCAGCTCAAGTCTCCTACATGACTAAAGAGTACCACATCTACATGACATCCGACGGGAGGATAAGCATGGCTGGTCTGAGCTCCAAGACTGTACCGCACCTTGCAGACGCTATCCACGCCGTTGTTACCAAAGCCCTCTGAAAACATCTCACCACCACCACTACGGTTACATGGTGACATAATAAAGGATCTCACTTTCGTTTTTCTCAGCATTTCCGGCAGTGACAAGTTATAAATGTCATTATTATTATTTGTTATTTCATCTCAGTGGTTAATAAAGTAGGCAAGAGAGTTTTGTGCCTCTTCTACTATTTACATTCTCAATGTAGTAACTTTGTAGACAGTAACCAACTTTAAAGTTTTGGTTCTATCTTTTAAGGGTTCTAGCTTATGGAACCTAACATAGAATAAAAATATTGTTATTGCCTTGCCACTTCTACCTATATGGACATGAATGTGCAAACTCATTGCAGGCAATTATGAGAGATGTATATATATATTGTATTGAATACACATTATCTACATAAATTCATTCAGGCTGATCCATTAAAAGAAAAAAAAAGTTTGATCCAAACAGGGACAGAGTCTGTTTATAGAAGATGCACATACACGCAATGAATATTATGTATTGAGGTTCTGGGCTTTTTACCTACATCCTTTCATGAGGTAAGACGAGGGTGCTTCTGTTACTTTGGTGGGAGACTCGCAATCGTTGAAGTCCAGCACTCGACGCTCTGCCTGTTAATACAAAGTCAAAAACTCAGAACTAAAGAAGGAAAAAACATTCTTGTTCATTTTAGAACCATAATATCATAATCTCAAAATCATCTTAACCTAGATCCTAGAGAGTAAATGATATTTGCAGAGTATATATATTTACCTGTAGAGGATCATTATTCTCTTTATCCAATTCCTTCATCTTCCTTGCATCATCATAGTTACTTGCTGAAAGTGAAACCTCCATTGCATCGAATGCTGCAAATGCACTCGTATGCTCAGTTCTCTGTGTCATAAGTCCTCTGCTCCCGTAGCTTCTCTCCACAGGGCTGAAAATGTAGTCCATGTCCTGGAAATAACAAGCACAAATTTCAATTTGTCGATATATGGGATAAAAGAACTTGACATTGCATGCACCAATGAATGTAAGAGTTTGAGTATATAAAGGAAGAAACCTAGGGGGCATTATGAGATACCTCGATAGTTATATCTGTGTCAAACCTTGGGCTGTGCAAGAGAGAATTTACGTAAAACGGAGATTTCCACGCTGACGGAGACTCAAGACCTCTCTTGAATGGAGTTCCACAGAATCTGTAAATGGAAAAGAAGCAAAGTCATTGTAGCAAGAACTGAAAGCAAGTATGGAAAAAAATAGTAAATGTGTATGTACATGCTGAAACTCTGATTGCTTGTCTCGTTGTCAACAAGATGACCCTCGGTGTTTCTCCCACGAGAAGGCGAATTGATGACCAGACAAAGACTTGCAGAAGAATGTTGTTCTTTGTTAGAAGTAGCCATGAGAGTTCTCTGCATATTATTCCTTGGTGTTGAAACTTGTCCCTTCTCTGCTTTGGTTACTGATTGAGAAGAAGGAGACAGTACTTGCTTATTGGTATTATTGTTCTCAGAAAGAACACCAGATAAACTTTGACCCTGCATAAGATTATATCCGTTCACTGTTCATAACATTAAGATTAAAAAAATTGCATAGAAAGAAATGATGAATGTTCTGTGATTAATAAATTAATTTGAGAAATCTATCAGATTCATAATCAAACCAAATACTTACTCACAACCAAGTTTCAGATGAAGATTGTAATGAATGAGATTAACTCAACAGATGTTCAAATGCTTTAAAGGGAAGAAGAGACTTACATTTTCAACTTCCTTTTCCTTGACATTTGCATCCAAGCAAGTTTGCTCCGTTTTTTCAAGAGACTTTGATTCTCGACTCTCACTCTCATCAAACATCACATCCAGACGTGAAAAATCTGTTGCAAGACTGGCTGCTATATCAATCTCAAGCTTTTTATCACTTCTTTTCTCAGACAGCGGTGTCAGAAGATCACGGGTGCGTTTCCTCAGGATTGACTTTGCACCAACCAGCGTCTTTTTTCCAGTGGGAGATTCCCACAGTCGAATGGGACTGATGCACGTCATGGTCGACATCAGTAGCTTGCGTATGCCGAGAGGGCTATAATCGTGCAACGGATCGTTTTTAGACTGTAAAAGATCACTGCTGAAAACAGGTAGGTCCAAGCTTGGAAAACAAAGACTTGATGATGCTCCCATATCCTCATGATGCTGCTCGACTGCTGTGTTTGGTTCCTGCTTAAGAAGAGAGTGCGGCTTAACTTCTGCCAGAGAAGCAAAATCGTTCACTGGAACCAACTTCTTGGAATCATTCAAATGATACGATTGACATTCTTCGCTGGAGTTATTAGGCCCTTCATTAGCACTAGTAATGAAGCCACCACGGTCATCTGTCCTGGAGTTTGGTCCTGCCTCAAAATGATGACATATCAATCCAGATGACTTCTTGGAATACTTATCTGGTGATATGATCAAAGGAGCCGGCCGGAGAGTTCCCTTGCCTGAGGCAGATGTTGTAATAGACTTTGAAGAAGAGCTCTGCATAGGAGATTTTGTAGCTTCTGAAATCTGACTGTCTGAAGCTGATGCAGAGAAAACAGGATCTTGATAGTCTGCCTGGTCAACACTGAGCCCTTCACTCTCTTGATCAAGGAAAAGTATCCTGCAGCATTCTGTTTCAGAGCTCGAAATGTTTTCTGAGTTGGTGTATGTAGTAGTAGCCACATCTATGTTTGATGTGGAGTTTGAAGCTCCCAGAGAAGTTTCCTTGCTCTCTTTGGTGTATGGCATCGGCAACTCTGACATATCATGTCCCATCTCCAGTGATATATCCGACAGTTCTTGAAAATCATATTGGTAATCCTGGCTCGAGACATTATGATCAGGAAACTGTGAAGAGTCTTCCATGTCATAAGAGACTTCTGAGATGGAGACTGAGATATCTTCCAGTTCCGGATAATAATACTGATCTGAATGATATGCAGCTCCCTCATTCTGGTGGAAATGTTGCCCCATGTTTATCATTCCATTTTGGTAATCCCTAACAGATATAGAGCAGCCAGCCATGCTTGGAATCTGACAGTTCTCTACCTTTCTCTCTGCCTGTCCACTACCATCTATAGTACTCTGCATAAAAGCAGATTGCAACGTGGAACTTCTCTCAAAAGGAGCTAGAGGCATGGCTTGGTACTGGTCCAAAAGGCCAGACGACATATAGGAATCCAGTTTCTTCTTAACTGAACTGTGCCAGTGATTTTTAATTCCGTTGTCCGACCTGTTGATAACATAGCAACGCAAAATACGTTGGGTAGAATAAACAGAAGAATGAATACTTGTGGCTGAATAAGATGTATGAGTATTTTTTTTCCAGATGACTGTAAATATTAATTAGTACCTTCCAGGCAAGAACTTTGTTAACTCTGCCCATCTATTACCGTAAACTTGATGAGCACGAATCAGAACCAGCTCTTCTTCTTGAGTCCAAGCTTCCTTGTTTATGGCAGGATTGAGGTGATTATGCCACCTGTATCAATCATAGTCTTTTGAAAAATCTAGAGATTGAAAAGCTTTCAAGTGCTAGTAACACACTTCTGTTTCTAGAGAACTGTCCAAAGAAGCATACCTTTCTCTACATTGCTTTCCGATACGGCCAGGTAAATACCGAGCAATGGTGGACCATTTCTTAGGCCCATATTTTTGGATTAACTGAACAATCATATCATCTTCCTACACACATGTCAAAAACCAGAGCAATAAGCAGTCATATGGGGTCGAGTACGCAAGATTGCAGATATAAAAAGTAGTGAAGAAAAGCTAATGTCACCTCTTTTGTCCACGGCCCTTTAACAAGTTCAGGATTAAGGACCTTCTGCCACCTGTGGAGGCATTGGACATCAGTTCGATCCTTGAAATATTCAGCTGGAAGTTAAGAAAAAAGCAGATGAGAGAAAGATGTGAGATGACAAGAAGGTTAGAAAAGTATGTCAAACTGTGAGACACTTGCCTATCTTCTTCCAGTTTTTTCCTTTAAAATTGTGGACAGCTTTTTTCAAAATCTCATCCTGCAAAATATGAATGATCAAAGGGTGGAGAAACGCACACTTGTTCTGTATCTCTGATTTAGTGCATTACATATATGATCTAAAAAATGCACTTAGGCATACAGAGCAACTAGTTATATGTAGCCTGATCAGCGATATCATGCATATAAACACACGCACACACAGGGTGGACTTTGTTGCATGTATCAATCAGAGACTAAACACCATTGGAAGCAAAGTTGTAAACAAAAAAGCTAAAGAAGGAAACATAAATCTTTTACCTCTTCTGCTGTCCATTGACCTCGAGTAGAACGTCTAGCAGGGCCACTAGTCCTCCTGTAAAATCGACATAGTGATAAATAGAATATACACAAAGAAGAAAACTTGTTGGCATGCATAGATGTGACATCAAAACGGTTTCTTCACCTTATTAAGTAACTGGTTATATGAAAGAAAAGAAGCATACCCGTGACGCGTTTTCGAGGGGTTCCCTTCAGTAAGGCCATCAGGAGGAGGAGGAGTTGAGATTGCTGCTGGTGAACACTCACTTTCCATATCTCTTCAATGAATAAGCAAAAATAGTAACTCCAGTTCCCATACGCTGCTGCCTTTTCTTCTCTCTGCAACATGCACTCCAAAAACATTACCAAACAAAGCTAATTCTCCCCTTTAGGACTAAACATACACGAAGCTTAAATTTTATAACAATCAACAAATTGGTGCTTTTGGTTCACATCTAGAACTTTGCTATATAAGATCCAAACGCAAACTACACAGACAATCAAATTCAAAAATGACATCATATACCCAAATCAGACCTAGTTCAAGATCTCTAACTATAAGAACTCACCGGAAACGGAAGCGATCAGATCTCAACTAGACAGAGACCACAATGGTCCCCAATTTAAACCCAAATCGCAAACGAGAAAAATCTCAGATTGGGGGCAAAAACACCACACTTCACTGTCTGACTAAGAGAGAGAGAGAGAGAGAGATATACAGTGAGTGATTGAAAATCTTTTGAGATCAAATGAGAGAAGAAATCTAAACGGTCGGCGTTAGCTTATTTCAAAACATGAATGGCGCAACTTCGAATTTTTGCTAAACGTTTTGTTTTTCCTTATCAAGCGGCTCTGACTCTGTGATCTCTGAGAAAATCTCAGCCGTCCATTTTAAATATTATCGGTCACGTGTCTCCTATCTTTTTTCTATTTTCTTGTCGTGTCTTCATCTTTTTAAAGTGCTCAAGGGACATATCATTATTGCTGTTTCTCATTTGCTTCCCCCTCTTTTTTCTTTCTTCGAATTTTACCCCACATTTTTAATACTCATTGTGATTTCCACTACAAGATTAGTTGGGCTACTTTGGGGCCACCCCCACTGCAATTATTTCAAATCATGGGACTTTAGACTGCAGATCTGTTTAATGTACATTTCAAATTTGATTATATGAAATGCTTTTGTGTAGCCTTGCATATTACATAAGATTTTTGAATTATGGATGTCTTAAACCGAATATTTGATTTTTTTTAAGTCAACAATTGATTAGTTAAGTACATGTATTTCATATAGTGATTTGTACTGAAACATTAAAAAAGTATATATAAATATTGGATACTGTTGCTTAAAATCATGGTAATTTAATAATGTTGGTCAAGAGAGCTAATAAGATAAAAGATTAATACGAAGCGAGGTTACCTTGTATGTAAATTAATTTTGGGATAAAATGTAAAAGGATAAAAATATAAGAGTGGTAAAATGATTTTCAACAAACACAGCAAGGTAGAGTAAACCATGATCGCAACAAATCAATGGCATCACCTGAGTAAATGCTCTCTGTTTTTTTTTCCTCACAACTCAAAGACTCAATCCTCTGAAACATTTCAATGGGACGAAAGAGTCTTTAAGAACCAAATCAGAGTTTTACATGAAATCGTCTTCGAGTTCTTGAAGCGATTTGTTGCTTGAAGCAATGTCTTTGTTGGATGTCATTTTATCAGTTACCATCAGTCCCTTGTAACTCCTCATCTCTGCTTGCCTCTCCTTCTCCAGCCTCTCTATCTCTTCACGTTTCTTCTGCAATACACACATAAACAAGGAAGATTTCAGTCAAACCCTAACCAATAGAGACTTTTCATATATTAACAAGATGGCAAGGACGAAAACAGAAAGCTGACCTTCTCCCTGAGATGCTGCTTCCTCTCAGCTCTTTCTGCAGCGTTCACTGCTTCTCTCTCGGCTTCATTATGAAACAACCATACAATGTAATATGTTTTAAAGTTAAAACTGACTGGCAAAGCTATAGTCACTTCATACGCAAGAGGATTGTAAGAACTGAGGAAGATGTATGCATGATCTCTTACCTCTCAGATCAGGGGTTCTCTCAACCTTTGTTTTGTTCAACCTGTTAACAATATCATTGACTCGTTTCTCCACTCTGATAGTCCGGACCTTAAAAAACACAAGCAACCATGCATGAGCAGTTTTTCATGTATGCAACAAAACCATAATTTTCTAGAGAGATGAAGAAGATTACCATCTTTGAATTGTGGAAACCAACTTGACCAACATCCATGGAGGCGGTTTTCTTCAAGTTGGACCACGGGGTGTACACAACATCGACGTTGTTCACCTTGTTGCCTGGCACATAATCCCAGAAGCCAGTCGGTAAGAAAACAGAATATAACCTATATGTGCCCTCCTTCTAAACAAAACTGAGAAATGTGAACAAAGTGATACTCCAAGACTAAATGGTTGTGTGAAAATGTTAAGTTCACGACAAGTGGAAAAGGGATTTAGATTTTACCTTGAATGGAGTTAGCTTTCACAAGCTGAGCACAGTCCTCCAGAACACCTTCGTTAATGTTATCAAGACCTTGGCCTTTATGAAGCCTTAAGTAAACATGAGCTGAGGACATTTTGTCAACGTGAAACCTGCATCAAACGAAAAACTACTTTTAGCAGTTGGTCGCAATTCAACTTACTAAGCCGAAATAATGCTGGGAAGGTGAAGCTCCAAGAGTTTACTTGGTAAAAAGAAGGAAAGTTGCACGATTACAAAGGTAAACAAACAGCCTATTCATGATCAAACAGCCTACACATAAGACATGAGGCAACTTACTAAACCAAAAACGAAATGCTAAACATCACATGTTTTATCAAATAGTGAAACCAATAAGCCATGCACTCCAATAGTTTGTTTATAAAAAAAACGAAACTGTCAAACTAGAAGGTAACTAACCCCTATTCATATCTACAAACATCAAAGTTTTTGAATTTAGCCAACATAGCATGCGTGGGGAACATACAATATCCAGAAAATGAAATACCGATGACAACATTTGAGCTAGTACTATATTCTTCTATCATTTCTAATGGATATCTCTAAACAAACAATTTCGGAAACCAAAACTAACCAAAAATCCCTTCTACCAAGTACCAACATTGAAAACAGAAGTTCTGAAAAAGTATGTCACCTGGAAATCAAAAGATAAGAAAATTCGATAGAATATATATAAGATAATAAACAACAGCTCCATAGCAAAGACTAAGAACAGATTTAACTTTAAGTTTTTAACTCGGTTAAATTATTAAAAACAAAACTTGAGTAATAGGGTTGTCCACCATATTCTTCCCCAATCATCCCCATATTTCACTAATCTAACATACACCAAAACATCTGAAAGCAAACAAGCGGACCAAACTCGAAATTGGATCAAAACCAACTAAAATTAACATCGATTCCGAGACAAAAAACAATCAATGATCGGAATAAAAATAAAGAATATTCTTTTTTCGCTCACCAGACGTCTTCGGGGAAGCCGTACTTGATGAGCTCCTCGTTCTCGAACTTGTCAAGCCCCATGAAGATGGTGTAGTCTCCAGCATCTGGTCGTGCCTTGAAGTAGAACACCATCGCCTTCGATTCAGAGAGAGACGGAGCAAACGGAATCTAGGGTTTCCCCCTCTCTCTCCCCTCCTCTCTTCCCTACAAGTTGCAAACAATGAAGAAAACGTAACCACTCTAGAGAATATAAAAAGAAAAACACGCAAATTAGACCCCATGACTTTTGTTCTTTCCTTCGTCGTCTTAGTAAATTAGATATTTCCAAAACTAACCTTATTTTTACAAAAATGTAACGTATGAGGGCTTATAACTTTTTATTTCGTTTACTGAACCCAAAAGTTGTATCCTTCCCATTCGAGATCACTTGAAATGTAATGAACATCAGACGTTAAAGTTCCAAAAGTTCAACATAAAAAAGTATCTCTCCGTGTCTATTTTCTACAACACAAAGACCAAAACGAAATCAAAGGTGAGAGAGACATTACAAAGCTCGAAACAGTATTATCTCATTTTGAAACAAACGTAGCGATCCGAACCAGCGAATTCTATTGATATGCATAAAGAGCTTTTCAAGCCATGCCAAATTTGGATAAGGCTGTTTCGAATACAGTGGCGAATGCCTGAGAGGTACTCTGCTCGTCTGCTTTCACTTTTATCTGAGCTTTGGCCGTTGAAGAGTTTATGATGCACTCAGTGAGATAGTCCGATGGTTCTGCTTCCTTCTGAGCAAAGAAGAAGAACTTGAAGTTTGGAGACTGGCCTCCCGATGCGATGCAGTGAATGGAATGACTCTGCATGTGTTTGATAAGTGACTGTGGAACTGTCAAGGCCGCGATTCCTTGGGGATTCACAGAATACTCCTGCAAATGGAAGTTAAGAAAGTTACAATCTCTCACCAGTCAAAATCCCCCAAGAACTTATGATCAAGAAAAGTTAATTTTTTGTGAACTTAGAAACAGGGAGACATATTTCCGATACTAAAGAGTTCCAAATGCTATCTAATCGTGTGAGAAATGTAGACAATGGTTTCATGAATAGCATGATCAAAACGTGAACAATGTGGGGGGAAAAGAATAACCTGTGATAATGATATCGGCAGTTGGCGCCATTTCTGTTGGAAGGCACGTGGATCTAGAGAAGCTCTTGGGTTCAGCTTTAAAAGAGGCGGTGATGGCGTTGGAACAGGAGCTGTTGATAAACCCAAACCAAGGAGATCATCAAAATCAAAGCTAGGTTGTGTGGTAGTTGCGGACGCGGCAGGGCCGGAGATTGCAAGTTCTTGCATTTGCGAGGATATATTAGAGCTTTCATAGGGAGCCGTGTACGCGGAGCCATTGTTACTGGAAAGTCCTTTGTTGTCATCCTTCTCGTCAGTACTCAGCAGCAGGTCTTTGTCATTTGCCTCGTATTGCTGAGCTGGAACGATTTCACTAGAGGCTTCAGGTGTGATGGGAATGTTTCCAACTTCGTCTGAAAACTCAAAGGGCCCTCGGTGTTCCTTATCCGTGAACATGTAAGATGGCTGCGAGAAAAATGATGTTACTGTGAAAGCAACTACAGAAAACCTCTGAATAATGTTAAAGCCATTTAATGCATACTACTACATTGGTTTTGACAGTAAAGTCAGGAAACATACCTTCTGGTAGATCACAGAGAGACTGTTAAACTCGTCAAATATACGGTCTTTGATTTCACTGCTTTGAGTGTCAGCAAAGGCTGAAACAGCCTGTTGTGGAGGACTAACAACACGTTCTGCCACATGCACATCGTATTGCAGAACCCGATAGTAGAACAAGGCTCGATCGTGAACATCCTACTCCAACAGTTAATGTTGAATAAGTGGATCTAATGGGCCAATGGTTTCAAAAAGAGCGAATTTGGAAGGGGGAGATCGGATGATACCTGGTGAAAATCAGCAATCCCTGCAGCTAGAGCTATTCCTAGGGCTTTCTGAGTCTCAGGTGCCCTCTTGAAAAAGCATTTCATAGCTGCGGTTAGGAGATGCAGCCGAACCTGCTCACGGAACAATACTTTCATTAGACGAATATGCAAGTCCTTTTTCTCACACAAACATGGAACCATAGTTTTAGCAAATCCTACTATCAAGCAAATATTTAAAAAAAAAAAAAACAGAAAAGTGATGCCAACGTACCTCAGCCGAATGCTCTTCCTCCCAGTTCTCTATCAGATTCTCCAAAATATAAGGAGCATCACTCATGTCCTGGGCATATTCACCCAACATCCATATAAGAGCCGCCTTGGCTTTGGGTTCCTGAATGTTTTTGCTGCTGATACCGCCAACAACAGAAATGCAATCATGGCTCCACTGAGGATGCTTCCTCAGAAGGTCCTTCACAAGAACCTAAAAGAGGAACCAGTGAATTAGATTCGTAAGGAAAATGCAAATAATATGACTGGGTGATCATCCGGTGAATAGTACGTATGATAGTTTACCAAAGTTTCAGCAGTGACATAGTCCTTTTCCATCTCCAGAAATTGAAGAAGTCTATCAACAATCGCGTTCACATCATACTGCTGCAAAGCAATCTTCCCAACTGCCCGAATTGATTCCCTTGCAATTTCAATATCAACGTTTGCAGCATACTCGCACAGTTCCGTCACTGAGTGGAAAGAAAATCACGATACAATCACATTAAAGAGCCAAAAACGAATCGTTTTCTCATTCCAGATTCCATATTGACATAATATGAAAGAATACCAATTTCGTAAGTGTTGCTTTCATTTGCAATAGCAGTCAACATCTCAAGCTTCAACTTTTTGACATATGAGGGTTCATTGTACTGGCAGTAGAAATGCTTATAATCTGAGGCAAATATGAACGGCGCACGGACAACCAAAAGATGAAGGTGGCTCAAGATTGCATACGACTGCTCTGGACTTCCAGAACTAACGAGAGTCAGAAGTGGAGATTTAATACGCTCATATACCTAAACAAGATCATTTGGTATTAGTGAGACAGTGATCATGATTAACGCTATAAAAAATAATCAAGATTTCCAGAGGTGATGACTTTGTTTTTCTAGAAACTAAAATCTGATTTTCAAGATTTCAGACAGCCCAACAAAAGTAATTCTATGCTCACTTTTGGGACACTACCGAAATTATGCACAAAGTATCATCATAAAATCCCACACAAAACTTGTTCCATGAGGAATATTTTTTCCCATAAGGATAAGGAGGTGGACTTTGTACCTGTTGATGAACATCAGTCATGGAGAGTGTCAACTGCAGAAACACTTTGACTGTTGCCAAGACAACAGCACCATTGGCATGCTGAAGTCTATCTTCCAACAGATTCATAATATCAAAAATATCATTACTATCTGACGGCACGTATTTGACTGCCAACTCGAGTATAAGACATTGCGCCCATTCATTGAATTCCTTGATCCTGCAAAAAAAAAAACACCGCCATAGTGAAATTTGCTTCTCCCTTTTTAGTTACGACTATAACAACAAGGAATTCTGATTGAAGGAGGAGCTAAAAGCACATACCGATTCAAGAAATAATATATAAGTGGTTTGCTAAGCAAAGACTCCTTCTCCCGACACGCCTCCTCAGAGTGGCTTGCTTCTAAACTCCAAATTTCTTGAAGTGCAGCCAGGCAATTTGCAACTACCTGACAGCATATTTTATATCAAAAAAGGTACCAATCACACAAAAACAACAAACCTTTTTTTTACAAACCAAAACAAAATTAACCTGAGCATCTGAATCATGAAGCATCAAACTTTTCAGCGTCGCAGGAAACTCAGCATCGATACACGTCGAGGCCGAGATGTGATAAAGCTTCAGTACTCCAGTCACAGCGATCGTTCTCACATAGCTGTTATTATCCTTCAGCCCACTCCCCAAGGGACCAAGCAGATACTCAACAAGGTTCGGCACTCGCAAGGAGCACAAACTCCTCAGAGCAAGCCCGCGGATCATAGGGTCCTCATCCTTGCAATCCCTCTGGAGAAAATTGATCGTCAGAAGCGAGAGATCAGGATTGCCCTTGGCGTAGTTTCCAACGTAGAGATAGCACATCTTCTTCAGGACAATGTCTGACGTCGCCGAGCACATGACCATTTCTCCGAATACGGATGACACGTCGATGCCGATCGTCATGTAGGATATCACTTTCTTGAAGAGGTCTCGCTTGGAATCGTCGACTCCTGGAGCTCTGCTTCCGGCTAGCTGGCGAAGCTGGGACTTCAGATCTGTCACTTCGCTTTTCCTGGAAAATGACAAAATTATAGTTTCGATTTCACGCTTTGTTTGACTAAAGAGAGATCAGATTATCGAAGTTTAATCCTAAAGCTAGATCCGCTACAATTGTGATCGAATCGTAAAACTGATCGCTGATTCGTATCTACAGGACGCAGGGAAGCGAGGTGGAAGCTAAGCGGTGTTAGATCGAGAGAGGGATAGTGAGAATGAGTTACCCCGAAGGTTGGGACGGTGACGGATAACGCGCGGAAGCGGCTGGAGGAGGCATCGTTGATATTGGTTGAGTTTGAGATATGATTTGGATTTTTTTACGCCGTGAGATTCACCGGAGCAGAAACCAACGAGATGTGATCCGATCGGAGAGGATTCCACCGAGATCAGAAGCTAACGTAGAGAGAATTTGGTTCACTGGTCGAGTCTCGTGCGTCTAGAGGTGGGAGAGAAGATGTCAACAACCCGATTTGCTATGTAGTCCTTTTATTCTTATTATCTTCCTAATGTACCTCTTTATTTATTTATATATGTATTTCATCCAAAGGGGACTAATGTTTAAGATTTCACATGAGAATATGAGATTACCTTATTATATACAAAGTTCTTAATAGTCATGCAGCATGAATATCAGTTTATCAAAAATTAAGTTGTACTGTGTGGGCTTTGATTTAACAATTCATTAACATCATCAAATATGGGATTAAATCTTAAACAACAATTATTTATTAACAATTATACAATAAAAATTGTTGCAATCTAATGTAAATATAATTGTTAGAACAAATCCTCATAAGATAAATATAACTTTTAGTTGTAGAATCATCGTTATAGTATTTTTTAATAAAACTATAAATAATTGTTAAAGATAAGCTATAGATGTAAATAGAAAATTAAGTTGTTCATCGTTGCACTAAATGAGCTATGTGATAAATTTTGTGGCGAAATGATACAATCTAAGAAATAGAGCGGACGAATTGTAAATAAAGTAATGTTCTCGTCCAGCTTTCCACCACAAAAACGTGCGGATATTTTCCCCGACCCGCGCCTCCTCAGTCCCATCAGCGCTCTTTCTCTCTCCTCCAAAATCCATGGCTGCTCTCAAAATCTAGAGCGAGAAAGCTACACACACGACTAATAATCCTGATATAAACGAATCGAAGCGATTACAGATATGGTTTTAGCTCAGCTCCCGAGGTTCCATCTCTCCATCTTCGCTAAATCCCATTTCTCTCTCGCCTCTTCGCATTTCATAAACCCTAACCCGCCGGTTAAACTAGCCAGAACCCTATTCTCACTCCCGCCCAGATCCAATCTCGCCACTGTTGAACCCATACCGGCTCCATCCGATCTGGAAGATGCTCCGGTGGAGATTTCGCTCGACAGGCTCTTTATTCCGCCGGAGACGGATATCTCCGGGGAGGAACCGTCGAGGCTGACGGCTAGGATACTGAAGGGCTCGAACATAGTGCTGAGCAGGTACGCGAGGGACGCGCAGGTGGTTCAGGCAGACTATGTGAAGAGCAGTGTCCGGACGGAGGATTGTCCGGCCGATGGGCTGCCTGAGTTTGCGCTTGTCGGGAGGTCAAATGTCGGGAAATCGTCGCTTCTCAATTCGTTGGTTAAAAGGAAACGACTTGCCTTGACCTCTAAGAAACCTGGTAAGATGAGTTTTGGCTCCGTAGTTGACTATCGTTCAGCTGGTGTTTGAATCCGACATGGTTTTAGATGTAATTAGATCTGTCTATCAAAAAGCTTCGTTCTTTGGTGTAGGTAGTCGCAAAAGCTTCGTTCTTTCTAGTGGATGGTGCTTTTGGCACTAGATAAATTATCCTCATGTAAATTTGAATTGAATTGAAGGGAACGGTGATCTACTTAGTTCGTAGTGTTCATGAGGATATATGAGAGCGTTACTTTTTGTTTTCTTACTAAGCCTTAGTCAATTGATTGATTGAAATGATGCTTCCATAGCATTTGAAGTCTCTAGTGACTAAGTGGGAAACCATCTCTAGTCTAGATCAGTATTCCATAGGGCAAAACCAATACACACTACCCTTGCTTGGTTAGACAGTACATATTTGTGCTTTGTAGCATCGGCATATGTTGGTTCCTAGCATTTGTTAAGGTGGGATTAATACTTACTTAGGTGTGGCATCAGTCGATGGTATTTTTGAGTATGCCTGGTCTTGCTTTAACAGTTTCACACCTTAGTAAACAACACTTGGTTAGATGGACATGTTTTCTTTAATGGTTACCAAGGTGGCATCACCTCTACGGAATCTTTAAGTGATTTGTTATGCTTGATCTTGCTATAACAATTTTATGCCAGTGGGATTTGGGTGTTCATTGGAAGCACTTTCTCTTTAGTGTGGAGATATGTAGCTTGTTCTTACGATCTTACCATTGTGACTGTTTATGCGGCATTGTTTCCTTTAGAAGAGATTCTTGCAAGAACTAATTCTTGGTAATTTATCTTTCATGTAGGAAAGACGCAATGCATTAATCATTTCCGGATCAACGACAATTGGTACTTGGTCGATTTGCCTGGCTACGGGTGAGTTTAAGTTTTGTATAACTATTTGTTTTCACTTTCTTTAAAAAAAAAATCTCCATATTCCCTTAGATAGGCTCTGGCCATCAGGTATCTAAATATAAGAATTATTCTAAAAATGTGTGTCAGTTGTATTACGTTCTAATCATCACTCATTATGTACCTGTCTCTGTCTCTACTATTTTTTCTCTTTGTCAATTGCAATTTCACTTTAGGCCCTGAAGAATTTCTCAGACTTTTCTACTATAAATTTGAAGTCGATGCATTTTTTGATATTTGCAGGTATGCAACAGCACCGCATGAACTCAAAAAAGACTGGAACAAATTCACCAAAGACTATTTCCTAAACCGATCAACATTAGTCTCAGTGTTTTTGCTAGTTGATGCCAGCATTCCTCCAAAGCAAATCGACCTCGACTACGCTAGCTGGCTTGGTCAAAACCAGGTAACGGTTCTAAAACTTTAGGAACCCCGTTGAAACTCATTAGCTGTTCATCATGTCGAAGATTTTTTACTATGGAATGAATTGTGGTTATCTATTAATCTCAGGTTCCGATGACTATGGTATTCACGAAATGCGACAAGAGGAAGAAGAAGAAAAACGGAGGGAAGAGACCGGAGGAGAATATAAAGGAGTTCCAAGATTTGATCCAAGGGTTCTTTGAGACAACACCACCATGGATAATGACCAGCAGTGTGACAAACCAAGGCAGGGACGAGATATTGTTGCATATGGCTCAGCTAAGAAACTACTGGCTCAAACACTAAAGCACCCAACCACACTTCTCCAGATTATTATCATTAATAGGATCCTACAAAAAAAAAGAAAAATGAAGAAGACTTATGTAACAAAGAACAACAAAAACAAGTTAGTGTATCATTTTTTTTTTTTTTTGAACTTTGAGTGTATCATTTTTTGGGCAATGTTATTGATTAATGCAACGCTAAGATTTTGTTTTGCACTCTGTTGTTGATCGTTGCACAGAAGATCAGTGTAGTCGATTCTTTTTCTCTCACGTCTTTGACTAATGTACTATAATCTCTAAGATAACTTATATAGTTATCATAACAACTAGCGGGGATAGCTCAGTTGGGAGAGCGTCAGACTGAAGATCTGAAGGTCGCGTGTTCGATCCACGCTCACCGCAATATTTTATTTTATTTTCGATCATAAAACGACGTCGTTTGTGTTTGACTAAATGAGTTCTATCTATATAAATATTCGGGGTTTGAATTAATCTAAAGTTCATACAATTCGGAAAAAAAAAAAAAAGGAAATATTCCTTCAAAAAAGGATTAGAATCCGTTTAAAATAAAAGTAGATGGAGAAGCCCAGGCAAAAACAAAACAAGCGGTTTATCAAATTCACAGTGTCCCTTTTACAGTTGTCTCGAAACTACAACAATCTTCGGCAAAATTGAATATCAAGAAAAGAGATTTGACGAGAGGGAGGAGGAAGTAGCGTAACTGTTGAACGAAGAATCAGGGTTTTTCTCTCTCCCTCCCTAATCGAACTCGCGTTGCTCTGGTTTCGAGCACTTGGGTGTCCTTAGGGTTCGATCATCTGGTTCGCTCACCAGTGAAACTGGAAACTTTTGATTTCTCCTTCTCCAGTGTTGAAGAAGGTAAGAAAGTTGTCATTTTTTATTATCGAATGTACTTTTTACTGTTCCAGTTAATCCTTGTTTTGCAACAACAGTAAACGCTTATTATATAACCTACATTGCATTAAAAATGTCACCTTTAGAATTGGTTAGTTTTGTTGATCTTTTGTTCTTTATTTTACTATTTGTGGATTAACCAACTTGTTACTGATTTTGTTTTTGTTCTTGGCTTGCATGCATTCTCATTACTATGCAATTGTGTTTCTTTTTTTTTCCCCAATTTTGGCATCTTTATTCCTTGGTTTACACTAGTCTTGAGCCCTGAATACTTATGGTTTGGTCATGGCATGGTTTTGTTTAATGCACCAAGCTAATGATCATGGCTTAGTCTGTTGACTGTTGAGATAGATTAGCTTTTGTACCTATTGTCAAAAGCTAAGACACATAGTTCCTACTCTGCTGCTTGTTCCAGGTACAAAACTGCTTGCTTTAAAGATGGAAGAGGCAGCGGGAGATGAAAGCTTAGAATTTAAGTGGGGCAAAAAGAGAAGAGTCGGTGGTAAAAATAAAGATGTCCAGTTCTACGAATCTTTCACCTTTGACGGTGTTCAATACTCTCTTTACGACTCTGTCTTAGTTGGCGATCCCAACGAACCAGACTCTCACGAGCTCTTTGTTGCCAAGATCATCAAAATTTGGGAACACGCTAATAAGCGTGCGAAGTACCCGAGGCAAGTCAAGCTTCTCTGGTTCTTCAGACCTTCAGAGATCTCGCCGCATTTGCTTGAAAGAGTCCCTGATGTGCTTGCAAAGGAAGTGTTTTTGGCTTCTGGTGAAGGTCCTGGTCTCGCTAATGTCAACCCATTGGTAACTTTGATTGCTCCTTCTTTTCTTTCTCTCCTCCTTATGGTTGACCTCTGCATTACCACCTTTTTTTACTGATAAGACTTTGTTCCACTAGGAAGCAATCTGTGGGAAATGCTCTGTTGTATGCATCTCGAAGGACAAAAGGAATCCGCAACCCACAGATGAAGAAATCAAGTCAGCAGACTTTGTGTTTCGCCGAGCATTTGATGTTGGAAGTTCTAGAGTGTTGGATACAATAATAGATGATAAAATCGCTGGAGTTGACGGTACATCTTTCTCTAGCTGTCCATATTTCTCCTTCTGTGATCTATTACCTATCTTGATTATTATGTATTTACATCATATGCAGTTGCATTTCTCTTCAACAGAGCTGGTAGTAAGAAAGAAGCAACTGCTGTAGAGAAAGTTCAAGCAGACATGAACGTAAATCCTGATAGTTTGATACCAAATGGTCTTCCAGCTTGTGGTTCAGTTCGGGAAACTGAAGACAACTCTGTTGAATCTTCTGATCTTAGAGAAAGCAGTTATGGTCGCGAAGAAGGGAAAGAAAAAGGTCACAGTCAACTTGCAGTAGAAAGGTCTGATAAGGATTCTAGTGTGCCGGAAAGCACGGCCCACCTTAGAGTACATGACGCTTGTGAAGCTTCTGGCTCTAGGGGAAATCATTGTGATGGCAACAAGGCGCAAGAAAGTGAAGTTAAGAAACAGTTTACCAAACAAAAGTCTCTGTCTGCAGAAGAAATATATAGAAACACTTGTGAAGCTTCTGGCTCCAGGGTGAATCATTCCGATTCAGAGAGACCTCAAGCAAATGATGTTGGAAAATCATTGACTAAACAAAAGTCTTCTATGCCGGGTGGAGAAAGATACAGTAAAGAGTCAAACGGATTGGTAGACAGGCCACAAAAGAAACGGAAACTAGATGGTTCTGTTACATTACTAAATGGAGACATTAGTTCTGATGGTAGAAGAGATACAGATTCTGTTAAGAGACCTAGAGATATTAGTTCTGATGGTAAAAGAGATACAGAAGCTTTTAAGAGACCAAGAGACAAAGAGACAGGAGATGAAGTGCCTCCTGAGAAGCCCAGTTTGGTCAAGAAGAAGCAAGATCTTGCTGTCTCATTTTCTGAAGGAAAAGATGTAAAAACTGCAGGTTTGTCCAAGAAACCCAGCTTTGATGGAAAGCTATTAAAACGCGCTGAGGAAGAGACATTGGCAGATGGTTATGAAAGAGGTTATCAAGTAGTTGAAGTGAAACAAAAGCCGGATGCTGTAAGTTTATATTTATTACATTGGTTTGGAACTGGCTGTTTCATGAGATTTTGCCTTTGATTCAAGTAGTAGAAAGTTCTTCTAATAGATTTTTGTTTCCTTTTTGTTGATCTCAGGTAAACAGCAAATGGTTTCGACCTCTTGTAAGTACTCTCCCTAGATTTTCTTGATCGTTTCTAAATTTTATTTATGGTTTCTGACTTTTAAAATTGTCTAAACCATGGCCAGCCTTGGGAAGAAAGTATGAGGGAAGCAGAAAAGGAAGAGAGACTGGTTCTCCTTCAAAACTTGGATCCTACTTACACATCTGATGAAGTGCAGGTATTAGCGATTCTAAAGAGCTTGTTTAGAAGTCTCTTAAAACGCATTTTGTATTCGATTAATGAATGTGACCTCATGTAGTCTATGCTGCTTTGAATGAATAAATATTTCAGGATATAGTCTATTCTGCTTTGAATGAGCAATCTACGGCGAGGATGATGGAGCGTACATCAGTCACTATTTCTCATACTGGTAAGCTACCAAATTTATGGTTCTGAGTTGCTAGAAATAGAACGAGGATCCTTACTGTGTGGCATCTCACATCGGTTGATACACAGCCGAAGCTTTGGTCATATTCAGTTCAAGACAAGCTGCAGAAAGAGCTATTAAAAGACTCGATAAGGGATGCTTGCTGCTATCAAGTGGGAGGTAAACCGCTCATGACATAATCCATGTGCTATGATGTGTATGCATGTGTGCGTTATGATCTTCCATTTTTGTGTTCAACAGGCCCCTTGTTGCTGCGTTTGCTAAGATTAATCCTCCAGGGAAGCCATCATCATTCTGCGGCCACATAAAACTACAAAGAACTCAAATGCGACGAGAGACGGTATTGTGTTACATTGAACTTTGAACACACAAGTTAATATGCATCCTTCCTTTAAAAAGTTTATGTCCATTGATTGGTCTTTATATTTGTTTCCAGAGAGATTCCGTGTCTACGTCGCGTGGCTCTCAGCCAAACACTCTTGAGTATGAAATGGCAATGGCATGGTGCTTGCACCGAGCTAGATCTGACCATGCGTTTCAAACGGTTATTGAGGTACTAAATTTGATAGAAACGTATTGCAGTGTGCCAGTGTGTGTGTGTGTATATTCTTCTAACTCCTTAAAAATTAACTGAATCTTTAAAACCCTTTGCAACAGCAGTTAGAGGTGAAAAAATCGCTGCGGGTTAACTTCAAGCCTAAACATCCTTAGCTTCAGAGTCATCTGTTTTTTTTCTTGTGTAAGTTATTGCTAACTCTTGATTCGCTTCGGTGAATATGTCTATCATCTTCTAAAAGAGCCAAGTTATCTGTTATTTTTTCTTTGTTTCAGATAGAAACATGTACATCTCTCTTAGGACAGTGACTTGAAGAATTTTGCTATCGTAGGAAGCATGTCATGCCATCAAAGCCAATGGGACAGAGAAGAAGCATGGCTATGGCGTTTTCGACTTGTCCACTCTTTTGTTTTTGGATACTAGTAGGGGATATCAATTGGTTTTATTTCTTAAACCAAAATGTAAACCGAATTAATGAATCTGATTTCCGGTTTATATACAGAGTAATTGTCCCCACGTCCTCGTAAAAATTAATTTCTGGTTAGTCGCATAAAAGATAATATAATCCATCATCATTACATTAGTGGCATTGTCTCTTTCCATTGACACGTTTATGGTCTCATCTCTCTTTGGTCGAGCGATCTTCAACGCTAGTTTTATTCTCTGGTAAGCTCATTTTCTCTCCTGATGTTTCGTTTGTCCTTGTCCTTTTTACGTCCATCGTTGACGAGGTCACCACGATCCTTTTCCATATATATAATCACTCTCCTTCCCTTCATTTTTTTCTTGTGTGGAGACTCTTCTCTTGATTTCTCAATTGGTTTTCCTCTGCCATCGATTTGTTCATACAGTAACGCCTAGACTCTAAACGTAACGTCTCTAGAGCATCTCTTATTGTCATATGTTCATGTAATAGAAACGTTTGAATTATCATACCTTAGGGTTTGTCAAGTGGTTTTTGTCTTTTCCTTGTTACACAAGTTATTATTGCTATCTTCTTTGTCTTTGTCTTTTATCTTGTTTGTAAATAATGGATATGAATTCGATTTTTGGCAGTAACTTTCTTAGCAAGACAGAGGAGAAATGAAGCCAGGAGGAGCATTTGCATTGAATCCAAATGCAGCATCATACGTACCACTCTCAAACAGAGTGGACCATGCTGATCTGGAAGGTTTCGTGTTTGCCAACCCCACCACACAAGAGATAAGTTTCGCAGGCGTTCGAGTGTCCATGCCGCCTGAGAAATCATCTGAGATGGCGTACAAGCATATAAGGGACGATGATTTGGATTTGGAGATGGATATAGACATGGATATTGAGTACCTTCTGGTCACATTCTCCGGTCTCTCACAAGAGTCTATCACTGATGTGTATCTGGCCAATAGCGGTGACCTTGAAGCAACCATTGAGATGCTGACTCAGCTTGAGGTAAACTCTTCAGCCATCTCTCACTCTCTCAATCATTCACATGGAACATCATTTTTTTTGCAACATATTCACATAGATCAATGATCTTAAGCCATGATTCTGATATCTCTTTCTGTAGATATACAGCGATGAAACTCAAGAAAACCTCCCAGAGACGCTGGATATCTGTGAATCAGGGCCTTCAACCTCAAAGGCAGCTACTGAAGTCATTGCATCATCTGTTATCCCCAATGCAACTGTATCTGCCTGATCTGATGAATCATTGGTTGTGAAGTTTTACTTTAATTTGTTTATGTTTTCACACCTATAATAAATACAGTAATGAGGGTGTTGTATCAATGAAGTTTGATGGTAATCTTAGGGGAAATGATGGGACAAAAATGTATAGTTTTTGGGAGTGCAAATCTGAGTTGTTTGGCAGGTTAGTCTGGTCTTTTGACCCCTTTTATTTGCCACTCCATTTGTAATGAATGATATTGATATTTTGTTTTTGGTATATTGCCATTTTATTTGTTACTGGCAACAGCAACAAAAGTTGTTGGGTCTGTGTTAAGGTCTATGTAATTGTCTTCTAAAAGTTGGTAAAAATATATCTTCTGAAAATGGAGAATCCTTATTTTCTTGGAAAATAGTTAAAGCAAAATAAAGAATTTGATGCATGCAACTAAATGGGTTTATGCTATGTCCATATTGAATGATTGGAGGAGCACTTGATTTTTGTAAGTTATTGTTGACTTATTGCTTTTTTGGCATTTTATGAGAAAATGATTTTTTTCAAAGGGTTGAATTCTGAGGCAATAACCAACCTTTTCTGAATCTACATTCACACTTAGAATCAATTTCAGCCTCTTAAAAACCAAAATGAAGATAGGTTCAGATCTTGAAACCAAAAAAAAAACTAGAGATTTTATCATCTCCATCTACAATGGGAAACTGTCTAAAAACTTTCAAAGAACAGGCTCCTCCAACTTCTCCCAAGCCTCTCACCATCCCTCCAGTTCCAGGTACACCTCTGTTTTTAAATGCACTTTACTTCTACTTACATATAATATCTAAACACATAACTCAAATCTATATTTGTATGGGGGAAATAGAGCTAGAAAACGGGAACCTGAGAGTCTTCAGCTCCAAGGAAGTGAAGAAACTAACAAAGAAATTCAGACATAAGGGTTTTGGTCGATTATTCTACCAGGGATACGTCGATGAGACCACATATTCTCCATCTAAAAACGGAACAGGAATCGCTGTTTCTGTCATGAGCTGTGTTCTACATAGTTCAGAGGGACTAGAAAAGTGGAAGGTAACCAAGATCCGTCCATATTCATGCAACTTCATGTATTATTATACTATTTGTACTTATATATCTGGATTCTGGTGGGCACAAAAACTATTGAGTTGCTGGCAGAAATTAGGTCCCTAGGAAAGATTTCTCATCCAAACTTGGTCGAACTTTTAGGCTACTGTTGTGAAATTAACGAACCCCTCTTGGTTCTTGAATGCTTCCACAAAGGAAGTCTTGAAGCTCACATTTTTGGAAGTTAAGATCTCTTTTAATTAATGGGTCCATTGAAAAAATGGGTGTAGATTCTTAGTATACAGTTTCATGATTCTCTCAACAGAAGAAGAAGAAACACTGCCTTGGGAAATACGGCTTAAGATAGCCATTGGAATAGCTAAGTGTCTTGCATTTCTTCACTCGGTTAATAACAGAGCGTTATCTCGAGAATTTGGAATGCATGACATTTTCCTTGACGAGGTAATGACTCTATGTTACGATCACAACACAACTAAAACAATGCCTCACATTGTAAAGATCTAACGTAATATATTTGTTTCATGTTGAAAGACCATCTTATAGTTTAAAAAAAAAGTTTTATGTAATGATCACTTTATTCCACTCTGTACCTCTTATCGTTTATGTGACCTTAACTAACAAAAAAAATAACTACTAAGTTTGGATTTCATCAGCAATACAATGCGAAATTGTTTTATCTTGGATCAAACGAGCTACGTTTGTTTGAAGATAGTATCTCGACCGCATTCATTGGAAGAACTGATTACACACCTCCTGAATATGTAATCTCAGGTACATTTTTTTTTTCTTAACTTTTAATCTTCTGATGGTTCGATGTTAAAGACACTTATGTTTATGTTTAAGGTCATTTGAGCATGAAGAGTGATGTCTATACACTTGGTGTGATCTTGATTGAGCTTTTAACTGGTTTAAAAGCTTTCCGTAGAGGAGCGAGAGACATAAAAAGTGCCATCTCGGCTAAACCTTTCTTGTCTGACAAGAATAAAATCCTTGAAATAATTGATCCCCGACTTGGAAACGATTATCCTGTTAATGCGGTGATACAAATGGGAAAACTCATCAAAAGATGCATCAAACTGGACACGAAGAAGCGACCAACGATGCAACAAGTTTTGGATGGTTTGAATGATATCACAGATATTAAGGACTAATGTGTAGAGTTGACATTGAAAATGTTCGAAGTTAATTTGTAATAATCATTTTTCAACTTCATCAATACATAGTTCTCGCTTGACAAGTTAGACATCTGCAAGATGTAATGGAAGATTAGCCACACATAAGAACTGAAATATATAATCTGACATTGTAGATTATGACAAAGAGAGAAAAACAAAACTGGAGCCTACGAGACTCTGAAAAGGTTAAAGACTCTTAGATGTTTTGCTGGGATATAAAATAAGCCATCTAAGACATTAATATATATGACCAAGATTGCAACGAGAGGTCGCTTGAACCCAAGACCTCCAACATCTAATCTCCTTACACTTCCAATATCTTATCTTGACTGTTTCTTCCTCCTACAAAACGGTGACAAACATCACTTTATCATAGAACCGAAAGAGGAGGAAAGAAAATAGTAGATGAAATTTGATACCAAGCTATAGATGAGTCTTTCATCCTCTTTTTATATTTCATTAATTAAATTTCGTTTTATTAAGATTTAATTCCTTAAAAAATCTTTACTTTCTTTGAGATATCATTAACTGTTCTTGTTGGTTGAGCGTATTTTTAAGGAAATCGAGAATATCAGGAAGATTTAAATAAGTTTGATTAGCTATCAGATCATAAAAATCCACCTTCTGAATATCTCTTCCTTCTCTTCAAAATTGAACATCAATTGCAACAATTCGATAAAGGCTCATTGGGATAGATGCAGAACAGTCTTAATATTAGATTCCTAATATTCAAAATTTCGACTAAAGCTAAATGGAAGAATTCACTTAGATGCCTGAAAATACAGTTTTTAGAGGGAAGAATTTATTTACCTTTTGGTTAGTTAGTGAAGATCTCTGGTCGAACTTTGGTGAAACTTCACTTCCATTTTAAATCTCTATGTAAAAGAATAGTTGCCTCTAGAGACTGGGAAAATCAAGCTACCTAGAAATCTAATCTGGCAGACAGTATTTGACTAACACATAAGCTAATGAAAGTGTTTACTAATTGGCAATTATATCAACACAAGAAACTACACCGTCACAGAATCTTTCCACTTTGGATTCTGCTTGATCCGAATGAGACAAATCTCCAATCCAAAACTTGAAATCTGAGTAGATATGAACCGAATTCCAACAGGTGTCCCAATATCCATCAATAAATGATATTTTTGAAGAGTTTTTGTTTGTTTCAAAATATATTATGTTCTCGCTAATGTATGAAAATATTTAAAGCTATTTAGATTTTGTGAATTTTTATACTTTGACGTATTTTCTATGAAATATGTTCCCACTAAGTACTGTTTATTTTATCCTGATAGAGAACAACACACTATTTTATCTTAAGAAATGGGAATGATGTTAATTTCAAGTTTCAATTTCGCTTCATTTCCATTTGCTTTATGTTCCAACCTAAGAGGTCACTATGCATTTGTTCATCTTCATTGTGTTCATGGTCTGAAATTATATGTGTTTTTATCTTGCAATGAATTTTATACATATGTACGAAAATTGTTCAAGATGGTTCAATATATAAAATTTGGATTTTTTTTGATGAATGAATGCTTTCTTTTTCAAAAGCTTATTCATGTCCCTAAATCTCTTAGAAAAATGCTACATTGAGAAAGGATTCCATTTTTCTACCATGACCAAATGTTTGATTTCTGCTGATTTTTCAGGAAACAATGACAATCAATCATCAAATCACTGAAGTTGTTATGGAAAGACACATGGAGTTGAAAGACAAGAATTCTCATGTAGAAGTAAACGCAAAGTTCTTCATGCTCTGAAACACAAAACAAAAGCCACAATATCATTTGATTCGAACTTTCATATCTTCAAACAAGTCACTCAAGAAATAAACACTACCTCAGTCGCGAATAATACTGAAGAATAGACACATATTGTTATTATTTGGTCAAGACACAAAACATATAAGCAACTAGAATCAAAATCAGTTGAAAAAAAAGTTAGACATTTACCTCTCCCTTGTAGATAACACACGAAATGGAGTTAGACTGTAACTTAAAAGCGTGGTAACGACATGTGTCTTGCTCTCTACATCTGAGTCAAGATTTGGAAGAGAAAGAACTAGACACTGAAATTGCTTTTTCCATATAAGAGGAATAGCTATATTTACGACCGCCACTTATGAAGTAACATCCTAAGCCAAGCATCCATAAACTTTTGGCAATCTGTTTATGAATATAACAAAAAGTAATAAGCAACTCAGCACAAGTGTTAGTTTTGACAGTTAAAAGTATAGCGAGTGAGAAGAGGAATCTACATAGAATCCTATTCCAATTTTTTTTATTGAACTCATGCACATCAGTCATCACCAACTCCACGAAAATCATTAAGTGGAATAAGAAAATGTACCTGGTAAAGACTAACACCCTGCAACAACCAATCCGGAAGAAAGAAAGTCTGTAAACACGATTCAAATACCTAACAGATTTTCAGCTTTTCTTTGAGATATGTGTTAGACTTAGATATACCATTATCAAATTCTCTTTGTTATAGTCAGCCTATTATCAGCCTTCAAAGCTTTTGATTTTAAGATCCTCGATCACATCCTCCATATCAGAAACAATAGAGAATATAATAGACCCTAAAAAAAATCTATTTGCATCAAAACCTGTATAACCTTGATTGCTAATATGACTATGATAATCATAACAACAATACTAAGTTAGATTTGATTACTTACAGCTTCCAAGATTCATCACAACCAGGAGATGATGTGTGGAAGTTAGAAGACTTATTCTTCATTTCCACCACTTGGTCTATTAACTGGTGCATAGATTGTTGAGGATCATGTAACTTTCCTTCCAAACCTGAGATAGCTTCTCCAGCGTGTTAAAACAGAGATCCTAATCATGACATGTGCGTTTGGAATTTTGTTCTGAAGAAAGCCAAGTAGTGATTCAACTTCTTTCACCTCTAAGCTGAGAATCGAAGACGAGATATTACAACTCCAAGTTTCTTATGATGTCGAGACTCGCAGATTCGTAAGCTATTGCATTGGAGGTGCTATACAAATCAATGACTTCCTGGCTTCAGTCACATAGTAAGTACTCAAACTATATTCTTTTCTTTGTAAAATAATCACCTAACTTAGGACTTATCTAATTCAAATTGGCATTGTCACTTGGAGAGATTCATTGATTGAATCACGTGTGAAGAAATTTAGCCAATTTGATACGGGATTGAGATTTCTAAACCAATCTCCTCGAAATGGTGCACTGTGACATTTGTTGTTTGCAAGCCATACTAGATATACGAGATGAAGATCAACAACTTTGGAGTATTCAACGGGAATATTGAGAAAAACATGTGGCCTAAGGCTGTTGTTTCTGTTTCCAGCCAAGTAGACTTGGAGAATCTGCTCAACTGTCCCAAGGTTGGGTTAAAAGTGTTCTTTAATCAACCAGTAACCACTCAGACATATGATATTGGTGAAGAAAGCTGGGAAAATCTTGAGACCGAGTATAATTTAGTTGTCTTTTGATTGATGTATTTGTCTCTTCACTTGAGTGCATATTGCCTTGAGAGACTTGAAAAATTACTTAAAACTCATATTTCATTCGTTTCAAAAAGACTTGTGTTTTAAAGTTTTCACATATATTTAAAAATATTTTAAAATTTGGTTATAAATACATTACTTTTTGGGGAAATTGACCTCAATTTCTTATAACTTTTATCCAATTAAAATTTAAGAAAATAATTAATTTCTTCAAAAATTTACAGTTCATCATTTACCTATTAAAAAGAACTGGAAATGTAAAAATGGATTTTTTGAAAAAAAATTTCATCATTTTGAAACATAGAAAACATATTGGCAATATTTGATTTTGACAAGAAAATCAATTAACTTTTACTTAAAATATCTTCTTTGCTCCTATTCCTTTTTTTATATTTTTCCTTGTACCATTTTTTTGTGGTTAGTAATAAATTAAGAGAAACCAACTAATAAAACTCCCAGAACTGTCATATTAAAGCAAAAAAAAAACCTTCAACTCATATTTGAGCCAAATAAATTCTTTAACTTTTAAATATTGGCGCTTTCAACTTCAAACGTGCAAAATCCAAAGACTATAAGAAGCAACAAATTTCATTCATGCTGATACCAAATTAACAGCAAACCTCGCAAGAGAGAAGAGAAATTCATGTTCTTTCAGTTGTTAATTGTTAGACTGAAAGTGATACTTGATTAATTTAGCAACGATGGCCTTAAAAGGCCTTACAGGGAAACAAAAGAAATAACTGAAACAAGCTAAGAAATAGGAAACAGACTCCACTACACACTAACTTAACTCCATGACTCTCTACGTGATCTCCTTAAGACTCGGACATGAATTGACTGCAGAAACAACTAATGACAAGACTAATTCAAACTAAGTGACCAACACTTTCAGTAACAGGCTGTACAGAGACTGTATCTGGGATCATCACTTTTTGTGTGAGTAAATGTTAGACTCAGATGCTAAGGCAGATTCCTTAGCTTTTAAACGTTTCTCTGACTCAGTGAGCTCAGACTTCAAGTCCTCTGCTTACTTAAAAGAGCCGCTTAGATTGAACGGAAGAATCTGGAGCTTTCCAGACATCTCCTTTGACATTCCTTTAAAGGCTTCAGAAGCGTTCTCTGCCTCGAGCCACCTCTTCGACCACTTTTCCCATGTAGACAACATCCTGCTATAATTAGTATTTTTTTACTCGCTTTTAGCTTCTTCTCAAGTTCCCATTTCCTTGGCCAAAGATTTATTACTAAACAACAAAAGCAAAATCCAAAACAACTCTTGTCAGAACTTGGCCTGCACTGAATAGTCACGTGTTGAAAAGACAAAGCAGTCGAAAAAATGTTCAAAAAAAACAAATGCGTCTGCCGGGAGTCGAACCCGGGTCTATTGCTTGGAAGGCAATTATCCTAACCGTTGGACTACAGACGCTTGTTGCTCTGCTATTTAAATTACCTTAGTTTAGTTTAATACCAGTTCATAGTTTAAAACAAAGGCGCTTGTGGTATCTTGTAAAGATGACACTTTTGAGAAACAAGGAGTTAAAATCAAGAAGAGAAGCAGATTAAACAACAGGGGGAATATTTAGAGTAACAAAAAAAACATTGTACATTCTCTGCTTCTCCAGGAGCTTACAAGCTGTGAATGTCAATTTCCCATAAATTGAATTGAATTCGGCTAAAGTTAGGAGGAAAATTTTGAAATATTCACCAGTTTAGAGTTGCATAAGCGAAACAAAGTTACAACCTTTTTTAAAGCTCATAATCGGTTAGACCAATACGCAAAATTTTATTATTTTATTTATTGAAGATTTTTTATTAAATATATTAACTGTTTTGGAAAGAAAATAAGAAATATTGAACTAATGTCCTATAATCATTTGAAAATAAACTATTTTCAAAATGAAATCATATATATATAGTTGATTACTATATTACAACTTTGGTAAATAGTACAAGGAGTGACATTTCAATTGCAGAGAAAAAAAGAAGAAAAAATATATGGCTAGAGATCGATCATTGATGATCAAACGGTACACAATTTTACCGAAAAAGATCCAAACCGTTTTTTTAATTACTATTTACCACCAACCGTTTTTTTTAATTATTATTATTTTACGAAGCCGTGGAAAATTGTTCAGGCGTCGGGTTCTTCGAAAATTATGGGCTAGATAAACAAAAGCCCTGTTATTCATTGAAAATTCTACATGGGCTCGCTAAACAAAAGCCCACTGGAATGTTACACTTTTAATCGTCGTCTCTCTCTCCTAGCTGCGAAACCCTAAACCCTAGTCCAAGCATCGATTCTGTACGCATTCGAGATTGATCTGTTCGCTGAAGATGATTGAAGTTGCTGGCTTATTCATTGGCGCTGGCATCCTATTAGAGCTTTGCAACATCGATATTAAGTTAGTCGAATCAATTTCTGTTTTTTTTAAAGAAAGAAAAAAAAAGATTTCTTTTTGATCCGATATTTTATTCCTTTGGCACAGGAGGAAAGCTGAGGATGTAGCCAGTATTACCCAAATAGACGAGCTCAAAGGATTGGGTAGGGTTTTTACGGTTACTGTATGTACTGTTGGCACGTGTAATAATAGTTTCTGATGGAATTTTTATTCAGTGGATCTTCTGGAAGATGAGCCATTAAGCAACCCTGTTGTTGCTATATTTGGAACAGTTGGATCAAACTCAGCCGTAGAAACCACCCGTAGTGGCACTTTGTGTGTTTTTTCTGAGGAAACGGTAAGAGATTCTCCTCGTTTTCCTTGATCCATCTGTTTGTGTCGATTATTTTTTTTGAGATGAAATAATAATAATAATAATAATAATAATAATAATAATAATAATGCTAGCGTGGTTTCTTTTGGAACGTAGGAGATTAAATGTGTTTCTTCAGTCTTTAATTTCTTTTTTTTTTTTGGTGTTGCTTCAGGCCATAGTTCGTTATAAGCAGGATAAGAATTGTAATACTAATTCAAGCGGAGAGAAGGAGGAGGTCTGGATTTCAATTCCCGGAAAAGACAGATTATACAGAAAATTAGAAAAAAGACTCAAGCATGAATCCTCACAAGACAGGTAGTAATATCGTCTATGTAATTTTTTCATAATTTGTAATAGCATAATCAAACAGACAAAAAAAAATTCAAACAGAGAGGAATCTAAAGAGGTTATGCTGTACCGTAAGGTGGTTCCTTGGTATTTGGTAAGATCTTATCACAATTCTTCTCAATGCCACAAAGCCTTAGCCAGAGAGAAAGTAATTTTAGCTTCTATTTTTTTTTTGTTCGCATTAGGATGACGGTACCGGTCGGGTTTATGTAACGGGAGCACAATTTGCCAAAGGATTTTATGCTACCCTAAATGAATATATCTTCACTGAACCGGTGATGGAACACTTTGAAAGGTTTTTTTCTTCCAAGGACGTCCAGGTACTTACTTAAGTAAATAAATATTATTTTATTTTTCAGTTTTCTCCTAACAGTGTTGTTGTCTTGTTTCTTTAGTTTGTCCCAAACCGCTGTTGTGAGTATGTCCTTGAGATTGGTAAGCCTTTGACGATTATTGGTAAGGTAAGTCAATCCCTGTTATTTGTTTGTTTCACTTTCGTGATTTCACTTAGGAGGCTAGTTGAATATGATATTTTACAATTCATGTTGTCTACTCTAGGCTGAGAGAGACAAAAATGGGGCTCCCACCATCGGACGTGTCTATCAGGTCTTTAAAGGACGTAGTATAAACAAAGTTGATGAATTGGTTTCTGATTTGAAATCAACTTCAGAGTAAGAAACATTTGATGTTACTTCATTTGTGATAATTAGATAACCTCATATTTGTTTCCTCTTGATAGAATACTTTTTTTTGCAGGTGTTGTGAGATGTTGAGCTTGTTGTTAACAGGTATCGGTGTGTCTATGTTAGCTGTGAGCTTTCTGCATAATCATCTAGAGTTCTCCAAGTGAAAAAAAAAAAAAAGACTGCGACGACTAAGCTTATAACAACACTTGTTGCTTTCGGGATGGTTTGGTGTGTGTCTGGTTTATCAATTATCATATACGAATTTATATATTTTATGTTAATTATGGTTATGGGCTTTACAAATCTTGTTGACAGGCTGGTCGATTTTCCTGTTCAAATTTCTCTGCTTCTCCAGTAACTTAAAAGCAATGAATCTCAAATTTCCCCATATTCAACTGAATTTTAATGTTGGATTCGAAATTATCAACTTTAACCCGGTCCAGGGGTTGATCGTTAAATTGGAACACAAGACCGAATTAGGTTCAGTCCATCCAAACGACGACGTTTCCCTCTCAGAGATGGAAACAAAAACTCATGTCGTTTTATCAGACCTTGATGTCGTTATGTAGATCTGGAATGTGTTGTATGTCGTCTTCGATCCATGTGACATTATTATCTCGGTTGATTTTCTAGTGTGATCTTCCCTATGACACAAGGCTCTCCTATATGAGGTTCCTCAGCTGCTTCGTCAGATCTCCCATGGATGCTGAATTGTTCATCGACAATGGGATCATCGTGATCAACGCAGAAGACATTTCGAGGCTGTTCAATACCACATTGAAGGAGACAAAGTTACAGACAGAAGGTTTTACTACCAGACAGCCTATGAGAATCTACAGGCCTTGGAATAAGTGGAAAGCAACTCTGAGACTTGATTACTTCCACAATCATGACTTCTACATTGTTTCTTTGTTACTTATAACACACTCCCTGTTGTTTAATTTGCTTCCCTTCTTGAGTTTAAATCCTTTGTTTCTCGAAAGCTTGCTTATTAATCAGTAGTTAAACAAGAAAACAGTAACGCAAGCGTTGAGTACTAGAAGAAAGGGCTGAGGAAGCAGAGTCCAAATAGAACAAAGCTCAGGATCTTAAAATCAAAAGCTTTTAATTAAGGCTGATAATAGAATTTAATAATGGTATCTGACTCATTAAAAAATATCGCAAGATCATTAAAAAAAAACTGCTAAACATGTCATGCAACTTCTAAACATGTATCAAGCAAGACATAACCATACTCACAAAACAAACGGTTCCTTAGTAGATTAGATTCATCAACATAGAGGATACTTAGAAACTAGTGCAGATAACTAACATGTCAAGAGAGAATCATGCCTTCTTAATGGTGGTGAAGTGGAAGATGAATGGAAAAACAGACTCGGTCAACTCCTTTTTTTGCAGCAGAGAGAATCCTGAAAACAAACACTTAATAATATGAAAGGGGTGGTTTTCATTTTCTAATGAATTAAGCGACAAAAAAAAAAGAGTTGTTGACAATACCTCTTCATTGATAGGTAAAAGAAGCGTTAATTTGTGTATGGTTGATATCACCTGCATACACTTTGGCACAAACTTTAAACTTGAATTTTGTAGCCACGCAGTATGAAAATTCGATTGTGGTGGTGTTGTTGGTGTCAAACGCCACTTGGATGCCTTTAGATTCATCAATATTTTTCCTTAAAGCCACTGAACACAGACTTTTTTCGGGCTCTATGAAGTTCAAATGCCCCTCAGAAGTATAAAGTAAGTCACCATCTTTATGCTGGAATGAACACTTAATTTTATTTTTTTCCCTGCAAAGTTAATTGAATGTCAAATATAAGATAAAAAAAAAACCACAACTGAAACAAACAAATGTTTTACCATGAGGTGGAAGCAGAGAGATGTGGAGATTTCACTTTGTAAGAAGCAGTGGCGCTGCTCTCGATCTGCTCTCCAGCCTTTAATTGAGATATCTTGAAGAGGAAGGAAAAGGTTGGTGCTTCGCGTGTCAATCCGACTGACCAGTTGGCTACCTTGTATCCCACCGAGAGATTGCACTAAATTTGAAGGTGCGTTCCGGACTCTGATTTAGTGGGAGCTTCATCTTGAGGATCCAATGCTCTAGGCGTGAATATTCGATTTCCACCTGAAAAAGACGGCGACATAATGATGAAAGATACAGTAACAAGAATGTAATCTATAATGTGGAAATATCTAATATAAATAATACCTCATGAGAATTATCTTCAGGATATTCATAACTGTAGTTGGCTCGGACTGCTGAATACTTTGGCACAGAAAGAGATGCAACAAACGATCCCTGCAATGGAAAAATAAATATAAGACAAATCAGTGAAACGAGGGGAGGGGGGGGGGGGGGAGGCATATGAAGATAACTAAGAGATGCTTACATGTGGCTCGAAGAGATGGCTTGAGTTTCGGTTATACATGATATCAATAGAGGATTTCCAATTGACCATTGGGTATGGTCTCACACTAGGTGCTTCCTTATCCTTCCCAAACGATATATCGATGGAACTTTCACGATCATCTTTTATATCTTTGTAGTCTACAAAGGAAATGGGAGAAGAAAAACCAGAGTGAGAAGAAGAATCTGAAAACAAGGAGCCAAGAAGAAGTGAGCTTGCCTTTCAACTTCCATGTCTCTTTCCAATACCAGTTGACTGATTCGAGGAACCGTTGCATTGTTTCCTGAAAATAAAAAATCAATCTAAAAC
Source organism: Raphanus raphanistrum subsp. raphanistrum (assembly GCA_019706035.1). NCBI lineage: Eukaryota > Viridiplantae > Streptophyta > Magnoliopsida > Brassicales > Brassicaceae > Raphanus > Raphanus raphanistrum. The sequence goes on along the minus strand of CM033982.1, from coordinate 1,982,626 downwards.
CTCAATCTTTTAACATACCGAGGAGTGCCAAGTCACTTTGTATCAGGTTCTAAAAATACGATAAGAAAACAACAATCTCAGTCATAAATCGAAATCCTATACTGCGAAACATCCATATCTGCAAGAAAAGAATAGGATCTTTTTATATTGAATTCCGCTGAAAGACTAATGATTGAACTCAAGATCGCAAAACTAAGATAAAGAAAAGAAGATTCTGTGTCGCAGAATCTCCAACTCTCTTTTACAAGCCTAAAGAAAAAGCCAATGTTACTACCTAAAACCTTTCTCGTTCGCAGGAAAACCCAAACCCAAGGAAGAAGAACAAGTACTCATTCAACCAAATCAAGTTCAATTTCTCTATAGGAAACGAGTTCACTCAGGAAAATTAGTGTTTGAATCCTGAGTCAAATCTAATGAAGAGAAAGCTCTCAGTGAGTGAAACATAACCAGCAAAAGCTATTTCACCTTCGACAATGTTTTTTTTTTTTAAAAGGGATCATCCAAACTCAAACATCAAGGAGATAATGGCAAAAGAGAGAGAGAGAGAGAGACGGAAACCTGGGGAACAAACAAGGTTGGAGAAGGAGACCGTTGGCCACTGTTGGTGGAAGGATAGCCGCCGTCAGGTCTTGCCGTGGATGATGTGGTATATGCGTCAACTCGAGAGGGGTTGTCTTCTTTAGTATTCTCGTTCTCCATCTGAACCCAAAATCAAAAGAAGCTCAACAAATGTTTCAATGGGAAGATGAAAAAAGAAAAGAAAAAGTTCAAAGCTTTGCATAAGTAAACCTGAGGGGTGAACAAGTAAGTAGAAGGAGCGGGGCTTCCGGGAGAATGAGGCCGACTGTTGAAGGAAGGATCCGCGTCAGAGTCCGCATTCCCCATCTGAATGCAAAATCAAAGACACAAATGTTTCAATCAGATAAATCCAAAATCAAACATACAGATAATATATAGCTCAAGCAAGAGATGGAAACCTGAGGGTTGAACAAGTTAGGAGAAGGAGAACTGTGAACAGAGTCTGACGAAGATGACGTGGCGTTGGCATTACCCATCTGAGCACAAAAGAATATCGCGGGATTGAGGTGCGACTTAGCGAGATCTGAAGAGAGATAAGAAAAATGGAGAGCGGCGTAAGAGGGTGTGGAGAGAGCGTCGAGAATCCTCAAGTTAGGGTTTGATTACGACTTACGAGGATTGCCATTTCAAGCGATCATTAGGATGGTGTACTATAAAGTGCATACGAGTTTTATGATCCATTCTAAAATAGTAACTTGGCGCCAAAAAAAAAAAAAAAAAAGTAGATAATTAACCACTTATTTCCTTTTATAAAAAAATATGGAATGATGATAAATCAAAAACAAACATGCCCTCTATATTTTATCCGGATCCGAAAATCCAAACCCTACCCAAAAATATCTCACCCGAAATCGAATCAAAAATTTATAAGTATTTATTATGTCCAAAACTTTTCTACCGGAAAAAAAACTAATCTGAAAGGATCCAAACTCGAAAATAACTGACTCGAATAGAACCCACCCGATAAAAACCGATTAAAAATATGTATATCCAAAACTATGATTTTTATATACTTTGTTTTATAATTTAGTTGAAATGTCTTTTTGTTAACGATTTTTGTTATCATTTTTGTAGCATTTTAAGTAATATGAATTTTTTCTATGTAAAATTTAAACTTTGAAAATATTTTATTTTAATTATTAATAGTTTATTTCAGACTATTTTGTAATTTTTTTGGATATACACGATAGATTTTGATAACATTTGGTGGAGTTTGGGTATTTTCCTTTTTAGATGCTAAATATTTGAACTTGACCTTGATCTAATAGGGGGATCTAAAAATTACCAATATTTTATAAGTAATTTAATTATCGATCTGAAACGATCCAAACCCAAAAAAAACTAACCCGAATTCGAAAAAAAAATTAAAAAAAAAAACACTTATTGCATCTAAATATTTAAAACCTAAAGAATCCGAATTTAAAAAGAACAGGCCCAAACCCGACCCAAAGATCCGAACGCCAATGCCTAATCAAAAAATATGAAACAAGCAGTACAAGATATGGGTAATAGCTAGCTAATACTAATCATATACTACTAAATTGTGTGGGTTACATTATAAAGGGTCAATGGCTTGAATATATATTTCTAGATGAATTGGTTAATATTTTGAGCATTTTTCCAATGTAGCATTTTTCCAAGAGATCTAGACACATGAAAAAAAGCTATTGAAAAAGAAAGCATTCATTCATAAAAAAGATCCAAAATTTATATATTGAAGGATCTTAAACAAGTTTTGTACATATGTATAAAATTCATTGCAAGATAGAAACACATATAATTTCAAACCATGAACACAATGAAGATGAACAAACATAAAACCAAAGCATAACTGACCGTGTCTTTGGATAGGAACGCTCATCCTGCCAGTTGAAAAATCAACATTAGAGGTTAGAACAAACAACATTAACCTAAAACACTAAAAAAAATATCTTCATAAAACGAAACTCCAACATGTGAAGAACGCTTGAGAATGAAAAAAAGGCATAGTGGCCTCTTGGAACATAAAACAAATGGGAAATGAAAACATCATTTTCATTTCTTAAGATAAAACATTGTGTTGTTCTCTATCCGGATAAATGAACAGCACTTAGTAGAACATATTTCATAGAAAATATGTCATAGTACAAAGATTCACAGAATCTAAATAACTTTAAATATTTTCATACATTTGAGGGAACATTATCTATTTTGAAACAAACAAAAACTCTTCCAAAATATCATTTAGCGACGGATACTGGGACACCTGTTGGAATTTGGTTTATATCTACTCAGATTTCAAGTTTTGGATTGGAGATATGTCTCATTCGGATCAAGCAAAATCCGAAGTGGAAAGATCCTGTCCCGGTGTAGTTTCTTGTGCTGATATCATTGCCAATTAGTAAACATTTTCATTACCTTATGTGTTAGTCAAATACTGTCTGCCAGATGAGTAGCTTGATTTTCCTAATCTCTAGAGGCCACTAGTCTTTTACATAGAGATTTAAAATGGAAGTGAAGTTTCACCAAAGTTTGACAAGAGATATTCACTAACTAACCAAAAGGTAAATAAATTCTCCCTACTAAAAAACTGTATTTTCAGGCATCTAAATGAATTCTTTCATTTAGCTTTAGTCGAAATTTTGAATAATAGGAATCTAATATGAAGAATATTTTACATCTATCCCAATGAGCCGTTTATCGATTTTTTGCAATTGATGTTAAATCCCGAAGAGAAGGAAGAGATCTTCAGAAGGTGGGCTTTTATGATCCGATAACTTTTTTTTGAACAATTATGATCCGATAGCTAATCAAACTTATTTAAATCTTCCTGTTATTCTCGATTTCTTTTAAAAAAAGCAAAACCAATAAGAACAGATCATGATATTTCAAAGAAAGCAAGGATTTTACGGAAATAAGTCTATAAAATGAAATTTAACTAATGAAATATAAATAAGTTAATAAGAACAGATCATGATATCAAATTTTATCTGCTCTTTTTTTCCTCCTCTTTCGTTTCTATGAAAAAGTGATGTTTGTCGCCGTTTTATAGGAGGAAAAAACAGAGTCAAGATATATTGGAAGTGTAAGGAGATTAGATGCAGTGTCGGCTCAACACCAAATGCCAGCAGTGTAACAGCCCCGAGGCCCATTGCTGGTGGGGACCATAATTTTTTTTGGTAGTAGTATGACTTTTTAAACTATAAATTTGGTTTTTTATTAAAATGAAATTAAGAAATAAAACTTTTACAAATCTAAAATGGAAACAAAATCTTATTTATGATAATCTGTATACATTTTGCCTAATTATAGTGAACTAATTAAATATTATAGTTATCATTAACTAGTTTGTTGACCGCTAAGTGACTTTTTAGGCATTAATATATTTACCAAACTTCTTCTTTCTCTTCTAAAAACTCTTCATCTTTTTCCAGCGACAATACAATTTTAAAAGATCTCAAAATCACTGATTTTTCGAAGATTCTTGCATCATTGATAATTTTCTGTAAGTGAACCTTGTTATTTTGTTTATTATCATGTTCTTTGTTTGTCTCTTCATTTGACATTCTAGAAAAATCATAAAAAGAGACATGCCCATAAAGAATCACTGACAACAGATCACTGATTTCGTTTTGGTGTTGAGCAAAATCGTTTTTTTTTTCTTAAACTCCAAGAGGATTATTTTGTTTTATTTGTTTCAGGTATCTCTTTCACTTTCAGCTTTAAACAAAAACTGTTTCATATGTTAAAGGGTCCTTTTTAATTTTTTGCCCCGGGGCCTAGGAAAGGTTTGAGCAGGCCCTGATTAGATGTTGGAGCTCTTGAGTTCAAGCGACTTCTCGTTGCAATCTTGGTCATATTAATGTCTTACATGGCTTATTTTATATCCCGACAAAACATCTAAGAGTCTTTAACCTTTTCAGAGTCTCGTAGGCTCCAATTTTGTTTTTCTCTCTGTCACATAATCTACAATGTCAGATTATATATTTCAGTTCTTATGTGTGGCTAATCTCCTATTACATCTTGAAGATGTCTAACTTGGCAAGCGAGAATTATGTATTGATGAAGTTGAAAATGATATTAGTTTATTACAAATTAACTTCGAAAAAATTTCAATGACAACTCTTACACATTAGTCCATAATCTCTGCAATATCATTCAAACCATCCAAAACTTTTTGCATCGATGGCCGCTTCTTCGTGTCCAATTTGATGCATCTTTTGATGAGTTTTCCCATTTGTATAACCGCAGTAACAGGATAATCATTTCCAAGTCTGGGATCAATTATTTCAAGGATTTTATTCTTGTCAGACAAGAAAGGTTTAGCCGAGATGGCACTTTTTATGTCTCTCACTCCTCTACGGAAAGCTTTTAAACCAGTTAAAAGCTCAATCAAGATTACACCAAGTGTATAGACATCGTTCTTCATCCCCAAATGACCTAAAACATTTAAAATTCATCCAGGAAAAAGTTTTGAGGGATCAATTATTTAACAAAAAAAAAAAAGAAGAGAGGGGATTTCGAATCAGGGTCTCTGGGATTACAGGTAGTCTTTCAAACCAAATGTGCCGCTTTCATTAATGATTAAATGCTGATAATTTTTCGTTTTAGAATATTTGTGCCAAGGATCAATTAAATAAAAAGCGCAAGTGGCGCTTCGAGCCCAGGTCTGTGGTTTAGTGGTAGTCATTCAAACCAAATGTGCCGCCTTCGATAATTATGTAATGCTGACCATTTTCCTTTATAGAGGAATGGTGCTAGGGATCAACTATAAAAGAGCGTCAGGATGGGGTTTGACCCCGGGTCAGTGGGTTTACTGGTAGTCTTTCAAACCAAATGTGCCGATTTCATTAATGGTGTAACACTGACCATTTTTCTTTATAGAATATTTGTTTCATAACCCTCAACTTGGGTCCACCCCTGTCATCATCATGTAAAAACACAATAGATTCATAACTGAGAGTGGGGAAGATGAATTTCATTATGACAATTGGAAGCTGGCGACATTGCTTTTGAAGCAAAGCTGGTTATGGTTCTGAATCAGTGAATGTGGAAGTCTTAAGGCGAGTGATAACATCAGATATATTACCTTCACTGTTCCTGAAATGCTTGTCAACCAACGATATGACTGTACCAATCAATATTAACCATAAATATTGTACGCAGTACCAACACCATAGGCGATTCAACTTCAAAACCAGCTCAGGCGATTCAACTGTAATGAGTACTGTATTTATTTTTATCCTGATTCTGTTCAAGTTCATGATCAGAACTTTGGATAAAACTTTTCATTCCGCAGCCAACAAGCCAGTACAAGTGGTGCAGAGAGGACCAGACCCAGTACCTAGGCTACGGATAAATGTCGTGTTGTATAACTCAAAATGGATATGTTACCAAGAAGTATATGCATACGCGTTCCACAGTTGCTCGTAAATGGAGTCTTCGGTCTCAAACTTGCACATACGAGAATGAGGAGAGGATATATTTCACATGACATGGCTGTTGTGTAAAGTTATGACGGAGGAAGTGTGCATCAACTAACATGCGGTGATGAGAAGTTCCACTTAGAGCACAAAATTAATGGAGATATATTTAAAGCCGCCAAAAGAAGATGGATATGAGTACTGGGATTTCTCAAAACCAGAGTATGGATTTTGCTTTTAGGGGTTATTATTAGAGAATATTAGTGATAAAAATGACATATAGTTAGAGATATATCCTAGAGATATTAGATAAGTCTTAATATACTTGGGATAAGGATATCCAGTCATGTATATATAACGTGTACGTAACATGTAAAGATCTGGTTTTACAGTTATCAAGCAACAGGCTTAGAATTGTTACTCAGAAAGTTACACGAACTATAGAAGACATTAAGGAAGTTGTGAAAAATTGAACAGAATTGGATGCACAAGCCTCTCTATTCAGATGGTCTTATAAATCTGTTGTTATTCATTAATTTTGAGTGTATATGATTTTAGTGGGAAGCGTTGGTATTCTTTTATAAAAAAAATGATTTGTTTTTTTTCCTAATCAAGTAAATAATATCACAAGGGGAACGAACGTTATAGGTTGTATGTGGTCCTAATCTATGAAATATTCATTTATTTCATAGAGTAATTGCTTACTGAATTAAATTCTACTTTCACAGGAGCACCTTGTGGAGACTACCTATGGCCCGGTATGTGTTGCCGTTTGTGGAGATCCTGACAAACCTGCTCTTATCACATATCCTGATGTCGCTCTTAATTGTTAGCCAGTTACTTACGTCTTCATCTCTACTTATCGAACAAGTCTTAACTTCAGTAATACACGATTATAAAACGAAGCTTTTGGATTGGTGCTTGTTTGTTATATGTTGTGTTTGCCTTGTTGCAGATATGTTCTCTTTTCAAGGGTTGTTGTTCTGTCCAGAAGCTAGTTCCTTGTTACTCCACAACTTTTGCATATATCATATCAGTACAATTGGCCATGAGGTTGGTAACTCAAGTCTCATCTTTTCACAAAGATTTGTAAATGTTTCTGGTTATATTACTGCTATGGCGTTCCTTCTTTATAATACAATTCATATCCCTTATTACATCTCTTACTTTACTACTATGGCATGTGCGGAGTGGTTAAAGAATTGCTACTAAAACGGTGCTTCAGCAAGGTATAGTCTCAGTTCTTTTGTACTATAGGTTTTCTTGTAACTATTGTTTTGCATTACTACAAATGCATCAGAAATATGATATTATTTTGACATACATAATGATAGGAAGTTCGTGGTAATGCTCAAGTTCCAGAACCTGATATTTTTTAAGAATGCAGAAGAGTTAGTGAATAACCCTTTTTTTTTTTTTTGCAATTCTCGGACATTTTTGGAAGTAAAATTGATATCTTGTGTTCTCTCTCTACTATACAGTTACTTAGCGAGAGGCAGAGCACAAATGTATGGAGGTACCTTGAAGCAATCAACGGGTAATTATTAACGTTGCTGTCTGAGTCTTGCCTTTGTCATTAACCAAGTGCTGTAAATGAAGAAGCAAATCTTCTAACTTGCGTAAGTTATATTTTTATTTTGGATGAATCTTGGAAGCTGTAGGTGACCAAACCTAACTAAATTATATGATTATATGGTTTGATACAAATTGTTTTGTTAGGGCCTGCACAGCGAGCTGCAGAATCTCAAAAAGATGGTAAGTTTGGTGACCTGAGCGCTATGATCATGCTTAGATACTAGTGTCTTTCAGTTGCAGATAACGCTTCTGAAGTCTTTAAAGGAATATCAGAGGCGATGTTTGGAAAGCTCCAGATTCTTCAGTTCAGTCTAAGCGGCTATTCAAAGCGAGCAGATGATCTTAGAACAGCTTTAAGTTTTCAGGAGCCTAGTAGGACTTCATTTTTTGAGGTCTCAGTTTGATGTGAACAGAGGTACGGTGAATAGGATATAATGGGAAGCAAAACATGATTGGCGATGTGACATTATTGTTACTTGAAAACCAGCTTCCATACTTTTGCTGTGGAGGATTGCTACATGTTGACTACCGACGGGGACAGACTGGACAGTCCTCCTCTTAGTGTCGAATCATTCACAACCACTTCAAGAAGTTCTGGATGAGCATCCCTTCTTTGTCGAGAAGCATTTCCGATTCAGAGACCTTCCATTTTCGAGAAGCATTTATTCATCTGCCGTTGGTTTTGGAGCTTTACGTGAAGAGGCAAAAAAAAAAAAAAATCATAAGCTAACAACACCTGCTCACTGGACATAAACTTACTTAAAGGAAAAAAAAACAATCACCAAAACAATGTTTATACCATACACCTGCAGTAAGTTTCCTCCTTGTTTTATGGATTCTTTCACTTATTGCAATTTGGGTGGAATTTGTTCATCATTTTTTTATGTATAAAATACTTTTAACTGTATTACAGATCATTTTTGTCAAGAAAACACAAACAATCACGTTCGGTTACATTTATCATATCCAACACAATCACGTTCTTTATTTAAATCTGATTGATAAACGTATAAAGCCAGCGACTAATAGATTATGGAATCTTAATACGAAAACAAAAACAAAAGGCAGTAATATAAAGCTTGTTCATTGCCATCTTTTACGAGTCAGATGTCATCTGCATCAAGTGTGCAACATGTGCAGAGCGACCAAAACCGCACTCAGAGCTATTAAGTATAAGGATAAATTCCCATTATCCCTGCAAAATGTGACAACAAGAAACATTCAGTGAAAACAAATACACACATATATAATATAATCTTCCGTTTTTTTAATTATTCAGTAATAATAAGATAAATATGTAGATATCTTACTCTAATGCTAATTCAAGATCATTAACAAAATCTTCAAGTTCGACATGTCCCTTGAAGAACCGATGTGCGTCTGCTATCGTGAGAGCTCCATCTTTGTCTCTCACAGCCTAGAGTAAATGTAGAAGTAAAATTCACATTCAACTATATATATATATATATAACTACTAAATGAAACCATGAAATGAAGATTGAACTTACCGTACCAACAACGGTCAAATACGTGCCAATCTCAAGAACTTGCTGACGCTTCCGACAATAAACATCATCAGTAAGCTAAAAATAAAAAAAACACCAAAAATTGTTATTTTAAGCCCGCCCAGGCGAATTAGAGAAATAAAAAAAAAAAGACAAAAAAGGAATTACTAACTAACCATGAGTACTTCTTTTCCATGATCAGAAGCAAAGGTTTTAAAGTATGTAATAACTGGTTCACGAGAGTGGTATTGTTTTAGTGTATCATAAAACCCTTCCGTAAGTTGGTAATCACATACATACACTCGAGCAGTACCATCATCCTATCATGGCGAAAACAGAAGCAACTAATTACTTAAAAGGATATATATATATTAAGTCTGTGGATTTGGGGAAAAAATCTTTACCAAATACCAAGGAACTTCCTCACGCCTCCGGAAATTGGTTTTAGATATTTTCCCAGAGGCATCCGTGATCTCAATATCAAGTTCAGCCTGAAAGAGAAACAACAACATCATTCAGTCAATGTCTAACATTGACCAAAAAAATAAAAAAATAAAACATCTTTACCGTTTCCTCGATGAAAACTCCCAAAGCGCTCTTATCCACAGTTGAGTTTGATCCAACTGTTCCACGCACCACAACGATGGGGTTTTCTATCTCCTCATTTTCAAGACATTCCCCTGAAAATTTGTGGAATTGCATCAATACAAACCATTAAAAAATAATAATAATAACTTTTAGAACATTACCCAGTCCTTTCAGGTCATTCACCGGTATAGCTTGACGTAGAAGCTGACAAGTCCTGAGTGGAGATCAATATATAGTGTGTAAATTACTTTTCAACAAGAGCAGAGTAGAGCAAAGGAATCTTGATTTAGGAACTGACTAACATCTTTCCCCTGCCGTTTGTCAGTCTGATTAGGATGCTAAGGCCGCAACATACAACAGCAACTGGAATAAACATCACCTGTAAGAAAAAAAAAAGGATACGGACTTTTTATGTTGAACCGACAGAACGAACAAATCAAACACAGGACTCAACTACGTACCTAATCGCCTCAAATAGATTCGGGTTTTTTCTTAGGGTTCCGATAAAAGATGAATTGGATTATGAAAGATGAATTGGATTATTATCCGCCGAATTCTTTGGGGATAATAGTAAGGATTTTACTTGTGGGTTTGAGGAAATTTTATTGATAAAAAAGGCCCATCAACAGCCAGCCCAAACCCAGAGAAGAAAAAGAGAAAGAAAAAAACAAGTAAGCCTTTCTGACCTACAAATGAAAGCCCGATATTTTTAAGTTTTTTTTTTAATTTCAATTTCTGCATAAATTTTTATTATTTCAAGTTTTTCGGGTTTCAGATTCGGGTTCGGGTTCCATACTCCAGCTCTAAAATCATCCATATGAGACTATGTGTTGAACTTCATCATCCATATGTGTTTTTGAAAAATTCAAGCATGGTTTGGTTATGAGTGTTTTCGTGATGTTTTAATTTTGTTTTGTATTTTCAAGCTTTTTTATTTATAGTTTGGGTTCAGTTAAGGTTCGAGTCATAAACTCTAACCCTATATGATACCCGAGAGATATTACCAAACAGGATTCAATATAGTGATATGTTTATAAGGAAATACATGATGTGGTTCGTCTAAAATAAACGGTTCAAAATAAAATATAAATAGTGATATATATAGTGAATAGTGTAACTACTGCTATATGATTACGTTTAATGTATTTGTATTTACAAACTAAAAATCAATAATACCAATATAATTTTAAAAATATAATCTTTTAAAAACTATTTTAAATATCTGAAATGTTAAACTAAATATGTTATTACTGAGATTTATAGCCACACTTGTTTTTACTGAAATAATTATAATTGCACTAGTTATCTTTAAAAATATATAATGAATAGTGTAATTGCGAAAACATATGCTATATTATATTTTAAAAATTAAAATTAGTAAGTAATATAATTTACAAAAATTTCTATTTAATATATAAAAATATTTTTTATATTTGAAAAACCTTATAAATGATATTCACTCATTTCTTCATTCTAAATATTGTATTAGGCATGGGCATCTTAACCTGGATCTGAAAACCCAAACTTGAACCGTCCTGAAAAAACATGACTCCGAACCAAAAATTTACAAATATTTTTTGGGTCTAAATCTTTTTTACCCGAAATAATAAGAACCAAAAAGAACCGACCCGAATAGACTCAAACCAAAAAAGAACTGACTCGAATATATCCGGCCCGATAAGAACTGATTTATACCCGACTTAGAAAATGTATATCCAAACTATAATTTTTTGTGTTATATTTATATATATTATTTTATAATTTTGTTAACAATATTTTTTATTATTTTGTAATATTTAAGGTATATGAAGCTTTAAATGTAAAATTTAGAGTTTTAAAATGTTTTGTTTTAATTATTAATATTTTAATTTAAGTCACTATGTAAATTTTTAGATATATATAACAAATATCAACTAAATTTGATGAAGTCTGAGTGTGTCTTGTTTTTTTCAGATCCTAAATTTTAAACCCGATCTGGATCCGAAAATTACGGGATATTTTATAGGAATTTTAATTATAAATTCGAACCGATCCGAATCTAAATCAAAAATTTACAAATATCTTTTGGATCTAAATATATAAAACCCAATAAACCGGCCCGAACCCCACATGAAGGACCGAACCGTGATTCTGAATTTTATGCCGACATAAAAAATAGGGTTTATTTGCCAAATAACAAAAATAATATAGAAATTAGACTTAGAGAGAAAGTAGAGAGAGATAGAAGAAAAGTAAGAGAGGCGGAAAAATTTGGTTAGGTAGTGCATTTGTGTGTTTTTTTTATGGTTAGTAGAGGCCTAATTTCCAAAAAAAAAAATGCCTTCCATTTGCAGAATAAAGGTAGTAGTCAGAAGCTAAGCAGAGTAGCTCATGGGAGTGAAAATGGGGGCTTAAAACTCAAAGAAGCGACACTTCAGCTTCAATGATGAAGCTGTGCGTTAGATTTTGCAGCCTCTTCCACTTTTCTTTTGTAGACACTCTTTCTCCAGTTCCATTAGCGTCCGGGTCTTTCTCAGCATCAATAACAACCCATTTTTCTGATCTGTACCGAAAACCAAAACTGTGCCACTAAACCTAATAATACATGAATCTTAAAATCAGATATCTTAAAGATATAATTTGGTTCATGTTTTCCAGACAAAATTGATAGTAACCTTAAAACCATAGTGGACGGGAAAAGGGTAAGACTTTTAATCTTTTATCAATAGTAACAACCATTTTTCCCTTTCAATTAAAAGAAAAACTTATAAATAGTGTCCTCGAACCCTTAATTGGCTCATGAAGTTTTTTTAAAATGGAACGAGAAATATATATGTACTGTACTTTTTTATTTTTTTTAATGGTAGTTGGTAACATATGTACTGTAACTCTTTACCTAATTCAGATTTTGGAATTTATTTTTCCTTTTTTTACCACAGAAGTTATTATTTCCTCGGAAAACACAACAGCGTACTTTCATCATCTTTTTTTTAAGTCAAGACATATTTTGTACTATTTCTCGCATCGATCTCCGCCGGATAGATATGTTTAAAATTGCAATTCTGTGCTGGGGCGGCGCTGCCGCATTCTACTTGAGCGCCTACGAAATTAAACGGTTCGTCGCTTTTGACTCATTGGATCTTTATTGTCAATCGTTTTTATTGAGTCGAGATTCTTCTTCTCGGTGCAGAAAGGCTGGGTTTCTCAAGAGTGCCACCCGCGTGAATGATTTGAGAGGGCTAAGTATGTTTTAGATCCAATATTGTTTTCTTTCTTTAACATAATATCTGCCTAACAATTACATTATATATTTGTGTCAGGTGAATTACTTGATAACAAGACCACACCGCTCCTTGTTGCGATATCCGGAAGAGTTGGCTCTAACACGCCCTTAAAATCCCAACATTGTGATGATGTGTTGTGTGTTTTTCTCCTCGAGAAGGTTATAAGATATGGCTTTTCTTTTTGAATTGATTTTTCTTTTTTTTTGGGGGGGGGGGGGGGGGGGTAAAGTGATCTCTCTTCCATGATTAACTTTTTGCAGGCCAAACTTGTTTATGAGACAAGGAATATATATGGTAAATTGATGCGCAGTTCTGCAGAGCTTCTAGTTAAACCTAAGGAGGTTCCTTGGTTTCTGGTATTAATAATAATAATATGCTCATCTCCCTCACAAATTTTAAGGATGCTTCCTCTTATAACTTCTTCTCTCATAATAGGAAGACAACACTGGCCGGGTACATGTAGTGGGAGCTCAATATGCCAAAGGATTTTTTGATAAACTTAGAGAGATTACGTTCGATAAACCACCAAATGAACTCATCAACAAGCTGCCTAAACCCGCTGAGGTCTTTCCTTGTCTTTTTGCTTTCTCTATTTGTTAAGGCAATAATATCTTCATAAATTTTAAAAAACTTTGCTGCAAACTAAACTTATATACTTACTTCTCTCTCTCTCTCTCTCTCTCTCTCTCTCTCTCTCTCTCTCTCTCTCTCTCTCTCTCTCTCTCTATCTTTTTGTTGTTTTAGATTCTTGAGCACACTTGCTTTGAGCGTGTTCTTGAGTTTGGTAAGCCCTTGACTATTGTTGGTGAGGTAAATGAATCAAAATCCATCCTTCCTTTTTTTTTGTGGGTGTAAATTAGCGGATCAGTTTCACTGAGGATAGCTCTTTCTTTTTTTTTAAATCTTCTGATGTATTTTAAAAGGCTGTCAAATACTGCGATGGAACTCTTCTGATCAAGATCCCCATGGATGGGCCTTTTATGGTTTTCGATGGATATACTTCTGTTGATAAAATGATCTCCTTTTTGGAATCACGCTCACGGTAAGTGTAAAAAGGCTCCTCTTTTTATATGAGTTTTGGACGATGAAACTAGATTTTTGTTAACATACTTAGTATTCTTTCGCAGGACTCTACTATTTATCGCCATAGGCTTGACAGCTGCTTCTGCACTTGCATATGTCTCCTACCTGATGCCTACAATAAAAAAGGCTTGGTTTCGTGATAATAAATCAGCCAACAACACAACTGGTCATAGAGCAAAACTTGGGGACCAAACAGAACGCGAGGGAAAGGATGAGAGCAAGTAAGCTTTATGTCGACTCTATTGTACTTGTATGCTTTTTAGACGGCCCTGTGAACCAGGACCGATTAGTTTATGATATCTGTTCATGGATGATTGATTCTATACTTTTTTTTTTTTTTAATTGGCGCCTCATGCTCTATTTCTGCTCTGCTACTTCAGTATCCGAACTAGTTATTCGCTTTTCGTTCATCAATTAAAAATGTGTAGATGGGGCTTCTTGTAAGTTTTGTTATAGTTGTTAAAATAGTGCGACTTCAAATTAAACGTCAAGATAAATACTATTTTGTATCTGATTATTCTTTATGTAAATTTCACTGAGAAAAGCAGCAGTCAACAGAAATGTTCATTGAACATTGTTCAACGTTTTACGAAGCTTCTTTGTAGTTTCTTCCTCCACTTTGATCCCTTTAAAGCTTTGTAATACTAATCATCTTTCTACCATACTAATTAATGGATTCTTCTTCTGTTTTTACCACTGTTGCCTGCTGCAACAGGGCTCTTAACCGTTCTGAGAAAACTTCAGTTCCATCATGATAATAACGATGAAAAGAATTCTTCTTCATCTTCTTTTGTCTCCTTCAATAGTTCCTCCAACTTCTTCTTCTTCTTCTCGCATCTGGACTCATGATGTCTTTCCAAGCTTCCGCGGGAAAGTGTATACTCATGATGTCTTTTTAGCTACCACGGGGAAATGTATGAAACACTTTCTAAGTCACATTCAGATGGAGTTTGAAAGAAAAGGAATCACTCCCTTCACTGATAATGAAATCAAAAGAGGAGAAATATATAGATCCAGAGCTCATCAAGGCCATCAGAGGATCTAAGATATTGAATAATGGTAAACGCTATGTGACTCGAGCCAATAAGCAGTCTTTAGTATTGACGAGGCTGAAGGAGATTTGGTATGAGATCTGCCACATTTTTTTTGTGAACACGCTTTTTGTCTTTGAATGTAATCCAACGTCTAAAGATACAATTTATCATTTTACAAAACATAGATCATTTTAAAACATAGAAAATATATTGGCAATATTTGAGTTTGACACAGAAACTAATTAAAGTTTACTTTAATGGATCCTCTTTGTCCCCATTCCTTCCTTTTCTTTAAAATTTAAAACGACCAATGTTTAAAAATTAAAGATTTGTTTGGTCCTAGTATGAATTGGAGATTTTTTTTTGTTTTAATTTGAAAGTTCAGAGTTTTATTGGCTTTTCAACGTTCAAAAATCTAAAGACTTGCTTGCTGGGTAAGAAATCACCTGTAGAGAATGTCTTGGCATACCGGCTAATTCCGAGATGTAGTTAGAAAACGGATGTTGCTTCCCACCATGAAGGACCTTTTTATGTGCAACATACGATTGACATCGTCAATCTCTTGTGACGCTATCGAAGATCTTCATGGCCAAAGGATTACATTCCTGCTGATACCGAAGTTCAAACAGCACACCTCAGAAGGAGAGGAGAGAAAATTCATGATCTTTCAATCCAGCGATTGTATCTTGGGACCATCTCTTGTTGTGTGAGCAATGTTATACTCAGATACTAAGGCATATTCCTTAGCTTTTACATGTTCCCTTGACTCAGTGAGCTCAGACTTCAAGTCATATGCTCTCTTAAAAGAGCCGCTTAGATTGAACTGAAGAATCTGGAGCTTTCTAGACATCATCTCTTTTGACATTCCTTTAAAGACAAGCGTTCTCTGCCTCAAGCCATTTTCGACCACTTTTCCCGTGTAGACAACATCCTGCGATGAAGAATACAGTAGTATTCTGTATTTCTTGACTCGCTTAGCTTCTTCTCAAGTTCCATCTCCTTGGCCAAAGATTTCTCAAGCATCCTGAAATGTTTCTTTGCTGATCAGCAGTCTGTCTGCATTTAGATCTTAGCGTTCAGATTACCAAACTCTGAGACAAAAGCAAAATCCGACACAATTCTTGTCAGAACTTGGCCTGCACAGCACTCAAAGGTCACGTATTGAAAAGACCGGGTCTATTGCTTGGAAGGCAATTATCCTAACCGTTGGACTACAGACGCTTGTGCCTTTTTCATTTAAATTAACCCATTCAATTTAATACGATTCCGTAATGGTCAAAACGTGCAAAAATCCAAAAGACTATAAGAAGCAACAAATTACATTCCTGCTGATACCAAACAGCAAACCTCGCAAGAGAGGAGAGAAATTCATGTTCTTTCAGTTGTGAATTGTTAAACTGAAAGTGATACTTGATTAATTCAGCAACGATGGCCTTAAAAGGCCTTACAGGGAAACAAAAGAAATAACTGAAACAAGCTAAGAAATAGGAAACAGACTCCACTACACACTAACTTAACTCCATGACTCTCTACGTGATCTCCTTAAGACTCGGACATGAATTGACTGCAGAAACAACTAATGACAAGACTAATTCAAACTAAGTGACCAACACTTTCTGTACAGCGACTGTATCTGGGATCATCACTTTTTGTGTGAGTAAATGTTAGACTCAGATGCTAAGGCAGATTCCTTAGCTTTCTCTGACTCAGTGAGCTCAGACTTCAAGTCCTCTGCTTACTTAAAAGAGCCGCTTAGATTGAACGGAAGAATCTGGAGCTTTCCAGACATTTCCTTTGACATTCCTTTAAAGGCTTCAGAAGCGTTCTCTGCCTCGAGCCACCTCTTCGACCACTTTTCCCATGTAGACAACATCCTGCTATAATTAGTATTTTTTGACTCGCTTTTAGCTTCTTCTCAAGTTCCCATTTCCTTGGCCAAAGATTTATTACTAAACAACAAAAGCAAAATCCAAAACAACTCTTGTCAGAACTTGGCCTGCACTGAATAAGTCACGTGTTGAAAAGACAAAGCAGTCGAAAAAATGTTCTAAAAAATCAAATGCGTCTGCAGGGAGTCGAACCCGGGTCTATTGCTTGGAAGGCAATTATCCTAACCGTTGAACTACAGAACCTTGTTGCATTGCTATTTAAATTAACTTAATTTACGTTAATACCAGTTCATAGTTGCTAAAACAAAGGCGCTTGTGCTATCTTGTAAAGATGACACTTTTGAGAAACAAGGAGTTAAAATCAAGAAGAGAAGCAGATTAAACAACAGGGGGAATATTTAGAGTAACAAAAAAAACATTGTACATTCTCTGCTTCTCCAGGAGCTTACAAGCTGTGAATGTCAATTTCCCATAAATTGAATTGAATTCGGCTAAAGTTAGGAGGAAAATTTTGAAATATTCACCAGTTTAGAGTTGCATAAGCGAAACAAAGTTACAATCTTTTTTAAAGCTCATAATCGGTTAGACCAATACGTAAAATTTTATTATTTTATTTATTGAAGATTTTTTATTAAATATATTAACTGTTTTGGAAAGAAAATAAGAAATATTGAACTAATGTCCTATAATCATTTGAAAATAAACTATTTTCAAAATGAAATCATATATATATAGTTGATTACTATATTACAACTTTGGTAAATAGTACAAGGAGTGACATTTCAATTGTAGAGAAAAAAAGAAGAAAAAATATATAGCTAGAGATCGATATCATTGATGATCAAACGGTACACAATTTTACCGAAAAAGATCCAAACCGTTTTTTTAATTATTATTTACCACCAACCGTTTTTTTAATTATTATTATTTTACGAAGCCGTGGAAAATTGTTCAGGCCTCGGGTTCTTCGAAAATTCTATATGGGCTAGATAAACAAAAGCCCTGTTATTCATTGAAAATTCTACATGGTATGGATAAACAAAAGCCCACTGGAATGTTACACTTTTGACCGTCGTCTCTCTCTCCTAGCTGCGAAACCCTAACCCCTAGTCCAAGCATCGATTCTGTACGCATTCGAGATTGATCTGTTCGCTGAAGATGATTGAAGTTGCTGGCTTATTCATTGGCGCTGGCATCCTATTAGAGCTTTGCAACATCGATATTAAGTTAGTCGAATCAATTTCTGTTTTTTTTAAAGAAAGAAAAAAAAAGATTTCTTTTTGATCCGATATTTTATTCCTTTGGCACAGGAGGAAAGCTGAGGATGTAGCCAGTATTACCCAAATAGACGAGCTCAAAGGATTGGGTAGGGTTTTTACGGTTACTGTATGTACTGTTGGCACGTGTAATAATAGTTTCTGATGGAATTTTTATTCAGTGGATCTTCTGGAAGATGAGCCATTAAGCAACCCTGTTGTTGCGATATTTGGAACAGTTGGATCAAACTCAGCCGTAGAAACCACCCGTAGTGGCACTTTGTGTGTTTTTTCTGAGGAAACGGTAAGAGATTCTCCTCGTTTTCCTTGATCCATCTGTTTGTGTCGATTATTTTTTTGTGATGATGATGACAACAACAACAACAACAACAACAATAACAATGATGCTAGCGTGGTTTCTGTTGGAACGTAGGAGATTAAATGTGTTTCTTCAGTCTTAGTTTTTTTTTCTTTGGTGTTGCTTCAGGCCACAGTTTGTTATAGGCGGGATAAGAATTGTAATACTAATTCAAGCAGAGAAGAGGTCTGGGTTTCACTTCCCGGAGAAGATGTATACAGAAAATTAGAAAAAAAATCTACAGTTGAATCCTCACAAGACAGGTATATTGTCTGCTGTAATATCGTCTTACATATTTCTCATAATTTGTAATAGCATAATCAACCAGACAAAAAAAAAATTCAAGCAGAGAGGAATCTAAAGATGTTATGCTGTACCGTAAGGTGGTTCCTTGGTATTTGGTAATATCTTATCACAATTCTTCTCAATGCCACAAAGCCTTAGTCAGAGAGAAAGTAATTTTAGCTTCTATTTTTTTTGTTCGCATTAGGATGACGGTACCGGTCGGGTTTATGTAACGGGAGCACAATTTGCCAAAGGATTTTATGCTACCCTAAATAGATATATCTTCACTGAACCGGTGATGGAACACTTTGAAAGGTTTTTTTCTTCCAAGGACGTCCAGGTACTTAGTTAAGTAAATAAATATTATTTTATTTTTCAGTTTTCTCCTAACAGTGTTGTTGTCTTGTTTCTTTAGTTTGTCCCAAACCGCTGTTGTGAGCATGTCCTTGAGATTGGTAAGCCTTTGACGGTTATTGGTAAGGTAGGTCAATCCCTGTTATTTGTTTGTTTCACTTTGTTGAATATGATATTTTACAATTCATGTTGTCTACTCTAGGCTGAGAGAGACAAAAATGGGGCTCCCACCATCGGACGTGTCTATCAGGTCTTTAAAGGACGTAGTATAAACAGAGTTGATGAATTGGTTTCTGATTTGAAATCAACTTCAGAGTAAGAAACATTTGATGTTACTTCATTTGTGATAATTAGATAACCTCATATTTGTTTCCTCTTGATAGAATACTTTTTTTTGCAGGTGTTGTGAGATGTTGAGCTTGTTGTTAACAGGTATCGGTGTGTCTCTTTTAGCTGTGAGCGTACTTACAGCATAATCAATCATCTAGAGTTCTCCAAGTTAAAAAAAAGACTGCGAAGACTAAGCTTATAACACTTGTTGCTTTCGGGATGTTTTGGTGTGTGTCTGGTTATCATCATATACTCACTGATATTATATGTTAATAATGGTTATGGGTTTTACAAATCTTGTTGACAATTTAGGTTGGTAGATTTCGTGTTCAAAACTATCTGCTATCTAAGTACGATTCGAAAGCTCCACTTTCACCCGGTCCGGGAGATGATCGTTGGCGGTGTTAATTTGGAACGCAATACCGAATTAGGTTCAGACCTAGAATTCTTGTGTTTTTTTTTGTCATAAAAAGTTTTCTTGTATTTAACTAATTAGTTCAGTAGCTTTTCGATTTCTCGTTCATAAATTAAAAGCTATTACCAGCTAACCAGAGATTTGAGAGTCATTTTATGTATAAATATTCCAAACTACATTACAAATAATCAGTTTTGTCAAGGAAAAAAAAGTGAATGATAAACATGTTCGGTTACATTTATCATATAAGATTTAAGATCAATATACACACATGTTCGGTTACATTTATCATATCCAACACAATCACGTTCTTTATTATAAATCTGATTGATTATGGAATCTTAATACAAAAACAAAAGGCAGTAATATAAAGCTTGTTCATTGCCATCTTTTACGAGTCAGATGTCATCTGCATCTAGTGTGCAACATGTGTAGAGCGA
Source organism: Raphanus raphanistrum subsp. raphanistrum (assembly GCA_019706035.1). NCBI lineage: Eukaryota > Viridiplantae > Streptophyta > Magnoliopsida > Brassicales > Brassicaceae > Raphanus > Raphanus raphanistrum. Next base: position 1,962,270 of record CM033982.1, on the reverse strand, counting down.
CCAAAACCGCACTCAGAGCTATTAAGTGTAAGGATAAATTCCCATTATCCCTGCAAAATGTGACAACAAGAAACATTCAGAGAAAACAAACACACACATATATAATATAATCTTCCATTTTTTTTAATTATTCAGTAATAATAAGATAAATATGTAGATATCTTACTCTAATGCTAATTCAAGATCATTAACAAAATCGTCAAGTTCGAAATGTCCCTTGAAGAACCGATATGCTGCTATCGTGGGAGCTCCATCTTTGTCTCTCACAGCCTAGAGTAAATGTAGTAGTAAAATTTCACATTCAACTATATATATAACTATTAAATGAAACCATGAAATGAAGATTGAACTTACCGTACCAACAACGGTCAAATACGTGCCAATCTCAAGAACTTGCTGACGCTTCCGACAATCAACATCATCAGTAAGCTAAAAATTAAAAAAACACCAAAAATTGTTATTTTAAGCCCGCCCAGGCGAATTAGAGAAATAAAATAAAAAGACAAAAAGGAATTACTAACTAACCATGAGTACTTCTTTTCCATGATCAGAAGCAAAGGTTTTAAAGTATGTAATAAATGGTTCACGAGAGTAGTATTGTTTTAGTGTATCATAAAACCCTTCCGCAAGTCGGTAATCACATACATACACTCGAGCAGTACCATCATCCTATCATGGCGAAAACAGAAGCAACTAATTACTTAAAGGGCTTATTTGCCAAATAGCCATATTTCAGTATGAAATTAGGTAGGTAGCATTGATTTTGACGTAATGTAATCAATAACATTTAGCCTCTTTTTGTCCGGTAATACCCTCTGTTGGTACAAGTATTCGGTAATGAAGCACTTAGATGACGTTGAAGAGATGAGATATAGTCAACATTTACTGCGCACTGTTGAAAATAACCACATGAAATCCATCTACGTTACGTACGTAATTACCGCATAGAATGTGCTCAGTAAATGTGTGAATAAAAACAGAATAATCTTTCAATAAATGGTGTATTCCATTTAGTTCTTACAGTTAACCGGAGTGTTCTGTTCTATATCAACCAAATAGTATAGGATATTAATTATATCTCATCTCCTAAATAATAAACCTTATCTCAAACTCACCTCCAACACCTAAATACTAAACCGTAAACCATAATCACTAAACCCTAAACCCTAACCTGTAAACTCTAAACCCAAATACAAATCATAAATTCAAATAAAATAGAGAAAATACCTAGTGTAGTACATGTCGGTGAAATTATGAAATATCTATGATTGCCCAACCATACTCTTTACCTTCTAAATACTAAATCCTAAACCCTAAACCCAAATATAAACCCTAAACTTAAATATAATTGGGTTTATGATTAAGACTTTATATTTGGTTTAGCATTTATATTTAGGTTTATGATTTATATCATGTTTAAGGTTTACTGGTTAGGGTTTAATAATAAGAATTTATGTAAAATTAAGTTGTATATTGTCATATTAAACTATAAAATATAGATCATAGTATGATTTTTACATGTTCAAAATATGTAACGATAGTTAGAACTAAAAAATATTATAAACTATATTTCTGAATAAAATAGAACACTATTTATTAATCATCAAATGGAATCGGAACATGATAAAATAGTATAGTAAGAGATTATATCGCTTTACACAACATAAATAGAATAAACATAATGCATATTGCTTTACATTTCTATTCTATATGTATGTCATAGAATAGAACACAATTTTAAAAAAACTGTTCATCTTCTTGATCATCTCTGGTTCATCCACGGTGACAAAAAATAAACCTATATGATGACATCAATGGATTTACATGTCGCTAATTTGTAACTCTGGTTAAAAAGCCTTAGCATGAGAGTAAGAATTTCTGTCAAAACTCGCGGAATATTCTTCGAATTTCAAATCGAAATGTTCGTTTGGCGAATTTGTGGTGACTGACAAGTTTGAATGGAAGATGTTGGCTCCGCGGTGGATGGAAGAGAAATATACTACGGCGGAAACTACTGCCTGATTTCGCGATTCAACAAATATCGACCGGAAATTTTTCACATTTTTGGAGAGTGACGAAGAAGAAGAAATTGTTTTGGGGAGATGTGTGGTTTTCCGATGACCACTCATAATTTTTCTTGGTTGGATAATTAATTATTTTTTATCTGCAGGTTGTGCCGGTTGTTTCCAAGGCTAGCAGGGTAATATTATATAAAATACACTCTATATCGATGTATAATAGGGCATTTGGTTATAGAGCTAAATACCATTTTTTCTTAGCCATACCACCTAATTTCTCTTACTTAAAAGGATATATATATTAAGTCTGTGGATTTGGGGAAAAAATCTTTACCAAATACCAAGGAACTTCCTCACGCCTCCGGAAATTGGTTTTAGATATTTTCCCAGAGGCATCCGTGATCTCAATATCAAGTTTAGCCTGAAAGAGAACCAACAACATCATTCAGTCAATGTCTGACATTGACCGAAAAAAAAAAACATCTTTACCGTTTCCTCGATGAAAACTCCCAAAGAACTCTTATCCACAGTTGAGTTTGATCCAACTGTTCCACGCACCACAACGATGGGGTTTTCTATCTCCTCATTTTCAAGACATTCCCCTGAAAATTTGTGGAATTGCATCAATACAAACCATTAAAAAATAATAATAATAACTTTTAGAACATTACCCAGTCCTTTCAGGTCATTCACCGGTATAGCTTGACGTAGAAGCTGACAAGTCCTGAGTGGAGATCAATATATAGTGTGTAAATTACTTTTCAACAAGAGCAGAGTAGAGCAAAGGAATCTTGATTTAGGAACTGACTAACATCTTTCCCCTGCCGTTTGTCAGTCTGATTAGGATGCTAAGGCCGCAACATACAACAGCAACTGGAATAAACATCACCTGTAAGAAAAAAAAAGAAAGGATATGGACTTTTTATGTTGAACACTTGAACCGACCGAACGAACAAATCAAACACAGGACTCAAATACGTACGTAAATCGACTCAGATAAATTCGTTTTTTCTTTTAGGGTTCCGCTGAAATATGAATGATCGAATCCGCTGAGTTATATTGGGATAATAGTAAATCTATTTACAATGTACTTGTGGGTTTTGAGAAAATTTTACTGAAAGTTGGAAAAAGAAAGTTATTGAAATAAAGGCCCATCAACAGATGCTATAGGGCTGGGCCTGGGGACCCGAATGCCCAAGTCAGTGTCCAAAGGGTGGTTGGAAATGACGTTCAAGCTGTTTCTCTAAAGATTTCTTTCACCTCGAATAGTCTATTCGAATACTTCTTTCATTCCTTGAGATTCTGCCGAACCTAAAGAAAACAATTTGCATCAAAACCTGTAAAACCTTCTTTGCTAATATGAATATGAGAATCATAACTACAATGCTAAACTGGTTTAGTTAGGTTTGATCTGTTAACAGCTTCCAGATTCATCAAAAACAGATTCATGAACAATCTCTTAAGAAGACTGATTCTTCATTTCTCACCACTTGGTCTATTAACTGGCGAAGAGATTGTTCAGGATCATGTAACCTTCCTTCCAAACCCAAGATAGCTTCTCCATCATGTTGAAACAGAGATATCATGACACGTGAGTTTTGAATTTCGTTCAGAAGAAAGCCAAGAAGCGATTCAATTTGTTTCACCTCTGAGCTGAGAATCGAAGACAAGAAATCAAACTCCAAGGCCATCTCAGCCAAATCATATATCATTACTGGAACGTTCTTCTTTCTCAGAAAGAAAGGACTCATCTCACATTCATTCTCCTTGGAGCTGAGTTGCATAGTAATAAGATTCACAAACTTCTCAAGAGACAAAAACAAAAATCCAATGACAATAACTTGGCCTGCACTCAAAAAGACACGCTTTGGAAAAGACATAGCAGCTGTAAAAAATGCGTCTGCCGGGAGTCGAACCCGGGTCTATTGCTTGGAAGGCAATTATCCTAACCATTGGACTACAGACGCTTGTGACATTGCTATTTAAATTAACATTTTAATTTTTAATACCATTCCGTAAGGGTCAAAAAGAAGAAAGCGCTCGTGGTATATCTTGCAAAGATACTATTGAGAAACAAGGAGTTAAAATCAAGAAGACAAGACAAATTAAACAACAGGGTGAATATTAGAGTAACAAAGAAACAATGTAGGTCATGATTTCACATCACTTTCTCACAAGTTCCAATGCTAATATAGAGCATAGCGCCTGTATGAAAGTGTCATCACCAGAAGAAAAACAGCAGCAACAACGGAAGCAGCTGACCAAGGGTTGTGAAAATAATCACGTCTCAGAGTTGCTTTCCACTTGTTCCAAGGCCTGTTGCAATACTCCTGTAGATTCTCATACACCGTCTGATAGTAAAACCCTCTGCCTCTGTAATTTGTCTGAGTTGTCTCCTTCAATATGGTAGTGAACAGCCTTGATACGTCTTCTTCATTTCCACGCCTCGTCACGATGATCCCGCTGTCAATGAACAATTCAGCATCCATGGGGGATCTGACGAAGCAGCTGAGGAACCTCATATAGTGGAAGAAGTAAGCATCTAAACGATGACATTGCTCAAACAAGATGATGTTTCTGTACAGGGCTTCATGTCGCTGAACTTGATTTTGGGAACAGTGAGACCTCAATAAGAAGTTCTACTAGGAAGCTTGCATCAACTATTAACATTTTCACAAACTCACTGTTACCAAGTCTTGTATCTTCCGCGTAACAGAACGAGCGTTTTCTTCCCATGTCCTTGCAACTATAACAAGGTCATGTAAACTTAAGGCTGTTCTAATAATAAAACTCTGTAGATACCTCAGTTTATGATCTTCCATGGCTTCAAGTTCTTCTCTGTCGTTATGTAAGGGACCTATGGATACAACCCAAGGCGAATAAGCATCATGGTTCAGTCTTCGCAGCCTTATAGGTACCTTATAGATACAACAATTGGTTGAAAGAGAAGACAAGTCTTCCAACTTCTCATTGAGGGAATCTACAAGGGGATCACATGGAAGCTCCATAACAGCCTGATTTTGATTCATGACTCATATAGCTTCAACTGAAACAGAGCCTTGAATTGTGCAAAGATGAGAGACAACTCGTTTCTTGCACTACTGGATACAGATAAAGAACTACAAGGCAGGAATTAAAAATGTCAACGCCAAATCGTGACTGCCTCTCTCACAAATACTCTTTTAACATGTGGTGGTGGTGGTACCTAACGTTGACCAAAAAAGGAATATCTATAGAGGTGCATGTATATATCAAAGATTCATACCGCAAGAAATAACAGTTTAGAAGTGGTGACATGAACAAGTGGAGCAAAGTAAGACCATGGGATTAATAACGGATAATGAAACTGCCATTATGATCTTTCTACTGTGACCTCTTGTGGTGGTGATACAAAACTCATTCAAAACTGTATCCATGTGATTTTTGATACTAAAGGATACTGACTACTGAGCAGATAAAAGAGAGCAAAATAAATGTCATTCTCCTATCTTGCAATGGCAGCAAAGACAAGACAGAAGCCCTACAAGTCTTTTACAAAAAAAAAAAAAAAAAAAACTCACTTGAGCTTAGATTTTGAAGAGCTCATGAGAGGTTTAGCAATGGGACGAGGAGGAGCCGCACTCGTAGCTTTCTTCAAGTTATAATTTATCATATAGAAAGCGCAGATCATAGCAATCACCATGGTCGGGTACACATAAACGGTCCTGGAAGGGTCAGTATTCATTGGCTTTTTTAAGATCCCTTCTTTGACAAGACCCCAAACTAGCAGCAACGATCCAAACATGCTCATCCTACCAGGCTTTAGCAACCCCACAAAAGCCCCAGCTACAGAAAAGTAGCTGCCTGCAAGAACCTGCCCAAAGCAACTCACTTAGCAACTAACCGGTCAATACACAAAGCAAACCAAATGATAAGAGAAAGAAAAAAACGAACATCTAGGCGCTGAAGATCGGGAACTGCAGATGGATCTTTGACACTGGCGAGGTTGTAAATGTCCAACACATTCTCCCACTTTGGAAACGTCATGTTGGTGGCAAGACCATTGACGATAGCACCAGGGTATAGGAGAGCCTTAATCATGGGAACAGGAAAGATCTCACTAGAAATTAACTGAGACGATGTCACGTGGATGGGAGACATACACATTCCTGATCTACATGGAACCCTGTTTTCACATTGTGATTCGTCAGATTTAACCAGAGAGAGACAGAACCAAGTAACGGATTATAAAATGAATGGTAGTGATCAAGTTCAAATCCAAAACAATTAGCTAACTTTTTTTCTTGATTCAATTAGATTAGGCAATGAACACTAGCTTAGACGCATTGCTCGTTAGATGACGGAATCGAGGGTTCGAATTACAAAGCTGAGAGTTTGTTTTTTTTTTTTAGTATCGAATTTACCTGAAGAGAGGGATCTGGAGGATGATCAAGAGGAAGTAAACACGTGAAGCTAATGACGAGAAGTTCTTAATCCATCCCTTTGATTGCGCTGGATTGGCCATTTTCAAGCTCAGAGAGACAGAGAGGACCAGTCGAAACTTGAAACCAGTCGATAACGACGAAGCATAACAGCAAGACTTAATAAACGACAGGCTTTGTTATATTGTGCACACAAAATTGCAGCTACCTTTGAGAGAGACGACGTCGTTTTGAGGATACATGGGGTTCATATAAATAAAAATCCGGTTTACTTTAATTTTTTTTTGGAAACTTAACCCGGTTTTCTCTTGGGAAGACACACGTTGTATGAAAACTAGTTTAACTTTCATTCCTTGCCAAGCTCGGTGTTGAGGATAGATGTTAGACACATCGTTTAAATCAATGCCTCTGATTCAAATGCATGATGGAGTTGTTGTGGTTCTACGGATAAAAAATCTGGCAGCTGAGCTTTGTGTTGAGAGGGCTTATGTTCTTGAACTGCTACGTGACCGGTTTCCGAAGGCTTCTAATGCTATGTTCTGCACTGCCAGGACGAAACTAACGCCACTAGCAGCACCTGATCCAATTCATCTGGTAATTAACATCATCAGCTGAATATGTTGTAGAGGTCAGTCAAACCTGAGGAAAAGGTAAGAGAAGAAGCAGTCCATGTGATGCAACTTAGATGATCTGCTCAGAAAAAGAGTGAAGAAAGCTCACACTGAAACACTAGAAATTTTTTTTACAGAAGATCAAAACCACTCACAGTAAGGATTTCTTTTTCCCCTTTTAGATTTGGATCAATTCTAAGTTAGTTGAATGTTCCATCTCATATAGATTTTTATGAATGTTATAATGGTGTGTACATAGTCAAATGGTGTGTGCATTGTATTTGTATCAATCGGCTATAAAAAAAGAAGAAAATTCTTAATTTCTTTCCTATTTACTGTACTCTTACAACAATCAAAAAGTTGTGTGTGTTTCCACTGTCTTCTTTGTGCTTCCTGATTCTCTATTTTTATATGAGAGTTGGTTGTGCTTTTTCGTGGATATCATTATTTTTAAGCTTCCTCTCTTGCAAGTTGCGCTTGTGGAACCTTACTGTTACTGTCGTTATTGTAATTTTCTGTGAGGAAATTTCAAGGAAGTAGGTATACGGAGAAAAGCAACAGCCAATCCACCTTTTTTTATTGCTAGTGGTTTCATCATTCCTAGTCAACGTTTTGTGTTCAATTTATACAAGGCCTCATAGGCTCATAATAATTTCTTACTCCAAACAGCTCCCTTTATTTCATCATACTAATCAATGGATTTTTCTTTTTTCCTTACCATTGTTGCTGCTGCAATAGGGCTCTTAACTCTTCTTAGAAAACTTCGATTCCATCATGACACTAAAGATGAAAAGGATTCTTCTTCTTCTTCGTTACCTTCATCTCCTTCAACAGTTCCTCCATCTTCTTCTCCCATCTGGACGCATGATGTCTTTCCCAGCTTCCGCGGGGAAGATGTACTCAGAGACTTCTTCAGTCACATTCGGATGGAGTTCCAAAGGAAAGGAATCACTCCATTCAATGATAATGAAATCAAAAGAGGAGAATCTATTGGTCCGGAGCTGATCAGAGCCATTAGAGAATCTAAGATCGCAATCATCTTGCTCTCTAGGAATTATGCATCCTCAAAATGGTGTCTTGATGAACTGGTAGAGATTATGAAGTGCAGAGAAGAGTTGGGTCAAACTGTAATGGCTATTTTCTATAAAGTGGATCCATCTGATGTGAAAAAGCTAACCGGAGATTTTGGGAAAGTATTTAGAAAAACTTGTGCTGGTCAAACAAAGGAATGCATTGCGAGATGGAGACAAGCTTTGGCAAAAGTGGCCACAATCGCTGGTTATCATTCAAGCAACTGGTTAGTTCTTTTCTTTATTCCAACTTGCTCTATACATTTTTCCAACATACACGTCCCACAAATTCATATTTCTTTATGAATGTACATGACTATTAGGGATGATGAAGCGGCCATGGTCAAGAAAATCGCCACTGATATTTCAAACTTGCTGAATAATTTCACACCATCAAATGATTTCGACGGGTTAGTTGGGATGGGAGCTCATTTGGAAAAGTTGGAACCATTGTTATGCCTAGGCTCAGATGAGGTGAGGATGATTGGGATTTGGGGTCCTCCTGGAATTGGGAAGACCACAATCGCTAGAGTCGCATACAACCAACTCTCTGACAGTTTTCAACTGAGTGTCTTTATGGATGATCTCAAAGCAAACTATACAAGACTGTGTTCCGATGACTACGGCGCAAAGTTGCAACTACACGAACAATTTATGTCTCGGATAACCAACCATAAGGATATGGTTGTTTCTCATTTAGGAGTTGCGTCAAATAGATTGAAGGACAAGAAAGTTCTTGTTGTTCTTGATGGCGTGGACCGGTCAGCACAACTAGATGCGATAGCCAAAGAGACTTCGTGGTTTGGTCCTGGGAGTCGGGTTATAATAACAACACAAGACAAGAGACTTTTTAGGGCACATGGAGTCAACCAGATTTACGAGGTGGATTTTCCAACGAATGATCAGTCTCTCCAAATCTTTTGTACTTATTGTTTTGGTCAAAAATACCCTAAAGATGGTTATGAGGAGCTGGCTCGGGAAGTTACAAGACTTGCTGGTGAACTCCCTTTGGGGCTAAGGGTGATGGGTTCACACTTTCGAGGAATGTCCGAGCAAGAGTGGAGAAATTCGCTACCAAGATTAAGGACTAGCCTTGATTCTGATATTCGAAACATTTTGAAGTTCAGCTATGATGCTTTAGATGATGAAGATAAAGATTTATTTCTTCATATAGCGTGCTTCTTCAACTCTGAATGGATTTACAAAGTGGAAGAGTATCTCGCAAATAAATTTTTGGAAGTGAGGCAAAGACTTAAAGTCTTAGCTGAGAAATCTCTCATATCTATTGAGTGGCGAGTTATAAAGATGCATAGTTTGCTAGAAAAACTGGGTAGAGAAATTGTTCGTAAACAATCTATGCATGAGCCTGGACAGCGCCAGTTTCTGTACGACAAAAGAGAGATTTGTGAAGTACTGACTGGTGATATAACCGTAAGTGTCTTTCATTTAATTACTCCCTGCAAATTTTGTTTATTCGTTAACTAACAAAATCTACTTTCTTGTTTGTTCCCTTATTTCAGGGTAGTAAAAGTGTCATAGGCATAAAGTTAGACTACTACAGAGAGGGGGGAAAATCATATATAAGTGAGAAAGCATTTGAAGGAATGTCAAATCTTCAATTCTTAAAAGTCTGTGCTTGTCCCGATATGCTGCAATTAACTGGAGGTCTGAACTATTTGTCTCATAAAATTCGATTACTTGAGTGGAGACATTTTCCCATGACATTTTTGCCTTGCACTTTAAATTTGAGGTTCCTTGTCGAACTAATCATGCGTGGCAGCAAGCTTGAGAATTTGTGGGAAGGAATTAAAGTAAGTAGTTTCGATGCAGTTTTCTTCTAAGTGTGATTCTCATCTGTTTCGTTGCAGAAGTATATAAAACAACCATGTTTTTGTAATTTATCTGTACAGCCGCTTCGAAGTCTCAAGTGGATGGATTTGAGTGGTTCTCAACACTTGAAGGAGCTTCCTGATCTTTCAACTGCCACTAACCTTGAGAAATTGGATCTTTGTTATTGCTCGAGTCTAATCAAACTCCCTTCCCTGAGTGGAAATAACCTGGAGGAGTTAGATATCGGTGAATGTTCAAGTCTTGTGGAGTTTCCCTCCTTTATTGGGAATGCCGTTAATCACCTCATACTGAATCTTAGTAGTTTCCAAAACCTGTTGGAGCTTCCTTCCTATGTTGGGAATGCCACCAACTTGAAGAAATTGAATCTTAGTAATTGCTTAAATCTGGTGGAACTTCCTCTCTCTCTTGGAAACCTTCAGAAGTTGCAGAGACTGATATTAACAGGATGCAGAAAGCTAGAGGTTCTCCCCACCAACATCAACTTGGAATCGTTGGATGATCTTGATCTTTGTGATTGCTCCATGTTGAAAATTTTTCCTGAGATCTCCACAAACATTAGACGTCTCGACCTCATTGGAACTGCAATAGACCAAGTGCCCCCCTCAATCATGTCATGGCCTCGTCTTAATAGTTTGAAGATGTCATACTTCGAAAACCTCAAAGACTTCCCCCATGCTCTTGAAAGAATTACATGGCTGTGCTTTACTGACACAGAGATACAAGAGGTTCCTCCGTGGGTCAATAAAATCTCTCATCTGTATGCATTTGTGGTCAAGGGATGCCGAAAATTGGTATCAGTCCCACCGATTTCAGATTCCATCCGTTTCATGGATGCAAGAGACTGTGAATCCCTGGAGACACTAGAGTGCTCCTTTCGCAATCCAGAGGTTTGGCTCAACTTTGCCAACTGTTTCAAACTGAATCAAGAGGCGAGAGACCTCATCATCCAGAATAGTGAATATGCAATCTTACCAGGTGGAGAGGTGCCTGCATACTTCACTCACCGAGCTAGTAGTGGAGGTCCATTGACAATCAAGTTGAATGAAAAGCCTCTTCCAAAATCCATGAGATTTAAAGCTTGCATGTTGCTGGTTAATAAAGGTGAGGACGCTTGCTGTAAAAAGAAATCGATTGATGTTGTTGTTATGTATAAAAATGGCAGGCGTTTGCTATTTCCGCCTTTAGCAAAGCATCTGCACGCATTCCAGTTGACAGTGGAGGTGACTTCAAGCGAGCGTCTCTTTGAGTTCAAGCTGCAAAGCAATGATGTTTGGAAGATAGGAGAATGCGGGCTTGTCCAACACTAGGAGGTCCCTTGATATTGTTGATGAACAAAATGTGAGCTTGAGCGGTGTGGCCATGGCGGATGTGAAACATATAAACTTAATGGCTCTCTCTCTAGTTTGTTCCTCTATTTTCTGGGATGGGGTGCTTTTCCCCGACAGAAACCAAGACGAAAACATGTTGTCTATATTGTGCTTCTCTCTCTCTCTCTCTCTCTCTCTCTCTCTCTCTCTCTCTCTCTCTCTCTCTCTCTCTCTCTCTCTCTCTCTCTCTCATTGTGCATTTACCTCAGAATCCATCCATTTGTAACAAATTGCTTTTCAAGTATTCTGAATAGGGCCAAAGTTTAAGCAAAAAAAAATGTTCTGAATATGGTTCCTTTTGACTCTTTGTTCATGTAACTTCATTGTCCCACCTCTTTAAGCATTGAAAATTGTAATGTTAGAATAACCAATCTATACTATTAAATCAGGATTCTAGTGTTTTCGTCTTTTTTCTCTTGTGAGAAATTGGATCTAGTTTCAATTTGGGATTGTTTTGATCTCCATTTGCCTCTTTCATATATGTGCTTTTGCAGCAGTGAGAATGGATCTGAACTATCAATCCATATTATCCATCTGGTTTTTATTTTGCATTTCAAGCTTGTTCCGTATTTTAGCTGAAGCTAATCTGGACAAACTTGATAAAGGCAATGAAGAAGAAGACTTATTTAGACGATGAGAATTATTGTCATGTTTTCGTTAAAGGTATTGGAAGTCCGTCTGCTATTGTGGGATCGGAAACACCTAATCTACCTTAACTTGAAACAAGACCAGTTTGTGATGGTTAATGTGGCTGTGACATTTGTGTTCGCCGGTTTTCGGTGTAAAAAACCATTAGTTTCTCTTTATCGGTTAATCATTTTTCTTTGATGTAATATGTTAAATCAGATTCAATAAAATAAAGTGTTAAAAAAAATCAGGATTCTATTTAAAAATTTTGGATTCTCTCCTTCAGTTTCTATCATATTTACAAAAATACCATTCTTCTTTTTAAATATTATTTTCGTGCATAGCATTATTTAAGGGCAATCTTGTGATCAAATATGATTATATACATGAAATTAAAAAGAAATTATGTTTTTAATAACCATTTATAACCAAACCCCGAAATACTAAATTCAGAAGTCCGTTCGGATATTTCTGTATAGCAGTTCGAATTCGGTTTCGGTTTTTTTATTTCGGATTTAGGTAGGTACTTTGGGTTGAGGTAAAAAAGCCTAGGTCTAATTTCTACTTCAGGTTGAGGTAAAAACGCCTAGGTATAATTTCTATTATAGTCGTCTTTGTAATTTTCTGTGAGGAAATTTCAAGGAAGTAAGTATACGGAGAAAAGCAGCAGCCAATCCACTTTTTATTGCTAGTGGTTTCATCATTCCTTGTCAACATTCTGTGTTCAATGTATACAAAGCTTCTTTGTATTTTCTTCTTCCACATTGTGATCCCTTTAAATCTTTCTAATACTGATCCGTCTTTCCATAGCACTAATTAATGGACTCTTCTTTTTTTTCTTACCACTGTTGCTGCTGCAATAGGCTCTTGACCGTTCTGAGAAAACTTCGGTTCCATCATGATAATAACGATGAAAAGGATTTTTTTCATCTTCTTTGTCTCCTTCAATAGTTCCTCCACCTTCTTCTTCTTCTCGCATCTGGACTCATGATGTCTTTCCCAGCTTCCGCGGAGAATGATCCGTTTGAGTCACTGTTTAATCTACTGGAAGAAGATTTGAATAAATGATTATATCTTCAATAGAAGATGAGGAAACAAGCGACGAAGACTTAGATGCACTAGCGTAGAAGATTGCCATGATGATGTTGTTGATGATAATGAAGATGATTGCCACGATGATGATGATGACAGCATAGAAGATGAAAGACCAGCTAACCTGAAGAATTGAAGATTGGCTGGCTTATGCATTGAAAGCTGGGCGCCGGAAAACTAGTTGTAAGTTTCATTTTCTTGCCACCAAGTTCGGTGTTGAGGATAGATGCTAAACACATCGATTTTCTGTATTAATATGGTAATAATGGTTTTGTATGTATTTTAACAAGTTTTGGTTTGTTTTTGGGTGCATGCAGATTCTGTAGAACACAACAGGAAACAAAGAGGAGGCGGTGGTTCTAACGCTGAGGCAAGCCTTTGATCTCTCTGTTCTTGTTCTTGTTCTTGTGCTATTTATTAATACAGCTGTATTAATAAATAATTATATTGCATGGGATGTGACTTGTGAGAGCTAAAATCGCAAAGTTGTAGACAGAGTTCTCTTGTAGTCTTTAGATTTTCTTAATTCATTCAAATTGTCATTTTGTTGTATGGTATTGATCAATGGGTTTCCTTATGCAAATAGGACAAAGAGGGTTGCTGCTTTAGATCTCAGCGACAGGGATGAGCATCCTTGCAAGTCTTTTGACACTTTGCTTTCGTTTTTCAAATTTCAGGGAACTCAGTTTTTGATCACTGCCTCCTTGAAAGATTGTTTGTGTTCGTACGATTCTTACATTCTTTCCTTTTTACTCGTTTCTTACAAACAAACAAACAAACAAACAAAAAGGTTGACCTTGTGCTTTCTGATTCTTTATTTTTATATATTTGACAGCTGGTTATGTATTTTCAAAGATATCTTCTTCTCCTGCTGGTTGCGCTTGTGGGACCTTTATGTTGTTACCGTCGTTATTTTAATTTTCTGTGAGGAAAATTCAAGGTGAGTAGAGATATACAAAGAAAACCACCGGCCAGTCCACTTTTTTATTGCTTGGAGTTTAACATTTCTAGTCAACGTTCTGTGAATGCGCAAGAAAAAATGAGCAAAAGAAAAATAAAGAATCAGAAAGGTCCCACAAGCACCAGCCAGCCAGTCCACTTTTTTTTATTGCTAGTAGTTTAACATGATTCCCCGTCAACGTTCTGTGTTCAATGTATACAAGGCCTCATAGGCTCATAATAATTTCTTACTCCACATAGCTTCCTTTAAACCTCTGTAATACTGATCCTCTTTCCATCACGCTAATTAATGGATTCTTCTTTTTTTCTCACCACTCTTGCTGCTGCAATAGGTCTCTTAACCGTTCTGAGACAACTTAGATTCCATCAAGAAGATAACAGAGAAAAAGATCCTTCTTCTTCATCACCTTCATCTTCTTTGTCTCCTTCAACGGTTCCTCCACCTTCGTCTTCTCGCATCTGGACACATGATGTCTTTCCTAGCTTCCGCGGGGAAGATGTACGCAGAGATTTTCTCAGTCACATTCAGATGGAGTTCGAAAGAAAAGGAATCACTCCATTCAATGACAATGAAATCAAAAGAGGAGAATCTATCGGTCCCGAGCTCATTAGGACGATTAAAGGATCTAAAATCGCAATTATCTTGCTCTCCAAGAACTATGCCTCCTCAAAATGGTGTCTTGATGAATTGGTGGAGATTATGAAGTGCAGAGAAGAGTTGGGTCAGACTGTAATGGCTGTTTTCTACAAAGTGGATCCTTCTGATGTGAAAAAGCTAACCGGGGATTTTGGGAAAATCTTTAAAAAAACTTGTGCTGGTGAAGAAAGGGAATGCATTGAGAGATGGAGACAAGCTTTGGCAAAAGTGGCCACAATCGCTGGTTATCATTCAGACAACTGGTTAGTTCTTTTGCTTCCCACTTGCTCTATACATTTTCTAAGACAATAGAATCATATTTCTTTTTGTGTGAATATGATTATTTAATGGATGCATTGAACCTCCTCTCCAATTGTTAGGGTTAATGAAGCGGCCATGATCAGAAAAATCGCCACTGATATTTCAGACGTGCTGAATAATTTCACACCATCAAATGATTTTGACTCGTTAGTTGGGATGGGAGCTCATTTGGAGAAATTGAAACCATTGTTATGCATAGGCTCAGATGAGGTGAGGATGATTGGGATTTGGGGACCTCCTGGGATTGGTAAGACCGCAATCGCTAGAGTCGCATACAACCAACTGTCCAACAGTTTTCAACTGAGTGTCTATATGGATGATCTCAAAGCACACCCTACACGACTGTGTTCCGATGACTACAGCTTAAAGTTGCAACTACAACAACAGTTTATGTCTCAAATAACAAACCATAAGGATATGGTTGTTTCTCATTTGGGAGTTGTGTCAAATAGGTTGAAGGACAAGAAAGTTCTTGTTGTTCTTGATGGCGTGGACCGGTCAATACAACTAGATGCGATGGCGAAAGAGACTTGGTGGTTTGGTCCCGGAAGTCGGATTATAATCACAACACAAGATCAGAAAATTCTTAGAGCACATGGAATTAACCATATTTACAAAGTGGATTTTCCAACAAATGATGAGGCTCTCCAAATCTTTTGTATGCATTCTTTTGGTCAAAAGTCCCCTAAAGATGGTTTTGAGGAGCTTGCTCGGGAAGTTACACAACTTGCTGGTGAACTCCCTTTGGGGCTAAGAGTTATTGGTTCCTACTTCCGGGGAATGTGTAAGCAAGAGTGGATAAATGTGCTACCAAGATTAAGGACTAGCCTTGACGCTGATATTCAAAGCATTTTGAAGTTCAGCTATGATGCTTTAGATGATGAAGATAAAGATTTATTTCTTCATATAGCATGCTTCTTCAGCTATGAAGAGATTCACAAAGTGGAAGAATATCTTGCAAAGAAGTTCATCGACGTGAGGCAAAGACTTAACGTCTTAGCTGAAAAATCTCTCATATCTATCGACTGGGGAGTTATAAGAATGCATAGTTTGCTAGAAAAATTAGGTAGAGAAATTGTTTGCAAACAATCTGTTCATGAGCCTGGACAGCGCCAGTTTCTGTACGACTTTAGAGAGATCTGTGAATTGCTGACTGGTGATGCAACAGTAAGTGTCTTTTGTTGCTTTGCTTTACTCGCTGCAAAATTTAGTTTATTCGTTAACAAACAAACTCTACTTTCTTGTGTGGTTCTTTCTTTCAGGGTAGTAAAAGTGTCATAGGGATAAAGCTGGACTACTACAAAATAGAGGAAGAATTAGATGTAAGTGAGAAAGCCTTTGAGGGAATGTCAAATCTCCAATTCTTACAAGTCACCAATGGTTATCGTAAAACATTGCAATTAACTCGAGGTCTAAACTATCTGTCTCATAAACTTCGACTACTACACTGGAGCCATTTTCCTATGTCCTGTTTTCCTTGCAATGTAAACTTGGAGTTCCTTGTTGAACTAATCATGATTGGCAGCAAGCTTGAGAAGTTGTGGGAAGGAACTAAAGTAAGCTGTTTTTAGTTATCTCAATTTTTGTTTCAAATCTAGTATTTCTACATTTTTTGAGTTAGAAAAAAAACTGATCTTGTCATATCCATTTATGAAGTTTTTTTGTTTAAGTGTTCTGTTTCAATATAAAAGTGTATAAAACAACCATGTTTTTTTGTAATTTTTCTGTACAGCCGCTTCGAAGTCTCAAGTGGATGGATTTGAGTGATTCTGTAAACTTGAAAGAGCTTCCTGATTTCTCAACTGCCACCAAACTTGAGAAATTGTATTTACGTAATTGCTGGAGTCTAATCAAACTCCCTCGCTTGCCTGGAAATACTATGGAGGAACTAGATATAGGTGGATGCTCGAGTCTTGTGGAGTTTCCCTCCTTTACTGGGAATGCCGTTAATCTCCTCAAATTGAATCTTGTCAGTTTCCCAAATTTGGTGGAGCTCCCTTCATACGTTGGGAATGCCACCAACCTGCAGAATTTAAATCTTAGTAACTGCTCGCATCTGGTGGAACTTCCTCTCTCGTTTGGAAACCTGCATAAGTTTCAGACACTGATATTAAAAGGATGCAGTAAGCTAGAGAATTTTCCCAACAACACCACACTGGAATTTTTGAATGATTTTGATCTCGCTGGATGTTCAAGTCTTGATCTCGGTGGATTCTCGAGTATCGGAAATGTTGTCAATCTTCAGACATTGAATTTAAGTAGTCTACCACAATTGTTGGAGGTGCCTTCTTTCATTGGGAATGCCACTAATCTAGAGGACTTGATACTTAGTAATTGCTCAAATCTGGTGGAACTTCCTCTTTTCATTGGAAACCTTCAGAAGTTGAAAAGGCTGAGATTAGAAGGTTGCAGTAAGCTAGAGGTTATTCCCACAAACATCAACTTGGAATCTTTGTTTGAACTTAATCTCAATGATTGCTCCATGTTGAAACGTTTTCCTGAGATCTCCACAAACATTAGAAATCTCTACCTCATAGGAACTGCAATAGAACAAGTGCCCCCCTCGATCAGGTCATGGTTTCGTCTTGATGCCTTGAAGATGTCATACTTTGAAAACCTCAAGGAATTCCCTCATGCTCTTGAAAGAATCACATGCATGTGCTTGACCGACACAGAGATACAAGAGCTTCCTCCGTGGGTCAATAAAATCACACGTCTGAGTGTATTCGTGCTCAAGGGATGCCCAAAGTTGGTAACACTCCCAGCCATTTCGGAGTCCGTCCGTTACATGGATGCGAGTGACTGCAACTCCTTGGAGATACTAGAGTGCTCCTTTCACAATCAATACCTTACGCTCAACTTCGCCAACTGTCTCAAACTGAATCAAGAAGCGAGAAACCTCATCATCCAGAATAGTTGTAGATATGCAGTCTTACCAGGTGGACAAGTGCCTCCACACTTCACTCACCGAGCTACTGGTGGAGGTCCATTGACAATCAAGTTGAACGAAAAACCTCTTCCAAAGTACATGATATTTAAAGCTTGCATCTTGCTGGTTAATAAAGTTGACCATGACGCTTCTTGCTCTGAAGAGAACTCGATGGAAGTGGATGTCATATATCAAAATAGCAATAAAAAGCTGTATCCGGCTTTAGCAGAGCATCTGTACATATTCCGAGTCGAAGCGGAGGTTACTTCCAGCGAGCTTCTCTTTGAGTTCAAGCTGGGAAGCAATGATGTTTGGAAGATAGGAGAATGTGGGCTAGTCCAAGACTTGGAGATCCCTTGACGTTGATGAACACGATGAGAGCTTGAGAGGTGGTGGCCATGAAACATATAAAGTCAATGGCTCTCTGTTTTTGTTTGTAGTGTATTCCTCTGTTTTCTTTTGGGATGTGTCGTTTTCGTTTTTGTCATGGGAGGAGATTGTTATCAGCTGCATCCACGAACAAAAATTGGTGTCGACTTCTACAGCAGCAGCCTCAACGATTCAAACCACCAAAAACCCTCTGAAAGAGTTTTTCGAGGGAAGCCAAGAGGAACACAAACCTGTGTGTCTACGGTGTGCTTTCTATTTTCTTCCTCCTTGTGCCTTTACATTCCAAAGGTAAATACAAAGCTAGATTTTTTAACTCCTGAAGTTTTTGTTTTGAAAAGAGTTGATGGGTGCTATGAGATGAAATGTGATCCTTTCCTCAACAAAATAAATATATCTGAAACCCAAATGTAGGTGAGAAGATCATTGTGACGTATAAAGCATGTTGATGTGGAGAGAGCAATATTACAGAACCAGATCCAAGAAGACCAGCCGACATGAAACGAATGGCAATACACTAATATTAATAAGTAACACTTGTTTGTTTGTACTGGTATGTTGCTTGTTACTTAGAAGAAAACAAAGCCAAAAGGAGATTTAAAAAAAAAAGCTTTAAAACAAAGAGGAAAGCAATATGAGATTCTGACATCGCTACCTATGAGCAAATCATAATCATACTTCACTTCCATACTCATTCTTATTATGTGTGTCTGGCTTCTCAAAACAAAATTTAAGTTATCAGACTCAGTTCTTCTTACCATCACCATCACCACCTTCCCTCACTTCCAACAACCTCCCACTCTCTTCATCCCCTTGCTGAACCTTCTTCTGAGCCTCTCTCGCCTTCAACGCCTGTAACTTAGGCGTGATTATAATACGCAACCCCCAAAAACGCAACCCCGTACCCAAAAAGGTTAACAGGAGTCACAGTATCCTTAATCACAGACCACGAGAAAGCGATCAATAGCCAATCCTTAACCACGCCAGCCACATTCATAGTCAACGCCGAAGTCTTCCCCACGAGAAGAAACACAGCCAGGTTCAAAGCGAAGGCACACAACGAGTTCGTCCCGAAGACGACGTAATCGAAGTGGAAGCTAGACGTGTCTCTAAGAACAGGGAGCTCCACGCAGATCCAGGGGATAAACAAGAACGCTAAGCAGCAAGGAGCCACGTAGTAAAGAGACGTGATGGGGTTAAGGTTGATGCCTTTGGACGTTAGCAAGATCTGAATCAAAACCAAACGAGTCGCCTCGAAAGCAACAGCACCGAGCTGGAGCATCACGCCGAAGACACGTCGAATCTCACTTCGCCGTAAGCGGCGATCGCTACTCCGAAGGAGATGGATATCATGTTCGTCATGGTATCAGACTTGAAGGACTCTTTCTTGAGGAAGACGCCAATGGAGTAGACGGCCACCGGCATGAGTGCTTTGAGCATCTGTATGAAGGAGACGGAGAGGTATATGTAAGCGGAGTTGGAGAGCCAGAGGGAGAGAGAGTAGAGCGCTCCGATGGGGACGACGGATCTGAGGTAAGTCTGGCGAGACATTGACACCGGCTCGACGAGTTTGAAGACTTTGATGAGGAGGACCGCTAGGGTGGAGCAGAAGGACATGTGGATCATGGTGAGGGTGATCGGGTAAGGCCAGTTGTAGAGCTTCTTGTCGAGGATGTACTTGTTGTAGACGATGACTGTGAAGCTTAGGAAGATCCATATCGCTACGTAGCTGTAGGAGAGGATGATTTTTTTTATCACGCTGTCGCTTAACGGTGCCGCCTTTCCCCATTTGTGTGATGATGGTGAGGTTGGTTCTTTGATTCGTGCGACGGGTCTGTGGGGGAGGAGGACGGTGGTGGAGGTTGAGCAAGATGAGCAGAGAGGGGGCTTTTATATTTTTATAGTGTGTTTGGTTTTTTTTTGAGAGAAGTGGTCCAGTTGTGGTCTTCCATGTTGTCTCATTTATCGATTTAAAAAATATAAACGATAATTATGTGAAGATAGTAAGGAATCATTTTTTTTAGTAGTAGATAATTGAGAAGGTTTTTCAAAAAAAATATATATATATATATATATTTTTGAAAATAGTTTTTTTGGTAGTATAAACAACAAAATATTGTATTTATGAAAATGGTATATAAATCTAGTGTTTTTTATAATTTTATAGTCATAAAATCTGTATATATTAGTTCTCTATAGTTCAGAAACCAACACATATTTTCATTTTATGAAGGATATTATTTTAGTTAGATGTTTTGCCAATAAATTAGTAAACAAAAGTTTATTTTAGTTTAGTATTTTAAGTTTACCTTACAAGATTGGAAAGAAAATCCCATCCTAGTTGAAAATTTATTTGATTTAATTGTTTTGTTTAAATATGTATTCATTTTAAATAATATTTGGCTTACAAATACTTACTTTAGTTATCTTATAGAAAACAATATAGGGGATGACCCTAAATTTTGTTTTTGGTTCAGTGAACAAGATTTTTAAACATGACATGAATTATGGTCTCTAAAATTTGCCTACAGGTGTTGCCCTTTGGTCAGTAAACGGGCCCACAGATCGCAGTCAAAGCCCTATAGTATGGGTTCACAAAACGTCCGGAGGAAATTAGTGTTTGGGGAACGCGCGTCGAGCGTTCAGGTGTGATCGATGCGTCTCACCAAATTCTCGTGGCCCCCAATGCGCGTTTCGTGTGAATTGTGATTCAAATTTCAATGCCTTTGTCCCTTATACGTGCTCTTCACGTTAGGGCAACAACGATTCCCGTGGTCTATCTTATTTAACATACACAGATATAAAAATGGAAAACACAATTGAGACACTCAACTTGTAACTGGTAAATAAGATATCTTGTACTTCATCTTCTAATAGGTTGGTACTCAGCTTTCGAAGACTGTTATTCATCTATTATTTGATGTTTGAGACATTTTATTTATAAAAGTGTAATAAGTTGGGATAGATGTCAAAAATAATAGTTTTGTTGAAATATGGAGCTTTCTTGTTGTGTTTATTATTCTTATGTTATTAATTTGCTTAATGTTCTACACTAGGATTTAGGAAATGTGTTGAAGAAACTATATGGAGTTGAATAACGCCACTTACTCCAAGTGATGTTAATTTATTACCAACCACACCGCCCTGACATAAACCAATTGCATTTGAAGATTATGCTCTCGTGGGTGCGGTCATACAACATCAACTTCTTCTCCTCAAGATTCAGTGGAGGTAAAAATAAAAGTTTCATAGGAGGTTTTAATTCTATATGGTATAATCACCCACCCACAAAAATCATAAACCTAACTGCATGTGAAATCACTGTTAAATAAACTAATCCCGACTGTATTGTGATCTGTTTTCCTATTTTCATGATTTGGTTTATCGAATTTATGCATCTTTTGTACATATAAGTATATTGGTTCAACTTAATAACGCGTAAAAAAAATCTGACGGATGAAGACAGTGTGGTAAAACCGTCACAATGTTTTTACCTTATAGGAAAAAGAATATAGTCATATAGTTTTTAGTAAAAAAAAGAGCATGTAGTCTCACTCTAATTGTTGCTCGTCACTGATCTCAATGGAGTCACAAATATGTAGAACAGGTCTTAGGTTTTGAAAACTTTTTTTTTTTTTGGGCAAATGGGTTTTGAAAACTTCTTTTATATAAGATTAAGACTCAGTCATTAATATTGGACTCCCAATCTCCCACTTATTTTTCACCAAATCACTTTCAAAATCTCCATCATCTAGCCATAGGAACAAAGAGGTGGTATGATCATTATCAAAGCAACACTAAACAATGATGGCTTTTTCTAATCTCACATGAATAATTAGTCGATTCTTAGTTCAGTTATTTTTTGCAAGACTAATTATAGTATTGTGTATGGATAAAAAAATTGTTTAGTGACAGTCACAGTATGGTATTATTTTATAGTTCATATATCGTTTTCGTTTGGACCACTTCCGTGAACTAAGAAATTGGGAAATTGGGAAATGTCCAAATGTTTACCTAAACACAGTGTCTGAAATGTTTAGCCTTCATTGCTTGACTACTAACTCCTATCAAGCTGTCCTAAATTGTCGACTACAAACTCCTATCAAGCTGCTGTCATATCTTTTAGTTATGGCTTCTCTATTACTAATAGATAACAAAAGATAATGTTGAAGTTATTTGTATCTTCATCAGAAAAAAAAAAGAATTAAGTTATTTGTATTTTTTTAAAATAAGAGGACGTGCCTTTTGGCAAGTGATATAATATTACATGACACGTGACAAGATTTGAAACTTTTAGCTAACTTCATCTTGCTGTCCAAAACGTCAGGCATCAGCAATATATATCTTCAAGCTAGCGGAGGCATATCTTCATCAACATCAGCATCATCAGTGCTCAATACAAGGTTCAACACCCTGTGGATTCTGCTCCAGAATTGTTAGGTTCATTGAAGCTGAAAAACCTGAAGTTAGGAGAGCATTCTCAAAGAAAAAAAAGAACTAGACCCTTGACAGACTTAATTATCATTCTTAACCGCTTCAGCTCATATCCAAGCATAATTTAGTCAGGGTTGACGAGTCAAACCTGAGCTTGATTTATATGGGCCAATAAGCCCAGCCTTGCTCACTTATCCAAATCATTTCATTCAGATATTTCAGTCCGACAAGACCGATTATTATAAACTGAAAGCCCATTACAATAAAAGCCCATTAGAGACACGTTCGCAACCCTATCTAGTCCCCGCGTACTACATAAATATCGCTGAACCTCATCAACGCAGCGTAGGCATTAAATTTTGTTTCCGTCAATCGATATCGAGATCCAACCAAATCTGCTTCTCTCTCAGGTAAATTTCTACCTCAAAGTTCTCCAGTGTTTTCATCGGAGCTCGATAACCTAATTGCGAATAGTTACTATCGTGGGAGGTTTACGATTTGTGTCACTGATTCTTAGGTTTTGGTTTTGGATTAGAAATCTTACGGGAAGTTTCTTTGCAGCTTGTTGAATTTGCTTACTATGGGAGACGCTAGGGACAACGAAGCTTATGAGGAGGAGCTCCTAGACTATGAGGAAGAGGACGAGAAGGTTTTAGATTCTGGATCTAAAGTTAACGGCGATGCCGTTAAGAAGTGAGTTTCTTTTATCCTCTTCTCGATCTGTTTCATGAGAACAAATATTTGCTTTGAGCTTGTTTTGAGATTATACGAAGGCTTCATTAGTCTTTGAAACTAATTAGCTTTTTTTTTTAATTCTTTGTGGCAGAGGTTACGTGGGAATACACAGTTCAGGATTCAGAGACTTCCTTTTGAAGCCGGAGCTTCTCCGTGCTATTGTTGACTCTGGATTTGAACATCCATCTGAAGGCAAATACCTTTCAGCCTTTGCCTTCTAATGTCTTTGTACCATTTTATTATCGAATGAGCTGTTCTTGATTGTTCAGTAAAATTTAGTAGTCTATTATCGAAGAGATATGTTGGTTTTGTGGTAAACATTATACTTGTTAGTCCTTATGACCTAGCACGAGAGGAGAATCTAGTTTAGTTTTGAGAGGAAGTGTTGATCTTGAATTTGGACTGTTTGTTATAATTGGTTTTGTATTGTCCATTGACATTTCAATGATTACTTTTCCAGGTAAAAACGATATTTCAATCTATTCATTTGGAGTGAGCTTAGCTTTTTCGTAAAGCCACCAATTTGGAGGTTATAATACTTATAAACGGTTCCTTCGGTGCAATTTTCTTTGGTTCTCTCCATCAGTGCAACATGAATGTATCCCTCAAGCTATCTTGGGCATGGATGTTATCTGCCAAGCTAAAGTCCGGTATGGGGAAGACTGCTGTTTTTGTGCTTTCCACTCTGCAACAGATCGAGCCTACTCCTGGTCAGGTGTCTGCACTTATCCTGTGCCATACAAGAGAGTTAGCTTACCAGGTATGTTATATTTCTTTCTTTTACTCTCTGCTTCTAATTAATAACTCTGCTGTCTGTCTCGTAGTTTTCTCATACTTATCATACCTTGATGATTGCAAATTGCTTGCAGATCTGCAATGAGTTCGTGAGATTCAGTACCTACCTGCCTGATACGAAGGTTTCAGTGTTCTATGGAGGAGTCAACAACAAGATTCACAAAGAATTGCTGAAGAATGAATGTCCCTCACATTGTTGTTGGTACACCTGGTCGGGTTCTTGGACTCGCCAGGGACAAAGATCTCTCTTTGAAGAATGTGAGGCATTTTATTCTTGACGAGTGTGATAAAATGCTCGAGTCTCTAGGTATGCTGATCTCTAACGTCGTTGTGTATAATTATGTCTCTCGCTAATGCATTTATATTACATTTTTCAACGTTTTTTACTCTTATTTATCAGATATGAGGAGGGATGTGCAGGAGATTTTCAAGATGACTCCTCACGACAAACAAGTTATGATGTTCTCAGCAACGCTCAGCAAAGAGATACGCCCAGTCTGCAAGAAATTTATGCAAGATGTAATGTCCCACGACCACTAATATCTCGGTTTACAAGTCCTCTAGTCTTGAACTTTCGGAGATGTTAGGCTTACATGAGCACCTTCTGCCCCCGGGAAACCTGCCATTTGATTCTTGGATGCACGGTCTCAATCCAATAATGATTTGCGTAGTATGTTGGGGTTTAAGAGAATACGGAACTGGAATGTTACATAGAGCTTTGGTGTGGTTCAGTGGGTCTTCTATCATCTTTGTGTTTTTCTTTTTCTTTTCTATTAGTATTTGCGATGCTAATAGGGCGGCATAGTTTTTTTTTAGTGGGGGTGTAGTGAAGTCTCAAGGTTTCATCATACTCAGTTTTACAAGCCTTATTGTTGGGAGCAATATTGATCTTCGAGGATTTAAACCTGGCGGACAAGGATCTCAGTTTGGGGGTCTTTCATCCGTCCTCAATTCTGTATTGATTTTCCTGAGGAAGGCTTGCTAATAACACTTTACTCTGATATCTATTCCTTTCAGCCAATGGAGATATATGTTGATGATGAAGCCAAATTGACTCTTCATGGTCTTGTCCAGGTAACTTAAATCGTGTCTAGTCTTGCTACTTTTCATATTGGTGGATATTTTCTTACTATTTTCTTTATCTGACTGTTTGGCTATGTTTGTTACCTGTCAATGTAACAGCACTACATCAAACTGAGCGAGATGGAGAAAAACCGCAAGTTGAATGACCTTCTCGATGCATTGGACTTCAATCAAGTTGTTATCTTTGTGAAGAGCGTTAGCAGAGCTGGGGAGCTGAACAAGTTGCTTATTGAATGCAATTTCCCTTCGATATGCATTCACTCTGGCATGTCTCAGGAAGAGAGGTTTGTATTTCTCTCATAATATTACTTATTCTGAATCTACCTTACTTTTTCCTTAAGTTCTGTTCATCGAAACCAACTTTTAACCCTATACACTATGATATGATATGTAGGCTGACTCACTACAAAAGTTTCAAGGAAGGGCACAAGAGAATTCTGGTGGCTACAGACTTGGTAGGGAGAGGAATTGACATTGAGCGTGTCAACATTGTTATCAACTACGACATGCCAGATTCTGCTGATACATATCTTCACAGGGTATGGATTATTTTGTTTTGGTCGGAAAAAAAGGTCCTAATATAGGCCTGAATTGTATATATAGATTATTGATTCTCTTTAGGTAATCTCATTAAGCACACTGGTTATATGGTATAGGTTGGTAGAGCTGGAAGGTTCGGAACAAAGGGTCTTGCAATAACATTCGTGGCATCAGCTTCTGATTCTGAAGTTCTCAACCAGGTCTGGAGTTTGATCTTTTTCAAAAGTCTGTTGTCGTGCTTGTGAATTTATAGGAGGTTGGGGTATTTGATGAAGCTGTAATTTCTTTGGTTTACAGGTACAAGATAGGTTTGAGGTTGATATCAAGGAACTTCCTGAACAGATTGATACGTCAACTTACAGTAAGCTCCCTCTATCCTTTTACCAATTCTTCAAAGCAGCTACAGTTTTTGTGTGTCTGGTTTTGACATCGAACGTTGTTTTTCTTCTTTCGCTTTGCAGTGCCGTCCTAAAACGACTACAGCTTACAAGTGTTTGCAATGATCCCTTCCCTTTATGCTACCTGCTATCTTATCCGCTTTTGTTATCCTTTTTGTAACCTTTTAAAAAGGAGAGAGATCGAGAGGAAACTATTCCCCTCTTAAACTTGTGTACAAGCGAATATGATGCTTATGTTGTCAGAATTTAGACATTATCTGTTTTCTGTGTTTCCCTAGTGTTGTAAGTTTAGAGTTCATTTTGTACTTGTTCTTTCCAGTAGCTAATCTCAAATTTACCTCTTGCGTTTCAAATAGTCACTTGATAATAATCGCTGGTTGATATACGTTATTCTTGTTATAGTCTTTTGAATATTTAGTAGTGATTGCCGTTACGCATATTTAGTCGCACTATACCATTGAAAGGAGACACTTGCACCCAGACCAAACACCAAACGTCTATATGTATTTATGTAAATCGTTGCTGGCATTTGTTTTCTGGAAATGTATTATATGTAAGAGAAATTTCCACATGCTGCACAAGGAATCCGAAATTTAGCTGATAGAAAAAGCTTATTCTTCTTTGTAGTTTCATTCACTAGATTTCGTTGATGCTTTTAAAAAGGTTTATCAAACTTTAGTTTTCATTTTAAAAACGTTTAGCGTATTCATTGTTTTCTGATCTATGTAAATACTAATCATCTCTTCTTTCTCGATTTTACATAGGTTTTTAAAGTACATCACGAAAATCAAACACAAAATTTTACATTTCGTTCAATTATACAATCTTTTATTGTTATAGTGTAAGTTCATATTATTAATTCAACCATCGTAGCATATTGGTACAAAAACTCTTTTAATAGAGGAAAAAACACAGCCTCAAGCCTTGGGTAGGTTGATCCCAAGCTTCTCAAGTGCGGCCTTAATAGCATCACGCCCACATTCTTCAGCTTCATGTTATATTAGGACTGTCGAGTGGCGTCACGTCTTCCATTAGGGTAGCTTCTGTTCCCGTGTAGCTCACGCAAGTCACTCGCTATGCCTTTTAGTATCACAGTTTTGTGAACCCCTCCAAGCAAGCCTTCGTAAGTCCGTGTCACCTGAATCTCCCACGAACACCACCATGTTCGATAAATCAATCCCCCATCGCACAAGTAAATACCTGAAAAAAAAAACAGAGGAAGACAGCTGCGTGTGTGTATGTGTTCATAGAAGCTCAAGTACGTTTAACCCTAGCTCTTACCTAAGAGCCTGAGATCTTGAGGCAAGAACAGGGATCACGTTCAACCTAGCTCCATTTTGGCAGTAAACCACATTGCAACGTAACGCTTGGATTCTCATCAACTTCCTCAGCTCTTTCATCGGAGGTATCTGCATAGCATATTAGATTAAATCAATCAATGGAGTGTGTCACAAGAAAGAAAGAAAACTGTTACCCTAAGAGAGAGAGAGAGTATATTTACCGAAGCAGGATCTTTCACTTTGAAGGATAAGCAGTAGTTAGTCGAAGAAGATTCATCTTCAGACATAAAATCTCTCCTTGTTTCAGCTTCTTCTTCTCTTCAACAGACCTAATCCAACGAACCAAAGTCTTCCTCAAATTCTCATCCACCCCAGCGGAACTCTATATGAGAATGGTAATCCGGATCGTGCGTGTAAGGAAGCACTGTCTTGTTATTATCCTCGGAAGCCAGAGGCTGCGGTGAAGTAGAGCTCGCTCCCGCTAGTTGCAGATCACAGCATCGAAGTCTTGCGGTTTCAACCCTCCTGAGATCAACGCTGCGTGAGTCTCGGATATAGTCATTGACGTCGAGAGTATAAACCCTGTTGACTCTCCAGCAACATCCATAACCTGTTTTAACCACCTGAGAGGAGATCACAGTGTTCGCGCTGCAGTCGACTGAGATGACGAAGATGTGTTTACGTCGTTTCAGAGTCGGCATCTTTGAGTCGATTTTCTCAGTCGAGATCTTCTTCTGCGAGAGGGTTCGAAACAGCTTTCACTAGCTTAGCTTTTATTTCGGAAGCGGTGGTGTTGTCTTCGGCGTCTAAGTTTGTATCTACGCTACTCTTTTCAGCCGTCCAGGGAGAGTTTTAGGTTCAAGGAGATGTCGTGTATGTCTCTGAGGGAGTCGCTAGGTGAGTCAGGATCCGAGTTTTCGAACTCGACTCTCTGCCATTTGGGAGATCTTTGCTTGCAAGAAGCTATACGAGCTAAGGTATGTTTTGCAGTGCTCTGGCCATGAGAACAAGTGGATGTTTTTAAGTCCGTTTTGTCTGCATTTTGTCCAGAGATGCTTGTCTGAGACAAGCTTCAAGAGGGCGTCGGATATAGCTTGCTGATCATGAGGGTCAACCAGAAGACCGTTGTCAAGAACCTACAAGTCAGGATCAAAAACTAGCTACAGTTGCAGAGATGTATAGTGCAAATTTTCTTCTAAAATATGGGAAGCATACCCGATGAATATCTACAGGTCCACCATTTATTGTTGCAACAGTGGGCAGACCATGAGCTCCTGCCTGTTATATACACAGGCGCATGTTAGATAATAAGAAACCCTGAAAATAATAGATCTTTAATAGAGAAAAATGATGATTACCTCGATTAGAGTCAATCCAAATGGTTCTATGAAAGCTGGATTTATAAATACTCCCTGAATAAAAAGTTTGAGATAAGATTAGATAAAATAAAGCAAAACAAAGGCTAATATACCTATGTATTATGTAATATGGGAACACACTTATTGATCACTGAATGGTACATAGTGGAGATGAGTAGACATGTTTAAGCATCATTACCTTTGTTTTGGCTGCTAAGCGGTAAATTTCAGGACATCAGATTGTTTGTGATGCTTTGGCATTGCTACTTGACCATATAGGTCGTACTTGTCGATTAGCTTCAGAATTGATAGCAGCACCGAATGCATTCGTGGTGGACAGCTCATCAATATCATTTCTGTTTCCCATTATCAGTGTCTGAAATCAAAAGACAAGAACAAAAAAAAAGTGAATTAACTTCCAGAAAATCATATGATTATGTGAAGAATAACTATATGAAACGTACAAGGTTAGCAAGTTCCCGTAATGGACGGCACTCTCCAAAGGCTTTGACTAGAGTAACCAAGTTCTTTTTAGGGTCTGGTCGAGCTAAGAGCTAGTATCATTGGCTTCCGCGGGTTCGAAAAGAAACGCATAATCTGTCCCCCAAGTAAAAAGAGTTCAATGTAAATATAAATGAACACTGTTAATACATAAAACATTTGATCTGTTTCAAAAAAAAAAAAACATTTGATCAAAGGAATGATTAGACTGTACCTCAGACCAAATAGGTGGATCAGGAGATTGTGGATCTTCATCATCTCCATCTGCATCAACATCATGTGGTACAATGTGATGAAACTCCATTCCTGGAGGAATCACCTAAAGCAGCAAACACATGTCAAGTCTCTACTCATGAGTCATGGTAAAAAAATAAATAAACCTCTCAAAGAGGAATAACAGAGATGATTGACACTTACAACCATGCGAGGCATGAATCCTGCCTAGACAGCTACACACCCCTTTTCATCCTTGCTCTGAGTTTACGCTCCAAAACCGGATCAAAACCATCATAAAGATTCCACTGCTCTTCTATCTCCTGCTTTGTACTAGTTATGACTATCTCAGAAGCATCGAGACACAACTCCTCTGCCTCTATCCTCCTCATTATCTTGTAGTTATTATTAATCTCTTCTTTCGGCCGTCCTTGTTTCAGAAGCTGCTCGAGCTTATCACGACCGAGAGAATGGCCAGTGAAAACCATCGGTACGTTCAGAGCCCCGGAGAGAAGAGCAGCGGAATCACCAGCATCTGCGTAGTGACCATGAATTGAGACAGGCCACACTTGTCCTCCTCCTTCACCAATTTCGTCATCAAGAGCCTTAGATGTTTTCATTATATAGCTAAGTGCTCTATCAACAAACTCAGGGATGTGAGGCCAGAGAAGCTCTTTGGGAACATATTTGTCTTTGGGACCGAAAGGTATACGGACGATATAAGCGCCACTGCTCTCTCCGTGCTCCTGCTCTGTGTTGTCTATGTCCAAAGGATTCAGCATCTCGGTCGGTTCAGAGTAGCTGCTATCCACATCTGGTGCAGTTACTTGTCTGGTCAGCAAGTCTACACGATATACTCCTGGCATTGAGGCAAGTGCTCTTGCAAGTTCCACAACGTACTTCACCTGATAACATGCAGAATAACCTTAATTAAGGTGCGTTCTAATAGTATAAAAATACACATATATTTATTACTGTTAATTTCGGTGCGGTTCTAACAGTATAAAAATATATATATTTTTATTACCGTTAATTTCGGAGCGGTTAACTTAAGACTAATTTTTTTAGAAAAAATGCTTGTAGGAAGAAGAGTACCTGGCCACCAGTATCAGAATCCCGACCAAGCTCCATGTTTTCACCACGTAATCAAACCATGAAGACTGCAAGACAAGTTTCAAGAACTTCTACAACTTAGTCATATCCTCACACCATAAAACTCTACACCAATTACTTTATATTAAAAGGTTGTATCATTATATATATATATATATATATATATATACCTTATCAAGACGATGTAAAGCTTCTTCTCTTTGTGTTGAGCAAACCAAGTTCTCAAAGACGTCAACAGAGCTGACCCGAGACATTCTTCCTTTAGGTGTTGCTGCCATCACTAAGAGTTGGAATCTCACCAGGCACATCATGCTCTCTCTCCTTCAGAGAAATCTTCTGACATATCAGCAGTCACTTCCTTCCTCGCTTTCTCACGCAATAGATGGCGTTTGGCAGCACGCTTAGCATTCTTCCCTTCAACCTAATCAAAATCACATTTCACAAATGATCAATTCCTACACAAATCTCGAGTCCACTAATAAAAAGGCCATGTTAGTTTTGATATCACTGCGGCTCGCGACTGCAAAACGAACAACAAACTGCGAACCTAGGTCCTAAGCAGGGTGCTGGACCGAGCCGAATGAAACATTCGGTTCAGTCTCTCAAAATTTTTGAAAAAAAAGTTATATATACATAAACTTCCAAAATTTGTATTAAAAATTAGGTAAAAATTAAATAGTCTAGAGGCTCCCAAAATCTCAGGGCCCGTCATGATCTAAGTAGACATGCTAACGAAACATGCTAAATCACGACAAACCTTCTTCTTCTGACGAGCCAAATTCCAAATCCTCCAGCAAAGATTCTCCAACCTAGTATTCCTCTCTTGCGGACTCCTAGTAGCAGCAGCCTTGAAATCAAAATCGAAAAAACAGCTCAGAAACGTTAAAAAAAAGGCAACAGAGATCATAAAAAGGTGACTGCGTCGTGATTGTACGTACCTGGACCCAGGAACGGTGAAGATCAGTCTCATCGAAGCCAGTGATGACTTCCTCCACGAAGTAACGACTCGGACTGAAATGGCCACGCTCTCTTAGTAGCAGCGACGATTTGGAGTCCCCGATCCCTGGCTCCGCGGCCAGGATCGCCTCCAAGTAACTATTCACCCAGTCGTTTCCCACCATTCTCGTTGATTGATTGATTTGACCTCTAGAAACGTCTCTTCAGTTTTTCTTTTATACTCCCTCTGTTTCTATAAGATCCATGTTTTAGATTTTTCACATTTATTAAGAAAAACATAAAATTTTAGTTACCAATGCATTGTTTTTATTAATTAACAATTTCCCAAAATTTTGAACCAATAAGATTTTAATAAATACAATTATATTTTTGGAAATATACAATTTTTCATTAATTAATGTCTTGAAAATGTAGAAAATGTATCTTTTGGAAACAAATTTTTTTTCTAAAACATGAATCTTTTAAAAACATAGAGAGTAATCAATAATGAAATATTTCTTTCAGGACTCTATATAGTTCGGGGTTTAATCGTTAAATATTCGTTATTTAATTATAAACGTCGATGATTTGATTCGTTGAACGTATTCTAATTAATGTTTCTTTTTTTAATGTTGAAAGGGTGGTGATGTGGCATGTAAAAAGCAGAGCATACTGGAAGATTCTATTTGAATATATTCGGAAAAGCGTGTTTACGAGCAGTGAGAGATGTACACTTGGCAAACCAAACAGCATAAGCATAAGAATCTTCTCTTTTGTCCTTTGACAATAAGCCACTAGAATCTTATTATACGATCGAATATTACATTTTGAGCTGTCTACGTTAAAAAAAATTTATTCATTAGTATTCTCCACGATCATGCCACGAATTATGCATCATTTCTCGTATTGGTGGCAGCTTCATGCTATGTTTTTTTTTGTAAATACGTGTAATGTCAGACGGTGTAGCTGTAAACAAAAAGTTAACAATAGAAAGAAGACCCAAAACCAAATATCATTGTATACTGTTATCTTTTGAAGTTTTCTACTCTATAGAATCCCAACACTTGTTCACACACGCATTACATTTATATATTTTACTTTATTTTTGTATTAGCATTTCAAATCTATTTATTTTGTATACTTCTTTTTGAAACAAAAAGTTTATATTTAATAGTATTTTAAAAAAAATTCTCAAAAAAAGTCTATATTACTTCTCAGTCATCAGAACACTAGACAACAAAGAAAGCAAAGAAAAAAACAACTAAAAGTACAGTAATGTTGTGAAAGTAGAATTAAGAAGCTATCCGAGCGTCAGCCTTGGAGCCCATTTGAGATGGATACAAAATTACAAAGCTTCCCTGATCTAGCTCCGTCTAACTGAAAGCACTCTAGAAACTCCCCTTTTAACATCACCCGTGTCAATGTCATTATCACTCTTCCTATTTTATCCTTCAAAAAAAACAGACCAACCACATTAAATTTTGCAGCCTCATATATAAATCATGTTTAGTTTACCATAAACGTATATAATATTTGCATTACCTTGAGGATCTTAATCGTATCATACACGAATCTGATATTACTTTTGAATTTGATGAAATGATCCGATATGATTGTACTTAAGATTCATGGAGATCAGTCTCATAATTCTCTACTAGGCTGTTTTATCTTCGAGATGGGCCTGCCCAATTATTAAACCATAGTCCAATTTCTGACTTGTGCCTTCTTTTTGATCCCAATGATTGTGATTAACACATGAAAACCCCCAAAAACGAGAAATGGTTGGGATTTGGATCCTATAAACTCGATAATTCTAATTTAAACAAAAAAAATTACTTCGAAATGTAAAGATCGATGTCGTTATCAAAAGCCTGAGATTGAACACTTCACAACTTCAATGACGTACGACGCATGTATATTTGTATGCTGTCATAATTCTTTTCTGACTTTTAAACCTGAGTTCAGCAATTTATAATTACACTTCTTTGTTCCTCAAACTTTTTTTTCCTGCGGTATCTCTTTATTTTTAATGACTAGAAAGTTCCGATCCTGAATGTCTGTCTTCATATGAGGAGCTCCAATCAATGTTAGATTAACTTTACTTAAGAGAATAGACCATAAGCTCTGCTAAACTCGGGTTAACATTGAATGCTGCCTTCTCCTTTTTCAACTCTTTTTTGTTCCCTGCTATGTGAATGTGGTTTGCATAAATTTGCGTCCGAATCGAATCTATAAAATTCATAGTACACCTTCTTTCTAGTGAGTGGTTGTAGATTACCTAGGAATATGAAGAGACATGGAGATGACAAAAGGTATCTTGGTTCGTCAGAGTGTGTGGATGGAAAGATTTCAATTATCAAGAAGAGAGAAACTCACAAAAAGAATGTGAACGAGGGTCTCTTTTCTAAAGAAGCCAAAGTGAAACTGTGCCATAGACCCATAGCCTTGAAAAATAAAATAAAAAGTTATATAATCTCTTTGTGGTTTATCATAGTCACATGTAGTGTCTGTGGATTGGCTCTTCTCAACCTAAAGCTAAAGAGTTAATCAAAGTATGTGGGACCTAGTCATCACTCATTTCTCGTTTCCCACCTCAGCTGCTATCTAATTGGTAATCAAATTTTTAACGAATAGTAGTTTCTTGTTCGCTTTAGTTACAAACATTTAAGGGATACTGAAGTTTCTACTAACATTTAAGGCATTTATAAATAATTACTGAATAACTATCAGTAGTCATGAAAAAGGTACTTTGCTTACTGAACTAAACAGGAAAGAAATTCTCAAAAAAAAACTAAACAGGAAAGAACAGAACACACGAGCCTTGCCTCTAGTACTTAATAGTCATAAGTCATAACTAACGAAATGGTTGAATACAACACATTAATTATATTGAAGACTGTCATGTGTCTCTCTTATTATAGACTTTTTTTGCTACATATAGCTAGATGTTACAACTGAAATGAAGTACTCAATAATGAAACTTTTTGAATATTTAGGTCTCCTAGATCATTGAACTGCCGTTGTTGACCATTCTTCACGTTTATTTTTGGAATGTGAATAAACAATAGTACTAATATCAACTTAGGATTCGTCAAGACTATAGATCGTTCCTAAAAAGAGGGATCATACAAAATAGAAGCTTACAGATTATGATTATGTGGGAAAAATATTAGTTACGAAACTTATGATCTCCGTCTAAAGTCTTTTAAAATAAGTTCAAAGATTTGAAATGACTTGATGTCCAATAATCATTTTCTGTTTTGTTTTGCTGTCATCATAACTTATATTAGCGAAGTATAAAATTCAAAATTTAATATGGACTTGACACCAAAATTCTCTATTAACTTGCTTGTTACGCCATCTTATTTCTTCAAAGAATAAAATTCAAAAGAGAAGGTTAGTAGAAATCAACAAACACAAGCCTAAAATGAAAAAAGGACCACAAAGGAGGATGTATATTTGGAGGTAAATATGTTGGTATTATAGTACATTAATGTTAGCATATGGTCCTCTTATTCCATAGTCATCTGCTTTTGTTAAAAGTCGGTTTGACCTGGAAACATAACCCCACAAACGTGTCAGAAGAACAAGAGAGCAAAATGACGTGTGATTAGAGCGTGGAACATTTGAGGACACACCTCTTAGTATGATTGATATTGATTATTAACAAAACGTCCTACATATATAATCTAGAGCGTATGAAAGGGAGCTAGTAAACTTACCAAAAAATTATTTAAAGAGTATTATGAAAATGGTCAAGTGAACAAGACAAGATTATAGAAAAAATTGAGCTCTTCTTTGTTTAACTAACTTCAAAAGTCGAAAAGAAATAAAAGAGAAAGAATATTAAGTTGGAGAAAAGGAAAAAAAAAAGGGTATCAAGAGTTGTTTGCAAACTCATGCTTTGGACACAAGCAACCCTTCTTCAAGTCCTTTTCAGAAAGTTCCAATCCGCCACGCAAAATACACTCACTTTCGTCATTTTCTGACTCGAAAACACCAAATGAATGTAACCATTTCAATTAATTTACTAACAGCATTTTCAGTTAAACACAATTAATTAAATATCACTCTCTTATTTATTCTGAAATAGTCTTCCTTCGAAACCATTAAAAAGTTGAGTACGTCTTCGTGGGAGTCACGAGATTGAGAGTCAGAAGCACCGCTCTGAATTAATATATCAAGTATTAGTCAGCCACATCAAGATGGTGTATTGCTTAGTAAGACCGATACGTATCTTGCAAATCTATTTAATTATGGGATGAGTTTACGTACAATAAAAATAAAGATACTTAACATCTTACAAAAAAAATAAAAAATAAAGATCGTCAAAAGATTGTTTATGGAAGATGAAATCTTAGTTGCCCCATCTTAAAACTGTATCTCCTCATAACTATGGAAGATGCTTCCAAACTTTATTTCTGTTTTCACATCACAATAAGTTTGGTTTCCACCTTACCTAAGTCATAATATATCGCTTTCACGCTTAGATCTTTTCATATTCTTTCTTTATCGTGATAAACAATATGAATCTCTTTGAAAATTCATATTTTTGAAAATTCCCCTTATATTTTTGCAACCTAATAATAGTATTAGGCAAGTAGTCGACCGACCTCTTATGATGTCACTATGAAATGAACCGAACTTATTATGAAAAAAGATAGCAATATAACTATATAAGGGATATTTTAGTAGTCTAAATATACCAATTAGTTAACAAAATGATGGTGGCATATATACTCTTCAAGGTAAGAAAGACGTGTAGCCAACATCTTCATTGCAACTTTTCTTCTTTATGAATTGAACTAATCCTTTATTTCACCCTTTCTTCATCTTATTCTTTTAGTTACAATTTATGGCAATGCACCTCTTAGAAAATCGGTTGGTCGGTCGTCGTGTCATGCTTTTTAAATATATTAAATTCATTTTGCAACTACCATTCTCAAAACTAAAAAAAAAAAACTTCTCATCTATAAATTTATGAAGATTTTTAAAGTTGATTTGTTCATACATTTTTTTATTAAAAAAAACAAATGGAGACGAGTCTTACCAAAACAAGTAAATAAAAACAAAGAAGATCCCACGTATGACATAAAAACTTATTTGCCTTCGAAAGAATCGGCCCCAAGTTGTCTTCCCATTTCGGAGCTGCAAAATAGAATCAACTCATGAATACTACCTCCGTTTCATATTATTTGTCGTTCTAAATCTTTGCACACAGATTAAGAAAACATTTAATATTACATATTTTCAAAATAAAAATACTATTACCAATACACATCGACCAATATAAAAATAGAATAAAGAATATTTTCAATAAATTTTGCATTGAAAATCGAAAACGACACTTATTTTGAAACAAAAATTTTGCTCTAGAACGACATATAATTTGAAACGGAGGGAGTAACGTTTTGCATCGACTATGACAAAACCAGTGATCTAAGTACAAAAGCCTAGTCTAGGATAGCAGTAAATGCGTCAAAAACAACATAAAATACATCACTATCTCTTGTTCTCATGCGCTGAACAACCACTTAATTCTAGTAAGAATCAAAGCCACTTCCACCTGATACAATCAATAAAAGAAGAAGAAATAGACGTGACATGTTCTCAGAATAGATTTTTGACATAAGTTTGACCAAAAAAATAAAGATTTTAGCTCGACCATCTCGATGTGTATATGTGAGTAACAGAACCAAAACTGGATAAATTAGTATACTAAACTAACAAAAGTCTATGTCCGATGCTAAAACAAGAACTAACTGAAGATAGGCTGGTCTATCTAACTGAGGGGGTCCTGACTTCTTTCCACTTTTAACCTCTTGTTTTCTCTTCTTTCAAACATTTCTGTTTTTACTGTTCATGCGTCATGAATTGAATGATTCCCAATTTCCAATCTAACTCATGTGACTATTCCATGTTAGGTCGTTTTCTATTGGTCAGTGAGCTATAACCAAAATACACTTCTCATTTCTCCTGATTTTTCATTTTTCTTTCAACTCCTTGTGTAATTTTGTCATCAAATCATGTTTCGACACTATAATTTTCCGTTTATTTCAAATCTTCATTTTTCCTGAGAAGCAATTCACTCGTCTTAGATGAGCCATTTTTATGTTCTTCTTTGTCTATCGTTCAATTCAAATACCATCCGAAAAATTTCATGTCCCTGTTAGTCACGTAGGGTAAACTTCATCACCAAACGCAACCTGCAAAACGAGAGACTAAAGCAAAGTATAATTTGGAGAAGCTAAAATAAAATAAGAAAAACTAAATAAAATGAACGAACATACCTCACACAACGAACAACGCATACCTGCAAAAGTAACGGAAGAAACGACGACGGCGAACGAGACGGTCAACGAAGGCCACGAACGTTGACTTGACGCAACACAAGAAACGGAAATGTAAAAACAGACACACAATGGATGCGAGACTAGATTTATTTTAGGAAAAGAAAATTGGTTTCAAAATTTTGAATCAGATTTGTCAATTTACCAGATTTTGATAGTTCAATTCTAAGCTAGGTGCAATTTCTCGGAGTCCGACATTTTCTTTCAAGAGAAGAGACGCGAGAACAGTAAAATTATGTACAAATGCATTTCGCATCTTACTACACCCCAACAAACAAACAAAAAAATTATATGATGGTGTGCTTCTTTCGATCTTCGTTTTACAAAACTCGATTTCGAGGTCGTGATTCTCTCCCACAGTCACCGCAGATCTCGCCGATTTAGAGTCTCCCTTTCCAGATCTGTAATCCTGTTGTGGGAGAGAATGAACAAACCTGAAATCTAAATAACCAGATCAGATCAATTACACTCAGTGGCCATCGACACAATCGATAACCTACTCGGACGAGGCTGATACGCAGCTCTCCTTCTCAAATGATGCGACGAAGGCCTTATCAGAGTCGTCAGCGCTCTCCTCACCCACTCACCTTCGACGCCGCCGATTCTCACCAGCGAATTCGTCATCGCGGATCTCCGCATGTTCAGACTGCTCGTCGGATACGACGACGACGACGCGGCTCCTTGCCCGTGCGGATTCGCGACGTTTTTGTGGAGACTGCACCGGAAGGATCCCGGATGCGTCGTCGGAGAGCACATACACCTCCTCGGGGAAGAGATCTTGTGGTGGCTGCTAGGCTGAGGTTTCTTCGAGACGGAGATGGATCTGTTAGTCGGGGAGATAGATCTGCTGTCGAGCGATGAAAACGCGATCGGCTGGGCCTTGTATAGATTCACGCGTGTGGGAGACGCGGATCGGTGGTGGCTGTGGTGATGGTTATCGCGGTGGTGGTTGCTGAAGAAAGCTGACGACGGAGACGAGAAGCTTGAGCTCGTAGACGAAGCGAAAGCTGAGGAGGACGACGGAGGGGTGGGATGATTAGAGTAAGCGCCGCAGAATCGACCCGACGGAGATTGGGAACGGAGCACGGGGCCGTTTGATTTGGTACGAGACGACGTCGTTACCATTGTTTTTCTTTGCATATTGAAAGTCTTACTCAGAGGTTTTGATTTTTTTTTCTCTCTCTTTAGAAGGTCCCGGAGAGTGGTTGATTCGGCAAACCTAGCGAGTCTCCGGAACCGAATTTATAGCAAAAATGTGGACAATGGCATAAATGTAAATACTTCCAAAAAGTTTGACCTTTTTCGAATTTTGGGTGATTCTCTGTCGGGTTAGTCAAAACTTAACCATGGTTAGCAGTTATTAGTATTTAATTTTTCCTTTTTTTTTTCCTTTTTTCAAATTGGCGGTTTGGCCGTTTCGGAATGAATCGGGTTCTCGATCCGACGGCTGAGAAAGGATGACACGGAGGATTGATTATACGGGCAGTTAGAAAAGCTGCCACGTGTGATGACTGAGAAAAATGCCAGCTTGTTACCTCCCCGGAAAAGCTGCGGTATTACGTAACGCACATTGCCTGTTGTTTTTGCGCCCAAGAGCCCGGATTTACAATTTCTATGGTCTTTTATTGTTGTCGCGATCATAATGGTCATAACTAATAATATCTCAGGACATTAATTTTTGTAATTCCGCTAGATATTTCCCTGAAAAAGAAATTATGAAATGAACAATTTTATAATTACTTATTTCCAACATACTTTTAAGACCAATTTTAGAAGAAAAAAATGAATTATACAATTAAATGGAAGAATGATGTAAAGGTTCAATTAAATTTTAGATTTTTGGTAAAATTGGGATATAAAAACTTTTAAACCACATTTTATTGATTTTATTTGTCGAGAAAATAATCATTGATCTTATATTTTGGTCTGAAACATGCGCTTGGTCTTCTTTGTTAGACCTAATCTCTTACCATCAAATATTAGTTATTCAAAAGTACTTGCTAGTATCCAACAACAATATAGAATCTTGTAAACATAAACGTGTACATCATCAAGATACATCTATGATCCATCTAACTGACTCTATCATACAGTAGTTGGGTTGCTAGATTCTCTCTTTTCAATTTGGTTTTTAACTAATCGGCCAAGTGAATCCGCAAGAACATATATTTTTGGTGGTAGAGAAAAAGATCAACACAACTAAAGAAATGGCTAGCTAGAAATGGCTGATGGGAAGCTAAAGAGAGAGAAGTTTCAGTGGAGGTGAATCATACAACTATGTTTGATATTGGAGTCAAATTAAACATCCTAGGTGAGGGAATATGATTCGAAATATTATTTTCAACATTCTACTCTTTTCGTTTCGATTTAATTGTCGTTATAGAGAAAATTTTTAGTTTCAAAATAAGTGTTGTTTTAGAATTTCGATGCAAAATTTATTAAAAAAATTCTCCATTTTATTTTTCTATTGGTTGAAATGTGGTAAGATGTATAGGTAATTGTGTTTTTATCTTAAAAATATACAAAATCATATGTTTTCTTAATCTGTGTGCATAAATCTAGAACGACAATTAAAATAAAACGGATGGAGTATAATTTAATTAGAACGTGTGTTATTACATAAGTATAACTAACTACTAGCAAAGTAGCAATTATGTATAAAAAAATTTAAGCTGCTATTTGCTCTTTGAAAAATAATTTCATACTGTCTAATATTTTGATTGTTCCTGAGATGCAAAGATCTCTCAAAAACTATATTCCAATATGGGTCTTACGCTAGCTTTTAGCCAGCAAACACAAATATTCTATGAAAGGTTACGAGAAGGTTAAATGAGACTTGAAGAATATAGCTAACGTTGGCTTTGAATTTAGTTTTTTAAAGTTAAGACCAATTCTAAGGTGATGCAAAGAATCTTGGCTAATCTACTAAACGGGTAAAGGAGGTTACTCAACACATCTCCTAGATCTGATTGACACGATTCAGGACTGAGCTGAAGAAATTCAATATTATTTTTAGCTTAATGACTACCAATGAATGTGCTGATAAGTTAGTTCCTATACATCATGCCAAAAATGGTTAGCTAAACACATAGTCGCGTCTTTCTGGTGGATGAAACCATTTCGTGAAAAAGAACGTGGTCTTGATATAACCCATGTTCCGTGTTTCGTATAAAACTTAATGACGCTAAGATCGCTTAATCACTTGATAAATAAAGTAAACAAATAGTGTTTATAGACATACTAAAGTAGGTAGGACGATTGTAACGGGTTAATTCAGACGAATCTAAGAAGTAAAACAATTTTAAATGGTAGGGTGATCAATAATGCGGGGCACATGGGGTTCGTGTTGGGTGAGTTAGGGACAAAACAATTACTTTGTATGGTCGGGACATAAATTATGTTAAAGGAATAGGCTAACAACGTCAACACACATCGTCTCTCACTACCACGACACGTGTGGCTGAGCCACACACGTGCCCAGGCTTAGCTAGCCTCAGCATAACAATCCAAGAGACATAAGTGTTTAACTGGTGATTCAATGTCTGACACTGGATTTAGATTTATTTAACATGGTCGTGGTCAGGTCATGGTCTCAAGTAGTGGGTCATGTGATTATTGTTTCTTATTACAACCTATCTACTAGTATCATCTCGATTCACCACTATTTTTGATCTACCTTTTAAACATTTCTATGATATCTTCAGCGTTAATGGCAGAGTCCATAGCTGTTCATCGTGCGGTATCCATGGCCGTGTACTCAAACGTCCGATTCCTGACGGTTCTCTCTGACTCCTTGTCCCTAATCAACCTATTGAAGACGGGCGGGCATCATCCTGAACTGTTCGGTATCATGTTTGATATCTATCACTTTGTCTCTTTCTTTGATGTAATTTCCTTTCAGTTTATTTCCCGTAATTTCAATTCCGAGGCAGATTTGGTGGCAAAATCTGCTCTCGCTGGGTCTGTAATGAACTCCGCTTTGGGAGCGTAATTCCCATTCTGAAATGAAGAAGTTTATGTTTGCCCAAAAAAAAAAAAAAAAAAAAACATTTCTATGTTGTTTTTTCTATTTTTGGCGAATAAAATCTTTTACGCTAGTGGTTACATGATCGCGAGAGTAATTTTGTAATCTTGGGTCATTGATTTAGAGCAAATAAATTGAGTTTGATTTTGGCTATCTGGGAGAGTATAAAACGTGTTAAAGTCCTCTATTAACGGGAAACTATGTCTGATATACTATCATGCAGTAAAAAAAAGATATGTTAAACAGAATGATCTTATGTATTGATGGCTTGACACCAATGGCAGACTTGATGATTATTAAAAACTAAAGCTTGAGAATCTCATTATTAAGAATAGGATGCTTATTTTACTCCGGGATATTTTCATATCCCTATTATTAAAGTGGAGGTAGCAATGAGGTTGTACTAGTATCCAATATTATAACATATCTTGATTTCAATAATGATGATATTATGCTGATTTGCCACTATTTCTTCTCTGCTTCCATACCACTTTGTAGATTTGGTTAATCAATAAGCATCCACCTAAAGAGACATTTGAATATCATGGTATTATTATCATCTAAACAATCCAGAAATCATATCATATAGTAGATTTTCACCAATATGCTTTGTGATTTTGGTTAAAGGTTTTAATCACATCAATAGCTTACTCGTCTGCTTTCTTTTTACAATATGAAGCAACTTTGAAGAAGCGATCGTAATTTCTAAGTTTAGAATGCTATTGGCTATCCTAACTTAATCACAACACTTTTATGTGTCTATAGTTCGTGAAAGTCTACTAGTTTAGTAACATTCAATCATAGTAGTTTTCAGTGAAGATATTGTATGTAACACAATACACCCACCCACATATACTCCATAATATGATATTATGCTGATTTGCCACTATTTTATTCTCTGCTTCGACACATCTTTGTAGATTTGGTTACTCAATAACCATCCACCTAAAAGAGACATTTAAATATTTCGGTATTATCTAAACAATAGCCCACGTAGATTGGGGTGGGCTTCGATCTATGTGAGTAATATGGCACCCGAGCTGAGAGAGCCTCACGGGTCAAGCTTGGGGAGTTAAGGCGAAACGTAATGGAAATCAGACATTAAAGATGATCATAAAAATACCTAATCATGCTGGACACTACGTCGCTTTTACAATTCACCACCAAAGACCTATAAAGAGGAGGAGGAGCCAAGGAGTACAAGATCCGGAATCTTTCACTGACAAGTCTATAGTCTCAACACATTCATACTCATTTGTCCTTTGATACCTGTTGTGTTCGTTGCTCGTTCTACATCAAATTATCAATAAAACATACATTTCCTATTTCTGAATGAATTTTAAGATTCATCTGTCACAATCATAATCATGCATTTTGTTGTATTAGGTATACCGTATACTGTTACGGAACCAACCATGCCAGTGTGCGTACCTCTAGAGTATCAGAAGAGATCTCCATGCAGCTGACTGGAAGTTAACATCGATGTTTGCCAATGCATAGGGAGCAATACTATGAATGACGATGCTTCCATATAAGTGAACACGGAGACTTATATGCTCAAGAGTCGAACCTTACTTTTAAAATCAGACTCTAAACCAAACCGACTAACTCACACTCTTTTTCCCAGTAAATTTCACAAGAATTTCGAGCTTTAAACAGAGAAATAAAATAAAAGAAAGTCTTTGAAACTGCATACTGGTTTATCATCTTTCTCATTCTGTATTACGATGTCAGATCCGAACATAACCTAAAGAACTAGGCCTAATGCAATCTACATTCTCACAAGAATTGAGTTCACTTGGTCATGGATATCTTAGCCTTCAAAACTCAGATAATCCATCACTAAAGATGTTCCCTAAGTATACAAGTCTCTGTCTACTAAACGTAAACAGTCTATTTTGAGATGATTTACTCTCGTACATGACTGAGACAATACCATCAACTAAGGGATCTAGCTTAGCAACAATCCACTATATATGTGGATTATGTAGGCAACAATACCAAAGCTTTGAGACAGAGCTACACTACAAATATCTGGATACACAGCATAGTAAAAAGGCAACATCAATCACAATGACTATCAGCTTAAACTACAAAAGCATATACAAAACGTTTCACTCCATCTTATTTTTCTTCTTCTTCAGAACAGCTTCTTAAGCCCATGCCACCTACCTGTATGCTTACTGGTTTTGACGACATTTTCATCTTTAGAGACCTCAACGGCTCCATTACTCTGCTCTTTCCATTGGCCGCTGCTACTACTACTTTCACCTTCCTCCGACAAGATCTGTACGCCGCACTCAATAATCTTAAAATTTTGGTATTTGCAGATGAATTCAAATTGTATTTCCGAGTCCACTTCAAGGCATCCGCCATCTTCAAACAGGTTCTTATCAATTACGATGAGGTGATCTGTTCGGAGTTGAGAAAGATACCCCAGTGGAGAATAAATAGGAAACCAAGTTTCATTGATGAGAACACCTTTGCTTCTTAGACGACAAACAATTTCAATCGTGGTAAACTCTTTGTCTGGCAGAGAAAGCAGGAGGCAAGCCTTAAATCTTGAGAAAGCAGAGAAAGTCCAGTCGCAGATAGTTATGGAGTTTCCTTTGGCTTTGTGAGTGAACTCAGAAGGGACTTCTTTACC
The DNA here is from genome assembly GCA_019706035.1 of Raphanus raphanistrum subsp. raphanistrum. Lineage (NCBI taxonomy): Eukaryota > Viridiplantae > Streptophyta > Magnoliopsida > Brassicales > Brassicaceae > Raphanus > Raphanus raphanistrum. The sequence goes on along the minus strand of CM033982.1, from coordinate 1,917,572 downwards.
TGGTAAACATACAGTCATGTTTTCCCATCCTTGTATGATTACTCTTCTTGCTTCTTCCTCTAGTGAATAACAGTTGTAAAACGTGAATACTCTCGATGGGTTGTAGGAAAGGAGAGATATTCTTAACTCGTCGTTTTCTGATTTAACACACTTCCGGTCATCAAGAGCAACATTTGGTTTGTAGAAGGAGAAACAGACACTTTTGAGCGATACACAATCATCTGCATAAAGAAACAAAAGAGAAGGCGGTAGACCCTGCACTGACACCAGCTTTCTGCAGTTTCTCATGCTGAGAGTATGTAGTTCAGAGAGACCAATGACGCAATCTGGAATCTTCTTTATATCACTGTTGCTTAGATCTAACCTCCGTACATATTCTGGGACATGTGTTAATCTCTTTAGGCTTTTGCTGCCTATATTTAACTCGCAATTACGAAGACATCCTTCAGCAACGGTTGAAGGAACATCTTCTATCATTGTGTTACATACATCAAGAACTTCCACGTTGCTTGAAAAATCAGGAAATGTTCTCAGTCGCGAGCAATCACTCATGTTGACTCTCTTAAGAGATGCTAAATTGATGTTGGTGGGAATAACCCGTAACTTTCTGCAGCCCCACATGTTCAACGTTTCCAGTTTGTGTAGATTCCCAATAGAGGAGGGAAGCTCCACCAGACTTGTGCATTCCACCAGTGTCAATGTCTCGAGATTAGTAGCCTCTGAAAGATTTGGGATTTTTTTCAACCTAGTGGAGCAGTCCAAATTTATCTTCTTGAGATTTGGAAGGGGCTACATGCATGCATGTGTCAAACACAACAAATAAGAAGAACACATATGGAGCTTGATTTCATTAAAAAATAAAATAAAAAAACAGATACCAACCTGGACTCCTCCCCAAAGCTTCTCAAGTTTGCTGAATGTCATACAGAGCTCGACGAGACGTTCCGGCTGAAATCTTGGAGGAAGACTTTTTCTAGGGTATGAATCCCAATCTAGTAACCTTAGATGAGGTAGATATTCCACGTCCTCAGATATCTGAAGTTCAGAAGAGTTATATATCTTTAAAAATCTAAGATTACTCATTCCTTGGAAAGCTCGCCCACTTATTGATAATTCCCCGCTGATCTTGGACACATCAAATGATATACCTATGACTGATCCAGTGCCCTAACCAACATTTCAAAAGAGGACTGATGAAATTGTTATCATTTGGAAGCAATAGAGAGTAAGATATAGATTTATATAAAAGAAAGTTACCGTTTCATTTGCTAATACATCACAGATCTCTTCAGCCTCCACTAAAAACTGACGTTTCCCAGGTTCATCTGATTGTTCATGCACTATTTGTCTACCCAATTTTTGAAGCAAAGAGTTCATCTGTATAAACTGAGAACGGGTATTACGATTAAATGGTTCAATCATAGATTTGTTGGATAGGATCTCCAGCCGGTTTTCCACATCCAAAATACTATCAGCGAGCATGCTTGTCACGTAACTATATGGTGTGTAATGTTTGAACATGCATGCAACGTGAAGGAAAAGAGATTGATTTTTCTTCGACAATCTGTCATATCCCACTCTTAAGACGTCTTCGATTTTTCTATCAAGACTATTTTCGATCCTAGATAACTGAAGCTCCCACTCTTCCTTGCTCTCCCCACGTAACGATGAACCCACAACACAAAGGCCTAACGGGAGATAACCACAAAGGTATGCTACTCTATTTGCAACCTTTTCAAAATCATCTTGTACATATCTCTGTTTGAAAGCAGATAGACATAAGATCTCAAGAGCTTCTTTTTCAGATGGAAAACCCATATGGTAGATATCTTGAATTCCATGTGCCTTGAAAATTTTTTTATCTTCTGTAGTAACAATGATCCTACTTCCGAAACCAAACCAAGAAAGTTCTCCAACCAAAACCTCTAATTTCTCTAGATCGTCAACATCATCAAGAACGATAAGCACTCTTTGATCTTGTAGACATTCTTTTACGGCACCTAAATTATGTACCCTAATATCCTTTTGGTTCAAAACCTTAGACAGAAGTTGGTTTTGCAAACCCAACTTGGACTCATAATCGTCAACACCAATTATGCTCTTATAACTACCCTTGAGGTTCCCCATAAAGCCCATAAGTCGAAAATCTCTAGAGAGGTGATCGAATAAAGCTCTAGCAATGGTGGACTTACCAATTCCTGCAGGACCCCAAATCCCAATCATCTTTGCTTCATCACACTCCAAGCACAACAATTTGCTCAGTTTTCTCAAGTGATCTTGCAGTCCCACAATCCCGTCGAAGTCCCTTGACAGTGTAACACTTAGTCTGTTCGAAACATCCGTGGCAAACTTTTCGACCAGATCCGCTTCATCAGTCCTAACAAAAAAAAAAGATTCCAAGTTTTTATAAACTCTTTATCACTGAAGTATATAAGTTCTGTTATATAAAGAAACAACTAACCAGTTTAGAGAGTGCTCTCCAGCAATGGTTGCTACATATGCCAAAGCTTCAATCCATCTCTTCTTATCTTTCTCAGTTTTCCCTTCACATGTTTTCTTGAATGCTATTCCGAAATCTCCTGTCTGTTTCCGTACATCGGACGGATCAACTTCGTAAAAGATGGTCATAACAATATTCCCTGAAGCTTCTTTGCAGTTCAAGATTTCAACCAATTCATCTAAACACCAGCTGGAAGAAGCATAATTCTTGGAGAGCAGAACGACCGAGACTCTGGATTCTCTAATGGCTTGTACAAGTTCAGGCCCGATCGTGTGACCTCTCTCGATCTCATTATCTTTGAATGTTGTGATTCCTTTGCTTGCAAACTGATGGTGTAAATGGCTGAGAAATCCTCTACGAACATCTGGACCGTGGAAACTTGGAAAGACATGGTATCTCTTGATGCGAGAAGAAGAAGAAGAAGTAATAGCCATGAGAGAGAGATAATGAGTAAATGAGAAGTAGAAGAAAAATATCTATGAGAAATGTATGGAGAAAGAAACAGAGTTATTGTTTTATATACTTCTATGAGAAATAACGCAGAAAGCAACTGTATAGGAAATGAAAGACAAGGTCGACAAAAAAGAAAAAAGAAAGACCTAAGTCGTCGACGACGCATCCATCAAACCAAAAGGAAACTACAAAAGTCTTCATGGAGGACCCCATAAGGGTCTGTTTCATTATGAAAGTAATTTAAAGAGTGCATACCCTTATTTTTTCCACGACCGATTCCCTTTTCCTTCTTCCTTTATTACCTTTTATTTGTTTGATAATATTTTCCTTCTTCTCTTCTTCCTTTTTCTTTTCTACTTTAATAATATTGTCTGAGTCCACCATTTTCTATTTAAAACCATTTTCAATTAAAAAGAGTCATTTACATTAGGTAATGATTGTTTCCATTAGTTTTTAGTTTTAGTTTGAGTTTTTAATTTTTAGATTTTTGTTTTTTGTTTTTTGTTTTTTGTTTATAACTTTTAGATTTTGTTTTTGATTTTAATTTTAGCTCTCAGATTTTCGTTTTGCTATATTCTTAAATTTTTAAATAAAATAATCAATATTTTTTAACATAATAAAATAAATAACAATAAAATATTTTAAAATTACCATTAGAATTTATCAAAATATGATGGTTGTTATTTAAAATAAAAAACACATCACCGTGTTTTTAAATTATTTTATTTTAAGTATTATACTAAAATATAAATAATAAAATATCTATAAATTAGAAATAAATTTAAATATTCTAAAATTTTGAAACTATATATAAATTATTTTTGTTTTTAAAAAAAACTTGAATGGCTATTTCAAATTAATATAATGTATTGTTGTTGTTTAGTGTGTCTAGTAATTATTAAAATTATTCAATTATTTTATTTATAGAAATTAATAACTAATTCTTTACATTTAGTATTAAAATATCTATATTTGTTTACAGATATAAAACACAGATAAATTACTTTACATTAATGTTTAAATTGTAAAAAAATTGTATGGCAAATTTATCTTTATGAAAATATTACTTATTTAATTATTAATTAGTTAAAACTGTTCCAACACCATGAATCTGAACACTAGACATAGCTTCATCTATCATCCAATGTCAGGTCCATTGGCTTCCTCCAATGTAGCCAATTCGGGAACAGAGCAAATATGCTTATCCTAGTTCTGTGACTTTATCAAAATTTAAATGATAAGATTACTAGAATGAGCATGAACAACACCCCATCATAATCGCTAGATCAACAATCTCTTAACGTAATAACGCAACATATTGCAAAAGCAACTAAAACAACTCGAATGTGCTCGTCACCTCAAAGACCCAAAGCATCGTGGTGGGCAGACCTAGAGAAGCGAACAGAAAGTTACAAGTTGGGTATTTCACATCAACTTTAAAGCTAGAAAAGAAGTGTAACATCCCGGGTTTGTAGTACATGGAAAGGCTTAAGATAATTGATTTGGCTACCTATATCACCAAAGTTGACTTACCTTTTCCGGAGCACATCCTGAAAGAACTCCAGAGTTAAGCGTGCTTGAGCTGGAGTAGTGGAAGGATGGGTGACCTATCGGGAAGTGATTCGCGATAGCGTGCGAGTGAGGCCAAAGCACGGGGAAAGGTCGGGTGGTGATTGCAGGGTCAGCAAACAATGATTTCGAGCCTTGGAAAATTAACGACCGACCGTCGGATGGGATGGGGCCCATGGGCCGAGAGAGCGGGCGTGGGTGGCCCATTAGCCGTGGACGGGTCGGGGCGTTACAAGTGGTATCAGAGCTGGTTAGCCGTCTCAGTTCTGACCTGAGAGGCGTCTTGAGACCTGTCGTGGGGCGCAACGAGGACGTTGCGTTCTTTGAGAGGGGGTGAATTGTAACATCCCGGGTTTGTGGTACATGGAAAGGCTTAAGATAATTGATTTGGCTACCTATATCACCAAAGTTGACTTACCTTTTCCGGAGCACATCCTGAAAGAACTCCAGAGTTAAGCGTGCTTGAGCTGGAGTAGTGGAAGGATGGGTGACCTATCGGGAAGTGATTCGCGATAGCGTGCGAGTGAGGCCAAAGCACGGGGAAAGGTCGGGTGGTGATTGCAGGGTCAGCAAACAATGATTTCGAGCCTTGGAAAATTAACGACCGACCGTCGGATGGGATGGGGCCCATGGGCCGAGAGAGCGGGCGTGGGTGGCCCATTAGCCGTGGACGGGTCGGGGCGTTACAAGAAGGTTCGAGAAATTCAAAGACTTACCCGCATAAGAGATTTCCCTTCAATAAGACTGTAACGTACAGGTCCAAAGTTACGTTAATCAGTTGAAGCATGCAGGCTATCACCCTGAATCAAAACATGACCTTTTGGAACCTACTTTGAAGAAGCAATACATAAACCCTTTTTAACATTTGCACCCAAAAAAAAAACACATAAACCCTATATCAGACAAGCTATGGTGGCCGCATAAATCTCAATGGTTCTTCTTCTAGACCGTCCTAAAGCATAGAACTTTGCACATTTGTTTTACCAAAAGATGGTAATTTCGAATTTAGAGATTTTGCTTAATTAATGCTCATACCACAACGCTGACTGAGCCATCACCGACCAATGGGTCAGCAAAGAAAGAGAGTCTATGCCCTTCTAAACCCAAGACCCGCTTTGGCAACATTGTCGTTGGGTCTGTCGGAGATCGAACCAATACAATGTCACCAATCTTACCGAACCGGTGAGACAAATGTTCAGCCAAAATGACATCTCCGGTGAGATTAAGCGTGGGAAGCATGCTCGGACCTTGAACCTGAAACCCAATACAACAAAGTTAGAGATTAAGTAAAAGTAAATAAAGAAACTAACAAAGAGATTTAACTTGCAATGATTTATAGACGTGGGTGGAGGAGACTATGTAACGATCGGTGACATGCAACCAGAGAAACTTGGCGACGATTGAAACTTGATGGAATGCTTCTTTCGTTCCATGCCATTGATTCAGATATCTAAGCCATCTCATGTCTCGACAAGCGAATCTCGCCGGAAGAAATCGTTTTTTTTTACACTTGAAACGGCGCCAAGTTCTAATTTAGAAAACTAAGGCCCAAGCCCAAGCCCAATGTCCACCCACGCATTTTTTTAATTTCTTCCCTAATTTTCCTCCTATATATTCTCTCACATTCCATCTTTTCTGTTTTTTTCATAACAGAACATTTTCTCTTTTCCTTACAGTTTCAGTTTTTTTTTCCTTCGAGATGTACAATATTGAATGCAGTTCTCCGTCTTCCGCTAGATCAACGAGAGGAACCACCCACAGAATGAGATCTCCGATCTGCTGCCTAGGAGCCAACGCCGTGGTCGAGCCTGAAGCGATGATCGGACCGAGAACACCTCGATCTCCCTACGAGTGGCTCAAATCCACGGCGCAGGAGCTCGAGCTCAGAGAACGTTGCCGCCGCGTCAAGACACGCGTCAAGGTCACGTGCCGCAACAACAACTGCGCTTATCACCACCACCACCACCACCAGAGCTATCCTGTGGATTTCAGCTACGATGCGTTGAGCTACGCGCTCAATTTCGAGGACGATGTGCGAGCGGACGAGGACGGTTCTGTACCTAATTTCACGGCGAGGTTGCCTGCGTCTCCGGTGACGAAACCTAGATCGGCGAGGGTTGATCTGATCTCGTTCTGACCGTTAAGTAGTCCCTTTGTTCGTGTGACGGAGGAATGAAAATGTTCTCCGTTGTGCTTATTAGAGAATTGAGAAATAACGTACGATATGACGTCATTATTGTCTATGTAAATGCTCTTTTCGCGTATTGATAATGTGTTAAAAAAAAGAAACATTTTTCTATATAAATATAATCGATTTCATTTCTGATTTTAAGAATGTTCTTGAGAGGAGAACAAGTTCTTCCCTATTGTATTTAGTATTTGTCAAAATGATCTGGAATGCAAGATCAAACCATGCATAACTGGAGTTGATATTAGCCGGTCACTAATTACCAACCACACTATCTTGTAGCTGCTACTAAATTAAATTAGGTGTTCAGATCAAAAACTGGAGAGCTGCAAATGATGAGTGAGCAAATTCTTGAGCTGAGGATGGATTAGTCAACGTTGTTGGAATCTAGCTAGTTAAAACGTGAGTCAAGTGAAGATTTTATACGATATGCGATTGAGAAGTCGAGTATCAAATTAAAGTAGCAAAGGCTATATTCAACCAAAACTATGAGTGGGAGGTTTAAAACATTAAAGACTATAACGGAACCACAAAAGAGGTTATAGTTGTGTCGGCATAAGAAGAAAAGAAATTTATATGTTTTGATGAGTGAGACTGTCGCAGCATGCAAGAGCAAAGACAATGCGTACGTAATCTTATACTCTGAACAAACACAAAAGTCTTGTTATATTTTTTCGAACACATGAACCTGGTTCGGCTACTCGAACTAGAATAATATAAATTTAATAATTAGAAGAATCAATCTTCACGTTTAGATTAGTTATAAATTATTATGTGGAAGTGGTTACCAATATACAGAGATAATTATATTCAAAAAAAAAAAAATACAGAGATATTGGTAAGGTGGGTACGAGCATAAGCATCTAAAGCCGGTTGAAGATAGTGGAGGCCAAGTATCATATTATCCTCAACGTTTATAAGTTTTTTAAAAAAGAAAGCAAGAAATGAGTGGAGATAGACTGAAGATAAGAGTTTGAAATGAAGTGAAGTGGGGATGAAAGAAAAAAAAAAGGAAAAGGAAAAGTACCTTTTTTTTTGAAACACATGTATTGATGTTTGGGTTGTTATGTAGTGAATATAGTGATACACCACTTGCCACCATTCGACATGTCTCTTTCTCTTTGATGCTTCAAATCTTACTTATTTGTATAGTATTACCCTTTTAAAAATATAATCATACATCTTTTATATTTTTCCCTTACAAATTATTTTAATAGCTAGACGTGATCTCACAACAATATTCATTGTCAATCATCTTCATTGAATTTTCAAAATTTAGATATTTTTATTCAAATTTATATATATATATATATATATATATATAAATAATATTTGGAATCGAATCTTATACCTGATGTAAAACAATGGTTAAGGCAAAATATCAGTCCGAGTCGAGATATGAACTAGTGACGTTGAGGTGCACTTTTAAAAAAAAAGATCTCCTAGTACATTAGAGTTACAGACTGGGTATTTGTTACTAAAGATAACTTTATTTATGTATTTTTTGCTCTAATTTGTACGGTAACTTTCAGCTTGTTTTGTGATAAAAGAGATAAACTGCATCGTGACACCAACAACGAATGTATATGTCAAAGGTTTATTATATTCAATTTGATTTAAGAGGTCGTGACCTCAACTTACAGATGCCGCACCAAGATAAGTTCGCCATCTATCGAAAGTTTTTTTTACAGAAACATCAGACGAATCAAATATTTTTATGACTTCTTATTATATTTGTTTTTCTTTTTGTAGAATATCAGATCAGAAATTTTCCTCGGACACTGGCTAAAATGAAATCATAATGAAGCTCATGATAGAGTAAGAGAGAATGTTGTGAACTTCCATGTCGTCCTTGTTTTATTCTCCCCTAGTAACCCACTAGTACTTTATTTTATCTGTATCACTTTATTCTTTTTGTGTCACTTTCTTTTTTTTTTTTGCCATCTGATAATTATTATTATTAAAACCGGCCCAAAAGTCCAACAAACAGGGCCGAAGCCCAGATACAACATCACAAAGCCCACAAACCAAAGTAGGCTTATCTGATAAAATGAAACGGGCCTAGAAACCCACTGAGACCCACTAAGATAAAGCAGATTACACGTCAGAAACAATATGAACACGTGTAAGAACCTCGACTATGAGGATACACGCGTCGCAGGAGCCTTGTTTTGACCGTCACCGCTTCTTCCACCGCCGGAGGCCGCAACCGACATCGTCGATTCACCGAAACCGTCCGGACTCTGCAACCACACACGATTCCACGGAGAGTATCCACCAAAATCGCCGGGATCTCATCCGTATCTTCACCCTCTCAAACCATCGCTTCGTCTTCATCAACCTAACATCAACCTTAGTGAACTTCATCGAGACCCGAGATCACACCCAAGCGAATCGATGCGTCAACCTGAAGACAAGCAACTCGAACCAACGATTTCATCACCTCCGCTTCCTCCGGGATCTTCAAACAAGCTTTCGAAAACTCACCGAAGAACCGAGGCGAGAAGATAAGTCACACCCCGAAGGAAAGGGGCCAACTTCCAACAGCCAGCAGTGTGAGGGACGACAAACCTCCACACCCCAGAGACAAAGCCGGCAGCGCGGAGCAAAGAGTCTCCACCTCCGGAATCAAAAGCCGGCGCCGACGGATCTGAGATAGCATCCACCACCCGGAAACAAAACCGGCCGCCCACCACAGAGAAGGTAAGACGCCTGAAACTAAAACCCAAAATAAGAACGCCGGTAGATCCGGCAAAGCCTCTCGAGATTCATCTCTTCCTCTGAAAGATTTTTTATGGTTAAGAGGAAGAGAGAATTTTCTCTCTCTAAAGAGAGGAGAGAGCCTCTTCCTATGTGCAATCTCACTTTTTTTGTGTCACTTTCAGATAGCGAATCTTTCAATTTATTCAGCACCGTAAATTGGAAAAGAAAAACATTATTATCTATAAGGACAAAAGAGAACAGAAGTGACTGTTTCGTCACTGTTACATACCAGATAACACACAGCTGCCTTTTGGCCCAGCTATCGGAAAATACTCTTCTTAGATCACTGTCATATAAGTAGAGGACAAAGACCAATCAGAAAATTACGTAATGCAATCTTATACCTCGGTGTCTTTTTGTCTCTTAAAGTTAAAGGAGACTCCCTTCTGCTACTATTGAATTGCCACTATTAGGTAGTCCCTCTTAATCTTCACTTCATGAAAAGAAAAACGAATTGAATTGAAGCAAATCCAAAAACTATAAACTAATTTAATTTACGTGCAACCGATTTGAATTAAAAAAAATTTACACTGATGTCAAAAAAAAAAGAAAACAAAATTTAAATTGAACAATACTTGGGTTCACCCCTGAGGTGAACTTATGAATTCACCTCTTTCCTTATTTCAATTATATTGCCATAAATATCAATGTCACATAAATAAATAAATTATAAATTACAAAAGAAGTAAACTTTAAATCATAAACTCTAAATTCGAACCCTAAACCCAAATCTTAGATTTTTAATTTTAAACCAAACCCTAAACCCTAAATCCAAACCTATACCCTAAACCCAAACTATATACCCTAAATCCTAAATCTAAATTTAAATCCTAGACCCTAAACCCAAACCATAAACCCTAAACCCAAACTCTAAACCCTAAACCCAAACTCTAAACGCTAAATCCTAAACCTTAAACCCAAAATGTAAATCATAAACCCAAATTTTTCAAATACCTTTGGGTTAATGATCATCAAATGTATTTTCAAATACATTTTAGTGTATAGAGTTCGGGTTTATGGTTTACAGTTTGGGTTTAAGGTTTAGGATTTAGGGTTTAGAGTTTGGGTTTAGGGTTTAGAGTTTGGGTTTAGGGTTTATGGTTTGGGTTTAGGGTCTAGGATTTAAATTTAGATTTAGGATTTAGGGTATATAGTTTGGGTTTAGGGTATAGGTTTGAATTTAGGGTTTAGGGTTTGGTTTAAAATTTAAAATCTAAAATTTTGGATTTAGGATTTGAATTTAGAGTTTATGATTTAAAATTTACTTTTTTGTAATTTATAATTTATTTATAATGTGATATTAATGTTTATGGCAATTTGATTGAAATAAGGAAAGAGGTGAATTTATAAGTTTACCCCGGGGGTGAACCTAAGTATTGTTCAAATTTAAACTAGTACATATTAATCGAATTTACTGGAGGTAGGTGACTACGTAATTACGTAGGAAATATCCGCGCTAATGCATTTGAACTATAATAGTAAGCCATGCCTCCCGTGGCGATGTGGATCAAGAAACAACTAGGCCCATAGTTGTAAGAAGCCCAAGAGGCTTGAGATGATACTGGAGATATAGTCAGGCCTAAATGAAAAAAGTTCATGATAAAAAGTTTTACTAATTTCAACAACGGTCGTGCACAAAAAAGTGCACAAAGAAAAACTAATTCCAACAACGGTCAATGGCGGAGAAAGTCTATCTTTCGTTCATTTGCCGGCAACCTTTGCAGCTCCTGAATGTGACCAGGCGTGAAGAGGTTTTCCGTATCATATATAATTTGTATTAGGGTTAGCAAGTGATTAGACTAATTGTCATGTAATTGTATATACTACATAGTACGTCTAATAATCAATTTACACAGATGTTAAAAGAGAAAACTCCTTCTTCGTTTTTCTTTGGAGAAAACTCCTTGTTATTCACAAGATATGATAATAAGGGGGATGGTAGTAATTGTCCTATCACAAATTCATCTTAGACGCATATATATTACAAATCATGCTTCTGCTTCTTGGTCTTTTCGGTTTTTTGTGCTCTCTAATACAACATATGAAGTCACAAAAATACTTTCTACGCTGGTTTTCTATAGGAGTTTCATCTTTGTATCTCCAACCTTCTATCAAGCTATTTGATATTTTCATGCACAGCTACAAACTGACTTCAACGCTCTCTTCCGCTATTTTCACCTGCATTGCTTCACAAAACAACTCTCCGAAATTAAGTGACTCCATGTTTTCTTGAAAATGTAACCAAAAATTAATCTAACCATGCCTAAACAAGCTCACACTAACATATAAATTTAAGCTATATACTTTGACACACTAGCATTATCCGTGGAATGGTATATTTGTTCAACAAGCATTGTCCTATCTTACTCTTACTACAGTTATGTCAGTAGTACCTTTTGCGTTTGTTCTTTGAGGCGGTGGAAGAAGATGGATTACTATGCCAATTCCTCTTTCTTTGATTGATGAACCAATTGTTTATCTGTTTGAGCTGCAAACCCGTCTCCTGCACCAACCTCGCCTTATCTTCTTCCTGCCAAAGTCATCTCATTCATTTAAAACTTAGGAGATTAAAAAGACAAATGAAGAAGTCACAAATGTAAGGCAGGCTATATTAGAACATAACAAGAAACCATTGAGACGTATCCATGTCACTGATCGAAGAAGTAGGAAAAGAGGATTCACAGTAGGGTAAGGCCACTTTGAATGAGACTGCCACCAAGCTTTGAGAACCGAGGTGGTGTCTCCTGGTAATTTACCAGCTCTTCTCTTTCTCAATATCTCCTCTCTTATGTCTACAATTTTCTCCTTGTAGCCCTTTTCACAAAAACATGGTTTCACATTCGTTAGATCAACTATATATAATAGAGGATACTATACAAGCTTTCTTTATATAAAACAAAGAAAATAGTTTGTCAAATAATGGACAATGTGTATAGGACTAAATGATGGATATATTTATATATCATTTGTTACCTGCTTGAGCTCATGTTTGAGTTCTTGTCTAACTCGTTCCATTAAGGATCTCTCACTCTCGGTGGGGACAAGAGGACCAAACCCTAACCCATCTAAGTTTCCATCAAACAAATGAGCATCACTCTCTACTTGCTCATCTTCATCTTCAGACATTGTTGCACCTGTGCCTTCACCAGGAGACACTCCTGTCTCACCCAACAAACAAACCCGTACCACATATCAGAAATGAAATAACAGATAAAATAAATAGAAAAAACATTGCTTCTAAGTTAATGCAATACGTACAATAGTTACAATAATAGCGTTAAAAATAAAAGGAGAGTTCTCAAAAATCTAACCAGTGAAGCTTTGAAGAGACTGCTCAATCTCCCAACAAGCCATAACAGCTTCCATTGCATGGACACGAACATGCTGTTGCAGTTGTTCTTTAAAAGAGCAAAGCAATAGTACATAATGCGTCTGGCACAAAAAGCATGATATACATTGTATCTTTCAGACAGCAGATTAAAACAAATTTAAGATGACAATAATCAGAAGTCTGAAGACTAATAATATACATAGGATACACAAAGAAAATGACAAACTATGTCTTTTATGTCAGTTGAATATATCCATGACTACGACCAATGTATCGTTCAACCAGACTATATATATCTCAAAGTAAAATCATATGCTTTCAAATTTCAACTGTACAAAACTAAAATCCAAATCTTAAACTGGCTAATATTATATCCAACCAAGTAACTGATCTATGTATGTGTGTCGGTGCAAAGTACAAATCTGTGAAAGAAAATTTCCCTTTCTTCTCCAATTTATTTATAGAAAAACTCGAACATGGTCAAATCAAATTTGCAAACCGTGAAACTATAAACTAAAAAGGACAAAACGGAATTATTTGATTTTATTTTCCCTAAATCGAAGAAAACAAACCATTTCTGATTTTAAAAAGCTAGGTAATAAAATAGTCGAAATAAAAATAAAAAAAAATTAAATTTGGTGAGAAGGAATGAGAAGTTAAGTTACCATGAAGTGGTCAAGCTCCTTATCATCACCGGAGACGAGTCCTTGAGAAGCAGCGTCTAACGTTGAGTACTTAGCCACGACGTTCTGCGACTGAGCGAGCTGTGCGTCGATCCTCGGAAGCTGATCCACCGGCGTTGCGATCCTCAGGCACGCTACGTGTGCAGACAACAGCTGCTCGTATAGTGGATGAGAGAGTATCTCCGCCTTTTGCCTCCCATTCTCGCCGATCATCGGCTCCTCTCCGCCGGTAACGTTTTCCATGGCGTCACCAGAGCCGGCGTTACTGTTGCTGGCGTCGCCGCCGCGTTGGAGGAAGGAGGAGGAACGAGAGAGCCACTGGTTAGCCGCGGCGGAGGAAGGAGAATCAGAGCTTGTTGCGGCGGCGGAGGCGGGAGTGTGGAGGTTTAGAAAGTTGTTGTCGGAGCGGAGGAGCCAGTTAGGAGGTGTGGATTCGTGGAAATGGTGTTCCTGCTGCTGTGGCGGCGGAGGTAGAGGAGGCTGGTGTTGTTGGTCGGTGAAGTGATTGAAATGATTGTGATGAAACGCCATCGTTTTCTTTTTAAAAAATCTTCTGTTTCAGAGAGGGAAAGATGAAGAAAGAGAAGATGATTTCTAAGCGTTTACGATTTCTTGTGTTGAGTGCTATATCTCAATAATGAAAAATATGGGTTTGGCGTTTGGGTATGTGTTTGAATCAGTGTTCAAGAAAGCGCTAGGCGCTAAGCGGGCGGCGACCTAACGCCTAGCGCCTAAAACGATTAAGCGGACGCCTAGATTATTAGATAAGCGGTCTAAGCGCTTAAAAATTATAACAATCTATTAAATATATGTAATATTTTATATTTAATAATAGTAAAAACTATTATTTATATATGATAAAAATTATTTTCATAAGAATATATATTACAATATATTAATTATTATAATTTATGAATAATAAATTATATATTATTTATTATTACAATATTATAATTATCTAGGCGGTTTAAAGAGTAATCGCCACGGTCCTATACCGCCTAGCGCCTAAACGCCGTCTAGGCGGCCGCCTAGACCGCTTTTTAGAACACTGGTTTGAATGTTTGAAATTTATTCCTGTGGTTATTATTTTAAAATTTATTATATTTTCTTTAGTTACCAATTATTTGATGATAGTAAAGTGGGATTAGGTCTAAAGTGGTAACATAGTAATAACATTTCACTGTGACAACGAAAAGTTGTATCGTTTTAAGAATAAAGATGGTAGGATGAGTTGAGTTGACGGCAAAGGTATGATAAGATATTGATACGAATTGCGATATAAAGGAAAAGTATTGTACCATTTTCCCGTGTAGCTAAAATCTTGTCACTAAGAAAATGGTATACAGTATGTCTATTTTCAAGGAAAATAATTTTGGATTTTCATTTTCTTTCACTATATACCTGCTTTGCTTTTATATACTTAGTACAACTGAATTCATGAAACTCATTTTAACTTCTTTTTTCTAGCTGCAGATTCTTTGTACGAAACCTAAACTATTTTGCAAAATATGTTAAGCAAACGAGTTTTTTTTTTTTTTAACTTAGCAAACGAGTTTTATTACCATGTAAACATCATTGTTTCAGCAAAAATGAAATCCCATTGAAAATGTTTGAATCCTGGTTGTTCACTTTTCAAAGCAAACCCAATATGCAAACAACGAATATGAATTGGTTAAACTCATTTCACCACCATGCGTAATTGTTTCTTGGATAAAAATAAAATCTATGAGTAACTTTTGAGCTCTGTTAATGTTCAAAAAGAACATAACTTTTGAGCTCTGTTTCGGGTTTGTGGAGTAGAAACCTATTATTAAGCTTGGACCGCTGAATTTTATCAGGATATACTTAATTTAATATCTAGAATTACATCAGCATCCTTACTACATAACATAGGTTTTGAGGTTGACAAAAAAAAAACATAGTTCTTGCAGAATTAAAACTGAAAACTACTTATTTACAAAGTTTGGACATGAATCGTAGCAAGCCAACTTTGGTGGTTCAACCCCTAATTAATCTGCAAAGAGTTTGGCGCCAAGTTAATTGATCTCAAGAAAAGATACTTGTTTGTTATAGACCATGAATAGTTGTAATCAGAGAAAATTGAAAACCGAAAGCAAGGAGGAAGGGGGACCATTACTGACGTCATTAAACTCAGCAAAAAATATCGGTGGACACGTATCGAGATAGCACTTTTCAGCTAACTGTGGTCCCTAAAAGAAATGGCATGCTGATCAGATAAGAGAATCCAACCGTACAAATTACATTTACATTATTGGTTGTAATAAGAAACCAATCAGTAAAATGTAGTGGGGACCAGTTTCTGAAATTTGACTTAAGCTTGTAGTTGCTGTCTTATCGAAAGTACGACAAATTTAGTCCCATCAGAAAAGCAAATTAAAAAATGGAATATTTAATCTTGGTATGAACTCATGACTTCAGCCAAAATTAGTATACCTAAAATAAAAGTGTTCACGTATATATAGATCAAACAAAATCTGTCAAATAAATCTATATTAAAATGTAGAAACAAGGAGCTTTAATGTGATACGAAGCATTGAAAAGACAAACAAAAAAATAGATGAGAAAAAACTTCAATTATATATATATTTACTACTCCCTCCGTTTCATTTTAATTGTCATTTTACGATAATGCACACAGATTAAGAAAATATATGATTTTGCATATTTTCAAAATAAAAACACAATTATCTATACATCTAACCATATTTCAGCCAATAAAAAAATAAAATGGAGAATCTTTTTAATAAATTTTACATTGAAACTCAAAAACGACACTTATTTTGAACGAATAATTTTTTCTACAATGACAATTAAATCGAAACGGAGGGAGTATAAAATAGAGTAACTCTATTAAAAATTAGACTTGCTCCAATAGTTTACTCTATAATAAAATTATTCTATAATATAATGAATTATTCTATAATATAATGAATTATTGAGTAATGTTAATTTTTACTTTATATTTGGAGTGAAAAAGCAATATTATTATATAATTTACTCTATTATAGAATAACTCTATTATATAGTAAACCGTTAAATCATATTCAACTCTATAATAAAGTTACTCTATTTTATAGTGAAATATAGAGTAGATTTTTGTATATCTTTGGAGATGTTTTTGCTCTTTACTCATATACTCCATTGATCACTATAGAGGCCTTCTTATTAATATGCTAGAGTACATAAGTTGGACTAGTCGTAACATCTCTACATCCACTCCTTTCTGCAACTACTTTGTTCAAGATATTTTCAGATTCCACCCAATCATATTATTTTTATCGGAATTTAAGTCACTTGCTTGTATACCAAATACCAATCCCTCAGTTTAATGTAGCCTCCGTTATGTAAGCAGTATGTAAGAAAAAGTCAAATGTATTTGTTAAATTATTTTTGGGGAACTCTATTTAACTGGTACAATAATTGACATTAATATGGAAACTAGTAACCAGTGGTCAAATAATTGCAAAAGAAAACTACCCAATGATGAGTGGTTCTATTGAAAGTTGGTAGCCATTTGACCGCATCCAAGATTTGGTATTAATAAATATTATCATATAGATTTTTGTAAGCTTCTCGCTTGCGTGTAAATATCTCGCTTGCGTGTAAATATACAATTAGATAAAAAAAATTGTAAGCTTTTCAGCTTTCGTGTTTTACACGCGAGAGCCGATAAATGAGACGACCTAAACCACAACAAACAAAAATATCCAAACAGTGAGGTGCGTGATGGTTGATAATCAAAAGAGTAGTACATGAGTCGAGAGAACATCCGGCGTGATCAGGTCTATGTTTCGTGTGGAATCAACTAACACGTGAGTGGGACAAAGGGAGTCACATTAACGATCACATTCGTCAATATCATAACCAACTCTTGTCCCCACACGAAGTGCCCTAAGTCGCACGGCTCGACTAATTTGAATAGTAACGACTAATCTCCTCTGGAGTATTGTTTTTCTTTCTTTTCTTCTTTTCTTAATTAAATATGAACCTACAAACTATTAATTATTCACACTAACATAAATGTTACGCAAATAATACATACTAAAAATTTTCTTGAAAATGGATTTGGACCTACTCGTGTTTATTGCCCCGGACCAAGATGAGAGTAGGCTGGTACCATGGTAGAGAGAATCTTAATCAGAGACTTATTTTGTCCATATTAGCGACATAGACAAAATTATTAATTAATTTAGCAAATGATTTTATCAAAAAAAATAGTAAATGACAATGTGGACTGGTTGTTAACAAAAACCATCAATTGTCTATCTTTTCTTGTTTTTTTCAATAAAATATATGTGTTCTTGTTTTGTTTGTTTTCTTTTAATATTTTCATAAGTCTATAAATATCTATAAGGAAAAGGTTGAGAACACTAAACTCGGACCCAAAAGAGTGGTTTCCGACAGATCTGGTATATAACTAACATTATTGTTAACGTTATATTTCCAATTAAATAAGCAGTATATAATATGGAACTTATAATAAGCCGAACTTATAATATAATGACATTAGCCTACAAACGGGGACGTAAGTGATGCTCATAGGAATTGTTTTTGATTGCTGGTCATATGTCAGCTATCACAATTTAATTGTATCTATCGATCACAAGACAAAAAATGGCATCTTAGGGAAATAACCATAATTAATTATGGTGGTTTTTTTGTTTCCAGCATAAATGAAACATGTCAATACTTAAAACATTAGAAACATAATAACATATCGTGAGTTAAACTAGTTAGGTACTTAACTTTTAAGCTGACGATTATAGGTTAGTATGATGTACTAAACGCTCCTAAAATTATACACTAAAATTATCTCTCCATCCATCTCAAAATATAAGATACTCAATTATGAAAACTATTTTTCCTTTTACAAAATTATTCATGGAAAGACAATGAGGCTGATAAGGGGATCGATGATGGTTATGTATCAGCTTCATTGTTGTCTATGTTATTAGGCTTCGTTTAATAGTGATGCTTTGTTTTTGCTAATTTAGTTGTCATACACGCTTGGCTTGTGATCAATGAAGACTAAAATTAAAACTAGCTAACGACATAGACAATAGTAACATCAAAACATTGTGGGTTAAGAAATGCACAAAATACTTTATAATGAAGGATTAGAGAAAGAACATAGGAAGCTTTATGTCAGGTTCATGTACGAAAATGATGGAACGTCACCGATGTTTTATCCTCACTTTCACTTTGCTTTGCAACGCTGCTAAAGTTGTTCCATTTAATTTGTCTTATAGTCCTCGTAACGTTCATAACACTTTTGTCGATAACATTAACATATACATTGATTTGGAAAGCTGTTTGTTTGTTAGTCAATGATTTAAAATTTCAATATCAGCTCATTTATCAAAACAATATTATATTCTGATCTTTGCTCCAACAAAAAAGGAATAGAAAGAAGGAACTGTAGGCCGAAACCATCATGATTTTAAGAACTCTAAATGATCATATCAAATAATAGAGAAAGTAGGAAAGGTAAAAACTGATCCAACCAAAAAAAGAAGATAGAAACGTTTCAAAGTAGACAAAAAACGTAGAAGATTAAGAGTGACTTGGTCCCGCGTGAACGATAGAGAGGGAGAGATTGGATTTATCCACATTGCTGAAAAAGTCTTTGGTTTCTTCTTCCTACTCATCAAGTTCTTTTTGGTTTTGGTGATTACACACTGTTAAGTCTGGATGTGTCATTAAATCTTTGTGCACTCAGTAAAAGCTCAACATTCGTTGGGTCAGAAAAAAAATCAGATTTTTTGAAACTGATATAAATATGAATTTAAAGGATATGTAAAGATTATTAATTCACATAATAATAAAAAAATTTAAAATGGGTATTTGTCTCAATTCATTTTCCTCTTTTATTTTCTTCTAAGTTAATTCGCATGTATTAAACGCCAACCATTATTTATTTGTTAAAAAGAATACAGTTATGACTGGTGATATGTTTTGTCATTTTTCAAACTTTGTTTTATACATTTTGGAAGTGAAAAACTTTGGGTAGTGTTTTTTTCTAATAGTAATAGTTATTTTATGTTTCGTCTTTTGACCAATGAAATAGTAAATGGTATTACTAGTCTTCTTTCTTTATAAAAAGTGGGGGAAAATCTGTAGATAAATCAGCTCTGAGTCGTATGTTTCTAGTGAATCTAGTGATTTATATCTGTCTCACTCGATTAATTCTAAAATATGATTTTAAAATAAGCATAACTATCTAAATGAGATGTTAAAACATGTTACCTATATTTTATAATGTCATGTTAAAATTAGGAGAGGGAAATTTGTCTGCTTCTCTTAAGAACCCCAAAGTTAGGCTTTGTTCACTTCCAAAATTGGACCACAGACGCACAAAAGAAGAAGCACTTTCAAAATGAAATTAAATTCTGTAATGGACCACTTCTCCACTCTTCTGCGTTCAGCTTCAATGCGTCTCTGTGCTTGTCCATATCTGTCCACATTGTTTGCTTACTTTTAGTTATGCATTTGACATTTATTTGGGAATCTTAGGCCATTCTGAAATAGCACATAGTTTATTTTCTTATTTTCTTGGTTCCATTACCCTCGGAATCCAATGTGACTCAACTTAGCTTGTTTTCAAGAATGTTGTTTAGAAATATTTTAAACAACCTTGTTGTTATAAAATGTTGGGCCGGGCCAATAGAGAGGCAATACCCATTATCACTACTTTAGTTTGTTTTTATTTCGGGCTGGCCATCGATCACTTGAGTATTACGCAGATCTAGTACTCCATTGATGAAAAAAATTTAAACCAAATGTAGTTTTTCTTGACATTGATACATTCCTAGACTGATACCATAAAGTCAATATATATGAGAGAGGTTGCTACTTAATAACAGCATATACACGAAGGTCGTATAATTTTGAAAGTAAAAAACACAGTCATATAAGCACTGTGATCGGTATAAGATATATTCCCACTGTGATCTTAAGTTCGCCATGCTATTATCCTGACCGCTATCCCAAGCTGTTTCCTGCAAAATATGTTCACAAGGTGCGGGTATTATATATTTATATTAAATTGGTTGGAAAGAGAGCTGATTCAACATAGGAATTTGTTGGAAACTTACTCGTGGTGAGATTACTGAATACATGTGTCTCTGTACGCAATATTTATAACACCTTTAGTACTTGTAGCTTCAGTATCATCAAGTACTTGACGCCATTTAGGTTCAACTTCAAGACAGCTATAGAAAGCTATTAATGTTATGAAAATATATGAAATACAAGAGTTAGCTTAACACATTGTAAGACTTGCAGTTTTGTTTTACATAGAGATGATAGAAGCATGCATTGATTCTGGACCGCCCTTGTAGGTAAGCTCAACAAAAGTACCTGCATCTTCTCCTTTTGCAAGTCTTCCAGGGTTTACACACACACACTTGCCTTCATCTTCCCCTTCCCCAGTAGATAAAAACAGAAGGGAGTGTTGTCACGCCAAAATAGAGAGCAAAAGAGAGGACAAATGGCTTTAATATTAAATCAAAGACTCCATACTAATATCATGTAAATTTGCTAGAATCAAAGTACCTCCTCTCTTAACACTGGAGAAGAGTGAACTAGAGGTAATATAAGTTTACCGGAAGTATCAGAATGATTTCTCAATCGAACCGGAGATGACGCAAAATTTAATTCGATTTCAAAACCGAACCGGAACTTGTGTCAAGAAACACGGCTCGGCCAATGATCGCTAATCACCAACGAAGTGATCCAAAATTAACATTACCTCAATTTCAAGAAACACAAAAACTCCACGTCATCGATCCCTTCAAGAATTAAACCAATCAAAAGCGAAGACGCAGATTGCCACCTCAGCTATCTCAATCATTAAACAGATCTAGGCCGTCGAAAATATCAAGATTGTACTTCTTCGGTACCTCCCCAAAATTAACCGACCAAACATCCATCTATATAAACGAGACAACCTTTTACTGTTTCGCATCAAACAATTCTTGTCTTGCAAATTTCTTCTAATAACCTCTTGCAAAAAAAAAAGTTCGCATCTTTGATAGAAGAAGAAGAGAATGGCTCGTACGAAGCAAACCGCTAGAAAGTCCACCGGAGGAAAAGCTCCCAGGAAGCAGCTCGCCACCAAGGTTTGTTCTTTTTCAATCTTCTCTACCTTCTGTAGGTTAAATTGGATCTAGGGCTTTCGATTTAGGGTTAAATTGGATTACTTTATGAACGTAGACTATCTGGGTTTCTCGAATTTGGGTTTAATTTGAAGTTTGTTGATCTTTTACACAGGCGGCGAGGAAGTCGGCACCGACCACCGGAGGAGTCAAGAAGCCTCATCGCTACCGTCCTGGAACCGTCGCTCTTCGTGAGATTAGAAAGTACCAGAAGAGTACTGAGCTGTTGATCCGCAAGCTCCCGTTCCAGCGTCTGGTTCGTGAGATTGCTCAGGACTTTAAGACGGATCTGAGGTTTCAGAGCCACGCTGTTTTAGCTCTTCAGGAGGCTGCGGAGGCATATCTCGTGGGTCTGTTCGAGGATACTAACCTCTGTGCCATTCACGCTAAGAGGGTTACCATCATGCCCAAGGATATTCAATTGGCCAGAAGGATTCGTGGAGAACGTGCTTAAGATGAAGCTTTCTCCTCTTATTCAGTTTAGATTATGATTAGTTTTTTCAAAGGACATTGTTAAATCTTCAACAGCTTTTTTTAATCAAAACAATGATATAAATCTCTCATTATCAATGAAGCTTCTTTGTTTATCAATCTGATTTGAATCGATATCAATGTTTAATGCCTTGTTTTGGATGAAGCCAAAGTAGTTTAACAAGGGGCATTTTTAACCAATTCTTAAATTGATCCAATCAAGAGTCACTTTGCAAGGATGCTCCTACACGTCTTGATCAATAACAATGAATCTGTCAAGCATGGAGTTTTTACTTCATCTAAACTGGGTAAGTTGCAAAGACATTACTAAGAACAAGAAAGCAAAATTTAAAAAAAATTATAACTTGGAGATTATTTATTAATAAAAAGGGTGGCTGAATTGATATACATTCATAAACTCAACCCCTCACTTGATCAAAGGGTTTTTTTTTCCTGAAAGATGAACAACAAAGACACAACAGTCACTTACTGAAACCAATTTTTGCCAATTTACACATAGACAAGTTCTAATTGGTCTCTTCTTCACACACACAAATCCTAAAAACCTAATAATAATCCACTTTCCCTCAATAATAATTAACCTTTATTATTATTATTTCCCTCTTAATTAGCAACATTAGTACCACCACCACCACCATCTTCCACACCTAGACCATACAGAACACCAGTGTATCTCTCAGTCGACCCAGTGAAATAACGCTCCTTGAGCTTCCTAAACGACCCCAACGTAAGCAAGCTATCCGACCCCGCCTGATGACAAACCCCAACTCTCTCCACCCCCATAAGCTCAGGCCAAGCCTGTTCAGCCCACCAAACAGCCCATTACAGAAACGTCATCAGGTGCTTGATGTCGTACACCGTTGGGAAATACACATACAACAGCTTGAAGAAATCCGCCTGCTTCATCGGCAGCTCTTTACACGTCAGCAGCTTCACCAAGTACCCGAAATCGTAACCGCCGTGGAAACGTCACCCACGAGATCGAATCGTTCAGGACGATCCCGGAAGACATCATGAGCTCGCCGAACCGAGCCACGTCGATGCCTCTCTCGACGTTCTTCTTGAAATCGATCCCGCACTGGCGGAGGAGCTCGATGGACTCGCTCGCGTAGATGTCTTCGCCGATGTCGAACTCGCGGAAGTTGAACTGCCAGACGCAGGGCTTGCCGTCGGGGGCGGGGGTGGGGAGGTTGCCGTCGGCGTCGGAGAAGGTGAGGCCGACTTGGATGAGTTTGAGGAGGTCGACGTTCTCCTTGAGGGTGCGGTAGTTGAGGTCGCTGTTGTGCTTGAAGGTCTCGACGGGCTTGAGGACGACTCCGGGAACTCCGTGTCCATGGCGATGTAGGTGAATCGTGTCGACGATCTCACGGATTAGGGCGAATTCCTCGAGGAGGTTGTCGTTCCAGACCTCTCGAATCGTGATTGAGTCTTCTTTTTTGAGAGTCTCCGCCATTGTAATTACGAGAAACGAGGCAGATCTGGGAGCAGAGCATAGAAATCGAATGGATCTGAGAACGAGAGGCTCCGATCTGTAATCGATGATTTATCAGCAAACCCTAGATTTGTGAACCAGATTCGATTTCAAGAAAAGTGAGAAGAATACCTCAGATGATGACGTCAGGAAACGAAACAGATCTACGAAGAGAGAGAGAGATTGGTGCGTCTCTGGTGGAGAACTTATCGGGTCAACCCGGAGAGAGAGAGAGAGAGAAAGGTTTTCAAAGTGAAAGAGAGATGCAGGCTTTGGTTGGGGGATGATAAATAAAGAGAGACGATGGAGACAAGTGTGAGCCGGGCGGGGGGAACGATGTCGTTTTGATTGGTGGTGGAAGCTTTGTTACGACGACGTTTTGGCGTGGGCTTTGTTTGCATCAATCATTACGTCTTTGGCCAGTTGCTAATTATTTTATCCGAGTTTGTCCGTTCACCAATTTATGAATGATTTAATTGAATTATATAAAATAATGAGGATGTAATACGATATATGATGACCATTTTTTATTAATGTGCATCACGGAAATTCCGTTTGTTTCTACCCGAAATTTTATTTTCGCCTTTAGACCTACCTCCATTACTATTATTTTCGTTTTCGTTTTTGTATGTGATTAGTATTATATGACTATAGTATTGGAGTTAAGTTGGTAACTATCATATATCATATTTTCTATATCTTCTTGTGACGAAAGTAATTATAACCATCTGAATTTTTTTGAAGATCATAAACATTTTAATAAAAATTGATATTTTCTGTAATGTGAGAGCTTCTGTCTGTATATAGCGCTCAAATTTTCTAAAGATCTATGTCAATGTTTTACTGGATTATTTCGGATCTAACCCTACTTATATATTTCATAAGAGTTTTTCTTTTGCTAACATATATTTCATAGATAAAGTAACTCTAGTATGAATTTGACTTTGTATATTATATATATTTTTTGAATATTCGTATAAACAACTTGAAGTTTCATTAATTTTGCATGCATCAGCAATCAATAACGTCTTGCATAGGAGTAAAATATTTTCTCTCATCAGTTATGTTTTTTCCCTCTTTATTAAAGGATATTTTTCGCTGCCGGCATGCAACCAAACCTATAAAATATTCTAGGATAAATCTTACTACCCCCGTTCCCAAAATTAGAATTTTCTAGATTTAATTTTTAAGATACTTTTGTATATTTTTAAGAAACATTAATTGTAAATATTTGAATTGATTAAAATTCATTGGTGGATAGTTATTGAAAAATGTATAAAAAATAAATAGTAAATTAAAAAGTAAATATTTATTATGTTCTTAATAAACGTGAAAATTTTAGAAAATTCTACTTTCGGGAACGGAGGTAGTATCTTATAACATCATGATTTACAACCTTCATTCAGAACCTTTCTAGATCCCAGAAAAAAGCTTCGCGCTTTCACCAGTGCAATCAAGTTTCGTTGTTCATTAAAAACAAATCTGCAAACCGATTCTCCATCTCAAAGGATGACCAATAAAATTGTTACAACAAAATGAAAATTATTGGGAAGACGGATTACGGATCATTGATTCTCATCATTACCCCGGAGTCAAGGCATCATCGTGCTTCCCACTTACCCCGACGCATAACATGCGGCTTTGGCTTTCTAATAATGAATTAATTTTCATATTGTTACAAAAAGAATTAATTTTCATATTGTTACAAAAATAATTAATTTTCATATAAACTAGTATATAAAAACTTATATAATTACTATATTTTTATGCTTTATGAATTAATAAACATGATGAATTAAAAATTTTAATCAAATCGATATAAATATAACATGATTTAAAATATAATAAACTTTTGAAAACTCTTAAACATATATGTAATCTCATTTTAAGTCATAAATTAATTATTTTTGTATATAAAGCTTCAAACCTAAACAAAACATTGTATTTTTATTTTTCTTCCAAAATAAAAGTTCTAACTTTTTATTTTATATTTTAATGTTATTTTATTAAATTTATAACTGAATGCATTTATATTTTAGGATATATGAGTTTGTTAATTAAAAATATGAAATAAGGTAGTGATAAGAGACAAAATTCAAAATCTATAAAATTTAATCAGTATATTATAAACTTAAAAAGATTATTTAAAATTGAAAATATTCTATATATGCAATTTAAAAAATATTTATAATCGTAGAATTTAATAAATTATCATAATTTCACTATTATTTATTTATAAAATTTTAACTGTTCAATCCAATATATAGTTATGAATTATAACAATTTTTCGACTAGATCTAAATATCAGGAGATACGAACACTGTTAAAAATAAAAAATTAGGGTTCCAAACAACATTAAATGGCATCATCCAAAAATTATAGTAATTAGCTAGAACAATATAGAATGACATGAATGTTATAATTAATTTCTTTGATCAAATTAACCTTAAATTTAGTTTATATTTGTTTCTGATAAATTAGATATTTCTTAAAAAATATATGTTCAGCTAAAATTAGGTGTTCATGATAAATCCGATCAGATATTTAATTTTCTAACAGGTGCCATGTTGTCTATTTGATAAAAAATGTAAATATTTTCTAAATTTATTCTCAAATTTTTAATAACAAATAGAAATGGATTTTCAAGTATTTATTTTCTTCTTTAATATTTTAATATGCCGATTAAATCATTTATTTATCCTATTGATATTTACATCTTTTATTTATAGTTTCATCGGCTTTGAAAAAGCAAGTTACATTTATTATTGTACTTTAGCAAACATTTAGATTTTCTTATCTACAATATTTAATCCAAAATAAATGTTAATAGTATTTTTTTTCTCGGCTGGCCTGTAAAACTCTTTGTTAAAACACTAATTAAAAAGAAAAAAGAAAAAGACATAGAGACAATTAGTGGAAAGGATTAGACTAAAACATGTGGTCAGCCATTCACGTGACCGATGACTCCAATGTAGTAAAAACTCACGTGCCAGTCTGTATTGGGTTCGTTTCAACAAATTTTATCAGGGGGGGATGGATGTCACACCCTTTCGAACCCTAAAAAATCTCAATTTAAATTGATTCCTTCTTCAGTCTCATTCTTACAATTCACCCAATCATATCCTCTTACTGCGCTGTAAGAGAACGAACTCTCCCCCCCTTCTCTCTCTCTCCGACCTAGATTCCCTCCTCTCAATTGTCAGAAAAAAATGGCTGGTGCTAAGAAGCTCTCATCATCAGCCAAGACTAGACCTTCAACTGTCTCTGGGAAAGATAAGGTTTTTTTTTTTTTCAATAAATCATACAATTCAACTTCGATTCGAGTACTGATTTGTTGTAATTCAGGTTAGCAATGGCGAAGACTTGGTGGGTTCAAAGGTTAGAGTTTGGTGGCCGATAGATCGAAAGTGAGTTAACCTCGATCTAACTTCAAAAAAGTTAGGTAACTTCAAGTACTTGTGACGTTCGAATCCTTACAGATCTCTCTCTTTGGTTTGTGTAGGTTCTACAATGGAGTGGTTGATTCCTTTAACTCTCGCACTAAGAAACATCGGGTAATTCAAATTCAAATTCACATCACGGTCCTTGTGTTCTGTAGATCTGGCTTGGATTTAGATTCAGATTACATCTTTCATTAAATGAATGATTGATATTGATTGAGTTAGGTTAATTTCAGGATCGTTGATTATACAATTTTAGTTGCATTTAATTTTCAGTTTCTTTAAAGATTGTTGTCAATTAATGTTTGTTGCCTTACTTTGCTTTGCTATCTACCTGTGGTAAATAGGTTTTTTATGATGATGGTGAGAAAGAGATCTTGGATATGGACAAGGAGAGGTGGGAGTTAATTGAAGAAGATGATGATGATGATGATAATGCTGAGGAGGTAGAGAGCTGTTTTATCATTTGTATTGTTGATTTTGCTGTTGAGGAATATGTTTTAATGGTTTAGTTTTTTCTGTTTTACATCTCCTTGCAGGACAAATCTGACGACGAGATCGCTGATGTTATCCCAGAACCGTAAGTAGAGAGAGACTCTTTTTTATTCTTGATTAGTTCTTGATTCAGAAGATCCTGTTTGTTGTGTTGTGTTGAGTGTTCTGTCTTGATACAGCTAGTACTGTTCAAGTTGTTTTTTTTTCCAGTGGTCTTTTGTTACATATATCTTGGCCAAACTCTTTTGCAGGCCTAACAGGAAGTCTGCTAGGACAAATGGTGTCATGGGTGACATTGGTGGGAAGATTGTAGCAGCTGCCTCGCGTCTGAGGTCGTGCAATAAGATTTCTGAAGCAACCAATGGGAAGAAGAAAAGGGCTTCTTCGTCTTCATTAGAGGCTGTCTCTGAAAAAGTGACAAGACCAATGCCTTCCTCTAAGAAGAGCAAGAGGAAGAGGACTGATGATGAAGATGTGGGTGAGGATGAGGATGAGGATGAGCAAGCATCTGACGATGAATCCAAGCCGCTGCAGATTTTGGTGGACTAAGTTGAAGGGCAAGAAGAAGAAGAAGCAGGTGAAGGAAGCCCCCAAAGAAGAAACCAAGGAGGGTGAAACCAAAGAAGAAACCAAAGAGGGTGAAGAACCCAAGGAAGAAGGGGAAGAGGGTGAAGAACCCAAGGAAGAAGAGGAAGAGGGTGAAGAACCCAAGGAAGAAGAGGAAGAGGGTGAACAGGCTTAGACAAGAGAGTTTGGCAGTCTATCTCTATGTGCAAGTATTTTAGAAGAGTTTTTAATTTATACAGCTGAGTCTTACTTGGTTAAAGTATAGGACTTGTAGGGATTTTTAGGTTATGTTGATTCAAAAAATGTGCAGCCATAGGGGTTGAGATAAAGCTAATCTGTTGAACTATGATTTGTGAATCAGTGTTTACCATTTAATCACACCCCCTTTCTGATATGAATCGTGTTTTCACTTGCAAATCAGATTTAAGAGCTCCACATATTGTTGTTCAAAAAAAAATGCTTAACATTTTAAGATGGCAAAAAAGAGTATTATGTTCATGTGCTGATATAAGCAAGAGATTTAGTGCTAAATCGAGCCTAGATTCATTGTGAATTCAAATGAGACAGAAGAGTAAAACAGTGTTAAAATTTAGTTGTTGCTGATTAGTTTCCATATCTCATCCGCTATTCAGATTTCTCATCTCATGTTTTATAAACATATTTTGAATAAATACAACTACTTTGACCCAAAAAAAAGAATAAATACAAATACTATATATATATATATATGAATGTGAATTCAAATATTTACATTTTATATTTCGTAAGGAGGAGCGGTACGATTTCATCTTTATATTATAAAATAACTTTTAGTATAAAATTTGGTGTTGTGGTTGGCGAAGAATTTATTTTTAGTGCTAAAACTATACTAAAATAGTGTGATTTTGACACTAAAATAGTGTTTTGGGTTGGAGATTGCTCTTTGAAAAAAATAAACAGAATCGTGTAGGTGAATAAGTAAACACCAAAATACTGCGGCCTCACTAAACCATTTAAAGGTACAACACTAATCATTTTTTTTTGTCAACCAACACTAATCATATTTATACCTCATTACATCAACACTAGTATCATTTTAACTATTCTACTCATTGGTTATCGAAAAACTAAATAGCTTTTAACTCGCAAAGTCTCCTACAAACCGTGACACGAAAAGAGTAAATATAAAATTAAGTCAGCATTAATCCAGTAATGAAGAGAAGGAGAAAAGATGTTGAGACACGCGCGTGTCAGTCACTAGTGTCATTACAAAGGACATTAAACAGATGAGACGGCAAAGAGACGGAACTGATAAAAGAAAGACACATCCAACGGCTCGTAGCGCATCTCAAGTCAAATCAACGACCAAAGACAAAAGACTTGGCCTTTTGATAGCGACACGTTTCTCTCTCCGACAAACCATAACCAAGCGTTTTCCTCATCCGTACTTATTAATCTCTTCCTCTCTGTTTTTCATTTTCTCTTCTGCTTCCATTTAATCTAAATTTCATTGAAAACGTTTTCAGATCTTATTCATTTTAGGGTTTTAAATTTTTTCTCTTCTCTCTTGATAGAGAGAAAGAGCCAGCACACACATATGCATACTTTTGCATGAAGGAGAGAGTGAATATTTATATAAGATTAAACCTTTCTTTCTCGATGCCAGTTTCATTTCTGAGCGCATCTCCATCACCTTTGTTTCTAGCTTCAGTTCTTTATTTTTTTAAATATAGAGCTGTGAATTATAGAAACCCTAGTTAGTGTCCGTACTTTAGATTTTTTAGTTTCCTTTTATGGATCCACAGATTGAGGTCTTGTTAGTTGTTATTATTTCCCAAATCTGATCTCAAGTACCTTCTTTCTGTACTTGCGACTTCTCTCTTCTTTTGTGTTTTAACTTTCTCTTACCATCCGTTTCTGGACAAGATTGACCTAGCTATATGTACACATAAGTTGTTTCTCTCCAATATATTACATGGTTCAGTATGTTAAATGTTGATGGGGAAAAAGAAGTTGACAGAAGAGAGTGAGCACACAAAGGGGGAATTGTATAAAATTAAGTTTGTTGTATATGGTTGCTTTTGCGTGCTCACTCTCTTTATGTCACAACTTCTCCTTCATGGTCATCTTCACTGAATCTTAGTGATTATGTTCATATATGTCCTCATATTATGCATTACATATTACATCTATCATTCTCTACTTGTACTATCTTAAATTGATTGGCATTTGAAGTAGCTTCAAAACTTTTTACATTCGTCATGATGAATCATAGATTTTAGTTTTATGATATATTTACACATATGACATGACCTTTGTTGGATAACTTGTTGATTTCTCATACAATTTAATGTCTTTTTCTATTTGGTTTATGTTTCGTTGACCCATTATGCTTCTTATATATACTCGTTGGAATATGATGTTTGTATTCTAAGTATCTATTGTCACTAGAATAAATACCTTTTTTTTTGCAGACTCTAGCTCATGGTTACACTGAGTGGCACCCAACTATAAAGGTTCATATTTATGTAGATTACACTTGAATCTATGGAATAACTAAGATTGGGATTTACCGATGATTTAGTGGCGAAAATTAACCAAAGCTTCGAGTTGATGAGCTCAGAATCAGAGGAGTTGTAGTTTCTGTGCTTGTTAGGTGAATATTTTTGATCTAAGGTCTTTCATTAGGCTGTGTGGAATGTACTCTCAGCCACAGTTAGTAGAAGCACTTGAAACTTATGTGGTTGTTTAACTGCGATTGCTGTTGTGAAGAAAATGATTATCATCTAGGAAAGGAAATTTAGTCGGAACATTTTACTAATGTGCTGTTAGTTGAGGTTTGACTGGGTTGCTATATGAAAATATTAGATAAGTCGAATGAGTGGATGTATAGTGTAAATAGTGAGATTCACAGAACATTGTGGGTTTTGGAATTTGACTTGAAGGAGGTTTTATTGACATGTGTGAACATTGTGATACACAACATAACTTTGCATACACAGCCATATATATAATAAGCTCCTTCATTTTGTTCCATGCATTTTCTTTATCTCCTCAATTAGCTTTTCTTTATTACTGTGACTTAGCAAATCTTTTATTTGATTCTTGGATCAATAGGAATTATCTGTTCCAATTCTTTTGTGCGTTACTAAGTGTACTAAAATATTGTTTCTTCAATTTTATCAAGGGAAAATCATATTCGGTTACTAACTTAAGATGAATGGCAAACGTGAAACGACTCGCATTGTTATATGTTAGCGAACCGGATCAAACAGACTATGCTTCATTCCTGTGCAGGCATGGATGGACTTTCATGAAGAAGTAAAAAGAGACTATAATCTAAATGAACTTGTTTTGCTGATGTAACCAAACTAACGAAGAAGAAAAATAATGACTCGAGTGTGATTAGAACAGATGATATAAAACACATGCATGCAGATAATATTGCCGTATATATGTCGAACCTAATAGAAATGGAAGCTTATTGTATTTTCAATAATCAACGCCAATTATCTTTTGCCTTGTTATAATTACTTGGTATTTGGACAAAACAGCTCTTTAATTATATCATAGAACGAACGGCTCAGATGTCTTCTGAGTACATACCCAATACAAACAAGCACGGGATCATCCCCTAGAATAATGTAGAACAAGTACGGAAACATGTGTCAGAGAGAGATGGCAAAGAAAGTCCAAAGAAAAGCAAAGGTTTTTTTTTCTTTCTTCTTTTGGTCAAAAAATGCATTTACACTCGTCTTTGGTAGACTTTCTCAAAGAACAGGAACCTGAGGTAACTGTTTTCATTTACGTATCATTGTCTTATGCCACTAGCTTATCTTATTTGAATGTATATTCTGCAGATTTACGGAAGCTTTGACTATATTTGTTCTGTTTTCTTGGTGTTATAAGATATTTGTCGTGTGTCTGAGGGACATCAAAGGCTGTATTAATGCTGTCTTCGAACTCTACTGGTTCACCCTTGCTAGTATATGAAATTGACCTAGACACCAGCTATTTAGATGTAGCACGGAACAAATTATAGCGAATGGATTATTAGCTCGTGATTTGGTCTTGTAAATCGGGTGAAGTTAAATCTCCTTCCCCATTGTAAAAAAATTTTAAAATGTTGAAAATTGTAGTAAGAACTTTTTTCATATTGAATAAATACGATATCTGGTTACTGAATTCTTTTTTTTTCTGGACTAAGAAATATAAAAGGCAATTTCATATTAACAAATGACATTGTATACACATCTTCAAGGCATCATCATCAGTGGTGTCTTTCGTGCACAACTTAAACGGGCAATACTCTCTATCAAGGGGCTTGGGAGTTGTGACCACTATTTGTACTTTTGTATTTCATGTTTAATCAGAATATCTGGAAGAAAAGGCTGGTGGATCCATCACCAAATGATTTCAGATCTGCTGGTTTCACCAAGGCCCTGCACAGAGGACATGTCCTCTCTCTCTCAAACCTGCACCAAGTCATTAATCAACATTCATTCAACCATCCAGATATTAACACACAAAGAACCAAGCTGCTATAAACACCAAAACAAACTCACCATTCCCGAAACGCAATCTTCGCAAAACATGTGCTTGCAGCGGAGTAGAACTGGGGTGTGCATCTTCTCCTGGCATATGGCACACAGGTCCCCTGCGGCATTCACCTGCAGCCGTTTCTTTGCTTGTTTAGGATTGAATCATAAAGAGGCATTACTTATATACACATTTTAATTTTCTAAAACATTGACCTGCTCTGTAGTTGCATACGATCCATAATGCACCTCTTTGCGAGACAAAGATTTCAACGCCGTAAAGAAGGATTGAACCTAAGAAAAATGTATTGCCAACTTCCCCTCATAAGCTACTACTTCCAGAAAACACAAAAAAAAAAGGGTGATGAAATTCAGGAGAGAACACTTACCTTCTCAACTACAGAAGTGAGCTTGAAAGTGAGATACAGTCCTGTCATGAGAGAGGAGAATAGGCTTCCGTAGTCCTTGTTCAAGAAGAAACGGTACCATACAGGGGTAGGCAGCAAAGAGCGATACAGAAGCATCATATATTCAACCAAAGTTAGCAATTGACCCTGCAGACAGAAGTTTAATTACAAAATTAATGATCGCTTACCAAATCACACAGTCAGCTTAAAGTGAATAAAAGCTCAAAAAGGACAGACACAAGAAGAGAACCCTGACCTGTTTACGATAGTTTCGACCCCTACTGTTCTTGTAGTAAATCAAGAGAAAACACTTTAATATCATCGAGGCCTGCCGTGCTAGTGTATCTGAGGCAAAATTGCAAGTCGTGTAAGCATTAAAATTATATAAAACATGATACAAAAACGATGAAAGATGTACACACACATACCATTGACGACGATGATGAAAATGGCATGCCAGAAAGGAGGAATGGACTTGGGAGGGAACATGATCAAGGGATACAAGAGGTCATCCTTACGGAACCACCAATAAACACCAACCACATGGGCAGCAAACGCTACAGAGATCCCGATTAAAGCCGAGATCTGCCTCTCACCCTGCCAACACAAATATCAGTGAGACTTAAAAAAAAAACTAGCCCATTTATTTAAACTGGAGAAAAAAGAAAGAAATAAATGCAAAACCTTTAATGCAGTTTGCTTCTTCAAAATATCATTCGACTTGAACATGACAGCAGCAATCCAAATTGCAACAAAGAAACCTAAACAACTAGGCAAAAATAACTAAGAAGACGAAAACATTAATTAAAAAAAGAGAGAGGAGAGTTGGTGTTGGTACCCTGGAGATGCTGGCGGATAAAGACGACCAAGAGAAGCAAAGAAAAGGGAAGAATCTGCTCGATCCAGCGCGCAGCCTGCTGAATATCATATCTCTGGTAAGGCGAGCTCGCCGCAGCATCTCCTCCGGCAGCAGATTCACCTCCTTCTCCAGTGGGACTCGAAGCAGAAGCAGAAGAACCACCACCCAGAGCTTCGCTCTGAGCCGCGCCGGTGATATCACTTTCTGCAGCAGCAGCAGCAGCAGCAGCGTCCTGCTCCGCGTTGCCGATGATCCTAATGGCGACCTCTCCTCCTCCGTTGGAGATTATTCCTGGAGAATCATCGATACTACTAGTGACCAGGGACGTTGTTTCGGCGGCCTCGTGACTGGGACTTGTTGGCCTCGGTCGAAATAGACCTGAGTACTCTAGTAAGGTTGATATGGGGGCTTGGATGAGGTTAGAAGCTGAGAGGATTGAGGAGTTTCTCCGAGGAGAGCCTCTGTAGGTGGTGTCGTTGTTTGTGCTGGAGGTTTCCATTTGAATAATAAAACCCTAAAATAAATAAAATCGAAGATCAACGGATAAAGTAGCAACGACTATGCAATCGAAGGGATTGAGCTGTGAACAACAGAACACTACCTGAAATGGCGAGAACCAAAGGAGCTTCACAATCGTATTGGAAACCCTAAAGCGAAACCCTGATGGAGTCGAGCATATCTAGAGAACCTAGAAAACAGATTAAAGTCGCATCAATTCCACAAAAAATAAATAGATAAATAGCTCAGAAGAAGGAAAAATTCCACGGATCGAGGTTGAATAAGGGTACCGTGGAAGATAGATCTCGTTGAAGGCGGCGATTACGGGAAAGAGAGGCGAAGGTCGCGATGAGAGAGAGAGAGAGGAGCAAGGTCTATCGTACGCGGAGGTAAAAGATCTTCGAGGAACTTTTTTTCTGTCCGTCAATGTCTGGTACAGTTGAGGCCTGACCATTAATAACCCTTGCGAGGTCAAAATGGGTTTCCTCTTTAGTGGGCTTTAAGTTGGGAAAAGGATTGGGCTTTAAATTTCACGTGTGATGTTAAATAGATTATTTATGACGATGAATCAAAGAGTCCACAAAAAACTTCCGACAAATCTCAAGACTTCATTCATTCTATATGATGATGATGATGTTTTTTTTTTTTTGGTAAAAGATTATGATGATGATGATGTTGGTAGCAGATTCTACATGATGATAATGTAGTTTTTGAAGGAAGGAAGAGAGAAAGAAATGATACAGTTAAATGGAGCAAGAAGTACAATGGCATGGTGGCGCATGTGGTTGAGGAACACCATTTTCACTCCAAGCGCAGCTCCAATGGCGGCATCAGCTACATCCAGGTTCAATCATATGAAGCAGGTTTTGTTACATCTCTTTTAGGGGGAAGGTAAACCAGTTTTATTCATCTTCCTCAAACCACTGCAACTATTAGCCTGATCATATCATCAAACATTTTATATTTGATTTGCTTCCATTTTTTTTCCTAATACCTTTTTTCTTTATAAGAAAACATATATTCTGATATAGCACATACTCAAATGCAAAGGTTATAAAAATTTGTGTTATTAGACAAATAAAACAAAATACACTACTATGACGTTCACATACATTAAAACCCTCTTGTTCTGCATCAAAATAGATCTAAAATGCAACAAAATCATTTTGAAGAAAAAAAAAAAAAAGAAAACGAAGATAAACTATAATCACCTTTCCCTCTTTGTTCCTTGATCACACGACCACCATCACCATGTTCATACTCCTCTAATCGATCTTAACCGAAGAATAGATGAGCCTTGTGAACCAGAGACAAGCATAGAACCCAATCGTTCCTGTGAGCACAAAAAATGCGTAAGATGCGATGAGCATGTACCCAAAGTAAAGCATCGCCGACACCAGTTTTGTGATCTGAAGCTTTGTGAAGAAGTAGAAAGTCGCGTAGAGGAATAGATACAGAGCTGATGAGCCTGATGTTAGGTACGATCTCCACCACCACAGGTAGTCCTCACTGCACAGCTGGAAGTAGCAGAGTACTACGGTTATCTCGGCGCAAGTCACGATGAGGATTACAAAGACTAGGAAGAGGAACCCGAAGATGTAGTAGAACTGGTTGAGCCAGATGGATGTGAGGATGAAGAATAGCTCGATGAAGACTGCACCAAACGGTAGGATTCCTCCAATGAGGATTGAGAAAACCGGGTTCATGTACCATGCTTGCTCTGGGATTTGCCTTGGGATTTTGTTGGTTTTCACTGGGTCATCAACCGCTGGTTTCTTGAAACCGAGGTAAGCTCCAACAAAGACCAGAGGAACCGAGATGCCAAACCAGAGGAAGATCAAGGCGAACATTGTTCCGAAGGGGACAGCACCAGATGACTTTTGTCCCCAGATGAGAGCGTTTAGGACAAAGAAGATGGAGGAGACAACTGCAGGGAACAAGAAGGCAGTTCTGAAGGCGATTCTCTTCCACTCTGATCCTTTGAACATTTTGTAGAGACGTGAGGAAGCGTAACCAGCAAAGAGTCCCATGAAGACCCAGAGCAGAAGCATGGCCGTCATCAAACCACCCCGGTTCGAAGGGGAGAGAAACCCGAGCATGGCGAAGATCATTGTGACAAAAACCATGCCTAAACATTGGACCCCTGTACCAACGTAGACGCAGAGGAGATCAGAATTGGTTGGAATCCTGAAAACATCACCATGGACAAGCTTCCATCCTGTCTCTTCTTGAGCTTCTTCTTGAGTCTCAAGCTCGTTGTATCGTGAAATGTCACGGTAAAGGGTCCTCAACATTATCATCGCCACCATACCAGACAAGAACAGGACGATCATCAGAGAATTGACGATAGAGAACCAGTGAATTTGGTTATCGTTCATCAGAAGATATGCATCCCATCTAGATGCCCACTTGACTTCACTTTCCTGAACAGAAGCAGCAGTAGAAAATCAGATAATTATTGAACACATTGCAGAGTATTTTTCATATACTAAAACAACTTGCCTGGAAATCAACATCATATGTGAAGATAATCTCCTTCTTTGGTTCAACTTCTTGAGGGGTAGAGGAGCTAACGACCAGGCGTTTTGTGTGAGGATCACAGGTCGTCAAACGGGGCTTCTCACTCCACTTTCCATCGTATTCATGCTTAACACTACAAATCAAGGGAAAAGCAATCAGTACAAAACAACAGGGAGGCACAAGAGACAATTCAAATCAGGGACAAGAAACGAACCTGTAAGGTTTGACTTCAAATCCCACAATCCTTGCAGAATCAGTTTGTACATCTCTGTGATATCGGACAGTAAACGCCAAGTGATTGTGCATAAAGAACTTTTGCTCTTTGCTCTGTTTATAAAAAAGCAGTTTAGAAAATCGAGATATTTCATTTGAAACGCTGTTGACAAATCGGAAATTACTTACCCCCTCATACTGGCCTTTAAGACCAACATGATATCCAAGCTGATAAACAACAGCGGGAGAACCCGGATCCCCTCTTTCGATTGGAACCACAAGAGGAAGATTGTCGAGGATCCTAGCACACACAAAAATAAACACTTGTAAGAAAACTGACAGAAGGAAGCATGTTCTCCATATAAGCAAAGAATCCAACAAAAAGTTTCTATATTTGGGTCTTACATGTTGACACGGTACTCATCATCAATCTTTTCTTTGAAGGCTTTGGCTGTCTTGTCATCAAGAGTGACCCGGCAGAGAACATTGCACATCTGTGCCTCCCGCATTTTAAACTGCAGTTGATTCAACTCCACATAAGTTAGAGATAAAAGTACATACTGATTATATATATAAGAACCCAAAATACAATAGAGAGAGACAAACCGAATAAGGGGCATTTTCAATGCGGTCACCACGAAGCACTTCACCAAGATTCTCAGTACTATCAACAATCTTCTTAGGTTGACAAAAAGGAAGCGAGTAGTACGAGTAAGGAAGCTGCGTCTTGATGGAGCTTAGTTTATTCACTTTAACCTTCAGCTCGTCACCCTGTTACATGCAAGTATACATCGAGTGAGATTCTTAATAAAGCATGCACGACAACATTGCGCTTGTACCTTAAACTAAGAATCAAAATCTCAACAAATGTGATACAGCAACGGATCGAGAGATTCTCGAATCGGAAATGAAGTGAAATTAAAGCCTCAACACAAACCAATCACACCGAGACTCATTTTCTGTAGCTATCTCACGGATCAACAACTGATTAATCCTAAAGCTAAACCAACATCATACCAAGACCTATAGCTCAGATCGAGGAGATCCAATTCAGATCTAGAATCCTAGGAGGACAGATTCGAACGTTTACCTTCTCGAAATCCTGAGGAGCTACACCTGGGAGATAGAAAGAGTGAGCGACATGAACGCAGAGCAGAAGAATTAAGACGATAGCGGATCCAGAAGCTTCCATAGCCATGGCTGTGAAAGGAAATAGGAATGTTCAGATCTGGAGCTACGCTACAGTTTGTTTTTTTTCTCTTATACGATTGGGGAGAGTGGAGACGAAGACCCGCTTGTAGTTGTAAATGTAATACAGCCCGGTTATCTCTCCGGTTTGGCTCTTTAGTTGGTCGATCCTTATCAACCATTCATTATTCGCCACGTCACTACTCCTACAGTCTCTACATTTGCTATCCACTAATGGGCTTTTAAATCGATGATGCCCACCATATTATAAACCATGATTAGCTAATTAATCAATAGCATCGTTAATGAATCAAACGTTGTACTAACATGTATTTACTGCTTTTGTTATGTTTTCTGCACAAGTGCTTACCTTCTAAGAAGTTCATAAATCATCTAAACAAAAAATAGATGGAAACAGAAGGATATATGAATGGTCAAATGTAGTTCATGAGGTGGTGGGAGGTCTTAATGGAAAGCTTTTGACATTCTTGTATCGTTACTGTTTTCAAGCAACTGTGTATGCGATCTGGAAAGAAATAAATGTGAGAAGAGTGGGAGAAGCTGCTCAAAATGCATCATGCCTAATTGTTCAACTGGACATGCTGATAAGGAATATAATTTCTTCTTTGAGAAAGAAGAGGGGAAGCAAATACGAGAAGGCGATGACGATATGGTTTAGAAGAAGTCATTAGAATTTTATAAAAGTTGTATAGAGTTCTCATATTTCTTAGATAAAAAGTAAGCAGAACTGTTCTGTAATAAGTTTTTTTTGTTTGAATAAAATTTAAAATTCTTTAAAAAAAAAAAAAAAAACTAATCATGGTTTGTTAGACGGTGGGCTGTAGGCATCATCTATTTAAGCCCATAAGGAAAGACGTAGTCAAGTAGTCACGTGGTGAATGATGAATGGTTAATAAGGCTCGAACAATAACGAACCGAACCATAGAGCTAAACCGAACTGTATTACACTAGAACCGGGTCTTCGTCACCAAGCGTATAAGGAAAATAAACCGACTGTAAGCGTACCTTCAAACTAGTGATTTTTTTTTTTACCTTTGTGGGAACAGCCATGTGTATGGAGCTCCGGAGAATATCGGACACCTCCACATCCGCGATCGTCTTGATCCTTCTGCTCTGCGTTCATGTAGCTCACTCTTTCTACCTCCCAGGCGTCGCTCCTCAGGATTTCGAGAAGGTAAAACGTTCGAATTTGTGCTCCTAGGCTTCTAGATCTTAATTGAATCTCCTCGATCTGAGCTCTCGTAATTGGTATGATGTTGGTTTACCTTTAGGATTAGATCCGCGAGAAAGCTATAGTAAACGAGAGTAGCTGTACTGATGCACCGACTTTTGCTAAAGTTATAAAACTTCTTTTTTTTTTTTAAATTCCTCAGAGAAAATGTGGTTATAAGTTTGTACCGTTTTTTTTAATTCCTCAGAGAAAATGTGGTTATAAGTTTGTACCGAGGCTTTAATTTCGATTAGTTTCTGATTCACAGTCTCTTGATCTGAACAATGTTGGCGTTATAGGCGAGCTGTATCGCATTCGTTATAGCTTTGATTGATTTCTTAAGTTCTTAGTCTCTCTCGCTCCGTTGCTGTATAATATTCGTTGAGATTTTGATTCTGCATGC
Source organism: Raphanus raphanistrum subsp. raphanistrum (assembly GCA_019706035.1). NCBI lineage: Eukaryota > Viridiplantae > Streptophyta > Magnoliopsida > Brassicales > Brassicaceae > Raphanus > Raphanus raphanistrum. The sequence continues at coordinate 1,877,607 of CM033982.1, read as the reverse complement.
TTAATTACGAATCTCACATCGATGTATACTTGCATGTTATAGGGTGATGAGCTGAAGGTTAAAGTGAATAAACTAAGCTCCATCAACACTCAGCTTCCTTACTCGTACTACTCTCTTCCTTTTTGCCAACCTAAGAAGATTGTTGATAGTACTGAGAATCTTGGAGAAGTGCTTCGTGGTGACCGCATTGAAAATGCTCCTTATTCGGTTTGTCTCTCTATTGCATTTTGGGTTCTTATATAATCAGTCTGTACTTTATCTCTAATCTCTGTGGAGTTGAATCAACTGCAGTTAAAATGCGGGAGGCACAGATGTGCAATGTTCTCTGCCGCATCACTCTTGATGACAAAACAGCCAAAGCCTTCAAAGAAAAGATTGATGATGAGTACCGTGTCAACATGTAAGGACCAATAAATAGAAACTTTTTGTTGGATTCTTTGCTTATATGGAGATAGATCATGGTTTCCTTCTGTCAGTTTTCTTACAAGTGTTTATTTTGTGTGTGCTAGGATCCTCGACAATCTTCCTCTTGTGGTTCCAGTCGAAAGGGGTCTAAATTCTCCTGATGTTGTGTATCAGCTTGGCTATCATGTTGGTCTTAAAGGCCAGTATGCTGGGGTAAGTAGGTTTCGATTGTCAACAGCATTTCAAATTAGCTTGATTTTCTAAACTGCCTTTTTGTATACACAGAGCAACGAGCAAAAGTTCTTTATATACAATCACTTGGCATTTACTGTCAGATATCACAGAGATGTGCAAACTGATTCTGCAAGGATTGTGGGATTTGAAGTCAAACCTTACAGGTTCGTTTCTTGTCCATATTTTGAATTGTCTCTTGTGCCCGCCTGTTTTTCAGTTCTGATTGTTTTTCCCTTGTTTTGTAGTGTTAAGCATGAATACGATGGAAAGTGGAGTGAGAAGACCCGTCTGACGACCTGTGATCCTCACACTAAACGCCTGGTCGTTAGCTCTTCTACCCCTCAAGAAGTTGAATCAAAGAAGGAGATTATTTTCACATATGATGTTGATTTCCAGGCAAGTTTTCTTTAATATATAAAATACTCTGTCATTTGTGTTTTTATAAAATAGTTCTTGTTCTCAGTATTTTCTGATTTCCTGCTGCTGCTTCTTGTTCAGGAAAGTGAAGTGAAGTGGGCATCTAGATGGGATGCTTATCTTCTGATGAATGATAACCAAATTCACTGGTTCTCTATCGTCAATTCTCTGATGATCGTCCTGTTCCTGTCTGGTATGGTGGCGATGATAATGCTGAGAACCCTTTACCGTGACATTTCACGATACAACGAGCTTGAGACTCAAGAAGAAGCTCAAGAAGAGACAGGATGGAAGCTTGTCCATGGTGATGTTTTCAGGATTCCAACCAATTCAGATCTGCTCTGCGTCTACGTTGGTACAGGGGTCCAATGTTTAGGCATGGTATTTGTCACAATGATCTTCGCCATGCTCGGGTTCCTCTCCCCTTCTAACCGGGGTGGTCTGATGACGGCCATGCTTTTGCTCTGGGTCTTCATGGGACTCTTTGCTGGTTACGCTTCTTCACGTCTCTACAAAATGTTCAAAGGAACAGAGTGGAAGAGAATCGCCTTCAGAACAGCCTTCTTGTTCCCTGCAGTTGTCTCCTCCATCTTCTTTGTCCTAAACGCTCTCATCTGGGGACAAAAGTCATCTGGTGCTGTCCCCTTTGGAACAATGTTCGCCTTGATCTTCCTCTGGTTTGGCATCTCGGTTCCTCTCGTCTTTGTTGGAGCTTCCCTCGGTTTCAAGAAACCAGCGGTTGATGACCCAGTGAAAACCAACAAAATCCCAAGACAAATCCCAGAGCAAGCGTGGTACATGAACCCGGTTTTCTCAATTCTCATTGGAGGAATCCTACCGTTTGGTGCAGTCTTCATCGAGCTATTCTTCATCCTCACATCCATCTGGCTCAACCAGTTCTACTACATCTTCGGGTTCCTCTTCCTAGTCTTTGTAATCCTCATCGTCACTTGCGCCGAGATAACAGTAGTACTCTGCTATTTCCAGCTGTGCAGTGAGGACTACCTGTGGTGGTGGAGGTCTTACCTAACATCAGGCTCATCAGCTCTGTATCTATTCCTCTACGCGACGTTCTACTTCTTCACAAAGCTTCAGATCACAAAACTGGTGTCGGCGATGCTTTACTTTGGGTACATGCTCATCGCGTCTTACGCATTCTTTGTGCTCACAGGGACAATAGGGTTCTATGCTTGTCTCTGGTTCACAAGGCTCATCTATTCCTCGGTTAAGATCGATTAGAGGAGTGTGAAGACAGGTTAAGGAACAAAGAAGAAAGGTGATTATTGTTTTATCTTCTTTAAAAATGGTTTTGTTGCATTATAGATATATTTTGTTGCAGAACAAGAGGTTTACTATTGATCAAAAAAAAAAAAAACAAGAGGTTTACTATATGTGAATGTTACAATAGTGTATTTTGTTTGATTTGTCTAATAACTCACGTTTTGATAATTTTTGCATGTGGAGTATGTTATATAATATATGTATTTCTTTTTATAAAAATGGAAGCAAATCAAATTTAATATGTTTGATGATGATCAAACTCGAACATTTAAAAGCTTTGTAAACGGGAAGAATCAGAGACACTCTTCTATGTTAGTTCTGGCCTTCTGGGCAGCTTTTGCTGCTAATGGAATGGAGGGCTGTTCTTCACGCTTTTTGGTGTTGAATGTTGATGTGTTTATAACATAGCTATAAGATACGAAGACAAAGGTATCATGCTCATGTTTTCTTTGAATTGGTTGTTTCAGATTAAAGGCCAAACCTTTGTCTGGAACTTTATATATCGGTGTCTAAAAAAGCTGGGAAGCAGGTAGCTCAAGTGCCAAATAATACAATCCATAGTTATGATGAGCAATGAACATCATACTAGAAAGTGAAAAAGCTATGGTTTCTGAGTTTTGAAAATGCTACAAGAAGATCACAAGATGACAAGGTCCCCTCATGTCAGGATTGAACAAATCACTCAAGTATCTTTTGTAGTTATCTCATCAGTGGAAAGCAAATCCTCCGCCAGAGTGTTCAACTTCCTGAAAAAGAAAAGAAATAGAGGGGAACATGATATGTCCATGCTTAGAGAAGATGACTCTAAAACACATGGATACAAGATTCTGCTGCAGGCAGAAATCACCAACCTGAGGAGGTGGTAGAGAAGAAACCCAATCTGATGCATGTGTTGGAAGAAGCCCCAAAGTATTGAGCTGAGAAAAGGGAAGTTTGCTTGTATGAGAAAACAGTACTTCATAAGCAACAATGAGGGAAGGAGAACAAAATTTTATCACCTTCCAGATACCCAAAGCTAAGCCTCCAAGGTTAAGGGCAAGAAACACTAGTTTGGGCATAAGTAGTTCCACCTTATTATCCTTGAATGGCTCAAAAACTGCAGACAAAAAAGTGTATCTAATATAAGGATGCGAGATTCACCAAACCATAACTCAAATGATCAAACTGTGCGAGATATGTTAAGTAGTAAAAAAAACCCCTATACTGTGTATACTAGTGCAAGTTTCAAACATATCATTTAGCTCTTATGTTTTCTAGTAGAGAGATACGCATCAGTTGTTGCGGGGATGACAAGGCTAACTAAAGTGAACATTGCATATTTAAGGTAAAAAGAGGGAGGGATGAGGGGTTTAGCTTACTCTTTCCAACGCTCTGGAGGGCGCTGAGAGGCTGCCAAAGAGCAGAGAAAGTAATACCAATGCTAAAGAGATGAACAGTGTTTCCAGCCATCCACATCATGAAACCCATCATCATCAGATTCTTAAATGGTGATTGCGCTACCTCCCATGCTTTCTGCTCATTCATCAAATCAAAACTTTGTCAAAAAACTATCCACATCAAACCCAATCTCGATCAGCAGAAACAGAAAGTTTCCTCTTTTTTTTTTTAATGATATCATACAGAAGATATTTGAACAGTGGGAGATTTAAACAGATGGTCTTATATAAAGGTCTACAACACGAGTCAGAAGTCAAATGGGCGTTTACGATCTACATAGCAAGACCATGATTGATTCCGTACGATTTAACGATACAGCCTTTCAGATTTTGACAATTGAAGTACCTGAAGTTTCCAATTAGCTTCAGCGTCTTTCTTTTGGCGGCTCGTTGCTGAGTCATCCTGAAACCAACGAAATCAATCGATCACCACCCCCCAGTAGCTATACGAGTCAATTCCCGGTAAAATTTTCCAAATTGGATCCAATTGGAAGCAAAGGATCTACTTCAAATTGAATGCCGAAACGAGAAGAAAAAAGAGGAAGGAACCTGTTCGGGAGAGGCACGAGAGAAGCCAGGGGGATCGAGAATGTCGCGGGAAGATGGAACAGTGGATTGGTCCGAGAAATCGACGGCCCATCTCCGACCAGCACCCATCACTGCTTTGCCTTTGTCCATCTAACGTTACTTCTTCGATCTGTCGGGGAAGAAGAAGAAGAGAGCTAGATCCGATCAGATGTTTCCTTCTAATAGTTCCCTTTTCCTTCTTTTTTACTCCCACAGTCCAAACCCGTTTCTTTAAATCGGGTTCGGAGCTTTTTGACTCGGATTCGACTATTATCCGGATCTTGGATTCGTTTATTCCATTATTAGGCTTTTCAGTCAATGCTGTGGAGTTTATTCGGTGGGCCTTTTAAAAACCCATTCAACTTTTCATCCCTCAATCGTCAAAGCCCCCGACCAAAAGACCCTTAGCATGATAAGCCCAAACCATCCAAAATCAAACCAGTAGGACTCCCATATACTTACATGATAACATCTTATTTACATTTTTCCCTTTTTTTGGATTTCGAAGTGAAAAGATCTCCAAGTTTTCGACACTTTCGCTTTTCACATACGACGATCTTCCACCCCACGTCTAAAAAAGATCATCACACGCTTTTTCTTCCGACGAAAGTGGACTATTATTTATTCCCGCTAATATTCTAGGTTTATCAAGAACAAATATTAACATTGCAGAAACCCTCGAATTTTCAATTTATTTCCATTAATGTATCATAATTTTTTCTCAGCAAAATAAAAAATATTATTTACAAAATCCTTCAAAATATCTGATGTAACACAGATCTGATCGAGAGTGATGAAAACTGTTTCATCTCCTTTGATATTAGATTACAGCAACGCATTGACCCGGCACTGGTGAATCGTCACGTGCTCAAATTTTTGAAAAAACTCAATCCTCGTCCTCGTCGTGGTTAACCTTCGCCGAACTCAGCGTTCTACACGGCTGCTGAGACGGCGGAGGCGCGTCGACAACAAACGCCGACGACATTTCCATCTGACAAACCCTCACAGCTCCGATCAACCTCTCCGGCAGCTCCTCCTCCGTCTGCGCCTCCGCAAGGAACCCCATGTCGATCGTCACGCTCGTCACGTACCCCAACGCGAGCCTCAGGATCGCCGTCGCGATCGCCGAGCTGCAGATATCAACATCGATCTCGAAGTAGTTATCCCCTCTGTGGTAATTACACGTCAGCGCCTTCCCGAGGAGGCACGCGCCGTAGTTCCCGAACCGCCGCTTTAACCACCCACGGGCCCTTTGACGATCCGGTTCACGATCTTGAACCTCTGGTTCCGGAACGAGTCGTCGCCGTTTATGAACCGGTGGAGGAGGGATCCGGAAGGGATCGGGTCCTCCGTCGCGAAGTAGAAGACGGCGCTGTGGTGGTCTTTCCCCGGGATCTGGAGGTTCACGGCGAAGATGAAGGACTTGAGGGATTGGCCTCGTGATTGAGCCTTTCTAAGCGCGTGGGCCACGCGGTTGTCGGGACGCGCGAGGACGTTCTCGAGCTTCGAAGTCGATCTGAGCCAGTCCATCCCCGCGGGGGAGAGGAGGTATCCTCCGGCGGGGGATTTTTGCTTTTTGGTCAAGTAGGAGTCGGAGCGGAGGGAGAAGACGTCTCCCGGAGGAGAAGCCCAGCCGTCGGTGCCTGTTTCGGGATCTACGCGGCGGAGGGAGCCGCCGTTGATTGATTCTGCGATCCATTCCTGGTGCGGCGGATGAAGAGGAGGATCTGATTGGTTTTGATGACTTGGTATCGCCGGTTGAGCTGCGATGATGTCGCTGCTTGGAAGGGCTCATGGTGTTTTGTATCTGTGGTCGTTGGCACTCTATTTCTCTCTCTCTCTCTCTCTCTCTGCAAAGGAGACTTGTGCGGTGTGACAAGAGAAAGGGGGAGAGTAAATGGCTTTGGCGCTTTTATAAGAAAATTCCAATACTATCCTTGGCTTATCTGTATTTTATGTGCTGTTAATAATCATATGATATATACAGCCTATATAATAATACTAGTATTTTTTTCTCAAAAAAAATATGCTAGTATTATTTTTAACTCCTGATAACTTGAAAAACAAACGTAATTAAAGATTAGTTTCTTCGTCTGAATATGTTTTTTTTTATTTTATTGAATCAGTTTCATGTTTTTGATTGGTAAATAATAAGCATGCAACTGGAATTGATTGTGCGAGCACATGTTAAACCAACTAATCGTATAATTATTGCACTTGGCAGCAGGGACGAGCAACTTTTTGTCGACTAATTATCATTAACTTGTTTATTTATGGATCTAATAAACATACACTAAAAGAGAATAAAAGCTTAATTAGTTGGTGAAAATGGCATTTCTAGCTGGTAAAGTAAATCGATTAAATATTTTGTATTATTATATACTCTTTGCTGCTCTCTACTTTTGGTTGCTTTTCAGTCACAAAAGTTGCCTCCGAAGGTACCAACAACGTTCCGCGTAAAGAAAGCGTTAAATGGATAATATTGGTCTGGTAACAACTATAACAAGCAAGTGGAAAACTTAAAGTTGGATACGAGAACAAATCGGTATATCTCCACCGACCATTAACACATACAGTGGACGCAGCAGGAACTATATGGAAAAAAGATTGTTAAATATTTTGACTTCAAGCTTTTAAAAAAAAAAACTATGAATACAACTAGTCAACGGAGGAATCATGAATCTATGCAAGTAAATTCAAGCTTTCAAAGTGAAAAAAACTACATCCTACAAAAGGCAATAGATAGGAGAAAAAGGCAAAATGAACAAACTTTGTTAAGAGAAACATGAAATGAGAAAAACTACACAAAGGTGAAAAAGGCTTGGCTTTCGTGTGGAGTTCTAAATGGCTCTCCTAAACCTGTCATGGAAACAACTTTCAGCATTGATCTATGATTATTTAAACGATGAAATGAATACTCAATATCAGCTGCACTAAATAAAAAGGTATTCCAAGACAGGGTTCCACTCTTGATTACATCTTGCAGTAAGAGAACTTAAAATGTCAGCAACTATACAGAGAGACAACTCTTCTGTCTTGATGAAACATCTATATTTGGGCATACCCTCAGACAATTTGTGAAACACTGAGAAAGGATACATGCCATATGAAAACCACCTATTAAATGCTCTGTTTCTGAGGATAGTAATAGATCAAGATAGGCATGATGCAAATTACCAAACTTATTTCTGCTTTATTTTTAAGTGAGAATAGATGAACAGACTAAGAAAATCCAAAAAAAAAGAACAAACCAGAACCTCATTCAATGAGCATTTTTTTTACTCTCCCAAGCCCCAAGGCTCCCCCCCCCCCCCCCCCCAAACAACCCAAAACTAAAGACTACCTCCATTCTGTTCAATCCTTTACTAATACGTTAACACACAGACCGTAATCTTATATTACAAAGACTTATCACATGACTTGCAATAGTCTAGTGATACTCAAGAGCGCATCATCTACTCTCCCAATAACAAAACAACACGAGCGTTGGAGCTCAAGCAGAAGTCAAATTAAACCATCGTTTCAAATTTTACTGGTTACATACACCAAAGTATAACAGTGTAATGAAAAGAACGTTGAGAAGTGTTACAAAATCTATTTAGAACAACCCAAAAAAGCAAATTGAATAAACAAGTCGAAGCTACAAACATAGGTGATAAACGAACTAGTTAACAAGATATGATCCACCTAACAAAAATCATAAGCTACAAAACCAATGACCACAAACACCAGATCGGAACCTACTCTTTTCCTCAGTGAAATTTGCCTCTCTGACTCTGAGCACGACGATCAGTTGCCAATCTGTAAATCCAGTAACCCTACGAAACCACACACAAGAGGATCAACGATTAGAGAGAATAGAGCATCCAAAAAAGGAGATAAATAAGATCAAAGACAAAGTACCAAGGCGATGACATGAGCTGCGGCGAGCAAGATAACCAAAGCCGGTACGAGATCCAGAAACCAAGGCCTCAAGTGTTGCTCCTTCGCCATCAAAAGACGACTAATCAAAACCTCCTTTCGATCTCTAAACGGATTCGGTTGAGAGAAGCAAGCAGCTACTGTCGACTGATTTTACTGTGATCCCAAATCTCACTCTTCTCCCATTTGAGAAGTTTTAAGCTGCTGTTTGGCAGTAGGAGTAGATTCATCCTTACTCAGCTTAACATGAGAAACCATGGGCCTATTATGGACCCAATTTTAATTATAATCCAAGAAACACAAACTGGGCCGTAGCCCACGTGATATTTACGGCATGTCCTACATGCGGAATCTTTTTACTTTGAGACTTTCTATAATTAGCATAAAATCATTCCAAACCATCATTCCAAACCATTCCAAACCATCCTACAGATATGGTAAATAGCGTTCTCTCTAATCTCTTTAGGACCTAAAGACATTGTCTTCAGAAGCAGCCTCTTCCCTTAAATATAGCAATCAAACATAAAAGATCGTTGGTTGTGTTTGCTTATAGGATTGAACGTGAACATATACTCTTTTCACTTTCTTTGATTTTCGACTCTTCTCGTTTTTTTCTCAAAAACCAGCGAGTGACATCAAAACGGCGACGTGTCTCAACTCAACGAGCACCAAAACGACGTCGTCTCTCAGTTACACCATATAAGTCAACAATCTGATCTCTCTAGCTCGCCATCTCATCCTGATGTGGATGTTGATGAAATACAACGTTACAGCCAACAGAAATCAAAGATAATTCACGTTTCATTAGAGTTTTGGAGGCTGCTTTAGAAGACTAAGCTTTTTTTTTATTAATAAAACTGTACAATCTCTAAGAGAGCGAAGCTAACTTTTTGTACAACTCTCCAAAACTTTTTTTTCCCCTAATCACATTTTATACACAAAACACATACACACTCAATGCAAGTACTGTCGTAGACACTCTTTTAGTTTCTGCAACGTTACGGGTTTCGATATAAAAGAGTCCATCCCATTTGCATAACACTCTTCTGAGCTCTCTGCTAATGTATTTGCCGTCATCTGCAAAAAAAAAGCTTTGGTCATTTCTCTATTAGAGCTTCTATGTGATGATGATGAAGAAGAAGAATAAGTACTAACCGCTATTATAGGCAGCCGGTTTGTGGAATGCACATCATTCTCTGATGTCTTTATATCTACTCCGGCTTCTATCGCAGCATCCCAGTTCCCAGATTCTTCGTAGGAACGGATCAGTCTTGTGGCTTTTAAACCATCCAGAACTGGCATGCATACATCCATGAGTACTAAATCATAGCTAGCGTGTTTAATAGCTGTTATGGCTTCAACTCCATTATTAGCAATATCAAGGCTATATCCTAACTGTTTCATCATAGACTTTGCAACCATGATGTTTATTTTATTATCTTCCACAAGCAAAATCTTTGGCTGCTTTGGTGATGTCTCTGTTTTTTCCTCTTCCCTGCGAGATGAAACGGTAAGCTCTGACTCCATTTCTGAGTTTCCACCTTCTGAGCTAGCTTGTGAGCTGCTACAAGGTTCAAATTCCTTAGAAGGACACTGACTAGAACAGGTTTCAGCTCTTGTAACATCCATGTAGCCACAGTTTTCAACCTGACTCGTCTCGCTTTGTGAAGTGTTGTTAGAAGTATCGGCCACAAAGCCGTTGATGAGTTTAAGAGGGCTAGTGAGCATGACTTTATGAGGTAAGAAGCTATTATTGCCTACGACCGGTCCGCCGTTAGAATAGATAGATCCTAGAAGCGGTTTAAACTGGAAGTAACCTTCGGTTGTGTCGTCTGGTTCCGGTTGATGATGATCCACCATGTCAGAGAAATCTTGATCATCCGAATGATCATCTGATGTTGCAACCTTAGTATGGTAATATGAACGTGAACGTTGAACCTGCGTTGACTTGGCTTTTCACTGTAAGTTGACCTCCCATTAGCTCAACCTGTCAAACAAGCAAACAGAATGGTTTTGCCTCTACTGTGGTGAATAGTTTTAAAACCTCTGTGTTGTGTAGTTTACCAGTTGTTTACAAATGGCGAGACCGAGACCAGTTCCACCGTATTTGCGGGCGTGATCAGCGCTTGCTTGCATGTACTTCTTGAATAAACAAGGAAGTGCGTTTTCTGCACAAGAAGCATAAGAACATGGACATTGTTAGTTACTATAGCTTAGCTTTGAGTTTTGTTCATTCTTTTATGTTTCTTGAACTTGCTTGCCTGGGATTCCAATTCCAGTATCATAAACGTCACACTGAATCCAGACCGAAGTTTCAGTCTCATTCAAACCGTTTTGTTCTTCAGTTTCTGCGTTATGACACACAAAGGATGGTTGTGATATCACTTTGAGTTTGATCCCAACCTTTCCTTGATGTGTAAACTTGATAGCATTGCTGATCAAGTTGGTCAGAATCTGCCTAATCCTTAGAACATCTCCAACTACCTGAACATGTAAAAAAGTTTAGATCACAAAGACCTTTGCCACGTCAGCCTCTTTTCAGACAATGTGTTGTTTATCTATTAAACCTCAATAGGAACTTCATCTATAATGTTTCCTTCTAATGTCAAGTCTTTTTTGAGAGATGCAGCAGCTGTCTGAAGCACATGCTTCACCACTTCTCTTGGTCTAAACTTGGTAGCTTCTAGTCTCATCACACCTAAAAAAACAACACAAAAAACATGTCATCAAGAATCTAAAAAAAAAAAGAGAAACAAAAACATTACTAAATATTACCTGATTCAACCTTGGAGAGATCAAGAATATCATTAATCAACTGAAGCACCAAATCTCCAGAAGAGATCATAACATTCAACAGCTGTCTCTGCTCTTTATCAAGCCTCGTAGTTAGAAAGTATCTCAGCCATTCCCACCACTCCCTGACAACGGCGATCCTTATCTCGTGAGACATTCGTCGCTAGCATCTGCTTAGCTCTCATCGTCTCCTCTGTGATGTGGATGGTCTTGTTCAGCTCTGACTCCATTGCTTTTCTCACCGCGTTGTCTTCTCTGAGTTTAGCCATTTTCTCTCTCTTCCTCACCTGATCGGTTACTTCCATTCCCATGTAGTTGATACCGATTTTCTCGCGAGCTTTGTTGTAGACGGGCTCGACGTATATTAAAAATGTCTTTGAACCAAACAGGTCTGTTTCGAACGTGATCTCTCTCTTTGAAGCTTTGCCTTTTTCGAGAACCTCTCTCTTGAAATCTTCGGACTCTTTCACTCCACCTCCATGGAATATCTCAACGTCTGTTTTGCCTAATATGTCCTGAGACATTAGTAGGAAACAAATGTTTTACTCGGACACACTTTTTCATTGAAAACCGAAGAACCGGACCGAAATAACCAAAAAAACTAAAAACTAACAAACTAAAAAAAACGAAATCAAACTAAAAACCAAATGGGAATCAAAACTTTTTATATACAGATTATCAATTATATTTAGTTTTTAAATAAATAATATATTATTTTGTAAACTAAATTATCTAAAAAACTTGAATCGTCTGAATAAATTTTACCCGAAATATTTAAAATCATCTTAAGTATCTGATATTTTCATCCAAATAACCTAAATTACCCGATATTTAACATAAATCCCCGAATTATTCGACTTTTTATCCATAAAATTACGTAAAAATCGAAACCATGAACCAAATTAGACCTAAATTTTTCTAGCTGTTAGCCGGTTCCTAAAATTTACTATCCAAACCAAAACCAAACCGAACTGTTTATAATAACCGAACAGTTACAAATTTCTAGAACCGAACACCCATACCCATGCCTAACCCAGAACAAAAAAAAAAGAACTCTTACCTGTTCCCGTAAGGTAGGAAACTTGTTGTAGATGAACAAGTAACGTAGATCCTTATCTTGATGTCCCATAACAATAGGTGCATTCTGAAGTATGAAATGCAAGAACCCTTCAGCTCTTTTGAGATTCTGAGTCAACTCTTCGACCGGTGCCGAGTGACTCTCCATAGTCTTCAAACTCTCGTTCAGCTTCTCGATCAACCTCCTCTCTCTCTCGGTACTCGCTTCAAGCATCTTCTCCAGACTCAACGCCTTCTGTTTCCAATACGCAACCGTGTCAAACTCCTCGTCGATCTCAACCCTCTTGCTACCCGACCAACGCATCCCTTTTCGTGTGCTTAAACCTTTGGAGCAAATGGCTAGTATCGTCCAGAACCGGAACGTTCTCAGGCTCTTGAGTCTCGAAGTTGTGTTCCTCTATGATCTTTAGCTCTTTGGCTTCGGCTTCTTCTCTCTGTTTGGTTAGAATCTTGAGCTCTTCTCTTAGTAGCTTAACCGCGTGGTCCTGCATGTACTCCCATTGTTTCACTAAGTTGGTGAGCTGAGAGGAGCCTTGGTCGGTCGTGCTCATGAGTTCCGGCAAGCGTTTTAAATCAGCCATGGTGCGTTTCTCCGCGATGTCGACTTCTTTCAAGGTGTCTGAATCTCCTGCGGGTTTCTCGACGTTGAACTGGTTGTTGTCTGCTTGGTTTTCGACGTCTTCTGGCCACATGGAAGACAAGACTTCGATGTCCATCTCTTCGGTCTGATCAGTCTCCATTTCGCAGACCATTTTGATTTTCTTCTTCAGACAAGAACACAAACACACTCTAATTCAGACAGTCTTCACTTTTGTATTAACGGAGAACCTGTTAATAACGTTTTCAGAGTCAGTTACAATCCATCTCCGACCAGAATCTTTGATCTTTATGAAATAAATGTAACTAATAATATTAGAATTAAAAAAAATTGTGGATCATAAAGTCACACATCAAACGTGTTACAAACGTAAAGAAACATACCTTCAACGGCTCCGATCACTGGGAGATTAAGAGAGAAAGAAGAAGTAAACAGTAAATAGATCTGAAGAGAGTCTCCTGGGTCGAGTAAATAAACTTCAAATGATGAGCATTGGGAAGATTGATTAATTAACCAGCCAATGAAGAGAAGAGAGATAGGTGCATGTGAATTGTGAAAGATAGGATAAAATAAAAAAAAAACGCGATTTTACGGAGGAGAGGAGAGAGAGAGAGCCATGTGCTTGCCCCTTAAGACAGAGAGGTCAATGTATATTATATTCCTCTGTTCTGTTCTGTTCTCTCTCTCTCTCTCTCTCTCTCTGTTTTTTTTTTGCTATAGTATTCTAATGGCGACTCTGTCTCTCTTTTTTTTTTTCTCGTGTGTGTGTGCACGTTTGTTTTGTTTCTGAGACCGAATCCGAGTAAATGACAGAAATTCACACGTTTCGATCTATCTCACGATTCCACAGCTCTGTTTTCTTTCTATCTACTCTGTCTTTCCTTATTTACTTGTTTATACCTCTACTGAAATTAATCAGAATAAGAAGAAAAAAAGGTGATGGGATTACAATAAGGGATAGCTTTAAAATAACATACTCCTATGATCACTTCCTTGTCATTGTTTCGGTATGGTTTTATGAGTAACGAGAACTACCCTTTTTTTTTTGTGCAACAACGAGAACTACCCTACTGGCTTCAATAACAGACTACATTATTCGTTAAACGCTCTATGTTGGCGCGTCAAAAGTGCTATGATGACCATTAGTTCATGACTTTAGCAACTTAATCATTGTAATGAATTGCCAAATTTTGTTGATTATCCAATAATTATAGCAAGTTTCATTAAATTAATTGCTAAATTTTGTTGCTAATCCAATAATAGACTACTGGATCAAATTAATATAGAACTGCCGTTGGCTATAATTAGATTGGGGGGTTCCACTACTTCACCATTTGTTCCACCAACAACTCAACTTGGCTTTTAAAATTAGCTCCAGTGGATTAGGCTTTTGTGTTTTGGTAATCTACAGTGTACTAGTCATATTGTCACTTCTTTCTGTTCTATTCAGAGAGAATTTTTTTTTTTTTGCACGAAAATAAAAAATAAAAAAAGGTTTATGTTCTGTTATAAAAAAAAGAAAAGAATAGAAAAGATTTTTTTTTGTCCGCTACAGACCAATCCTCTCTGTAAACATCATGAACATCAAGATGTATTTATCGAAAAGATCAATATATGCATTCACAATATGATATTAATAAGACTTTCTTTCATTAATCGTTACACCCGGATACAGCGATGATAAATTAACATGTTTGTTTTTGGCTACTAAGCATTTTATGATTGAATGGTGGGAATACTATAAGAAATTGCCTTTTTTGTTTTTGCCAGAATGGTTCGCAACTAAGATTCTGCTCATGTAAACTCTTTAACATCATTAATATGATATTTACAAGTTAGCAAAAAAAAATTGCCTTTTTTATTTCCTAGTTGTCAATAGAAATATACAATAAATAACGAATGAATCATTTGTTTTCTCGGCTTTTGTACACTCTTCCCAAAAGAAAAAAAAAGCTATCATGTGTGTTAGTCTATAGAATGTCAATGAAAGTACACAAATATTCGAATTAGGTCGGTCGGGACATTCATGTTTCAATGAACATCAAAGCAGCAGCACATGTACCACAATGTATCGAAAATATAATAGTAATCACCAAATCTTAAACTATATTCGTCAGTTCAACTTCAGTTGTAAAGTATGATCAATCATTTGAATCTTGTACACAAAGAAGAACAACAAATTTTATAACAATAAATAAATTAAAGGCCCAAACGTCACAATTCAATAGAGAGACAACAACTGTAATGGTTAGCTGTGGAAATCAATCGCATTTCTATATAGTTAAAATTTAAAATTATAAAATTATCAAGTTGTACACAAGAAATAAATAATCAGAATTATTGAAGTGAAATTGTCTTTCAAAATTAAATTAAGCAGTAAAACAGCTAAGCCATTTTTAGGTCTAGTCTTCCTCCCCCGATCTGGACGGCGCTCGGGGGCTTTTGTTTTTGTCCCGTCCCATAGTTGCTAGTTATATAACATGTGATAGCCACATGCACCACATCAGTCTCTAGTTGACAAGTGGAAGTATCGTTGACAAACACGTGCTGTAGTTCCATTTCGAATTCTGATTGTGTGTCTTGTTTCCTCTCGCGCCAAAAATGGACGGTCGTTTATGATCAAGATAATGCTATTTTAGTATTTCACGAATGTGGAGAAAGACAAAGAATGTGGAGATATTAACTGGACTGGGGACACCAATCCTTAATTAGCGGATTTGTTTATTAATTTTGTTTAACCCTCGACTAAAGCAGGACCAATCTTTCTTCCTAACACTAGTTACTACTTTTTTTATATGTATATCTATGTGTGTAATCTAATCCTGGATCTAAGAAAGTGACCATAATAAAAGTAAAATATTAGAGGCATTGCACTAATCTCTTGTCTATAGTTACAATCACAGTTATGTATCGTTAGACTTACTCCACTTAAGATTAACTTGGGTGCATGTTTTTTTTTTAAAAAAACTATCTATGGAATAACTAAAATAGAATATGTTATAATTTTCAATAAGGCCAATACTTGTGAATTGGTTGTCAATTCTCAATTGTTAGGGGGCATACAAAGATTCTTGCTGTGAACGACTTAGTTAGTTACTGTCAATAATATTATATAGTTAAATTTGAAATAATATCCTAGTGAAAATGTTGTCCATGAATCTTTATGTTTTAGCTTCCCAAAAGGAAAAAAAAAAGAGAAAATGAATGATAATTGATAAGATAAGCATTACATTGACAAAGGTAAATCAAGGTGCAAGATAGGTTTTATCATTAACTGTACCATACATTTGGTTTGCAGTGTTTTGGCGTTGGTTGTGGTCTCTTGTTTCTTTTGACTTCCATCTATATTTATGTTCCTAGTCTCTCCAATTTGGGAACTTTTATCTCTGGAGCTATATTACCTGCCAGCTCTGTATTCCACCAACGCATCTTAACAATGAATCTAAGATTGTATAATCTTATGAATGAAATTCAGTGTGAGAAAAAAAATATTTGGTTTCCATCACGAGAAGTAGATAGATAAATTCTTTTGTTTCCTGCTCCAATTTTTAAATATGTTGGTTGCAAACTAGATCAAAGAACACATTCTCCGTAAAAAAGGTTTTTTTTTATTTTATTTGAATAATTTAACATTCTTTAAAAATAGTTTATTATTACTCCAAGTGCAAGTCATCACAATTATTTCATACTTTTGGTTCCATTATTGAAAAGGTTAACTAAAATTAGATGAATTAATCCTGAGAAGGGCCCATGTCACAGTTCTTTACATTTTTCTCTGACAACGAACTTTTGAGAGTCGTAATCACAAGCGCCAATTATACATCACTAAATTGTTTGCATGGAATTGGATGGTTGTGTAAGATAATTCAAAGTGGGTAACACAACTCCGGGATTCCTTACCATCACCGTAATTTCATATGCAGTAGTAACATTACTTTTATTTTTATATTTACGATTACTTCAACTAGGATCTTTAAAATGTGAAATATTATACTGGTGGACCAACAAAACAAATACATATCATAACCAGGCTAGGTTATGTGTCTCATAATTGAATTGGACATGCTTGTAGATAAGTTTCAGATTAATCTATAACCGTTATTTGCAGGCTACTCCGACGACTTCCAAGCTTCAAATGCTCAAGTGAATTCATGAAGAATATGAATGAAAAGCTAAACAAAATTCAATTATGTGGCACAATTTTAACATTGTTAGATGAAGGATCAACATCAAATAGCATACAAGAAAGTAGCGAGATATATATAAGAGTATAAGACTTGGAGAAAGCTTCAGAGTCTTAGGCTCCAACTCCTCTACAGAAATATTTGCTCAATTTCTTGTG
This sequence comes from Raphanus raphanistrum subsp. raphanistrum, assembly GCA_019706035.1. Lineage (NCBI taxonomy): Eukaryota > Viridiplantae > Streptophyta > Magnoliopsida > Brassicales > Brassicaceae > Raphanus > Raphanus raphanistrum. Next base: position 1,860,536 of record CM033982.1, on the reverse strand, counting down.
GCATGTTTACTACAATCTCTGCGTATGCTGCAACGAACAAAAGTTACAATCAGTTAATCTAAACCGTGAAAACAACAATTAACAGATCGGAAGTTAAAACTAGAAATACCTTCAGGTAGTGACTGGATCCTTAAGGCATCCTCGGCAAAAGATAAACGCACAGGGATTGCTTGACTTGCAAGTTTACTTAACCTAGGGCTTGTACATTGTCTCTTCAGCTGGTGCATTGGCCATGCTAGAACTCTTACTTTTGTCGGAAGTTCACACATAAGATTCCCATATCTCAGGCTCACCACCACTTTGCTTCAATGCAAAAACCAAAACATCATTTGGTTTTTAAGAAGCTATATTTAGCGTAGAACCAGTATCGTATTTGTTGATTTATGAAAATTGCTAACCAGTCGCAATCATCTATCGCAAATTCAACCATGTGGTAAGGAAGACTCTGATAAAGCTCCCTGATCTGATTTCCATAGAGCTCTTTGATAAGCCGGACCTACAACATAATCAGGAGAAATAAAGTCATGATCCCAAAGGCCAATTCAATAAACACAATCTAATTTTGATCACCCAGTCATGATCTTGAGTTTGTCAAACCTGTTCCCTCCTGTCCACATATGCGTGCAAGAGATCCCCAACACTAGTCGATGAATTTCTGGCGTCAACACAAATTATAAACGAAACAAAAAAGCTTTTAAGATAATTAAGTCAAAGGATAAACTGAAAATAGGTACCGTACAACAACGTAAAAGTAAGTTGAATTCTCGGCAATATATATCCAGAAACCTATGCTCACCTTAGCGTTCGAAGAAAGATGATCATTTTCCAAGTCACGTAGTGGCAAAAAGAACGGAATTGTGTGCTCAAGTACATTCATCTTCTCCAAGAACGACTTGCTCTCAAGCACACAGTGGTAGATCTCGTAAGTTTCTCCTATATATAGAAGAAATAAATCATCACACTGCCTTTCTCCACAAAGAAATATGAAGACAAAACACCTAACTCTCTTTCAGTGACACACCAGAAGGTAAGAATCCTCTGACGAGAAAATCGCTTTGCTTTAGTATAATTGCCATTTATAGTTCAAAATACCTGCGAAGGATGTTTCATACTGTATTCCAATTCTCGCTCCCTCTAAGCAATAGATCACCTGTTTAATAGATACATCAAATATATAAGCTACAACGACCTGGGTATAAATTCAAGGTGAGGAGTCACTCCAAACTTAAACTACCACAGTGTCAGTCAAAACTGTGAGATCAGAAAGGACCATGGTAGTAAAATATGTGATATCTAGACTTTAAGGCTTTTCTCAACAGCAGAATCTTGTAAGAAATTAAGACTTAAGAGCTACCTTATTTCCCACTCTGTAAGCAACTCGTTCTTCAGGGTGAGAAACTGGTGCAAGACCTGCATTACCGCTATCCTTTCTGTCAGCCTCCATATGCACCTACACAGTTTCATGATCAAGTTCAATTTCAAGTAAAAGTCCAACAAAATCAACAGATGAAAAGAAAAGATAGCATACAAGGTTTCCTTTCACAAAGAAAAAAACGATAATCCGTTTTATTTTATTTCGTCAGAACAACATAAACTAATCGAGAACGTGTCCACTAAGTCCCTCAATCAGATACCAAGGCTTGGAACAGCTATTTATGAAGTACACACACTAAAGGATGACCATACCCGTTCCCTTAGTGTAGCCAACAAGCCATCATTCCACTCTTCCCCATCTAAGCATAGTTCTACAAAGGAGAGGAGAGAATACACGGATGAGTATATACTTATAAAGAAAAAAAATATAGCACACAGACTAGTAAAAGCACATCGTTTGAACAGTGCTGATGAACAATTCTGCAATTAAGCTTATCTATACCCACCCTGACTTTGGGATGCCCGTGCAGCTTCAAACTTCTTTGCTTAACCGATCAAATATCGTCTTATCAGAATCCCTAGCATAAAATGATCAGAAAATACAAAGTTATAACTTCAACACGATCGAGAAGTAAACAACACATTCGAGAAGTGCATTCCTACCTAGTAAGACGGTCTGTCAATTGCTGATGCCTCTTGAGAAGATTCGTAACTAGAAAGAAAAAAAGAGTACAGAAATTAACCTTTTTGCAAAGAACAGGAGTACTGGACCAAGAGTTTTAGACCTAAAAAAGAATATCTAAATCACAAGAAACACTGTTACTCACATCGTGCTCGTGTTGAATCCAGTGGCATGTCATCGTCCAGAGAAACAATCTAGTTAATGTTGAGGAGAATCAGCCTTTTCAAGGTTAGAATCAAATGAAAATAAAAACTGAAAAGGGTGTGTTATTTACCATTTCTCCCATCTTTGCTTTCAAGAGAGCTCCCTATTGACCAAGCTCCTGCCAAAACACGTCATCAATGTCACACATCGTATTTTCAATTTGCATACATTCACATCTAAAGTCCCAAGTTTTTTTCTTAAGAACAATCCTTAAGATAACTAGCCCTAATTCCACACATAATTCCAAAATTTGAAAAACGGAGATTCCTTTACAAAGAGTAGCTCATCAGCTATAAACAAAAACCATACGATCAAATACGCCTAAGTTACGAAATCACGAATTCTCCTCAGACGCGAACAGAGGCAAACAGAAGCAGACAAAAACCTAGAACGAAAAACAATAGCTTACCGACGCCGACGAATAGAGAGGAAAAGAGGTCGAATTGGCTGGCAGAGGCGAAGAGCCGTCGCAAGCGCCGGGTAATGTCAGGCGGAGGAACACGAGACTTATAACCAGCGACGGGAGGATGGATTTAAGAGTTTATATAATAACCAACGTATAATAAATTAATCGGTTCGGTTATATACCGGTTTGATGTTGAAACCAAATATGCCCAAACACCGTCGTTTAGTCAGCACTTAATGGACTTTTTCAGAGTTTTTCGTCCATAGAGATTACGAATTAAACTGGGCCTTCTAAAGCCCATTAATAAAATCTTATCCACGAGCCAAGTCCACGCGCGTCTTCCTTCATATGGCCTTCTCAGCCGTCGCCTCCGCTGCGTTTCGTCTCCCGCTCGCTACCCGCCGATTCTCCAACTCGTCGCCGCGGATTCAGCTTGCAGCGTTCCACGATCTGTGTCGGTCGTCTCCGTCGGATCGCAACAGCTTCCGTCCATGAGCCAACTAAGGGTAGCGAAACCGATGCCTCCTCCCGTAACGACGAGAACTCGGCGGAGAAACCAGACGACGTCGTCGTGCAGTACGTGGTGCTTCGACGAGATCTTATCGATTCGTGGCCACTCGGGAGCGTGGTAACTCAGGGATGCCACGCGTCAGTTGCGGCGATCTGGTCGTTCAGAGACGATCCGGTCACGCTTCAGTACTTGTGATCCCGCAGCACATTGACTCTATGCACAAGGTACGTCGCGCTTCTCATCGAATACACAGTGTGAATCAATGGTGGATGATTATTAAACTCGTTTTTTTATTTAAATCAGGTCACTCTTGAAGTTAAAGGAGAAACTCAGCTGATTAATTTATCAGAGAAGTTGAAGTCAGGAGGAATCTCTCATAAGCTGTGGATGGAGCAGCCTGAGAATATTCCGACTTGCATAGCTACAAAGCCTTATCTCAAATCTCAAGTCTCTCCTTTCTTCAAGAAGCTCAAGCTTTGCAAGTGATTCTTCTCCATTTTTATTATATAAAAGAATCTGAATGAGTTGAATGAGTTAATCTCTTTTTGAATTGTTTAAGTTTTGCATATAGAGTAAAGAACAGGAACAGATTACTAGTTCATGTGAAGCATTTGATATGTTGATGCTTAACCGAAACAAGAAACAGAATTAACAATTGAAAACAATAAAAAACAATGGCAATAGGAATAGCTAATAATAAGACGCAGTTGTTTATGTGATGTAAAGGCAAGAGAGATGTATATTCACTTAGATGCAGCAGTTTCGTAGTCAATAACTGTCTGAAAGGCTCCAGCGAGAGCCAAGACCTTGTTCTTCCTCGCGCTCTTCTCTTGCATCTTACTTGCTATTACATCGTTGTATGCTGCTGATGGTGACTCCTTCTTTCCTTGCACCACCACTTCCTTCTTTGTTCCTTCCTCTGGTGATTTTTCTTCTACTTGATCCTTTGTTTCTGTTGTTGGTGCTTCTTCTTCAACTTTGCTGCTTTCGCTCTCCTCTTCTTTCACTTCTTCTGCGTCTTTCTCTTCCTTGCTTTCTTCGACATTCTCAGCTTCTTTTATTACTGGAGTAACAACTGTCTCGCTGTGCTCTTCGTGATCATCAACTTCTTCCTTGTCTTTGTTGTTGTTTTCTTCGGTGTTCTCTGGTTCTTTATGCTCCTCTGTTTGCTCTTCTGTTGCATCCTCGTTGATCAGCTCTTACTTTCTCTTCTTCCTTGGAGACGTCCACTGGACTGGTCTCTTTCTCTTCACCGGCTTCCTCAAGCTGTACGACCTCTTCTTTGGAGGCATCCACTGGACCGGTCTCCTTCTCTTCACCAGACTCCTCAGGCTGTGCAACTTGATCCTTATCTTCTTCTTTTGGTTCCTCTATGTGGTCAGAAACTTGTACATCGGTCTCGACCTTGACAATCTCCTCCTCATCCTTATGATCAGGCGCACGAGGAGAAGAAGATCCTTCTGGGGCAATCTCTTTACCCAAAGATTTCTTTGGAACATTCTCAGAACCTTCCTTTTTGGTCTTGGATGAACCACCACCGCTCAGACCGCTCTTCTTCACCCCTGGAGATCCTCTCGAAGCCACAGGAGTCGATTTCACCGTACTGCTTCCTCGGAGACTGCCTCTGCTGCTTCCATGGAAAGATGAAGAGCGCAGACCAGTGAGAGGCTTCTCTCTCGGAACCACGGGTCTGTCACGTGAGCGTGCAGGAGAGGTGTTGAGAGATTTATTATGGGATGAAGAAGCTGATGAAGTCAATGACGAAGGAGGACGATCAAAGGAACGTCTACGAAGAAGCTTGTCTTCGGCAGCGCTGTTCTTCTTCAAGAACTTGACCGGGTCTGGTCTGGAGCTGATTGTGGGTTTGAGGTAATTGGGCACCGGCTTCTCAACTGTCTTCCTGTCAGGATCCATCTGCGTCTGGTGATGGTACAGGCTTTGGCTTTCTGCCAAGAGATCTTGATCTTGTGAGATTTGGGTTGTCTGGTTTCGTTTTCGCTGTACCGGAGCTCGTTGCCATTATTCAGAAATCAACTAACGTCCTGAGAAAATGCAATATTTCAAAACATTATCAAATAGGTATGCAGCAGCAATGCTTAAGACATTAATTGTTATGAAAAATAAGAAGATATACCTTGAGGTGAAAGGAGATGAATAAAAGCATTTGAGCAAAAGAGAAGAGACGTGTATATCAAGCAAACTAACCTCCAAAGATCTGTGGTGGAAAATTAGGGTTCTTATTTATTTTTAGACCTCTGTATTTTTGTAAACTGGAGCTTAAATCCCGCATATCTTTGGTGGTGGTGATGGAGGAGACCATGAATCGTCCCTTTTATATATTTTTTTCACCTCCACAAAATAAGACCCAGTTATAACGATTTCGACCGTTTTTGGGAAACCGTAGACTTTTGTTATAGCTGGATTGTCTTTTCCACGTAATTGCAATTAATTAGATGGCCATGCATATCTAAATTTATTTATCATTTTTTGTTTCCTTGTGAATATTAGTTTTTTTTCCTTTAGTGTTACTTTTGCTGTTTTTACATGCTCAAGTGGGGAAGTATATTCTTCTTTAATTAGTTTAGCAGTAATTAGTTCTATATATTGATTCGTTGCTTATTAATGACAATATCTTTTTTTGATACAAAGTAACTAATCAATATCTTGTTTTGATGAAAATCATGACTATATTATATATACTGGATAACGTATAATATATTTATATAGGATCATCGAATGTAATTTATTTACAATTACAAAAACGTTACATATAATGATTCAGTGAAATATTAAATCATAGATCTATTCATTGCTCCTACGTCCTAAGTCTTGATTTATTTATAGTATGTACAAATTACACTAGTGTGATTTATGTTTGTTAATTATCTGACTGTTTCTGACTGTTTCAAACTTCCTATCCTATGCATGGCCCTAGATAATGCTAATGCATGCTCTTTGTTCTGTTGATGATGAGTCTATAGGCCATATTTTCTTTCATTGTTCCTTTGCGGTCGCTACTTGGTCTCGTTTCTATGGCAGGTACATGGCGTCTCCTCCAGCTTCACTAGCAGATGTTGTCGTCCTTTGCCAGCAGCTCCAGGGGCTCCATTCTCGGCGTGTAGCAGTGGTGTTGAAGATCATTAACCAAGCCATCATATACAGTTTTTGGCGGGAGCGCAATGTCCGCATCTTCAACCAACTTTCATATAGCCAATAAATCTGAGTCGTATATTTATAACATGAATACATGTTAATCTGTTTTTTTTTTCTGCTTGTCCTTGATGACCAAAGAAATGTTTATTAGTTTCTCTCTTTATTTACGCCAAAAAGACGATACCGATACGTTTGTTAAAATAGCTCTCTCGACGTTACCGATGCCAATAATTAATGATTTTAAATCAGTTTTCTTTACAATTAGCTTTAAGTGATTAAGAGACGGAAGAACGAAAACTAAATCGATTTTGCACAAGTGTTGTATCTGCTATCTCTATGTACGTCTCTCTCTGTTTAGAGTTTTTCGAATGAAGCGCTTTGGTTTCTCTTGGATGGGACCATTACTCAGCTCTCTCCTTCGGTTTCTTTAACCGTGTTTTTTATCACCTCTCTCTCTCTCTTTTCACGATCACAGAATCAGGTTTGTGGCTCGATGTTTATGATTCATCGCGTTATATAAACACCGGGTGTTGTGCTCTGGATGATCGTATATACATCCGCTTCCATCTTCTTTCCGCAAGTTTTTGTGCTTTAACTTTCAACGACTTGCTTTTTCATTTGGTGGAAGATCATTCTCAAAGCTTTACTGACTTGTTGACCATGTGTTTACATTGTTTATAGAATTATTGTTTGGTGTTACAGGATGCACTTTTAATCAGATATCTAAAAAAGAATATTTATTTTGTCTGCAGGGAAAGGGTTTATTGATTAATGGATGGATGTGCCACGAAAAGCAAGGGATCATGTACTGGGTAAGAATATGCACAAGAAAGATGAGAAGAATGTCTCTTTTTGCAGCCGAGTTGGTTCTTGTGACACTCTTCTCATCTTTCTTGTGCAGATGGTTCATTTTCTGATTTCAAGATAGATTGTGATGATAACGCAAATAAAGTCATATTTCCAATCCGACCGGATAAACGTTTATGACAATTGGGCTATAATATGTAGGGATTAGAGAGCAAAGAATGTGCTTAAGACTACTAGACCAGCTTCAAAGACGATAAAATCTCAGCAAGTCTGAAGAGCAGAAGCATAGTTTTATTTAGGAGCAGTTAAACACCTCTCATGTCATTGTTTTTTTAACAAGTAGGCTGCCTGAATCACCGCTCCATATAATTTTTATAATCACATATAACAAATCCAACAGAAAGAAGAAAACAAGATGAAACTATGTGAGATCTATCCCAGTGCCCAATATCAATAAACGTTATAGGGACAGAAACTGAAACAGATCTCCGATTGTGGTCTTTTTTATTTAGGGCGCTGCATTCATCTCTAAAGCATCGTTATAAAGCCAAAGAGTCAAACTCCAGTCCCAATTCAAAATCCAAACCAACAGTAACAAAAAACATGAAAACATATCACCATGGAACAAACTATAAACTAAAGACAAATCTATCAAAAATAGAATGGTTGAAGTGGTTGCTGCAACGATACTTTTAAAACATGAATAGGGTATCAAAGTTGGACGCAGCTATTTAAAGAACACAAGGAAGGAGATCATTAGGTCAAAAACTGGGTGGGCTTACTTTGGGCTTTAGCTGTATTGTAATGCATTCCAAAACATTTTACCACATAGGCTTTTTATCTATAATAGTTAGAGCCGTTTGGGCCTGAACTTGATTCTCTGAAGAGTTTTTATTTAGTCTTTGGTTAGAGACTGCAATACAGTGCTTGGTTGTCTTCTTACAATTCTGATTCAAGATAGTATTTCACTTAGTTAACTTTGTATTTGCTTTGTGTAAACTGAAATGGTGATTTTTTATTCCTCTGGAGATCCATGTCTTGTTCTTGGGAGATTTAGATATTAGTAGATTCAAGACAAACTTATTCAAGGAGAGAGCTACATGTGAAAACACTATATCCATGGGGTTAATGGGCTTGATTACAATCTTGGGTTTGATTACAATCCATGTCAGCTAAGGGAGTGTGAGACGCACGAAGTGTTGCAACGCGTGTGGTCGTGGAGAGTTTATGTTACGGAGGAAGGTGAGCTGTCGTGGATCCCACATTTCTCTGAGATGTGGGTCCACACATCGGTTGTGTTTGGGGATAGACGCAACTCTTACCTATAAACATCCAGCGACTCGCTTATTTTACGGGTATGACCTCCTTTTCCTCAGTATTTAAAATATTCATGTAATCACGTAAGCTTATTCGAAAATAATTGTTTTTTTCCAAACAAGGATCTGACGGCTCAGATTGAACCAAACTTCGTCAATATAAATATTCAGATTGTAAACTTATTCGCTCAATTATTGAGCCACTCTCCCTTCTTTCTTTCTCTATTTTTCTTACAACTTGGATCCAGTCCCTCTCTCATCTCTTGTCCTTACAAATTCTTGTTCAAAATATCCAACATTTTCACAGAGATCTTGAGAAATCTGGGTTACTTTGCCACAAAAATTTGATTTTTTTTCTCAGACCAAAACTTGGTCGGAAAGAAAACATAGATGTCAGGAGATTTCTGTAAAGGGGTATATTCGTCATTCTGTTTCTTGTCCCTGCCCCTCCCGTTCCGGCAAACTTCACCGTCGGTCATATTAATTTTTGCTTCACATTTGTAATAATGTGTCTATCAGTTTTGGTGCAATCATGACGGAGATGGGAATGATTAGTCTAAACAAAATGGACAGAGTGTTCATCACACCGCTGACCTGGCCAAAGTAAAAATCTTAAAGTCTCGATAGAAAAATAAAAAATATCAATGTGGCCCCATGTCATGCCGTTCAGATTTCAAAATGACCAATCTGCCCATGCTTTTTTCTTCTCTAATAAAATCAGATCAAACAAAAGACTTAACTCATGAATCAACGGCTATGAAACCGTCGCTCGGATTATCAACCTGATCTGAACCGTCTATGTCAGTTAACCCGGGCAGCTAGATCGGTCATCCACCAAACAGATCTCAACCGTCGGATGAAACACCAACGGTGGATTAAAACACTAACCTTTCATCGGGCAGACATCAATCTCCTTTAAGAAGAGATGGTTCCTCACCTTCTTGTTCCTCGTTCTGCTCTCTCAAGACACAAACTCTTTTAAATCAATCTTCCTGTCCTTATCCCGATCGCCGGAATTTTTTTTTTCTCCGGTGTCGTTAAATTCCCCACTTCCCTCGTTATTTTATTATCCCTAAAAAAAAAAGGTCTGACCTTTTTGATTGATCTTATAGAGAAGAAAGCGACTTCCGTGAAATGATATTGGTGCCCTATGTATGGCACCGGCGGTTTTGGCTAACCTAAACGAACCCTTGTTTACGAGAAGACAATGTGGCGCCGTTTTTATGAGGAAACACACTAACCTCTCCGACGATTTCACCAACAACCCTAACCCTAATTCTACCAAACAGTTTCCCGATGGAGACTACGTTTCCTTCGATCTCGACTCCTACTCCTCGAACCAGCTCAGGGAGCTGAAGAAGCGTCTCAATTCGGAGCTCGAGCAAGTTCGGTTCCTCAAGGAACGAATCGAATCGGGAACCTTCACGACTGCTCATGCTCACGGAATCGGTCTTAAGAAGACGAACAAGAAGAAGAAAACAGTCCACGGTCATGGCGGTTTGGATCTGGAGTCGGAGAAGGCGTTGAGGAGTATGATGTCGTCGTGCGATCAGATCTTGGGGAAGCTGATGAAGCACAAGTGGTCTTGGGTGTTCAACACGCCTGTCGACGTGTTGGGTTTAGGGCTTCACGATTATCATTTGATTGTTAAGAAGCCTATGGATCTCGGCACGGTGAAGACGAATCTCGAGAAAGGGGTTTACGGATCTCCGGTTGAGTTCGCGGGGGACGTTAGGTTGACTTTTACGAATGCTTTGGCGTATAATCCGAAAGGGCAAGACGTTTATAAAATGGCTGAGAAGCTTCTGAGTCAGTTTGATGTTTGGTTTGGTCCGGTTTTGAAGAGGTTCGAGGCTCAGCAGCAGGGATCGTCTTCTCGTCCTCGTCCTGTTGTAGTGTCTGAACTCAGCCAAAGAGTTGTGTCGGAGAATAATGCAAGGAAAGGACCTGAACAGATTTCGATAGCGAAAAAGCTTGATTCTTTAAAGCCTTTACCTACATTGCCTCCTCTGGTTATGGAGCTGCCACGTGTCCCGTCACCGGCTAAGTCACCATCACCACCACTACCACCTCCCCAGCCGGTTAGCAAAGTTGAATCTCCTCCTCCCCAACCTCCCCAACCGGTTAACCAAGTGGAAGCACCTCTTGAAGTAGGAGAAGCGACGACTAAGGGAGGAAGGAAAGGGAAGTTACCGAAGCCTAAGGCTAAGGATCCAAACAAGCGGGAGATGACTATGGAAGAAAAGGCAAAGCTTGGTGTGAATCTACAGGAGCTGCCTCCTGAGAAGCTTGGACAGTTGATTCAGATTCTTAAGAAGAGAACCACGAATCTACCTCAAGACGGAGACGAGATCGAGTTAGATATCGAGGAGTTGGACAATGAGACTCTTTGGGAGCTTGATCGTTTCGTCACCAACTACAAAAAGATGGCGAGCAAGATCAAGCGACAAGGGTTCATCCAGAACTTGTCGACTCCGACGAGAAATATGGTAAGGGAAATTAATAGATCAATTGTATCAGAGATCAGGCATTGTTTCTGTCTGGTTAGTGATGATCTTTTTTTTATTTGTGTTAATTATCATCATCAGCCTCCGGTGATGGAAATGGGAAGTGCTGAGAAGAGAGTGAGGAAAGGAGGGGAGGCAGGAGAAGAGGATGTAGACATTGGGGAAGATATACCAATTGAGGACTATCCATCAGTGGAGATTGAAAGGGATGGTACAGCCGCTGCTGCTGCTGCTGCAAGTGGTGGGTCTAGTTCTTCTGGCAGCTCCAGTTCTAGTGGTGGATCTTCCTCTAGTGGTAATGATTTGGCCTTCTTAATGTTATTTTTGATACTGTTAAATGTGATCTAAACTGTCATCTTGTGTGCTTCTGTTATGTAGATTCAGACTCGGGGAGTTCATCAGGAAGCGATTCGGATGCTGATAGTGTGCAGTCACCATTTGTGGAAGCAAAAGAAGGACAGTGATAAGTGGTTTGGTCGAATGAGAGTGAAGTGGAAAAGTTTTTAGATTCCTAGGATGAAGATGAAGTGGAATAGTTTTCTTTTTTTTTTTCTCTTTCAAGTTAAGGTTCTTTAGTTCTTTTAGATTATTGGTGACACGATGGACAGAGGTTGAGAGTGACCTTAGCAAAGATGAAGAGGATCACTTGGTGGTGGGTTTGTTCCTATTTGTCGCTTTTGTACAAAGAATGAAGAAGGAATCTCTGTTCGTTTTCTTTTATAGAAGCATTAACTTATAACACATCACATCTCTAGATTTTGATTGACTGGCAAGACATGCTCGATGAACAAGCAAGTAAAAAGGTTTAATTTTATTGGATGACATTAATAATCCACAAAGCAAGGTACGAGGATGACTCTCTCTATTCAAGAACAACGTTTAAAGTAGAAACGAGATCAGTTTGAGGGGGAACAGACATGTTTCAAGCAGAAGCAACCAAGAGTCCGTTGTGCCTGAGAAGAGGCTCTGGGGAAGGTTCTCGTCCTCTGAACTCCACAAACACCTGCTCAATATAACAATGGCACCACAACATTTTGGCAAACGGCTTTGTATTTATATATAAACATTAGTAGAACCTAAAAGCAGTGAGGAGATTTTACTTTTAGAGGCGCTTTTCCTCCTCCCAGAGCAAGTATGGTGTTTCTGAATCTCTGTCCTGTCTCTTTAACGGCCTGTGTGTTTGCAACACAAAGAAATGTTCACTAATCTGGAAAACAGAATATGATTTGTTTTGCAATAGCGTATTTGTTTTGCAATAGCGTATATACCTTGATGTCATCTAATCCAGCATCTTCAAAAGCTGAAAACGCATCCGCAGACAAAACCTCCGCCCACTGCACGTTTTCCACAAGTGTAACTATAATTTCCACTATTGAAGCATATAGAAGCAACAGAATATATATGTATAATTACCTTGTAACTGTAATATCCAGCTGCATAACCGCCTGGTAGAAAATGAAAACGTGAATGAGTGAAATAAACTATAGAATGACTTGTGTATGGCTGCCATTTGAGGGTAATTTTACAGGGTTTTACCTGCAAAAATATGGCTGAAGCTACAGAGGAATCTATCCTCAGGAAGGGGAGGGATGACTTGTGTCTTCATGGACACCCTTTGATCAACATCGTAAATAGACTCTGTCCCACCTGGCACATATTTTGTGTGCAGCTCTAGATCAACTGTAGCAAACTTCAGCTGGAACAAAGCAAGAGCTATATTTAGTGAAATGTGTTTCTTACAGATCCCGGAGGATACATTTGAACATAAGCTATTTGATATGATGTACTGACCTGACGTAGACTAAGGGATCCTGCACGGAATGTTCTTGCAGCCAGGAGCTTCTTGTACACATTCTCAGGAAGAGTTTCCCCTGTTTGATAATGCTTAGCAATGCTCATTAAGGTATCCCTGAAACCGCATCCGTATAGCGTTCATTACAAATTTACTAGTAAAAAGTCCCTCTACGCAGCACTGAAATCACGGAGTTTGTATATTAAAATCGACAAGGCATTTGACCCCTAGTACCTGTGGTAGCACCAGTTCTCCATAAACTGTGAAGGTAATTCAACTGCATCCCACTCGATATTTCTGATACCAGCAACTAGCCCCTCGTCTTCTTTCGTAAGCATATGCTGCAGAGCATGGCCAAATTCATGGAATACAGTCTCTACCTGTAAATCAGAGTAAGAACAACGACAGTGTGAGTCCTTGACCATGCACACAAGAGTAAGATTATCAAGATTACCAAACATTACGTTTTAGTTCATGACAAGCTAAATGGCATGGTTACTCACATAGTGTGTTACCAACTACCAAACTATACTCAGTATAAACTTCATAGTTGATGATATTGTGAACACTTTGCATATAAGCTTGTACCAAATGAGTAATTTTACCTCACGGAATGTCATAAGGCTTGGCTTGTCACCAACCGGTGGAGTTTGGTTGCAGACCATTTGCGCAACAGGTAGCCGAACGGAGGAACCCTTTTGGGCCATGACTCGGCTACGGGAAAAAACTTCATCCATCCAAGCACCGCCTCTCTTTTCTGAAGGACGAGAGTATGGATCAAAGTAGAAATAAGCAGTGGGATTTCCAGAAGAATCTTTGATGCAGTAGAACCTAACGTCGCTGTTCCAGACCTTCAATGATATATAACATGTTACATGTTAACAAAGATAATAACATGATGGACATAAGGAGAAGCACAACAGACTAGGCTCCAGATTTTACCGGAGCTACGCCATCCGCCGGCGCCACATCAATTCCAAATAGGGTCTTAGCTAAACCAAAAAGCCCATCCATAACCTTTGGCAGTGAGAAGTAGGGTCGCAATTCTTCCTATAAGAAATACAAGCAGTGACTGATAAGCGTCAAGAGTTCCAAAACAATATAGTTGTATCGCAAGCAAAAGAATAAGGACAAGAACCTCATTAATATCGTATTTCGATTCACGGAGCCTCTCACTCCAGAAAGTGATGTCCCAGTGAGTCAAACTGTCAGCTTCTGCAGCACCTTGGTCCTTTGCAAAACTCTTAAGGTCTTCTATGTCTGTCCAAAACACATGTAAAATTAATTATGTTTTGTCTAGATAGGCCGATGCAAAAACGCTTTGAGGGCCACCACTACATAAATTATTGGACAGGTAAATGCAACAGTAGACTACTTCACTGGAAGTTACCTTGAACAGCCGGAGCCCAAGACGCACTGCGAAGCTTTTCTAATAGCTCATCTGCTGTCTCTACCGTAGCCATTTTCGTGGCCATGCTTACCTGAACTAGGAGAGAGTCGCATTAAAATTACGCCCACAAGAAAAGGAGAGAAGCTTGACTTAGTGAGATGACTATACCTCAGCGTAGTTGCTGTAACCAAGAAGCTTAGCCTTTTCCAATCGGAGCTTCAAGATCTGGTCGATGATTGCAGTATTATCTAAATCACCCGAAGAGGCACGAGACAAGTAAGCACGATAAACCTCCTCACGCAGAGCACGATTTTTGGCATGTTGCATGACGGGGAGATAACTAGGACCATCCAGTGTAATGAGCCATGGTCCAGCTTCAGCAGTTGCATTTTCATTTCCCTTCATATATCAAGAGGCATCAGCAACTAAAAAAAGCAGTGTAAAACGACATGGAACTTTATCTTTCGGACATTGTCCATACCTTGGAAACAGCTGCTTGTGCGAATAGCCCAAGTGCAGACGGTGGCAACCCATCGATTTCTTTCTCGTCTGTTATCAATTTTTCAAACTTCTTTGTAGCGTCCAAAACATTCTCAGAAAACTTATGGGAAAGTTTCTCCAGTTCCTACAGTGGAAAGCAACAGTTGATATTACTAAGCCATGCTTGTGGACGTGGATCTATGACAAACCTAAATCCATTAACTAAACAAGCTGGCATTTATTTGTGGTTTCAGACAAACCTGCTCAATTTTGTTAAATTCTTCTCTCTTGTCATCTTCAAGAGCAATACCACTGAGAACCGCCTCCTTTATTTGTGCTGAAAACACACGGATATCATTGTTAGAACATATCTCTAAACACTGAAAAAATTTATTAACAAAATATAACGCTTATCCATATTTCATAAAGTTGAAAAGGGAATAACAAATTGTGTTCTTTCTTATGCCAAAATTGTAGTTACTTACCTTCTACTAATCGTTGGCGAGCTTCGATCAGTGTGTTCCAGTCTGGAGATTCTCGAATAGACTTAAATGCATTGTAAATGGGTTTGCTCTGCCCCAACCTGAGCTGGAACTTCACTTTCTCTGGCTGTAGATGAAAGTAAGGTTAGAAAAACAAGAAAATCAATCCTAGTCCACTGAACAAACAAAAAACTCAAAACTCCAAATACAACACACTCTAGAAACTATCATTTTAGCATTGACGAGAAAAAGTTTAATGGCAATCAAACAAACACATGTAGACACCACCAGAATACATAAAAATCTCAATCAAAACAATTATAATCAAATCTACCTGAACTTCTTCAATGGCAGCACGAAGCTCGGGAGTGTCCTTGACAGCCTTAAGGTGATTGATCATCCCCCAAACAACAGTCAAACGGTCAATAATCTTCTCCAACGGCTCCACTAGCTTTGGCCATGAAGGCTCAACGGTTTTCTCTAGCTGCTCCAATTCAGATTCCTGGAAACAACACCAAACCATCACGATCGTATTTCTCACATCAACAAATCCAATAACATAGAAAACAGACGCAACATTTAGCCGATCATCCAAGCCGATCTAAGATAAACACTCGAAAAAGTTCGATACGGAAGAGAGAGAATCGTACGAGCTGCTGCAACAGAGCACGGATCCCATGTCTGACGTGGTGAGCATCGACGACGTCGAAGGGAGGGAACTCGAAGTTTTGCAACAGAGGATTTGAGGAGAGGGAGTCTTCAGAAGCCATTGTATGAGAGTGAGAGAGAGAGGGGATGAGATCGAGTTGGAGGCAGTGCAGGTTTTGATCTGGGAGACGGAGAGAGAGTAATAAAAGGAAGCTAAGCTGATGGGGCGATTATATGATTTAAGAAAAGTTGAGGGGCTGAAATGAGAATAATAAAAACTCGGGTTTGCGTTAAGGGAGGGCGGGCCCAAGATAGATAGATCTGTGCCCACCAAATGCTCGACGAAATGATCTTTTTTGTTTGGTGATAAGTGATATATAACTGATAATTCGTTTTCTGAACTGCATGATCCATCATGGTTACAAATGTTTAATCTAGTTTCTACTTTCTATTAAAGTTTCACATCACTTTCAAAGATAATGTAGTTTCACATCACTTTCAAAGATAATGTTTTCTGCTGTTGGTTGATTCTTGCACGTAGGATAAGACTTCATATTTCAAATCTGATAATCATTTGTTTATTCTTGTGGTCAATTCTTTTGCTTTCTTGCAGAATTCTTTATTACGTTCTTTTTATTGGTAAACAGATAGACTTAGTTGACAAAACAAAGAAAAAAAACCTATGATTATAAGATGGTAAGTAGTTTTATGCTGAGGTTGAGCTGGCTCTTCAGATGAGCTTATTTTTCTAGTCCTAGGTTTGTCATTGACTTGATGGAAGTTGTTTTCAATACATTTGTTCTTCATATATAAACATCCGTACAGTTTTGTTTATTCTCGAAAATGTTAAAAGACTTTTACTTTCTACGTACTTTTCTATGTGCATTGACATGTTCCTCAGGTTTACAGATAACCCGCCTGTGTTGCTGGTGACCATCGTGGTGGTCGATCTGTGCATAAACTAGCTCTATGGAAAAGGTCAGTGTTAATGGTCCACTTTTCCTTGTGATTCTGCTGGTAAACCTTACTTTTGTAAGTCACTCTGCCTGAAAAAAACTATGTTCTCTCTTTGATATTCCTTGTGATTATCTTAAGACTACCAAGGAGATAGATCTCAGTTTGTTTTCAAGTGCTAAAAAAAAATCAAAAACTTAACTTTGTCGCGCCAGGTAGGGGTCGAACCTACGGCCTTCTGCTTAGGAAACAGACGCTCTATCCACTGAGCTACAGGCGCTACTTGTTTATACAATCATAGGGTTATTAATAGCCAAACATTAATATCATACCATGTAGTCTTCCGTTATGAAGAACTCTTCATATTGGTGAGTTTGGCCATTTGATTTGGGCTTTTGGAAAGAGCTTTGTTAAAAATGTTAATGTGTGCTGCATGTGAAATGTGTTCTTTGGTGTTGTTAAGAAATTAAAATGTGTTTGAAGGTGAAATTTTTTTCTATAATGAATGGAGGAAATGGATGTTGTATCAAAGGGTTTAGTTCACCACATAGAGATTATAACTCAATATGACGGTTTTATGATTTTGGAGGCTATAACCACATAGAACTAGCCTGAAAGAATGGTTAGTTTCACTTTCACCTGACGGATGCAGTGTGAGATCGTCTATGTGAAGAAGAAGAAGGCCTATTACTGTTTTAGACACAGCCTTAAAAGAACACTGGTCTCATGACACAATTGGACAATGACAGCAGCCAAGCCGACGAGAAACATTTTGAAGATAAAATATTTCATAAATGGAAACAGAGTATAGTGCGCTGATACATTATATTTCACCACCGAGTTTATAATTTGATACAATAACAACCCCCACTACTCCTGCCTAAACAACAGTTAAAGTAACCAAAAAACAGATGCAAGTGAGATTTCCATATCCTTCTAGTCAGCTTATGGGTTAGCCATAGTCAAGAAGTTGTGAAGCAGTATCCCTTAAAAGAAGATTAAGAACTTAAAACTCAAAATCACATGATTAATTCTAGTAAGACTGATTAGGCCAGAGAAAGAACTCCGCTGCATTTGACGCCATAAGTCCCATTGACCCTTGAACGTTGGAGTTATTATCAGAACCCGTCGTCGAATCAGAAGCTGCATTAGCCGGAAAATGCTGGAAAAGGTTTTGTTGCTGTTGCTGTTGATGATGGTAAAGAGAAGCTGCTTCGAAAGGGATTCCACACGGAATCATCTGAGACTGAGCAGCTGAGCTAGGACAAAGAGCGAAGTTAATGCCACTGGGAGAAGACTGAAGCTGTTGATGCTGTTGCTGTTGCTGAAACAGGTGGAGCTGATGGTGACCGATGATAGGTTTCTGCTCAGATTCTAAAGAGAGTTTAAGACGTTTTGCTGCACCACCAATGGGAAGTGCACTCTTCATGATGGATTCAACGTCGTAATGGTTCATCTCAAAGTTGGTTACAGCGTTTATTCCTCTGAATTTGATGGCTGCTATGTCGTATGCCTCAGCCGCTTCCTCTTCCGTTGCTACAACCACCAACAAAAAAAAAATATAAATTAGAACCTTAGATTGATGATTATTAATGCTTTATCTTAATTGAGTTTACCAAAGGTTCCGAGGTAAAGATCTTTGTTGCCGGCTACACGGCCGATCCTTGCTTGCCAACGTCCTTGTTGATGATGCCTTGTTACACCTCTGTACATGGAAGCTCCTCTAGAGAATCCGCTACTCTTCCTGTGTTATATCCATTTAACCTCAGGGTTACTATCTCAGTATATATATATATATATAAATAAACTATTTGATTCAGAAAATGGTCTTTGTTTATGGATCTTACCTCCTAAGAGAAGCAATGAACTCTTGTTTGGTCATGTGCTTCATTTCCTCTAATTCTTTCGAGTAAATCGTAATCTAAAATTTCATTAGAATGGATTAGTAATTATGACCAGGTTAAATAATAAAACCACTAACGGAATAAATCAGAAGAAGAGAAAGAAGTTGGTTTACAGGGAAATTGGTGGTGGCAGCAGTATTCCAGTACTTGAGAGCTGCTAGATCGTAAGCTCGAGCTGCCTTATCTTCTTTGTCATATCCACCTAAATCATTCACAAAGAGAACAATATTATTATTATTAAAGGCATGTCAATTATTGTTTGCTGTTCTTGTAAGAACTGACAAGTTGAGATTTATTCTTACCCAAGTATACTGTTGATTCAAGTAAAAGCCAACATCCATCAATGGCGCAAACCATACCAAGGTACATGCAAGAACGGGAAATCACTTAGCCAATGTGATGATCAAAAACGCTTAAAGGAGATGTAACAAACATTTACCAAAGAAAGTCTAACACTGGTTCTGTTATGGAAGAAAATAATGCAGACATGTATGCAAAATTTGTTATCAACCACCAAGTTATGTTTCACTCTTTTTGGATATTGTGTACCAGCCATAATACTCAGAAAGTAAAAGTGAGAGAATTTGAAAAGAAAAAAAAACAGATAAAAGATATAGAATAGAAGTTTTGGACGTGGTCAAAATCTAGATCCCCACACTTGTGGTGGTGGTGGTGGTACTGGTAGCCCAAAGCAAGAACATATATAAAAATAAAGCAAAAGCTACTGAGAATGTTCAGACTTTGCTTTGTTGATGTGAACACTACACATAAATCAATCTGACACCTTATGGACAGCAGAAACACTACACTCTTTAAAATTTCACTTCAAATTTAAAATTCTTGGTCTATCTTCACTGTAAACAAGTAAAATCATGTTTTGCATTTAAGAAATTTATCAAAATCAACCTATAATTAAAGTCCTACAAGTACTCCTCACTTCAAACCCTATGAAGCTAAAAAACTGGTCTCACATCACATGTCTACTGCATAACATCAAATCATATAGTATATGCTTAACAAAATGTAGGTGAAGAGAAATGTGGGACTATAGGGTCAAAGTGGGACCTTAAACATGTCAATCAAAGAAACAGAGGTTGCATCATACAGGCAATGCCATCGGGGACCCATCTTATGTACCTTTAGGCTCTAGTATGAAATGTAATAAAGACAAAGGAACAGAATGGCGGCACCCTTCGGCTAAATATATGAAAATGGGACTATGAAAATTCAACAAACAACAACAACTATATCTTATATTATTTTATTTTTTTTTAATTTTATACCCTTCTCTTTTATCCCTAAGTTCTGACTCAAAAGTATTGCCAAAGTTAAAAACTTCGGCTACCCTTCACAAAACAAATGTGATCAGTAATCACCCAAAGTTTTAATCAATCATCATATAAAAGATATAGACAGATCATCAATAAAATAAAGGAAAAAGGTAAAGCTTCTTTTGAATCTTGCCTTCAATTTCTTTGACAAAACTCTTATCCTATAGTTCATTCTTCTCAATCTTTCTAAATCTCACTTAGGAACATGGGGGTACAAAGACTCACAAGCATAAACATCATATGACTAAAAGACATATATGTAAAACCAAAATAACCACACGGATTGCAATTCTTGACGTCAAGAAAAGATTGTAACAGTGATGAAATCAAATTAACAAAAATGAAAGAAAAAATATTACCTTGACGTCCTTTCCTGGCCTGACCTTCTCTCCTACAGCTATTATCCCACAGATGAGCTTCATATCTTCCCGTCCATCTATGTCTGCATCAATCAACATTCACATTAAAACTTCATTTACTAACCAAAACGAAGAGAAAAATAAAAAACTTCAACACATGGGTTTGACTAATCACAACTTTAATGACTCTTCTTAATTTTAGAAGTTACCTTGTAACACCTCGGTAAATGGAAGTCCTTTGTCCAAAGGTATCAGCGACCTTCTTGTTAGAACAATCTGATGTTTCCACTGCCACAACAAGCTTCTCCTTCTCGGAACCAGTCTTCTCTCTGTTGCTCTTGATTATCTCAACATTGTTATTAAATTGGTAATGATGCTCAGTGATCTGATTATGATCATTATTAGTCCTGTGAGTGTTGTTGTTGTTAATGTTAACTCCAAGTGACAAAGCTCCTCCTGTGTTAGGTCCACCGTGAAAACCAAGCTCAGGACCGGAAGACTCCACCACGTGTCCCAAATACTCTCCTGCTACATGAGCCCGGCCCATTGAAACCGAGTCGTCGACGTCCGAACCGGAGTTCGTTGAAAAAGCAGTTTGAAAACCCGTCATAGTTTTGAAATCGTGATTGTGATCAGAGTAAAACCCGGTTAGGTTTTGGTGATGACGTGGATCGTAGAGTTGAGTGAGGGAAGAAGAGTCTTGTGTTTCGGTTTGACTGTTGTCGGAGTAACGGAAGTCACCGAGAAAATCTTCGAGCTTTGGGATGTGATTCTGAGGATGATGTTGCGGGTCTACAAACGTTGTTAGGGTTGTTGAATCCGCCATAGAAGCTGATATACGAGCTTCTTCTTCTTCCTGAGGCTTTTGATTCGTCCAACCTATTACATACAACGAAGATCACGAGAAGTCTTTATTTTTCGTATGAGAAGAAAAATAAAAATTATTTTGCCTTTTGTCGGAAACAGACAAAGTCAGTCAGAGAGGAACACGAGGGAAGCTGAGTTCAGCACTAAACTCGGTTTATAGGATAAAGCTACCAAGTCGGTTACTAGAGGCTAATACTGTGTAACAACACTACAATCATTCGTGTTTCATTTCGTACCACAAAGATAAAAAGAAAGAAGTAATTTATTTATTTTTATTATTACCATAGAAGTTATCGAGGAGGTAAGGAGATGAGGCGGCGGAAGAAGCGTCATAGGACACGAACTGAGACTGATCATCAGATGACCTCAACATGTCCATTGGTGACAGTGAAAACTTTAACCAGTTCGTCATATGAGCCATCAAGCTAGACTTCTCTCTCTTGTTTGTTGTTCTTCTTCTTCGGTAAAAATCTGATAAAAGATTTGATTATATTAGTCAAAAAAAATTAGGAGAGAGAATGGAACCGCCTATAAAATTCTTTAGTGGTTCTTCAGAAAAGGACAAAGAAGATTCAAGAAGCTGCCCAGAGAAAGGCTGTTTTTTGAAAGAAAAATTCAAACCTGATCAAGCGTTACTCTAAGCTTTCAAGAGAACTGCACTTGTGGGAAGAAAGACTAATATATAAAATACTTTGTAGGAACGATAATCACGAGCTTATTTATCTGAAGATCTATCTATTCTATTGCATGTCTTTTGAAGAAACAAATGCATGTAAACAGTTGTCTGAGGATGAGAGAAAAGAAGATGGGAAGCGGAAGCTCTTTAAGGAACGTCTGAGACGTATACTTATAAAGAAAGGAGAAGGGGGAGGGAGAAGATGGGCTTGTTTTATTTAATCAAAAATAATAATAATGCACTTGCAGCAGAGAGAGAGAGAATGTGCATGTAGAGTGGAGAGAGAGATAGTTGAAACAAAAAGTAGAGCGGTTTCTTCTGTGTCGCCCGGCGTAATACCGGAGAGGATTTGAGAAGGAGAGAGCTATCTATTGTAGCTTTAGCTTTTTGTTTTGTTTTGAAGGTCATAATTTTAAATTACCACTGACAAGGTTCGCAAAGGATTTGGGATTTGATAGTTTCATTACCAAATAAATTACCACCTTTAACTCCAGACCAAAGTAAACCAAACCACTAGTTGTTTCCACTTGTCGTGCATGCATTGTGACACTGTCTTCACTCACGCCCCCACTTTTTTTCAACCACCCTTTCGGGTGGGGTTTCTTAGCTCTCTTTTACTCGGCTACGTTTTTTCATTTACAGTCTAAGGCCAACTCCAAACGAATATTATAGGGTGTAACTGATAGCAAATAAAAGGAATATGTAGAATGATAGGAATTATAATTTCTGGAATTTGATGGAATGGAATCAACATTCCACTTATTCCAAAACGTTTTTGATTTGGAATGATTTTTTAAAGTGAAATGTTGTAACTGGATTGTTGATTTTTGGAATGGAATGATGCGGAATGGTTTATTCCATTAATTTCAAAAAAAAAAATTCACCATTTAACATGAATGGAATGGAATAATCATTCCATCAATTCCACAAGAAAATAGGTAAAATATAAAGAGGAATGATTCCACAACAAATTTGATTATGAATGAATGGAATTCCATTCCATTTTTTGCTGTATTCCTTTTATATCATTCCATTTATTTTAATTCCATCAATTTCATATTTTTTTACCAGTTACAGCCAAAGTTATTTTTTCTTTGGAATAATTTAGAATGTTATGGAGTGAAATGGAATACTTTTTCCATTTTTCATTGTAATTGGTAGATAATTTTTGGAATATACATGAATTAAGCATTCAGAAAGTTTCTACTCCAAAAAATACATTCCAGTTGTAGTCATAGTATAGCAAACAGCAAAAAAAAAATTCAAATTTTTTTTGTTGTTGAATCAAAACTGTGTTTCTTAATATTACCTAACTATAATTAACTACATTTGATCACATTGCCTTTTTATAATTGCACCAGTTAGTTTAGATAAAATAAATATAACACAACTATTTTGTTATCTTTTAAATGTATTTACATGAAAACAAATATAAACTAACTTAAAATACACAACAAAATTTAATTTAAACACTGAAAATTAATGTGTTGCTAGAAACACCGAAAAACTAAATTATGAAACCAAAAACAATATTTAATATAATATATATATATATTAAAAAATCTTGTTCAATAATATAATAATAAAAAGTATTCATTTTAGTGTAAATTTGACATTGTGGCTGGAGATTCGGAAAATTTAATAACAATATTTAATAGAATTAAAAAAAAATATTTATATTGTAAATTTACTTTAGAAATCAAAATTTCATTTTCTGGATATAAAAATAATTTTATGATATTATTAAATCAAATAAGTGAACTAATTATATATTTTTCTTAAATTTATAAATTGTAAATGCAAATGCTCTTCCAAAATCTTCATATAAGAGCATTTGCTAGAGAGCATTTAAAGAGCATTAGCATTAGTAAATGTTTTTCTAAATGCTTTTCTAACAAATGTTGATTGAATAATGTAGAGTATAATGCTAATGTTAATGCTTTATCAATCAACGCCTAAGATAGTGTCAACTATTGGAGATGCAGTAACAACCCTCTCTTTAGCTAATAGCTAATATTTTATAGGGAGAATTGCTAAAAACAACCTAAATATTGAAGTCAAATGCATTAGTGTACCCTAATTTCAGTCAAATGCAGAACCAACCTAAATGGAATATGAAAATACTATTTAATCCTTATGAACAAACAAAAAAACGGAGGGATATTTACGTTTCTATCCTTTTGGAAGTCTACATGTAAAAGAAGGAAGTCTACATACTTTTAGACCTCCAGCGAAGTCTAGTTTGTAGACTTGATGTGTAGTCTACACCAAAATTTTATCTAATATTTTTTTTAAAATTGTTTAAAAATAATTATTGTGATAGATTTTAACTAATCATCAATATAATGTATAGTATGAAATAAATATATTAAAATTTTATATAACTGAACAATTTTAAAGAATATATACTAAATTGGTATCCATGATATAAACAATGTTCATAGTTTAGAAACAAAAGGTTATAACATGATAGGTCTTTTAGTGGTAGATTTTTAGAATTAGACTTTAGATTTTGATTTTTTTTTTGGTTTTATTGACTTAAATCTGTTTATTAATGTTTAGTAGTTTATATTTCGTGTAATTTTGATATTTGATACAGTAAATGAGACTTCTTGAGTATCAAGCAAACTATTTAAGGTTTGAGATTTGTGGTTTAGGGTTTCATAGACCTACAATAAAGTCTATAAATCTGTAGACGTCTTTGACAGTCTATTTTATTCGTGTATATCTTTAATTTTAAATTAAATGTTCCAATTTATAAATAAAATTTTAAAATCATATATTATGAATATTTAAAATTATTAAAAAATTTGGTAAATCATATATTAAATTTTGTTTAAAATAAAGAGAAAAAAAGAAAAAAAAATTATTGTAGACATACGAAGAAATCTACGCAATTTTACTTAACCGGATTTAACCAAAATATTTTAACCTAATTAACATTTTTTTACTAGACTGATTTAACCAATATTATTAAAATAATAAAGAAGAAAAAAATGGTTGTAGACTTCTTTCGAAGTCTCCCTAACCGGAAACAACTTAACTTGACCCAAAATTAACCAGAATAAAGTAGCCTAACCAAAATTAAATCAAATTTTTTTAACCAAACCAGAAAAGTTATACGACATATAACATTTTTTAGTCTAACCAATATAAAACCAGAATTTTTTTAACCTAACCGGATAAGTTTCCCGACATATAAATGCAATTTTAGTCTTCATTTGGTAATAAAAAAGAAGACAAACCCTAGCGGCCGTTACTCTCTCTCGATCTCTTGAGCGATTTCCGGTGAAGTCGGGTGTCGAAGTTGTTATATCGGGTGCGATTTCCCTAGCGGCTGTTGCTATATCTTCCCTCTGGTAAGGTAGTGATCTTCGATTTATTCTGTTTCATGTCGGGTGTCGAAGTTGTTGTCAGAGTCATGTTGTCGTTGCTGCAGATCTTCTCTCCGCCGCATCTCCTCTCCGCCTCTCTCCACCGCGTCTCCTCTTCGCGTCTCTTTCTCTCACCGCAGTTCACTCTCCGCCTCTCTCTCAAGTATATCTCTCTGCCTCTCTCTCTCAAGTTTGCTTGGTTTGCTAGTTTACTGATGTTGTTCATTGATGGGTGTGATAGAATCTCATTGCTCGTGAATCTTAAGCAAGAGATCTCGTGATGAGCTTGATTGTTCTCTTGTTTGCTTAGCTTAGCTTAGCTTATGTTGTGATGGGTTTTAGTGGTAATAATGAATCAGCTCTGTAAAAGGAAAATGTTTAGTTCAGTTCTTGCTTCAAATTGAACTGTGTGATTTGAATTTATCTGCTGCTTCTTAGCTTAGCTTATCTCACTAGTTAAGATGTTAGCTTCAAGTTAGAGCAATGCTTTTTTCTTCTGTTTCATTCTCTTATTTAAGGTACATTGGTAGCAAAGCAGGTTGGTGAAAGAAGACTCTTGTAGTAATCTCTGACAGACATATCAACATGTACTTTTTGTGAAGTATTAACGTATTATGGTTTATGTATTAACGCGTGTGGTCTCATTTCTCATTTTTTTATGATCTGCAATTAGTCTTTTCCGTAATCAGGGTCGTGGGTTCCAGTCATTTAGTGGTTTATCTTTTGAAATTTTGATATGGAGTTATAATGTTAAGATGTTAGCTTCAAGTCTCATGTGCGTTTTAGTTTTCAAGACGTTTTCTGTATAGTCTAGTCTAGTCTAGTCTTTTGTATGTGCATCTAGTCTAGTTTTTTGCTACACTCTTTTTATCTTCCTCTTCTCGTTTCTGATATCATTTCTCTGAAAATGTATTTCCATCTCATTCTTGTTAACTTGATGCTTGTAATATTTGCAGGTGATCATATTCAGATACATTTTCAATGACCTCTGTCCATGAAGGAGAAAGATTTCATCATCTCAGAGCAGAAAAAATCTGGTAATTTATAAATCATTACTTTGTTTAATCAATTTCGTGAAAAGTTGTCTAACATGCTTATGCATTTTGCCAGTTGTTATAAATCATTAATTTATAAACACAGTTGTTATTTACGCTAGAGTCAAACTGCATTTCTCAGAACATTGTGTATTACTTGCAGGTTGAGGTGAGTGATGGAGATCTTCTTTCATTGATAGAAAATTACTGCAGAGAAGCAGGAGTTAGGAATCTCCAGAAATAAATCGAGAAGATTTACAAGAAGGTGAGTTTTGCTTCAAGGCTCTCAATCTATTCCCTCAAGCCCACATCTAACATGAACAATTTTCAGGCAGGGTGAGAGACTATCATATTTCCGGAAGCAAAAATGAGAGACTTTGAAGAGCTTTCGGAGGATGTGAAAGAAGGGCTTGATGTTCACTTTGTGGATGACTATTAAAAGATCTCCGACCTTGTTGCATTTGTCTCTGAGAATAAGCAACATGACTGAGATAACTCAGAAGTCATTTTGACCTTCTTTCCCTGTTGTCTCTGTCTAAACAAGAAGACCGACCGTTCTTGATTCTTTTTTTTTCTATATACTTCTGTCCCTTCAAGAAGTGTCCTATTGTAACCTTTTTTTTTCATTAGGATAGTTTATTTATGTGGTTGGACTGTTGTGGTATATTTTCACAGCTAGATCATTATGAATCAAAATAAAATTGTTCTCTGCTTGTTATACTATGAACAGATTGGTGTATGACTTGCACTGTTTCAACGTAAAGTATCACACTTCTCTATTACTCATGACGTTTATTGTAAAGTATCGCACTCCATTCACTTTTTTTATTGGTAATCTCAGGGAGAATGTCTTCGAAGAAAATTTGAGGTTGGCTGGATTTATATATGTGTACATAAAATTGACTTAAAGATACACAATTTCAGCATGCCACAAATTCAACATATACTTGTCTATGTAACATAGGTTTGGTAAGGAATACCTTAACTCAACGACTATATCACAAACTGCTACAAAAGAGTTTTTCACCACTCATTCTCTATATACAATAAGTAACTGAACTATTCTATGTTAAAAAAAATCTATAGATGTAGACTTACAAAGACGTCTACACTTATTAGCAAACTATCTGCTCAAACCAAAAGTATTATAATTTCATAACTACAACAGTTTTTCTTTTCAAAATCACTCCAACCTACTAGGATTAACTAACACACACTTTCAAACAAAAAAATCTAGAATAAACTTTATGAATAATACATAAATTCAGTTTTAATTTATTTTCCTACGTAGACTTTTCAATCAGTCTACGACAACGTAGACGTTCGTGTCAGTCTACGACAGTGTAGACGTCCGTGTCAGTCTACTTTTTGGGTTAGTTTTTGCAATTGAAAATTTTACGGGTTACTTTTTCTATTTGACCAGAAACTCATCCAAGTTTTGACTTTATACATTTAGACTTCTGTTTTAGTCTACCACATTGAAAAGGTTAGTTTTTATTATTGACCAGAATTCACCCAAGTTTTGACTTTCGAAGGTAGATTTCATATGTAGTCTACAAGTTTCGTAGACTGCGCATAAGGTCTAACTTCAAAACCCATAGGTTGGTTTTGCAATTGACCATTGTTTGACTTTCGAATGTAGATTTCATACGTAGTCTACAGATTTGTAGACTTCGCATAAGGTCTAACTTCAAAACCCATAGGTTGGTTTTGCATTTGACCAAAATAAATATGTAGACTTCAAGAACAGTCTATATTTTTTTGTGAAAAATGCGTAGACTGCATTGGAAGTCTACAATTTAAAAAATATTTATTTTATTTAAAAACATTTTAGTCAAATACAAAACTAACCTATTCAACGAAGTCAATGTTTTGGTCAAATGCAAAACTGACCTTAAGTAGACTTCATTGGCAGACTACATTTCGTAGACTTCCGTTGAAGTCTACTTAAGAAAGTCAAAAGTTCGGTCAAATGTAAAACCAACCTCTTTTACGTAGCCGTCTTGGTAGGTCTACGTAGATTTTTGTTTTTGTAGTCAAAGGTAAGGATGTAGACTGCTGGGGAAGTCTGCGTTCCAAAAAAAAATTAAAAAGGTCAATTGCGAAACTGACTTGTTCGTTGACAAATAGACGGAATCGTACGTCTACACATTGGTGTAGACAGATAAAGCAGTCTACCATCGCGACACATACTGAAAAAGTGGTGAAAACCATGTAAACAGTTACCTTTTTCCGGTGTGAACCTCGATTCCGACCCTTTCAACCGTCCAAACTCATAAACTGAGCAAAAGGAAGCATCTTTGACGATTTACTAATGAAGAAACTCGAAAATGTGAAATTTGTGGGATGAAAATGAAAGTTGTGAGAGTTTTTTAGATATAAATGTAGAGGAAATAAAAGATTTGTTGAGTTAGAGAAGAGAAAAAGTGGTTAAAATTGAGTTATTGAGCTTTTATGAGCTCAAACATGGTGGTTCAATGGTGGTTGCAAAATTGAAGATGATGGCATTGTTGTAAATAAGAAAAGATGCTTAGGGTGTAATTGGTTTTTACTCATTTTCGATTTTATTAAAAAAAAAAAAATAATGGCAGTTTTGTAAATATTTCGAAAACATAAGGATGGTTTGGAAAATTCATTGATGAATAGTAATGAGAAAAAAAAAGGGGTTGGTTTTGCAATTGACTTGAATTCTTAGGTTAGTTGTGATAAAAGCCCTATTTTATATTCAGAGTCTCTTATTCTGTTTTGGACAAAATACATTCGTTTGCATCAAACCTACTTATTAGTTTGGGTATGGATTTATATTACGACTCATATACTATCACAAAATGAAAACAAAATTTAGCTAAGATGTGTATAAAATGAAGAGAAAAAACAACCTTAGGTTAACATTGTGATTTTTTTTTCTTTTGTGAACTTTCTTATTATGCCATCTGAAACATTATAAAAGAGCAAAATGTTTTTATATATGAAACGCTCACATAAGTCTCTCACGCCTTATATTTATGAAACAGGAAGTAGGAACAGTAGGTTTATATCAAAGTTTAAGAGTGTAATAGAGTAGGATGCCAAGTGAGTATTAAAAAGGAACATATACTAGATATACGCCTATACCTTTAGGGTCAAAAGAAAACTGTCAAGTCCCGTGTAAACTTGTATATGGCCGGTTAAAATACAATGTTCTTGCATATGCATAGTTGCTATTATTCCCCGGCCAGAACTAAAAGCTCAAGCGAAATTATTAAAATATTAATTCTGAAAAAAAGTTGAGAGATCGAGAAGCAAAAAATAAAAAGAAAAGAGAAAAAAAGCTTGTGGGGAACAACATGCCGGATGAGAAGGCGGGTTTCTTCTGTAAAAACGAAGCAAAAAAAAACTAAAGGAGAAAAGGAAGGCCCAGCAATTAAGGCACGTGATTAGGGTTTGATGTCGTATTGTTTAATAATCTACAGCATTTCGTATCCTATACTTCTACTTTATTGAACCTCGAACATTTTCAACATTCAAAATTTTAATATGTAGTTTGTATCTCCAAGAAACTAAAAACTAAAAACTAATTATAGTATCTAAATAAATATATGCCATCCTTTACTTAAAAAGCATGTGTATACCATCCTCTAAGGTCGATGGAGTGTTATTTTACCATGTTTACTGATCTTTTTTGTTTGTGGGTATCATCCCAACCTTATTGAGCTAACATATTAATATATCGACTATCATACATAAACCACAACTCGATATATATGCAGTCAATATTTCAATTCACATGTTCGAGTCAACACAAGTAGTTAACAATTGTCTTTTACGCAATTAGATGGAACGCACTGCGTCGATTTAAGTACCATCTCTTTTCTTGATAGGTCGAAATGAGATCAGAGACATGAGAGTGAACGTTGATACGCTTGGTTGCCAACAACTAGTGTAATAACGGAATACATACAATATGTTAAAATCTCTAATTCAATACCGTATATGGACGTGTGTGTACGTACGTAACTCGGCCCATGGGTATTGTGACACAGAAGTTTGGTCGATGTGACCAGCGGACACGACAACTGGAAGTATTGTGTCCGTTGACCATCGTATGGATTGTGACACACTGAAAGATTTGGTCTGCATCACCTTACGAATGTGTTGAAGGACAAATCGACATGTAATTCTTCAAAACGTTATATCTATTGGTCATATATTATTTATATAATATTGGCATGTTTTCTTGAATCATTGCCGTTTTTATTATTCGTTTCATGATTCTGAAGCCCCCACTATAGTCATAATATAATTGAACTATTTAAATCTCACATTTTTATCACATATATAAATATTAATAATTATTAATAATACATGCTAAAAATCATGACAAAATATTGATGGCCAATCACGAATATGGAAAGTAGTATCGTGTACGCCTATAATAGCATGAACCGTAATCAGAGATTGTCGTTCATACTCGAGAGTAAAATTGTAGGAGCCATGTTCACAAAGAAATAGAAGAGAAAGAATATGGCATGGGTGCACGACAACAGGCCAGGGTGCCGTTTTTGTTTAAAATTGCATGCGGCGTGGCCTCTAATTAGGGTTATGGCCAGAGTGATGTGGCATTAACGCATTAAAAGGTCTTGGTGAATGGTGATACATTCGGTTACGTACTTTTAAAATACACATCCTTAACATTTGTCCTCACTTGTTGTTGTCCTCGTACTCACCGTAAGAGTTTTTCTCTGGTACATATCTTTAAAAATATTTGTCTAACTATATTTCCCTCTGGAAACTTAGCTTTAAAATCTCTCAATTGCATGTGAGGTCACACGCGGGGATGGGCATTGGTCACACCTGCCCCCTTTGCATCGAATGTTTATAACCATTGACGATATTTTAATTCTCTGCAAATCATATAAAAATGCTAAGTTCCAACTTCCACGTCTGAGGACGTGACTGAATCTTAGCGACTTAGATTATAAACGCGTGATTCCACATTACCCCCATCTTTAATTTCCCTTTTTGAATGATCATGAATTCATGACAATAATATGATAAATTCAATATCTATTCGTATTTTTCTCCCCATCAGTATACTCAGTGTTCGATGAAAATGACCAGATTTTTTTTTTTTTTGAAAAAAGGGCTAAATGACCAGATTTTTTCTCTCTCACTATTTTGTATTAAGCGATAAAATCAGCTGGGTTCCATTTTTTTCAAGTTAAACATTGGAAAAAACTCCAAGATACTATATTATGATAACCAGTTTGGTGTTGAAAATATATATGCAAGTTATTTTTCTTTTTTTACTTGTCAACGCAAGTTATTTTCTTTTTGTTGATCTATTAGCATAAGCTATCTAACACCCAAAATATTACGTATCAATCCATCATGATTGTATACATTTCCGAATAAAAAATCCATTAAGGCGAGAAGGATGTTAATATAATATGATAACAAACCTTAAATAATACTACTATGTATTTTAGAAATTCTTAATCAGTCTGAAAGAGTCTTTGCCAACATAGACTCGCCTAATCATAATCCCTATCTTGGATACCCTGCAATTTCATAAAATAATGGAACAATCATGATTTATCTAAATTAATGTTGTTTTGATAGTTTGGGAGGTCCAATGACTAGTGCTAAGTGTATTAGTTGCTTTGACCTTTGACCGAGGAGGCACGTGCGCAGCATTTACCCGTTTCTGGTCGAAGATTTCGGTGTCGCACGTGCGACACTGTCCTCCTCTCTATTATCTTAATCTCTCATTTTTGTCGTAATCTCTTGACTAAACCATCTCTTTCATTCTTTTTGTTCCCCCCAAAAATATTACTTCTTATAATACTTTCACTCTAAGCTTTGTCTTTTTAAAAATTGGGATGTTTTGGTTGTATTAGGCAAACTTGTAGGGGCAAATACCCATATTAGCAGTGAAGTACTATCTTAGAGTATTTTCAAACGTTGAAAAGTTTCGATCGTTTGATTTGTACAACTTTTCGTAAGGAAAATAATAAGATTTCTTTTTGTATCTAACCAGTCGGTGTTAATATCTTTCATTGATCAGTGTTACAAATTTGTATACATAACTACCAATCACAAAAGAACTAATGAAATTAAAAGATCTTTCCTAAACCTTTTCTTTTGTGCAGTGATCTTTCCTAAACCAAGACTGGAAATCAAAGTGATTTATGTATAGAACTGGAAGATTTTAGAGAAAATACTAGAACAATTTAATATATATAAAAAATGCTATTTTTCGTCTGAAGAACATATGAAACCAAAATGTTAAACATTGTTGATAAATTTAAAATATTTACCTTTACAAAAGACAAAAAAGGTTTTCGATGAACCATAAAATAAAATATGAAAATTTTCTGACAGTAACTCCGTGTTTAGTGGGTAATTTACACACTTGGGGTAATGATGCTTGCACTTTACACACCTCTTAAAAATTATTTCTGTACATTTTGGTACAATCGCTAACTAAAGTATTAATATATAACTAAGAGACGTTAACAATGGAAAGAGTAGTCTAATAGATTAGTTAATAGTGACAAAACCTGATGTGTAATTTCTTTCTTTTACAGCAAAGATCACGAAGAAGATGTATGAATCGTCCATTGGTCAAACAAAACAGCCGTGAAAGCTTAGACTAACGCGATTCTGCTAGCTGTAGATAGATGACCTTTTTTTTTTGTCTTTCTTCAAAAGTTATAATAGTAAAACTAAATATTTTTTTTTTGAATTGAGTGTTAAATTTTATTCAGTCAAATGAAGCATTAGTTTTTTTATAACCTATAACTCCCTATAATCTTGAATCTGGTCTTGTTGAAAACCAGAATCTGAGATCATCTCCCAGCCGAGTGTTTCCTGTTCTCTGCACTGAAGTGAATCTGTTTCTTATGTTTCTCTCCATGACCTATAACTAAAGGTTCTTTATATGTTACACATCATAAAAGTAGAAATGTAAAGTAATTTACAAGCATCACCAATATTTATAACTCATAATTAGAAACGTTTATAGATTTTTGTACAATAATCAGATACAAAGTAGCTTTTTTCTTGACGTTCGATGCATTATTTTGATTTAAAGTCACACTGTTTGTAGTATTTAATATTTATCTCGATGTTTGATACACTATTTTGATTTGAAGTCACACTGTTTTAACAAGTATAACAAAGCTTACAAGAAGTCCAATCTACTCCATAGATGAGTATAGCAAACTGAAAATGTCTTTTGTCTCTAGAGAGTGAACAGAGACCAATCACCAACCACCTGGATCACATATTTTTGTACATCTTACCGCAAAAATTTATCAGAAGTTTCTTCTTCGGTTTTACATCGAAGATGAATGACCTCAGAGCCGAGGTATACATGTCTAGATGTCTTTGGAAGACTTGTGCATTAGAACTATTCTTATACTCAAAAAGTGAAAACTCCTCACTCAATTTCTCAAGTGTCTTATTAGCTTATTGCTGCAGTTTTGGAACTTGATCTAAACCTGTTTGCAGCTCTTCTGCAATCCTGTCGTTCTCTTTTTTTTTTCGTGCTGTTAACTTCACCTCCAAGTTTAGGATAAAAATTCATTTCAGAATCCGTGAAAAATGGTTGGGGATATTAACATCTTTACATGGATGATGCTATAATAAATAGCCAATCTGAAGGCACAAGCAGACTAAGAATTCGAAACAGCCGAGGGCAGAAGAAACAGACACCTACCTACCCAAGGGGACAGACATCAGAAACTACGGCATCACAATTCACAAGCCATCTCTAAAACAGAACCAAGAGAAAGGCTCACATAGTAACAGGAGGAGCCGTCTAAAAAGCCTACAGGTACAATATATAGTCTACAGAAATCTTTACTTACTCTCAGCCTTCCGCGTCTTGGTGTTGTGTTTGGTCCCCACCCTCCCCAGTTTTTGCTCTTATGACCTTTAGTTGTGTTGTTGGCTGATTCATCTCGAAACCAAGCCCTTTTTATTGAAGGCATTAGGTAGGAGACATGTGCAAGTGCACCAGCAGCTGTCAAGCCTATATATGGTGATCAATAGTAGAGCCCTGCAAAAAGAATAAAAAATCTAATCTCATCGTCCAAAAAGGAGATCATCTTATCAACAGATGTATATCCATCGAGAAAACATAAAACACCTCGTGGAGAACTATATAAAAGGCTTTATTTAAATATTATTGTAGTATTTAAAATGCCATTATGCGGGAGCCTTTATTCACACACGAGTCTGACGTGTCCGAAACACGTGAAGGAACGTTGTTCATTTCAAAAACGACACCGTGTTCTGTCTGCGCGAATCCTCGCTGTTCTCTCTTCCTAGAAGCATCTCCTCGAAGAAGAAAGAAGCTTGAAACCCTTTAAAAAAATTCGTCAGTTCCCTTTGATTTTTTTTTCGATTCTGAGGTAAAAGTCTTTCCCTTTTCTAGAGAGATAGGTTTCATGTTCCTGTATCATCGAGTCTTTCGATTGTTATGCTCGATTTTTTTTTGGATTCGATTTTGTTTTTAACTTATCTTGGGCTTTCTATGGTTTTATATTGCTTCCCCTACATGAGATTAGGTTAACGTTGTAAGTTAATCATAGCTGTGATCCGTTGTTTTTATATAATTTAAGTTTCTGTGTTATGAATATTGCTCACGGACCGAATCAAACTCTGTTGTGTGTTTTAACATGGCTCTAGTTCCTTCTCGGGTTTAATGACATGATTATTAGTAGTCCTAAGGATCATACTGCATAGTTTAAGATGCTAGACTTTCATTACAACTGTTGTTTGCTATACCTGAATCATGTTTCAATGGTGTTTCATTTGTATATTGCAGAGTTCGTGGTTGGTACACTCTTTAGTTTCTTTCCGTTAAGGCTGTGAGGCTTATGATCGGTGGTGCTACTAACTAACGCCTCTGGCTAACACATTGACGACTCTGCTCCAAAATATGACCCTCTATGGTTCATTGCAGTTGTCCCATGGCCTTGGTCTTTGCAGAAACCAAGGGTACTATAACCCACAAGATGTGTGTTTCTTCCATTTTATCCCCCCCCCTCTGTTTTTAATTTATATATCTTCTTCTTCCCTGTTCTAAATATGTGCTTGTCTTCAGAGTGCCATTACAAGGAGGCTGGGTATTATATCAAATGGGTCCTCTCTCATTTGGCGTCCCGGTATTATTTTTTTAAAAGAAAACAGCTTACTCTAGTCATTCAACTTGGTTTGCTGATACTTAGTAACTTCTTGTTTTTTTCTTTCTTTCTGGGTACAGTTGGGGCAATATGGTTTCAGGAATATTTTACTCTCGGATTACCTTCGTAGGCCTATTTCTTCGGTACCAGTGCAGAGCCACTGCTTTTAGGTGTCATTCTTTTTATGCAGGAGTCAAGTTCATTGAACCTCCTATCAGAGCTGCCACTATGGTGCTAACAAAGTAAGTCTTTCTTTCTTTCTTTCTTTTTTCTGCCTATAATCACTTGCAAAATGACTACTTAAAAAATATTCTGAAACTATCGTAGTAGTTTCTGTTAGTTGGTCTTTGTGGATCTGAAGGATTGCATAGTGATTTAGAGGACATCTGACTCCTTAATTATACTCGAATAGAAATTGTGGAAGCAACCCAAGCATGCTTTGTCATTGCTATGGTTGCCTTAGGGAAGTTGTATTTAATGTTTGCACTCCTTTGGTTTGCAGGTCACACGGGTTAATACAACAATTCCCTCTTGTATATAAGTTGGTTCCAGCTGCTTGCTCTTCTTGTTTTCTCCCTGTGGGGTATAGTGCCTCTTGTTCGCCAAGGAAGAAACCTATTACTCAATGTAGGTGTACCCATTTCATGCTTTCCTTTCTGTGCTGCCTTGGTTCAAATTAATGGTCTGAAACTTTACCTTTACCGTTAAAATATTGCAGAAGAAAAATGATAACGGATGGAAAAAGAGTGGAACGTACCGTGTTATGACCTCGTATGTTCAACCCCTGCTGTTATGGTTAGGTGCCCTATTTATCTGCAGGTATATATATCTATTCCTTGGTTCATTGCTCAGATGTTTTGGTGATAATACTTATTTGAAATTGCTTTTGTTGAGATAATTGATAGATGGTTTTAATTTTGGTGACTATTCTTTTATAAAGGGCATTAGATCCTGTTGTTCTTCCAACTGAAGCTAGCAAAATTGTCAAAGATAGGCTTTTGAATTTCGTGAGGTCATTGTCAACAGTACTTGCATTTGCCTATTGCATATCGAGGTAAGCGTGTTGTCTTTTTCATCTTATGTTTCTATATGTTACTGGTTTGTTTCATGACTTCTGATTCTGGTTAGATGTGTCCCATGCAGTCTTATCCAACAAACACAGAAGCTCTTCTCTGAAACAAGTGACCCAAACGATGCAAGAAATGTATGTAAATGTTTACTGAAAGTTTCTGCTTCCAAATTTCATAAAATCCAACTTGGTTTCTCAGTATGGCTTTTGCTAATTTTCCAAAATGGAACAGATGGGATTTCAATTTGCTGGGAAAGCAGTGTATTCTGCCGTATGGGTGGCTGCTGTTGCACTGTTCATGGAGTTGCTTGGTTTCTCTACACACAAATGGCTAACTGCTGGAGGTCTTGGGACAGTTTTGATTACTCTTGCTGGCCGAGAGGTGTGTAGACCTCACTCGCATTTTTACTATTAGTTTTTCGTATGAAAAAAAAAAGATAATGTTTGATTAAACCTGATTTTTTTTTTACCGTTGCAGATTTTGACAAACTTTCTTTCAAGTGTTATGATACACGCAACCAGGCCATTTGTTCGGAACGAGCGGATTCAAATAAAGATTGAAGGTTATGAAGTTTCTGGTACTGTGGAGGTTAGTAGTAATCATAATAATATTTCGAGCTTTAGATATTGTTTTGAATATTTTCCTAAGGTTGGTTCTCACATGGTTGTTGTTGTTGCAACGCATTTTTCAGCATGTGGGTTGGTGGTCACCAACGATCATAAGAGGTGATCACCGAGAGGCGATCCACATCCCAAACCACAAGTTCACAGTCAATGTCGTGAGAAACATTACTCAGAAAACTCATTGGCGTATCAAAACCCACCTAGCCATCAGTTACTTGGACGTTAACAAAATAAATGTGTCGTTTCCTAACACTCTTATATAAACTGTGCCAATCATTGAATACTTTTTAAAGCTGATTCCTTGCTATGAACTTGTCCAAACAGACTATTGTAGCTGACATGCGGAAAGTATTGGCCAAGAACCCTCAAGTTGAGCAACAGAAGCTGCACAGAAGGGTATTCTTGGAGGATGTCGATCCAGAAAATCAAGCTCTTGTGGTTAGACTTCTATGTCTACTTCTTCTTTTGCACCCATCTTGAAGTACTAACATCTACTTTTTGGTTTCTACAGATACTTATTTCTTGTTTTGTGAAGACGTCCCATCGCGAAGAATACTTATCTGTAAAGGTAAGTCAAAAGTTTTTACACTACAGTCTTTTTTTTTTCTTGGATTGGCTTTAAGTTCTTTAACACTGTTGGTGAAAACAGGAAGCTATATTGTTGGACCTTCTTAGAGTCATAAGCCATCACCGAGCACGTCTAGCTACACCGATTCGTACAATCCGAAAGATGCACACAGCCGCTGATATGGAAACTGCACCGTTTGGAGAATCAATGTACGGTCCTGGAGGTGTTGCTGCTTCTAGGCGTTCTTCGGTGGTGATCGAACCCTCGTACAAGATATATGGAGAAGAAAAATCGAAATCTCAGAAACGCTCATCAAAACCAACGACTGGAGAGCAAGAAGACAAAGTTTCCAGTCCAAAGTCCAAAGAAACGCCTTCTTCAGACTCAAAGGCGGTTTCTGATACAAACAAGGTACCTGATGAAACAGGAGTGGTAAAGCCAGGAACCAAACCGGTCTCTAAACCGGCTACCACCGGAAAGAATACAGCAGGAGTGTCAGGAGATGAGAAACCAAAGACCAAGAGAAGTGGCACCACAACAAAGTCGTCGTCACCAAAGAAGGAATCAGCTTTGGAAGAGAATCTAGTGTTGGGCGTTGCACTAGAGGGGTCAAAGAGAACACTTCCAATAGATGAAGAAGAGATTCGTTCTTCCACCAAGGAAGCAGATGCTAAAGAACTGACCGGTGCTTCTGCACGTAGATCTGGAAAGAGGCCGTTGGTGACTGATAAGGAAAAGAAAGATGGCCAGTCTCAAACTGATGCTTCAACTGAACTCTGAGATGGAAAGAAGATTGTTTTTTTTTTTTTGCAACACTACCATTTCAAGCAGTTAGTTATTAACATGAAATAAATGGCTGTAATAATCAGTCATTATTGCAACGAGTCCATCAACAGACGCTTCGGACAGGGACAAATACGCCTGGAAGAAAAAAAAGAAAATGCAAAACCAAAGGGACGAGAAAAGGTATTCATGTCTGACATAATGTTGTTTTAAGGTTAGAATGAAAGTGAAATATTCTTGTATTATTTATACCTGATTCATACTAAAAGGGCTTCCACCATGTCAACAGACCGGTTGTTCTCCACCGAAGCAGCTACCTTAGTAGTTTCCGGGGAAGAACTAGTCTTTTAAGACTATGAAGTTACACAAAAGCTGATGAGAAAGGAATTCACATTTAATTAAATGCAAAACTAACGTAAAAGATGGTAAAAATACTATTCGACTTTTATGACCAAACAAAAAATCACAGTTATAATTATGTTCTTCGTAAGTCTAAATATAATAAAAGAAAGCTATATATACGTTGACCTATTAAGAAGGCTAATATATAGATATATTCTGTAGTTTACATCGTAATTTAATCTAATAATTTAATTTTAAAAATGTACAAAAATATTTTTTGTAAATTTTTTAATTAATCCTCGATATAAAAGTTAATATGAAATTTATATATTAATTTTTTTTTATATTTTAACAATTTTAAAAATATATATTAAATTGGTAACCATGTGTAAGACGATGTCTATGGTCTACCAGACTACCAATATGAGATTCTAACATGTTATATCTCTAAGGAGTGACAATTGTTTTAAAAGGTTTTGTTTTGCTGCTTACGTTTGTCAGACCCGTGGCTTCGTCCATAGATAAGGAGTGTTTCCAGTTTCTCTGATTTTGAGAGATATGAGCATGGCACTAATAGAAAGCTTGAATTAGACCGATGGTCAATGACATCATAAACGAATTTTATCATCTAATTTGGGGGTTTTAAATTTTTTATACATTCTTTCTTTCTGTTGTAATGCTATTGAAATCAATTGATTTTTAACCCTCCACAATTCTGGAAGTTTTGGTTAATAATGATGATTTATTTATTATAGGGGTGGTTTTGAGAAAGTTGGATGGAAGTTTGGGGGCTATATAATAAATATCCGAAATAATCGGTTGAGGAAACAGCTCACCCGTCTCCGTCTCTGTATTCATAAATGCTTTCACTTCCGATCTCTCCGCCATAAAGTCTCTACTCTTTTGCTCTCTCTTTGGTGAGTCCGAAGTCGCTGTCTCCACCTTCCTTCCATGGCAGGGCTCTTTCTCCTTCAGTACGTCGCGTGTACCTCACTCTCTACAACTGGATCGTCTTTGCTGGATGGCAAGTCCAAGTCCTCCGTACCATCTTTTACTATTCATCTTCTTCTTTGTTTCCTTCTCGGATTTGATTCTGAATTGTGGTGTTCTTAGGGCTCAAGTTTTGTACTTTGCGGTAAAGACGTTGAAGGAAACGGGACATGAAAATGTCTATGAGGCCGTTGAGAAGCCTCTCCAGCTTGCTCAGACCGCCGCTGTTCTCGAGGTCAGTGGTTTGTCTCTTTGCATTTTCCCTGTTAATTAAAAGGGTACGAACGTTTGTAGGAACTGATTAATTCTCCTTTTTGATTCGAGCAGATTCTTCATGGATTAGTAGGTGAGTGATCTGATGATCCATTACACTACTTTTGAGCTTTTAAATGAACCATA
This sequence comes from Raphanus raphanistrum subsp. raphanistrum, assembly GCA_019706035.1. Taxonomy (NCBI): domain Eukaryota; kingdom Viridiplantae; phylum Streptophyta; class Magnoliopsida; order Brassicales; family Brassicaceae; genus Raphanus; species Raphanus raphanistrum. The sequence continues at coordinate 1,820,337 of CM033982.1, read as the reverse complement.
TTGATGGAGTTCTTTAAGATCATTGACTGATATGTGTTCTGCCTAAACTCGGACAGGTTTGGTCAGATCTCCTGTCTCTGCAACTCTGCCGCAGATAGGTTCAAGGCTGTTTCTCACTTGGGGCATCCTATACAGTTTTCCAGAGGTTACTTACTTAGAAAGTTACGAGTTCTTTATATCTATTTAATACAGTTGCAATTTTTTTTCATTATTAATTTGATCTTTTGGATTATGTTTTATTTTTATTTTCAGGTCCAATCACATTTTCTTGTTGCGTCGCTGGTCATAAGCTGGTCTATCACGGAGGTGGTTATATTAATCTAGTCTTCCTTTCGATCTGAATCTGAGATGTGTCTAGACTTTGCTTGTCTTACGGATAGGCTTTGGAAGGTTCCTGTCACATGTATTGTTAAGAGTACAGACCAAGAGATTCTATGTTTTGCTATATCTAGCTGTTTAGATTTGAAATCCTTGAAATTAAAAAAAAATGTGCATTTTAGAGATCATTTTTGTGCTGTTTACTCAACAGTAGTGAAGTCTTCATGTGCCTTAGTTGTCTTTGGTTGAATAATCCCTGTCTGAATGCTTAGATGATTGCTTCTTATATATTGCAGATTATCCGCTACTCCTTCTTTGGACTTAAGGAAGCTCTAGGATTTGCACCTTCATGGCACTTGTGGCTCAGGTATACAATTCATATGTGGTATTAATAATACTGACTTAGATAGTTGATAAATAAGCAAACCTGATCTCATTTTTATTTTTGAATTTGGTTTAATCCTTTCAGATACAGCAGCTTTTTAGTGCTATATCCTACCGGTATCACCAGTGAAGTAGGTCTTATCTACCTTGCCTTACCACACATTAAGGTATCACAGTAAACCTCATTCACATTCTGACAAAACCACATTTGAACCATGAAGCCTTATTTTCTTTGTATATGTTTAGCTTGGTAAACTCTCTTTAATAGATAGACTGAGCTTTGATGCTACGTATCATAAAGCTTTGAACTTTTAGTGATGTGTTTGGTTGATCCCTGTGCTTTTTTTATTCTTGCAGACGACTGAGATGTACAGCGTTAGGATGCCTAACACATTGAACTTCTCATTCGACTTCTTCTACGCAACAATACTTGTCCTTGCAATCTATGTCCCAGGTAGTCCGCACATGTACAGGTACATGCTTGGTCAGCGTAAGAGAGCTCTCTCCAAATCCAAGAGGGAATAAGAAAAGCTTATAGAGAGACCAAGGCTCGCCCATCAACTGTCTTCTATTGCCTAGTTTATTTCATGTACTTCCCTTTGTTAGACTCTTTACGTCTTTCGTCTTCTGTACTACTCAACTTAAGAGTAATGTAATGTTTTAAGATTAATACGAAAAGTAACGTCTCCTTCTCACTTGGATCTTAAACATTGCATGCACACCGCTGATTGATCTAACAGTAGAAAATGAAGCACATAATTGTTGTGAGATCACTGAATACCAATTTTTTCACGTTAAAGTCAACGTAATTGGTGTAAAAAAGACAAAGAGAGAAAAGTCAACGTAGTTCGTTGTAAGGATCCACTGAACTATAACCGAACACGATAAGGCTGTCGTGAACTAATACAGAGCATACAAGTATGTGTGACTCAAAAGGCTTCACGAGTCAGTCGTCCCCATACTTGAATTTTCTTGAATTTAAGAAATAGAAACACAAAAGCGACGCCGTATTGAATCTCCATCAAAAGCTTCTTCTCCGCCTTTCATTTTTTGTTTTTTGTTTTTTGTATACACACACCGAGGGAAAAATCAGCAGAGAGAAGTGAGAATCTGTTGGATGTGTAGAAGAAAATAAAATGGCCGATCAGAGGAGTAAAACCAATAGGTGGAACTGGGAGGTGAGTGGATTCGAACCAAGGAAGTCTTCTTCCGAGGAGACCGGTCACCGTCCACTGCTGCGGCGTTACTCGATTTCCACGGCTCACGCACCGGAGCTCTCGAAGCAAGCTCTTGCCTCCAAGGTTTCCGGCTTAAAGGAGAAAGTTAAGGTGTAAAGTCTCTTCCTTTTTTCCACTTTACTTCACTCCACAGTCCACACTCATTTCATTGAATCTTATCTTTACGAGTTTGAATTTTAAATACTGGATCTTGCCACTGTCTTTTGGATCCGTTGCTAATTATTAATGTGACTTGGTTGAGCAGCTTGCAAAGGAAGATTATTTGGAGTTGAGACAGGAAGCTACTGACCTGCAGGAGTACTCTAATGCAAAGCTTGAGAGGGTTACACGTTATTTAGGTGTTCTTGCTTCCAAAAGTCGTAAATTGGGTAAGTTTTTTTGTTTCACCCCCACCAATGTTATTCCACATGTTCTATTTGGTGTCTATGTAAGTTGTGTCAAAGCATCAAAGAAAAATAAAATTTAACTGATTGTTCATTACATTTGGCACATTTTTTCCACTGTTGAAGAAGAAATGTTGATAAGACTAGAGTTAGTTAGCCTCTTTTCATATGTTGGAACCTTTCATAAAATCCATGTATTTCCGTTATTAGAAAGTTCTTGAATCCATCTACCTACTTCTTGGTGGCATTTCATTGTTTTATATGTTTTCTACTTTAACCACCACAGATCAAGCTGTCCTCGAGACTGAGGCAAGGATATCTCCACTTATCAATGAGAAGAAAAGACTGTTCAATGACTTGTTGACCGGCCAAAGGTACCCACCAATCTTTTTCATAACCAGTATTTTCTGTCTTTTTATATTATTACTACACTTTCCTTGAGAATAGTTTCATTGATTCTTCTGATACTTCTCTGTGACCTGATGATATGTGTGGTATTCTATCTCAGGGAACAGTAAAGGTTTTTTGCCGTGCAAGACCATTGTTCGAGGATGAAGGTCCCTCTGTTATAGAATTCCCTGGGGATTGCACCATATGTGTAAACACTGGTGATGATACTATTACCAATCCCAAGAAGGACTTTGAGTTTGACCGAGTTTATGGGCCTCATGTTGGACAAGGTCAGTACCACAGTTCTTATTTTGATCCGACAAAAGCTGCACGGCAGTGAGAGACCTCTGTACTAATATACTGTATTATTTTTTTCCATCAGCGGCACTGTTCAATGATGTCCAACCTTTTGTTCAGTCTGCACTGGATGGATCTAACGTCTCCATATTTGCCTACGGAGAAACTAATGCAGGGAAGACATACACCATGGTTACCATTCTCTTTCCTTTTCCTCTCAAAGTTGACATCTTGTAATGAGCACCTAGTATAATTCATCATTCCATTGGCTCTTCTCCCGCTGAATCTTTTGACTCTTGCTTTTGCCAGGAAGGTTTGAGTCACGACCGTGGTTTGTATGCTCGTTGTTTTGAGGAGCTTTTCGACCTAGCAAATTCTGATGCAACTTCCACATCTCGGTTCAGCTTCTCTGTTTCAGTTTTCGAGATCTATAATGAACAGGTGCTTCTTCCATTCGTGTCTGAAGTACTAATGTACTTTGCCTAGATGGTTTTGTAATGGAATTTGAAACTTCTAATTTTAAGCAACTTTCGTTTTCAGATCAGGGATTTACTTTGGGAGACTGAGAGCAACTTGCCGAGGATCAACATGGGATCACATGAAGTCTGTTATAGAACTCGAACAGGAGAAAGCTGAAAATCCTTTGGAGTTCTTAAGAGTCTTGAAATATGCGTTTCAGAACCGAGGAAGTGATAAATCAAAGTTTAACGTGACACATCTGTATGTGTTTATTTTGTGTTTGAATAGTTCCTTTTCTTTTAATCATATGTATCTGCTAAGGTGTTCTTCTAGTCTCATGACTTTTAAGGATGGCTTTCTCTCTTTTGTAGGATTGTCACGATACACATATACTATAGCAACACTATTACTGGAGATAATATGTATAGCAAGCTTTCTCTGGTTGACTTGGCTGGAAGTGAAGGTTTAACCGTTGAAAATGACGGTGGCGAACACGTCACGGATCTGCTGCATGTCATGAATTCCATTTCAGCGTATGTTTGAATTGTTCCTTTCTGTTTTTTTTTCACTGCTCCCTTACCAGTTACCTATGAGCTGCACTAATAACTTCGGTGTCTTTATCACTTGTTCTTTAGGTTGGGAGATGTTTTATCAGCTTTGACGGCAGAAAAGGATTCAATACCTTACGAGAATTCAGTTCTTACCAGAATACTTGCAGATTCGCTAGGTGAAACTTGCATCTTTCCTCTTTATTTCACCTTGAATATACTTCTTTTTTATTTTTGCTGGAAGCTCTTTGTAACTGATATACATTTTCCTTGTAATGTGTAGGGGGAAGCTCCAAAACATTGATGATCGTTAACATCTGTCCCAGTGCGGAGAACTTGTCTGAGACAGTATCATGTCTCAACTATGCTGCTAGAGCTAGGAATACTGTACCAAGCCTTGGGAATCGAGATACAATCAAGAAATGGAGAGATGTGGTAAGTGAATGTGGAATCGAAAGAGAGAGAAAGAGAAAGTTATGAAAAGAAAATACAGATCCATGATATAGTTCAGGATTTGACTTGATTGATGGTTTACTTTATCTCTCTTTCTACTAGTGTTCCCAAATGTAAAATTGTGCTGAACCTTTTGTTCTGTAGGCAAGTGATGCTCGGAAGGAGCTGTTGGACAAAGAGAGAGAAAACCAGAATCTGAAACAAGAGGTTTTAGGGCTTAAAACAAGAACTTAAAGATGCAAATGACCAGTGTGTATTGCTCTACAGTGAAGTGCAGAGGGCGTGGAAAGTCTCATTTACATTGCAATCAGATTTAAAGGTTACATACAGCTTCTTCACCTAAGTTCTTGTTTGGCTTTTTCTACAGATTCTTTTATAACATTTTTTCTTATTACTTGTTGCTCATTCATTATCCATGCAGTCAGAGAATACTATGCTTGTTGAAAAACATAGACTAGAGAAGGAGCAAAATTCTCAGTTAAGAAATCAAATAGCTCAACTTTTACAGTTGGACCAAGAACAAAAACTGCAAATGCAACAACAAGACTCCACCATTCGAAAATCTCCAGGTTGGTGCTCCATGAATATTTCGTATCTACTCTTCAAGGCAATTGGTTTTTGTAATTGTTAACTTCTCTGCACATAATAATCGAATAATTCTCCTGTTTTTCATTTAAATTGTGATGCAGGCTAAAATAACAGATCTGGAATCACAGGTAAGCGAAGCCGTTAGACCTGACACAACAAGAGCAGGAGATGCAAGCACAATTGAATCTTCTTCTGTTACCAAGAAACTTGACGAAGAACTTAAAAAACGTGATGCACTGATTGAGGTTCGTCTTACTCTTGACCATATTTACATCGGTGTTCATGCCCTCTGGCTGAACCATTGATATTTGCACTAGTACATTTAACTGAAGAGAAGGATGTTTTTTCTGCAGAGATTGCATGAAGAAAACGAAAAGTTGTTTGACAGATTAACAGAAAGGTCGATGGCTGCTTCGACCCAGGTAACTCGTTACTCTTGTGCAGTTATGCTGCATTAAGCATAATTCAATATCATATCACGATGCTGCTCTCAGCTATTAAGAGAAAATTTTACTTAACTCTGTTCTATAAACTACTAGTGAATGTTCAACACTGTGCACCTAGAGCACTCCATTGCTTAAGCATTCCTATTTCGATTTTTAGGTGTCGAGTCCCTCATCAAGAGCATCGCCAAACATTCAGCCTGCCAGTGTTAACAGGTGATTCCAGGATCAGTTTGAAACGACTGAGTTCTGATTCTGTCAATTTCATTATAACCATCCCTTAACTATCAAACTGATATGTAATGTTATTCATCTTGGGGAAACAATAGGGCGGAAGCTGCTGCGTTACCATCCACAGCAAATAAGAACGAAGGAGCGATAACTGTAGTAAAAACTGGCTCCGAAATAGCAAAAACCACACCAGCTGGAGAATACCTGACAGCTGCATTGAATGACTTTGACCCTGAAGACTATGAAGGTCTTGCTGCCATTGCTGACGGCGCAAACAAGCTACTAATGCTGGTAACTTGGTTAATATCTTATTCTGTTAGTATCTTTCTATCAAAATTTGTAGCAAAGCTTGTGATGCCTTCCTATTGTTTGACTTTGCAGGTTTTGGCAGCTGTCATCAAGGCTGGTGCTCCCAGAGAGCATGAAATCCTTGCTGAGATCAGAGATTCTGTGTTTTCGTTTATTCAGAAAATGGAATCAAGAAGAGTAATGGATACCATGCTTGTTTCCCGAGTCAGGATATTATACATAAGGTCTTTACTGGCTAGATCACCTGAGCTTCAGACTATCAGGGTGAGAGCATAGGCATACATACCACTTGTAGCTGATATTTTTTTTTCTTTCTTTCTTTAGCTTTGGCTGACTTGTATGACTTTCTTCCTTTTAGGTATCTCCTGTCGAAAGCTTTTTTGAGAAGCCTAATACTGGTAAGAAGTAAAAGCAATAGTAGGGGTAGCAGCCCGGGTAGATCCCCGGTTCGTTACCTAGATATGCAGACTCATAGATTTAAAGTAAATATTAAGCCAGAAAGGAAAAACAAGTTGGCATCTGTGGTTTCAAGAATGCGTGGACTTGAACAGGTAGATTTGCCTTTAAAGAGCACTTGGTTCTCACAGATACTTAGAGAGACACTTATGCTCTTGATTGTAATCGTCTAGGATTCTGGGAGGCAGCAAGTTACCTGGAGTTAAACTGAGGGAGATGCAAGATGAAGCCAAAAGTTTTGCTATTGGGAACAAGTCCCTAGCTGCATTGTTTGTTCACTACTCCGGCTGGTGAACTGCAGCGGCAGATTCGGTTATGGCTTGCAGAAAACTTTGATTTTCTTTCCGTGACCGCAGATGATGTGTCGGGAGGAACCACCGGCCAGCTAGAGCTTCTTTCCACGGCGATAATGGATGGTTGGATGGCTGGACTAGGAGCCGCGGTGCCACCTCACACAGATGCTCTCGGGCAGCTTCTATCCGAGTACGCAAAACGTGTCTATACTTCTCAAATGCAGCACATGAAGGATATTGCTGGTACCTTGGCGGCAGAAGAGGCAGAAGATGCTGGCCAAGTGGCTAAGCTTCGATCAGCTCTTGAGTCAGTTGACCACAAAAGAAGAAAGGTAATAGAGTTCTGAGGTTACTTTGATTTTTTTTTTTTTGTAGAAACTGTTCTTATGCTCATGACTTTTGTTTGCTCTGTTTATCAGATTTTACAACAAATGAAAAGTGATGCAGCTCTGCTTAACCTTGGAAGAAGGCAGTTCTCCTATTCAAAACCCTTCAACCGCAGCTGAAGACTCAAGATTAGCTTCTCTCATCTCTCTGGATGGCATATTGAAGCAAGTCAAGGATATTACAAGACAAGCATCTGTCCATGTTTTGAGTAAAAGCAAGAAAACAGCATTGCTTGAGGCCCTTGATGAACTCACCTGAGCGAATGCCTTCTCTTCTTGATGTTGATCATCCATGTGCACAAAGAGAAATCGCTACAGCACGCCAGCTGGTCGAGGTACTTTTTGATGTTTAACCAGTTCCTCCATGAACCTAAGCTAACTTGTTTTCTTCTTATCAACGGCAGACAATCCCTGAACAAGAGAACAATAATCTTCTTCTGGAATATTCACGACGGACGGAGACCCTCGTTTGAGTCAATATCGTCAGGCGAAACCGATGTGTCGCAAGTGGAACGTTTTGCAGTTCAACACAGGCTCTTCGGACCCGTTTATCATAAAATGTGGAGGTAACACCAACTCGGAGCTAGGTGATCAAGGCCTGATGCACGAGTCCAAGAGCCCAAAGGAGGTGAGCTTGTCAGAGTTGTCCCAAGACCTTCTGTTCTGGTGAACATGAGCTTAGAGGAAATGAAACAAATGTTTACTCAGTTGCCCGAAGCTCTGAAGCGTGCTGGCTTTAGCTAAAACATGCTGATGCCACGAGAGCTCGCTACTCTAGGCTCTACAAAACTCTGGCCATGAAAGTTCCCTCTCTCAGGGACGTTGTTGCTGAACTTGAGAAAGATACCTAAGTCATGAAAACGGCATAGAGATGTTGCAGATGATTCCCAGCTACGGACGTTTCCTTGTGTATTATTTATATTATTTTTTCTGTGACTGGCCAAATCTGGCGCATTTATGCTACCTTTTGGGTCCAGATTCATTTGTGTGTAGTATGTAACTTTACTTTGTATCTTGCTATCATTCACACAGGGATAAGTGTTTACTTCCACAGAAAGTCATAAGACTTCCACATTCTGCTACTAACCAAAACAAGGTGATAAGTAGTAACCTCCAAAAAGATTTTGCTCTTTGAACATTCCAAGAAACGTGAACACAACGGCTCCCTAGTGGAGCGAACCAAGGATCATCTCTCCTATTACATGCATTTATCAGTAAGTTCTACATCATGAAGAAGACTAGCATTAATATATTGGATCTTTTTTAATTTATACTACATTTTTAAAGTATGATGACAAATTAACCAAAAGAAGTTTTAATATCGTTTGCATCAAACTTAAAACATATCAACGATAATTAACATTTATAAATTTGGATCTTCAGATGTCATTTTCATTTACTAAAATTGGAGAGTATAAGAGTTGATCCAACATCTTTCAAAACGTCGCTTTGGCCGAGTGGTTAAGGCGTGTAGCCTGCTAAGTACATGGGGTTTCCCCGCGAGAGTTCGAATCTCTCAGGCGACGTTATTTTTCAATTATTTCTAATACTCCGCCCTTTTTTAAAACTCAAAAACGGTTCGCCATGCGGTTTTGCTTCCTAACCTGTCCCATACTCCTCTGCATGTTAAAGTCTTAAAGACAAACACATCGAGCGACAAAACACAATCCAGCAGGTGATACGATTGTCTGGTCAGTCTAGTAAATCTTTCAATTTCTTCTTTCTGTTCATAACAAGGCAGCTCAGGTGAAAAAAAAAAGTTTTTTTTTTATTCTTTATTGTTTGTTTGTTACCAAACTGGTGATGTTGACTTGTCTGTGTATGTTTGTCTGAAGGATATAGCAGCAGCTGATATGGCGCCTACTCATCCAATTAGGCTCGGTCTTGCCTTGAATTTCTCTGTGTTCTACTATGAGATCCTCAATTCTTCAGACAAAGCTTGTAACATGGCTAAACAGGTTAGTTTTGTAGCTTCTTATGTCTCAAGTAGGAACATCTCTCTATTTATGGTTTTTTATGTAATAAAAGGTCATTGTCCTGTGTTTTTTTTTGTGTATGGAGAGGTTTCTTCTGTTTTTCTTATTGGTGTTTTGACTAATGGGGTTTGACTAGTCACTGTTTGTTGGAAAAAGAGCTGATCTTTGATCCATTGTTCTTCGTTTTGGATTAATTTTGGCGGATTTTTTTTTTACAATACTAAGGCTGATATGTTTTCACATTCTGTTTGAACTTAAAGTTCGCACTTGATGTAAAGATGTCCGCCCTGAAGTAGTCGCTGACGTAGTTGCTGAAGCAGACGTCGTAGTGAGTGGTGAAGACCATGTGGAGTCGAGATGCTGAGCTGGAGTCGTGTAGACTTGGAGAGCAAGGGAGTATCTTGAAGAAAAGGCAAAGAGGAATAAACTTGGGGAGCAAGTTTATGACTTAAAGGAAGAGGAATAAGTGCATTCCAAGAAAAGGAAAGTTGCACTTATTGATATGGAAGATGTCCATATTGTGGTTCCTTGGAGACTAGGGTTTCGGGAACGTGGAGTTAGTATAAGATAGCTATGTGGTCGTCTGTAAAGAGACAGAGACACAGAGGCTGATCTTATAGAGAGAGAGAAGCGCTTGGAAGTGTTTTGGGTCGTGCTGAAGCAGGGGCTGAAGTACTTGACGTTGGAGAGACATAAGCAGGTAGCTTAGGAATTGTTCAGTAGCAGCTGTTAGGGTGTTAACAGGCTAGCGAGGCTGATTAAGCAGAACTTGTAATAGGGTTTACAAGGCGATTTCTAATAAAGTTATTGGGTGTGCTTGTGTATTTTGTCTCTCTTGATTTACCTTCTGCATTACTATTGTTTGTGTCGTCTTTGCACTTACAAGTGGTATCAGAGCGGGGCTCGATAGAGTTAACGACTTAGTTTCGAGTAGATCAAGGTGAAGATGGACACGGTTATTTCTGTGCAGAAGGCAATCGTGTTGAAAGCGGACCAGTATGGTCATTGGAAGGCTCGCATGAAGCAGTTGATTCGAGGAATCAATGAAGATGCGTGGACAGCTGTGGAGACTGGTTGGGAGGAGCCTACCATAGTCACAGTAGATGGGAAGAAGCCTAAGCCAAAGGAGGATTGGTCAGAGGCAGAGCGCAATGCATCAAAGTTTAATGCAAAGGCGCTTTCGACGATTTTCGGAGCTGTTGAAGTAGAGCAGTTCCAGCTGATTCAGGGGAGTACTTCAGCTAAAGAGGCGTGGGAGATCCTGCTGAATTCGTTTGAAGGAGATGATAGTGTCAAGAGGACACGTCTGGATCATCTTGGGTCGCAGTTTGAGAATCTAAAGTGGTCAGATGCGGATACGGTGGCGAGCTTCAGTGCCAAACTCAGTGCTATGGCGCATGAAGCATGTGTACTTGGAAAGAAGTACAAGGAGAAGAGGCTGGTGAAGAAGTTGTTACGCTGTCTTCCAGCAAGGTTGGAGCTCAGAAGGCGGTCCTAAATATGACTGCAAACACTGATGAGCTCAAGTTTGACAAGGTTGTGGGTATGCTGAAGGCGGAAGAGATGGAGACAGGCAGTGGCTCGGTGTCTACATCAGGAGGTACGCCAGGGAGTATAGCCCTTGTAGTTGACAAGGATGCAGAGAAAATTCAGAAGCTTGAAGATGCCGTGGGCATGTTGGCTAGGAATTTTGGCAAGAGGATGAATTTCTCAGGTGGGAGAAATCAGGTTGGTCGCCAGGAAGGTGATCGTGACAGTAGCAGAAGAAGAGAAGGTCTCAAGTGCTACGAGTGTGAAGGAGTTGGTCATATAAGGGCTAACTGTCCGTTGGTACAACGAAGAGAGCTCAAGTGCTCTGAGTGTAGAGGTGTTGGACACACACGGCGTGAATGTCCAAACTTAAGGAAGGGTAAAAGAGTTTCATCGCAGTCGTCTGATGAGTCAGAGTCTGAAGAAGATGAAAAGGTAGTGAAGAATATGGTTGCGTTTGGTGCACGCAAGGAGGGATCTAGTGAATCCTCGGATTCAGATGTCATTACAGACTCTGAGGATTATCACATGATGCTCAACAAGTGGTTGAATCTCAAGAACGAGAATCTGAGATTGCAACACGATCTGGTGCAGAGCCGTGAGCAGTATGAAGATCTTGCTGAAGAACTTGCTGCTGTACATGAGAAGAATGAGTCTCTGGAGAAGGAGGTTAGCAACCTGAGAGAAGTTGCTACTGGGGAACGAGAGAGAGCAAGGATGCTGGAACGTGATTTGGCTGAGAATCGCAAACAGATCAGGATGCTGAATAGTGGATCCAAGGAGTTGGATAAGATACTCTCGATGGGACAACCAGCCAAGGTGAACTGGGGTCTGGGATATCGAGGAGCTGAGTGTACTAAGGAAGTACAGAAGGGGCTGTCACATTTCGTGCATGGGAGCACATCAAAAAGTGGAGCCAAAGAAGCTTGTCAGGAAGTACGTCGGGACGTGCGACAAGGAGTACGGCAGGAAGTTCTACAGCGCGGGGCTGTGAGTAACAAGCCGAAAGTGGTACATCAGTGCAACAACATGAATGTCAGACATGGGGTTCTGAAGCATGGGTGTGCAGCTGGTACGAGGAAGGAGACTGATCGGTGCATCAGTAACTGTGTCAGGCCAAAGAAGAAGCAACATCGGATGTGCTGCTGGTTCTGTGGGAAGGTTGGACACAAGAAGGTGGAGTGTTTTGCTCGTGAGAAGAGCAGAAACATGACCAAGAGGGTGAACAAGACGGTCACTAAACCCAAGAGGGTTGAAGAGGTGTCTGTAGCCAAGAGTGGCTTACTTGATGAGATCAAGGAGAAGATATCAGAAGAGGGATGCAGCTCTGGTAGGAGTGATCTTGAGGAAGATCAAGAAGCATCAAGTCTGGAGCTAGGACACGGAGTTGTCCGTAGCACAAAGGGGAATGAGATCGAAGTGCGTCAGGAAGTGATGCGAGAGGATCTTCAGGAGGGTGATAGCGAAATCACTCCAAGGCTATAGCAACGAGTGCAGAGGGCACTCGGGGTGGTTGAGAAGAGGCTCATGGTCAAGGAGACGACGCATGAAGGAAGCCTGGTCCTCAACAGAAGTGAGTCGAGAGGTAACTCGACAGGTGCGTCAGATCGTGATGCAGTAAGTGTAATCTATTCCGCTGCAGCAGAGGCTGTATCATGATTACGCATGGAGTAGCAGACGGGTTTGTCTGTAAGGCTTGACATCTAAGCATCTGTTTTAGCTTAGTATGCAATCAAGCAGGGGGAGAATGGTGACGTTCTGGTCCAAGGAGTGCATATCTCATGGGGGAGAAGAGCATAGTGATGGACCCTGAAGTAGATGATGCTTGTCTTATGGGGGAGAAAAGCATGGTGTGGTGCACATCTCGTGGGGGAGAAGAGCACATTAAGCGTGGAAGTTTCCAGGTGGGGAACGTGGTTGTTGAACCAGAAGAAGGTTGTGCTTGATCGGCACACAAAGCTAAAAGGGGGAGATTGTTGATGTAAAGATGTCCGCCCTGAAGTAGTCGCTGACGTAGTTGCTGAAGCAGACGTCGTAGTGAGTGGTGAAGACCATGTGGAGTCGAGATGCTGAGCTGGAGTCGTGTAGACTTGGAGAGCAAGGGAGTATCTTGAAGAAAAGGCAAAGAGGAATAAACTTGGGGAGCAAGTTTATGACTTAAAGGAAGAGGAATAAGTGCATTCCAAGAAAAGGAAAGTTGCACTTATTGATATGGAAGATGTCCATATTGTGGTTCCTTGGAGACTAGGGTTTCGGGAACGTGGAGTTAGTATAAGATAGCTATGTGGTCGTCTGTAAAGAGACAGAGACACAGAGGCTGATCTTATAGAGAGAGAGAAGCGCTTGGAAGTGTTCTGGGTCGTGCTGAAGCAGGGGCTGAAGTACTTGACGTTGGAGAGACATAAGCGGGTAGCTTAGGAATTGTTCAGTAGCAGCTGTTAGGGTGTTAACAGGCTAGCGAGGCTGATTAAGCAGAACTTGTAATAGGGTTTACAAGGCGATTTCTAATAAAGTTATTGGGTGTGCTTGTGTATTTTGTCTCTCTTGATTTACCTTCTGCATTACTATTGTTTGTGTCGTCTTTGCACTTACACTTTATGTAAAAGGGATATAGTAACACAATAGAGTTTTATTCATTGTGAGGGACGTTCTAAATTTTGATGGTGGATTTACATGTAGGCTTTTGAAGAAGCCATAGCTGAGCTTGACACATTGGGAGAAGAATCATACAAAGACAGCACTCTCATTATGCAGTTGCTGAGGGACAACCTTACCCTTTGGACCTCCGATATGCAGGTTACTCCTCTTCTCTGCTCGTCTTCTTCGACTTTTCAACTCTTTTAAGTTCAAGTAAATCTTAAATTAGTTGTTTACTTGGCTATGAGACACCGCGTGTTAGTGTGTGAACAGAGTTTTGATCATAGACTGAACCTTGTTTGGTTTGATAACCGAGAAACTGTGTGTACTGAGTTTATTAATATTCTATTGTTCAGGAGCAGATGGACGAGGCGTGAGGAAGGGAGAGTGTTATGCGTCAGTCATGTTACCGCCACCAATTTAGAACTCAAAATCCCCATAACCTTTGCTGAAAACTATGACAAAAATATTATGATGAGTATGTGCAGTTTGGTGATTTTTATCTTCTCTATTAAAAACTCTTCTCAAACTATGTTCTCTAACTTGGATCTGCCTTCCAGCAAAGACATCCTTGTATACATACTCGAATATGGGCTCGTCTACGGTCATCGTAATGGCTTACAACTGAGCCCAGTTTGATAACATATTCGTTTCTGTTCTTTCGATTTTGACTGGATCAGTCGAAACCTATTGCAATGGGCTCTCAGTTGAGCCCATTCCGATAACTTGACTTATTATTATGGTAGTTAGTTTCGTTTATCACATCAAGTGGCAAATTGACACTCACCTTAATCACCAATTAATCAATCAGTTGAAAAGATAATAAAAAAGGACATCTTACCTTAATGAATCACTGTCGAAATAGCCTTTACAGGCTATCAGACGTCTTCTTTTGTTTATTCATTTTATTTTTGGTTGTTACCCTATATTTATCATAATATTTAATTTCACTGACAGCTATTTCGAACGCGTATATTGGTAATGTCCAACGGTAACAACACCAATAATATTCGCAAAACTAATACAATGATCAACCAGGTCATGCACACAGGGTTCATGATTATTACAGGTTTTCATATTTCTGTAATAGTTAACTTATATTATGCCAAAATAATTTATATTACTGGTATTAAATCAAATAAAAAGGGCCGTTACTGTAATATAAAATAAAATATGTAATTGAAATAACGGGTGGATAAGTAGACAGGAAGACATGCGAAGCTGCAACTCTTGATTCTCGAACTAAACATGTTAGCTATCTGTATCTCCACATTTGCCACTTCATACATTAATGATCTTTAAAATCTCCAATTATATTCATCATCCAATCAGAGCTTGCTAAGTCAAAAGTTTTTTCACCTAATTAATATCAAGTTCTCATGATGTGACATTAGATCCATGTTCTGTGGATTGTATACCACGCAGAGTCAATATAATAAGATGTTAAGATTTCATCAGAATTTTGATTTATATTTTCATATGTAAAGCGGTTTACCAAAGAACATGTTCAATAGTCATTATCAAATATGATCAATCATGACCCGAATTTGTCAAATTTGTTGAAAAAAAACAAAATTAAATATTATCATTGCCTAGCCCTGGGAGAGTAAATAGATAAGCAACCCCATGTTCCAATTATGCGTTTGCATGTTAGTCTGCAGTATTTACTTTTCTAATATATTAAAAGATTTAAAGAATCTCGTTGTTTAATTAATCAAAATCAATTCTTAATCTTCCTCTTTTTATACATCTCTTTCATTTTCCTCACCTTCACAACTCTAAAACCAAAAGAAAACTCATTTTAGAGAGAAAGTGTTGCTCAAAAAAAGAGAGAAAGAAAGCAAAATGGGTTCCAAAACTGTCCTAGTTTTCTTGATCATGGCTATCTTCGCCGCGTCTACACTCGCTCAAGCTCCAGCTCCTACTCCCACCGCTACTCCTCCACCACCCGTCGCAACTCCTCCTCCCGTAGCTACTCCTCCACCAGTGGCCACTCCACCCGCCCCAGCCCCAACCACCACTCCACCACCGGCTGCAACTCCAGCCCCCGCAACTACTCCACCGTCGGCAGCTCCTTCTCCATCTGATGTTCCCGCCGCCTCTCCACCGGCACCGGAAGGTCCCGCGTTGAGCCCAAGCGGACTTGCTCCAGGGCCTTCAGATGAAGCGCCTGCCCCAAGTGCCGCTTTCTCCAACAAAGCTTTCATGGTTGGAACCGCTTTCACCGCTATTATGTACGCCGCCGTTATGGCTTGAGATATTTTCGCGTTTTTCAAAATTCACGTTTTCATTATTATTATTTTAATTTTACCGCGATTTATTTCAAACCCTTGGTATTATGTGAGAATTTCATTTGTTTCCGTATATCGCTATTTTGGTCGTTTATAATTTATTATGTGTAATGTTGTATGTAAATCGAACTAGATTAGGACCCGCCCTAAAGGGCGGAAATTGATTTGTCAAATTTCAATTAATAATATATGGTATATATAATATGTGTATATAATATTATATATATTTTGTGTAACATTTATATATATATACATATTAGACATATATATAATATTTTATTAAATATATATAGAATTTAATAGTGTTATAATTTGTGTTGTACTTGTTATTAGTTTGTATTTAATCTTCTTTCATTTTTAGTATAATAATTTGCCTTGTCACACCTTTTACCTTTTAATTTATACACATAGTTATGCCCTTTTTCAAAAAAAAACTTATACACATAGTGTCGTAAAATGTAATATATAAAAAAACATATTTAAAAAATCTACTGACTATATGCCACCATTATTTGGTTGTTTGAACAAAAAAAAAATCATGTTATTGCATAACTGTGTATGTTGTGATATGATATAGATGAAGAGTAAATATATGGAAGTAAAGTTAGTGATACGAACATGAGCCTATGTTGGTCTATGTCACAATTATTTGGTTTTTGGAAGACCAATGAGCATAAGCATACACGGTCTTTGTATGCTTACGTTGTAAATGAGTCGGATATTTTTTCTCTTATGTCTGGAATGATATGGAACTCGTTGATTTAAGAGTGGTTCAGTTTTATATGATCTAATTATATTAAGAGATGAACCAAAAATATTATAAAAGTGTTATTGGTTAGGTTTAAATAATCTATGTTGGTTAAGATTTGGTTTAATTTAAGTTGGTAGGTTGCATTGTATAGGAGGCATGATATATTCTAGCAACAACTATGAAAGAGTCCAAAATTTAAATGAGAACTTCAAATAGTAGATAATCCCTAAATTAATAGATTAGATGATAGATTAATTAAATAATTTCATTTTTTTTTGTTTAATAAAATTCTTACAATTTGCTCATGCACTTCACTCGAATAGTATTGTCGCACAAAGCGACATAATCGTTGTCAAATAAAAGTGAACTCTGTAGAAGAGGTTCTACCTATTAAAAGAATAAAAATTATTAGAAACACATGTGTTAGAGAAACAATAGGTTGGGTGTAGAGAACTTTAAAAAAAAAGTACCGTACCTTTTTTCACACGTCACTTTTTTGATTAGATTACATCAAATTTTGTGATTTAAAAGTAAACTTTTAGCTAAAATGCATAATATCGAAATGGATAGAACCCTTGACAACATACTCCCCCATTAATCATGCTCGCATTTGGTACAGAAGGCCTTTTATATTGATATTAGTTATATGATCCAATTCGTTCAGCCCAACAACGTTGTCGCGCATACTTTACATGAATATAATTTTTCCTCCATGTGTTATTTACCGTTTGGTAGAAGAATTTAATATGTTTATTCAGTGGAATTTAAGAATTTTTTTTTTTTGAATGAATGTTAAATTCTTATTCAAAAAACATCCTTTGGTACATAATGAAATGCTTCCTTCTACTACTACAATGCAACAAGCATTTTCAAAAGTTTATAAGATCTGAAAACTCAAAAATTAAGATCTTAAAGAGAACCAACATCGAAGACCATCCTCCATTCTATTGTCTCCAACTCTTGTGATTGACTGAAACCTGTTCCTAACTCCTTTATCAATCAATCCGAGCAGCACATTCTGAGATTTTGAAACTTCACCATGCCTTCTCCCATTACGCTCCATCCACAAGCAATGAATTGTAGCTTGAAACACATACTTCAAAATAAAGATCTCAACAGACTTTTGGTTTGTAGAAATCAACTCCACTACCTCTCTCCAAATATTTGAATAGCTTTCACCCAGAAGCTTATCCACTAAATTCCTCCAAATTTCTTCAGTATAAACACATTGAAAAAAGATGTGATTTCTCGATTCCACCATCTCTTCACAGAAAGCACAAGCTACATTCACATTTCCTCCCCATCTCAACATCCTATCACCAGTTGCAAGTCGATTATGACAAGCTAACCATGCTATGAATGTAAATTGAGGAGTAGCATGAGTGAACCAAATTCCTTTACTCCATTCACAAGCCACACTTTGTCTTCTCAAAATTTTCCATGTAGCTTTGGCCAAGAATTTATTCTTGTAAACCCCCTCTCTTTGCTTCCATAACCCAATATCTTCATCATCTGATCTCTGCTCTACACACTTTAATATCTCTACTTCAATCAGATTCAGCGTAGGCTCACGATGCCTTCTTCTCCTAGTCCTCCGCATCACTTCCTCTACAGTCGCTTCTCTACTGATTCCCAAACTCAAGAAACCTCTCTCTCCAACCAAATTATAGATACAACCCAGAGAAGACCAAGATTCAAACCAGAAAGAAGTTTGCTTCCCACTATTAACCCTCACTTTGTAAAAATTCTTGACAATATGTCTATAAAGAAATTAAAAATTAAAAATTAGGTAATAAATAAAGTAACAGAAACCAATTATTTAGTTTTGTTCGTGTGGAGCGTTTGGCTAACAACCACAACCATATATTTTTACATCTTCACTCAACCACATGATCATCAAACTATCTATCTAACTAATACTCTCCGAAGATACTCGCTTATAATTTGTCTATCTGAAATTACCAATCCATACCTAAGGGCAACCCCCAACGGAAGTTTTAGGACATGCCTTTTTAATTTTTAAAAACAAAAGTATTGTAAAAGTGGAGTCAGAGGACCAATTGTTTCTCTACTACCAATCCCAACAAAAAACTGTTACATATCTATTTTACACATGTTTCCTTTCATTGGTTTATATTACCTTTTGTGATTTAAAATTACTTTTTAATTAAATTACATAAAAGTTATTAATGCTAAGTTGGTTAGAATTTCTCAATCATTGGGAAGATACTTCCGTTAATCATCATATGCTCTAAAAAGTTGATGGCATTGATTTCAAACAACACAGCGACACACCATGTCCTTGCAGTGTCAGTGGTACCATATACCTATCAAAGCAAAAATGATAGGACATATGATATCAATCAAGACAAGCTAATCACTTTGAAATTTTAAGTTTTATTTGTCAACCTCACATTTCTTCTATATGTTTCCCCTATCTTGTTTTCACTAAGTCTAATTAATCCTTGTCAAATGTGAATCTGTGATCACCTTCTTTTTTTTGAACTTGACAGCCATTTCAATTATCAACAACGTCACACTAGCTAAGCTTCAACGGAATACTTGTATCTGTACATTATTAATGCATTTCGTGCTTATATTATTATAATGTTTATCAAATTGATGAAAGTGCATTATAAACATTATGCGGTCAAGCGTTTGGGGCCAGAAATATTACATATTGCCATGTTGGTAGTTGGTATAGTTTATATGCAGCGATAATGGATCATTTCCGTTTTATGCTGCTCTTATCGGGTTCGTAGTCTGTAAACCGAAACCTCAGCAGTGACGTAGTTGGTGAGATATATGCATGCTCACGTCTCCTTTCGTGTTTATTGCTTGGTTTTGCAACAATTAATTTATAAGTTTGAAGTGACTCACCCTGTGTTAGAAGAATAAATTCTTAATTACAAGAAACGAATAAAACCAAGATAAAAAAGGAGTTGTTAGATCCGTGACAGCAGCCAGTGTGGACGTACGTGCATATAAAAACGAGTGAAATAGAGTTGTTGATATAATTCAAGGATATGGTACACATTAGAGTTAAAATGAAACAGTATTATAAGAGGAGAATGTTTAAATAATTGACTCATAGTGGAAACGTTTCTAGCTACTGCGTTTGGAATCATGAGAGACTGGATGGCAACAGTTGATGTCTTCTTAAACATTTTTATGGTTGTATCATACAACTTGTATGTATATGGTGAAGTGGTATACGAGACTAAAATAGGTGGTAAAACATTTTTTGGTTCCAGTTTCAACTAAAACAAAAACACAGTTATTTGAAAAGTTTGAATTTGGCTAAGACAGTTTATCGAGTAGTATAATAACTTGGCTACTTCGTCATTAAACATTTAAACTTGGATCAAACAGTAGGACTATTCGGAAAAAAATCCACATTGTACTACTAATTGTATTCATACCGAAATTAGTTGGATTACTCGACAGGGTATATAAAAAACATCAACTATAAAGAAATGATAATATTTTGAGAGAAACAGCATTTCAATAGAATCCAAAATTAAAATAAAAGAATAAAACTTTTAAAAATTGTTACATCTTTACTCTTCCTTTCCACAACATATCATTTCACTGTATGTCTTTATAACCAAGCGGAGGCCTCGTATTACAGGGCCACCTTGATCACGTATCTACTCTCATCTACTCTTTTATTTTACTTAATAGTTTTCGAGAAGATCGGCGATGGGAGAGAGAGACGACGAAGCAGAATGTGTAGGGAACGCAATAATTCCTCTGCTAAGGGATCAACATGAAGCGGAGGATGACAGAGGCATATTGGTGGAGACGAGGAAGCTATGGCGTATCGTTGGACCAGCCATATTCACCAGAATCACAACCTACTTGATCCTTGTCATCACTCAGGCCTTTGCCGGCCACCTCGGCGAGCTTGAACTAGCCGCCATCTCCATCGTCAGCAACGTCATCGTCGGCTTCAACTTCGGACTCCTTGTATACAAACACATATATAGAAACAATTTCGGCTTATATTATAAATTAACCTCAACTTAATACAATATCTATGTTTTATATGCAGCTTGGAATGGCGAGTGCGTTGGAAACGCTGTGCGGTCAAGCGTTTGGAGCTAAAAAATATGACATGTTAGGAGTGTATCTGCAGCGGTCTTGGATTGTTCTCTTCCTATGCTCCATCTTGCTCCTCCCTGTGTACTTATTTGCAACACCAATTCTTAAGTACTTTGGCCAGCCTGAAGACATCGCCGAGCTCTCCGGCACCATCGCCCTTTGCGTTATTCCTTTACATTTCGCATTTGCCTTCTTTTTCCCTCTCAACCGATTCCTCCAAAGCCAGCTTAAAAATATGGTACTATCTATCTCCGATATTTTCTTTTTAAGTTTTCACGCATATTGAAAAATAATAAATGTTCACATTAAATCGCATGTTCTAGTAATTAGAACCATTAATATTAATTGATTTAAGTATTATCAGTAAATATATATTTCACAAAATGTTTGTTAAATATCAGTTAATATTTTTTTAAAAAATAGATAAAATTTTTTTTGTGGAATTAAAAAAGTTTACAAAATATATTTTGCGGATAGAAAGGAACATATATATGTAACATTTTTAGACTTTATATAAGTTAGTATCTAATGGTGTTTGGAGTTGTCCAAAAAAAAAAATTTAATGGTGTTTGGTATAGAAGATAATATCTCTCTGACTGACGTTAACACCAGGTGATTGCGATTTCGGCTGGAATGGCACTTGTAGTTCACATATTTGTGTCCTGGCTTTTTGTATATGGTCTTAAACTTGGAGTCATAGGGACCGTGGCTACTGTTAATCTGTCATGGTGGCTCGTTGTCTTGATCTTGTTTACATACGCCACTTGCGGCGGTTGTCCACTCACTTGGAATGGTTTCTCCATCGAAGCTTTCACCGGACTTTGGGAATTTGCTAAGCTCTCTGCCTCCTCCGGAATCATGCTTTGGTACGTACAATTATTTAAGGCCACTAGTGTCTTTTATATATATATATATATATATATATATATATTTAGAACACAACTTCTTACGATAGAATTATTTTATATATATAATCGAGGCAGCTTGGAGAATTGGTATTATAAGATTTTAGTTCTGATGACTGGAAATCTGAAAGATGCAAAAATTTCTGTCGACTCTCTGGCTATATGGTACGTCACATATATTGGATTTGATATACTATATAGTATATACGAAAAGCTACATATCATATTTTAAAACTATTTTACATCATCAATACAATGTTGTTCATCGGCAGCATGGCGATAAATGGACTGGAGATGATGATTCCACTAGCTTTCCTCGCAGGGACCGGGTATAAGTCCAATCTCTCTCGATGATGTAGCTACAATAATAATTAGCCATGCGTTATACATAACTACTTTATGTTGTCAAAAAAAAACTATTTTATATGTTATTTTTTTCTTTGTAGCGTACGAGTAGCGAATGAATTGGGAGCAGGTAATGGAAGAGGAGCAAGATTTGCAATGATCGTATCAGTGACAGAATCGTTATTCATTGGAATAATATTTTCGATTCTCGTAGTATTTCTCCATGATCAAATTGGTTGGATTTTCTCTTCGAGTGAAACCGTCGTAAAAGCAGTCACTGATCTCTCTGTTCTTTTAGCTTTTACGATTCTTCTCAACAGTGTCCAGCCGGTTCTTTCCGGTACGTCACAAAACAAATTTGTCAGTCTAGAATAAACCGACCCGGTCAAGGTATGTGAAGTGACTTTTGATTTTTGATTAGGTGTTGCAATTGGTTCTGGTTGGCAATCATTTGTGGCATACATAAATTTGGGATGCTACTATTTCATTGGTCTTCCACTTGGATTCGTCATGGGGTGGATTTTCAAGACTGGAGTTAAAGTAAACACTAGTTTTTATTTTTCATAGTCTCACTATTTGGAGATTAATTTGTATTTGTATATATATGCTTACTGTGCTTTTATGTTGTAGGGCATTTGGGCTGGTATGATATTCGGAGGAACCGCCATTCAGACATTTATATTGATTTTTATTGTTATGAGATGTGACTGGGAAAAAGAGGTAATTCGATTTTTATTCCTTTTGATTCACGTGTATGGTTTATTTCACGCATGTCTTTTCATGCAATTTTTTTTGGTAACAATGTAAAGACTTTCCATGCAATTTTTCTTCGTTTTTTTCATATTTGTAGGCACAGAAAGCAAGCGTGCGCGTTAAAAAGTGGTCGATCTCAGATTCATAGGCAAGACAATGGAGATTGTATGATTTAATTTGTATACAATTGTAAAAAGTAAATATATATTTGGAGCATACATATTCCATAAAGGCCGTGGTGATCTAGAAAAGCACATTTGTTATCATTTCATCACACACGGTATGACAAGACAGAAAATGACATCTTTCTCATATATGTTCAATCATATATGCTTATATGGAAAATTAATTTGCGGTGCACTAATGTACAGTTACGTATTTTAGGTATTAGGTTTCCATGATAATTTTGATTAAGCTAAAAAAATTATAGACAAGTTTGAACGGGCATGGAGCATAATGCGATGATTTGTAATACCACTTTCAGAAAAGCAGTCCACAATAACTTTTAAAAAGGATGATAAAAGAATTACTTTTAAAAAAGATGATAACATTCCCTGAAACAGCTTTATATAGAAGAGTAGATATTATAGAATAACATTTAATTTAGGTAAACTAAGTTGTTGACTCCATGACATCAAACAATATGGACGTTAGTTGCATATAAAACGTGGGAAATCGAGTTGTTGATCAAACACAAAGATAAATATATATAGATAACTAAAAAGGTAGTAATTAAAAAAAGTCGTATATATTTCCATTACTTTATGGGTTCAAATCACAATAGTTGATCAGGGAATGTTAAAAGACCATAGAATACGTGTGACTAGTGTAGAACCTATTATAACATTTTCTACATATCAATTTATTCCACCTGATTAACACGACAGCTCATAATATAAGGGCAAAACAAGTCAGTTTCTCTACGTCAGCTAAGAACGGAGGGAGTATATTGTTACTTTTATGGAATTTAACAAAGAGCCTGACCGTAGTGGAGTCTCCACTCAAAATGCCTTACTTTCATATACTCTTCACTCTCATCCACGTTCGTTACTTTCAAGAAGATGAGAGAAAGAGGTGATGAAGCAGAACGTGTAGAGCAGGCGAGGATTCCTTTACTGAGGGATCAATATGAAGAAGGAGACATAAAGAGAGAGACATGGATGGAAACAAAGAAGCTATGGCGTATCGTTGGACCGGCCATATTCACTAGATTCTCGACCTTTTCGATCTTCGTCATCGCTCAGGCCTTTGCCGGCCACCTAGGGGAGCTTGAACTCGCCTCCATCTCCATCGTCCACAACGTCATCATTGGCTTTAACATCGGGCTCCTTGTATGTACACACACATAATATAACAATTTTCAATAAGGTCTAATTTTTGAAGAAAGTATATTAGATATATATATATATTAAATACATGCAGCTAGGAATGGCGAGTGCGTTGGAAACACTGTGTGGGCAAGCGTTTGGAGCAAAGAAGTATGAGATGTTGGGAGTGTATATGCAGCGATCTTGGATAGTTCTCTTCTTGTTCTGCACCTTGCTCCTTCCCATGTACTTGTTTGCCTCTCCGATTCTCAAATTCCTTGGCCAGCCTGAAGATATTGCTGAGCTATCCGGTACCATCGCCGTCTGGACTATTCCTACTCATTTTGCGTTTGCCTTCTATTTTCCTCTCAGCCGATTCTTCCAGTGCCAGCTCAAGAATAGGGTATGTAACTAAATTAAGATCTGAATGGCAAGGGGCAGATTAGCCCCTGACCGATGTTAGTAAATGAATGAAATTTCACATCAGAAGATAAAATAATTGATTAGTATATAAAAAACGAAGATAAATTCACTTGACAGTAATTAATTTTAAATCAAAAGTCCATGATAGACACAAATTTAACATTAAACGGTTCTACATTTTTGTTGTTGTTAATATTCTCTTACTACGCCAGGTGGTTGCAATTTCTTCCGGAGTGGCACTTGTAGTTCACATATTTGTCTGCTGGCTTTTTGTGTACGGTCTCAAACTTGGAGTCGTAGGGACAATGGCTACTGTTAGCGTGTCGTGGTGGCTCAATGTTTTCATCCTATTTGCTTATGCCACATGCGGCCGTTGTCCGCTCACTTGGACTGGTTTCTCCCTCGAAGCTTTCGTTAAACTATGGGAATTCGCTAAGCTTTCTGCGTCCTCTGGAATCATGCTTTGGTATTAAATCGTTAAACGCCACTTGTGTCACGTTTTTTAGTTTGGTTCATATCGAATACAACTTCTTACGGTAGATTTTTGTGGGGAGACAGCTTGGAGTATTGGTATTATAGGATTCTAATAATGATGACTGGAAATCTGAAGGATACAAAAATTGCTGTCGATTCTTTGTCTATATGGTACGTCGCAAATATATAGTTTTGAAGACTTGTATATTTACACTGTATGTGAGTTTCTGATCAAATTATTTTAACTCTAATTTTCATCGGCAGCATGTCAGTAAATGGTTTGGAGATGATGGTACCACTCGCTTTCTTTGCCGGGACTGGGTAATCAATCCCTCGCGTTCGTTATTACCATACAGATACTCTAGTTATGTTATGTCTCTGGTTAGACTAGTTCATGGCTTAAACTACTCCTTTATAACATTATAACTTGCTTTTGTAGCGTGCGAGTTGCGAATGAGTTAGGCGCAGGCAATGGAAGAGGAGCAAGATTTGCAATGATCATATCAGTGACAGAATCACTAATCATCGGAATAATACTATCGGTGCTTGTAATATTTCTTCATGATCAAATCGGCTGGATTTTCTCTTCAAGTGACACTATCATACAAGCAGTTAATGATCTCTCTATTCTTCTAGCCTTGACGATCCTTCTCAACAGTATCCAACCGGTTCTTTCCGGTATGACACTAAAACAATCTAATTTATTTTGCTGTCCCAAAATGAACTGTGTCAGCGGTTGTAAGGTGGCTTGGCTTTTTGGTTAGGTGTTGCTGTTGGTTCTGGATGGCAATCGTTCGTGGCATATGTAAATTTAGGATGCTATTATTTCGTTGGACTTCCACTCGGATTTTTCATGGGATGGATGTTCAAGTCTGGTGTCAAGGTAATCCACATTTTCTTTCTTTTTGTTTAGATCGAACTAGCAAATTATTGTAAGCCTCTGTGTGTGTTACTTGTATTGTCACAATGTTGATAGGGCATTTGGGCTGGTATGATACTCGGAGGAACCGGTATTCAAACACTGATATTAATTTTTATTGTTACGAGGTGTGACTGGGAAAAAGAGGTAACTCAATTTATTTGGTTCACGTAGGAATTTTTGTGAATGTCTTTTAATGCGAATCACTTCATCCTTTGCAGGCACATAAAGCAAGTGTGCACGTTAAGAAATGGTCCGTCTCGAACTCAAGAAACTAAAGATTGTATTAGCTATAAATTAAACAAGCACACATTCCAAATATTTATAGATCATGTCGGATGAGAACACATATTTTGCGTATCATTTCAGTGTTTCAATTAATCTGCATGATTAGTCTATTGAAATGGGCAAATGAGTGTATGATATGAACATGGTTCGGAACTTCAGATTTGTATCAATGACCAATCTGTTTCCTTTACGAATTACACAATAATAACATAACACGAATAACAGTCTCTATGAATATAAAGATAAAAAACAGTTTTGTAATTTTGATACCAATCATAATTTATAAAATATTTAAAATAACATTCACAGTTTTTTAAAATCAAAATCCTCATTTGCTTTCCTGTACCTCTCTGGGCCTTACTTTTCTGGTTCAACTTACGTTCTATCTTCTCAGTTTATCTCTACATTAATTCCCTAGGCCAGGCCCAAAGCCTATAAGACTTGAAATCCAATGACAGTCACCTGCGACAGCCTTTATCATCTATGGAAAAAAGTCGGAAGAATACAAAAGCCACTCTGATTGGGTAGTTAATAAAAGACGCGGATAGCAAAGGACACACAAGTCATTCTGATTGGTTACATAACAATCGACTCGGATAGATAGACGAAAGCAATCTCAACCGTCGATAAGCCGAAAGATCTAACGGATCGCATCATCTCTCGCTTCAGTATAAAAAACCAC
This sequence comes from Raphanus raphanistrum subsp. raphanistrum, assembly GCA_019706035.1. Classification (NCBI taxonomy): domain Eukaryota; kingdom Viridiplantae; phylum Streptophyta; class Magnoliopsida; order Brassicales; family Brassicaceae; genus Raphanus; species Raphanus raphanistrum. The sequence continues at coordinate 1,793,776 of CM033982.1, read as the reverse complement.
AACCATCATCACCCTATGCACATCAAACACATTCTCTCTCCCAAAGCAAATAGCAAATCTAGAAATCACAAATGGCTCGTACCAAGCAAACCGCCAGAAAATCTACCGGCGGCAAAGCCCCAAGGAAGCAGCTCGCGACGAAAGCGGCGAGGAAGTCGGCTCCGGCGACCGGAGGAGTGAAGAAGCCGCACAGATTCCGTCCCGGAACCGTCGCGCTGAGGGAGATCAGGAAGTACCAGAAGAGCACGGAGCTTCTGATCCGCAAGCTCCCCTTCCAGCGTCTGGTCCGCGAGATCGCCCAGGACTTCAAGACGGATCTGAGGTTCCAGAGCAGCGCCGTCGCGGCTCTCCAGGAGGCGGCGGAGGCTTACCTCGTCGGGTTGTTCGAAGACACGAACCTGTGCGCGATTCACGCCAAGAGGGTCACGATCATGCCGAAGGATATCCAGCTCGCTAGGAGAATCAGGGGAGAGAGGGCTTAAGAGGAGAAGGATGGTCGGATCTGTATATCGTCTTTTAATCTTCCTCGTTTTAGATCTGGTTTCGAGTGTTGTAGTCTTCTTTTAGAATTGTCGTTAACGTGTTCGATGAAATTCCCTAATGAACATCAAATCCACTTTTTTTTAAAAAAAAAATCTTTTGATTTTCTTTCTGTCTAAAAAAAAGCAACGACCACACATGGGATCCAGTTAAGCAGTTTTAGTTACGCCAAATGGATTCGATCAACTTGTATCTGCAACATTTAGTAATCGAACTAATAAAAATCAAATTTGCAAAATGTTGATCAAGTTGCTGAATCCTAATAAACTGTGTTAGGTCCTTGTGAGAGTTAATTGAATTATAATTAGGGATTTTGGAAGATGTTCACTGATCGAAACTCTCAGAGATATGTATTTTTCTTGTTGTATAGATTTGCTTCCTCTTAATCAGAATTGTTCGTTACTAATTTACTAATTTCGATTAAAGGTTAGATATCATTTTGAATTTCCTGCGTCAAGTTACTAATCTTGTTCAAAATAAATTCAGAGTCGAGTGGCGCGAAAAAACTTCATAAAATTTTGGAATTAAGCGCAAAAAGTCTCGCGGTCTTGTAAGGATGATTTTAATTGGACGGTTGTAAACTTGTAATACTACCACACGGATGAGTGGAATGCTTGACGTGGACTGCTTTCATTGGTTAACAAGGAAACACATGGATTGAACTCTTTCAAATCTCAACCGTCGATTATCACATTTAATCCAACGGATGAAAACATCTATTTCCCTCCCAAAACCAAAAAACTCCCTCCATTTTTTTCTTTTTTTTTCATATCACCGCCAAATTTTGTTTTGCCCATAAAAGCAAACGCATCTTCTTCATCATTCTTCATCACCACATTTCTCATTAACATTCTCTAGAGAAGTAACTTCAAATTTCGATATGGCTCGCACCAAGCAAACCGCTAGGAAATCCACCGGAGGCAAAGCCCCGAGGAAGCAGCTCGCGACGAAAGCCGCCAGAAAATCCGCTCCAGCGACCGGAGGAGTGAAGAAGCCGCACAGGTTCCGTCCCGGGACCGTGGCGCTGAGGGAGATCAGGAAGTACCAGAAGAGCACCGAGCTTCTCATCCGCAAGCTCCCCTTCCAGCGCCTCGTCCGTGAGATCGCTCAGGATTTCAAGACGGATCTGAGGTTCCAGAGCAGCGCCGTCGCGGCTCTCCAGGAGGCCGCTGAGGCTTACCTTGTCGGGTTGTTTGAAGATACTAATCTCTGCGCGATTCACGCCAAGAGAGTCACGATCATGCCGAAGGATATCCAGCTCGCGAGGAGAATCCGTGGTGAAAGAGCTTGAAGAGTGTCTTAGCTTTGTCTAGTTCGTTAATTAGTATCGTTTCCTGTGTTGTAGAGCTTGGCTCGTTTTCTAATTCTGGGTTTGCTAAGGTTTAGTCTTTAAGGTGTTCGACGAAATACCCCAATGAAGATGTTCTCTTTGTTCAATATAACCCATATTAGCCCAATTATCTTTGATATGTGTTTGCTACCTATTATGTGTTTAAATCAGTCGCTCATTTCTCCTTGTTAATCAAAATCACATTGAAACACAGTCGTTACAAAAGCTCTTTGTTTCTTGTTCTTCTTCAGTTCTTGATGATGTAAAGAAGTTAGTACTGATACTGGTCTACAAATGTCTTCCACTTCCAGTAGCAATTATAGTCACTATCCACAGCTTTAACTCAAAATATCGGACTTTACTACTTCAGCAAACTCTCTATAGACATTTTACTCGTATTCAGTGATGTAACAAGTCAAAATCTAAGACTAGTAATAAAACATTCATATCAGGTTTATAATGTCTTCAGAGTTCAGGCTCTTTCCTGTTATGATCAGTTAAAGGAGTACTACTGAACCACAGTATCTCGACATATATACATATGAACCCAACCAGATGTTACATAATATAGATACAAAGACTTGGCTCAAAGACTAATTTGACGCTGAAGAGTTCCAGTTTTCAAACATCAAAGCATGGGGATGCCAAGGCCATCGAAGATGCCTATTCCACCATGGACTGCTCTCATATGCTCATAACAAGGTTCTTGATGAGTGAAGAAGTCTAAACAGACCCAGCAAATGTGCTTCCCGCACCGGCACAGCACGTGGTTACACCCTTCAGATTTCTCTATCGTCGACTTGCAAAACGGGCACTCCTTCACGTTCTTTCCCTTTGCCCAGTCTTTCAACGACATGTCCGGATCCTCCTTGAACAGTTTGTACCTCTCGCAAGTGATATACGGGTGATACTCCAGGTGGCACTTTCTGCATGTCTCTGCGTTACAAGCTCCGCAGATGAACGGCTCCCCTGATTCTCGAGGACCGGCTACACGGTAAACGGAAGGGCAATCAGGTGTGGAGCAAAACCGGAAGTTACCATCACTGGTTGTTACGAAAGAGGACAGGGATGCTCTGAAGAGCTCATCTAGCTTCTCTTGTGATAAGAGGGCTCTCAAATCAGCGACTACTATTGGAGCTCCACAATCCGTGTGAGAACAAAGTATGGGAAACGCGTCAAAGTTTCTCATTGACGCCTCGAGCTGTTCCAACAGACAAGCTTTGCAGAAGAGGTGTGAGCATCCTTCGAGAGAGTAGCCATCATCAACCTCACACAAGCAAATGGGGCATTCAACTTCAATGTCATCTGGTTTTCCGCCAGGTTCACTACTTTCCTGTGCAAGTTCGTACACAATCTTTTCTACTTCCTGCCTCATTTCTATGCTCCCATGAACTTGAATCACATGATAACGAGTGTTGAGCTTGAGATCCACGCCACTTACCTTCTCTTTGATACCTTGGAGATCTGGACCAAACCGGTTCACAACTTCCTTCATGAGGTCAGGACGGAGTTTAGGACCTCGGAGGCGGATTTCAAGTTGCTGCCTATCGTGATAGGCCAGAAGTGACCGGATCAGTTCTTGTTCAGCCGCAGCAATCTTCTCTTCTGATCCACAAATGCGTACTGTGAGACTGTGCCTGTCTAATAGAATGTAAGTTTCAGTCTCATGTTGGATCCTCCGCATCAGAATAACACCATCTCTGGAAGAAAGATGCTGCAAGACCCTTGGGGTTAAGCCTGGATGGTTTATGGGTCTTCCTCTTACGAGTTCTTCAAGAGATCTCCGCATCTCCGAGATGGGTTTTGTTGCATAAGCAGATATTCTAACACGGTAAGCACCACCATGAGTTGGCTCCAGATGCCATGTACCTCCTACAAATATATATAAGAGAAATATCAAACCTATGCTTTTGAAGGTAATCAAAACTAGAGACCAAACATCTAGGTGATTTTGGAACTTACCTCTCTGTCTCTCGAAGCTTGTTAACTTAGCATTCAGTTGTCTTCTGACTATGTTGTAGACAGAAGCAGGACAGATTATGGAGCTCTGAAACTTTTGCTCGCATTTTATTTTCTGCCATGAAAGGCATCCAGGTAGCACCTCTCCATCTAACTCCTGTAAAGCTTTCGCAGCTTCCAAATGTAATCTCCCGTCAAATGTAATCAAAGCTCGCATGAAGTAATCTGATTCTTTTGTTTCAAAAACTTTGACTTGGACACAGTTTGGTTCTGGACTGCTGCTGGATGACATGCACGCATATATTCTCTTATGCAGCATATCTGCACAGACAGCAGGAGGTGGACACCGCACACTCTTCCTTCTCAATAGAAAAAATTCCAAATCTGTTCTCCCCGTGTAGAACTCCAAAGCATCTAAAACGTCTGCTTCCAAAAGACCTGAGTCAATATTAGTAATCAAGATTGAATCACTGAACCTTTGATCCGTCTCAAACCGGACATATCTTGTTCCTATCACTACGTCAGAGGTCCCGGCAAATATACTGTGAACATCACCGGATGGGCACTTAAGAACGCCTCTACCAGTGCTTTCCCTCTGCGGCCAACGAATCATAGCATTTACAGAAGGGAAAGAAGGCATCTTGAACATTCCCCCACCAGTTGCCAGTGACGGAAATAGTCTAAGCACCGATCCATTGAAATCAAATTTCTGAATTTCTGTTGCCTTCATAGCAGTTTCCGGAGTGAGAAAGGTTATCCTACCCCACTTATCCTTCTCATCACAGTCTTGCTTGTTCCCAACGAGCTTATGGATAGAGCAGAAACACCCATCAATCTTCTTCTCCAGGAACCTCAGAAGCTCTCTGTCATCAACAAAACCTGTCGCCATAATAAAATACATCGACTGTCAAGAATCTCTGATCAACTTCAAGATGCTTTATCTGAGCACCAGATCCAAAAAGTGCCATAGGTACTTGTCCCCGACCATTGTATATATACTTCTCCAAGCATTCGTTACGCATCCACTCCTTTTCACATTCCAACGCATCGCTTCACTAGGGCCGAGACTTTGTCCATATCGTGGGGAGGCGCATACAGTAGGATCTCATTCTGATCGACATCAACTTGAATACTAATCCTTTCATCCACACAAAGCGACCTGGCACGAGAAACAATCGAAAGCAGACCATGGTTAGATTTCCCACAGAATCTTTTTAGCAGAGTGGTGCTACAACCAGCCACCTTTTCCACTCGGAGCCTCCACTCATCCATGTGAGATGCATCAAAAGGTGGAGGTGGATCAAGCATAGACAAAGCTTCAAAATCAAACGCAGTTACACATACCAAGTACTGGTCGACAACTGATAGAAGTTCACCGAAAACAACCCAGTTTGGCTTCTGTCCAAACGCTAGCAATGAACAGGACGGATGCAACTGAACTTGTTGACCAGTCAATGCCACCTCATACCCAAGCTGATCATAGCCAGTGTACATCGCCACGTTTTCAGCAAGAGATGCAAGTATAACCATTTTCAAATGCTTGTCGTGTTTATTACCCTCGGTTGGATTCCAAACCCAGTAACTTGGACTGACAAGAGAAAGTTCTCTTTCGATGCATATCTCCAACTCCTTGACAGTGTCTTCACATCTCCTCATTGATTTGGCATTTAGGCTATTTCTCCCAGCACCATTTATTTCTTCTCTCTCGCGGCAGAGATGCCCATTCTTTGTAGACCGAAAGAAGAGTGAACAAGTCTCCATTAGGGTTGCAGAATTGTACCTTGAAGATGACAAAGAGGGAAAGTTCAGAACATATCTACTAAGAGCATTGAAAACCATTTACAAAAGTAAAAAAATATTTGGATTCATTTAGGCACATAACAGGACACAGTTATCATTTTATGGAGAAAAATAAAATTAACCGGGAGCTCAGAATCATACCTTTAGGCAATCAGCTTTCATCTTTATCATCGAGGCTGCCAACTCTGCAAAATATACTACTAGCATTAGCCATGACAGCAGCAAGAACAATCCCCTCTTTGCCCATTCTGTGTCTGAAGCACCCTAATATTAACTTTCCAAGCTTTGGCTCCAGACCAAGCTTGACTAAACAATGCCCTTCCTGTGTTAACTCAAGAACACCATTCTTCTCAACGACTGCACCCAACTGAACAAGATTTCTGACAGCCATTGCGATGGCTTCAGGGACAGGCGCGTCAACAAAGTCAAAATCAGCTACGTTATCTACCCCCAGAGCAAGAATCCTCAAAAGTGCTACACCAAGATGGACCCTCCGAATCTCAGGTTCCTGATTAAGATTCATTGACTCAAAATCGTGTTTTGAATAAAGTCTGTAACATCTCCGGGTTCTGTCCTTCCAGCACGACCAGCACGTTGTCGAGCATGAACTCTGACTGACTCGGCAAACCCTGAGGATGCTCATACCAGTCTTAGGTTCATATTTGCTCTCTTTCACCATCCCGGAATCGATTACATACTTGACGCCAGGAATAGTCAGAGAGGTCTCTGCAATATTTGTGGCGAAGATCACTTTCCGTTTCCCAGGATGGTTCTGGAACACCCTAAACTGCTCCTCGAAGGAAAGCTTTCCATGCAAAGGCAAAGCAACTGCAGATGGAGCTACAAACCTTTCGCACGCCCATTCAACCTCCGCTTGAGAAGTCAAGAACGCAAGAATCGTTCCCTTCTTTCTCTGTTTTATGCACTTCCACTGCCTTCTTAACAACATCATCAGCATACGGAGCAATGCGTCCAGCAACGGAAGTCCCTTCCGCGTCACTAGGGGAATATATAATCTCCACCGGAAAGTTCCTTCCGGTGACACAAAGAATACCACAGCCAAAGAAATAGTCTGAGAGCTGGTAAGCATCTGCCGTGGCAGACATGATGACAAGCCTCAAGTCGATCCTTCTGCACATCAGATCTTTAAGCAACGCCAGAAGAAGGTCCGTGTTCAAGCTTCTCTCATGAGCCTTCGTCAATAATAACGCAAGAAACTCCAGACAAGCTTCGATCTTTAATGTAGTGTTGAAGCAGACAGTTGTCCGTCATGAACACGACTTTGGAACTAATCTCCTCGGTAGAAGAGAAAGCTGGAGTGCAGCGGACAGAGTTTTCTTCGTAACAGCCATTGCTTTCTTCTCTGACCCGATCAGCTAATGTACAAGGCAGCGATTTTCCTTGGTTGTGTACAAACAATAGATTCACTAGCAGCAACTCCGGAGTCAGCAAGGAACTGAACTAACTGAGTGCTCTTCCCTGAACCGGTTTCTCCAATCAATACCACTACCTGTCAACACAAATAAATGAATTATTATTACAAACTCAAAAAAAAAAGTCAAAACACAACCATATTGAGCATACCTGTTCGCCATGAATCCTCTTCAAAATATTCCGCCTGTAAGCATAGATAGGCAGGCCATCCTCTAGCCTACGACACTCCCTGCGGATCAAGCTATGAATACGTGGCCAATCATAAGCTCCTTCCAAACTAAACACCTGCCACGTCATCTTTTTCTCCATCAGGCACAGAACCTTCGAGAAACCTCACAATGCTCTTCATACCATTCTTGAATTCTTCAAGGCGCTTCACAATCAAATCTCTCTCAGCCTCAAGAGCCTTCTTTTTCTCGAAAGCTTCCAACTTGAGACCCTCTCTTGGAAGAAAAGGACTCAACTTGACGAGACTTCTCCTCTATCTCGTCCCTCACCTTCTTGACGCAGTCTCCGTTCTCAAGAAGGGAAGTCACGTGAGCGGAGAAAAGAGCACGGAGCCTGTCTCTAAGCTCGTCCACGTCAGACGGGACCGTGACGTTAGCGACCAGCTCGGGGACTAAAAGGGTCTTCCCCTGGAGGCGGTACTCCCAGAGAGAGACGACGGCGGAGAGCGCGTCGCACCACTGACGGAAACGGAAACTCCCGGCGACGCATCCGAACTGAGGCACGTGGATCGAATCCTCCGGGATCCCGATCAGCGAGGCGAGGGTGCTGATCACTTGCTTCCTGACCGAGAAAGACGGCTTGGCGGCGTCGCCGCTGCCGGCGGAGGCGGGGGAGATTCTCGGGTGGAGAAGCTGGACGACGAAATTCGGCGGCGACGGAGGTCGATCGCGCCTGTGATTTGGCGGGAAACTGGAGTTAGGGTATTGGTGGTGGTTGTGGTGGTAAGTGTGTCGGTGGTTGAGCGGCGGGGAGAGGAAGGTACGGCGGTTGGTGGAAGCTGAAGGGAGCGAGGAGTGGCGATTAGTCGCCGATCTTCCACCGTCGGCGGGAGGGAGTGAACTGCTCATGTTGCGATGATGCCAGTTTTTGTGCGAGTGAGAGAGAGAGAGATACGAAAGAAAGTTGAAAAAGATACAGAAGAAGGCAGTGAAAAGGGAAAACACTATTTATAATAATTATTTTGTTTCTTACTTTTTCTTCTACTCTTTCTGGAACCTACTCCTTTGGTTTACCCGAGGGATGTAAGAGAAATACAATTGGGCCTTAAAAGGCCTAGACGATTATTTTTTCTAAAGCCCATATACATGGGCCTGTTGTAATGATTTTACCCATATGTATCTAGTATAAGTTCGCAATTTTGATCCTTCGCTCAGAACCCTAGTACCACCACCGAGTTGCGCCGTTTATATCTTTCATTTGCTCTCGCAGGAAGCTGTTAGTGGCAGTTTCAATCGGTGACGATGAAGGTAAGCTAGCTCATCTTCTCCGGCTTGTGTATTCTCTTTCTATTTTCGTTTGCTCAACTCGATTTGGTTTTGTTTCTGTTTCGCAGTTCAACGTCGCGAATCCCACCACTGGTTGCCAGAAGAAGCTCGAGATCGACGATGACCAAAAGCTGTAAGATCTTCTAATCCTATCACATCGTCTTCTATACAGATTTTTGAGACGTTATAGATTTAGGATTAGCTCTTCTGTTACATACATTTGTCTAATGAGTGTAAAATATGTAACGTAACCTGTGAAGTTGGTTAATTTTTTCGGACCGAGCCTAGCAACTTGTGACAATTACTGTTTTACCAGGACTGAGCTATAACTGCTGTAATGACTGTGTGAATCTCTGATATAATTACTAATCAGGCATGAGTCGATATGAACGTTACATGAGTGATAAGATATACTAGTAAGAGAGAAGCTTTGGTTTTGGATAAAATGATTTAATTTAGATTTTCTTTTTTTTTATGTTGCAGCCGTGCTTTTTACGACAAGAGGCTCTCTCAGGAAGTTAGCGGTGATGCTTTGGGCGAGGTGAAGTTTCTATTACTCGTTCTCCTTTGTCTTCGAAATGGTTATTTAAATTGTCTGTTTGTTATCTGTATTTGCAGGAATTCAAGGGGTACGTCTTCAAGATCATGGGAGGTTGCGACAAGCAAGGTTTCCCAATGAAACAGGGAGTTCTAACCCCTGGTCGTGTCCGCCTTTTGCTTCACCGAGGTACTCGTCTCCTCTTAATCAGTTTCTCTTTGTCTTTTAAACTTTTCGTTTCTTTTGTGTTTATGTAGTTTTGTTTGTGTGATTAGGTACTCCTTGCTTCAGAGGACACGGAAGGAGGACTGGAGAGAGGAGAAGAAAGTCTGTCCGTGGTTGCATTGTAAGCCAAGACCTTTCTGTGCTTAACTTGGTCATTGTCAAGAAGGGTGAGAAGGATCTCCCCGGGCTTACCGACACCGAGAAGCCAAGGATGAGAGGTCCCAAGAGAGCGTCAAAGATCCGCAAGTTGTTCAACCTCACTAAGGATGATGATGTCAGGAAGTACGTCAACACTTACCGCCGCAAATTCACTAACAAGAAAGGTAAAGAGAGAATAAAAAAACCACGGTCTTGATGTTTAAATATAATTATTATCTCTTAAACTTATTTCTTTTCTTTTTTTTTTCTCTTGGGGTTGTAACAGGTAAGGAAGTGAGCAAAGCCCCCAAAATCCAGAGGCTTGTGACTCCTTTGACACTTCAGAGGAAGAGAGCTAGAATTGCCGACAAGAAGAAGAGAATCGCCAAGGCTAACTCTGATGCTGCTGAGTACCAGAAGCTTCTTGCCTCCAGGCTCAAGGAGCAGCGTGATCGCCGTAGTGAAAGTTTGGCCAAGAAGAGGTCTAGGCTCTCTTCCGCTGCCGCTAAGCCCGTTGCTGCTTAAAAACCCATTCCAATCATCAAAAGACTTCGTTCTCTCTCTTTGTCTGTTTCTGCGTCGTATTTGGACATGTAAACTCCGTTTTGAACGTCTTTTTTTTTTTGGTTTCTGCTTTGTCTTAGCTCTTTAACCTTTCTATTATATTAAAGTTTTTGAACTTGTTTGCTCTTTGTGATCTAATTTCATAACCAATCCTAGAATAAGAACAGCTAAACAATCCCGACCAAAGTCAATCTCGAACTGGATTAATTTATATTAAAAACTCTAATCAGTCAAGCTACGAGGACCGAAACGTAATTAAGGAAAACATACAAACTCTTCGTTTTAGAGTACAACCTTATTTGGTCAGGCCTATATTTTTTTTTTGCCAATGGTCAGGCCTATTAGTTACGGTTCCTGAGGCCCATATAGTGACGAGGTCGTTTCAAAAGCGCTTTGAATCACTTGAACAAATCGTTGTTGACTTGAAGGAGATGGAAGAAGAGGTTGATGCTCTACGCGAGATGCAAGCAAAGGTCGAAAAAGATATGAGAGCTGCTTTGAGAAAAGAACTGCTTTAATCTCTTGTGGTTATATCTTTTGGGTTCTACAAAATTTAATGTTGTTAAATGTGATTATCATTCTGGTCTGTTTAGTTTGTTGGATATTCATACATTAAAGTTTGCTGAGTGTTTGCTTTTTTCATGAGTGCTTTGCAGCTTTAGTATCATTGTTTGAAGCTGTGTGTGTCCTGTCGTAACCTGACAATTTTGCTTCTTTGAGAAAGGATGCTTAGTTTCAGTTTGGAATCACTAGACAAAGTTTTGTGTTTTTTCTTTGTCACGAAAGACAAAGTTTTGTGTTTAATCTCTTGAGGTTATAGATAAAATTACTAGCAAGGACGGTTTCTCCAAAATTTAATGTTGTTAATTATGATTATCATTTTTGGTCTTGTTAGTATATTGGATGTTTACACATTAAGTGTGCTGAGTGTTGTTGCTCTCTTTTAGGAGTGCTTTGCAGAGCTAGTATTATGGTTTGACGATGTGTCCTATGTACTGGCAGGGTTGTTCTCATTGCTGAAGCACTTAGTAGCTCTGCGTTGTCAACTAGGTTTTGTGGGGTTTTAGATAATTTTCTTTTTGCTATGTTGGGAAGTTTTCTTGTGTAATTTGATAATAAAAGCTAAAAAAATCTTGAGAAAAAAAAAGAATGAAAGAAGGACCGAAAAATAAATGTTAAAGAAGAAAAATGTGGAGAAAAAGATTGAATGAGTTTGAGTACTGAATCAAGATGTTGCGGATGCTTTCTAGCCATCAAGACCCAAGCCATAATAGTAGAGCTGCAAAGCACTCCTAAAAGACAGGGATACTTGGATCACATTGAGATTTGGTAGTTCTGTGAATTTTCATGAGAGGCTGCAGCTTGTTGCTGGTCTGTCATCATGTATTTTGCCTCATCTTCTTATAACATCAAGAATCTCTTACTTTTATGCTCCTTAACGCATCTTAGGGTCTCTAACGTTTGACATCGATTGTGTTAGAACACATAAGTTTATCACTCGGCTTCCCCTAGATCTGTTAAGTTTTAAGAGAACTTTGGATAAACTATCTAGTTTAGATTAAATATGGTGAAAAACTTGTGCCAAACAAATATATATACAATATGGTGAAAAACAAGTTCACAAAAGAAAATGGGATAATACATTATCCATTCGGATTCGGATGTAATTCAATACTAACTTTTTCAAGGCACTAGATCTTTGCCGTAAAAGGCTCAATGAATGAATTATTCTTTAACTTAATCAGAGATCCCTGATCTGACCTCACATAATCTTTTTTTGTTATTATTAAAACATCTACTTGCCTTTTTTTATATTATTGTTAGCCAGCCGATCACATGCTTCTTCTTCATTTCTTCCATTATTTGCTATTAGCAAACCAAAAAGATATATATGATCATATGAATGGAAATTAAACAAATCAGCCTTCAGTTTGTTTGATGTTTGCTTAAAAATTAAATTGATAGTGTGTGTTATAAGATCTATAAGGTATAGAACTATAGAAGTAAAACAAAAGATTCAAACAATTATGAAAAAACCCTAATTACAACTACAAGTGACCTCCACTTCACTAGAATCATCTCTATATATATATAAACTCGGATAAGGGTTGAGAAACATATATATATGCTAAAGACCATTGATAACAGCAGGCATATGAGTTATGAAACATGTACTGTACTTTACAATCCACAAAATGAACACACATATATGATGTGTCTACAATACATATAGATACGCAAATACATTCTCAAACAAATTTGATTTTTGAGTTCCTCCAAAACATACCTGAAAAAGAACGAAGGCTAAACAATGTTGGAAAATATGGAATCATCCAGTAGATGATCAGGCCATACAGCTGAAGCTGAAGCTCCTGACTCTTGACGAATTGAAGAGGTCATGAGATTGCTATTGACATCTTCAATAATGTATCGGTTTCTAATAAGATCATCATCACTCACAGCAGATGAAGGATCAAGAGAAGGTACCGAAACTCTGATTTGAGCTGGAGGGATCCGAGAGCCAGACTGGAGATATTGGCAGGTTCTCTCTTTGAGTGAAGAATTTAAAGTGATTGTCCTCAAGATCTTGGGGGAAAACTGATGATGGTCCGGTTAGGGATGGTACGCTGTTGAAGTACTGAAGATAGGAACCATGGTCGAGATTAGTTGCTGGTGGTATTAGTTTCTTTGAAGGAGGCAACTAGAGTTGAGGAGACTGAGAGTGTCAAGGTCATTAGGGTTAATGTTGTTATTCATGGAAGGTGGTTGAAGGAGGTATTGGAACAATTTGAGTTTTGCCATCTCGGTTTGGAGCTTCAGTATAGTTTGCTCTTGATCAGTTTGAAACTGTAGCTGCATATCAACAAAATCTCTAAGGTTAGAGGACATCGACAGAAGATTGAGACTAAGCTGGAGAAGACATCAGGTCTTGGACGATGAGTCATTGGGTCAATTCCCATCTGAATCATCTTTTTCTTCAAATGGGTGTTCCAGAAATTCTTGATCTCGTTGTCTGTTCTCCCTGGTAAGTTGTTTGCAATCGTTGACCACCTTATAACATCATCATCATAAACAATCAGTACAATGAACACAAAACCGTTGACTATAAAATCAAAAAGAATCAGAAGATTACTTGTTTCCAAGAACTGCATGAAGGTTCAAAATAGTCTGTTCCTCCTCCGGAGAGAATCTCCCTCGCTTGATGTCAGGTCTCAAGTAGTTAGTCCATCTTAGCCTGCAACTCTTCCCACACCTGTTAAGACCTAGAGAGAGAGATAGAAAAGAGACATACAGTCACATGAAAAGCTAGAAAACAACAGCAAAAAGAATAAATCAGGTACCAGCACGCTTGGGAAGAGCTGTCCAGCTACTATGGCCATGTTTTTGGACATAGTTGACAAGTTTCTCATCTTCTTCAGGAGTCCAAGGACCTTTCTTGAGACCAGAGTCATCACTGCAAAGAGATCTTCTCATGTTTCGCTGATCTCTTGTATCTAATTTAACAACTATCTCTGAGATTTGGTCGCTTGCCTCTCTTCACAACCATTAACTGCTTCTTATTTCTATTTATATTAAACCTAGCACCCTTTTTTCATGTCCATTCATCACGTGTTTATTTCCTATACGCGCTTACCAAAACAACCATGTCATTTTCACCTTTCAATTCCATCTTTTTCTAATAATTATTCTAATATTCCCTTCATACGCTCCTTACCAGTGTAAATTCTTCTTCTTGTCTTATCATCTAGGGAGCAGCCGTCTTCAATCAACAAACACATATCAACTGTTTCTCTTATTTTGTATTTAAGTGGGAAGCAGTTCATCAGTAGCCATCAAACTATGCCCTAGTATCAAATCCTGCATTTGTCAAGGAGAATAATAACACATAATTATTGCTCGGTCTTTTCACAGTTGTTTCCACACAAACAAGAAAAATACACGGATCAACTCAAGCTAGAAGGTTTTATCATCCTTTTTTTAATGAAATCTTTAAAAGTATCTTCTACGAGTAGGCAATGATGGAGGAGAAGGACAATAAAGGGAATTTGATAGGAGGATGAAACTGCTAGTTATGTATTTTAATCATTGGAGACGAACAAAAAAAATTAAAGAGAAAACAATTTGGAATAGAAGCCAGCGCCAACAACATATGGCAACAAAAGGGTGGCCAGAGAGACATCTCCTCTGTCACGCAAAATAGGTCTTCTCGCATCATCCATTTCCATGGCTTATTTATTTTTATATATCATATATGTATGTATTATTGTATTTTTCATATCAGTTAAAGCTATGACCAACAAACCAAACAAAATTCAAGTAATGAACCCTAAGAACTATTGTCTATGAAAATGAAAATGCTTCAAGAATATGAAACTAAAACAAGTCCATAGATATGTATTATGCGGCAAATAAAAGATGCAGAGAGGGTCTGATATGACAGTGTAATTTCATGTTTGACACATGAGAAAGTCCTGATATAGCAAAATTTAGGTGATACTTGCAGAATTTTCCAACCCTCAAGTGCTTTTTCTAAGAAGAAAACTTACTATGCAACATGGAAAGCATATCAGTATTGGTTTCGTATCATTTTGTGGAAATAAATACAATTCGTAACAAAGCAAAAGATTGTTTTCACAGAAGATGTTAAAAATGGACAGACAAATATGGAGGACATGGTAGAAGTGATAACTTACTATTGATGATGATGGCCGTTAGGAAGGAGCTGGTTAGGGAAGAGGTGGGTGCAGAAAATTATCTAATTTCCACCATCTTTGAAACCTAAAAGATCTTCTCCCTCCGCCTCAGTATTGCAGCCAATGTCATATCTTGAGATCTTGTCTTTTTCTTATGTGTCTTCTATATAATGAAGATCAGAGGTTTCGTGCGTAGTTTCAAACTACAAAACCCAATATCAAGAAACAAAATCTAATTTAGAAACATAGAAAAATCTAACAATAAGAAGTTTTACCAAATGAGGGCATCAAATCTGTCAGTTTCTAGAAGGTCCTTTAGTGTGTGCAGAAACTGTAAGTCAAAATGAAATATGATACTCTGAGCATATTTGGATTTGCAGTACCATATTGTCATTCAACACATTTATACCTTCACTGCGAGTATAAACATGCGAATACGTACGCAACAAATAAGCCTAGATTACCCAACAAAGATTCCTGAGCATACGTTTCCAGTTATATATAGTCCATCATGTAAGAAACTAAATTTGTAATATTTTCATGTAGAGTTACAAAGCCATATCAGAAGCCAGTTAATGAAAGCCATAAGCGAAATAATCCCAGGATCATGTATCCTAGAGTTCAGAATGGTTAAGCTTACGATTATCATTATACATAGGCAAGAAAAAGCCTACGAATTTTCAAAAAGGGGTTTAAAAACAAGAACTCTCGCAAAAATATTAATATAGTATGGAGAATGAGTGATTTGAATTGCTTGTTGAGTTAGGGTTCCTCGCATAGTGGACCACAGTCTCGAATATAGAGAGGAAGCAGGTACAGATAATACTAAAGAATTAAGGAAGGCCCTAGGTTATCACAAAGGTATTTTTATTTATGAGATATTTGATGTCACATAAACCATTCTCCTCTTCTAATAAATAAATAAAACAACTTGGTTGTAAACGCCAGCTAAACAGCTGAATTGCTTCTTCTCCTAAGTTTCTAAACAACGCGTACGTCTAAAATATCGGACTTTCCATGCCAGCAATGAACATACTTAGCCCTTTCCCTAGTGTATGTGAACGTGAATATACATTTCATCAACTTATGCATTTACCTGAGCTCAATTTCAACAAACTTTAAAATTCCATAAAATCTATATATGGTGCGTAATACTTACTCTTGGTATACTTATACAAGTTAGCGGAAACCAGAATGCTTGTTTTTCGGATGTAATCATCACCAGTGAGGGTTCCTGAAAGCATATATGGTCTTAAGTGTTGTTCTGTTAACTACCAACCACTAAATGTCATTTAGGTGGTTGTTTTACAGCTAAAGACAGTAAAAAAATGGAAGAAGCTAACAATGAAAGAATACGCAATCCATTAGGCTCTATGAATATATTACTTTGGATGCAACAACGACATCTATCATGTAGTGAGATATATCTACATCAACAAATAAAAACAGTTGAAGAGGAATCGTAACATAAGTAAATTTAACTAAACGCAAAGAGGGAAAACACTACAGATTATGTGTATTTAATGATGAATCTTTAACAAACCAAGAAGATTAATGATGAATTTTTAATCTACCTCATAAAGCAAAGCCAGCTATGTGTTTATTGGGGATTGAGTATTCTATACATAATTCACCTTTATGATCAAATTGGTAAATGAAAATACAAAAATTAAATCTATATACTTATAGTAAACCAAACCACTCTTTATAATAGTAAATAAGCACCATCTTTGCTCCATCTACAAATACTTAAGAGTAAAAAGTGTTTTTAAGTTGAAAAAAAAACAAAAATGTTTAGCGTCAAAAGGATTAATAGTGGCTTTCTCAACTTGATTCCTGATTTAGTTTACCAAGTTTATAGTGCATTTGCGGTAAAAGTTTCTTATAACAATTATATTTGGATCTAGTTCATGTCTATCTTTATTATATTCACAAATCTCCACTAACATCAAGATTGGACATATTTTCTTGAACATATACCTTTTAAAATTTTTGAGCTCTACTATGAAAAAGATATGAGGTCAGTACAACTACGAATCATAAACCAAACAAACGAGATTTGTTCAGTAAACAATCTTAAAATAAGTATAAAAAGTTATATACTTATTTTAAGTGACAAAGTTAGTTATCTTTTACAAGTCATGTGATAAAGGTATATAGGATGTGCCATCTTTTTCATGAATGCTGTGCTCAAAAGTATGATGTTCCCTAGACAGTTCCTTTAATATCACCAATCAACATAGCTAAATACAGAGGGAAAACTATAAAATTTTGAAATACTTTTACTATAGTAAGTTTAAATGTGCTTGTAGCAACCACATTAATTTGCTGCATTATAGTCTGTACTGAATGAGTATACTAGTGATTAGAAGAAGAAATGGGAAGAAGAATTAATTTACAAACCTCAGAACTAAGAGATATTTAGAGAGAGTCGCCATGCCACTCTCCATGTTCTTTGAGTTCATCGTTTTCCTCACCAGCAAGCAGCAAGCATCAAGCAGAAGACAATAAGAAAATCTGGAAAAAAAAAACATTGTTGCTTTTAAGAAGGTAGTCGCTAGAGCAAACAGGCAAAGTGTTTGATCTTTACACGAAAGTACGAGTTTAAAGACAAAAGACTGGGGAAGCTTTTTGCATGAAAAGTAAGTCACATGGCCTGACCCAAAAAAGTACGAAGATCTCTGCATGAATATACACGTAAGAATAGGATTCATAATAGATAATCTTGACAAAAAGCATCATAAAAAGCTGTGCAGAACTCTAAAACACATGGTTGGTAGTTCAAATCTTTAAACTAAGTTCCAATAAAGTACATAAAGCTATCTATGAGTAAACCTCACAAGTCGCCTTTAGATCTGCTCTTTGTCCTAAGCATTTTGTACTCATTTTGAACTGGTAGAACTCAACATTAAGGAAACGCTGCCCTATCCCTCAAAGCTTCAACTTTATCCCTCTCTTATTCAGAGAAACGGGAAAACACACAGGATTTCTCCCAAACTATATTAATGATACGCTGGAAAGTTGGGTCAATTTGAGATTAGAATCTGTAAATAAACAGTATACTGATAGATGTAAACAGCTCAAAGATTAAAGATGCAAACCCCAAAACTTAATATAATAGTGAAAAGAAATAACAACCGATAAATTATGCAGAAAAGTCTATAATTTTGACGATTTCCCTATATAATTATATGACAGATAGATCTTTCCGAATATCTTTGACTTAACCTTTAGAAAACTATATTGGGTAAATCATCATGGAGTAGATCTTTTATTTTTTCAACCATCTAGTAATTCCAATAACAAGACACTAGAAAATATGCAGAACCATCTTTGTACATGAGTCCAGCAGACAAGTGAACCAACAGTTATTAACAAGCAGTACTACACAAAGACATGACATCAGACTATTACAACTTACCATCCTACAATTTTTGCTAGCTACTGAAAAAAGATGAGAAACCTGTATTGAACTGTAGCGACCTACCTTTGGATAGCAAACTCCTATGGCTTGAAACAGAAACCTGGAAACATATACTTATCAATGCCAACCTATACTTAAATATGACATAATATATATCATCGAAGCCGGAGAAAGTTGTATAGTTATATGTGTTGGGCATATATATAAGTCACAAATGGCTGACAAAACTCTTTTTTTTTTTTTTTTGCCAAAATGTGAATATCATATAAATATGAGATGGGTTTGTAAACTTTACAAAAAGGGGAAAGAGACTATGTTAGGTTAACCTTGGCAAAAAATAAACAAGGCCAAGCTAACAGCAAAATTATGATCAAAAAATAAATCTACTCATATCTGAGCCATTCCTGCATCATGTGCTGGAATAGAGCAGTCTTCATCCTTCTTCCTAGAATGGCATCTCTGGTGAGACGGTCAATCTTCTTGAAGATGGCGAGCGGGGTTTGGGATTTGTTGTCGTGAAGGCGCTTGTTTCTTTCGGTCCAGAGGCAGGAGATCGTGGCTTGGGCAGTGATACGCTTTAGCGGTAAGCTTACCACCTTGTCGCGAAGCTTCATCCACTCTGATAAGGCATTCCAGGAATGGAACCCTCTATGAGAGTAGCCTAACCTGCGCAGTACAAAGCTCCAGACAGTTCCACTTACCTCACACCGAAGAAACAAATGGTCTCTGTTCTCATCCACTAAACTGCAGAGGCAACAAGCGGAGGAGATGTTCATACCCCAACTGACCAGTCTAGCTCTTGTAGGGAGCCGATCTTGAAAAGCGACCCAGGTAGTAAAAGCATGTCGAGGGATGTGACCTCTGAACCAAATATTTTGTGTCCAGTGCTGTTCAGAGGCCCTGTTTCTTAGCTGGTTCCAGGTCTTGCTAGTAGAGAACTCCTGCAACTCACTTCCACCCGTTTCCCACACATAAGAATCATCCGTAGCACTTAGTGAGGGCAGAGGGATGGTAGTGAGGTACAATTGAAGCTCCTCAGCAGCCTGGGAGCGAGCCCCCCGAAGAAGCCAGCCTTCACTAGTGCAAGCCTGCGCAACAGATGCATATTCCTCAATCTGCAGTTCTCTAGGTCCTAGATCTCCAAAGCGCATGATGAGGGGACCAAGAGGCGTCCATTTATCATACCAAAAGCTTATCTGCTGGCCGTTGCCCAGTTTTGCCTTAAGGAAGGTTACTGCCAGCCCCCGCATAGAGAGAAGACTCCGCCAAGAAGAGGAGGAAGCGTTAGATTCATCAAAAGCCCAAAAATTACCATCTTTTATCCTGTATTCTTTGATCCAAGTTGCCCACAGTGAGTCTTTGGCTGTGAACAGCCTCCAAATCAGTTTGAGACATAAGGCTTTATTCCAACGAGATATATCACGGAGTCCCAATCCACCCTCCTTCTTGGGGAGAGTCACAGTTTGCCAAGCCACCTTTGCAATGCACTTCTTTGTATCAGTACCTCCCCAAAGGAACTGCGAACAGAGGGATTCAATCCTCTTGATGCAGTTCTTAGGTAGAATGAAAGCTGATGTCCAAAAGTTGATGGAGCCATAAATAACTGAGGATAGGAGTTGCTTTCTTCCCGCAAAAGATAGCGCTCTAGCGGACCAGCAGTTGAAGTTGGAGGACAGCTTGTCAATCAGGGGTTTGTAGTCCGGGAGGCGAAGCTTCCTATACATGAGAGGCAGTCCCAAGTACCTGATTGGCATGGAACCAATGGTGAAGCCAAGGCGAGAGATGTCTACCACTTCATCACTGTTTAAACCGGCAATGTAGAGCTCCGTCTTTGATCTGTTCATTCTCAGTCCCGACCAAAGGGCAAAGTCCTCCATTGTTTCAGCTATGCATTGCACCGAATCAGCAGTACCATCCGCAAAGATCATCAAGTCATCAGCAAAGGAAAGGTGAGTGACTTGTAGGGCTGAGGTGTTGGGATGGTAGCCAATAGACCCATCGAGGTACTTTCTCCGCAGCTGCTGTGTGAAGACTTCAAGGGCAATAACAAAAAGGTATGGTGAGAGGGGACAGCCCTGACGCAGCCCTCTAGTTCCCTTGAAGTAGCCACATGATTCCCCATTTACAGCAACTGAGAACCGAGTAGTAGTCAAGCACTTCCTGATTAGATTCCTAAATCCTGGCGGGAAGTCAAGAGCTTCAAGAGTGTAGAGGATAAAATCCCAATCGAGCGTGTCAAAAGCTTTCTGGAGGTCAACCTTGAGCATGCATCGTTTGGAGATCTTTTTCCAGTTATATCCTGAGACCAGCTCTGTGGCGAGAAGCACATTTTCAACTAGCAAGCGACCAGGGACGAAAGCTGACTGAGAGGTGGAGATCAGGGCCGGGAGGTGATCCTTTAACCTGTTTGCTAGCAGCTTTGAGGCAACTTTATAAACTGTGTTGCAGCAGGCGATGGGTCTAAAATCCGTGATCCTATTAGCGTTTGCTTTCTTCGGTACCAGGATAAGGAGGGTCGCGTTCCATTGCTGAAGAAGTTCCCCAGAGGTTAGGAATTCCTTGACAGCATCAATAAGATCCCTGCCTACAACTGTCCAGTTTCCAGTGAAAAATTCAGCCGGGTATCCATCGGGACCAGGGGATTTATTCTTAGGAAGGGACAAGAAGGCTTTCTCAATCTCAAGGTCAGTGAACGGAGCTGCCAGGGAGGAGACGGTATCAGCAGAGCATTTGACCTGCATGATTGAAGCAATATCAGCAGGGGTGGAGGTCGTATGTGTATTGGAGCCGCCCAGGAGTTGCTGAAAATAATTGACAGCATGACTTTTTATGCCCTCAAGAGTGTCAATGATACGATCATCAGAGTCTAGAAGGAAGTGGATGTGGTTTTGGACTTGTCTTGCTCGGATTGCCCGATGAAAGAAAGCTGTACCAGCATCACCATCAACTGACCATTGCACTCTTGACCGTTGAAGCAGAAACCGATCTTCAGCTTTAGCAAGGCTGAACCACTTGGAATGAGCGGCGCGCTCTGCAGCTGCAGCGCCTAAGCTTGGTGAGTTCAAGGACACTTGCTGACAATCAGTTAGATGATCAAACGCTTCTTGAACACGCTTTTCTAAATCAGAGAAGTTTTCTTTGTTGAAAGAGCGAATGATAGGCTTCATTTCCTTAAGCTTTTTCGATACACACAGCTGTTTTGACCCGTCAAAAGGCATAGAACCCCATGTAGCTTTTACCAGGTCGTGGAAGTCTGGATGGGTGTTCAGGTGAGCGAAGAATCTGAAGGGACGCTTCTGAGGGGGCTTGAGCTGATCAAGGAACACACAGCAGGGACTGTGATCAGAGATACCAGGCTTTCCGAATACCGCAATAGATTCTGGGAAGGAGCTAACCCAGTCGTCGTTGCAGAGGATTCGATCAAGCTTTTTAGAAACAGTAGAGTTCGACCAGGTAAACGTGCTTCCACTAAACTGAAGGTCAGCCAGTAAGCAGCGTTGAAGGCAATCTCTGAAGTCTCGCATACCTCTGGAGGAGGTGTGATGGTCTGCCCGGGAGTGTTCTGAGGGACTGATGATTTCATTGAAGTCCCCCATCACAATCCAAGGGAGACCGCATAACTGAGGCAAGCAGGAAAGAGATTCAAGCTCACTCCATAAAAGTCTTCTTTCTTTTCTGCAGTTAGAAGCGTAGATAAAAGACACTGCAATTTCACTGGTCTGAAACGGGAGTTTGACAGAGCAGGTGATCATTTGCAGGGACTTGGCGATGATCTTGACCTGCACAGATGGTTTCCAGACAACCCAGATTTTTCCAAGAGCGGAGAAGTCGTAGTTATCCTCAAGACACCAGGAGGGCAGGATGCTATTCATTATTAAAGGCGAGTTTGCCTGCTGTACATGCGTCTCAACGAGACAACCAAAAATCGGATTATATTTACGAATCCACTTCCTAAGGCCCCGCCGTTTTACTGAGTCATTTATTCCTCTTATATTCCAGCAAAACAGATCCATGGAGAGGTAGGAGGTTAGAGGGTTGAAGGGCCTCTAGCCCTAGCAGTCGCTTTCTCCCGCTTCTTGCGTCTCTTGGAGAAAAACTCAATGAAATCATCTTCCTCATCCGGTGGGATTTCCCCTTCCTCAATGGGTGAGGTGTCGGAGGAGGATGTAGCAGAGTCAGAGCTGGTTTGGGGAAGCTCAACAAAGCCAGCTTCTTCCAAGAGGTCAACATAAAGGCTGCCTTTTGACAGATCGTGCGACGCTGAGACTGAGCTGCCAGAGTGACCAAGAGAGCCAGGGGGAGGATCAGTGTCAGTGGGGGGAGGGAGGCGTGAGCCAGAGGGGATCGCTTTCCCCTGATTAGCAGTCGCTTTGTCCTTATAGGAAGCAGTCGTGCTTGGAGGATCAGGAGGCAGGGACTTTGCTGGGTTGGAATTGCTAGTAGCCTTAGAGGACTGCCCAACAATAGGAAGGAGACTTTTTATTGGCTT
This sequence comes from Raphanus raphanistrum subsp. raphanistrum, assembly GCA_019706035.1. Classification (NCBI taxonomy): domain Eukaryota; kingdom Viridiplantae; phylum Streptophyta; class Magnoliopsida; order Brassicales; family Brassicaceae; genus Raphanus; species Raphanus raphanistrum. The sequence goes on along the minus strand of CM033982.1, from coordinate 1,771,148 downwards.
CTTGCCTTCCCGTTTCTCACGCTTCTCTTTCCCTTCAGCGTGATTTGTCCGGGGGCAAGAGGCTGAGGTATGCTTCACAGAGTTGCAGGTCAAGCACGTTTTAGGAGCATGCTTGCAGCGGACGATAGTATGCCCAAACTTTTTGCAGAAGGAGCAGAGAGAAGGGAGCCAGGGGCTTGAGACTGCAATTCTCCTAGTATCACCGCTCTCGAATCGCGCATTCACGAATTCTGGAAGTGGCTTCCTCGGGTCAATAACAGTATACACCTTAGCTACCTCTATATTGGTGAGATTTTCAGTAGTAGGATGCAAGCATAGGGGGTGGCCAACCATTCCTGCAATCTCCTTCAGAGCGTCTCTGTTGAAGAATTGGAGAGGGACTCCAGTGAACTCGAGCCAAACTGGGACCGTCTCTAGCTCAGGCTTGATTTGCTGGATGCCCGGAGACCACTTTGTGACAAACATGGTCTGCCCGTCAATTTGCCACAAGCTTTGCTTCAGGATACGTCGCCTTGCATTGGGGCATGGGACTCGGAAGAGGAACGCATTACCATCCATCTTGTTGACGGTGATGTCGCGTTTCTGTCGACTCCAGATCCCGTTGACAATGGCGTGGACAGCGCCTCTTGCTGGGGGTTCTTCATAGAACTGACCAAGTATAAAGTATTCCCAAGCTTTCTTGTTCTTCTCAACAACTGTATTAGGGATTGTAACACAGGGTTCGCCAGAGTCAAGGAGGAAAGGGGTTTCCTTTGGTACGAGTTTGTCAGAGGCTTCTTTGACAAACCCCTTCCAGAGGTCCGCTGCAGATGGTGGCTGGAGCGTGGGGAGAGAAGCGGCTACCTCCTGAGAAATAGGCGCTGTTTCATTGGTCTCTGCACCAGGGACTGGCGGCAAGCCGGCAGCTAGGGTTTCGAGAGGAGGAGGGGCGGTTTGCTTCGCCAAGGTAGATTCGGGATCTGCTTGGGTAGGCAGAGGGGTTCGAGGCTCCGGTGGCGTGATTTCAGCCGGAGGAGGCTCGGATCTGGGCTTCGATTTGGCAGCTGAAGAAGAATCAGGTACCGTAGACTTCGAGGGTTTCGGAGAAGAAGCCAGGGATTTGGTCGCTCCAGTGGGGAGACGGCCGGAGGGTTTATTTTTGGGGGGTTTTTTTCGGGACATGGAGGAGGGAGGGGTCCGCCGCCGAGATCGACGACGGTGGAGGAAGAAGGAGAGAGATCGCGTTTTGGGAGAGTTTTTTCGTGGCGCGTGAGGCGCGTTTCAGAACACGACCTGTTGACAAAACTCTTGAATTAAGAAAATCAAAGAACAAATTATCACTTAAGTTTACCAGAATAGTAGGAGATGATAGACTAACTATCCAGTACGTTTTCATCCCCACACAAGAGATGGGTGGCTTGGAAGAGGAAGACGTTGATTAGCTTGAAAACTGCTGCATCAGACAGAATGTCAATATGAACCAAATCTGCAATCAAGATGTTCTATGGATGAGAGCATTGTTTATAGTCTTTTCATGGCATAGGGGACAAGCAAATGTGAAAAGAATCAAGACCTAAAACAATCAAGTTGATAAGAACATAGCACATGCTTAAGGAAACTATCCAAGTCTGTTTCCCATCATCCAAGTCAATATCTCCAGTATTAGTTCCAGAAAACCTAGAGATCGATAAATGAAATACCTCCTCATCCGTAAGAAGCATAGAGAAACGCCTTATGTTGTATAGTATAGGGTTTGTTTCCAGCGAAAGGACCAAGCATTTTCCTAAATTTCGATTTTTTTCCATAATTAGAGATATCGGTTTACCTACATACCGGCTCAGCCTGTAAACAAACAAAAAAGATCCGAAATTGCAGTCGGTGACCTCGTTCATCGAGAGATCGTGAATCCTCTCCCCGTCAGCGGCAGCAACCGCCATCTAGGGTTTCTTCGCTCGATTTCTCTTTGTCTTTCTATTTTCTCCATCCGAGGAAACCCAAATGGTTAGTTACACACAGCTAAAGTAGCGTGTCAATCACGCAAACACTGTCACAAATCTCCTCTTGTGACAGACTTTTTATGAACCCTATGGGAAAAGCCTAAATAATTTTCTCAAATTTCCCGCCATTTTTGGATTCTTCTCCAATTGTCTGTATACAAAATTTTATTTTATTCTCAAAGGTGAAAAGGGACCATATCTTATTTTATTCATAACAAATATTTTAACTTGTTTCCAAAAAGAAATATGAAATCAGATGGTGGCAGCAAATAATTTCTAAAACAAATTGTAATATTTTTTGAGCGACAAATTTGTTTGGTGGATGTAGTATTATTGTAGGACACTTCTCAATTAGTGATATTGACATGTCAAAAAATATCATTGTGAAACAAGCCTTTTAGATTTTTTTAATTTAAGTTGAAAATTAAATAATGGGAAAATTCATAAATTCAACATGAGAAGAAAATACAAACTGATGACAAGAGTTTATAGGATGAAATTTTATTTTAGTTGTTTGCTCACTAATATAAAACTGATGGAACTACATACGCAAGGCTTGTTTCTGAAAGTGAGAACCCAATGGGCTGCTAGTAGGAACCAGCAATACGGATGGCATTTCATCTTACACTTGAGGACATTTGAGTTTAGTAATAAACAAAATTAATCTGAGATAACAATATCTTTTCGAACTTTGTATCTCTCTTACAATGTCGAGACAGAGATTGACAGTGTATGCTGTAAATAAAAAACTGAGTAATCACTAACCAGAACAGAGCGAAACATTCTTCTTAAGCTTGCAAGCGTGTCATTATTACACATCTCCATATTGAACTCAAAACATCTTAAAGAATACTAGAGAGTCCAAGTAAAAATCTCTTACCTTACACCAGAGTTTATTTTACTCCATCAAGTTATGAATCATTTTTAAAAATCTCCATACTCTGTTGCTGTTAAAAGTATATATTTTTTTAGTAAAGATTAATCAGCACGAACAGCCACCACTTTGTTGCTCCGCATTAGACGAATGGTTCGATGACTTAAGGTTAACATCAACCATATCGCCTTGTTTCGCTGAAGAAAGTGTATCCATTCCTGGTAATGCTGCCGAAATCTTCCGGAATAGTGGCTACAAGTTTACAAAACACCAAAAACGTTATTCAAAGAAGTTTTTCAAGATCTTTGAAACAGTCATAAGGATAGATATTGATTCTCACCTTGATGTTAAATCCTGCTTTTGCACTCGTCTCTATGAATATAACTCCAAAATCACGAGCTTTGTTATCCCCTTCCTCTATCGACACTTGCCTGTCAAAATGTCAAGTTGATAGCTAAATGAAAAAGAAGAAGTTTACATCCAACTTATTCATTGGATTTGATGTCATCATCATTAAGGTTAAGTGTGGTGCCTTACCTCTTGTCAACGAGATCAGTTTTGTTACCCACGAGAACAATTATAACATCGTTACCTCTCTCTGTACGAACATCCTCAACCCACTTCGAGGTGTTCAAGAACGACTGCCTATCTGTACATTGACAAAAGTACGAGACTTTACAAAACCATTCTTGCAAAATATGTGAGAACTATGATTTATTCAACAGGTAGTGTCGATCCAGTGTAGATTGTAGACAAAAGAAACTTTGATTGTAAAGCAGAAAAGTTGTCAAAAAAGAGGTCTTACTAGCAACGTCATAGACAATGACAGCAACAGAGGAATCTCTGATATAACTTGGTATCAGACTTCGAAACCTTTCCTGCCCGGCAGTATCCCTGTACCATAATAAAATGGGAAGCCGCTTATTGAAACGCACATATCATCATCAAGCACCAGAGACTATACGCCATAAGAAACCAAATATATAATATATCTAAAAGAATGAAAATTCACTAGTCAACAGAGATGATATACATATTTGGCGTTTTTCGAAATGAACATACAACCTTAAGCATCTTAAGCAAAATTCATATATTAATTACGAAGCTAAAATAAAAGCATGAATTGGCGTAAGATGATTATACCAAAGCTGGAGACGAAGAGTCCTATCCTCAAGGTACATTGTCTTTGACAAGAAATCAATCCCAATCGTTGCCTGCAATATTTTCAAACAACAAGGACGAACCAAATCACATAGATTTCGAATCTGATTCCACATTACACATTACACTCATCTGATCCAAATCTCCCACAACACAAATACATTCATAACGATCGCGAAATCACTCTGCGTTCTGATTGAACAGACATTTATAAAAATAGATGTTGTGGATGGATTGGCAATTGATCTAGAGAGAAACCGATCGATCTGTGGGATTCAAACAAACCTGATAGGTGGTATCGAATTTGTCGTACATGAAACGAGTGATGATGCTGGTCTTGCCGACGGATTGATCTCCCAGGAAGACGAGCTTGAACTTTGCTAATGGTGTCACCGCCGCCATTTTTTTCTCTCTCTCTCTCTCTCTCTCTCTCTCTCTCTCTCTTCACCGTCACGATAAGAGAGAGGTATTGGCAGATCTGAGAGTTTGAGATTTTTCAGGTACAGATTTGAGAATCGAAGACGAGGTTTGAGTTTTGACGCGTTTATATTATGGCTCTCTAGACGCAAAAAAAGTAACCGCCAACCGCGAAAGTATATTTTTTTTTTTTCTGTAACTGCTTCGCGAAAGTATAACTTATTGATAAAGAAAAAAAAATTATATTTATTAAAGAAAAATTAGTCACTTTGCGATTTATCAAAGCAAAGAAATAATTTTCTTTTACTTCAAATATAAATAAAAAAACGTTGAAAGTTTATTCTAAATGCACACAAAGTAAGTAATTAAAATATACTAGATTTTGACCCGCCCTTAAAAAGGGCGGGTATATTTTTTGTTGGAAAAATTATTTTACGTAATAAATTATGATTTTTGATAAATTATATATTTTAGCGTTTTATGAAATTTATCTTAAATTTACTTATATGATCTATTTTGTTATTTTAAATATGACTAAATTTTTGAATACTCTAAATAATTCTAAACCCGTAATATGATTTAACTTATATAACCCGAAGTTAAATTTATTTTACTCTGATTTTTTTAATTTAAATAAAATATTTTATATCTTCAATACTCTCTGATTGAAAAATTGATTTTTTGCGTTTCAAAACATTTTCTATAATTTTATTAAATTTAGTTCATGCGGTTTAGTTTTTATTTTAAACGAAACTATTTTTTAAGGAGTTGAGATAATTCAGACCCGTATTATGATTTTCAACTTGATTTTATTTTGAAATTTCATTTAATAAATGATTTCAAATAATTAATAATATGAAATATTTTTTGGAAAAATATGGTGCAAACATTTAAGAAACAAAATTTTCAAAAAGGCTGAACTGAATTATATTAAATACTTTTTAATGTAATTGTAAAATAATAACTTTTGTTTGGTTGCAAATAATGTTGGGTAAAAGGTGCATGCAATTTTTGCAATTACTTAGATATTTCAGGATAGATTCATAAACAGTCATCTACTTTAATAGTATAGATTTCTGATACGATGTTACAGTATTAAAAAATTTAATTTGTTGCTTTATATATTATGGCTTTTGAATATAACTAATATTTATCAAATTATTTATTAAAAATCAGTGAGATACTGAGATTGTTACGTAAATATAGTTAGAGTTATTTAAATAGGTTTTATCTTATTAGTTTTTGAATATATGAAGATATAGCTTCTAATTTCTTTATTTTTTCTAAAATATTTTTTTCAGTGTGACTAATATTTCTTTGAAATTCAAAGATATCTCAATCAAAATATATAAAAAAACTGTATATTCCAAATCCATAATTTAAGTGATATATTCTTTTAAAATTTATAAATTCTTCCGGTGTTTTCTCAAATCTAAACAATTTTTGCTATATTTCAGTTAAGTATATTGCTTGTTAATTTGAATTAATCCAAATTAGTATATTTTAAAAACTTTTTTATAAGTAATATAACTAAATGCGTGTATATGTAATATTGATACTAACATTTCATAAACATCTGTAGATCTATACAATATTGTGGTCACCAACATTTATAAGTTAATAATTAAATATTATAAATATATAACACCTATATGTATTACGAATAAAGGGTAAACTTTTTCTGGATTTTATGTAAAACTATACAACTAAAATTGTCACGAAAGCATTGTATTCATATATGTAGGTCAATCTCATTTTCATTTTCTATTTGGTATGACATAGTTTACTCACGTTTGATGTTATATGGACATTAAATTAACATTATGTTAATGTAGTGGAGTAGATTTAGAAAATATTTGCTTGTTTAGTTTAAATAATAAATTAATTCTGATGTCATATACTTGTTTTATTTAATATTCTGAAATAGAAAAATACTACACAAAATAGGGGATGGTTATCTGTAATTTATTAAAAGAAAACAAAATATTTAATAAAAAATATAGTGTAAAAATAAGTTAGTGGCAGAGAATGGTAAATACTACTGAAACAGAAGATCACCTAAAAAAACCTTCTGTTTTAATAGTATTGATTAGGTAACAATAAGGAATAAAGAGAAAATAAATTCTCTAGGATAGTCTTTTTTAGTTTATCTTCACAAAAATAACACTAAAAGAGGAAAAATGATCAAAAGAAGTTTTATCAAAGGGTAAAATATGTATTTATACCATTTGAGTTAACAAATCTAAACTTAGCATTTAGAGTTAAAATGTGGATTTTGGATATGAGTTTCAAATTTCAGAAAATAAAAAAATATTAAAATTTTCAAAACAAAAAATATTTATTTTGGTCATTTTAGTTTTTAGTGTTATTTTGTGTTAGAAACTTAAAATGGCCAAAAACAAAACAAAAAAGTATTTTCGAGAAATTTTGGTTGTTATATGCGTTAGTCCTTAGAAATAGGATAGTGGTTATGGAACTGCCTTATTGTTTAACTAGTGGTATTCCGGCGGTACGCGCCGGGTTCGTATGTTTTATTCTTACACGAATTTATAATTTATTTTGTGGTGTTAGTAAGAAAAATATGTTTAAAAATATCAAAATAAAAATTTGTTGAAAATGATATTTTTGACCTATTTGATAATTGTTAACGGCCGTAGTGTATTATTTTTTTTTGGAATTGATTAATTCAAAATGTAATAGCATATGTGGTTGGACTAATCATTTCAATAAAAGTAGAATAAAAAACCGATAGTCGTAGCAAATTTAATTTAATTGGAATTTAAATATAAAGTAAATTTGGTGTTTTATTTAAACGTATGTAATGAAGTTATGTTTGTATAATTTTATTATTTAATTTTTGGTAAGAAACCTATTCTGACAATGGGACATATTAGGAAATGAGGAAAACCATTTATATATTTTGTTTGAAAATTAAACCAAAAATTAAAAGAAAAACAGTATGTAAATGAAACTAAAATTGGAACATAAGAAACTCCTTTATAAATTGTCATAATGCTGAATGATAGATGACTTTTCCTATATATATGGGACATTTTATATTTGTACGAAACAATTGATCAATGCAGTAGAAATGAAAAACATAGCCGTAAATAAGAGAACATAGATAGATTATATTCTTGACTTCAAACCGATATTTGTGTAATTTAATTATGAATATTTGTAAGTAGCTATTTTGATTAATTTGAAAATTTACTATTGTAGTTGCTAGTTGTGTCGAGGCGGTTGCCCTTTAAAATCAATGAGATATGATTGCCTCATGAAAATCATAGAGATTATTTTATGTTGAATAGGTGTAGGATTTTCTAGAATAGCTTAGTCACCTCAAGCCGTGTTTTGGCTGCAACACTCGACTCTTCAGCTATCCCTTGTTTCATTTCCTCCACTCTCAGCTTCGCAAGATGAGAGTCTTGTTTCACTTGTTCTTTCTCGGTCAATGCTAGTTCCAGTTTTAGCTCAGGAATGACACTCCTTTTCATTTTAACCGTTACATAAACCACGGCCTGATGTTTTGCTTCTTACGCTATAACCGTCTATCTCTTGTACTCATGCATTTCCTATTGTATCTTCTGAAGCTCTTGATACACCATCTGAAGTCCCTGTAAAAAATCATATTAACTCAAGACTTAAGTATAACGAACAAAACGAACCAAGAGCGTGTGGCACAATGATTCTTTTGTTGATGTGTTCAGTGAGTAGAGGAATCAGCCATGTGGGTGAACGCCATGGATGGAGTTCCAATATTTCTTTTTTTTTGGATTTTATGTGCTTTCCAATATTTCCAAACTTGGAAACTGTCAAAACAGGCCTCGTGGGAGACCCAAACGTGGAGATCAGATGCATGAAAACTCTTGGTGAACTATGAACTCTAAGACTGAGATCTTGGCTTCTGCTAGGTGAGTCCGGCTAACTAATCGTTAGAGAGATACAGAGGAGTAAAAAAAATTTACCTGAAGCATCATGACCAGCTGGAGTGTCTAAAACTACGTGTGAGGGCGGGTCTCTTTTTCTGTAGATTCTAGGGACTTTCATATCTCCTCATTTACTTGTCGACGTAATTGAGCGTAAAGCTCTCTCAACTTCAGTGATGAGTCGAATATCAATAATATTAACCTGACAAAAACCGAGAGCAAAACTGAATATGGTACGGTTCAATTAAGCAAAAGAGAGGAAAAATAAGGTAAGATTCGATTAACCAAAAGAAAAAATAAGTCAATGAATAACGGGGCGTGCCAATCATTTTTATGAATCAACCAAACAGCTAGAGCTAAGCAAAACCCTACTTTTCTTAATTAAAAAGAAACAAATGATATAAGAAGACACATATGCGCCAGAACAAAAAGTGAAGACGTCCTTAGCAAATTTGGTAACAGCCAAATCCATGTGGCTCGTGAGGGAAGCCCCTGCGATTTGACCAAATCCAGAAACTATGCTCAGAACACCAATGTAATTAAATATATTATGGTGAAGATAACCAGTGATGTCAGTCATGATCTACCGCCTACAAAAGCCAGTATATTGCATATGAAAATAATTCCCATGACAGTGATCTCACCCGCATCATCCAAATAACGCCGGAAAATCTAGTTAAAACGGAACACAGTTGGATCTGGAAGCTGCAGTCGTGCCGGCAGAGAAGTAAGTGTGTCTTGGTTGTAGGGGAGGTGGAGCAGCAATGGAGGAAGCGTGCCGATAAATTTGGGGTATCAGAAGGAATCGAGAGTTCGGTGTCATCTCCACCATCGTGGTGGTGAGAGGAAAAATCAGAGTCGGAGTCTGAGGCAAACATAGAATCGGTAGATGGGCTTGACATTGGTCAGGGAGAAGACGGGGAGGAGGAGACGTGGTCATGGAAGAAAGAAGCGTTTGAGAAAATGAAGAAGAAGATGAAGCGTGAAAAGGGACATAATATTGGGCTCAGTAACAAAATTTAATGAAAGCCCAATTCGAAAAAGACCAGATTACACAGAAATCGTCGCCTGGTGAGTAGCCACGTGTCCAAAAACGCCCCCACTTACTTGATGATGTGGACGCAGGAGAAGGCAGATAAGCCAACTTTATTGTTATAGATGATTTAGATGATCAAAGGTACACATGCATATAAGCGGTTAATTAGATTATAGGTTGGCAGTTATATATGTACACACGTATATAAGCTTTAATTTTCAGGTTCATTTTTTTTATTGGACTCAACTAAAATCAATTGGACATGTTGAAGAATTAATAGTATTGATTTTACTAATGCACATATATAACGAGGACAATGGTGATACTTTTGAGTGTTTTTATCTCAAGTCGAAGTATTGATACACTAAAAATGAATCCTTGCTACTGCCAAGTTAACAGATGCAATTGTAGTATTTGAGATTCAAATCCAGAGGACCAGTCTACACTCTAGTTCTATAAGTTTCAGAACCAAGCTAAGAAGAAGATATGATTTGGTTGAAATAGGCGATAGTAATCAAGCAAAATAAACACGAGATTGATTCAATTAAACAAGAGCTAGCCTAGGGTATTTCATTGGGTGTTGAATTGGAGCCAAACAATTATTCAAGCGCGATGAAGTGCTTTCTAGAACTCGGATCACTCAGCTGGAACACTCCACTGTCGTGGTAGTGATCGCTTTGCAGATCGATCTCACCACCTAACTGTCGTTGGGATGAAGATCGATTGCAAGCTTTAGGGAACAGGTCCGATCAGTTCACTTACCACCCTAATATCTACTTTCGCTGATTAGGGATACTAAGCTCATTCAATACGTGTCAAGTTATCATCCTAAGCGGTTAACTAGGTGATGAACTAGTGATCTAACATCAAGTGATCAGTTTAATGAAAGCAGTAAGAACAGTATGAATGAAGACAGTTATGGATCGCTTATCTATGTTTAGCTCATGTCTCAACACCCTAAAAACCCTAGGCGAGCAAGGTCACTACTCGATCATGATGCACATAAACAAAGACATAAATCCTGAATAAAATTGCATAAGAACAGAGTATGAAACAATAGGGTTCAGATGATCTTCTCTATGAGAGGATGAATTCTTCTCCCTTACAAGTTGCAGATCGCAATACTCAGTGTTCTCTCGTAAAAACTAGCGTAAGAAAAATAGAAAATAGATAGATGGCGTTTTATATGGAGGCGCCAATCAGAAGAAAAGAGATTAGGGCAACAGGGCTTAAAATCCCGAAATAGGAGTTTCCATATTCGTCTGGAACAATCGCCGGATCACTCCGTCTGCTTGTTCCGCTTGAGAGAGAACAGTCTCGGGATTGTTCTCTTGAGTGTTCTCCGCAGGAATGCTCCAAAAGGACTTCTTTTCATCAGGCACCTTCTCTTCTTTCTTCTGCTAACTCCAGACCTGTAAAAGGTCAAAAAGGACTAGACTGACACGAATTAGTGACTTCAAACAAAAGAAAACATATATACAATGATGTGAAAAACACCATATATCAATTCCCCCAGACTTAGATCCTTGTTTGTCCTCGAACAAGGCAAGTACCAAGAACAGGGAGAAAGGTTTGAAAACGTGGGAACTCGCTTATTCTCAGCAACCATACTCTTACCACAAATCTCTGAACCATACAAGCTGTAGACTAGGACCACACACACACTTACTGAGAACCCCCTGATCGCTGTTCGAAGATCTGCTCCTTACTCTATATCTTAACCTGAAAAGGCAACACTTTCGAGACAAAACTCCTTATGTTCAATTAAGATCAGCGTGAGCTTCTTGTCACAGGCTCTACTCAGAGAGAACGGGCTAGGTATAGAACAGGCTAACTTTTATGGTGGAGTTCAAGAGTGTTTAGGGTTTACCAGGAGCGGGTGCAGGATATCGCACAAAATGGTCGTGAGAGGACGGCTCCATTGAGGTCCACAGTCCTTACTCATCTCTGCTAATCGGACTGCTCTCCGATAGATCGATCATAAGGCTGCTCTGCGCGATTCAACTTCCCCTTCAGAACACTTCACTGAAACCACCATTACTTTCCCAACTTCCCCAATGGCATGCATCATAGATTCTTCCCCTTCTCGTCACCAGTAAATCAAAGCAAAAACATAAATAACTTTTTTTTTTTTTTTTTTTTATTTTTTTTATTTTTTAGATGTACTGAATTACAAAATGCTGGGGTGACGAGCAAGGAGGTAACAAGTGATGTATATGATGCCACTGGTGATTCATTCTGGATTGTTCTGTCCACTTACTTCTCGTTGTTCTCCATGGTATCGGAACAGGCACCTCGGTTGTTCCCTTTCGTTTGGAACAAGCACTCCGGTTGTTCTGCCTGCTTCCACTGTGTGAGCATTGATGAGTAAGAACTGCGTCGATCATTTCCTCTCCGACCTTTTTGCACATATCTGCACATAAAGTACTAGAAAAGCAAATGTATGAGGGTGGAATTAAAGGTCAGGGTTCAAGGTGGGAACTAGCTAAAGATGAGCTAGCCACTCAGGAACAGCAAGAGGGATAAAAATCGGATAAGAAGTCCTGAGTGTAGTTCCCATTCTACCCTGATCTAGTGCCCATGACAAGAAGAATTAGAGTCCAGATTAGGTTCAGATAAAGTGGAGTTAAGTCTGCCCAATGTAACCTGATCGGTATAGAACTTCTGGAGTGTCAAATGAGATAAGTCAGGGTGTTCCAGGTCCATGTGTGGGTCTTTCATCACTGCTAAGGTCACTGAATAAGAAGGTTAAAGCACGAGGTGGTTAAAGAGCATCACAAATAAGGTCCTGATTCCCACAATAGTTTTGACTGACTCGATCCTAAAAACTGACTCGATAAAAACATAAAAATGACACAAGGACTGACTCAAAAAGCACACAAGCGAATATAGTACAATCGCTCCCCCAGACTTAGTTCACACCATCCCTGGTTGTGAAAATAAATCAGAGGAAGCTGAAACAAACCAAACAGAAGCAAATAACATGAAAAATAAATAGTTCAGATGGATAAGACAAGGGATAGAAATAGTCCTTTCGGACTCAGTCTGAATCGCCGCTACCGGAGTGACCAGCTGTCCTCCTGTTCCTCGGCAGTCTCTCTGCTCCAGTCGTAGTCCCCGCGTGTTCCTTGCCTGGGCGCCTTGTTCTCTGCGGCGTACGCTCCTCCTGCGCTCCAATGCAGCCGCCTGTGATTGCCCTGAGTATCCTCTTCATGAGGCTGTTGTTCTTCTTCTGGGAATCAACCATCCAGCGTCTGTAGGCGTGATCATCAGTCACATCGGTGAAATCCTCCAAGTCATACTCACCATCAGCCGGTGGAGTCACATGCTCCACATCATCCATGTCTTCATCATCGTGCTGAACCGGTGCCTTCGGATCATCGCAGAGGTGCTCTTCAGCGGGTGAGAACACAATGTTCTCCAAGGATAAGAAGTCTGTGAACCCAGGCATAGGGAGCTTGCAGTACAGAGGGTTCCCTTCTTTGTCCTGGAACTTGTAGGTGGTCTCGTCGCGCAGGATGTGGCATGCGATCAGGTAAGGAGTATCGATGTACTCAATCGCAGAGACGACCGTGTAAGAGCTGAGGTTGACGTTGAAGTGCTGGAACAAGGGAGTGAGCAGACTGCCGCAACGATCCTTCTTATCATCAGTTCGAACCAGTGTGTCTCTGCGTTCAGCGAACATGGAGATGAGATGATACCCTGGGTTGGTCTTGACTTCCTGGATCGGGGTGATGTTCTCTCTGCGCATCTCGTCCTCAAGTCCCGTGTAGAGAACTTGGAGCTCTCCATTCGTGATCTTGGAGGTGTACTCCTTCGCGAACAAGACATTGGACACAATCTTGGCGATGATCCGGATAGCAGGATTCCGGATCTGCGACTGATAGGCCTTGCGAGAGGTGAACTTGCCGGCTGCGATGAGATCCCAAAAGGTGTCTGCCGGTTTGAACTTCCTTTCCACTGAAATCCCCTTTGGCGTGTCTGCAATCTCGAATAGGGAGTTCAGGTCGTCGAGAGAGATGGAACAGAACTTGCCATCAGCCATGAAGGAGAAGAAGCAGTTCTCATACGAAGGCGCATTGGGGTTCTGGTAAGTGATCTTGCACGTCGCGAGCACTTGCCTGACCAAGTCGGGGTAGAGAACCTGAGCCTGGTAGCAGAGAGGCATGATTCCCATAGCCTGCATCGTGTCGAACACCTCAGTGTCAAGGCCTAGATCGCCTAGTGTTTGCTGGTTCACGAATCGCGTGGGCAAGATCTCTGCTAGGAGGAGCTTGTTGTAAACCGCCGCCGACTCTTTGTCCCATCCCTCGACGTTGAAGTCAAGGAGCATCTGATCATTAAGGTCGATGGGCGCTCCCTCAGTCTTGTTCGGCCACGGGTACCCAGGTGGAGCACTCGCGGCTGGAGAAGCCGTGCTCTTGGTGACTCTAGCGTTCCGCATCTTTGGAGGCATCTACAAGACAAAACAAAACCCAATATCAGCACAGTTCATCGGTTGTTCTAGAAACGATGGAACAATCCAATCTTCTTGTTCTACTCAAGTCCATCGATTACTAGACAACCTATACAAGCCTCAATCTTAACAGTAGAAATCGCAAGGGCCAAGAATCACAAGCAACAAATCGGTTCCTCTTCCATTGAAACTCAATCAAGAATTCAGTCCTAGTAGCAAGTATACTATCAAGAGCTACAACCTAGGATGAAATCGCAAATCATAAAGGAAAGAGAGAACCCAAGAAATCACTCCCAAATCGCGATTTGCATGCGCAAAAAGGGAGAGAGTTCTTGGTGATTACCTTGATTGGAGAGATGATTCCCGCAAAACAACCCAATCTCAAGAGAATCCCAAGAGTTTAGAACCAAAATCGATGAGAAAAGAGAGAGGTGAGTTTGCGATTTTTAGGGTTCTAGGGGGGGGGTGGTTTGCGGCGAGAGAGATGAAGTGGGGAAGTGGAATGTTTGGGTTTTTAATAACCAATCAAAACCGCTTCCCCTTCCCTTTTTCTCTTTTTTTATTTTTTTTTTTTTTTTTTTTTTTATTTTTTTGATTCGAGAACTTACCTGGGAACAATCGGCGGAACAACCGCTAGAGTGCTCTCCTGGAGTGATCTCGAATTTTCTTGATTTTTCGACCTGCAAAGTTAGTTCCTAGAAAGATAAAGACAAAGAGAAAACAATATTTACACTCACCAGTGGGTTGCCTCCCACCAAGCGCTTGTTTTCTGTCACTAGCTTGACTTCAATGAGCCGATTAGGCTTGAGGGGGATCGCTCAAGGGTATCTCTACACCTTCAGCGATTGTTGTGTCAGCAAGATATGGCTTGAGACGCTGACCATTGACAACAAATTCTCCTCCTCTTGTGTCCAGCAACACAACAGCTCCATAAGGGCGAACCTCCTTAATGGTGAAAGGTCCAGACCATCTAGATTTGAGCTTTCCAGGGAACAGCTTAACCCGTGAATTGAAGAGTAAAACCTGATCGTTCGGAGCAAAGCTTCTGCTGATGATCCGCCTGTCGTGGAACGCCTTGGTCTTTTCCTTGTAGATCTTAGAACTCTCATAGGCCAGATGCCTGATCTCCTCCAACTCGTGGATCTGAATGGTTCGCCTCTCCTTGGCAGGTTTGATATCGAAGTTGAGTAGTTTGACAGCCCAAGCCGCCTTGTACTCTAGCTCAACAGGTAGGTGGCACGCCTTGCCATAGACCAGATGATAGGGGGTGGTCCCTAAAGGGGTCTTGTAGGCTGTTCTGTACGCCCAGAGAGCATCGTCAAGCTTAAGGGACCAATCCTTGCGGGTGGTGTTGACAGTCTTCTGCAGGATGTTCTTGATCTCTCTGTTTGAAACTTCTACTTGACCACTTGTTTGAGGATGGTAGGCGGTTGCAACCTTGTGTTTCACACCATTCTTGCTCAGCAATCCTTGGAACAACTTGTTGATAAAGTGTGTTCCACCATCGCTTATTACCACTCTAGGCACTCCAAATCTTGGGAAGATGATGGAGGTGAACATCTTGGTTACAACTCGCGCATCATTGGTTGGACTAGCAATCGCCTCTACCCACTTGGAGACATAGTCCACAGCAACTAGGATGTACTCATTCTTGTGTGAGACTGGGAAAGGTCCCATGAAATCGATCCCCCAGCAATCGAACACTTCAACTTCCAAGATGTAGTTCTGAGGCATCTCGTTTCTCTTGCTTATACTCCCCATCCTTTGGCATGAATTGCATCGAGATATGAAGGCGTGAGCATCTCTGAACATAGTAGGCCACCAGAAACCGGCTTGGAGGATCTTGGAAACAGTCTTGAAGGTGGCGAAGTGACCAGCATAAGAGGAACCATGGCAGTGGTGAAGGATCCCTGGAATATCAGCCTCTGGAACACATCTTCTGAAGATCCCATCCTTGCATTGCCGATAGAGGTACGGCTCATCCCAGAAGTAGTGCCTTGCCTCCCTCAAAAATTTCCTCTTCTCATTCCCAGTGAACCTCAAAGGCTCTTTCTCAGCTGCCAAGAAGTTGGCAATCTCAGCAAACCATGGAAGATTCGGGTACTCCTTCTGGATCACTGCAACGAATGCTCCTTCTACGCGGGAACAATCCTTAATGGCAGGTGATGACTGCTCCATGTTGCGCAGACCAATCGCATTGACGTACTCCATCGGTTGTTCCACATCAAGAACTGTCTCATCTGACACTTTCATCCTGGAGAGATGATCTGCCACTCCATTATCAACCCCCTTCTTGTCTCTTATCTCTAGATCAAACTCTTGGAGCAAGAGAATCCATCTTAAGAGCCGCGGTTTAGCATCCTTCTTCGTGAGCAGGTACTTGAGAGCCGCGTGGTCTGTGTGCACAATCACCTTTGATCCAACCAGATAGGATCTGAACTTCTCAAAAGCGAACACGATGGCAAGGAGCTCCTTCTCTGTGGTTGCGTATCGGCATTGAGCTTCATCTAAAGTTCTGCTTGCATAGTAGATCACGTGAAGCTTCTTGTCTTTACGCTGTCCAAGGACTGCTCCCACTGCAAAGTCACTTGCATCTGTCATAATCTCAAAGGGGAGATCCCAGTCTGGAGGTTGGACAACTGGTGCACTGACTAGAGCTCCCTTGATCGTGTGGAATGCGGCTAAGCAGTCACTGTCAAAGGCAAACTGAGCTTCCTTGCAGAGCAGCCGAGTGAGTGGTCTCGCGATCTTAGAGAAGTCTTGGATGAACCTCCTGTAGAAACCAGCGTGTCCCAGGAAACTCCGGATTCCCTTCACTGAAGTTGGTGGTTGCAGACTCATCATGACCTCGATCTTTGCCTTGTCCACCTCAATGCCTTTCTCGGATATCTTGTGTCCCAGAACAATCCCGTCTCTCACCATGAAGTGGCATTTCTCCCAGTTCAGCACTAAATGCTTCTCCTCGCATCGCTTCAGTACCCTGCACAAATTTGACAAACAGACATGAAAGGAGCTTCCATAGACGCTGAAATCGTCCATGAAAACCTCCATTATGTCTTCGATCAGATCAGTAAAAATAGACATCATGCATCGCTGGAAGGTCGCTGGAGCATTGCACAAGCCGAAGGGCATCCTCCTGTATGCATATGTTCCATAAGGGCATGTGAACGTCGTCTTCTCCTGATCATCTGGGTGGATGGGAATCTGAAAGAAACCTGAATAACCATCTAAAAAGCAATAGTAAGGGTGGTTAGCCAATCTCTCAAGCATTTGATCAATAAAAGGAAGTGGGAAGTGATCCTTACGAGTCGCAGCATTCAATTTACGAAAATCAATGCACATGCGATGACCAGTAACTGTTCTAGTGGGGATCAATTCATTCTTTTCATTGGTTATAACAGTGATCCCACCTTTCTTAGGTACTACATGCACAGGACTGACCCACTTACTATCAGAGATCGCATAGATCACACCTGCTTCTAGAAGTTTCATTATCTCTTTCTTTACAACATCTTTTAGATTCGGGTTTAACCTCCTCTGATGTTCTACAGAAGTCATCGATTCATCTTCTAGGTGTATCCTATGCATGCACAGATCAGGTGAAATGCCAGGTATGTCAGCTAGAGAGTAACCTAAAGCCTTACGATATTTTCTCAGCTCACACAAAAGCAGAGCAGTCTCTGCATTGTTCAGGTCAGCATTCACAATGACAGGATATGTGGAGTTGGGTCCAAGAAATGCATACCTGAGTCCCTTGGGAAGGGATTTGAGCTCTACCTTTGGAGCTTTCAGCTCGCTCCATGAGTCATCGTGCTGAGCTGCCGGAACAGTCGGGTTCTGAGGTGCGGTTGTTCCAGTCGATGTGCTGGACTCACTGTTCTCCCCCAGACTTAGATTCGCCACCATCCTCTCCATAATCCTGGCTGAATCCAGGAATTTGGCATAGGCATCAGCATCAACATTCTCTAATCTCTGCTCGGCTTCAGCTCTGACTAAGGCGAGTTCAAGTGGATCCTCGGTGAGAATCTCCTCGATCATTCCTTCATGCGGCTCTAGCGGATCACCATCTTCTTGGACAGTGAAAGTTTGTCCATCCAGCATTGGCTTCTTGAGCATCTGATCCATCTCAAATTTCATCACAATATCTCCAAGGTGGAGATCAATTTTCCCTTGTCGGACATCAATGATAGCTCCGACAGTGCAGAGGAATGGTCTGCCTAGGATCAGGGGATCATTGGAGTCTTCCTCGACTTCCAGAACAACGAAATCGGCAGGAACAATTGTATTCCCAACCAGAACTTGAAGATCTTCGAGGATTCAAACTGGAGACTTCACAGATCGATCAGCAAACACTAGTGACATCCTGGTAGGCGTGAAATCCGTGTATCCAAGGCGCTTAGCCACAGTATATGGCATGAGATTTATGCTCGACCCTAGATCGACGAGTGAGCATGAGAAGAGTGTTCTGCCAATCTGAACCGAGAGAACAAATTTTCCCGGATCACCCAACTTCTTAATTCTTCTGTTCTGGAGCACCGCACTGCACTCCTTAGAGACAATCATGAACTCGCTGTCATCAGATATCTTCCCAGAGATCAATCCCTTGACGAAGCTACGCATGGATGGTATCATTTGGATCGCACTCATCAGAGGGAGCTTGACAGTTAGGTCTTCCAGCATCTTCCTGCACTTCATCTCTTCCTTATCCTTGCGTGTAGCCTTAGCTGGAACAGGGTAGGGCACTTTCGGTACATACTGACGAGCAGGAGAAGGTGCTGCAGTCGGTGGAACAACCCCAGCGGGTCGCTCTGCTTCAGGCGGAACAGTCTCAGTAGGTTGTTCTGCGTCTTCCTCATTTGTGGGTACAGCCTTAGAAGGCTGATCCGACTCCTTCTGCTTCCCTTTCTCAGCCGATGTGAATCTCCTGGGGTCTAGATCAGGCAGTTGATTTCCACTCCTCAACCCTACTGCATTGCACTCCTTGGGGTTCTTGTCTGTTTTCCCAGGGAGAGTTCCTTGCTGTCTCTTCACGTTCTCAGCAGTTTGAGCAATCTGAATATCCATCTGTCTCATATGGCTTGAGACATTGTCATACTTCACACTCAGGTCATTGAACATATGATTCATCCTGGCGTTGATGTCGTTTGTGACCTGGTTCAGTGCTTTCCCTTGGATCTGCTGTCCTTGGAGCAGCTGGCTCATCATATTGGCGAGACTCTTCATGTCATCATGCGGAGCAGTCTGAGTCGGTTGTGCAGCTTGCTGATTAACCGGCTGTTTCTGGCTGTGGAACTGGGCATTCTGAGCTGGGTTAAGGACAAAGGTTCTTCCCTGATTGCCATATGGCCTTTGGTATCCACTGTTCTGACCCTGGTTCCCTTGAGCTTTATCGTCTGGTTTAGGGGCATTGAACAGGTGGGGATTGTTCCTCACGTTAGGGTTCGGGTGATAGTTCTTGAACTGCCATCCTTGCCCATTCACGTAGCTCACTTCATGCTGATCCTCAGCCGACTGATCTGCCTCTGATGTGCCTTCTGCGGTAGCTTTATCCTGTGGGGATTCTTCCATGATGAAGACCTGGTTCTGGTTACTCTTGATCAGCTGGTCGACCTTGGCAGAGAGCTCATCAATCTTGCTGTTGTCGATGCTCTTCACCTTCTGAGTGCGATCAGTCTCGCGGTTATTGTCAGCTGAGCTTGAGGCCATGTTCTCAATCAACTCGAATGCACCTTGAGTGGACTGAGTCATGAAATCTCCTTTACTGGCTGAGTTCAAAGCGTTCCTGTACTCCCAGCCTACTCCATCGTAGAACACTCCCAGCAGATAGTCTTCCTCAAAACCGTGATGTGGGCATTCTCTGCGGTAGACATTGAATCGCTCCCAAGCATCACAGAACGGCTCGTCTACCAGCTGTTTGAAGGTCACGATCTTCTGTCTCAGAGCTGCCGTCTCCGATTTCGTGTAGAAGTGGCTTAAGAAGGCTTCTCGGACTTGTTCCCAAGTGGTGAGTGATCCGGTGGGTAGTGAATCAAGCCAGCGAGCAGCTTTTCCATCAAGAGAGAAAGGGAACAGAGTACACTTGATGTAATCGGGTGGTACTCCATTCGCTTTAGTGAAACCACACATCTTTTCAAAGTGCTCGATGTGGTCCATCGGTATCTCGGCAGGAAGCCCATTGAAGATCTTCCTTTGCACTAGACTTATCAAGGCTGGCTTGATCTCGAAGTCTTGCCTTGTGCACGGTGGAGGGGTTATGGCAGATCGCGTAGCGGGTAGATTACGCAGTAAGTTTCTCTGGCCGATCTGGACCACTCCCTCCTGTTGGTTCGCAGCATTCAGAGCAGCTTGCTCGGCAGCAGCTTGCTGCGCTTGGATCGTCTGCTGCATCTGCTGCATCTGCTGTTGCATGAGTGCAAACGCAGCAGTGAGATCATCTGGATGATCACCCATGTTGGTGTTCGTTGATCTCGGCTGTTGACGGTTCTGTCGTTCCAATCTCGCTAGTTCCTCGTTAGAAAGCTGATGCAATGGTCCTTGTGCGTTGCTCCGAGTATGTCTACTGGTCATGCACCTGGATCATCAGCTGAAACAAAGAAAATAACACGAGTTAGATATCTTAGACTAGATATGAAACCGAAAATTAGAGGTAAAAAATCTGGTCCCCGTCGCAACGGCGCCAAAACTTGATACACTAAAAATGAATCCTTGCTACTGCCAAGTTAACAGATGCAATTGTAGTATTTGAGATTCAAATCCAGAGGACCAGTCTACACTCTAGTTCTATAAGTTTCAGAACCAAGCTAAGAAGAAGATATGATTTGGTTGAAATAGGCGATAGTAATCAAGCAAAATAAACACGAGATTGATTCAATTAAACAAGAGCTAGCCTAGGGTATTTCATTGGGTGTTGAATTGGAGCCAAACAATTATTCAAGCGCGATGAAGTGCTTTCTAGAACTCGGATCACTCAGCTGGAACACTCCACTGTCGTGGTAGTGATCGCTTTGCAGATCGATCTCACCACCTAACTGTCGTTGGGATGAAGATCGATTGCAAGCTTTAGGGAACAGGTCCGATCAGTTCACTTACCACCCTAATATCTACTTTCGCTGATTAGGGATACTAAGCTCATTCAATACGTGTCAAGTTATCATCCTAAGCGGTTAACTAGGTGATGAACTAGTGATCTAACATCAAGTGATCAGTTTAATGAAAGCAGTAAGAACAGTATGAATGAAGACAGTTATGGATCGCTTATCTATGTTTAGCTCATGTCTCAACACCCTAAAAACCCTAGGCGAGCAAGGTCACTACTCGATCATGATGCACATAAACAAAGACATAAATCCTGAATAAAATTGCATAAGAACAGAGTATGAAACAATAGGGTTCAGATGATCTTCTCTATGAGAGGATGGATTCTTCTCCCTTACAAGTTGCAGATCGCAATACTCAGTGTTCTCTCGTAAAAACTAGCGTAAGAAAAATAGAAAATAGATAGATGGCGTTTTATATGGAGGCGCCAATCAGAAGAAAAGAGATTAGGGCAACAGGGCTTAAAATCCCGAAATAGGAGTTTCCATATTCGTCTGGAACAATCGCCGGATCACTCCGTCTGCTTGTTCCGCTTGAGAGAGAACAGTCTCGGGATTGTTCTCTTGAGTGTTCTCCGCAGGAATGCTCCAAAAGGACTTCTTTTCATCAGGCACCTTCTCTTCTTTCTTCTGCTAACTCCAGACCTGTAAAAGGTCAAAAAGGACTAGACTGACACGAATTAGTGACTTCAAACAAAAGAAAACATATATACAATGATGTGAAAAACACCATATATCAAGTATCTACATAGACCCGAATAAAAAAAATGACTCTGGAACTGAATCGTTATGAAAATATATCCAAATATGATTGATAAGTTTATTACTGTGGAATTTGGGTACCATCTAAACCCAACTGAAATATGAAGTAGAAGATAGAAAGAATTAGTTAAATATATTAATATTTTATACTCACTCTGTTTTTTAAAGATAGATGTTTTAGAAAAATAAATTGTTTCACAAAGATGTATTTTTTATGTTTCCTATACAAAAATTGCAAATTTCAATAAAATTGATTGAATTTATTGAAAGACTATTGGTTAAAATGTATTGAAATTTGATAATTTCTAAAAATGATGTATAGTTAATGTGTTTTCTTAATATGTGTGAAAACACCAAAACATACATCTTTAAAAAACAGAGGGAGTATATATTAAGATAATTTATATATTTTATAGTATTCTAAAGATTTTTGTAGTTTATTTTATTTTTTATTTTGAATAAATTTTAGTTAGTTTAGATATTTTAACTAATTTTAATCATTTTGTAATAATTTATATTTTTTGAATTTTTTTGTCAATTTTCAGGTTTAAAAAAAATTACTTTTAAACGATTTCAAATACTGAAATCTGATTTGAACCGAGCCCAAATAGAATCGAACCAAATCTAATTCGATAATTAGTAAAATTCGAATAAGACTTACGAATATAATACCAAAAATCTGAAAAATCTAAATCAATCGTAGCTAAACCGAAATCGACAAATCCCAGGAAACATAACTCTTGTTTATTTAAGAGTTATACTTCTGTTGACATACTATGCGCATGCAGCTCACCTGAGGTATACATGATATATACTAGGTGGACGGAGTTCACAGGATTCTTGAGTATCACTTGATACATGCGCAGCATTGCAGCAACAACATCAACAGGTCCAAGGAAAGTCAAGCATAACAATCCAATTACCTAGCCGAGATTGCAAAAGATCCATGTCTATCCATCACCAAGTTCAGGTTTTAGCAGAAATGTTGTTTGGAAATGCCATGACGGCATCTCTAGAGCAATTGATATGTTTCTCAAGGTAGTAGTACAGTATCTCTCTTGTGATTTCATCACAAAACCAAGAAAAAAAAAGCATTCACAGCTAATTGTTGCATCCTTTTTTCAGACTCATCCTTCACAACATATGATAGAATAAGAAGACTATGCAAAGTTGCAAACTGATGAGCTGTGAAGGTTCTATAGGCTGCAAAACTAACTAACTAGTAACTATTAGGGGTGGGCACGGAGCGGATATCCGGATTTTTAAGGATATCCGTGATTCGATCCGTTCCCTACGAATATTCGATTTTTCGATTCAATCCGATCCTTAACTCTTCGGATATCTGGTGCACCGGATATCTACGAATATCCAAATTTTTGCCGGTTATCCGATTCGATCCGTAAAAAAATAATAAAAAATTAAAAAATAAATAAAAATAAAAGAAAAAGAAGAAAATATAATAAAATAATAATATCTCATCATAATTTTTCAAACAAACTATATACTTTCAAAAAATTTAATAACTAAATAATTAATTTAGTGAATAAAAACATTATAAAACTTATATAGAGATATAAAAGTATATATATTATATAATTTTATAAACATGTATACATATATATTTATATAACGGATCGGATATCCATTTCTAAAAATATTAGTATTTGTGATTTGCTTCGTCTTTGACGGATATTGGATTTTAGTATTTGCTTCGATTTGTTAAGTTACGGATATTCGGATTTTTCGGATCAAATCGAAACGAATAACGAATCGAATCAAAATTTACACACAACACCTATCTATCTATCAACACTAAAACGACGTCGTTAGAAGCTGTATTAAACTATATTTTATGTCGTAGTAAGTGTATATCCTATGGTAAAGTAACACCTACTCATCAAATTAACTTTCGTTTTATTCTCGAGAATCTTTTCCCAAGATTCAACGAGTCAAAGCAAACTAGGGTAAATAAAAACCGAATCTTTTCTATTTTGGAAATAAAAAATAACAATTCAACGGCTGTGATTGAGTCGAGCCCACGTTATAAAGATCATCCTTTTAGTTGTTTTCTTTCAGCGTCCATTTCTCAGAAGCCGTTGTGTTCTGTCTTGCCGCCACCATCCATCCATCCACCAACCATGTGTGGGATTCTTGCTGTCCTAGGCTGCGTCGATAACTCCCAAGCCACACGTTCTCGTATCATCAAACTCTCTCGCAGGTATGTTCTCAAATCCATAAAAAGTCATCTCCTTTATCGTGTCTCATCTCCTTTATCGTGTCTCCATTTTCGTTTCTCGATCTCCTTGGGCTGTGTAATGTTGTAAACGTTAATGGGTTTTTGATTTGGAAGAGGAAAGTTTCGAAACTTTATGGATAAAATGATGTGACTTTTGTTTAATGAAATGCACATGTAATCGTGAAAGATTGATTGATTGAATGAATGGTTAAGATCTGTTTGAAATTTTTTTGTGTGTAGATTGAGGCATAGAGGTCCTGATTGGAGTGGGCTCCATTGTTATGAGGATTGTTACTTGGCTCATGAGCGTTTGGCCATCATTGACCCCATTTCTGGAGACCAACCTCTCTACAGCGAAGACAAGACCGTCGTTGTCACGGTAACGTTTTGACTTCTGTCTTAATCTCAGTTCCTTCTCAGATGATATAACATACATTACAAGGATTCCCATGATTTTAAGGTTTTTTTTTGGTTTGAGACGCCTTTGCTTGCTTTCAGGTCAATGGAGAGATATACAACCACAAGGCTTTGCGTGAAAGTGAAAGTCTGAAGTCTCACAAGTACCATACTGGGAGTGATTGCGAAGTGCTTGCCCATCTTGTAAGTTACCATTTCTTGCTTCCCTAGATAGATAGATAGATAGATGTTGTGTGTTTCTGCATTCCTATGAAATAATTTTTGTGTGTTTAGACTCTGTTTCCATCGTTAAGGCATTTGTTTGATTTATTCTTCTGCAGTACGAAGAACATGGAGAGGAGTTTATCAACATGTTGGACGGCATGTTTGCATTTGTCCTTCTTGATACTAAGGACAAAAGCTATATTGCTGTAAGGGATCCCATTGGTGTCATCCCGCTCTACATTGGCTGGGGTGTCGATGGTGCGTTCTCACACACCTTATGGATTGAAGTGTTTTCTTTTCCTGTCTTGTTTGTAATCCCTTTTCATTGATTACTCTCTGGTTAAAACAAATCTTCTTCCACAGGTTCTGTCTGGTTTGCTTCTGAGATGAAAGCACTTAGTGATGATTGTGAACAGTTTATGGCTTTCCCTCCAGGCCACATCTATTCCAGTAAACAAGGTTTGCAATCTCATATCTATTTTACAGTAACTTCATGATGTTTCTTGGCTTACTTCCATCGCTTTGGCCACACCACAGAGTTCAAAATTTGAGTTTGCCATTTCTTGTAGGTGGTCTTAGGAGGTGGTACAACCCTCCATGGTTCTCTGAGCTGGTTCCTTCAACCCCTTATGATCCCTTAGTATTGCGCGATACTTTCGAGAAGGTAAATTCTGGAGCTTTATCCTCCTCAAGGTCTCAAATTTTTCATTTTCCCATTTATAGTGTTTTGTTTAGTTACTCAAGATGCTATGAAGAGTGTTCCTTCTTGTGATCATCATATTGTTGACTTGCCAGGCTGTGATAAAGAGACTAATGACTGATGTGCCTTTTGGTGTCCTTCTCTCTGGAGGACTAGACTCATCCCTCGTTGCTTCAGTGGCTATACGCCATTTGGAAAAATCAGATGCTCGTCAGTGGGGTTCGAAGCTTCACACCTTCTGTATTGGTTTAAAGGTCTCTTTGAAGGCTTTTACCTGACTACTCAAATGTTTTCATCAAATTTGTTGTTAATTTAAAAACCTTTCTTTTCTTTTTGGCAGGGATCTCCGGATCTTAAAGCTGGTAAAGAAGTTGCTGACTATCTAGGAACTCGCCACCACGAGTTGCACTTCACAGTTCAGGAAGGGATAGATGCCATAGAAGAAGTTATATACCATGTTGAGACCTATGACGTGACTACCATAAGAGCAAGCACTCCCATGTTTCTCATGTCGAGAAAAATCAAATCGCTTGGTGTGAAGATGGTTCTCTCTGGTGAAGGCTCTGATGAGATCTTTGGAGGGTATTTGTACTTTCATAAAGCACCTAACAAGAAAGAATTACATGAGGAAACATGCCGTAAGGTAACCGCCTTTAGAGTTTTAGACTAGAGTTACTACTACTCTGCCTTTTCTGTAAATTTCTGAACGTTGTTTGTGTGTGTGCTGCTGCAGATCAAAGCTCTTTATCAATATGATTGCTTGAGGGCTAACAAATCAACTTCTGCATGGGGTGTTGAGGCTCGTGTACCTTTCCTCGACAAAGAGTTTTTAGATGTCGCAATGAGCATTGATCCAGAGTGGAAAATGGTAGGTAGCATCTTCCTTTCTCATCGTTTCCTTTTGATTCCTCAGTATATAAATAACACTGTATTTGATGAAAGATTTGGTCTAAACTACATTGCAGATCAGGCCTGATTTGGGAAGGATCGAGAAATGGGTGTTACGCAATGCCTTTGATGATGAGAAGAACCCTTATCTACCAAAGGTTCTCTTACCAAAACTTTGTGCTTCCTGCAATTTGGTGACAGTATGTAGCTTTGCTTACAAGTTCTCTCATCTCTTTTTGTTTTTTCTTGGGTGAAAATGCAGCACATTCTGTACAGGCAGAAAGAACAGTTCAGTGATGGAGTTGGGTACAGCTGGATTGATGGTCTGAAAGATCATGCCAACAAACATGTAAATAAGATATCTCTTTTAATCATATGAAGAAGAGTCTTAAGTCACAGCACAGTAATCTGGTTCTTTCATTTGTCTCTTTGGTTAGGTCTCCGACGCAATGCTGACGAACGCAAACTTTGTCTTCCCTGATAACACACCTTTGACAAAGGAAGCTTATTACTACAGAGCCATCTTTGAAAAGTTCTTCCCTAAGGTTGTTATCATTCTCTTCTTTGTATGAATAGTTTAGATCTCTGCTCTGATATGTTTTTTCTTTGTTTGGAATATATATGAGCAGAGCGCTGCTAGAGCTACTGTACCAGGAGGTCCAAGTGTAGCATGTAGTACAGCAAAAGCTGTGGAGTGGGACGCAGCTTGGAAAGGGAACCTTGACCCGTCGGGTCGTGCAGCTCTTGGAGTTCATGTTGCAGCTTATGAAGGAGATAAGGCTGAAGATACTCGTCCTGAGAAGGTACAGAAGCTGGCAGAGAAAACTGCAGAAGCCATTGTTTAAGGGATAAAACAAGGTTTTAAAACGAATGTTTGCTACGCATTTCTCTCTTATTTTCTCAAAAAAGACAATTCTTCTCTTCTTTCGTAGGATCAATAAGTACAATAAGTTGTCTCTTTAACTGAATTGAGTTAGGAGTTTCTGAGGATGTACCTAAGTTGCTGGCGATTATGAACGTTGTTTTCATGAATGTGGTTCTTTCTTCTTCTGTCACAATGTTTCAGCTTTTCTTTTCTGTATGATGTATTGTTCAATCTATAGATTTTGTTTCATTCAGTTTGTAGTTTGGGGAGTTCTTACACGTGCGTTGATCAAGAATGACAGGAATCTATACACGGCGGTTAGCTGTTTATTTGAAGAGGCTAAACAAACCGTGTTGACATTAAGTAAACAAAAAGACTCTGTGGCCCAATGGATAAGGCGCTGGTCTACGAAACCAGAGATTCTGGGTTCGATACCCAGCAGAGTCGTATTCTTTTTTGTTTTTAACGCCATCAGCCTCTGGTATAATACATTTTTACAGCCACCACGCAATGACATTTCTGGTCTTCTCAGCTTCTTTTGAAGAACCTTGTTGTAACCATTGTTTCAGAGCTTCTTCACATAGTCTTCTGCTTCTTCCTCCTCCTCATCATCAAGTCCCATATTATCCCTTCCATCATCTCCAATATCGGTCTTTCACCTTTCTTATGCACACCTCCATGCTTTAATCAGTTTACTGCCGCTTCTTTAAACAGCCAAGCCGCTTTCATCTGCTTCTTCACAAACCTCTCTGCAAAATCAGGAACCTTGTTCAGTCTCATGGAGAGATCAGGATCATTCGACTGAGAACATTCGTTCATGAGCAGAATCGTTTCTAACAAACTGTCTTTAGCTAAACCTAACATATCATAAACCTGAGCTCTTCTCAAAAGACTCTTTACAGGACTGTGCAAAGCAAAGTGCACGGGTGGCGTTGTGAGAGGAACGAGCAAATGGGTAACTTAAGATGTGATAACTTCGATTCAATCTTTTCTTTAAATGGTCAAGAACACACGGAACAAATAACAGAAACAGATAGAAATGAGTCTCAATGTGTAAGAAAAAAAAAAGCAAAAGGCAATGAGAGAAGATGATCACTCCTCTTCTTTTCCCATAGCCATCAAGAACTCTCCTTCGCACACCAGAGTGTTCCCTACGTATGCTTTCCCTTCCATTTTGGCTATCCCAAACCGCTTCTGCAGCTTCACAAGCGTCATCCTCATCACCAGAGTGTCACCAGCAATCACAGGCTTCCTGAACCTGACTTTGTCGACTCCAGCGAAGAAGAAGTTGCTTTTAGATCCCCCCACTTCTGGATTCAGCATCACTATACCTCCCACCTGAGCCATCGCCTGTGGAAAACAAAAGACAAAAACAATGGATAAGACTATCTATACGAAGAAACTATATGCAGCTCTTATTAACACATAATGATCCTCCTAATGATTTCAATCATGCCACATATAAAGCTATGATCCAAGGAACCCTTTACCACAGCTTGTCTCACTCTCAAAATTCAGTCCCTTTCTTAAACTGAAAGTCTGAGACTTTAAAGCAAAGCCTTCACCTTTAGTTCCCTCTTAGTCCAACTTAAACAAAAAAAACTCTCACCCTCTGATCTGTTTACCAAGAGTCACACCACCCAAAACCAACAATTTTAACCAACTCCGGTTTACCAAGAAGCAAAACCAGAACAAACGACAATGTCCAAAGATCAAGTAGCAAAAAGAGTGAAACTAAGAGAGAGAAGCATGCAAATGCAATGCAATGAGATGATGAGATGATTTAATGATTACCTCAACCATGAGGACACCAGGCATAATGGGCCGCTCAGGGAAATGGCCAGGAAAGAAATTGTCATTAATGGTCACGTTCTTGATAGCTACCGCAGATTCGCCAGCTGTGTACTCTATCACTCTATCCACTAACAGAAACGGAAACCTACACCAACCCAATCCAAAATCGGAATTTTTTTAAGATTTAAGACAACGAAACAGAACAAGTACAGCTTCAAGAAACAGTGTGCAAGAAGAAAGATTCTTGCCTGTGAGGCAAAATGTCTCGTATCTGGTTAATGTCCATCACTGTCGGATAAGCCTCGTACCCTGTAAAAATTCGAGATATTGACATTTTTTTTTTAAAAAGTGTTAAAATTATTCTAATCAGAATGCCACTAGAGAAAGTTTTTACTTACTGAGTTCAATTGGGATCTCTTTCTCAGCGGCGGCGATCTTTGATTCATCGGTGGAGGAGCACGAGACTAGCGAGCTGGATCGGGGTTTGGGACGAAACGCGACGGAGTTCGATCTGGCGACCCGGGGACTCAACGGTGAAGACAATGATGACTGGTGAAGAGAGATACGTGCGAGATTTCTCGATGGAGCGGCGGTGAAAATGGAGTTGGGGGCAGCCATTGCCGATCGAGTGAGAGAGAAAGGGAGAGAAGAAGAGACGGAGATTTCGAAGGGAGCTTAAACAACGGAAACAATGGTGGGTGAAATAGGATTTTACTATACGGGCCTGTAATGAGCTAAGCCCACTTAATATTTTCACCAACTCTTCCATTTTTCTTTTGGTTTTTCTTTTATCAAATTCAATAATACTTTTTGTCGGGTATCCGCAAAATTCCTTTTTTTTTTTTTTTGGGTATCGGCAAAATTCTTATAAATATAACTGCAATATCATAAATTAGCGTTAATCTTACTGGTAGATTCATATTATCTTGTCGGATTTTAGACAGAGAAGTTCACTTGTAAATTGTAATAGATGTAGTGTAGGTGCTTTGAACAGCATTTTTTCTTTTTAAATCATCTTTATAAAGAAATTATATTTTAGTTTTTACAAAAGAAATCTGTAGCAAAAAAAGTTAAAATAAAATATATTGGCATTTATCCAAAATATGGAAAGCGGGTGAGATGATTGGATATAAAGCTAAACAAAATTCTAATTAAAGTTGTATGACAAATTAAACAAAATTTTAGTATAAATATTATATAGATGGTAAAATCAGTTTCAAAAAAAAAATTATATAGATGGATCTAAATAGAAGGATAATTGACATTTATCCAAAATATGGAAAGCGGGTGAGATGATTGGATATAAAGCGTGCCGTACATTCACCCATCGATTCGTATACGTACTTTTGGCAATATTAGTGTAGCGTAGACTTATATTATGGAACGTTCCATATTAGAAAGGCAAGAGCAACACATCGCAACCATATAATGTGCGTCATGGGGTACATGTGGCTATCTTGTCGGCAAAACGCATCGTTTTCACCTTATGTTTTATTTTCGTCTCTCTCGTTTGCCCCAAAACAAGCAAAAAAACATAGCCCGAGAAAAAGTAGAGACACACAAAAAAGGAAAAAATCAAATAAAAGAAAAATGCTAAGCATCTCTGGCCACTTGAGCCGAACCTGCGGATCAAATTAGGGCACGAAGTCCTCTCGGAGACAGGAGCCATGGGAAGAAAAAAACTAGAAATCAAACGAATTGAGAAAAAAAGTAGCCGACAAGTTACCTTCTCCAAACGACGCAGTGGTCTCATTGAGAAAGCTCGTCAGCTTTCTGTTCTCTGCGATGCATCCGTTGCTCTTCTCGTTGTCTCCTCCTCCGGCAAGCTCTACAGCTTCTCCTCCGGCGATAAGTATGACTTCTCTTCTTCTGTGTCTCCCTTTATTTGCCTTTTGAGCTTCTGTTTACTTTCTCTTCACTTTTCTGATATAATAATTAAAGATATAATAAAATAATTAAAATATAATAAGATAATTAGAGCATGTTTAGGTTAATTAATAAAAAAAAATAGCAGAACACGAGGGAAAGCAAAGGCACGCCTCCTAATTAAGAGATTTAAGTCACGCCTCTTAGTGCAACGTGTCACTTGCATATTGGCTAGAGGAACGGTGGACACCGTCTTGTTTCGTTCTCTCTTTTCTTTCTCTTCTCGGTTGTTCTGTTCGGCACGGAAACAGCGATTTTCTCGCACCGGGAGTGGATCTCTTCGACGTTTATGGGTTTCTCTCTTCGACGATCGACTCCGGCAAGCTCTCAACCGATGGTTACCTCTGAAGCTACTGCGAGCAAGCGTCCCGCGGGTGTTAAGACCGCAAAGGCGAGTGCCAAGAAAACGATGGTGGCGAAGAAACTTGATTTGAAGGATTTTGAGGGTATGTGGACAATCAAAGAAGGTTTGTCTTGTTCTGTCTATGTTGTTCTGTTTCTTGTTATATGCGTCTAAAATATAGCAGTTTAAATTCACTCTGGTTCCTTGTAGTTGTGTTTCTGTTCCTTGCGGAAATGTAGTTCTGATTCTTGTTCCTGTTATAAAATGTCCAAGTGTTGTTCTAGTTTAAATTGATCTTGTGATCTTGTATTGCAGGCAGACGACGCTGAGTACACGAGAGTCGGAGGCAGAGAAGAACAGTTGCTGTCTACCAATAAACCACTATAATTAGATGTATCTTAACAATGTTCCTTAGCTTAATAATAATCATTAAAAATTCATTAAGGCCCACCTAAGAACCACTTAAAAGTTTTGCCACCTAAAGACACTTTGATTTTTCCGACAAATCTCTTGTGGATTTCTCGATTTTTTGTGTGTTTTTATTGTTTCTTCAATGGTCATATATACATGAGATAACCAAATCTGAGGAAGAACAAGGTCGTGATGAGCTAAACCTTCTTACTTTCTTCCCTTTTCTCTCTCTTTTTTTTGTTCTTAATTTTGATTTTTCTGCATGGATTTTATTTTATTTGTGAAAATTTGCATGTCCTTCAAGATCTTTCTGAAACATTGTGATGCATACTTGATGTTGTTTAGTGAAGTTTCAAGCCGTCTTTGATTGTTGGTTCATCAGTTATTAGTTGTCTTTAGGGATACCTTATGAGAATAATCGATTACTGAATTTTTTTTTATCATAGTGATTATTTATTTGCGTTTCTGTTTTAGAGTAATTAAAATAGTTGGAACTGTCAGATTTTTGTGCAATGCAGTCCACTGCACTTCGAAGAGATCTATAAAATTGATATAGGGTTCATGATGCTGAATAGTGAATAGTATAGTACATCAAGAGTTTTGATCTGAATGTAAGCGACATTGTGCAGCTATTGACTAAAAGATAATTGCATATCTTCAAAAAAGAGTTATCTGTTTACCATGGATTTATGACTTCAAGGTTATACAAATTGTAAATTTTCTAATTTATTCTTAATTACATATATAAAAATAGTAGTTTTGAAATTTTGTTAGGCTTAAGAAAACTCAGCCTCACATTTAGTACTTAATTACCGCACATATGCTACACTATTTATGTGATAATGTATCTTATAAAGCATCAGAGAATGCTAAAAATAATTAAGAAGTGGTAATCCAAATGTGCGGCTGCTTGAACATGATTACTACAGTTTTTCCTGAAGTTTTAGCAAATCTTAGGGGCCGGGAAATTAACATTTAAAAAAAAAAATCTCTTCTGATGTTTCATAGATTCCAGTTGTGTTTCCGGGTTTAACTAGTAGTTTTGTCCTTAACATTTTTTTTGTTTTTTTTCTCCAGCCTTGTCAGGATCCTTCATCGATGAAAAACAACATGCTGATGATCTTAAAGCCCTGCTGGTAATGCAAACATTTTGATTATTTCCTCCTGCAGTTTTAAGGAGTATATAAGGCTTAGAGAGCTCCATATATACTGATTAGAGCCAACTCATAGCCTCAACTTTCAGCTTGCGTTTTGTGGGCATTGGCTCATGCGCAGTTAATGTTTGCGCATATCATTTCTATTTTGGAGCTGTAGTTATCAGATGTTTTCCTCAACATATATAGAAGAGGTTTGTTAAGAGATATTGATGCTCCCTTAACAGTAATGTTAAGATAAACATATGCAAATACAT
Organism: Raphanus raphanistrum subsp. raphanistrum; assembly: GCA_019706035.1. Classification (NCBI taxonomy): domain Eukaryota; kingdom Viridiplantae; phylum Streptophyta; class Magnoliopsida; order Brassicales; family Brassicaceae; genus Raphanus; species Raphanus raphanistrum. The sequence continues at coordinate 1,738,248 of CM033982.1, read as the reverse complement.
GTTTAGCACCTTAAAACTGTGGAGAACTAGATAGAGGTATTTCATTGTTGGTCCACTTATGAGGTATAAGTTCGCCAAATAATCCTGTGCATATCAAATTTCTCAAATCCGTTGTCTTCTACCCCTCTTATATCCCTTCTCCGTGGACAGGATCTTCAGTCAAAATCTCTGAGCTATGGTTCACACAATGAGTTACTTGAACTTGTGGAAAGGTTAGTACTAACTGAGACTATTTATCCTATCCTCCTTTCATTGCAAAGGTATTAGGGTTTCTTGTAAATCTGTGCATATATATGCAGCAAGCTTGTGGAATCAAACGTTGGTGTAAGCGTGGACGCCCTCGTTCAGCTGGAGGGTCACCTTGAGACTGCACTATCTCTAACTAGAGCTAGGAAGGTACGTTGACTCCATATTGTCTTCTCTTTTCTTACTTTGTTTGTTGAAACAGTGTTCACTCATATTTTATTTGCTGCAGACAGAACTAATGTTGAAGCTTGTTGATAGCCTCAAAGAAAAGGTTAGATATATGATTTTATAGCACTTCAGATATCTTCTCTTGTGTTGAGAGCCTCAAAATATTTTTGTGTTGTATTAGTTTCTCTAAGTTTGCTTTATGAGCTCGCAAGTCTACATCAAAATTCTTTGTAATGCATATTGTCTATCAGGGATATGCAAATGTTTTGGATACCAAAATCTGAAATTAGGTTTAGAAACTTGGTAATTTATGAACATGTTTGTCCTTCAAAAACAGGAGAAGCTGCTGAAAGAAGAGAACAAGGTTTTGGCTAGCCAGGTAACGAGAGCTACTTTCTTTATAAATATGCAAAAGCCAGTAAGCACTTTTATTCTTGCACACATATATAACAGATATTGCACTTTTAAAGTATTATTTTATTTTATTTTATTTTATTTTATTTTATTTTATTTTATTTTATTTTATTTTATTTTATTTTATTTTATTTTATTTTATTTTATTTTATTTTATTTTATTTTATTTTATTTTATCTTATTTTATTTTATTTTATTTTATTTTATTTTATTTTATTTTATTTTATTTTATTTTATTTTATTTTATTTTATTTTATTTTATTTTATTTTATTTTATTTTATTTTACAAAACGGAAACCATAATTTGCAAGTTTGCAAGCCAGGATTGCTATGTATTTTAATGGTTGGTATGAAAATAATATCAATTAGTTATATAAGAAAAACAAAGAATGAGAGAAAGAAAAGTGGATAAGGTGATTTTGAGTTTTGACCTGTAATTATATTGTAGATGGAGAAGAACAATCTTGCAGGAGCCGAAGCTGATAATATGGAGATCGCACGTGCACAAATCTCCGACATCAATCTTCCGGTAACTCTCCCGCTTGCTTAATTAGCCACCTTTAGACGGGGCTCAAATTAAAAATCCAAAACATACAACTAAACAAATAAGCTTTGTTGTTTTCCCCCTTGAAGGGTGCACGTTGTATATCTTAATACTCCCTTGGCTGAGAGATTGTGTGTGTACTCCTATGTTGGATATAAGTAAAATAAGAAACTAAAAAAATCTTTGTACCTTCGTCCAGACAGAATTGTAGTGAGTTTGCTTGTGTGTTCTTCTTCTCTTCTTTGCTTCATGGGAAAGAAGCCTGCCGCCTGATTTGCAACGAGGACGTGGCCCTCTCTCTGACTTTTTGTGTTCGTATCATTCGTATTTATCCAAAACGCAAAGAGGTTGTCATGGTTTTTTTACGCGTCCGGGTCGGTCTTATTTGGCTCTATATGGCTTAGTTCTTAAAATCCATTACTCACTTCCATATACTGTATCTTTATCTCCATCTATAATCCACACGAACGAATCCTTTAACTGTCCACATTTATTTTTAGAGAATTACTAGATACCACCAAGTTGTTTGTTTATTCTGCGTTTGTTGAACCACTAGAGCTATAACGGAACTATTAAGACACATCTAAAATTTGCAATCTTAAATTTTATCTTCTCATGTTGATGAACAGGCCCAGCCCTGAAAAAGGCTGTTAAGTGGTATTGAACTTACTATTTACTATCTTTGAGTAAAAGTTCAGCTGTTTTAACCATGTGAGAGCTACTACAAACAGTTGAAACATGACCGAAAATTACATTTCATAACTAGCCCAGGACCGCTATTAGTAATGAAGAATAAATTATTCTATTTATATATGTTATTACTTATACAGAATTAACACTAAGATGTACCATATATATGCCTCGTCAGCAATTCGCTGGTTATTTAAAAATTCAACAAAATAATATTGGAATTACATGCTACATCTCAAAACTAAATGGAATTACTGGAGAGAGAGATAAGGCGTTGTTAACTAGCGATTCTAATAAATAATACTCTTTTCGTTTTAAAATAGATGTTTTTAAAATTTTATGTGATTTTTTACTTTATTGAAAAATGTGTAACTAAAGATATTTTATTATGTATTTTATAATTGATTAAATAGTTTTAAATTTGTATTTTTAATCATATTTTAAAAATAAAAAATTAACTTAAGTATTTTGAAAAAGAGGGAATGTTACTTTAGTAAAGCTTGATTTATGAATTATTCAATTGTATTGGTGGATGGTGCTAACTCGAGAGTATACAAGTGCGGAAATTTTCTGAGTTGGATACACTCAAAGCACACAAGGTGACATGCTTGATTAATAATCGAACATATATATGTCTTTGTCTTCACAACCCATATCCCAAACTGAAAAGGTACTCTGGCACACGTTGTCAGATTGATTAGATTCCGGGGATTGGTTCAAAACAATCGCAGTATCATCGTCTTCGTCGAAGCTCCTAGAGGAATTAAACTCGTGTTGCATCCTCTCGAACCATAAATAATCCATCCAGTTGCTATCATCATCTCTCGAGCTCACACTGTAATCATCTTCACTAGTCGTATTAGTAGACGTTACAAGCATGGAGATCATATCTCCCGTTATCTGCCTCGGTTCTTGTGTGGCATACCTATTGAGACATTGAATCTCATGGCCCGTCCTTGAGTTCTTGTCTATAAATCCAAAACTCGCATCACTCTTAGGACAGCTCGAGTTTTGGCAAGTGTAAACACGCTTGGACGGTTCCATAAAATCACCTTTTCTCTTGGTCGTCGTCTTGGACCCCGAAGCTTCTTGATCTTCTGAGATCTTGAGGTCTTTGATATTAAGAAGTGCCTCTTCTTGGTTTAACACACGAGACCACGTATCGGTCTCTTTAGCCATCATCTTATCTTGTAAACATTTCGACTGCCTCGCGAGACGTCTCACTCTTCCCAAATCTGGCGACATGTGTTTAATCACAGCCGCCAGAAAACTAACTTTCCAAGATTTTCTCAAATCGTGTGGCTTACGATACGGCGGCGCACCATGCTCGTGAGCCACTCCTTGCTCTCCCCACCAAAACTCCGTCCCTGTCGGCCACCACGGCGGCGCGATTCCTTTCTCTAACGGAAACCTTCGTTGTGGCGGCACGCAGTGTTGCATTAACGCTGATAGTAACGACCCTAGAGTCGTGTCCTGTAGCTCTTGAAGCATGTGTAATAAACTCGACGGTTCTTTCTCGATAACCTCAGCCGCAGCTGCCGCGAGTGTTAAGTAATCAGTGACAGCGTTTGGAGCGGTTTGGTCGAACCGAACGGTTTCTTTCCACCAACGTCTTAAGCTATCTGAAGAACCGGTTATTGGTTTACCCTTCTCCGGTACGATACCGTAGACAAACCCTTTCGCTTTACACACCTCCATGATCTTCATCATGTACTTTAGCACCGAGTCTTGTGAACGAGCCATCTTCTTGCGCCTTGAAGCTTCTGCTCGGTGCGATTCCAAAGAAACGACGTCCTTGTTGTCTCGTTTCTTCTGCTTGAGCTTTTCCATAAGGTTTCGGTCTTTCCACATGCGTCTTTTGAGATCATCGTAGCTTATGTCTTCTTCCTCTTCTTCTTCTTCAGCTGGACTAAGTGGTTCTAATTCTTCGACCTCCACCATTTTGCTTTTTAGTCCAGGACTTTAGTTAATAATCATATTATCTTATCTTTTTTTCTTAGTATAGTTTACGTTGATTGAGGTTGTTGTCTGTACTTATGTAACACTGCCCATTTTTCTTAGATCGAGTGCCTTTATATAGATGTTATGGATTATAAACGCACATGTGGAAGATTAACCATGTTTTCTTTTTGTAAAGGAGGTTGTGCATGTGCATGGAGGACGTGTCGAGATTTCCTAATTTGGTATGAACTAAACATAAGTTGTCAAAGTTTGGAATTTTGTGGCGTAGATATTTATATCTATTTCAGGTGGACAAGAGTTATACCCAGGCCATAGATTACTAGGATTTTTCTTCAGTTGCATGGCATCAAAGTCGATGGGCACCGACTTGATAAAAATAAAAACGAAAGACTGTTTTTGATCTATCACCCATATTCTGCAAAAAAAAAAAAAAATGTCTTGTGATTCTATTAGAAACCATGGGTACTAAAATAATCTTGGTGACGCATGTGTGATGTGTCCATGGTAATGTAAGATAGTGGCCAGTTCTGACCAACATTATAATAAAGTATAATAATAACTAGAATTTTTATATTTCAATACGAAACAGATAGTTTTCATACGTTGAGTACAAAGTACTAAATATATGTTTGGATTGATTGGACTTGGCCGTTTTCCTGTGTATTATATAAGAGCATAAATATCGGTTGTTTCTTAGATTAGTCCTAAGTGGTTTTGGTGTGGGATCCACCACTTTTTCTCAATTACCCAACTCATATGTCCTAATATAAGGAACGTCCTAAACTCTGTCCCTAACCTTTTTCTCTTCTTCCTTCATTCTTTCCACGTGATCGGACAAAAGAAAATTAAAAAAAAAAAAAACAATTTATCTTAGGACTTTCACATGTCCTATTGATAATGATGCCCTAAGAAGGTTATAAACGTCGCAAGAGTGACGTGGGAGAAGAAGAATTGGATAATCTCATTTATATGCATGGTAAGCGAGGGATTTCAGGGATTAGTGAGATCAGACAACGCTTTCATATGAGCTTACCTAAGGCACTACGGTAGAGCAGCCTCTACATTTATTTTTTTCACACCTTACATGTCTTTTATATCTTTAGGAAATGTATTCAGTTTTAGCGTACAATTTTTGTGTTTGTATTAAGAATTAGTAGTATGGGAAAAACAATAAACAAACAACCTGGAAAAGAAAGTGAAAGTTAAGTTCGTGATAATGCATATGCACTAAATATTAGCTAGTGAAAAGGATGTCCATTTATTATTTTTTATAAATCTCAAGAAATTATATGGTATACATGAATATATTTTTATTAACTTTATTTACGCTTACAACCAATTGAATTAGTAAACAGAACCTCCCTCCCAAAATAAATAATTAGATCATATTTTAAACATTGGCTCTTCTACCATTTCACAAAAAAAAAAGTTAACATTCTTTTCAACTATGTAAGAATTTCAAGAACTGTTAGACAAGTATTAATCTGTTTAGTTATATCATTTATGATTAATTTCTTAATTTAGATCCACTTAGCAGCTAATGTTGAAAAGGAAAAATTATCTCCAACTCATTGCTAGTTAATACTCTAAACATTACTATAGAACAATATATACTTTAACTAATTTCAATTATTTATAAAATATAATACTTTTCATATTTAGAGAAAATAAATAATATTCATATATGCTGAAATTAGAAATAGAATAATATTGTTTTATAGAAAATATATTTTAGAGTAATACATGACATAGTGTAGTGTTAGACCTCCAAATTATAAAGGTTTTCCATTTCTTCAGAATTCAGATGCTTGTTGTTGGGCAAGTAGATAATAATGGGCTTATTAATCTCATTGGGCTTACAAGCTCAGTAAGCAGTGGGGACCTCCGCGCGTCGCTCGAGTTTCACGCCCAATATTCGAAACGCTCAACTAAATCGAGATCGGAGAATATCCCCAACCACGCTTCCCGCCTCATCCAAATCAAAAACCCTAATTTTCCAGATCAAACCACCGACGACGGATCCTCTCAATCTCTCTCCAGGTCAGTCTCGAAATTCGACGGATCAATTCACCATTTCAATCTCAATTCGAGTTCGAAAATTACTGATATTTCCTTGTGTGTGTGTGTGAATCTGAAGATGACTGAAGATAGCGGCGAATTAGCACCACCACCACCACCGGGAGAGATCCGAACCGCTCTAAGTGATCTGAGCAATCTTCAGAAGAAGAGAGGAATCTCGTCGATGATTTCGAGTGATTCTTCACTTAAGAAATCCGGAGATGGTAGTTCGAGAGTAGAGTTCTCGAAGAGGCTGTGTGTAGTTGTAGATGACTTGGTTAAGCAGAACGAGTCTTCTTCGGATTCCAAGTGTAGCTCTGAGGACAAACAATCTCGTGATGCTATGGTGGAGGTTTCCAGACCGTTGAAAGAGAAGGAGATCTACTTTGAACCTGGTGATAGAGACGGTGCACGAGAGTTAAACGCCGATGAAGGATTGGCTTTATCTGTGTTGAGCAGCAGCAGCAACAGCGATGATGCTGAGATTGGTAGGAAGGAGTTGGGTAGATGTCAAAATGTGAGATCGTTTGAGATGAGTAGATGCTCCAATGTTGTTAACAAGGAAGAAGAAGAAGAAGAGAATGTGAATGACGATGACTTGATAAAGTCTTGCTCTTGTTCTTTTTGCCTTAAAGGTAGTTGAGTGAGTCTTGAGGTTTATTCTCTTACAATAAGTATCTGTCTTGATTTCGAGTAAAAACTGGATTTGTTTTTCAGCTGCGTATATCTGGTCGGATCTTCATTACCAGGACATCAAAGGTCGATTATCCGGTATGTTTTCTTTCTGCATATAACGCTCTCTTGAGAGTTGAGAGTATCTACTGTTATATGATTTTTTTGATTTTATGAATCCAGCCTTGAAAAAGAGTCAGAAAGTAGCTAGCAGCTTGATTCAAAGGAATGACAACAGAGAAAAACCTCATGCCTTGGTAAACTCTGTTGGTTCCGCAAAGCTAGAATCTGATCTCACGGCTCAGTGGAGGTCGCTGTTTCTTAGCATGGGAGATATCCTCGCCCATGAAAGCAACCACCTTGTAAGTGCTTTGACAAGCTTGTTCTCTCTAATGCAAAGTGTTTTTCTTTCACTGCTCCTTGAACCTGAGTTTTACTCTATGTGTGTGTGTGTGTGTGTTTGTGTAACTCCAATCCTGCAGCAAGATAGCTTTATGACAATGAAAGATCTGCGAGAAGATTGCAAGATTGATCTGGAGAGAGCAACCAAAACACCTCAGCACAACACCTGATGAGTACCTTCCTCTACTTGATCAAATACTGTATGGACTTTTAAAGCTTCCCTTTTTTTTTAATTTTCGCAGCAGCTCGTGTGAAAATTATGTTATGTAATATCTCGATGCAATGTATAGATGCTTATAAAAATGCATTCCGTATGTATGGACAACTGCTGTTTGTGTTTAGTTCTTCCCTTACACTCTTGTGTTCCGTTGGTGTTGACTATTTTGTCTAATTTTTTTTGTTACGACTTTGAATCAGAGTCGAGTATAAGGTTGCAATTAGTGAGGTACACCTTTTTTATTAGATTAACAAAATAACAGATCATTTTCTACCCATTTATGGAAAAAAGTTGTATAACCCAAAAAATTGGAGATAGTGGAAACTGGAAAGGACACACTCGACGTACGTTGCAAGTTAGGTTAATTGGAACTGTGTTAATTTTGGTTATGGGCTCTGTAGAAATTAGTAAACATCAACTGGGCCCAATAGATTTGGTTAAGGACTAATTTACAGGACAAGCCTAACAAAGTTTCTTGAACATCTCGTAAAATGAAAATTTGTTAGATCTTATGTTATGGAAAAATATAGAGTATGTGATATGTTTGTCTTACAGGACATACAGGAGACACGTATACAGTAATCTGGCTCCCCATTGTCAATGCATCCTCCTTTGCAAGAGATTCCATGTGACTCTTATTTAGTCATATACTATATTCATTGGTACACGATATAGGCAGATATCCCATCTCTTTTAAAGTATGTGTGTAATTAACATTTAGTCAAAACATATCGAATATATTAATCACGATACCCATATCTAATTTATCTTTTGATGTTAGAGGAACATATCAAATCTTCTTAAAATAAATATATAAAATATTTCAAGAGAATCAACGTACATTTTAAAGTAGAATAAGAAAACAATGAACTCCAAGATGCTTGATATTACTACACATAAAATCTTACAAATCATGTATTGCATTGCGTTTACATTGACGTAAAGAAAGCGAAAGTATGCATAGTACGAAGGATGTTATCATCTATACGACAGTATTATATTCTTTTCTTCTTTTGGGGGTTAATACAGCGGTAATATATTCAGATCATAAACGTCTCGAGATATGTTACACACAATGAAAACGTCTCAAGATATATGTATTTAGCGCATTCGCTGTAAGAACGTAAGAAAATTTTACCAAAAATGTTTTCTTTTTTTTTCCGAAAAAGCAAGTGAATCTAATGATTCTAGACAGGCCTATATAGAAAGCTCGACCCTCAAAGCAGGGACCAGTCCCCAATGCATACACATTTAACAAAACTACAAAACTACAAAACTACAAAACTATGGGAGCTCGGGAAGACCATCACTCCTCTTCACTCTCAATAGTCAATATTTCGAAAACCATTATTAAAAAGATTTTTTTTTTTTTTTAAACTTTAAAAAGATTTTTTTAAAACATGCAAATACAATGAAAGATAGTACTACTTTTTTTGGTAAAAAGATAGTACTACTTTAAATTGAAAAGAGAATATATAGGAGAACTTTGATAAAAAATATATATATAACAAGAAATAACAGAAACCCCTTCTTCTTTAACTCCTCGAGGCATTTGATTATGAACAAACCAATAATAATTGTGACAAGCGAATAATGAGACTGATATAGAGTCTACATGGAACTCTTTTATTAGTTCATATTAAAAAAATCGACATTGAATCTGAGCTCCACGTGAATCATTACTATCGCCAAGATTCACACTATATTGAAATTTGGATATATAAAATTCCAATATTATGGGCGAATATAAAGCTTTTGCATTTGATTTGAGATTTGATATTATTTTAATTAAATCATTTTGTTTATACATAACTCTAGAAGACGCATCTCATTTAAAGTGGTTAATAATACATTATACATAAAGTATGAGATTTGTGGTGTGAAGAGACTCCCTGATCACCCAATAATTGCGATTTGAAGGCTTAATCGAATAATTTTATAAAGCTAACAGCTAATTAATGTTAGCCTAGAGAGCTAAGTGCCAGCCAATGAAAGGGACCGGAGGGAAAGCAAAGAGTGGAATCCATATTTCCACGTTCTGAAAAAGTGAGGAAGTCAACACTTTGGAAATGTCTTATTGTCTTTGTTTCCTCCCTCACCCATGCGTTTGGCTTTCGTTTTATTCTTTCTTTTGTTTTGCCCTTTTAGGCTTTGTCTCTATTTCTGTAATAATATACTATTAACACTTACGATCTTATAAGTGGGTTTCAACTTGGCCTATCTTAACTCTTCCCATCGCCATGTTAGTTAGAATTGGAACTTAAAAGTTTGATGATTTTCTACTATTTTGTTCAAGAACTGCATTATGTTTATATTTGCTATATTTTAAAAGCTTAGCAAGATTTTTTAATTTATATTTACAAATATGTAACGGTGAGGGCGTTCTAGTTCATCATATAATCACTTAGTTCCTTGTTATATGGTATATGGTTCATGTATGATTTGTTTTAATACCTCATTAGCTTCGTCATTCCCCCCAAGCACAAAAATATGAATACAAATTTATGGGTTTCTAGAGTTATAAATTAAATTCTAGAACAAGGACAATGAGAATTCATGTAGAGAAAATAAATATTGTGAATTTGTGAAATGTCTACATCAGATGGGTTTGAAAACACATGCAGCCTTATTGTGATGGTTAGTCGCATTATACACACTAAAGCTATGGACAAAATGCTTTGACCATAATGACCATCCACTATTATTGATTTGCTATGACACTATACGTATAGTCATGACTCTCAATACAGATCTCAGCTTTCACAGAGACTGCGTGCATGCACCTGAACCTGATGATGCCATAGCCACTCATATATATATACATTATATGTTTATTATGTCTATATGCCGTTCCCACTGTCAGATTCCAAAAGACGTAACTATTAATTCGAGTATAAATAGAAAGTAACATACATAGAAGACAAAGATTGGGGTTGACATGTACGCAGAAACTACTCTCTTTGTGGATTATTTTGCCTAACTCTTCTATAGTTTTATGGTTGAATAGCGTGCGGACAATTGGAGTAAGAAGGCAAAGGAAATTTTCTAGATTGTATCTTATAAAAAATACACTAAAATGTCAAATATTCTAGTAGAAATGAGATACACTATTTTATATATCGTGGCTATTTCTTACGCGATTAGTATATTGAATAACATGAGATGAGAGATTTATGTTTCACATAATGCTGCATACGGAATTACAGATCATAAGAAAGGGCAAATAGAACACAATAAATATCTTAACATTTAATTACACACATAAAAATTCCTCTAAAATATGAAAATTACATATTGCCCATCTAAAAGTGCTAATCATAATGAATATAGAAAATCATCATCCATAAAAAATCACAAAAAGTTGAAAAAGTAACATTATCGTATTAGTTATCTTGAATATATATGAGTTCAATCAACTATAAATCTGCTACAGTACTATACTCCTATGTAATAAATTTGTTCTGTACCACCAAATGAAATCTACAACGAGCTTTCGTAATGAGGGGGCCAAAGGACACGCACGAAGAGGAACACTACTTTTTAACCTAAAGCAACAATAAAAACAAAACAAGATCTCCTAGCTTCCAGAGTTTGTCTTTGCTATCGAGGATGATCTTGAACATAGCGAAGTAAAACATTGAATTAAGACTCACAAATTTTCTTTAAAAAATTTCATTGAAAAATGTTCATAAGTTTGTAGAATATAAAAATTTGTTAAAACCTTCCTAAAATGTTTGCTACAAGAATGCAAGTGCTGATTCTTGGTTCGATCCGTGTTAATTAGGTTAAGTTGGTTGTCTATACTAATTTAGTTTCATTTGGACGGCTGGACCCACGAGGATGTGTCAAAGTGCCAGTATACAAGTACGAAAAGTGGGACAAATCTCATACACCAACACACATAATACAATTTTTTTTCTTAATTAAGCGCACACACACACATATATATATATATATATATATATATATATATATATATATATATATATATATATATATATATATATATTACGTTTACGAAGATAATTACAACTTATTAAAACTATTCGAAACAAAGTGTCACCTTTTTTCTTGTTCATCCTTTTAATTAGAAAAACAAAATGTGATGAACAAGAAATTAAACTAAGGGGGGCATATTGAGACATTGTGCTATCCTTAGACAACGTTCGAAGAAAGGTTTTGTGATGATCAAAAGGTTAGCCATTTACATATTGGTTGCATTAACTATTTCGAACATCGTCAGAAGCTCATTTATTATATATAAACCCCTTCACACTCTTAGCTGCATTTGTTTCCATTCCACCAATCGTAGCAAGAAATTCATGACCTATATATCGATTTCGTTTTTAAGAAAATTAGCACGTGTAGAAAGCCATTTACTGCGAAATACTTATGTGTGTGTGTGGACTTGCCTGGGACGGATCTTGCAAACAATACGAAGCATCCGTATCCTTGGGGAATTCGGAGACAAGAATGCCACAGCCTTCACCTCTGTCTCGTAGCATCTAATTCACGTGGCAAAAAGTTTAATCAACACATGTAATAGTGTTGTATTTTATATAATTGTATGGATATGTTATATTTTTGTTAAAAAAGGATATGCATATTTTATGAAATATTAACTAATTGAGGAAAATAATTGGTATACCTTAAATGCATCTTCGTCGGTCCGGTCATCACCGATGTAAACCGGGAAAACATTATTAGAGTTTCCAAACCCTGTCGTATTCAAAAGGTTTAAATTAAATTCGATCTTTTAGTTGATTGTATCAAATTCTTAAAAGGTGAAATGAGAAGCATATTGATGATGAAAAATGATTAGTGGATAAAAGATACTTTTAAATATAAAGACAGGACAAAACAGCTTATTGCTTTGTTTTAAACTTTTACTTATAGATGCAGAAAAAAGTACTCCAAGTAAGCACTCACCAAGTGACTCTAACAAGAACTCAAGAGCTTTTCCTTTGTCCCATTCAATCATAGGACGTATTTCAAAAACCTGTTGATTAAATCCAAAACATATTTAGATTATTTACACTCCTTGTTATATACAACTTTCTTGTAAGTATATATATCTGACCGATGAGAAATATCATGTCATACCTTTCGACCTTGGGTCAGTTTAAGCGTAGGGTATTCCTTTAATACCGACCGAACCTGTAGAACCAGTTGGCTCCATTTCTGGATTATTATGTGTTCCATTTTACTGTTAGCTTTCCTTGTTTAATGGAACTTTTCTCTTAATATGGTTTCGATTTTACCTTCTCATCGACGCAACGGAAATGCACAGAAGTACAAAACTTGTGGTTTTCTACTTTGACTCCAGGAGTTGATTTGGTTTTCTCCAAGAGTTGTCTATAGACCTACAAAAAATGAGCACATGCAATGTTAATTTACATAACCAAACACTGAAGTGACAGGTATATTTGTCGTGATGTCTGAAGACAAAAAAAAAATTGTCGTGATGTCTTACTTCATCGATTATGGGAAGATAGTCACCGGCTGGTTGGTACAGAAGAGACTGTTTAACCTAAACAAAAGAGAATAACTAAATGACAATAAAATTTTGCTAAAAAATAAAGTAAAATAAATGACAATATTGTCAAAAAAAAATAAACGACAATAAATAAAAAGTACTACTCCCTCTGTTTTTTAAAGATACATATTCTAGACTTTTCACATATATTAAGAAATCACATTAAAAATGCATTGATTTTTGTGAATAACAATTTTCCATAATCTTTAACCAATAAAAATCCAATAAACACAATTAATTTTCTTGAAGTTAACAGATTTTCATTAAATAATACATTGAAAAAGTAAAAAATGTATCTTTTTAAAACAAATTTTTTTCCTAAAATATGGATCTTTAAAAAACAGAGGGAGTATTATTTTATTTTATCAATTAATTATGCAATTTGAAATTACCCTCTTGTGTCTGGAGAAGCCTTTTGCTGGCCCTTTAATGTCCATGCCATGGCTTCCAGCATAATACAGCTCAGCTAGCTTCACAAAGTTATAAACCTTTGAAAAAAATAAAGTATGTTAAATTAATTATTCATTCATAAATAAATTAAAAAAATATGGGTAAAATGACAAGTAAAATAAAATACCTTGTCAATGCATCTACCAGTAACTATAGCAGTTGGGAAACACTTCGCCAGTTTTTTTATTGTTCTTCTCATCTGAGAATAGCAATCAAGGTGCGAATAATCACAGAAATTTAAAAAGATTAGGTCAAAAATATTAATGTGATATTAAAACTAAACCTTGCTTGACATGAAAGCTCTGTCTGGATCATCAACGATGGGAGAGAGAGTACCGTCGTAATCAAGAAACATTACGATTTGTTTCCCTCCCGAAGCTTCTGTGATTTTCTCAAACATTTCTAATGCTGAAGGATGCTGCATCTGTTGGAAACACAACAAAAAGTTATCTCATTTAGGGTTATTGAAAGAAAGTTATCATGGAGACTACTTACGATCCATGAGCTGAGTTGTTGCTGTGAGAAGATGGAGGAAGGGAGTGATTTGAGATGAGTAGGAGAAGAAGCTCGCATTGAATCGACCCAAGCGTTGATTCTCTCGCCATCATTGATGATTTCGAGGTTCTTGAGAAGCTTTTTCTTGGAAATTGAGATGATCGACCTTGCGGCCTCTGATACGACAACGTTTTGACTAGCTGACATTCTTTGTGGTTTCTCCACGACAAAACTCACTGAGACAAGCAGTGTATAAAGGACTGGTTACCGAGAAGAGAGTTATATTATTTAGGTTATGTCGAGATAAAAGCTAATGAAACAACCAAAGCTTACCCATAATGAAGATAGATTGAGATTAATGGGGAGAAGAAAAAAAAAGATGAACTTGCGTGTTTATCTCCAGTCCTGTGAGTTAGTTTATGTAGTAGAATGAAGGCAACAAGTGGGACCTACAAAACTCGAGCCGTGGAGGGACCCAGTGGGCCTAAAAATGTTTCAGGGTCCCACTTTTGATGGTCTTATTTCGCGCGTACGCTGTAATATGTTTGCGTGTTTGTCTCTGCACCATGCGAGTCGTTAAATCCGCGTCTCCTCGGTTTATTTTTTTTATTTTTTGGATTAAAATTAGGGATAATTTGCAAAATACCTTATTTAAGATTTGAAATTTGACAAATACATTGTATTTAACGTGTAAAATTTAATCAAACCCTGTATAATGTATATATCTATGTGGAAATTTAATTTATATCTTGTTTCGTTTTCATGCTACAGAATCTTTGACTTTAAAATAAACTTTCATCCAATTTCGTTTTTCATATTTATTTAATGATTTTTTTTTCGCAACACACACATTTACAATCGTTTTCTTGGTGTTCTCCGTTACCTTTAAAGTTTAAATTATACTAGTCTCGATTTCCTTATAATTGTTCTTCGACACACATATATTGTTAGAAGCTTTTTTTTTTTACTGAAATATTGTTAGAAGCTTTCTTTTAAAGTTTGGTTTTCATGTTTTTTTTGTTTGCTTTTTATTATGACTAAGACACATTCATATATAAGATGAATATTTCAGAAAACCTATACCCTACTTCTTCATCATATGTTAGCTTTATCAATTTCTATTAAAATGAGATATACGTTTATCGTTAGAAAGATAATTTACTAAACAAAATTAAATGATCTCATTCTCATAATCTCATTAAATCTGAAACATATGTCCAGTTTATTGGCTAATTAAGGTTAACTGGTGCATTGGATCAAAAGAAAACAAACAATAAAATAAACAGTAGAGATCAATTACTTATACAAATATAAACACTGCTACCGAGTGCTATATTGCTACACATTTGAACAAAAATAATATATTAATAATCATATAAAAAATATATATATATATATGAATTAAATGATAATATTTATGAACTATGGGTATAAGTGTGTTTAATTTATGTTATACACCATGAGTATAAGTCCAAACATTATGTAATAATTAATGTTCGGACACTGGTGGTGTATAACATTGAATTGTATATTTAATTTATGTATTTTTGTTTTTAAGTATTTATATGCGTTACCAACTATTTTGAAAATTAATCGACACTTTTTAATTAAATTTTGCGTTTTTCAAGTTTGATACACTCTTGGCTACTGAAATGATGTTAACAATATACGTTTTTTTTTAATATTTCTTTTATTTAATTTTTTGTCTCCTCCTTGCGAGGCATTTTTTACAAAAGTTTGTTAGAGAGAAATGACAACAGATAAACAGAGCAAAACTTAAGAAAACGACATTAAATCTAAAGCAGGAGAAACTCATGTGAAGCAGACTGGAAAAGTGATTGAGAGGTTAAGTAAACCATGAGGCTAAGTAGGTTCCATCTCTGCCGAGAGGGATGTTGTTATTTAATTTATAGAATTGTGTAATTTTTAATACATATTTTCTCTATTTTATTTCAGTTATCATTTTAGAGTTATGCACGTAGATTAAAAAATATTTAATTTTATATATTTTTTCATTATTTATACACATAACCATATTAAGTTAATAAATTTTATAACCATACTAATCAATAAAAGATAGAATAACATATTAAGTGAATAAATTTTATATTGAAATTATAAAAAACATTTATTTTGAATTTTTTTTTTTATTTTACGACAAAAATTAAATTGAAACGAAGATAGTATATTAGTTTTGTCGGAATGTGTGGTCATATAGTGGTATGACAATCGTTTGTGTAGTTAAGTCATCTTTCTTAAATTTTTAATACTGATTTAAATTAGAGTGAATTGATTTAAAATCCAAATATAATGATGAAATTAAGAAAACACGTATGATGTGATAATCTTATATCTATGAAAAAAGATATCATGGTGTGGAATTTAAAATATTGACTTAATTAGGGCAAACGTTTAGTGTATAGGGTGCAATTTCTCTTTAAATTGTACCATCTCACAAATGTATCAAGACACATATGCATACTAAATACATATTTAATATACTAAGTACATATAATATTGGAATTGGAACAAAAGGTACACTTAATGTATACAATAATCATTTGAGTTTGTACTACATCATATTTTTAACAGATCTGTAATAAGTTATTTTCTTGCTTTCTAAGATGTCTTCAGAAATGAACCTTTTCCAAAAATAAGATTCATGAATTCCGTCGCATTTAGATGGTTAATTTTAGTGTTTCATATATCAATAACACAATGTTATATCTGAAAAGATTAGTTACAAAAAAAATCCGCGAAGATTTGAATTAGTCTTTCTTGACACAGTGACACCACCTTGGTCTTTGTTTTGATAGATTAACAAAACATCATACGAAATCAGTACTCTTTGATTTTTAATAAACAAAATTAAAAATATTTTATATATTTATTGTCTTTAAATCATTTACGGTAAGCCAAGTCACAATACAAATTGTACAAAGATTTATTATCAACAAATCATGCAACTTTCTAAGTATAACATTATGTTCATGATTTTTTTTTTCAAAAAGTATTGTATTAATTAGATTTGAACATTTTTATATATTAAACATTTTTTGTCAAAATCGAACATGAATTGAATTGGCATATATATGTCATGTTAAACATATGGACTTTGTTGCGGGTAGAGTGGTTAACAAAATTTTAACAGTTATATAATATTTTTTAAGAAAATCTTTATACATCAGCGATTGAATAACTAACTTCCTATGGATAATAGGAGCTGAATTATCGTAAGTTCGTAACTGGCGGATGATGAGAGTTACTAAGCCAGCCAATGGACCTGATAGGACGTGTTGTCCACTACCTGAGTTATATGCGATATGACTCGTCTGAATATTGTTGTGCATCAAGCCAAACAACGCACGTGTGTTCTACTTCAGTGCGTGTCGACTCTATTGAAAAATAAACGTACAAAACCTTTCTGTGATCACCTCTCTAGTAATAAGTCGGCAGATTCATTTTCTCTTAACCTAAAAGAGAATAATTACATGAATAATAATTCAGTAATAAAGTAAAGGGCAAAAGTACTAATGCATATTAGTTCAATGTACGTGTGTGCACGAGAGCCCACAATGTTCTGATTCGTACTAGTGATCTAGGATATCGATATGTTTTATTTTCGTTGGTTACTTAAGGGCTAACGTAATTTGCTAGTTAACCACTCGTTTTAAGAATTGTTTATGAATTTGTTCATTGTTTATTGCTAAGAATATGTTAGTGGTATTAGTTTAGGTATTAATGGTAATTGTCTTATTTACCCTTCTATATATACATTTTAAACAATATGTATACTTGCGTACAAAAAGGTATACTATACGTATTCTAGTTTTACTTAATTACCTTATTTCCTTACCGGTTCTAGTTTTTTCAATACGTGTACTAATCTTATGATTTTTATGTTGTTTATATAAAACATGGTTCTAATGTTAGACTGTATTATTACTCTATCACTTTGTATTACAAGATTAAGAGCTAGACGAAAAGGCTCCACACATAACATGAAAATTTTAAGAAAAGGAAACGTAGAAAGCTTTATACGTTTTGACATCAAAGAAAAAGGACATAAACAACTTGTCAATAGGAATACTGATGAGAAAGACTATGCATCACTCAACCAACCTTCACGGTGATGTCAATAGGAATAAGATGTATTACCGATGCATATATTTTTGCATTGCCTTCGCCGCTTCGCGCCAAAGACTATAAATCATGATAAATTCGAACTGTGTGAAGCCATATCACGAAGTCATAAAGAACCGGTGGTGTCCACACACGTCGTTGCAAACACCTTAATTTACACGGAGATAAAAAAACAACGTGTGAACCCCATAAAAGATTACTAAAAATAGAATCAGCTCGAGAAACTCGGGACTTTTTTTTTGGTTCGGACAAGTCTCATATACTCTTTCTAAATATTGACTAGACAAATCTAAGGTTCATTTCCCGTTTCTTTTACAAGATGCGATAGCCATAGAAATTAAGGCAAACAACGAAACCAAAAAGGAAAAATTCAAGAATTGTCCGAAGAGAAAAGAACAGAAGACAAACCCACCACTAAAATTCCATTGACATTTTTTACATTGATTTGTGAAGAGAAAACAAAATATCATTGTTCTTTTTTTCTTCTTCTTTGTCAAGAGGTTTGATGACAATGCCATTTTCTGTAAAGTTTTTTTGATTCAACAAGAGAACACTCAACCAATAAAAGCTTCCTCCATCTCCTCTCTTTTCTTAACATTGATGTCCTTCTCTTCTTCATAATACCATATATTTATCCCTTTCTAGTGATTTGATTGATTGTTCAGCAACGGGTTTCGCTCAATCCACCGGCCTAAAAATGGCAGAAAGTCAGGCGAAGAAAAAGTGGCGTTGTGGATTGTTGGGTCTTGTTGGTAGATGTGGCTTAAGGTCCAAGAAATCTACAGCTACGAATGGTGGTAGCAATAAAAGCACAATGAGCAGCAGCAACGCCTCCACAGCCTGCATCAACACCCCTAATATTCAGTTCACTAAATCTCCAGGTATCGAATTAAGCGCCAAAAAGCTTCAAGAACACAAAGTTTCACCTGAGCCGATCCAGTTACCGGACCAGATACAAAACCCTATTTCAAAACCCTCATCGAATCAAAACCCTAATAACCAACATCCAGACAATGACGGGAATCAACAAGAGAGTACTAATCCAGAGCCGGTCCAACAACAAGCGAGGAAGGTTCCAAGGGAAGCTATCGGTTTATCCGGTGAGCTAGAGAGTATGATCATGGACAATCAGAAATCCAAAGGGATTAAAGGCTCTATGGTTCGAGCATCTTCAGGCAATGTGATGTTGTTTGGCAATCTTGGGAATTTGAAGCAGCCCGGCACAACAGCGGTCGGGAAACAAAACCAAACCAATGTTCAAAACAATGAAGAAAGACAAACATCAGACGTTGTTGCACCAACAACATCGGTTTCAGATAACCAAGAACAGCCAGGATCTTTGTGTAGGGAGGTGTCCACACGAATGGATCCAGAAACGTTAAAGACAATGGGGAACGAAGATTACAAGAACGGGAACTATTTAGAGGCCTTAGCGTTGTATGATGCTGCGATAGCCATCGATCCGAAAAAGGCTGCGTATCGTAGCAACAAAAGCGCAGCGTTAGCAGCATTGGGGAGAATCCTTGAAGCAGTGTTTGAGTGTAAAGAAGCAATACGAATAGAACCTCATTACCATAAAGCTCAGCATCGCTTGGCTTACTTGTACCTCAGGTAATTAATCTCACCAAAAACCCTACCTTGTAACTCAAGTAATCTGATTATTTAGATAAAACTTTTTTTTCTTTTCCTTAAGTGTAGAATCTTTATTTTTATTTAAATAGACTTGAAATGAAACTAACAGGTTTTGATATAAAATAAAAACTAATAGGTTAGGCGAGGTGGAGAATTCAATATATCATTTCAAGCATGCGGGTCCAGAAGCAGACCAAGAAGACGTTTCAAAGGCTAAAACTGTACAAACACTTCTCAACAAATGCACTGAAGCCAAAAGATTACGAGACTGGAACACTCTGATTAAAGAAACAGGAAACATAATAGATTCAGGAGCAGATGCAGCTCCTCATGTATATGCATTGCGAGCAGAGGCCTTTCTGAAGAGTTTCAGACATCAAGAGGCTGATGATTGTTTGTCTAAATGTCCAGTTCTTGATGTTGAAATGAGCACAAAATATTACGGACCGATCGTTTACGCTGGTTTCTTGGTCGTGTGGGCTCAGGTTCACATGTCTTCCGGAAGGTTTGTTCTGTCAGAGTTTCTATGCCATGTTGAGATGATATCATCTATCATGTGGTTGTAACCGGTTTGTGTTGAATCAGATTCGGAGAAGCTGTTGAGGCGATTCAACGAGCGAAAAAGCTGGACGGGAACAACAGGGAAGTGAGCATGGTTCTCCGGCGTGCGCAGGCGGTTATGGCGGCAAGATCTAAAGGCAATGATTTCTTTAAAGCCGGACGGTTTCAAGAAGCTAGCGCAGCTTATGGTGAAGGGTTAGACCATGACTCGAGAAACTCAGTCTTGCTATGTAACCGAGCGGCTTGTCTGTCCAAAATGGGGCAATTTGAAAGAGCCGTGGAGGATTCCTCGGCTGCACTCGCTGTCCGTCCTGCCTATGCCAAGGCTCGCCTTAGAAGAGCTGATTGTAACGCTAAGGTAGCATAAGTTAATGTTTTGAAATAAAGTTTTGTAATATAAACATTAATATTTGAAAAAATTGTGAGACGGTTATTAGGAATTTTGTAAGAAACTAGGCCTAGACATTGTCTAAATCTGATTTTTAAAACACTGAGCATTTATTGTTTTATTTTTGTGGTTATTGCAGCTTGGGAATTGGGAATCAGCTATTAGAGACTACGAGATACTAAGAAAAGAGACACCTGAAGACGAGGAAGTGATCAAAGGACTGTCGGAGGCTCAGAAGCAGCTCATGGAACGCTCTGACCACCGTGAGATCGACCAGGAAGTTACTAACTGAGGAGAGTCTTGTTTTTTTTTTTGTTTTTCTTGGCCGTGTGAACTTTTAACTTCTAATTCGTTGTAAATACAAACATTTCGAGTACTTGCGTTAAGTAACAATATAGAAAAAGATTTTAAAACTCTTACTTAAATATATTTCTAACCCCTATGATTACTATTACATTTTTTCTTTCTCTATTTTGCTTTTGCTTATCTGGGATATATTTCTACAAACTTAAGCCTAGATGAACATGAAATGAAGATTATAATAGAATTGATATGGATCTTGTCTGAGTATAATACCATGTAGTATGTTTCTTTTATATATAATAAAAATTACTCTTTTTCTATTTTTGTAAGATATTACAATTAAAAACACAAGAATTAGGACATATTTTTTTTCTTTCTAAAATGTATCACTAAAAATATAAATTCAAAATAATTTAATCAAACATATAAAATTATCTAAACTAGAACTGGTTAAATAATTTCGTTAAATTTACACAGAACTGTTAAAACATCTTACATTTTAAAACAAAAAAATTAAACATCAAAGTGGACGAAATATATATATTTTATCAAAAAGAAAACAATTTTTAGTTCAAAACAAAATATAGATCCCCATTTCGCATCTGGACAAGAGGAAAAAAAACTTTCCTCTCCTCTCTTCGATCCACAACGTTGTCGTTTTGGTCATTCCTAATCTTCCGCCTTCGTCACAGAACACACTGTTCTAGGGTTTCTCCGTCCTCCCTCCGCCCCGATGAGTACTGTATTCAGTGAAGAGATCCTCATCGATAAGCTCGCCAAGCTCAACAGCACTCAACAGTCCATCGAAAGTATCCTTCTTTTTTCTCAATCAATCAATCATCAAAAAGCTTTCAATTTTTGCATATAAAGTTCAAACCTTTTTGCTTAGATCTTGTGATTTTTTTTTGCTGTTCTTATTAGCTCTATCGTATTGGTGTATATTCAATCGGGTGAAAGCTGAGCTGATAGTGACGACATGGGAGAAACAGTTTCACAGTACGGAGATGTCTCAGAAAGTGCCTCTTTTGTATTTGGCCAATGATATTCTTCAGAACAGTAAGCGTCAGGGTAACGAGTTCGTCCAAGAGTTCTGGAATGTTCTTCCCAAGGCTGTTAAAGACATTGTTTCTCAGGGAGATGATCATGGCAAAGGCGTTGTCTCACGTTTGGTAAAAATACTCTCTTGTTTGTTTGTTAGTTAGTTGTTACTCTGGTCACATGAATATTGTAAGTTGTTTGCTAACTGAGATATTCCTGTTGACATGATGTTGTGTTGTAGGTTAAGATATGGGAAGAGAGAAGAGTGTTTGGCTCCTCCCGCTCGAAGAATCTTAGAGATGTGATGCTTGGAGAAGATTGCCCTCTGCCTCTTGATGTCAGCAAAAAGAGGCCCCGTGGATCCAAATCCTCTAAGCGGGACAGGGATTCTAAATCCTCCAGAACGGTAAATTCACTAAGCACACCATATCATTCGAAACACTTAACATCAGTCAAATCTCACTATTGTTTTTTATTTATTTTTGGTTTGATAAGCAGAAAGTATCAAGTGGAGGAGGTGTGGCTGAGAAGATAGCATCAGCATATCATTTGGTTGTTGCTGAAAACTCAAACGAAGAAGCTGAGATGAGTAAATGCAAGTCTGCTGTCAAACGTATCAGGAAGATGGAGAAAGATGTTGAAGAAGCTTGCTCTACTGGTAACAATCTACTTTTTACAAATCCACTCTTCTCTCTCTCTCTCTAAAAACCACTGGATTCATCATATGTTTGCTATGTCTCACCAGCAAAAGACAACCCAAAGAGAGAATCACTAGCAAAAGAGTTGGAAGAGGAAGAATACCTTTTGAGACAATGCATTGAGAAGCTTAAATCTGTTCAAGGGAGTAGGACTTCCCTTGTAAACCAGCTTAAAGACGCACTACGCGAACAGGTAATTATTTGATTTTTCCCCACACTATTTTGTGAACTATCTTTCATTCTTTTGCTTGCTTTGGTGTCAGGAATCAGAACTGGAGTATCTTGAAGCTCAGATTCAGGTATGTGTTTTGATTCCCCCACTTGCATCATTCACCTCTTTTGTGACCCTCTTAAGCTCATGATGGTTGTTATCAGGTAGCACAAGAACAAACAGAAGAAGCTCAAAACATGCAGAAACGTCTCAAGGATGACGATTATGCTCCAAAACCAACAACCGTCGCTCCAGGATCAGTCTCAACTGACAACAACAACGATACAAAATCTGGCCAAGCTTCAAAAATGACGCCTGCTTCAATAGCTGCGATGCTCACAGCTTCCACCTCGTCACATATGATCATGCAATCTGTTCTCTCTTCATTCGCAGCCGAAGCAACAAAGTCTTCTGGTCTATCCAAACCAGAGACCACGGTTCCTGTTTCAGACAGTAACACGTTTGTCCCTTCTTACAACAACCAGACACCCGCCACACAAGGTCAGTACCACCATGTGATCCCTAATCCAGCAGCACCACCACAACCACAGTTCCTGAATCCGCCTGTAATGAACAATCCTTACGGCTTCGGCAACATACCCTTAATGCCACCTGGACTTCCGCCGCCTCCTCCACCACCACATATGATAGGTAATCAACAGCCTCAGTCCAACTCAGCTCAACAACAACAGCAACAACAACCTCAACAAGGTACTTACCAGCCGTCTGGAATAATGTATTACGGAGCTCCACACCACTCTTAAAAAATTAGAATGATGTTTAGCTATATGTAGCTTTTAGATTAGCTCTTCTGACCCTTTATATCTGCTGAGTGCTGCTGAAATGTGGTTTGATGTTACATTTGTTGGGTCGAGTCAGTGGATAATCTGTATCACAAGCTTTTACAACAATGTAATAGTTCCTTCTCCCACTATCTTATACTTTCTAAGAATCGAAACCACTCAAGCATGAGGACATTTGTGTTACATGATCATCAGTCTGAACAATCTTTTACATTTGTGTTACCATAAGAAAGAGTCTTTTAAACCCGAATCTGATTAGTCATTTTTTCATCAAAACCTTCTTCTGGAAAAAGTCTTTGAACCAAATGGGCATATGGTACATGATGGCCATGAGGGTTGAGTATCTGCCTGAAGAGAACCAAGCAGGTGGGTTCTTCTTCAGCACTATGGCTACGGTGTCTTTAGCGAATGTTTCTGCAGGAGTTGGCTTCATCCTCTGTGATATAAAGGCCCTCTCTCTGATAGCTTCTTCGTAAGGCTTGAATAGTTTCAGCTCAGGCATTTTGTTGAAGGTTGCTACAGCTGAGTTTGCTATGTTCGTTCGTATTCCTCCTGGGACAACATTGATTACATCAATGCCAAACGGCCCTAGCTCCAACCTGTGTTTAGCACGAACCATTACATAGGATAGCTTGAACACCTACTCATGAACATCAAGATATAACATGCTGATGATAAACGCTGAAACTGGAACCTGAGAGTGTCGGTAAGAGCATGGATAGCAGCTTTGGTAGCTGTATAGACACCTGCCCATGGACCTGGTGCCATGACAGTGATACTTCCAATGTTGACAATCTTTCCCTTCTTCTTAGACACCATGTGAGGTACAACGGCTTGAGTCATCCTCATGGAACCTGCATTGCCATAAATTTCAAGTCTTTTAAATGTTCTCTCCTAATTTACTAACACACTGAGCCAAGTCAAATCACTAAAACAGAAACCCACAACATGAGCATGACTTAACACATTGTAATGATTCACTAACAAAGCACTAGAAACTCTCAATGGAAATGAACTTACTAACACAAGGAGACGCACTGAGCCAAGCCAAATCACGGGAAAAAAATAAGAAAACAACATGAGAAAGTGTTCGTGTTCGTTCCATAATGGTTTATACTGATTAAAAAAAACTAGACCGAAACGAAATATTCGAAGCCGGAACCCCGAAAACCAGAATGGTTCTTATACTTTTATATCCAAAATAACAGAGACTCATACATATAATATAACCCAATTGAAAATATATTTATAATTTATAAATCTATTATCCAAAAATATTTGAAGAGAACTAAATTACTATAAAATATTCAAAACTAACCGAAATATGTTAAATTATTTGTATAGTTTTATCAGAAATATCCAAATTAATCTAAAATATTCAAAAAAATTTATCCGAATCATTTTAATTATTTAATATTTTACCTAAAATGCCCGATTTTTTTGATATTTTACCTAAATTATTTGATATTTTCTGGATTCTTATTTTTGCTATCCGAACTGAACTAAATCTAAAATAGGTCCGAATGGATCCTCTAGCCCTTCAATTACCCATATATAACTGATACCAGAAATTTCCAGGTCTAGTTTATACATTGTAATGATTCACTAACAAGCACTAGAAACTCTAATCGGGTAACCAAATCTTGTGTATACCGAAAACATTGGTGTTGAATGTGTTCTCCACGGCGGACATTGGAATCTCCGCAATAGGCCCGACGCACTGAACACCTGCGTTGTTGACAAGAACGTCGATTTGTCCGAACTTATCGATAACATTCGACATGACTTTGCTCACGCTCTGCTCCGAGTGCACATCGAGCTCCTGCACGAACAGCCTCGGATCCTGCTCCAGATCCGTCATCGTACTCCTCGACCGGCTCGTCGCCACCACTCGACATCCTTTCTCGGAGAACTCACGTGCCAGCGCGTGGCCGATTCCTCCTTGCGAGCATCCCGTTATCAGAACCACCGGGCTCTCGTCGTCGCCGTTTTCCATTTTTTTTAGCGCTCTCTCTCGAGATAGTTTCAGATAGACAAGTTTTTATTTTCTGTAATATAATAACAAAAAAAAATTGTATTGGCTCTCTTTTATTTTATCGTGGAATGTGGATGTACTTTCTAGACGGTTATCTCCTGTAAGAAACTTTAGGTAATGTCTTTTCGACCAAAGAAAAGGGAAAATTTAGGTGATGTAGATTATTTTCTAGTTTTGGGATACACGTGAAATACATGCCTTGTTGTACTTTTAGAGTTGTCTTCTTATTTGAAATGATAACATTTATATAATTATATTTATCGTGGAAGGTGGATGTAGTTGTGTACGATTATTTCTTGTCTTGTTTTAGAAAAATTTATTGTTTTGGGATATATGTGAAATCTTTTGATTACCTTCTCTTACGTGCCTTGTTGTACTTTTAGTGTTTTTCTTAGGGTTGTCTTCTAATTTATGAATAAAGAATATAAAATTTCCTAAACATTATATTTATTAAGCCCATTAGCTTAATATCTATTGGCCTTATAAAATTGCTTAAGCAAGCCTTTTTTAAAAATCACTCTAATAAGTGTTTAAAAGCCCTTTAACTTCACTTCAAGCTCTTTGATTTTGAGTTTACTTCACTTCAAACCCCTTAACAAGTGTTTTAACTTTTAACTCAATGTTATGGAAATGTAAGCTACCTCAAGTTAGACGGTGTTTTATTGAACCGTCCACTTATATGCATTGTCAATGTACTCTTTAGTATATGTTTAAATCAGAGATTTTATCTTTTTGTGGCTAGGTTCTATTATTTTTTTGATCCTTTGACTTCATCAACAAGTATTAGATGTATGTAATCTGAGGCAGTTCATGTCAACAGCCGGTATCCAATCTATGAGTATGGAGAAACTGCAATAAACACACATTAGCAGAGTGTCGCAGCCGGGAAACTCAGTGAAGGAAGTTATATTCCTCAAATAACTTGTGCCATGGAGAGAGTGGAGGTTCTGTGGTCAGCTTTGTAAATCAGGTTAAGAAAAAAAAAAGGATGAGAGATTATTAGGACAAGAACTGTATCATGAGTTGTGTTCTTAAACTGTTGTTTTTGTTGTAGGCAGATCACTAAAGTAATGAAACATTGCAAAATATTCTTCGGATCTTAACTACAAGACAAGTGGCTAAAAAAAATAGTTGCAGAAAAATTGCAAAGTATAAGCTTGTAGCTTACAAATCATAGTCCATATCTTGAAATAAATTTCAGAAGCATCAATAACCAAACTCAAATTTTGTTCTGTCAGAAAAAAATGGGATTAGTTTTTCATCTACCTTTACAAGGAAGGGAAAAATAATCAACACAATATAAATGTGAGAACACCTAGGAAAAAAAGACAAAAAAAAAGAACAGAAAGAAGAAGAAAAAATGGGATGTGGATGAATAGATATCCATTGAGATATACAAACAAAATAAATAGATCTCAAGGAGAAATTGAGGTAAGCTGATCAAGAACTTGTCTGATGTTAGGCCTTTCATTCACAGAGACAATGCACATGATTGCTACAGCAAGTGCATCATCCATTGCCTTCGAGAACTCTTCCCCACCTGCAATGTCTCTGTCTATGCAATCCATCCTCCTATCTTCTTGATCACACAACCTCACCCAATCTGTCAGATCAACGGCTCCTGATTGACCCGAGATTATGTCACCCGCGCTACGTCTAGTCAAAAGCTCCATAAGAATCACTCCAAACGCATAGACATCTGATTTGAGCGTCGGAACGGGTTTGGGAGCTGAGGCAAGTTCAGGAGCAGAGTAGCCGAGCGCACTCATGGTTAGTATCTGTTCCGCTACACCAGATGAACTCATCAGACGGT
This sequence comes from Raphanus raphanistrum subsp. raphanistrum, assembly GCA_019706035.1. Lineage (NCBI taxonomy): Eukaryota > Viridiplantae > Streptophyta > Magnoliopsida > Brassicales > Brassicaceae > Raphanus > Raphanus raphanistrum. The sequence continues at coordinate 1,710,769 of CM033982.1, read as the reverse complement.
GAATACAGTAATCTGTTATCCGCACGGTATTGTTGGGACTTGTGAGGATTATGTTTGTTGGCTTTAAGTTCCCGTGTGGCATTGCTCTATCATGAAGGTATAGGAGACACTGCGCCACCTCAACCGCAACTTTTAGTCTCTGTGTGAAAGACATCGGTGAATACCTCCGAGGAGTAGTCTCTGCATAGAAAGGTGATTACTATTAGCGCAAACAAGATCTTACAGTAAGGTGTAAGAGTAAAGGAGACTAGATATAAATGCTTCTCACCGTATAGATGCATGGCCAAGCTTTCTCCTCCCATGTAATCAGAAAGGAGAAGCCGTTCTTGTTCTCTGGGACCCCAATAGTAAGCTCGCAACGGGACAATGTTTGGATGTTTTAAACAGCCGATTTTTTTAGCTTCCTTGTGGAAATCTTTCTTATGCCTCACGAGTCCAACTCTCAACCATTTCACGGTTAACATATGCCCATCGTCCAGCGTTGCTTTGTATAGCGTTCCGTGACTGCTTCTACCTAGAACTTCTGCTGGGGCTCGAGATAACTCTTCTGCTGTGAGTTTTAGCGAAACATCTAAAAAGAAGAGCTCTCCAGCCAACCGATCTGGTGAGTAAACATCTAACATCACAGGCTGGTCGCTGAAACGGGGTGAGGAGGACAACGGAGATCCTCCTGAAGAAGACCTCCGTCCAGATGTGGTGGGGGGTAAACCCTGCTCAGATATTTCAGGTTCGGGTATCCCGGATAAGGACCTTGAATTAGCGGTGAGCAAGTGAGCGTCTGAGAAGCTCAAAGATGAAGAATGCTGATGTTCAGCATTTGAGCTGAAGTTGAGAAAAGAGGGACGAGAAGAGCGTCCAAACTTAGCGTCCCTAGTCGTGGTGTCCTGGTCAGTAAACCCACTCCTCCCATGAAAGTGCTTGAGCTGTGTTCGATGATACGCAAACAAGACAAAAAGAACCATAAGAGCAGCTCCAAGCGAAGCAACAATCACAGCGATCATTACGCTACGCTTAGAATGACCTTCTTTCTCACGCACACCCAGTCCACTACTAGAATCCGTTGGAGCCGTCCCACCCGGGAGAACCAGCTTAGAGTTACCAGGATAAAACGACGAACGCGGGTAGCTTCTCAAACCTTCTGGAACCACGCCCGAGAGGTCGTTATAAGACACATTAAACCTCCCCATCTGTGAAGGAAGCTTATCAGGAAGCTGACCGTTAAAACCATTGTTCGACAAGTCAAGATACTCAAGAACACTAAGCTTGTTGAGATCACTCGGAAGCTCCCCAGACAGCTTATTATTAGCAAGATTCAGCACCTTAATTTTCTCCATCGAACCTATACCCCCAGGTGACAACACACCCGTCAAAGAATTGGTCGAGAGATCAAGCAACTCCATCTGAGGATAAGAACTCAACGCCAAAAGCTCACTAGCACCCGAACCACGAAAAGGAATCGACCCTTCCAAGTTATTCATAGAAAGATTCAAACTCCTCAAGCTCCCAAAAGCGAAGAAACTTCGCGGAATCGCGCCGCTGAACTTATTCGAGCTGAGATCAATCGTAGAGAACTGAGAACCCCCTGAATCATCATCATCCCACAGAGAAGGCAAGCTACCAGAAACAGAGTTGTTCCTGATATTCAACACGGTTAACCTCGAAAACGCGGAAGTGAAGTTAGGCAAGGCTCCGGACAAACTGTTTGAGCTCAGATCAAGAATATCCGGAGTAGCTTCCCATTTTCCGACAACGGAGACATCTCCTGAGAACATGTTCCCACTTAAATCTATCACTAAGCAACTCTTAAAACTTGACGGAAGATCACCAGACAAGCCGTTTGAAGAAAGATTCAACAGAGTTAAAGTTGTTGAATTGATTTCACTAATCGATCCTGCACTTCACACAAAATGTCTAAGTCAAACCAATAAGCTCAAAGGAATATATATGTTAAAAAAAAATAATAATTCAATTTCCACCTGTGAATCCGTTTCTACTGAGATCTAACTCCTGCAAAGTCATCGAACTCTGCAGCAACTCTTTAGGAACTTCACCGAACAGCTGGTTACGCGCGAGCTTCAAGATCTTCAAGCTAGGCGGCTGCGATCCAAACCTAGGCAGCTCGCCGTTGATCTCGTTGTTCTCCAGATCGATAACCTCGAGGTTCTTGAACAGACCGATTGAATCGTCGGGGAAGAACCCTCCGTTCAACGCGTTGTGGCTCAGATTCAAGTGGCGGAGAGTGTTGGAGATGCTGTAATTAGCGGATAAAGTCAATCCGCCGTGGAAGCGGTTAGAGCTCAAGTCAACGAACTCGACGTTCTTCAGCTCGGCGAAGATCTCGCCGACGTCTCCGTCGACCTCGTTCCCGTGCAAATCTAACGATCTCAGCTGCTGGAGGTTTCGGAAACCAGTCGGAAACCCGCCGGCGAATTTGTTGGCTGATAAGTTGAGGTAGTTTAATCCCCAGAGATTCGAGATCCGACCCGGGATAGGTCCGTAGAATCCGTTATCCGACAGATCTAAATGCTGGAGGGAAGTGATTGTACCCAGGGAAGGGACGACCCGGCCCGAGAAGCGGTTACCGGATAGGGTTAGGTTACGGAGAGAGGGGAGGTGAGTGAGGGTGTGGAATTTGAGCTCGCCTGATAAACCGAGCCGGTCGAGATTAATTGAGACGATCGAACCGGTTTTCGGGTCGCAGGAGATGCCGTGCCAGCTGTCGAGGCAGGTTGTGGGGTCGGAGAGGGTGTTTGGAGCGGCCCATGAGATGCGCTGGTTTGAGGTTCCGTCGCGGATGCCTTTGCGGAACTCGAGGAGAGATCGGAGCTCTTCGTTGGTCACGGCGTTGGCGCCGATGAGTAGGAGGAGGAGGAGGAGGAGAGCGAGAGTGGGATAATGACTCATTTAGCCCCCGAGAATCTAGAGGTTCATTATCTGAGGGAAAGAGAGAGAGAGGGAGTGTACTCGAAACCCTAGAATCTGGAAACTGAGAGAGAGAGAGAGAGAGAGAGAGAGACTGTGTTTCTATGAGGAGAGTGTTTACAGAGGTTTTCCAGAAAATCGAATTTTTAAAGTTGTATTTTATTTTATTCTTTATGGGTTTGGTCTTTCTTTCCAAGCGCAATTATAGCAAAATCTGATTTCTTTACATTTTTTATCTGTCAATCAACAATAATTAACAGTTTCTAGTTAAAGTTTTCAAACATTTTTAAATTAACTGTATGGGTTTTCGCCTTAGATTTTAACGTCTTGTGTGCCTTTTATTTGTCCGAATTAAATTTTGATTATATTTTGCTTGACCAAAAAGAAATTACGATTGTTTTTCACTATTTAAATTTCAGTTAGATTGCACGTTTAAGTCGGCTTTCATCTCTTGCCTAGTTTAGTAGTCTCTCTTTGACTTGATTTCCAGATTTTGGTAGACATGACACTGAATGTTACCACTAATGGCGTCAAGTCGTTGTCACATATAGGACTATTACTAATCTTTGTTATGACGCATAGTTTACGAAACATATTCTACTCCATATTTTAATACAGTGATACGATACTTGTGATGATTAAAAAATTCGGGATACAAGTATACAAAAAAAAATTGCTAAGAATGTGGTAAATAAATACTGTACAATTTTTTTAAAAAAAAATGAGAGAAGAGGGAAGGAAAAAAACCGTTAAATAATTAGCGGCAAAGAATATGATTAGTTTGCAGATAAGTAGAAACAGACTGGAAAAGACAATGGCATGTCGTTGAGTCTCTCTGTCTGTCTTTTTCTTTTCTTACGAAAATTCGCACCAACCTACCTTCTTCACATGCACTCCATACGTGACAGAGAGTGCAAATGCGTAACGCCGTTCTAAAACGGGACGGTGAGACAAGAACGTGGTGTGTCATCATTATACAATTCTTATTTACCAACATGTTGCTCTTTTGTCTACTCACATACATATTACCAAATGATTTATCTACGTAAATATCATTTCTATCTTTTTTAATAAACAATTAAGTGACAAAACCTTTATCAAAAAGTGTTTAAATTTTCTTACATTGTTCGAGTAAAACTTTTTTAACTTTGGATCCAACCAATTAAATGTATTCCCATGAATAAATAAAAGGTTCATTAGTTTTAGAATGAATATGCACATAAAATCTTGAGGGGTCAATTCATTTGGTCATTTATAGAATGTCATTTTCACTATTCATAAAATGAAAGATTCCAAAGCTATTCTAATTTGTTTCTATATACATTTAGATATGCCGCCTAATACTATCAGGTCCACCAAAAATAATACCTATTTGTTATTGTCGATATTTGACAAGTAGCTGGAAACCCCCATTAAAATACTCTGATTTTCTTCTATAATAATTTAAGAATTGCCATTGCAAATTAACTTCAAGGGTAGAATAATAAATAGCTGTCTCAAATTTTCCACCGAGAAAAAATGGTTCTAGTGACACTTCAAAGATCTGAGTACTTCTAAAGGAGAATACACTCATAGATGAACAAAATTACACGTTGTCGTTCAAACTAGGCTTTTTAACTATAAATAAACTCAAAGAGTTTCTGAGAGCACCTGTGATTAAATCTAAGTTTGATTTCTGTTGAAGCTGCCAAGAAAAGATATTCTGGATCAGAGGACTTGATCAGCCTTTCCATAGTATCGGTTGATGAACGGCGACTGCAAAAAGGGGCAAAACAAACAAAACCATACTCAATACGTGCATGTTTAAAATAATTGAAGAAGACAGGTTTTTGTTTTTCTTTTGTTCTTACCTTGACGCCAGAGACGTCAGGTGTTTCTGTTGAAGGCAGAGGGTAGAATTTGTAAAACTTCATGCTTTGAAAGGCTTGTTTAGTATCTTCGCTCATTTCTTCTATTGCCTTCCTTCGAGCATCTTTGGACTACAAGACAATACCGTAAGCTAACAGTTTCATTGAGTGGAGCTCAGATATATATCATTCATCTTTGGTTAGGTTACACTTTACCTCTCGATTAGCTTTCTTTGCAGCTCGAACTTGCACTTTGACATATTCCTGAGAAAATACAAATTAAAAAAAAAAAACTTAGGCAAGCCATCAACCGTCATGAACTTGACACTATTGGGGTATACAGCTTTACTCACTTTGAACTCATCCTTCTGTTCTGCAGGTAAGGCTTCCTCTTCGATCAGCTTATCAACAAATTCGTCAAGTTCGTCAAAATCCCAGTCAAATTCACATACAACCTGCACAAACATCAAAGCTTGATTATTAAAAAAAAAATAACCCAACCGAGCCGTTTTATGTAGACTGCCACTTCCAACACATTCATTACATGCCAAAAGACTTACCGGCGGTTCAGAGGGAAACATTATCTGGACCTCAGTACTCTGTTCGAGTTCATCTTCCTTAAACGGCTGATAGAAATCTGCAAAGCCAAAAAGATATATATTAGATTTTATTGACGCCTTACCACGTACAAAACAGGAATAGAACTATTGCCCTGCCGTGTACTGTATATGGTTTTCGCTCTGTAGATTTTAACTAATATTGGTGTAGTTAGAAATCAAACTTACAAGGAAGGCAATACTCGTACTTCTTAACGAGATCTTCCTTCATATGTCTGAGAGCAGCTCTGCAGATAATACAAAGCAAAACTCAGTACATCGGAACTGATAGATTCAAACAATAATCATTTTCTGAGAATACAGATTCACAATGCCCAAAAACCCATAAATAAAATTTTGCACCTTAACAACAAATTACTAGGCAGAAATGACGGAACAAATGATGCAACCTGACTCATCACGCTATCAAATGTTAGCTGCGTGAAGCCATGTTTGGTATTCTAATTACAGTTTCATATGTAACGCCACTCAAAATCCCTTGATAGCAAGTGAACATCGATCTTTTTTTAACTCTTAGTTATCTAACACCGAGAAGAGAAGACAAGACAATGTTATTTACCTCCTCCGCGTACAGCCCAAGACAAATATTTGAAACTTCATCCTATCAACTTGTCTACCTCTGCAAAGAACAAATTAAAGATAATTAGCACAATGCTGGTAGACATCAGAAGCAAGAATAGTACGAGACAAGACGTAATCTGCGTTCCTTTTTCTCATTGTTCTATGCCATCCCACCAAATGTGTTCAGATGCAAGTGGGGGGAGTCATGGTCTAAGTACCTGTTCTCAAGCGGAATGTAAGGAAGCCAGTCCATTTTCATTGTCTTCATTGGAATGATTTCCTCCACTTCCCTCTGAACCGACGTGATTCCTATCTTATCAGAAGGTGGAAAGGGCGATTCAACCTGCAAATATATAATGGAGAAATTTTACAATGACAAATGATATCTGATACTGAATCCATAGATCAACAATAACAAGCAACCGTTGATAGAGGATTAAACAAAAACTTACAGCAACAACTGCTGGGACATGGAGGATCTTGTTTGCGCCTTTGAAGGGGACTAACTGGGCTGTAACGATGAATAGAGAGAGAATTCAACAGAAACTAGAAGTAAATGTTAAAGAAACAGAGAGCATAGTCCACACTCCACAGTCTGATAGAATTTTTCCGCAAATTAGAAAGAACCATAAGTGCTTACTATGTTGTAAACAGGATTGAAGACAAAGAGACAGCGTAAAAGCAGTACATATAGCTCCAACTATCAAATAATCAAAACAAGAAGAAAAAAGGCAAGAGAAACAGCTTACGTTCTGTACAGCCGAAAAGAAAGACTTTCTTCCCGAAGAGCAATCCACCTTCCTCCTCCAATGCTTCCTGACATACAGATGAAGAAAACATAAATATCAGAACCGCTTCAAGCTTCCAACCCTCAAGAACTTGTGGACTCAACAGCAAAACAACAACAAAAAAAGGAGAACGTAATCCAATCAACTTACTTCAAGATGCTTGAAATCCCAATTAAATTCATAAAGTGCATCTAACTGGTCCCACTGCCACCACAAATTAACAACCATAAGCAAATAATATCAACTGAAGTATAAGATAAATTCCTCAAAACAATATACCTCCGTTCCCACGGGAAATGCAGCCTTCCACAAACCCTCCTGAAGAAGAAAAAAAAACACAAATATAAATTCAGAAAACAATCCCTTTGATTAAGAAATTACAATACTGAAACCTCCCCCACACCATTCCATTAACCATTTTCCCCTCTACAGTAACTAAAAGCTCTAAGTGACATTGTTAGATAGCATATCTTTGTAAAGATTGTGTAGTTCCTATATTCTAGGGAATATCCCTTATCATTGTAACAGTCTCGACTGTTTATGTCGATTGTGAATATACAGAACATTCAAGGGGAAATTCTTTAACTTACAAGGTAGGTAATATATGGCATTAAAAGTATACAATTGTACTCAACGAGATTAGTTACATAGTTTCTGCAACCAAGAGCTCTTATCAGCTCCAAACTAATGATATATAATGAAGCGATGATGAGTCTTACCAGATTACGCTCGTCCTCGAAGTACTCAGGCTCTTCCTGTGGTTTAACCACTCGCGCTTTCTTAGCTCTCGGTTTCTTCTCATCAACCTCCTTCTTCGTGGCGGCCCTCTTTCGCTTACCACCACCACGAGGAGGACGACCAGGTTTCTTCTTATCTCCATCGACTTCCTCGGCCTTGACGTCCTCTTGTTGTTGTTGCTGAGATGGAGAATCGTCCCGTTTAGCTTCTTCCTCTTCGTCTTCCCCTTTCTCCTCGACGACGACATCTTCCTTAGGCTGCTGACTCTCCTCCTGCGTGGACGCCTCGGGAGACTCAGCAATCACCTCATTGTTCTGACTCTCCGCAGCAGCAGCAGCACCTTTGCGAGTCGCTTTTGAAGCTCCCTTTCTCTTCGCTCCTCCTTTCTTCATTGCTCGATAATAATGCCGGAAGAAAACCCAATGCTCCGGCGATGAAGGGAGGCGGGGAGGGGATCTATGGCGGTTGGTTTCTGGATTTTCGAATTTCAGAATACGCTCGATTTTTGGTTATTTATTTTATTTTTATCTGTTTCAGCTTCGAAACAACGCAGACGAAATAGGTCTCTTTTGTTTTTTTTTCCCCAAATTAAAAAAATGGCGCCGATTTGTGAAAATAAATATTGAAGCCCAATGTTATTCTTATTAATGGGCCTGTAATTACGTGCCTTTGGTTGAACCGGACACTGCTAAACTGACGAGATGATATTGATGCAAATTAGACAATATGGCATGGGAGTGACTATAGAGCGTCACTCGGACTCGATCAATATCAGTTTGCCTCCTCTAGTGCTTGTGCGATCATGCGATGCACGTGAAAATGTAATAGCAGAGCCAGAAACATTTTTTATGAAGGGGTTAAAAGAATTTTATGGAGTCAAATTTTATTTTCTAATGGGATCAATAAAAATTTTCTTAAACAAAAACAAATATAGTTTAGAAAAGGAGTGGGCTTCCTTCACTGCCTCTACCTCGTGCCCTTTTCAATCTGCTCTTCATCAAGGAAACGAATTATGAACCTAACCTAACAGATTATAGATGCAATTGGTTCAGCGGATTCATATGATCATGTTATTTGTTTAACAACTTAGTTTATCACCAAATATCATGCATGCGTTCACAATGTCTTTTTATTTATTATGTTTTAAGAAATAGAGAAGGTCTCCGAGAACTTACAATCATCAAAAATTACCAGTGAAAACATATTATTGTACTAATTAGAAGAAAGTGTAAAGAAGAGTTTATCCGTAAATTATTATAGTTACTTAAAACTAGCGAAGCTTGTTGATTCCTCCTGGCTTGCCGGAACTGCCTCTCGGCTTCTGCTGCAGCTTCTTTGGTGGAAGTCCCCTCGATGTCACTTGCACAACCTCAACTTCTTCCTCTTCTTCCTGTTGTGAGTAATTTGATTTCTTAAGAAATTTGACAATTTACATCTTTTTTTTTATATAAATAAGTTAATGGGGGGGGGGGGGGTGATGTGTCAGCTGCACTAAGGCTGAAGATACGGTTTCTTCATGAACCTACTACATCTTATTAAATTTCACTATTATTAATAATTGATTTTAAATTCATTTTTATAGACCATCAAAAACTCGTTTAGATCTACAACTTTATTCCAATAATAAAGTAGTTCAACACGTCAAATGAGACAAATACTACCTCTAGCAGTGTGCCACTAATATTTTAATATAGTAGATGAAATTACAGAAGAAAAGCATTGTTTAGATTTGTGTTGAAAATAAATCATTATTCTGAATATGATAATCTGGTGCATAAGATTTTAAATTTTAAATTCATTGCCAACTACCTAATAAGTGTACCACAATTTTGAGGAGGCATTTGCACCAGGGAAGTGGAAATCTCATTTTCAAAGAAGACATCTAAAATCATATGAATCGAATCTTCGTATTTATCTGAAAATAATTAGAGAAACTACCTTTTGTAACTAATTAGAGAAGCTACTTACCAGGGAAGTATTTTGAGAAGGAGATCGCAGACCGAAAAGTTTGAGTGAGAGAGATCGGAGAGTTTGGTGTATGAACATTAATGAGAACCAGAGATAATAAGAAACTCCTCTTCTTCCTTCTGTCTCCATCTGATCTTCGTTTGAGCTAAGTGAGAGAATGACTGACTATAGTTCCCTTTTAAATATACATATATATATAGAGGCAGGCTGTATATGAAACAAAAACAAAAAATGCCCATCAGTTTTTACGTTAGCTGTATTATAAAATGGTATATAATTATGTTAATCTAGTGTAGTCCGTAATTACAGCTCGTTTGGCGCATCTTTTCGTAGCGTTGCATGTTCTCTATAACATGTTATTGCGTATACTGCAAAGCATTTGCAATGGAATCCATTATGATTACTGACCTATCGGTTTTAAAATTTATTATAGGATTTTTCATCGTTTTCAAAGTTTTGAATGGTTTTTTTTTCTCAGGCTATTTCGTTTCATTCAACAATGGATCAGTGGTGTGTAAATGTTACAGGCTTACGAGTCATAATCAGCAACTAGACATGCTAGCCGTGTCAATTGGTCCTGGTAAATTCACACCGCTTTGAAACATTACAAGGAACTTCCAAATCATTTTTATTTATTAGCGGTGTAAAACATGTTCTTATGAATCTTATCAGCTAGATAGTTTATAAAAAAACATTCGACTGTTGCTGTTTTGTTTTTATTGCTATAAGACTTGACTGTCGTTGTAAGTACCGACGAGAGAATAATCTTTGATTGTTCAAATAAATACTAACTTATCGTCCTTTAAACAATGATTTTGAAGTTCCAAGAAAAATATATCAAAGAACTTGCGTTAGTTATTTTCTTTTACAAATCATATAACTCAGTCGAACTTACAAATTACAAACAGTCATGAACCATATAATAACACACAAACGAACAAATATTTATAACAAATTAACAATATACGTTGCTGAAAAGAACAAAAAAAAAATGAAGTAGATAAAGATTTTCTCGGCACTTGAAGCTGGCCTATGTTCATATGGACAGGACACACGTGGAAGAGAAAAATTAGGAAGGCGTCTTGTTGGTACCTCCAGGCTTTGCCGAAACTCGTCTTCTGCTTCGCTGCTCCTTGGCGACACTTCTCTCGCCTTCGTTCAGATATCTTCTTTTTTTTGCTAAAATGTTAATATCATTAAAATGAAAAATAATTTATACAAAAAGAGAGTTCTACGGAAATGTTTCTTAGGCAAAAAAATAAAACATGGAAACATTACTACTACCGATTAAGGTACACAAATGATACTCAGCTCAACCATTTAGACAAGAGAGAGTTGAAGTTCCCTCTGTGTCTTCTTCCCAGAATTATAAGCTTGATCTCGCGATCAATCAGCGTAAAAACAAAGGATGCCGGCTTGAAGTCGTGGTTGTGGAGTGTATCATTTCTTTGCCGCCATATTTGGTATACGGTAGCTTGAGCAGCAATTTTGCGGAGCAGATATCTTCGTCACCATGCATCATTATTATATGTGTTCGATTATAGTTAACAGTTTTTTTCTCCCTCGATTATAATTAACAGTTTTTTTGCAATGAAAAGCGATATGTGACATGATTAATGTGAGATGGTGATTCAACTTGAAGAGGTTATAAGGAAGAGCTTGAAGATTGTGGAAGATACGTTGGTTTAGTTTTAAGTGTGGCAAACACTTTAGCTGAGATAGAAGGTCTTACTAAAGATATCTATTATGAGCACGTGACAGACATGTGCAAGGATTAATAGTTGACTCTTTATAAGGCAGCAAAAGACTTCTTCTTCCACGTAGGCAGAGAGAGACGACGTCATCGTCTTCTTCCCGGGAGCTTCAGAGAGATAGAGAGAGAGAGAGACCAAGAGAGAGAAGAAATACAGAGAGCTTGTATGTTCTTGGGGTCTTGGGTAGTCTCATTCTTTAGGATTCTCTTTCCCTTGTAAAACCAATCAGAGTGTGATTGGTGGTGAGTGATCTTCGTGTATAAACCCGTCGGAGGTGGTTTCCGATTTCATCTATGGAAGTTGGGGACCGAAAGGTCCTAACCGGATGTAGCGGTTCGTTAACACCGTGAACCGGGTCAATTGTGTGTGTTCTTGATTCGTCGGAGTTCGCCGGAATCGATCGGAGTGGAATTGACGGGAACTCGATTCCTCAACAAGTGGTATCAGAGCGCAAGGTTATGGCGATGCGCGGATTAGCTTCGGATTCTCAAGTGATTCGTCGATTACTCAAGAACCAACCGGAGGAAGAAGAAAGATGAAGCGTTACGGGTTTATGATATCACGAGTTCACTTGGTGACTGATCTTGAATCAATTAATTATGGAATTGCTGGGAAGAGTTCTACGTTGGAGAGTCTGCTCAGTGTTGGCAATTGTAGGTTCTGGAAAGAGGAAACAGAATCAACGTTGAACACATTCATCATCACAACGTCAAGAAGACGCACCATAGGAGTCACCGTTACGGAGACGTCGCACGTTTGAGGAAGAAGAAGATATCAGCTGGGTCCATGTTGATATCACAGGTCTTGAAGGAAGACATGTTTGTGGTGAAGAAACTCAGTGTTGGTGATGATTCAAGAAGGTGAAATCATGGAGCAGTAAAGTAATCTCTCTAGTCTCTCGGTGATGAAGCGGCATTGTTACTGCGGTCATGGTTGGTAACAAAGCTTGGAGGTTTAAAGATGGGTCAGCACAAAGGTTTCAAGACCGAAGGAAGATCACTGAAGCAATGAGGTTTTGTTCGTGTTCTGGGTTGTGCGTTCGTTGAGGCTACCGTGAGAAGGATGTCTCAACGCTAAGAGCTTCGTTTCTGGTTGAGAAGGGAAGAGGCTGAGATCTTTCATCTCAGGGTTACAAAATCAGAATGGATCAAGCAAGTGTAAGGCTCAAATCTCAGGGACGTGTTGTCAAGTTTAGCTGCACTCACAAGGTGCATCGTGTGATGAAATTCATTGATGGTTTTCTGGCACTCATGGTAGTGAATCTCAAAGAACTGGAAACTGGTTAGAACACAAGGGCGGCATACTGGTTTTGCAGAAGGAGATAGCCAAAGTTGTACTGGGTTCAAGTTGTTTTCTTTGGTTAAATCTTGGTGTAAAAGGATTAGATGTTGCTGGTGTTCAAGTGTTTGCTGAGGGAATAAGCTGGAGGTAACACACTTAGATCGAAGGACTAGGGGACGCCTTAGGAGGTTTGACTACTGTGTGTTGGTGGAAGCTTATATATCAGTTCGGGTTTTCAGAGTTCGGAGATTATATGGTGTTTTGAGTATGGATCAAGATCGGAAAATCAGGTTATGAGAGCAGTGTAATAACTTTGAAGGTTGATTCAAGTTATGGTTCAGATTTGAGGGAAGCTTGTGCGTTTGATTAGTCTCAGGGGTACGGATCAGAACTCAGAAACTGGGAAGTCTACAGAACGTGGGCACATGGTCAAGAGGTTGATCGTGAAATCTGTGAGGTTCAGATTGGTGAATCAAAGTGAAAGGCGTTTGTGTCATGAGCTTTGTGAAGCGGTAGATGTGAGTTCTGAGGCGTGGTGATCCAGAAATGAAAGTTCAAGGAAGCTCAAGGTCCACACATGGTCTAAAGGAGTGCTGCAAAGAAGCTGCTGAAGTAGAATAAATCTGAGAAAAGATTTATGTCTGTGAGAAGAACATGAAACGTCTATGTTCTCTAACATGGTTGAACAGTGACTGAGACAAGATCATGTTGGAGTTCTCAGTTGCAGCAAAGAAGAACTTGTGAAGCAGTGTTCTTTTCAGGTTAATTCTCAGAAAAGAGCCAAGTCAGTGCCAACAAGTTATAAGTTCAGCTTATGGAGTTAAGGGTTCAACAGTGGTTATAAGGTGTGAAGAGGCTTTCTGCAGTCAGCATGGGTTCTTCAGACTTCAGAGCGGATATGAAGTACAAGGAGGCAGAGCCAAAACAGGTATACACAGGAAAAGAAGCACAGTTCGAGGTGGAGCTGTGTGAGGGAATAACCGAGCTGAACAAACTCAAGGAGGTCTCTATCAGTAGCAAGGAGGCAAAGAGTGTCATCAATGTCAAGAGGGAATCAGTTTGGAGCAGAACAGATGTGTGTAAAGCAAATAAACATTCTGATTAGCTGAAACATAAATGCTCATGTGGGAGCTGAAGCGAGAAGCTCTGTTTTGAAGTAACTGAGACAAGCTCAGGTTAGAGCTTCTGTGACACATGGAGGTAGTGTCTTTACTTGGCAGGGAAGATGATTACTCTTGGTGAAACTGATGGTGGAATCAGTCTTATAGAAACCTATGGTAAAGGGAACTGGTTTCTAGTTTACGTGACCGGGTAATATGTCAACCGAGATATGGCGTTGCTGGTTATATGAAGATCTGGACATGAAACTCAAGGATGAAGAGTCTAGATGTCAAGGAGATATAACAGGTGTAGTCATTCACGGAGAGAATGATAGTAACAGCCAAGGTCAATTCAGTTGAGTGAGTGACGTAAGGAAGCAAAGGGAAGCGTCATGGTGGATCTTCTGGTTTAAGCGAATTTGTTGCAGTGGCTGCAAAGATATTGAGTGTGTGTCATGTGGCTGAGACACATTATCAAGAATTACAACTTGATTAAAGAATGAGACAGTGATGATTTTCTCTTAAGGTGGAGCTAAGTCAGAGAAATGTATGAAACGTTGAAGGATTCAAGCTTCAGGTGGAGTTTCTGCAAGTAAATGAACTACAAAGCTACCTAGTAGAAGTTTGGTCGCAGGCGGAGTAATGAACTCAGGCGGATGCAGAATTCAGGATGGCTAGTTCATGGAGGGTAAGAGTTAAAAGGGAATCACTGGTTTTTCAATATGCTTCATGGGCGATACAAATTTAATGAAGACAGAGATCCAAAGTCAAGGAAGAGATGTCTACAAGGTTCAGTCACAGGTTGGTTCCGTCAGAAGATAAAAGTGGAGGTTGCTCAGGTCTGATGGAGTGATTGATGGTGGTAAGAACATCTGGTGGTCAGTTGCAGGTATCTGAGATGAGGGGACATTGAAAGAGGCTGGTTGCAGAGTTTGCAAGGGCAGTTTCAGGAGCATTGATGCAGAGGAGCTTCAAAGTCAGGGTCAAAGGATAATGAAGTATGGTCATCTCAGAAAAGGTTAAGCAACTGAAAGGCATTCATAACTGAATGAAAATGCAGAGGAGTCAAACTGCATGGGGATAAAGAACAAGTGAGTTTACTTGTGTCTTAGGAACATCACAGTAAGGTTCTCATCTCAGGAATGACAGAGAAGTATTCACGTGAGGTTTATAGATACTAAGGCATGCTTGAAGAATGAAGATAAATCAGTATGAGGTACTGATTGGGTCTGAGATAGAATGTGATGCAAACACCAAGTCTGGTGTAGTTTCTCATACAAGTAAAGGTGTGAGAGGGTGGCACAGCAGAGAAAAGATATCAGGGTTCTAGAGGAGATGTCTTGAGTCTGATGCACAGAGAAGTCTCAGGAGCACTACAAGAGGCTGTTAGTGTGAGACGTGGTTGAAAGGAGAAATCAGCAGTGAGGTTTCAGCTGTTGATGCGGTTCTGTTGGAAGTTACTTAAGCGAGAGCTGCATCCAGAGTCAGTCTAGCAGAGTTGACAGTTAGACGATGGGTTCGTTGTACTGATGGTGGTACAAAGAACAGCTCACAGCCAATCTGATTCAGAAGGGTTTTGAACAAGGTTAAGCAGAGATAATTGCTTCGAAAGTCTTTCTAGCGAGGTGGAGCTGGACGGCGTGTTATGTTGGAAACAACATCGGAGCAGAGTGATGCTTAAGAGTGTTCAACAAGTGACTGTAAGTTCAATCTCAGGTTTGAATTAAACTGACAAATTGTTGGTTGAGATTGTTTTGCAGGAATGAATCAAGGATTGCTTCAGGTTGAAGCATGTGTGATATAAGGACCTTTGCAAGTGATTCAAGGGAGTTTGTTTCTAAACGTCAGTGCACATGACAAGAAACAAACGGCTATAGCAGAAGAATCATGTTGCAGGAAGAAAGGTTAAGTTTTCTCAATCACTTTGACAGGCTGATGGTTGTGACAGAAACCATAGTGGTAACTGTGTGATTGACTAACCTAATAAGCAGTCATGCTTAGGAAAGGTTTTCTGTTGGATATTAACAGGTTTAGAGGTGTCTCTTTTACTTGTTAATTTTCTGTTTTCTGAGTGGTTTTAACTCAGGTATCCAGATGATGAAAACACAAGGATCAATGAGAGTTTAGCTTTGCATAAGAGTGTGTCAAAGCTGGTATAACTCAGAAGGAGACATGGAGATGTCAAGAGCTCAAACAGGGACGTGTATACTTTTGTGATCATTGAGTTTGAGCTTGACTAATGCCTCTGGTGTCATTGATAGTGCAGTAAGTTTAGGGATTAAATTTACTACTGTGTTTTTTGGGTTGTATGAGTGATACTTATGCAGGTACGTGAAGATAAAATGCCAAGTTTAGAGCCTGGTCAAATGGTTCGAAAGGCAGCTCTTACAAGGAAGTTCTCAAGCTTGAATCAAGGTGGAGATTGTGAGATGGTGATTCAACTTGAAGAGGTTATAAGGAAGAGCTTGAAGATTGTGGAAGATACGTTGGTTTAGTTTTAAGTGTGGCAAACACTTTAGCTGAGATAGAAGGTCTTACTAAAGATATCTATTATGAGCACGTGACAGACATGTGCAAGGATTAATAGTTGACTCTTTATAAGGCAGCAAAAGACTTCTTCTTCCACGTAGGCAGAGAGAGACGACGTCATCGTCTTCTTCCCGGGAGCTTCAGAGAGATAGAGAGAGAGAGAGACCAAGAGAGAGAAGAAATACAGAGAGCTTGTATGTTCTTGGGGTCTTGGGTAGTCTCATTCTTTAGGATTCTCTTTCCCTTGTAAAACCAATCAGAGTGTGATTGGTGGTGAGTGATCTTCGTGTATAAACCCGTCGGAGGTGGTTTCCGATTTCATCTATGGAAGTTGGGGACCGAAAGGTCCTAACCGGATGTAGCGGTTCGTTAACACCGTGAACCGGGTCAATTGTGTGTGTTCTTGATTCGTCGGAGTTCGCCGGAATCGATCGGAGTGGAATTGACGGGAACTCGATTCCTCAACAATTAAATACATAAAATGTTGTATTACCGTAATATACTCGGAGGTCGCAAGGACTATTTAAACATTTGAATATGGGGCAAATCCTTAAGAGTGATAACTGAGCATTTCTCGTTGGAGAAAAAACAAAATGAATGTTGACAGTGGGATTTGAACCCACGCCCTTTCGGACCAGAACCTTAATCTGGCGCCTTAGACCAACTCGGCCATATCAACTTGTTGTTCAAGTGAAATATTTTATAAACTTAATAACACAATAAGTGAATAAACAATAGAAAAAATGACAACTCATAAATAATAGGATGGGTCACAGGGTCAGTGTCACATAAAATGATGGGACTAATTTTAACATAATCTTTTTCTTGCAATAGAAATTTATATTTATATGAATTATTGATTGGATCAAATAAATTCTTTAGCAACATAAATAATTTAAAACATTACATGTACCAACCGAAATAAATCTTGCATAACATTTTGGGGGTCACATCGCATGCGGAACCTAAGACATCAAACTGAAATTTGACATTTTGCCTGAGAAAGACCGGTTTTGGATCCCCGAACCATACTCCAAACCACCATAACTCCAATTTCCTGTGATATTATTACCAGACAATAGAACCGGAGGATTTCTCCATTTCGGAACCGGACCGGTTACGAGCAATGACTCAACCAACGATCCAGCTTCACTGACAGCTTGCAAAAACTTACCGTATTCCGGCAACGTTCCTCCTATCGTCTCCAGCACAATGGTTTCGTAATCTCTCATATTCTCAGCAACAACAGAACGGCTCTGATTTGCAGGGACGCTGAGATCCAACGGAGATGAATCAACACTTAGGTTAGAGACGGGATCCGACGGCGACGGAGACAAGAACCGCGACGGATAATCACCAGGGAAGTGATCGTAGTTACACTTCTGATGACAGGTAGTTACATCAATGGCCTCGGGGTAATAAGTGATCATTTGTTGTTCAGTCAACAGTACAGCGTCATAGAGTTCCCTTAGTTGAGAGAGTTCAGCAAGCGAATGTTTGAGATGTTCTCTTGCTTCGTCTCTTTCTTGGACGGCAAGTCTCCACATATGATAAATCTGCAGACTTTCTTGATACATTTTTTAAAAATATATATCCGTGTCGAAAATACTCTGTACAAAGCAAAGAAAATACATTTTCAGTGATGATTATTCAATGATTTTGATTTTATTATTATTTCAAAGTATACTAGCAGAAGTAGAAGAAACACTTACCTAAAGAATCAAAGATAGTTCACGCCAAGCCATCCATGAGTTTCATCTCTTTGTGGAAAACTATGAATAGGAAACGACGGAGAAGTTTTGATAAATGCGATAATTCTTTTATAGGAGCTAAAATGTATAGTCATACTAATTAACTAGAGTTTATCCATTAAATTTTGTAGGGTTTTTCTACTTTAATGCACTAACTTGCGATGGAAAGAAAACTTCTTCTTTTCGAGCTTGTGATCACTGGAGAAGATCCTTACTGATTTACTTACTTCACATATTATGATTACACATTCTAATTAGGGTAATATAATATTTATGTTGAAGTCTTAAGAGATCTATTGATTCTGTGCTCTTTATTAAAAAGAGTGATATTATATTATCAATAAACTAGTTACCTTAAAGCTTGCAAGTTTTTAATTTGGAGATTACTTTTCTTCACAATTTTTACTAATTCAATTTACGAATTAATTACATTGAGAACTTAGATCAGCCATTGTAAATCACAATCATTTAATATGATGATATCATTCCGGAGATTCTGACCATGTAAGCTTTTTATAATCATAGACATGAAAAAACTAACTCTCAGACATCAACAACTAGAAATGTGAATGTAGCACCCTGAAATATGTTTATAATCTTTAGATCTTGAGAACGTTCTGCAACTACTCGAATCTCTTGACAAGGGAGAGATCATTGAGCATCTTTTCAATTGCTTCATTGCTCTGAGCTCTTCCTTTTGTCTACACAAAACAGAAGTTTACATCATTCGCAAAAGTCCATAGACATAACATTGTTCTTTCTAGGAATAGAGAAGGTAAAATGATTTTTTTTTTACCTTGAGAGAAGGAACCACTGCCACTGCTTCTTGAGCAGTTTCAGGACAGAAATTGCCAATAACACAGAGCTGTTGAACAGCAAGACCAATGGTTTTAAGCCTTATGTCTCTAAACGAACGACAAAAGAAAAATACAAACTCAAAAATCTTACCTCAAACTCAGTGAGCTGATGTCTACTCAAGATTCTGTGGAACTGAATTACGGTAAAACATGGTGCAGTAAAAATCTTATGGCAAAACAAAAGAAGTGAACCAGTCAGTTTTGCAAGGAAGCTCAATAAAGTAAAAAGACATAATTTGAAATAAAATAAAATAATAATGTGTTCCCAAGCCCACAAAAGCCCACCAAACAAATCAGTTTTGCAAGGAAGCTCAAAACACTCAGTTAATAGCCCATTAGTGGCCCATTATAAGAAACAAATGGACTGATCAACCGAAGAATATGAGCTTTCTTGTTCAAGGGGTTGGAAACTCTGCTCTTTTTCTGTGCTCCAGCAACTCCACAAATCTCTCTCCAAGTTTTTTCCGTTTCGTCACCGGAATTTCAACTATTCTCGCTTTCAGTCGATTCATTCTGCTTTTGCAATGGCGAGTTCTCGATTTCTCAGATCTGTTTTGTTTCCAACTTTGCATCTCATTCCGTTAAATAGTGTGGATTTTCAGGGAGACGGCGGGAACCTAGAGGCGTCGATAGATCGGCTGCTGAACGAAGAGAAGCATATGAGACTCGCCGAGAACGTCGCCGGTACAAGGAAAGCCGCCACGGAGATTCTCCAGCTCTGTTTCGAAGCCAAGGACTGGAAACTTCTCAACGAGCAGATTCTCAATCTCTCCAAGAAACGTGGTCAGCTCAAACAGGTACTGAGATTTTGTTTGACTTGAGGAGAACTGCGTAGGGCCTAGTGGTTTGGTAGTAACCTAATCGTTAAAATTAGATAAAGCGCACGTGCTCAAGCTTATTACAGTGTTTTTTGAAACTTCGAATTGTGTCGTTTCTCCGTTTTCACTGTTTAACTTAAATGTATTATTAATGTCGGGAGGATTCAGCATTTGTAACTTACTACAGTGTTTGAGTTGTCCGTTGTTGTCTGGTTGGAGATAGTGAAGGTTATTATATGCTTCAGTTTATTACTAAACATTGGTTCTACTTTCAGTGTCTCGTTGGTGTTTAATTTGGAGTCTATTAACTTCATCTCCAATTTTTAACGTTTTCATATTCAGAATTTTATTGAAATTTTAATTAATGCATTCAGAGTGATAAGTGAGTATTTATTTTTGTGAACTTCTGTGTATGTATGCAGGCTGTGCAATCCATGGTGCAGCAAGCGATGCAGTATATTGATCAGACTCCAGATATAGAAACTAAGATAGAGCTTATCAAGACGTTGAACAATGTATCTGCGGGGAAGGTGCGTAGCTTTGTTTTTTTGTTATCTTCTTCATCAATCTGTGTGATTAATTGTTTGCATTTTGAACTTCATATTTGTAGATTTACGTTGAAATTGAAAGGGCGCGTCTGACAAGGAAGCTTGCTAAGATTAAGGAAGACCAGGGTCAGATCGCTGAGGCTGCTGATCTTATGCAAGAAGTTGCTGTAAGCTTCTTTTTTCCCCACCTTTTGCTACTTAATAATCCCCTAGAAGTCCTCTAGTTACTCCTTGTGGTGATGAATTAAAAACCAGGTGGAGACATTTGGCGCCATGGCAAAAACTGAGAAAATTGCATTTATCCTTGAACAAGTAAGGAAGGCCTTTTGCTATATTGATGTTGCAATTTAGTATCTACTGGTGTTTTCATTGCTGGCGCTAATTGCTTCTTTTTTTTCTCTTTGGGTGAACTTTAAAGGTCCGCTTGTGCTTGGATCGTCAAGATTACGTCCGTGCACAAATCCTGTCTAGGAAGATCAACCCTAGAGTGTTTGACGCAGATACAAAGAAAGATAAGAAGAAGCCTAAGGAAGGTGAGAACATTGTAGAGGAGGCTCCTGCTGATATACCGACCTTGTTGGAGCTCAAGAGAATTTACTATGAGCTCATGATTCGGTAAGTTACTTCTCTAAAATGCTGTTCTTGATTTTGTGTTCTGTGTCAAATTGATTTAGTATTTTTTTCCTTAGCAATGAACTATTACATCACTTGCACTTGTCATTTATTTTCCACTGACCTCTGATTACAAAAAACTCAACAAATATAGGTATTATTCTCATAACAATGAGTACCTCGAAATCTGCCGTAGCTACAAGTCAATATATGACATCCCTTCTGTTAAAGAAAATCCAGAGCAATGGATTCCAGTAAGCTTCATACCCTTGATTGGGTGTTTATTATAATATATATACATTCTATTGTTAGTTTGCGAGTAACTTCTCTTCTTTTTTTTAAAAATAGGTCCTGAGGAAGATCTGCTGGTTCTTGGTCTTGGCACCTCATGATCCAATGCAATCAAGCTTACTCAATGCAACGTTGGAAGACAAGAATTTATCAGAAATTCCTGATTTCAAGTATTTTTCTTTCTCCATATATATTTTTTTTTCAAAACTGTTTTTGGTTTCATATGGGTTCTGACTAGTCTCTTCTGGTTTAATTGGTTGCAGGATGCTTCTGAAACAGGTAGTGACAATGGAGGTTATTCAGTGGACAGCACTCTGGAATAAATACAAGGATGAGTTTGAGAAAGAAAAAAGCCTGGTCGGAGGTTCGTTGGGTGACAAAGCTGGTGAAGATCTGAAGCTAAGAATCATTGAACATGTAAGTCTCTGTCTCCTTGAGAATCATTATTGTTGGCAACTGTCAATTGCTGTTATTAATTTTCCGATTTTGTTCTCTTTGTAAAAAATCTGCAGAATATTCTCGTTGTCTCAAAGTATTACTCAAGGATAACCTTGAAGAGACTTGCAGAGCTTTTATGCTTAAGCATTGAGGTAACTGATCTTTTCTCTTTGGTTGCATCATATGTTACTTAATTCTAAAGCTCTTTATACAATTGTATTCTGTTGGAATAACAATTTCAGGAGGCGGAGAAGCATCTCTCAGAGATGGTAGTATCGAAAGCACTGATTGCGAAAATAGACAGACCATCAGGAATCGTGTGCTTCCAGATCGCAAAGGACAGCAACGAGATACTCAACTCGTGGGCGGTGAATTTGGAGAAGCTCTTGGATCTTGTTGAAAAGAGTTGCCACCAAATTCACAAGGAAACCATGGTCCACAAAGCCGTACTAAGATCTTGAACATGTACGTGTATGGATGGTTTTCATTTAAAGCTTTTCAGAAACGTCGTTAACTTATTACTACTATCTCTGTGTGGGAGAAAAAAACTCTAAACAGTTGTTTTCTTTGACAAGACTTTGAAACAATGTAGTATGGTTTTGTACACTAGTGGAGTTTTTTTTTGCCGCTTGTCGATTTTAACAGCCATTTGTTTTCTTAGATTACTGTTGGTGTATGTCAACAGACAAATCTACAAAACTTTGTTTATGGGTTTCAAAACTCAGGAAAATCCGTTTGTGATTTTAAAAAATAATTACGTAGTTAAAATCTTCAATTATATTAATAAGCCGAATATAGCGAGAAAATATGTAACCTGTGCCAACAGCATTATGAGCACTCTTGGAATACCAGCTGTTAATCAACCAGGCATGAACCCAGGTTTCCCCACATCAGTGCTTCCGATACCAGCAGCCCAGTTCACGCCTTTGCTTTGGCTTCATATTCATGTGAATGAATAATATTTCTTTTTGTATTGCAGCCTCCACATGAATATGAAGCCAAAGCAAAGGCGTGAACTGCAGGCACGCAAAGTTTTTGTCCTTGGTAGATTTTCTTGTTCTGACTTTGGTATAATTAAACCGGACATCATCATAGATTCAATCTCTTGTGTGAAAACATGTTACAAAACTTTTCCTTATTCTGTTTTTTTTTTGTTGTAACTTGTAAGCTTTCACATATAATTGATCTTAAAAAAATTATTTTGTTTTGTTTTAATATGTGTTACTACTTTCTTGCAATTCTCAAATCTGTCTGACGTTCTAAGACTATAATATGAGACTGTAAATATTTTGGAAAATATAAAAACTATTATATGAAATTGTAAAGATTTTGGAATATACTTCTAAATATTTACTAGTTAACTTGAAAGTTAAAACTTTAACATATTAGTTTACATAGAACTTGCCAACTTGGTGGCTCTATAAGCACACAATACAATGAGGAACATATACTATGTTAAGCTTTTCTCAAAAAAATAATGTGATCTAGAGCTAATATATAAAGTTACAGACATGGAAGACATTCAGAAATTAAAATTAGTCCATGATGTTAGCTAACATGCCATCACATTTTTATCAAGTTTCAAATCCAAGAAAATCCAAAAATC
This sequence comes from Raphanus raphanistrum subsp. raphanistrum, assembly GCA_019706035.1. Taxonomy (NCBI): domain Eukaryota; kingdom Viridiplantae; phylum Streptophyta; class Magnoliopsida; order Brassicales; family Brassicaceae; genus Raphanus; species Raphanus raphanistrum. The sequence goes on along the minus strand of CM033982.1, from coordinate 1,687,743 downwards.
AAATGGTTTATTTGATGTCCAAGAGGAATGACGAAAATTGGAAAATAAATTGCATGGAAAGATTATCAAGGAGTGCTTGTTTCGAGAACATTATCTCTCCTCCATGCAATGTTTTATCATTTCCTAGAATAATAAATCTCTAGCTTTGTTTATTGTCTTATAAATAAGTTGTAATCTCAATGAAATAAAATAAGAATTGAGTTTATATTTTTGGAATCTTGAGAGTGATTTTCAAATTGTCGATCATGGTGTGTCATATCCATTAGTCAAAACTTTTATGATTGTTAGTGTGTAATATCCTTCAATCTAACTCAATCAAACTTGGTGCGTCATATCCTTCAATATCCACGTCCCTTGATCGTTTTTTGCCTTCGGACTCATTTTGATGCAAGGTTTATCATGTACCAATTTCAGAGTGTATTCCTTGGGAGGTTTTCATCAATATACTATGCAAATGTATGTCAATCCATATATTTCGTTTTTTTTTGTTGTGTTTAAACATCGTCAACTATATTCCAGAATTAGTATTTCTTGTTATTACAGTAATGGAGTTCGGTAGAGTATTAACTCCGAAAGATAAAACCCCAACACGCTTAAATTATTACTGACAAAGACTTCTACGCGTCGGAAATTTATACAAAAAAGGGGAAATATCGTGACTCATTGAGATCATAATCATCTGCATCTTTTTATCTCCCTCGAACCATATTCTAAGTTTCTCATTCTCGTTCGGTTCTTATGTTCATAACAGTATCTACCACGTTCACAAAATATTGAACTGTAAAATACGTACATTGTTTTTGTTTCTTTTAAACCATTTAACCTTCATTCATGTTCTTCCAAGTAAAATCGATGATAATGTAATAACGGAACCCTAAGGTTCATCCTAAAAGAGTTGTATAATCCTCCAATGAGTCAATGACGTACGATCCTGATATCTTGGCCTAGTCGTCATGTAATTGCTTAACCCTGATGATAGGTCTCGTCGCCTTGTAAATGCTCTCGATCGTCCTAAGCTTCTTCTTCTTCTTCTTATTTGGTGACATTACTATCACGATCACCATTTCTTTCGTGCATGGATCTTGATAAACATCATCTTTACCGAATATTTCCTCAATCTTCCTCTTCTTTATTTCATCGAGACTAGTCTCTTCGTCGCTTAGCTCTATCAGATATTGAGCTGCCTCCATCTCTGCCTGCGTTATCATCATATCTTCTCTTCTCCTCTTCTCCATAATGAAGAAAACTAATCGTGTTTCAAGCTTCCTTCTGAAGGAATTATATGGCGTTGTGCTCGATTTGTTTTATTTTATATGTAGTAGATTTCTTAGAGGAACACGTAATGTTGAGAAAGGTTTTGAAGTCCATAAGAAACTACGACGTTGGTGCTGCGTAATGTTGAGAAAAGTTTTGACCTACTCGCCTTGGTCACAAAAACGCGTATCTACTCCTACCCTTGGGAAGCTTTTTGTCTTTTCGGTGACTCGTTCTTTTATAAATTAAAATACCTAATTTTAATTTCGTTATTTAACTAATTAAAATACCTTAAAATCTCGAAAGCCATCTCTCCTCAGTGCTCCATACGAAGGAAATGAAAGCTGGCCGTTACAAAATAGAAAAAAAAAACATATTCGATTGCTTCACATAATGCAAAATGGTAACGCGACATTGAACATGTAACATAAGGACAAAAACTAAATGGAAGAACCTTTTTTCCTTGTATAATCATAATAGTATTTTTTAGGTTTTTATAAATTTGAATTTTCTTTTATTTTGATACAATGCACAATTAATAAAAACAGGATTGCATTAAGTTAGTTTTCAACAATGAGGTTTCTATATTCTCTCTTCTCACTGAGCTTATTGAAAACGAACAACGTTTTGTTTGACTTGAATTTACGACAAGAAATGAAGAAGAATAGAAAACAAATGAAACGAATACATGGACTGTAAGTTGTAACTCTGGCTCCAAAAGATTCCAGTCAAAGAGTCGTGTTGACTTTGACTGTTTCGTGTTCCAAAGTCTCTCGATAGAGAAGCAGGGCGAGAATCATCACGGACAAAGAAGTCTTGAGAGAATTCAGATAAAGAGTCCAAAAGAATTCAGACAACAAGTTCACACTTCACAGAGACTAAATCTACTTACAGACAAGATCACAGGTAAACATATTTTCCTTAGCAAGCCCTTTATCAAAAAAAAACATCTTTTCCTAAACAATTATAGACGACCAAGTCATCCTTCTTATCCTGAATATGTATATAGGTTTCATAGAACATTCAATGAAATAACTTATAACATCTCTCTTTGAATCACTTTCACCACAAAAAGAAAATATATAACAAGAACAAATAGAGACAACATCTACTATATCTACAATACAACACCTTTCAGAAGAAGAAAAAAAAGCATTACATATCTAAATCCATTTTCTTTTCCAATCTACTATTTTTTCCTTCTCCCCAATAAATAATACAACACATTAACACAAATCTGCGAGACTCTCCTCTCTACTTAAACCTCTGTGGAAATTTAAAACGTTTTTTTAATAAAGGTAAATCAATCAAAGACAGTCCAAACCGCATATCTCTAGCACCGGACCACCTTTAGCCACAAACGGATTGACTCTAACCCAAAGAAGCGTCAAGATAGACGACAGAAGAATCGACCAGACAAGAATAATAGTAGGCATCCTGTCTTGCTTCCCAAGCAACCCTTTCAAGAAAGGATAAAGATGCAGAATCACCCAAAGAGCAAAGAACAGTCTCCCAAACAACGGTCCCCACGAGTCATACCCGTTGCTGATCGCGTCAGAGATTCCCACAACGACTCCGATCACGTTGATGATGAACAGCGTGGTCGGAGGGATCAAGAGAGACGTCCATTTGAAGAGGTAGAGCTCCGAGAACTCCCCGTCGTCCGCCGCCTTTGGACGTGACGGTGAAGTTTGTTTCGACTCCGGCTAAAACCTTGAGGAGACCTTGGAAGAGAGCGAAGAGGTGAGCTGATACGCCTCCTATCACCCAAAACTGCTCGTTTCTCCACCAGTCATGGATCCCTACCTTACTCCATTGCATCTCTAGGATCCCTGTTACAGCTATCGACGCGAAAAGAGCCATGAAGAGGATACTTGCGTAGTTACTAATCTGCAAGAACAACAAACAAAAAACGTTAAACATAGATCATACTCCCTCCGTTTCTAATTAATCCAAGTTTTAGAAGAAAAAAAATTGTTTCAAAAAAATATATTTTTTTAACGTTCTCAATCTAATTTTTAATAGAAAATAATGATAAATTGTTGATTTCAAAAAAAGATAATTGTATTTACTAAATTTTGATTGGTTGAAAGGTGGAAAAATGTTAATCACAAAAAAACTATACATTTAATACTATAATTTAATGTATTTTATTAATAAGTGTGCAAAACCCAAAACATGGATTAATTTGAAACAGAGGGAATACTTGTTACAGAAGTTAAAGATAGGGCTTTGTATGTTTACCTCAGGGACGATGAACTTCCCGGTGAGGAGACAGATAGCTGGAAGAGAGCAGTAGACGAGAAGTGGTATAGAGGTCCACGGATACACCACGGAGTTGATGTAAGACAGCCTCTCAAGCCCTTTCAAACCACCTCCATAACCATACCAAATAGGGCAATGCCTGCTCATGAAGATCTCGACGGACCCAAGCGCCCAACGAAGCACTTGATGAAGCCTGTCAGAGAGATTAATGGGAGCCGATCCTTTGAAAGCAGGTATCTTGGGTGTGCAGTAGACTGATCTCCAGCCGTGAGAATGCATCTTGAATCCCGTGAGGATATCTTCGGTGACAGAACCGTAGATCCACCCAATCTTTTGAATCAATGAATGTCACAAAACAAAACCGTTAAAAGATTATCAAGAAGATTTAAAAGAGGTTATTAAACTGTTTTAAACTAATTACCTCTTTTCCCCATTCGGTTTTGTCTTCGTATCCACAGCTAATGACTTGGATTGCTTCTCTGAGGCAGAGAAGCTGGACTAGCCTCGCTAGCAAGCCCACCGTTCTCCATACCAGCAGACGCTATAAAGACAGGATGACTGTCCAAACTTCTTCTCCAGCTTCAGCTGCGCCGCCTCTGGTGATTTCACTGCCTCTTCGATGTTTTCTAGCGCGTGTATCTGCTTTGAGGCTTCCCTGTTCTTCTTTGTCTTCTTATCTGCCGTCTTCGTCTTACGGTTCTTTCTCCCACCACAACAAGAGAAACACCACTTAGGCCAGCAGTTACAAGTCATGCGCGGAGCCTTCTTCTTCTTCGGCGCAGTCGTATCCGTAAAGCGCTTGTCTCCTGAAGACACACCCCGTTCCAACGTATATCGGCCCTTGCAGTCCATCCAAACCTTTCATATTAATCTGTTTTCGAACAGCATTACAAAGATAGCCAATACACAACTCAAGAAAATGATAGTAAGTCTTGTGTGTACTTACATCGAAGAAGACAACGTTGCGGTTAGAGTATCTATCGTTTTTATCGATCCCATCGAATCTTTGAGGGAACTGAACGTAACAGATTTTTTTCCCGGACTGAGGATCCATCATGAAACACATCGCTTCTCTAAGGGCTTTGCTGTTGTTGATGTAGTGATCACAATCCACGTTTAGAAGGTAAGGAGCGTTTGACAGAACCGCCGAGACTCGTATCTTCAAAAATGAGAAAAGACAGACAGAATCAGACAATCATAAAAACAATTCAAAGAATAATACACTCAAGGATTGAGTATGATCATTTACCAAAGAGTTCATAGCTCCAGCCTTCTTGTGATGGTCAAATCCAGGTCTCTTCTCACGAGAAACGTAAACCAGCCTAGGTAGCTCGTGGTTCTCTACATCTAGTACACCGTTGTTTCCAAGGAATACCTTCATACACAAGCAAGCAAGAAAAACAGAATAGCCAGATAAGTATTATTATAAGTATATATTAGGCTTGGGATTGTGAACCGAACCAAACCAAAATTTCAGCTATTTTGGTTAGAAGTTCGGTTTGATCTGGTATGTTTTTTAAAATCAATTTTCGGTTTGGTTTGGCAATTGATGAAAATATATATATAAACCCAAACTATACCAAAAAAACAAACCAAACTAACCGATTTAAGCAAACTTAAAACCAAACTAATCAAAATTAACCAAATTTATCCGAAATCTTAACAAAATTAAACCAAAATCGAAAACTACGGTAGAAATTTCAAAAACCAAACTAACCGAACTTTATTTTCGTTTAATTCAGTAAGATTTATGTTGATCCGAACTAACTAAATAACCGGAACTAACCGAAATACACACAGAACAGAGATGAAACAGTAATCTCAGAGTAGCATCTCACCTGAATCATACCAGGATGATCACGAACATTATTACCAGGCCAAGGAGTACCATCTTGCATAGTCCAACCTTCTTCAGGCACCTTCTGCTGCAGTCGCAACCAAAGCATTGATCTTAACCTTAAACTCCTCATAATCTCTCTGCAACAACCAACCAACCAAACAAAAAAAAAAATACTATTAACGTTCCACTAAAAGGGCAGAGAAACTTATTATGTACACAAAACAAAAAAAAAAACCTTCATAGCTCTCCGTTCCCTAACAAAAGCAGGATGAACTTTATTCTTCAAATAATCCATCTTATGACAAAAGTACCACTCAGGAGCCCTCGGCTCTATGCTATACTTCTTACAGAACGGCACCCACTTCCTCGCGAACTCAGCCGTCTCCGAGAGGGCCTCGAAAGTAAGCATGGCAGCACCATCGTCGGAGACGTAGCAAGCCACTCTATCCACAGGGTAGTCAACCGCGAGGATAGACAGAACAGTGTTGGCCGTGATGAGCGGAGGCTCTTTCAACGGATCCACCGTGGACACGAACACGTCCACGCCGGCTAGCTCTGACGGTTTCCCTTCTCTCTCGTATCTCAAAGAGAGACGGTCCAAGTAGGTTTCTCTCTCTATGGGATACCATTTAGGGAACTGATCAAGAACCCAAGAAACAGCGAACCATATCTCGCATATCACTGAGGCTAGCCAGAGGAAGTAAGCGTCTCTGACGGGGTGGAGGATACGGTAGTGGAAGAAGAGACCGAGGATGGCGAGACGGAGGATGATGAGCATCCTGTAAGGGTTGATCTTGCTTGATTTTATCGGTACTTTCCTAGACAGTGGCTGCCTTCCTTCATCCATCCTATTATTATGCATATCAAAAAAAGCATTTAAATACCAAAAGCAAAAAAGGTATGAATGAAACACGGACAAGAGATCTTTTACATGGGAATCTCAGCATTATCAGACTCAAAGCTGGAGTTGTCTCCGTCGTGTTTAACCATCTCGAATTTTTCTGTTTGCTTCTTCTTCCATTCATCCATGCGATCCTTCCAGGCGACGCTTCCATATCCGTAGACGGCGAGGTCTTTTTGAGGTACCATTGGTCTTGGATGTGCTGCAGTGTCGGTATAAGGAGGTTGTTGTTGATGAAACCTATTGACTTGGGAAGGTGATGGAGAGACGATAAGAGCATGTCTATCTGAAGATATCTCAACATCCTATTAAAAACAAACAACAAGATGAGCCAAGGCAAGAAAAAAAAAAACTGAGAGTAGTTAGTAAGAAACACAAGCCTCATCTCCATAAGTTAACAATGGAATCTGAGAGCTATGTGCAGCAGAAGCCAGATCAAACTCCGAGTTGCGGCGAGAGAAACCGTCGGAGACATGTTCTGATCCAAGCCCACTTTTGTAATCGAACTCGAAGTCAAGATCATCGATTCCATCATCCTCTTCATCTCCTTCAACCCTTGGACTCCCTGAGAATAACAATCCATCAACCTTTCTACTTAGTATCCATATATTAGTCTTAAAACCAGTTTGAAAGAGTTGAAGGGTGGTCGGTCACCTTTGATGCGTTTGTAACGGGTTTTGCACTGGGGACAAGACTGGTTGCCCTCGCGTCTCTCGTACTCGTAGCAAGGTCTACAGACAGGGAAAGCACACTCGTTACATGCCACGAAAGACTCTCCATCGTCTGAGAGCTCTATCTCATCTCCACAGATTTGGCATGACTGTCCGCTTAGTTCTTCCACTGAACGTATCTGTGTAATAAAAGAGTAGTTACTAACACATCAGACAGTAGCAGAGAGGCACACATATATATGTCTGAATTTAGCTAAACCAAATCAAATAAAACATAGAATGTAATCTCAATAAGGACAACATGACTCACTACTCACTATAAGTTAACACGAAAGTTTTGTTCTTTCAAATAAAGATTTAGAATTTTCAATCCCCACCGACACAAACTATCACTGCACATGAAAAAAAACCCTAATCGAATTTTGATGAGTAGATAAATGTAGTAAAACCCAGATCCAGAATTAAGAGGAAAAAAAAAAAAAGGCACGACCTTTACATGGAACAGTAAAATTGAAAAACCAAATGGGTACGGACTACGGAACAGAGAGAAGAGTAGAAACAAAAAGAGACAAAAAGGTTCGATTTTTTTTTTGGTAAAAAGCTTACTCTGGCACTCTCGTCTGCATTGATTAGCACGAACTCGTTCCTATTGTGAGAACCGGCTATGAGCCGACCACCAGTATTCATAATCCCCTAATACAATGGGGCAGTCTAAAGATAACAGAGAGGTAGCTTCGGAGTTTCTGCAACCGGGGTCTAACTCGAGAGAGATCCAGTCGTTTCGACTCCCATGCAAGTAAGCAGTTTCAAAGAGGAATCTCTCAGAGGGTTTATAATTAGAAGCGAATGAAGAAAAAGCTTTAAAAAAGGAAAGAAAATGGGATTGGGGTGGGGAGGGGAAGCCGTGTGAAGAAGGTGTGTGTTTTGATTGAAACAAGGTTTTCCTGGTTATTCCAAATGTAAGCACACACAGGTTCACAATAAATAGAAAAGGCAAAGAAGAGATTCAAGAGAGAGAGTGAAAGCAGAGCAGCAGCAGAAGCAGGGTAATTAAAGAGTGGGGCTAATGTACATTAAGCAGAAGAAGACGCGTACATGAGAAAGAAGACGAAGAGAGATAAGATGGATACCAGTAAAAGTGTTTGAGATTTTTCAATTGCAAATACCAACTGCCCCCAAAAAAAAAAAGAGATTTTTTAACGAAAAATAAAAAAAAAAAGATGAAGAAGAAAGTGTGGGACCCACAAAATATGTGTCGCTTTGGAAGTCTCTGTCATCCACTCCAATTGTCTGAAGAGTGAAGCGTCGGTAATTGGTAAAATGGAACACTGTCGTATTAACACATACTTAACCCTAGCGCTCATGTCAACTTTTTTTTTTGAATAAGTACTGTATTTCTTTAGAGAGCATTAAATTGAGGTAATAAAATATTACACCTACTAGTAAAAATAGTAATTACCAATATTTTTAAAAATGAGACCATAAAAACTAAACCGAACAATAATTTGGATTTGATACGATCTGGTTAAGCTTGGTTTTAAAAAAATTTATAAAGATTTATTTTTTAGTTGGTAAACTTAAAAAATAATTATAGTAAATAGAATACATAATTAAAATATATATAACCAATAGAAAATATATGAAATAATTCTTTCTTTTTGGTTCATCCGGGTTATACTTTTTCATAGTTTAAAAGCTTTTCATATTGTTCAATGAATTTAAAACTCAAAATTTGATCATGTGACTGGGTTCATGATTTGTTTAGCTATCGGTTCAATGTTAAAAGCACTAGTAATTACCGTATTTTGACGCCTTTTATTTTTCTCGGGAATGAAATACATTTACATATATTTTTTGACTGAATACATTTACATATATTGGGCAAACATTGGATCACTCTTACATTTATTTCTCTGTGTTAGTTCTTCTGTCTTCTGCTTCATCACTATATGGAGTAATTACATTTTGCACGAACCATTTCAAAGTTTCACTGTGCTCATTATGTTATTCTCTTATACATATGTGTTTGGTTTTATACGTTTTAACCGTGTTTCTATTTTGTTGCATTCATTCCCTTACGTTAAAACACATGGTACCTAAATTCTCTAATTCTATTCATTAATTATTCCTTTATTAGTTAGCAAAAATAAAACTCTTCCCTCGAAATAGTTAAAATTGGATCCACCCATCACTGTTTAACATTTGTCTTTCCTTATGTTATTGTACTGTTGACCATATAGGAAAAATGGCACAAGAGGAAAACAAGGGAAATTTGGAGTCATGTACATATCAGAAAAAATATTAAATCTATGCACATAACAACTTGATGGCTATGATATTGTATGTATATTATGTATTAATGACAAAACTGTCCTGCGCTAGGTGCGCGTATGTTTTCGGTAGCTAAGTGTTTTTTTTTATATTTGATTTATTTGTGTGACTATACTATATGGTATGTAGTATAGTTTATTGTTCGCGTTTTGTTATATACCACCATTCTTTCATGTATGTTTCGTTTAATGTAACCTCATTCTTGCTTATTACATTTAATATGTTGTATAAACTGTGATACATTGCTTGAGGATTACTTGTTAGAGGATTTGGGTTTAGAGTTTGGGTTTAAGATTTGGGTTTGGGTTTAAGGTTTAGGTTTTAAGATTTGGGTTTAGGATTTGGGTTTAGGATTTGGGTTTAGGATTTAGGGTTTAGGGTTTTGGGTTTAAGGTATATGGTTTGGGTTTAGGGTTTATGGTTTGGATTTAGAGTTTAGGTTTTGGGTTTAGGGTATATGGTTTGGATTTAGAGTTTAGGTTTTGGGTTTAGGGTATATGGTTTTATGTTTGTTTGTTTTCTCTGCCTATACTATATGATATTTGTAAATAGTATAGAAATTAAGGATTGGATTTAGAGTTTGAGTTTAGGGTATATAGTTTGAGTTTAGAGTTTAAAGTTTGGGTTTAGGGTTTAGTATTTGAGTTTATGATTTAAGATGTGAGTTTAGGGTATATATATTGTGTTTGTTTATTTGTCTTTACCTATACAATATAATATTATAGGCAAACAGAGCCTGAATCGTGGCAATGCTTGTGTTTCATCGATTTGTGTATTATTTCTAAAGTTATATATGGTTCAGTACAAAATGAACGACTTATTTTTGTTTACTCTAATGTTCCATGTGATTGAGATTGTAAAAGTAGAACTCTCAGATTCTCAACAAGAGATGTTGGCGGAATCTCAGTTTGGATAATTAATGCTTATGGGGTCCTATACATTTTCTTTTCAGTAATGTTTGGATTTAGGGTTTACGGTCTAGGATTTGGGTTTAGAGGTTGGGTTTAGGGTATATGGTTTGGGTTTAGGATTTGAGTTTAGGGTATATGGATTTGTGTTTGTTTGTTTGTTTTTATCTATACTATATGACATTTGCAAATAGTATAGAATAAATTATAGTATGGTTTAGGGTTTAAGATTTGGGTTTAGAGTTTGGGTTTAGGGTATATGGTTTGGGTTTAGGGTTTAGGATTTGGGTTTAGGGTTTAGAATTTGGATTTAGGGTTTATGATTTGAGTTTAAGGTATATAGGTTTGTGTTTGTTTAGGGTCCCATACATTTTCATTTTCGGTAATGTTTGGATTTAGGGTTTACGGTTTATGATTTAGGTTTAAGATATACGGTTTGGATTTAGGGTTTAGGGTTGGGTTTAGTATTTGGGTTTAGGGCATATGATTTTTTGTTTGTTTGTTTGTCTTTACCTATATTATATGACATTTGTAAATAGTATAAAACAAATTATAGTATGGATTTAGGGTTTAAGATTTGGGTTTAGAGTTTGGGTTTAGGGTATAAGGTTTGGGTTTAGAGTTTGGGATTTGGGTTTAGGGTTTAGAATTCAGATTTAGGTTTAGGGTATATGTATTTGTGTTTGTTTTGTTTTTCTTTGCCTATACTATACGATATTTGTAAATAGTATAGAACAAATTATGGTATAGTGTTAGCTATCGTGTAATTATCTCTTTAGCTTTTGCGGTGTCTATACTACATCATATATATTATAGTATAGTGTCACTCTCTTTATCTTCACGCGCACATCTACATCACAAAAATATGAATATTTATTTTATACTACATATCACTTAAATATAGTATAGTATACTTATGCATAGCATTTTGCAAACGTTCACGCGCCGATAAGGAGAACGTGGTCTCTTTTCATGCCAAATTATCCTATTTCCCAAGAAAAACTGTAGCATGGCTATATTCTTAATTTTTCCCCTCCATATGAATATTGAGCAAATTGACCCGGAAAACAATGTGCACTTATTGAGACTATCATGTCACCTCGTATATATACTATACATTCATACGTATACATTTGCCGACAATCGACATATATGAATAAGTTGAGAAAGAAACATACCTATTTGACAGTGTTAGCTTAAAACTAAACGTGAAATTAAAAAGAAGAGAAACAAGAAAAACATTTATTAGTGGGTTAAAACATCATATGTCACATTCCATGTTCGACTGGAATTTGCATTCTACGTACTATTTTCTACAAATCCTTGGGCCACCTGCTCTTATGGAAAATTATAATTATAAACTGTCGGTGCCACATTTTTTTTTCCTGAAAATGGAGGAAAAAACATGTTGAAATTTAGCCAAAAATAATGTTGATTATATATATTATTTTTACTAATGAACTAGAAGTACGACTAATTTCTTATTGTTACTTCTCATATAAGAAATGAGATTAAGATTACATCTTCAATGGGAGGGGGGGGGGGGGTGGTGTAGAACAAAATTTCATCAATTTAATTCGATTATTAGAACTATATATTATAGACTTTTTTTTTTGAAAAGGCTTTCATATATATATTATAGACATTGGAGTATGATAAAATGTAAATGTATATTATAAATCGATGTGCATGATGAAAATTGATTAGAAAGAGATCGAGGATGTTCACAGACTTGAATCGTGAGATGATTTAAAACCACTCATTTCAAGATGAAAAAATTGATGGCCAAACATAAAGTTTGGTTTGATAGGTGCTAACAGAGACACTTTTAAATTTAGCTTTTATTTATTTATTATTTGATTAAGTTTGTAGTTAGTACTACTGGATTGAGCTTGGTTCCAATGATTATTGGTTGTTACTACTATTATGTGTTTACTGTTTAATTATCTTGTAATTTCTCTTATAAATACTATGTTCTATTAGAGATATAAATGTAAAAATGAACTCCTATAAGGGATACTTTCTGATCTGAACTAGATTGCTCACTTAAAAAGTTGCACATACAAACGAGCTGGATTACCAACCTTCCACCATGCAAACATTTTGTAAGAAATTATGATATTTTGTTGATAAACTCTGATAATCAGCAACGTCAAGCTGTTGGATAAATCCATTTGATAATTATTAAGACGTATGGCCACTTGTAACTCATCGGATGCTTCCAGTAATAGTCCAAGTTTCACGAAAAAGTTGTTGACAATACGGTTTGAAAAGGACTTTACATTCCCAGTGTCTCTTTTTTTTTTAACACAAAGACATTCCTAGTGTCTCTAAAGATAACTAATGGACACGTTTATAATCTCTTTGAATAATAGTACTTAAACATAATCTCTTGGATAAACCGAAACACATTTATAAATTCATATCCAAAGAATCACCACTAAATAAATAGGTCATAAACTGGAAGCTTGCTCATGAGCAGGTATAGGAGGAGGAGCCTACATCAAACCAGCTTCTTCTGTCTCGGTGTCTTTGATTTGGCCGGCCTCTTGACCCTTGTCTGTGTCAGAACCACCGAGTCTCCGTTGTTCCCAGTTCAATAAACTGTACTTACACGAATTAAAAAAGTTTTAAGGAACTAATCATATCAACAAGCATTGCGAGCCACAAGCAGCAAGTACCAGCTGTAAACCGAAGACTTTTCCAGCAGTAAAACCTTTCTAACAATCAATGGCGTCTATGATATCTCCATATTCAATGAGACTGTTACAAAATAAAGTTGCATGTCAGTAGATGTACTTATATTAACTCTGATGTTTTTATGATGGTACACATCTTCTTCTATGCCAGCTAATGGGTCCAATCTGAGATTTCAATAAAAACACCAAGTGGGCTGGCTGATAAGACAGTAATTCATTAACCACTTCCAGTGGTCTGCAACGGCAGGGGTTTGTCCACGTTGAGAATCGATCAAAAGCATTGTCATCCACTTATATAGGCCCATATATAGAAAGCCCGTTAGTTAAATGTGTGTAAACATGTATTTTTAGTTTCTGTGTGGCCTCCACTTGTTTTGGACCGACAATTCAAAGGCCCATTACACTATGTAATAAAAGAAAAAAACACTAAAAAAGTAAACGCCATTATTGAAAAACACACGCCTCTCTCTCTCTCTCTATAGCTGTTTATTCATCTCCCCAACCACAACAAACCAACTTGCTTTCAGGCTTTTCAGCTTCTTCGCTCTGTCCAGGACAAGAGCATCCTGATTAAAAAGCAAAATCTCCTTTTCGTTTAACTTGTGATTGGTTTTGTCTGAATAATATTTTTTTCTTACCGAACAAAAAAAAAAAAACTTGCAGAAGAATGATGAGAAAGCAATAACCCTCCAAAACACATTTATTCTAAAGCCTCAAACTTTGGAATATTCCATTTCATCTTCCTTCCTTCCTCTGTTTCTGTTCTTTCTCTCTTCTCTGTTCCTCGTAACAGTAAAGCTTCATCAAAGGCTCTTCCTTTCCTGATTCCTATCGAATTTCTGAGTTCGAATTCATCAAACGATCTGTTTTGTAGATCTGGTGGTGGTGATTGATTACCAAAATCGTCTGGCTCTGTTTTTCGATTTCCTTTTTAAAGTAACGTTGCTCTGTTTTTGATTCCTGTAAAGTAACAAACTTTGTGAGAGGGTTGGGGTGTGGATTTTTTGTTTCGACCGTGATGGATTTGGATGATTTTCGATCGGTTATGGAGAACGCTGGTGTTGATGTCTGGACATTCATCGATACAGCGATCCTCGTGGCTTCTCTCGATTACGGCCAAGAGCTGAAGCGGAGGAGAGATAACATCGTTGAGCGTCTCTACGCAACGTCGATGGCTAACAAGTGTAGGAACTGCGATTTCGGAGTCGGAGGAGGAGGAGAAGCAGTGGTTGCGAGGGCTAATGGGAGTGTTCACGAGGAGGAGGAGGAAGGGGAAGAAGAAGAAGATGTAAGAGAGAAAGCCGTTAATGGTGATGACGAAGAGGGTGAGGATGATGATGGTTATGATCCGTTTGCTGGTTTGTTTGATGATGAGCAGAAGAGTGTTCTTGAAATCAAGGAGAGGCTTGAAGATCCTGATCTGGTCAGCAGCTTCTCTCTTTTGAATCTTAGATTGATTCAGTTTTGATAAGACTGAATTTGTTTGTTTGTGTTTCAGTCCGAAGAAGATTTGATTGAGCTGCTTCAGAATCTGGATGATATGGAGATAACATTCCAAGCTCTTCAGGTAGTGTTACTTGAATCAAATTCAAAAAACAACCCTCTTGCTTCTTCAGTTAATTCATAGTTTTATATCATGTTTGGACACTCTAGGAAACTGATATTGGGAGGCATGTGAATAAAGTTCGGAAGCATCAATCGAACGAAGTTCGGAGACTAGCTAAACAGCTTGTCAAGTTACGATCATATTCTACAAGAAGCTCCTCTTGATAAAATTCAACATGTAACCACTTACTAATTCACTTTTGTATTTTGTTATGTATGCAGAAAATGGAAGGAAACAGTGGATGAATGGGTCAAACTTAACCCGCCTGGTGATCTTGAACCTCCTAGTTTGATAGGTAAACAAGCATCATTCTTTTTATATTTCCCTAAGAAAGAAATCTCAGAACAATCAATCTCTTTGTCATTGTAGCTGATGAGGACTCACCGCAGCAGAGAGCAGCTCTCCGTAATGGTAACCGTCAACAGGTTCCTGATTTTGGGTATTCACCGGTTCCTCAGTCTCAGAGTAAGTTTTGTTGAAACAAGAAATCTTTATACATTGGTAGTTATTCCCATAAAGCTTATTCCTTTTACGGTTTTCGACAGATGGGTATTCAAGTTCAAGCAGGAACAGTAACGTTAGTAGCGAGCCAGAGAGAAAGCCAAGACCTGTTGCTCCTCATCCTCCTCCTAGGAGAGAGTCTCCTTCTCCAGCTAAACCTTCTCGTCCCATTCAGGTACCAGCATTGTTCAAACCGTATTCTACTGTCTTTCTTCAAAGTGTATAGTGTCATGAATTTGATATGGGGTATTACAGAGGGAGAAGGAGCACAAAGAAATTGATTTTGACTCGGCGAGGAAAAGACTGCAACAAAACTACCGACAAGCTGAGAATGGTTCTGTTTTTTTTTTTTTTGTTTCAGATTTTTACTCAGTTTGGATTGTTTAATGACTCTCTTTTTTTAATGGTTTGAATGCAGCTAAAAAGCAAAGGACTATACAGGTGATGGACATTCATGAGATACCTAAACCTAAGAAAGGTGGATTTTTTCCAAGAAGAGGCGGCAGTTCTCAAGGAGGTGGTAGACACTGGTAAAAATTGAGTATGAGAGAAAACAGAGAACAAAGCTCTGTTTTTTGAGACACAAGAAGAAATCTAAATATGTTTCAAAGAGTTTGGAGTTAAGTTGGTGGGTACACTTGTTTCCATTTTGTTGTTACTTTTTCTTTAAAAAAAAACATCTGATTAAGAACATAATTTTCTTGGATTTTATGAATAATAGTTTCGAAAAACCAAGGTTAAGGTAATTTGTATTTTTTGTATTTTGCACAATGATATATGCCTGTCTAAATTCTTTATAGAAAATGAAATGATTTTCTTAGGAACTGATTCTTTTGTTTGATGCCAATAAAAAGGTTTGACCATTTTAATGTTATGTTTTCGTGCAGATTCACGGGTTGCTGCAATTTTTTTATCAATTAATGTAAATTCAATTTCTGATTGATGGGTCAATGCCAAATCCCCAAAAATCTTTGGATGTGTATGTCGAGCTTATCTTTTAGTTTATCATATAGTTTAATCTCAGTCGATATAAGAAACAAACGAATATTTCTTTTTGACTTTATGCTAAAGCCTTGAGACTCGCATAATGAATGAGACACATTTTTATTACTTGATTAACCGAATCATTGTGGGTACGCATGAGCTGTTTTGCTTAATTATTGTTTTCTACGGGGAATAACAATAATTAATTTTAGCATCTTTAAGGGAACGAGACAAAATTGCCTTTAAATAATTAGATAATTTCCTTTGTTAATCTATTTTGAAGTACTTTTATTGATGTTTTCTTTTAGTCAAGTGTCCACTGTCCATTGAGAAGAGTCAAATGGCAAAATAATAGTCCACCAAGCATCTCCACATGCACTCCACAATTTCACTATAAACTTTTCTATTATCTTTTTTTCTTTCTTTAAATGACATAAAAAGCGGAATATGGTTTATTAAACTCCATTTTAAAGGAAGTCAGTTAGCAAGAAAAAGGTATTACATTAGATACTAATTTTAATTAGTGCTTGTTGACGTGTTTAACACCTACTTATAACCAAAACCATATACCATCCTAGAAGTCTTAATCTCTAGAAGTTTTATTAGTCGAAATAATGTTTAATTTATCATATCATTCTATCTCTCCATGGTGGCATGATAGACTCTTGGAAACCACGTGATATTTAAACTATTTAAACTTAGAAACCACATAGCATAATAAACTACTAATTTAGCAAGCAACTGCCAACTGCAATTCGATAATGGAACCTTCATGGACACTAAACTACACTTTCAAGTTTGAACCAATCCGACCTTATTTCGCATTAACCGGATTCGGTTTACCATAGACCAAACCGGTTTCTACGATTTAAGGAAAACACCCCCTTCCTCACTGGACTTGTGGCTTTGGCTTCCTAATGTTGTTCAGTGTTCACAAGCTTTCTCCATCTTGACTTCCCCATCTTCTGCTGTGATTTGTACAGTCCGAGAATAGTGAGCTCAAACAATTTAAAGCATAACGCTGGCCAGGGTTAGAGCCATTGAAATTTTGATACAGTGTGTTGATTGCTGGTGTTAGGTGTAATTTTGATACAATGTAATTTGAACTCATGTGAACTTTCTTTTTTGTGAATCGGGAACTCGATACCATATCCAAGAGTGTTTCTGGTGTAAAGCATATATGTGACAATTTCTTTGATTTACATCATTTTGAATATCCAGTGCCCTTCCAAGATTTTCAATTTTTCTTTGTCTTATGCTCACTTAAAATTTTGTGCATTTGTATTCATGTAAATTTTCATATCATAAATACAACTAAAATTTTTTGCTTAAAATTGTAATGACCAGTCCTGTGAATTTCCAATATCAATCTATTTCCACAACAATGGGAGCCGTCACAAGACTCTGCAACTCAAACCAAAGACACTGGAAACTCTGTTTTAAGGCCTTGCCACAAAGAACAGAGCATGATGACTTTTTTTTTCTTTTGCTCAATTCCAACAGACCATGGCTATGTTTGATACTCTGTGGTTTACTTGCAAATCTATTAACAGCCCTTGTTTTTTTTTTTTTCCGTCAAGGATGTTATATATATGAAAAGGTCAAACCCAAAAACAAACACAGCCAAAGGCCCAAATACAATCCGAATAAGGCAAAAGCCCAAACGCCCATAGACTACAACAAAAGGATTAAACTGGTCCATCGGCCCAAACAGAAAGCACCGAGCAGTTGAGTCCACGCGCACGTCAAGGAGGCTGAGGGCTGGACACGTGGGAGAATCACCACCGTCAGAGCAAAACGCGTCGCCTCCGCCTCGACTTAACCGCCACCGCCTCGAAACACCACCGGAACACCCTCATTGTAACCCTCGTTTCGTCGGAGCTCCGAATCCTACAGAGCCTCCTCCGTAACCAAATCTCTTCTTCTCATTCTGTTTTTCGTCCGAGAGCTTCATCGCCCCGCGAGATCTCCTCCGACAATACAGACCACAAACCCGACAGAACCCAAGAAACCAAACCAGATCCAAGGACGGAACCCAAACCTAAACAAAAACAACAACCTGAAGCCGGCGAGGCAGAGCAAGAATATCCCTCACCTCCCGGAAGCTAGAGCCGACGATGACGAACTGAAGAAGCTTCTCATCCCGGAGACAAGAGCCGGCGGCGACAGAGCTTTAGGAGCCTCCATCTCCCAGAAACTAAACTACACAACGACGATGTGCCTCACCTCGCCAATCTTCAAGACGACCGCGTCTTCCCTCCACGAACAGACTCACCACCGATGGAGACTGGCCAGAGCTCAGACAAAGCGGAAGATGGGAGAGACGGAGATGAGGCGAAGGACACACGGTTTACTAACGAAAGGAGGGGCTCCGGCGACGACCCGAACGCTCGCGCGTCGTCGGCCGTGCACCGGAACCGATGTGAGATCTGTTTTCTCTCTCTACGCCTGGAATCAGTTATTTCCCCCCACTACACCTTATACTCATTATTAACAGCCCTTGTAGGGGTGCAATTTCCCTTGTAGTTAATAACTTTGCTAACTAGTACTAGTACATGTTAATTGTCTGAAATACGTTGTAGTTAACAACCTTACTAACGTCTACATTTTAATTGGTGAATATAAATAGTAAAGTTAATGTTGGCAACAAAAGCTTTCTGTCAGAACTATTTAAACCAGTTTGTGGGACTGAGCTACAAAAGAAAACAATGAGACATATTCTTTTGAAATTGCATCGAGAAACGAGCTTCCATATGAAGTGGTACTGGAGGCTTTATTATTTGATTAGATTTAGATCTAGTGGACACCAGATTAGCCTAATCATGTTTAACAAATAGAGCAAAACTCGTGAAAACACAATTAATTTAGTGGTAATTAATATATAGTATAGGAAAGTACAAACATATGTAATTTTTATTCCAATAAAATAGAATATTGGACAAGTATTAAGTTTTTCTTGTAATAAATCTATAATTTTAAGCTCAATAAAACAAGGTTTATATATCCACCCAAAAAAAATAAATCACTAATTTCAGTTTTATACTATTGTATAGTGTATGGTGGTGGTGGTAGATTGGTAGGATGCTAAAAGATTAGATAATGAACCAAAACTGTCGATTCTCCTCCCCATAAAAAAATCACTCTCCCCCAACTATCAATCTCTTACCTTCTTCTTCTTCTTCGCTGCCGACTTTGTGACATCTGGCAATGTCGAGTAAGCTTATCCAGCCACCACCACCACCAATGGCAGCTTCACGAGAAGCAATCTCAAGAAGAACAGGAAACGCGAAGATGCTACTCTCTTTCAGCGATTTCAATAGCAAAACGCTGAGTTTTAGTGACAACCCGTTTCGTCTCCGGCCCATGTTCATCGGAAAAGTCACAGAACAGAGCTCTGCTTCCTCCCTAAACGAACAACAAGTAGATGAAGAAGAAGAAGAAAAAGAAGATATTACTGTTCCCCAGATTAAAGAAGAGCTCTACGAAGCTCTCCAAGGTGAGTTTTAGATTCAAATCATTTCAAGTTTTCTACGATTTGAATCAGTAGGTGTGGTGCAAAAGGTTGAGAGTTTTGATTTCAATGTTTTTTGGGGGGGATGATGATGATAAAAGGGATCAATAGAGGGGTATTCGGAGTTAAATCGGATAAAAAAACAGAGATCGAGCGTCTGATGAAGCTATTAGAATGTCGGAATCCGACACCGGAGCCGACCGGGAAGCTAGACAAGATCGGAGGTTGCTGGAGACTCATTTACAGCACAATCACTGTGTTGGGCTCCAAAAGAACCAAGTTGGGTCTTCGAGACTTCGTCTCTCTCGGAGATCTTCTTCAACAGATCGACATTGCTCAGGTAATAATAAATCAAAAAGCGGATTCAGACAGCTTTTCCTGGTAATGATGGCGTTTTAATTTATTCTTTCTATTTTCTTTAACAAAGGGCAAAACGGTCCATGTGTTGAAATTCGATGTCCGTGGATTGAATCTACGCGACGGCGAGTTTAGAATCGTCGCCAACTTCAAGATCATATCTAAAACGGTATGTTTACAATATAAACGTTTTTTGGCGTTTTATGGTTTTAGATTCGCGTTTTGATGGATTAGCGTTTGTGTGTTTGTAGAGTGTTGAGATTACTTATGAAAGCTCAACAATCATGCCAGATCAGTTGATGAATATTTTCAAGAAGAACATGAATCTTCTGCTGGGAATCTTCAACCCTGAAGGACTATTTGAGATCTCGTATCCTTTTAATTTAATTATAAAACGTGATCTCATTAATAATCTATTTAATCTTTGATTCCTTGATTCTGAGAACTTTGGCAGATATTTAGACGAAGATTTACAAGTAGGGAGAGATGGTAAAGGGAATGTGTTTGTATTGGAGAAAACAGAGAAACCCTAAAAGTCTTTTATACGAGAATGTCTACTTCATTTTTTTCAAACTCATTTCTATAAGAAGAAATGCTTGTTCCTCAAGAAAGAAGTTCAACGTTTTCTTTTGTTTTGTTATGTTTTGTTAGATACCGTTGAGACATTTACATGTTCTTTCATATTATTTAGGTAGGTAGATCGCTTTAGCTCTTTTAAGTGATTTCTTTTTGTCTTGAGAAAATTTGTAACGATGTATTGAAATAATTGATAGCTCAATAATACTGTACAAGTAATTGGATTGATCTTATTCAAAATGGTTATAGATTTGATTTTTTTGCAAACATTTACTTAGCAGATACTCAGCCTAGCTTTTGTTTTGTTTTGTTTTGGGCACTCAGACTCTATGCTTCTTCTTCGCTCTTTTTTTCTTTTTTGCTTCTTGGTTCCTACTTCATATTCACTCTCGATAAAGAGGGAGAAGACACTGAACTTAAACGATTAGGAACGAAGAGAGTACCTTGAGAAAAGCTTAGTGTATGCAATGCGAACTGGTAGAGATTAAGCTGTGTCAAAGCTAGATTTACAGGTCATGCAAAATTAAGGGAGGTAACCAATCCATACTCAACATTTTAGACGAGAAAACTAATGTATTGTTCTTATGTCGTGCTGTAACCATTTTTTCCCTCTTGCATAAGAACTAACAATAAGGAAGGATAGTAAGAATCTATTGTGTTTAGCTCGAATTTATCTCCTCGTTACTGGTTTCAGTTGGGCTTAGAAACAGTATTGGACATCCTTACTTCTTCTTTTAACAATTATCAAACATAGGTTGTTTTGGCCCAAAGCTGTTGTTGACGAAGACATTAGATTCTTTGGAAGATTCGTTAGGAAAGTACAAAAGTGTACAGTTGAGTAATGCATCACACTCAATGAATAAGAAAAAGAGACAGATAAAGTCGGTGATTCACTGATTCTGTCCCGCGGCAACTACCAATTTAATGTGTGTACATGAGTTGTTCAATGGGTCATTTTTTTCAAAGAATTCATTAAATATTTTGGGTGATTTAGTTGGACCGACCATTTCAAGTCTTTCCCACGGCAGGGACAAACGGAGAAGTAATTAATACGGTAGGAAGACAACACAGATTGTGATGTTTTTCCTTTTGACAAAAGAAAAACGTAACCAATAATATACGTTTCCTTCCACTTACAGAAATAAAAATAAATTGAAAACGATTGCTATTAAACGTATAATTTGGATTTGAAACGTTACTAGTTTGTGACGGACTGTTCTACCTACCTCTATGCAAGGAAAAACCCCAAAAAAATTGAAACAAATACCAAAATATAATTTGATAATTCTTTTGCTTAAGGACACAAAAAAAACAGCAATCACAAGCATTCTAAAGAGAAATAAAAGACACAGATAGAACTAAAGTATACAGAGACTTCTTGACACAGCCAAAAGGTTCTAAAGAACCATATAACAACAGATAGTTTCAAATTCCCATATCAACTAGGGAAAGAGACTCGTAAACAGACTCTCACCACCACGAAACAGAGAGCATAGCCCTTAGAAGCACTTCCTGTGAACAATGGATGGACCTGACTCGTCGTACTCTCCCTTTGAAATCCACATCTGATTCAGACAAACAAGCGAGTTTAAGTTTCAATATCTTTTCACTCTTAAAAGGTTTTAATAAAGAATCATAAGTCGCTTTCTATACCTGTTGGAAAGTGCTGAGGGATGCAAGGATGGATCCTCCAATCCAGACACTGTATTTCCTCTCAGGAGGTGCGACCACCTTGATCTTCATGCTGCTCGGCGCGAGTGCCGTGATCTCTTTGCTCATACGGTCAGCGATTCCTGGGAACATGGTTGAACCACCACTGAGGACGATGTTTCCATACAGATCCTTCCTGATATCGACATCACACTTCATGATGGAGTTGTAAGTCGTTTCGTGGATTCCAGGGGCTTCCATCCCGATGAGCGATGGCTGGAACAGTACTTCAGGGCAACGGAACCTTTCAGCTCCGATGGTGATGACTTGTCCATCAGGTAGCTCGTAGTTCTTCTCCACTGACGAACTGCTCTTTGCGGTATCCAGCTCTTGCTCGAAGTCGAGAGCGACGTAAGCAAGCTTCTCTTTTATGTCGCGGACAATTTCTCGCTCCGCGGTTGTGGTGAACATGTAACCTCTCTCGGTGAGGATCTTCATCAGAGAATCAGTGAGATCACGACCAGCTAGATCGAGACGGAGGATAGCATGAGGAAGAGCATAACCCTCGTAGATTGGCACAGTGTGAGACACACCATCACCAGAGTCGAGCACAATACCTAGTAAAAACATCCAAAAACAAAAACTTTAAGCAAAGACCAGTAAAAAAACTAAAACATCACATATTATAAGTTGAGCACTAACCGGTAGTACGACCACTGGCGTAGAGAGAAAGAACGGCCTGGATAGCAACATACATGGCAGGGACATTGAATGTCTCGAACATAATCTGAGTCATCTTCTCCCTGTTGGCTTTAGGGTTAAGAGGCGCTTCAGTGAGAAGAACAGGATGCTCTTCAGGGGCGACACGGAGCTCGTTGTAGAAAGTGTGATGCCAGATCTTCTCCATGTCATCCCAGTTGCTCACAATACCATGCTCGATAGGATACTTCAAAGTGAGAATACCTCTTTTGGACTGAGCTTCGTCACCAACGTAAGCATCTTTCTGACCCATCCCAACCATGACACCAGTGTGCCTGGGACGACCAACAATACTTGGGAAAACAGCCCTGGGAGCATCGTCACCAGCAAAACCAGCCTGTGCATATATAAAACAAAGCTAAGAGGTCTGTCTACAGCAAAAAAAATAATAAAACAATCTTTAGACTCACCTTCACCATTCCAGTTCCATTGTCACAGACAAGGGGTTGAATGTCCTCACCATCAGCCATCTTTCACTGGAAAATGAAACCAACGCAATTAGATAAGCTCAACAAGTGAATGCTATGTATATCCTACGAGCTAATTCGTTTATTTTTTTTATTTCAAACAACACTGAATACATTAGTAAGAATCAGATTAAGCTGATACATATTCACGATTGATCAAATCAGATCTCGAAATTTACTTATAAACCATCATCTCCGTTTCAGATCAAAGTTATAAACCTAGATCAAGCGACGATTTAAACAAAAGGAGGAAATCATTTCGAGTTATACAACTTCACTGAGCTTGAGAAAACGAAATGAAACGGCGATAGATCGAGCCAAAGCAATAAGAATAATCGAGATCCATAGATCTAACACACTAAGAGATCGCCGATTCATTCAGATCGATACAGCCCTAGCAACCACAAACGAAGATACTAACAATCATCAGATAAAAGTGAACGCATGCTTCACAGATCTAGCGAATCGGCGAAGAGGAAGCAGCGATAAGTATAAGGAGTGCGAGCGATGAGTGGGAAATAAACGGATCTAGACTCACCTTAGCGAGGAAGAAGAAGATAACTCAGAGAAGACGATTCGAGAAGCAGAGCGGCCAGCAGCTACGCTAATGAAGTGAAACGAGTATTTATATGAGCGAAGATATAGGTAGGAGTATTTTTCACTCTTTTTCTTCTTTTTTTTATTAATTTTCTGAAAATGCTATGGTGACTTGGCTTGACACTTGTTTTCTCTCACGGACGCTTGTTTTCCCCGTTGGATTGTCGTAGGGTTTATCTCGACCGTTGATTTTGGATTCACTTCAAAGTGACTGATCGTTACGGCTAAGCTCGGCTCGGATTCTCTGTGGTTAGGACAGCGTTCAAACACGAAAATTAAATATTTGACAGCGACTGTTGTTGGAAGTGACGAAAGTTGACGGAGATATTATTATAATATTAGTCCATTTTTTGGGGTCAATACTAGTCCAATTTTAAGACTGCTAAATTTCTCATGGTTCAAAACTATTTATATATGGTCTCTCTTGAAATCTTGATGATACGTTTTTCTCGTGGTTCAAAATTTTTAATGTATTTAAAAACATATACATACATTTATATATGTGTATATATATTTTAGATTGTTTGATCAGTATAGTCGCACAATCTGTTCTGTCCATTGGTACTATTTGGTAGATGTCCAAAACTAACGAGTTCAATATTTCAAACGCTAATCACCTTTTGGGATGTTTAAATTTATGAAAATTAATATTTGCAAATAAAAAAGTTTCATATACCACGTTGGAAGCATGTGCTAAGTTCATACACCCTTACCAATTAATAGTTGGAAAGTGGTCTTGATTGGTTGGCAGCTTAAATAATCAAAATTAGTTATATGTCTTCTAAAATTAGTGTCACATTTGATTTCCTAGCATTTTTTTATGTCAAATAACCTCGCTGATATAATACAAAGACTGTTTTAAAAAGTGAGGAACTAACAAAAACAAAAGTAAATTCAAAGCTGTCATAATTTGTAGTTGTATTCAAAGGAAAGATAAGTTAAGTGTCCACTCCTCCCATTTTCACTTTTATGTTTGGTTGATTGCATATGCTGAGTTGCATCTTATCCTGATTAGACATGAAAATATCACTGGGTTCGTCAAAATAAACGGGCCGACTTATAGTGGACTGAGAGAAGATCAGAAATATATCTGAGATTCGACATGTTGCCGTTTTCGGCCCAAATAGAAACCTTATCATCCAATGGTCCAACTATCTTCACGAGTTGTCACGTTCAATAACTCGTAACAGTTTACCAGATAATTAAAAGCCTTTCTTCTTTTAAACAAATATGTTTGTGTTAACAGTGGGTTAAAAGCTTCTTTATATATAAAAGAGGGTTTTAATCCCTCCTGGGGCGTCCAACTCAGCATCCACCTAGGAAATAGGAGCTCTGTGGCGTTGCCACGTCAGATCCGCAGCGTTTCATTAAAGCTTCGGATTGGGCTTTGTTCTGCTGTTCTCTTGCGGCCCATCGAGACCGTCTCCTGCGCAAGACCTAATCAGAAGCTTTCTTCGTGTTCTTCGTTTGTCTTAGAGCGGCGCAGACGATCCAGATTCTGTAACCGTGTTTGTGATTTAATCGTTTTAATCGTCTTTATTCCCCATCCCTCTACAATCTAACTCTTGCGCTGTTCGTCTGCTAGATCGTGTATAACTATGCTGCGATCTCACAGATGCGAATCGCGCTGTTCATCTCTTTCTCTCTCTCTCTTATGGGTTTTGAATTTCTTTTTTCATACTTACACCTTCGTTTGATCTACCCATTTGTTGTTCACAGGAATCCATGATTGTAGCTTTATCCGTTCATAGGATCCATCAAGATCCAAACTGTCCATATTTATCGATACACCCTATTACTTCCTATAAAGGTTAAGTAGATCTAATCTCTCCATCAGAATTTCGAACAAATGAGTCTGTTTTTTTTTTTAAATATAGTTGATGTTTTCAGTCTGATCAAGACGTTTATTATATGTATATATATATACTCAGGAACAATTGATTTTGCAGGGATGAAAATGGAATCATGTAAACTGTTCATTGGTCGCCTATCTTGGAACCACTGAATATCGAGAGTACAGTATTTACAGAGTTTCGGTGAGGTTTTACAAGTGGTGATCATGAGAGATGGAGCCACTGGCTGTGCTCATGGCTTTGGTTTCTTTTTCTTCGCTGGTCTCAGTATTGCTGTGAGAGCCATATTGCTCATTCACTTCATGGTGCTAAATTGTAAGTTTCCATCAAATCTGTTTTGAGCCATTACTTCATTACTTCAGTATCAATCAATCTACTTCCTACAGTAATTAGTTGTTTGAAACCGAGGTTACTGCTCCTCTAAGTAAAAGATGTGGAAATGGTTGCTTGCCTATTCTCAGGCGTTAGACAAGTGATTTTGTATTCCTCAGTTTCTAATTTTTAAACATATACAAACTTTTAGGACTGACGGATTATCGTTCGGATCCGAGTCGAGCGATTGGATTTCGGTAGACAAAGATTCACAGTCCGGATCATAGAGCGCTGCTGCAAAGAAACGATTCAGGGCTTCGTTAAGACGCAAAGAGTGATGAAAATTGGGAATCGATGCAAGAGTTATGCTAATTAGAATAGCCGTAGCTGGTTCTTAGAAGATAGACATATCAGTTCAAAAGTGATACAAAACTCCAGTGTCCCTGTTTAAGTTTCTTTGACACTGTTTCGTCTTCTCTCCTTCTACATCTCCATCGGTAGTTCCGACTCCAGTGTCCGCTTGCAGTTTGTTTAGTTTTTTTCTGGTTCTTTTAGCCATTGCTAGGTTTGGGATTGAGATTAGTTTTAATTAGATAAGAGTATGTAAAATGCAGCTGGGAAATACAGTTTATGCATTGCATATTACAGAAGCCTATCTATAACATGTTTCATCTTTTGCTTTTGCCCAGAAACCAAAAATTGTGTACTCGGCCTACCCTGGAGCTTCTACAACCAAAATATGTAACAGCCGCTGCTGAGCAGCCCACTTGTGGTGGAAGCAATGCAAAGGAACAACTGGTTCCAGCAGCAGTACACTCTTTAAAGCACTAACGGAGTAGTTGCTCAAGTTATGGAACTGAACAGCCTAATATCTTTCTGAAACCATCTCTGACGTTAAATTTATTTTCTATCAAATTTTGTGATTTCTCTACCATATTTGTTTTCACCATCAAGTTTTATGATATGTATCATGTCCGCTTCTTCGTCCATAAATAATACTTTTCTACTTATTCCACTCACATGTTGGTTGTCATATTGTTGATATTTTAAAATTTAGGCTTTGTTGACGAATGAAGTCAACAATGATCTTACACATTTATCTATAGCTACATCATAACACTATTTTACAACCCAAATATAATGTTACTTTTGTCTTTTTTTGCTTTTCCAACGAGATACCTGCACACTCTGAGATGTAGAGCTTGATTACTAGGGGTCAATTCTCCCCCCCCCCCCCCCCACAATATGTAATAAGACTATCTACTACGTATTTATGCATCTTTGTTTGAATTCGTATGTTTGGTTCCTTTCTTTTATGGATAATTTGTTGTATGGGTGATTAAATAATAAAGGCATTGCATTTCGGTTTAGTAATTTTTAGTAATTTTTTTAGTTATTTTAATTACTTATCATTATTAATTTTTCCCCCTTGGTCGCAAGCGTTAAATGAATGTTTCCTTTTCTCAGTTGTCGTCTACGTATCTATTAAGTGAGCTCAGGAGACCATAAGCACTAAAATGTTAGGACAGAATGATTATACCGGTATACTACTAATGTTGACGTTTCCGGTTAAAGTCGTTTGGATTTTAGTCGTTACATCCTCATATTCATGTTAGATTATTAACCTTTCATATATGCGTAACTAATCCGGGCAGCTTAAAGACAGACGGTAGCTTTAAAAAATAAATAGCATTCTATTGCAATAAATACATTTCATAGCAAACTAATGTGGATTTTAGATGCACCTTTACATAAAAAAAAATTAAACCTAACAATCACCACGTCAATTGGATATTAGTCAAGGAAATCTTTAAGGACATCAGAGCCACACAGGTTAGAGCTACATATTCCCTTTATACTTTTGTTTAGAGTCAAATCTGATTGCATCTACTAACATTCGTGTCTTGCATTTGTAAAATTGGTCGACCCATATCTCCCAGTGAGCAAATCCACAGCGAAAGCATTGACTGAGCAAGAATTTTGCTTTTTTTTGGTTCTGTAACCATCATGATCTTTGAAATTATTATGATTACTTGCTCGGACATAAAGCTCTTCTTTTGTATTAACTTAAACTCAAACTATGTTAACATCATTCTTGCAATTTCTATGAAATTTACTAAAACATATAAAAATTTAGTAAATCTGTATTACACATAGCAATTATAAATCATTAATTTACTATAAAAATATAATATGATAATGAGGATTCCTACAAAATCACTTAAACTGTTACAACTACACAGCCACCTAGAAACCATTCCAAAATTTGTTCAATTCCAGCACCCCGCCCGAAGGGCGGGCCGACTCTAGTTATCATATAAAAAGACTTGTAAACTCTTCAGAGAATTCGCGTTGAATCTGAAGAAAAAAGAAATTGAAACACATGTTCTGTGTGGTTGCGGTACCGTTCTTTTGTGTGCTTTTTAAGCTAAATGTAATTGTGTCTTTATCCGCGGAGGTTTGTCAGAGTTTGACGGTGATAAATTAACAGAGGTTGCGCATTTTCACATGATCCAAGTGGTAGATCATTGGATAGATTTCAATTTGAGAATAGTATTGTCATATAAATGTCATGTACGTATAGAGCGAAGTCGCAAATCATAAAAGCGATGTTCATGTATATAACATATATTTACAATATGTATGGATTATATACGATCAATAATGTTCAATCATTAACCAAAATATTGGGTTTTTGGAACGAGTATGTTCGTCGATGCGTGCATATGGATATGTTATAGATTTATAGGTAGTATATTACATTAATATATGTGATTCGAAATAATCGAGACCCTGTCCAGGCGGGACACACCGCACGTGTACGTGCACGTGGACATGAGTACACACGAATGCATGAACACATCACATGTCGCATATCCATCGTAATATACACTCTAGCATTTGTCACATCGTTTAGGCCATCTTTGCTTGTTATTTTATTCATTCCCACACGGATGCTTTGACTAATACAGCGTTGCAGGTCACCAAATTACAGTATCTATACTAAACTCATTACAATAAGACGTCCAGTACAAAACAAGAAATATAAGTCATGCATCAGTAAGTACTAATCTATAGCTCATGCGTTATTAACTTTTAATTAATGACCTAAACTAAAGACCTAATCGATCGAGACAAGAAGCTAAATAATTAAATTCGAGTCAAGGACCCTCTTGTTCATGAAAAGTATAAATCATCACATGGGAGTCCAATAAAGTTATTCAAAGTTTGAATGAGAAACAAGTGAATATAATTTCATTTATTTTTAAAACTATGCAGAAAAATGTACCAGCCCCATTCACTAACCCCAAAAAAACGTTCAAAGACCATCTGGAATTCTTAGGAGATATCACATCAAATCCGTTGCTAAATCGCATCCACGATCGACTACTCATGACATTATTCTACAACTTTACAAAAGGATAGATCCAAAATAATCAATTATTTGTATAGTTCCAATCTTAATCACACGCTTTAGTATAACGTATACTTTTAGCGACTAACCATTCTTTCACGCACGAAAACACATTATTAGTGTACTTGAATGATTATATTTTATTTCAATATAATTCAAAGTATATGTTATAACTAAAACGTGTGATTAAGATTGGACTTATGCAGTTTAAATTCCAAGTACTGGAACTATTAATAGTATACCAAACGAGTCAGTAATTGTACGTAGCCTGTATTTTGATTGGGACTTATATCTTAATAATTGTAATTACTATGATTTCGATACAGTATATACCATCATCATTTCGGATCAATCAACGATTATAACTTAGTATGCGAGCCTTATGAGAAACTTAAGCATGGGCGCGCGCGGAACATTCCTTGTCAGAAAATCAAAAAGAACAATGATTGTTTGTACTACAAAAGACCCTTATGTCTCCACTTTACAGTTACGTACATGCACCATCTCAATGGATCTAGCCAGTTCCAATACTAGAATCTTAAAAACAAAAGCTGGTCTATCCATATCATTGATTTCCCAGAAATAAATCGAACTAAAATCCTACTTACATCCGTTTAAACCAATATTAAACCACAAAACCTAGAGAAATAAAAAGAGACTGGTTACTTAAATCTTCTGAGGGTCAAGGCCGGAGAAGATCGAGTCGTAGTAGTACTAGCTAAACCGATGTCGTTATGTTTTCTTGAAGGACCAGAAGCTGGAACCGGAAACTGACGTGGCATGGACCCCAAGAACTGTACACTTTTGTGATCTTGTACTTGACGAGTGTGATGATGATGAGGTGGTGGTGAAACTACGTCGTTTGGCTCCGGTGGTGAACTCGTGTTAAACAAGATCGTGGTTCTTGCTCCACTGCAGCAACTCAAAAGGACAAAAAGAATACTGAGAATAAGTGTTGTTTTCGTGAGTTGATTGGTTCTTGATATGGGGTTTCGAGAAGACATATTTGATGGATTAAAGATTGGAGCCGATGACGGGAAAAAAGAGAGCGAGAGAGAGAGTGGGAAAAGATTTGTGTTCGAAGCGTTTTTGAGTGGAATTGTTTAATATTTAAAGGAGTTTTTGGTTGATGGGTGATGGAATGAAAAAGAGGAGGCTGTGAATTGATGACAGCAAGATTCATGGGCACGTCAGGAGAGAGAGAGAGAGAGAGAGAGAGAGAGAGAGAGAGAGAGAGAGAGAGAGAGAGAGAGAGAGTGATTGAAAGATGTTGACTTATGGTTTTGTTTACTTATGGTTCTATTCGTATGTTTTTTTTTGGTATAGGACCCTACACAACCTAAAACCATTATCATGAATTTACTAGTTTAAACAGTCTATTAGGTTGTTGTTCAAAAAAAAAAAAAACAGTCTATTAGGTTTAGGGATGTTGCAATGGATGGTCGATTTAGAAATAATAGTAAAGTATGTTTTATGAAGTCTCCAAGTATTATTAAAATTGGTTCTGTATTTAGGAAGATTACGGAATAGGAAGATTACGAAATGAAGTTGAAATGAAGTTGAAGTGGTATTAAGAATATGATAGTTTAAACAATTTTCGTTGATTTGTAACTTTTTATTGACCCACAACGAATTTCAAAAAGAATAGAGGAAGACTTCTTTACAGCTGTCTTTAATTAGGTTCACGAGCAAGTGTGACATATTTCAGAGATTTTTAATTTTCTTTGAAAAAATATAGTATCTTTTTGTCGTTATTTCATGAGAATGACTAATATATTAGGATCCACCAGCAATGAAAAAGAAAGAGATGGAGATGGCATTAACGATAATTAGTGATGGGAAAAGCCTTTTCACTTCATGTTATGTCAAAAAGAAAACAATTATATTCATCTGCTTTAGTCCGATATTGTGTACAAACGATCTCTTACAATCAGTTGAGCTAGCTAACGCATTTGCATAGATGTTGTATACTTAAATATATAATATATTGACCTTTTACATAGACTGAGACGTGACTTGACGATAACTCGATACAGCAACCATACCACAGACACGGAACAACCAATTCTAAATCGTTGCCACAAAATATCATATCCACTCATAATTACCTCTTCGACATGTTCCACAGTGTAATCTCGTGGATTATACTAAACCATGCAGATCTAATAAGTTGTATCCTCTTTCGGGGCATACGTATATAAATGGAATGACCAATATTGCCGACAAGATGTTACAAGAATAGAAGGAAACTGAAAATAGAAGGCAACAACCGTAGTTATGTCAGAAGAACAACAAATGATAATCTAAAGCTAGCTTGTCCAAGTTCCTTTAGCACTTATGTACAACTGTAGAGAGAACAAACCCATCTCTGACACTTACTAGTGTTATATATCATGAGATAATTACAACATTAACGTTTTTTTTTAAATAATAAATAAGGGACAGACTAATCTATGTATTATTGGTTATAGAATTAGTGATAGAGTAGTTACAACTTTTTTGGTTTAATTGTTGTCTGATTTAAGAATGAAACTCTAATTCCTTTAATATGTTTTTGGAGAGCTTTGCCAAACAAGATATTATTTATTCTATACTCCCTCTCTGTGAATTTATCATCATATTGGTTAACAAGATTACCAATTAAAGCAAAAATAAGAGCATGTTTATAGGCATATCTTAGAGTGTATCTTAAACTTATTTAGATTAAAAAAAAAGATAAAAGTACCTTTTAACCTTAATTCGTTGCTTAACTAAGAGAAGGAAAGAGTGTATCTTGAGGGTACGTGTTAAAAGTTGATTGGAGAGAGGAGAGGTTGTGTGATATTTGTTTTGTATCAATTGGATACGGTGGTTGATTCCATGGGGTCATTGGATGAAGGGCCTTTGAATCTGGACCTTGAGATCAGAATTAAAACGGCTGCTACATTGGATCAATGACCGTCTTCATCTCAATCTCTCCTGCATCAAAGAGGTATGTGTTAAAAGCTTGATTCTTTCTCTGTTTTTGCATGTGGGGTTTCAATGGAAGATTGATCAAAAAAGGAAGTGCCTTTGGCTTTTTTTTTGATGTTGTTGGTGGTGGGTTATGAAGATTGTTTTTTTTTTGAGAAAATGTGCACGTCTTGATCTTGATCTTGCTGCAATTTGCTTGTTAAGATTCAGTTACATCTCACAGCACTTTCTTTCCATTCTGAAAATTTGTTTTATTTATTTTCAATCTTCTTCTTCTTCTTCTTCTAAAGCTTCAAGGTTTTAAGAAAGTGCTGTGAGATGCAATCAATGAGCTACGAATTTGTTGAAGAAATCTTTGTTCTTTTCGAAGTGTTGATCTGGTTTATGTCTGAACTTTGACTGTTTAAAGTGAATCTCTTTGTCTGAAAAATCTGATTAAAAGATTAGAAGCTTCTTCAACATGTGGTAAGACTTATTCTTTTAATCTCAGCTGAGTTTTTTTTCTTCCTATGTGTTGTCTTCTCAGTTGCTGATGTAGCTGATGGATTGAAAGCTTGGGAGATGCTAAAAGGAAAGCCTGAAAACGTTGATATGATATTGACAGAGGTTGATCTACCTTCAATCTCTGGATACGCTCTTCTTACACTTATCATGGAACATGATATCTGCAAGAACAGTATTGGTACCTCAGGCGCGGTGGTTGATTGGTTGCTCGAGACGGTGGTTATCCCCGTTGATCGTATGGCACCAGGTACCCTTCCATTCGATTTCAATCATGTGATCCTCAGATTAATGTGTTAGATACATTGGAGCTATGATATGTGGTTTCTGATTTCATTTTTGGCATTTGATCTGTTTAAGAAGAAAATGAGTCTTGGACGCAAAGCAAACCAGGTGTCACGGACGAGAGAGTTTTGTATGGTTGTGTGTCACAGCGAGTTTTGTATGCTTGTGTTGTCACGAGAGTTTTGTCTATTTAAGTTTTATGAACCAAAGTTGTATTCACAAAGTCCCATTCTCCTCTTGTTCTTAAATCACAAAGTTTCTTTCCCATTTTCTTCTTGTTCTTCATTTATTCACAAAGTCTAAAACATATATGGCATCTTCTTTCTCATACTCCCTCTGTACCATTTTAAGTGATGTTTAAGGTTTTTACACAAAGATTAAGAAAATGCAAATTTTTATGTAATTTATCTTGGTTACATAAAATTGCATTAAATAAAATCAGTCTAACCAATAAGAAAAACATGTAGTATTTTGTAATTGGTTGCAAATTTCAATTGACATTAAATTTTATTTAGAAGTGTGAGAACATCACTTATTATGGAACAAAATAAAAATGCTTAAACATCACTTAAATTGGTACAGAGGGAGTAATACTTTTAGAGAGTTAATTGATTAAACTTTAAGAACTTTAATTAAGAAACTATCAATAAACCAATACAATTAAGTGTATCTTAACAATGTCTCTTAGCTTAATAATAACTAGATCTTGACCCGTGCGACCGCACGGGTATTAATTTTATGGTTTAGTTTTTATTTATTTATACTAAATGAAGTATTTGTAATACTTGATCGTTTTACATTGATTATGTTAGGAATATGTATTTGGATATCCACTGATTCGGTTAAAATCTATTTGGGTTTGAGATTCCCGAATTTAAAGATTTCAGCAACATTCAAATACTTATAAATTTTGGTATCGGTTTGATTCGGGTATTTGCGGGTTCTGTTCGGATACGGATAACCCGTTTGAATTATTTTAAAATTTTCAAAATTATATATATTTTAAATTTCTCAAAACATATAAATTTGAGTAATGTAAGCCAAAATATCTAAATTAAAAATTAAAAAACAGTTTGAACTTCAATATTTGGATGGAAAATAAATATATAGTTTAAATATTTTTGGTTTTTGATTATTGTTTATCTACTTTATATGTTAACTTTTGACTATTTTTTATATTTTCAAATAGTTTAGACAACTTTAAATTGACAAAAAAAAGACAACTTAAAAATATCATTAATTGTTGAAGAATAAAAAACAAAATACATTAATATAACTAAAAAGACAAACATTAAAATAGGAAAGAAAAAAACATATTAATCTAACTGAAAAAGACAAGCATTAAAATAGGAAAGAAAAAAAACACATTAATATAACTGAAAATACAAGTATTAAAATAAGAAATTCAATTTAATTTTCAGTGACCTGTAATTGTAAATAACACTGAAAACTAAGGGGTATTCTATATGTGTACTTCTGTTTTAATAAGATAGATCATTAAAAATTCATT
This sequence comes from Raphanus raphanistrum subsp. raphanistrum, assembly GCA_019706035.1. Lineage (NCBI taxonomy): Eukaryota > Viridiplantae > Streptophyta > Magnoliopsida > Brassicales > Brassicaceae > Raphanus > Raphanus raphanistrum. Next base: position 1,653,038 of record CM033982.1, on the reverse strand, counting down.
AGGGCCCACTTAAGAACCACTTAAGGGTTTTGCCTATAAACATGCTCTAAGACCAAGTGCAATGGCAAATCCTTAACATGATTCTTAGGAAAAAAAAATATTAAAATATTGAATCTGTTGGAGAACGTGACAGATTAAATCCAAAAACCCCTTGCATAAGGATTGATCCTCTGCCAATTCCTTCACTGTGCGCGGGCTCCACCGCCGCGTGGAAGCCCGTGATTGGCCAATTTTTATTTTTTTTTTAATAATTCGGACGAAAATAGAAAAATAATAAAATATTCTAAAAGTTATTGTTAAAGATTTGCATCTAAGGGTACACCGTTGCACTTGCTCTAACACCTCTATAACTAATTTGATTAAATAGAATATTTTTATTGAAGATTGTGTTATTGGGCCCAAAATGTTTTTTTTAAAAGCCCAGCCCAATACTAAGACAGTACACATTTTACCGTCCACACTCTCCCTCCTTAGGGTTCTTCTCTCCGATCACTTCTCCGACGCAGCAGGAAATGACAAACTTCAGGAAGCTCGGCCGGCATGCGGGTCACCGTATCTCCATGCTCAGGTACCATTCTCTCCTCTCTCTCTCTCTCTCTTTTCCCATGTAAAAAAAAAAAAGCTTTCTCCTTTTGATTTCGAAGTGTTTGGTTTTGATCAGGACACTGGTGTCTCAATTGGTCAAGCACGAGCGCATAGAAACCACTGTCACTAAGGTATTGATTCCATTCCCTTCCTCCATACAGTTTCATACTCTTAACGTTTGATTTTTGGGTTTATAGAATCTACGAATCTCCCTGCATGTAACTCAATTGAATTCCATCAGATTGATTGTTTGTGTCTGTATTGGTGAGAAAAGGAGACTCCTTTCTAGCACATTTTTTATTGTTGAATTTGCTTCTTTTTTTTTTTAGTTCACTTTGAAACTTGTCTATAGTGATTAGTGATCACATATATTGTGCTAAAGAAACGTTGTGTGTGTGTTTTTTTTTGGGGGGTAAAATGTTAAATTTTATACCAAGAGTTTTAATTTTTTACAGACATTACAGAGAAACACTGGTAGCAGAGAACGCAAGAAATTAAACTAACGTTGTGTGTTTTTGCAGGCTAAAGAGGTGCGTCGTCTTGCTGATAACATGATTCAACTCGGTAAAGAGGTATGTTGGTTGATTGATTTATTCTCTATGCCATTTTTGTTTAGATATATCATCCAGTGAAGTATCTGCTTGGTTGAAAGATGTATAGTTTTTTACTTCCATTAAGTATTTTACAGTTTTGTATCTCGTTATCTTATAGTATTGGATGACTGCATCTTGATGATAACACTTTTATCAGGGCTCACTCGATTCGGCAAGGCGAGCAGCTGGTTTTGTAAGAGGAGATGATGTCCTTCACAAGATTTTCACTGAACTGGCTTACCGTTACAAGTGAGTTTTCTTCAACTCTCTTGAGAACATTGTTTAACTGTTGTTTGCCTAAGCGCTTCATCGGGATAAGTACCATTCTGTCACAGAGATAGAGATGGTGGATACACAAGATTATTACGTACTCGCATTCGAGTTGGTGATGCTGCTCCAATGGCCTATATCGAGTAAAACTAGTTTCTTCTTTATCATTTCTACTGTTTACATTAATGATCTACATAATAAGTTACTGGTGAACTAAGTGGGGCATATACTTTGGGCAGGTTTATAGACAGAGAGAACGAGCTTAGGCAATCGAATCCAGCAACACCTCAACCACCACAACGAGTGCCGTTGGACCCATGGGATAAATCCCGTCTCATGAAGCAAGTTGCTCCACCTAAGGAGGATAAAATCTCTGATTCCGAGCTATAATGTGGAAAAAAAATATCCCCTTCCCTTTCAAAGAAATGTACTTTCTTCATCATCCATTATCTGCCATAATATGTTTTTACAGAGGTAAACAATAAAGTTAGGCTTTTTGTTGTTGGTTCTGAACATTTACAATGGTGTCTTGAATGCATCAACAGTTCTCATGAGTCTTTTTTGGTTAACTTAACTGTAAGTTAAAAGTTTCTCTTTTCAGTTTTCACTTCTACAAGATCAGGTTTGAGTTTGTGACCAACTCATTTCTTAATGTGTGGCCCTATGATCTACCAAAACAGTTTGACTTATGTGGCTAATGCATGTGGCCCTGTCCACTTAAATATATTTAGGTGAACCACTTAAAAAGACCACAAAGAGCATGATCAATGGTGGTCTAACAGGCAAAAAACCCAGATTTGTTTTACAATTGAAACCTAATCTTATTTGTTAACGGTTTTTTACCTGCTCTTTACCAGTTTTGCAACCTCCAGCATCCTCCTGACTTATACAGCCGACTCACTAAACATTGAAATGATGTTTGATGATGATGTCTACTTCGTTGAAAACTTTTGGGAATTTCGTTTTCTTACAGCAACAAACTCTGCGTTAACGTCGAGCAAAAGGCATCAGACGCTTCCCAGCTCAGTCACAGCCAGAGACTTTCCCAACACGCTACCTTTGATATAAAATTCAGTTTAGATGTTCTGAACTTTCAGTTGATATAACCAACAGTACAATGACATGGTTTTCATCTTATAAAGGCTTTATAATAAAGCTTTCCCTCAACATTTCTTAGTCATAACTTAATTCAACCAGACTACATCAAAGCCCCCCACTCATCAGCTTGAATAAAGTTAGCCACCGAGTACACATGAACATGCTCGTCTGGTATCTCACTGCTCCACGAAACCCTCTGTGACCTATCTGATCCCAAACCCGTGTTCTTAGACTCTCCATAATACAGCGTCCGAAGAGCAAAATCCCCGCCCCACGGTGACCAACCATCAGGACTTATCAAAGCCTCCATATTGCATCCTATAAAGACAGCCCTCGAGAACTCTTTCCACGGTCTCCCTAAGAAGTTTATATGCACCTTAGGGTTAGCTTTATACAACTTCATGTACTCCTCCGTCCCGTTTATCAGACAGTTCAAGAACACAAACCCTGTCGACTGCGTCGGGTCGATTCTTCCATGCGCGGTGACAGCGTTTTTCTCCCCCTTTTCGGGGGTAACTTGACGCGGCGCGATGAGGATCTCACAGTCTTGGAAGACTGAAGCTGAGTTTCCGAATATGAAGTCAATGTTCCCTTGGATACGGCATTTTTTGTAAAACTGACGGAGACCATGTGCATAGAGTGTGTCTTGGTTCCCAAGGAACTCACAGTTCTCTAGCAGAGAAAAGTCGCTGTCGGATCTAAACGCAACCGCTTGGTGACCCTCTGGTCCCGCTGCGTTTTGGAACGTTATATCACGAGCCATGAAACCATCTCCCATGACTCCTAACAAACCAAACATGTAACAGTTCATTTACAACAATAACTCCGACAATTTACAATTTTTTTTCCTGACAAGATAAATAAAAGAAAATATTATACAATTGAACTAATATCTACTGAACATGCCAAAACTATTTTCAACAACAGTTATGATACTTACAATATTTTAACTTTTTGATATATTAAAGTTAAAAAAAAAGTTAAGAATTTCTTTTTTGTCAACAAGAAAACAGTTAAGAATTTTTCTAATATAAATAGTAGTATTCACTAACTAACATTTAAAATATATATACTTTCACGTGCCCAGTGCAGACTCCACATACTATTTTATCCATAATGAAAATATAAAACGATTCCAAAATGAAATAAATCTATTTTTATAAACTCACCGACAGTTGCAGATTTGAACGTGCTCATTCCAGGCATCCTGGCGTTCAAAGATCCTGTAATGACCGTTTTGCCCATGCCGTCTCCGATGAAGACAACGTTCTTCTTCTCAAACGGAATCCTAACGGTCTCCTCATACACTCCCTCGCTAATCTTAATAACGAACTTGCTCCTTACGCTGTTATCGGGCGCCGAGTTAACGGCGTCCTGAACCGTCTTGTAACCGCATCCTCCGGTTTTGCAGACCGTAACGTCTTCTTTCAAACCGGAAGGGAAGCCCAGAGCACGCCGGTCAGAGCCCATACCCGGTCCAGTCTTCTCCCAGAACCCGTCTCGCTCCGTTCTGGGAGGAGTCCACGACGCTAAGTCGTCTCCGAAGTTGTCGGACGAGACCATCATGCTAAGCGCGTTGCTGGTGACGTGGAGGAGCACTCCGTCGAGAAACGACATCGTTTCTCCGACTTGCGTCGTGTCGTTGACGTATTTGAGCGCTGACCACGTATCGTACTGGTACACGAGAGCAGCGCTCATCCAAGCGCGAGCGTCTTTGATTCGGCCACGCGTCAGAGCGTGATCCGTCGATAGGGTGCGGCGTTTGGAGTAAGAAAGCAGCTCGAGGCACGTGGCGGCGGCGTTGGTGCGGTTTAGATTGCCTACGGAGGCGTCCAGGATGGACTTCAGTTTGGACTGAGCTGTTACGAGGTTTTTGAAAGAGACGGAGATCGCTGAGTGGATGATCTGAGACGGGTTGGGATCCTGAGGGACGAGACCCGGTTGGGAGAGTGAAGAGAGGCATTGGTCCGGGTAACGAGTTGCCTTGCAGGCGAGACGGATCTGAGAGACTGTAGAGGACGAAGGGTTGAGCGGAGGAGGTTTGTGGTGGTGATGGTGGGGACGGGAGGAGGAGGAGGGAGAGGCGAAGAGAAAGAGAGAGAAGAGAAGGATGAGAATGGAGGACATGATGATGGGATAGTTTCGAACATGCCATTAGAGAATGATGTGTATTATATATGTATATGGAAATGGATTAAGGAACTTTTGAGGAAATTAAAAAAATGGAAAGAGATGGATTACAGTCACAGACCATTAGAGTCACGGGCGATGCATAGTGGAACACTAATGAGATCATGCACGCAGAGAGAGAGGGTAGAGAAGAGGAGATTGGCATTTTGTGAGTGTCTTTTATCAGTTACGGTTTAATTATACCAGAAAGGAGATCAGATTGTCCGGTTAGATTCCGGTTTTTATCGGGTTAGTGTTTGAGTCTTAGGGTCAAGTCAACCTCTATTGATCTGACTTTAAGCTTGGTAATTGCTGGGGTTTCTATGTTTTTCTAAATTGCCAACCTCTATTTTATCATAATATGTTTTTACAGAGGTAAACAATAAAGTCAGGCTTTTTGTTGTTGGTTCTGAACATTTACAATGGAGTCTTGAATGCATCGACAGTTCTCATGTCATGAGTCTTTTATTTATTTATTTGGCTATCTTAATTGTAAGTTAAAGTTTCTCTTTTCACTTCCTTCTACAAGATTAGGTTTGAGTATGTGACCACTAATCTCTTAATGTATAGCCATATGATCTACCAAAACAGTTGACTTATGTGTCTAATGCATGGGGCTCTGTCCACTTAAATATCTTTAGGTGAACCACTTAAAACTAATACTAAGAGCATGATCAATATTCAAGAGTGGCCTAACAGGCTAAACCCTAATTTGGTTTTACAATTAAGAAACCTACTCTTATTTGATAATGGTTTTTACTTGCCCTTTACCAGTTTCTGCAACCTCCAGCATCCTCCTGACTTTTCTACAGCCAACTCTCAAAACATTGAAATGATGGTGATGATGATGCCTACGCTGAACAAACTCTGCTTTAACGTCAAGCAAACGGCATCAGAGACGCTTCCATCCCAGCTCACAACTAGAGATTTTTTTCTCCATACTCAGTTATGATTACAGCCCAACACGCTAACCTTTGAGTCTTTGACAGCTACATACATACAAGTAGCAAAAAGGCCTTAACCTTAAGAATTTAGTTTAGATTATGAACTTTCAATTTATATAACTAACGTGAATGCCAAGTTTTTGAATTGTTTGGTTCGTCTTATAAATTTTCTCAACTAAAGTACACTGGTTAAACTTCTTATACAGCTTTTCCTTTAGTCGTGTTGATTCAACCAGACATCAAAGCCCACTCATCGCCTTGAATAAAGTTAGCCACCGAGTAGACATGAACATGCTCCTCCGGTATCTCACTGCTCCACGAAACCCTCTGTGACCTATCTGATCCCAAACCCGTGTTCTTAGACTCTCCATAATACAGCGTCTGTAGAGCGAAATCCCCGCTCCATGGTAGCCACCCATCAGGAGTTATCAAAGCCTCCATATTGCAACCTATAAACACAGTCCTCGAGTAATCTTTCCACGGCCTCCCCAAGAAGTTCTTATGCACCTTAGGGTTAGCTTTGTACAGCTTCATGTACTCCTCGGTCCCGTTTATCAAACAGTTCAAGAACACGAACCCCGTGGACTGCGACGGGTCGATTCTTCCATGTGCAGTGACAGCGTTTTTCTCGCCCTTCTCGGGGTTGACTTGACGCGGCGCGATGAGGATCTCGCAGTCTTGGAAGACGCAAGCTGAGTTTCCGAAGATGAAGTCAACGTTCCCTTGGATACGGCAGCTTTTGTAGAACTGACGAAGTCCATGTGCGTAGAGTGTGTCTTGGTTCCCAAGAAACTCACAGTTCTCGAGCAGAGAAAAGTCGCTGTCTGATCGAAACGCCACAGCTTGGTGAGCGTCGGGTCCCGCCGTGTTTTGGAAGGTTATATCACGAGCCATGAATCCATCTCCTACCACTCCTATCCATCAAACATGTAACAGTTTATTATAATCTGTGTAATATATAACAATTGTCGTTTAAAAAAAAAGAAAATTCAACAAATATTTGACAAAAACAAAAAACTCAATCCGCTCAATATTTTCACTCATTTAAAAAAAAATTATGATATAGTAATTAGGTTTCTATATAAAATAGTTTTTGATTAATATAAATAAAATAAATAAATAAGCAATTTTTCTAACTGAACCATTTTTTTATAATAAATAACATTATAATATATACATTCACGTGCCCAGTGCAAAACCCACATGATATTTATCCCCATTTAGCTGAATAAAAACTATAAATGAACAAGAATTTTCAACGCTTATTGGTCAATAAACAAACATTACGTTGCTTTAGCATTAAAAAGACGTTTACTTCATAATGATAATTAATAAAACTCACCGACAGTTGCAGTGTTGTACGTGGTCATCCCAGGCATCCCGACGTTCAAGGAACCCGTAATGACCGTTTTGCCCATGCCGTCTCCGACGAAGACGACGTTCTTCTTCTCAAACGGAACCCTAACGGTCTCCGCGTACACTCCTTCGCTAATCTTGATAACGTACTTTCTCTCTCCGCTGTTATTTGGCGCCGCATTAACGGCGTCCTGAACCGTCTTGTAACCGCACTCTCCGGTTTTGCAGACCGTCGCGTCTTCTTTCAAACCGGAAGGGAAGCCCAGAGGACCCGGATCCGAGCCCATACCCGCCGGCCCAGTCTTCTCCCAGAACCCGTCTCGCTCCGTCGCCGGGGGAGTCCACGAGGCCAAGTCGTCTCCGAAGTTATCGTACGAGACCATCATGCTAAGCGCGTTGCTGGTGACGTGGATGAGCACTCCGTCGAGAAACGACATCGTTTCGCCGACCTGCGCCGTGTCGTTCACGTACTTGAGCGCGGACCACGTGTCGTACTGGTACACGAGAGAGGCGCTCGTCCAGGCGCGAGCGTCTTTGATCCGGCCGCGCGTCAGAGCGTTGTCCGTCGATAGGGTGCGGTGTTTGGAGTAGGAGAGGAGCTGGAGACACGTGTTCGCGGCGTTGGTGCGGTTTAGGTTGCCTGCGGAGGCGTCCAGGATGGACCTGAGTTTGGACTGAGCTGTTTCGAGGTTTTGGAGAGAGAGGGAGATCGCTGAGCGGATGATCTGGGTCGGGTTGGGATCCGGAGGGAGGAGACCCGGTTCGGAGAGGGAAGAGATGCATTGGTCGGGGTAGCGAGTTGCGTTGCAGGCGAGACGGATCTGAGAGGCGGTAGAGGACGAAGGGTTGAGCGGAGGAGACTTGTGGTGGTGATGGTAGTGACGGAAGGAGGAAGAGGGAGAGGCTAAGAAGAAGAGAGAGAAGAGAAGGATGAGAGTGGAGGACATGGTGATGGAGTAGTTTCGAATAAGCCATTAAGAACGGTGTGAATATATATGAGTATGGAAATGAATTAAATTCTTTTGGAATTGTGAAAAAAGAAATTGGAAATTAAGATTTAAAAATGGAGAGAGATGGATTACAGTCACAGACCATTAGAGTCACGGGCGATGCGTAGTGGAACACTAATGCGATGATCATGCGCGCAGAGAGAGGATAGAGAAGATGAGGCTGGCATTTTGTGATTGTCTTTTATTAAGTACGGTTTGATTATACAAGAAAGGAGATCAGATTGTCCGGTTTAGATTTCGGTTTTTATCGGTTTAGTGTTTAGGTCTCAGAGTCAAGTCAACCTTTATTGATCTGACTTTAAGGTTGGCAATTGTTGTTTTCTTTATGGGGTCTCTATGTTTCTCTAATATCGAATCGTAGATCTTAGTTGTAAAACTTTTTACAATAGCATGACTCTAGTAGCTAATGTAAGTGTTGATTTGGTTAGGTATTTATCTATGTTGGAGTTAGCTAACACTAACCATACGTCTTAGTAGTGTATATATGTTTTATGCCATTGGTACAACATAAACTGGAACTATGGGTTGCTTCCACAGACTTGGGAAGATCCATCTCAGGCAAACGCTAAAGTTGAAGGAGCTTTTGGTGATAAATGATCCAAGGTTAACTTTATGAGACTTGTTCTTTTTTATCTACTTGAATATATATGAATGATATCACTTGAATTTTGTTATCAACCTCTTTTAATTCTTGGTTACGGATTTGTAGTTGATGTTGTTTTGAGATTGGTGAACACACAGCAAGATAAGCGAGGTTCTAAAAGCTCATCTTGTGAATGATGTTGAGAAACATTTCCCTGTAAGACGCTAGTCTTTAGTAGTAGTAGAACAAGAATAAATTCTCAGGGTACACCAACAGCCACTGGAGACTGGTTTAGAGATTACAAGATACCAGATTGAAAGACTGCCAATAGTTTACAACATAATGATCACAATGTGACTAACAGCATTTTTATTTTACAGTACAATACAATAGGTGAAGATTAGATAGTAGAGTTCAATACAAGTTATCTGAATTACATGCAAAACAACAAAATACAAATACACAAACACATACTTAAAGAAAAATCAAGCAGACATGCATCCAACACCACGTCGAGTGGTCGGAAAAACAAGAAACAGAGCACTGCAAACGATTCCTACCATCAACGGGAAACTCTCCATAACTTGATCCATCTCTTTCTCTTTCCCCGGAACCAAACAACCCGTGACCCTCCTGTCCGAAAACGCGATCGCCATAAACACCAAAACGCTCATCACCGCATGAACAAAGTCGTTAACCTTCAACTTATACCTCTCATCATTCACGGGTATCTCCGCTTCCGCGATCACATCTCCCCCGCCTCCGAACTCAGGCGGCGGCGGTTTCATGAACATGGCGAGTCCACGCGGCGTGACGAAACCGTAATAGATTTTCTCGTCGGCTGCTTTGAAACTGTCGGTGAAGTGGAAGAAGAAGCAAGACGTCGCGCAGAGAAGCAAGAGAATATGGATCATGAGCGTGTTGATTCCGTTGCAGTCTCCGTCGCGGTAGATGGAAGGGAGAACCATTTCGAACATCAGGAGAGTTCCTGTCGGGAGGAAGTTGACGATCATCGATGTCTTCGAAACCGTTTTTTGAACTCCTTGTGCGACCATGCGGCGTTTGCGGCCTCTTCCTCCTCCGGCCGCGGCTCCTGCGGGAAGTGATGGAAGTGAAGAGATTAACAAGGGTTTGGGCGAGCGAGAGGGTGGTGATGGTGATGGTTTTTGCGGCGTGTAGACTCTGATTCCGACACTTTCCTCTGTTTTCTCCATCTTTTAACGTTTGTGTGTTTTCTCTGTTTTTTTTTTTGTGATTAAACAGTTTCTTTAGTCTTGAGTGAAATTGGAATGTGTCAGTTTATATAAACAGTTATGTTCCGTGGAGACTGTAACTGTTTATATTTATCAGAAGAAGTGGTCTCTGGAAACAAGAAGGGCATTTCAGACTTCACAGAAGAAAACATAACCGTTCTTTCTGACAGGGTGGGTAGAAGAAATAAACGACTTGATTGGTGTTTAAACCGGATTTAACCGGAAGAAAATTGAGCCGTGTAAACCGTAATCCATGTGGAAAAACCAAATTAATAATCCCCTTGCTATTATTTGAGGAGACCACTAATCAAATTAACCTTTTGCTCATGTGTTTATTACATGTGTGCCATTTCCTATGTGGCATCTCCACATTTCATCTCACACCATTTTTTCAAAAGCCCATCATTGCCTAGAATATTTACCTCTCATGCCATTGTAATGGACATATGTTATAATCAAAAGGGAATAAATGTTATTAATACCCAATGCTTTGCGTGATGTGCTATACGTGATGTGCATATAGTTAATGTCCAATGCTTTACGTTCATGCTAAACCATAAACTACCTCTTATATGCCTCTTTTATATTTTATGTTTATAAAATATGTTTATAAAATAGAGTTATATTGCTCGCAGGAAATGACACTTTTATATGCCTGTTTTATAGTTTATGTTTATACATACAATAACATTATGTATACTTCTTTTATATTTTGGTGATGTATTCTTTTTCAACTGAAGTTATAATGCTGATACTAACATAAAATATATTTTTTTCACCGTAGAATATATATATTTTTGTTCCAAGAACATATATATTTATATATATATATATATTGTTAATATAATGCTCATACTTATAATAGTTGTATGTCATATTTTCATACACATCTATCGTTTCGTGAAAACATATATTTTGAAGAATTGTTTTTATATTTTATGTGTATCGTAATTTTTATACTTTTGTATTTTTATAATACAATGAAGGCATAATTTAAAACGATTTAATGATACAATAAATGTCATTATTGAATATGAAATCTCGCAAATCATGAATATAAAATATCTCAATTTGGTATCCCAGTCAAAGAATAATTATGATTGATTTATGATTCAGTCTCTAATCAGATCGTACATTAATATTTGCATTAATTTCTTGAATTTCCTGAATATGAAATCTCGCAAAGCATGATTGATTTAGGATTCAGTCCTAATCAGATCGCACTCTTTCCGTATTAACTCAATCACCACCTAATTGTTAGGCTTGATTGATATGATTAGCGATATTTCTTTTAATGTTTCATATTTGAGGCATAGTCTTAGTTTTGATGTTACCATAATTATAAAAACTCTTTGTCACATTTGTTATAAAAGGAAAGCCAGATGAGTAAATGGATGTCTTTTGTTTTGTTATAATAACTCTTTGTCACATTTCGTTGACACCCAACACAAATGGCTGTCTTTTTTTTTGCGCCTTTCAAAAATATCCTCGATGGATCGCGTAATCCTCATATTCTGATGGGTAATTCAAATTTTTTTCTGTTCATGAAGTATCAAATATTGTTTAACTAGCAGCGTATTGTTATATAGTTGTTTTACTAATCCATTTTGGTTATCATAGATATCATCGGACATGTTGTGCAAGTGGGTCGCATTCAGATGTTTTCAGTTATTGGAAAAGAGATCCCGAAGATTTCATTGCTGATACGTGATGTAGAGTAAGTTCCGTTTAAAGATCATATTCAAATTTTCGTCACATAGTTGATATCCCTTATATATTAAAATAGAAGCACTTTTAGAGACTAACATTATATTCATGTGTTATTAACAAGAATGACATTTCCTATGTGGCAATACCATATTACTTCTTAACCTGTTTGTGTAAAAATCCTCTTCCTACTAGACTTATTACATTTTTTGCCATTGTGAATTAATAGTAGCTTAACATAATGTTTTAGTCATATTAATTGATATTAATTGGTTATGTGCATTGATATGGACGATAATATCAAATCCGATATGGTTTTTATAATGTTATACGAAATTAATATGATAGTATATGATATCTATAGTCACAATTGGTAGAGTTTTGACTATATATATGATTCATATTTTTATAATATTATATTTCTTTACGACTCTAAATTATAAATGATATTTTTAGGGACTGAAAAATATAAATGATTCATAATTTTGTTTTTCTATAAAACTTTAGTGCATGACATTTATTTTGATGAATATTTTTTGTATTTTATGGGATACATGACATTTATTTTTAGATAGACAATATAAATTGTTTTATATTATAATATCAAAATGTCGTATATAAATATTTATGAGCAATCTTGAAAATTATAAAATACATTCAAAAAGGAATTCCATATTAAATTTATTGCAATCCCTAAATTTTTGCAAAAATACTTTTTGATTACAAAATTATCATAAATGATGACATATATATATTGAAAATGGAAATTTATATAATTCTTTCCGATTACATTTAAGGCAAATATCAATGTTTAATGTGAACTTCCTTAATTTATGCCATATGCATATAATACTTTCTATAATTATCTGAAAATCTCTGATTATAATCATATACGAAATTAATAGGATAGTCTAATATATATAGTCACAACTGATAGAGTTTTGACTATATATACAATTCATATTATTATAATATTTAACTTCTTTACGATTAATAAATGATACATGACATTTTTTAAGAGATTAGAAAATATACAAGAATCATAATTATGTTCTTCTATAAATTTTTAGTACATGACATTTATTTTGAATAATATTTTTTAGTTTATGAGATACATGATATTTATTTTGGGATTGGACAATACAAACTGCTTTACATTGTAAAATCAAAGTCGTATATAAAACATTATGAGCTTACATTCAAAAAGGAATTACATATTAATTTTTTTGCATTCCCTTAAATTTTGAAATAATACTGTTCATTACAAAATTATCATAAATGGTGATAGACATTTCATTTGGAAATTTATATAATTCTTTTCGACTAAATTTAAAGAACAAACCATTTTTAATGTGTAATTCCTTAATTTTCGCCATATGTTTATAATACTTTCTATTATTATCTTGAAATCTAAAATTATAATCCTAAACGAAATTAATAGGATAGTCTTATATATTAGTCACAAATGATAGAGTTTTGACTATATATATACGAATCATATTTTTATAATATTTAATTTCTTTATGATTCATACCATTCTTTAGGGATTGGAAACTATGATTATAAAACTTTGGTATATGACTTTTATTTTTATTAATATTTTTTGTATTTTATGGGATACATGACATTTATTTTGAGATAATATAAACTGTTTTATACTGTAAAATCAAAATGTTGTATATAAAAATTTATGAGCAATCTTGAAATATTATAAAATACATTTCAAAAAGGAATTTCCTATTAAATTTCTTCCAATCTCTTAATTTTGTGCAATAAATTGTTTTACGAAATTATCATAAATGGTGACATACATTAAATTTGGAAATTCATATAATTATTTCCGATTAAATTTAAGAAAAACATCATTTTTAATGTGGACTTCCTTAATTTTTACCCTATACATGTAGTTCTTTATATAATTATCTAGAAATCGACGAACAATTAGGGATTTACAACATTACTTTGTGGTAATATCTAAATATATCAGGTGATGAGAAAAGAGATCGAATCTAACATCCGAACCGTAGCCCATGATCTCATGTCCCATCAATATTTTTTTAGTAAAAACACTCTTTATAAATAAAAAATAAATAAAAAAAAACTCATATGTATTTTGAGTCATAATGGATATTAAGGTTCGATAAAGGGTCTCTTTTACAATTTTGAGTCCTAATAAATCCACTAAATTTACTTCAATTTATTTATATTCTTCTTACAACTTTTATGTATTTCAAAATCAGTATGATTTTAATGAAATATAACGATTTAACTTCGATAATAAGACAATTACATTTGTCAACCATAATAAAATTATCATTATCCGGATACTTCAATAAATTTTTTTGTTGATTGAAAAATTCAATAAACTTCTAATCCCAAATTGGTTTTCTTTACATTAATCTGTATGACAACATTACTTATCCTAATTATACCAAATATAATATGTCATTTTTATATTTTCAATATCTATAATTAAAATTTATAATTTCTTTTGGTCCGTTCGCCCCGCACAGGGTGCGGATGATCACCTAGTCTTCATGGATATTTTGAGAGCTACGACAGTCAAGACTCGAGAGAAGAGTGAACATCAAACAATATTAAAAGGAGAATAAGCTCCACAAAGAGGGTGTCCACGTCACCCAATAAAATCGTCCAATAGGAAAAGAGATTTTCGCCATGTCAGATTTGTCTAATACGTATTTGGGCTTTGAAATCACCGGCCCTGATCATTGAAGTTTGATAAGCCCCATCTCACAAGCTGCCCTTTCTCCTTTCCACGAAGAACAATCCCTGTTTTTCCAAAAATCGATTGTCGATTGATTTTCTATTTTTCTTCTCTTCTTCGTTTCCTCCATTAAAAATCTTTCCCCACGAACAATTAATTCCCTCCCCACTCCTCTTCACTCTTTAATCCCATTAATGGGTTCTTTTCGCTTTCTCCCTCTCAGATTGTATATAAATCTCCTTCTCGGTGTTTTGATTTTCATCAGAAGTTCTTCTATCCTCTCGACTGTGCATTGCGATGACGTTTTCCGGTGTTCCTGACTGAACGGCGAAGCGGCGGTCCCCTCAAGTCCGGTGAAACCCGTCGGACCAAAACGGTGTCTCCTCCGGCGATGTCAACTCGATGAAACCAAAAGACGTAGCGGTGGTGTCCTCCGGTCCGGTCAAACCAATCGGCAAAACCGGTGCCTCTTCCGGCCTCAACATCGGCGCTAGGGGCAAAGGCTCTGTCTCTTCCGGCGCTAAAGGCAAAGCTATCGTCTCTTCCGGGAATATCAGTTTTTGGTGTTTCTTGTGGCATCAAGATCAACTTTAACAGTGAAACTCAGAGAATACAACGTGTTATGATTACAATCTGAGTTGACAAGTAGGTTAGCTTAAAGCTTATGTTATATATATTTTTTATAGTTTTGTTGATTTAGTTATTTTGTGGCATTTTACGATTCCGCTGCAATTTATTTTACAATTGCTGTAGCTGTTTATAAAGGAATTGTTGCATTTCGCGATTCTGTTTCTTACTTTGATTTTTTTTTTGTGTGTATATTCTTAGTATGATTTTCTTCATCGTTTGGTTGATGCTGATTTGTATTGTGTTCTTTGTGTTGCAGTTTTAGCAGATGTTCCTGCGTCTCTTCCTATTTGGTTTTCAGTTTCCATCTTAAATGTCTGAATCTCTGTTGATATCTGATTATATGTAACTGGATTTGAAATACATTATGTTGCCAGATGAAATGAGCAACTGAGTGTTTCTAAGATCTGATTCATTGATGGACTTTGTTTTTTTCTGCAGGAGCAGAAAGTGGAATCTTTGGATGATTGGGCCATTGGGGCGAGACCAGTAGTTGATGGTCCTGGAATAATGAATCGTGTCGAGCATGTGAGTTTAGAAGTTGGACCGCCGAGGATTGATCGCATAGTTGCTTTATGTGTTTAATCTTCTGGACATGTTTTTGAGCCATAAACCGTTTGTGTTTGAAAGTGATGCTCCTGAAGCAAAAAAAGGCTGAGAATAAGAGCAACTCTTTAAGATGGCTCTTAGCATTGCAGCAGTCACGTTAGAGAACCAAGCTGCTGAATCTAAAGTGTACCAAAGGATGATGTCAAGTGGATACGAAGGAGGAGGTCGTGAGATATAGAAGAGGCACACATACCAACATTGTAGCCAAGAGATGTACACAAAAAAAAATTCTATCAGAGTCTAGCCCATCATCTACTTCAGACTTCTTCTAAAAAAAGATATTTTGAAGTGTTTGATGTGTTGTAAATGTGATCACAACCTACTGTTAATAATAAAGGATGCTCATTGACTGTGGCTTTAAAATAAAAATAATGTCTATGCTCATTGGCTCTGGCTTTAAACTACCAAAAAGTTCTTATATATTAAACGTGCAAGATTGCAGAATCAGTAACCCGAGACAGAAAATATGGATCCTACATAGCTGTTCGAGGCCCACAATGGCTTGAACCTGTTCTATCTCAAGAGGCAAGATGACTAAGCCTGCAAATCCTTGAAGTCAGATGCTCCCCGTCTGAGCTACTATCATCTTCTCCTTTGTTTGAGATGATCATCTTTTTATCTGATGCCTACTGGTGTTAGTTTTCATTAGCTTTTGTTTTCTTTCGATCTTCCCTTTGTTTTCTGCAGGGAAAGATTCTTGCTTTATACTCTCTGTACTTTGGTATTTTTTTATTTAATGAACTACCCCGCGTTAAAAAAAAAGTGCAAGATTTTGTTGCCACCAGCCGTTGTCTATTGAAGTTTGATAAAAAATGGTGTAGTCAAGTGTATCTTCTCTCATTGCGTTCTTTAACTCCAACAATAGAGAAAATATCAAATTACATGAAGGTTTTTTTGCCCATGATCTTCAATATTTAGAGAAAGAGAACATAACTGAGAAGATAACTTCAACATATCTGTAAAAAAATTAATAGAAGTATAATTTAAGCATCAACAAAAAGAGGATAGAAAGAACAAGAAAATATATTAATTACTAAAACTAATATATTTTCTAATTTAACTTTTGTGCTGTAGGTTTAAATTATTTTCCTAGAACATAAATGGTAAATGAAAATGGTTGTGAAAAGAAAAAAAGCACTGAAATCATTAGGAGCACTTATCAATCACCTTCTAAAATCATTGTATTTTCTGATTATTTATGAAATTTCAGAAAAGTATTCAATAAACAATTAACTGTTTATCTTTTATCAAGGTACTTACAAAAAAAAAATATTTATTAGATCCAACATTTTTGAAATTGGGTGAAAAATGTTAACAATTTTTTTTCATGTATATTTCTAGAAAGAATAGTTTTCTTGGTAGTAACTAAAACTTTAGCCACTAATTATACATTACAAATACAAATCAGGAAAATAGAATGAAGAAAATAGTTACCAAATCAAAATTTTTAAACGACTGGAATTTTAACATATGTTTTTACTGTAACAATATTTTAATAATAATTAATATTTGTCAAAGTTTCAAATATATTCTAAATATTTAAATATAATAACATAATATCTTAAAATAAATTAAAATTTTTATGAAAATAAATCCGGGCGTAGCCCGGGAAAAGCTCTAGTATACATAAAGAAGATAAAAGGGATAAGGTTTCTTACAAATGAACAACATTTCTTTCCCCCACAAATTATTATCACCCATAACATGTCCTGTCTAATGCATCTCTGACATTCAAATCCAGTTACCATTTATTTTCTTTTCACACACTCATTGGAAACAGAAGATGGTCAGTGTGTGAAAAAGATAAAATAAAAACTGAAAAAGATATGGCTTCGCCCGGGTTCGAACCGGAGACCTTCAGTGTGTTAGACTGACGTGATAACCAACTACACCACGAAACCATTTGTTAACCAATTTTAAATAATCAATATCCATATATGCATTATAGTTGGTATTACCTAACCCGACAAAGCCCACGTGGTTTATTATTCTCTTCGGTTTGTTTTCTTCTTGTCCGAACCAAATCCTATACCTTTTTTTTTTTTGTCAACAAATCCTATACCTTTTTTTTTCAATTTATTTGTTTTCTCCGTAGAGAGAGAGCCAACGAGTGAAACGAAAGGCCACCACCATTCTTCAATCTTTTCTTCTCCAAAATAATGGCGGCCACAAGAGTGATTACTACAGCTTCCGCCACCACCTCGTGTTTCCTCGCCAAACGAACTTTCCTTCTTCCGGGGAAGAGATCATGCGGCGGCGGCGCTCTATGCTTCAACAACAGAAGAGCTTTGGTGCTGAAATCGAAGCGACCCTTCTCTTGCAGTGCCATTTACAATCCTCAGGTTAAGGTCAAAGAAGAAGGTCAACCCGAAACCCTAGATTATCGCGTCTTCTTCCTCGATGGCTCCGGAAAGAAGGTACTACCTTGGTCTCTTACTTCTCCTTCGTATTAAAAAAGCCAAAGCTTTGTTGTCTCTCTCTGTTTTAATAACCAACGTTTCTAAAAGTTTCTAACTTTATGAAATGCTTTTGATTCATCACTCTGTTCTGTGTTAAAAGCTCTGTTTTTATCTGTTTTACCAAAATCCAAAAAGATTTGAACTTTTGGGTAATATATCACATTGTTATTTGGACTACTCTGGTGGTTATTAGATCTACATTGTGATTTTTTTTTTTTGAAAATGCTTTTGATTTTTACTCTGTTTTGTGCTTTCTGTTAAATGTTGAATAGTCATTATATGCATATTGTGTATAGGTTTCTCCATGGCATGATATACCATTGACCTTGGGAGATGGAGTTTACAACTTCATAGTTGAAATCCCTAAAGAGTCAAAAGCCAAAATGGAGGTTGCTACTGATGAAGACTTCACTCCTATTAAGCAAGACACTAAGAAGGGAAAGCTCAGATACTATCCGTAAGCGATATAGTTTCCTTCAGTATTCATCTAGATTCTTGAGGCTTATGCATCTTGGATGTATCCAGGTACAACATTAACTGGAACTATGGGTTGCTTCCGCAGACATGGGAAGATCCATCTCAGGCAAACGCTGAAGTTGAAGGAGCTTTTGGGGACAATGATCCAGGTGAAACTTTGTGTTTTATCTACTGGAATAATGTTGTATGATATCACTTGAGTTGTTATCAATTATTCTTGGTTATGGATTTGTAGTTGATGTTGTTGAGATTGGTGAAACCCAAAGGAAGATAGGGGAGGTTCTAAAAATCAAGCCTTTGGCTGCTTTAGCTATGATTGATGAAGGAGAGCTAGACTGGAAGATCGTTGCTATTTCATTGGATGACCCAAAAGCTCATCTTGTGAATGATGTTGATGATGTTGAGAAGCATTTTCCTGTAAGAGCTTATCTTAGTAGTGGAAGAAACAAGACTAAAATTCTCAGACCTTGTTTTCTGACCTTTATATAATCTTGGTGTATGTATCAGGGTACATTAACAGCTATTAGAGACTGGTTTAGAGACTACAAGATCCCAGATGGAAAGCCTGCTAACAGGTTCGGTCTTGGAGACAAACCAGCAAACAAAGTAAGTTTACCTTTACAAATTTTCTCTTGTCATGTTTTTTTTTTTGTTACTGAAACTGAGAAGAGAAGCTATAACACTTGTGGTTTGGTGTTTTTTTACAGGACTATGCATTGAAGATCATTCATGAAACAAATGAGTCGTGGGCTAAACTTGTTAAGAGATCAGTTGATGCTGGAGACCTTTCACTTTTCTGAAGAGTTATTGCAGTGTTGTCCAATTCATTCTTGTTTCTTTTTCTTTCAAAAGGGATCTAAACATTGAGCTTTTGTTTTTCACACCATTGATGACTGAGAAATAATAAAAGATACATTATTGTAAAATTTATATTTTGGAAATCATAAAATGAAGGAACCTTATCTAGAAAACGTAACGTATTTTATATTGAAAATATTTTGCATATATATACAAAAAAAAAGGATTTGGGTATAAAATCAAATCTGAACAGAAGCTAGATTTGAGTACCTAACAACGCATCTTCTTCTCCTATTTGTACGTGATAGTGACCTACCTAACAATCTTTCTCTCATATGTGTTTCAAGTTTCCGTTTCACTTCTTCCTTCATTGGTTATTGCTTCGTCTCTCTGATAACACTCCGAAACCGAAACAGAAAGACTTTAACGTCGCCTTCACGGTACTGCATGCACATCTTTTTATTTTTCTTTTCTTTTCAAACAACAAACGATTAGGTTTTCTTGTTTTGGTTTGATTAGAGAGTTTAACCAAAAGATATTGTTGGTGAAATCCTGACTGATGTGTTCTTATGTTTCTCGTTTGTTTTATGTTTGAAACAAACCGTGTCTTAATGTTGTTTGATCACCAAATTAACTAAGTTGCACGTTGCAGATTAATATCAGAAGAAGAAAAAAATGGATAACATCGCTACAGTGAACGATGGGTTTAACCAAGTTGCCAAGAGACAAAAGCATTACCACTCCACTTGCCAAGCTCTCGCCGACCGAGCTTTCCAGGGATTCGTGGAGTCGCTGGTTCAGATCCTAACCAAGAAAGACCCCAAAACGGTTCTCACCGAGCTGAAGCTGAAGCTTGGATCTCTTTTACCGATTAGCCAGCTCCAAGAGTCACAAAAGGAATGGAACACGAGTCTCGCAAAGTTTGAGAAAGCTCTCGGAAAATCCGACCAGCCTGATGATATGTTTCCAGCCTCCTCGAGAAGCATTGATTCCAAATCACCGGCTAGTGGACAAGATGCTTGTCGAGTATTTATACCGACAAGGGTTGTTCGAAGTTGGAGATTGTCTGGTTAAGGAAGCTGAAGTAGAAGTAGAGAGCGAGGCTAAAGCTCTGTCTCTCGAACTCCACCGAATAACCGAGCCACTGAAACAGAAAGACATCGAGCCTGCGATGCAGTGGATCTCTGAGAACAGAGAAAAGCTGAAGCAACACGGTCCGGAACTGGAGCTGGAACTCGTGAGTCTGAAGTACTGGGAGATGTTAAGACAAGGGAAGCGTTCTGATGCTTTAAGGTTTGCAAGAGGTCATTTCCCGAAGTTCGCTTCGCTCCACTCTGGAAAGATACAGAGGCTTATAGTCGCCCTGTTATGGATTAAAGATCTCGAGAATTATCCTCACGCAGAGGAGGAGCAGTTGTGTTGGGACAAGACGAGCAAAGAACTAACCAAGCGGTACTACCATCTCCATGACCAACCATCTAGTTCTCCTTTAGCAGACGCGTTATCAGCTGGTATACAGAGCTTACCTAAGCTTTTGAAGCTGGCTCGTGTGATGGGTTTGAAGAAAGAAGAATGGGGAGAGATGAAACAGCTTCCGGTTGATCTGGAGCTAGGGGATGAGTTTCGGTTTCACTCTGTTTTTGTATGTCCGGTTAGTAGAGAGCAGAGTGATGAATACAACCCGCCGATGATGATGCCTTGTCGTCATGTTCTTTGCAAGCAAACGATCTCGAGACTCTCCAAGAGCTGTAGTACTCGGAGATTCAAATGCCCTTATTGTACTTCACAGACCACAGCTTCTGCATGCAGACAGTTATACATTTGAGAGACAGTTTGGTAACCTTGCTCAGACTCATCAGAAGTAGAGTACTATTCTTGTTTCAGCTCAATAAGTTAGAAATGAACAAAGACATTGATCTTCTCTTTTTAGTATCTAGGGAAACTAGTTCACAAGATATGGATTGTGGAACTCGGTAGCTAAGTTAGGGCAATAATCACGTGTATTCTCTATTTTGGTGTTTTATCATTGGGACTAGCTTTCTTTACTTAATTACTCCCAAGTAAACTTAAACGGTTAGCTGATAAACGTTTAAAACACGTCACCACAACAAAAGAGGAACATTAACGCAAGTTAAAACTCCAAATGAGTTTCGTTCATTACAAAAGCTTATTCCAGAAAGAGATCCATTTCATAAGGCAAAGGTTTCCTTGGAACATAGAAATCAAACCATCATCTAACCTAATCTCTTTAAACCCAAACCCACAAGAATTTAAGCAGACACTTCACTTCTTCACTTCCTCGTAGTCAGCCTCTGGAGTTTGATCACTGCCTCCCTGAGCTCCTCCTCCTCCTCCTGGTGCTGAATCCCCACCAGAACCTCCACCAGACATGTGCTCTCCTATCTTTGAGACAGCTTTGTTTGCAGCATCGATCTTGGCCTTAATCTCATTGACATCATCTCCAGACGAAGCGGTCCTCAGATCCGCAATAGCATCTTCAATCTCCTTGGCGACTTCACTTGGGATCTTCTCTCTGTACTCACCGAGGCTCTTCTCTATGCTGTAAATCGTCGTGTCGGCTGTGTTCTTGGTGTCGATCAAGTCTTTTCTCTCTTTGTCTTTCTGAGCGTGCAACTCTGCGTCCCTCACCATCTTCTGGATATCATCCTCCGAGAGCCCACCTGATGACCGGATTGTAATCTGTTGCTCTTTGCCGGTCGTCTTGTCCTTGGCGGAAACAGTGACAATGCCGTTTGCGTCTATGTCGAACGTTACTTCGATCTGAGGGATGCCTCTTGGAGATGGTGGAATGCCCACTAGATCGAATTCTCCCAGGAGCTTGTTGTCTGATGCCATTTCACGCTCTCCTTGAAGCACTCTGATCCCTACTTGCGTCTGGTTGTCTGCTGCAGTTGAGAACACCTTCAAGACAAAGAAACAAGAGACAGTAACATTTTAGTACAAACTTGACCAAACCAATAGATTGTGATGGGATTATCCATTAACCAGCAAATAACACGATTGTGCTTTAACCCTTAGCTAATAAGAGTGATATCATGTAGGAACAATTGCCATAAGAAGACCATGCCTGGCTAAGTAGCTACAGATTTAACTCTAATAGGTGCTTCAAGCTACTCTAGTTTTCTCTACTCTTATGTGATAAACTAGAACTGATCTTTCCTAGTTACTCGGTAATGTTCAAGAGGACAAATCTTTTCAAGCATATACCTGACTCTTCTTCGTGGGGATGGTTGTGTTTCGGCCAATCAATCTTGTAAAGACACCACCAAGCGTTTCTATACCAAGCGAAAGAGGAGTGACATCTAGAAGCAGGAGTTCTTTAACATCACCACGGAGGATACCACCTTGAAGCGCAGCACCCATAGCAACAGCCTCATCAGGGTTGACACCTTTACTAGGAGTCTTTCCAAAGATCTCGGCGACAACGGTCTGCACCTTAGGGACCCGAGTCATTCCTCCAACAAGAAGAACCTCGTCGACTTCCTTAGCGCTTATACCAGCATCCTTGAGACAGTTCTTGCAAGGATCACGAGTCCTCTCGATCAAGCTGTTCACCAGAGCTTCGAACTTCGACCTCGTCAGAGTGATGTTGAAATGCTTCGCTCCGGAAGCATCAGCTGTGATGAACGGCAGATTAATCTCAGTCTGAGAAGTCGACGATAGCTCAATCTTCGCCTTCTCAGCAGCTTCTCGAAGCCTCTGCAGAGCGAGCCTGTCCTTCGCGAGGTCTATCCCTTCACTGCTCTTGAACTCATTCACCAAGAAGTCCAACAGAGCATTATCAAAATCCTCTCCTCCCAAGAAGGTATCACCATTAGTGGCTTTCACCTCGAAAACTCCATTAGAAATCTCCAAAACAGATACATCAAACGTCCCACCACCAAGATCAAACACAGCAATCAAACCCTCCTTATTAGTCATCCCATACGAAAGCGCAGCAGCCGTCGGCTCGTTTATAATCCTCTCAACATCCAACCCAGCGATCCTACCAGCATCTTTAGTAGCTTGCCTCTGAGCATCATTAAAGTAAGCCGGAACAGTGACAACAGCTTTCTTAACAGACTTCCCCAAGTAAGCCTCAGCCGTCTCTTTCATCTTCGTCAGCACAAACGCTCCGACCTGACTAGGAGAATACTGCTGACCGTTGGCTTCGACCCACGCATCTCCGTTAGGCGCACGCACTATCTTGTAAGGCACCATCTTCATCTCCTTCTGCGTCTGCGGGTCGTCGAACTTCCTCCCAATCAAACGTTTCGTTCCGAACAGTGTGTTCGTTGGGTTAGTGACAGCTTGGCGTTTAGCTGGTGTCCCCACGAGAAGCTCTCCTTTAGGGTTGAAAGCTACGACCGATGGTGTGGTTCGAGCACCTTCAGCATTTTCAATGACTTTCGGATTCTACAAAACACACACAAAGGTTAAAACTATACAAAAGCTCAGAATTAGAAAAAAAACATTTATAATAAAAATCTCACCTTTCCTTCCATAACTGCAACACAGGAGTTAGTAGTACCCAAGTCGATACCGATGACGTCATTTCCAGCAGGCTTCGAGCTGAATCCATTTTAGAAAAGAAAAGGTTCAGAAACATAAAACAAAGTGTAAATATCTTTGGTGTTAAGCAAATAGATGGGAAAGGTCAATTTACCTAAATGCCCTAGAGAAGCTTCTCCAGTTCTGACCACCGTTCAGTGATGCTTTCCCGCTGCTTTGAATCTGCAACAACAAAGACAAAATGATTGACCAGATCAGGCGACAATTGAGGTGGAATTCGGATCGGTGAAGATAGAAGAAGAAGATTTTACGAATTTGTAAGCTGACAGAGGAGCGGAAGAGACTTCACGGCGTCGAATCGAGCGGAGGAGAGCGGCGGTAGCCATGATTCTTTTTTTAAGAAATCAAGGGGGCGATCGATTGATTAGAAAAGTGCGTCGGTACGATTTAGGGTTTAGGGTTTTTGAAGGTAATTGAGTGATAAGAGTGTTGTGTTCGTTTCGGAGAGAGATTTGTAGAGGAAGAGAGAAGGTTCTAGGAGGTGGGGCTTCTCGACTGTACTGTACACACAAAGCTTAAGAGACGACGCCGTTTGGAGCTCAAAAAAAGCGTGGATCTGGTAAACTGAGTAAACGGACGTGCTGTTACCACGTGGAAGACTGAATACGAAAATAT
Source organism: Raphanus raphanistrum subsp. raphanistrum (assembly GCA_019706035.1). Classification (NCBI taxonomy): domain Eukaryota; kingdom Viridiplantae; phylum Streptophyta; class Magnoliopsida; order Brassicales; family Brassicaceae; genus Raphanus; species Raphanus raphanistrum. Next base: position 1,628,588 of record CM033982.1, on the reverse strand, counting down.
TTTCTACAAAACCGCTCATGTTGAGCCGGTCCGGTTAGGTGATAATTGATTAAGTAACTTTAAATATATGAATTATGATCATCATACAACAAAATTTTAATAAGGTTAGTTGATTTTTTTTTAATATAAAACTGCTCAGGTCATGGTACTAAAATTATAAATTAGGGTAAACAATCAGAAGAAAGATGGCCAGGAAAAAAAAATGAAAAACAATCAGAGATATTTATGGTAATTTACAGTTTACTAAGACCATCTTTATCGCAAGGTCCTTCATGCGTCCTTTGTTAGGAAAGGGACCACAAATCACAGAAAACAAGGGAGACCAAGGAGAAAAAGTTTTTAAACAAGGAACGTCTTTCGTCGTCCTTCACTATCGTCCTTCTTGTTCTTTTTTCGTCATTTGCTTTTTTTCTTTCAAGGATTTGAAATTGTCCTTGCGATAAAGATGGTCTAATAGTTTAAGTGTTGCCATGTTATATTGATGATACACATGCAGTTAGGTGTCCATCTTAAATATTAAACTATTTGTTTTAGTTAATGCATAAATTGTGGATATGTAGTTAGATTTCTCATATTTGTTCCTTATATTGATAATAGATTTCAAATCTTCTGTCAAAGTGATCCATTTGATGAATAAATTTAGTATTGTAAAAGTTCATATGTAGTTATATTTCTCATACTTTTTCCTTATATTGATAATTAATTTTAAGTGTTTTCTTCAAAATTTAAGAACGTCAACAAGGAAAGATATTATAAGTAAGATGAGCAAAAAGGTACTTTAAACTGTATCAGAATAAAGAGAAAGAGTCACATGCAGTTTAAGAACTCTGGGTGCAATAATAAAAAAAGTCAATCAGTTTTCTGCAGCAGCACTTGCAGCACTCAAGTCCACAGATAAATCAAGAGTCTGCAGAACAAAAAAAGAAGACACAGAAAATACTCAGTGTTCAAAATGTAGCGTCTACTTGTGAACCAAGAAACATATTGATGAGTTTATCATTACCTTTCCAGTGATTTTGGTGTACATCTCTAGTACATCCGCAACTGTACTCTCGAAATGTGTTGTTGCATCATAAGTCTAATAATAGACAGACACAAAGGCATTACATGTAAAGACCAGGACAAGATTTCTTATAATATATGATGTATTCTGATGTTCACTTACACCAGAGATGAAGCAGTTATCTTCTTCTTGTTGATTGGTAGGAACATATGTGTCATAAGAATGGTAGAAGATCTCATCTGTAGGTCCAAGCAATTCGATTCCAGGTTTAAGCTCTTCCTCTGGATTGTCAGTTTCAGCTTCTGCAGACACAAAAGCAATGTATTTGCCCTTTGGTGCCACGTTGTGAGCGTATGAACAACAGAACAAGTACCTACAAAGTCCAAAAATCTCAGAGGTTTCATCCTCATATGCTTAAATAGTTGAGTGTGCTATTTGATTATGATGATGTCTTACATGTCTGATTTGCGGCCGAGTTGCTTTTGAGGAAGAATGATTTGGACCGAGTGAGCATCGTTGGTGTCTGGAATAGGATGGCTCATTATACACACCGCTCGAGCCACCTTCCCAACTTTCTTAACCTGTAATACAAGGAAACTGTCTTAGACCCGTAAAGCAAGTAACCTTTGTAGGTCAAATGGGGTTTAAGGGTTACCTTGTCAGACAAGTAAGAAGGATCACAGACAAGTTTCTTGCATTTAGCAGTTTCTCCTGCGGAAGTGACACCAATAGCTTTTCCAGAGCTATCAAACTCAACCTGTTAGGCACAGACAATGTTAGAGATTCATGAAGTTCTAGCCATCTGCAATAACAATATATACATGGATCGTGTGTAACCTTGCATTCAGGCTTGTTTAGCATGTAAGTCCCACCATAAACAGCGCTCAAACGCGCAAAAGCCTGTGGCAACTCTCCTAGACCGTACAATGGGTAGATGTAAGGAGATCCTCCTTGGAACCGTGCCAAAGATTCCGCGTAGAGCTTCACCACATAACAATACAGTGACATTGAGATCAGAACATGTCCTTGTTGAGGAAGAATGTAAAACACTTTACCTTGATTCTCATAACAAAATCAATGGCGGGTTGATCCAAGTAGTCATCATCATTGTGAAGTGCTAAGGCATGGCCTATGAAGTCAATGGTATCATCTTCTAATCCATACTTCCTATTTAAAAAAAAAAAGAAAAAAAAAAAGAAAAACAGAGAGAGTCAAAGCTTGTATGGCAAGAAACTATGATGAAATGATTTGATATGTGTGAACATGTGTTAAACGCACGAGATTATCTCTCTGGCAGTGACTTTGCTGAGGTCAAGTCCTTCGTGAGACTTGGGATCCTTCTCATCGTAGTCTTGCACATAGATAAAGAACTTTCTCGCACGTCGTTTCTCGAACAGACCCATCAATGGCGACTTTAGGGCTTCCACATCAGTGGCTGGGACTTTATAGATCTGAATTTAAAAAAAAAAAAAAAAACTGAGTAGCTATCTTGTTTTTAAAAGGTAAAATATACTTGGTTTACTACCTTGCCCTTCTTGTAGACGAAGCTACCATCAACGGCTTTGAAGTTAAGGTACTTGGTGACATCGGTGTGAATAAGGGTTTGAACAAGGGTTCCATTAGCCATTATGAACTGCCGAATCAAGGAATCATCATCTCCATTAATCGATCCACATTAACATATATGTGCATATTCTGATATTTACATTCACATATGAATTTCTATATAAAGTACCTTTGGGATCATATCGACATTGTATTCTCTGATAGCTCCAAGATTTTCTTGAGGAGTGTCACTTCCCCTGAAACGCTTCCATAGCTGAGTGAGGTTAAGAGAGCTTGATTCTCCTCCATAGTAGTCGTTTCTATCCATGTGCAGTACCTATATAAGTTATTTTATCATGCATGTGTTTCCAAAATAACACATTTCAAAGGTTAAAAAGTGTTCGTTGGATCATTATATATATTTCATCTTTAGGTACTTTATATCACATTCATAACTATATAAAACAAAAGCAAGAACTAAGCGTAGAATTTAATTAAGCCTTATATTTAATGTAATGCACAAAAACAAGCTGAATTGTGAAGGATAAAACCTTGAGGCCATCGACAGAAAGGAGACCACTAAGGATACACTCCTTGAGACCAGTCCCAAGAACAATCACATCATATTCTTCATCCATTGTTGTTATCAATATCTATCTCTATTGTTGATCTTCTTTAAGTCTTCTCCGATCTCTAATAGATTATGATTGAGAAAAAGGTGTGTGGTAAGAAAAGAAATAGAGGATGATGTGTGGCTGTTAAACCAGTCTTACCACCACCTCCGATCTTATCGTTTAACCCCATTTGAGAATTTTTCTCGTTAATTATTATTAAAACCGTATTGCTAGGTAAAAGTATTCGGTTTGCTATGTATAAAACTGTTAAAGGCACAAAAGTTTACTATATTTATACGAACAGATTGGCAAAATATGTCCTGATTACAATTCTGTAACTTTTCTTTTGTAGATTTGTATGAAGATCATTATTGAGCACATTGTACCTTTATGACTTTGATGACAAATAATATGTAACCTATCTACAATGTCAAAGGATCTAAGTTGTTATATAGATTACCAGCCAAAACCTAAACATTGTTTGTTTATTTTTTTTTCTTCTAAAAGTGCCTTTCATGCTTGCAAATTTGCCAGAGCTTTTTAAGATACATATAGAATAGATCAAACCTTGATCTGATTTATTATTTATTATTTACTTTTTTTAAAAGGATAAATAGTTAGATGACTGTTTTCAAGATTAGTTTCTTCGAGTTTACAAAGTTTAAGCATTTTCTATAATATACGTGTAACAAAACATGAACACGTAAACACTAAAACCTAAAATTCAACTAGATATACAGATAGAGCAGTTAAACGAACTTTTTTATTTTAAAAAGTCTCTCCACATTTTTCCCACCAACCTCCATCTATATTCTTCCTCAAAAAAACCTTTAAATAGCCATTCAAATCAAAGATATAATTTCATCACAAACCAACAACAAACAAACACACCACAAAGCAAAAGAAGCATACAAAAGAAAAAAAGGTTAACTTCTCACGCAAGCAAGCATGGCACTGATGAAGAAGAGTCTCTTTGCTCTTCTCCTCTCATCACCAATTCTGATCATCTGTCTTATCGCATTGCTGGCTGGTCCAGTTTCAGTCGGAGCTCGCCGGTTAGTGGAGGAGGTCCCTAAACCGGAGCTGCCAAAGTTTCCTGAACTTCCTCACCCGGAGCTACCGAAGTTTGAAGTTCCCAAGTTACCGGAGCTCCCTAAACCAGAGATGCCCAAGTTACCTGACCTTCCAAAGCCTGAGCTGCCCAAGATTCCTGAAATGCCGAAGCCTGAGTTGCCAAAAGTACCAGAGATTCCCAAGCCTGAGTTGCCTAAGTTCCCGGAGATTCCAAAACCAGAATTGCCAAAGATACCGGAGGTTTCTAAGCCTGAGATGCCTAAGTTGATGGAGACTCCGAAGCCTGAGGCTCCTAAGGTACCAGAGGTTGCAAAGCCTGAGCTACCAAAAATGCCAGAGATTCCTAAGCCTGAGCTACCAAAGGTGCCAGAGGTTGCAAAGCCTGAGCTACCAAAGGTGCCGGAGATTCCAAAGCCTGAGTTACCAAAGGTGCTAGAGGTTCCTAAGCCAGAGCTACCAAAGATTCCAGAGGTTCAAAAGCCTGAAGCTCCTAAGTTGCCAGAGATTCAGAAGCCGGAGCTACCAAAGATGCCAGAGATTCCAAAGCCTGAGTTGCCAAAGATGCCAGAAATTAAAAAGCCGGAGCTGCCAAAGATACCTGAGGTTCCAAAGCCTGAAGTTCCTAAGTTGCCAGAGATTGTGAAACCAGAACTGCCAACCGTTCCAGAAGGTTCCAAAAGTTCCAGAGATTCCAAAACCAGAACTACCAAAGATGCCTGAAGTTCCCAAGTTGCCAGAACTCCCAAAGGTTCCTGGAACTCACTAAGCCTATTAGAACCAGGCCCACCCTATGATCTTAAACTACTATATCACACTTGTCTTGTCTTGTCTTGTTTTGTCCATTTACAGAGATATACACTTGTGTCTGTCTATCTCATCATCGTTTCCTTAGTAGCCATACTTCTCTTTCTTTTTTGATACATGTTTTCCTGTATTCTGTTATATTTGTATGTTTCATACATACAAATTTCTTTGTATTTGATATACTTTTAATTAATGGATTGTGTTGTTTATTGATGATATATTTCTTTGACTTGCCAATGTTTGAACAATCAGTTGTTCTTTTTACACTGTTCTTTCTCAGTTCTTCTGATTATTCTTTCTGAGCTATGTGTTTCCCTTTCTTGTGTATGTGTGCTTCCAAATGAGGTTAACTCATAAATGCTTGAGAAGTTGTGTGTTCGTCCTATGCAAATGCAACAACTCAAAAGATTACAGATTTTCTCTTGCTTCCATAACAAGAAAAGAGAGAGACCAGCTAATTACTTGAGGAACATGGTAATTATGTTCTAGGTATTGGTTTGCCCGGTCAATAATCTGTAGTTGATAATCTGTTCTAAAGATAATACTGTTATGATCTAGCTAGCTTTTCTCATTTATATTTGACTTGGCTAGTTTTGATTTATTTATTTTATTTTGGAAGTCTTATTTTCCGAAAAAAGAGCTCCAATAAAAGATTAAAAAGAATATTTTTTTTACTTAATGGAAATGATACTAGGGTTTTCCAAGGTATATAAGGGCTGCCTACGTAAAGTTGTTTTGTCGTTTGCGCAGACACTGTTTTGAGGCTTTCGATTTGTAGGGTTTTCAACAATCTGAACAATGGTTAGTCTCCTCGATCTCTGTCTCTCTCTATCAAATTCTCCTGATTAGATCTGTAATCTCTCGACATGTGAATCCGTAGGCGGATGCAGCTGCTGCGACTGGGATCGTGAAAAAGAGAACGTTCAAGAAGTTCTCCTACAAAGGAGTCGATCTCGATGCTCTTCTCGACATGTCTACCGATGATCTTGTCAAGCTCTTCAGTTCCCGTATTCGCAGAAGGTCCGAACTAGAATTGCTTTGTCTTTAGTTTGTAAGATCGTGTCTCTTTAATTTGGTTATGATATTAAACTTTGTTTGTGTGTATAGGTTCTCTAGAGGGTTGACGAGAAAGCCTATGGCTTTGATCAAAAAATTGCGCAAAGCGGTATGTAAACTATCTCCGTATATGCATATGTTCATGCTTCTTTCTCTATGCGTTTTTGTGTTTGCTATTTCAAACCAAATGGCTTTAAACACTATAGAGGTTATGACTTTTTGAGCAGAAAAGGGATGCACCAGCTGGTGAGAAGCCAGAAGCAGTGAGAACCCACCTAAGGAACATGATCATCGTGCCTGAAATGATTGGAAGTGTCATTGGTGTGTACAATGGAAAGACATTTAACCAAGTCGAGATCAAACCTGAGATGATTGGTCATTACTTGGCTGAGTTTTCAATCTCGTATAAGCCTGTTAAGCACGGTAGGCCTGGTGTTGGTGCCACTAACTCCTCCAGGTTTATCCCTCTCAAATAATTAATCTACTCCAGTCTGTGTTATTCTCCAAAATAACATTTTCGTTGGCTTTTTCTTTATAACGTTGTGTCTTTGTTTCATTGCTCTCCTTTAGATTTTTTTTTGTCTAAGAACAATTCTTCATGCTTTTAAATAATAATAATTTTTTAATATCTGTATTTTGGTATGAGTATTAAAGCAGTATACTTCATATTGCACATATAAGGCTGTAACTGGTAAATTAAAATGGAATCAAAAGAATAAAAATAAATGGAATTCTAGGAATGGAATATTGCTGAAAATGAAATGAAATTCATTCCATTCATTCACGAACAAATTTGTTATGGAATTCATTCCATGCACCCTAAGTTATCTTGTAATGTATAATGTTTACAACTTTAATTTCCCAACTAAACTTGGGTTATGCATATGAAAAGGTAAATATGAAATATAGTTGAGTTTGTTGAAGACTAACATCACATTATTCACAACCATACATATTGTTTTCTCACCAATAGATCTCTTGACTCTTCTGAAATCTACATTCTAAGAACTTTCACCTCAGGTATTATTTAAGAACCCATTCTTATACACAATACCAAAACATAATCCATTGAAGAAAGAAGAAACATATATATCACAAAAGATGATTTGCATTCGCCATCGTATTGTCCTATCTTCCATCTTTTTCCTTGCCTTCGTCTCGTCGTTCTTTTTGTTTGCTACGCATAGTTTTGCTACTAGAGTAGGTCACTCTCTGGTGCAAGAAGAGATCACAAAGGTTCCAAAATATAAAAAGCTTGAGGAGCCGGAGATTCCAGACGAGCCTGAGTTGCCGCTGCCCGAAGAGCCGGAGATTCCAGAAGAGCCTGAGGTTCCTGAGGAGCCAGAAGAGCCTACATTTGAATTTCCGTCATGGATCCCGAGCTTTCCTTTTCCCGGTGCTGGCGGCGGTTCTCTAATACTGAGAAGACAAAATCTACTTCAACGGCTGAAAAGGTTAATGTGAAAAGCACAAGTGTTTCCGAGGAAACTTCGAATGGCTTCGAACAAGAGTCCATAGATTCATGGCCTAAGAACGTTAAAGGGCATCTATATAGTGAATGCTCTTGCATGATATATTAATGATAATATAAAGTACAATGTAATAAAAGTTTGGCTTGTATATCTAATTAAAAGTCAAGAAAGATCATCTATATATAGAACCATATTTATGAAGAGTTTCATTTCAATTCATGTATGGGGTAGTCTCTAGCTCTTCTTGGATATAATCATGTACTGGTCATCTCTCGCAACTTATGTATGTATGAAAATTATATTTAACCATTAGTAAATCATTTGACCCAAAAACATTATTGGTAAGTGGTAAGTATATAAGATAGTTGATAACGTACCAATTACATTATTTTCTTTAGTGACAAGGTGTGCATGAAGACAAAAACGATAGACATTGTGCTAAAGCATGGAACCCGCAATGCAGGACTAGTACACAAATACATTTCGCTGCATTATTTTCTTTTCTTACCTATGTCTCTTGTCTTCTTTCACTTCCAACTTGTCCAAATTCATTTTCTCTTCTTTATTTTTTTTTCCTTACAAAAGATCCAATCTCTCTCAAACTCTTCTCTTTCTTTTCATATACTCTATATCTCCTCAAAAATCAAATCGTCCTATTATCAATGGGATTTAAACCATTTCTCGAAGGTGGCATCGCCGCAATCATCGCCGGAGCTCTGACTCATCCACTAGACCTCATCAAAGTCCGTATGCAGCTCCAAGGCGAACACGCTTTCTCTCTCGACCAAAACCCTAACCATAATCTAATCTTGATCTTAATCTTCCCGTTAAACCTTATAGACCTGTTTTTCGCTCTTGACTTCTCTCATCGGCAGCATCTCCTTGTTACCTTCATCCACTCCCGCACCGTCTTCCGTCTACGCGCTCCAGCATGACCCCTTTCGCCGTTGGGGCCCACATTGTGAAAACCGAAGGACCCGCCGCTCTCTTCTCCGGCGTCTCCGCTACTGTCCTCCGTCAGATGCTTTACTCCGCCACTCGTATGGGTATTTACGACTTTCTTAAACGGAAGTGGACGGATCGACTCACGGGTAATGTTAATAAATTATATTAGTATTAATTGTGATTATACATTTATATACAAAATGCTTAAAATATCAATGCTAAAAATACGACAGATTGCGGTGTATAATCCTAGTTTTTTTCTTTGATAAAAAGATAATCCTAGTTTTTGGTTTCGTTTTTTTTTGGTTCGTTTCGGTTTTCTATTGATTTAATCTTTTTTACATTCAATTTATAAGATTGGTTACATTTTTAAACTAATTACAAAAGTTGTCGTTTTATACTTTTGTTACACCTAATTACATTTTTAATTCGATTACATATAGTTTCGATTTTCTATTGGTTTAATCCTAGTTCTATTTCGCCAAATTCTGTTTTGTGATTAAAAGATATAACCAATCGGTTTATTAATTAACAAAGTCCGGTTCGGTTTAAGCATTCTAATTAGGCTTGGTTCTCAAGTTAACTGATCCGACATAATCTAATTACAGGTAACTTCCCATTGGTCACAAAGATCGCAGCTGGACTCATCGCTGGAGCCATCGGATCCGCCGTCGGGAACCCCGCTGACGTGGCAATGGTGAGAATGCAAGCCGACGGACGTTTGCCATTAAACCGCCGCAGAAACTACAAGAGCGTCGTGGACGCGATCGAGCGGATCGCGAGACACGAAGGCGTCTCGAGCTTGTGGCGTGGCTCGTGGCTGACTATGAACCGAGCCATGATCGTGACGGCTTCTCAGCTCGCCACGTATGATCACGTCAAGGAGATCATGATCGCCGGAGGCCGTGGAACGCCGGGAGGAATCGGAACGCACGCGGCGGCGAGTTTCGCGGCGGGGATTGTTGCGGCGGTGGCGTCGAATCCGGTAGACGTCGTGAAGACGAGGATGATGAATGCGGATGTGGAGAGTTACGGTGGACCGTTGGATTGTGCGGTGAAGACTGTGTCGGAGGAAGGACCGATGGCTTTGTACAAAGGGCTTGTTCCGACGGTGACGAGGCAAGGACCGTTTACGATGATCTTGTTCGTTACGTTGGAACAGATTCGTGGGTTGTTGAAAGACGTTAAGTTTTGATTAGTTAAGATGATTAATAAATTTTTGACCATATTTCTATCAAGTTATGCATGCATATATTTCTCAAACATTTTGTAAATGTTTTATATCTTGATTTAATGTTTTTTTGTCGAAGGGTTTAATGTATAGTATGTATATTTTTCAAGCTAAATATACACTCGCGTTAATTAAAATATCTAGAGTAAAATGCCAAAACTGATAGAGATAGAAGCTGGTAAATGTTCGTGGTTTGTGTAAAAGATGTTGAGTTTTGATTAAATGGGGTTAATAACATAGATGATTGACAAACATTGACCATACTCCATTGAATTGTATATATATATTTTGAAATAGTATATAATTGTTTTTAGTACTATGTATCACCTATATAAATCTATTATATTATTTTGAAAATGCGATAGTGATTGAAGCAAAAGAGGCTTTGTCGATCGATCCAAGTCTCTGGGGGATATACTTTTGCTGGGTACCTTCAGCTGGTATATTCCTTAAGTTGGTATCTTTTGTTTTTGTGGTTCTTAAAAAATATCTCTTTGGAATTTAATTAGAAATATAGGACAATATTCAAAAAATGTCCAAAGAAACCATATAGTAAATTGCTTTCATGTGGTGTCATAGTTGTTTGGTGCTTGTTTTGTTAATACGAAGAGCTCTTCCATGTGCCAATTCTACGTGTTCTATTGTATAAAACTATTGATGAAGTATTTAGTACATTTTTATTTTCAAAAAGAAGTATTTAGTACATTTTTCAAATCTTGAATTACAGCATTGGTTTGGCCAAATAAAGAAGAAGATTTACAGCATTTTGGAACTTTGACGTAACTTATTATGAAAACGAGAATAACGTTTCTATTTTTTCTGTTCTATATTTTGTTGCTAATATATTTTATACTTGTAAAGTAATAAACTTACAAGAGTTGAAATAGTCAAATAAGAGTATTTTCCTCAAAGCTCGTCAAGTCAAAGACAACCCATTTATAATACTTTAGCCAATCAAATCGTTTCCATATACTAGTACATTTTTTCGGCCTACTGGTTTATATACTGACTAGTGTTTCTGCCCGTACTACGTACGGGTAAAAGGTACCGTAATTTTAACACGTATTAACATTTGGTTAAAAAATATACTAACATCCCATATATTGTCTCCTGTTCTGGGTAATGGAAAAGAAAATAATTAATATACTATTGTAAATTTGTAATGACGTTAAAATAGCAGTATAATTTGAAGAAAATAAATACTTCTGGATTATGCTAATACAGAATGCATTTCAATGTTTGTTGACAATAAATAAATATATATACCTGAGTCCTGATAGAATGGTAATAATATTCTCTTCATCATGTTTGGACGGACAGAGTAACTAATAATATTCTTTTTAAATTCATTATTACTTTTGTAAGAATAAATAATTCTAATTGGTTGCAAGGTTTGTAGCTTTTGTTTTCCGTATTATCTTTTGGAATGAAATCTTGTATGTTTCTTTTACAACAATTTAGAACATTGAAAAGCTGTACCTCGAGATTCGCAAATATAATTTGATATAGGTACATGTATTCCATAAATTAACTATTCCATAAATTAACTAAACCAGGGAAGATACATTTGCACTCAAACTGAGAATTTTGTTTTCTACTTTGGGCTGCAAATATATCGCAAAATTCTCCACTTGTTAAAACATGTTGATTCGCAAATAAACCAATCCTTTTTTTAACAACTTCGTTAGAAAGTGGGTGAAACCAACAACAGAGTAGCAAATGAAATCAAAACAGGAACATAACATAGAAACAAAAAAAAAGCTCAATCCTTTATATACTTGTTATTCAAATCGAAATTCAAAGAAAAAAGTAGTCTTTCAACAGAAATCGCAAAAAAGAACCATATCGTACGTGTTATTATCAGAACTTCAATTTGTTTTTTTCCAAAAAAAGAAAATCAATCCCATGGAAACCATGCAAAATATGATACTTCTTTATATTAAAAAGGTTAATAAAGTTTACCTATAATTCTATTTTTGTTCGATAGAGTTTGTTTTCTTCTGTCTTTCCACATCTTCTTAAATCTGCATCAGTTAGTCATTAGTATTAATTAGTAATGGGATACAATTTTTTAAGCATGGAAAAGGCTACTAAACAGAATATATATATATATGAGGAGGAACGAAATAGAAAGCGGAAAGCTTCAGTATATTCATGCAGACTATATATACTGTGAATTGAATCACTAATGGTAGATCACCAATGTTTGTTGCATATACAATAATCGTGTTTGTGATTCCCTTATATGGTTTCATATATTGAATACTAACAAAAAAAAAATCATCCTCTCAAATGCAGTAACAGGAAATAGTATAATTTACTTTTCTTATAATCAAATGTTTTTTTTTAAATAACAAGGAACACAGTATTTTCACAAAGAATCAATGAGAAAAGATTTCAAGTGTTTGAGAAACTCTTTGGACTTCTCCAAATTCACAGCATGTCCCTGCCTTCTTGATCACCACTATCTCTGCATTTTCTCCTATATGTCTGTTCTCACCATGATTTTTTAAATACATAAATTGTTGTTTCACTGTAAAAAAATGGTAAAAACTCAGATGATAAATGTACCTTTTCAATCTGTAACCAAGTTCCAGTGGAAATATTTGATCTTCTTCTCCCCATATGACCAAAGATTTCTAAATCAACCCAAAAAAAAAACACACATTTTACATCAATGTCAAAACAAGAAAGCCAAAAAACACAATCTTACAACAATGACAAAAAAAGAAAGCCAAAAGAGTATTAAGTATGGTGGATAACCTGTTTGATCCTCGGAAGATCAGAAAGTCTACGATCTTTGAGTATTGATTTGATCAAATCTCTCTTCTCCTCCACAAACTCCGTACACATCACATCGATAAAATCCCACAGAAAAAACGAAGGGACACCTTTCATCGGCTTAACAAAAGAGAATCTAATGAGCTCCTTAAGCTTCTCCGGCGTCTGAGGAATCAGAATCCCCGTGGCTTCTTCAAGATTCGGAACCTTAAACAACCCATCCTCCATATCCTTCTCCTCCAAGCAAACCCCTGCGCAGCACAGCACCAGCCTCTCGACTTTCTCCGGAAACTGCGCCGCTAAACTGTACCCGACGAACCCACCGTAGCTTATCCCGACGATGCTCATCCTGTGCACCCCGTGCGCTTCCATCAGCCTCATCAGACACAGAGCCTGGAAAGACTCGGTCCGGTTTTGTTCCGACGTGGAGGATAATCCGAAGAAGAGGAGGTCAGGGACGTAGACGTTGAACCGGCCGGTGAAGGCTCGGAGATGCTTCCCCGTATTGCCACATTGCGTTGGCTCCGAAGCCGTGGAGGAGGAGGAGGTTGGGTTTGGATCGGTTTGGTGTTTTAGGGGATCCAGCAATGCATGGTCGTTGATGCGATGGAGTTGCCGTGGGAGAGATCGGTGACGACGGACCGGAGGACCGGCGTTTGCGAATGATTGTCTGAATAGCCAATCTCGCGACGCCGTGAAGCTGAAGCATCGCAACAGTTTCATATGATCGAACATTTTTAGTACGAAAAAAAAGCAAATTTCAAAAGAAAAAAATGAAACAGAGGAGAAGAGAAAAGGCGTGAGACGATGAAACGTAAGAACAGCTGTTTTTTCTGTTATTTGTCGGGAAAACGAAAGAACAGCTGTTTTTATTGTCCGTACGTGCAAATTTACGAAATTACTAGTAATAGGACCCGCGGGAAATTATAATTGTATAAAGCACCGTATTGAAAACAGATTTGCAAAAAAAGACCCAGATATCACAAACCCATAGCACATTAACGAGATCCATGTCAGAAATCATGAAATTTCCTGAAATCGATATAGTCTTCCTCTACTATGATGCTATATAGATTCTCTGACTCTTCACAAACAATGCAGAAACATCGAGGCAGCTTACAGGTGTTAAATCTATGGACAAAAAAAAGAAGGAGAGAAGAAGCTCAGACCATGTATGTCATGTCAACCTTCATCAGATGCGACTGAGGCACACTCAAATTAGCTGTCCCTCTTCTGCAATTTTTCCTCAGGAATGCGTAGAAGTAGTTTATAACTAACTTCTTGACAAACCATGAATCTTTTCTTGCTCTTATATCCCCGTGTCCGAGTAGATACACGACTCCTATCTCTTTCGCTTTGTGTATGAACGATAACTCTCTCTCCAGGCTTTGCTCCGCTTCAGATACAGAGGATTCAGACGATGTGTCAAAGGGATGGCGGTTCGTGTGATTAGACGAAGTGGTCAATTCCGTGATCGGTTTGTTTAAGTTTCTGTACTCAGAGAGAAGAGGGAACGCCCATTGAGTACATGCTTCCGTTGGGGCCCATAACGAGCGTTGAACCTGAGAAATCTTCCTCCGAGTCCTGAATCATTGCGCCCGTCGCTCTCCAGGGAACGCTCTTGAGCTTCTCTCCGGATAAACTTCTCGAGGCTCTCGATTAAGTAGCTGCTCAAATGCTTGGTGGTTCTCCTTTCTTACATCCTTGTAACCATACCTTCACCAAATATATAACACAAACAGTGTTTGTAATCTCCTCATAAAGTGACATCTAGCGAAAGGAAAAGTTGAAGACCGACCTGGCAATGCAACGGAACAAGTGGTAGCTTTTGGTGCAGACGCGTCTGAAGAGGAACCTCTCATTCTGGGGTACAACTGGAACTGGGACGTACTTGATGCAAACAAAGATGACCATGGAAGTGGATTGCAGGGAGTGTAGTCAGAAAATGGCCAAATATTGCTGGTACTCCCTTCACTAACTCATTGTACAACAAACCGATACCAGGGGCTCTGATTGTTCCCAGGTTGCTCCCAAGTTCTCTCATCAGATCCATTGACATCTTCTGTTCGACTTCAGTTTCATACCTGAGCTTACTTCCATAGTTCCAAACATACATTATACCAAACATGATTCACGGCAAAAACCAATATTATCCAGCTTCCATCCCCAACACTCGCTATAACTGACGAGAAAAAGATTAGTTCTACTCCAAGGAAAACTATCAGAAAGGCAAGTGACGATTACGATGTTGATCTGCCATATGAGAAGCATGATTAACGTCACTAGGATTGTCGTTGTCATCATCACTCCAAGCTCAGCCATCCCTGGGAAATCGAAACGAAATTCGATATCAGACCACAGAAGCTTCAAAGAAAGGAAACAAATATATATATATTTTTAATTACCATATGCATTTCCAATCTCATTGATACTTGAGATTGAGCAGACGACGACCAGGCAAACGGCAAGCAGGAACCAATTTAGGACAGGTATATAAATCTGACCCATAAATTTCCGAGACGTGTGGATGATTTTGAGACGAGGGAAACAGCCCAGAGCTGTCGACTGTTTAATGCATGAAAATGTTGCTGTCGTCATTGTACGACTGGCAATCAGAGCTGCAACATTGGCTATGAAAAGGACGGGCCAGAATGCAGCACCTGCAGAACACTATGATGAATCAATCACTAATACTAATATATATAGAATAAGTCAGTAGCCTGCAGGATGAGATAATCCTCTTTCCAGATGCCAAAGAGGCATGTTTACTAATATATAGAATAAGTCAGTAGCCTGCAGCATAAGATAATCCTCTTTCCAGAGGACAAAGAGGCATGTATATAACTGGTTGAAGAAAGTGACTAAACTTTACCTGGAACAGATGAAAAGAAAGCTTGACTAGCATCCTGTATGATTCTCCATCAGGTAATGCAGCTTGTCCCATATAGCCCAACATGAGGCACGGCAGGACTAGACACACAAATGTAAGCTGGAGAAAACAACGAATAAGTAAATCAACGTTGCAGAAAATTAGAGCAAAATGCATACGAATAGAAAGAAGGTATAACATCAGCCACCAACGGCCACTCTCCTCTTTGTTTACCTGGACCTGATCGAACAGAAAAGTAGCAAAGGTCTGCAAATAATGCCTCTGAGCCTGAAAAAAAAAATTACATGAACAATCAACAAAGGAAGCATCACAGTATCATGCAGAGCATTGAGCATAAAAAGGCTGACTCGGTTCTGTTAGCACAATGGAACTGATAGACTTACCTGTAGCACAGAGAATGCAACCTCCAAGTGCATACCACGCGTTTACCGAATTCCTCTTAAAGAAGTAATAGATGTGGATAGGGTTGAATGCTCTGTAAACACTCCTATCGTATTTGAGCATGTTGTGGATTCCAATACCAGCAAGACAACAGAACCATATAAGTAAGGCGGGACCGACTACCAGTCCCATCTTACTCGTCCCATACTTTTGCAGACTAAACAGGATCACCAGAAATGCAACTGATATCATCACCACTTGATCTGCAAAGAAAAAAAACAAGAGAAAGGTGAAGAATATCAAAAGATAAAACGACCGAAAACAAAACAATAGCATTGACAGCTTTGAAGTTCTGCCGCTACCTTGCTCAACTGCATCAACTCCAACCTTAAGTCCGCCAACAGCTGACATCACTGCAATATGAAAAATCAAGTAATTCGGATAAGTCCACATGGTAGTAGCAGCAAACCCCGTTTGCAATATACAACAGAGTCATGTCTATGAACATACTTAAGAAGAGAGATCGTATAAGAAGAACCTGACATCGCAGGAGTAACAACCCCATCAGGCAATCACCATGGACGTTCCCGCAAGAACTAGCACGAGGAGAAGTTTCTTCAAAACTAACGAATTCTCCAGTTTTTCTTTAAGATTCAGTGATCTCTCGAGCTCAGGGCAAGGCACCTTCAGTCTAAAACTCGAAATCCGAGTATCCGAGCGAAGTTGATTGGAATAAGACTAATCTTGGCATGACGTGAGATTAACGAATACAACGCAAAGGTCCCACCTAAAAATATCATCACTCATAATAAGTAAAACCAGACCAATTGGCACTGTAGGAGACTAGGAATAGTTAAAAGGCAATACCTTCACCATCATCATTTGCCCATAGAACAACAAGAACATACTTAATAAGAGGGATCAAAAGCAACGGTGTATAACACCTAGTGACAATGCTCCAATCACATCTTCTCTCTCTTTCACAGGTGATTTACTGAACATTACACTGAACGTATACAAAGGACTTGTTCCCACGTCTCCAAAGACAACCCCTAGCGTCTGGAACGCAAGCAACACTCTCCTCCCCACCGGTCAAATCCTATATCAAAAGTAAAAACAAAACACATTCATTCATATCTACTTCCATATGCAACAAATACAGTAACCATCAAGCAATCACCTCGTAATCAATCCTTGAAACTGCCGGGGACTTCAAGGGCCTCCACGTCGAAGGAGTCAACACGACGACCGGTACGGATCAGGCGGTGGTGCTCCGATATCTCCTCGTCCTCGGATTCGAGTCCGGTCCCGTAGAATTCGTCGTCGTCGTCGTCACTGTCGTCAAAGCCGTTCACCGAATCGTCAGTCGTAGTCTTGAGTAACCCATCGAGATTCGATAGAGTCCATTGATCCCAAATCTCCGAGGCCGTTTCCTGAGCTAGCGATCTCTTCCTTCTCGGAACCATCGAAGCTGCTCTCCTCCGCCATGCTTGCCGATGATCTCAATCTCTGCTGCTTTACCAGTTACTACTGAACCGGTTAGATTGGGTTATTGGGCTTTGGTTGAAATTAGGCCCACCAATGTCTTAGTTGAAGAATGGTACCGGATTAAACTAGAATGAACCGGTTAGATTAGTTTATTGGGCCTTGTAGGCTTTGATTGAAATTAGGCCCACCACATCTCGGTGTTGAAGGAAATAATTTTTTCTCTCACCTTTAATCGTGGTTTTCGCCAGTGGCTGTGAGAAAGCAAAATGGAGGAGGCTTCACGGAGCGACGAACCCAATCGGAACACTAACATCGATCGGAGCTCGAATCCGAATCCACTGTCGTCAATAATCTCTTCCGCGCACGTTTGGCCGACGATCGACGGTCCGTTGGGGTTAACGGAGGAAGCGTCGGTTGATTACGCTCGTCGTTTCTACAAGTTTGGATTTGCTCTATTGCCCTGGCTCTGGGCTGTCAATTGCTTCTACTTCTGGCCTGTCCTCCGTCACTCTCGTGCTTTCCCTCAGATCCGCAACCGTAAGTTCCTTAGATAACTATTTCCGATTGGGATCTTTTGATATCATTGTGATTTGCCAGTATTCAAAAGTGTTCTATGTATTCTGAGAGAATGTATTGTAGATTTTGTTAGAAGTGTTCGTTGGATTTGATGTTGCGCTTTGAGTTGTGTGTTTACTTGTGATTTGAGATAGTTTCTTGGTGATTATTTGTAGATGTTGTTAGATCAGCAATTGGGTTCAGTGTCTTCACAGCTCTTCTTTTTGCGTGGGCATTGACATTCTCGATAGGGGGAGAAGAGCTTTTTGGACCTGTTTGGGATAAGCTGGCTATGTACAACGTTGCTGATCGTCTTGGCTTGTCTGGCTTGGCTTAGCCTCTCTCTCTCTTACGGAAAGATCTCTCATTGTTATTTTTGTTTTCCTTCTTATATATATGCTTAGCAGTACTTGTTTGATGGGATCCATGTGAATATAAGCTGGATATTCAACGTTCTATGAACCAAACAGCTCTTGATGTTATGATCTCTGTTGTATCTGCGTAGACCAAATAAGCTAATGGGCTTGATAGTGTAATGATTTGGCCCATAGATAGATGATTTCGGTAAGCGTTTGACACGATGGACAGTGATCACGTATTCCCAGAGAGTACAGTAGAAAGATCCCATAGTAATAAAATAAGGGATCGAATATGTACGAAAAGACAAAACACACTAAAAAACAACTACTACCACCAACAACCACCTCTCTTCTCTCCGACACAAGACATCATCTTCAATCAATCGAGTTTCCTGTCCTAACAGAATCTTTCTTCCATCAAATCCTAAATCACCAAAAATGGCTCAGCATCTGAAATCGTCTTCATCGAGATCGACTCTCCTCAACGTTCTCAGACATAACCACCTCTGGTTCGGTTCTCCAAACCAAGCGTCTCGTCATCTCCGCCACAACCTACCGCATAATCCTCCGAGCACACGAGTTTCACCGAATCCAATAACTCGTTTGTGTAACACCATGGTGGATACGCTCTCCAGTACTAGGCTCACACGAAGACGCCAATTAGTCAGGTTACTCATAACTTACTAAGTTTATAACCAACCACTCGTGTAGAATTTTAAGAATATGTATTGATTGAGATGAGTCTTTAATCAAAATCTCCAACAGGTGATGGATTTTCCTGGAGGTAAAGTAGCTTTCACACCTGAGATCCACTTCATATCAGAATCCAACGAACAGCGTGTGCCTTGCTACCGTGTTCTCGACGACAACGGCCAACAGCTCACCGACAGCCGGTTTGTTCCGGTTAGCGAGGAAGTTGCGGTGAAGATGTACAGCGATATGGTTACTCTTCAGATGATGGATAACATATTCTACGAAGCTCAGAGACAAGGCAGACTCTCCTTTTACGCTACTGCTTTCGGCGAAGAAGCTATTAATATTGCTTCCGCTGCTGCTCTCACTCCTCAAGATGTTATCTTCCCTCAGGTTTTGAAAATCATAATGCTATCTTGATTGTAATATAGATGTGTCTACTAGTACTAAGAGTCTAAGACCATATCACTCTATTTTTCAGCCTATAATAGAAATTTTTATGTTTATTATAGAAAAAAAAATAGAGTACCAGTGAGACATTTTTACTTTAAATTATATTTTAGAGTGGAAAATAGAATCAGGTCGGAGATGCTCTAACCATTTTAAACGGAGTTGTTGTATATGTGCAGTATAGAGAGCCTGGTGTTCTACTATGGCGTGGCTTCACGCTTCAAGAGTTTGCAAACCAGTGTTTCGGGAACAAATCTGATTATGGAAAAGGCAGGCAGATGCCTGTTCACTATGGCTCTAACAAGCTTAACTATTTCACCGTGTCAGCCACAATCGCGTATTATTTACGGACTCAAACTAGTTTTAATTATAGTAATCTTATGGTTTGTATATACTATGTTGCCTGATGATGTGTCTTTCGTCTTACAGTACGCAGTTACCAAACGCCGTTGGTGCTGCTTATTCCTTAAAGATGGACGGGAAGGAAGCGTGTGCGGTCACCTTCTTTGGCGATGGTGGCTCCAGTGAGGTGAAATGGAATTGAAACGTTGTTTGCATTAGTGTTTAGCCTTTTGTGGCTGATATCAAAATAATGTTTTTTTGTTTTTTTTTTGTAGGGGGACTTCCATGCTGCTTTGAACTTTGCAGCGGTTATGGAAGCACCTGTTTTGTTTATATGCAGGAACAATGGATGGGCGATCAGTACTCCTACCTCAGATCAGTTCCGAAGTAACTCCTTTTGCTTTTGCTTATTGTACATGTCTTGTTTTGAAGCTTTTTGGATTTTTTTCAAAATACTTTGTTTTGTGGCCAAAACAACAGGTGATGGTGTAGTGGTGAAAGGACGTGCTTATGGGATTAGGAGCATACGTGTGGATGGGAATGATGCGCTTGCTATGTACAGTGCGGTGCATGAAGGTCGCGAGATGGCGATTAGAGAACATAGGCCAATCTTGATCGAGGTTATTATTAATTAGATGCGACATCAAAAAAAAAAAGACACAGACAGCTTTAAATCGATTCTTTGTTTTGTTATGTGTGTGTGTTAGGCCTTAACGTATCGTGTAGGACACCATTCAACGTCAGATGACTTCCACTAGGTACCGCTCTGCAGATGAGATAGAGTGGTGGAACAAAGCAAGAAACCCTCTGTCTAGGTTTAGGACTTGGGTTGAGAGTAATGGCTGGTGGAGTGATGAAGCTGAATCTGATCTGAGAAGCAGAAGTCAAGAAAGAGGTAACCGAAAAAAAAAAACTCTGGCTCATTAGCATTTGTATAAGAAGCATTCTTGTTTTCTTTTATATGTATATATATGGTTGTTCCTTTGTAAACAGATGTTAGAAGCTATCCGGGTTGCAGAGAAGACTGAGAAACCTAATCTGAATCACATGTTCTCAGATGTGTATGATGTTCCTCCTTTGAACCTCAGGGAACAGGAACTTCTGGTGAGGCAGGCGATCAAAAGTCACCCACAGGATTACCCATCAGATGTACCTCTTTAGGTAGACACATATATGAAATACTCCCATGTAATAAAGTGTAAAAGATTATCTACACTGTGAATCATAATCTTTTCATTGAAAACTGGATCATCATTAACTCAAATGCGTACACCTTGTTCATAATCTGGTAGTAATGTGTGTGATATAATATAACACCAGTTACCATTTCAGACAGTACATATATTTATTTCAGTGTCAGATGTGCATCTCCTCTTCCACCTGATAAGCAAGTCAGATAGAGATTCAGATATTGCATTTGCTTACATGGTTTATATAACATATTTTATAAATTTATTACAAATATGATACCATACGAAATGATACATTATACACATTTTCAATTTCTTTTTTTTTTCCAAATGCTTACTATAAACAATAAGCTTTATACACCACTTTTCTTTTGTTCTTGGTCCATACTCATCATCAATCATCAATAAGTAGACTGGAAGGGCTTGTAGACCTTAAGATCAAGCATTACTCCAGCGATTGATCCAACTCCAGCGACCACCGAGATCACAAGACAAGCAACACTAAGCATCTGTAAACAAACCCACCTCGTGCTCCACTTCTCCACCTTCCTCTGCTTTATATACATCTCCACCGGGAAATAAACCGGTCAATGGCCAAAACCCTAAGGCTCCCAAGATCCCAACCACGTCGTTGAAAAACGGCATTAGCATCGATATCACGGTGGTTAGAACGACGAAGCAGCACCGGAAAACTACCCTGAAAACGTTTGTTTTGTATGGAGACCTAAACCCTGGGATCTTGATTTGGAGTTCCTTGGTGAGCAAGTCATTGTCTGGAAACCTCTCCGAGACTGATTTTTCAACGAATGCGAAGATGGGCTGAGAGAAGACTTGGTAAGCTCCTATGAGGTGGACTACAATGGCGGCGTTGGCTATGTCGAGGAGCCAAAACGGGTTGTAGAATCCGAAACCCGTGAGGAGGTTTCCTGGTGCTGCAGTCTCCAAAGGCGGCGTAGCCCATTGAGCCACATAGCATGTAGAAGATAGTGGTGACTGCAATGCTGATCTTTGTAGCTTTCTTCATCGTTGTTGATTCTGCTGGTGGGGATCTTACAGTATCCTAGATACCAGATAACCAAAGTTGAATATTTTTCTTTGGGGTTTTAGAAAAACTTAAAGCTTGTGTACCAAGGAAGTTTTTTTTTTAACCTGAATCTCGATTAGGACAACAGAGTATGAGTAAGCAAATGCAATATCTCCAAGTGCTTGAAAGGTTCTCCATATCTTCTGCGTTTGAGTCACTGTTTCTATGCTTATTCCTGTGAGACTTCCTTTGAACACTCCATTTGCTGAGAGATTACAAATCAAGATTTAGCACAATTCTCATGAAGATTATGTGGGGTCTTTTATGCAGTTATATCTCACCAGCAACTTGAACGATCCCTAGAGCAAGACCAATGGCAGAGTAAGTGAAGGACATGACAGCTGCTACAATGGAGATCCACCAAATCTGGTCGAAATCAGGAACCTGAGAGAGCAAGATCTCTGTCACACCGAAGATGATCATGTAAGGGTTGCTCGACATGTGACATGGGTCTTTTCCTCCGCTCTTGTGGAAACAGTTCGATCTCTTGATTGCCCTGCATGATTCCATCAAACGTTAAATATATAAGTTGTTTTGAAGCTTTGTTTCGTAAGTAAGCTAAGAAACACTACATCATGCTTATAGATGCTGCTATTGTGTAACCGATGGCGATACCAAAGAGATTCAAGTATTGAATCAGCCCACATATCTTGAACTTGAACCCACCTACAATTAAAAAGAAATAGTACATAAAAACAGAGCACTGAAGTCGTTTAAGGTTTTACACATGGATTTAAAAAAATATATTTTATGTTTATTTCTAATATATTATATATTGTTTTTAATTAATAACTAAAAGTAAAGTAAAACTAGAAAATTATTTAATATATGTATTAAAAATGTAAAACAATATTTATGATAAAATAAAATTTAAAGGCTAGAACGAAATGATAACCTAATATATAACATGGAAGGAATATAAAACAAAAGAGTATAATGATTACCGAGAATGGATCGAACTGCATCCATGTAAGTGTAGTTTCTCTTGCCGGAGACTGCATCTCCAGTTCTATAGCAATCACTGAGAAGTGTTGAAGTGTATAGAGTAACAAAAGAGAACAATAGCATCACCACAGGTCCAGCTATCCACCCAAGCTGTGCAATGGCCCATGCAAGCGAGAGGACGCCTGAACCGATCACTGCTGTAATTATATGAGCGCTTGCGGTCCAAACAGTACCTAGATTATAATAAAAAACACGTTTTGTTTTGAGATTCAGCTGTAACGTTTATAAAACAAAGTTTGATATTATTGTTTTGGTTAGAATTGTAACCAGGTTCTTTTGAGACGGCCGTCATCGTCAAAGCATTTGAAAGCTGGTTGTTGTGGGACGGACACGTCAAAGACTTGGTGGCCGTGATGGTGGTGGTGATGGTGGTTGTTGGCGGCAGCGGTTTCACCCATCTGTTAGTAAGTAACCAACATTAGCTTACTTGTTTTCTTTCCCATAATCAGTTTTATTTATATGACAAGAAGTGAAATGTAGTAATTAGTACCTCCTCTTATTGAGCCTTGCGAGAAGTAAGACTGTTTATTACAAAGCTATGAACAAAAAGAAAGAAGAGCAAAATATAACTAAAGGAGATGGGTGATTATGATAGGAGTTGCTGCTGCTGCATTTCGATCTTGTGTTTGGTCACCAGTCTTATATAAGCCACGAAAAGTGAGGAATAATAATTAATTAACTAAAAATAAATAAACTATGCTTATGATAATTATTTCAATTTTTGACAATATTTGCTTGTTGGGTATTTTCTTTTCTTCTCAACCATCACTAGTGAAGGATGCATCAAAATATATAAAGAGAGAATCAAATGCTTGTTTCTTCTCATCCGTACCTTTTGCGGTCGACTTAATCACTCGTATATAATATACTATTTTATATTGATAAAAGGCTAAACCCCATTATTAAGGATATACCACATTTATGATTATTTAATTAGAAAGAAGTTTATGCTGCTTAAGTGCTTGAATATATTATATTATATATTATAATATGGAATGTTCATCGAGATGTTCTTCCTCCATATACCGTGGAGTTTCTCTACGCATGAAACGTGTAATGTTCTGTTCAAAAGCTGAAACAAAAAGAAGAAAGTTAATCATGAAACTTTAGTAGTTTCGAGAACGAGATATATTTGTTCATGCACCTAAATATGAATGTGAGCGACATGGAGTATGTTAAGAAATTTAGGTTTGTTGTGTTTTCTTTGAACATTGATAACAGCCAAGAGGCAATTACTATATGTATATATGATTGTCGTAATCTCGTGGATGAATAGATTCTGATCTTGATCGATAAAACGAATCCTCTACCATTTGAACTTCAGCCAATGGACGGACTATAACACTATAATCCCTTTGGTTATGTTGTCTATTTATGTATTTTAACTTTTTTTAATGGAGCATTAAAGTATAAAAGCTTAACCGATCTTAAAATGATGTTTTAAATTTGATAGCTGAATAAAAGTGTAAATTGAGCCAAGTACCACTACCAACACCGTCCAATGTCGTAGTGATGGATAGGCAAGTGATGGATATATTATACTGGTAAGGAGAATCGAATTTGTCTAGTGCTTCAATCCACCATTTATACCATTAATATTACTTTTAGTATTTTTGAGCATCTTCGAATTTCTTCATTAGGAAATTAGACGTCCTTTTGAATTACAAGATTCTGTCTTCCTATTAATTACTACTCTCATTTACCAAATAAATAAATAATGTCTCCTCGACAAAAACTAAAATAAATAATGACTCACTGTTCTTTTTGCACTTATATCTAATTCGTCAAATTCATGTCCTTTTTAAAATAAAACTCACTACATGTAAGTATATATTTTCAATTTTTCAGAATTGAGAACAAAATTACTAATACTTGATCAGTTTAAGTTCAATGTAATTTACACTGACAGTTCGATAACAGACGGTTTAACTATCTTCGGCATTAATCGGATGTATTCCAAATTTGGATTAAACAATGTAGTAATAAATTCATTCTATGGTATCAAATAGTTTTTTTCGAAGCTGACCGGATCGGTTGACATAAAAAGCCTTTTCATATTTGTAGTAATTTCTACGTGCATGTTTAAGTACTCGGTACTTGTAGTTACGGGTATTTTAATGATGGAAATGACCAATCTTGATCGCGGTGATGCATGAATAACTTAATGATATGATGTTTGTCATTTTACCAAATTATTGGTCAGCTTTCAAATGTCTAGCAACCTATCGACATGACCATTTGGCCATACTTGTACTTTTGAAGTCTAATGAATAATGTTAGCGATCATGGGACAAGATCATGTTATATGGTTACATGGGAAAATGTGTGCGTAGTTGCAAAAACATTTAACTACAGGAGTTAAATCCATCGCAAAACTACATATAAGAACAAAAAAAGACAAATATGTTAGGATCGCGAAGAATATTACAGAAGCCAAAATAAAATTTACAGGAATAAGCAGGCATTACCATGAAAAAAAATTGATAGGGGTAGATTCATTAATTATTTATTCTTACTAAGATAAAGATGTACTACGGTGAAAAGGTTTTTTGGATTGAATAGACTTAAATTTCATTCAGAAAAAAAACACAGAGAATTTGGGTCGGATGTTGATCACCAGCTACTCGACCCGCTTTAGATGATGATCCAGATTAAGGCTCAAACTTGGCCCATTTTGTTCAAGTTGTAGTGACGAGTGATTGATTGACAGAGAAGAGAGTGACCAACGTGGCCCATTAGTGACGAGTATATAACAAAAATGGTGTGACAAATGATGATTTGATTTCTGATCCTTTTTTTGGTTGCATGTTATACTTCAAATTTTTAAAATTAGTGGATGCAAAAAAATTAAACATATTTCTGTGACATGGAAAATGATCTGTTGCTTTGTTTTCCACCACATACATTAATGTTAGTGGAAATTCTTTGGTCTTCTCCAAATGATGTTATCGTTAGGTCTGAAAGTTAAAAAGTTATAGAAAAAACAATTTAAATGAATGAGAATTTGTTGGTCGAATGAAATTCAATGATGCAGACGGTGAAACAAAATGTATATATACATAACATAAGGGTATTAGAATCATTCTTGTTGACTATCTTTTTTTCTACGCTCTACCCCTCAAAATTCAGAAAATCAAATTTGTTTGAATGAAAAATTGCAATTAGTTTGGTTCTTGCGGTCAAAATCAAATGGAATCATTAAAAATCTGTGTGAGCATTTTATTTTTCATGCTATAAATCATTATTGCAAGTTTGAGAAATTTTGTTTCAGAAGTTCAATAGTAGAAATCTAGTACAAACTTAACACTACTTCTCAGTAAGAATTCCAGAATACAACAATCCACGATTTACATTTACACAGCCATATCCATTATATATTATATTATCGTACTATGAAGACAACTAGTCATATGAATAGTATATATGTGATGACGTTGTTGAAGATTATGTTCTAAGTTTCGACAATGATGTCCCAGCTTACATCCTTATCCAATTTCTTGAAGCATATTCCCGAAAATCTAAATACGACAAAACAGAAAAAAGGTAATAATCCATCACAACATATATGTTTAGGTCAAGTTAGGCAGCCTATAACATCATGTTCCACGAAGCTTCCTATTTCGATTTACACAACGAGGACAACCGGAAGAAAGTATAATATTGATTTGTCTTATATAGTAACAAATTCAAATCAAGTCCAGATACAATTTATCTGATTTTTATAATAGGAAACCCTCATTTATTATATTGGGCTTATGACTCGTATCTCTTCCTTTTAGACTAGTGTTACCTACCCAAAAAGCGACAATTAACAAATTACATGCATATGTTTCAGAAAAGAAAGAAGTTACATGCATCATGATGGTTTCATTTCTTTCTTGTAATTTATAATTTAGGTTTCATATGTACAAAATGATGAGGGAGTAATTAGGGATGGATATTTATTTAAACATACGTGTATGAAACTATGCGACTTGCTATAAATATCTACGTTCTTATCAACAAAATGAATATTGACAAAGTCATGTTTGACCAAAAAAAATTCTTATTCTTCATTTTCTAATACAAATATGAAAGTCCATATCTTAAAAACACAATGTTGAAATAGAACATAATAATAATTTATAGTGATAGTAAACGTAAGTGATGATCATCGAAAGGGGAACAAGCCCACGTCAGTCTCTCATACACACCTACCACAACTTTTCTATTCAAATATATTTAAGTAGAAGATTCATGTGCATTATTTAAACAAATCGCATCAGAGTATTAATTATGAGTCCTACGTAATGCGGTTTCAATTAGTTCTTAATCAAGGATTGAAATAACGGCTTAATACCTCTTACAGACTTATACCCATTGTTTTATATATAACCGAGAAACATTAGCCGAAGTGAAAACACATTTTTAAAACTTAAACCGAGTTAGGAACTGATCCCGAAATTTTAGATTTATAGACTATTTAATAAAGATTTCAATAGTTTAGAGATCTGATTTTTTTTTGTTTTTATAAACTTGATGACCTATATGTATGTAGTTTTTTTAAAAAAAATATTGGGAACATAAAATGAATGTTTGATCTAGCTTAATCCATGATCGGTCCTGTTACACGTACGAGGCGTGTGAACCCAACGATATAACGTTGGATGACATCTCACGCCATGACGTGAACGTCGTTCAAAGAGGAAACTGTAATCCGCCGTGGAGAAGCTCACCGTAGTTCCATTAACTGTCCAATTATAAGGCCCATACAAAACTTCAGACACAAGAAATGCTGACTTCTCTTCAGCAAGTGTCTCCTTTTTTTCTTAGGTTGATTAGACCATCTCCATTGGGGTCTTTTATGAGGTTCATAGGAAAATCTCTTAACACTTTTTTAATAAAAGATGAATATAATAGCCACCATATGTTAGAGGTGCCCCTTAGATTAGTGTTTTTAGAGGTGAATCCTTAGCAACATGGCACTATATGAGTGGTTCTTGTTAACTTCTTCCTCTTCCCCACTACTCCACTCTTCTCTGCATCTCGTAAGTTCACCAATGGACTCCTAAATTTTCGAAGGTTCTTAATTTATCTTATTTAATTATTAACCATTTAAATTAAATGTTATGAATCCCAAAGTGAAGTTTAGGGATGGAGTTGCTCTTACAACGTAACAAAAAGTAGTGGCTGCTGGGAAATTATATAGAGAACTTACAGAAAAAAGAAACATAACAGTCTTAATGACCTAGTTGCAAAAAAAAACAGTCTTAATGACCTGGCACAGAGCATCCAAAAAATTTGTAATGACCATGTTCCGCTCTATTCCGGATGAATATTTATATTGGTGATTAGCTTTGATCTGAAAATTTTGGATATCTAAAATCTTTTTAATATTCGTATGTTTCAATACACCAATTATATTAAAAATAAAAATAAAAATAATAAATAACATTAAATTAAATATTTTTATCAATTTAAAATTAAAATAATGATATCATACTAACAAATTAACATTTTAACAAAAAAATATAAAAGAAAATTCAATATTAAAAACCTAATTAAAAACTCATATGTTAACATTTGACTCAATGTAAAAATTAAATTAGATATACAATAACCAAACACAATTTTGAAAATAAAAACTCAAAACAAAAACTTAACTAATTATATCATAAAATATGTACGGATATAATATTTTGTATATATAATTACATTATATATCTATAAATACATGAATCGGATCAGTTATCAGATTTTTCAAAAATATATTTATGATTTAATTCGATTTTTACGGATATCACATTTTTCTATTTGTTTTGTTTTAAAACTTTACAGATATTCAAAAATTTTGAATCGAATCTAAATGAATGTGATCAGATCAAATTTAACAAAAAGTCAAAAAGTTTGGCCAGCCCTAAGTGAGTGCTAGGGGTGTAAGTAAAGCAACAAAAGGGATAAGCTACACTGAGAAGCAGAGGATTAAGGCCTTGTTGACACTTAAACCGGTCAACAATCTACGAGGGCTGCGAGTGACGTAAGCAATGACATCATCACTGTTTTTCCTTAAGCCGAACCACCACCAAGACAACGCCACGTATGTCAACGGTCAGCGTAGAAAAGAAAACGGTATCTTTTGCCGCACGTGCTTGCTTGCAAACCTCATCTCCTGTCTTTTTTGTTTTGTCTTTTAATTAATTAATTAAATTAATTTCGGCGATTCTCGTCCTCTTATAAAACCTTCGTCGCCTCACACTCATCTCCTCGATTCCTAATCTTCAGCAGACGACGAAACCCAGAGAAAATTAAAAAAGAAAAAAAAAAGAAACTTTTGGAGGAGAATGAAAGCAGAGCTAAACTTACCAGCAGGATTCAGATTCCACCCCACGGACGAAGAGCTCGTGAAATTCTACTTGATCCGTAAATGCTCAGTCGGAGCAGATCTCAGCTCCGGTTATCGCCGAGATCGATCTCTACAAGTTCAACCCTTGGGAGCTTCCAGGTAAATCATTTAACGGTAAAGATTCTTCCTTTTTTTATTTATTTCGAGAATCGTTGTTAAATTTGTTCTCTTCTTTTCTTTGAACAGAGATGTCTCTGTACGGAGAGAAAGAGTGGTACTTCTTCTCGCCTCGAGACCGGAAATACCCAAACGGTTCGCGTCCTAACCGGGCAGCAGGTACCGGTTATTGGAAAGCCACCGGAGCTGATAAACCCATCGGTAAACCGAAGACGTTGGGGATAAAGAAAGCGCTCGTCTTCTACGCCGGGAAAGCTCCCAAAGGGATTAAAACGAATTGGATCATGCACGAGTATCGTCTCGCTAATGTCGATAGATCAGCTTCTGTTAACAAAAAGAACAACCTACGAGTATGTTATGTTCTTGTCTTTTTATTTTTCTTCTTGTCTGAATGTGATGATGATTTTAATTATTAATTAACTTTTTTTTTTTGGTTAACAGCTTGATGATTGGGTGTTATGTCGAATCTACAACAAGAAAGGAACCATGGAGAAGTACTACCCTGCTGATGAGAAACCGAGGACCGCATCG
Source organism: Raphanus raphanistrum subsp. raphanistrum (assembly GCA_019706035.1). Classification (NCBI taxonomy): domain Eukaryota; kingdom Viridiplantae; phylum Streptophyta; class Magnoliopsida; order Brassicales; family Brassicaceae; genus Raphanus; species Raphanus raphanistrum. Next base: position 1,598,596 of record CM033982.1, on the reverse strand, counting down.
TCGCCTTTTGACACATCGGTGTCGACGTTGCAAGAGGAGGATTGTAGCAGCTCGGGAGGACACGTGGTGTCACCTGATGCGAAGGAGGAGGTACAGAGCGAGCCTAAATGGAGAGAGCTTGAGGATGCTTTGGAGGCTTTTGATTCTTCCATGTTTGGTGGTGTTGGTGGTTGTTCCATGGACTCGCTGCAGAGCGATGGTTTTGTCCCTCAGTTCATGTATCAGCCTACTGATTGCTTCACTTCCTTGTTCCAGGATCCGCTTGAGCAGAAACCGTTCTTGAATTGGAGTTTTGCTCCGCAGGGGTGAAGAGGATGAGATGGTTTGTCTGTGTTTGTGATGTGCTAGAGAGAAGTTTCTCAATCAGCTTTTGTTTCTTTGTAGTATAAAAAAGATTGTATTAGTGTTAATAGTTGTTAGCATCAATCAATGTCTCATTGATAGGCAAATTCTTGTAATTTCATTAGAAAATTTATATGAAAAAAAATATAACACATTCTTCAAGATGTCGTTACACTTGTGTAGATAACAGATAAAGATAGAATATAAACTACAGAACCAACTTTTAGAATATAACTCCTACGACGGTCTCAAGGCCACCAACTCCCTCTTCTCCGTCTCGTCAGGACCCTACACTCTCCTCAAAAACTTCAGCGCTGCTGCTCAAACCGCCGTAAGGAGTTTGTTGTGAATGTTGTTGAAGGTGGGACGTTGGACATGACTTTCACACCCGAGTCAACGCCTTCTAGTAGTGCCTATGCGTTTGTCAAGGGGATTGAGGTGACTTCAATGCCTGCTGATATTTACACTAGTACTGATGGGACGTTGACTATCGATAACGGTACTGCTCTTTAGAATGTTTATAGACTCAACGTTGGTGGGAATGATATCTCTCCTTGTGATGTATAGGTCTTGGATTAACGATCAGGATTATATCTTTGCTGCTAGTCTTGGTATCACTGAGACTGCTGATCCCAACATGACTATTCAGTACCTTCTTATGTTGTTTCTCCTGTGGATGTTTATTCGACTGCTAGGTCCATGGGTCCAACGCCTCAGGTCAATCTCATCGGTGCAGCTAGAGGGTTACACTATCTAGACACTGTTGCAACAAAACACACCATCATCCACAGAAATGTGAAGACCACGAACATTCTACTCGATGAGAAATGGGTGGCTATTGGCTAAGGTGTCTGACTTCGGTCTGTCAAAGACTGGTCCCTACACACACGTAAGCACTGTGGTGAAAGGAAGTTTCGGTTACCTTGACACAGAGTACCTCAGAAGACAGCAACTGTGTGAGAAGTCCGATGTCTACTCCTTTGATGTGGTTCCATGGAAGCTCTATGCGCACGGCCTGCCTTGAACCCGACGCTAGCTAAAGAACAAGTGAGCTTAGCTGAGTGGGCACCGTACTGCTACATGAAAGGCATGCTTGATCAGATCGTTGATCCTTTTCTCAAGGGTGAGATCACACCTATGCGATTTAAAAAGTTCGCTGAAACCGGGATGAAGTGTGTGCTAGACCAGGGCATTGAGAGACCGTCTGATGGGAGATGTTTTGTGGAACTTAGAGTTCGCGTTGCAGCTTCAGGAAAGCGCAGAGTAGAGTGGGAAAGGAATATGCAGTGAGATGGACATGGATGAGATTAAGTATGATGATGGCAACTGTATACAAAAATGATACTGGTTCGTTATTTATTGGGCATCTGATGTGTTTTGTTGTTCTTTTACAAACATGAAATAATATGATTTCCTTCAATGTGTGGTACTTGGTTTGTTCTCACAAATAACTGACCAAAAATGATTCAGACCTGTTCTTCATCAGCTAAAGAAACATACCAATGACATAGTAAGAGGAATAGTTGTCACCATCATCGACAGAGGCAAACTAGAAACATCACTGGTTTCTGAAGGCAAACTAGAAACATCACTGGTTTCAGCTTTCTTCTACTAGTCTTTCCTCTGGCACTGCTTTAGCATTTTACCCTGCAAATGCACACACACGGTTGAATGTCTTTTTTTCCTTACTTAGTTCGATCTAGAGTGCACTTTGCATTCATCAACAAACAAAACAGAGAGATATTCGTCTAATCCCCATTCTTACAAAAGAAAATTGTCATTACAAGGGAGGGAGAGACTGAAAACAACATTTGTCTCCTTCATTCCAAGTAAAAAAATACAAGGAGTGAATCTGTTTATTTTTCTTTTTCTCGTACTATCTCTCACACTCGCAATAATGGAAATCACAATGCATTCGCAGCTCGGCTTAAGACATGCATTTGTTTTTCTTTTCGTTATTGTCAACAAAAAAAAAATGAAGATGTAAAAAGTATTAAGCATCCGACAGAGGTGTAACCAATTTCTTAAGCCTGCTGCCTCCTTGGAGATCTTCTCTGCCTTGGCAACCACCTCATCGATGCCACCAACCATGTAAAACGACTTGTTCAGGAAGATCATCGTACTTACCATCGAGTAAACCCTGCAACAATATACAATTCTTATAAGCAGACAATCATGGAGCAGGGAAGGAAAGAAAGTCAGCATATATACCTGGAAACTGTTGATGTTTTCCTTCAGGTCGACGTATTTTCCGGGGGCACCCGTGAAGATCTCAGCGACATGGAATGGCTGACTCAAGAATCTCTGGATCTTACGGGCACGGGCAACAGTAAGCTTGTCATCTTCACTTAGCTCATCCATACCCAGAATGGCAATAATATCTTGCAGATTCTTGTAGTTCTGAAGCACTTTCTGCACACCACGAGCCGTGTTGTAGTGCTCCTCTCCCAGAATGTGAGGCGACAGCATACGGGATGTTGAATCTAGAGGATCCACCGCAGGATAGATACCAAGCTCAGAAATCTTCACATGGGAAAGAAAATAAGTATAAAGACGTCAGCTTTATAAGACTTGCCACAAAATAATAATGAATTGAATATCATCAAAAGGAGACAAATTCAAAACCTGTCTCGAGAGCACAGTTGTGGCATCCAAGTGAGCAAATGTTGTGGCTGGAGCAGGATCTGTCAGATCGTCAGCAGGAACGTAGATGGCTTGGACTGAGGTGATTGAACCTTTCTTGGTGGTTGTGATTCTCTCTTGAAGAGCACCAAGATCAGAAGCCAGAGTTGGCTGGTAACCCACAGCAGATGGGATACGTCCGAGCAAAGCAGACACTTCCGAGTTGGCCTACACAAATGAGAGAGTAGTACACCACGTTACATATACAGTCTCTTCTCTTTCATCAATGTATGGCACACATGTGCCAGAGGTAACGCAAACAAAAAGGCTCACCTGAGTGAAACGGAAAATGTTATCAATGAAGAGCAACACATCTTGGCCTTCGGCATCACGGAAATACTCAGCAACAGTCAAACCAGTAAGCCCAACACGGGCACGGGCACCCGGGGGCTCGTTCATTTGTCCATACACTAGAGCACATTTGCTCTCAGACTGTTTAGATGGGAAAATAAAGAGAATTTAGTAACAAAGATCAATCAAATGCCGCCGTTTGCTGGGAAAAAGAAAGGTAAAGGCAAATGCAAAATATTTGGAGAAAACCTGTTTCTCGCCTAGCTTGATGACACCACTCTCAATCATTTCTCTGTACAAGTCGTTGCCTTCACGGGTTCGTTCTCCCACACCAGCAAACACGGAGAAACCACCTGTTTTGTTCATCAAAATAAACCAATTAATAAAATAGAACCGGGGGTGCCACTGCAGAAACTACTTCAAAACTCCAAGAGAAATCATACCATGAGCTTTGGCGACATTGTTAATCAGTTCCATAATGAGCACCGTTTTCCCGACACCAGCACCACCAAAGAGCCCAATCTTTCCTCCTCTTTGGTAAGGAGCAAGCAGATCAACAACCTGGAAGGAATGAAAGCAACAAAAATGTTAGCTTGGAACATAAACGAGAACACGTGTATCTCCTAAGGAAACAACACAAGCTGAAGCCCAGGGGATCTACCTTAATACCAGTGGCGAGGATCTCTTGCCCAGTAGCTAGATCAACTAGAGCCGGAGCATCTCTGTGAATGGGTAAGTAATGCTCCGTCTCTGTCCAAGAGAATAAGAAACAAATTATCATTTACAGATTAACAGAAAGTGAGACAAAGGCTTAAGACTTTCTTACTAATTTCGCCTCTCTCGTCAATAGGTTCTCCAAGAACGTTCATGATACGACCAAGAGTAGCCCTTCCGACAGGAACCTGCGTAAACACACATAACAACAACATGAATAAGATACGAAAGAACGAGACTTTTGTTAAAGTCAACCAAACGAGTTGAGTTCCCCATAACCGGATTTTCACAGATCTAAACCAATTAGATTTAAATAACAACAGATCTAAACACAAAGCTGCTTACAGTAATCGGAGCGCCGGTGTTGAGCACGCGCCTTCCACGGACAAGCCCCTCAGTACCATCCATAGCAATCGTCCTAACCACATTCTGACCCAAATGATGAGACACCTCAAGCACCAGCCTCGTCGGGTGATCCTGCACCTCGAGTGACGTCATGATCGGAGGCAGGCCTTCCTGATCTTCGAATCTCACATCGACGATAGCGCCGATGACCTGGCATACCTTCCCGATCGCGCCTTTCCCGCCGTAATCGTAAGTCTTCTTCGCCGCCTCATCCTTAGCTGGAGCAGACGATGATGGCGGAGGAGCCGGGGAAGAGGTCGAATACTCGGCGACGCGTCCGAGGAGGGGAGCGAGGCGACTCGCGGGAGCTGGTGATGATAGCCTCGGGTTGCGGCTACCGAGCAGGGAGGATTTGGAGGTGGATCTGCTCTGAGATGAGCGGAGGAGCGATGATAAGATCCGTCGACTCGCCATCACTGAGATCGAGAGAGAGAGAGGGAACGGCTAGGGTTGAAAATGAAATGTTCGTTGCGCTCTTCTCTATAAGACTATAGCCAACGTAGACCACTTCTTCAGTGACACGTGTTTGTATTTCGGTGGTGGCACGTGTATTTCCTCGATTTATTTCTATATCGAGCCTTTTTAGTTGGGAGGAAAGTAATCAAAACATGATATCACAACCAAATGTAATGATTTTTCAACGTTTCGGACAGCAACAAAACAAAATGAAAATGTCTTAAAGGTTGTGAATGTAAACTGCGGGAAGGTGCGCGTGTTATAAAAAATACAGTATCATGTAACTAAATTAACAATATAATCAATTTTATTATAAGAATCAAAATAACAAAATTATTTAAATGATAACTGATGGATTTCTAGAATTTGATGGCATAATATTTTAAATAAGGAAAAGAGCGAATATAATTCACAAAGTTTTTCAGATATATAAAATATTCTAAAAATTAAATATAAATTTGTTTAAATGTATCAGTACAACTATTTTTAATTTATAAAGTATAAACTATAGGACTTTCATCTGCACTCTAAAGCACATTGCCTATTTTGGCAATTAAAACTTCAGATCATCTATTTGGCAAATTATACAAACTTAAGTTTTGCTCAGTTCTCCAATATTTTATTTAAGCCTGAAAAGACTTTTGTTACTAGAAATTATATTTTACCATTTTGGTTTCTTACTAACAATTTGTAGGTCATTGTTTCTTCTAAACTTGGATGTGGGCATGACTTTCACTTCGGATGCATCAAGGAATGGCTAATGATCAAGAACATGTGCCCTGTCCTCTTTGAAAGAAAAAACAAAATCTTTAATTCGTTTCATGAAGTTAAAAGCTGAATGTGTTGGATGTCAACATTGATTTTAAGGTTTTTTATTCTAAAGTTACAGTACTTGGTAGTTCAATGAATAATACAAAAGTTCCATTTGACAAAATAAACAAATCTACTGGTATGTGTGTCGTTTATTATCACCTTAGGCACTTTCCTTGCATTTTAACAGTTTAGTCATTCATCGCTACCGCCACACTTTTGCAATCAAAGACTATAAGAGAGAAAGCTCTAAGTTGTCCCAATCAGTTTGCTTTGGTTAAGCCTTAACTGATTTCTAACTAGGTAAGTAACACACTTACACAATGGCAACGTGGGAATCACCAACGGGCAAAACCACGAACCCTGAAAACTCTGATATATACACTAAAATCCAACCGCACGTCCACATACTAACCTCTGCCCCACTATCTTGTGCATTGCCCCAATAGTACGTACTGCTCTTTCCAGTTTCCACTACTACAACGCAGCACAAAAGACAGAGGAGAAGCATTTGTTTGTATCCAAAAATGGTGACCCACCACAACACTCAATCCATTATGCTCGGACTCCATCGGCATCCCTAAGGCTAATAAGTATTGGTCGGCCAGCTTCTCCAGAACTTCTATTACCCTCAACATTCATGGCTTAGTTTCTTTGTGTTTCTGACCTCTGCTTGTAACTTTGTGTGCCGACATTTTCCATTTCTAACATGTGAGTATTGATTTCAAACATGTTAAGGTTTTCAACGGTAATTGCTTGCGTGATACAACATGTATTGTTTGTCACACCTTTAAAAAAATATTCAGTTACAAAAGAAAAACATATACTCTATATATCAAATTTCCTCAATAAAAAAAAAACATTCTTAATTCCATTCGAATATCAAATAAACTAACAAACAAACAAATAAAAAGGTCTGCCACCTTCATCAAGACTGAAGAAAACTACTTAAACAAAAAGACTACTAATAAGCAACTCCAGGAACATACCATTGAGTTCTGCTTATGTGATAACATTTTTTCTCAGGCCATTCGATTATACTTGTAGCAAGATCGAAGACACCGCAGACCGAACCATGACCATCACCACGATCTGGCCAAACATCATCTTGAACGAAATTTATTGAACCTACTCTTGATTCCATGACCAAGATCGTTAACCGGTGCTTTTACCGTAACACCTTGACCAAAAACCAACATCTCGTTGTCTCCAATAGAATATACTCTCTCCCACGTGCAACTCTCAAGATTCATCTTAAACACGTAAAACAAACGCTTCTCCTGATTCTTCGCTTCTTTTAAGCTCAAGACGATGAGAACCTCTCCCGACTCCTCGATAGCTAGTCTCGTCTTCCAAACGTATTCCCACGGTTTCTCTTCAAAGCGAAAAGGATGATGCTTATAAGTGTCCTAACTTCTATATTTCGAGAGAAGTCGAAAATTTCGATGTGCTTATCAGCTGTCAACACGTAAAGCTTACTGTTCCTATAAGCCACATCCACGAAACCCGAACCTTCTGCACTTGATATCGACACTCGACCACGAATCATCTCCTTTCATGTGTGAGAACAAGTAACTCTGTCTGAATATCCAAGCAACGAAATAATCACCTGACATGTCGTCTATCCACAGAACAGCTGTCTTTTTCCATCGAAGATCATCTCCCGACACTTTTTCCCAGGGTAGGGATCCATGTTCCCAAGTAATTTCTCCTATCGTGTTTTGGCTTTAGTTCCATTTTTGGAAGATTAATCCTTTCAGACGTTATAAAGTTCAAAAGATAGATGTCATCACGATGAATTCACCATCATGAGCCAGCTCCCGTAGCTAGCCATACAAGAGCTCCTGCTTAAATCTTTTCTCGGATAGTGAATGTTCGAAGAACCACCACCTTCTTGGTGTATGATTCGGCGAGGGTACTTCTTGTGTAAATCTTTTCCGTCTGGTTCTCTTATGTAGACTTGGTCTTCGTGTTCGGACAAGATCGGTGAACCACCTACGTGTATGTGTGTGATCTGAAGCGGACATGGAGGCAGATTATCGCATGTTTTCCACACGGAATACCAATCTGAGCAGACGAGTTTTGCTCGGTGAGAATCGAGAGGGCTCAAGGTTTCGAAGATCTTTCGGAAAACATCAGGGGAAGTTTTGACCAATCGGTAGATTCAACCACTTGTTGTCTCTTCTCCTTTTTAGTGATGAAACCCTCGGCCGTATTCATGTCTGCGCTTAACTGCCTGCCGAGCACGCTAGGGTTACGGTTTTGATTTATTTACATAATAAGTAAACCCTAAAATTATACTACAGTATAGTTTTGTTAAACGGGAACTCGAAGTTCAATTTAGAATCCCAAAGGTCACTTTCTTAAATAGTTATAGTTATCTTGGTCCTAAAGTTTCCATGGATATAGTTTCAATTTAAAAGCACAGGCCCATGAAAGCCCATTATAAAAGCCCATCAGATACAACGAGTGGAGCTTAGCTTAGTTTAGATCCAGGTTGTATATTTACCCTAGCATCCCACTCTCTCACTCAACACACATACGACAACAAACTCATGGCGTCTCGGAGAGTCTTATCATCGCTTCTCCGTTCATCCTCCGGCAGATCCGCCGCCAAATTCGGGAGCCGAAACCCTAGGCTCCCGTCTCCTTCCCCCGCTCGCTGCGCCGCTCCTTTCGGCAACCTCCTCGGACGCGTCGCCGAGTATTCCACCTCTTCCCCGGCTCCGCCATCGTCATCTTCTGCTGCTCCAGCTAAGGATGAGGCGGCGAAGAAGACGTACGATTACGGCGGGAAAGGCGCGATCGGGAAGGTCTGCCAGGTCATCGGCGCTATTGTCGATGTGAGATTCGAAGATCAGGAAGGTCTGCCTCCGATCATGACGTCACTGGAGGTGCAGGATCACCCGACGAGGCTGGTGCTTGAGGTGTCTCATCATTTGGGTCAGAATGTTGTGAGGACGATTGCTATGGATGGGACTGAGGGGCTTGTCCGTGGAAGGCGCGTGCTCAACACCGGCGCTCCGATTACTGTAAGCATTCGATTTGGATAGATCTGGAATCAGAGAGTCAATTCTAGGTCTAGATCTGTGATTTTGTTTGATGGTGTTAGTCCTTACCATCATCGTTGACTTTAAAGTTTGTTACTTTCGAAGAAACTTTATGTCCAAATGATTCGGTGAATGCGTAGTGACTAATTGTTTATTTGTTCTCGCTTTTGAAGGTTCCTGTTGGAAGAGCTACTCTTGGACGTATTATGAATGTTCTTGGAGAACCAATTGACGAGAGAGGCGAGATTAGTAAGTAGTTTTAGGCCACGCCTTTAATCAGTGTTTCGCCTTTTTGCAAACTTGTCATGACAATAATGATTTTGCTGTTGTTTAGAGACCGAGCATTACTTACCTATTCACAGAGATGCTCCTGCTTTGGTTGATCTGGCCACTGGGCAAGAGATCCTCGCCACTGGTATTAAGGTAGATTCTTGGCTCTTGCTCTGTCTTGTTTAGGTTACACGTTTTGTCGTTTATGTTTCAAGCTAACATTTTTTTGCTTTCGTTCCAGGTTGTTGATCTGCTTGCTCCGTACCAAAGAGGAGGAAAGATTGGGCTCTTTGGTGGTGCCGGTGTCGGGAAAACGGTGCTCATTATGGAACTGATTAACAATGTCGCCAAAGCTCATGGTATGATTTCTCTGGGAGTTTCGAAGTAGTTTCTACAGTAGTGCTTCCGGTTTTATTTTATTAATTGGTACTTCTTCTGATGAACAGGTGGTTTCTCCGTGTTTGCTGGTGTGGGAGAACGAACCCGTGAAGGCAATGACTTGTACAGAGAAATGATTGAGAGTGGTGTCATCAAGCTAGGCGAGAAGCAGGTTTTCTTCAAATGAATTTGGATTAGCTTTCGCCTTTCTTTTATCCGACAACAGGCATTTGGTTGATATTTTTGCTGAATTATCATTATTTTCCCATCTAACAGTCTGAGAGCAAATGTGCTCTTGTGTACGGACAAATGAACGAGCCCCCGGGTGCCCGTGCCCGTGTTGGACTTACTGGTTTGACTGTTGCTGAGTATTTCCGTGATGCCGAAGGCCAAGATGTGTTGCTCTTCATTGACAACATTTTCCGTTTCACTCAGGTAAACCTTGTTGTTCGAGTTATCTCTCATCACATGTTTGTCATACATAGACGAAGAGATTGTAAACTTAACTCCGCTGAACTCTGATGTGTAGGCCAACTCTGAGGTGTCTGCTTTGCTCGGACGTATTCCATCTGCTGTGGGTTACCAGCCAACTTTGGCCTCTGATCTTGGTGCTCTTCAAGAGCGAATCACAACCACCAAGAAAGGTTCCATCACATCAGTCCAAGCCATCTATGTCCCTGCTGACGATCTGACAGATCCTGCTCCAGCCACAACTTTCGCTCACTTGGATGCCACAACTGTGCTCTCGAGACAGGTTTTAATTTGTCTACTGTTGATGATATTTTCAGATTTTTTTTTTTTTTTTTTTTGTGAAAGGCTCATAAAGTTACTGACATCTTTGGACTTTTTTCTTTCTTATGTGAAGATTTCTGAGCTTGGTATCTATCCTGCTGTGGATCCTTTGGATTCAACATCCCGTATGCTGTCGCCTCACATTCTGGGAGAGGAGCACTACAACACGGCTCGTGGTGTGCAGAAAGTGCTTCAGAACTACAAGAATCTGCAAGATATTATTGCCATTCTGGGTATGGATGAGCTAAGTGAAGATGACAAGCTTACTGTTGCTCGTGCCCGTAAGATCCAGAGATTCTTGAGTCAGCCATTCCACGTTGCTGAGATCTTCACTGGTGCCCCCGGAAAATACGTCGACCTGAAGGAAAACATCAACAGTTTCCAGGTATATATGTCGCACCTTATGACTTTCTTCCCTGCTCCATCATATAAGCTTAAATGAACTGTTGATTGTTGCAGGGTTTGCTGGATGGCAAGTACGATGATCTTCCTGAACAATCATTTTACATGGTTGGTGGCATCGACGAGGTGGTTGCCAAGGCAGAGAAGATCTCCAAGGAGGCAGCAGCCTAAGGGGATGTGCTTCATACTTCTCTTTTTCTTGTTTTATTGACAATAACGAAAAAAAAAAACAAAAGCTTTAGGCAGTGCTGCTAAACTGCATTGTGATTCCCATCATTTGTGAGTGTGAGAGCTGCGAGAGATCATGCTGAACATATTCACACTCACTGTTACTCAAATTTTTGGTTCTTTTTGCATCCTTTACTTGTTGAAATAAAAGTTTTTAAGACTTGCAGACTCTAAACTGCAATGTATTATTATTTCGATTTATTGAGATCTCTTTCTCCTACACTTTGCTTGACGGAATGGTGCAAGTCTTGATATGATCATTAGTGATTGTCTTCATCATGTAGCTTGTAGCCTGTGTTTATGTTCTTTGGTAATTAGCAATCATGCAATGCAGCCAGTTACACTATGAAGAACACCTGACCTAATACAAGAATTATGCTGCAATTTTTGGCGGGTTACCATTGACATATAATATCTATAAATATAAAACCAATATTTGGTCATTCTAAATGTTCAAAGAAACTAAAATTTCTTTTATATAATTCTTTTTGTGTTGAAAAATGTTTCTACTGATTTAGATTTGTTAAAATGTTTTGTGGAAAACATTCTTAAGAGATTTGAATCATGGGCCGACATTTGATAAACATAAAAGGCTAGAAAATTGTAAAAGCCTTAAAGGCCCAAATAGAAAGATTTGAGGCCTAGTATGTCCACATAATGGGCCTAGATAGATTAATTGGAAAGGAAATAATATATGCCTCCAAAAAAACAGCAAACACTTGTAAATACATATATAAGTCTTCGTCATTCCCATTAAGGAAGGACGACGGACCCAACACAACAGCTGAGAGCGAGAGAGCGACTAGAGATCTGAGCAACTGTTTTCGTCCTTCACGAGACACCTCTCTCTCTCTCTCTCCGTCGACGACGCATATTCCGAGTTTCATACATTCTCTGTAAGATTCGACTCCTCTTTCTCTCTCTCTCGATGTTAATTCTGGCGGGAAAACCGATCGTCTTGTATACGCTTTCGTGTGCGATTTTGCTTTCTTCATTGTGAGCTTTGCATTGGGTTTTGAATTTGTCTTACGACTCTTTGTGTGTGTGTGATGACTGTGATTGTGTTCTTCATTGTTTGCATATATGATTTGCTTTGTTGGGGGTGTGTATTGGTTTCACACTCCCTTCTCGGTGGTTTTATTATGGATTCTTCTCGCTTTATTTTCTTGATCTTGGGGTTTGGATTCATATTCGTTGGTTTAGTTTAGAGTTTCGGTTTCTCTGGTTATTGATCTGAGCTGGTAGTAACACTCTCGGTGAATGGGTTCAGATTGTTTCTGAATTCGATTGGGAGATTCCATGGTTTCTAGGGTTTATGCCTGTTTCGGTTTCCTGAACTGCCTTTTTTCTCATGATCTCACTAGTCCCACTTGCTTCTCTCTGGAATCAGACCCTGAAATTAGACTCAGCTCTATGGATAACTATTTTCCACTTTGGAAAGATTTTTTTTTCTTTTGTGCAATGTGACAGGAAACACTCTAAAAGTTTTAGCATATGTGACCTCTTCTTGCTTTTGCTTGCATGCCCTGATCTGTCCTTGTTGCTTGGATGACCTGTTGCGTCAATACGCGACTACATTTACTTGATTTTTTTTTTTTTGGTAAACGTTCAGGAGGATGCCTCTACTGAAAAAGAAGTCACATAAACTACTGGAGCCCCCAGACGGCTTGGAACCACGAGAAGCTGTTTATCAAGTTCGTCTCACAAAGGAGATCTTCCGAGATTATCAGTATCCTTTCTTGTATAGCTTTTTTGGGTTTATGAATTTGGAAAAGAAGAGACTACTTTTTTTTTTTTTAACTTTTGTTTTTATTAGAGGAATCAAAAGTAAACTTGATACTTTGCAATGCTGTTTCATTCTGGAACAACCTTCATTCATATTATCTTTCAAAGGCTTGGTTGGTTCATGTTTACCAGTGCACATGCTGCGTCAGAACCATTTTGTTTGCTTAACGTATAATAGATTGTACTTGAAGAGGATAAATCTGTATCGCCAGCGAGTTTGGACATGTAAATCTACTGGTAAAACTAGCTTGACCTACGAGGAGGCCTTAGAGTCAGAAAAACTGGCAAGCAAGAAGGTTCAATACTCTGCCTGGAGTGCTAGTTGCACCTGCTTTACGTCTCATCCAGTTCAGTAAGTTCTTAACCCTTTCCTAGATTATGCTTCATCTTCTGATATAATTGTGTCAGTCTTGTATAAAACTCCCGTATTTTCTTAAATACCCTCTCTTTTTAGCACTATTTCTGATTTGTTTCTTCCATTTTGTGTAGGTACACTCTCACTTGAAAGATCTTGCTGACAGAATAGCAAACGAGCTGCAAAATTGCTTTTTTCTCTGGTGCAGAGTTGTATGTGAACAGGGATGGAGAATTACATCCGTGCAGAATCTTGGAGTTAGTAACAGATGGGGATGGTGAACCTCGCTATAAGGTAGGCTTCCTTGACAAAGATAAGGAAATAAATGAGAAGGCAGTGCTATCTGGGGAGGGTCTATCATGGAAGAAGTTTCCATTTAGTAGAAATTTTCTGAAGTCTTTCATTCGGGAGTCCACATGCCACAGTATACCTTGGGTAGTTAATGAATATCTGGCTAAAGCACATGACATCAGTAGAAAGATTCCCAAGGAACTCCAGGACAAATATGTCTTTCAGAATGGCGAACTGGTTCGGCAAAGGAAGCAGGTAGATGTGAAGTATACCACCTTACAATAATTTTGTAGCGTTGATTAATATACTAATCGGTTTCATCTCATCGCTAAACTATAGGACGATAAAACCGGAAGGGAAAATGGAAAAAGAAAGAGAGCAGAAAATGATAGTCATGTTGCAGAGGAGACATTTAGAGGTAGCTTTGCATTGTTTGTTTGCTCTGCAATTCATCATGTCACTTTCCTGTATACATTTTGTACTGATTTGTCGTTGTTGGTTATTTTCTTTACAGATGATGCTAATGAGTCCGAGAAAGAGTCTATCAATTATCCAATTGAAGATTTACTGTTGCCACCTGATCGTGATGGTGCTGATATCACTAAGCGTCCTCGGCTTTCACGAGATTTTAATGTTTCTATGGATTGTGCTGGGGATCTTCTTATGGTCTGGGACTTTTGTTCTCGTTTGGTCGGCAGCTGCATCTATGGCGATTTTCCCTTGAAGACTTTGAAAATGCTGCTCTGCCACAAGGAGAGTAATTTGGTTCTTATTATGGAAGTGCATGCCTGTCTTTTCCGATTTCTCATCAATGAAGACGGTGATAATTTCAAAGCTTTGAAGAGAAGGAGTCGCAAGTCAAAGGTCAGGACTACATCTCATATTTTATTACAAAATAAGTCGCACAGTAATATGCTATTCTCATTCAACATGAAGTGGCCAGCCTTGTGATATTTTAAAGTTTTCTTTTGTTGTTGATGCCCTGCTTGTTGTTTCCTTTTAAATGGTTTCAGATAACATTGATCACATGGACAGAGTACCTATGTGACTTCTTGGAATCAGTCGACACTCCTGATTTGTGCTTTGACATTGGAACAATCAAACGGGGACATTACGGTCTGTTGGAACCCAGTGTAAAACTGAAAATCCTAAGGGAATTAGTGAACCATATAGCTGAAGCAATTGCGTTCAAGGGGGAAGTAGACAAGCTTGTTGAACAACGGCATACCCTTGGATCTGCTAGAAGAGAAGAAGCATTGGCGGAAGCCCGAAAGAAAAGAGAGGAGAAAGAACGCTCCAAAACTGGCGAGGAATCTGATGGAGTTTTGGATAATAGCCCACAAGTAACAGAAAGCAGTGAAGACAGCAAAAGAAAGAGAGCAGTGCGGGGGCAATCAAGATGGAGAATGGGTCTGTTTCTTCGAAAAGAAATGAAATATCAGAGAAAAGGTCTGGCTTATCCTATTTTACGCATATGCAGAAACATTTTTTTTTTTATCAGACCACTTGGGAGCTCATCATTTTTCTTATGGTAATGATAGGCTTATGGGGAATGTCTATCTGAGAAAGCACAAAAGGCTGATGACGGATACAAAAATCACATCAAAGGAAGAAGAAGAAGAGGAGGTGAAAGGAATTTGGGGGAAGAAGCAGAGTGGAAAATCTTCAAGTGAAGATGAGAAGGGAAACATTGGAAAGGAGGGGCCCTGAACAGAGGGTTGAGTCCTTTCCCCTCATAATTATTTTGATGTGTGCTTTGACCAATCAAGTCTGAACTTTTGTGTTTACATGCAGAGGCAACATTATGAACGAGAGATGGAGAAAATAGTCATACGTACAAACCCCTTGGGTAAAGATCGAAACTACAACAGGTACTGGTGGTTCAGAAGCAGTGGGAGGATATTTGTTGAAGATTCCTGATTGCAAAGAATGGGGATATTATTCCTCCACGGAAGAGGTATCATCATCAAGTCACATGGCTCATATCTTTGTTTGATCATATATTTGCATAGATCTTTTTCAATATTGTGTCGTTTGTTTCTTGAAATCCAGCTCGATGCATTGATGGGATCACTAAACCGTAAAGGAGAGAGGGAACTGTCATTACATATGCAGCTTGAGAAAGTCTATGACAGAATATGGTCAGTTTAGAGAGAGTTTCCCACTTATATTTTGCATTATGAATCTGGTCATTAGTCCTAGTGCTCACTTTGATACAGTCTCAGTTGTTTTGTGTCATGGCTTTAAAACCTGGTGGTGATCTGTTATTTTCAGCTCTACACTACAAAAGAGGACGAAGGACATAGCTGAGGACATAGAAATGGAAGAAGCAGTGGTAAGGAGATCTACCCGTGTAAGAGCTCTACTTCATGAAAATCCAGCTACTGCCTTCTTGAGATATGTTAACAAGTGGAAAGAGGAGTCAGCGTAGCCATAACTTAGATTCTAATACTAGAAAAGCTTATAGTTGCAGGCATAGAGGATTGAACATTTTGTAGGCAAAAATAATGACATTGAACAAGCAAAAAGCAAATGCTTAACAGAGAGATGATTTTATTATCATCATAATATTTTTGACCCCTTGTCTTAATCACTTGAGAGCACTCTCTGAAGATCCGACAGCATTTTTTTGAGTTATTTTCAGAACCACTAGACAGTTGAAGAAAACGAGAACGTAATGCAGACATCAAATCGAAAAGTGAAATAACATGTACGAAGTAGTTTAGAGCAACATATCATTTTCTTTCTTCTTGAGCTTTATCAGGCTCTTGACAAGAAGAATGTGCCTCTTTGACATGCTTCTCGTATTCATCTTCTTCTTCAACGTCCTCTTCCTCTTCATCTGCATCTTCTTCCTCAGCCCCTGATCCCAAGCTTTTGCTAACACTAGAAGATGAAGGTAGATTCCTAGCTTCTCCAACTATCTTCATTATGTCCTCTATGCTCTGAAGAGAATAGCTCGTGTTGTCTCTCTTGTAAATTGTAATACACCGCTTGAGCCGACTCTACCAGCTCCTTTGGCAAATTCTTCGGTGTACCATGGATGATTCTTGATCTCCTTAAGCGTGATTCTCTGTCAAAAAAAGGTTTTATTGACAAAATCAGAAACGGTAACAACATCTTCCTACACAAAGTTAATAGTTTTGAAAATGGTTTTAGGTACCTTAGCGGGGTTAGTGACGAATATGCGAGAGAGAAGGTGTTTGCATTCCTGAGATAAGGTGAACGTAGTCCGGGATCTTGTATTGTGTAGCCATTATACGCTGAAATAATACCATTTTCAATTGTTACATTATTGAGACACTGTGGAGCATTAAAGAAAAATGCATGTTGATTGTTATATATTACTTGGATTGTTTTCCTGAAGTTCTTTGGATCATTAGGATCCTCAAATGGGTAAGCTCCAACCAGCATCACATATAGGGTTACTCCACATGACCACACATCAGCGTGCTACAAAAAAAAAAACGCAGCCATATGAGTACAAAAGCCAGTCTATGTCCCTCTTGCCAATCATCACAATATGATTATAGAGTTAAAAGAGTTAAGAGACCCTATGCTTGGACAAGTGCAGAGGCTGGTCCATTAAAACCTTAATTTTCTATTCTCATATTTTTTCCCCTAAATGAGATTATCAGCTTTACTCTGACAACCAATCATGTGGTAGTGATAAGACATGAGTAGTGTTACCTTGCCATCATATTCTCTCCGGGAAAGAACTTCAGGTGCAATGTATGCATGGAGTTCCAACAGGTTCGATTTAGGCCTAGAGTGTAGTATAGATGACTACACAAGATAGAAAATAAACACAGATTGAGAAATAAAAAGGAAAACATGACAAGATTATAAGAATTAAGAGACGAGTGAATAGATTAATGATGATAAAATGTAATGGATTGAGGGACTAATATCACTGGGGAAAGAAGAAAAGGGAAATGAATGAGTTACACACCTTGGAGTAACCAAAGTCACAGATTTTCAAAAGCGGAGCAGGGCTCCCATCAAGCAGTGTGTTTTCAAGCTTCAGATCTCTGTGGCATATTTGCTGCACAAAAGAAAAGAGAGGAGAATTCAGTACATGTCATGCAACAGAGGTGGTACAGATTCTAAACGAATCTATTACATACCAAGGAGTGGCAGTAGTCGACGCCACAAATCAGCTGTTGAAAGAAGTACTTAGCCTGAAAAGATAAAAGATCATAAACAAAACTTATAAGCATAGATAGATGATCAAAAGATGAAAGAAAACTGGTTGCAGATTAATCAAAGTCCCAAGACTTTATAAAGAAAGAGAAAAAAAAACACACCTCAGCTTCACTGAATCTACCAGAAGTGCAGATTCGATCAAAGAGCTCTCCTCCAGCAGCATACTCCATCACAATAGCAAGATGAGTAGGTGTCAGAATCACCTGCAACATAATCAATTATAACATTACAAAGACAGCTCTCTTAGATAACAAAAAAAAAGATCAAAAAAAAACTAAAACTTGCCTCCTTGAAGCGGATGATATTAGGATGCTTAAGTGATCTGTGATTGATAATCTCTCTAGCCACGTTCTCATCTATCTGCAGTCCATTGATCAAACATACATACATAACATAACCCATCAAAAACCCAAATCATCATCATCAACATAACTCATCAAAACCCCAAAGTTTTCACCTTTTCCTGCAAATCTTACTCAAAAGATCATACTTTTCTATACTAATAGCGTAAAATCAAAAACCCCTAAAGAATCATAAAACCCAAAAGGAAAGTTGAGACCTTTCGGCCTCTCTCGATGTATTTCATGGCAACGAGCTCATTGGTCTCCTTGTGCTTCAGAAGACGAGCCACGCCGAAGTTTCCAGTTCCTAAATCCTTCACAACCTCATACTTGTCCATTTTTTTCTCTCCAAATCAATGGAATCTGATCAATAGAGTATTCCCTTTTTAGTATCTATCAACTTAGTTATATTATACGAGCAGGAGCACAGGATCACGGGATAGAATCTGAGAAAGCGAAGCAAATTGAATGTGGACAAGAAGTAATGATATCCCACATGTGCTGATTGTGCGTAGACAAAGGAGATGGTTATGGGATTGGACCACGTGGTGGAAGGTGGTGAAGTGAGCTCGATTCTCGATGACCTGCTTATGCTTTAAGTTGAGTGCAACGCTAATGATGTTTATTAGTACTATGAGACAGATTAGCTGCGGTATGGTTTAATGAATAGTTGACCTAATTATACTAATACTCTACATTTATTCCTAAAGGGCAAAACTAACCCTCTAACTGATCCAGATTTAATTCTTCTGCAGATATATCATAAATCCCGAAATAAATATAAATTTATCATAAATTTTTTAATAAAATTTCTCTCCTAAAAAATGAAATTTTTGTTTGAAAAATAACCTTGTACAGTTAATGTATACTTTAAAGTGCACAAAATGTATATTTTATTAATTAATAGAA
Organism: Raphanus raphanistrum subsp. raphanistrum; assembly: GCA_019706035.1. Lineage (NCBI taxonomy): Eukaryota > Viridiplantae > Streptophyta > Magnoliopsida > Brassicales > Brassicaceae > Raphanus > Raphanus raphanistrum. The sequence continues at coordinate 1,579,889 of CM033982.1, read as the reverse complement.
TAAATTATGAACTTTTTAAAATATTTCTAATTGCTAATTTTTTATTTGGTTCAAAATTATAATCATAATAAATTTTAACTAAATTTTCATTTATTATAGTATTTTTGAAAACACAAAAGCATATATTTTTTTGTAACACAACACAAAAGCATACATAAATCCAAAATAAATGTGTATAAATCATAAATAAAAAGAAAATATATGTATAAAATGTATTGACAATTAAAAACTCTATCTTGCAGCTGTAGTAGCAGATCTAGTATCTTCTTCTTACTTCATTCACACTCAATGTAAAAAAGCTCTCAGCTTTGACAAAAACATATTTAGGGTTACAAAAGCTCAGATCAATTCCTTCATTTTACCAACAAAAAAAAACAAAAAGAGACAATGGGCAAAGCTTCGGTGATACTGTACATCACATGTAGGGATCCTCGTCCTCTTCCTCGTCTCCTACTCCCCTAAGAACAAGACCGACCACGATCACCACCACCACCACGGCGGTGCAGGTCACAACCAGCACCACCGCCTCAAACTCCGATCTTCTTTCAACTTCAAACCCACTCGCCACGATCCGATCCCCTTCGACCCCCTCGTCGCCGACATTGAGCGCCGCCGCGAGGATAAGGAGTGGGAGAGGCAGCACATTGAGCACTCTCACGCCGAGCTAGCTTCTACTCATCACGATCCTGCGCCTGGTCACGAGTCTCAGCCTGAGTGGGAGGACTTTATGGATGCTGAGGATTACTTGAATGATGAGGAGAAGTTCAATGTCACTGATAGGTTGGTTCCTTTAAATTTCAGATCTTTTGTTTTTTTTTTTAAAAAAAGTTCAAACTTTAATTTTAAAAATGCAAACTTTGATTTTAAAAATGCGAACTTTAATTGGGGTTATAGCGCTTTACTAGTTGGGGGTTTGATTGGGTTGCTGTTTTTGCAGGTTGATATCTTTGTTTCCGAAGCTTGATGTATCTCCTACGGATGGGTTTGTGACTGAGAGTGAATTGACTGAGTGGAATATGCAGTCTTCTGCTAAGGAGGTTATGCATAGGACTCAGAGAGATATGGATGTTCACGACAGGAACAAGGATGGTTTTATTTCTTTCTCTGAGTATGAGCCTCCCTCTTGGGTCCGCAACGCAGGTGAGGCTGCAGCTTCCTGTTTCTTCTCAGTGAATAGAATGTTTGGTACTTGCTATGTTCATGAAGGAACATATGTATATGACTTGCTAGATTTTTTGGTGATTAGTTGATTAGGATGAATGACATCTTCTTTAGTTTTGTAACCTCTGATTGATTGCAATTGACTTAGGCCAATAGAGTAAATAATCTCACTTTATCACTTAGGATGAAGGCTAGCTACTCACTTACTGATTTTAATGGACATAGGCCAATGAAGTAAAGGATCTCTAGGAGGACTGTTAACGACTAAGGTGTAATATTTTTCAGGTAATGATTCATTTGGCTATAACATGGGTTGGTGGAAGGAAGAGCATTTTAATGCATCTGATGCAAATGGTGATGGTCTACTGAACTTAACAGAGTTCAACGAGTAAGCATTTTCGTCTCCTTTAGATTAGAAGCAACCTTTGTTTTTAAAATGCTTCTCATAATGCTCTTGATGGTTTGATTTCTTTCCACTATAGCTTTCTTCATCCTGCTGATACCAAGAACCCTAATCTGCTGCTATGGTTGTGCAAGGAGGAAGTAAGGTACTGTTGTGTAGCCACATATGTTATTGGCATAGCGTTTTAATGAACACTTCTTTTTAGCTTTCTTCTCCTTTCCCTTTTTGCAGAGAAAGAGATTCAGATAAAGATGGTAAGGTCGGTTTCGAAGAGTTTTACCACGGCCTCTTTGACACTGTGAGGAACTACGAAGAAGATAATCACAACGCTACGCATCCTTATCATGACTTACCTGAAGGCCCTGCAAAGCAGTTGTTTTCTCAGCTTGACAAAGACGGTGACGGGTACGTAACTTGAAGAATGATAAAAACATTTACTGTTAACAGACCATAACATCCCTTAACATAAGCTTTCCTCCCACTCCTCTACAGGTACTTATCAGACGTTGAATTGCTTCCCGTTATCAGTAAAATCCATCCTACCGAGCATTATTACGCAAAACAACAAGCTGATTATATTATATCACAGGTACATACATCACCACTTAGTTAGCCTGTTGAACTGCTCTATGTTACTTATATTGTACTCTCTCTTTCTCTCTGGATCTTACAGGCGGATTCAGGACAAAGATGGACGTCTGACTTTGGCAGAGATGATTGAGCATCCATACGTCTTCTACAGTGCCATTTTCAACGAAGATGACTCTGATGATGACTATAACTTCCACGACGAGTTTCGTTAGTCCCATGATGAGTAAGCCAATAACCATCAGGCGCAGTACGTTATGACTTCAAGGAAGAACCAACCCTTTCAGAACATGTGATCTCAGTTTACATCAGGCTTCATGTTTAATCTTCTGTATACTGCAGAGTCCTCCAGTAAGATTCTCTCTCCCACGGCGGCTGATTAGCTTAGTGATTTAGAAGTTAGATTAGTATTTATGATTCTAACATCTGAAAGAAACATATACTTCTCTTTGCATTTTGTTCAATCGTTTATGGGTTCATTGCATGTTAGTACTTGTAAACACCATTAAAGCTTAATTAATCTTTTATAAGCAAAGCTTATGCAAAGAAACAGTCTTATCTTATTACATCAAAAAGACAGAATGGGAGAGAAGATGTCTTAAACATTATTACATTGTTTTTCTTTATTTCAAGCAACGAAGCTTTAACTCTCAGTTATGATTACCAACAATCATAAAAGAGCCACCAATAAGCCATTCTTTATTTCCTTTACTTCACCACACAGATCTTAATAACGGAGGCGACTCCAATACGGTGCAGCGCCACGACTGCATCACCATGGTTGCACAGTCCCCTCTGCACAGCTGACTTCAAAGCGGCTTCAATGATAACCTCAGTGGACTCTATATCCGTTGCCTTAGCGGATCCTTCAGCCAGCATAGGGATCAAACCTCTGTATATCAAACTGTGCCTCGCAGGCGACTCGTCACTACAACTCCAGTCAAAGGAATCAGTAGTCATAGTTGGGACAGCCACCGACAGAATCGGAACAGCCGGTCTGTACTTTGGCCACAAGCTTAGCTGTCGAGCCTCCACGAGTCAGCACAATGATGAGCTTCGCGTGAGACTTGTTTGCAGCCCTTACAGCTGACGATGCAAGACTCTCCAACGGGCTCATTGGAACCGGAGTTGCTCTGATCCTCTCTTTGAAGATCGTGTTGTAAGTCTAGCGAGCTCTCTGCTTCGATGCAGATCTTAGCCATGACTTTCACGGCTATCTCAGGATAAGCTACCTGCCTGCGCTCTCTCCGCTGAGCATCACAGCAGTCTGTGCCGTCGAGGACGGCGTTTGCAACGTCAGTGGCTTCAGGCAGCGGGTTGGCCTTGGTGATTTGATCATTGACTCAAGCATCTGAGTGGCTGTGACCACTGGTTTGCCTGCGAAGGTTGCACTTGTAGATCATCAGCTTCTGAGCCAAGAAGATCTTCTCTATGGGAATCTCCATCCCTAGATCACCACGAGCAACCATGAACGCATCTGTCTCACGCAGTATCTCATCAAAGTTCACCACTCCTTCCTGATTCTCAACCTTCAAATACAAACCCCAAAACCATAAGTAAGATTCATGCCTCAATGCAATGACATAAGTGGAAAAGATTTGAAGTACCTTTGACATTAACATAATGCTTTTAGCGTGAGAACCAAGAACCCTCCGGACATTAACAAGGATCCGAGCCTTTACGGACAAACGAAAGCGCAATCATATCAATGCTGTTTGGAACACCCCAACCCATGATATCTTCAATGTCCTTCTCAGTCAGAGTGGGAAGATCAACAACAACGCCAGGAAGATTCACGTTCTTTCTCTCGCCGAGCATCGCCGTGTTTCTCACACCGGCACCTGACAGTTCCAGACTCGGGATCACATGACAAGACAGCTAGACTTATGCTTCCATCTGCACAGAGGAATGGTGTTTCCTGGCTTCACATCCAAGGGAAGCTTCTTGTAGCTCATGGATATCGTCGTCTCGTCTCCTAGGAATGTCATAGTCATGTGGTGATGGTAATCTCCTGACCTTCCTTGAGTTGTATAGGGTTCCCATCTTTCAAGAAACCAGTACGAATCTCAGGCCCCTTGCAAATTCAAGAAGCAAAAAATCAAAATGCTGGTTGACACTAAAGCTATTCAAAATGAAGGAACTTATTGTTTATTATACCTTTGTGTCAAGCATGACAGCAGCGAGAATGCCTGTGTTTTGCATAGCGGTGCGGAGGTTGTCGAGCGTGCCCTGGTGATACTCGTGGCTGCCATGAGAGAAGTTGAATCGAGCGACGTTCATACCGGCTCTGAGAAGCTTTTCGATCATGGGGACAGTGCGAGAAGCTGGTCCTAGAGTGCAAACGATCTTGGTCTTTGGGATCCTACCATCGTTTGGTAGCTCCTTCAATATCCCTTCAATGTCTATGTTCGACATTTCTTTGCTTCAACAAGAACCACTAGAGTAAACTATTTCTTCTTCTTACTTCCCCTGCAGTGGAAAACAAATTTGAACATAAATAAACTCATCATGCCTATGAACAAAAGAATGCAAATCTATTAGACCAAAGGCAAAGGAGGTAGCTAACTCTCTACACAGAAGCAACAGATTCTCACCAAAAAGAAGATAGAATTCAAGGAAGTCAACACTTAAAAAGAACCGGAGTTATCTGAGATTTTGGATACAGGACATAGAACATAAAGGTAGATTAGAGATGAAAGCGGAGAGTAGAGAGAATTTTTTACCTATTAGCTCCGGTTCTGGATGTGTTGTCGTGTCGGAGCAAGAACAACCTCTTGTTTATCGGGTTGGACTTGTGTGATGGCTCTGTTTTTTTTAATATTAAATTAGCTTTTGTGAAATGAAGTTGGTAGCGACAGCCACGTGAACTCGAATTTTATAATTATAATATAAAAAGAATATTCTTTTATATCCATTTTACTGCTGCTTCTTTTTTTTGGTAGTTTTTCCTTTTTTTTTTTTGGTAGTTTTTATTCATATGAGTTGCAACAGATGTTACTTTGTTGGCAAAACAAAACTCTGAATCTTAAGATTAGTTTTAAAAATCATAAAAATATATAGTTACTAGTAAACATCTTCGATTAATAGGCAGCCTCCATGGATTTTCTCACACTCTGGCTTCTTGAAGTGAAGATGATGATGACGACTTGCAGGAGAGATGTCAGACATGATGCAAAAAGGGCTTCAAATGCGTTTTGGCGGAATGTACTGCACTCGCACTTCTTGGCATAGTGACTGCCAACACCACATACAAAGTGAAATAAGAAAATGAGGAACAATCGATATGAAACATGGCTCCACTTATTGTAGTGAGCCATGTCCTTATTTGAAAAAGGAGAACTAAGGACTGCTTATTATATTCACTGAGCAAATATATATTTACCTGCATATCCTCTGAGAGTGTCTCAGAGACAGCAAGAGCGTAGCAACCAGGAGCAAACTTACCTGTAAACAAGAATCACAACGTGTTTTAGAACACTATCTCAGTCTCAAAATAAGGCTCCGAGAAAACAAACATCAAGGCCTTATTATTGGCTGAATGAGTTTTATTCCACATACACAATTTCTTGATGTTGATGATCGTAAGCAATAATATCAAAAAGTCAAAAGTGTAATTGGTTTTACGTACCAATTCTTAACCATCTCGCAGCCCAACTTCTGCGTGGATCCATCATAGAGATTGTACTGCAAAAACAAACAGATGTATTAGGCAGATGGAGACAGAGACATCAAATCAACTAGTGTAAAAATAAATATGCAATTCTTAAAAGCAGCAAACTTTAGGTCACTTCCACATTGAAATCACAACCCTATGACCCTTTTTTTTTAAACCCTATAGAGACGTTATGACTTATGAGCAATGCCTAGTAAATTCAAAATTTGAGGAATGAAAATTAGGTCATTACCCGTTGAAATTAGGGGTGGTAACATCAACGATACGCTCAGGGTCCTCGTCTATTTTGAAGAAAGGGCAATTCTCGCACCCAGAATCCCTAAACTGTCGAGATAAAACCATATTACAACGAAAGAGAAAGAAACACGCAAAACCAAAGCGAGAGATAGCGAGAGAGAGAGAACCAATGATACCTGATCGTAGGTCTTGCACGAGGCGGCAATCGAAGACAAGCTCTGAGCTCGTGGCCGAAACTCGTCGGAATCTGAGCAGCCACTTCTCCCATTCCTGATTCTAGCAAAAAAGACAGAACTATGGATTATTTCACTTCCGTGTATATTTATACTCATCCTCACTGTTTCTACAGAGTGGGCCTGTGCATAGTGGTCCTGGCCCATAACGTGGTCTCTAATTTTGGGCTTTATTGAGTCACTAAGAGAAGAGTTGAAGCAAGACACTTGTTTGTCTAGTGTTGTTATTAACAAAAACGAATGTCATCAGTCAGATACTCAGATTCATATTGGTATATACACGAAAGAACCATCATGCCAGTGCTCAGATGGCAAAAAGAAGTCTTTTTACAATGCTTTTACTTGGGGCTTTGTATTATATTCAGTTATACCCCCCCAAAAAAACTAACTCAGGTTTGACATCTTTTGAGTTAAATCAAAAAAAGACAAAACGTCTATACAAAGCAAAGAGACTATACAAAACTTTGAAGTTGTCAGCTGGAGCCTGGACCTGGAGGCGAGGTTCCCCATGTTCCTTCTGATTCCGATGGTTCAACCACATAGACATGGCCATTACTGAGCCCTACTGCAAACTGGTCACTCTCCGATGGATGTGCTGCGATCACCAGTACTCTTACGAAGCTGCAACGACCACACACATTTCATCAATACATACGTCAGAAGCTAATAATATTTGATACTTAGAGATTGGAAAAAAAGAATAATAGTTACCTTGGGTTCAAAGGCATGTAAGCTGTTGGATTAATCCGACATCTCAGTCTGAGATTCGACGCAGCGAGGACACTGACAGTACCGTCTTCAAAGCTCACGAAGATTGACTGGCTATCAGCTGAATATGTACCTGATGTGATTCTTCGACCAGTCGTTTTGCGTAGGAACCACTGTTTCATTAACAATAATAACAAAATCAAACAAACACGACGAGTTTGCTGCAATACACACACTATTTAAATCTGTTATTATTTAATTTACCGTGTTCAACCAATCCAGTTTTTGGGCATCGTAAATGGCTATTTGCTCTTCATTGACCACCAACAGATGATTCTGATTTTGATTGAATTGCACTCGGACATCTGAAACAGCCGGCCTTGATCTTCCCCTTGGAGTATCCATATACATACTACTTCGCTTCTCCCCTCCAGCTATGCTCCAAATGCACACCTACAGACTCTCCCAAGTATGTAAGCAAGTTACTAATGTTGAGTAACCAAACTCACAGTAACAACATTCTTACCTGTGAATCAGCACTCGAAGAAACTAGAATGCCCAGAGCCTGTGAGAAAGCAAGCCCTGTTATTCTGTTCCCATGACCCTTTAATATGTGTATCACCTAGCGAGAGTATAAAAAAAAGCATGCAACTAATCATTATATATTCAGGACTTTTACCACCCAAACTAACAACCATCATAATTTCATATCAGGTAAAACCTCGCTAGTTTTAAAATTGTAGATTTGGATAGATGAATCCTCGAAGCCAACGCCAACGGTATTACTGTCTGAAGGAAGAAGCGCAAGGAAAGTTGCTGCAGGCGGTGGAGGCATGTATGTCTTTTCAGTCTATAGGTTAAGATAATACATCATATCAGAGCATTAAAATTTTTCACATCTTTAATGAAATTTTACAAGGAAGATACGGTTAGTCACCATGAAGGTCGTCATGTTGAACACAGAGATTTTCCCCCCTGAAGCTGACACAACAAATGCGTCTTTCATTGAGAGTGCAAGACATGGAATAGCCTCTTCCGGGTTTTTATCACTTGTCTCATTAATCATCGTAATCCCACTTGTAGGTTTCCGTAATACTGGATGTGCATTAGCCGTTGCCTATATAAGCAAATATATAAAGTCTATAAGAAAGAAACAACAAATAATGCAACTCACACCTAATAATGTACAAGGAAACTACTAAAACAAGGAGCCAAGAATACCTTTCCAGTCAAATTATCATCGCTTTTCTGCCATTTCCACAACTTGTGCTCTGCATTAGATGCCAAGGCTAATACTCCAGATCCAGAATTTGTGTAGATTAATCTGGAAACCTGAAACTCCCACCCAAAGAAAACATGAGTCAGCACTGATCATCCGCAGGCTACATAACAAATAACAGCTTCAGTCACTACAAGATATATCACAGGTAACAAGATTATAACTCTTCACTTGTAAATGTTACCTTCGTGTCTGTCACGTTGTCGGGGAGCCTCAAGGAGTAGCACTGAGATGGCTTTGTAATCTCTGTAACTTTCCACCTTGTAGGTCCTTCACTTGAAACATTAGAGGTTCTGGACTTCCCATCAGCCAGAGTTAGCACTCCGTTTTTCTGAATAACAAAGACTGTTTAATCATACACCATATATTCGGCACACTACAAGGATACACATCCAAATTCAGATATTAATTCACCTTCCTAGCTGCTAAAGAGGTAGCTTGATCTGCCGTAGTTATTCCTGCATTTGCACTTCCAGGAACCTGCACACCAGAATGTGTTCACAAATTACAAACCACCGAAAAATACTTGAGCATAAAACAAAGTGTTTCCATAGAGTAGTGAAGAGAACATAATCATGCGGCACTTACAACATGAGGTGACATCGGGGGACACCCTGTAATATTGGGAACACCACCCATGAAGTGAGTTATAACAGGGGATGTAGCTTGCTCAGCAATCGGTTGGTCGCAAGTATGGTCCACAAACAGAGTTGCGATGTCAGGATTTGGCATAGGATTCTTACATAGATGATGCTGCAAGTTTAAACTATGAGAAAATCGAGTTAATCCCAAGTTTTAATCATTTGAGAATATGTGTTTTCTTTGACTAAATTAAATAACAGAACAAGTTTCAAGCACCTTTGGTTGATTAGAGTACGCAGCCTTGAAGCCCCCAAAACAGGAAACTGAAGTTTGTCGCGGAGAAGTGGATTAGCCTCTATCAGTTTCTCTAATTCACGGAACAGATGACCCCTTGCCGATGTTGTATCCCCGTACGTAGAGAGTATCGGATGGGCTCTGAAAGTCGATGTAACAATATGAATAGATAATCTGTAAAAGCATCTACGCTGAAAAAAATGTTGTAAGGGTCAAAACATTGTGAGAACCTAAAGTCATCCATTGTCAGAAGCAGGGACATTTCCTCGAAGAGATCTTTATTACAAGTTTCTAAGTCAAACACCTTCAGATCCTTGCGTAATATGTCCAAGGCTTTAGCATGATCACGCCTGCAGATAAAAATAGGAAAGTATTGAGACACATACACACCACTAAGCTTAAGCTAAAACTACTCAAAGATATGAATCTTATACTTACTTATCCAACGCTTCGAGATACTTTTGCTTTCGGATTTCAAAGAAGATTTTCATGGACTGTTCGTTAGCATCAATCTTGGTGAACCCCAAAAGATACCTCTCCATTTCGTCCCACTTGCCTTGAGTCGCAAGTTCCTCAAAGTAACGCATGTTGAAGTAACAACCAGACTCCGATTCCAATCTGTTTTTAACATTATCATAAATAATCAGGACTCTCAATTCCCAAATCGAAAAAGATTGGACGGAAAAGGAAGGACCTGTGAACAGTTTCCTTGTGTTTCTCTTCATCGAGAAATTGAAGAATCAAGAACATAAGATCCTTCTCGAGATTAGCCATTACGCTCTGTGAACGAGATCAACCAACAAACATTACATTGAAGGATCATGCGCTAACCAATTGAGTCAAAGAACCTAAGAAAACAAGATAATCCAGCAAAAATTGGAATAGAGCGACGAGAACGAAGAAGTTAGTCAACGAAGTACCTGCAGAGATTAGATGAGGGATAGGTTCCGCCGATCGAAGAATCTGTAAAACGCGAGCAAGAGCGAGAGCGAGTAGAGCAGAGAGAGTTCGTTTATCTTCTTTTTAGATGCCAGTGCGGGTGACGATCTGATATTTATAGAGAGTGGCAATGCGCGCGGTATCGTTGGAAACAAAAGTATGAGTAGAATTTGATAAGTTAAGTTGCTTATAGTGGTAGTGCGACGTTATAAGATGACTAGCTTATCAATGAGTATTCATTTAAAAAAAATAGTATCTTATCAATAAGTATAGACTTTACGAACAGTGATCAGTAAAATCAAAAATTGAGGATTGGAAATTAGGTCATACCCGTTGAAATTAGGGGTGGTATGCTCAGGATCCTCGTCTATCTTGCACCCAGAATCCCTAGACTGTTGTAGAAACCAGATTACAAACAAGCAAAACAAAAGGTAGAGAGAGAGAGAGAGAATCCATGATACCTGATCGTAGGTCTTGACGAGGCAGCATCGAAGACAAGCCCTGAGCTCGTGGCCGAAATTCGTCGGAATCTGAGCAGCCATTTCTCCCATTGTGATTCAAGCAAAAGACTGAACGATGGATTTTTCACTTCTGTTGAAGAACTTAAATACTCATCACTGTTTCTCTGAAATGGGTTTAAACATAGTGGGCTGGGCCCATAACGTGGTCTAAAATATTAGACTTTATTGGAGTCTCTAGTTAGGAGACAGAAGCAAGAAACTGGTTGTGCAGTGTTGTTGAAAAAGATGTCATCAGATTCATATGGTAGGTTAGGCCTGGGCATTTTACCCGGACCCGAGGACCCGACCCGGAACCGACCCGAAAATACCCGACCCGGAACCGACCCGAAAAATTATAAGTACTCATATGAGTCTTTTTATTTTGGATCCGCGGGTCTCGGGTAAGACCCGGACCCGAACCGAGACCCGATCGGGTACCCGAAATACCCGAGATTTATTTTATATATTAGGTATATTTGGGTGATTGAGTATATTTTTGGTATTTCTAATCTTTTTTAAGTTTTAGGTTCGTATTTCTGGGTATAATTTCAAATTTCGAGTGTAATTTTAGATTTTCAGAAAATACAATTTGGGTATTCATATATTTTTTTGAGTTTTCAGGTCTGATTTTAGGTAAATATTCAGGTACTTTTACGGTTTTTCGGGTACTTTTCGAGTTTTCGGGTCCAGTCTGGGTATTTCAAGTTTTTTGGGGTTTTATATACCCGGACCGACCCGGATCCGAACAATACCCGAATATTATAGGTGTTTTACGGGTACTGAAATTCTAGACCCGAACCGACCCGGACCCGACAAGACCCGACCCGGAACCGACCCGAAAATTATAAATACCCATATGGGTTTAAATTCCGAGGACCCGAAAGACCCGGACCCGACAAAACCCGACCCGAAAACCCAGATGTCCAAGCCTATGGTAGGTATACACGAAGGAACCATCATGTGCTAAGAAGGCAGTTTGTAATGCTTTTACGTATTTACTTGGGGTTTTGTATTATATTCAGTTATACCCAAACAAAAAAAATTAAGGTTTGAGATTTTTTGAGTTAGATCAAAAAGACAAAACGCCTATACAAAGCAAAAAGACCATACAGAAACTTTAAAAGTTGTCAGCTGGAGCCTGGAGTCGAGGTTCTCCACACTCAAGGTTCTCTCCGTCAGTTGAACGCTTATCAGAATAATCTTTGGCAATCTCCGGTCAAAAGAAATCATCGAATTGTAAAAGACACCGATCGGTCCCCTCTGATCTGATTTTACAGCAATTCTTTCTATCATATTTCAAGATTAGTTGCCGATGATTTAACAAAAAAAAACTTTTCAAGCTCGTTTCCCTTTATTACGGACATCAAAATTTGGACCATTTTGAACTCATTTCTTCTTCTTAGTTTTTCTAGTGAAATATTCTGTGACAAAAAAAAATTGATTAATTCCATTTTAGTTTTAAGTAATGGGGACAACAAAAGTCAAAAACTAGAGATTAATGTAAGGATCGCTCAATAAATAAATCGAGCTGGCATTTCAAGTTCAAAAAATTGATATTTTGATAATTTATGATTTAATATATCATCCCATAGGATATACATAAAATAGGAACTTAATGTAGTTTTTTTTTGTAGAGAATCGGCGCCAGAAACGAAGAAAACCTCATAGAAACCCTAACCAACGCAAAAACAAACAAGCATCATCAATGGATCGTAGTATTACCGAAGGAGTTGATTGCATAAGCTCAATGCCAGACGTGATCCTCCACCATATTCTCTCCTTTATTCCCATTGGTCTGGCGATCAGATCTTCCGCCTTGTCCAGACGATGGAGGCATGTATGGTGCGAGACACCTCGTCTCGACTTTCGTGGTTATCACCCAGTGGCAAGTGTTCGCGACATAAACCAAACCGTAGCCTCCTACAAGGCTCCGAAAATCACGAGTTTCCATTTTTGTGTGCACGTCTGGGTCCCTGAACTTGTGCCCCAGATTAATAGCTGGATAGAGTTCGCTGTGTCCCGTAACGTGGAGCAGATGTTTCTGTCCTTCGGTTGTCGTGTTAGTCACCGGACTTATCGTTTCCCTAATTCCTTCTACCGTAGTTCCTCCTTAGAGAACCTGCGCCTCGATTTTATTACTATCCCCGGATGCACAGTTTCTTGGAAATCTCTGAGGTCATTGACGTTGGATTATTGTTTACAGTCTCTTGATGATGTTCTCTCTGGCTGTCCAGTTCTTGAAACCTTGTCTCTTGGTTACTCTGGTGGAGTTCATAGGCTTGACTTGAGTAAGTCACCTACTCTGACAATATTGAAAATCACTCGCAGGCTGTACCCTTGGGAGAATCGAGGTTCAATGGAGATTGTAGCTCCGCACCTCTGTTATTTGGATTTGTTAAACAGTGATGAACCATGTACTTTAGTTGATGTCTCCTCTTTGACCAAAGCCATATTTTACATTCACATGTTGTCAGACCCATACCCATACCATTCTTATGATGATGATGTGAAGGCTGATTTTATTCGACTTGAGAACATGTTATTAAAGATGCTAGCACAACTTGGAAATGTTGAGCAGCTTACTTTTGAAACAACCTTTCTTCAGGTATATATATGTTTATACTTATTCTTGCATTTTCTTGAGACCATGGAAGTGTTTGTGTTTCATTAGTTAGCCCATCAACTTTTCACTATGCTTTTATAGATTATATCTCTCGCCGAACTACGTGGTGTTCCTTTCCCAATGCTCAAGGTTCAAACTTTGACACTTCATACCATGATTGCAAAATCTGTTACTCCTGGTATAACCAGGTTACTACAAAGTTCGCCTGCACTAAAGAAGCTTATAGTGTACGCAACGGAACCGAGGTCCATAGAGGTATCTTTTTTACCGGAAATTTTTTTTTTTTTACCATGCAAGCTAATACTCTTTCCATATTATGCATAACGTCATTTTTTTCACACAAATTGAAATGGATTTTAATTCATATTTGTTTAACTAATAGTGTTTTAGATAAAGAAGATTATTTATAAAATCAATGCATTGTATTTTGTAATTAATATTAACTTTAAAAATTTGAAATTATAAAATGACAATAAAAATGTCAGTAGTGGGAGTATGTCTTTCACTTTTTTGATGGGCTAATTTGTGTATAGGATTTGATATTTTGTTGAAAAAAAATCTCACGTGTTAATATGATTTTAGAGTAACACTTTTATAATGCTCTACAGGATAGGGATCTGGACGTGTATTTGGATTCACAAGGCATGAATCTGGATCAATGTTGGAGATCAAAATGTGATAGGTTTGCTACCTCGAGTAATTTTCGTTTTAAGGATGCAACGTGTTTCATGGCTTTGTTCATAGAATGGTTGCTGAAAAACGTAGAGACACTAGAGACTCTAGTTGTAGTGTTCGAATATCTCTGTTGCAGTGCAACATGGTTTGAAGAGTTGCTTCGGATGCTTCCAACGCTTTCTAACAACAACAATGTCTCCATTGTGCTCAGACGCGGCTAATTCTCCATTGTGCTCAGACGCGGCTAATGTATTTGCATCCACATGTTTTATTTAAAGTGTTAATCTTATACTTAAGTTGGATGTTCGATACTATTTTGATGTTACCCAAAAAAAAAAGAGTTCAATTTTCTTTTGAATCACTTTAATTAATTGCTGCTATTTGAGTAACCATTGTCTTTTGTCTTTTCTAGACTTATTACATGTTCACTAAAAAAATTATTGATAAGAACGCTCATCAAATTATATAATTCAAGTTTACGGGTAGTGATCTTAAGAACCTCGGTGGGCATTCTCACTGGGTCCATTTGTTCTCGATCTCTTGTCATTTGCTCCACGTACCAAATAAGCCCATACTAATAACACAATTTGACCAAAATCATCCATTTGTAATCAATCGAATAAATCTACAACCTTTTACGCATTTGGCTAACTTGATTCTTTTTTTTTCCTCAAAAGAATATTATATTAAGACATTACAGCCAAGAGAAGCAGGATTAACAAGATCCAAACCTACAAACTGGTAAGACAAACCAAGTGTAACCAAAAGCTATACAAGGATCTTGTAAAACTGACCAAAAAATCACACCCTGCCTACAGCAGGAGACTAAAATCTAAGCCACACAGAACTAGCCTTTGTCATCCAAAAACAAACTAGACAACCACTGCGGACACCCACGGGCGACATAAAATTGACCCCACTGAAGTTGATGTGCGCTTTTGGCAATGGAAAAGACGCATCTGTTAGCAAATCTGGATTCCACTTTCGACTTCCAGCAAATAAAATGGTTTAAACAGCTTCTAAGAGTTAGAAACTCTGAAGTAAAGGAAGGCCATGCTTTTGGACGTTCAATAACCTTTAGTAGAGTAGCATCCTCTCCTGCTATGATGATTCTATCAAGGCGATGAGCAGTTAAGGAGTCAAGCGACCAACGGAGTGCAACCAACTGAGCCTCCTGTTTACTATTCACATCAGCAAAAGACCTGCGACTGTGTAAAATAGTATCACCTGGTGGTCACGAACAATCCAGGCCGCTCCTAGCATTTTTCCCGGCTTGTTCCACACGTATCCATAGTTACACTTCACCCAATGACGAGGAGGTTTGCTCCACCGTCGGAGAGCAGGGGGTACTGGCTCATTATCACATTTTTCTCTTTCCCTATCAAGTTTTTGAGCTTCAAACCACACATCAGCTTCATCATAAGCTTTATGAACTATGTCTTCTGCCTTGAACTCAGAGCCTTCAAAGAGTAATTTATTTTGATTTTTCCAAAGAAACCAGAGTATCCAAGGGAAGCAACATCTGATATATTTGGGGACTCGAATATTCTTACTCATTTGAAATAGGTAATGAAAACTTACTAAGATCGATTCAGGGTGAAAGCCATTCATGGGATATGGGAAGTTTTAGAGGGCCCACACCTGACGAGCGACGTCACAGGTAAACAAAAGGTGGTTTAGTGTTTCTTCTTGAAGGCCACAATGTTGACAAAGTTGATCCACCTTCATTCCACGAGCCTTTAAAGTATTCGCCACCCGAATTATTTGTGACAAAGTTCGCCACAAAAACATCTTGATCTTGGGCGAAGTCAACGTGTGCCATGCAGAGTCTTTAAGACAGTTGATTGAAGGTTGCATTTGTGCTTCTTGAAACTCCTCTTTCAACATTGAGTGTGACGCTAGCCAGTTCCCAGACCTGACTGTGTATTCACCGCTACGGTTATGCTTCCAACACCAGAAGTCTTCCACAGAAGGTACCGGTTTCTTTTTGAATATTATTTCCACGTCTCCAGGGAAGAAATTCTCATCCAGAACCTCTCTGTTCCAATCTACCATTTCATGATCTAATAGGTCACTAACTTTCATCTCAAGATCAATGAGCGGGTTCTCCATTCAAGGATTCCATCTACCTCCAAAATCACACCATGGATCAGTCCAGACGTTGAGGGTTCTGCCATTTCCAACTTCCTTTCGTAATCCTTTCAACAACAGCTCTCTGCCATAGATCATACTTCGCCAGCCATAGGAGGGTCGATTACCTATCGAAGCTTCTAAGAAGGAACCGTCCGCAAAGTATCTATTTTTCAATAAGCGGGCCAACAATGATCCTGGATTTTGAAGAACTTTCCACCCTTGCTTTGCCAAGAGAGCTTGGTTGAAGCTTTCTAGGTGTTTGAAACCCAAACCACCCAGATCTTTCAGTAAGCACATTTTCTCCTAACTCATCCAATGTATTTTCCGCTTATGCTCCACTGAATGCCACCAGAAATTTGACATAGCACTAGTGAGGTTCGCAATGGTTGTTTTTGGAAGCCTGAAACAACTCATTGCATATACCAGAAAAGCCAGAGCCACCGCTTTGAGGAGAACTTCTTTGCCACCAAGAGACAGGTAGCGAGCAAACCACCCCGAGAGCCTATTCTTCAATTTGAGGTTAAGGTAATTGAACATCTCCACTTTAGATCCACTGAAGCATTCAGGGAGACCTAAATAGGTGCCAGCTCCTCCCTCATTAAAGATTTCAAAACTAGCTCTGATGCTCGCTTGGAGATTCTTATCCACATTTCTCCCAAAAGTGATGGAGGACTTTTGCAAGTTAATAACCTGACCCGTCGCCTCACCGTATCTCTTGAGGACTTCTTGGAGAGCCAATGCCTGGTTGAGGTTTGCTTGACACATAAATAAACTGTCATCCGCAAAAAGCAGATGACTTATCGATGGACCCTCCGTTGAGAATTGGACACCATTGATTCTTCCTTCTTGTTCAGCTCTTCCCAGCAGGTGGGAAAGTCCTTCAGTGCATAGAGCAAACAACGCGGGCGACATTGGGTCTCCCTGTCGCAAACCGCGCTGAGGTATGATGAGACTGTGCTCTTGATTGTTGATCAACACCGCATAGGAGACTGTGGAAACACAATACATTGTCAAGTCCACCCACTTCGAATGGAAACCCAGCGCTGTGAGGAGACACCGAAGATAGCGCCATTCGACCCGATCATTTGGCTAACTTGATTCATCTACCAAATTCTTAAAACACTATAAACCCTATTAGATGATCAAAATGATCAGCAAGGAAAATATTCTAAAACACACCTTTCTCAAGGTTCTTGACATTCTTACAGGAGAGAGTAATCTTGATCTAGTGAATTTGCTTGAGTGGCTCTTCCAATTCCAAACCTACCTTCGTTGGCTTCATTGCTGCATAAGCCATCTTTTCAACCTCTTCTTCTGCAAGTAACGAGGGGAAAAAAGGGAGTAACAGAAAGCTAAGAATCTAACCGACTACTAGGAGTGAAATGTTAAAACCATACTCACATGATTATGAGGCATGTTCACTAAAAAATTAGGCCTAAGGCCATCTTTATCCCACAAACCCATTAAAGGGTTTCTTCAATTTCTTTTTTTTTCTTACTTTTTTCTTGAAAAAAAAACAATTAAAACGCACCAAGTGCAGATCGTCACGTATCCACTTAACTGGGTTTGAAACAGTGTATACATATTAATTCACACGTTTCAAGATCATCTTCGTTATTTTATAGGTGTGTAATAAGAGTTTCGGAGGCCTACAACAACATTTAATAATATAAATTCTTTTTACATTTAATTAAAGACAATATAGAAACAAAAAGTAAAGTTAGAGAATTAAAAATTTGCTCTACCATTTACATTCAATGAGTAATCATTTATTAAAAAAATTGTCAAAACAGAATAAAAATTCAATATGTTTTTGTTTCTAAAATTTAATAAAATAAATAGTTTTATAAATAAAAGGATATAAAAATAGAAACAATTGATAAAACACCTATATATACAAACTATTATTTTTTTGTTGAAAATTTTGATAAATTAAAATGTTAAATTACGTTCTACCAAAAATACTAAACAAGTTCATCTACTTATTTTATAACGAATAATCTATTTTTAATTAAACTTCTAAATTCGGAGATGCAATTTTTTTTTTTTGTAAAGATAGTTACATTTTTTATGAATGCAGTTTCTATTTTTATGAGATATTTTAACATTCTAAAAATGCGAAATCCAAACACTACTCAAACAGTTACGTATGGTAGAATCTATTTATGGAATTTTTGTCTTAGTTTTACACAATGTAGAAAATATCTTTTACAAATGATACATCCTGCGTCAAAATGAAAATCTCATGTAACCTACTTTTTATAGTTTGGTATTTTTGGGATTTTAACCCAAAAAATGGTACTTCCGCATGTAAAAACATTATTTGAAAGGATTTAAAATGGTATTTTTTTAATCAATTAATTTTACTATGTGTTGATTTTTTTTTCTTTCTTAAGTTATTTTTTTACTGATTTAAATTGTTAATAAACTATTATACTACTCTTAATAAAATATTTACGTCTTTCATTATCAATATTCTAATATTTTATGAAATTTCAAAATATATAGAGAATAACCATCTGTTTAATTTAGGTTCATTCATATAAACAAAATATTTGATGTTATAAAAAACAAAATATTTGAAATTGGCCCAAATGAAAATAATAACGTCGATTGACATTCTCCGTTTGCTGGGAAAGTGGACCTATTTTGCAGCCCAAATATCAAAGCAAAATATTAATTATTACTAATAAAGAGCGGTGTGAATAATTTTACGGGAATCATCATCACACGCTCTCATTTCTCTCCCAATCGACTTCACTCGCCAAACCTCTTTTCTTCGCCGGAACCCTAAGTCTGCTCCACCAGTTCGAATTTTCCGGTAAGTTTGAACTTCTCCACGACCGTATCAGTTTTAATTTTGTTTAGGTCTTTGTGACGCAACGGATGTGAGAAGGAAGAATAGTATTGACGCGTGTTTTGCTAATTTTTTGGGTTCAGCAGTAGATGAACGTGCGATTAGGGAAGATCTGAATGGAGGGAGGTAGCGTTTCACTCCACTCCTCTCCACTTGAGTTCATTCATCCATCTCTTTAAGCTTTGAATTTTGATTTTTTTTTTACATATATGTCTTTTGGCTTCAGGAATAACATCCCATGGATTTTGATGATTTAGCTGGTGAAGCTAACAATAAGTTTCCTCCTGTGTCGCTTCCAAGGTTTGATTTCGACGACGACCACACGCATCTGAAGTTTGATAGTTTAGTTGAGACTGAAGGGTTTCTTGGTATTGAGGGTAACGAAGATAGTAGCTGGATTGAGGATTTTTCTCGTGGAAGTAGTGGTGGTGTAGTGTTTAGCTCATCTGCTAAGGAGTGTTTTAATGTTTGGTCTGAGGCTACTTCGTCCGAATCTGTTGAAATGCTTTTGAATTCAGTTGGAGAGGACCAAGTCGTTGTAAAAGAGAAATCTGGTACTTCGGATGAGCTAGGCTGCACAATGGAACAATTGGAGCCTGGTCATGAGAATATTCTATCCAAAGAGGAAACAGCAAACGCACAACCTGAACCATATGTGGCTGATACTCTAGGAGACTCCTCTGTGTTGAAGACAGATGCTGGACAGGAACAGGTCCTGGTGAAAGATTACTCACTAACCGTTGTGGAGGATGTCTCCATGGAGGAAGATAATGCCATTTTGGCATCGAATACAGCGGCTGTAGAGGATGTGGAGGATACTGGTTGTCATGATAAGATAGGGACTGAGACAGTGGATAGTCTTCTTGACCAGACCGTTGCGGAAGAGTTGTCCATAGTGGTGAAAGATGACTCACTAACCGTTGTGGAGAAGTCCTCCATGGAGGAAGATAATGCCATTTTGGCATCGAATACAGCGGATGTGGAGGATACTGCTTGTCATGATAAGATAGAGACTGAGACAGTGGATAGTCTTCTTGACCAGACCGTTGCGGAAGAGTTGTCCGTAGTGGTGAAAGATGACTCACCAACCGTTGTCGAGGAGTCCTCCATGGAGGAAGATAATACCATTTTGGCATCGAATACAGCGGCTGTAGAAGATGTGGTGGATACTGCTTGTCATGATAAGATAGGGACTGAGACAGTGGATAGTTTTCTTGACCAGACCGTTGGTGAAGAGTTGTCCTTAGTGGTGAGAGATGACTCACCAACCGTTGTGGAGGAGTCCCCCATGGAGGAAGATAATGCCATTTTGGCATCGAATACAGCGGCTGTAGAGAATGTGGAGGATACTGCTTGTCATGATAAGATAGGGACTGAGACAGTGGATAGTCTTCTTGACCAGACCGTTGCGGAAGAGTTGTCCATTAGTGGAAAAGAATGCTGATGTAGCTTCAAATTCTGCGATTGTAGAGGATGTGAGCTCTACTGAGCATGATAAGATAGGAACTGGGACGACTGATAGTCTTCTTACCGTTGCGGAAGAGTCATCTATGGAGGCAAATAATACTGTTTTAGCTTCAGTTACCATATCTAGAGAGGCTGTGGATGCTGGTGGTCATGGTACGATAAGAACTGAGACGACTGATAGTCCTCTTGACCAATCAGAAGACGAAGCGAACACAGAATCAAGGATGGAAATTTATTGTAGGGACGATACTGTACAGACTGGGGCTCCTGCTAGTGGTGAGTTGAATAATCAGACCACTTTGCTTCCAGAGGTTTCCAATGATGAAAATGATATCAGCGACCACACTGCTAAGTCTGATTTGAAGGATATAGAGCTCTTTGATATCACGGTACTAGAAAGAGGGGACCAAGCTCTCTCTGCTCTCGAGGTAGGTGGACCAGAAGTTTCAGAGACCCAATGCGAAGATCTTCTTGTCAGCAGTGCGAATACTAGCGAAACTGTTGAGGCATCTTTGGAACTCTCTGGGGTATTAACGAATCTAACAAGCAGTGAACATAAATCTACTTTCCAGACTGAGACAGATACAGAGATACTTCGAGTTGAGACTTCAGAAAGTGTTAATGTTTCACAAATGGACTCAATGGTTGAATCCACAGAAGGTGATGTGTCTAAGAAGAGTGAAAATAAGGAAGGTAGTGCTTGCATATCTAATCTCAAACAAAGAATGGAATTGGCTGTCAGTGCCAATGATAGAGATCAGGACGCCAAGATCTCTGAAGTCTTATCTGAAAGTGTTGTGTCCGAGTCCATTGGTGATGTTTCAAGAGAATCTGCATCCAAGCTGGTGGAATCAAATTCTCAGTCTGACACCATTCCAGTAGACAAGTCAGGTAATGTTACTGTCTAATTCTTTTGATATATACTCTACTTTCATACCCTTGGTTCTGCATTTTTGTTTGGGTTTAGCGTACTGCCGGTAATTGCATACAAAAGTTGATATATCATACTTACTTATTTATAATCCTTTACATGTGTATGTGTATACATTTTATTTCTCAGGGACTATGATTGATGGTAAAGAATGTGAAGCATTTCCTCTCAATCCTGAAGAATCGCAACATCTAAGCCAAGATGGAGCATCTGCTGTCGGTCTTACATCTTCAATAGATTTACGTATGGTGAATACATCATCCCAAGCTAAGGAGCAAGTCAGTTTCTCTCTAACCGAGAAGGTTTCATCTGACGAACCTGGAAATTGTCAGACTGTTCCACCTGTTGAAGCAAGTAGTTCAGTTATTCATATTCTGCAAGATGGAGCATCTGCTTGTCAGTCTTACATCTTCAATAGATTTACATGTGGTGAATACATCATCTCAAGCTAATGAGCAAGTCAGTGTCTCTGTAACCGAGAAGGTTTCATCTGGCGAACCTGAAAATTGTCAAACTGTTCCACCTGTTGAAGCAAGTAGTTCAGTTATTCATATTGCACAACAACCTAGGAAGCATAATGAAGATACTCAGCAAGGTACACAAGTTGTCGATGGCTGTCCTGCCATTGAAGGGTCAAAGGATGCTGCCATTGAAGGGTCAAAGGATGCGGTAGATGCTGATGCCGCTGGACAAGTTTTGCCTCAGCAGTGCGAGGAAACAATTTTAGAAGAAAATCTAACAGAAGTTGTAAACGTTCCTGGTAAATGTTTTTTTTTTGGCCGTAGTATTTGCACGTGCTCTTTTCTTTGTATACTGTCGTGCCTTAAAGACCTTACCATATTTGTTTACCTTTGGATGGTTTATACTGTTGTTGTATCTTTTTTACTTTTGCGTTATCCTCAGAGATTCGGTCAGGTCTGGACAAGGATGCCACAAATGAAAACCTTAAAGCTAGTTCCTTGGCTAATCTTCGGAGTGAAGCTGTGTCCGATTGCCAGGAAAAGGATAAGACTGCTGCATCCGATGGGATTATGACATCTGCGACTCCGGTTTCATACCCCACAGGTGAGTTTGTTGATCATGTAGCATCAAGAAACTTTCTTTCTAGCAGTTTCTTCTGATTTTTTTTTAGATTGGTTTATTAAAAAGATACATATTAGGTGTGTAATAGTTGTGAATTTCCACGATAGAATCAACAACCTGTGAAAATTTTAAAATCTTCGGTTAAAGAATTTTATAACTAAGTCTTACTGGTCTTGATCTTGCGGATTTTGCAGGTGTTGTTATCGGAATAGGAGAGTCATGTGCATTCTACAAGTGCTAAGCCTTTTGTAAAGTCCCACATTACTGGAACTGAAGACGCTGTTACAAATATAGGGACTCCTGTTATTTCTTCCCCAGCTCTTAAGACGACCGAACTTCAACTTAATAAGACAGATACAAACAGTGTAAAAAAGCCAGAGGATCAGGATTCTTCGAGTTTGATGTCTACCGAATCCCCGTTCTTGAATACAAACGCGACCTTCAGCAGTGGGTTGAACTTGACTTCCAATCCAAGGAAAGCAGTGGAAATTTCCGAAGCTACCCTTGTCTCTCCGGTATGTCCGATTTATATCTTAACATAGATTCATCAGTAGGCAAAGCGAATACTGTTGCTTTATGTTGTTATCATCCTTACGTAGCATATGCTTTTGTTTATTTAGATTGTGGTGGGATCTCCGTCAAAATCTAGCTTAGAGAAAACACCTGCAAAGTCTTCCAAAACAAAATCTGAGCATAAACCCAGGCGAACACCTAAATCTGCAGGAAAAGAGACTTCTAGAAAAGGAAATAGTGTAAAGGGAGCTGCACCTTTTCAACATTTTCAAAGTGCAGGCAAAGCAAATGCTGTTATTCAGGGTTCTGCTTCTTCTATTCAAATCACACACTCTACTAAGAAGCAGCAAAGTCTTCAGACCCCTGTTCTTAATTCGTTTGGTACCCTTCCAGCCCCCACGGCTAGTCTACCTGATCTGAATTCTTCTTCTCTCTCAAACGTTTTGCGTCGACCTTTCACTGACTTGCAACAAGTGCAACTACGTGCACAGATTTTTGTTTATGGGGGTCTGATGTAAGTTCTATATTACTCTGTACATGCTCTTAAGTTTTGTTGAGTCAGTGAGACTCAGTAGCGATCTCATTCAGAGTTCTTGCACATCTTACTGTCATACAGAAGTATTAAATTTTTTTGTTTACCCGTTACAGCCAAGGGACAGCACCTGATGAAGCTTATATGATATCTGCATTTGGTGGTGCAGGTAAGATTGTTATTTCTTGTAACTTACTGCATTATCCCTGTTGAGACAAATCATGTGTTCACTCTGCACTTCTGTAGATGGTGGGAAAGGCATTTGGGAGAAAGCATGGCGTGCTTGTGCTGTAAGGGCTGAGAGAATGCGTGTTGCAAGTCCTGAAACGCCAGCACAATCACGTGCAGGTTTCTAGTTTGATTTTGCTTTTCAAGCTCTTATGGTCTGCTTGTATTATTTCTCAGCTATGCTGTTTGAATTTCTTAGCTAAATATCAGAAACTGCATTTTCAGGGAAGACAGAGACCCCGTCCATGGGTCACACCAGTAGCAAAGAGAGTACAGCGACAAAACCCATAATTCCACTCTCATCACCTTTATGGAGTTTTTCGACTCCCCTGGAAACGTTACAATCAAGAAGCATTCAGAGAGGTTCAGTTGCTGCGCCACTGCCTTCTTCATCGCATGCTCACCAGGCTGCACCAACTGCGAATATTGGACATAATCCCGGTTGGATGTCGCCTCTCCCTTACCCCAACCCTTGGCTTGCTTCTCCTCAGACCAGTGGGTTCGATGTTGGTATTCGTTTCCCCGGTTTCCCGATCACCGAAACTGTAAAATTGACACCCACAAAAGAATCGTCCTTGCCTTACTCTGGCGGTAAGCATGTTCTGAGTGGAACTTCTGGCAATGTTTTTAAAGGGAGACAAACACTTGAGCCAGCCAGTACAGTTGTACCACCTGGTCAACATTCCACTGGGACGAAATCAAGGAAACGGAAGAAAATGCCAGTCTCTGTGGAGTCTGATCCAAGCATTTTGAACTCGCTGCAGCCAACAGAAGTAGTTATCTCTCCTCTTGTTTCTATATCAACACCTGTACCTATTACAGCTGCTCCGGGTAGTCTGGCTTCTAATGCAGGCACCCTGCCAAGTGTTGATTCCGTCTCTTATGTCCCTATGAACCTGGTATCTACCTTCCCCGGGAAGAAAATGAAATCATCTTTGCAATCCCCAATTTTTGGTGGTAACCTTGTATCTGAAGTTAAGCAGAGATCTTTGTTACCGGCAGATACCATTGATAAGCTTAATGAGGCTAAGATGCATTCAGAGAATGCTTCTGCTCTTGCTACTGCAGCCGTTAGTCACAGCGAATATGTTTGGAAGCAGATAGAGCAACAAAGGCATGCTGGCCTCCAGCCAGAAACTCAAGGCAGATTAGCTTCCGCTGCTGTTGCCATAGCTGCTGCTGCTGCAGTGGCAAAGGCTGCAGCTGCTGCCGCTAATGTTGCAGCTAATGCGGCATTTCAGGCAAAATTAATGGCTGAAGAAGCATCCCTTCCAAGTCTTTCTTATCAGGGTAATGAACTCCCTAAGTCAAATGATGTAATACCTCACGGCCACGGTGAAGGGGCAGTGGGGAGCTCCAGCTCGTTCCTTAGTGCTGCGAGAGAGGTGGCTAAGAAGAGGGTTGAGGCTGCCACAGCGGCCACCAAACGAGCTGAAAATATAGATTCCATTGTTAAGGCAGCAGAACTAGCATCAGAGGCGGTTGCACAAGTTGGAATACTTGTTTCAATGGGTCATCCTCCGTCGCTCAATACGCTGGTGGAAGTGGGTCCAAGTAATTACTGGAAGCAGGCTCGAGAATCTGTGGAAGTTCAGCCCTGTAAAGTGAGTGTACTAGAAAAGGAAAATGTGGCTACTAGTGATAGAGCTTTTGCTAGTCCCAGCACTGCGCATACTGAGTTGGATGGCTCTGTGAGAATGGCAGATGGTGTATCCGGTCTAGTTTCTGCCACTGGAAAGAAAACTAGTGGACAGAAGGGTTATAAAAGTGCAGACTTGGCTAAACACACTGCTGTAGTTTTCGAGCCAGAAGTTGGGTCAAAATCTTCGATTGACACCCAAACTGAAAGCGAGCAGATTATGAAAACAACAAAGGACGAATGCATCAAGGAAGGTTCTCATGTAGAGGTTTGTGCTATGTTTGCATATACACACTTCCTATAGCAAACTGCTCGCTGCTGGTTGTGTTTCTTTTTGTAATGAAAATAAAATTGCCCTATGTAGGTTTTCAAGGAAGGACCCGAATTAAGAACTGCATGGTACTCTGCTAATGTATTGAGCTTAGAGGATGGGAAAGCTTACGTGCTGTTCAGTGACCTTTCTGTAGAACAAGGTTTATTAGTTTGACATATAATTTTTTTTATGTTGTCCTTGCAGTGATCTGTATTTGGTAGTTCATTGGCTTGGCAAGTCAGGGACCCATTAAGCGTTCTCTCTCATTTTACTTTACATATTGCTCCAAGTGTATGATTGATATGCAATCGTATATAATCACTCACTTTCTATTATTATATTTGTGCAGTACTCTATTAGTTGGTCTGATTATTTGATCTCTTATCAGGAACAGATAAGCTAAAGGAGTGGGTAGCCCTCAAAGGTGGAGGTGATGAGGCCCCGAAAATAAGAACTGCTCGTTCTATTACCGCCCTGCCATATGAAGGAACCAGGAAGAGGCGTAGAGCTGCCATTGGGGATCCTGTCTGGAAAATTGGGGATAGGGTAGACTCGTGGGTTCATGACTGGTAACTAGCTTATCTTTTACCTGCGAGCCCTAA
Organism: Raphanus raphanistrum subsp. raphanistrum; assembly: GCA_019706035.1. Lineage (NCBI taxonomy): Eukaryota > Viridiplantae > Streptophyta > Magnoliopsida > Brassicales > Brassicaceae > Raphanus > Raphanus raphanistrum. The sequence goes on along the minus strand of CM033982.1, from coordinate 1,553,696 downwards.
TAGCAATGAGCCCACAACGCAAGATTGTATCGTTTTCAGTTTTCCATTTTGTGAAAACCAATTCATTCCACTAACTTTGGAAGCTTTATCGATGTCAGTTTTCCATTTTGTGAAAACCAATTCATTCCACTAACTTTGGAAGCTTTATCGATGTCAGTTTTCCATTTTGTGAAAACCAATTCATTCCACTAACTTTGGAAGCTTTATCTATGTGCTTTGTTCTCCTTTAGTTGGTCGGAGGGTGTTATCACGGAGAAGAACAAAAAAGATGAAAATACAGTGACTGTACATTTTCCAGGTTCGTAGAGACTTGTGATGAAGATATTTCATTTTCATGCTCAACACTGCTTGTCTGTACCAGTGTGCTCAGAAATTTCTTTTTCCTTTTGGCAGCACAAGGAGAGACTCTGACTATCAAAGCTTGGAATCTGCGTCCTTCTCTTGTATGGAAAGATGGAAGGTGGATTGAATGTTCTACTTCAGGAGAAAGCATCAACTCATCACATGAGGTACTATACTATGACCCTTCTGTGGAGCTAGAAGCCTCGTTTTGGATGCTTTGCTATTTTGAAAGACTCGATAATTTGAATTGCAGGGTGATACTCCAAAGGAGAAGCGTCCTAGACTAGGAGCTCCAGCTCCTGTGTCTGAAGGAAAAGACACGAAAATGGAAGCTGTCGTTGATCCGGATTTAGGCAAACCGCCTCAGAGTGGTGTTCTTGACCTCGGTGTTTCAGAGACTACATTTAAAATCGGGACGACGAGTACCAGAGAGGAGGGCAATCCTGGTCCACTCCGAATGAAGAGAACAGGTTTGCAAACGCAGGGAGCAAAAGTGGTTTATGGTGTCCCTAAACCTGGAAAGACAAGGAAGTTCATGGACGTGAGCAAACACTACGTTTCAGAGGCGAGCAACAAAACTCGGAAACAGAAGGAACCGGCTATGCCTGTGAAACCAATTGTGCCCCAGAATCCAGGACCAGGGAGCTGGAGATTGCCTTCTAAAACCATTTCCAGAGAGAAACAGACAACGACAACATCAAAGCCCAAGAGTTTCAAACCTGGACCCAAGACCAAAGAGAAACCGGTTGCTGCAGATAGGATAATTCCCCGCAAGGACTCGCGTAATACAACAACCTCAAATATGGAATCTGATGATGCCGTTGGTCAGAGTGGAGAGAACAAAGGTCCTACATTTGGAACAGTTTCTAGTGTTCCATCCAAGGGAACTGAGGAAGAGCAAAATAGGAAAGTGGCTCCTAGTGCAGGGAGGTTAGCCAAGATTGAAGAGGATAAGGCGTTGGCTGATAATTCTTCAAAAGCATCAGATGGAATGGAACCACGTAGATCTGTCCGCAGGATTCAGCCAACTTCTAGAGTAAGTATATACATGATATTACAGTAATTTCTTTATAGCAATCGCTTAATATAATCCTGATTCACTTTTTGAATTTATGTGCGTTGCTGCTCTCCAGCTGCTTGAAGGTCTGCAATCATCGATGATGACCTCGAAGATTCCTTCCATTTCACAGAGCAGAGGTCACCAAAGTCGAAGCAAAAAGTAACCGTAGAGGTGATGTTATATAAGTGTCACAGTAGTAAAATGACTTGGAGGCAACCATATTGAGCTAAAGACTATTTATTTTGTTTTCGGCAGGCAAAGTAGGTGATGGAAGGAGCAATAGGCTAAGTGCATATAAAAACCTAAGAAGAAGAAAGAGGCAGTCTTTGCTGCTGTTTGGTTGAAGCTCCGTTGTTGGTTGGGGGGAGAGATGATATGTTATTGTAGGTGTGTTTTGATGTTTATTTAGTCGGATGTTCTCTCTCTCTCACACTCAATTCGTCTCAGAAGTATATTCGTGACATTGTTGTAGGAACAAAACAACAGTTTTATTATTGCCAAGCATCATCATCATCTTCCCTGACTCCATTTCATATAGTATGATGAAAATACATTTATTCAAGATTATGATCGCACAGCGGAATTTATTACACAGTTGTGATATTTGATTAGTTTTATTGTAATACAATGAAGCTATTACAAAAATGAATCATCCATCATCATCAACCAGTTGAAGCTTTCTCGTTCTTCATGATTCATATGGAAGGATTTGACTTTGTCTTCCTCTACGATCTCTCTGAGAAAATCGTCGTCTTCAATCTTTTCAGTTTGCCACTGTGACGGGTCCTCTACAAATTCTTCGCTGAAAATCATACTTAGACCAACTCTTTACACGTCGTCCTCCTGTATTTGTCTTCTTCAAATGTTCCATCTTTGCAAATTTCATAGTTATTGAATAATTTTTGTGCAACTGGCTCTAAATGTATATAGCTTCACTAAGTAGGCCTGAAGGAATCAAGAGATTAGTTATGCAGTGTTATTGTTAACAAAAGTAAGATGCAATCATATTCATATGGTAAACATGAAGGAATCAACATATCTGTGCTAAGAAGGCAGAAGAAATCAGTTTTGCGATGCTTTTAGGGATTTTACATGTGTTTGTTTTCAATTATATACCCTTAAGGTTTGAGATCTTTTGAGTTAAATCAAAAAGACAAAATGCCTATACAAAGCAAAAAAACTATACAGAGAAACTTTAAAAGTTGTCAGGTGGAGGAGCCTGGAGGAACCCATTTTCCTTCTGATTCTGATGGTTCAACCACATAGACATGGCCATTACTGAGCCCTACTGCAAACTGGTTACTCTCCGATGGATTAGCTGCGATCACTAGCGGATAGACTCTTGAGCTGCAAAGACCACACACATTTCATCAATACATAACGTCAGAAGCTAATAGTATTTGAGTTAGATCGAAAGGACAAAACGAGTATACAAAGCAAAGAGACTATACAGAAAGTTTAAAAGTTTTCAGGTGGAGCCTGTAGGCAAGGTTCCCCATCTTCCTTCTGATTCCGATGGTTCAACCACATAGACATGGCAATTACTGAGCCCTACGGCAAACTGGTTAGCCTCCGATGGATGAGCTGCGATCACTAGCGGATACACACTTTTGCTGCAAAGACCACACACATTTCAGGAGCTAATAATATTTGATACTTGAGGCATAACAATAGTTACCTTGGGTTGGAAGGCAAGTAAGCTGTTGGTTTAATCCGACATCTCAGACTGAGATTTGACGCAGTGAAGACACAGACAGTACCATCTTTCAAGCTCGCGAAGATTGACTGGCTATCACCTGAATATGCACCTGATGTGATTCCACCACCAGTCTTGTCAACCCACTGTTTCATTGACACAGTAATGATAAAATTAATACCGACGAGTTTGCTTGCTGCAAATACACACATTATTAAATCTGTTATCGCTAATTACCCAGCCGAACCAATCCAGTTTTTCAGCATGGTAAATGGCTATTTGCTTTTCATTGATCACCAACATATGAATCCCATTTTGATGGAACTGCACGCGTGTATCTGAAACAGCCGGCATTAATCTTCGCCTTGGTTTATCCATATACGTACTACTTCGCTTCTCCCATCCAGCCATGCTCCAAATGCACAACTACAGACCCCAAATATGTAAGCACGTTAATAGTGGTTCAACTAACTTCTACATTGAGTAGCCAAACTCAACAACATAAATTATTGTTACCTGTGTATCAACACAAGAAGAAACTAGAATGTCCAGAGCCACTGAGAAAGCAAGCCCTGTTATTCTGTTCCGATGACCTTTCAATGTGGCTTTCACCTAGCAAGAGCGTCATTATACATTCAGGACTTTTGCTACCCAAAAATTAACCATCATAACTTCATTCCAGGCAATACCTCGCTAGTCACAAGATTGTAGATTTGGATAGATGAATCCTCCAAGGCAATGCCAATAATATTATTGTCTGATGGATGTAACTCAAGGAATGTTGCTGCAGGAGGTGGGGGAATGTAGGTCGTCACAGACTACACGTTAGATAATAAAGCATATCAGAGCATGAAACTTTTTCAAATCTTTCTTTAATGGAAATTTTACAAGGAAGATACGGTTAATTAGTCACCTTGAAGGTCACCATGTTGAACAAAGAGATTTTCCCCCCTGAAGCTGACACAATATAGGAGTCACTCTTGGAGAGGACAAGACATGGAATAGCCACTTCCGGGTATGCATCACTTAACTCATTAATCATCGTAATCCCACTTTTAGGTGTCCATAATACTGGTTGTGCTTTAGCCGTTGCCTATAAGCAAATAAATATAAAGTCCCATAAGCAAGAAACAACAAACAATGCAACTCACACCTAACAATGTACAAGGAAACTACTAAAACAAGGAGGCAAAAGGATACCTTTCCATCCAAACTATCATCGCTATTCTCCCATTTCCACAACTTGTGTTCTCCATTAGAAGCCAAGGCCAGTACTTCAGATCCACAATTTGTGTAAATTAATCTAGAAACCTGAAACTTCCACCCAAAGAAAACATTAGTCATCGCTGATCATCCGCAGGCAATAACATAACAAATAACAGCTTCAGTCACTACAAGATATAACTTCTTCATTTGTAAATGTTAACTTTGGGAGATAAACATGATAGAGGCATATGCTTTAACTATAATAGTACCTTGACCTTCGTGTCAGTCACATTGTCGGGGAGCCTCAAGGAGTAGCACTGAGATGGCTTTGTAATCTCTGTAACTTTAGATCCCCCACCTACAAATTTATAGATTCTTTTGGACTTCCAAGTAGGCAGAGTTCGCAGTTCATTGTTCTTGAATAACAAAACCTGTTTAGTCATACACGCACACTACAAGGATACACATCCAAAGTAAAGACTTTTAATTCACCTCCGTAGCTGCAAAAGGGGTAGATTGATCAGCCAAGCACCCTCGGTTGATTAGAGTACGCAACATTGAAGACTTGAGACGAGGAAAATCGAGTTTGTCGCGGAAGAGTGGATTAGCCTCTATCAAGTTCTTCAAGTCACGAAACAGAGCACCCCTTGCCGACGTGGAGAGATGTGCATTGGTTCTGAAAAGTTGAGGTAACAGTATTAGCAAAGGATTAAATAAATAAAAAAGTATTGAGACACATAACCACCACTTAGCTTTATCTAAAACTACTCAAAGATATGAAGGCTTTATACTTACTTATCTAACGCTTCCGAGATCCTTTTGCTTCGGAATTCAGAGAAGATTTGCTTGGACTGTTGGTTATCCTCAATCTTGGAGAATCCAGAAAGATACTTCTCCATCTCGTCCCACTCGCCTTGAGTCACCAGCTCTTCAAAGTAACGCATGTTGAAGTAACAACCAGACTCCGATTCCAATCTATCATTAATTTCAACATTTATCAGTTTCTTAATCGCCAATTTACAAAAAAAAAAAAGATTTGGGCGGAAAAGGAAGGGACCTGTGAACAGTTTCCTTGTATTTCTCTTCACCGAGATATTGAAGAATCAAGAACATGAGTTCCTTCTCGAGAGTAGCCATTGCTCTGCGAACGAGATCAACACGCATTACATTAAAGGATCATTCGCTAGCTAATTGAGTCGGAGAAGAACCTACGATAACAAGATACTCCAACTCCAGCAAAAATGGAATAGAGCGAAGAAGATAGTCGGCGACGTACCTGCAGAGATTAGATGATGATTAGGTTTCGCCGATCGACGAATCTGGGAACGCCAGCAAGAGCAGAGAGCGATTAGAGCAGAGAGAGTTCGCTTTTATTTTCTTTTTTGATGCCAGTGCGCGGCATAGTTGGGAAACAAAATTATAAGCAGGATACGATAAGTTAGGTTGCTTATAGTGGTAGAGCGACGTTATAAGATAACTCGCTTATCAATGAGGAATCAATTTTTTTTAAGAAAACAATAGTAGTATCTTATCAGTAAGTATAGACTTTACGAACAGTGCTCAGTAAATTAAAAATCAAGGATTCGCAATTAGGTCATACCCGTTGAAGTTAGGGGTAGTAACATCGACGATAAGCTCAGGATTCTCGTCTATCTTGACGAGGCGGCAACGAAGACAAGCCCTGAGCTCGTGGCCGAAACTCGTCGGAATATGCGCAGCCACTTGTCCCATTCTCATTCGTCTCTTGATTCCCGACAAACTCAGATTTCTACATTGGCAGGGCTGTCCATTGAGATTGTGGCCTTCCAAGTTCTCTGGCAAGTTACTTGTCGAACTAATCATGCAACACAGCAGTTTTGAGAAGCTCTGGGATGGAATCAAAGTAAAAAAAATATTCAGCATTTTTCTGTATTGTATTGCGCGATTAGTCATTTCTCTAGAACTCATATTTTTCTTTGTTTTTTTTCTGTATAGCCCCTCCAATGCCTGAAACTGTTGAATTTGAGTTTCTCAAAGTATCTTAAAGAGATTCCAGATCTCTCAAAAGCAACGAGCCTCGAGGAATTGCATCTCAGTGACTGCAAAAGTTTGTTAGAGCTCACAAGCTCTATTGGCAATGCCACTAAGCTCACAGTCTGCAAACTTAATGGTTGCTCGCTTTTGAAGGAGCTCCCTTCTTCTATCAGTTGGTTAGTCAATCTCGAGGAATTAGACATCTCTAACTGCAAGAATTTAAAAAAGTTCAGTGGTTGCTCGAGTTTGATAAAACTAGATATGAGCTTTACTGAGATAGAGGAAATGCCATCATCAATCAGCACTTGGTCTCGTCTATATCAATTGAATCTTGCAGGGTGTTCAAACATCACAGATTTCCCAAATGTTCCTGACAGCATTGTAGAGTTGAATTTGTGCGGTACAGGGATAGAGGAGGTTCCTCGATGGATTGGGAAGCTATTTTGTCTGCGTAAACTAATGATGTATCAATGCAAGATGCTGAAAACTATATCTCCAAACATATCTAAGTTGGAGAATCTTGAGTTTCTTGCTCTGAGTAGCTGTGATTTTGGTGAAAATGATGCCTTATTTGAAGCAAAAATCGAGTGGGGCTTTGACTCAAAATGCCGCTGGACTTTCCGATCAGACCTCAATGTTCACTACATTTTGCCGATATGCATACCCGATAAAGCTCGTACATCTCCAATATCATTACGCCTCCGCAGTAGTTGTCTCAAGACTGTTTCAGATTGCATTGGACGTCTCTCCGGACTAACTAAGCTCGACATCACAGGATGCATCGAGCTCGTATCCCTTCCACAGCTTCCAGGTTCCCTCCTATTTATAGAAGCAGAAGATTGTACATCCTTGAAAAGAATAGGCTCTTCTTTTCAAAATCCAAATGTTTGCCTAAACTTTGCTTACTGTTTCAACCTGAATCAGAAAGCTAGAAAGCTCATCCAGACATCAGCCTGCAAATATGTGGTCTTACCAGGTGGAGAAGTGCCTGCACACTTCACCCGCGGAACTAGTTCTGGTTCCCTATCGATCAGTTTGACTCCAAGACCTCTTCCTTCATCCTTCAGATTCAAAGCTTGCATCCTGCTGTCAACAGACAATACTAATCTCAAGGATCATGATGTTGATGATACAGGAGAGGAGGATGAGAATTCACTGATGATTGGTGTGTCTTGTCGGGTCAGCTGTAAACATAATGGTGTCACTGTCCGCTATAGATCAAACCTGCTCCATCATATGCCAGATCTCAACGGAGATGAAGAGCATCTGTATATATTTGAGGATTCTTTCTCTCAAAACCAGGATTATCCTGAAGCCGAAGAAACCACTTTGAGCGAGCTTACTTTTGTATTCAGAGTCCATGATTTAACCTGGAAGATCAAAGGCTGTGGTGTACGACTTTTGGAGGTGGTCCCTCAATGTATTCTTGACAGAAATGAAGATGATGATGATAATGATGGTGACGATGATGAAACTGATGATGACGATGGCGAAGACTGTCTCAACCTGAATCAAAAAGCAAAAAAGCTGATACCGACATTCAATTGCGAATATACGCTCGTTCCAGGTAAAGAAGTGCCTGCAGACTTCACTCACCAAGCTACTTCAGATTCATTAACGATCAATGTGACTCCAAGGTCTCTTCCTTCACTCTTCAGATTCAAAGCTTGCATATTGCTGTCAAGAGACTATTATGAAGATAATGAAGAGGGTGCGCCTTGGCGCTCCAGGGGTCTCTTTGATCTCAGAGATGAAGATGAGGATGAAAGTCTATTGATTTACTGGTATAGGGGTGAACAGAATGGCATCATTGTCTCAAAGGGATCAAACCAGCATAGTATGCCTTATCTACACGGATTGGAAGACCGTCTGTATATATATGAAGATTCTTTCTTGCTAGACCATGATTTCCTTGAATTCGAAGACACCACTATCAGCAATCTTGTGTTTGAGTTCGAAGTCTCTTATTTAAAATGGAATGTGAAAGGCTGCGGTGTACAACTTTTGAGGGAGGAAAAAAGTGCAGATGGCGATGATGGTGGTGGTGACAATGATGACTTTGAGTATGATACAGAGGATGAAGATGATGAATTTGGTGATGGTGACAATGATGACTTTGAGGATGACATAGAGGATGAAGAGAATGAAGATGATGAAGTTGGTGATGATGATAATGAAGAAGATAATGTAGATAACATTCAAAAAGGAGAAGAAGCTGGGCGTGAAGAGGATGCAGAGACGAGGAGCAGGAAACGAATGAGGTTTAGCCTTTGGTAGGTATTAGATTTGAGATCTTTCGAGTTCAATCAAAAATACAAAACCACTGTACAACAACGCAAGGCTATAACAAAACTGTAAAGTCAACTAGAGCTTCAACCGACCGTGCGGACCTTCGTTTTCATATGTATATATTTTAATTGCTTATATTATTTTTCAAATACCTAAATTTTTATAGTTTGTTTGTTCTATTCAATTAATTATTTCAAACTCATATGTATTGTTTCTTCTTGTTATATATATGATTTGTTGGATTTGTGCTTAACTAGTTGACAAACTAATATATGCAAAGTTCAAAAAAAATTGAAAATTATTTTATATTTTCTTATCTATTATTAAAACTAATCAATGGACATAATTTCAGTTTAAGCTATGTAGTAGTACGAAAATACTTATTATTTAGTAAGTGTTTTTGAATTTTATGACAATTTTAAAATATTCATGTACACTAATCTTTATGCATTCAAATTAGATAAATGATGAAATAAACGATTGAATAGTATATTAAATTTTTGATTTTTTTTTAATATGTAGATTTGAAGGTATATATATATATATATTATTAGATCATAAGTTCTTATGTAATGTAATTCAAACACATATAAATCTAAATTGGGATTTACATAATATAGAAATCTTCTTATCTATTAAAACAATATATCAAATGGATCATTACTAGTTAGTATTTCAATTATCTTGTTTTCAAAAAGTATATGAACTGATTTTCTTGGGAATAAAACATATGTATGTTTCTAAATCTAACAAAGACTTTAATATATTTTTTCTCTTTTTATTGTCGATTATATTTTTTTTATGCCAATGTTACAAATGTACAACTTTGATGTAATCATAAAAGTTTTAAAGATATGATTTACATTTTAATTCTACATATAATGAAATTCTAAAAGTTTATAGATTAATTTTTTATTTGAAATTATTAATATATAAAAATACATTTTATCTGTTATAAATTGTTACTAAAAAATAATATAATTTCTAATTCGGTAAAATAAATTTATAATTTGAAATAATCAAATTGATAACACCCTGAAAATATATATTTTTAATTTCTACATTTTGCATGCAAAATATTTTTAAATTTATTTATTTCTTTCTTTTGTCATCAGCATAACCTTTTTTAAATATATATTATTAACATTTATTTAGTTAGACAATATAATATATAATTGTTGTTTAGGATTACTTATATTTCTTTGTTGTGTTTAAAAATATTGTTTAGCATCTATAATTTTAATATATGGGAGGATTTTATAAATATATTTTTATGTTCAAATAATGTAGACTTGTTATTTTAGTAAATGTTATACATGGTTGTACGTTAAACCCCTTTTAAAGGTGTATCATATTTATAATGAAATATTTTTTAAATATAAAATAAGTTAATTTATTAATTGAATATAAATTTTAATATTTAATTCATGTAGTACTTTTATTTTAGTCTAATATATACTATAATTAGACAATTTATAAGAATAACATAATTTTTTAAATTTTATTTTTATAATAAATTTTTAATTTACATTGATTAGAATAAAAATATACTACTAATTACGAAATTTATTAATTAATAATTTATAAAAAATATAGATGTTTTTGTAAGATTTTGTTATCAACATAATTTTTATAATTAAAGATAAAATAAAAACATTTTTATTGGTGAAGTTGTTATATGTGTTGATTATATAAGATGTGATATATTAATGACAAACATCTTAAGTAGAAATAAATGAAAAGTGATTTTTAAGAGGGTTTATTTTGAAAAAAAAAATTGTGACTTCTATTTTAATAGAATAGAAGAATAGATGATGAATTTGAATGCTTTTTTTCAAAAAAGGATAGATGATGAAATCAATAGGACAAAAAGTTAGTTGTTAGGTGGAGGCGATGTTCCCCATGTTACTTGTGTTTGAGATCATTTGAGTTGAAGACTATACAAAGTAAAGACTATATTAAAGCTTTTTTGACCAAAAACAAAATCTATAAAACTCTAAAGTTGTCAGCTGGAGCCTGGAGGCGAGGATCCCCATGTTCCTTCTGTTTCCGATGGTTCCACCACATAGACATGGCCATTACTGAGCCCTACTGCAAACTGATTACTCTCTGACGGATGAGCTGCGATCACTAGCGGATATGCTCTTGAGCTGCAAAACCCACACACATTTCATCAATACATACGTTCAGAAGCTAATAGTATTTGATACATGAGGCATGATAGTTACCTTGGGTTCGAAGGCAAGTAAGCTGTTGGATTAATCCGACATCTCAGTCTCAGATTTGACGCAGTGAGGACATCCACAGTACCATCTTCAAAGCTCACAAAGATTGACTGACTATCACCTGAGTATGTACCTGATGTGATTGGAGTAGTCGCTTCCAATCGAAACCACTGTTTCATTAAAAGTAGTAGTTAAATTTAATACTGACGAGTTTGCTGCAACACACGCACGCACACACACTATTGAATCGGTTGATATTACTTACATTATTCAACAAGTCCAGTTTCCGAGCATGGTAAATGGCTATATGCGTTTCATTGACCACCAACAGATGAATCCCATTTTGATGGAACTGCACTCGGGTATTTGAAACAGCCGGCGTTGATCTTCCTTGTGGAACTTGTAAATACTTACTATGTCGCTTCCTCCATCTAAACATGCCCCAAACGCACAACTACATATATACCCCAGATATTTAAGCTGCAAGTTACTACTGTTTAACCAACTTCTAAGCCAAAACTCACAACAACAATATTCTTACCTGTGAATCAGCACCCGAAGAAACTAGAACGTCCATACCCCGTGAGAAAGCAAGCCCTGTTATTCTGTTCTTATGGCCTTTCAGTACAGCTCTCACCTAGTAGCATGCAACTCGTCATTATATTATATTCAGGACTTTTACCACCAGGAACTAACCATCATAAATTTCATTCCACGCAATACCTCGCCACTTCTAAGATTGTAGATTTTAATAGACGAATCCTCCAAGCCAATGCAAATGATATTATTTTCTGAAGGATAAAACGCAAGAAATGTTGCTGCAGGCGGTGGAGGCATGCACGTCACCATACTCTATAGGTTAAAGATAATACAGAGCATATCAGAGCATGGAACTTTTTTCAAATCTACTTTTCATTATTACAAATTATCAGAACGCTGCAGTGGTGATTTCATTTTTTTTTTACAAGGAAGATACGGTTAGTCACCTTGAAGGTCACCATGTTGAACACAGAGATTTGCCCCCCTGAAGCTGACACAAGGTAGGAGTCATTCTTTGAGAGAGCAAGACAGGGAATAACCTCTTCCGGGTTTGTATCACTTGTCTCATTAATCATCATAATCCCACTTTTAGGTGTCCATAATACTGGATGTGCCTTAGCAGTTGCCTATAAGCAAATATATATAGTCTATAACCAAAAAACAACAAATACGAAACTCACACCTAACAATGTACACAGAAACTAAAACAATATGGAGGCAAAAGGATACCTTTCCAGCCAAATTATCATCGCTATTATGCCATTTCCACAACTTGTGCTCTGCATTAGATGCCAAGGCTAGTACTTCAGATCCAGAATTTGTGTAGATTAATCTGGAAACCTGAAATCCCACCACATAAACACACGAGTCAGCAGCAATGATCATCCGCAGGCTACATAACAAATAACAGCTTCAGTTACTGCAAGATATATCTAAGTCAGGTAACAAAATTATAACTTCTTTACTTGTAAATGTTGTTGACTTTGGAGGTAAACATCTAGCTTGCAGATAGAAGCATATGCTTTAACTATATATTACCTTCGTGTCTGTCACATTGTCAGGGAGCCTCAAGGAGTAGCACTGAGATGGTTCTGTAATCTCTGTAACTTTCCACCTCGTAGATCCTTCACCTGAAACATTAGATGTTCTGGGCATCCCATCAGCCAGAGGTCGCACTTCATTTTTCTGAATAATTAACAAAAAACTGTTTAGTCATACACCGTATATTCGGCACATTACTAGGATACACATCCAGATTCAGACTTTAATTCACCTTCGTAGCTGCAAAAGAGGTAGATTGATCTGCATTTGCATTTGAAGAACCAAAGCCAACACCTCCAGGAACCTGCACACCAGAATGTGTTCACAAATTGCGTACATTTTCCGCAGAGATAGTATCCAAGAAATATACCTTAGTGGCAAGTAAGCGATTTTCTGCTGTTCTCAGCAAGCTGAATCCATTATCAGTAGCGAGAATTCTAACACCATAGTCACCGGTTGAGACAGCTAAAAGTGTTCCTTCCTTATTAAATCTAACACAAGGAGAATCCTGCAGGTTTTCCACAAGTAATTAGCTGCTAGTATGGAAGTAGTAGAAATTGCTAAAGGACACGACTATTAGGTAATATTACCGGTAAGCCACCATCTGCATGAATAGTAGTCAAACGATTTGTGTTGTCCATGTCCCAAATTTTGATAGTCGACTCATCGCCAGCAGCTAAGAATCTATTCTTGGTTGTGTCAAATTGTACAATCCCTACAGCACGTTGTCCAAGGCCTTGATATGTTCTTTTTATGGAGCCTTCACTATCTTCCCACTCGACTAAGAATGACTCTCCTTCGTTGTTTGTACCACAAGAAAACAACCTGTTGCATGTTATTGTTTTAAAATTTGGAAGGAAAATATAGCAGTCAGCTAACTAGGCAGTCAGTGACTCAGTGCGTTAAAAAATGCTGGTAAAAAATTGAGAGATGAACCTTGTTCCATTGCTGCTGTATGCCATTCTTGACGAAGAATGGCCAGGTGCGTCATAGGTACCTCTCGCACCCAACTCATCATACAACCAAGTTTTTACTTTTCCATCAGTTGCTGTTGAGAAGACAAACTGTATACGACTAGAATGCATTAGAGAAAATTTATCGCATCCTTTAAACATAAGGAAACAGTATAGGGGCTGGTAGTCTAAATAGTAAAATGTAGTCAGCCATATGAATCATAGCAACCATAGTAAAATGTATGTTCCAACAACAACAAAAGAAACAATACTTGTTACCTGGATATTTTCCTTTTGGTGAGCACAAACAGAGAACACAGGAGCTTCATGACCCTCAAAAGTAAACCGTATAGCCCCAGTAATAGCATCCCAAACCTTTGGATTATTTTAGTTCATGTAAGTCATGCCCAACCATTAACGTGACAACAGAAGATAGATAGTCAGAAACACAAACCTTAATGAGTCTGTCATCGCCACAAGTAACAACATATAGTTGTTCGTTAGGATATGAAAAGGCAAGATGGTTGACACCTCCTGTATGAGCTTCAATCTGGAATCAGAGGAAAGAGTAAAACCAAATTGTAGAGCTATGTTGAACGTATGGGAGAGGCTAAAGTTAGTGATATTAATGAAAGAATAACTGGTAAAATCAACCTCCAGACGACTTCGTACGACATTGTCCCAACCAAAGGAATAGATATGCACAATGTTTTTTGAGTATGCCATATAAGAGTATATTAGGAAAGGATATATTAGACAATAGTCTTAACCTAATCTCTTGTGTAATCTCAGTATATATTGTAACATTACACAACTAATACTATTATCAAGCTTCATATCACATATGGTATCAGAGCATTCAACGATACCTTAATATTTTTTTTTTTCCTTCTCCCTGCCGCCTCTCCCCCTCTCTCTTCTTCTTCTTCTTCTTCCTTTCCTCTCTCACCACCATGTCTGAAACCTCAACCCCGACAACTGCTCATGACACCATTGTCATCTCCAACAACTCCAAGATCCTTAACGTTAATATGTCTAACGTTACGAAACTTACCGGCACCAACTTCCTCATGTGGAGCCGACAAGTCCACTCCTTGCTTGACGGCTACGATCTCGCCGGCTACGTCGATGGATCCACCGTTGCTCCACCGCCTACTGTCATCACCGATGGCGTTGACACTGTGAACCCGGAGTACACCATCTGGAAACGCCAAGACAAGCTGATCTACAGCGGTCTTCTCGGCGCGATCTCCCCTTCCGTTCAGTCTCTGCTCTCTGCAACCACCCTATCGTCTGAGATCTGGGAGACACTCTCATCCACCTATGCTAAGCCCAGCCGCGGTCACATCCTCCAACTCAAACAGCAGCTCCGCCAGTGGACTAAGGGAACCAAGACAATTGATGACTACTTCCAAGGTCTTGTCTCCCGCTTCGATCAACTTGCCTTGCTCGGCAAGCCAGAGGACCATGAGGACAAGATTGCACATGTTCTTCAAGGCCTCTCCGATGACTACAAAACTGTGATTGATCAGATCGAAGGTCGCGACGTCTCGCCCACTCTGACGGAGATTCATGAGAAACTCATTAACCATGAGTTGAAACTTTCCATGAAAACAGAGGCTTCGTCCTCTCTCCCGATCACTGCAAATATTGCACAAGCTCGGAACAACAATGGTGGTGGCTCTCGCAACCATGGTCGCCACAACAACAGGGGTAGCCACAACAACAACAACTGGGGAAATCGTCCACAGAACGCTTCACAGAACCAGTACACACCGCGCCCTTATCTTGGGAGGTGTCAACTTTGCGGCGTTCATGGACATAGCGCCCGTCGCTGTTCTCAGCTTCAACTCCCCGGTGGTTACAGTGGTTCAAACCAGTCCTCTGTCTCCTCGCATGCTCCGTGGCAACCACGAGCCAATCTCGCCTCAGCTCATCCCTACAATGCTGCGCAATGGCTTCTCGACAGTGGTGCGACACATCACTTGACGTCTGATCTGAACAATCTCGCCCTACACCAACCGTACACTGGTGGGGAAGAGGTTGCAACTGCTGATGGTACTGGGTTACATATTTCACATACTGGTTCTGCCTTGCTCCCAACACCTAATCGTTCATTGTCTTTACGAGATGTTCTTCTTGTGCCTAATGTTCAACGCAACTTGATTTCTGTTTACCGTTTGTGTAACACTAACAAAGTTTCCGTTGAATTCTTTCCTGCACATTTTCAGGTGAAGGATCTCAGCACGGGGGTCCGATTGCTCCAAGGCAGGGCTAACAATGAGCTGTACGAGTGGCCAATGAATCCCAAGAACCCGACCTCCCTCTTTACCTCACCATCTCCGAAAACAGACCTCTCTTCTTGGCATTCCCGACTTGGCCACCCAGCCTTATCTCTTTTAAAATCCCTTGTTTCAAAGTTTTCTTTACCAGTCTCTTTGTCATCACCGAAACACTTATTTTGTTCGGATTGTTCTATCAATAAAAGCCACAAGTTACCCTTTTATTCAAACACTATTGTCTCAACACACCCACTTCAATATCTTTATACCGATGTTTGGACCTCACCAATTGTTTCCGTTGATAACTACAAGTACTACTTGGTTATAGTGGATCTTTACACGAGATATACTTGGCTGTACCCACTCAAACGGAAATCGCAGGTTCATGAGACGTTCGTGACGTTTAAGGCACTTGTGGAGAACAAATTCAAGACAAAGATTGAGACACTATATTCAGATAACGGTGGCGAGTTTATTGCTCTGCGCTCGTTTCTTGCGACCCATGGGATCACACATATGACCACCCCACCTCATACTCCAGAGCATAACGGTATCTCTGAGCGGAAGCATCGCCATATTGTTGAAACGGGTCTCACCTTACTCAGCAAATCCTCGATGCCTAAAGAGTATTGGAGCTACGCGTTTTCTGCTGCGGTTTATCTCATTAACCGAATGCTCACACCAGTTCTTGGTAACGAGTCTCCATACGCAAAGCTCTTCGGTCAGACTCCTAACTACCTCAAACTCCGGGTCTTTGGCTGTCAATGCTTCCCCTGGCTTCGTCCTTACGCAAGTCACAAGCTAGATGATCGCTCAAAACCGTGTGTCTTCCTTGGCTACTCCTTGAGCCAAAGCGCCTACTTGTGCTTGGATAAAGATACGGGTCGTATATATGTCTCAAGACATGTTCAGTTCGTGGAGACTGTGTTCCCCTTTGCGGAACCTGCATCCACTGTTACTTTGGAACCCATCAATGAAACATCAGCTGGGATATTAGGCTCTCCGGTCACTGTCGTGCCATCTCCGCCACTCGCTACAGCTCCTCCGCCAGCTCCCCCGTGCAACGATCCTCACCTGCCTGCGCCACAACAGCAGCAACAAGACATCTCGCTATCGGCCTCTGATCCCGCAACGCCTTCTCCTTCTCCAGTCGCTCCGGCTCCGAACCCAAACCCACCTGAGAACCCACCTCTACCACCTTCCCCTGTTCCCTCACCTCAAAACAGAGTCTCATCTCCGACATCCTCTCACCTCACGCCTTCTCCACCTCCGCTACCAACACCAAACCCGACACCTACACCATCTCCTCCACCATCTCCTAACCCGATACCACCACCTAACCCGATACCACCACCACCACCAAATAACCATCCGATGAGAACCAGGTCCAAAAATAATATTACAAAGCCCAAAACTAAACACTCCTTCACTGTCTCCACTACACCTCTTAAACCCATAATCCCGAAAACAGTGGCTGAGGCAATGCGGGATCCCAACTGGAGACAAGCCATGTACGATGAGATTAATGCTCAAATTCGAAATGGCACTTCTGAATTGGTCTTCCCGACTGATGACATGAACATTGTGGGATGTAAGTGGGTCTTTACCTTGAAATATTTGCCTAATGGTCAACTTGACAGGTATAAGGCGCGACTAGTTGCGAAAGGGTTTCACCAACGGTATGGTCTTGACTTTACGGAGACGTTTAGCCCAGTGGTGAAATCAACTACGATAAGGACAGTGTTGCATCGTGCGGTGAACAAGGGTTGGAGTATTCGCCAAATCGATGTCAACAACGCCTTTCTTCAGGGCACTCTTGATGAAGAGGTCTATGTTACTCAGCCGCCTGGATTCCTTGATCGTGATCATCCCCACCACGTGTGCCGGCTTCGCAAAGCTTTATACGGGCTCAAACAAGCTCCCCGGGCTTGGTACAAGGAGCTACGACAATACCTTCTCACACAAGGATTTGTTAACTCCACCGCGGATACTTCTCTCTTTGTTCGAATCACCGGTCGTGATATCACTTATATACTTGTGTATGTGGATGACATGATTGTTACAGGCAGCAACTCTGGTCTCGTCTCCACCTTCATTACGCACCTTGCGCAACGTTTCTCTTTGAAGGATCTTGGCGAGCTCAGTTATTTTTTGGGCATCGAGGCTACTCGTACGAAGAAAGGGTTACATCTAATGCAGAAAAAGTATGTTGTTGATCTGCTCACTCGGACGAATATGCTTCAAGCTCGACCAGTCTCTTCTCCAATGTCTCCTACTCCTAAGCTCTCCCTGAACTCCGGCACGCCTCTGGAATCAGCGACGGAGTATCGGACTGTACTCGGGAGTCTTCAGTATCTTGCGTTCACACGACCTGATATTGCTTACGCAGTGAACAAGCTTTCTCAGTTCATGCATATGCCCACTGATCTTCATTGGCAGGCTGTGAAGCGCGTTCTCCGCTATCTCGCAGGCACCCCAGCTCACGGGATATACATCAGGGCTGACACACCGTTGACACTACATGCTTATTCGGACTCTGATTGGGCGGGTGATGTCGATGACTTCACATCGACGAACGCGTATATTCTGTATCTTGGTGCAAATCCTATATCATGGACCTCCAAGAAGCAACGTGGTGTTGCGAGATCGTCTACCGAAGCTGAGTACCGGTCTGTTGCAAACACGGCGTCGGAGATCCGATGGGTATGCTCTCTGCTCACTGAACTCGGCATCTCTTTATCCTCGGTTCCGGTCATCTTCTGTGACAACATTGGTGCGACGTATCTCTCGGCTAATCCAGTTTTTCACTCTCGGATGAAGCACATTGCTCTCGACTACCACTTCATTCGTGATAATGTCCAAGCTGGAGCTCTCCGTGTCTCGCACATCTCTACCCGCGACCAGCTTGCTGATGCACTCACCAAGGCACTCCCACGCCCACGGTTTGAAGAACTCATGTCCAAGATTGGCGTTACTCAAGTACCTTCATCTTGCGGGGGCGTATAAGAGTATATTAGGAAAGGATATATTAGACAATAGTCTTAACCTAATCTCTTGTGTAATCTCAGTATATATTGTAACATTACACAACTAATACTATTATCAAGCTTCATATCACATATGCCACGCCTGAAAGGACATTAAAACAATGTCAATATTTCCAAGTGTTAAGACTGTTTCTACTTTGGGAATAAACTTAACGATTTAATCAAGATAATAAATTGCATGGAGAACAATTGGCATGTACCAAACAGAGTTCCATCAGGACACCATGCCACATGATTTACCGATGCCGTCTCATCAGCGTATAAAGATGTCTGACACAATTCAAAAGAATTAAAACATGCATCAAAATTTCAGAAAGTAAGAGAATATATCCAAAAGGTGAGAGGTAAACCTGCAATTCTATTGAACATGCATCAGGCTTCCAGACATCAAAACACTTCTCTGAAATCTTTCTACGAATACCCACGTCCCACAGGAAAACATCACCACTAAATGTACCAACTGACAACATATACCTCAGTACCTTTAGTTGATAAGAACAAAAAAAGCAAGACATGACATTACAGACTCTGCACGTTTGAGAATGTGGCTTCGTAGGACATACCCAGTAGTACAATTTGCTGAAATGGATGGAAGTCCATGCTAGTGACAGGTGAACCCTGCGGAAGAGTTGCAACAACTATCTTGGGCAAGTCATCAGGTGATAATGTATTATGTCCATGGGGCTGGCCAGAATATGGAACTGGCGGAATATTACCCACCTGGAAAAAAAAATCATTACAAACCACCCAAGCTATTCTGCCACATTTTTTACAAGTAGAAAACCTAAAACTGAAAATCCCAGTTCTCTTTAAATATTATATCAACTCTCGGATACATAACAGAGATTAGTTAGTCATAAGTACCTCATGTGAGGTTTCACACGGCCTTGATCTCTTCAAATGATTGTTAGAATCAGCAGTTTGACATTCCATATGACCAGCAGCTAACACAACGTTTCAAGTTAAACAAAAATTATTCAAATGAAACGGATTTCAAAAGTTATGATAAAAAGGTAAAATAGTAAGATAATATAGCATTGGCAGGTCTAGTTAATAATAAAACAAAACATTTCAGAGTAAATAGACAACCAGGACGTGAAGATGCAGAACGACGACGCCTGACAGGAGCACCAGGAGCAGCTGGGATTGTTGAACCAGGAGCAGGCTGAAACATGTGGCAACACTTCATCGCTAAACAAACCTATTTCCATAGAGCTAGAGAACATGATCATTCGGCACTTACACCATGAGGTGACAACACTTCAGCTGCAATATTGGGATGATTTGTAGCAGGGGATGCAGCTCGCGCAGCAATGGGTTTCTTGCATATATGGTCCACAAACAGAGTCTCGATTTCAAGATTTGGCCTAGGATTCTTACATAGATGATGCTGCCAGTTTAAACTATGAGAAAAAATCGAGTAAATCCCAAGTTTTAATCAGTTGAGAAATTATGTGTGTTTACACTGAATAAAATTAACAGAGCAAGTCTCAAGCACCTTTGGTTGATTAGAGTACGCAACCTAGAAGTCTTGATAGTAGGAAAATCGAGTTTGTCGCGGAGAAGTGGATTAGTCTTTATCAGTTTCTCTAAGACAGAAAACAGAAGACCTCTCTCTGACTTTGTGTCCTTGTACGTAGAGAGTTTCGGGTTTTCTCTGAAAAGGTTGATGTAACAGTGAAATGATAAATAATCTTATATAAGCATTCCATGCCCAAAAGAAATTGTTGCAAGAGTCAAAAACATTGTGAGAGAACCTAAAGTCGTCCAGTGTCAAAAGCAGCATCATTTCCTTGAAGATATCTTCAGAAAAAGGTGCACAAAACCTCAGATCCTTGCGTAATATGTCCAAAGCTTTAGCATGATCACGCCTGCAGATAAAAGATAGAAAAGTAGTGAGACTCATATACACCACTAAGCTTAAGCTAAAACTACTCAAATATATATATGAAAGCTTATACTTACTTATCCAACGCTTCGAGATACTTTTGCTTTCGGATCTCAAAGAAGATTTCCATGGACTGTTCGTTGTCCTGAATCTTGGTGAACCCCAAAAGATACTTCTCCATTTCGTCCCACTCGCCATTAGTCACCAGTTCCTCAAAGTAACGCATGTTGAAGTAACAACCAGACTCCGATTCCAATCTATGGTTTTATTTCAACATTAATCATTAATTATTAATTAAATCAGTTTCTTAATCACCAATTAGGGGAAAAAAGGAGATAAAAGGAAGGAACCTGTGAACAGTTTCCTTGTGTTTCTCTTCATCGAGAAATTGAAGAATCAAGAACATGAGTTCCTTCTCTACAGTAGCCATTACTGTGCAGCAGCTCTGCGAACGAGATCAAACAACACACATTACATTAAAGGATCATTCGCTAACTAATTGAGTCGTAGAACCTAAGAAAACAAGGAACTCCAAGCAAAAATGGAATAGAGCGACGAGAACGAAGAAGATAGTCATTGCTATGCGAACGAGATCAACCAACACACATTACATTAAAGGATCATTCGCTAACTAATTGAGTCGTAGAATCTACGAAAACAAGATACTCTCCAGCAAAAATAGAATAGAGCGGAGATGATAGTCGGAGATGTACCTGCAGAGATTAGATGATGATAGGTTTCTCGCCGATCGAAGAATCTGGAAACGCGAGCAAAAGCGAGATTGAGCAGTGCAGAGAGAGTTCGTTTTAATTTTTTTTGTTTGGTTTGCTTTTGAGCATTTGTTGTGGGTGACGATCTGATATCTATAGCGTGGGAAAATTAAATTAGTTACTATAAAGGTGAAAAGAAAAAAGAAAGATTTTTTTGAATTCAAAGAAAACAAGAGACGCTAGTATGGAAAAAAAATTATGAGCAAGATAAGATAGGTTAGTTTGCTTATAGTGGTAGAGCGACGTTATAAGATCCCTGGCTTATCAACTGAATCACGATTTGGTAACACTCTGGTTTCTTAAAACGGTGGCGTTTTAAAGACAACAAAAATAATTCGTGACGTGGGTAAAAATTCGACATATATTTTTAGTGGGCCCTTATACAGCCCAAATAAACATAAATATCGGCTGTGTTATGTTTGTAAGTGTAACTTCATGATTGAACACACACGTTCAAGCCCATCGTACGTTTGGTTAGGCAAGTTTCATAACATTTTGAGAGCACAATTCTACCAAACCACATATCGCATAAACCAATTAGATACCCTTTAACCAGTGTTTAAAAAATAAAATCAAAGGGTCCATTGATCATATCTTTAGATCTTTTCCGAAAAATTGAGTTGAATATTCTGAAAACTAAAAGATACGCATTTAGTATAATTATTTAACCACTTGACTAAAAGCACAAACCCCTGTTTTAACGTGTTTTAAGAAGCAGAGGGTAAAACAATAATTATAAAAACGTGAAAAGTGGGGAACAAAATTGCAAAAAAAGCTTTTGTTGGGAGGAGAGAGCAGCCGCTGATCAGCCACGCTTCCTTTCTTCATTCATCTTCCTTCCTTCCTTCATTTTTTTAATATATATATATTTTCTTCTCTCCTTAATTGTTTCTCAGACGCTTCTCTTTATCCTTCGTCTGCAATCGCCAAACCTTATCTTTTGCTTCGTATTTGGTAAGATTCCGATTGTCTCCCCACTCTCTTTTGTATTTTTTTTCCATCATAGATCGTTTGATTGTTCTACTTACTTCGATGCCGATGATTCTCATACTTGTTTTTCTTTGTGATTGATCTGTGTACTGTTTCAATTTCGTGGTTTTTGATTCTCTAGTTTTCTGGAGTTACCATTGCAATTAAATCGATTTGAGTCGTCGTATCTCGATTTACAGTTTTGATCATTTCGGTTTTTAGTAGATCTCTGATTTTGATCAAGTACAATCATTTTTTTTACTGTCCTACTGTTGCTAACTTGCATTCTATAAAAAAAAGAGTTGCAGGATAGCTAGCTATATGGCCTGAACTAGTAATTTCATGGGAGTTGTGGAGGAAACTGAACCTCCTTCGAAGCGTGCCAAACTCCTTGCTGACGAACCCAACGGCAACTCTTCTTCTGTCAGAGTCAGTAGAAGCAGCGTAACCAACAACAACTCTTTGGGAGACCTGATGGCGAGGCCTCTCACAACCTCCTCCTCCTCCCAAGGACGGGACGACGATGATGAAACAACGATCGGATCCAAAGGTGTCATTAGGAAATCAGAGTTCGTTAGGATCATCACTAGAGCGCTTTACTCGCTCGGGTATGGTAAAACGGGAGCTATGCTCGAGGAAGAGTCAGGGATCCCTATGCATAGGTCCGTCGTCAAGTCGTTTCTGCAGCAGGTGAAGGAAGGGAAATGGGACGAGAGCGTTGCGACTTTAAACAGAATCGGGTTGGTGGATGAGAAGACTGTTAAATCCGCGTCGTTCTTGCTGCTAGAGCAGAAGTTTTTGGAGCTTCTGAGGTTGGATAAGATTGCTGATGCGTTAGGCACCTTGAGGGACGAGATTGTGCCACTTAAGAGTTAATACGAAGCGTGTTCACGAGCTCGCTTCCTCGCTTATATCGCCTTCGAAGTTTGTATCGAATGGTAAAGGTAAAGAGAGTGTGAGTTCGAGGTCTAAGGTTCTGGAGGAGCTGCAGAAGTTGCTTCCTGCTTCTGTTATGGTCCCGGAGAAGAGGTTGGAGTGTTTGGTTGAGAGTTCTCTTCATATTCAGCGGGATTCTTGTGTTTACCATAACACTTTGGATAGTGATTTGTCTTTGTTTTCTGACCATCAATGCGGGAAGCACCAGATTCCTTCTCGGACCCTTCAGGTTAAGATCTTTATCTGTTAATGTTACTTCTGTTTTCGTGGTTGTTTCGTCTCATTGGTGGTCATTAGTTTGTTGAAGCTATATATGTATCTCTAGCTGAAAGGTTTTCGTATAGTGTGCTGCTAATGTTTCAACTTCCTTTACAGGTCATCGAGAAATAAATAGAAGATTCTAATTGTCTCAGTCTGATGCCTCTTTTCAGTCTGTGCTCATGATCCTCTGATTATCTAATTACTTCAGTGGCATCTTTTTAATGTTTGTAGTTTAGTTAGACTAGCAGTGCATGTGTGTGTTTATGACATAAATCACATTCGTTAAGTTCTTTCTACTACGTGAATGGTTCAGATCTTGGAGTCGCATACTGATGAAGTTTGGTTCTTGCAATTCTCGCATAACGGCAAATATTTAGCTTCATCTTCCAAGGATCAAACCGCAGTTATATGGGAGGTAATGGTTGACTTAAGGGGGTTTTTGGCTAACCTGTTTAAAGTTTTGATTTTATTACCTGGAAACCTTTGCTGATTCACTTACAATTTTTACGTCTCAGATCAACGCAGATGGGCACTTTTCATTGAAGCATAAACTGGTGGGCCACCAGAAGCCCGTGACTGCGATCTTATGGAGTCCTGACGATCGTCAAGTTCTGACATGTGGAGCAGAAGAGTCTATCAGACGCTGGGATGTTGATTCAGGAGACTGTATTCACATGTATGAAAAAAGCGGTGTCGGTCCCATTTCTTGCGGATGGTATTCTGATGGTCAGGGAATAATCGCCGGGATGACAGACCGGAGCATCTGCATGTGGGACTTAGACGGTAGAGAGATGGAGTGCTGGAAAGGTCAGAGGACGCAGAAAGTATCAGACATAGCAATGACGGATGATGGCAAGTGGCTCGTTAGTGTATGCAAGGGCTCCGTGATATCTCTGTTTGATAGGGAAGCGACGGTTGAGAGATTGATCGAAGAGGAAGACATGATTACATCTTTCTCGCTTTCAGACGACAACAAACATCTTCTGGTGAATCTCCAGAACCAGGAGATCCGTCTTTGGAATATCGAAGGTGACGACGACCCCAAGATTGTGATGAGATACAAAGGCCACAAGCGTTCACGGTTCCTCATCAGGTCATGCTTTGGTGGGTATCAACAAGCTTTCATCGCTAGCGGAAGCGAGGATTCTCAGGTAAAATAATCAGAGCTCTTTTCATCATATAAGTATAACCAAGTTCTTCAGTTAATCTATCCGGTATTAGTATTTAGCGTTACAAAACATTATTAGCTTTATACAGAAGACAACAAGATGAGTTTGTGTCTTGAGTATAGAAGAATGGTTGCATCTCTATTCAGTTGGTGACACATGTACATATGTTTTGTGATATGCAGGTATACATATGGCACAGATCAACAGGGAAGTTAATCCTTGAGCTACCAGGACATGCCGGAGCGGTGAACTGCGTGAGCTGGAGCCCGACGAACCTTCACATGTTGGCTTCAGCAAGCGATGATGGCACCATAAGGATATGGGGACTTGACAGGATAAACCCACAGAGCCAGAAGAAGCAATTACAAGCAAGTAGCAGTAGCAATGGTGTGCTTCACCGATGAATCATTTTCTTCAAATTACTTAACAGTTATGTTGTTTTCTTCCTTCATCAATCTCTTTTTTACTTCGTTTCCTTTGGCATGGAAACAAAAGAGAAAAGCTGTTTTTAATCCTGAACACCCATGAATGGAATGAAAAGAAAATGCAAATTGCAACATTTATTTTTATTTATTTTACTTCTCATGACGCTTTATTGTACATACTTGAATGATATTTTATTTATACAAAGTACTGTTTCATACTCCTTCTCTATTTTTCTTAATAAATATCATGTCATTTTAGCATTTTTTCTTAGTTATATAAAAAATATCACTATACAATTTTAATGCAATTTATATTTATTTTTAGTTCAATATTAATTACAAAATGTATTAATCTTATAAATAAATTTGTTTGTATAAAATACTATTGATAACAAAACATGCTTCAGCTACTCTGGAAAGGAGAATTGCAGATAACAATGATGAAATGGTAGAGCTAGGCGCCTCCGTGAAAGCAGCAATGTCAGTTCTAAAACAAGGAAGCAGTACTTCAGTAATAGCTGCTGCCACAAGTGCTGCGTTGGCTGCCTCTGCTTCTATAACCAGTCAGTCAAGCTTGATGAATTGGGCAGGGACGAAAACTTGCAGAAGCGCAGGGAATCGGAACGGAGGGCTGCAGCACGGCGGAAAAGGCGAGCTCGTTTTGAAAACAAACGTGCATCTGCCATGGAGATTGATGGAACTTCTCTGAAAATAGAAGGAGAGTCAAGCACTGATGAGAGTGACAGCGAGACTTCAGCATATAAGGAAATCAGAGACAATATACTTCAGTGTGCTGATTCTGCTGAATAAGAGACTAGAGCTTGTTATATTCGTCTGATTCTTTATTTGTTGTCCAGGTTCCGACATGGGATCCTCTGGTATTGAAGGCTGTACATAATGCTCCACAAGTTTCAGCATATAGGTTTGGGACATCAGTCTGTCTTATGAGAAATATATGCATGTGGAAAGACATCATGGCGCTTCCAGTGTTGGAGAACTTGGCTCTGAGTGAGCTTCTGTTTGGAAGAGTCCTACCTCATGTCAGAAGCATTTCATCAAATATCCATGATGCTGTCACAAGAACTGAAAAGATCGTTGCTTCTTTGTCTGGAGTATGGACAGGACAAAGCGTCACTAGAACTCACAGGTAACAATTGTTTCTTTCAAAAAAAGATTGCTCTCTCTCGCATTGTCGTAGGTCATTTTGTCATAGTCTCATCTTGTCTTGTTGTATATCATTTCCTGTTTTGGTTACAGTCTGTCTGCATGAAAAGTTAAGATGTGTACATATACATAAAATAGAATTGGTCAGGCTCTGGTCTTCTCGAATAATCATCATCATTGTTTACATGATAGTAGCATATCATACTAGGGAATTTACCAGTTTATGTTGGAACCTCGCCTTGATTACATACTGAAACGTTCTCTTTGATTTTGCAGTCGGGGATGTCACGAATGTTGTTGTTGGACTATTGACAGTTATCTACATACGTATGGGGAGTTTCTGTTCCAACCGTGGCAATATATGCAGAAGTCTGAAGTTAGATTGGGTGCATTCAGTTAGACAGAGTTCAACATGACAAAAATGCATTATTAATGACACAGTTTCTCTTTGGGGAAGAGAAACTTCCAAGTGGCAACATAAATAGAGATACAGGAAACACCAAACTGTTTCAGGGTTGAATTCATGTCTGAGTGATTGTCGTCTGTTCACAATGAGAGTTTTTGCTATATCTCATTGGTGTCTTGTACTGTTTAGAGCGTGATGGCAAGAGCGCGACAAGACATATCTTTTATGTTTGTGAAATTCTAATTACGTGGTGTTTGTGTTCTTGTTCGAGCAAACAAGAGACTGTTGTGTTATCGTCGTGTAACACTGAAAACATGGTAGGGACTGAAACCATGAAAGATGCTATATGTTCTCAAGAGTTTCATCGGCTTATATCCGAGCGTGAACAGAGAGTGAACAGAGAGACGTCTTGATGAAAGAGTTTGGGAAATTAAAGCTCAAAAAATTGAGAGTTATTGTTGACTTAAGCTTAAAGAATAAGAAAGCTTAGTGAACAAGTATCTTGACCTAATCCTAATATGTTGAGGTTTTGGTTTTGTAATATCAAATAGGATTAGGAAAAATATAAATCTCTATATAAGAGAATGATGTGATGATGTTTGATGATACGAGTTTGTGATTGAAGCTTTTGATATTGTACTTAAGCTTGATTGATTGAATAATAAGAGAAGGACTTCTTGTTAAGATTGTTTGTTTGAGTTCTTGATAGCTTGTGATTCTATATTTGGTATCAGAGCCATACAAAGAATTCTTGCAGACCTAATACAAGACATCCACAACCATGGCAGATATTAAAGATGATCCTGTTACGACGAAAGAAGGTGGTCCTCCCTCTGTGAAGTTTCCGATGTTAACTGCTTCAAATTATACCGTGTGGAGTATGAAGATGAAGATAGCACTAAAGGTGAGCGAGGTATGGGAGGTGATCGATCCCGGAAACAAGGATGAGAAGAAAAATAATATGGCAATAGCCTACTTGTTCCAATCGGTACCAGAAGCTTTGGTTTTACAGATAGGAAACTTGGATACAGCTAAAGGTGTGTGGGACGCAATAAAAGCTCGAAATCTTGGAGCAGAGAGAGTAAGAGAAGCAAGACTGCAGACATTAATGGCAGAGTTCGATAAAACCAAGATGAAGGACGGAGACACCATAGACGTATTTGTTGGAAAGCTATCTGAAATCACTTCTAAGGCAGCTGCACTAGGAGAAATAATAGACGAGCCTAAGTTGGTGAAGAAATTTTTGAAAAGCTTACCTAGAAAAAGGTATATTCAAATCGTTGCCTCTATTGAACAGATGCTTGACTTGAAAAACACAAGCTTTGAAGACATTGTTGGTCGTCTTAAGGTTTATGAAGAAAGAATCTCAGAGGAGGAAGAAGATGATGCAGGTGATGATCAGACAAAACTAATGTATGCTGACTCAGAGAACTATGGAGGATACGGAAAAGGCAGAGGTCGTGGTGGTCGTACACCATGGAGGGGAAGAGGTCGTGGCCGTCAAGGTTCCTTCCAAAGTCAGAGAGAAGCCTATAAGCTTCGATCTAATGGAGATCTTTCCCACATTACCTGTTTCCGATGTGAAAAACAAGGTCACTATGCATCTGATTGTCCAGATAAACACCTTAAGCTCCAAGAAACTGTTGAGAAGAATGATGATGACACTCATGAGGCTGACAAACTAATGATGAACGAAGTGATTTTTCTCAATGAGAACAGAGTCAACCCTACCGTGTTTGAAGCTGATATGGACACGATAAACGTATGGTATCTCGACAATGGAGCAAGTAACCA
The DNA here is from genome assembly GCA_019706035.1 of Raphanus raphanistrum subsp. raphanistrum. Classification (NCBI taxonomy): domain Eukaryota; kingdom Viridiplantae; phylum Streptophyta; class Magnoliopsida; order Brassicales; family Brassicaceae; genus Raphanus; species Raphanus raphanistrum. The sequence goes on along the minus strand of CM033982.1, from coordinate 1,525,220 downwards.
TATGAGTGGAAACCGACTTTTCTTTCAAGAGATTGATGAAACTATTATAGGCAAGGTAAGGTTTGGGGATGACTCACGTATTGATATAAAAGGAAGAGGCTCAGTTCGGTTTACGTTTGAGAATGGCAAGAAGAAAGTCCTGGATAATGTCTACTTCATTCCAGGGTTAAAAAGCAATATAGTAAGCTTAGGACAAGCTACTGAGGTTGGATGTGAAGTACGTTTGAAAGGTGATACACTGATGATGTACGATCGATCAGGAGCACTAATGGTGAGCACAAAACGCTCAAAGAACAGACTATATAAGGTTACTTTGCAAACTGATGAGATTCAGTGTCTACAAGTTTCTTCAATAAGTGAATCATCTATATGGCATGCCCGTCTAGGTCACATCAACACCGAGAAACTCAGGATGATGGTCGAGAAAGACCTAGTCATTGGCGTACCTAAGATCACATCTAAAGAAGAAACCTGCATATCTTGTTTACTTGGAAAACAAACAAGGAGACCATTCCCACAAGCAACCTTATATCGAGCATCTGAGCCGCTTGAGTTAATTCATGGAGATTTATGTGGACCTATCTCACCAGCAACAGCAGCACAGAAGCGTTACGTCTTTGTACTCATTGATGATCATACAAGATATATGTGGACAATCTTGTTGAATGTAAAGAGTGAGGCGTTTGAAAAATTCAAACAATTCAAGAAGATGGTAGAGCAAGAAGTACAGAGTAAGATCAAAACCTTTAGGACAGATCGAGGAGGAGAGTTCTTATCTAATGATTTTACAGCGTACTGTGAGGAAAATGGAATCAAACGACATCTAACGGCGCCTTATTCCCCGCAGCAGAATGGAGTTGTAAAACGCCGTAATAGGACTCTCTTAGAGATGACAAGAAGTATGTTAAAACATATGCACTTACCTAATATACTCTGGGGTGAGGCAGTGAGACATTCTACATATCTAATCAACCGAGTGGCGACTCGGTCACTGGAAGGAAAGACACCATACGAAGCTCTAAAGTCAAGAAAGCCAAGTCTCACTCATCTGCGTATTTTTGGCTGCGTATGTTATGCAAGGACAACTAATGCAGGAAGAAAGAAACTTGATGATAGAACAAGAATACTTGTGCATCTAGGAACAGAACCAGGGTCTAAAGCATATCGTCTCTTTGATCCATCAACTAAACGTATTGTTGTCTCTCGAGATGTTATATTTGATGAAACAAAGAAGTGGGATTGGAGTGAAACAGAGAAAACAGAGCATGACGAGAAACTAGATGTCCAAGTAAAAAGAATAAAAGATGCTACTAAAGAAATTATCAACCTTGATGATGAAGAAGAAGATGAAACTATTGATGAGGAAAACGAAGAAGAAGAAGAAGGTAATGAAGAGAATAATGAAGAACAAGCACCACTGAGAAGATCACAAAGAGTAACCACTACTCCCGCTTATCTTGATGACTATATTACTTTGGCTGAAGTTGAATGTGAGCGTTTGTTGATGGTGATAAATGATGAACCATGGAGTTTCGACGAAGCAAAGGAGTTGGAAGTATGGGTTGATGCGTGTAGGGACGAGATTTTCTCTATCGAGAAGAACGATACTTGGGAACTAGTGGAGCTTCCAGTGGGAGTAAAACCTATAGGGCTTAAATGGGTGTTTAAAATAAAGAGAAACGCAGACGGAAGCATCAGTAAGTTTAAGGCTAGACTAGTGGCAAAGGGTTATGTTCAGAGGCATGGCATAGACTATGATGAAGTCTTTGCCCCAGTGGCTCGGATCGAGACTATTCGGTTGATCATTGCTTTAGCAGCTGAGAAAGGATGGGAAATCCATCATCTTGACGTGAAGACCGCGTTTCTCTTTATTTTAAACACCCATTTAAGCCCTATAGGTTTTACTCCCACTGGAAGCTCCACTAGTTCAATGGAGAGTTGAAAGAAGAAGTTTATGTAGAGCAACCGGAGGGGTTCGTTGTGCGTGGACAAGAACATAAGGTCTATAGACTTAAGAAAGCCTTGTACGGCTTGAAACAGGCTCCTCGAGCATGGAACATCAAGCTGAATCAGATATTGCGTGGGCTTCAGTTTTAGAGATGTACTAAGGAGCCATCTTTGTACCGGAAAGAGATGAATGGAGAGTTACTTGTAGTAGTTGTGTACGTTGATGATTTACTTGTTACAGGCTCTTCCGTTAAGTCAATATTAAACTTCAAAACAGAGATGGCTAAGAAGTTTGATATGAGTGACCTTGGTCTCTTGACTTACTATCTAGGGATCGAGGTGCATCAAAGCAACAACGGAATCATCCTGAAACAAGATAGATATGCGCAGAAGATTCTAGAAGAAACTGGAATGGATGCTTGTAATGCTACTCATGTACCAATGGAGATGAATGCCAAGTTTTCAAGGGCTCTCACTGAAGAAAGAATCGATGAAAAGGAGTATCGAAGGACCATTGGTTGTCTCAGATATCTTCTACATACACGACCTGATTTATCTTTCTCAGTTGGAGTACTAAGTCGATATATGCAGGAACCAAGGGTCTCACACGGCGCTGCACTAAAGATGATACTACGGTATCTAAAAGGAACGAGTACTCTTGGGCTACGGTTTGAACGAAACAGAGGATTAAAGCTAGAAGGTTTCAGTGACAGCTCACATAACGTGGACAATGACGATGGAAAAAGCACAACGGGTCGTGTGTTTTATCTTGGTAACAGTCCCGTAACCTGGTGCTCAACTAAGCAAGAAATAGTGGCTTTGTCCAGCTGTGAAGCTGAGTTCATGGCAGCTACAGAGGCTGCAAAACAGGCCATTTGGTTGCAGGAATTGTTGGGTGAAGTTGTGGGAGAAGACAGCAAGCGTGTGGTTATTAGAGTTGATAATAAGTCTGCGATTGCATTAACTAAAAACCCTGTGTTTCATGGTCGGAGTAAACATATACACAGGAGGTTTCATTTTATTCGAGAGTGCGTGGAGAACGAGCAAGTTGGTGTGGAACACATTCCGGGAAGTGAACAAAGAGCTGACATTCTCACCAAATCACTTGGTAGAATAAAGTTCAGAGAGATGAGAAGTCTCATTGGATTTCAAGAAGTTTGTGAAGATGACTTTAAGCTTAAGGGGGAGAATGTTGACTTAAGCTTAAAGAATAAGAAAGCTTAGTGAACAAGTATCTTGACCTAATCCTAATATGTTGAGGTTTTGGTTTTGTAATATCAAATAGGATTAGGAAAAATATAAATCTCTATATAAGAGAATGATGTGATGATGTTTGATGATACGAGTTTGTGATTGAAGCTTTTGATATTGTACTTAAGCTTGATTGATTGAATAATAAGAGAAGGACTTCTTGTTAAGATTGTTTGTTTGAGTTCTTGATAGCTTGTGATTCTATAGTTATTATTGGAAGTTTGTAAAAAATAGATTTCAAGTTTAATGGAGAAATTGTTGGAATAGGCTTAAAGTTAACTCGAAGAATAAGCAACCTAACCCTACCAAGTTATGATTCATGAAAGGATTAGAAAAATATCCAAATATGTTATACCTACTGGGTTTAGGAAATTTCGTTTATATATAAGGAGATGTAAGGGTGTTACATAACTTAATAAATTTTGTGATTGAGATATTTTTCTCAAGAGATTAATAAGAGAGTTATTCTTATTATCTAGTTCTTATTTATTAAAATTCATAAGAGATTCTATAGAAAGAACAATCTGTCTGATACAAAGCATCAAATACTCAAGCTCTTGTTGTGCAAATACAGAGGCCTTTCTCTTTGGCCAATTACAAGGCGGTTGATGCAAGCACTGAGTCTGATGGAGCAGTCAAAAACGTAAGGCTACTACAACAATCTGGTGAATGCACTAAATGATCAGTGAATGCATATTTTTTGTGTGTAGAGAACAATGAGGCTTAACCGTAATAAGATACTCCTCAAGTCACAGTCTCACTTCCAAATACAAAATCCGACTCTAGCAAACTACAACGACTTCTTTTCATCTCTTCCATCTTAGTCATGACAAAGAAGGTTTGTAATCTCGATGTATAGATTCAATGCATTAGTTTTTCAGGTGGGGTATCAGGTATGCAATCTCGATGTTAGGTAGGGGTATGTAACAAATGGCCTGCGGACCATTTAATTACCTCTCACGTGTATCTTACGTGTTTTCGGCTTTTCGTTGAGGCTCAAATGTTATGATGATTGTGGTTTCTTAGTCTAAAACTATTACACTTCCTAATGTGCTTCAGTGTAATCATTTTTGTGCTTGTAACTATTAATATGGAGACGGCTCAAGTTTCTCCGGAGTAAATCAAGCGCTAGCATGTTGTACATTTTAAGTTTATTTGAAGATGTATGACTTTGCAATTTATAATAATCTGAAGATGTATGACTGTACAATTTAACTAATATTTTGACTATTTATATTGTATAGTAAGGAAAGTTCAATCTTTTTTCTTCATTGCATTTTACAAGAATAAAAACAAGAATAGGGAAAACATAAGAAAAAATAAGAAAAATACAAGGGAAAAATCATGTTACCAATATGTTCACAGCCGAATCATGTTTAAAAATAAGCTCCAGAAAGAGCATTCTTCATCAGAAGCTTGTTGCAGCCTCATTTAGCTTGTTTTCAATACCTTTAACCTTGTTCATGATAGAGCCTTACTATGATAATATTGCTGAAACGTTAAAAAGAACAGTCTCAAGTAGGGAGATCCCGAGCTTGATCCCAATTAAGAGAAATCAGTCTCTGATCCAAATAAACCAATTCCCGGCCAATTTCATCCAGATCATCATGCCAAGTCAGTTGCTTCCTACACTTGCCAGCTCATCAATCAACCTAACGTATACGTATCATCAGTTCCTTTCAGATTCATAAGCTTTATTCATCTCTTCCATCTTAGTCATGACCAAGCATACTAACAAAAACTTTTGGCATGTAAGAACTACTTCACTATCTAGTTTACATGCTAACCAAAAGATTTACATTCAACCAAAAGTCTAAGTAGAACATCATTTTCTTCTTTCCAATGACTAAAGCAAAACAAAAACATCCATGTAGACGTTGAGTGTTGCTATGGTAAACGTTACATGAAGAGAAGTTAATAAAACCACACAACTCTCTTAAACATTACCATGTTACCAACCTTTTATATATATGAAAAAACTAGTATTCTTTCAACACAAAGTGATCATTCTTAGCAATACTAAGAAAGTTAAGAAAGAGAAGAAGCTTCCTCTTGTAAGTGTAAGATGAATGGAACAATTGCATCTTTCAAGATGATTATGATGATGTTCCTCACATGTATTCTCTCTCCACTATATGGTAAGTTCAATACATTCAATATCATGTTAAATTTTAAGATATCAAGTTGTTGATTGTTGTAAACTTCTCTAGCTTCGGAGAGTCCCAAACAATCGCCAACATCTTCTTCCTTCAAGTGTGCTCCATGTGGTCATGGGATGGAAGCAAGTCCAAAGTGTGTTTGCAAGAACCCCATCAAAGGAAACATGTACTTTCCTCATCCATCCTTGAAAGAAGTAAAAAAACTCGATGAGGAACTTGCTTATCCAATTGATTTTACTAATATTTTGACTATTTCTATTGTATAGTAAGAAGTTTAATTTTTTTCTTGATTAAATTTTACAAGAAGAAAAACAAAAAGTAAGAAAAACAAAAAGTAAGAAAAACATTAAAAAAATAAGGAAAACATAAGAAAAAATAAGGAAAATACAAGGGAAAAAACTGTTACCAATATGTTCACAACCAAATCTATATGTTTAGAAAGTAATATTTTAATGTCAAACCACTAATTTATTTTGAAAAGGCATGTAATCTTACTACTTAAATTATTATGTTTAATTTTGTATATATTTTAGTTATAGTGATATATATTTTATCGGTTAGATGGTTAGGTTAAGTAAGTCTATTATATAATTGTAGGTATGAAAAATTAGTAAACAATACATGAATTTACAAAAAAAAAGAATTTAACCAATAAATGAACCATACTTAAATATAAAATTTTCCTTTGAACACTAAGAATATCAAAGTTTCTTTAATCAAAAAAGTTTAGCTATATGCTTAGTGGATCGTTAAATCATCTTCGATCATACTAGAAAATTTTCAGAAAATCTCCAGCTTTCAAATTCAAATTCAAACAAAAAAACAAATACCCCCTCTGTTTCGAAAGTTCCATGTTTTATAAAATAAACTTGTTTTAAAAAAAATACATTTTCAAGGCATTAAATAGTGGTAAATTGTAAACTTTCAGAAAATAATAATGTTAACTAACAAATGATGGTTTAGCAATCAAAATTTAATATGTTTTTAATATATATGGAAAATTCTATAAGAATGAATGAGTAGACGACTTGCGAGAAACTGCAAGTGTACTTTGGTGGTATCAGCATTGAGAAACTTGAACTCAAAGCTCCATGTCTGAGTGACACAAGCCCTAAATCTTTCATCCCGTTCCTACAATGCATGTATAGTGTTTCGAGTACACCTAAATTGTTTATGATCACGACTTGTTTCGATGAAAAAGGGAGTACTCCTTATGGCATTACCATTTCGTTCATCAGAGCTGAAATAGTAAAACTCTGAGCTTATTCACACTTATATTATTAACATTTGAAATTTTTTTGGGTTTTGTGATAAAAAAAGAAAAGAATTTTTTTTAGTCTTACTTCGCATCTATGCTAAGTTAGCAGCATTGACAACTTTTCAACTAACAAACATTAAAAATTCTATAAAGTAATAGTGTTGAAACGATAACATTCTATTAATTTACAAAAAATAGACTTTTCTATTTTAAAATATATTTTTATCTAAAATAAGAAAAATGATTTGATTTTAGTGTATATACATTAATTAGTTTTTTGAAATTCAACATTTTATATAGACTTAATTATATTATTTGGTGTATATAAAATATGGTCTACAAATTTTATATATGATTTTAAATATAATTTTACTAAACCTCATAAAAATATGTTAAATGTTAAAAATACAAAATAATTACATTGTGAATATAAAACAAACAGTATAAGAATCAATTCATACTTATATAAAATGTGCATACATGTAAATTCTTAATTTATAATTTTAATAAACCACATACTTACAAAGGTTTTCAAAAAAAAAAAAATTATTTTATTATTTTATCAATTTGTATTCTATTTTGAAACAGCATACAGTGAAACCTCTATAAATTAATAATGTTGGGACTACACCAAAATTATATTTTTTTATTAATTTATAGAGATTATTAATTTATCGAGATACTAATTGAACCAAAAACTCAATTTGGGACTATGAAATTATATTAATTTATAGAGATATTAATCTATCGATTATTAATTTAAAGAGGTTATACTGTAATTTAAAACCGAAACAATTATTAATTTTTTAGTATTTATTAATTTATCGAGTATAAGCCACAATTCGCATTGTTGCGCTTCATCTTAGAATTTCTATTACACAGTCTTTAATCATATCAAAAGACAATCTAGTTAGCTATACAAGCGTCCGGTATGAACGACTTGTGATGAAGTAGACAAAAAAAAAACTTCCAAAGCCGATATGAATATCAACTATATACTCCCTCTGTTTTTTAAAGATGTATGTTTTAGGAATTTTTTTTGTTTCAAAAAGATGTATTTTTTATATTTTTAATGTAATTTTGGTCAACTAATTATGAATAATTGTGAATCTCAAAAACATTAATTGCATTTCTTGAAATTTTATTGGTTTAGAAATATAGGGAATATAAAATAACAAAAAACTATGCACTAATAAGTAAGTTTTAATATATTTTATTAAAAAGTGTGAAAATCTCAAAACATGTATTATTTAAAAACAGAGGGAGAAGTAAATAGTGAACCATGAGTGCGTGGCGTCACCTTTTTTTTTTTTGTTCAAAGGTATTTTCTTATTTTCCCTTTTCAAAGGTGGTTATTAGGTGCAAAAAAAACACGGAAACCAAGAATCAAACCGAAACCTTCGGATACCCGAACAGTTCATATATTTTTATATCCAAAATAACTGAACCGAACAGATAATCAAATATATAAAAATATTAATTATATATACATATAAGATAACTAAATACATATTTCTATTTTAAAAACATATATCTTGTGGAAGCACCTTAGACTAATGGTTAAGGTCTAAAGACTTCTACACTCAGGTCTGGGGTTCGATTCCCAGACTATGCAATTTATTGCAGATTTTCTCAAATCCAGGTTTCAAATTCCGGAGAGAGCGATGTAAGGAAGTGAATCTTCAACATGGTACATGTAAATCTGGTCAGGCGTGGATATTCATAGGACGGTGAACAAAATTTGCGTGCGTCACCAGTACTTCAAAAAGCAGGGGAAGACGTGCGTATCAAGCCCCACTTGTGAGTTCGGGTCTAGTACATTAAGGCTCTGTGTGTATGATGACTGTGGTTTCAACTTTTCATTTATATATTAGCCACAATTTGTATTGTTGTTCTACACATTAGACAGAGTTTAGTTGGTTGGATACAAACGTTTGTGATTGAGTAAAAATCAGAAGAAACAAAAAAACATTTGGAAAAGTATTTTTTTATTAGTATTGAAGTTGTGGTTTCTTGAACATGTATCTTAAGGAATAGTAGTGGAATCATCTTCTTCATTTGAATCTTCTCTATCCGAAGAAGAAGAATCAGCCGCTTTCTCAAACTCCACCATTTTCTCAAGTGAGTCCAAGTCTCCAGCTTCAGCAAGCGCCTGTATCCTCAGCTTCTCTGCCTCTTCACTGAATTTTTTGTAGAGATGGACAAAGTTAAAGGAACATTGCAAAAACATAAAAATTCAATTCAAACAAGGTTCAATCCTACAGGGAACTTACTCTGTAACTCCGAATATTTCCTTGACAACCAAGGAATTGTCTTTTAAGCAGAAGTCAGGAAGCTGTTGACAAGAGGACAAAGTGAGAACACATAAGCAGATTATTACAGCTAGTAAAAAGTAAAGTTTCCACATTCATTACCTCGGAAAGATAGTAAATTTTTCCAAAAAGCGTCTGCACGGCTAGTTTTCTCTTGAAACCTTTCTCTGTAAACCCCTGCTTATTCATCACAACAGGACCTGCAAATAGAGAAGATTGTTACAATGTAGAAGCTTTATTCTATACTCTATTGGTTTGATTTTAGTTCTACCTTTGTCTTTAACAATACCACGGGAGATCTCATTTAAAACCTCAGGCATCTGAGACTCGTTCAAACCAGAAGCTCTTCTGAGATGAATGAGATTCGCAACAAGGTCAGGATTAAACGGTTTCTCATTCAACGCGTAATGAATGTACTTCCGCAAGATCTCCTCCATGTTAAACTCTGTCTGGATTCAGACAACACCAAAAACAGCATTCTCATATTAAGTTCTGTATTTGAATGATTTACAAAGACGGAACAGAGCATAAAGTTCAAACCTTTTCTTCAAGTGCCTTGAGCTCAAAGCTACTCACAGTGCCTTCTCTCTGTAACAGCTCGTCGATTGATCTACACAGCATTGCATTCTCATTCACCTAGAGATATTCAAAAATCCAAACTTTGAATCAGTTCATGTTTTTCAACTAGTAAAAGATCACAAGAGAAACAGAGAGTGAAACAGAGCGAAACAGAGTAGCAAGAACAGAGTGAGTTTACTAGTTTCTTGCGTTGTGCGTTAGGAGAAGAGAAGTTATTAACGGTTTTGACGACGGCAGTGACGAGAGTGGCGCCGGCGTAAGTTAACGGAACGGCGAGCATCCACGGCAACTTGGTGCTTCCAACTCGGGGACCTGGAAGCGCCTGAGCCACCGAACCAGTGAACTGGACTAGTTCTAACGCCTTCTCTTGAATCCACAGCATATCCTCCTCTATTTCCTCTTCTGCTTCTTCCTCCTCGCTCAAATGCTTCTTCTCCGGCTGTTTCTTGTTCTCAGTCGTCTTCTCCGCCGTGAGAGCTTCCGATGGGTTCTTGGAAGCTGAGGAGCAAGTAGAGTGTTGACGACGGAAAGACGGTGAGGAGATGAAGAATGGTGTTTTAGGGGAGGAGCGAGGGAGAAGAAATGGTTGGACATTGTGTTGGGTTCGACTATGGAGGAGAAGTTTAGATGAAGGTAGGACAAGAGACGCCATTGATGAACCTTTTTGAGCTTCGGATGCGGCGAAGGAGCTTTACAGAAGCCACGCTTATCGAGCTCTATGCCGATGGTGAAGAAGGACTAGATATATATAACAATACTGTTACTGGGCTTTGTTTTACCACAAATGCTAGATTTTCAGTTATTTTCATGTAAATTGAGAAGATATTTCTAATATTTTTCTCACTATTGAAAATGGAATAGACATGCTAGATGCATGAGTAAGGCAATGCAAGGCACATGATATGAACACACTAGTTAGAAATCTTACAAGGAATGTATTTGCTTGCTTTTGTCTGCATAATTCCATTTCATTTTCTTTTCTTTTTCCATTTTGTAACCCTTTTATAAATGTTCAAAGTTAGATTATGTTTTTTTTTGTTTGTAGAAAAATTAAACTCAGTATATTTAATCTATAAAACTATGTCTTAAATGTGAGCTCTGCCACTAGCATATACAGTTTTTGATAGATAACCTCTTATTATAATTAAAAAATATTACTTGTCAACAAAAAAAAGATATTTATACTTGTAGACTTTCAAGTAAAAGCCCAGCAAGATAGTTACACAATCTAGCAAGAGTTTCAAAAATAAACATGTCTTAATCCTTGGCAACAAATCAAAAGTCTAACAATTAGGTTATTCTGTCTCTTAAGCCAATGGGAACCAATAAAACATGACATCTAAGGCCTCTATTACACAAAAAAACTTTTTATATTCTTCACTAGTGTGTTAATTTTGCTAAGGTCCAATTACAATCATAAACCACAAAATAATCACTTGAGATGTATAAGTAAGCTAAAAACAAACAAAAAATATGTAAGAAGTAGAAACAACACTTTTTTTTTAACAAAAACTTTTTTGTTAAACAAATCTATCTATATTATTATTTGCAAAATGATTTTCTTGAAAGTTAAAAACTATAGCAAATTCCATCATATTGATTGAACAACGTTATAGATATGTTTTCAAACAAAGTTTTAGAGAGAAAAACATGGAAATTTTCAAAAGCAAGTGGCAGTCTTTTGCTCTACTCTCATGCACCAATAAGAGGGGCATCATTGCCAACATCACCTCCTCCAAGGTCATCTCCACCATCAACCCCATCCCCACCATCATCTCCACCCAAACGTTTGAGATCCAGATTTTTCTTGCATGAGTTATTCTTCTTGATGTTCTTCTTCTTGTTCTTGATGTTCTTGGAGAACATACCGAAGGTGGATTTATCAGTGAGCTTCCCTTCTTCAGATTTCACAAAGTTGTCAAGCTCAGGCTCAGGGGTCCACGATCTCTCCCTCTTTTGTCTCCTCTTCTGTGCACGGGTTAGATTGCTTCTCCCATACGCTCCTAAATCCAAAGCTAAAATCATTCAAGTCAGTACAACAAGGATCAAACCAACTAGATCAAGCTAAGAGTGATTACTTAAAGCTCCAAAACAAAGGCAAAATAAATCCATGCGATCGCTAGACATAACTTAGATCAAAAGTCCAAGTCGCTAAAGGAATAAAATCAGTCCGATGATAAAAAAAATTGAATAGAGATGAGATCCGACGATCGGCTACTCTATCTTATGCATCGATAAAAAATTGAATAGAGATGAGATCCGACGATCGGCTACTCTATCTACTCTATCTTATGCATCAATAAAAATTTTGAACTAACTAAATAGCTTACTGTGATTGAGCAGATACTCATATCGGAGACCTCCTCTGCTTTTCCCTTTCTTCGTGTTAGAGTTCTTCTTCGTGTTGGAGTAGAGAGAGTTCGTTTCGGTTTTCTTTTTGAACATTTGTTGTGCATTTGTTGTGGGTGAAGAACTGATATATTTATAAAGTAGTGAAAAAGTAAATTAATTACTATAAATTTGAAAAGAAAAAGAAGGATTAGGGAATATTATTCCAAGAAAAAGAGAAAAAAACAAAAACGCTTCTAACTGACCATGCGCGCACATCGTTGAAAAAATATAAGGAGATTACGATAAGTTAGATTGCTTATACGTTATAATGGTTGTGGGACGTTATAAGATATCTCGCTTATCAATTTTTAGAAAGAAAAAAAACAATATAAGTAGACTGATGGAGAGCAACAATGAACGATGGATTTAACACTTCCGCCGAAATCATAAGCGGGGTTAGTGAGAGATGAATTTAGGTAGAGTTGATTGATTTTAAGAATCAAGAAATTTGTTAAATTTATAAAAAAATTTAATTAGTTTGTCATATTTAAAAATTCTATGAAACTATTCTACTACAATGATTTTGAAAATTTTGAGTATCTATGCAATATTTTGAAAGTTTTTTTTTATGAGTTAAAATGTTAAAAATTCAAATCCCAATAACACAAGATTTTGATAGAATTAAGAATTTTTAAAACTCAAACTTTTTGAATAACAATAGATTTTATATGTCATTGAAAAATCATTAATCTAATAACACTTGATTTTATAAGAATGTTAGAATCCATTAGCCAATAACTATAGATTTTTAAAATTCTATAATGATTTTCCCACTAACACCCCCTAAATACATACTGTCTATCCGTTGTGGGCCTGAACATAGTGAGCTAGGCCCATAACGTGGTCTAAAATATTTGGGCTTGGCCTAATAAAGGCCCATAATATATAGAAAAGTTTACGTCACTAGGACGCGGAGCAATCTGAACCAAGCAGTTATCTCGAGTTCGTCGGTCTCAGGTGCGCATCACCTTCTTCCTCCTCTACTTCCATTCCCGTGGCCTTCTAGCTTTGAGGAACAAAAACCAAGTCTCCGCTGTATCCATGGTATGCAATCAGTTTCACGCAGTCATTTTGATGATCTTCGTTTTCATTTCATCTTTTAATCTCGATCGCAAATGTTAGGGTTTTGTCGAATTAAATACTTTAATTATTTTTTAGCTGATAATTGCAAAATGATTTGACTTGATCTGCTCATTGCTCTTCGAGATTATCGATGCTTCTAGAACGATTGTGTTTCCCTGATGTTGTGCTAGATCATGCGTTTCAGTGTTCGTTAGTATTGTTACTGTGAATCACCTTTGCTATATAACCTTGTGTGTGTGTTCTATGTATTCGATGACAGGCACCACCCACGAGGGGGATTATTGGCTTGCAGAGAGCAGTATCAACATGGAAGGGAAGTTACAGATTGGCTCCATCTTTGAGATCATTCAGCACCACCCAAGGTGCATCCACTTCCACCACTCCACAGCCACCTCCACCACCTCCGCCTCCGGAAAAGACTCATTTCGGTGGTCTCAAGGATGAAGATCGGATTTTCACCAACCTCTACGGTCTACACGACCCTTTTCTCAAAGGGGCGATGAAGAGAGGTGACTGGCACAGGACCAAAGATTTGGTGCTCAAGGGTACTGATTGGATTGTTAACGAGATGAAAAAGTCTGGTCTTCGTGGACGTGGTGGTGCTGGTTTCCCTTCTGGTCTTAAGTGGTCGTTCATGCCTAAAGTCTCTGATGGGCGTCCGTCTTATTTGGTTGTTAACGCTGATGAGAGTGAGCCTGGGACGTGTAAAGATAGGGAGATCATGCGTCATGACCCTCATAAGTTGTTGGAAGGGTGTTTGATCGCTGGTGTTGGGATGAGAGCTAGCGCGGCGTATATTTACATCAGGGGTGAGTATGTGAATGAGCGTTTGAATCTTGAGAAGGCTAGGAGGGAAGCGTATGCAGCTGGTCTGTTGGGGAAGAATGCGTGTGGTTCTGGTTATGATTTCGATGTTTATATCCATTTTGGAGCTGGTGCGTACATTTGTGGTGAAGAGACTGCGCTTCTTGAGAGTCTCGAAGGGAAGCAAGGGAAGCCCAGGTTGAAGCCACCGTTCCCTGCTAATGCTGGTTTGTATGGTTGTCCCACGACTGTTACCAATGTGGAAACGGTGGCTGTGTCTCCTACTATTTTGAGGCGTGGACCTGAGTGGTTTTCGAGTTTCGGTAGGAAGAATAACGCTGGGACGAAGCTGTTCTGTGTTTCAGGGCATGTGAACAAGCCGTGTACCGTTGAAGAGGAGATGAGTATACCTCTCAAGGAGCTGATTGAGAGGCATTGCGGAGGCGTTAGGGGTGGATGGGACAACCTGCTTGCTATTATTCCTGGAGGTTCATCTGTCCCTTTGATTCCTAAGAACATATGCGAGGATGTGCTGATGGATTTCGATGCGCTCAAAGCTGTCCAGTCAGGGCTAGGAACTGCGGCGGTGATTGTGATGGATAAATCAACCGATGTCGTGGATGCAATTGCGAGGCTCTCGTACTTCTACAAGCACGAAAGCTGTGGGCAGTGTACTCCTTGCAGAGAGGGGACAGGTTGGCTTTGGATGATCATGGAGAGAATGAAGGTTGGCAATGCAAAGCTGGAAGAGATTGATATGCTTCACGAGGTAACCAAACAGATCGAAGGACACACAATATGTGCATTGGGTGATGCAGCTGCATGGCCCGTGCAAGGTCTGATTAGGCACTTTAGGCCGGAGCTTGAGAGAAGGATCAAGGAACGCGCTGAAAGGGAGTTGCTACAGGCTGCTGCTTAGAAAATCCTTGCTAACCACAGGTTTGCATCTTCATTTCTTGCTCTCTTTTTAATTTCTTATTGTAAACTTAAAAGCCAAAAAAAATATAGATTCCTCCTAGCCTTAGTTGATTGTTTCGGTAAAATGGTGTAGTTTTGTATGTCACTATTTGACCTTTTTAGGCTCTTTCGGTCCTTCATAATCTTATGTGCCTTTTGCAGGGAGTTTGCTATTATTCTCAATGGAAATAAAACCTGAAGAACAATATTAGAGTTTTGGGATTGCAAAGCTACTTCAGAAGGAGAAGAAGGTAATGTATTCGTGTTAAATGGGTAAATGTTAAACTTTATTCAAGTTGTATCAGAAGGAGCTATATTTGTTCTTTTGATTACTCTGCTTTCTTCAATGTTTGTTTGTTTTCTTATGACTATGCTGAGATCACATTTTGGGAAGAACCAAACAAAACCTTTGATGTTTGAAATAAAGGATGCTCCTTTTTTGGTTTAAATAGTTTAAATTCCCAAAAAAAAGAAAACAATGGTTCTTTTTGGCTTTTTGTGGAAAATATCTTTTAGAGTATGAATAAGCCATAGGTAAATTTGTTTGTATTGTTGTGTGATTAGACGCAATTGCTAGAATCTAAATCTGTGTATTATTCTCCCCCAGAACCAATAAGAACCAATAATGTGTGCTTTCCTCAATTGAATAAATTTTATAAAAAAATCAAAGGGATATATTCGCATTCAAATCGAGAAAAAAAGTGAAAAGATAAAATGTGCAGACCTGTGAATTGATGGGACAAGTAGGAAAGGGGACGGGTCTGATTGGAACTTTTGGGTGGATATTTATGGATAAGATGTCAACATCTTCCCTAACTTCTTGTCCACCTCTCCCACTTTCTTTTTTCACGAGAGCTCAAAAAGCTGTATAAATCTATCAAGTGAACTACACTCTTTGATAGAATATTAGTTAAAAAGTTTTACTGCACAATGATTGAGTATCCCACTGAATAACACATTGTATAAACCGGAAACTTGTATCATAGGTACTTGCATGTTCCGTCAGTTTGCAAAAGCGTGATTTTTAATTAGGCTTTCGAATCTGAGCTTTAGTTTTTAATCACTGTAATATTATCCTAACTTGTATTAATAAACCAATTATGATCTGTTTGATCAATTTTAAATGCCTTTGTGTAAAAGATAACATGACAGTACAAACCATTTACTCTTCTGTCTAAAATAGATACAAAAATACATATTAGTTGTAAAAAAATATTTTAAAAATTTCACAATAAATTTTTGATTACCAATGTATTATTTTTGTAATGAACTATTTCTCATAATTTTTAGCAAATAGAATTTTAATAGACATATTTATTTTTTAAAATTACAATTTACTGTTAACTAATATATTGAAAAAGTATATCTTTTGAAATAAAGTTTTTTAAAACATGGATTTTTTTCAAGACAAAAAGAGTATTATATTTCAGTGATTACCTAAGACCCCAAATGTCACCAAAAAATATATCTTTGGAAAATGATTTGAACATTATAAAGAAAACAAAAAAGAGAGGAAAAACTAGAATGTAATTCACATTGTCCAAAATTAACAAGCATCCATTATATTAATAGGTGTAACAAATATTTTATCTGTCATTATTACCTAACAAAATTTTAAAAATCAAAACAAAGTAGAGATTCAATCAAAATTTATAAAAGTAAATAAACAGGGGGGGGAGATGAGCTGTTAAAAGTGTTAGCTATCGATGTTTAGTGGGTTGGGATTAACACTTGTTTCTTTATTTTTGTTTGAACTTGCCCTTTCTTAACAATTTGACATTTTGACCTCTCTATCTCTCTCCAGGCATCAGCTTCTCCCAATCCCTACAAAAACCCAATAAACCCCTAACCACTCTCTCCTTCTCTCAAAGTTGCAACCTTTAACTGCCAATCCCTCTCTCTCTCCCCCTCTGGTGCTCTGTTCTTAGCTCTTCAGTAGAGTACGGCAAAATATAGCTTCTTGTAGGGTTTATTGACCCCTTATTCTTAGCGTAATTCGATTCTCCGTGATTCTCTCTAGATCTCCCTAGTCTACTTGAATCGTTGGATTTTGATTTGGTAACATCACAGTAGAGGAGGATCTGAGTATTTGATTAGTTGGGGGAACGCTAAAGATCCCAACTTTGAATAGAATCTCAGATTTTTGCAGTGGTGCTTAGTGTAGATTCTATCGAATTTTCAGGTGGGTTTAGGGTTTGATTTGATTGTAAAAAGATGGCTGTGGAGGAAGTTAGTGATGGTGGTTCTGCTGCGTGGAGCAGGGAAGATGATATTGCGTTCGAGAGAGCTCTTGCTAGTCATACGGATGAATCAGATGCGAAGTGGGAGAAGATTGCTGCTGATGTTCCGGGGAAGAGTGTTGAGCAGATTAAAGAGCATTACGAGCTTTTGGTGGAAGATGTTAGTAGGATTGAATCTGGGTGTGTGCCACTTCCTGACTATGGTGGTTCTCCTGAGGGATCTAATGGTCATGGTGGTGGTGGTGATGATGATGGAGGAAGCGGTAAGAGAGGAGGGAACAGTCATGCGGGCGAGTCTAACCAGGGGAGTAAAGCCAAGTCAGAACAAGAACGACGAAAGGGTATTGCCTGGACAGAGGATGAACACAGGTGTGATCTTATGCTTCTTCTCACTTGCTGCTGTATCTATTCTCCGTGTCTCCTTTGTGTTCTAGATCATTTATATTGTCTCCTAGGTGACAGTTTTAGGTTCGTTGAACCATGAAGAAGTTTTAGTTTTTGATTAGAAGCTAGAACTTAGCAGGAAGTCTTAGGTTTCTTGGTCTCACCTATTGAGAAACTGGAAGAGGATTGATTATGGTTTTAGTTTCAAAATGGTCTCAATATTTTTTTTTTTTTCAAATTGAAATTATTATTTGGCATGGGACAGAGAAAGCTGTTTTTTTCATAGATTCTCATTTCATTCATGTTTTTGCTGTTATATCATTACATCACATCATGTTAGAGATGATGATGGGGAGATGCTATCTTATCTAAACCCCTGGGACCATTTTTGACCATCTTTTACACCACTTGGTGAAGCTAGATGCTGTTTATGATACTGAGTCCTTGAGAAAAAGGATAGTTAGTGTGTCCATCTCCGTTATTGGAGAAGAACCCCACTTTCCTTTTAGAAAGGGACAAGAAGAAGAATATTACTTTAAAGACTAGTCTTCATTTTAATCTCTTGAAAGCGTTATAATGGTGTTGGGATCTTAAAGGGCAGATAAGAGTAGAACCTTGAGTTTAATTTGTGTGTTTGATACTTTTGGCTAGGGAGATTCTGCTTTTGTAATGATTATGATGAATTAATAGTGTCCTTTTGTCTCTTGTGTGTTGTAGGCTGTTTCTTCTTGGTTTGGATAAGTATGGGAAAGGTGATTGGCGTAGCATTTCTCGCAACTTTGTGGTAACAAGAACGCCAACCCAAGTCGCCAGCCACGCTCAGAAGTACTTCATTCGTCTAAACTCGATGAACAAAGACAGAAGACGATCAAGCATTCACGACATCACCAGTGTTGGCGATGCAGATGTCTCAACTCCACAAGGACCCATCACTGGTCAGAACAACACCAGCAGCAACAACAACAACAACAACAACACAGGTTCTGCTGCTGTTGCTGGAGGAGGAAACAAACCAGCCAAGCAAGCTGCCTCTCAACCACCACCACCAGGACCTCCTCCTATGTATGGAACAACACCCAGCATAGGTCAACCAGTAACTGGACCGCTGGTCTCAGCAGTTGGCACGCCCGTGAACCTCCCAGCCCCACCTCACTTGGCTTTTGGAGTTCAGGCTGCTCAAGTCCCTGGTGCACCAGTGAACATGGGTCAGATGCCGTACACCCTGCCGCGTACACCAACTGCTCATAGGTAACGTCTGAAGAAAACCGTTTGGTGTAGTAGTGTGTGCTCTACGGTTTAGGTGTAAGAAAGATGTGTAAAGGATTTTAGTGAATATTCAAAGCTTTGTTCCTTGAGTTGAGTTTTTTTTTCTCTTTTTTTACTTTAGTTTGTTGGGGATTTTTACCATGTTGGAATAAAAAGATTAAAGATCATCATATGATTAGTTTCAGAAACTTTCTTTTTGTATGTGAAAACAATAAAAGCTTATATGCCAAGACTGTAACAAAGGAGAATACAGTGTTGTTTGATCAAAAAAAAAGAGGAGAATACAGTGTTGAAACAAAACTAAAGAACCGAGGAATCCACGTTCTTGTTGCTAAAGAAACAAGAAGAAGATGCTCACCAACATTTGGGTATATAAAAGTCAAAGAACTTGGTGGGTCGTATTATTAGATTCTTGGGCCTCTCATGGGTTTATTATGGAGTTTTTTTTTTGCTTCCCAATGATTCAAAAGAATAGTATAACTACAGTTAAGGACCTGATTTATTTATTATATTTTCATATTTATCCCTTAGTTTGAATTATATATTCGATCAAACTCCACTCAGCTAGAAATCACGTTTGCTTTTATGCAGACTGAGTGTGACACACAAAGAAGTTGATAAAGATTGTGTGTTTTGGTAGTTTCTCTATGTCTCTGTCACGTATTGGTAACGCTTATATCTTCACTGTTAGAAGATTAGAAGTAAATCGTTCTCGCACATCAGGTGTTTGTGAAAATGTCTGATCCAAATTTTAGGGTAGAAGATGGAAGTATTTCAGACAATTTGTTCAGAGTTTCCGACTTCTGTCTGGTTCTGGAGTCGATCACAGAGTCCTTTCGGATGTTGTCAAAGCTTGCGCTTCGGTTTCCGAGCTCAGGTCAGGGAGGGCTCTGCACGGTTGCGTGGCAAAGCTTGGTCATTTGGGGTGCAACTGAGGTTTCAAAGTCGGTTCTCAACATGTATGCGAAGTGCAGGAGGATGGATGATTGCAAGAAGATGTTCAGGCAAATGAACAGTGCTGATCCCGTTGTTTGGAACATTGTTCTCACCGGACTTTCGCATTCTTGTTGTGGTCACGAGACGATGAGGTTCTTCAAAGGAATGGTCTTTGAAGATGAGCCTAAGCCTAGCTCTGTTACATTTGCCGATTGTTCTTCCTGTGTGTGTTCGCCTTGGGAAGGGTGCATACGAATGGGAAGGTGTTGCATTCTTATATTATCAAGATTGGTTTGGAGAAAGATACGCTTGTTGGGAATGCTCTTGTTTCCATGTATGCCAAATGTGGGTTTGTTCTCCCTGATGCGTGTACTGCGTTTGATAGTATAGCTGACAAAGATGTTGTCTCATGGAATGCGTTTATTGCTGGGTTTTCTGAGAACAACATGAAGGAAGATGCGCTTAGGTTGTTTTCTATGATGCTGAAGGAGCCTGTAGAGCCGAATTATGCAACGATTGCGAATATTCTGCCGGTTTGTGCTTCTATGGACAAGAGCATTGCATATGGGAAGTGGTAGGCAGATTCATGGTTATGTTGTGCAGAGGTCTTGGTTGCAGACTCACGTTAACGTATGCAATTCTCTTGTGAGTTTTTATTTGAGAGTCGGAAGGATAAGAGAAGCAGCGTCTTTGTTTACGATGATGGGTTCCAAAGATCTGGTTTCATGGAACGTTGTCATAGCTGGTTATGCATCAAACTGTGAGTGGTTTAAAGCCTTGCAGTTAGTTTCAAAAACTGGTGCATAAGGGGGACGTTTCTCCTGATTCGGTGACTATTGTCAGCATCCTCCCTGTCTGTGCGCAGTTAAATAACTTGACCATTGGCAAAGAGATCCACAGGTTATGTTTTGCGCCATGCTTATCTCTTGGAGGAATACATCAGTTGGGAATGCTCTCGTTAGTTTCTATGCAAGGATTTGGTGACACGAGTGCAGCATATTGGGCCTTTTCACTGATATCCCAGAAGGATATAATATCTTGGAATGCTATACTTGATTCCTATGCAGACAGTCCAAAACATTCTCAGTTTATGAACCTCTTGCACTACTTATTTGATGAAGCAATGATTCCTGACTCTGTTACTATTTTAAGCATAGTCAAATTCTGCACAAATTTACTGGGACTTGGTCAAGTAAAAGAAGTCCATGGGTATTCAGTTAAGGCGGGTCTTTTACAGGATGAAGAGGAACCCATGCTTGGCAATGCATTGCTTGATGCATATTCCAAATGTGGTAACGTAGAATACGCTCAAAGGATTTTTCAGGGTTTATCAAAGAAGAGAACTTTGGTTACATATAACTCAATGTTATCAGGATACTGTTAACTAGTGGAAGTCAGGATGATGCTCAGCTTCTGTTCAGCGAGATGTCTACTACTGATCTCACCACTTGGAGTTTGATGGTTCGTATCTACGCTGAAAGTTGCTGTCCTAGTGAAGCCATTGATGTTTTCCGTGAGATACAAGCTCGAGGAATGAGGCCTAACACCTGTGACTATCATGAATCTCCTTCCCGTTTGTGCGCAGATAGCCTCTCTGCATCTAGTGAAGACAATGCCATGGATATATTATCAGAGGCGGACTTGGTGATATCCGCCTGAAGGGGACTCTATTAGATGTATATGCAAAATGTGGCAGCTTGAAGAATGCGTATTCTGTTTTCCAGTTAGAAGCTCATAGAGATCTGGTTATGTTCACTTCTATGATAGCTGGGTATGCTGTACATGGTATGGGTAAGGAAGCACTTATGATCTACTCTCATATGATGGACTTGGGCATTAAGCCCGATCATGTTTTCATAACTACTCTGTTGACTGCATGCTGCCATGCTGGCTTGATACAGGATGGATTGCAAATATTCAACTCAGTAAGGACGGTTTATGGTATGAAACCTACAATGGAACAGTATGCTTCTGTTGTAGATCTACTTGCTCGAGGTGGATCGACTTGATGATGCATATTCTTTCGTCACAGAGATGCCAGTTGCACCTAATGAAAATATATGGGGAACACTGTTAAGGGCGTGTATAACCTATAATAGGATGGATCTGGGGCACTCGGTTGCTAATCATCTTTTGGAAGCTGAATCTGAAGATATTGGGAACTATGTTCTGATCTCGAACATGTATGCAGCAGATGGTAAGTGGGAAGGCGTGAAGGAGTTGAGGAAGCTAATGAAGAAAAAGGAAATGAAAAAGCCAGCAGGGTGTAGCTGGCTGGATGTGGATGGGAGAAGTGAATGCCTTTATGTCCGGAGATTCTTCTCACCCTCGGAGAAACAGTATGTTCGACGTACTAAATGCTTTATTTCTTCAGATGAAAGAGCCTGTGGCGTTTTAACCTGATGAAAATTAGTGAAACGGCTGCAAAGTTCGATCACAATGGTCTACTACAGGAAAAAAACAGTGCAGAAACGTTACAGAGACAAATTTTGATTAAGATAATGCAAGTGAACAGTCTCTCTCTTTCAATGGTAATTTTCTGAAACGCTACATGTACATGAGCTTTGGGATAGTAGGCAGAGAACATGCTTAATGATTACTCTGTCAAATTTATGGTCTACCACTCGAATTGGGAGATGTTAAAGGAAACAAAGTAAGCAACTCTGGCTTCTGTATACCCTGGTTTAGACCTTGGCGATGGATGCAAGTAAAACCGTCTTTCTTTAATGGCTCTCTCCTCTTCTTCGTTGTTTGTTGTACAACTATCTGGCTCTGCTTTATCTCCTTCTATCAAGGAAAAGTTAGAGAACAATGAAGAAGGGGTACCAGATACCAGATTAGATGGTGGGGTCGTACCAGTGGGTTTAAAGCTTAGAGGAGGTTTGAACAATTTCAAGCTTTGGCCTCATAGATTGCCTTCTCTCATGGAGCTTAGAAGTCGGCCTCTTTTGAATAGCGGTTTTCATCACTGTAGCTTCTTGTACCGCTGCAGCATTGCTCTCTGATGGACCTGTCAAGCGCTGCACGACTTCTCTGAAAGTGTTGGTGTCGGTGTGGACAAATGTAGGTGACGGGCTTTGCAAGTTGCAACGTTCGGGCTTCCTTGGTTATTCATATGTAAGTTTTTCTGTGACAAAACACGCGTTGATTAACACCTGTGTTTTTTCTTTGGGCCTCTGACCTGTGACAATGGTACACCATTCATGCAGTTGATTAGAAAACGAAATAAAATATTCGACTACATTTGCAGAATCTGAGTCCATCTAGAGAAATGAGAGTGATGGAAGGCAGTCGTGTACTCAACCTTGTCAATTAAAAAAAGACCACTAGATTCTTATTTTTCTGAGAGATAATTTGGCTTTTTCCTGAAATTGCTATGACTTGTTGTATACTCGAAAGTCTATATCAAAATTTGGTGCTATTACTTTTTTGTAAGAATGAAAAACATATGATGAGAGCTGTTTATAGGTAGTTCTCTATACGATTTATGATTTGATAGGACACCAAGCTAACATTAGCCTCGTATCTTTGTGCTCTGTTCTATGAAGGAATCACAAGAAAATGATGTAAAGAAAAGACCAGAGAAATACCTGAAAGAGCAAGCCAGAGGCAGCAGGTGATGGTGAATGCTGGTTTCTGAACCTAACACAAGAAACTTAAAGCAGAAAAAGACAACAAGAGGAAGAGGAAGAGGAAGAGGAAGAGAGAGAGAGAACTAAAAGAAGGTATAAAGACTGTTGTTGTTGTTGTTGGTCCAATGGTCACAGCTCAGAACTTGTTCATATACCAGAAAAGAGAAACGAGGAAAAGCAGGAGAAAAATATGGAGAGGGATCATAAAGACTTTTTTACCCCTTTACTGTTAACCGTTTGTTTTTTGGGTTTGGGTTTTTGTCACTTTCTTTTTCTTTTTGTTAATAAAAATTTGTTTGGTCAAACATCAGAAAGAGTGACAAACTGTGATGAGTTATTTCATGTTGTCGTGTAAGGAATGGAGAAAGGAAGTTAAAGAAGGAAGAAAATGCATGCCGTTTCTGTTAAGGAGAATAGAGAGAGAAAGACGTCACAGCAACCTCTCCCCAAACCAAACAAAACGGTTCTTGTTTTTTTCTTCTTTCTTATATGAATGAGCTGTCTCCGTTGAATGTGATGAGATATTTAACTGAACTCATAACAGTTTCTCAACTGTCTCTGTTCACGACCTTAACTTTGGTCACATGAATAGATGAATCGATATAGTCTTTGACCTGATTACAATCATCATAACATGAACATTAAACATAAAACATACGAATACTTGCACATCCGGTGATCGCCGCTGGCTAGTCGCTTAGGCCGAGCCAGTCACTAAGCTCGTTTTGGGCTTTCCTAATTTTATATTGGGCCTTTGAAAAATTTATCCATATGTTTAAACGTATATATCGAGTTATTACTTCATGGGTTTGATTAACTCGGCCTATTTTGGCAGGCTAGGCCCATATGAAACTTGTTCATCTTTTCTTTTTGTCAGCAATATGAGCTTGTTCTAATTTTGTTTTTGTTTTAAATAAACTTTATAAATATGATTAAAGATAATACTAAATTAGAACTCAATTGTTTATAAAATCTAATCAGAACAAATACAGTTTTTAGTGAGAATTAGATTTATAATAATTGTACAAAAAATCAGATTTTTATTATTATTAGTTTATAGATTTTCAAATTCTTACTAAAATCTATTGTTTTTGAGTTCATAATTTTTGAATTCCATAAAGAACTTCATTGTAGAAAAATATTGGATTTTAGTAATTTTATAAATCTATTAAATTATTAGTGTTATTGAGAATATTATCTTAAAAATTTTAACTTATAAAAATATTTTAGAAAAGTTTAGATTCTTAAGATCATTATAGTAATACATTTTGATGAATTTTCTCAATATGAAAAATTCTCTAAAATATTTATATTTAAGAAATCTTTCAATTTTCAAAACTAATAAATTCTATATAATTCAAATTTCCACTAGCTCCTGTTTTTGTAGAATTATAAACTTTACGAAACATTACGAGAGACTGAAAAATATGAGGGGTAAGTACGCAAATAAACAAAACCTAAAAATGCGGGTTAAACTCACGGTCCGCGAGACGAGAAGAACCCAAAGATTAACACATTTTGTCTAAAAATCAATCAGCAACCAAACAAGCAAAGCAACGAAGGAGAGAAAGGGGGAAAATAAAAGGCGTGAGAGAGAAACGGTGCAGAAGCTCCACCCTACCCTAGACCAGTCCTGCCATTTTCACTTTCCGGCACTAGGGTTGCTTCTCTTTTCAATCGGTAAAAAAAATAATCTCTCCTTTTTTTTTGTCTGTCTCAAAAAAGTATAGGTTCTGTTAAGATTTGGTAAAATTAAAGTCCGATTTTGTCTGTAGGAGCAGTGAAAATTTACAAATTGGTGTTTTGTTTGGATTGGTAGAGTGAAATGAGTGGTGTTCCGAAGAGATCTCACGAAGAGGGAGGTGGGGGTGTGACTCATCCATCTTCTTCTTCTTCTTCATCAGCCAAATACCCTCACGACGATTCTGGATCTCCTTACCCTAAATCCACTCATCCCTCTCCTGTTACTACTACTACTCCACCACCACCACAACCACCTGCTCAGTCTCAGGCTCATCACCACCACCATCAACAGCAACCTCACCTTCACTCGATTCCCTCCTCATCCCCATTCTCACACACCACCACTACTGCTGTCTGCTTCTGCTCCTTCTCCTGCTTATGATGTCGAATCAAGAACCGTCAAGGGTCCGAGAAGTGAGCCTAGAGATGGAGGCGGAGAGAGACGATCTCCTCTTCACGGCGTGTATCGTTCTCCGTCCTTACCAACCTCGGTTTCTTCGAGTGATCCTCATTTGACTCACCCCTCTTTGCCGTTGGAGTCCAGAGATGGTGCTAAGGATGCTAGAGTTGAGAGCAGGGACAGAGAGATAATACATGGTGAGGCCAAGAGGGAGATTCATGGTCCTAAGGGCGAGAGAGATGCCAAGTTCGAAAGATCAGGGGATGACTATGGAGGGAAAGGCAATACTAGGAGTGATGGAAGAGGGATATATGGTGAGACGAAGAGGGAGATTCAAGGTCCTAAGAGTGACAGGGACGCTAAGCCTGAGCGTCTAGGGGATGACTTTAGTGGAAAAGGTAGTACTGGAAGCTACACTAGGGAGAATCAGAATTACAGTGACCAGAAGGGAGAGGTTAAGATGGAAAAGGACGGGCATGCTCCTCACGTGCCTTGGAAGGAGCAGAAGGATTACCATAGAGGGAAGAGAGCTGAAGGTTCAAGCGCCAATGTGGAGCCGTGGGTTGTATCACGTGGCAATCCTCAGGGATCAACGGAGGTCGGGGTGAAAGATTCCTCGGCGCCTGTGGAGAGAGCAGCGCATTTAGAAGGGCTTGGAGAAAACAAGGTTGATGCAAAGAGCGAAGATAGATTCAAGGATAAAGATAAGAAAAGAAAAGATTTGAAGCATAGAGAATGGGGGGACAGAGACAGCAAGGATAGAAACGACCGCAGAGGAGGGTCTGTGCTTGTTAGTGTGACGAGCGAACCCAAAGAGATTGGAAGAGAAACTAGAGAGGTGGGAACGAGAGAGGATGGAGCAGAACGATCGAGAAAGGAGCAAGGAGAAGGATAAAGATCATGTAAAAAGAGAGCCGCGGACTGGTGGAGCTGAGAAAGAGGTCTCGCAGAACGAGAAAGAGCTTGGGAGAAGCATCTTCCAAGCCTGCATGAACAGGAACACGCGGCACCACCTGAGCAGAAGAAGCAGAACGAACCGGAGGGATGGGAGAAAGATGAAAGAGAATCGAAGGACAAGAGGAGAGAGAGGGATGGTGACTTCTGAAGCCGAAAGAGCTGAAAAGCGCAGCAGAGTCAATGAGAAAGAATCTGAAGACTGGGTGTTTGGAGGGTGAAGGGGGAGCTGCTGCAGAGAGGGAAAAGGATGCCTTCAACTGTGGAGTTCAGCAACGGAAGAGAATGCTGAGACCGAGAGGCAGCCCACAAACCACAAACCGCGACCGTGTCCGTTCACGGAGTCAGGACAACGAAGGGTTCGTCTCTCTGTCTTATGCATTTTATCTTAGGCCATGTCTACTTATCAGCCTCGCATTCCTCAGCTAAATTCTTTGTATATTCTTTACCATTTAGAGAGACATGCCAGGATTGTTGGAATTTGAACCTATTTAGTCAAATATGATTATTGTTGGAATATCCTATTACCATTATTGTTTTTTGACTTGAGACTTAAGAGATATTAACCTTAAAAGAAAACTTTGCATCCATATTTGTACTTTGCTCCCTATCTCTTTAAACCTAAATTTGATTTTTCGCTGGATATTCTTGGCTACCGCCTCCATTTCTCTGTGTTAAGAATATTTTTCCTGCATTTCTTTTATTATGTAAGTTAGTTATCGGCCAAGTACTCAACTTCTTTTTTTTCTGTCACTAATCTGGCTTTTAATGTATCATCCTGTTTGATTGTGTTTATTTTGCAGGGTACAAGGTAAATCATTCGTTGCTATATCTTCGAGTAAGGATCAGTTTGCACTACTTGGAGAACAACAGTAAAAAAGGAATCGGTTATATTGGCATTCAATTTTACATGTGCATTGATAATGGTCCTTTACGACACATGATAACTAATCTATATCGAAGTTTCCTTCTTAGGCTTGTCTTTAGGTTGCAGTTCGTTACTCTCGAACTAGAATGTCAACTATAAAACTCAAAAAGTCGGTTTCATCGTTAATGTTACTTCAGATTTGGGTACCTCGAAGTTGCTTATACCTCTGCATTTTTCATGATTAGTCTAAGGTCTTGGTCAGATGAACATATATCAAGTGTCTGCTACTTTTATCTTACTAAAATTTAAAGTCTTTGTGCTGTTATGCGAAAAATAATCTGGTCCAAGCGTCAGCTTGTTGAATTATGGTATATACTGATTATCCAGGCAAACCAGAGGTGCCGATTGTTGTTTACAAAGTTGGGGAATGTATGCAAGAACTGATTAAGTTGTGGAAGGAATATGAATTATCGCACCCTGACAAAAGTGGCGATTTCGCAAGTAATGGCCCCACTCTCGAAGTTCGGATTCCAGCTGAGCATGTTACTGCAACTAATCGCCAAGTAAGAATAAGATACATTCAAAAACTCTCTCATAATCTTTTTTCTTTAAGATGACTTACATGGTCCACTTTCCCATATAGTTATAGTTTCAATCTGTATATTTGCTCTCAATGAGTTCACACTGCCTATTAATATGGGCAACACAGCTCTTTAGAGCATCACATGTTTGTTGCCTGCTGAAACCTTTTGGCTTGTGTTTGTGCAGGTAAGAGGTGGCCAGCTATGGGGAACAGATATATACACAGATGATTCCGACCTTGTTGCTGGTACGTGTGTCTTGAAGAATCTTTTTTAGTTGGTTCCTTTGGTTCGGTCCTAACATCACTCTGATTCTGGTCTGTGTCCTCTAGTTCTCATGCATACAGGTTACTGTCGTCCCACAGCTTCCCCTCCTCCGCCGACAATGCAAGAGTTGCGTGCAACCATCCGAGTCTTGCCGTCACAAGAATGTCAGCTATCTTTCCTCTACCTGCTTCTATTCCCTTGTTATTGACCTTTCCATGTTTATGAGCAAAAACTATATACTGTTTTGAGTTTATCTCTGTTTCATATCAAGAGAGTAACTTTAACGAATATTTTTAAATTGTTAGACTACACTTCCAAGCTGAGGAACAATGTCC
The DNA here is from genome assembly GCA_019706035.1 of Raphanus raphanistrum subsp. raphanistrum. Classification (NCBI taxonomy): domain Eukaryota; kingdom Viridiplantae; phylum Streptophyta; class Magnoliopsida; order Brassicales; family Brassicaceae; genus Raphanus; species Raphanus raphanistrum. The sequence continues at coordinate 1,496,873 of CM033982.1, read as the reverse complement.
GCTCTCGAGCATGGGGAGCTGGAATCGGATGCAGTTACAGAGTTGAGCGGTGCTATATACTGAAGGTATAATTTGAGTTCTGTTCGTTGTTGTTTCCTTGACAATCTAATATCCAGTTTAGAAAGTGAATAAGTATTGAATTAATTATGGAGTTTCTGATGTTATGATTTCCAGAAAGGAGGTGGTACTATTGAACTCGAACCTTCTCTTACCCACTCCTCAACTGTTGAGCCAACACTTGCACCAATGGCTGTTGAGAGGTCTATGACCACCAGAGCAGCAGCTTCGGTACTTTACCTTGCTGTTTCGAAAACTCTTAAAATTTGATTAGCCAGATTGCAGACTTGTTCACATCTTTCAAGCACTGATGACCTGTTTATCGTTTTGTAGAATGCTCTGCGGCAACAAAGGTTTGTTCGAGAAGTAACAATACAATACAACCTCTGCAATGAACCTTGGTAAACCCCCAAGGATCTTTACCACCTAAAAGGAATCAGACGCAATATCAGAGCTATACATACTCACATGGATTTACTCTTTTTGCAGGATCAAGTATAGCATAAGCATTGTGGCCGATAAGGGTCTCAAGAAGCCTCTCTTCACCTCTGCCCGCTTGAAGAAAGGGGAAGTTTTGTACTTAGAAACACATTCATGCAGGTATGCATCCAAAGTCATATGTTCTTAACGGCATTAAATGATAATATTTAGATGCTGAATCTATTATAACTTTGTCTGCAAATAGGTACGAGCTCTGTTTCGCGGGAGAGAAGACTATGAAAGCATTCCAAGCCTCACAACAGCAACAACACTCGTCACAAGAAGCTATGGAGATCGATAACAACAACAAGTCGCAGAACCATCTTCCTTCTTCAAACGGTGACAAAACAGAATCAGACAACAGTATAATAGATGTTTTCCGTTGGTCGAGATGTAAGAAACCTCTCCCGCAGAAGCTTATGCGGTCTATCGGGTTCCCACTCCCACCAGATCATGTCGAGGTCAAACATTTTTATTTCGATTCTGAGTCTTTAATTTCTTTATTATAAAACAGTTAGGTGATGTTGTTTGTTGGAATTGAGAACAGGTGTTGGAAGAGAATCTTGATTGGGAAGATGTGCAGTGGTCACAGACTGGTGTTTGGATTGCTGGAAAAGAGTACACTCTTGCTCGCGTGCATTTCTTGGCTCCCAATTAGATAAAAAAAAACTTCCATGTTTAATGTGTCTGTCTTTATTTGAACTTTATTGTTAAGACTTAAAAAGATTAATGGTTGCTTTGATGTGTCTTGTGTTCTTCCTGTTTTTTATTTTTGTTTTGTAAACTTTTTTTTAAGTCGAATGATTTTAGTTGTTAATTTTGTAATAGAGATAATCAAATCCATTTGGATATTTCTTCTTGCTTCCCTATTTTATAGTTTTGTGGTGGATCACGATTTTATATAATTAAAAAGCTTTTTAAAAGAAAAAAAAGTCAGGGTTAATTTGATTCTCCATAAAATGTAACGTCGAAAACATAAATAGTCGAAAAGAGTCGGTGAATGATGAAAAGAAAACAAACCTGAGCGATCAAATCATTCTTCTCCTCGCTCTCTCTCTAATTCTTCCGACCGAACAAACAAGCACAGCTTCTTTGATCTTCCTCGTACTGTCTTCGTTTTTAAAATGTAAGTTTTGTCTTAAATTGTCGTTTTCAAAGGTTTTTGTTGATCACTAAGTTTTATTAGAACCCTAATTGACCCAATCACTCAGCTAGGTCTTATAGATGCTCTCTCTCTCTCTCTCTCTGATTCACTTGCGTTGCTTTCTTGTGTGTTTCGCCTGTTAAAGAATGTCTGGTGATGATGATGAACCTTCCTATGGCTCTGGAGACGAAGTAAACCACCTGATTGATGGACACAACAAGCGTACTACCCCTGCAGCAGCAGGGACGACACCTTCTTCTGCTGCCTCCGGACCAACACGCAAGAGAAGCCGCAAGGCCTGTGGTGACGCCATAGTCGAAGCCATGCTTGAAATCGCAGCAGCCTCCAAAAAGAGAGCGGCGGCTTTGGCTAACAACGGAGACAGATTCTCGATCAGCAAATGCATCAGAGCGCTCGACGACTTGCAAGGCGTTGATCAGCCCACCTACTTTCTTGCCTTGGACCTGTTCGAGAACCCTAGCTCGCGAGAGATTTTCATCTCTTTGAAGTATGAGAAACGGTTGAAGTGGCTACAGGGGAAGTGTAGAGCTTTGTAGTGATCATCTATATGTTCTTGGTACTTACGGTGAAATGATATTTCATTGATCTTCTTCGTTTGCTTATGTGTGGAAGATGTATCACTGGTGGAAATCAATTGAATAGTTTTATTTTATAATCAGACTATCTCTCTAGTATTGTAAAATTGGATAGGCCAGAGAAAGAGAGCCAACAATGTTATTTACCAAAAGCTCATTTGTTAAACAAGAAGCTAATCTTTGTAGGCTGATGAGTTTGCTTTATTGTTAGAAACATTTACCTTCTTAGTAAATATTAATAATATGAGGGTGAGTTGAGTAAAATTGTATCTCTTGAGCTGCCAATTACAACATGAAAACAGAAGATTGGCTCCTTAATACAAGAAACTGACAGCTTCCAGATGAAGACTTGAACGCAGTAAAAAAAACCTCAACATAAGCAAATATGTGTTGATCTACTTCAGCTCACTTTACCAGCTAAGATCTGTAGCATCGTTATCCCTCCGAAATTCAACAGAAGATTTTATTAAAATTCCAACTTCTATATAGGCATTTAGCCAATTGACGCAAAGATATTTCACCATGTAAGCATAAATGTGACTTTTTAAAAAAGTTTTCAGCCACAAGTTCCTCATCCCTTTAGAATCCTTACAGTGTTCTCAAGTCTCAGATGGTGACACGTGTCACCAAAATATAATGTGACTTTTTTTTTTAATTTAAATTCAAATAATATAACAGAACTGCTTAAAGACTCTCACTCTCCGTCGTCAGTTACATTTCTCAGGCTCGTATCTGCGGAGATGACTAGCGGTTTCGCGCTATATCCGGCAATTATCGCCGCCGTTCGTCCTCCGGCATCGCAAGACCGTCTCTTCGCTGCTTCTATTAACGGACGCAAAACCATCGAAGCTTCTCCTTCTTCCTCCTCGTCGTGTTCTTCAATCTTCGCACCTATCTCGTCGCCTAATCGAAGCAAATGCGCCTTCTCGCGGCGGAAGAATCCGAGATCGGCGATCCGCTGCGACACCGCCGTGAAACCGGACGCCGATCTCTCGCCTTTGGAGACGACGGAGGAAGAGGAGAAGGCGAAGGAGAAGATCGGGGCTAGGGTTAGGGTTACGGCGCCGCTGAAGGTGTACCACGTGGTTCGAGTTCCGGAAGTGGAGCTGATGGGAATGGAAGGTTCGATCAAAGACTACGTCGCTCTGTGGAAAGGGAAGAGGATCTCGGCTAATCTGCCGTTCAAGGTGCAGTTCGTGAAAGAGGTGGAAGGTCGTGGTCCTGTTAAGTTCTTCGCGCATCTCAAGGAAGACGAGTTCGAGTTGATTTGATTGATTGATGTGTTGTGGTGGTCCGTGATTGAATCGGGAATGGGGAAAGCTTTTTTATCTTTTGTTGTGAATGGTTTTGTATGTACTATAGATTTAGCATATTAAATACATAACATTTCAACAGTTCTTGAGTCCTTCTTCTTGTATGGTAACTTTCCTCTTGTTTGAGAAGCTAAAAGCTGTGTCTTGATCTTGAATAAAAAGGGTAAGTTGAAGCTTGAGAGTCTACTAAACCGAGTTTGCATATGATGGGGTTTGCTTCAAGGCAACATCTTTGGAATAGAGTGTATATCTTACTTGAAATATATCATCCATTGGGGAGTGTGAAGTAGAAGTAGCATACTAGAGAGTATAGTTTAAGACTAGGTTCCTGTGTTGATGACTCTTATGCTGACGTATGCTGCAAATCGTTGTTCTAGTTTAGAGCAGACTACATAAGCTAGATGGAAAGCAATGACATGAGATGTTTTGTAGGTGTTTATCATTTCTTGTTCAGAGACAACCAACTGTGTGATGAGGAACAGTTGATGCTTAGTTTCCACTCGGTAATCTTTGTACCAAGGCTTATTCTTCTCAAGAGGAATGTGAATGTTAAGCTGTTAGTTTCTTTAATTATGTGAGCGTGTTTAAACATCATTGTGGATGACTCCTTTGCTGCAAATCTTTGTTGTAGCCATGACTACACAAGTCGAAAATCAGTGTGATAAGCAAAGCTATGAAGCCATGTTGGTTCCAAACTAGTTTTCAGCTGGGATGGTTCGGTTTACTTTTTTTATTTAAACCAAACTGTTTGATCTGATTTGAATGGATAAATTTGCTTAACCGGGATGAACCGGTCGGATAATATAAAGCTTAGTGAAAAGTTGAGAACTTTATACTCAACTCGAGCTTTGTTGATTTACAGAAACGCGAATAGAATCGAAGAAGGAAGGAAACAGAAATGTACAAGACTCAACTCTTATCCCTCTCCGCTTGTACCGTTAATCTAAATCTCCCCTTCCTTGTCTCCCATACTCGAACACTTTCTCTCCACAACAAACTCAACTCTTATCCCTCTCTGGTCGCTGTTTCTGCTAATTCCGACAACATCGCCGGCGAAAATGACGGAGGGATGTCGGAAGTAGAGAAGAAAGGGTCGGGAACGACGGCGAGAGGAAGGAGACTACTAAAAGTTAGAGAAGAGAAGAGAAAACGTGACTACGATCGTCTCCACGACTACCCATCTTGGGCCAAGTACTTACTTATTCCTTCCCTCCAAAGTCTCCAAAGTGTTTTTGTGTGTTTTTTTTTGCGCTTGTCACGAGAAAAGAGTGAACCTTTGGGGTGAATTTTTGTCTGAAACAGGGTACTTGAGACTGCTTGTAAAGATGACGAAGAGCTTCGAGCTGTTCTTGGTGATAGCATTGGAAACCCTGAGCTCATGAGAAAGAAGGTTTGCTCTCCTTTGTAGCTTCTTTGTTCATGTTCAGATGTTTATGTGTTGGTTTCTATTGATTGTGAAGTTGGACATCATTTGTTTACTGTTCTCTTCAGGTTGAGGAAAGGGTGAGGAAGAAGGGAAAAGATTTCCAGAAGCAGAAGACTGGCTCTGTTCTTTCTTTCAAAGTTAGCTTTAGAGAGTGAGCAATCTTCTTTCTTTTTTTTTCTTTTTCATTGCTTCACTTTGTTGTCTGCATTAAGGCTGCTTCAAGAATATGAGACCAAGATTCTTGGATTGATGATATCTGCAGTTTCAATCCTGTTGACTCCTTCATATGGTTTGAGCTCTATGGATCGCCTTCAGATCGAGATGTTGATCTTTTCGGAAGTGTAAGAAACTGATCTGATGACCTTCTTTCAATTTTTTCTATTGGACCATAATGAAACTTGAGTTTGCTAACAGGTTATACAGGCATGGTATGTTATGGGGAGATTGGGCGCTTTCAATACATCTAATTTGCAGGTTGTTAATCAATCCGCTCTTGTTTCTTCCCCTCATGTGTTTACCACCGGCCACGCTTCCGTCTTAATGATATAACCCCCTATGCTTGCAGCTAGCAAACTCATCTATGGAATATGATCCTCTCTACGACGCAGAGAAGGGCTTCAAAGTGATGCCTTCATCCTTCCATGACATCAGCGACGTTGAATTTCAGGACAACTGGGGTCGTGTCTGGTAATAAACTGTTTTCAGACACATCAGTTCTTGAGCATACCATCTCCTTACATCTGTGAATACTTATTATAAACTTTACTTACAGGGTTGATCTAGGCACTTCTGATATATTCGCCTTGGATGTGCTTCTCAACAGTTTGACTGTCATGAGTTCAGAGTAAGTAATTCAAGAGAGCCTGTTGGCTCTTGTTACATCCTTCTCTGTTTGCAGACAACTTAAAACTTTTGGTAATATGAATTTTTTTCAGGTACTTGGGCATTCAGCAAGTAGTATTTGGTGGTAAACGAATGGGAGATTGGGAAGAGGGGATGACAAATCCTGATTTTGGCTACAAGTACTTCAAGATATGAAGGATTCTACATCTTCTGAAAACAGTTTTGTAATAATATAATATAGGCTTCTCTTTTGTGCTCTAGAAAACATAACTAAAAACAGTGTTAATGAAAAGATTTGAGCTTAGATCAATACACAACCGCCGAAATGGCTCTTTACACACAAATTTGACTTGAAGCCAAGACAGAATTGCAGAGATTCTGCTTCTGCAAATCCAAAGGTTAGTGACCCGAGCAGTGCGCCCACACGTAATACTCGAGCAATTAGTTAGTCTTCCGTGGTTAGCTTTGGTAGAATTAGCTCTCTTGTTTTTTTGTTAAAACACCACACTGCAACCAAATCCACATCCAAACCGTAGGGAGCCTCCTCATGACGATACTTCTTGGAATATTAAGTTGAGTTCATGGATAGTCTTCGCCACTAATCCTCCTCTTCTACATAGACATAAAGAGATATGCATATAACATAAGATGATAAAACTTGAATGAAGAGAGAAGAGAATTACATGAAGAAACCTCACCTTTCTAAAGAGGGAAGACAAGCCTTGATTTTCTCGAGTTCAACAAAGCAACGACTGTACCGCTCCATCCTGGATAAGCAAGAAACATGTAGGGAGTTGTGGAAGAGAGTACAATACTATCGAAAATGAAATGAAGATAAGACTTAAACCTTTGCTCAGCCTCAATATCTACACCAACAGATGATGGAGCTGACAGCGACGAGTAAATTTGTGACCCATAGATCCTTACCAGTTTAAGCAGCAAGTCTAGGCAGACACTCAAATGTCTACAGAGTTAAAAAAACATGAAAACAGCATTTAGGAAAAAAGAAACAATACCATTATTATTTTCTTCAAAGTGAATTGCTTTTACCTATCCATGTTACTCCCCAAAAGAGCTGTCAAAAGGGGAAGAAGAGAGGTACATGTATCCAGTGTCAATATCTCAGTTCTCTCAGTGATTATAACCAATACATCCGCAACGACCTGACAGTACGAAATAATGAGAGTTTGCGCAGGTGTAAAAAAGTCTTATATACATGAATTAGATAGTAAACAAACCCAAGTTGCTTACAGCATTATCAGCCATCTTCTCTATTGAACTTATCGAGTTTTTAACATCGTTTCTTTCCCAATATCTTCGGACAACCTGCATATATGGTGAAACTATTTAGAGAATTAAACAATCTTTCTAGAAAACGATGAAGTATATTACAGCTTGCATGCTAACTTAGAACAGAACCATGAGCATTAACACATAATTTGTGCTTTCCTCATCTTACCTGTAACTTAGCCAAACGAGACTGCATAGAGCTGACAAATTGATCGTGCTGCCCCATTACCTCTGCAGCTTTATCTTCTTCACTATCAGAAGTGATTCCTTCATCAAGTGGCACATGGTTTCCTCTCTGATTGAGCTGTATGAAAGGAAGTATTATTTCATCATTGTCTTTGTAGGAACACGAGCAAGAGCATGACTAGATAACAAAAATTCGAGGCCATTATTACCATATTGGAAGGGCGAGTGTTTGGTGTAGTCATATTTCCACCTGAAGAACTCGAAACATGACTCTCCGAGTTGAAAATTCTTCCTCTTCTTTCTCTATATAGAGATAGGGAATGCAGTCTTCCTAGTATGTCAAAGGCATAAATAATGAGAATCTCTACTGATACGTAGATGGCAAAAGAAAGAAAGACAAAAAAAAAGGATGTCTCCAAATAGTTAGTTACCTCCTCTTCGACTTTCACTAGGACTTTGATCTCTATTTGCATTAAAGCCATTCATGTCAGCTGAAATAAAGAGCTCCCGTTAGCTTCGAACTGAGAACAGCATCCAGAAAACTCAACACTGCTATCTATTAAGGACCAACTAAACATAAACTTGTGCTGCCCAAATATCTTGTACTAAACACAACATTTATACCTAAAGACTGATTCCTAATATTTCATATATATAGACTGGAAAGGAGCTTTAAACATACAAATTTCGTCGTGATTTCTTGGAGGTGATCTCAGTAGAGACTGTGAATTAAACCTTCCAAATCCCCTGTTGTATCTGTTGTCTTTATTTTTTCTCTCAGCTGTATCCCATGCGCCACATTCTTCACTAGTAAATGTATTTCCGTCCTGTAAACTGCTTGGTTCTATAGGCTGAGACTGAGACCTTTCAAGAAGCGAATCAGTTGGTGGATCCGGCTCGTTTCTGATGCTAGACAGCCTTCGAGAATCAGCCGCCTTGGACTGCAACGAATATGGCATAGTTCTTCCAATGATGTCAAGTTCTGCTCTGGATTCAACTGCCTGCTCAATCACCGGGTGGTCCGTTCTGGGGACAATTACTGGGAAATAATCCCCTTTATTGACTACTCGAAGATTTGCCTTTAAGTTATTCCTCTTTGAGGCTGCAGCAGTAGAGACAACAACCGTAGAAACACCAGAAGCAACTTTTGGAGAATTTGTCAATGTGACCCTATGAGGAGAGCCTGATGTACTTCCAGTGGCTTCAGCAAACAGCAAAAACAAACCAAGAAAATGTGATTTCATTTAAATAAGCAAGCGACATTACAGCAAAGGGCTAAAAGAGGAGACAGAGAAAAAAAAGGACTAAGTAAAACATACATGATGACGAGGCTAATGACTCTTTAACTGCGTCTGAGCTATGATTAACTGACAGTCTTCCAAGAGGCTTTGGTTGTTCCTTTATCAAAGGATCTGAACTTTGAGATACTGATGACCTTCCAGTAGACTTTGTTTCCTTTGGCGAAGGATCCGGGTGGTTCTGAGAAACTGACGATCTTCCAAGAGACTTTGTTTCTTTAAATGAAGGATTCACTTTCTGGGAACCATTTCTGAGAATAACCTTTGAGCTGTTATCATTCAGAACTGGTTGATCTCTGCCTGAGCCAGATATTCTCTCTGGATGAAAGTTTGACTGAGTGGCGCCTCTACTCATAGGCTCAGTCTGCTGAGAATGTCATTAAAATTTGAGAGGGCTTAGAAAGTATGGAACAGGTCAAACTATAAGGAAGTATGCAGGAGAAAGAGAGATATACCGAGAGGTCTACAACCCACACGCCAACACAGTTTTGATTATATGAGCAACCAAGAAGCTTTCCCTCGTGAACGTTCATATCTGATAAGTTTGACCATCCAACATCCACTCCATCATGACATCTTATTGGCTCCCATGAGAAAATCTACAATTTTGCATGGAGGTTAGTAAAAGAAAGGACAGCAAACATGTATATTGAAAATATAAGTGGTTGAATCCAGCAAAGAGGGGATTGTTAAGCTAATTTATCTTTTGATTGAAATGTCTTACCTTGAGGCTTTCATGTAATCCACAAAGGACACTCTTTCCATCTGGATTAAAGGTCAAGCAACGAACCCCAGTAGTCTAAGAAAAGAGATTATTAGAAAGTTGTAATTCGACTCAGCGGATAAGTGGAGCTAGTAAAGACATCACACATGATACCTCAGTTCCACCAGAACCAATAAGCTCGAATGTTTCAAGGTCCCAGAATTTCACAGTCTTATCAGCTGAGCCTATTACCACAGGCGAAAATAACAGTAACGTGTAAGATGGAATCAAATCTGAGAACAGTGTTAACAAAGTTCCCCTAGAAATGGTGATACAGACCTGTTGCCAGAAGAAATTCATGGGGATGAAAATCTAGACTCTGAATTTGCCCTTCATGACTCTTGAACTCATGCAACAGTTTTCCAGCTGTCAAGTCCCACACCTGATGAAAGCAACCCTTATATCAGATCCAACGTTAAGAGACAAAGCAAACGTTGCAGATAGCTACAAACCTTGACAACATTGTCTTCTCCTCCAGATACAACCCAACGACCATCTGGGGTGAATCTGAGTACATTGACACCTCGAGTGTGGCCCTTGTAAGTATGGATGCAGCCCTTCTTTCTTATATCCCATATCTTAAGATTCGTGTCTCGAGAACCAGAAGCAAAAAACTCACCAAACGGGTGAAAATTCAAGGATATGCAATTCGACCTGTGACCAGTGAGAGTCCTCACAACTACTCATAGGTGCAAACCAAAACAACACATTCAATATTTGTATTGAGAGCCCGGTGTGGCTCTAACCAACAGAAACTACTAAACTTACTCTTTGCCTCCTGGAGATCCCAGAGTTTGACCGTACCACTAGCAGCTCCTGCTGCTACTAATCCTTCCGAAGCATCAAATGTTACTGAATCAACCCCGCTCGAGTGCCCATGCAAGCTCTGACCACAAACATCCACAAGTAGAGAGAATCAGACAAAACCTCTACAAAAATGATAGAGAGCGGAAGCTTAGTAACTATGGATTTGATAACGAACGGATAGATCCTTGAACTGTTGATCCTCTCAACTCGAACAAGAAGAACAAGAAGGTCTTTTGAATTGTTGATACTCTCAACAAGACAAAATAGGGTTAGAGTACTCCTCTAAGGGGTTGACTGGTTTTCCCGCTACCACCCGCAAACGCAGCTTTTGCGGTTGGTAGCGGTTGACAGCGTTTCAAAACAATCATACAAACCGCTACAAATCGCTTCAAACCGCTCCGAACCTCTTAAAATCAAAAGCTGGTTCCAGCTAGCGTTTGCGGTTGCGGGCGGTTGCGGTTAGATAAAAAAATATTAAACTTTTTTTTTCTAAATATTTTAAACTTAAAAATTTAAAATTTAAAATATTATAAAAAAAAAAAATACACATTTTATATATTAATTTAAATTCACAAACAATATAGTATTTTTTTATAAAAACTTTAAACTAGTTATTCATCATAATTTTTAAAAGTTAATATACATACATATATAAAGATATACACATATATAAAAAAGAAACAAAATTTATTTAAAAGTTTTAATATAAATCTTCATAAAATATATTAAAACTATAACTTTCAACTACTTAAAAATTTTAAAAATAAACTTAATATTATTATTAATCATATTATATTAACAGTTATTATATTTTATCACAATAGTATGTTTTTTATATTTTATAATATTATAATATGTTTATATTGATAATTTATTATTAAACCGCTGTAATGTCTCATAATCAACCAGTCACAAATATCCCGCAAACGCAACAATTTTTAAACGTTACGCCAGTCATACAAAACGCCATGTAACACTTGAAACCGCAACCACCCGCACCCGCAAACTCCCGCACCCGCAACCGCAACCGCTGCGTTTGAACCAGTCAGGCCCTAAGTGCTTAAAGCTCTGGTTGCAATCGCAAGTTTGATTAATAAAAATAAGGTGTTCTTTACAAAACGTCGCAGGTCGTTTATAAAGACCTTGAAACTAAAATCCATCCTAATCTACAAAAGATTCATATCTATCCTAGTAAACCGAAAACAAAACACCAAAATAAAAAGAAAACCGTTGGGCCCAAGAAAGCCTATTGTACGCTACATCAGGTTCCACCGGGTAGAGAAGGATTCGTCCACGAATCCGGATGGTCCGGCTCGCCATGGAACGGAGACAGATGCTTGACATTGAAGACGTCTGAAGTTCGCAAATGAGGTGGTAACTGGACGCGATACGCATTCGGGTTGATGCGCTCAAGCACTTTGATCGGGCCAAGCTTCTTTGACTTGAGCTTATTGTACTCGCGGAGAGGAAGTCTGTCGCGAGTGAAGTATACCCAAACAAGATCACCAGGCTCAAAGAGTACCTCCCTCCTCTTAGCATCAGCAGCATCCTTATACTTCGCTGCCGAAGAAGACAAATTCTCCTGCGCCTGACGATGAACACCCTGTATATCTGCAATAAAATCAATAGCTTCTCCATGGTGCCGTACACGATCGGGTGTAGTGGTAAGATCAAGCGGACAACGCGGAACGATGCCATAGACAACTCGAAAAGGACAGTAACCAAGGCTTCGATTGAAGGCATGGTTGTGAGCGAACTCCGCATGCCCAAGCTTACAATCCCACGATTTGATATTATCCCCCACTAGGCACCGTAGGAGATTTCCAAGAGACCGATTAACAACCTCCGTCTGACCATCGGATTGAGGATGGTAAGCAGTACTCATATCCAACGAAGTTCCCAGCAACTTCCATAAAGAACGCCAGAAATGGCTAAGGAAGCGCGTGTCGCGGTCTGAGACAATAGAAGTAGGAAGACCATGTAACCTGTATACTTCCCGAAAGAACAAGGTCGCAACATTTACAGCATCAGTGGTCTTCTTACAGGCAATGAAGTGCGCCATTTTTGAAAACCTGTCGACGACCACAAAAATGGAGTCGTGTCCTCGCTGAGTACGCGGCAAACCCAGAACAAAATCCATACTAACGTCAGTCCAAGGTTGAGTAGGGATAGGCAAAGGAAGGTACAGACCCGAGTTGTTCGCACGGCCCTTATTCTGTTGACACACTCTACAGCGCTCAACAAATCTTTCCACATCACGACGAACCGTGGGCCAGAAATAGGACGCCGTTACAAGCTGAAGTGTGCGATCTCTCCCTACATGCCCTTCATTATGTAGTTCCTGGATAATTTGCAGACGTAGGCTGCACTCTGGAACACATAACTTCGTTGCTTTGAACAAGTATCCCTCCTGCAAGGTGTAATCCGAGTAAGGACCCTGCAATGTATCTGAAAATATCCGAGAGAAAAATGGATCCGTAGGATACAAATCAGCGAACACAGCAAAGCCAGGCACCGTCGAATGAAGTGTAGTTAACAACCCGTGCCTCCTGCTAAGGGCGTCTGCAACTCTGTTCGTCTTCCCCGATTGATGCCTGATTGCAAAAGTAAATTGCTGCAAATAAGAAATCCAAGCAGCATGGCGAGCTGAAACCTTTGCCTGGCTATCAAGATGGCGCAGAGCGTCATGGTCGGTAAAGAGAACAAACTCCCGATGAACGAGATAATGACGCCAGTGCTTAATAGCCTGCACAATCGCGTAAAACTCAACATCGTAAGTGCTGTAACGTCCACGCGCGCCTGCAAGTTTCTCACTGTAGAACGCCACTGGTCTTCCGTTTTGACTAAGTACAGCCCCAATGCCGAGTTTAGAAGCGTCGCAATGAAGCTCGAAAGTGGCAGAGAAATCCGGTAACACCAGAATAGGAGCCGATGTGAGCTTCTGTTTGATGAGTGCGAAAGCCTTTGTCGCGTCTTCTGTCCAGTCAAACTTGCCTTCCTTCATGCAGTTAGTAATTGGTGCCATGATTGCACTAAAGTTGTTGACAAATCTGCGATAAAAGGAGGCGAGACCATGAAAGCTTCGCACTTCTGACACCGTCTTCGGAATGGGCCATGACCGTACAGCCTCTATCTTACCTGCGTCCACCGACAAGCCTTGATCAGAGATCACATATCCAAGAAAAAGGACCTGAGAAACACCAAATTCACACTTCTGCCTTGCAGCGAAGAGTTGTTCGGAGCGTAGCACGGTCAATACTTTGCGTAAATGGTCCTCATGATCTTCTAACGATTTACTGAAAATAAGGATATCGTCGAAGTAGACGACAACAAAGCGACCAATAAAAGGTCTCAATGCCTGATTCATGATCCTCATGAATGTGCTTGGCGCATTAGATAATCCAAACGGCATGACAAGCCATTCAAATAGGCCTTCCCTCGTCTTAAACGCCGTCTTCCATTCATCGCCAGGCCTAATACGGATCTGATGATATCCACTTTTGAGATCAATTTTTGAAAAGACCTTAGCGGATCCGATTTGGTCTAAGAGATCGTCCAGTCTGGGAATTGGAAACCGGTAGCGAATTGTTATCTTGTTGATAGCTCTACTGTCAACACACATTCTCCACGTTCCATCCTTCTTTGGAATTAATAGTGCAGGAACTGCACACGGGCTGAGGCTCTCTTTAATATGACCCTTGCGTAATAAGTCTTCCACCTGTCTACGCAGTTCTTCATGTTCAGCCGGACTCATCCTGTAATGGGGTCTGTTAGGTAGCGTAGCTCCTGGTACAAGATCAATATGATGCTGGATCGAGCGTAGGGGAGGCAAGCCTTGAGGCAATTCCGCAGGAAACACATCCTCGAATTCAGCAAGGACCGCAGACAAAAGTGGAGCTGGCTGAAGTGTGGATACACGGGAATCAGAAGCAGGGAATAAAGCCAGGGCGAAGCCCTCTGTTTGTAGTTCTGACATAAAAGCCGTGTAAGAACAGAGTAATGTCGTCGGGCGTGACAGCTGCTGATCGCGAATAGGAGGAGGTGGTGGAGTAATCGCCTCTTGAGAAGGGGTCAAGACAATCTGATGTGTCTCCCAGATAAAGCTATATGTATTCCTGGCACCATCGTGAATGATCTTTCTATCGAACTCCCAAGGACGCCCAAATATCAGATGGCTAATATCCATAGATGCAATGTCAAAATAGGTGCGATCCTTATAGTGAGGACCAATAGAGAAAGGAACTAGAACTCGTTGAGTGACACGCATGCTGCTAGCTTCTGTTATCCAGCCGAGTGAGTAAGGGGCAGGATGATGTTCGCGAATCAAACCCAGTTTGTTGACCGCTTCTTCAGAAATAATGTTCCGCGAACTGCCCGAGTCGATGATGAACGTACACACACGACCTCTGATGGTGCAGGTTGATTTAAAAATATTTGTTCTGAGCCACTGTTCATCTTGGCGACGAGGAATTGTACAGGAACGACGGACCACCAATAAATGCCCCTTATCCCCCGTCGTTGTAAGAACCTTATTGGTGTTATCGATATCATCTTCATCCTCATATGAGTCGTAAACAGGAGTTTGATCTTCTTTTGCGTCATCAGCAAGTAAGCCCCGACGTGTCTGATTAGGACAGGCGGACAAACGGTGCCCAGTTTCGCCACAACCATAGCATTTGATAGTAGCAGGGCGTGTCGAACGCCTCAAATTCTGATCCTCTGGTTGTGTTGCAGGACGGTTCGCCTGAGATGAAGATTCTGCTTCCTTAGTTTGTGCAGGTGTAGCAGTTGACTCGGAGGTGCGCGAGCGATTGGACTGGTTGCTCCAACCCGAAGTCTTCTGTTGTTGTTCGAAAGTAGCTGCTCGGCGGTGAGCCTCAGCGATCGTCATAGGATCAAATTGCGCCATTGCTGTCTGCAACTGTGATCGGAGACCACCGATGAACCTTGCCACGAGTTGCTCTGGACTATCAAAGATATCGGTTCGTGTGAGCAATAAGGAAAACTCCTCTGCATAGTCGTCAACAGATCTTGACCCTTGTCGTAGGTTCTGTAAACGGTTATAGACGGTTCGATCGTAGTTATGCGGCAAAAAGGTAGCACGTAGATGCTTCTTCAGCTTTTCCCACGAGTTAATGGGTGCTTTGCCGTTACGGTGACGAGTCACTTTGACTTGTTTCCACCATGATGCTGCGTGCCCACGAAATTTCATAGCCACTAGGGGAACACGTCGATCATCTGGTACTCGCTTAAAGTCCAGTATTTCTTCAACAGTGACCAACCAATCGAGAAGAGCCTCTCCTCGTGATCCACCATTGAACTCAGGGATGTCAATCTTGAAACCTGTCTCCCAACGTATGTCTGGAAGATGGTCGCGATTGATAGGCTCAGCACGACGACGGTGTAACAGGCGTTGGTTGCCTAAAGGACCAAACCGGGCAAACGGGTTATCGTCGTCTTCTTCTTCCTCTGCGTGCAAAGGGTTAAGTGCTGCGAAGCGTTGATTCATCGTCTCTTCTATCTCATGAAGTGACGCTTGAATCGTTTGCTGAATATCGTCTCTCCAAGCCGCCAATTCAGTACGTAACTCAGCCCATTCAGGAGTATCACGAAGTGGGGCATCATTAGTTCTTTTTGGAGGCATTATCACAAGTGGATTTGATTTCCCGGAACGTTCCGTGTCTGATACCAACTGATAGAGAGCGGAAGCTTAGTAACTATGGATTTGATAACGAACGGATAGATCCTTGAACTGTTGATCCTCTCAACTCGAACAAGAAGAACAAGAAGGTCTTTTGAATTGTTGATACTCTCAACAAGACAAAATAGGGTTAGAGTACTCCTCTAAGTGCTTAAAGCTCTGGTTGCAATCGCAAGTTTGATTAATAAAAATAAGGTGTTCTTTACAAAACGTCGCAGGTCGTTTATAAAGACCTTGAAACTAAAATCCATCCTAATCTACAAAAGATTCATATCTATCCTAGTAAACCGAAAACAAAACACCAAAATAAAAAGAAAACCGTTGGGCCCAAGAAAGCCTATTGTACGCTACATCAAAAAACTGCTCTACTACACTATTATCTTAAAATGTGTCACATTTTGTCCTAACACAAACTCATATATCATAATCCACCGAGAGACATTCCTTAAATAAAAGCACAAACATCCACAAGTAGACACTTAGAAATCTTCCAAACTGCTTTACTACACTATATCTTACAATGTATTTGTCCTTAGACTAACTCATAAATCATAATCAACAGAGAGATGAGAGCTTGTGAGAGAGAGAGAGAAGTGATAAAGAACTGACCAGAGTGGCATTGGGCTTACCAATAGCCCAAAGATTGACCTTGTGATCTTCCCCACCAGTTACAAGACTCCTAGAGGACTTCCTCCCAATCTTAAGACAGTTCACAGCAGCAGAATGTGCCACAAACTCCTCTTTTTTTTGGAATGTACCCAACACAAGTCAAGGCTAAAGCAATACTCACTCTCTCACATGATGATGACACACTTAAGTCAAAAGAAGGAACATTTAACACAGTCTTTTTAAGATTAGAGCCATGTATTGAAAAGTCATAATTTTACATCAGAGATAAAAGTTAAGAAGTGCATACAGATCTCGTGAACCAGAGCTAAAAAGCAAGCAGATCAAGCAAGCACGGGACTTTCAGTTAGTTAATCAATGATTCATTTCACACACAAAATTGAGTAATTAAAAGAAGGATACGGAGCTTGTAAGCGCGCTTGGTGGTGGTCATGGCGGAAACGAAGCCCTTAAAACGACGAACATTCACAAATGCATGAGCTTCAAAGCACCTAAAGATCTCCGCTTTCTCGACGGTTAATCGAAATCTGAAATTGATTTGGAGGAGGAGAATGCAGGTTGAAGATGGAGAAGAGTATCCGTGGAGTAAACGTCGTTGTTCACTTTACGAAAAAGGATTTGAAAATTGCTAAAATAAAATGGAGTTGTTGGATGAGTTTTGTTTTCAAAGTGTTTATCTTTTCTTCTAATGGCGAAGTGAAAGAGACGAATAGAGAGAGAGAGAGAGAGAGAGAGAGAGAGAGAGAGAGAGAGAGAGAGATGTGTGAATTACAGAGACAGATGTACAGAGAAGAAGACGGAGAGAGAAAGGAAGCTCTGCTTTTATTTCTTTTTTCTTTATTCAAAATTTCCTAATCATTTTTTAAAAATTCGATTTACTAAACTATATTACTCCCTCCGTTACTTAAAGAGTGTCGTTGTGACATTTTTCACACATATTAAGAAAGTTGTTGAAATATATGTAAGTTATAATTAATTATACCTCTTTGACCAATAGTATTTTAGATAAATAAAATTATTTATAAAATCAATGCAGTTTGCAATTAATTCTCAGCTGAAAGTTAGTATAATTTACATTGGAATTGTAAAGTGACACTCTTTGTGTAACAAGAAAATGAGTTTAAAATGACACTTATTATGAAACAGAAGGAGTATTAACCGCCATATTTTGTGTTTACCTTTTAGTAAATAAATCATATACTGGAATCTAATCTACTGGTTCCAGCTATATTTTGTGTTTATGATATTTAAAAGAAAAAATAAATTGAACCTTTAATTTCTAATTTTTTTGTTAAAAGTTATATATGTTTTTTTTAAATCAAAATAAAAGTTTAGGTTTACTTCATTTACATCCCAAGCTAAAATTTATTGGACAAATCTAAGTTATGTGTGACAAACTGGCAATAGGCCAATAGTAGTACTTTATCTCTTACTTTCATTCAAACTTATACCTTCATAAAAACATCATTATAGTATATAAAATTTTCCCTTTTTTGGAAATGCCACTATTATATTTTGTATGAAACTGAGTATTGTAGTTTTGGGAATATTTATAAGTTAATGCTTGCGTTTGTGATATTAGATTCGGTTGACATTTAAAAAATAATAATATAGTAGTTAATTGGATTTGAAATTCTTGTCGGTGCTTAGTGCAATTATTAGTTGGTGATTGTCGTTTATAGATAGAGCGATAATTGGTTTAGTTTGGTTTCATGATCGGTTTGTGCCCAACCTTAAAACCGAAATAACTGACCGATCGATAACATTAAAAGACAAGTAATAAATGAAATTAAATGCAATCGAATAATCGACTGTACAACCTTATAATAATGAACTTATTCATCTTGTGGGATTAATCTCAGGTATTAAATGTTACAAATGACAAGATTTTCTTTTTTTTTTTGAATGAATTCAAATGACATGATTATTTGAACCAATCTTTGCGTTTACAAGAAGAGAAAAAGGTAAAAGCACATATAAAAGCAAAAGGGTCCGATGCAAAGAACTGGACTATGAAAACGATTTAAGGAAAGGTTCGAAAACTTTATAAGAAAACTTGGAAACAACATATCGAAACGTAGAAAATAAAGGGGGATGTGGACTTAGCCGATGTAAATGTGAATCTTGAGTGCGAGGAGGAAGACGCAAGCAAGGGAGAAGTAGAGAAGAGAATGGACGATGACGGAGACAGCACTTGTCTGAAAATTACCAAACTCAACGTATCTTTGTCGTCCAGGCAACTGAAACAGAAGTCCTGGCGTGAGCATCACGAAGAGTATCACCGTCACTAGAATCGGACCCCAATCAGACATCTTCTTGTTTCTTTTTATATATCTCTCTGTTGAACGATGATGAAGATGATGCTTGTATAAACGAATACGATCGTAGAGAAATGTGATAGTGGTTTTATAGCATAGGAGACAGAGATAGATTAGAGGAATGTGAAGGTGGGTCGGAGAGTTGGTTCATGAAGTCACAGTGGATTCTCTCTTTATTTAGAGGTTTTCTTGTGAATCAGGTTTCGATTTTTTGGGGAATAGTGTAATGTTTATTACAATGTGCAAAGTATCTCAAATACATGAAGTTTTTAATATTAGTTGAAGTTTTTTTAATATCGAAGTTTTCTTTTTGAATAGTGATGAATATATCGTAGCTGATCGCAATAATTTTCTCTGGATTTGATCTAATGTATAGGTCATAACTTTTTTTACGGTAGATTCTACGATTCAATTTAATTTCTATGAAAACTCTTTTTGTAAACCTTCAAAACATATATTTCTCTTATTTTAAATTGGTGGTCATATTTTTCAACCAGCATACATGCGCATTATCCCGTCCGGCCTTGACTGAAAGTGATACATCAATAAGATTCAAAACCCTTTAATGAAAATCTGTTAACAGGGAGAAAAAATATAATTAATTTTAAACGGCTATGTCGTTCAAAATAAAATAAAAAATGGATAAGATTTTCTGAAAAAAATATTGTATGAGTTATAATTAAGGGTGTTAAATCCAGATATCGATTCAGTTTTTTCAGTTATCATATTCAAATAATAGTTTGGTTCGGTTTATATACTGTATGTTTTTTTGGTTTTATATATAAGGGTATAAATCTATTTATCTTTTAAAATATTTTATAATTTTTTTTAATATTTATAAATTTTATATAACATGAATATATTTTGGTTTTAAATAGCCTATTTTCCTTTTACTATTTAAAATAATTAGTAAACATATTAAACTATAATTACAATAGTTTTTATAGAATAAAAATAATATAAATTAGTAATCTATTAATATTTTAAATAACTAAATATTAACACACATATTTGTTAACAAAAATTTAAATGTTATGTCTTATTTAATTTGATAAAAATAAAACATAACTTCTAACCAAAATAAAATATTGAATTATTAAAATTAACATTTTAAATATGAAAATTATATCAATAAAATAAATCATGCATGTACTCATTCATTATCTCATGTAGTTTACAAATAATTTTATCACTATATTTTAGTTGTTCGGTTTATTGGCTTCGATCGATTTATATACTAAATCGTATTTATATATTATGGTTTCTTAAGAATGATATCCATATTGTTACCTGTAGATTATGGTTGATAGAGTGATTCTTGATCATAATTTCTAATACGTATATTGCTTCAGTATATTCAGTATTAACAAATTTAAATTATTTTTTCTATTTCGACTCTGTTTGATTTTAATTGGTTTGATTTTACATGATTGAACCTAAGTATGATCCATAAGATATAAAAATAAAATAAAAAGACAGACACATGTGTATTTCGGTTTTGCTTCCACTAGAGGTGGTATTATATTATCTCAGCTATTCCAAGAAACGTGAGATACCTTTCTTATTAAAAACTTTTCAATAATGGATTTTCGTTACAGCTTTTCAAACTTCTCAGACTTTTCTTAATTTCAACAAAAGAAAATTATATCCGTAAGAAACAAATTAACATCTTCATTAAAATGTTCTTAATATTTTTATCTGTAGAATAAACCACCAATCATCGAAATTCTGTAAGAAAATAGAAAAATGTAATTATATAATTATAATCCGAAATTATAACTATATAAACTTTTTCAGAAACTTTTTCAGAAAGAGTTATATAATGACCATTGATTGCTGTGGACGTTAGATTTATTAAAAAGGTAAAAAAAATAAAAAGTGATCTCTAGTCTAGGAAATGATGATAAGAAAGATCCTATGATCTGCTCTAGATAATAGTGCTAGGGGCAAAAAGGGAATAAGTAGAATATATAGAACACTCTTGAGCTTCTAGTTCTACTACAAAGCATTGTCGGCCAACGATCTTCACACTCTGTTATCGTCTGTCTATAGAGAGACTCTGAAGTGAGATGGTGAAGATGGCGAGAAGAGAGAATGGTGAGATGGTGAAGAAGTCAATACTCATGATAATCATGATGTCATCAGTGTTGATGACGACTTCTAGATCAGTCCAAAGAGACAGTGAAGAATCTGAGATCGTACGAAGACATCTACTTGCTAATGGCCTAGGCGTCACTCCTCCAATGGGGTCCGTACATCTCTCATGTCTCTATCTTGCTCTTTGCTTAGCTTCTATGTTCTTGATGATGTCTGAAAGAAGTTGGTTATAATCTAGTAAAGTAATGATATTGCAGGTGGAATAGCTGGAACCATTTTAGCTGTAACATAAATGAGAAAGTCATCAAAGAAACTGGTTTAGATTTTTTTTTTTTTGTCTTTAGATTGTGGAACCATTTTTCCTATGTAGTGTTCTCTATCTTTTGAACAAATCGTATGCTTTTCTAAACAGCTGATGCATTGGTTAGCACTGGCCTCTCTAAGCTCGGTTACAACTATGTTAATATCGGTAATGGCTCTTGTATTTTTTACTCTCAAGTTAGTTGTATAAACTCTCAAGTTATTTGTGATTAATGTTTGGTTTGTTTCTCAGATGATTGTTGGGCTGAACTTGCTCGTGACCAACAGGTACTATCAAGTTGTTTCTTCTCTTGGTTTAGTTTCTGTACTTTGCTATAAGTTTTATCTGTGGTTCCAGGGAAATCTAGTCCCAAAGAAATCAACCTTCCCTTCTGGTATCAAAGCCCTTGCTGATTATGTTCACAGCAAGGGTCTTAAGCTTGGGATTTACTCAGATGCAGGGTACACTATTTCATTGCTTTCACTTCAAAGATCATAGTTTCATCGGTTATTAGGTACGAATACACATTGGACTCAAATGATTGCATGGTTCACAGGTACTTGACATGCAGCAAAACCATGCCTGGCTCTCTAGGTCATGAGGAGCAAGATGCCAAAACATTTGCAGAATGGGTACCTTTGTGTTTTCTGACATTTTCTTCATCTCATAAACTGAATAAGAATGAGACAGTATGTAGTAATAATGCTTGGTTTGAAACTTCAGGGAATAGATTACTTGAAGTATGACAACTGCAACACTGATGGCTCTAGACCAACCGTCAGGTATTTGTTACTACTGATCACATACCTGTTAGACAATATGGGATTCACATTCACTTCCAATTACATTGTAGGTATCCAGTTATGACCCGAGCTCTGATGAAATCTGGCCGTCCCATCTTTCACTCCTTGTGTGAATGGTATTAGAACCATGTCCCCTTTCATTGTGTGTACGTATGTTTCTGTGGAAGAAACTAAGAGTTATGAATTGGTTTTCTTATCAGGGGGGACATGCATCCAGCTCTCTGGGGATCTCCACTAGGCAACAGTTGGAGAACCACTATTGACATCAATGATAGTTGGCTTAGGTAAAGAAGAATATTAAAAGAAAAAAGATGGTCACATTTTTAGTGAAGAGTATCGCTAAATGTTTTTTTACTTGTACAGTATGATTGCAAATGCAGACATGAACGAAATTTATGCTGAGCATGCAAGGCCTGGTGGCTGGAACGGTATATATCAATTAAGAGAACATATGTGTTTGAGAAGATATATATATTAACGAATGGTGCGTGACTTTGTTGTTGGTTTGCAGAT
Source organism: Raphanus raphanistrum subsp. raphanistrum (assembly GCA_019706035.1). Lineage (NCBI taxonomy): Eukaryota > Viridiplantae > Streptophyta > Magnoliopsida > Brassicales > Brassicaceae > Raphanus > Raphanus raphanistrum. Next base: position 1,474,310 of record CM033982.1, on the reverse strand, counting down.
CCTGACATGCTTGAAGTGGGAAATGGAGGGATGACTAAAGACGAGTACATAGTCCATTTCAGCATATGGGCAATCTCAAAGGCTCCTCTTCTACTTGGTTGTGACATAAGAAACATGACTAAAGAAACTATGGAGATTGTGGCAAACAAGGAGGTCATTGCTATTAATCAAGGTACTTGATTACTCTTTGTTAAGTTTGTTCCTCAAAAAAAAAAATCATGTTTATTGAGTGTATATTACAAAACTTATAAGTGGTTTATTGTAGATTCACTTGGTGTTCAGGCCAAGAAAGCTAGAATGGAAGGTGATATCCAGGTATGGCTACATCTACAGAACTTACTATTCCATCTATAGAGAGATTCTTTCTCATCTAAACGAAACCTTTTTTGTGGTAATGGGATCAGATTTGGGCAGGGCCATTGTCAGGTTACAGAGTAGCTTTGCTTCTGTTGAACCGTGGACCAACACGGTTAGCAATCACTGCTTTTTGGGATGATATTGAGATTCCTCCAAATAGCATAGTTGAAGCTAGAGATCTATGGGAGGTATGCACATATACATACTTAACATAAACCACACACCATGAAAGGATCAAATATTCTAATGAATGTGTTTTATTTCTTTTTTGTGATATGAGAACAGCACAAGACATTGAAGCAAAAGTTTGTAGGGAACTTGACGGCAACAGTTGATTCTCATGCGTGTAAGCTGTATGTTCTCAAACCTGTTGCCTGAGATATTTAAGCTACGATTGTAATATCCAATTTATTATGTAGACACAATGATCGGTTCCTTCAATAAAATTGTTCTATATTTACTTAAATTTCAAAAATGAAATGTGTCAGTATAATGATGATCTCTTTCCTTTTTTTGTGGCGTGCGACACAAGTCAAATCACATGTGTTCTGATTGATTATTTCAATAACTTCAAAAGACTTTACCTTAAAGTTTACTCTTTCTACTCGTGTGGCGTGATACACATCTTAAAGTACAAACTTCTAACCTACCTAGAAACAGGTTGTGAGATGTATATTTACTGTAGTTGAAGTCTACAAAAATATGAAGAAGTTTGTATATACTTCTCATTCTATTATGTGGTCTGAACATCATGTATCTCTGGTTTTAATGATAAGAAACATGGCTCATCATAAGTGAGACATCACAGTTCAAGTAATTCTAGTGGTGTAGTTTGACAATTTGTAGTATAATGACATAATATCAATATATATGAATGCATAATATGTAAAACTATATAGATATAAACGTGCAAATAGTTGATTGTGTCTACTAGATAGAGTATAGTGCGATCACGATGATAAGAAAAACATAACCACTTATTGAAACGCGTGAAGGATTCTGTTTCTATCTTTTGGATCTAAATGGCATTATCACTCAGAACTAATTCATAACTCTTTTCCAAAAAAAAAACTAATTCATAACTAAAAGTGAGTCACTCCAAAGATTATTTTCCAATGCTAAGTACTCCTCCTGTGCATTGTGGTAACAACATATACTACAGTTCTTGAACAGTTAAGAAAATACGTCTTTTAACACTAACAAGAACTTCTTTTTCCTCAATCTCCGTACGCTTTTTGCGTCACAACCATAAAATAATAAACAAAGAAAAATATGTATTTTGTATATGAAAAGACAGAAAATGAAACAAATAAAATTAAAAAATGGGAAAAGGAAAACGACCCCCCCACTTGGTATGGAGACAACTAGGACAGTCACAGTGTTTGTGTTCTATATATATACACACACAGATCTCTGGGTTTGATTCCACAGTTCCCACTTTAACATCAACATTCATTACAGAACCCATCTTTGACTTTTCTTGAATCTCTCTCTTTCTTCACAGTCTGTTTAGTTATTATAATCATTGAAGGAAACAAGCAAAAACCTTTGATCAAGCAATGGCTTTTCTTGGTGTCTTCTTACGGATCTTTACTTTCATTCTGGCTTTGACTCAGCTCGTTGATGGGTTTCAGAGTCGAATGTTGATGAACAATGGACTTGCTCTCACTCCTCAAATGGGGTTCGATCCTCTTCACTTGTTTCAATTTGCTTGACTCACAAGTTATCTACCTCTTATGGTTGTACTTTCTTTATCAGGTGGAACAGCTGGAATCATTTTCAGTGTAACATCAATGAAACTCTTATCAAACAAACCGGTAAACTACTGGTTCAATTATATAGAAAAAGAAAATCTGATACAAGCAATGATTGACTAATGTCTGAGTTTCTCTGCAGCTGATGCAATGGTTTCAAGTGGTCTCTCTGCAATAGGTTACAAGTACATCAACATAGGTAAAAACAAAAAAAAAAGACAATTTTTGGTGTTTGTTACTCTGTTTTTCTCATCTCTCTATTTTCTTACTATTGTTTCATGTTATTCTCTGTGTTTATAGATGATTGTTGGGGTGAACTCAAGAGAGATTCTCAGGTTTAAGAAACACCAAAATAATATTTTTTTTATATTATTTTCTTACTGAGATGTGTTTATGATGTATTTATCAGGGAAACTTGGTTGCAAAAGCATCGACGTTTCCTTCAGGGATCAAAGCTTTATCAGATTATGTTCATAGCAAAGGGCTTAAGCTTGGAATCTACTCTGATGCTGGGTATATATACACAAGAGTTTTTTGTTATACATAACTCAAATCTTGTCAAGACATATTTGATAGTTAATCTTCCTATATTTCTGGATTGCTAGGACTCTTACCTGCAGCCAAACCATGCCAGGCTCACTGGGGCATGAAGAACAAGATGCCAAAACATTTGCCTCATGGGTATGTATCTATGTGTGTTACATCTGAAATCAACTTGAAGCTGTGTCTTATCGTTATGGTGAATCTTGACAGGGCATTGATTACTTGAAGTATGATAACTGCCAAAACACAGGGACAAGTCCAAAAGAAAGATACCCAAAGATGAGCAAAGCTCTGATGAATTCAGGAAGATCCATATTCTTCTCTCTGTGTGAATGGTAAGAACCAATCCATAAGTTAAAATGTATTTTTCTTTTCAGAAAACTTTGGTCTGATTATGAGTTGTAAAACGCAGGGGACAAGAGGATCCAGCAACATGGGCAGGAGCCATTGGTAACAGTTGGAGAACAACAGGAGATATTCAAGATAACTGGAAGAGGTTTCTCTTCTTTAATGTTTCTTTTGTTGCAATCTTAATGGATCAAGAACATGAAGATGATCTCTTGCTTCTTTTTGTTTGGTTATTAGCATGACAATGATAGCAGATCAGAATGATAGATGGGCGTCTTACGCAAGACCAGGATCATGGAACGGTAAATAACTTTGTTTAACTAACAGTTGTGAGTGGAAGTAACATCGGTGAAACTGAAACAGATCCGGACATGCTCGAAGTGGGAAATGGAGGCATGACTAGAGAAGAGTACAGATCCCATTTCAGCATCTGGGCATTGGCTAAAGTATGATGAACATAGTATGAATGTTTCCCTTACTTAAAACTAATTAATGTTGGACTGTGTTTGTCTCTCTTGCAGGCTCCTCTGCTGATAGGGTGTGATCTTAGATCGATGGACAAGGTCACTTTTGAGTTGCTTAGCAACAGAGAGGTGGTTGCTGTTAATCAAGGTAACTAGTATCAAACAAAGTTCTTAAAAACACTTTATAAGTAGTAGTAGTAAGCAAGAGCTTTTAGCTGTTTATGTTCAGACAAACTTGGGATCCAAGGAAAGAAAATCAAGAAAGAAGGTGATCTTGAGGTATATATACTTCTTGTTTATATAAGACATGCACATACCAAACACGAACCAATATGAACACATAAGCATGCACATGCAGGTATGGGCAGGTCCTCTAAGTATGAAACGTGTAGCAGTGATCTTATGGAACAGAGGATCAAAGGCTGCAAATATTACTGCTAGATGGGAGGACATTGGCCTTGATTCATCAGCTATTGTTAATGCTCGTGACTTATGGGCGGTAAACTACGATTAAACAAACCTGTTTCCTTACTTTTACTCAGGCATGATGAAACCTCCTAATCAATGATAACTTCGATAAATGCAGCATTCAACACACTTAGGTGTAAGAAAACAAATATCTGCCCTAGTGGAGCCTCATGCCTGCAAAATGTATACTCTCACCAGAAGCACAGCATAAGATGATGTGCATCTACATCTAGAGTCAATCAAGTGAAACTGATAACTAGCAGAATATTTACTGTTGAAATCAAGAAGAGTGTACCAAAACATCTCCTTCTCAATCTATGTATTTCCAATGCTTAATATGAAATGCAAGCATAAAAATAATCAATTTAAACAACATTTACAGTAAGAAGAGTTTGTATTATGGCAAATCTCTCACAAAAATCCAGATGTTGGCAAATTTCATCTGTATATTCCATGACAACAAGATACCACAACCAGGCTTATAGACCTGGAGGATATATGAAGTCAAAACAGAGATTGTTACCACCCACATGGAAGTGGTAGATCATCATTAGATTACTCAGCCATTAACAAGTCGAAATCGTTGTGCCTGCACATGAATTTTCACAGTCAGGAGGTAGCACAACTGTTAAGTCTTGAGGAAATGTTTATAAGAATCACAAGGAAAACTAGCTCAATACATCTAAAGCTAACATACACTTGTTTTCAACAAATATATGATAATAGTACTTAACTAGTCCAATACATCTAAAACATGCACTTGTTTTCAAGCATAAATGATGATAGTTTACTAGTTCAATACATATCTAAAGCTAACATACACTAATAGTAGTACACAGAAAAAGGTGTAACCGTGTAAAGCATCTGAATCTTGTGTAGATCACATGGGTGACGAATTGATAGAATCACAGAACGGCAGGTAAAGTTCTATGGTGGGATCCATTTCAAACCATGTTTTCCTTTTGTGTTTTATTTTATTAGTTTTCTGACTTTTAATTACATGAAAACTAATACCTTATCTTAGCAAGATAAAAAAGGTTATGGCATCTGAAAGTCACGATGCCGACTCAGAAAGCTCCAAAGCCACGACATCCCTTCTCCATAAGTCAGCGTTATATTATTCTCCACAATACATATACTTTCATGTTCCAGAGTAATTACAAAAATGTAATAAACTAATTAATCAAAATGTAATAAACTATTCTATAAATTAATTAGTAAAGGTATTTAGGCAACTGAGATTCTGCTTGAATGAAAAAAACGTTTTAATCCGAGTGCTATGGGAAAAGATGATTTTTACGCTTATGCATGCACACAAGAGATACGTATGTACATGCATGTGATGTGTAAGAAAGTACAAATACAAAAAAAAAACAGTATGCCGTCTTGCCAACTTAGTTATAGGTTAAAAAAGTTATGTTGAAGTCTAACGTGAGGGGCGTGTGATCTTCTTAGTCAAAGCAGCCAAACACGTTAGTTTAATCCTAATCACCAAAAAAGATTCAAACTGAAAAAATATTTTCTTTCATTCTTGCTGAATTGTTGATGACACATTATGACTCATCCTACGCTCAGAAAAGGTTTCAAAAAAGATTCATTATCTTATCTTTTAATTGCCCTATAAATACCATAAGCCTCCACCAAACCATTTCATCAATCAGCTTCATTTTACAAATCACACAACACCAACAAGATCAAGATTACTCTCATTAATCCTTTAAAGATGAACATGATCAGAACTGAGCAACAAGTTATTACTTATCCGGTTGGTTATTTACCTGATCCGGCTTCGAGTAACAACGCAAAATCAGTTCTTAAAAGGAAGAAAACCGATGGTTTCACAAATGGGGATAGAGACCAGAGCAAGCTAAGACCAAAGCTAACCGAAACGGTGAAGAGAAAGCTATCTTTGGGGGCTAGGATTCTTCAGGTGGGAGGTCTAGAGAAGATCTACAAGCGGCTCTTCAGAGTCAACGAAGATGAGAAACTCTTCAAAACTTTCCAGTGCTACCTGTCCACCACAGCTGGTCCCATCGCAGGCCTTGTCTTCGTTTCTTCCAAGAAAATAGCCTTCTGCAGCGAGAGATCGATAAAGGTGGCTTCCCCTCAAGGAGACATGATCAGGGTTCACTACAAAGTGTCAATCCCTTTGTGTAAGATCGAGAGAATGAACCAGAGTCAGAACACAAAGAAACCGTCACAAAAGTACATGGAAGTAGTCACGGTCGATGGTTTCGACTTCTGGTTCATGGGATTCTTGAGCTACCAGAAAGCTTTCAGATGTCTAGAGAAAGCTCTTTCTCTGAGCTATGAAGACAGCGAAGAGCAATAGTTAAAAAGTGTCACTGATTGGTCAAAGAATACAGTCTTAGAAAGTTACTGTACAAAACTCAAATTCTTGTAATATGTTTTTAAGTGAATTCATTTTATCTTTGCAAATCTCAATCAATCTTTAAAGAAACAATGAATTGAAGATACGAACTAATCAAAAAGATTGAATCAACCAAACTCAACACTCAAGAGTTTCAGCTCTTGAGACCAATCTGAATTACAGAGTCGTAGCTCCTCTGTTTCTACATGAATACATGATGCATCAACAACTACGCTACACGGAACCGAAGGCTCATCACCACCAGCAAGAACCAAACATGCCTTGTAAACCCCATTGCCAGGAGGAAGATTAAGTACTGATGATCTCCGCACCGAGATCCTTCTTTCGTTCTGCATATCTCCGGTGATGCTGACTTGCAAGATAAGCCGGTGTGCTCTGCCGAGAAGCTCTGTTACATAGCTCATATCTCCCGCTGCGAGAGCTTGGCGTACACGTGTAGAAGAGACTTGCCCTCTGTCTTTTGAGTCCCCCCCTCCTGAGTTGTTTCTCTTTTCCGAGTCTTGCTTCTTGTCCATCACAGAGCTTATGATGTAAGCACCGATGCCATACTCCTCGCACAATCTCACCAGCTCAGAGGCATCACCCGAAGCTTTATATCCAAATCTATAATTTTCGCCTGCAGAAGTGTTTCAGCAATGAAATGTTTACAAGAGAGAATGAGTTTTTTGATATCTTTCTAAAAAAACTTCACCTGCCACAACTCCGCAGACTCTGAGCTCTTTTGATAGCTTCTCCACAAATTCTCGTGGGGTAAGATGCCGCACGCTGGAAAATTCAATCTCGTACTCCACTGGTGCTTTGTTTCCACAGTATGAGTCCCAAGAGGTAAGCACCCGTTTTCGATCACATTTGGCCACTATTGGAGCCCTGCTTGTACAGATATATTTGTAAGTTAGTTACTATGTGATAAGAGCACAATTGATATTAACCAAGGGGGGATGATATTACCTAGGCTCCCAACCGAATACCTCAGCCATTCCAACAAAAGATAATAGATAAGGAGTTCCGACTCTGGAAGCTTGAATGGCAAGCTCTCTATGGCCAACATGCAGGGCATCAAACTTCCCTAGAGCAACAATACCTCCTGCCAACATAAGATATCCAAAACAAATAAGCGCATTCCAAAACCATCACACAACTTTTGAAACATCACCATACGCTAACATCTAATAAGATCTATCGAGTTTCTAGTGTCGCAGTACTAAGCTAAATATTGCATAATTCACTACTTAAAAACTAGAAAAGTGCGACTCTTTAATAAGAAGTTAAGAAAAAAAAGTTCAAACGAAAAAAAGCAACAAAGATACCTGAAACAGGAGTTGACCCATCAGCTGGAAGCTCACGACCACCTTCTCGCTGGCTTTGAAGGAAGAAAACAAAACGGATAATGAGAAAAAGACGCCAACTTGTACATAGAACCGTAACATTACTTCAAAACAAGTTGTCCAATCAAGAAACATATAATCTCATCAGACAATACACGCAGTTCCAGTAAAGTTCGGTAAAAACCTAAACTAAGAGACTCACGTCATGTCGCCAAGATGCTAACTTTAGAATTCAACAGACCAGAACATAACATCTAGAAAAAAATTCGAATCGAGGAGTACACAACAACCTGAAGCAGTTGTGAAGGATAGGTGTTTCCCTGGAAGTCTTGTAGTGAAACCCAGATGAAGAAATCAACCTGTGACGCAATTTGTGACTCGGATGATGACCGCTCGGCATAGCTTGAGAAGGCCTGAGGAAGAAGGAAGAGAGATGCACGATCTTAGCCCCACAAAAACCTAATCCGATAGATGTATGATGATGATTGTAATCGGACAAATGCTGCAAGGCACGTGAGCCTCCGGAAAACATGGTCCCGCCTCCAAATTAACGATCGGCCAAAGGTCGCGCTCTCTCGGAGACTCTCCGCCGGAGCTTAGCTTACCTACTACAACTATGGTTTAGGTTTTATGACAAGAACTCTCTAGCTCATACAGAGTGTTTGAGCACCACCCTATAAACAAACTCTCTAACTTAGTCACAGTGTTTTCATTACCACCCAAAACATAACCCTCTCGCTCAGCAAAAGAGTCTGAGTAAGTTCAGTTGGTTCAGATTTTTGGATTTTCAGGATTATACTCATACGTTCGGGTTAATTTGGAGTTTCAAACTTTTACTTCAGTCGATTCGAATTCTTAGTCTCATTCGAATTTTACTAATTATCAGGTCGAATTCGGTTTGAGAATGTCCAAAAATATTGTTTCAAATATCATTTGTAAGTCTAACTATTTAAAATAACAAAAAAATTACAAAAAACTTAAATCTAAAAATTATCTTAACATATTAACATATTTAACTAATTTGAGATATTTTCATATTCTAATTCGGATTTCGGTTTGGTTCGAATTATAACCAAACCATAAAATACTAGATTTATAAATCTCGTTCAAATATTTTTGCATAACGGTTCAGGTTCAAATTTAGATAGGTATTTCAGTTTGGGATAAAAGCAGCCAGACCTACCCAGAGAGCTAACCAAATCCAATAGAACCATGTCAACCCAAATTTTAAATTTTAAATCAGAAACTACAACAAAATTAATCAATCCAAGGCAAAAGAAAATAAAATATCAGCTTTAGTTCAGTCATGTATTCAATAACCAAATACTCACCAGTGACAAATACATCAATGTCAAACATGAGTAACATCTCTTTCCATGATTTTCTATGTTTCACAGTAATTAACCAAACCTATAAATGTTAGTTAATAACCGATTCAAACAAATGTTTCAGTTAACAAAAGGAACACCAGAGTGAACCCTCTGTGCATACTCCACATACTCTCTCCCAAAAAACTGCTTCAAGTAATGCTCCTCGTAAGGTATCCTATCCGCAAAGAACTTCCACACCACAACCGCGAACGCCACCACCGAAACAGGGTTACACAGCATCACCTGCGTCCCCACAGACCAGACGAGAAACCCCGAGTAGCTCGGATGCCTCACGATTCGGTACACTCCTCGCGTCACGAGCCTGTGATGCTCCTCGTGTCGAATCTTTATAAGGTGCGTGAAGGACCTGCCCGCTGTGACGATCGCGGTTTTGCGAAGGACTTCGCCGAGGAGAATCATTAAAAGACCGAAGTTGCTGATCCACCGGTGCTGTTTCAGGTTCGGGAAGAGAGTGATCTCGATTAGGTACTCGAGGAGTGAGACTAGCATTGCGAAAACGTAGTGTTTGGTGATCAAGAGTGAGCTTAGAGTTACTCTAGATGATCCGTGGATGGCTCTGGCGAGAATGTATTCTGATGTGTGGAAGAAGGTTATCGCCACGAACATTTGTGTTAACTGCCTGGATCCGGTGTCACTAAATATCTCTGTCATTGATTCTTTACAGGGTTTAACTCTCAGACCTGAAAACAACACAAGAGTTACAGACCAGAGAAGATGTTAACACAACCGATATAATCCACGAGACATCCTAACACTCACTTCAATAAAGATATCATTAAACCAAAATCTCAAGAACACTAAGCTCAATCAATGTGACAAGTTAACCGGTTATTCATGAAAAAGGAAGATCTAGTACAAGGATTTACGATTAATTGTATATAATTGAATATTATGGGTTTTCTAGAGCACGAACCCAAAATAACAACGAGGATCTGAGAACATACCCACTTGAAATTGACTGAGAAAAGCGAGAAATTTGAAGGAGAGGAGCAAAGTTTACAGTTAAACCGCCCTTTATTCTTTGCTTGGGACAATAATCAAAGGGGTAACCTTTCTAAACACAGAGAATCCCTTCTGTTCGATTTGTGTTACGGGAGATAAGAGGGCTTCCGGTCAAAAGCACGTTGAAGGACCAAGGCTTCATAAGGGTTACCGGTTCTCTCACGGTTTAATCAGAATTCATCGGTTTATATTGGCATATATAAATCGTGGTTTTGCATCGATTGGTTTGTTCCGGTTCAGATCAGTAGAATAATTAGATTACAACAAACATGGGGGAGACAGAACAGTACAGAGCCATAAAACATTTCCCTAAGAAGCTTTGGCTCCTAATCCTTCTCCATCTTCTTAACCTTCATGGGTTCCTCTTTCGTTGGTTTTGGCTTTTTTCTCCTCCAAATTATAAATGGGTTCCGCATTTTAAATTTTCTGATCTCTTATAGAGATTAGTAAGCTTGTAGACAATGTTTTGGGATTATTCTCTTCCTCTTTACTAGTGAAACTGTTGTACCAATGAGTTTTCAGTCCAAGGCATCCATCATTCTTTAGTGGGGTCGAACTGATCATGAAGAACCGGTTGTATGTTCGGTCTAGAACATTAACAACGTTCCTATTTTTGTTTTAGGGTGACAGTTTCCAAAACAATTATTTCCTTTTTTTTTAATGTGCTATAATCATTCTCAGTTATACAAAATACTACAGAAGTTATACTAAAATGAGAGCAAGCACAAATTTACTACCATACATCAAATAATAAAAAATATTCAAATAGTCAAGGAATACACAAGAGGTTGACATATACACCTTTTTGTTTTTCTTTTTACCTTCAATTCTCCCATTCATACAAGTCACGAGAAACATTCAGAATTACAATCCTTTGACCGGTGGTAAGGAGAGATCAATATTCAATAGTTCCTGTGGGCTCAACTTCACTGACGAGAAACATAAAAAAGAAATCATGTACAGAAGTACAAAGAGCTTTTTGCTGTCCATTATGGCGTTTTTTAGTAACAACGAATCAATCGGTCGACCTCATTGCCTCCTTCTATATTACTCTCCTTGACAAATTTTGACACCAAATATTCTTAAACCCTGAAACCCTAAGCAATAAGCTAAAAATTAACTAAAACTTGAGCAAAAGAACACACGCAAATTAAGTGCTTATTAACCATTATAGAAGACATAAACACATGACTATTCTATACATACCCAAGTATTCCTAATCAAAAGAGCACAAAAGGCCAGACCTTATTTTCAACGTGAGTCATTCCCTTCCCTCCGACCCGACCCGGTATTCCCACCCGACAAAGAAGCCAGCAAATTAAGATGATGACCCGGAAGATAGTTCCCAACTCTAGCTGCTGAAGCCTCTCCCATTGCAGCAGCTGAAGCTTGTTGTTGTAGTTGTTGTTGTTGCTGGTGTCGGACGAATAAAGTGGCTGGTTGCTGCTGCTGTGCAAACAACATCTCCGGCGGAGCTCCGGCAAAACTCCACACTTGTCCGAAATCCTGTCTCGCAGGAACCGCCCAAAACCCACCACCACTCACCAACGAAGCCCCCATTGTATGTCCAACTGTCAACCCGCCTCCTCCTCCTACTACTCCAGCGCCGGCTTCTCCCTCCCCCTCTCTCACGCCTCGTTTCCCCGAGTGTGAAGGAGGAAGGAAGTAGAGAGAGAAGAGGTGGAGAAAGCTCGCAGGAGTCGTGCCTGTTCCCGTGGCGGCTATGATAGAAGGCTCGGCTTGACGGAGGAGCCACTCTATGGTCTGACCGTCTGATTTGTGACCTAACTCTCTAGTCAACTGGAAGACTCGAGCTGCGCATATTATCGGCATACGAATCCGTCTCCCTCTCCCGTCGACTTTGCTATGTCGATCCTTAGGCGGTGGCTTCTTCACGGCGTTAAGAGTTCCTTTGTTAACAGCTGACGACGTCTGCTCCACTATAACGCCGTTAGGCACTGATCCGTCGTTGCTCGTCATGGAGTGTTGTCGGAAGAGAGAATTTGCGGTAATGATTTTAAAGAGTAGCTATAGCAAGAAGCTGGTGGAGACAGGAAGTAGGGCACATGGCTGGTGGTGGGTCCCACACACAGCTCACTTACGCGAAGTTTTTTTTATTTTTGTCCCCGGACGCGTTTAGGCTCACGCGCTTGACTCCGGTGTTGACTGTAGCGTAGGGACCACGGTCAGGCATGATAAAGTATTAGGGTTAGACTGTGGGTCCCATATATATTAGGTTGTCGGAATTACAGGCGATGCTTAGTCAAGAGTACTTAATTAAGGGTCATTTGGATTGATTCATGGTGTCAGTATGGAGAAAATTATGTGGTTAAGTTTGCAAACCTGTTTCCAATTTACAGTTTCAACGATAGTTGAAAAGTTGTGCTAAAACGATAGGTCGCCGAGAGGGCCCATGGAGACAGAAGTGGGATAAGAGACAATCAATGACGTAATTATTTGGTGAGTCGACTTTACAACTGCACTGATTACGATACGTAATTTTGATTATTTATATAATTAATTATGCATATCTGCTAGTAATTTTAGATCACTCTGCCTTTTGTGTTTCTAGTATAGATGGGCTCCAATAAAATGACAAGTACGCACTTTCTGACAATGGTTATTGTTTGAGAATTTTACAACCATTCCGATTCGACGATCCCCCATAATACGAAGCATCTACTACTTCATGTTTGAATGATTAGTTATCGCTTATCGGTTAGCTGGATAAATGGATCTATGAGTTTGTAAAGTTTAGACACTAATTATTGGTAATGATCATCCAATTACCAAAAGTGAACGCTATCTTTTGTATATATTACAATATAGTCGCACGAATCATTTGACAATTGTCAAATGTGATAAACAGCTGGAGCCCATTCTCATTTATTTGTTTTAAAAATTAATAGTATAATTATAGGGTGTGGACCAAAATAAAAGAAAGTGACACTTCTGACAAAAGAAGAATCAACTCGTGTTTCATACATACAAGAATCTTTTCCTGGTTTTCACTTGGCGATGCCTTCTTAGATTTTCCTCACATTACCCAACCAATGAGAACGATCCACAGTCATCTTATGTTGAGGATAAGGATCGTTTTATCTTCTCTTTTGCTGAAAATTTAGGCAAACTGCGATTCAGTGGATAAAAACCCTTTTGTTTTGGGTTTCCCTTCACGGTAACATGGACTAAACTTTTGGTTATGCTTGTGGTTTATTGTCATTTTTAAGTGTAACACCAAATTAACGTTTTGCAGTTGACCACAGAGACTGCTCGTGCATGCATCAAACAAATGTTTTGATTAGAAACTAAATTGTCTATATAGCGGTTAATAGTCACAAGTCAGCTTGACACAGGCCAAAACTGGTGCAAAGGGACAAAAGTTATAAAAAGATTTGTGATTATATAGCATGTTCCTAATCGAATATCCATTTCATATTCTTCGAGAGTTGTGATAAGTCTACCATAGCACATACCATTGTGATTAGTCTATGCGGGTTTTAGTGGATTGTAGCCGTATATACATATCAGCTACAATCTTTGAGTTGATTAGCTAGACAGTTAAATAGAATGATTGTTGAGTGTAGAAATTTTATAGTTTAATCAAGTTTGGATCCTATTAAGACATGTCATTCCTAAGCAAAATCTATTTTTTTTGGTAAGAATATAAAGTCTATAACAATGGTCAAGAATCTCCAAATCAATTCAACATTCCAGGAATCTAGCTAGTCACTAGTCAGTATATATCTCCATAGAGCAGACAAACACAAGGATTTGAACAAGTTAACCATAAACTAAAGACCAATACACTAGGAACAGGGAACTTGTATTCTAAGAAGATGGTGGTGAAATTGTTCAATTTTTACACTCTAAGAGGATGGTGGTGAAATTGTTCAACTTTTAAGATGCGAGGGGGTTATATCAAACGATTAAAAAAAGGAAAACGGGTCATTTTTCATATTTTAAAGACCTCAGGGGCTTCATTTACAATTGTTTGAAAAAAAAACGCGACTTAAAACCGATTCGAGCGTAAGCGAAAACTCAAAACGAGAGTGAGTTGAGTGGATGTTGAAGTCATCATCATCATCACCGTCGTCCTCTTCGCGAAGAACTCGATTCTTCTTCACCGACGATGGAAGACAATGTCAGATCTCATCAAAACGCACGCCCTTCTGATCACACTCGGTCTCTCCGAGGAAGAAGCCTTTCCCTTCCCGCGCTCTCTCCTTCTCCGCTCTCTCTTCCTCCCCAGGCGACGCCGATTACGCTTACAGATTCTTGACGAGATTGTCAAACCCTCCGAATTCAGCTGGAACTTCGTGATACGAGGCTTCTCCAATAATAGCAAAAACCCCGAGAAGACGATCAATGCTTATATCCAGATGCTGAGAAACGGGTTCTCGCCGGATCATATGACGTATCCGTTTTTATTGAAATCGACGTCTCGTCTATTGAACGAGAGACTCGGCGGGTCGTTGCATTCCTCCGTGGTGAAAAACGGGTTGGTCTGGGATTTGTATATATGTAACTCTCTTATCCATATGTACGGTTCGTTGCGAGAGAGTGTTTCCGCTCGCAAGGTGTTCGATGAAATGCCTGATAAGAACTTGGTCACTTGGAACTCGATCTTGGACGGGTACGCGAAGTGCGGGGATGTTGTTTTGGCGAGAAAGGTGTTCGATGAAATGTCTGAGAGAGATGTTGTTTCTTGGAGTTCAATGGTGGATGGGTATGTGAAGAGCGGGGAGTATAACGAAGCTCTTGGAGTGTTTCGATGAGATGATGAGAGTGAGTAACGTAAAGGCTAATGAGGTTACTATGGTTAGCGTCTTGTGCGCTTGTGCTCACATTGGGTGCGTTAAACCGAGGAAAGGCGGTTCATCGGTTATACTTGATAAGCATTTGCCTTTGACAGTTATGTTGCGGACGTCTCTTATCGATATGTATGCGAAATGCGGGTCGATAGGAGACGCTTGGGGAGTGTTCTGTGGAGCAAACGTTGAGGAGAGGGATGTGTTGATGTGGAATGCTGTGATTGGAGGGCTTGCGAGTCACGGTTTCATAAGAGAGTCGCTCCAATTGTTTCACAAAATGCAAGAATCCGAGTTTGAACCTGACGAGATTACATTCCTGTGCTTGCTCGCTGCTTGTTCCCATGGCGGATTAGTGAGAGAAGCTTGGCACTTGTTTAAGAGTCTCGAGAAAAGCGGAGCAGAAGCCGAAGAGCGAGCATTACGCTTGTATGGTCGACGTGCTTTCCCGTGCCGGTCTAGTTAAAGACGCGTACGGTTTTATATCCGAAATGCCGATGGAACCCACCGGTTCGATGTTGGGTGCTTTGGTCAACGGGTGTATTAACCATGGAAACTGGGAGCTTGCGGAAACAGTTGGAAAGAGGCTTGTAGAGCTGCAACCGGATAACTGATGGACGGTATGTCGGGTTAGCTAACGTTTATGCGATAAACCAGCGGTTTGGCGCGGCTCGATCTATGAGAGAAGCAATGGAGAAGAGAGGAGTGAAGAAAGTTGCAGGACACAGTATAATTGAATTGAATGGAACACCGCATAGGTTCATAGCTCATGACAAAATGCATTTAGACAGTGAGAAGATCTACGCAGCGTTACATCTGGTTAGTATTTGGATGGATCTCGACGTCGACAATGACGTTAATGAGAACTATAATTGTATTTGTTCTTAATCATATACCATTAACTATTTAGTAGGGGCTTATCATTCAGTAGGATTTTTTTTATTACTCAATATAAAGAAGATTATCACCCACTCTTGTTTCTTGTAGTGCAAGTTATCATTTGACAAAGGTCTAATATAATATTTTGTAATGAAATTGCAAAACAATTTCGATTTATTCAACCCAGCATGTAAACAAAAGCTGTTTTTATCTTCTCATTGTCGAATATTCTGATTATCATCGAATTGGAAAAACAACCCCAAAAGAATATGCATTCCTTCCACCAACGGCGAGGAATTAGGGTTTTCTTTTTTTTTTGTTTTCTTCTTGAAGGTTTCATGAAGAAGGGAAAAAAACGTGAGCGAAACTCAACTTCACTGCTTCAAAAGACCTCTTTCTTTAAAGAGATCATACATAGCCGCTCCAATCTTAGCAGGAGATTCAACAACCTTCACTCCTGCATCATTTAAACTCTTGATCTTGTCCTGAGCTGTCCCTTTGCCACCGGAAACAATGGCTGCAACAAAACAAAAAAAAACAGAGAAGTAAATGAGAGCAATGAATCAAAAGCAAGTAAATCCGCTTTAGGAGTTAGACGGTTTGCTTATGAAAATACCTCCTGCATGACCCATTCGACGACCCGGTGGTGCAGTGAGTCCAGCAATGAAAGCAACAACAGGCTTCTCAGTACCACTTGCCTGTTTATAATCATCAAACAACCAAAGTTGAGTTGCAAATAGATAGACCGACCAAAGGGAAAGTGAAAGTGAAAGAGATTCACAGTTGGGTTATATTACCTTTATCAAAGCTGCAGCATCTTCTTCTGCAGTGCCTCCGATTTCTCCAATGAGAACGATACCTGAAACAGCCATCTGTGTTTACTTATTTTCCATCTTTCATGAACAATAGGGAAAATCTTTCACTTGAGCTACTGACTACACTAAGAGAGAGAGAGAGACTAAAGGAATCAAAGCCTTCTAAAACGAGAATCTTGCAGTCAAAAGTGATTAGGTGAGGCATGTGGTTGTTCTACTAAATGATTTTTTAAGGTTAAAACCTATTTAGAGGAAACAATGTTTCCGGAAAAAGAAACAGTGAAAACAGAGAAGTTAGCATGAGTTTCAGAAACATTACCTTCCGTCTGAGGATCAACAAAGAACTTCTCCAAGCAGTCAACAAAGTTTGTCCCGTTGAAAGGATCTCCACCGATTCCTACACAAGTAGATTGGCCAAGACCAACTGCAGTTGTTTGGAAAACCTGCATGGGAAGTAGAAACGAAAGCAACAATTAGAAATCTTCAAAGAATATGGTCTAAGATGGGGATTAAGAAGAGAAGCTTACAGCTTCATAAGTCAAGGTCCCGGAACGAGATACAATCCCAATCTTGCCAGGCTTGTGGATGTATCCCGGCATGATTCCAATCTTGCATTCACCAGGCTTGATAATCCCAGGGCAGTTTGGACCAATCAGCCTAGTTTTTGACTGACTGTTAAGAGCATGCTTTACACGTACCTTAAACATCACAAAGAGAGAATTAGAAAGAGCCAAAAACCACATGAGAGTGAGTATCCTCCATCCAAGCCTATCTATGTAAACTTATGATGATGCAATTGATAATATTTACCATGTCATGTTGAGGGATTCCTTCGGTGATGCAGACAACAAGATCCAACTCAGCCTGTATACCTTCCATAATAGCAGCAGCGGCAAAAGGAGCGGGAACAGTAAATGACAGAGGCAGTTGGCTTTGGTCTCAGCCTTGGCTTCAGCAACAGAGTTGAAAACAGGGAGACCTAAGTGCTCTGTTCCACCCTTCTTTGGTGTCACTCCCGCCACCTATTATTAACATAACAAACACACAACACACAAACAATATATTAGCATAAAGTCACAACCTTTAAATCAAAACCGTCAACAATGTCATCGAAAACGTTTAAAGGTGAAGACTTTGTTTTACCATGTTGGTGCCGTACTCAATGGCTTGTTCGGTGTGGAAAGTCCCGTTCTTTCCAGTGATGCCTTGACACATGACTCTTGTGTTTTTATCAACGAAGACAGCCGCGGGAGGATCCGACGACGCGAAGGAGCGAGATTGGGTCAACGACGAACTGAGAGGAGTCGCCTGGCATGAGGACGGGAAAACTTCGCTCGAGCAACGGCGAGCTTTTGAAGACAGAGATACGATTAGCCTCCTCGCGACTTGCCTAGACATGATTTGAGCCCCTTCGATCTGAATTTAGCCCTAAACTGTGTGTGTGAAGGAAGAAGGCGAAATCGGAAATGAAAAGCAAAAGAAATGTCAGCGAGCCGGAGGTTCGTTTGAAGAATCAGACAGGCCGATCAAAAGCCGACAAAGAAAATAGAGGCTTCTTCAGTTTAAGGCTCTAACACTTGTCTGAAAACTTAGCCCAAACCCAATCTTGTCTGAAAATTTTAGCCCAAACCCAATCTTTCTAGATTATGGCCCATGCTTATACTATTCGTTCTAAATTTTTGCTACTCTGAACCAAGTTTTGATTAAAATCCAATTCAGACACAAATCTCTGATGTATGGAGTTTGTTATTTCAAACCCTGTTCTGAGTGAGAGTGAGGCCTCCCCATCTCAGACACAAACTCTGATGTATGGATGAGGTTCGGATTTATGAAATTTAGTCATATCTTTGTGGAACAATTTTTTTTCTAAAACAATTATTCTATAACCTTATACTATACACGTTAAACATAAACACATTCATTTCGGCGATTCATGTTGGAAGCAACTGCATACATTATAAATGGCAAACAGCCGAAAAGAGTAAGTAAGCAGGAATCACAAATCATATCAAAGCATATATGCAACAAGTTCATAGGATATTCAAGAACCACTCAACATGGAAAGAGTTTTGATCCAATGTTTTTTTTCTTAACATACTCCAATGTGTTGGAAAAGACAGATTAGTAGCGGTATTTGGTTGAATAATCTTTAGGAGCAATCACGAGCCCACGACCTTTCCTTGCACCACGGAAGACGGTCTCGATGATATCGATAAACTCCTGCTTGTCCTTCATAGCCCAGTTGATCTTGTTGTTGTTACCAGTTCCAAGATCGATCATAATGTGTTTGTTCCTAAAGAAGAACATGACCGTCGAAGGATCGTAGAGCTCGTACATGGTGTTGAAGTCTGGAACCTCAGTTATGTCCACCAGATATATCACCGCAAAGTTCTTTATCGTCTCAGCAACTGATGCCAGCACCTCATCCATCTAATCAAAAAAAAAACATCAAAAAATCAAAAATCAATTAATCAGACCACGACACGAACACAACAACAAAAAACCCTACGTGCCTTAAAAAATTTCCTGCTAACCAAACTAAATGCAAACAAATCAGACAACAACACGAACACACAAACAAAACCCTAATTCACACCAGTTCCGAGCTAAGACAGCACACTAATATGGCTTAAGCAATCGAAGCAAAAGATCGTGAATTTATAGTGATTCGAAGCTAAGTAATCTAAATCTAATCTAAACAGAGAGAATCAAATTAAAAAAGATGGAAGAAACATAGATACCTGCATACAGGTTTCATCCCAATCATGGCCGAAACGTATGACCACGAGACGCTCTTCCTCAGCTAGAATCGCCTGATCAACAGCCCAGCCGGAATGCAAGTGCGGTAGAAGATACGACATCGTTCGTCTGTATCTCTCTCTCTCTAGGAAACGATTTCGATTCGTTTCAATCTTCACTATTTTTCCTTTCCTCGTGGCGTAATCTTTTATCAACGACGATGACCGACTATCATGGCCCAACCCGACGTTAGCTTAACTAGGCCCAACGTTACTCTTAGGCCCAGTAAGAGTAAGTTCACAAGATTAATAAATGGACTGTGGAAAAGGTGGTTCCTAATAGATCCGTAAGTTGGGCCTAGGCCCATGTGATAGTTAACGTTCGCGCCAATAAATATGAGTCAACGAGATTTGAAAAATGGACGGTAGAAAAGGTCATAGAACACGAAACTATTGTATGGGATGATACCGTAGACGATTACGTTCGGTAAAATATAACTATCCTATCCAAATCTTGAAGAAGAAGAAGAAGAAGAGCTGATCAATTCCATTTTTGAAGTTTTTTTTCCCTCTAAATCTCTACCCATGAATATCTCTACTTCGTCCTCTTTCCATCAACTTCACAAAGTCTCTCTCTTGCGTCGTCAACCCTCTTCCCGGTCAACTCTGTCTCCGTTATCGGATTCTCGCTTCGGCGGATCACCTCTCCGTCTTTAGATAAATGTCCCCGGAAACAGAAGCTCTTTTGGCGTTGTTAGAACTTGTGTTGCTGTGGAAGAGAAGACACGAACTGCTATCATCGGAATTGGCACAAGGGGAAGGTGAAACTTTCTCTCTTTATTGCTTGCTTCCCCCGTGGTTCACTGATTCTGTTCTGAGTTTATGAACGCTTGAATTGTAACGGGCAGGCGTGGCCCTAGGCTAAAATCCGTAAAACAATAGCTTTAGGCGCTAGAATTGAGATATAATTTTGGGGCGCCAAACAAAAACTATATAATTAACTTTAACTCGGTGGTTTATGTACTTGTCCTTTAATTTAATGGTTAGAAGTTTGATTCTTCTTCTTTTTTATAATTTGTTTTTATTGTATAATAAATAACAATTTAAAGTTTCCATTCCTTTAAAGATTTAAACGATTTACATACATTTTCAAACAGATTTGGTTTCTTTTATCATAAATGTTATACTAAATAATATGCAAAATAAACCTTTTAATTAAGCAAAACATTAGGTATGTTCTTCTTGCCATTTTTTCTGTTTTTAATTTATTTATTAAATATATGTGTAAACAAAAGATACTTGTAACAATGTGTTTAAATTAGCTGCTGCTTCATATTCTACATTTCATTTTTATTCAATATTCACCTAAATTGAATGTGATTCTCAGTATTCCATGTTTTCTTTTTTCCTTTTTATTCAATTTTCTTCTGTAAATTATTTTTTTAATTTTAGAAATTTATGAAATCTGTACAAACAAATTATCATAAATTAAGTTGTGAGTATTTCACAAAGGGAACTTGATGTTGATGTTAAAAATAATTTTTTCTATTGAAATCTTAACATAGTTTTATCATATGTATTTCCATATCATACATTTATTTCTACTTATAGAAAATGCCACCAACAAATATAAGATTAGTAATCAACAAAATGGACCATCAATGCTATTTAAACCGAGTTGTCTTGAAATTTTTTATAATTGGAAGTTTATCAGTAAAAAAAAATATTTTTAGTTGAAAAAATATATCACATTGTTTTATTTACATAATCATCAAAATACAATAAAAATTTAATTGTAATTAAAAACATTATTAGTGCGCTTTAGGCACCAAATAAGTCTGGACCGGCACTGGTTTGAAGACATAGGTCAAGATGGGAAGAGACGCTGGGCAAGAGCTGCTTTCTCGTGCTGGTCCTGGCTTCTTCGGAAACTAAGCTTTCAAAGAAGATGAGGAGATAGAAACAAGGAATGTTGTATGGACATAGTCTAGGATTTAGGAGTGTTTCCAATGTCATAGATCTCTTTTCTTCCACCTTAATTTGTTGTAACATTTCAGAGAAAGATAACCTTGGTGTATTGATAGTTTGTATATAAATTACATTCTCTTGCAGTTGTACCGTTTTTTATCTACAGAGGAACAAAAAGAACATAGACTTTTGCACCCGCATTGAAAGGTCAAATACTAGATTCCTAATATTCTCTCTCTTTTATCTTAATGTATAAAAAATTTCGTTTTAAAATAAATATCCTCAAAATTTATAGAGATGATTCTTTATAGGGTTTATTTGTCAAATAACCAAAAAAAAATAGATTTGTAGAGAGATTGTAGAGAGAGATAGGAAGAAGAAGTAGGAGAGAATGGGTGTTTTTAGTTAGTTAGTGAATTTAGGATTTTTTGTGTGTATAGTGGCAAATTTCCCTTCTTTATATTTTCCAACATATTTTTTTATTCGTTGAAATATGATTAGATATATAGATAAAGATGTTTTTTTAGAAGATGTACAAAATTAAATATTTATGTGGCACAAATTTAATCTCCAAAATTATGAATTTGAAGACAGATATATAAAAATTAATTCCAACAAAACGCAATGTTTTTTTATTGATCTTTTGAAACTCATTACCTTAATTGGGTACTAATTAAGTACCAAACGACGGATACTAAAACATAACAACAACTTGCCATGACTTGGTGGCGGTAATGATCAGGAACGTTTTGAAGGCAATGGGGTGGAAGAAAGGAAGTGAGAGAATAAGGAAAGAGATTGGGCTGGAGCAAAGACCGGAACCTGATGACCGGCTCCTCTCACGGTGGCAAAAGTTAATCCTCCAGCGTAAGTTTCAACCCATCCAGCCACTTGACTCTTGTGAAACCATGACCTCCACTGTGACTCCACCTTAGGTCCCATCTTCTTTATGCTATAACGTGTAGACGTTACTGGAACTCTCCCATCCGTATCTCCACTATATCCATATTCAAGCCAATAAAACTTATTAATAAGTAGAGTGATTAACGAAGTATCTATTTATATATAGCTATTATATCTTCTTCTTCAATTTCATCTAGAATTTCTATACAATAAAAAATCTGGTGTTCTAAAAATCGGTATAAACAACACTGAGACGCATAAGCAAATTAAAAACGCCTAGTCACCCGTCTAAATGCTAATCTTCTATCAACGCCTAGCTAGTGCTTAGCAATTTCAAAGGACAGATAATATACCTATAGATCCAGATGCGGAGGCCGCCTGCCAAAAGCTTCTGGATGATGGGAATCACGGTGGAAGGAGCATCATTCCATCTCTTTATTACTCCGCTGAATCACACACACACATGTACATACATTATACATATTAACAGTGTCCATTAGCTTCGTGGTCAAACTAAAAAAATTAATTAAACCGGATTGTTCATCTTTACTAAAAATATTATACTAACGCAATAGCTTATAACATTTAAAGTTGAATGAATCGAGTCTCTAGCCTATTGTTAGAACTAGGCAGCATAACTAGGACAAACCTGCAAGGGGTATACGGATAAGGAAGGTTTGTAACGTTCGCATGAAGTGCAACCTGCACATCTTTCCGGTTAAAATATTTTTCAGCATAACCTTCAGTGCATGGATCGTACCCGGCCGGCAAGCTATCCCACAAGTCCTGAACATTTAAAACCCATTGAAACAATTCTAGATTGAGAATGAAATATAACTAAAGATGGTCGTTATATATAATACATAATAAATTTGCATAGTACATGTACACGTACGTGTGAAGTTAGTAGACGAGGAGACACGATAAGTTTAGGTTTTGTTGGAGAAGAAGACGACGAGTAAGAGGAGAGGCAAACGGGAGTATAGATACTGTATATATCGATGTCATTGTAAGCTTCCATGAAGGCTTTGAAATTGTCGTTACATTCTATGGTCTGGTTGCTCTTTTGCTCTTCCTCGAAACGGCACATGCCATGGATGTTGCTGTGGATCTCGTCAGATACTATAGCGTGGCTCCATGCGTAGTCCACTAGTCCTGCCATGTCTGTTTCCTCATTGATCACCGCGTTACCAATCTGAAAAAGCAGTCACCTAACCATGAATACCTTTTATCTTTTACTTACATGTGGCAAGAATTGTTTCTTTCTTGTGTCACAAGAGCTGTTTCTTTCTTGTGTCGCAAGTGACCTTACTACTTGGTACATACCATAAAACCCTTGAGATTGATGTGCAAGTCTCCTGTAACCTTCTTGTTCCTGTCGTAAATGGCATTCGCAAGTTGTGGAACATAGTGACCTGATTAAGAACAATTATATAATTCATATGCATATTGATTTTGGAGAACCTTAATCCAAAAAAACTCTAAAAGATCATAATGGTAGTGATTAATGGTTGTCTTCGCTATTTTCAGTGTGGAGAAAACCATTACCAATTGTTACAAAAAAAAACCATTACCAATTTCGGTAAAAATAAAATATTTTAAAAAATAAACCCATAACAAACCGGATCGAGCACTTACCGGCATAACTCTCTCCGGCGATATAAAACTCGTTGGATCGGAACTCAGGAAATTTCATGAACCAGTTGATCAAGAAAGCAAGAGAGTCATCTGCAGTAACTTGATCTCCGAGCTTATGAAGATCCATTGAGTTATTGGTATACGAGAACCCAACACCAACTGGTGCTTCCAAGAACAACATATTGGCCTCTGCATTAAATATTTTTACAAATTAAACCCAAATCTAATATTGTATATGTACATAGGTGTATTCACTATCTTTAAACACAAACATACAAATATGATAATATAATTCCATGTAAGTACCCACCTTTGTTCCAAGAGAAGTCATTGAAGGTAAGGTTGCCACCGCTGGTGTGAACAAGGAAAGGGCCTAGTTCTTGTGCAGCTCCATAGGCTATCGATGAACAACCAGGTCCTGCATATAGCATAAATTTAGTTTTAATATTGCAAATGCTTTTAATTTGTAGTTAGTGAATGAATTGATTAGTATGATCAAGAGAGGTCCACCAAAATGTAACATTTAAACTATTGTTTCTTTCGTTTTAGATTAGTTGTCCTTCTAGGTTTTTTCATACATATTAAAAAATCACTATTCCTTCTATTTCGAATTAGATGTCGTATTAGAGCAAAATTTTTATTTCAAAATAAATGTTGTTTATGATTTTAATGCAAAATTTATTAATTTTTTATTTTAGGCTATTTTTTATTGGTTGAAATATGGTTAGGTGTAGCGGTAATGATGTTTTATATGGTAAATATACAAACTTAAATTTTTATTAATATGTTTGTCGAAGTATAAAACGACAATTAAAATGAAACAGAGAGAATACAATTCATATTCTATTCTAATTAATACATTATCTTATCTAACTATATTAATCAATGAGATAAGAAATAGAAATAAAACTGAAAACTAGTAAATAAATACATTGAAAACATAAAATAATATTATGAAACAAATTTTAAAGTTTAAAGTGGTAATTAATCTGAAAAGGTGGAAGTATTAAATTTGGCAAAAAGATTTTTTAGAAAATTTGGCGAAATTTTTCACAAATATATTTGACAAAAAGACATGCAAACCAATAATTAATTTTCACAAAAAAAAAAAATATTGTCACGGGTTGTAACAGAGACGTCGATATATTGTCACGGGTTGCTGTCGATGGATACCGAAGATCAATTTTGAATACAATAACGCAATCATTCATATAAAGCTAAGACCACTATCGAGCATGAATACTTAAAAGTTTTTTTTTTGCAAAAGAAGAAAATTATTACACTTTTAGTCTATTTCTATATTGTATTTGAATATTGAGCATCGATCTTATCTCATCGATATCACCATTTAAATATACGAGGTAGATATTTCTCGTGTTCCTGAAATCAGCAATATTGGAAATTTGGAATGTGCACCGTGTGCGAAACAGGACAAACAGTATTCAGTACTAAATTCGCCGAATTAATGAACAGCTACCAAGAATGTGGACAGAAAGTAGATAAGGACAAAACAATCTAGAAACATGATTTGGAGTTTTGCACATTCAATGTGAGTGGGGAAAACAAAGGCACTGAATGATATATGTCCAAATAATTGTCAGAGAGCCAGGCCATTATAAGTACATACGTCTGCGGTAAGTTAAAAAGTTTTACCGAATATGAACCAGACTAAACTACACTGCTGATTTTAACCAAAAAAGCCTACACTGCTGATTTTATAGTTTATTGAGACCTGTAAAATTATTGCAACATAATTGCTATTTGCTAGTTTTGAACAACAGTCGATGGACTGGTTGCAACATGACAAATAGATCATTTATGATTCTAATGTGACTGCAACGGCCACAATATATACTACATATGAACAATTTTTTCAGTTCCACGTTAATAAAACTTGGACTATAACAAGCACAAGTGTGTCCTAAATAGGTAATTGAGTTTTAAAAACTGTTTTACAAAGAGTACCAAGGTAAACCAAATAAATAATAATAATATACATACACTTTTTGCTAAAACAAAAGAAAATATATTTGTTATGAGTTTTATGCTATTCAGCGTTCAAGAAAGCGTTACACTAAGAACAACATTAATTATTTCAAGATTCTTACTCTTGGATTTTCAGAAAACATATACAGTATGTGTATGTTTTTAAAAAACCCAAAAACAAGAACTTTGCAATAATGTTGTTCTAAGTAATATGTAGTCCAATACCTAACGCATAAAATGATTAACTGGATATTTAAATTATTAGTTAGACGGTTTAACAGATTATAAATTATAACTATATAATAAATGTATGTAATCTTTTATATTGAATATCATTATTTCTAATTTATAAAAGTTATATTATTTTATTTTCATAAGAATCTATATTATAATACATTAATTATTATAGTTTATAAATTATTTATTATTAGTTATTATAATACTGTAATTATCTATGCGATTTATATGATAATCACCACAGTCTTATAAAGCCCAACACTAGTCTTATGACTAAAATCAACAATTACTATCACGAGCTTAATATGGGAAACTAGGCCACATAACAAAAAAAAAAATCAAAAATTCATTAACTATCCAAAATCACTCTTTCTCTCCGTATTTCTTTTTATCCTTTCTCTCCAAATATTAATTTCAATTTTTCTGTTATTTGGCAAATAATTCATTTTCTTATTAACTACGTCAAATAACTTTTTTTTTGGTCAAATAAATGTTGTTAATGTAAAGAAGAGAGCGAGAGAGAAACTGACCTCCGTTGAGCCAAAGGACAAGAGGACGACCTGAGGAGTTTTGTTGGGCTTCGAAGAACCAGTAGAAAAGTGCCTTTTGCATCTGTCGTGGACCGAGATTCACGTAGCCGGCATAATGTCTGAAGTTAGCCGGTGGTTGGCCAGGCAAACCGGTTACCAGGTCATCTTCCTTCCTCCCAGGCGAAACCTTTACCTTCTTATTCTCCGGATTCCTACCACAGGCTATCGCCGGTAACACCAGGACGCAGAGTAGCCAAAGTGCGTTCATCTTCATTGCTATAAATTGTCTCCTCCTGTTTTAGAAAGATAGACTACTGATATGATGAAAAATGCCCACACTTCCTCTTTTTTATAACGTTTTAATTTTACAGGATGACTTCAACCCTTATTGTTATACAGGAAAAAAAATGTTTTAACCCTTATTGTTATTTTATTCCTTGAGACACAGTGCATTTTTTAAACCTTTTACGTTATTTATCTTTTAAAAGGAAAAGACAAAATTACTGGTCTGGAAACATTGTTAAAGAAATTTCATAAACCAAATTACTGTGACCCTTTTGAAACTTAATTATGAGAGACAAAATTCCTGTCCATGGGCACAGTATCACATCAGGCTTCTTGAATGAATAAATACATTGATAAGATAAGAACCTTAATAGGAGAAAGACATTCACATCCGTCGTCAGTATCCTTTCCTGTTAATGGGCCTCGGTGGGCTACAGTATAGGTTCCTCTTCTTCCTCCCGCAGAAGTCTCAAGACTCTCAACCCATCTAAACTACTCGACTCTTGTGGAACCATGACCTCCACGGTGACTCCACCTTAAGTCGCATCTTCTTTGTGCTGTAACGCTTAGATGTTACTGGAACTTTTCCATCTGTATCTCCGTTATAACCAAAAGAACCAGTCTTATTAAAAGTTTAAAACTAACTAGCAATAAGTAATGGTTAACTATATATACTTAACTTGAACTATACTCAAGTACACCAATGTTACTGATTTAAGGATCATATTCTGTATTAACATACTTAATTGCATTTAAATAACATGAACAAATTCGCTTATTTCTAATTGATTTTGATATGAACATGTAGCATTGACCTCTGCAAGCTGTGTACGGGAAAAAAATATTGTGACGTTTGCATGGAGTACGTTCTACACATCTTTTCTATTGAGTCTAAACTTGTATGTGTTTTAATATTACATATAGTTTGCAAGTGTCTAGGCTATTTATATCGTATAGTTTCTTTTAATTCGTAGAAAGCTCTGGTCTAGGAAGGAACGATGAAATGGATCTCAAATGGGTGCATGGTTTTTACCAAGAAAAAATAAAAATGGGTGCAGGTAAAAAAAGAAAAGACACAAGAAGGAAGACCTCCAATTCTCCATATATTTTATTGTACTGAGTATGACTTTTGCAAATTGCTAAAATATATCCTGATAAATTCGAATTGGTCATCGCGAAAACATCTAAACGAAGAAATCCGACGTAGAGGTTGGGAACGTGGACAAGATACTTCTTTTTTCTTTTAAACCTTACCTTACTTTGGTTGGTTTTATCTTTGTTTTTATTAAATTAATCTTATCAAGATGAATCTTTGATCAAATACTTCCACCGTATTGAATAACCTGGTATGTTATTCTTACTATTATTATTTTGACAAACTTTGGAATTGTTGGAACTATTTTCATAAATTTGTTGGGTTGAGTAAAAAAATTAAATTAAATATGTACCAATAAAATTTTGTAAATCTATTGGGCTGAACGAAAAATATAATCTAATACGAAGTAAATACTATATTTTATATAGAGAAAGTCTATCAGCATGCTCATAGACTGAATAAAATGATGGAATTTTTTTACTACTTAGTGACAAATGTCTTAATCTAAATAAACTTAGTGATCAATCTAATTTAACTGCAATACTATGCAATTTAATGACAAATGGTTGATATTAAAAAAAGTTTACTTGGTATCTAACTATATTGATTTTGTAACAGATGTCAAAAATCTAAATAAATCTAGTGATATATGTCAAAGTTGTTTTATGACTAAGTTTCGGGAATTTGCTTTATAAATAGAAATTTTTTTTTATTGGGAATACATTCTCATACACTCAGACTCATTCATATATAAGAATCTTAAAGATTAGCTCCCACATAGAAGTTTCAACAATATTTTTAGTCTTTCAAAGTAAGTCTTGAGAATAAGTGCAGTTGTTAAATTCATATATTCTGTTTTGGTGATGTAAAACAATTTCAAGTAATTTTATTTTGGAATTCAAAAATCGTATAAAAATCATCTCATTCTCGGACGATCTATTGAGTTAATGCGAGAATCCAAATTGAAAAGCCTATAGCCTATTGAGTTAAAGAAAGTGATTAGATCATGATTTTACATATATTTGTGTTTTTCATATCGGTTTCCAAACGTTTTTACCGGTTTATATTATTGTTATTTTCAATCTAAATTTTCGCGTCTGGTATTATGGTTCTTTATTGTAGACGGTTTTACTCATAAATCGTCTGAACTGGTGATGTAATAAATAATTGACAGGTATCATGGTTCTTTATTTTTCATTTTTGCTTATATTTTGTTGTTAACTTTCCTGAGTTTTTTGTGTGTTATTATTCTCCTGATCTCCTATCTATTTATTTGCCACACTCGTTATTTTGGCATTATTTGTTATCATTTTATCTTTGTATTACCTTGTAAAAATTTTCATTAGAATTTCTTGCGAAACTATACAACCCACTGTACAGTAATTGATTACAAGCATTCGTTCAAATTTTGTAATAATCTATGCCACCGTGATATCCCCGTCGTATCTTCGAAAACAGTAGGAATTATTATTTTAATTGAAATTAAAAAAGGGATAAATTCTAACCGCTACGAGCGATATTTCAAAGTCTTGATACTAATGCACAATGACCCTTTCCTTCGGTTAGGACTTCAATGGCGAAAACCGAGAAGAGGGGCAGAGAAAGAACCGTGTCATCTTCGTATTTTCTAGGATGTTTTGGACTCTCCCGGAAAATATACTCCGACAAGGCGATGGTTGCGGCAGCGGAGGAGGGTTGCGAGATGAAGGTGGAGAAGAAAAAGAAGCCAAGTCGGTGGCTTTTATGCTCCAAGTTTCGCTTAAAGAACAGAGAGATCAAACCGGCGCCCATCGAGGAAATGGAGAAACCAACTCTGCGTGTAGAAGCTGATAAGAAGAACCTCGTTTCGCCGATAAGTCGTATGACCACTGATGATAAGGCCGTGAATCAGGACAAAAAAGAGGTATCTCTCCGTACAATCTCAAAAGACTTTTCACTTTTTGTGTCGGAAACTCATTTTCAGACAATTAAATCTAAGTTCCTATCCGACATGATTTTCTCTTTTTCTTGATTTCTAAAAAAGTTAAATCATATTTGTGGATCTTCCGATTTGACAATAAATCATTTATTGAATTTTTGAATATTTTTTTCGTATTGTTCGTTGCTTAATTTTTCAGACAAAACCGAATGACTTACGAGACGTAACCACCGACCGATCAAAACCCATTGAACTGTTGGCTTCCTCTAGGGAAGACACGTGTTCCGAAGGTATATCCAACATGAAACCGTCGCAGGAGAAAACCGGGTCACGGGTCGGAAAGTTTGACCCGGTTATTGGAATTTCGGTCATTATATTGACGCTGGTGATCATGTTAGTTTGGGGTCGACTCTTTGCGATTCTCTGTACATCCGCTTGGTGTTATTCTATACCTCGTCTCAGAAACGTGGCCGCGTTGGTAAAACGCAGCGCTAGCGACGGTTCTGCACGGTTTGAATTCTGAGTCGTATAAAAGAAAAGTCGTTTCGGACGTGTTTCTTGGACGGCAAAATCGCGTTTCGCTGTTGTGACGATCGATCTATTGTTTTTTCTCTATATATTATAATTGTATCATCACTTTTTTAAAAAGCATGGATAGACATTGTCTCCATTTTCCGTTGTGAATGGATAGATCAAATCAATAATATATTGTCTGTGGTTTTTATATATAGAAGTCAATATTTAGCAGCCTACTATATAAATTTTATTGGTTTTATAGCGTTTGGACTGGTCCGAGTGGGATATTCAGTGATGTTACGTGATATAAATCAAGGAGCATGTAGTTTTTTTCTTCCTGCGCATTTTTTTTTTGTTTTCTTTTGTTATATACGTACAAGTTTTTTTAAGCTAGCTAGTCGTCGAGAAATTTAGAAATTTGGACTTCCAGCGATTGTCTGAAGCCTTGTTTTAAGCACTTCTGTTATTTTTGTTATTTTTCTAAGCTATAGATATTTAGTGGTAATATAAATACAGGAATCACAATCAACGAAGTTAGAGACAGAGACAGGAAGAGCAAGAGAAATCACTGCATCTTTCTTACTTCATATTACTTCTTTGTTGTGTGTAATTTATCGATCTTCTCTAATATTGTTGAAACCATTAGCCCCTGAGCTTAAGAAAATGGTTTTCACCAAATTATCTACAGAAACTAGGGCTGGGCAAAAAATCCGAACCCGAAAAACCGAACCGAACCCGATCCGAAAAAGTAGCATCGAACCCGAACCGAAATTGATTAAATATCCGAACGGGTTCAAAATTTCGGTATTTAAAGAACCGAAACCGAACCCGATCCGAACCGAAATATTTTGGGTACCCGAATGTATCCGAAATAAATTTATATACTTAAATATATACATTACTTTTATATATAATGTATATTAAAAATATTAATAAATATATAAGATACCTTTAAATTTTCCAAAATACTCGGAAAATATATGCAAATAGTCAAAAATAAATGTTTAAAATAGCTAAAGTATACTGAAAACACCAAAATAGTTAAATATCTATTGATTATTTATCCAAATATTCAAAGAAAACCAATTTATATATTAAATTAAGGTATTTTGACATATATGTTATGAAAATTTATATGTAATATATTATCTTTTTTATAGACTTTGAAAATTTAAAGTATATAATGAATTTTGAAAATTTAAAAACATTTTAAATGGGTTATCCGAACCCGAACCGAACCCGCAAAGATCCGAACCGAACCCGAACCGAAATTTAGAAATATCCGAATGGGGCTGAAATCTTTGACCCCGAAAACCCGAAACCCGAATGGACTGAACCGAAACACGAATGGGTACCCGAACGCCCAGCCCTAACAGAAACAATGATGATCGTGGCACCTATTAAATTACAAGAATAATTTAGTGCGCAAATAACGTTTGTATACTTTTATATTTGTTATTTGGTGCCCACGTTTTTCCGTTCTTCTTTGGTCACTGGATGTGAACCTTATGACAATGACATTGCACCAATTGTATAAAAGTCTATAATACATTATGGGACCCAACCAAAGTTTCAGATATCAGTCAATGATTGCTGTCTTTTTGTTTTGTTTTTGCCTCAAACCTCTAACTAACTTGATCATATTTCTAAGGCCATTGTCCCTTCTCCCATATTTAAAATCTATATACACGGTATTTAGATGGTGATTTCCTGTATAAAACAAACAATTTCAATTTGGTTCAAGTTCTGCGGTTGAATATAAGGATACAACATCAAACATACTAAAGAGCCTTTTTATTTCATTTAATCAAATACTTTATTGAATAGATGCATAAAATACAATTTAGTATTGTGTGTGGGCAACGTTCATCATTCTTTAGAAGAAGAAAAAAAATGACTACACTACGATGACACCCAATGGTACAAAATATTGGTATAACTTACAAAAAGGAACCATCATTACATTCACTATCACAAAGCTTTCTCCCTTCTTCAGATTTTTCTCTAATCTCTTTACTTCTATTTACTGGCATTATGCTAACTTTTTTCTGCTTTTGATTTGTATAGTTTCCAAAAAGAAAAGAATAGGACAGTTAAATAACAGAGAAACTGACCTGATTTTTTTTTCAGTCCATAAGCAGCCTTGTTTCTCCTCCCTGTTAAAGGCTTTGGTAATCCATCAAAGATGGAGCTTGTGATAGCCGCAGGCGTGAGCAAATCAGGTTTCAAGCTCCATTTAGAAGTCGGCCATAAAGACAGTGACGACGATGATGAACAGTTACTACCGTCTGGATCTTGTAGACTAGATGCACTCGACGATTTTCTTACACTGCTAAAGCTGTCTGAAACTTGAGCATCCATCAAGTTCATTGGTACCGGATTGAAATTACTTAGTAGTCTCGCATTCTGCTGACAGATTGGTTCTGCTCGAGGCTTTCGATCTCAAAGCTAGGCCTTTCCCGGCTATTGATGATAAAAACCCTCCGTTGCTGCTGCTCCCGTTCTCTTCTTTCAAGAGAAGCTCTGGAGTGCGTGATGATGAGAAGTCGGCTTCAGATTTTTGGCGTCTTCTAATAAACTTATCCGAACTTGAATCTTGATGTGTGTTGTTGTTATCGGGTGATTGGTTGATAACCTCTTCGAGAAGTGCGTTAACTAAGCTTCTAGATTTCCTGTGGTGGTTCAAAGGAGTGTTTGTGGATGGGAAAGGTCTGAGGTATTGACTATCACCACCGTTGTTTTCTTCTGTCTTGTAATTTCCCATCTCCAAGCTTCCTCCTACAGAGACCTGTTCTGTTTGCTGGTTTCAGCCCGTAGTAACCTCGAAGTGAGTCCATGGCTGGGAGAAACTTTCTTTTCAGAAGATTTCAATCTCAGAGAGTGGAATGAGTCAAAGACATCGCCGTTGCTATGGTTTGGCGGTTCCAGATCGCGGCATGAACATCCCTCTCTGAAAATTAGATCCCCATGCGTATTAGAACAATGAAAAATGCGTATTAAGTTGATAATGAAAGTGCCAGCTTCAGTCCAACACAACCAATGTGAGACAAAAAAAAAAAAACAGAGCCTTGGGCAATGTAAACTGCTCTCTGTAATTAGAATCAATGACTTGAACTTAGAGCTAGCATAGCAACCAATATGAGACAAGAAACAGAGCTTAGGCAAAATGCAAACTGCTCTGCAATAAGAATCCAAGACTGCAACTTAAAAGCTAGCTAACATATCAAAAGCTGTAACTAGCAGAGGTCATAGTAATACTAATATAGTTAGTACCCATGGTTTAAGGAGCCATTAAATAAACAGGGAGAAGGAGGATGTCTTCCAGGTAAAGGGATCTGAAGAGACTTGAGAGCAAACATCTGAAGATCAGTTACAAGCCCATTCATCTTCTTAACATCTCCAACCTGAATCAGAAAATTTTCACCACACACACAAAAAAAAAGTAAAAATCACAACATTAAAACCATACACCTTTTCCTCACGTGTTCTTCATCATGCCTCCAGATTCAAAACAAGTAAAAAATTTTTACCAGTAGTAATTAATTCAAAATTCTACCTTACTTTTATCTCTAAATTAAAAAATTAAAGATACAGTTGTAACTGTACCTCAACGCCGTATTTGATGGCAATGCCGGCGAGAGTATCGAACTTCGATACGCGGTGCTCGATATAGCCGCCGCCACGCTCTGGGGAGTTGGAGCCAGGAAATGGCGGGGGAGAGGTTGAAGGTGGAGGGGACGACGTCGGCGACGGGATCCGAAGGATGTTGTTGGAGGATCTGGAAGGACTCTTCTCGCGGCGGGATCGATCTAAGAATCCTCCCCCGTAGACATTGCGAGCAGAAAGCCTTCTCTCTCGATCCATAAGCATCATCCTAATCTTTGATCTGATTCAGAATTCAACATCGAACAGTGAGAGAAAACGAAAATACAGAGGAGATGATGATGAAGAGGTGTCCGAGCGATTAAGGGTCTGACTGGTGTAATCGCAGCTGTTGCGGTTGTGATTGTGGGAGTTTGCGGGTGCGGATGGTTGCGGTGTTAGAAATTGTTGCGTTTGCGGGACTTTTATGACTGGTAAACTACCAAACGCAACATCTGCTAAATAATAATTTAACAATATTTACATTTTATGTAATTATAAAAATATTAAAAATCACAATAATATGATAAATATAAAATTTATATTTATAAAATCATATTATTAAATTTTAAAAATTTATAGAAAATTTTTTAGTTTTAAATTTTTGTAATATAAATTGAAATATAATATGAATACATTTTACAATTTCTATTATTTCAATTTAAAATTTTTATAGAATATTTTTAGTATTATTTTTATTTATTATGTTTTTAAAGAAAAAAATTGTATCCTCCCGCAACCGCCCGCAACCGCAAACGCTAGTTGGAACCAGCTTTTGATTTTAAGAGGTTCGGAGCGGTTTGAAGCGATTTGTAGCGTTTTCTGTGATTGTTTCGAAATGCCAACAACCGCTATGAACCGCAAAAGCTGCGTTTGCGAGTGGTAGCGGGAAAATCAGTCAGCCCCTAAGGAGAGATTTATCTCTGTGCTCCTCTCACAAATTGTATTTAGTGATCTTAATTAATTGCATTCTTTTAAGTGTTTTTAGAGTATACACTTGTCAAATAAAATAAAATAAAATAAAATACTTTACAAAAAGATATTTGACATGAGAAATGTTTTGCATTTGTAACATTTGATTTTTATTTTCGTTCCACTTTTAAAATCAAGTGAACAATTTTTTAGAAAAATAATAATTGTGATCGATACAAAAAAAGATAGTCTTTATACAGATAATAAATCCATTGGCTGGCAACAATAAAATAAATTTTATCCGTTGCTTCTCTACTGGATAAAATAGCCGGTAGCCAAGTCTGTAAGTTTGACAAAAAGGTTCGTATAATGTCGGCGAGGGGGAGGGAAAGAGTTAAATATAAAGTGATACTCCCTCCGTTTCAATTTATTTGTCGTTCTACACTTCTACACACCGATTAATAAAACATTTAATTTTGTATATTTACTAGATAAAAACATCATTACCAATACACCTAATTAAATTTCAACCAATAGAAAATAGATTAGATTAAAAAGTCAATAAATTTTGCATTAAAATCATAAAACGACACTTATTTTGAAACGAAAATTTTGCTCCAAAACGACATATAATTTGAAACGGAGGGAGTATATTCTTCTTTGCCTAAACTTAATTACTCAACTAATAAATACAACAATCTAGTAGTAAACTAGAGAGGAGAGTGGTCCATCTCCTCAGCTGGCTTTCGCTCCTTGGTTTGAGAAGATGTTTACAACTTTGATGTGGAAAAGCAGAGAGCTGCATATTGTCCGTGATCATTACTTGCTGGAGCTGTATGTATTACCTCCACCAACTTCAAAATTTTTATTCATGGATCTCGCAGTGGTTCAGTTGGATGTGTTAACAATGAAGCTGTGGTCTGGATTGGATTGGGTCGAAACTGCTCATGATTGGACTGAGTCAAAACTTTTTTGAGTTGTTTTGTTATATCTTGTATTGCATCTCACTGTGTGAGGGTGCATGATGGCCTGATGGGGTATTTTTGATTACCGTATCTCTTTAAGGCCCAAATTTCGTGGCCCATGGAATCTAATCACCGCACCTATACTATCAGCCCATATGGTCGTAGGGCTTCCTAATATTCTGTTTCTTTCACTTCTATAAAAAAAAACCTTTTGCGCCTACTACCGTCATAAACCCTACTTGTTTCCACCTTCTTCATCACTCAGCCGCTATCTTAAACATGGGAAGCGATACAGAAGCAGAGAAGTCCATTCAAAAGGAGAATAAGAAGAAGGTCATCTCTCTCGCTCCTATCGCTAAACCCCTTGCAGGCAAAAAGCTCCAAAAGAGGACATTCAAACTCATTCAAAAAGGTAACGAATCTGCTCTAGCTGATGTATGTTTTTTTATCATTCTCCAACTCACACTTAGCGAGCATTGTCGCTTAATGTCTGTGTAATTTTGTTTTCCTCAGCTGCTGGAAAGAAATGTTTGAAGAGAGGTGTAAAGGAAGTGGTTAAGAGCATAAGACGTGGCCAAAAAGGGTTAGTGTTATATGTTTTTTATTTTCATAATCCGTGTACAAATAAGCCGATGCTCTGGATTAAACATAAATGAATGTAGCATGGTACTGTACACGAAAACTGAGTTATGGATCGACATGTCTGCCATCTCTGATTTAATATATGATTAGACGGCCTGGTTTAGATCCACATTATATATCTTTGTTTACCATCTTTAGGAAAATACATTATTTTTTTTTAATCCGTGTACAAATAAGCCGATGCTCTGGATGAACTAGATGAAGGTAGCATGGTACTGTGCACGTAAACTAAAATCGGATCGACATGTCTGCCATCTCTGATTCATGTCGTGATGAGACGGCCTGGTTTAGATCCACATTCTTGTCTTTTGTTTAGTCATTTAGATCATTAGTTTCTGAGTTCATTAGAGTTTTAAGTTTTTTTCTAGTGTAAATTCGTGTACAATTAAGCCGATGCTCTGGATGAACTAGATGAAGGTAGCATGGTACTGTGCACGTAAACTGAGCATTGCTTGCGGATTGATATGTCTGCCCTCTATGAGTTTTTCTTTGATTAGAGGGCCTGGTTGAGATCCACATTCCTTGTTTTTTTTTTCTTGTGCTGTCTTTGGTTTGTTCCTTACTGATCCGTGTACAATTAAGCCGATGCTCTGGATTAAACAGAATGAATGTAGCATGGTACTGTCCACGGAAACTGAATCATGAGTTTGAAATGTCTGTGCCCTCTCTGAGTACCTTTTTTGGTTCTTTGATTTGCGGGCCTGGTTTAAACCCACATTATCTTTTGTCTATTTTTTTTTTGCATAAATGATTATTTGTTACTTTTATGCATCTTTTTATTCCTAAATGAGTGATGTTTTGTTTTGTAGAATATGTGTGATAGCTGGAAACATATCGCCCATTGATGTGATTACCCATCTTCCAATCTTGTGCGAGGAAGCTGGTGTTCCTTACCTCTACGTTCCTTCCAAAGAGGTAAAGCCATTGGTCTTCCTTAAATTACAATCCCTCATTTTATGGAGATTGTACTTGTGTCTTAACTAAGACAGTCAATTGCATTTGTTTTGTGTAATTTCAGGATCTTGCGCAAGCGGGTTCTACAAAACGACCAACTTGTTGTGTATTGGTCATGCTTAAACCGGCTAAAGGAGAGCTAAGTGCCGAAGATCTTGAAAGTCTAAAGACAGACTACGAACAAGTCTCTGACGATGTTAAAGAGCTTGCCTCTGATGTAATCTGATTAGAAACTAGTATCAAAGAACAAACTTAACATTTGTTTCTGTTTTGCTTAATGAATATGATTATGTTAATCAGAGTTGGTATCAATTTTGTTGACGTCTTTATTGTAGTGGTTTTGTATTGACTTTGATTTAGAAATCCGAAGCTCACAACAAGTCTTATCAGTGTAAATTAAATACCTTCATAACAGTTTATTACAACAAGACATGGAAAATTAAAAATATCTCAACAGCTTTTGTCGTGATTCGCAACTGGATCGAGATTCTGTTTCTGGTTGCTAGCTACCACCAGCCCCACCACCAAGTAAAGTTCTAGATTCTGATTCCTTCCCTGCCACTAGATGTGAGGTCAGGAATTGAGGAATTTTAGAGTTGAAAGCAAAGTAATGGGGTTAAATTGCAAGAAAAACATAATATGTGGGTCTGGTCTTGTAATAAAAAAACATTGAACCATAAGTAGCAGTTAAAATATTTGACTACCGCGTTCTCTTTCTCTCCATCTCTCACCCACCTCACACAGAGATTACCTGAGGGGAGGGAATGGAGGAGTCACGAGAATCGCCGCCGGCGGAACACGGCTTTTACATGCCGGCGGAGTGGGAGCCTCATGCTCAAACATGGATCGGTTGGCCTGTAAGTCTCTCTCTCTCTCTCTCTCTCTCTCTCTCTCTCTCTCTCTTATGTAGAGAATGTTTGTTCATCGCCGAGGATTCTCTAGAAAACTGAATCTCTCTCTCTTTTCAAACTTCAACACGCAACCTTCGTTTCAATATTTGATTCTTCTTTCATCTGTATCCTGTTCGTAGTTAATCTTGTTTTAATTGGCTGTCTTCCGTGTGTTTGATTGATGAGTTCTCTGTTTCTTGAAACCGTTGTTCGTTCGTTACGGAGTTTCCAATGAACTATTTTTTTTTCTGAAGGTTTAGCTTCTATATTATAATATGATTCAATCTGTGACATCGATATCTAGGTAATTCTGCAAAAGCAAAAATATGATACCATGGGATTGTGTTAGATTTGTGTGATCTCTGATTTGCATGAACCAAAACAGTGTTAGTTCTAACCTGAAACATGTTTTTTTGTGATCATAAAAATGGGCTGTGCAGGAACGGCAGGATAACTGGAGGCACAACGCTTTACCTGCACAACGAGTGTTTGTAGATGTTGCAAAGGCTATCTCAAAGTTCGAACCTGTGACAGTCTGTGCAAGCCCCTCTCAGGTAATGTGTAGAATAATAACATCTTCGAGAGTTTACATTGTAAAAGTTGGTACTAAATTAGTTCTGCTTCCATTATGAATGTTTGCTTAGTGGGAGAATGCAAGGAAACAGCTTCCAGAGGATATCAGAGTTGTTGAGATGAGCATGAATGATTCTTGGTTCCGTGACTCTGGACCAACTGTCAGTTCTTTTACCTTCTCCCTTTTGTCTCCCATCTTACTACCATCTGTTCTGAACTGTGGTTGCTTCTCCCTCTCAGTTTGTTGTAAGAAAAAGACCATTGAAACTCAGTGCTATTAACCGAAACATAGCTGGAATCGACTGGAACTTCAATGCTTGGGGAGGTAAAGGCTTTATCTCTTCTGTAGCATTCATTTGTAGTAACTGCTTGACACAACTTTTTGGACTTTGCCAATGGCAGGAGTTGAGGATGGATGTTACAATGATTGGACTCATGACCTTCTTGTTTCCAAAAAGGTTCACCAGCTATATATTAACTCTCACTAGCATGTTTCAAATACTGATTTTACTATTTTCTTCCCCCATATCCATCAGATTCTCGCTGTTGAGCGCATACCGAGGTTCCAACACTCGATGATTCTTGAAGGAGGCAGCATCCATGTCGACGGGGAAGGTTTGTATACATTTCATAGCAACCAACCATCGACCTCAATCACTTTAAAAGAAAAAGACAGAACCATCTGAGTTTTATTCTACACTTTCAGGAACCTGCCTTGCCACGGAAGAGTGTCTCCTAAACAAAAACCGTAACCCTAACATGAGTAAAGAGCAAATAGAGGAAGAACTCAAGAGTTACCTCGGAGTAAAATCATTCATCTGGCTTCCTCGTGGTCTTTACGGTAAAAAAAAAAAGAAAAAAAACTTTACGGTAAATCGAATCTTATACTAAGAGATTCGATTTTTTTTTTCTTGGCAGGTGATGATGACACGAACGGTCACATCGATAACATGTGCTGCTTCGCTAAACCGGGAGTGGTGTTACTCTCCTGGACCGACGACGAAACCGATCCTCAGTACGAAAGATCCGTGGAAGCTCTTTCGGTTTTCTCCAACTCCGTCGATGCTCGGGGGAGGAAGATTCGAGTCGTCAAGCTCCACGTCCCTGGACCGCTTTACATGACCGAGGAAGAAGCTTCCGGAATCATCGTTCAGGAAGGTTGTTGCGAAGCTAAACCGAGGATCGCAGGGACGAGACTCGCGGCGTCGTATGTGAACTTCTACATCGCCAACGGAGGCATAATCGTGCCGCGGTTCGGTGACAAGAAACGCGACGAGGAAGCGATCCGCGTCCTCTCGGAGACGTATCCTCATCACTCGGTATTGAACACAGTCTCTATTATGTTTTTTCGTAAAATCAAATAAAGAAACAGAGGAAGCTACTTACCGTTTTGAGTTTTCTTCATCTTTTGAAGGTTGTGGGAATAGAGAACGCTAGAGAGATTGTTCTAGCTGGAGGAAACATACATTGCATTACGCAGCAGCAGCCTGCGGAGCCTATTTTCGTTGCCGACAATGGTCACTGTTGATGGTGTTCTCCACGCGCCGCTGTTGGAATTCGAAGATACTGTCGAGCCAAGGGTTTAATGAATCCTGGCCGTTAGTTTATTCTTATTTATAGATTTGATTCCGGGGGAGCCGTACGATCTGTTACATTATTAGCTCGCTGACTAAAGAAATTAATAATTCATGTTTTTCGGACCATTCCTGTCGGTTTTACTGATAAAATCTAGGTAGAGACCCGCGCCTTGCGCGGAGTGAAATTGTTAAAAAGATTTCTAAATTATTATAGATTTTTCATAAATTTTTATCTAACATTATATAGAAATTCGGCATAAACATTTTACATGACCCAAACATCTGAAGTGAGACCAACCTAAAATCAAACCAAAAATTTATAAATACTTAATTGGATATAAAATTGCTCTAGCCGGATGACAAAAAAATGCTCTACCTAAAAAAACAAAAAACGGCATGAATAGACCAGGACCCAAACATAACCGACTCAAATAGATTCTCACCCATAAGAATCGATTCATACTCGATCTTAAAACATGAAATATCTAAAATTATTATTTTATATATTTAGTTTACATTTTAATTATATTTATAGTAAATTGAAATTTTAAATGTAAAAGTTGGAGTTTAAAAGGTTTAGTTTTAACTATTAATAGTTTATTTTTGTTACTTTGCAAAATTTTAGATACATATGATAAATTTGGGCTAACTTAATATGGATTACCAGATTTTTTTGGATTCTTATACCCAAACCCGACATAAACCTACTATAGATCCGAAATCACATATATTTTACATATATCTTAATTATAGATCCGAACCTACCCAAATTCGAGAAAAAACAATTCAAAATCGAACCAAAAAAAATTCTAAGTACTTGATTGGATCCAAATACCTAAGACACAAAAGACTAAGACCCAAGAAAACCAATCAAAAAACGAACCTTAAGACCAGAACGTGTAGACATAATATAAGTTATACCATATGTCATGTTTAATTAAGCCTACATTAAGCTTAGAAATACTCGTATAAAGCAATTCTTTTGAATTAAACTATTTAGAACTATAAAAAGACATGGACCCCAAAATTTGGTAACAGCAGTAACTATAACCTTAGAAAATTAAGTTTTAAAAAGATGGAATCAGTATACGTTTAGTCTTTTCAAATTTGATCCTGCCTTGGTATCGGTAGGATCAGACTATCAGAGTTACATTTATAATTTTGGCAACAACTACTGCCTTACAGATATGGAGGGAAAAAAAGAGAACTCAAATCATCCCAACAGCTACTGCATGTATGTATTTTTATTTACAAATTACATCCAACAAAAGTTCCAATAAGTTAAAAATCAGTTTAATCCTTCCACCCATGTATATAATAATGATAGATTTTACTCCCTCTTGACCAAAAAAAAAAAATCTACTCCCTCTTGCCGCTGTGTGTAGTTTACCCAAAAGAAAATTTCCTCAATGCATCCATCGTAATGTAACACCAGTTCCATGGCCTTGTTTGTGATTTAGCTGCAGGACCTACTCAACTGCTGCTACTGCTCGGACCGTTGCAGATA
This sequence comes from Raphanus raphanistrum subsp. raphanistrum, assembly GCA_019706035.1. Lineage (NCBI taxonomy): Eukaryota > Viridiplantae > Streptophyta > Magnoliopsida > Brassicales > Brassicaceae > Raphanus > Raphanus raphanistrum. The sequence goes on along the minus strand of CM033982.1, from coordinate 1,432,284 downwards.
CCTAGCTTGATTATGAACGATCGTGCACCCTTCTCTAGCCGTTCGCTTTCTATTCATACACTTACATCCATTAGCCCAACGAACCTAGCCGGAGATCAAATGCTCTCAATCTTTAGCTCTTTTGTTACTCCACATCCATACACTTCATATTAATAATATGATATACAGATATACTTTTGGTTCGTCACCGTTTGCAGAGAGGTAGACCGAGTCCTGCACCTTTAACTCCTCTTTATTCCAGTCCAAGGCTGCACAAACTTGGTAAAGAGAAAAGGAGTGTTTTGCGTCTGAATTCCACACCCTGTGTCCTTCACCTGTAACCAAACCATTAGCATTTAGAAACAGCACGAACTATGTAGATTATGTTTATTCACTGGGACTAATCTACACGCCTATGATATACAACTTCACCAAGAGCTTCCTTCTTATCTTTCAGATACTCTATAAAACCAAGAATCAATGAATAAGAATACTTCCATATGCTAGCGAGAGATACAGTGCTTGTAGTACTGGAACACAGAAAGGCATATCAAAATAAAGGCAGAGATCAAATGCTATAAATGTCATTGTAAAAACAAAGATTTCTATATAAATATTATTTCCGTAATACTTTGCATTTTTTTTGTTATAAATGTCATTGTAAAAACAAAGATTTCTATATAAATATGTCACTGGAAATACAAAGAATAATTAAAATAACATTATTAATAATGAATTCCAAAGTACGAAAACTAACTGATTTAAAAGTTATTGCATTATCAGAGTCTGTTTTGTCTACATATATTTTCTATAAAAGAGTAGTCAATTTTATATACATTAAAAAGATTTTGTGTACATAAACCACTGAATCATAAAATATACAAATATTTAAGTTCGATACTTGATACTGGAAAAAGTCTAAATGCAAATATTTTTGCTTTTCTCTCTGAAAATATAGAAGTTGATATACGTCCAAAATCAGTCCGGCTTACATTTTTACACATTGGATTTATGCTTATGGACATATCAACTAATGAAGATTATTTCCAGCCAACGCAGTTGCTTCCAAACCTGAAATTGGAAATCAAACTTCTTGCACTTTATAAGCAGGTTAGTATCGAAACTTTGAAGAACCTGTGTAAATGTTTGTACTTGTAGCAGTTTAGATCATTTTGGTGAAACTTAAGCATATATAGAGTAAGATAATATAACATATGAGTTGAAAATAAAATAAAAAAATACGGAAAATTATAAAATATTAAAGAAACAAAATAGTTACTTATAAAGTCATCTTGGTGTTCCTTCTTCACGGTACCATGGATCATTATCTCCCTAAAATATAAAGTAAAAACATTGTAAGAAAACATATATAAGCGACTGATATATTAATAGGAAGACTAAACATGCATAGACTGAAGATACAGTCTTACTTTTGATCAACTATATACCACCATTTAAATTGTCCTCCTATAACACCAGAGTATTGCTTCCACACACGTCTGTATATAAACAAAATGTTATCTCAGGTTGTTATTTTACGTGCATATACACTCTAAATTTTAGAATCACTTTCACTCTAAATTTTTAATATTGACTTATATGGCTTCAACTCGTTAAAAAAATCTAAACCGGCCATTTAAATCCTTAGAAAGGGGATAATAAAATAAGAGTTACATCGTATACAGAAGAGATGTTATGGATTTGAAGCATTCCCGTCTCCGTATTTATAGTAAAACTAATGAATGCGATATTAATGCAATAGGTCAATATATTTAATTGTATACAAACTAATTGACAATCCACATTGAATAAGTTGATTATATTAGGAAAGTTTTGGACGCTAATAAATGGGTTATTGACTACATTAGGACAATATTCGAATTACATATCAACGATTGCCTTTATTACTGCCAATCAAAATATAACGTAATTACAATATAAGATATTTGCATATCAAGGATTGCGTTATACGATGCAATTTCATATAACTTCCCGTAAATTCTTGTGATAAATCAATGCATTAACAACCTAATTGGAGTTAAAAAAAAGTTTTGATCCGACATTTACTCTGGAAAAAAAGCTTGGGAATTGCTTTACTTGTAACAAACCATCATGTACATTACTTGTTGATATCATGGACATATCAGAAAGAAAAACTGGCCGATATTGATCCTATTTTTCCAAGTCATTGTGGCTATTATCAGACCCCTTTACAAATTTAGAACTACCTCTCGTTGAAATATATATATATATATATATTTGTTTAAGCAATTAACTTCAACTATGCTTTTGCAGGTTATGTAAACTAAAAGAAACGACCTAAAAGCAATGGCATGTTCAACTCCTTTGAATTATATTATGGAATATGGGTTTCCAATCCTATGCGTGTCACCACACGGTAGTTATAATAATACTAAGGGATATACGGATTTGTAAGGCTCCCTGGTATTTTTTACTTTAAGTTAGTCCAATGGCATAATCTGTAAATACATTAGATAGGTGTGGGGTTTTTTAAAAGTAGTCTGAGGAGCACTGTCAATAAGACACATCATCAAAATGGCACTAACGTAAATATAGTACATATTAAAGGTTATTCCTTTTTTTTGCTTCTCTTTTAATACTAAGGGGAAATTCTTACATAAGAGCAAAACAGTTAATAATAATTTTGTCCTACTAATTACAGATTAATTATATAATAACTTATTCCCCCCAATTTGAAAATATTTTAACAAATTGTTTTATAGAAATGTATTTTATATTTTTAATACATTAATTAATAATAGATTATAAAAAATAGAAAATAATAATAATACTTATTGAAATTTTATTGATTGAAAATTATGAAGAAGAGTTATAAAATAATGTAATTAATAGAACGACAAATAATATGAAACGGAGGGAGTATATGTTAAAAGATTATTTTTTGAAACAAAGGAAATAATAAATGAGTGAAAACACGGAATGCTGTCTATTCGTACAGCTGACATGAATGCTTTAACTCTAATCTCTTTTGACTTCCGTATAGTTAAACACCGAGAATAACAAAGAGAGAGAGACACGTGGCAAAAACTCGAGATCTGAAGATCTTCGAATTGTATAATCTATCATCAGATCGAGAGGCTTCAACGTTAGTGTGATTGATTGGTCGTGAGAGTATAATGGGCTGTTCGTTATCGGGATTGAACTCGCTTTACGACGCAGTGAACGGAGGAGGAGGCGACGTGTGGATCAATGAGAATCGTTTCAGGATCGTGAGGCAGCTCGGCGAAGGAGGTTTCGCGTTCGTCTTTTTGGTCAAGGAGATTGTCGCCGCCGATGCTTCCTCCGATGGTGGCCTGGCGAATAAAGTCAAGGATCCTGCTCATCTCTCCGGTTAGGGGATTTGATCACATTGCTCTGTAATTGTGTCACGATCATATAGTTCTTGATCTGTGTTATATCCATTCGAATCTGATCTACTGTTTATTAGAAACTTTTCCAGGAATCAATGTCGGAATCGTACTTTAGACAAGAGATTATGTCTGAAATTCTGGTGTTTTTTGTTTTAATCCTGTTTTGTAAGATCTTTCTAACGAATTAATCGAGCTAAGGCAAAAGAGACAGTGATTATTACAGTGAATCCATTTTCGTATAGTTTTGACTTTGTGAATCAATCAATTTTGATCTTTTACAGCGGTAATGGATCTGATATTATAGTATACTTTGAGCTCTGTTTCTCATTGTTACATGGGCAGTAGAACTTGACTCATTGAGCTAGTTTGCTTCTGTAACTTCTTTCATGTAATTAAGCTCTTTTTTTTTTAATTATTATTATCTGTGGTTTCTTTGTAGCTGATGGAACATATGCTATGAAGAAAATTCTGATTCAGAACAAGGAGCAGCTGGAATTGGTGAGGGAGGAGATTCGTGTTTCGTCACTTTTCAACCACCCTAATTTGCTCCCTCTCCTTGACCATGCCATTATTTCTGTTAAGGTAGACTAATAAGAGCACTGCTTTGAAAACTTCCATGGCTGATCTTTTTTTTGCTATTTTGTCTCTGTATTTTTATCTTTTAAAGTCTGGTTTAGAAAGTGTGTTGCTTTTGATCTGGTTAGGACGGGCAAGAGGGAGGTTGGAAACACGAGGCCTTCTTGCTGTTTCCTGTTCACCTCGATGGGACCTTGCTGGATAATTCCACTTCCATGAAGGCTAAAAAGGAAACATTCTCAACAACTGATGTTTTGCATATATTTCGTCAGGTATATATCAATTAAACTCTCTTTTTAACTTTAGTTTTATGCAATTTGTTCATATTTTGCAACTAATTATTGTTACAATATGCTGATTTAGTATTGATTGACAATCATGTGGTTTATTGTATGATTAGTCCAGAATTGCAAGTTTTTTGATTGTTGAAAGTTATTCCACTGCAGCTTTGTGATGGACTCAGACACATGCACTCTCTGGAGCCACCGTATGCACACAATGATGTCAAACCTGGAAACGTGCTTTTAACACGTAGAAAAGGACAGCCTCCTCTTGCGATATTGATGGACTTTGGGAGTGCTCGTCCTTCACGCAAGCAAATCCGCTCCCGTCAAGAGGCCTTGCAGTTACAGGTCTCCTATGTCCATCCTTTTCTACTACTCCATATTGTTTATATTTGTATTCCATTTCTGAACATTGTTCTTCATGTTTTTGATTTTTATAGGAGTGGACATCTGAACACTGTTCAGCACCCTTTCGAGCTCCTGAGCTTTGGGATTGTCCAAGCCATGCAGATATCGATGAGAGAACAGATATATGGTCACTAGGCTGCACACTATACGCAATCATGTAATTACATTTTTATTAAATAAAAACAAGTCATGTCCTTAGTTAAATTCTAAAGAGAGTTTTTTTTTTGTGGCAGGTATGGTGTGTCTCCATTTGAATATGCACTTGGAGAATCTGGTGGAAGTCTTCAGCTCGCGATCGTGAACGCTCAGGTAAAATGGCCAAACGCGGGACCAAAGGCTTCTTATCCTGAAGCTCTTCACCAGTTTGTGACTTGGATGCTGCAACCGCAGGCTGCCGTTCGGCCAAGCATTGACGCTATCATCATCCACGTCGACAGACTGATCGCAAAGTTCACCAAATGATTCCTAGTTTTTGGTGGTTTTCTAAAGAGGTGAGAGAAAAGAACAGAACATAAAAGGGTTTTCTACACATTGCCTTGTCTTGTTTTTTTATATGTTAGTTATTTTGAAAAATCACATTAAAAATCCCAAACTAGATGCATATTTCAAAACAGTCTTGATTACTCTTCGTAATGTATTTTGAACAATTAGGATTCGTTTTTTTCTCCATTTATAAGATAAAATGTTTTGGTTAAAATTACAAGGATTAAGAAATTTACTTTTTAAAAGAAATGCTGTTAATATAGGAAAACCAAAATATGATTGGTAAAATTATTGGCTTTAAGAGCTTTAGGTAATCATAAAGTCTTCAAAGCCTTGAAAACTTAATCCCCAATCGGACCTCTAGGGGGGAGGGACACCATTTCAAAGTTTAACTAGTGATGGATTCGAATGGATCACTGTATGAATATAGTCCGTTTGAAACTGTATGAATTTATATGATCATTATTTTAAACAATATGATTCATTGATATAATATGTTATATTTATATGAATTTTTTAATTATTCTTTAGTAGAAAAAAACTGTAGATCACTAACCGGTTGTAATCAATAAATTTCACAAATCAACAAAAATAATAGATTTGATATTTCTAGTCATCAATCTCTAACAATGTAGGAGAATCACAGCTTGATCTTTTGTTGTCAACAACTACAGCTTGATTGACATTCAATATATTTATCATATGTTAGTACATTTTATAGGACTTTCACTACGCACAGTGGTACACATAAATACAATACCCGTAGCTACGCATAAGTCATAACATGTCGAGGGAGTTATTGTATCCTCATTTCTAATGAAATTCTTTTTTTTTCTTATATAAATGGACTAAAAGACAAATTCCACATTATATGTGTACGACCTTTTACTTTTACGGAGTTGAGTAACTTCAAAAGAAACAAAAGAAATAAATAACGCAAGTCAGTTTCATGGAAGATAATTGTCTGATCACTATTTATTTCACTCAGTAAAATCATTATTCGAAACGTAACTTCTGTCTTCTGTAACTCGAAAGTGAATAGATCTACAGTCCCCGACTTCCCACGCTATCAAAATTATGATCATGCCTTATATGATATACCTATATATTTCCTTTTTAAGAAACTTCTAATAATCAACCACTAAGAGTATAAATCCAACATCTATCTAATAAAAATGACATTTGGATATAACATTCTTCTAAAAATGAAAATATACCAAACGTTCATCATTGTTAATGCAATGGCAATTCCTGTTTTGTAACTAAAATAACAAAGCTATGCGTTCTCTACAATAAGAACTAGTAACGTTATAAAAGGCTTACGAACAGTTTTTAACATCCCAAGATTGTTGTTGCAGGAAAACATTCCACAAACATTTAGCAATTCCAGTCATCATCGTTTTAAGATAACATAATAAGTCTTTTATGAGTAACTAAAGTCATCTATTTTAAATTAATATTGAAAATTATCCTTCACTTGTCATGAATTTTCAGTATTCTCATTTTTATCTGATCGTCCATAATTCTTATATGCATGTTAGCATGATCCTGTAACAACAACAAAACAAAACATTTGAGCCAAAATATACTTGTGAAGAAGATAGAACTAAATTAATCCTGATATGGTTGAACTTTCTACATATTAAGAAATACTTATATACATATAAGTGTTTAAATTGCTGTTGTGACAAAGGAAGCGAGAGATGTTTGAACTTTTGAGGAAGAGAAAAGACTTCATAGCAGTAAATTATAGGAAGACAGAACAGTGCAAAGTCACAGGGATATCATTTTTGGTACTCCTTATTCAATGTTCACTACTTCCAATATTTTCACACCAGATATAAATTATTCTTCCCCAACCATACTGATTCAATTGGAGATATCAATTCGCAAAAACAGAAACTTTGTAAATAATAAAAAAGATTGGAAACATTCTTCACTTGCACTTTAATTCGTTCGCTATAAGTGTTGTCCTGTATCCTTTCATAACATATTAAAATCTAAGATACGTTTGATTAGCATTGGTACATTGTATATGTACCTACCTACTATACTCTCGTTCTGAATATAATATTTTATAGAGCAACCAAACCCTAAACTCATCGAATTTACAAACTAGTCATATTACAATCACCTAACCGGTATAAACCATGTCTAATGTTTTCATGGTGTATGTAGAAGAATGGTTATGCATTTCGATATCTTTTGTCAAATTTAATAACGTATCATTCGTTGTCGAGCAAAAGAAAATGATTAAATTCTCATTAGTCACTCTTTCTATAAGAGATTTCAGTGTCTCTCCTTCACGGCTTCTAGCTGGACTCTTGCTGTTCTCATCAACTCTCTCCATTTATGGCACACACACATACACACTATCTCTCTCTCTTTCTCTCATCTTGTTTTCGTAAGTAGATTTTTGCTGATATATTTCTTGCGGAAGTGTGTTTTTCCTTGGCATTCTTACCAAAACTTTAACTACGAAAAGTATATATATATATTAACACTAAGAGTCTATTATCATTATGCAAACCCAAATCTGATTAGCTTGAGTAAAATAGTTTTTGATTGGTTGAAAATATGGTTTCAGATATCCAAACACATCATTTTGTATTTCGTAATGAATAAATCAACTAACCATGTGTTTTAGCAATAATTGGATTTCTTGTCGTCTATTTAGAAATTATATATGGACTGGCCTGTTTTATCTTTCTTTAAATTATTTTTAGTTCAATGTTTCAATTATAATGTGTCTCTCCAAGCTCTAGTTTGATTCTAGAATTTATAGGGATCTGCATTCGGATATTTATTCGAGTTCAGTTCGGATATTTTCGTAGTTTTAACTTCATTCAAGTATTTATAAATTTTGGTTTGGGTCTGAGTTTGGATTTGGATTTGGGTAAACTTATATAAACTATTTAAAAAAAAATTCAAATTCATATATACTTTAAAGTTCTCAAAAAACTATAAATAAAAGTAATATATAACATAGAAGTTTGAATAATATATACCACAATTCTTTAACTCAACATAAAAATTGGTATGGCAAAAATATTTGGATGAAAAATCAATAGATATTTTAAGTATTTTTGGTATGTTGAATATTGTTTAGATATTTTAGATATTTACTATTAACTAATTGAATATATTTTTAAATATTTTGGATAACTTCAAAATATCTTATATATTTTACATATTTTGGATATTAAATATAAAATATATAATAGATTTAAGTATATAAATATTATTCGAATATATTCAAACATCCTAAATATTTTGGTTTAAATCTGATTCCGTATCATTTTTCTAAGTACCAAAAATTTTAATCCGTTCGAATATTTAATCAGTATCAGTTTGGAATTAGTACTACTTTTTCAGATCATATTCGGTTAGTTTACTAAAATTTGGGTTTTTCCAGCCCTAACTCTTTCTTTTGCTACAATTTTTTTTTTCTATTTTTCCTTTTATTTTGAAAAATAGTTATTGAATGGGTATGTTTGTTACTTGTCCTATGTTATTCAATTTGTATATAAATTCGGGTTGTGAGCTGTAATTTGGTCAGAAAGAGGGTGAGAGATAATAGCATTTCTCAGGTCTTTTAAATACAACCTTTTCTCCATCTCCATCTCCATCTCTTCCACCCAACACCTCCCCTTATCTTCTTCAAAGTCAGCATCTAATTATCTTTCAGATTCCGAGAAAAATCAAGTAATCTCCATTTCTGTTTCTCTTTTTATGACAGACCGTCCCATGTTTTTTTATAAAGCAATATATAAATTAAACTCTTAGGTCGTTTTTTGTTTGGTTTTTGAAGAACCCTCATATTTTGTCTTTTACGTACCATCAATGCATATACATATATACCACACATGCTTACATGCTTTATAGACGCGCATATATATGTACACATTATATGTATATATATAGATATGGATCTATATATACACGCTTATGGGGTTGTTTACTTAATATCTCAGCTTCTTGTTTTTTCTCGTTTTAGGGTTTCTTTTTGGTGGTCTTTTTTAGATTTGTTGGGTCTCTTTGTTTCTTCTTCTGTTTTTATTATTATATATAGACACTAAATAGAGTTCTAACTATATAAAAATGGATTCTGGAAAGATCTTTGGATCCGATGAGGATTCTCGCAGCTGTGAATCTGGATGGACAACGTATTTAGTCTCACCCCATGATCATGACTATGGTAATTACTCTGATGATGGAGATAGCAGTGGTGGTGATTCAATGGATTCTGATGCATCTTCTGGTCCAGTGAAAGAAATACCATGTCTCAAGCTTCCTCAAGAGACTACGGAGCCAAACTGTTTCAAGAAAAAGAAGAAGAAGGCTAACGAAGAGAAGGTTTTGGTGGAGACTAGGGTTCACAACGACAATGATGATGATGAAGACAACCATGATTATGGTGATGGAGACAACCATGATTATGATGATGGTGACAATCATAATTATGATGATGGTAATGATAGTCACAGCGCAGTTCATAGTTACGTTGGTTCGGTTAGACAAGACGGATTACTTTGATTTTATGTTTGTTAAATTAATAATATGTTCCAGTAATGTTATGTCGTCGTGTCGTTATATTTTTGTTTCAATGTTGGGAAAGTATTTTCTACCTGATGATTTGCTAATTATTTATTATATATAGTTATCACTCACTATGCTATCCTATCAGAGAAGTGTTAAAATTTTCAACGAGATCATAGCTACTACTGATACAGTGAAGAAGGTAACGATATAGCTTGGGTCTCCTTATATGTTCATCAATAGATTCCATTATGGGTTTCTTTGTGATCACTATAGTAACCCTTTTGGAAATACATATATGACATCTTACTATTTCTATCGATAATATATATATAAATGTAAATATACTATGAAATTCTACTTAAGCGAGAAGAGAAATGTAAAGAACCGAAAAGATTAGAAAATTTAATTTTGAAACATTACAAAAATAAATTTGTAACTGTTATTCATATATACTGATAAATTAGACTCTAATCATATACTTTGATTTAGCTAAGTTTTTTTTTTTGGTCTTTCGATTTTTTTTTTGTTGTTGTCTTGGTTTGACCTAATTCAGAACCGAACATGTAGAATAAATTGGAAAACAATGTTGCATAGAGTTAGCTCGTAACTATAGACGCGCACACACACGCGTGCACACCGATTGAGTTGTATATAATTGAGAATTCGACACATAAAATAAAAACCCATCATCTTTGGTTGTATCTTTGGCACAGACAGGGAAACATGTTTGTGACTATAGGAAACACATCTCTTCTGCACGTGTACACCTCTGCAATTCTTTTTACTTTTGTCCTTTTACTCCCAGTTTCTTGACATTTGTTCACATGCACCCTCTTGGAGTTACTACATAGCTACAAATTGATAGTTTGATCAACTCTGAAACCCACAATATTTGTTTCTCAGTCTCTATAGTTTGACATGTTAGAAATGCTCGTATAGTTCCAATTGATATATATATGTTGTCAACTAATGTAAGATTGTTTAGTTTGTGAATGTAGAAGTGCTCGTATAGTTGCTTATGCATGTTTTTAGTCTGTTTGTTTTATGACAATCTGTAGACACCGTATCATCTAAGAGATCGAGAGCTTGTTCCAGACTGGTGTTGTGATGTATTTTAAGGCGTAGTATATTAAACTGATCCAGTTCAATACCAATCTAAAACACACACATGTGCATGTTTTAAGGTAATATCAAGTTGATTTATGTGGATATTGTTAACTATTACATATCTCGGCATCTGTCGTTAAAGTATAAGAAATTTGTAAAAGGTGATAGATCAATCAAAACATAAAAACCCATTTCTCAATCCTACCAATGAAACGAGGACTAGAACATATAGGAATCGTCGCAGCCTCGCAGGAAAGCATATTTGATTTCGAGATTTAAGATTTGTGAATGCGGTCATAGAAGAGTGAGAAAAATTATTTAACAATAGTGCTATGTTTTAAGCAAATATAAAACTAGTGTTAATGTTTTAAACAAATATAAAATATGATAACTATAGTGGCGTAAAAATCTATTTTCAGCATTGGTGTTCATGTCGTAAATAAATATATAATTTCTCTTACCAAGACATGTTGTAGCACTAATTTATATTCATATTTGGTTGGAAGGATTTGCGTTTTGCGATCTATATACTTTAAATTTTTATTTTATATTAATATATATGTCAAAATTTAATATTTTTCTCTTTTATATATAGCTTTTGATGATGATGAAAATATGGAAGTTACTAATAAAAACATTATGACTTTGATTGCAGCTTTTAATACTTAGAGTTGAGAAAATTTTGTTTTATTTCTATTGCTATTACTGTCTATTTGATTAACTTGATAATAAATTTATTTTGTTTTTGAATTTTGTAAACATATATATAGATGATTATTTACATTTTAAATTAAATTAATTTTGATTATATTTCTTTCTAAGTCGTTTGAAAAAAAAACTTTTAAGTCAAAAAGTCCTGTAGAAAATGGAAAATGGAGTTGATTTTATTCTAAAATCCTACTTTATTTTGAAAGAAAAAAATGGAAAAAATAAAAAATAAAAGAACGAAGTAATTCTAAAAATTAAAAAAATATTTTATTTTGGAATGGAAGTAGATGAATGAATAAAAAAAAGAAGTAACTCTTTTTTTTTGAACCTTAGAACGAAGTAACTCTAAAAATAAAAGAATTATATAAGTAATTCTAGGATGAAATTACTGTAACCTTACTCTATTTTTTACTTAAGAACAAAGTAACTCTAAAATGAAGTTGATTTTATACCAACCCTACATTTTGAAATGAAAAATAGAAAAATAAATAAAAAATAAAATCATTATTCTTGAAATGAAGTAATCTCATCATGTACTCCATAATAGAGTAGAAAATAGAATAGAGTTAGAGCATTTAGAATTTAAACATATTAGAATCAGAGATGTTCTTATACACAAATGAGCTTTCCTAATAACTATGTCTTTATCAATATTGGATTAAGATAACTTAATAGTTTAAAATAGATCATTAGTGTTTTGCATGTGTGTTACACATGGCGATCGACTTGCCTAGCCATGGCGCTTGGCTAGAACGAGCACCTCATCGTGTTTGTTCGCCACAGGCTATTTAAAACTCAGATCTGATGTAAAGACATGAAGTAATAAAAGAGAAATACCTTCACTTTCAAATGTGTTTACTGATTGATTCTATTGCAAAATTAGGATTAGGATCGGTCTTGAGGGGTACAACACTTCCCTTGAACCGATTGATCTCTATTGGGCTTTGGAGAGTCTTTTTAAGACGTGTGGAGAAGTCGACGACATTGAGATTGACAGAGATCCAGTGACAAATGCACTCAAGAGGTCATGCATTGTTATCCTTCGCGGAGAAGGCGCAGGTGAAAAAGCCTTACAACATAACGGAAGTGACATTGGAGGAAGGAAGATTGTTGTTACGAGTTTGCCTCCAGGACTCAGTGTGCTTAGCACTGGTTTGAGTACTGATGTACTCGCTGCTAGGCACGTGGCTCATCATCGAAGACACCGGTAAGTTATATATACATTTTCTGCTGACATTTTTCAATGCAAAATTTTACGCTTACAGGAGCGAAGGCATATCCGTTACTGGATATGACACTTCTCTTCCTAAAGATGATATCAAGAATTCGCTGAGTAACCATTTCTCTTCATGTGGCGAGATTACCGACGTCTTTGTTCTCGACAGGTTAGAAACTTTTTCCAGTTTGTTACAAACTCAATTCGCTTAGTAGTAACCACCTAAGCCTTTTCCTTCTTTTTTTTGCTTTTGCAGCCGTGCCCTCGTCTACTTCTACGGACTAGGCTCCAACCACCGAGCGGTTCAACTGTCTGGAACCGACCTAGGAGGCTGCAAACTGGTTGTCAAATCCTTGCCCTATCCAAGACCTAAAGACGTGACTGGAGCTGGTGGCTGGACCCGTTTGCGTCACCGTTTCAGATCAGGACACATCAGATGTGAGAGGAAAATTATGGTTTAGTTTGTTCGGTTTAGTACAAAAAAACTTATACTTTGGATATGTTTAGTTACTACTCTTTCCTAGTTAACTAGGGGTTTGCCGCCACTAAAAACACAAGGCACGTTTCAGATATATATTTTCATACAATTAACCTAAGATTATAGAATATAATAAATACACAAATTAGAATCATTATTGTCACACTAAGTAAAATTTCTCAGGGATGCATACATGTATAAACCTTGTCCAAGCAAACAAATAATATACATACACATGTTCCTCTACATAAAAGCTAGCCTCCTCAAGCCTACACCATCACATTGATCACACAACGAGGCTAATACAAAGATAAATTAAGAAAAAGCTTGACTCAATACAAGCATACTAATACACACACAAGCTTCAATATTCAAAAGACCAAAACCATATATGGAGGATGTTAACCAACCCATTTACCATACAGCATCACTATCTCCTTATATGGATCTTCCTTCGCTCATAGTCTACATCATCTGTAGGCAACTCATAACGACAAACAGGACACGTGTTCCTCGTTTCGAGCCACGGTACAATGCATTCTCCATGGTACTTATGGTTACAAGGTAACAGAAGAACAGCTTTGCTCCCGACGCTCATCTCATCTTTACAAACCGCACAGTCACCATTCTCAACATCCAGCTGAACAACCACTGGGAGGTTCTTGATGAAAGATTCGGAAGTTGGAGGGAAACGGAGATTGGTGATCCCAGCTTGAGCAAACTGTTCAAACAAGAGATCATACTCAGCTGTGTGAATGTAATCTTCATGATCGCCAACGATGTGCAGCTCTCTGTTTTCAGCATCGAAGTTGATCTCTAGAGTGTGAGAGTTCATCAAAACTTGCCACTCAAGATTCCCAGAGTCATCACCTCTAGCTAAATCTTCTAGAGAGATGTTAGCTTCTGCGAAACTGCTTCGTATCTCCCTTTCACCACCACCACCACCACCACCATCAACTTCTTCCCAATCAAATTCATCAGCACGATCTTCTACTTGGAGTGAATGTATAGTCACACTAACATCATCATCGTCATATACATGGTCTTCATTCAAATCGATGCCCCATATCTCCCTCTCATCCTCAGGATCGTCATCAGAACCCGATTCGACCGAAATTAACCGGATCTCACTGATATCGCGAAATCGAATCCCAGAATCATCGTCCTCGTCATCATCGAGTTCATCAAAATCACTGAGGCTGTTCGCATCGATATCACTATCATCATGATCTATATTCTCAACGAAACAGCTTCCAGATTCCGATTCTAATTCCATAACAACCACACCACGCGATTCAGGAAGAGTTACCTGAGGCTGCTCGACACGCTGGTGCGACGGATCCATAACCAAGGTACGTCTGTAGAGAAACTATCGATGAATCGGAGATCAATTTCTTCGCATGAAACAACGGCGGAGAGAGAGAAAGAGTGATCGGTGACGGAGAAGTTACGAGGAATCTAATCTTTTTTTTTCTTCTTCTTGTCACGAACGAGGAATCTAATCAAGGATCTGAGTTAACCATATCTTCTGCGTCGGTGTGAAACGGCGTCGCTTACATTCATTTTTGTCCTTTTCTTCTTTACTGTATAAGAAAAACCACTTATACCTGGGCTCAAAAAGGCCGTTATAGGCCGAGTAAATAGGCCCAGGTTAAATTATTTACCCGTTACGATGACCTTAAGAATCTCCCACTAACGTCAACGTCGCAGCACTGGTTAGACGGCCCATAATTTATTTATTTTAATTCTTCTTCTTGGCAACATTTATTTTAGCGAGATACTTTTGGACCAACCAAAAGAATAAATATTTTAAACACTTGTCGAATAATGAGTGGGCTGAGTCTTAATCGAGATAGTCATCAAATAAAGCATAAATAAAAGGAGAAGCCCAAGTCCAGGCACGTGAGAGAGAGCCACGACAGAGAAAACAGTGTGGGAACAGAACAAAAGAAAACACATCTTCTCTTTTAAGAGTCTTCTCACTCTGATGGCATCTACATTAATAACTCTTCCACAGCTTTCGCTTTCACGTATTTTCAATGGCCCATGATCCGACAGGTCACTTAAGAAAGCACGGCACATGCCCTCTCTCCTTCTATTCCCAACATAATTTATCTTATCATCCTTTTCTTAATGACCATTAACATATAATTAGTAGAGTATCCATTTTCAAATTTTTAAATCCTCCTCAAGATTTGATTATATGGGAGACTATTATTCTTTGATTTCATAACAGAGTACTATTTTCTTAGTTTCAAAAAGAAAAAAAACACAGATCTAGTACTATTTTGTTACCGGATTTTCTTGGTAATGACATTCTTTCTTTGTATATGTAGCAAATGTTCTACACATTTCAGTTTCACTTCGCACAAATTTTATTAATAAATAAAAATAATAATCTTGAGAGAGAGCAGTACATAGTACATACACACATTCACAACTGTGTGTTATATTAATATATTCACCAAGGGAATGATAATATACTCAACGATAGGATCCACGAGATTACTTTACCTCGAACTTCTAACCCCTGATACTGTTTGTCAGAGTGAAAAGTGGGTCCTAAGATGAGTAACTTTTTTCACGTGATACCATCCACGAGAAAGCGACCGGCCACCACCACTTCTCTCTCTTGTAGGCACGTGCTCTCACATCTCTCTTCCCCTACCCATTATCCCGTATAAAATATCCCACCAGCTTTTTGCTAATCCCATACCATCACTGAAAACGATAATTTAGAAAAGAAAAAACTGGTTCAGTTTCTGATTTGTCTTAACTCTTAAAATCCTCTATGTTTTTTATTCTCAGGTTTATTTTTAGCCGACGTTATTCAGGGCTTTAAATAGAAGCAGATGAATACAATTATACAGATGACATTTTATTAGTTAACGGCAACCTTTGGAGTTTAACGGCGTCACGAGTTTCAACAGTGCGGCGACTACATGGAGAAGCAGGAGGATGGAAGGAGATGATGGGACCCACCGCACGCGAGTTGGAAGCTGTGTGATCGGGTTAACGGCAGGGAATGGGCACACGTGACCATGCTGCTCCTCTCACAACGCATTCATTCACCTTCTTTTGTTTCCTGTTTCTACGGCCTATAAACTAGCTTTCTTATGATATTTTAACAATCGTGTAATTTTATTCCATAACCATATCACTCATAAAATCAAATTTAGACGAAGGGAAAATTCTCTAACGAATGTTTTAAGTTTTAACTATCAAAAAATTAAAAATGTAATAATTTAGTTAAGAAATAAAGCAATTTTATCATCAAAGAAACCATATACTAAATGTGATATACTGGAAAACAAAACCGACTTAGGCATATGGTCCATAAAAATTTATAAGTTAACAGATATAGCTCCAATATTATCTAAAAGCTATAAATTTTATAAGAATTCTTACTAAATTACTATAGCGTCCAAAATCTTATAATCTACCTTGTGTATATGTACACGTCTAATGGAATTGGATTTATGCAAATGTCAGTGTAGTGATTTAATTTGATGCATTTATGCATTAAAGCTTCTCCTTATATGTTCAAAGTACATTATTTTTTGGTTCACTTTTTTTTTTGTCAACGGGTTAACTTCTTTTTTCGCATACAACCTTTTGAATCAACGGGTTGAGATTAAATCTTTTGGTGAGGGCACAACTCCTGCGTGAAGGAGAAAAGTCAGTATTAGCTATTTGGCTGAGAGTTTTTGCAGGATAGAAACGGATCTGTTTTTGAACTGTTTATTCAGAGTATGACAGTTTTGAATTAGGTCAGAATTACTAAAAGTGCAGAGTAAGTGTAGAGTAAGTAAAGATTTTCTGTTTTTAGCCCTTCTGTGGGCATTTTTTTTAATAATTTCAATTTTGTAATTTTTTTTTTAATAAACGGAAATTTAGAGTAAAAAAAAAACATTTTGAAGAAAAAAATAAGAAAAAGAAGAGTGAAACGGGATAACGTAAAAAAAGAGTTGGGACCCACAATAATTGAGAGGTGTGAGTTGGCCACGTGATGAATGGGAGGCTGAGTTAAGGGCAGCCAAAAGGTTTATCACGTGATACGCCGCGATTTGCGCGGCGCAACCGCCACGTGTCCTTAACTTCGATCACAACTCTTAGGTTAAACTCAGTTTTTAATTAATTTAATTTAATGCATAGTTATTTGTTAACTGATCCCTAAGAGGATTTCTGTGCAATGTACAGAGGAATGTCCTTGAGGCAAATACATTTGTTTTCTCGAAATCCAGCTTCTCATTTTTATTTTCTCCGAAATAACTTATTCCTCTTTTATTATTATTATAAATGCAAATATTATTAAGAAAATAACAATGATTAAAGACAACTAATAGTCCTCTTTAGAAGGAAACAAAGAAGAAAAGAAGCCAGCTAATTCAGATAAGATGCTCTTCCATACACTCTTTTATGTATGCTTAAGTTTCATAAATTGATTACGTTTGTTAGGTTTCTGAAAAAAGCAAATGATAAGTATATGCAATGTATGTAAGAGTATTGATGATGATATAATATTGATCGATAGCTACTATATAAAGAGATGTTTGAGCTTTTGATGTCAAAAAAAAGAGATGTTTGAGATTTGTTACTTTTGACAAAAGTCGAATCCTGATTAATTAGTAACTTGTGCATGAACGGATGAACATAGTGAGACTGTGATATGAGATCTAACGTTTATTTCGAACTGGATCAAATACTGAAAATGAGATAAGAATTTGTAGAAAATATATATTTATTACTACATGAATGATTTTATCCATATATTGTCTTTTCTTTCATGGACATAACTATATATATATATATATATATATATATATATATATATATATATATATATATATATATATATTTAAGATAAGATAATATTTTTTCTTATACGGATTAAAATAATTTCCTAATACCATATTAATAATTTAATATAGCTTATTACTCTTTTAGTAGCAGGTTACACAATATATATGCGGTTAAAATTTCGATATGATGTTGGGTAAATTGTACACCGATCTCACAAAAAGTTTTTTTTTATGTAACAAACATTTTCAAGTAAACATGTATTATTACTAAACGATCTTTGTCATTAATGTTGAAAAATTAAATTGTGTCCTCACTCTTGAGATTCTGCAGAGTTTTTCTCACGTGAGTTGCAGAGTCAATTCATGTTGCCCCACTAGAGCACGAAAACGACATCACGCTAAGCTCTTCTTCCCCTCCTTCACATTTGAATTGACCATTTTTTTCTATCACATCCTTGATTCCTTTTAATTTTCTTTTTTTTTTGTAGTACTTTCACTAAACCACTATATAAATAAACATTTCCTTGTTAGCCTAATCAAATAATTACTTGTGCTGTAGAGAAAACAAAATTATTTAAAACACACATTTCATCAAATAACCATGAGATTGCCAGTAATATAACAATTCACCTTTTATTTGAAAATAATAAGAAAGAGAAAGTGGGTTAAGACGCAACCTAACAACTCACGGGACAAAGTGGAGGGCATGTGGGGATGTGTAATTGTGTTTTGCTCTTTTCCTGTTTTGTATCATTTCCTTCTTCATGTGATCCAAACACTATTTAACTACAGTGGTATAAATACATCTAAATGAAAGAAAAACAAAAAGGGATGGGCGTGAATTCATTTCTAACTCGCATGCAACGATGGGACGGTAATTTATCATCTTGTTCTTATGTATCCCGGTCTATCATGATTTTTTTAAGTGTTCATATATATTCTGACCCATCATGAATTTTGAAGGTTTCATGTTTGAATAAGTCAAAAAGTTAAATAAACAATGTTTAAAATACTCCGCGTAGGGATATTAAAGTATACGATTCGTTCAAATACAGACGGACTATATGTATTTGATGATTTCTCCGAGTCAATTCGAATCCTTCTGTTATACATGTAGTGTATGTCGTCTATATAGTTTAGTTATATACTCCCTCGGTTTTTAAAAGATTCATGTTTTAGAAAAAAAATTTGTTTCAAAAAGATATATTTTCTACATTTTCAAGACATTAATTAATGAAAAATTGTATATTTCCAAAAATATAATTGTATTTATTAAAATCTTATTGGTTCAAAATTTTGGGGAATTGTTAATTAATAAAAACAATGCATTGGTAACTAAAATTTTATGTTTTTCTTAATAAGTGTGAAAATTCTAAAACATGGATCTTATAGAGACAGAGGGAGTATACAATTCTTGAATAAATAAGTTGGTGTCCTAGCAAGTGGTACTCAACTAAATTTAAAATGGGTTTAGCTCACATGATTAAAGTCTTGATTATGGGGTTTAGACAATTGTTAATGGCATTGGACAACGGAAGAGCTGACTTTGTTCCACCTAATGCCACACACATAGATCCCCACTCGCAAAAACACATAGACGCATACACGTACAATTATATCTGTCCCCCTGCATACCATCATACAGCATAACTTCTTCTACTACAAATATATAATCATTACAAGAGGAACACGCAAAATCAGCTGAAGTGCATGTCTATGAAATCGATTCATGCATATGTGTTTGAGCAGCTCTATTTTCACATAGATTTTGGTGGGGCCACTTATATAGTATACCAGGCATATGTATTCTAGATACATCAAATTATTTATAACGGCATGTCGCTAGCTTAGTTTAGCGGCTAAACTTTAGCCAAATGGTGTATCACAAAACACTTGTTAATTTCGTGAACCTCTCAGCGGTTCTATAAGACTTTAACTATGCCCGGCAAAAACATAAATAATTTGCCAACTTCTAGTTCCATAACCAAATAATCAGACACGGAAAACAATGGTCAGCGAAGGATCAAATGACTTCAAAGAGAACCCAGAAAAATAATGTCCCACGTTACTCCTTATGAGAACGGGCTAGCATCTTATAAAATGATTTTTGATTTAAACGGATACACGAATCTTCCTTTGTTATATGATTTTTTCTAAGACTTCTTCGAATTATTAAGGTATTATAATGATCTTAGAGCAGCTCCAACAAAAAAAAAATTACACAATATCTACCTATCATAAATATTTTAAAAAGATAAAACATGAAAGAGAAACAAAGAATCTGTTTGTTGCAGAAACGATCTCAGAGCAGCTCCAACAAAGAATTCAAATGTCAAGTGTTTTATTTCTATAGAGCAAATATTAAAAAAGAAAAAGACAATCTAATTACCAGAACCAAATTTATTATTATTATAATTATATTATTTTATTTTTCACATACCCAAACATAGGTTCAACCGTTAATGCCGCTCTTAGTTCTTTCAAAATAAATAATTACAAAACTATGAAGATACACGTGATTTCATCAGGTTTCATAAGTCATAACATTGATGTCTTCGAGTTTTGGTGGTATTAAATATATGAAACACAGGGATATACGAAGACTTGAATATCAAATACACGGAGTTCCTAGTTGGTGCACGAATAATAATTGGCGTAATTTATACTCTTATGTGGTAAAAATAAATTGAAGCCTAGAGTAGACACACAAAAAGCATATAATGATAATTAAAAATAAAGAGGAAATGTCTGCAACAACTATACGACTATACGAGCTGTTTGATTGGAATATTAAATTATGAAATCGTGAATAATTAATGTTCGCTATCGTCATGATTGTGGCATATCACAAACATATGTTTTGTGTATGCATGCCTATAAAAAGTTATAATTTATAGCTGCATGTTAGTTTTTTTTTTTTGGTGAAAAGCTGCATGTTAGTTTCATTTGCCGACAACGAATATTGAAATTTTTATTCTGAAAAACGAATATTGAAAAATGACCGTCGAATTGTAGAGATGACGAAAATAAATGCATACTTTCAATTAAAAATAAATAAAAGTAATGTTATACAACTAAAGGACATAATTATATTAGCAAAGAAACTTTCTCTCATTCTTATATATGCACGACGAAATTTCGATTGAACCAACTCTGCAAAATTCACAGCTTTGATAATTTACACACAGTCAGAGGACGGTATGTGACATATCCATTAATTCATCATTAGGTTATAACAAATCTCGGTAGAGTGGCTGGTGTATCTGTGTATAAGTATTATAAAACAAATCTTTTTTTTTCAACAGAACAAAGCTATTTTAAGGACAAAATTTTTAAAGTAGAAACATATAAATATAGTATTTTGAAAGAAAAATACATTAAAATAAAATAATTAAATCTAAAATACATTTTTGTGTAGTGGTAAATTACTAATATATCTCATTAAAAAAAACAAGTAATTTTTGTCCAAGACGATAAAAACAAAAGCGAACATGGATTTAAACCACAGGAGAACTAAATAATAGTTTTTGTGCGTGTGTGTATTATTTTAGTTTACCTTTAGCGCCGCTAAACGGATAAACCTCGCTGTTACTCTTACACTAGAAAGCAACTAAACTAGAGAGATCCATCAAAATCCACCACGTGACTCCGTCAGAACTAACGTCGTCTATCGCCTGTTACAACAGGAAGCGTTATAACGACTGTATAAAAACATTTCCGCCTTCTCATTACCTCTCAAACCAGAGAGAGAAAGAGAGAAAGAGAGAGAGCTCTCAGGCTGATCGTTTTTTTTTTTTAATTCCGATCAGATCGAAGAGTTATATATCTGTTCGGTTGCTCTGTCTCAAAATTGTCATCTTCGACAAGGTACGCTCTTTCTAATGTTAGCTAAAAATCGAATCAGTCGTCGTTTTATTTAGATTTTTACTTGGACCCGAGCTTTCGGATCTCCATGCTTACGGGTTGACTTGAATTATGCGAAATTCGATTGGTTTGACCTATAATTCTACTGAATTATGGTTAACGCTTTGAATGTCTCTGCAGTTTTGTTGACAGATCTATCGATTTCTCTAGGAGGCTGGTTTACGCTAAACCGATCAAAGTTTTATCGAGTTTCTGATTCGTAATTCAACGACTTTCGAACTCGGTCCCTCTGCCACAAGCATCTCTTGAAGTCACAGATCTGAGCTGGTAGCTACAGATTCTCGTCGAATTACGTAATATTCACGCCAATTCAGTGAAGAAATACAGAAACGTGACAATTCCCGCGCACATAATAATAGCATAATTCAAAAAAGACAAAACTACAAAGAACCGTTGAAGCTGTTGTTGTTGTTGTTTGTTCATGGAGCTTCCTCAATCTCGTCCCTTCAAAGCCCAAGGTAACATTATTTTCAGATAGTACCAATGTTCTTATTTTTAAAAGACAAAATAAAAGAAGACTTTTAGGATAATTTTATATTCAGATTTTATTACCAAGTTAAAATGGATTATTATTCTTTTTCGTTTATAATTTTGACATTTTTAGAAGAATTTTGACAGGGAGAGAACCAACGCATGATTTTTTATCGCTCTGCAGTCATTCAACTCTCCAGACAGAACCCAAGCCAACACCTTCTTCTCAAGGTATTTCCCGTTTTACCCTGTTTAAGTTTTGTCTTAAAAATTTATTTATTTTTTAAATTAAAAGATTCTCTCTTCAAGGGGTCACGTTTATTCCGCGCGTGCATCTGATCTTGACCCCCTTTTAAGACGAATGATCCAAACGTTCCTATTTGATTGGGCCCATGTGGTCCTCAACTATATTCAAAGCCCAGTGAAATAAGGGACCGTTTATTAGGGCTACACATGTCGTAAAGCACACGCATCGACATGTCGAAGTCGAATACAACAACTTCATATTTTGTTTATAATAAAGATTTGTGTATGAAGAATATACTAATGGGTTGTTATAAAAACTTTGATGAAACATGGAAGCAGGTAGCCACTTGAAAACCCATGATTTTCTACAACCGTTAGAATGCGTTGGTGGTTCTAAAGAAGAGACTAGTAGAGCTGACACAACCAGGATAGCGTCCGAGAAACCACCTCCGCTGCAACACGTGCTTCCCGGTGGAATAGGAACGTACACTATTAGTTCAATACCTTATTTCAGTAATCACCAAAGAGTTCCTAAGCCGGAGCTTTCACCACCGATGATGTTCACTGCTAGTGGTGGTGTTGAGAGAAACGCTGTGGACGCTGCTGCTGTTGCAAGCGGGTTTACTCTGTGGGATGAGTCTGGTTCTGGGAATAAGGGACAGACAAGGAAAGAGAATAGTGCTTCTGGGGAGAGAGGTAACAAGATAACACAATTTGAGCCTTTTATGTTTTATAAGCCCCATGAAATGATATGAAATAATATATTTTTTTTTTCAAAAAATGTTCAGCTGGTGTTGCAACAACTATGGGACAATGGCCAGTGGTGGAGCAAAGGTCACAGTCTTTGACTAATAATAATAACCCCTTGAGCGGTTTCAGTTCTCGTTCTTCCTCTCAGTCAGTCTTTATCTCTTCTCTTTTTCTCTATTTATACGGTCTATGGACTTTAAAAGGGCTTCTGATCAAATGAAAGTTTTACTTTGGTTGCAGAGGGTCTGGACTTAAGAGCCAGAGCTTCATGGACATGATCAGATCAGCCAAAGGAACTTCACCGGATGATGATTTGGACGATGATGAAGATTTCATCATGAAGAAAGAAAGCTCCTCCACTAGCCAGAACCACAGAGGTTTGTATTCTCTCAGATTACATTTTCTAAAATGTTAGAGGCTTCAGATCTGATTAATTTTGTTCGTTAACAGTAGATTTGAGAGTAAAAGCAAGTAACGACCCAAAGCTGAACACGCCTAGGTCAAAACATTCTGCTACAGAACAACGGAGGAGGAGCAAGATCAATGATAGGTTAGTGCACTCAAAATGTAGCAAAAGGCCACCACTCTGGTGGTATATAAAAGACTAATCAAAAAACAAATTTATCGCTTTGCAGATTTCAAATGTTGAGACAATTAATACCTAACAGCGACCAAAAGCGGGACAAGGCCTCCTTCTTGCTTGAGGTATATACATACATATCATTCATTCACCTCGATGATTTCTAGATTCAGTCTCATCTTTTAATAATCTCCAAATTATCATTTTTTTCCCAAACTTTTTGATACAGGTTATAGAGTATATTCAGTTCTTACAGGAGAAAACAAGCAAGTACGAGACTCCTTACCAAGGATGGAATCAAGAACCTGCCAAGCTATTGAATTGGGTTAGATATAAATCTCATACCAACCATTTACTCAATCTTTTATCATGTAATAATGTTAACATGTGTGATCCTCATTTAACATTGCAGCAGAGAAAACAACCAGCAGCTTGTCCCTGAAGGAACCGTTTCTTTTGCTCCAAAACTTGAACAAGAGAAGAATAACATTCCTGTAACCCTTGCAACAGCTGAAACACTGAACCGAGAAAGGTTTCCTTTGTCGGTTCAAAGCAGCAGTTTATTCTCTCCTGTTATTGCGGGTAACCCCGTAACTGAGTTGCAAGCAAGAGTCGCATCATCATCAGAGACCGCAGAACCGAACCCGAGTTCTCGGAGTCATACTCAGCCATTGAAAGAAGAGGGTGATGATGAGGAAGGTCGTGAGGGTAACAATATCAGTGTATCAAGTGTTTACTTCACAAGGGTAAAACTAAAAACGGCTCATCGATCTCTTTTAAACTCTTTTGATCTGGTAACAGTTTTAAAAGTAAAAAAAAAGGGGTAAAACTATGTTTGTTTTTCTTTTGTGGAGTAGATTAGTGAAAAGATTAAGAGAAGCATTGGAGAAATCAGGAGTGGACTTAACAAAAACAAGCATCTCAGTCGAAATCGAACTTGCTAAACAATTATCTTCCCTCAAGGTTCCTTTTCTGTACGATTTATTTCAGTTCAAACCACACTGAAATGGTTTTTTTTTTCTATTTATTTATGTTGGACGCTGATAGTTTTCAGTTTTGTTTTACTGCTATGATAGAATCATGAAGTCTGTGACCCGGTTTCTCGAACCGGAAATGATAAGCAAACTCGGAAACCTAAACGGCTCAAGACGTACAACACAAGTTAAGAAGTAAAAAAAAAACAGCGGAGTTGGGTAAAACACCAAAGTCATATATCATAGATATATAAATTCTTTTCTTTTTTCCTTTTTTCCTTTTGTACATTGGAAACTATAGTATTGTGGGTCCATAATCTTTTGAGACCAAAGAGACTAGTGAGACCCTGGTTATGCTAACCGCATTTTTAGACTGTAATCTCGAAAACTTCATTGGGGTTTCTTTTGAGGAATATCATTAATTAAGAGCAAGGCTTTCATTGTTTTACGTAAGCTTCCTGTATTCAGTGATGTCACTGTTCACTACTTTGTATCATCATCATCTCACACTATTTACATTTCTATTCTTCTTTGGATTCCTATTTTACTTTCTTTGTGGATTGGTTATCAAAACCCATTTTTGATACTTACGATTGTTGGTTGTCTCACGTCAACTGAAAGTCTGAAACCATTTCTATTTAAGTCATGCGAGTAAAGTAAAACTCGTTAGAGCCTTTGTACAATTTGAGGTTTATTATTAGGTATTGGTACACCCTATTGTATAGTTTTCGATTACACATACTACACGATTCCGAAATTAGTTTCTCATTTTCCAAACTTTAAGAAAAAGAATGTAGCAATGTAAACGTAAGGGAGCGGGAGAGAAAAGGAACTTTTGTTTTATATTTGTTTTGTTTTTTCGAATTCTTTTGTTTGTAGATAAGGTCTTGTTGAATAAAATTCCAATTGATAAAAAAACTCTAGTGGCCACAGTGAAAAAAAAAACATTAATCATTAGAGAGAGATGTGTGGATATGGGAATATGGTGAGTGAGAGAGTGTGCTTTTTAGTTTTTTAGCAAGCTATGGTTGGGTGGGCGATAGCGATACAAGGCGCCGCCGGAGATATTCCGATCGACCTCCCGGACGAGCGACGTATCCCCCGCGAGAACGCCCTCCGTCACTGCCTCGATCTCGGCGTTTCCGCCCTCAAATCCGGCAAGTCTCCCTTGGACGTCACCGAACTCGTCGTAAGCCTCTTGGTTTACTTCTTCTTCTTTTTTATTTGAGTACTGTTGTTATAT
Source organism: Raphanus raphanistrum subsp. raphanistrum (assembly GCA_019706035.1). Taxonomy (NCBI): domain Eukaryota; kingdom Viridiplantae; phylum Streptophyta; class Magnoliopsida; order Brassicales; family Brassicaceae; genus Raphanus; species Raphanus raphanistrum. Next base: position 1,406,121 of record CM033982.1, on the reverse strand, counting down.
ATATTCTCTTTGGTTTGTTGTTATTATTTGTTAAGGTTCGTGAGCTTGAGAACAACCAAGAGTTCAACGCCGGTAAAGGTTCCGTGTTAACCACGGAAGGCACTGTTGAAATGGAAGCTTCCATAATGGACGGTAAAACGAAAAGATGTGGAGCGGTCTGTGGCCTCACCACTGTTGTTAATCCCATCTCTTTAGCTCGACTCGTCATGGAAAAAACTCCTCATATCTTTCTTGCTTTCGATGCTGCTGAAGCTTTCGCTAGAGCACATGTCAGTGTGGTGTTTGATTCTCTTCCTCATTGTTAAAAAGCCTTGTCTAAATATTTTTTGTTTTGTTTTTTTTATAGGGCGTTGAGACGGTTGAACCAAGTCATTTCATAACTCAGCAAAACATTGCAAGGCTAAAACAGGTTAAAGAATTAAATAGAGTCCAGGTAATAATAATATGTTAATTCAGGTAATCAGCTTTGTGTTTTTTATTTTTATTTTTGGTTCAGTGTCTTCTCAGTTTTGTTTTTTTTTCTTTCATTTCATCGATCACAGTTGGATGATCATAAAGAACCTGAAATTTGTGGAGACAGCCAGACAGGAACGGTGGGATGTGTCGCCGTGGACAGCGCGGGGAATCTGGCTTCGGCTACATCAACTGGCGGACACGTCAACAAAATGGTTGGCAGAATCGGGGATACACCGATCATTGGCGCAGGAACGTATGCTAACCACCTTTGCGCTGTCTCCGCCACGGGCAAAGGAGAAATGATCATCCGTGGAACGGTGGCCAGAGACGTGGCTGCACTCATGGAGTTTAAAGGCATGTCTTTAGCCGAGGCAGCGGCTTGTGCTGTTGACCGGTCCGGACCCAGAGGAACCTGTGGACTCGTTGCTGTCTCTGCAAATGGTGAAGTTGCAATGCCGTTTAACACCACCGGGATGTACAGAGCTTGTGCCACCGAAGATGGTTTCGTTGAGGTCGCAATCTGGCCAAAGAAGTGATACCACACAGACGGACGAGTGACTTAAGACTATTCTTCTTCTTTCTAGAATCAAACTACTCTTCTTGCTTTATAACAAGTGTGCACTTAATTAGCGTCTCTCTCTCTTAAAACAAAAACCCACAGTCTTCAGCCATCAGGGATGGTCTTTGACTATAAGATCTCTAATTTTTTAAAAAATATTTACATAGAAAAGTGCCCTAAATTTAGACAAAACTATTAGAGAAAGAAGAGGTTTTGAAATCTATGGAAATATCAAAGAGAAATCTGGTAACCGCATTTTTAGACTATAATCTCAAATATTTTTTGAGAATAGGAAATTCACTCCGGCTGAGATCGTGACAAGAGCTATCATCAACGCCCGAGACTGGAACCAAGCTCAGATTAGTACTCCGGTGAGACACGAGGACAGGACAAGGACTTCCTACAGCCCGCCTATTCACCCGTTGAGCATCACATGTTTCACAGACGCCGCTTGGCTGGCTTCTACGAGCAGAGCAGGATGTGGATGGCACTTCCCTAACACATAGACCTCTTCTCCTTTACAGGGTACCAGGATCTTCGAGTCTGTCTCCTCCCCACTAATGGCCGAAGCACTCGCAGTTCGTTCGGCTCTCCTTCATGCCCGTCAAACGGGAATCACAAGAATCTGTATAAAAACAGATTGTCAAGCACTAGTTGCTATCCTATCTTCGAATCGTCATCCAGCGGATCTCTACGGAATCTCTCGGGACATCGAATCTTTATTTTCTTGCTTTTCTTACATTTCATTTATCTACATCTCCAGAAATCTGAACTTTGTTGCAGACTCTCTAGCTAAGAATGTGTTGTACTCAGCACCCATCAACTAGCTTGGTGGGGAAGTTTTTTTTTATAAGTATTATTCAGTGTTCAAAAAAAAAAAAAAAAAAAATCTCAAATATATTTTATGGGGTTTCTTTTGAGGAGTACCATTAAGAGGAAGGGTTTCAATGTTTTACGTGAGCTTCCCGTTTCTCACTGTACTAATATGATTCATTATTTACATTTTTCTATTCTTCTTTCTTTTCCTTTGTTATACTTTTTTGTTAGCGGTTATCAAAACTCAAAAGTGGAATTTATATATTTTTGGACTGATTATTGAATGAACGACCGAGATGTCAGGCTAATTGAAAAGACCGCTACTTATTGTAAAAGTTGAAGTTTATAACTATGGTATTGGTACCTATTGTTTAGTTTTCGATCAGAATTACACATACTGTAGTACAAAATTCCAAATTAAATCTCATTTTTCCAAACTTTAAGAAAGAATGTTTGGCCTGTATCAAACAAGGAGCTACTAATGGTTTATACCATGAAAGTTTGAGAAAAAAAAAACAGAAAGTAATGGCCGTGGACTATAATAGTTGGGCCTGTATCAACAAAGGAGCTCAACATTTTCTGTACATATCTAAACTATTAAAGGAGAAGTACAAATTGTATTTACCCCTTAAAGTTGCACAAATATTACAAGGGAATGCCACTGGAGTTAAAACACTGTGTTTTGTATTTAAATTGAACCAAGCTCGATTTTAGTAAACCGGAACGTTGTACTTAAACCGACGTCGATGTCTAACAATTTGAAGGCTTTAGTCATTCATTCTTTTCTAAAATTTAAACCGTAACTTATGAACAATATATTATATTTTATTTTGACTCTGCCAGGTATACACATAATTATTTCTAAACCAATGTCCAGGTATACACAGAATCAAAACACAAAAGTTACGTGTTTATACACATAATCATTTCTAAACCATCACAAATACAATACCTGTTTTCATTTAGTACTATAACATTGTTCATTTGTTATGACATTCTTCATCTTCCTGTACCTTTTGACAAATCATTGTATTATATAGTATTTGAATATTGTATTGGTAAATTTAGCAAAAACATTTTATTGGGCAATCTAGCACTTATTCTAAGATAATTCTCGCTAATTATTCAAAATTACAACATCTTCTAGCATAATTTACTCCATATATTCAAAATTACAAACATTCAAGAGTAATTAGTTATTAAGAAGTTTTTGATAATACTATAATAACTCAGATTTTTTCCAAAATAACTCCCTATATTATAGCACAAATTAATAACAATAACATATAAATTAATGATATTCCTATATTCTTGGCAATCAAGTATCACAATATTCCTATATGTCTACACATTTAAGTCACGATATCAATCAACCCGCAGATCAAATTTAAATTACCATATCAATCAGCTACTATAATATTCCCTTTAAATGCCAATCTTGCAAATCACGTTTTAAATCGAGTAATTAAAGCCTATATCCATGTCATTGCACTAACTTTGTAACTAACTAATCAGTTTTGGAATAAAATGATAGAGTATATTCGAAAATATAATGCTAAATCTGCGATTAAATGAAAATCATTTAATAGTATATCTGCCGTTTCCTAAAGATCTATATATACCTATACTCATAAAACCTAAAATCATATCATTCGACTTAGAAACTCTAAAATGTTCGAAATTACTACTTTTCTGCTTCTCACCAAACTTCGTCCATTCAAGACCAACTGGAGAGTTCAAGTGAAGTGCTTACATTCTTGGAGGCAGAACACAAGTTTTGGAGACACATTTGAGATGGTTTTAGCCGATCAATGGGTAAGTTAAAAATTCCTAAGCCTTTTAGTTATAGCAACCTAATTATTCAACGTTTTATGCTAATATTACCACTGTTATTTTTACAGGGAAACAAAATTCAAGCCACTTGCAAAAGAAGAACCGATTAAACTGATGGTTAGGGCTGATGTTAAAAAACTAATCGTTTCATCTGATTAAAAAAACAATGTAAATTACCTTAGATAAACTCTATGTTGCACCGAAACGGATACGGGGACAGAAACGGGTACGGAATCGGGGACGGGAAACGGCAAAACTAAAAATATAAAGATACGGGTACGGCATATATATGTCTATAAAAATATATATAATATCTATAAATTTAAACTATAAACAAGTTATACTATAAACTTCAACCTAAAAGTAGAGTAAAGAACATATATTCACAACCATAAATTAGAAAACAGAGTAAAAAACATACAGATACAATCATAAAGTTAAAAAAACAGAGAACATTGGAGTTATAATAGAGAAACGCCACGGAAACGTTTCCTCGCCGTCCCTGCCGTGTCCCCGTCTCGGAAACGTAACGGGTACGTGAGACGGCTATGAGTTGCCGTCCCCGTGCATCATAGGATAAACTACATCGATTAACCCGGTTGAAAGTTAAGTGAATGATTTGATAAACATTGATTCTTGATTCACGATTTTTTTTCTTCTCTAGATGAACATCGAGAGAGAGATTGAGAGAAGAGAGAGAGAGAGAAACGATTAGATGACCGACATAAAAAAAAAGTTGTTACCTTCGGAAAAAACGTTTTTTAACCAGATCTTTCTGTTTTTTTCCCGGAAAAAAAATTGTGTGCGCTTAAATATTTGATAATAGTTCAAAACTTTAACAAATTGGTCCAATTTAAAATGTTGGGCTTCCTAAAAATAAACAGATTGCTATTTTTTTTTGTTTTGGTACATTTTCATTAGGTTTTATTATTTAAAAATCCTATAATTAAAATTTTAAAGTATACTTTACATAACCAAGTTTTAATATATTTGAATAAAAACCCACAATAATATTTCATACTCAAATAAAATTAAAACATGTACAGCATTATATTTTATAATTACATACTGAACTAACAAAATAAAATACACCAATATAAAAAATAAAAAAATATGAAAGTGTAAAATTTATGTTTAACATATAATAATTTCAAATATACATCCGCGCGGGCGCGCGGGTCAAAAGCTAGTGTTTAATTGTTTCAGCCCACCTTCCTCCTTTTTTTTTCTATCACAAAAGAATTAATTTTGAGAGAGTTATTTTTTCAATTTTACAACTTTTATTGAGAGAAAGAGAAACCTATACAGATTCGTCGGCGGAGATCAGCGTCTGAATTTCGTCCACCAATTCCTCTGCAGTCGGTTGGCTCCACCAGTTTGTACACCAGTCTCTACACACCATCAGCAATCCGATAGTGATTCCGATGATCAATGCTGCCAAAGCAAATGGTTGTGATATGATTCCCACAAAGAAAAGTAGAGCGGCGGAAACCATGTGGCTTCACCGCCCATGGCCAACACGACCTGATCGAATCCCATGGCGAGCATCAGAACCGCCATCATGAGGTGATGCAGTTTCTCGGATCTCTGAGCCGCCATTGTTCTTCAGTTCTTCAAGCTTGAGATCATCTGAGAGAAGATGGAGAGGTGAGAAACGGTTATAACTAACTTCTGTGGTTCGTTTCACTTATACTTTAGATGAGATTATTATTATACCGACTGTTTCCTGTAATTGATAAGCTTCATTCTACTTGGATTGCTCCTGATTGTCGAACTTGTTTATCTTCGCGTTTTTGGTCCAGGGTTGTAATTATAATGATCTTTTTTTTTATGTTTAGAAATTTATCTGGTGCTTCGTTGATTCGATTATGATGTATGGATTATCCATTTGAATCTCTCTTTATTTATGAGACTCAAGCTCGCTCATGTGGGATTATGATTTCTTCATCTTTTTTTCTCTCAGTAAGAACTTGTGGTGAAGAAAAGAAAAGACAATGGGCTGCTTATAAGCTCGTTGCTCGTTTTTTTGTGTGTTTAAACGTCCAATCATTGTGATTTGTGTGATCTCTCTCAGATGCTCTTGTGGTGTTATGTTTCAGTTATGGATCTCAGGACCGGCTCAAGAGCAGCTCCTGAGAGGAATTGGTTAAGATGCCATATAAGCTACTCTTGGAATATGAAGCAAAATGCTGGCTAGAGTATCTTAGGCACTAACAGATCCAGAAGGGAGATACATTCTTCATAGCAAACGTGCATTTAGCTACTACGTTGCTTAATCTACTACGTATTCTGTGGGCCATTTTGTAGTATGTTAAAGCTTTGACATTTGCCGGGGAGGCAGTTACTCGGCCAAAACATTGGCCTTGAAAACATGAGGGACCCCAACTGTGCTTCTCTCGAGTTGTTCAAAAGCGTTTTGATTAATAACTTTCAGCAATCTTTATGTTTGCTAGATGTTGTGGCTTATAGAAAATTTTGACAATGACAGATGACAGTGGTTTGACTTCTGTGTACTTCTTTGTTGACGTATTTTGGTTGATAATCTCCTCCCCATGTTTTAATGCTTAAGCGTCTTGCTTGTATAGGCGTTTGTTTTCTCGATTGTATTTGTTGGTGGGTGTGCTATTTGGGGTTAGCTTCTAGCTTGTAAAGTTACTCGTATCCCATTAAATATAATCTACCAGCTACCAAAAACAAAATGTCGGAATATTCTGTAACGGAGATTCAAATTGGGAATTCTTATACAAATTATATTTAAACGAAATTCACCCATTAAAATAATTTGTTAAAATTCATTAATTAATTCATAGAAAAGATCGGTCAATTCATGTTTTTGAAATAAAATGCCGGGTGAAAAGAGTAATTAGATTTTTAATAAGAGGTTACAGAGAGATAGGAAAAGAGAAGATGAGAAAGAATATGTATTTTTGTTTAGATAGTGGATTTGTATTTTTTTATGATTATATAGGCAAATTTCTTTTTAAATAATTTGAAAATTTTCGGATAAAAAAGAGTTTGGATAAATATTCAATTTTTGGGTAATCTGGTTTTCCTTTTTGGTTCCGTTTTTTTGGTTTTGGTATCAGTTAAGTACGGTTCGTTTCTTCGGTTGTGGATGAGTCTTAAAATATTTAAGCAGAATTTATTAACTGTGTATTGCTTGGTCGATTAATCATAAGAAGGAAACAACTAGGTTTAAACCTTTTTTGTCACGAAAACTAGGTTTAAACCTTAGCCAAAAGAGACAAATATATATTGAAATAAGAACGAGAAGACAAAACAGCCTAGGAATCAACCATGAGCAGTAAAGGCTATAACAACGACGTCGAACACCAAACTCTACCTGAAATCCTCACGCTCGCATTAGGTTGGACACATTCCGTACACTACATTGTAACAATCCACTTGCTCATTCTCGCCGGCCAGATATACTTGTTCTGGCCTTTATTATCATATTTTCCTCACGTATGGGGAGATAATGTTGTAGGGATGGTGATGGCTCAATACGCTGCTGGTTTTAGTGGTGTATATGGGTATATTACGCCGGTGCCTGAAATCTCAGCCTTGTTAGGACCTCTTAGCCATGTGTTCGGTATGGTTGCTATCGTCATGCTTCTGGTTCACACTGTTTCTCACCACATCCTTCTCAGGATTGCAATACCTTCTTCTTTGTGGTTTGGTTCCGTTTTGCTCTTCAATTTAGTTAATTTAATTCGTACCATATCCTGGCTGGAAGACTCAACCTCATCTCAACATCCTCTTTTATGTTAGGTTTTCTTTTTATATTGTAGGCTTTTCTTTGATTTTGTATTATATATTTATAACCATGGTAAACTAGCATTAACTGAATATACATTACTCTTCCAAAATTTACAAAATCTACCTTTTTAATAGTAAATAATATGCCACCAAGATCTTCCATTTATTTGGTTTTGCTCATCCAATTAAAAGAATATATAATTTCGTTTTGTGGTAAAAAAAAGAAGACACTTAATACATTTCATAAACACTCACTCAACAATAGCTGTTTTTGTTTGTCTGTTAATCATAGTCTTGTATTTTAACTCAAGCATTCTTGTTTTTCCAAGGCTTGAGAACGCCAACAACGATCACAGCAACAACAATGAGAAGGATGATGATTGCAATACACATCCATTTTCTGGAGTTCTTCTGTAAGCTCTTTGCTCTTTGAAGAGCCGTGTTCCCTGATTGCACATGATCAACTGCACTTGACACCTATAATTACCAACAACAAAAATTACTATTACAATCGTGAGGTTATTACTCATTTTATATTCTTCATATTAACTTTGCTTATGCTTTTAAAAAAGAAAAAAAAATCAATTTTTATCCAACAGAAGCAAGAATAACACTAAGTTACCTGAGATTCTATGTTGTCAAGCATTTCTCCTTGTGCATCAACCAAAACTGCCATATCCATGAAAATCTGCGAAACAAAAAGGGAACCTGATGATTCTGCCATCAAACATGAGTTCAAAGATGTTAAGAGAAAATGAAAATCCAACATACTTGTTGTAAGTCGAGAAGTTTCTTTTCCAAGTCTCTGACAGCATCATGACGTTCTTGAATTTCTGCCAATGTGTCCATTACCTGGGAAAGAGAGAGAACAAATATATAAACATCTTTGCATGTTCCATCAAATCTTGAATTGTTTTTTAATACATTTTAACACATCATATTGTGTAGATCAAATAAAATGGAAACAGTATCAAACCTGTCCTCTTCCTTGCTCCTGGATCGCTTTCTGGAAGATCTGTTCGCTGTTTCCCGTTTCAATCAATTCATCAATTGTCTGGAAACCAAAAAAAAAGGCAAGGCATGAGTTTCTGTTCACACCTCTGAGACTATAATAAGACTCAAGACTCTCTCTACTTTACTTACATCTTCATCCGCTCGCTGTCCAGTTACTAATGCAAAGGAAAGCACACATAAACAATAAGAAGTAAGAAGGGATAAGTAAAGCAATCTCATAACATCAGCAACGTACAATACCTGTAAAAATACGCCTGTCAACAACCTCATCGATACTCTTGTTGGATGTTCTCTCTTAGAACCTAAAACAAGTCAAAATATCAAATTTCAGGAAACAACAGTTTCCATATAGCTTTGAAACGTCATCACTTTCTTGATAGCTCACCTGAAACTCGGCCATCTTGTCTTTTAACTTCTTCTTCAAGGAACTGTGACACAGTAGAGAGATATCAGCTGAATCTTCCTCTTAAAAAAGGTTCATCAAATTGGAAAAAAATAAGAAATACTCACAGTGTAGTTGCTGTTCTTGATCGATCCACACCAGATCCTTTCCCGCACCCAGGTTTTTGTCTATTTGCCAAGTTCTACAACGGTTGAATGAACATTAAAATACAATAGAAACGGATAAAATCAACAAACAATTGAGTGGCTCTTACTACCTCTCTGTCCAGCTCCTCGAGTTTCCCTTTTATGAAACGAGCAATACTTCCGACTTCATCAACGTCTTTTTCCATTTTCTTCTTTATTGCTGTTCCATTACATATGGAGAGTCAAACACACATATGTAAGGCTATGGCAAACCATTAACACTAATCCTCATACTAAAGTTCCAAGCCGATGAAAAAAAACTAAGAATCTTGGCTGCTTGAAGGTTCATCTTAACTTAAGATCTATCCTTTGTACTCATGCTTAAGCGAAAGTTCACTATATCCACTGCTAGTACAAGCAAACACACCAAGAGTTCTGGAAGAAGATGAATGAACAAAAGATATATAAAAGAGAGAAAAAAAAACTAACCCTTCATGGCGGGAGCTTTGGTTACAGCCTTGGACTCCTCATGGGCAGCCTATAAAATACAAAATGAGAAGCCATACAGAACCATAAAAATATTGAAAAAAAGGAAAACCAACAAAAAGATTATCATACCTGAAGTTTCTTAAGAAGCTTGTTTAGCTTTTCATATTGTTTGTCAATATCTTGAACCTAATATAAGAAACATAGCAAAAAAAACACTTAGATAGAGCAGCTGGTGAAGTAGTAATATAGAAGATCTCTGTTTTTTTTTAAGAACTTAGATTTTTACCTTTTTGAAGAAATCATCTAATCCCTGATCTCCTACTTGTTCCCCTAGTTCGACATCTCCTTCTCTAGAAGATTGACCCCGTGGAAGCTCAAACGAACCCTTAGAGAACCAATCAAAACAAACAAAAAAAAAGACCATTCAAATTCCCAGCAGAATCAACTACCATATCCAATAGTTAGAAGGCAGATCATTTACAAGTCTAATATAAGTCAGATATTCAAAGAAGCTCCCTACACCATTCAGATTCTACTTAAAAGTGAAACTATCATAGGGATATGGTCAAACCATACGAATTTCGATGAAATTAACAGTAAAACCCTACAAGAGAAAAAAAAACTCACCTTTAAAAGATCGTTCATCGTTCAAGAGGCTTAAGTTTGGTTTCACACCAAGAACGGAAGAAAGAACACAACTTTGATTGTGCTGAGGCGAGAACAAGACGCGGGTCTGTGCGACGAAGAGTGTCGAGATGTTAAACCGGAAACGCCGGGAAAGTGTCGACCTTTTGAGACAGTTTTTTAGTGTCCGAGAGACGGAATCGGGAGAGGAAAGTGAAAGGAGAAACGGATCTGGCTCAATCTGAGAAAATAGTAGTGTGTAATCTTTAGGGATTTTAATTTTTTTTTTTCCAAACCGGTTTGGTTTTGTTTGGTATGTACACGCGGATTTTTCCGACAAGCCAATCCTTGTCCAGCTCAAGACAACTCTTTTGGCTGCCTGAAAATTAAAAAATATTTAATTAAGGGTAGTTACGTCATTTGAGCTAATTATCATATGCGACGCATGTGCACTGACGCGGATACACCTACGGAATATAAACATTCGATTGACAGATCAAACATTCTGTATAAGGTGGACCCCATGGGAACTAACGGCGGATATTAAGATATCTAAAATATCGTAGGAAGATTATTATCAAAACGGGGGTGTAGCTCACATGGTAGAGCGCTCGCTTCGCATGCGAGAGTCACGGTGTTCGATTCCCCGCTCCTCCATCTCTTTTTCTGACCTAATTTCTCTTTGGCTTTTTTTTTTGAATTAATTTACTCGTTGGCCATTTACGTGTAAGCTATGCTCCTTTTCCCCGATCTCTTGCTAAAAAAAAACTGAGATACTGCTGTGTTTCAGGTTTAGTAAAACATTTTCATGGTTACGAATATATGTGGTACCATGATTAACGATTTTAGCAAAAAAAAAAAAACATGATTAACGCGTACGTACCTTCAGGTTTGGTAAAATATTTTAAGATTCGTTCATTATAAACTTCAGAATTCAATTTTAAATAGCGCGAGTGCATTTGTAAGTCTGCATAGTCGAAAGTTTCTAAAAAGTAAAAACTATATAAGTAGTTTTTCTCAAAGGGTTTCGAAATTATAAACTTAATAAAAATTTAACATTGTTATACATAAAAGAACATTAACATTCGTACGGGGTCTTTCGCCAGTTCACGGCGGTCTATTCTGTTTCACCGCAGCTACCATGTTCATATTTCATTTAGATATATATTTGAATTAGAATTTTTTTTTTGTAACTGGATAGTCAAATTAATGCAATTAGAAATGCTTTGAGAAGAAGTAAGGTTAGTAGCAACACGACATGAAAGATAGCTTGGGGAAAAAAGGAAGAGAAAGAAGAAAAAACAGTTTGCATGCCTAGGCTAAGTGGGTGAATTATGTGAAAAACGAATTTAGAAAAAAAATTCGGTCATCTCATAAGTTTGAAGCATGCCGGTTACGAAAGTCGTTTTATAGCCATATGGACCATTTTTATCCATTTTTGACAAAAAAAAAGAGGTATTGTAGACTTGTATAGGTGCTTATATTTACCATGGTACTATTTTACAATGTACCATGTTAAGTGGGAGACAAAAGAGTTAATGTAAAATGAAAAGAACGGACAAAAGAGAAAAGAAAAAGAGTAGTATATCAAAAGAAGATAAATAGGATCACTGCTTGAATGCAGATCCCGTTGCATGCTGTCTTTCAAAGTGCCTGCTCATCTAGGCCCTAAATATAAAACATGCATTACAGCTTTTTATCTTAACAAAAATCAATATATGTTTAGTTCATGAGTTTGTATGGATGTTTCATATGAATATATAAATGGTATGTATATGGCACATGCATTTGTGGTTGTGTACATATAAAAATTAATCTAGGTAGGCACTTCAAACATATCTCTAACAGTAACATCACCATTATAATTCTTAAGAAAATCACACAAAACTTACATAATTTCCAAAACATTACCAAAAACAAGAAACGACTTATATCTTTGCTCAAATTGAAGTTGACGTGGATAATGCTTAATAAGATTAGCTCTATACTATACTATTTTACATACACACTCAATCCAATGATTGATCTCTCTGTATACACCATATCCATCTGCCACATGATCCGGATACATCAACTCATGAAAGAGTCCAAAAAACAAGCAGCTGCAATTAGTCGACATGATCTGTTTGCTTCAGGAGTTCGAGTTTGAGCTAAAGAGTTGAAGTTGATCACCACCCTCTAAAAACAAAGGGTATCTCGGAAATAGAGAGCTCATGGTTTCCACCGTTGGTGGATTGAGATTATTATTATTGGATAATGCGACAGTAACGTTGCAAGATTGGTCCAAGAGCGACTGTTGTAGTTGTCCGAGGTTGTAATGACAAGAGCTGCTGCTGCTATTGTAATAAACCTTGTTGCTTTGGCTTGGGTTCGAGTAAAAATGATGATCAATATCAAACCCATGACTAAGACTGCTTCTCTCAAGATCCAAAGTTTCCCTCTGGGTCGTTTGATCAGTTCTTGATGAGCAGCTTCCAATGTCGAAACTTTCAAAGATCCCGGGGAAAGATTCTCCGACGGCGGCGGCTGCGGTGGGGAGATTAAGGTGAAAACCAGGTGGGAATTGCAAAGGAGGAAGCATAGCGACGTCGTTTTGAGCAGCTTGTAAGAGCCAGTCAATGACTTTGCTAGGCTGACTTAGCCCTAACCGATCTTGAAGGTCGTAGAGCTGGATAGCTGTCGTAGCCGACAGTCTTATCCTCCTGTCTCTAAGACCACGAATTGTGCACACTTTGCTGTGTCTATCTTTGCCTCCGAATATTCTCGAGGCTCGCACGATCCTTGGGTTTTGCCTCAACGATGACAAAGAAGTCGTTTGATAATGATTATCCCCTTCTTGTTTTATTCCCATTGAGTTGGTTCTCATCTTTGTTATGTTATCGAAGATCTGATAACAAAAACATCAGAATAAATCAATATTGAGATTTTAGGATTGTAATCACATGAAATGAAAGCATTTTCAGTTATAAATAACACCAAAGGAATTAAGATCAAGAAAGTACGAGAAAAGAAGCTTTTACAAATTAATTTGCTAGCCATCCAATATGACATAAAAAGATCCCAAATGATTCAAATCAACATAGATGCAATTGGAACAATCCAAAGAGGGATTCATAGACTCCAAACTAATTAATTGCAAAAGAAAGAAGAAGGGTACAACTCACAGTGGAAAACTAGTAAGTCGAATCCGCTGGGTTTAGGCTAGATCGGGTGAATTCCTCGTCACATAAGTTGAAGATAAAAGGATAAGAACCCTAGATGATGAGCAAGTGAAGGTTATAAGTCACGCTGAGAAAGAAATGAATTATTTAATATATATACTCTCTAGTCCCTAGCTAGGGTTTTGTTGGGTGTGAGATGAATTTACAGACAAGGGTATAAAAGGAGCATGGACATTCTTATCAAAACGTTGTCGACGGAAACAAAAGATGCTATGGTTTCCACCTATATTAATAATAGATAGGACTAGATTAGATGGTTAATCAAAACATTATTGTTGGTTCAGGAATTATGTAGGCACACACACACGTATCTAATTATTTAGAGCCTGAGATTCATGAAATATTAATCCACTTCTATGTATTTGTTACCATTTACCTAAAGCTTATATATCTTCCTTTCTACTAATTAACATGTTTTTATAAGAAAATTATCATTTTCATTACACATTCTCTGTTTTCTTTTATCATTCCAAGCCATAGTTAATAATTACTAGGTACCAACTTATACTTCATAAATTATCTTCATAAGGTGATCACAATTAAGTTCAATAATGACATGCTTGTGGACGTACATATTACAGTAGGCATTTAGATTGACAGCTAAAATGGTTGGTCTTAGATAGAGGATGGACCAAATGAAAGAGAGTAGGTTTTTGTTTAAAGCATCTTGTATATATAATATGCCTTGATACACAAAGAGATTCATGGACCACTTTATGAATGGCAGTGAGAGTCTTAGCTAATTCTTTCTATAATTTATTTTAGATATACACTATGAGTCCATCATAGAATCGCAATATTATCAATTTGCTTGGCAAAAAAAGAAAATATTAAATTCTTACGGCTCCTGTGAATATATTTTTCCGAACAATGACTAAATGATTATGTATCAGTGAATGAAGGATTTTCTGATTTTTATACTTCAAGGATAAACAAAGTTCCATTTCAATATAATTCAGGCGAATATTTTCCTAAAAACTTTCCATTCTGAATAATGAATTTACCTAATGTTTTTTTTAAATTATAATATTCCTATATCTTGTCATGCTGATAGATACAATATTTGTGTTTGCTTCTCCTAAACACTAAAGCATTTGTAGTTTCGATTTACCAATCGGACCACAATGTACAAATAATTACGAGCTGCTTGAATAAATATGTGTGTGTATCAGAGATTATGAAGTTTCTTTTTTTTTTTTGGTCAAAGATTATGAAGTTTCTATAGTTGGGACTTAGCATCATATTCTCTAACTTTCACCGACTGAAAAAACCACATTGGGTGCAAACGGTCACAGAGAGTGCGGTTGAAAAGCTATAGTAAACCTAAGGAAAGTTGGAATATGTGTGTGTAATGACTAATGCATTATCACAGACACGTTTTGGACCAAAAAAATCGCAAACACAGAGTGTTATTTCTCTTTAATCCTGAGCCGTCGTTCTCTGTCTGTACAACAGTAAATGCAAAAGGCACATGCCGAGAGAGAGACAATGACATAACCTTGCCAGAGACAGAAGCAAAACAGTTTAAAGAAACAGTCTTTTGGGGTAATATTTATAAAACACACACATCCATGCATCAACGGAGACAAAGTTTGGTGGCATTCTGGCTTTTCACAGTCTCTGCTTCTTCTTACTTTTTTTTTTTAAATTTCATTTTCTTGTCGCTGATGAATCAGAAAAAAGGACCGCAAGAACACAGACATTACTACCTGTTTCTCTCTGTGTTATTACATAAGCAACCGTTTCTAATAAAACTAAAGACTTGAAACAATCATGAGTTTTATCATCATCATCATATATATGCGTAAACATATGGAATATAACTGAACAGGAGTCTGGTTCTTTTGAAGAAAAACAAAGTGTTTTCTATTTGTAGTATACACAATGATCTACTACAAACCTTATTAGATAAAGCAAACAATGGAGAATCTTTTGTCGGTAGAGAAAATATAAAACGCAGTCCTTTGGTTTAGTCGAAAGAGGTTGATATTTCATGGGCTTAATTATTAGTGGGCCTCATAACGGGCTTAACCATTTACATAGAGACAGGGAAATGAGCTTGAAACAATTTAGAATTCGATACAAAAACCCAACCCGGTTTAAACAAAAATCGAAATAACCGGGTTGGTTAATCAGATTTCTGCAAATTGGAGACAAAACCAGCAGCAGCGAAAGCAGCAGAGCCACCGAGGACAGAGACGAGAGCCACGACGAGCTGAACCACCACTTGCCAAGAGTAATCTTCAGGGACCAAGTAGACGAAAACCGGTCCGAGAAGGAGTAAACCGAGGCTCAGGGTGAACAGCGTTCCAGGCGTTTCCGGGTTCGTGGCGGCGGACAAAACGCCGAACTCCTCGGCTTTGGTGAGCAGTCCGAGACGCTCGATGGTGGATAGAGAGAAACCTGATTTCTCGGCTAAGGACAAAAGACCAGCCTTTTCGGCTTTGGTCAGAAGCTTGAGCTGCTCGACTCTTGTCAGTAGCTTCACCTGTCCACTTGTTGTGCCCTGTGTAACCAAACAAATTCAATTAGATTTAAGCGAACGATATAAAAAAAAATTAAATTGTGTTTTATTATTACCTTCTTTGAAGTTATGGTTCTTGCTGCAGAAGGTGAAGGCTTCTTGTTCGCCATGGAATGCACTGATAAAGACGAACAGATTGAATTAGCCGCCATTGTTCTAATTCTCTCTCTCTCTCTAGCTCTCTGTGTTTTGTTTTCTTCAATGGAGGAGGGAACCAGAGGATAGTAGATGAGATTGATAAGATCTGTTGTACACGTGTTCGTCTGTGGTTGGACGACCTCTCTAGCTTCTTGTCTGGTTGGAATCACTCCATGTCACTTACCAAAAAGAGTTAAAGTATTAGCGAAGGTTAGTTTCGTAATTTAATGAGCCCTAAACCCTTAAAAGGGTTGTTAATAGATGCGTTGAAGTGAAACCGACCTACCGACTATTTCTCGATCATAAAAGTTTCGATTTTTTTTTTTTAATTAAGCAAAAGCAAAACAATGGCGAAGACTGTGATCTCGATGGACCAGCTGAAAGCTTTGTGGCACTCTGAGGTTCACGATGAACGAAAGTGGGCTGCTAACATGGTAAGTCTTTTACTTTCCTCTCTCTGTCTCTATGGATCTGTCTATGTTTCGTTTGATTCCGTATTGGTTCTGAGTTTGAGCGTTCGGAGTTGATTCTAATTGTATGCTTTGTGACTAGATCATGGAGGTTTCTATATGCCTTGGATTGAATTGTTTTTTTGGGTATTACATCGATTGTGAAATTGGGCTTAGGGTTTTATCTTCAGTTGGGTAATTTAGTAACAAGTTTATACTTTGAGTATTTGATTCGTATTCTTGTGATTGTTTGCATAAAAAAATCTGATGTATTCTTAGTTCTTACCATCGAAATTTGTCTCACTCTGACACGAAGCCCTTGTGTTTTTGGTTGTTGTGTCTCTTGTTGGTGCAGAAACTTGTGAGAGCGCTTGGGGTGTTTGCTGGAGGAATCTTACTCATGCGTAACTTCGGTGATCTCATGGCTGTCTGAAGAAACCTCATATAACAATGGACACTGGAGGAGCATCTCTTAGTTTTTTACTTTCTCAGGTTTTTTTTGTATTATTTTCAGTGTCTCTACTCTATAGAACTGATGGTTGAGTGTCTGATTCCACCTATGTGATACGGAAATAATATTTTGTTTCTTCTTTTCAATGGCTTTGATTCTTATGTTATGCTAAAGAGTTTATTTTTCATGCACAACCAGTCCTAAATTGTGTTTTAACCTTATGTCTATGGATCAACAAGATCGGTGTTGATGATTTGTTCATTGATTTCACTATTAAGTCTAATTGGTTCTCTTTTGGCCAAGCTTCAACTATTCTCCGATAGAATTAACAGTTTAATGTCTATAGATGATTGTTAAACTTCAACTTGAATCAATTTTTAGTGCAAGAAAAAGAAACTAATTTAACAGACCTCAGAAAAACTTATAATACAAAGATTGGGAGTTATAGTTTAGCAACAGCTACAAAAGTACAAAAAACATGTGAAGGTTAGAGAACTACTGAGATGACTTGTTCTTGGAAATGTCTTGGAGCAATAATCTTGTTTCAGCCGCAAAATCTACCGGAGCAACACCTCTTACAGTTATCCTCTGTCTCTTCTCGCTGTTATACTCTTGTTGAGAAACACTAACACGGAAGAGATGAGACGACCAAGTAGCTTCTTTCAGTTTAGTCTGAAACTCATTCCCTTCACCTTCCTGGAGAATAAAAAAAATAACAATCACATGTTAGATCAAGAACCTGGAGAGTTAAAAATGTTCTATACTCGTTTTATATGGTCTTAGTTTCCTTACCTCTGCTTTTAGTTTATTGAGTTCATCAGCTGTGCATCCAATCATCTTCTCTGCTTCATCGTTGAATGCAGAAAACCAGGCTTCACCAGTTGAATCAGAGACTTTCACCGCCATTATATACCTGATCACACCATTAAGCAACACAGTTAAAGCAAACACGATCCAATCTCTGTTCTTGAGTGGAATTTTTTAGTAATCTCAGTATCATCTCACCTTAAACTGCATTCTTCATCCTTTTTCTGACAACCTTCACACCAGTAACCAGAGTCCATTGCTTCAGTCACTTTCTTGTTACAGGTCTTGCAACCACGGTACCACATTGCCTGGTCTGGCTTGATGAAGCTTATGTAAGCTCTAGTACTGAAGAATACAGGCTGCAATACAAACAATACAACACCACATCAACCAACTATTTCATTCTCCTAGCTCCTAATATGTGAAAAGAGTTTTAATAAGTACCTTGTCCTCGCCTAAAGAGGGGTTGGTTGTGAAGTGAGAGAGACAGACTCTGTCAGGAATACATGGATCTCGATCCATTATTGGCAGAAGGGCTCATCCCATTGCCAATAGCAGACATAGACATCTCTTTGCCTTCAGAATCATACCAAGATTTCAACTTTGCAGCTTCTGGCAAATCAGGATTTACCACCACATTGCTTTTGCTGATAGTGGACAAGTGAAACACCTGGAAGAATCGGTTTCTATCAGCAACTGATTTGACAAAATGCATAAGAAAATTTAAGATTTTACCTTGAAAATCTCCAACTTTGAGAGACTTGATCGCAATAACAGGGTACTTATCAGCCATGTCTAGAAGCTCTTGTCCTAAGTCAGTTGCGAGATCGTTCCAAAGAGACACCACAACAGTTTTCTTTGTCTCATCAGCTAAAACTATATCCCTCTTTGGGATCATCTCGTTGTCACTCTTTCTTCTAATGCTCATGGTAGGAGAAACACGTTTGGACAACACCGATAACATCTGAAAACTGAAATAACACCAATTATAATCCTAAACCAGCACTTAAAAACAACAAGAATTCTATATAAGAGACGGCTCTTACCAACTAAGCTCCTTCTGATTCACGTATGGACCCAACTCATCAATGGGTACAAAGTTGAATTTTGTTTCAGGGTATAAACATTTCTTCGCTCCCAGCTTCTTCAACCTCTGAGTACTCATTCAGAGTCATCTCATAATCGTTCTGAACCGTCTTGAACTGCTTGTTAGCAAGCTTAAGCTGTCCCCTCGATATGTAATACACCTTTCCCTTCTGGAATGTGTCATAAAACTTCTTTGCAGCTGCGTTAAACATCGTTGCCTTGAATCTGTGTTCCCTAGATTTCCACAAATAAAATAAAATAAGTCACCGCATAAGTTATAGAAAGAATTCATCAAAGGAGACTTACTTCCTCATCAGTAAGCTCCACGTTAAAGACACATCCTTCTCCTCTAGCATTCTTGTAAGTTCTCAAGACACCTTTGTTGGTGACACGGACTTTAATAGGTCCAACTTCCTTGGTAAGGGTTCAAGGACACAAGCGGATGGACCCTCCTGGTCATAGCCATTCTTGCAGCTGGTGCAGCACTGCAAAACAAAAAAAAACCCACAGAAAATCAATGTTTGTATCAACTTTGTGACAGAGTAATAAGATTCATCAAAACGAAAAAAAAAATATAACTTACTTTCCTCTCTGCTCATTGATTATCTGTGAAGCTGACTTGGCGACAAACTCCTGCTTCGGTTTCAACGTTATGCCTGTAGAAGCTTTAACCTCAGATTTAATCTCTGAGTCAAGTGCAGACGCAACCGCCTCGCATTTTGTTACAAGCAAATATCTGAAGGAAAGAGACAACAAGATTAGTTAAACCATTTATTGGCTTCCTTCAATCATCAAAAATAAGCAGTAAAAATAAATAAATTACTTTTCTCCCGATTTGCCTGGAATGTCGTTGGGGGTGTAGTCAATGAGACGAATCAAACCAAGATTCTGGATTTTTCCAGAGACGATCTCGGACGTTAAAGTCGCAGGTAACATTGCTTTGATCTTCATATTTCCATCATTTGCATTAAACCTAAGCAACAAAAAAAAATCACACGTCATCAATCAAACCAATAGATTTCAATAGACTCAAAATCACACAGAGGCATAAACATTAATAGATCTATCTGGAGAGAGAGAGAGACTCTAACAAAGCCCTAGATCTCGAAACAGTGAAATCAATCTTCGAGAAACCAAACTTAAGCTTCGAGAAACACAAATCAGAAGCTAGATCGGGAGGCATAAGAAACGCTCTTACGTGTATCGATTTCCAACGGGTTTGAGATCCACGACTTGGACGACGATCTGAGGTTGAGCCGAGGACGAATCGAGGGATAGTACCGACGCGATACCATCTTGGGTCACTGTGTTCTCCATCTCTCTTTCTCTCGAATCTGTGACTCTTTGTTGAAATCGGGCAAAATATGTGTGTGAGAGAATAATAATAAAAGGAAGCTAAATCGTTTTGTAAGCTAAATTACGCGGGAGCTATTAGATATTTTTGTTAATTATTCCCGCCGTTTTTTATTCAAAAAAAAAAAATGTTTCGCCCCTATTTTTGGCGCTTTCTTTTAATACGGTGCCGTTTCGTTGGCCCACACGTAGACGAACTCGAGTGTCGAAGCTTCTGTCTTGGGCCGGGCCGGGCCGGGTCTTTTGCATCTGCGCGCATAATCTTTCTCTTTCATGCATATATAGAGCGAGCGAATTAACCAAACGAATATTTCTCTTTCATCTGCTTTTCAAAAAACAAAATTGGAATTGGGAATTTAGTAAAAGCTTCGTGATTGGTGCGTCGATTGTGTGTGTCTTCATCTTCTTCTGATCATCTTCTCCTCTGTTGCTTTTGAAGGTTAGGGTCTCCTTCCGTGTTCCCCCCCCCTCCCTTTTTGCCTCATTTTCTTCTTATTCAGGTTTCAATTGGATTACAGAGAAAGCTTTGATCAGTATCAAACCTGAATAATTCGTAGGAACTTTTAGAAAAAAAAGTGTGTGTATTTTCAAAAGGCATTTGGTTATTAAGATTAATATTTTTAAATACCAGCCTTTTCTTTGAAGTATTAGTCAATTACAATTTAATTTTAGTTTGAATCTGAGAGAGCAAACCAAAGCATTTATTTATTTTTTCTGCTAGTTTTGTAATATATTGTCAACCTTATTAATTTTGTAGAAATTTGTGATGCCAAAGTAGCTTTCTTTCTCTTAAATGAAGACCCATTGCATTGTTTCCAACTTGGTTGGGTGACAGGTTCCTTTTTCTGGACAGGGCATAGCTCAAGCCTGATTGTACAAACGTATTCAGATGGATAATGATGGATGAGGAAAGATATGGACTTTGAATAGTACACGAATACTTGTCTGCTGGTGAGACCTGACCCAAGCCAAGAATCTTGTGGGGCTTTGGATTGGCTCCTACATACACACGTGTCGAGTTGCAACGTATAGACAAATGGAGGACGATGGAGAAATGGGGATGTTCTTCCCCTGGTGGAAGAACAGCAAGAATCCACTTGAAACGGTTGAGTCTCCCGGGTTCATGTTCACTTGCTTTATTGCTGCCCTTGTTGGTATTCTCACCATAGCCTACACTGCTTCTCAGTGGCGAAGAGATATCAACTTAAGCTGGACGAAAGCCATCGCCAGGTCAAAGAAAAACCCAAAGGCGCGGCACAAGACTCCCGTTGCCCCACATAGCTGGGAACGCGACTCTGTATCTCGCACCAAGAATTTGAACTGCTGTGTGTGCTTGAAGTCGATGTCTCCCTCTCAGACAATCGTGTCTTCTCTCAGTGTTATCCACAGGTGCACGGTCTGTGGAGCGGCGGCGCATTTTAGCTGTTCCTCCGAGTGCTCCTAAAGATTGCAAATGCGTCTCCATGGTTGGGTATGAGCATGTGGTGCACCAGTGGGCGGTGCGGTGGACGGAAGGTGCTGATCAGTCTGACGAATCATCGTTTTGTAGCTACTGTGACGAGTCGTGTAGCAGCTCCTTTCTTGGGGGTTCTCCTATATGGTGCTGCTTGTGGTGTCAGCGTCTTGTCCATGTTGACTGTCACAGTAATATGTCGAATGAAACGGGTGATGTTTGTGATCTTGGTCCTCTTAGGAGGTTGGTTTTGTGCCCTCTATACGTTAAGGAACTGACACGGAATCCTTCTGGAGGGTTTTTGAGCACGATCACGCATGGTGCAAATGAACTTGCATCTACCGTCCGTGCCAGTATCAGCAAAAAATACAAGCAAGGTAATGAAGCTTCGGTTGACTCAGGTAATAGTGGTAGCAGCAATTGTGATGAGTCTACGGAAAGCACAGCTGATACAGGCCCGGCTGTTAATGCCGTGTTGGAAAACTCAAGCAGCGTTATGAATGGAGGTTCCTCTCATGGGGATAGCGATAGCAATGGCAAGGTGGAGAAGAAGCCCAGTGTTAAAAGAAGCGGGTCTTTTGGTCAGAAAGATGAACATCACGGAGTGAGGTCGAAACTAAAGTATGAGCTAGCTGATCTGCCTTCAGATGCAAGACCGTTGTTGGTTTTCATTAACAAAAAGAGTGGTGCTCAACGAGGTGATTCTCTTCGGCAGCGCCTTAATCTTCTTCTAAATCCCGTGCAGGTAAAGAGTATGCTGCCTTGTAAACTCACAATGCATTGTTTTTTACTTGTTATTGTCTTTTGAGTTTATTGTTGGAGCTGTATCGTGCAGGTGTGTGAATTGAGTTCAGTGCAGGGACCAGAAGTGGGACTTGTCCTCTTCAGGAAGGTTCCTCACTTTAGAGTTCTTGTTTGTGGCGGAGATGGCACTGCTGGTTGGGTATTGGATGCCATAGAAAAACAGAATTTTGTCTCTCCTCCTGCGGTTGCTATCCTGCCTGCCGGAACCGGGAATGATCTAGCCCGGATATTGAACTGGGGTGGTGGTTTGGGTTCTGTTGAGAGACAGGGAGGTTTATCTACAGTATTACAGAACATAGAGCACGCTGCAGTCACTGTCCTTGATCGTTGGGAAGTATCGGTTCTGGATCAACAAGGAAAGCAACTCCAGCCGCCAAAATATATGAACAACTATATAGGTCAGTTAAATTCAAAACCTCTTTTAATATCTTCATGCTTGAGGTTTGTTTTGAACCCTGCGCATTGTTAGTATTTAGATCCTTGTAAATGATTTTATTGTTGTCCTGAAACCTTTAGTTATACTGTGAATCTTAACAGGGGTTGGGTGTGATGCCAAGGTAGCTCTTGATATTCACAATCTACGGGAGGAGAATCCAGAGAGATTTTATAGCCAGGTGATCAGTAAACCTCAGGACTCCTGAATTAGTATTTTTTTGTTAATTGTATGATTTTAACTGGCATTTATTGTAGAGAAGCAGAACTGTTAATCTCAGTTCATGGAACTAACATTTGAATGCTATCCATGTGCAGTTTATGAACAAAGTTCTATATGCTAGAGAAGGTGCGAGGAGTATAATGGACAGAACATTCGAAGATTTCCCGTGGCAAGTTCGAGTTGAAGTGGATGGTGTTGACATCGAGGTTCCTGAGGTAAGTCACAGAAAACTAGTTTACAGATTGATAGTTAATGATGTAACTTCTCTGTGATAAATCTCTGAAGGATGCGGAAGGAGTACTTGTTGCAAACATCGGAAGTTACATGGGAGGTGTGGATTTATGGCAGAATGAAGATGAAACATATGAAAACTTTGATCCGCAATCTATGCACGACAAAGTAGTAGAAGTCGTGAGTATATCTGGAACGTGGCACCTTGGCAAACTCCAGGTACGAGTAGTGATCATCTTACAGGTTCTATTCACATGCTATCTTGTAAACCTAGCATCAACTGTTCTTTTCGCCACATCTTTCAGGTTGGGTTATCTCAAGCCAGAAGGTTAGCTCAGGGGCAATCAGTCAAATACAACTTTGTGCGCCGTTGCCTGTGCAAATCGATGGAGAACCTTGGTCTCAGCAACCATGTACCTTAACCATATCGCACCATGGCCAGGTCTCTTTCACTACACTTTCCCTAATTAAGAGTTCTTGATCAAAACCGACTCTTAATTTATTTTTAATTTTAAGCTTGAACTATTTTTTTGTTAAACTGATGTTTGTTTTATCAATGAACTTGACTTGCAACAGGCTTTCATGCTAAAGAGAGCAGCGGAGGAGCCACTGGGTCACGCGGCGGCTATAATCACAGATGTTTTAGAGAATGCAGAAACCAATCAAGTGATCAACGCATCACAGAAACGAGCTCTGCTTCAAGAAATGGCTGTTAGGTTAACTTAAAAAAGAAGCAAGACAAAAACCATCTCTCTAACAATCAACCGGTCACTGCCACTGGTTAGTCACTGTTTAATAGAAGTTTTCAAATATATGTGTACATACATATCTCGTCTCTCTGTCTAAACGAATGTAATGCGTGGAGATGGAATCCGCTGAGTGCAAAAGCGGGTTCTCTGTGGAAGTAGGAAAAAAAACAAAGAAAAATGGAATCTGATTTCCAGTATTTTTGGGAGTTCTCATAGTGTTGTTAAAATTATCTCTTATCAATTTTTTAGGAAGAATCATGTATGTGTATATTATTGTTTAGAGGAAGCATGTTCCTTTTTTTTCTCTGATGCATTGTTTATCTTCTGATTGTTTCTTACTCGTAAAACCTCTGGCCTAGAGTTTTTGATGCATTTTTCACTCATATCAAAATGGTTTGTATGGTCCGGTTAGAGTTTGAGTTATATTTAGTGTCTGTTCGTATTTATACTTAAGGTTTATTCCCGAAAAGAAGTGGGAAAAATAAAATAACAGTTGCTTGAGGAAGGGGTTAGTGAAAAAAAAGAAGAAGGTTAAATTCTATTTCTTACAATAGGTATGATCAGCTTCATCCTCTCACGTGTGACAACAAAACAATAGATATGGTTCTGTAAAATTTGGGTCTTGAAGATTTGACTAGTGTAGTTGAACTCGATGAACACATGGTGCCTTTTTTCGAGTCTCGGGGGATTTAAATCCACGAGGATCTCGACAAATGTGTCTGTCTGATTTTTCTTTTTGTCAAAGGTTGGCACTTGAGATAGTGACTTGTCCAGAGTTCTTCTTCACTTTCATTTAATTTAGGATTATTTTTTTCAATTTGAAAACAACTTTTCTAATTTATATATTTATTTTTGGCGTCGACAGACCTTGACCCTCACCTAAACCTCAAAATCGTCAAAAATCCGTAAACTTTTTCAACCCAAATCAGAGATTGATTCATTTTGAAACTTTCGAGATTTTTTTCCATTACAAGATTATTCTTTTTTAGTTTTCTTATATAATCATCCAATCAAAATCAACAGCGAAGAATGGGGACTTGCGCGAGCAATCCAGCAGGAGGAGGTTCAAAGGCTAGTCGGGTTAAGCGGTGGCGATCCACCGGCATTATTGCCCTCCGCGACTCCAAACTCAAGGTACCAAATCTATGGAATTGCATTTTTGATATAAACTCTTTTTTTTTTGCATCTTCATATGAAATGATTGAGAGGGTTTTGATTAGACGGAGAAAAGGCACAGACTTTGATTGGTTTGCTCATGAAAGAATTTGTTTTTTAGGGTTTCTGTTTTGGGGATTTTAGACGGGTTTTTAGAGTTGATGATGTCTTGATGGGTGACTTACTGATTTGGGTTTTGTTTGAGCAGACATTTCCTGATGTAGTGATTGACATGGAGAGAGCAGTACGGACACTCGATCTTACACACAACAATATCTGTATGTTTTCTTCTTTTGCTTCCTTGATGTCCTGATGGATGTCCTTTTGTCTTAAGAGTTGTAGTTGAAGGACATTATTGTGTGTGTTTTAATGCAGCTGATGTTCCTGGAGTAATCGGCAAGTTAATCAATATGCAGCGTCTGGTGAGAGACAACTTTCCACTCTCTCTCTCTCTCTCTTTTTCTCTCTCTGTATATTTCGATTCAGTTGGTAGTTGATTTGGATGTTAACTCTGTTCTCTTGAACTCTTTAAACGGTTGATGATCAAAGTTAATAAAAATGGTGATTTTTATTTGGCAGTTAATAGCTGATAATCTAATTGAGCGCCTTCCCGGGAATCTTGGGAAGCTTCAGTCTCTCAAAGTTTTGATGCTTGATGGAAACCGCATCAGCTGTTTGCCTGATGAATGTAAGAACACTTCTCTCTGTTACAAGTATTTATTTTCTTTCTTTGTTTTTGTGTCTCTTATCTTAAAATGATCTGTGTCTTTATTATTGGTTGCAGTGGGTCAGTTGATAAGGCTTGAGCAACTATCAATCTCAAGTAATATGCTCATATACTTGCCTGATACCATTGGTAGTCTTCGCAGTGTACGTTTAACTTCATTCCCCCCCCCCCTCCAAAGCATAGCTCAAGGATCTATAAATAGTAAACTAAATTGGCTTTCTCTCTTATCAATTGTAGCTAGTGCTGTTGAATGTCTCAAATAACAGATTGAAGTCCCTTCCAGAATCACTAGGGAGCTGTGCTTCTTTAGAAGATGTACAGTCTAATGGTATGTTTCGCTTCTAAACAAATTATATTTCCTTTGAAACTTCTGGTGTGGTTCAAACAAAATAATCATCGGACCGTCTGTTTAGCTGTTGAGTATGCATTGTGGGTTGTTTCTTCAATCCAAAAGCCTAATCGTGAATCGGGATTAGCCTTGCAGATAACGTTGTTGAAGAGCTCCCTGCATCACTCTGCAATCTGAATCAGTTAAAGTCGCTTTGTTTAGACAATAATCAAGTGAAGCAGGTAGATAGAGCAGTTGAAATGTGATTTGTTATTGAATCACTTTGTATCTTATTCCTGTGAAATCAAACATTAACTAGTTTTTTTTTTTCAGATTCCAGATGGATTACTGAAAGATTGCAAGAGTCTGCAAAATTTATCTCTGCATAACAATCCCATCTCCATGGATGAGTTTCAGCTGGTAAAGTCAATAATATAATAAGAAGTCTATTCCGCAAACTTAAAGAACACACTTGGAACTGTGTTGTGTGTAACATAGCAATGTGTAAATGTAATGTATAGATCGAAGGATACGGAGAGTTTGAAGAAAGGAGAAAGAAGAAATTTGATAAGCAAATAGATTCAAATGTGATGATCAGCTCAAAAGGACTCGATGTAGGCGTTGATAAATGAATACTCTACTGTCTTTCAACATATCCTTTTATAGTTCGTAAGTTGACTCATAATATAGATAGATTTGGATTGGTATTGTTGTACTCTCTGTGGCATTCGTTAAAGTTTTGTTCTTGTTGTTGCAGGTTGGATTGATGAAGGAGGGTCTTTCGTGTAAGAAACTTTGTTGTTAAAACTCTTCCCTGAAATTCTTATGAACACGCATGTATGTAGGTACAATATATGGAGGCGTGTATGTATGTATGTGTAATGTATATGTGTGTGTGTTTATATATCATTTATATATACAAAATAACATGGCAAAGCGATGACTTGCCTTTTATCAAGGAGACAATGTTGAGTGTGTTCTCTTCTCTGTCTTGGAACACATTTTGGTTATTTATACAAGATTTTATATACATTTTGTTGTTCTGCAATTTGAAGTACAGTATATCAATTTTTTACAAGATTTTATATTTGTCAACCTTCGCGCTTATATATAACTTTTTGTAAAAAAAAAATGGGAGAATTGGAAAAAAGAGACACTTTAAACTTTTGTTTGTCCATTTAGGACTTTTCATACTTTTGGCAATTTTTGACATGTTTTACCCTTCGTTCATGGAAAAAATAGTAAACATAACTTTAAAAATGTAAAAAAATATGAAAATGATTGGAAACATAGGTATGATAATTTATATGTTTAAATTTATTTTTTCAAAAATGGGGAATCATATTTTATTTTCTCTTATAACCAAGATAGAATACACATTCTATTAGTCTGCTTAATCCAGAAAACATATACTAAATTTAATATATAGATATATCTTGGGTATATATCGTAAACTAAAGTTTCTTCTACCTTATATCTGAGTTAGAATTAGTTACGTCAGAATCTAGCAATATGTCTTCAGTGTACCAGCAGATATATAACGATATATAGCCTGAACTCTATGTTGTACCTTACTTAGATGTTGTGTCATAGACTCTTCTGCATTTTACTTTATGTGACGCCTAAGGAAGAATAGGTGTTGCATGTGTTGTATTATGTTCTGGGTTAAGTATATTGCGTATTCTAGGCAAATCCGAAAAATACGGAAACTTCCATTTTCGGTTTTAGTTGTTTTCTAAATCTACCCTAAAAATCTCAGAGAATATTTTCTTGATATCCCACGTTTTTTTTCTCCTCCGACGATCCCCTTTAATATCTCATGTTTTTATAGTTTTTAGATTCATATTTTAGATTATTATGATCATTTTAGGTTGTATTTAGATGTATTCATGGCATTTGCATACACATTTAAATATAACAGGGTTTGGAACACAATTACAAGTTTTGGGTCAATTCGCGAAGACTTATATGCAATTTCCAAAGTTCCGGGGTCAGAAACGAAGTTTCCAAAAGTTCAGAGACTAAAATTGCAAATTAGCCAAAAATAGCCATTGGTGTTTCACGAAAGCTTCATCTCCGCTCCCGACGATTCTGATTCCGACGACGACGAGAGGTGAAGCCCAGTCACGGCGTGAACACGATGGAGATGGCTTGGACGAGAGATTTCGTGGCTGAGCAATTGTCGATTTCGATTTTGGGACGAAGCTGGCGGCGGAGATGTAGTCGATTCACGGAGGAGTCGCGGCGAAGGAGCTTCGTGGTGGAGCAAAGGGACGGAGATGAAGACTTATCCGTGGCGGAGAAGCTTGGATGCGACGGTGAGTACCCCTGTACTGGAGAAGGAGCGGTGCATCGGAGCGGAGGCTACAAGACCGCTCGGGTTTACATTGAACCCTATAATCAATCAGTAGAAGAAGAAACAACGACCCCATATTTTCTATTTTGTGTATTTTTATTTTATTAACCTTTTAATATTTTAACATTTAAAATCAATTACAAAAATTATAAATTATAATTCAAACTAAATTAAGGGTAATATGGTATTTAAAGAGAATCAAAATCCTATTTTTCTAAAACATCTTCTAAAAATCCTAGAGTGACAAATCTAAGATGAAAATGTCTCTTTTTTCTAATTTTCTCAAAAAAAATCCACAAGGGATTCAAAGAAGAGAATGAATATTTTTTGGATTTGTTGAAGACTTGCCCAATCTGTATATTTTGTCTCAAACAAATCCGAAACGTTTGACTTTAAAAAATAAAAATAATTCTCCGACCGATCAAAGGAGCTAACAGGTAGGTAAGGTAAGCTTGGGGACCCACCTGACCCGATTTTCTCGTTTTAAAAACAAGGGAAGCAGCCAGCGAGAAGCCTCATCCATCATTCATCCTTTCACTCAACTTTGGCTTTTATTTACATAAACGTTTTGAAGAAACTCGAATTCAAACATCGACAATCATCATCATCTCCGAGAGTTTAGCGTTACCTTCTCCGATCAAATTCTTCGTCGTCATCGGCGCTATTATCTGAGAAAGGTAAAACCTTTACCGATTCGATTCTGTGCCCAAAAAAAAGGAATTATCTGTCCCACTTAGTGTCCTTTCCTTGTAATAAATTGAAATTTCTACTATTACATCAGATTGAATCGAGTAGAAACCAGAACATTTCAATATCAGGTGTGTTGACATTATTTAGCTGTTTTTGTCTAATAATCTGAATTAACATTTTGGGTTTAGAACACACAAAAAAAAACAATGACAAAAGTGTCTCTATCTATATAGGCTAATGATATATGGCCTTTGGCAGTTAGTTGTTAAATGTCGAGTAGCTCGGGAAGTTTCTCAGGAAGAAGCAGCAGCTCCGCATGTAGTAGTTCCAGAGGTGATAGCGATAACTCCTTTGATGCCGATGAGCTTCTCCAGTTTGGTTCAACACGCATGCAGGTTCTTAACCTTCTCCTCCTCCTCCTCCTCCTTATATACTCTTTTACGTTGATGCAAGTTTGATTAATTGTGAACCAGTTTCTTCCTGACTCTTCTTAGATTAGTGAAGTTTTTTGATCTCTTTGGTTTTGTTATTGGCAGCTAAGGAAAGAAAAGGACTTGCTTAGAGAATCGAAACCTCATAGTATTGAACTAGTCAGAGTTACGCTCTTCTTCTTCTTCTTGTTTAATGTTGTGTACGTTTGAGGGAAAGTGTTTTCAGACATTTATCTTCTCTTTTACCACAGAGACTGGAACTCCACTCAAAGTCATTATCTGAATCTCTCCTAGAAGACACTGCAAGGATTCGTACCATGGAGATCGAGTTGTTGAACTGCTATAAAGAGATTGGTAAAACTCACTCCCCTAACTCTGAGCCCTAGCAAATTTAGTTTCTTTCTGTAACTAGCAACTCTCAGCGTCTATTATACCTTTGTCTCGTTAGGTTACTTGCGAGATCAGCTGATTTTTAAAAGCAAGGAAGTGAATGATCTCAGTGAGCATGTGCACAGTCTTGAGTCGAAACTGACCGAATCAGGGAACTTGGAAGAAGAAGTTAGATTCTTGAGAGAGGAGTTGTGTATGTCTAAATCCGAGCATTTGTTGCTGTTGCAAGAACTGGAGAGCAAAGAGACTGAGCTTCAGTGTTCGTCTCTTTCTGTAGAGAAACTGGAGGAGACCATCTCGTCCTTAACGTTGGAGTCCCTGTGCGAAATAGAGAGCATGAAGCTTGATATAACTGCCTTGGAGCAAGCACTCGTTGATGCAGTGAAAATCCAAGAAGAAGAAAGCATCCGTGAGAAAGATCACTTGAAAGGAATAATCGAATGAGGTTCAGTTTCAGTCTCGAGAGGCGCAAGAGAAGGCCAAGTCTTTGAGAAGCTAAACGAAGAGCTGAGGGAGAGAATCGCCGCCTCTGAGAAGAGTATCAAAGAGTTTTTTCAAAGTACTAAAGACGAACAACAACCTCTAAACGCAGAGTGCTTCTTCGCTGAGCTGAGCCATGTGTTTCCACTGTCCAGTGAAGTTCGGTGAGTTCCAGCTTAGTGCGACTAACTTTTTGTGTCATCCCCGTTACTAACAGTGTTGGTTGGTTTTGTGTCTGACAGCGAATGTTTCGATGCAATCATCAAGAAACTAGAAATCCCCCGGAATATAACTTTGATTGATGAAATGGAGGGTATGGAGAAACAGATGCAGCTGCAGGAAGATCTTGTGAAGCAGCTGAAGGTACATTTGAAAAAGACTTGCTATCTTTTGTCAATAGGGTTAAATCTAACTAGTTTTGGTAATGTGCAGGAGGAACTGAAAGAGGAGAAACTGAAGGCGAAGGAAGAAGCGGAAGACCTCACTCAAGAAATGGCTGAACTAAGGTATAAGATGACATGTTTGCTCGACGAAGAACGCAAACGCCGTGTGTGCATAGAGCAAGCGTCATTACAGAGAATTGCAGAACTAGAAGCACAGGTATTATTGCATATTTTGGCCTTGTTCTTAGTAAACCATGAAGGAATCTGACCGTTCTTTATTTATCCTCTGTTGTTAAAGATCAAGAGAGAGACGAACAAGCGCTCTTCCACTGAGTTGCTGCTGCTACCTCTTTCCGGGTTATGATGAGCTTTGAAGTATATAGCTTTTACACAATTCACTCATGTTCACATACCTGAGTCTCATCCATGGAAGGTGATCGAAAATTCAATCGCAGTATGGTCAGGAATCCTGAGACTTTGAAGGTGGCTGGAGTGAGATGAACAAACGGAGGTGAGAGTTAAAACCTTTGATTAAATGTCTCGAAGAATTTAGTATTATTAGAGATTTGATTTTTACTTCTTTTTTAGAAGTTTTAGAGTACATAATGTGTGTGCTTGGAACATAGAGATAAAGTGGCACGAAGGTGCTTATTTGGGAGATTGTGTTTGTGTGTGTGTATATACTCTTTGTTCGTTTTGATAAAAGAGAAAACAAGTTTGTTATGAAAAAACTCTTATTGACCCATAAACACAGTGGTTCATCAGATAATAACTAACAAACCTTATTAAAACCAAGTCAGAGTGGGTGTAATAGGATCAAGAAGAAGAAGAGACAGGAGACATGAACTCCTGATCTGTTTCCAAAGCCTCTTCACAACAAAACTAGTTAGCTTCTCTACTCTCTTGATGTATTTGTTGCTTAAAGTCATGAATGAATCTTCTCAGAGCTTCTATATAGACTTCAACTCTGATCTTAATAAAAATTGAAACATTTGTCTCCAACAACTGCAGAATCCTCTTGACAATAAATAAATCAAAATCAGACAACAACAACCTTATCAAACCGAACCAAAACGGGTTATAACAGAATAAAGAAACCTTAGTTTCTGTTGTCTGAGAAGCATGAATAGGATCAAGAATCAGAGACGAGTGACATGAACTCTTGATCTGATTCCAAAGCTTCCATAAACTCTGGCAAAAGACAGACCTCCAAAACAATGCTTCCACCTCCTTCTCTCCCAGGGTAAGCTGACACCTTCCCGTCATGCTTACTGTTATAACCGCTCCTAACCGCAACAGCTTTCCCCATCCCAAACTCGCTCCCGTACTTGTCAAACCTCGGCGAGCTTCCCATGTGAATTAGGTTCGGTTCAGAAAACTTATCCGGCTGCACAAAAAAAGGAGCCTTCAACCACTGTTCGAGCTCGGAACTGATATTCTCGCTTTTTTCTGTTACAGCTTGATGCAGCTTCGAAGCAGCCCATCCTAACACATTCTCCAATACTTCACCAGTTTTGGCAGTGGTGCTTGCGAGAGATGTGTAAACTCCGAAGTGATTCGTAGGCAACGGTGGATTCAATCTTGTTCTAGTTCCTACTGCAAACCTGCAAGTGGTTTCTTGATCGTTTGATAAGCTCCTTGCTCTTGTAATGCTTCTCCATATAAATGCGGTTAGTGACTGCAGAGAAGAGATCATCATTGTCGTTGTTGTTCTGCAGTCTTGATTGGCCTTTGATTTGAGTGAACTCACTGCTTCTGATGAGAAATGGAACATTCTCTCTATCAAAACCGGAGATTCGGATCGATTAATAGACTCGTCAAGCGGGCTGTAAGGAAGCCTGCAGATAGGACCAGAAGCTTGACGAAAGATCTGAGGATTCTTGAGACAAACGTCATCTTCTTCTTGTGAGTTGAAGATCTCTGACCAAGAGTTGAAGAAGTTCCAGAAAGTATTGCCATCTCCAACTGAATGATTCATAGACAATCCTATGAACACTCCGTCCACCAGCTCTGTTACCTTGACCGATACGAGACTCATGTTCTGACCATCGAGACCAACTGCTTTGTGATGGTCAAAGAAAGACTGAACGACCAAAGGAACGTGTGAGGACCCTACAATGTCTGATACGCTTAGATCTGTCTTGGCATGGATGAATCCAGCTCCGGGACTGTTGTCAGAGTCCACAAACACCGAGTAAGATCTTGGAATGTCTGTTTTCAAGGTGGAGAGACGACCTGCGAGAGGGTAGAAGTGGACGAGTGTTGTTGCTAGAGAGTCTTTAAGCCTTTGCAGCAAAGTCTCCATGAAGTCCTTTGGGTTGGTTGCATCATCAGATGGTTTGAGAAAGAGAAGACCCTTTTGGATGTATTGGAAGGAGAGCATTAGATGATCAAGTGGTGATAAATGGTATGGCGCATTTGATTTTTCAGGGTGGGTTTTGGGTTTGATGAAGCATTCTGTGATAATCTTTACTTCAGAAGAAGAAGAAGTAGAAGATGAAGATGAAACCATTTTTGCTTTAACGCTTCTTTGTTTTCTTTTTCTTATATATAGATAACAACTAGCATATCTATTTTTCTTCTTATAATGACTGTATATATATCTAGCATATATAGATATGCTTTGTGGTGTGACTTGAAAATTTATATATGTGGGACAAAATTTTA
The DNA here is from genome assembly GCA_019706035.1 of Raphanus raphanistrum subsp. raphanistrum. Classification (NCBI taxonomy): domain Eukaryota; kingdom Viridiplantae; phylum Streptophyta; class Magnoliopsida; order Brassicales; family Brassicaceae; genus Raphanus; species Raphanus raphanistrum. Next base: position 1,372,515 of record CM033982.1, on the reverse strand, counting down.
ACAAGATTATCTTCTAAAACCATACGAGTATTACGTAAGCCAAGTCGTCATATGGGAGCACAGATACACGTAGAAAGTGCTACTTGGCCTGTTGGCCATGTCGTGACAAAGATACCATCCATTTTTTTTGTCAGAACCTCTAATTATATTTTGTTGGCAATGAGCTTTCAATGTCTTTTTTTTTTGTCGTCTAATAAATATTATATTAAAATAAGTAACATATATGGGACACATATAAATTTGTAAGAATCACCTTTTTGGGAGAGTCAAAAGCTAACAGTATAAAAAAATTCTAAAACTAATAAATTGTAAAAGAAAACTAAACTAACCAAAAAATTGTTAAAATCTTATTTTAACGTTAAAATACAATTTTAATTATGCTCTCATATGGAGTTTTTGATAGAATATTTACAGTTAGAATATATAAAATTTAAAATAATTATATCTAATTAATGAATTTTTGCTTTAAAAAAAACGTATTTTAAAGGTGAAAATAACTCTGATAATTGCAATCCGATTAGAACATACACATGTGGATTTCTAAACAGCGGATTGAAATAGATCGAATAATTTCTAAAGAACATGGTAGAAGACCTTTTTCAAAACAAAAACATGGTCGAAAAAACAATATCCTATATTTATCCAAAAAAAGAATATCCTGAATTATTGTTTTTAAGCAAATCCTTAATATATTTCCAACTCACTTATGCTTTACGGGCTACGCAATATAGATGAAAATTTGGGTCTCGAATATATATAGGCCCGACTTTCTCATAGTTAGGCTTTAAAAAAACGAATGTCTGACAGACAGTGTGTTGGGTAGACTTGCATGAAATTTTCTACCAAAAAGTCTACTAACCTCTTTGATTAATATCACACAAAAGTTTCAACTAACTTAATGTTTTTCAATTTCTATAAACAATCTTTAGTTTTCAATGTCTTTTTTCCTTACCTTTTTATTTAATTTGACATTCATTAAAAAAAATATTTCAGTTTGGATTCTATGTAATTATTTTGCACGAATTATTTAGAAAATTATTTAAGAAATCTCTTTGTGTTTGGGAATCAGCATCTCTAGATCTTATCTATTTTTTAATTTCAATATATAATCAAAAGAATATAGTCAGTCCATCACAGAAAGCATCATTCTTTAGAAAAAATACAAAAAGACTTTGTTTCATGTCTCAATATGTCAAAAGGTACATTAATTTGATTACACTATTACTAATATGGAATACTACTACTAGGACTTATTTAATCTAAAAACTTGTCTTGTTAGCATCATAATGTCGATCTTGAGTTGAATTAAATCAATAAAATTAATTTTTCTGCCATATTCTCTTTTTTTTTTTGTTGAGTCTGAAACATTATGAGATTTTGACTAATAAATGTGTTATTCAATTGATTTGAGTATTGAAATTCACATGGTTCTGTAATCTGTACTAATATCTTTTTCTTTTTATTTTGTAAACGTAATCTGTACTAATATCATTTTTTAAAAAAGAATTATAACTACCATCATCCCATACTGAAAAAAATTATGAAAGCCAAAAGATTCCCCTTCCTTCTCTTTCTCTGACCATTTTTTCTTCTCTTAATTCTTCTTCTTTTATTTGTTTCCTCTGAAACTGCTACTACCAACTTTACACAAAACTATATTATTGTTTTTAATTATTTTATACTCCAGTTTCTTAGTATATTGTTTTTCTGTTCTAGTCTTCTGAGAGTTTGGTGATCTAAAGGTAAAACTCTTTCCTGCTTGTATCTTAGGAATATGTAACTGTATTCAATCATTATGATCAGAACATGAGATCGTATACCAAATCTACTAGCTAGACTCTCTCTTGTTTAACATTTCCAGTAAATCTTGATCTAATGTAACCAAACACTCAATACTGGTAGATAGGATCTTAACATTTACACCCAAAAAAAAAAATATTGGTTGATTAGGTTCTTCATTCTCTAATATGTTTGGATGTGGTACACTCGATTTGTTTTTTGATGATCAGAATAACCAAACTGTAAAAATTGATTTCTTTGACTTCCCTTCCTTCGGTACTAATGTTAACATGTATTTTGCTTCTATGCAGTTCTGATAAATGGCTGAAGAGAATATGTCACAAGAAGTTAAAGAGATGATTCTGATGAGAGTTGTTGCTCTGTTCTTCCTCCTTCTCCAGGTGCTGCAGTATCCAATGGTAGGGTAAATATGAGACGGATCTCAACTGGAGCGTTAGATAAACGAGGAGGTAAAGCTCAGGGCTCAAACATGTTACCGTGGGAACCAGACGAGTTCGACTCATGATCTATGTAAACACGGGAAAGAGGCGTGAGGATGAGTTGGTGATCAAACCGTTGAAGCTGGTAAAGAACAAGAACGTTGAAGGTGGAGGAGGTTTGGTGAAAGGTGGTGAGACTTTGAGTGTGGTGAGGAAGTCGTTACCCGTGCATGTTGCAAAAATAGATGCTACTGCTGCTGATTCTAGTGGGGCTGTTAATAAACCTTGTGATGGTTTACGTGCAAAGAGAAGTGGAAACAGGAGTAATAATATCACTCCTAGTGACTCAGCTGCTGGTGTAAGAATGGTCAAGAAGACAAATAGTTGATTGATGTTAAGAAGGTGAGGCAAGAGTTCTAGAGAGGATGTACTGAAAAATCTAAAGGACAAAGAGAAGAAGACAAAGATTGATGAACCTGTTAGAATGTGATGATGTTGTGGAGAAGACTTTGTATGTTGTTGAATCTTGTATTGAGGAGAAGAAAGCAAAGAAGAGCATTACAAGTGTTAGGAGTGAGATCTATCAATCTCCTGAGAAGAAAATCTTAAGATCAGATCCTCCTAGGTCCAATAAGACACGTGACTTCAAGGTTCAAGACTGGTCTGTCTGAGAAGAAAGAGAGTGGTTCTACAACACTTGTAGGTAGTGCCAAAACCGAAAGCAAGAAGAGGATTGGCTTAAAGGCTCCTCCTCCTCCTCCTATTAGGCCAGTGAGTTTCAAGAAAGGGAAAGTTCTTGAACCGGAAGCAGAAGATCCCACTCTGGCGTCGATCAAGTTCAAGGAAGAGGGTGGTTCAAGAACCAAAACTAATAAGCGATGTGAACAAGAAGAAGAAGAACCTGAAAGATAAAGGAGAAGATGTTGGGAAGATGAGTTATAATAACAGTGGTGAAGGTAAACGAGAGAAGGTTGTTTTGAGGCATACAAAAGTGGAAGAGAAGAAGAAAGTGCAGGCACTTTTCAATAATGTGATTGAAGAGACTGTGAATAAGCTTGGAGAAGAGAGGAAGAGTAGTAGGGTTAAAGCATTGGTTGGTGCTTTTGAAACTGTAATCTCTCTTCAAGATAATGATAAAACATCTCTGCTGAAGAAGAAGAAGATGATTCAGAACAAGTCCACATCTTCTGACATGATTCCAAAGGTGAGTTATTGAGGATGAAAAATAATACACACATAATAGATTTTTGAAAACTTGGGAATCATTCAAAAAGACTATATATATCGTGTAAAATATCTAAAAATCATTTAATCCTATTACATACTGTTGATACCAAACGTTACATACTTAAGAAATAAGAGTTTTCTCATATTATGCATGTGTTAGAACATCGAAACCACATTGCATACCGATGCATACAGTTGAGCAACGTGTTTGTTAGCATGATTTATCTGTTTAGTAGAATATATAAGACTACTATGCCTTAGATGGATTACAAGACTTTCAAAGATATTTTTCTTGTAATAATATGAATATACTGATCTTTCTCATATCCCAAACATCAAAATCAATACTCGTTAAACGAAAAAAAAAGAAAATCCAAGGGGTACAAAAGACCACACACAGCTCCAAGATCCGAGCTTGGCCTACCTCCTGAACTTCTTCTGGAACTGTGTGAGGACCGGGTAGATATTCTCAAAGGCTTTGTAGGTCTCCTCTCTCTTCTTGGCTCCAGTGATAACTATCTTCCCAGACACAAAGATTAGCATCACAACCTGTGCTCCTTTACTCTCTCTCTTTTTTTTTTTTTTTTTCACAACCTGTGCTCCTTTACTCTCTTCTTTATCCCTCCTCTCCCTCTGATCCTATAAATCAGTCCTGGAAATATCTCCGGCTCGTAACTTGCGAAAGCGTGGTGATAGCAAGCAAGGCCTTCAAGCCTTATAGGAAACTTCACATCACAAGAAGCTACGATGTTCTGAATCTTGAAGTCTTTGAACTTTGCTTCGAACCCAAGTTTCTGAATTATCCTGAGCGTACTTCCTAGCAGCCAGCTTGGAGGAGTCTTCCGTCTTGGCTCCAGTACAGACCATTCTCCCCGAGGCGAAGATCAACGCCGTGGTCTTTGGTTCCCTTATCCTCATGATCACAGCGGCAAAACGTTTAGGGTTATACTCGGCGTTCCGTGCTTGCAAAGCTATCGCTTTTAGGTCAAGCTTGCAGTCCAAGTTAACCGTAGAGACGACGTTTTGAAGAGTGGGAACGATCCCTGACGGATGATTGATAAGGTCCACTGGCTCACTACTCCCTTCAAAATCTTGATCACTCATTCTCCAAGATCAAATTCAAAATTCAATGTCTTGGTTCCTACACGAGATCTAGGGTTTTCGTAGAAACAGAAAAGATTAGAAACGATGAAGCTTTTTAAGACAAAGATTTGATAACAGGGGAGATTAGTGTTTACAAAAAAAGGAGACTGGTTTCGTTCTCTCGCTTAAGCTCGGAGAGATTTTTGATCTGTGAGAGAGGCCACCGACTTGGGTTTTGGAATTGGAACCTTATAAAGTTGTATACACCTATATATAGACCGTCTTCGTAAGACCGAGGGTGTTTCAGGGCAATCAAGAGTTTTTCCTTTTTTATAAACTGATTTTCCTTTTTTCTAATAACTCGTCACATTATGTCAAATTCAAAAGAGTTTTTCCTTTTTTATAAACTGATTTTCCTTTTTTTCTAATAATATACTGAACAATGAACATATATGTCAAATTCATTAAGCAACTACTTTTTATTCCAACGAAAAATTATGCACATATATGACTTTATTTTAACGATTCTCTAGTATGCAACTGAATGACTGATGTACGGAAAAACATCCAACGAAATTTGACAAAGCTTAATCGAATTTTAGCCACATTATTGGGTGTTTCATGATATTTTTGTTTTTTCAAATTTCTAGTGAGTTCAAGCAATCAGACATTAGGTGCATTTTAATAAAATAGCCAGAATTTATTGATTCGATAAAGTAGAAAAATAGTGATGATGATCCGAATTGATAACCAAAATTTTCTTAAATTTATAAAATTGAACCAAATTGATAATCAAACGTGAAACTGAAACTGGGCTCGGATCAAAATCCAAGCCCAGATTACTCAAAAACGTTCTTGAAACTGGGATTCCGGTTTGATTGGTTTAATGTCGTACCAGAAGTTATATTCGTGAACCGAATTAATTTTTCTTTATATTAGTTTGGCACGTGTGGGGTGGAGTCTCCTCAACCCGCTCTTCCTCTCTGTTCATGCTCTCTAGGGGTGGGCAAAAAACCCAAACCGAACCGAACCGAACCAACCAAACCGAAGTTAAACCGAACCAAACCAAACCGTGCTCTTTATGTAACCCAATTGGTTCATGTTTTACTCAACCCGAACGGTTTGGTTTGGTTTGGGTTTAAACCGAACCAAACCGAACCAAACCGATAATCCAATATATATATGGTAAAAATATATATGATATATATATATGTATTAACATATTGTAAATTTTAGATAAAGTTTTGTTTTTCATTTTTTCTTAACTTCCATATCTTTAAAAAAAATTATAGATACGATTCAAATAATACTATTTTATATAAAATCATGTAGCATAAGTTTTTATATTCTCACTCCATCGTTTATGAGTTGGTTATTTTTTAATAAAAGTATAAAACTAATGTCTTCATATTTTATAACCAACCCGAACTACACCGAACCAAACTAGACCATAATAATGTAAACCGAACTAAATCTAAACCAAACCGAACTGAACCAAACCGAATTAAACCCAAACCGAACCCAAACCAAAGCTACTTTGGTTTTAATTGGTTTGAGTTTTATAAAACCCAAATTACCCAAACCAAACCGAATCCAAACCGAACCCGAAACTAAACCGAAATGCCCACCCTATTGCTCTCACTCACTCGCTTGCTCTTACGTTTCAAAATTCAAACGTATCCCTTCCTTTCCCTTCTCTTCTCTTCTCTTCTCTTCACTTCCCACAACCTAATCCAATGGACGAAGCAAATCGATTCATGCTCGGGGAGAAACGAAACGCCGAAAACCAACATAGACTACACGATTTCCGGCTATCCAAATGCCGGAAGCTCGACGGCGAAAACGACGTCGTTTATCGGAGTCACGAATCCGACCTAGGATCAACCACAAGTGTACCACCGGAAAAGTTCCGCGCCAGGCTCGAGATCTGCTCTCCCGATTCGTTTACAGTGACGCCGGTTCAAGCGAAAGGGTTCCGGTTCCCGGAAAAGCAAGATTGCCTTCGTCAATTGAACCAGATTCTCTCCGATGTAAGGAGAGAAGAATCTAATCGAATCTCATAATTTTTGTGGCTTTTAATTGATTTTTTAAACCTTTTTTCAGGCGATGATGCCTTCGCACTACACTCAAAACCAAGACGGAGGCAAAGCTGGTGTTTACAATATCAACGATTACAGCACGGTTTTGGGGAGCTTACGAAGGTCGAAGACCGTGGAAGTCGAGGAGATACCTTGGATCACGTTCGCCGTCGTCGAGAAGCTCTCTCGGTCGTTCGTCTCCGGGAGATGGGAGCCTTGCACGCATGAGCATTTTAGTGAGGAGAAGGTTGAGGATATGATCGGGAAGCTGCCGAGGAAGCTGGTTGATTCGCTATCTGCCGTTTCAGCTTGATGGTCTGAGGTTTGGGTTGAGGAGAGGTGGTAGGTGTCTTATTGCTGATGAATGGGGCTTGGAAAGACGCTTCAGGTTGATGATGAAATGTTTTAGTATTGTGAAGTGATTTAGTGAAGTAGTGATCTGAATAGTTTGATTCTTTTTTTTTTTTAGGCTATTGCTATTGCTGGGTGCTTCATGAATGAGGGCTCCTCCATACTTGTTGTCTGTCCAGCGGTTTTGCGTTACTCATGGGCTGAAGAGCTGGAACGTTGGTTGCCGTTTTGTTTGCCTTCTGATATACATCTCGGTAAAAAAGTCTTTACTGTCATTGCCTATGTTTTCTCTTTTAAGCTTCTTGTGGCTTGCTCTTGTTAACTTCGTTAGTTTAATCAGCCATAGGAGCTCAAAAGCGAGATTAGTTACTAGACCGTTAATTGGCTATCTTGTTAAGTAAATTTGAGTTTGATAGGAACTTTAGCTACGTTAGTTGAGTTAGCCACTCTGCTCATTTCCCCTCTAGTTTGATCCTCTTTTTATAAGGTAAATTTGAGTTTGATGATACTTGTTTGGTTCCAGTTTTCGGTCATCAGAACAATCCTGCCTATTTACCAAGATGGCCAAAAGTTGTGGTTATCTCATACACGATGCTTCAGCGTCTTCGGAAAACCATGCTTGAGCGAGAATGGGCCCTCCTGATACTAGATGAGTCTCATCACGTACGTTGTTCAAAGAAGAATTCAGAATCATCTGAGGTATGTTGTTAACCTTTGCTTTCCTCACTAATGAGTTTCGTAAGCATACCTTACCTGTGTCCTTTTTTTCCTTAGGATTTCCTACTTGAATTTAATTGCATTTGATTAACACAGAGATGATTCAGTGACCCTTTCTCTTACACGTCAGGAACATCCTCTCACATCTGATTCTCTTTATATAAGGTTGATGAGGTTCTTAACACTTTTGGCTATGTTTTGCAGATACAGACAGTTCTTGATGTTGCTGAAAAGGTTAAGCACATAGTGCTCTTGTCAGGCACTCCATCTTTATCGAGGTTGTGGAAATTAAAATTTTCGTAAAATCAGTATCTTATATTTGCTTCGAATTTGTAATTAATCTTTTTTTCCCTAGATGACCACAGGCCCTTTGACATTTTCCATCAGATAAACATGCTGTGGCAAGTCATCTGCAAACTTTGATTTAAATTTGGTTTCGCATTACTTTTAATATTTCTAACACTGATTCTGTCACCAGGCCTGGTTTGCTGGGAAAGAACAAGTATGAGTTTGCGAAAACCTATTGTGAAGTCGGGCTTGTCAAAGGTATACAGGGGAAAATTTTCCAGGTAGATATGGATTCTATGTCATTATTTTCTACTATAAGTTCAAGATACTCCCAGTTGCTATCGTACTTACTTTCTTTATTCTAGTCGCTTCCTTCCTAAAATGAACTATGGTTCTTCGATCTTAGTTATTCTTTTTTTTTTGTCTATGTTGATTGATTCAGGATTTTTCAAAGGGTACTCGCTTACTGGAGTTGAACGTACTGCTAAACCAAACAGTGATGGTATGTCCTGGTTAATCGATTTCAGTTTGGAATTAATGATTATTCATTGAATATAACTTTGATTATTCATCGATTTTTCTTCAGTAAGAACTGAGTGTGCAACCCATTTTTAAAGTCTCTGTCATAACTTATAAGTATTCCTAGACTTTTTTATTACACAAATTTCTAACTGAAACTTTTGAGAGAAAATATTTCCAACTTTCACAGATCACAGTTTAATTAGCGCTTCTTGCATTGTGTTTTGCGTTGGAGAAGAACTATGTGATGTTAAATCCCTTTTCGTTTGTTATATAGATAAGAAGACTGAAGCAGCATGTTTTAACACAGTTACCCCCAAAACGTAGACAAATTGTAACCATACTGCTAAAGAAGTCTGATATAGCTTTAGCAATGACTATTCTCAGTGAGGCTAATAAACCAAATGCGGCTATAACAGATGTCACAGAGAACACACATGAACCTAAAGGTACGTGGTCATGATGTTGAGTATTATTCAAGGTATTTTATTTTACCAGTACTTTCAGCCTCAGGTTTTTTCGGTTTTACGGTTTAGTTAACCACTGTAGTTCATCCAACGTGTTAACACAAGCTGTCTTTGTAGGTATAGCTCAAATGGCTCATGTATCAAATAAAGATGGAGATATGAACGAAGTGGACTCAGATGATCCTGACTGTATGTTTAAACTATTTTCTTTCTATGGATATCAGAGGTATAATTCTTTATGCATATGTTTACAATCTTTTTTGAATCATTTTCTTTTTGTTGTTCATTAGGTGAAAAAGATAATCAACTATCCGGGAATCTCACCTATCAACAACTTGGTGTTGCAAAGCTTTCTGCCGTTCGTGAATGGCTATCCCTACATCCACTTATGTCAGGAGGACTGGATTATACCCCTGAAGAAATTAATGAAGACACAAGTTCAAATAAGATGGTCATTTTTGCACATCACCATAAGGTTCTGGATGGAGTTCAGGTTAGTATGCTTCATTCTCATTAACAGCTCTTTGAGAATTCAGAAATTTATCTCTGCCTGCTCGTTCGTTTTGCTTCTGGTTTTAAACGTGTAATTATTATGATGCAGCTCCAATCACATTTAATGAGCAAGTAGTTTGCTTTTAAAAGATTTGCTGTGATTTTTGCTTCTCAGGAATTTATGTGTGATAAAGGCATTGGTTTCGTCCGCATTGATGGGACGACTTCGCCAAGAGATAGACAATTGGCTGTACAGTCATTTCAGTTTTCTAGTGAGGTATGCACAATATCTCGTATATGTTTATCGTCTCTTTAAATGACTGGCTTGTTAGGACGTGCGGTATTTGACCTATACTATGTATTTCTCCTCAAGGTGAAAGTTGCAATAATTGGCGTAGAAGCTGGGGGAGTTGGACTTGATTTTTCAGCAGCTCAAAATGTTGTGTTTGTGGAATTGCCTAAAACACCGTCACTGTTGCTTCAGGTATGTCCTGTACTGTTTGTTTTGGGGTCTTCTTAAAATCCTGTTCTCGTTCCCAAGATTATTTCTTCAAAATGAGGTAAGGCTGCATAATCATCTGTTTGCATTTTAAAGGCTGAGGATAGAGCACATAGGCGAGGCCAAACAAGCGCAGTGAATGTTTATATCTTTTGCGCAAAGGTAAACTCGTTTGCTGCTGCTATATTTGTCACTTGAAGTTTTTCCTATGTTTTATACTTTAACGACTCTTATGTGGCAGGATACTATGGACGAATCAAATTGGCAAAATCTGAACAAGAAGTTACACCGTATTTCATCTACCACTGATGGGAAATATGATGCCAAGACTGAAATAGAAGTACCTCCCAAATCTCTGATTTTTTCTATAATTTCTAAGTTCGCTGTCATTACCATAAAATGTTCGTAGAGGTTTATTCGTATGTCTTAGGCTTTAATTTGTCCTTGATAGGGAACATGACGGCCATTAATACTTTTGGTAAACTTATTTCTTGACAGATCGAAAGAGCACATCTTTTCAAGCCTGCTGAAGAAAGCATTGAAAGGGAAGCTCCTGACGCACAACCATCACAAACCAATAGACTAATAGCTGACAACAATGTTGAAAGCTGTGAAGATCTGGGGTCTGAGACAGATGTATCAAATACTATTGATCTCAAGGTTTATCTCTTTACTCGTCGTTGATCAAACAATTTGGACATTTATAAAGATAATTTCGGCTGACTGTTTTTTATTTTGGATGAACAGGACAACATGATTTCTCATTTGGACATATTAAAAATCTTTTGTCCTTCTGTTGAAAATGGTTCCGGATCTAGGTCTCCTGGCACCATTTCTTCTACTATTTTAGACCGGGAAAAGCAAGAAAATCATCAGCCTGAAAATGTAAGAACTTATTCTTTATGAAACGTCTACTTTTCTTCTTTGTCCTAAAATATAAATACGTTTATATATGATGCAGTTTATTGCTGATAATGGGCTTCTGAGAGAGAATGAATCCAGTTCCTTTTTTCCGCTCGTAGATTCTCTGCGATTTGAGGTAAAGTTTAAAGTCTGCATCGGCTCTTCTTATTTTATCCGTTATTATTGTTTCCTTGGCTGGTCAGGAAATATAGTTCATGTCAAGAAGGCCAAATTTAGTGAACTCACTGCATACTTTTCGATCTCTTGTCTAATTTTATTGGATCCATTCTATAATCTGATTCTTGTTTCTGTTGTGAAATATCAGGTGAGCCAGAACACTGGAAGAATTCATTTATATTCTTGCATTCCTGGGAAAGATCCACGACCAAGGCCTCATTTCCAGAACTTCCGACCAGAGGAGATTGAAGCAAGCAATTCAACTCCATGCATCAATAAAGACAACACTTCTGAATCCCTCACGGATGACCCAGTTCATGTTCGAGCTATTTTAGAGTTTATGAAAGAGTGGAAAGCATTACGGCCAATCGAAAAGAGGAAACTACTTGGAAAGCCTTTGCAACTACCTTTATCACTGGAGTTGAGCTACTTGAGTGAAAGAACTAGTCACAACAGTGAGGTATATCTTTAAGCTAAAATTTGTTTTCCTAATATTGGATTCCAAAATAGTTATTAAGCTCTTTTTTTTCCTCAGGGATTGCTCAGAGGAGGGAGCAAAAGACGAAATACACCCTTTTCAGAGATCAGTGTTCCTTTACCTCAAAATGCAGTGTGGAAAAAGGTCAACCTTCGAAGTGGTTACCAAAGAAAAGAAAAAGAATACACCCAAGCTTGGAGTATGAGCAACGAACCACTCTGTAAATTCTGTCAAAAGCCATGCAAGTGAGTGGAAACATTGTGTACTCTCACTCCTGTTTGTTATTTTTCCTCACTGTTCTATCATCAAGTCTATATATTTTGTTTTGTTTTAGGGGAAGCAACGCCAAAGAGCCTGAGTATTTTGAGGATCTATTCTGTGATCTTGAATGCTATGAAGATTACCGGACGAGAACAAGCAGTAGATATATTCGCCAGGTTTGTCAACTCTTTCATTATGTTATGGGTGACAAGTTTTCATTTCATTTGCTCCTTTAATGCAGCACTAAGAGGTGTAAGTTTTCGAATCTCAGGAACTTTTTCAGATAGAACATGGAGTTTGCACAAACTGCAACTTAGATTGCCACCAACTTGTCAGATATATAAAGCCTTTACCGCTGGAAAAACGGCGTGAATACATAAACAAAGTTGCTCCCGTCTTGTTTGCCCGGAAAAACCTGTAAGTCATTTAACCCAACTTTTGGTTAATACTTGTATCTGAATATCAAAAGTTTGTTTAGTTACTGTGTTTAGGAGATACAGATTATATTTGAAATTTCAATTTCTTAATTTTCACCTCTAATGACAAAGGCTGGAGACTCTGGTTAATGATCCAGCAGAGGGAAATGCGTGGCATGCGGATCATATTATTCCAGTCTACCGAGGTGGAGGTAAGTCGCAACCTTTAACACTCGTTCTTAACAATGTCTGATATAACATGGTTTTTCATATGAACATTCAACTCACCGAGTAAGTTCTCTTGAATTTGGATAACTCGTAGGTGAGTGCCGGCTAGAGAACATGCGGACGCTTTGTGTGGCTTGTCATGCCGATGTCACCGCAGCTCAGTGCGCAGAACGGAAAATAATACGGTCAAAAGCCAGGAAGCAACTCAAAGCCACTTTAAAAGAACTCAGAAACATTCCAAAGAAAACAAAACTCTCGGCTAACGATAACAAAAAGGTATGTTGTACAATACTCTGCAAGACTCATTGTGTAGCATACATCAGTCTTATGAGTTATAATTGATCAATTGAACGTTTGCTCTATTTGTTTTTTGCAGGAGACTGATTGTTCGGTTTCTGTGATCGAGGAAGAGGAAGACGATGAGCTTCTAGGTTGAAGTTCCAGGCAGTTCGTACTCCATAGATCAGAAAATCAATCCTGACTCGTAAAACTCGACTTGAGTTGTCAATTTTGTAGAGAAGAAACTGTAATGAGTTTTAAAAGAGTTTGATATGCAAAGCAAAGGTGTTTGTATCGCTGTATGACCGACCAAAGAAACAAAATGATTCCCTTGTTTTCAATATATTAAGAGAATCAATGTCACTTGTGTCAGAGATTCAGAAACAATATGGTTAAATATTAGGAGTGGACATAATGTGTGTGGATGGATTCATGGAAATGAAGTTATGGGACTCGTTTTGGAATCTGTGAACTAACTCGTAAGGTAAAGTAATGAACTTCGAGTTGGCTCTGCTCAACTATGTACACAATTTCTTGAGCACCAACTATTGTTTAAACACAGTCATTGTCTTCTTTTGATGAACTAGATATAAAGCTAGCTCGACCCCCAAGAAATACCCTCAAAAAGTTTAGGGATCTTTGATTCTCCTTTGTAGACTTGTTGCAAAACTCCATCTCCAATAAGTATGGTAAGTATTGTAGTCACCTCTTTAGTTTTGCTTATTATACTATTGGTCGATGATCATAGGCTGAAAATCAAGAGCAGGAATTCTAGAGCCTCGTCTTCTTCGCTTGCTCTTGGCTCCCCAAGTGAAAGCCTCTATCGGTTTGCTTCTTCTGTTCTTCTTGAGGACTACCATGCAGTCCCCTTCTTGGTCAGAAACTTCATCTAACTTTACCTGCAGATCCTCCTTGGTTTCGCATTCTGAAAATATATGTTGGTGGTCACTTTTGCGTTTCCCCTTGACATAGCTCCTCCTCTTCTGCTTTTTAAGGACAATGCTGGAGAATGCTGTCTTGTGATGATCCTCCAGATTCATCTCTGTCAGTTGATTAGGCATGAGTTGTTGTTCACAAGGAAAGTTCCTAGTTTGATAAATGGAGACGCTTGAGCTCATCCAGTGTGTTGTAGGGCTAGGGACACTAGAATTAAGGTACAAGGCCTCCTCCTCGTCTTGTTGTCGACTTCCCTCCATTTTCATCATCAGTTCCTTCTGCCTTTGATACAGACGATGAAGCAAGCTCATGGATCTGAAATGCGAGAAACAAAGAAGCAAACTAATTAAACATGGTGAAACATCATGAGACAACTCAGACAAGAATGACTGAAGCCATTAACGAACCTGGCTTTCAAAGACGGATTCATGCACAAGCATGGTGTGCTTCAGTGTTTCCTTCAACTGTCTGAAACAAATTCCACCAAACAGTAGGGAGAATGTATCATCAACATTCACATCTGATGATCCGTGTCCTCCATTGGTTAAGACCGAATCAATGTCTTGTACAGGATACAAACGATAGCCGGTTCTTGCATCAGTAGTAGTAATGTCACGGTTTAAGTAATTGCAACCCGGGAAAAAGCTGTTATGCTGCATTATTTTTCATTCACTGCACTCTCTCCCAAACAAGATCTCTGTTCATCACCAAGCAAGAAAGAGGAATAAGTCAAACTTTGTAAGAATAGAATAATAGTTTTCCCAACACAAAAGGCATCATCATCAAATGTTCTTTTGACTCATCATCTCTTTACCAACAGAGTTCACAAGTAAAAAGGATAAGTTTTAAAGCAAAAAAAAACTATACCAAAGTTGCTTTCTAAAAGATAAGTTGAAGATAAGCGGAAATAAAACTATACCAAAGTTGCTTTCACTGGGTTATTCAGTGGTTTTTTGATAAATTTGGTTAGTAAAATCTGTCACAATTTAAACTAGACCAAAAATCAATTGAGTTTAGAATTCAGTTAGTTTGTTTGTTTACAAAAATTCTATAAAAATTGGTTTTGGTAAAAAAAAAAAAAATGTGGATTTTGAATTAATCTCGGTTAGTTTGATCTGTAAGTTTGGTTAAGATTGATAAAATTCTGTAACAATTTTTTTTACTGGAAAGCCTAACTAATTGATCATCAGTGATCACCTTAAAAATGGTTTAATAGAATTGAACCGAATTTATAACCGAACCTGAATTAAAATCCAAGAAAATTATATCAAAGGAAATGAAAAGATATAATAAGCCCGTTAACGTATTACAAAACCGACAGATATAAAAAGAAATTAGAGAATAGAAGTAGGGCAGAGGAGTTTTCGTGAAGAAGAAGCAAACTTGAAGCTCCTCGTGAAAAAAAAAAAGAAAACGGAGCTCCGCGGAGAAATCGAGTTACTAGGAACGAGACTAATTTTCCAAACATGGATGCGATAAACACGCAGCATATATCAGCAAGGACGATCGAGAAGGTGGTCGTTCACCCACTCGTCTTGCGTAATGTCGTCGACAATCACAACCGCATGGTTGGGGCCTCGGGAGAGCGTGTTGTCGGTGTTCTTCTCGGCAGTAGTTCCCGTGGTATCGTTGGTGTCACCAACAGCTACGCAGGTTTGCCTTCCTCTCCCTATCGTCGTATTAGGGTTCTAGCGAGATGTATGTATGACAGCAATTTAGGAAAAAAAAAATTTTTTAGGTTGTATTTGAGTTTGTGTAGATGTATATCTCTAGACACTGTCATCAGGAACCTATCTGTTGCTTTCATATGACTTGTTTAACGTTTTTCATATTGATTTGTAGTGCCCTTCAAGGAGGATGACACAGACCCAAGTATCTGGTCTTTTGATCGCGACCACCATGAGTACATGTTGCGCATGTTCAAGAGCCTTAATGGTACTTCTCAGAAACCTGTAGCTTAAGATTATATATGATCATGTTTTTGACAAAAAAGTAAACTCTTTTTCAGACAAGGAGGATGTGGTCGGTTGGTACAGCACATGCCCTGAACTCAGAGTAAATGATTTGGCTGTTCACACTTCTATCTTTAGGAGGTTAGTTTCTAGCTCAATTCATATCACCACTCTTATGTTATGTTGACTGGTCTGATTTAAGTTTTACTTTCAATTAAAGAACTTTTGTTTTACTACTGCAGCTGCAGCTGTGTTCTCAATCCAGTTGTGTTTGTCACTATTGCCATCGTGCCTCGAATACTTGACATTCCCACAAAAGCTTACTATGCAGTGAATGAAGCCTTCGTCCATGTGTCTTCAGAAATTGCTCCTCCTCAAATCGATCATATCGGTATGTCCAAAATGATAAAATCCTTGTTTTGTTATTGTATCTGAGCAAGATGTCTTCTCACACGTACATGTTATTCTTGATTTCTAGCAGGCAGGAGCATCCTGGTGACTGAGTTGACTCCGGGTGGGGATAACGACCATGTTAGTAGCATCGCAAATTACTACGAGTGTATCCGAAGCCAGTAAGATTTCTTTTTCTTTTCTCAAATTCTTTTTATATCTTCTTATTATATGAAGATTTAGGTCTGGGCATCCGGGTCTTAAGGTCGGGTCCTATCGGGTCCTGGAAGTTTAGACCCATATAGGTATTTATAATTTTTCGGATCGGATCCGGGTCGGGTCTTGTCGGAATCCGGGTCGGTTCCGGTCTATAATTTTAAAACCTATAAAATACCCATAATTTTTCGGTTCCAGGTCGAATCCTGACGGGTTCGGGTATTTAGACTCTGAAAAATACATGATATACTCAAACTCACTCAAATTAATCAATATTTGTATATATATATATATGTATATATATATATATATATCTAAATATTTATAAAATAACTTAAATTAAACTAGTAATAATTAACACAAAATATTTTTAAACTCTAAATTTTATATTTTAAAGCTTCATATTACTTAAAAATGTTACAAAATAATAATAAATATTGTTATTGATGATATAGGACTAGGATAAGCGTTTCAGGATATGACACTTCGCTTGATACGCTTGTCCTTGTTGGCCAATTGGATGAGCTTTTTCAGTCTTGTGGTTCTGTGAAGAACATTCGGGTACCGAGACACCCGGTCACCAATGCCATTACCGGCAGGTTTGTTTCACATTTCTTTACTGTAACTTCTTTTTTAATTTAATTTTTTTTCATTATTGCTAACAAATTGTCTGTTTTTTTTTATAGTCGTACTACTGTGATTCTTGGCGGTGAAGGTGCAGCGGAGAATGCATTGGCTCTCGACGGAACTGATATGGGAGGATGGATTCTTTCTGTGGAGCTTTTGCCACCTGAGGTTCCAGAGATGGCTGCTGGTATGAGTGCTCAAGAATATGCACTTCGTTTCGTTGCCAGGATGCGATCCAGGTAGCCGCTTCTCCCAGCTTCACTCTCAGCTCACAGTCAATACTTTTTGTTATTCGTTTTCCTGTCTTCCTTGTTGACACTCTCTACATTGTCTATTTTCCTTTGTTTCTGCAGCGGCTTTGGAGTATAGATTTTTACCATACATTGTCTCCCTTGTAGACACTCTCTACATTGTCTATTTTCTTTTATTTCTGCATTTTAGACTCCTGGTTCTTAGCTATCTTTCTAGCATAAGATCATATGTCTCGATCTTTACTATCTTTCTAGCATAAGATTATATGTCTGGATCTTTACTATCCTAAATCATGCATCTTCATCATCTGACACTTTGATCATTTCTTGTTGTGAAATATCCTTTGATTAGTACCTACTGTAGTAACATTTAAAAAATAAAAAAAATTATGCAATCAAGGAATGCGAGGAGAATCTTATATTACAAATTATTTGGCGAGTTGCAACTTTTCTGTATGACCAAAGAAACAAAATGATTCCCCCATTAATTGTTTTCAATATCAAGAGAAGAATCAATGTCACTAGTTTCAAAGATTCAGAAACGATATGGTTAAAATCTAAGGAGTGAACATGATTTAAAACGATGGTTAACCCTCCACAGGCATTGTGTCACTGGTGTTTATGATTCGTATGGATTCTTGGAAATGAAGTTGTTGAACTCGTTTTGGAATCTGTGAACTTAATGAAAAGTAATCTATGTATACAATTTCTTGAGCACCAACTCTATTTTAAACACAGTCATTATCTTTTGATGAACTAGAGTCATATAGCTAACTCGACCCCCAAAATATACCCTCAAAATATTCAAAAGTTTAGGGAATCTTTGATTCTGCTTTAGTAGTCTTGTTGCAAAAACCCATCTCCAATAAGATTCTTGATTCTCTCAAGAGCATAAAGCAAACTATGTGGTAAGTAAGTATTGTAGCCACCTTCTTTAGTTTGGCTTATACCTATACTATTTGGTTGATGATCATATGTTGAAAATCAGTAGCAGGAATTCTAGAGCCTAGTCTTCGCTTACTCCTGGCTCCCCAAGTTAAATCCTCTATCCGTTTAAGAGGAGAGCTTCTTCTCTTCTTCTTTGGGAAGAACTCACAGTCCCCTTCTTGGTCAGAGACTTCATCTACCTTCACCTGCAGATCCTCCTCGTTGGCTTCGCATTCTGAAAATGTGTGGAGCTGGTTATCTTTGTCTTTCCCCTTGACATAGCTCCTCCTCTTCTGCTTTTTAAGGACAATGCTGGAGACTGCTGTTTTGTTGTCTGCAGTATTCGATCTCAGAGTTGTCTTGCGGTCCTCCAGATTCATCTCTGTTAGTTGCAATGTCGTGGCATCAGTATAGTCTAACTCGTAGCCTCCAACAGCTAAAGAAGAAACCTCAGCCAACAGATGTAGATTCTTGCTCAAGGAAGAAGTGATAAACTCAGAGGCTTCACACGATCAGACTTTCTAGACATATCAACCATAGCCTCAGCTGCAGATATCTCTCCGATGATTCCTCTCTTTAACAAAACATAGCCTTCTGCTCTTCTTCCGTTTCTTCTTAGCAACTGCTTTACTCTGTTTTCTTACAGAACTAGAACTCCCTATATCTTGAGCACTCGCGTGCAGGTCAAGATCTGAGCCTTTGAAAGCTTTGTTGACTGGACCAAGTTTCACCTTCTTCTTTTTCTTCCTAGGCTTGTATGAGTCATGTGGCTTGTTCATAAGTAGAGTGCTGTTTAAACATGGTAGCGCTTGAACCAACGCTCGCGACTTCTCTGATAAACACTCTTGAGGTTTCTCTTCTCCAAGCTTCTTCACAATACATACTTCCTCTTCAGATGAAAGGGGAAACATGTTCAAGTCAATTCCAATACCTGCTCAAAAAGAAGTAGTGTAAGATCAACTAAAGCTTCAATGAATATGTACAAAACATAATGATATATATTATCTTACCTTGAGCTTCATACATCCAGCAGGAACCTTCTCCCTCATTCTTTTTATCAGACTCAACCGATGAAACTGGACTAGTGAACTCGTAGTGTTCCTCTATCTCGGCTGGTTCATTCAAATCAAACTGCAGCTTATTCGACTTGCTACCTGATTCCAGAGAGTTTGCAACTTCATGGACTTGACCATTCACCAAACTACTCTCTTCCTCTCCATCATGACACTCAAGAACCGGTAACTCCAGATCCAAGACCAGCTTCTCAGGCTTCTTAACATCACTTACAGCTTCAGTTTGATTAGGCATGTGTTAGTTGTTGTTCACAAGGAAAATTCCTAGTTTGATAAATGGAGACGCTTGAGCTCATCCAGTGTGTTGTAGGGCTAGGGACACTAGAATTAAGGTACAAGGCCTCCTCCTCGTCTTGTTGTCGACTTCCCTCCATTTCCATCATCAGTTCCTTCTGCCTTTGATACAGACGATGAAGCTCATGGATCTGAAATGAGAAGAAGTAAGAAAGAAAGAATCAAACACTTAAAACATGATGAAACATGAAAACACTACTGAGACAAAGAGACTGAAAGCTTTTTTTTTCATCAGGAAAAGAAAACGAACCTGACTTTCAAAGACGGACTCGTGCACAAGCATGGTGTGCTTCAGTGTTTCCTTCAACTGTCTAAAACAAATACCACCAAACAGTAAAGAGAAGTGTATCATCAACGTTCACATTTGATCCGTGTCCTCCTCCTCCTCCTCCACTGGTTAAGACCGAATCAATGTCCTGTACAGGGTACAGACGATAGCCGGTTCTCGCATCTGTAGTAATGTCACGGTTCAAGTGATTGCACCCCAGGAAAAAGCTGTTGTGCTGCATTCTTTTCATTCACTTCACACTCTTCTTCTAAGCAGGATCTCTGTTCACCAAGAAAGAAGGAACTTATGAAGTTCTGTTGTATAAAGTAAATAAGAATTTTCACAACACAAAGGCATCATTGATTAAAATCTATTCGCCAATAGAGTTTGCAAGTAAAACATGTGGAGGATGAGTTCAAGCAAAACTATACCAAAGCTGCCCCTAAAGATCTTTAAAAAAAACAATTAGCATCACTTTTTTCTTCTCTTTCGTTTTGCTTTTCAAAAGACTCAAAAAGTGGTTTGAAGATAAGCTTTTTCTAAAAGCAGCAACTAACGAGCTAAGACAAAGTAAACACATGAGAAGAAGTAAGCAAAAAGGTGAAAACTTGAGAGAGTTAGATTCATAGGAGACTGAGGAAGCAGAGCAGAGGAATAAACTCAGAAACCTTATTATAGTTAAAGTGAAAACAAATAAAAAAAAAATCAAAACGAGAGAGAAAGGACCTACCTTTATAACAAAAAAAAAAGGACAAATGAACAGTTTTTTTATTCCTCTGAGATTCGACTCAATCTTCTTTACTTTACTTCAGGAAGCTGCTGAGAAAACAGAGAAGAAAAAAGGAGCTTCTTTTTTATTTTCTCGGGAAAGTGCGAATACAACATACAAGAGCATGGATAATGTTTTATTCAGCTGTGATTAAGTAAGAAGTGTGTATTCGAGATCTAGTGCCATTATCGTCGGACAAAGAGAGAGAGAGAGAAGAGAGCATGGAGGATTTTCCAGGAAAAAAACAAACAAAGCAGAGAAAACTTACAGAAGAAGCGAAACTTGGAAGACATGAGACCTTCTGCGAGAAAAGAACACTCCAACAACAAAAGAGAAAGAGAGATTTTTATAAAGTCTTTTTTTTTTTTTGCTACCTTTCCGTCTTCTTCTGATTCTTCTTCCTCTTTGTCCTTTTCTCACCTTTAATGTCTCTCTCTCTCTCTCTTCTCACAAGTCTCTGAAAATTATTCTCTTTTCGTACATTTAAAAAAAATATTACTAAAATAAGATTTAGATCCAGCAGCAAACCAATCCTCAACAAAAATATAAAATTCATTTAAAAATAACCAACACAAACCATCCGGTCGAACCGGGTCAATCTAAGGAAATTAAAAAATGACGATTGTAATAAACCAAACCACATGAAATCTAGTCTTTTCTTGTTTACAGGACAAAGATAATCAAGAATTTGAATCCTTCTCCATTTCCACTTCCTTTGCAGCTTTCTCCTTCTTCTCCAACTCCTCTTGCTTAATATTCTCTTCATGTGCTTTCTTAAACGACCTTATAAAACTCAAGAGTGTTTCAGTAACTGAAGCAACATCGATCACCAGATAAGTAAAAACAAAAGCGAATAAGGACTTTCTATGCATTGCCCAAAAGGAGGATGATGTAGTTTTATATCCCCACGTACCTTGTTCATATAAACAAAGGGAAGGATCTTCACCAAAATAAACAAAAAGTGTATCAACATTTTTTGCCTGTCCCATCAACAAAATAAAACAGCACACTGTTAATTTCGTGATCAATCAAGCACATTGCCCCAAATGTACTGAGCTTTTGGAGCCTAGTGGAAGTTGAAAAACTTACCGCGAGCAAGTAAGGTCTCAACAGTTTTTTTTAATTCAGTCTCAGCAATGGGAATGAACTCCTTCAATGTCTTGTCATCATAAGAAAAGAAAAAAACATAAAACTCTGGTTTTAATAGAGTAGATGGAACTTATCTCAAATTTTCTTGATTATTTGATATAGCCAACAACATACTTTACAGAAAACTTCAGAAACAGGACCATCACTTTCGGATGCAATGAACTCTTGCTCAAGTTTATTGAACCCCTTATTTATCGCTTGCATTTCATCAGCTAGAGACTTCAATCTTATCTGAAAATTTTGTCAGGACAAAACTGATTTTGTCGGGACAAAACTGAATGCATGCAACAGTTTATTACAATATTAAGGAAGCAAAGTGCGAATATGGAATTAAAGAAAACAGTGAAAATGAAAGGTGAGAAATACGCGCAGAGTGGGAGAGATCCCTCAATCAGCTGCTCGGATGATTACTTTTTTGGAGAAGCTGGTCAGAAACAGAATCTCTTCCTTGAGGAAAAAGTCAGGAAATAAATATGAAAGGGCCATGGTGAGATAGTTTGAAAGTAGATAATTCCTTTATTTCTTTCTCAAAATTTTGCCACAAAATTTTTGTATAGGGGTTCTGTCTATAAATAATAGCATTAGGTTGTAAACAAGTTTTTGAAGTGAATAAATTTAAAATTCTTTCAAAAAAAAAAAAAAAAGAAAGGTGAGACATGACGTGTGCTTTGGTCCTAAATTTTAGGACGAAAATCACATCTTTTATTATTTGCTGAAACAAAGAAAACAACAATTAAAACATGGATCAAATTTAAGCAAAAAAAAACAATTAAAACATGGACTACAAACCAGTTAATCTTGGTACTTTGAGTTTGGTTTCTTCACTCGGTTTGATCGATGGTTTAGCGCTGAACCATCATGGAAAAGATCCACCAGAAGGTGGTGGCGGTGCCGGTTCCACAAGCCCTCTACGACCAGGAGGTGGAGGAGGTATTGGTGCTCCTCTACGCATTGGAGTAGGACCCTTCTTGCTAGTCTCTGCATGCATATACCATCTTTATGATTTGAATCAAGAACCTCACTGGGTTCATCTGAAGCAGTGCCACCAATCACATCGCTAAAAATCTCCTTTATCTCATAAAGTTCTTCAGGTGAAGTAATATCAAAATCGTTCTCATCATCTGATACTAGAGCTGCGGTAGTAGTAGACACCATGGCATCAGCGCCAGAAAAGAGTACCTGATACATGTATGAGTACCATATTCAAACTTAGCAGCATCATTTCTTTATGTATAATATCAGTAGAAGAAAAAGTTACACAAATGGCCTTACCTCTGCCTTAAATTCACTTGGGAACTGGTCGTTGGCATCCCAAAGGATATCCATTTCATCGCGTTGAACAATTAAAATATTGCCACGTACAGATTCTGTGTTGAACATGATTCTAAAGATCATCTCCTCACGAACCAAATTGTAACATCCCTATCCCGGGCCTATTTTTGTTTTAAGGAGAACGGGCTTCTCTACGGCCCATTTGCCAAAAACCTAGGGTTTCTCCTCCCTTTCTTATAAATAGCCAGCCTCCTCCTCCTCTTTGTATCATCACAAAGCTTGAAGCGAAGCTCTGCAGAGATTCCCGGAGACTGGAAACCCTAGCCGTCAAGCTCTCTTCCCTGCGCCGCCGTCTTTTCTCTTTTCTCTTCTCTCTTCTCTCCTCTCTCCCGCGCGTCTCTCTCTTCTTCTTCTCTCTCTCCTCGGCGTCCGATCTCTCTTTCTCTCTTGTCGGCGGCGTGTTGGTGGTGGCCGTGGTGGTGATCGCCGGTGGTGGTGGTGGTGGTTGTGTAGCCGATCAGTGGAGTGGTTCAGACCTCATCTTCTCTCGTCTCTTCAGATCAGATCTAAGCTAAGGTGAGGTGTCTTGAACCCATCTTGCTCCCTTGATCTTTACATTGCTTATGTTGGATCTAGGATCGATTAGATCTTGTGTGAAAGTTAGGGTGTTAGTTCATGAGGAAAACTAGGATGTTAGATGAGTGATCATGATGCATAAGAACGCTCACACTGTTAAATGGGACTTAATGGACTGCCTTGTGTTGATGTGGTTATTATTGATGTGGATGTTTATGTGATCGATCGTGTGTCCCATGTCTTGATGTGTGATTGATAGCTATGTTGCTAGAGAAAGTAGTTGCATTGTACTAAGTGTTGTGAAGGTATCTTGAACAGTGTATGCTTATAAGTGTTGATTGCTAAGTGATAATGAATACCATGTGAAGTATGGAGTAAGAGTCTAAGTGCATGTGGAATGAGTTATGAAATTGAGAAGTGATAAGCGTGTTTATGTTTATGAGTCTAAGTGTTAAGTATGAGTAAGTGAAAGTGAAAGTGAAAGTGAAAGTGAAAGTGAAAGTGAAAGTGAAAGAGTTGAGTAAAGAGAATGTGGATGAGATTGAGGAATGAGAAAGAGGTGGATAAGTAAATGAGTCAATGAACTTGCTTGTAGTCCTGATTGGACCACCGAGAACGGGTGGGCGTCTAGGGTCTAGGATGTGATGTGACCCGTGGGACAGTAGCCTAACACGAGGTACCCACGGGAAGTGAAGTAATGTGGATGCCTACCGCGAGATGCGGGATATAAGAAGAATGTGGCGCCTAGGATCGAGTCAATGCCGAGTCGTGGCATAATTATGGCTATTACGACCGGGGGGGCGGACAGTGCCAATGGGCCAACGAGCTGCAACTCGGATAGTCATTTAGGAAGCTGAGGGGGGGACGGTTTACCCGAGAGAAGGGCGCCCCTTTCAGGATGGGCTGGAACGGGTAAAGAGACCCGTAAACGGCTATAGGTCCATACGTCTAGGTTGCTTGGTGTCGAGTCAGTTTATCTGTTGAAGTCTAGTTCTTTGAGTGAAGGGTAGTTGAGTATGTGTTCTTTGAGTTGATTGTTTATTAGGGTGTTAGAAATGGTGTTGTTATGAAATATCTTTTGTTGCACTGTTTGATTGTAGTGACTGGTCAGTTCTAGCTCCCGCATAGAGTAATGTTGAGTGTCTTGCGGGCAAGCTGGACTAGAGCAACTTCACTGAGTAATTCAATTGCTCACCCCTCCCATTTCCATTTCCCTATGCGCAGGACTGTAAGTAGAAGTAAATGGATACGGGTGGATTGGAATTTCAAAGAAAGCAATGCGTCCGTCGACTCTTGGGACCAGTAACGGACACGGCGGGTTGCCTTAAAGGGTATACGCGTGTCCATAACTCCCTTTCGATAACTCCGGTCGGACGCCGGGGGACAGGGATGTTACAATTGGTATCAGAGCGGGGGTTAAGATCCCTTAGTGCTATTCTAAGGGGTCGGCATTTCCAAAGTTTTCGAAATCTTGTTTTAAAAAAAAAAAAAAAAAAAAAAAAAAAAAAAAAAAAAAAAAAAAAAAAAAGAGTTTGTGAAAGTTTGATACTTTAGAAAGTTGTGAGATGTTTTCAAAACCACCCATTATATCCATGCTTCTATTATGGTTCTGATCGTTTTCTTTTACTGCAGGATGTTTCCGCTTGATCACTACGAGTGGAGGATGCCGCGGTTGAGCTACGGGCCGGTGGGCACTCGGGAGCATGCCCGGAAGCGGTACCGGGACGCGGAGGGTAACTGGGTGCTGC
Organism: Raphanus raphanistrum subsp. raphanistrum; assembly: GCA_019706035.1. Classification (NCBI taxonomy): domain Eukaryota; kingdom Viridiplantae; phylum Streptophyta; class Magnoliopsida; order Brassicales; family Brassicaceae; genus Raphanus; species Raphanus raphanistrum. Next base: position 1,347,385 of record CM033982.1, on the reverse strand, counting down.
CTACGTTTCCCGACCCAGAGGAGCAGTTCAGAGAGTTTCCATTCGGGTACCCTCACGAGCAGACTGTGGGACGCATAGTGACGATGCCACACTTTTTGAAGGCGGCTATGGAGGAGCGTGAACTCCAGGGTTGTGCTACGTTCCAACTCGCCCTCGATGAGGACTTTCCGAGGAAGCGGGGCCGGCCCAGCAAGGCGTCAGGGGTAGCCCGAGAGCCTCCGAGGTCCATCGCGGGGAGATGCCGGTGCAAGACGTTGTTCCAGAATAAGCAGGAGAATCGATCTGTTGCTGGCTACACTGAGGACTTCATCAACCAAGCCAAGCTGTGTAAACCGAAGAGCGCAGAATTGTGGTGCAAATGGTACAAGCGGGGACTGCGTAAGAAGATTCAGGACAAGGTGAAAGGGGTCTTAGAACCACTGGAGTTTGCCTTGGTTCGGCGTATGGCGGGTCTAGCGATCGAAGTGGAAGGGGAGATTGAAACCGAGAAGCCCGAGCAGGCGAAACCAAAGGAAGGCAATGGGAACCCCAAGGCATTTGGTGGGGGAACACCCAAGAAGAAGCGGGAAAAACTGCAGAAGCCTTCGACCGATCAGGACGATTGTGACTGCGACGTGCGAGTTCAGGAGGCACAGAAGTCTGACAAAGTGCAGGATTATCTGCAGGAGTTCATGGAGACAGCCAGACAGTGTCAGCCCAAACCTGCGGAAGAGTGGTGTAGGTTGTTCAAGGCCGGGCTACGCAGAGGGATTCGTGACAAGCTCGGAGGAGCTCTAGAGCCTTTGGAGTTCGCCCTTGTGAAGAGAATGGCTAGTCAAGCAGTAACTGCGGAAGATAAGATTACAGGGAGGGTGTTCGCGACCGAGCCTCAGCACCTTCTGAAGAAGGGCGGAAACCCGGAGCCTAGGGTGGCGGGCGGCACGGCAGGCCCTGGAACCGAGGCTCGCGACGATCTTCCGCGAGGGGGTTGAGCAAGTAGGGTCCTTTTTTCGGAGTAGGACGCGAGTTCATTTGTTGGTTATTTATTATTTGCTGGCTTTGGTGTTCTTCTATTTTTTTTGGGCAGTCCGCGGTTGTGCAGATGCCTTGAGTTTTTCCGAATTATTGTAGTCCTACTCCATTTCTATCTATTGAATTCATTCGTTGGTTTTAAGATGATCGAGTAAAAGTCAAAGTTCGGGTTATAAGGAATGGAGGAGTAGGATGAGTATACTTCGTTTTCGGAAGTTCGAGTTTAGTTAGGACCATCGAAATCGGGAAGAAAAGACGTGTTCGAAAGCAAGAATTGTAACCATGGCATGGTACCCTCTCAGTTAGTGATTTCTGTTTTCTTCATGAAGATCCCCCAACCTCCCCTTAAAAGGGCACCACAACCGGAAGCACGAGGATGATGGACTCACTCTCGGTTCCTCCGAAGCGAAGCGGCTCAGAAACTCATCTAAGTCACCGACTTTTCTCAACCCTCTGCCGTCAGCAGCAGGCTCAAAGCATTAGAAGGTGGTACGTCCGGGAGCATCACGAAGGAGTTGGTAGAGGTGGCTAGTTGAGGATGGAGCTGGTGAAGTGTTGTATCTGGTTGATACATCGCAAGCTCATACTGTGTTGGAGCAGCAGCAGACGATGAAGAGTTTGTGAGTTGGGGAGTCAACTGGTTGTTAATTGTGTGATTGACTTGGATGATGACGATGGTTCGAAGAAGGCTCTATGTGTGGGTCCTTCCACTGAGATTGTTATTCTTGATTCTGATGATGATGAAGAATCTGTAGAGAAGTCGAAGTATCTGTTTCAGTCGAGTCTTGTGCAGCATCGGAAGAGTCAAGGTGATGTGGTGTCGGTGACGCCGCAGTTCGTTTTCGAGGAGGTTGTTTGGGGAAGGGAAAGGAGATGTCTTGTGCCATTACTGCGTTGGTGGAGGGACGAAGTAGCAGAGGCAACCGCCTTGCTATAGGAAACGGTATGGTCATTGACGGAGGTGTCTGCGTGGGACAAGCGGGGAGAGAAAAGGCCCTTGCCATTGGAAATGGTGTGGTCGCCAATAAGAGTGTCTATGTGGGCATTGAGGATAATGAACGTGGTAATGAGTCTGAAGCAGCAGATGAGAATCTTGGTAATATCTGGAATGAAATGGCCGTGTCGATAGTGTGTTCCAAGGATGCAGAGACTTCACGCATTGAATCGAAGACCGGTGAAGTGGAAGACTGTGAGCACTCCTTCATACTAAAGGACGACGTGGGTTATGTTTGCCGTGTCTGCGGAGTTATTGACAAAAGCATCTTAGACATTATTGATGTGAACTTCAGTAAAGCGAGAAAAAGCACGAGGACATATGCTTCTGAATCTCGGGTTAAAAAGTTAGGCGATTCAGAGTTTGAGATTAAGTTATCTGAAGAAGGACTGATGATAGGTGGATTTTCTGCTCATCCAACGCATGCTAGCAAGCCGAAGCCTCATCAAATCGAAGGGGTCCAGTTCCTACTCAGCAACTTAGTAATAGATGAGCCGGGTGGCAGCATCATGGCTCATGCGCCGGGTTATGGAAAAACCTTCATGATCATCCGTTTCATGCAGAGCTTCCTTGCAAAGTATCCTCAGGCTAAGTAACTGGTTGTGCTTCCAAAGGGAATTTTTGTCTACCTGGAAAAGAGAGTTTGTGAGATGACAGGTCGTAGACACTCCACTGCTTGACTTCTACAGTGCTAAAGCAGAAAAACCGTGCCCAACCGCTATCCATTTTGGAACCGTGGATAGAGAAGATGAGCATCTTGTTTCTGGGCTACAAGCAGTTTTCAACCATTGCCTTGGCGGCACCAGCACCGACATCACCAATCGAGCCAAGTAAGGATGGTAATAGCGCCACAGTTAATGTTATGAAACCGCTATCTGGCAAAGGACGAGTGGGTGTCATACGAAGTCGGAATGTTGGCACGGGAGTCTCGACACGCGAGATCGAAGACGAAATGGCGGGTGTTCGGAAAAAGGGGTATGCGTGATCGAAGTGGGGGAGAACTAAGAACAAGGCGAAGAAGACCTATGAAAACTCGAAGGCAGTAGTGTCGTCTGAAGCGACCTGAGAGTAGTATATGCTGCAGTGAGGTGGTCCCAAGGGCTATCAGGGATTGCAGAAACCGTCAGAAGTTTTGGTGCCCCGTGTACTGCTTGGATTAGGGATGTTAAGTAATGAGAGTTCTACAAGCGGAATTCGGGGGCGAATTCCATTTAAGTGGGGGAGAGTTGTAACATCCCTATCCCGGGCCTATTTTTGTTTTAAGGAGAACGGGCTTCTCTACGGCCCATTTGCCAAAAACCTAGGGTTTCTCCTCCCTTTCTTATAAATAGCCAGCCTCCTCCTCCTCTTTGTATCATCACAAAGCTTGAAGCGAAGCTCTGCAGAGATTCCCGGAGACTGGAAACCCTAGCCGTCAAGCTCTCTTCCCTGCGCCGCCGTCTTTTCTCTTTTCTCTTCTCTCTTCTCTCCTCTCTCCCGCGCGTCTCTCTCTTCTTCTTCTCTCTCTCCTCGGCGTCCGATCTCTCTTTCTCTCTTGTCGGCGGCGTGTTGGTGGTGGCCGTGGTGGTGATCGCCGGTGGTGGTGGTGGTGGTTGTGTAGCCGATCAGTGGAGTGGTTCAGACCTCATCTTCTCTCGTCTCTTCAGATCAGATCTAAGCTAAGGTGAGGTGTCTTGAACCCATCTTGCTCCCTTGATCTTTACATTGCTTATGTTGGATCTAGGATCGATTAGATCTTGTGTGAAAGTTAGGGTGTTAGTTCATGAGGAAAACTAGGATGTTAGATGAGTGATCATGATGCATAAGAACGCTCACACTGTTAAATGGGACTTAATGGACTGCCTTGTGTTGATGTGGTTATTATTGATGTGGATGTTTATGTGATCGATCGTGTGTCCCATGTCTTGATGTGTGATTGATAGCTATGTTGCTAGAGAAAGTAGTTGCATTGTACTAAGTGTTGTGAAGGTATCTTGAACAGTGTATGCTTATAAGTGTTGATTGCTAAGTGATAATGAATACCATGTGAAGTATGGAGTAAGAGTCTAAGTGCATGTGGAATGAGTTATGAAATTGAGAAGTGATAAGCGTGTTTATGTTTATGAGTCTAAGTGTTAAGTATGAGTAAGTGAAAGTGAAAGTGAAAGTGAAAGTGAAAGTGAAAGTGAAAGTGAAAGAGTTGAGTAAAGAGAATGTGGATGAGATTGAGGAATGAGAAAGAGGTGGATAAGTAAATGAGTCAATGAACTTGCTTGTAGTCCTGATTGGACCACCGAGAACGGGTGGGCGTCTAGGGTCTAGGATGTGATGTGACCCGTGGGACAGTAGCCTAACACGAGGTACCCACGGGAAGTGAAGTAATGTGGATGCCTACCGCGAGATGCGGGATATAAGAAGAATGTGGCGCCTAGGATCGAGTCAATGCCGAGTCGTGGCATAATTATGGCTATTACGACCGGGGGGGCGGACAGTGCCAATGGGCCAACGAGCTGCAACTCGGATAGTCATTTAGGAAGCTGAGGGGGGGACGGTTTACCCGAGAGAAGGGCGCCCCTTTCAGGATGGGCTGGAACGGGTAAAGAGACCCGTAAACGGCTATAGGTCCATACGTCTAGGTTGCTTGGTGTCGAGTCAGTTTATCTGTTGAAGTCTAGTTCTTTGAGTGAAGGGTAGTTGAGTATGTGTTCTTTGAGTTGATTGTTTATTAGGGTGTTAGAAATGGTGTTGTTATGAAATATCTTTTGTTGCACTGTTTGATTGTAGTGACTGGTCAGTTCTAGCTCCCGCATAGAGTAATGTTGAGTGTCTTGCGGGCAAGCTGGACTAGAGCCACTTCACTGAGTAATTCAATTGCTCACCCCTCCCATTTCCATTTCCCTATGCGCAGGACTGTAAGTAGAAGTAAATGGATACGGGTGGATTGGAATTTCAAAGAAAGCAATGCGTCCGTCGACTCTTGGGACCAGTAACGGACACGGCGGGTTGCCTTAAAGGGTATACGCGTGTCCATAACTCCCTTTCGATAACTCCGGTCGGACGCCGGGGGACAGGGATGTTACACAAATCATCATGCAAGTTTACACATTCCAGAACAACATCCCCTTGAACAAGGCACTTGATATCTAATTTCACCAGGATACACTCTTCCTGCATGATAAGTAAGATCACAAAAATGAACACCACTTATGTAACTTTCTAAATAGTTATTCAAAAAAAAAACTTTCTAAATAAAACACTATACTTTTTTTCGGTAGAGAAGCATTTAGCTTGTATAATAATTCATCAAACAAACTCCTAAACTTTAATCGTTTCATGTATTCTAACTCGCATTTAATAATAGATCTGGAAAATCCAGACATGGTCGGATAAAATTGTTCTTTGGAATAATCTCTTTATCGACCAAAACTGGGTTTAATTATATGTACAGTTGACAAAAAAATAAATGTTGAAAACTACACCACCTCCTCAAGACCACATGAAAATGATATCTCTTAGCTAGACACTGTCTTGTACATAAATATGTGTGGTGATCATAATCATATATGGTTTGAAGAATTACCTTTTGGTAGAGATGAGTGAGGTTCTCTGGCTTTGGAGTGGAAAAGAGAACTATGGAGCTCTTGTTGGCTATGGCTCTAGGGTCCTGACCACAAACCCTTAAAATTGGTCTGAAACCTTCTCTCCCTTCAAAATGTGGGAGACCCCTGAGAATCAAGCAATCCAAAAGAAGAGGCGTGTCTAAAGGAAGCCACTCAGAGGCTATGGGTCTTCTAGAAATGTACTGAAGATAAGAAGTTGATAATAATAAGAATAAAAAGTTAATACAAACATGCAATGGGATAATTGCTTGCAGGGAAGAGGTAGCATATTGAGCCCTTCTCTTAGTACGATGTTTTATAAATTTTACAGACATGTGGGGTAGTCACTTAGAACACGGTTTTCAAAAAAAAAAAGAAACAAAAATTATAACTACATACATGAGCAAAGCTTTCGCCAGAAGTCAGGATATGGCAATTACCAGAGGTTTTAATCTAAACATTGGAGGTAGCGGTACCCTAGGCCATCTATAACCAGGAGGTGGAGGAGGCGGTGGGGGGTTTCCAGGCTTCATGGGAGGGGGAGGAGTAGTAGTAGAAGGTGAGGCTCCTCTACGTATAGTTGGAGGTGGAGGTGGCGGCGGTGGCGGTCCATACATTGGACGTAGAAGGCCACACTTTCTTTGTGTACCGTTGAGATTAACTGCAGCTCCTTTTGGAGATGGAGGACGTCTTGGTGGTGGAGGTGGGGATGCCTCAAGCCCTCTACTATCAGGAGGTGGAGGAGGTATTGGTGTTGTTCCTCTACACATTGGAGGAGTTGGGACTGTGGCAGTAAAATGTACCTGATACATATATCAGTACGTATTCAAACTTAGCAAGCATCATTTTATTTATTATGATCAGAAAAAAAAAATCACACATATATGGTCTTTTACCTCTGCCTTAAATTCCTTTGGGAACTGGTCCATGGCATCCCAAAGTACATCTATCTCATTGCGTTGGACCATTAAAACATTACCACGTATAAATGCTGTGTGGAACATGATTCTAAAGACCATCTCCTCACGTACCAAATCATCATGCAAGTGTATACATTCCAGAACAATATCCCCTTGAACACGGCACTTGATATCTAATTTCACCAGGTTACATTCTTCCTGCAGATAAGATCACGAAAATGACCACTATCTTCTTTTTTTTTCAATAGAGAAGCATCTTAGCTTTTGTGTAACAGAAATATGAACAGGCTTAGATTACATGCATGTGGTAAAATTAATTATTAGTCCATCACAAGGATATCACATGGAAAGGATATGTATGAACTAAAAAATGTCATGAGTACCTGTTGGTAAAGGCGAGTTTGTTTCATTGTCTTTGGCGTTGAGAAGACAAGTATGGAACGGTTTCTAGGGTCTTGACCATAAACCCTTAACACTGGTCTACAACCTTCTCTCCCTTCAAAACGAGGGAGATCTCTGAGAACCAAGCAATCCAAAAAAAGAGGTGTGTCTACAGGAAGCCAATCTTCAGAGTCTAAGTTCCTTCTAGAAATGTATTCGAGATATCTTAGTTGAGAAGGATGCGGGTTTAACGGAGAGGACAGATGAAGAAGCTCCTCAGGAGCATGCTTATATACCAACTCAAGAGTCTTCTCCTCGCTTTGATAATTCTTTCTGTATAGTAGAAGTACTGACAACATAAAAGCAAGAAGAGGCCAAGCACCTCTTTCACAATGCAACAGCAGGACATTCCGTTGATCTCCAAATGATGGTGATGGTGATGATAACCAGCTGTCGCTCAATTTTAAAAAGTGATGGATAATCTCGAGAGGTAAAAGCGGACAACTCTTGTAGTGACAAGGATAATTTATTACAGTCATGTTGTAATGAGACAAGACGTCTGATATTTGACTCCGTTGTTCTCCAAAATTAGACACCAAGACACAAGAAGAAGTTTCTGGGAAATGATCCTGCAGCTGTGATACCACGTCAACCAAGTATAGTGTGTACTCATCTCCTCCCATGACTACATCGTTTGATAAACAGCTGTCGAAAACTGAAATAAGACAAACGAACAAGAGATATGACATTAACGAAATGATTTAAAGCTACAAAACAGAAAGTAGTTGTAACGTGTTATACGTACCGTAGACACGCTCTGAGATCTCTAGAAGACAATCCGGATGCTTTTTGTAGATATATGGTCGGAACAACGACATTGAATCAAGAACCAAATAGACGATCTAGTAGTTGATAGAGACCAAAGGAACAAGCAGAGAGTTCTTGGTTTTGTTATAAATCACAAGATCACGTTCTTTTGGTCTGTAAGCACAGTTGACTTTGGAGAAAGACTGTTCAGAATTATAAGTTGCAACATAACGAGAAGACCGTTTTTTCTTTTAATCATGGATATATTAACAGACGTTTTCATTGTTTTACTTAAACCCTATGATTAAGATCGTGATTACGTGAGCTTGATTGAAGTTCTTTAAATAATGTTTTTCCAACAGACTGTTATTCTTTTTCTTTTTTTTTTGAATCAAACAGACTCTATTCTTAAAGAATTCATCTATTCGACAAAAACACGGAAACAGCTTGTCTAAATCAAAAGAAGATTCTAATGGGCTTATTTGCCAACTAGCCATATTTTGAGTGTAAATTAACCAAATAGCATTGATTTTGACATAATTCATTTTCTAACATTTGTGTACCAAATTACCCGGTTTTATCCTTTGTCTTTGCAGGTATCAGGTAAAAAAGTGAAAGAGAACAACGTGGCCAACAAAAGAAGAAATCATCCACGTCTGCCTTTATTAACCACATGCACATGCACCCAAAGTTCTATTCTATACCGCCAAAATAGTATAGATTTCTAACTCCATTCACAACCACAAAATACTAAAACTAACCCCAACATTTGAATAGTGAACTTTAAACTAAACCCTATCAACTAAACATTAAACCCTACACGGAATTATAAACACTAGTCCAATGTTAACCCTAATCTTCCATAAGATTAGTAAGATGCATTACCATTCTACATGAGGCATATAGAATAGAAAATGTGAAAATGTAGTTGAACTTTATATATCATCTTAACATATTTCTCAAATGTTGATATGGTTATGCCTTCATGAAAGGTGGTAATGTTTGCTCTAATGTCAACCCCAATTATACATAAACTAAACCCTATTAACTATCACTAAACCCTACACGGAAATATAAACCTTAATCCGAGGTTAACCTAAATCTTCATAAACTAAATCCTAGCCACTAATTACACCTTACATGGAATTATAAACCCTAATCCAATGTCAACCCCAATCTTTTATAAATTAAATACTCAATTTCAAATTATCAGTAAGATGCATTTAAATTTTTCATGAGCATATAGAATAGAAAAGGTGACAAATGATATAGTAAAAAATTCTATTCCATTTACGTTCAACATATTGTTCCTCTTTACAAAATCATTTACACACTAATATAAACACATATATACACTGATACAAAACTCATATCAATAGAACATGAAACAACAATCAAGATTGTGCTTTCTTTTCAAGAATCAAACTAAAATAATAAAATAGCCAAATTTGAAAAAAAGACATTCTGTTCCATTTCATAAGATAGTATAGAAACACATTCACTGTTTATCTTCATCTTCTGCCTCGTCTTCGAACCCAAAATCAGAAACTTACAGTTTTTCACGTTTCGTCTTCACTCAATGAAAAATCTTGGATTGAGAAGATGGATGCATGGAACGGGGTGATGCTCCTCACCCATGTGATATATATGGAGAGGAATCGGCTCGCGTGATGATCTCCGCCGCCTCGACGATAACTGCAGCGGCTATTTCAAAAGCAGAGAGGTTGGGATTCTGGAAAAAGTTTTCAGATAACAAAATATTCTCAGAACTCAGATGGTAGTCACGATGTCGATCTAATCTGTAAAGAGTTACAAAGAAGGGATATGTGGATGTTGAATTGCCACAAATTATATCACACTGTAATAATTATTATTTTTTATCTTCAGGTTTCACCGGTCAAAAGAAAGGGTAATACAGTATTAATATGTATATGTAACGGAGTGTATAGATTTGTTAGGTAAAATGGTTAGTGTACCAATTATAGTTTTTTTCATGGCTATAGGCTCCAATTTCCCTTATCTAATCTAATATATTTAAAAAAAAAAAAATCAAAAGAAGAGGAAAAGTCAAAAGAGTCGAGAGGAGAGAGACAAAGAGACAAGGCCATGAAGGCCAAAGGCCCGTTAAGTAAATTAAGCCCAATAGTATATTCCTATGTATAGACATCAACAGAATGTGGGGATCTTTGGATGAAACCTTCACATGTTTAGGGCCTTTTTGGCAAAGAAAGATCCTTTAAGCAGCTTTTTAAAGTTGTTTTCTTCACCCACCACCATCTTGGTTATCATTATGTTTGTATGATTATTTAATGAAAGCTCTATTTTGGCTAAAATTAATATATATATTTAAAAAAAAAACTTAATAAGTATCTATCTTTTTCTTCGTATATTCAAAGAAGGTAGTTGTAATTATTATGAAAAAAAGCTTGCGAATGCATGTTATTTGCAAAGAGGACAAGTTTGAATTGTATGTATCCCTACCTTTTATTGTCGTTTTTGATAAAGAAAGATATTCCCTTTTAAATGGATAAGAAAAGACAATTCCCTTTATTAAAGTTTTTTTTTTTATTTTTGAACTGAAATTAAAGTATATTTAGTAACATCATTAGGAAGTGGAAACTATTCATAAATATAACTGTTACCGAATGATCATTATAGAAATGTGAATTAAATTAAACACTCATTAAAACAATGACGTTTGGGATTTAAAAAAATAAAATTATAAGTGGTTGTAATTATAAATAATATTGTTCGACATTACCACGTAGGATTAGACAAACACCTAGAGAATGGTCGTGTGTCGGGAAATATTCATATGCAAACTTGTTGCTATAATTAAATACATCCAGTTACGAATAAAAAAAAATGAAAATGTTTAATCGACAAAAACTGCTGGAAGATTTTCTCGAAAATCTCTTCGTTGATTCATTCTCTTTTCTGCTTCATCTTCCTTTCTCCTTCATTTCACCTGAAATTCTTCAATCTCACTCTCACTTCCTCTCTAAACTAATTTGATTAGCTTCGAACATTCTTCGTTCCCACGTCAAAGAGGAGTTCCCAGCATTGTACCATTGATCGATTCAATTTTTGCAAAGAAAACTATTCTAAAATTTCACAACTTGGCGTCGTTAGCCTTTGAATTACGGATTATCGGTGTAGTGAGGAAAGAAGATTTCTCCAATTTCGTGTGAATTTGTTTTTTTTTTTGTTTGCTGGGTGAAATTAGGGTTTGTGCACCAGAATTGGGGAAGAAGAAGGAGATCTGGGGTTTAGGTCAACGGAATTGGAGTTCGTTACGAGGATGATCGGATTATTATTAGTTTACTAAAAGAAAAAAATCGACGGTTTGGATCTGATCGGAGGAGAGACAGCGCCAACGGGATGGCGCTGTTCCGTCGCTTCTTCTACAAGAAGCCTCCCGATCACCTTCTCGAGATCTCCGAGCGTCTCTATGGTATATACATTCCCAAATATCTCATCTTTAAAAAAAAAAAAAAGCTTTGAACTTTATTGAGTTTTTTTTTTTTAGGAATCAGAATCTTTATCTTTGTCGGAAAGAACCAAACTAATGGTTCCTTTTAATATTCGGTCTTAATGTCTCCTTGAAAAAGTTTTTTTTTGTTTGTTTGTTTGAGCTGCTAACAGTTCCAGAGCTTGACTATTTTTTTTGTGTGTTTCATATTTGCAGTTTTTGACTGCTGTTTCTCGAGCGATCATGTTATGGGAGAGGATGAGTACAAACTCTACTTGGGCGGCATCGTTGCTCAACTGCAGGATCATTTCCCTGACGCGTCCTTCATGGTGTTTAACTTCAGAGAAGGAGACCAGCGGAGTCAGATATCAGACGTGCTGTCTCAGTACGACATGACGGTTATGGATTACCCTCGGCAGTACGAGAGCTGCCCGCTTCTGCCTCTCGAGATGATCCATCACTTTCTGAAATCTAGCGAGAGCTGGTTGTCCTTGGAAGGTCAGCAGAATGTTCTGCTGATGCATTGCGAAAGAGGCGGCTGGCCTGTTCTCGCTTTTATGTTGTCGGGGCTGTTGTTGTATAGGAAGCAGTATCAGGGCGAGCAGAAGACTCTTGAGATGGTGCACAAGCAGGCTCCCAAGGAGCTTCTTCATCTGTTGTCTCCTCTGAACCCGCAGCCTTCTCAGCTCAGATATCTTCAGTATATTTCTAGAAGAGATTTAGGTTCTGGCTGGCCTCCTTCGGACACGCCTCTTCTTCTTGATTGTTTGATTCTTAGAGATCTCCCACATTTTGAAGGGAGAGAAGGTTGCAGACCTATTGTAAGAGTTTATGGTCAGGACCCTAAAGCCAAAGCCAACAGGAGTTCCGTAGTTCTCTTTTCTACACCAAAGACAAATATACACACTCGCCTTTACCAGCAGGTACTTTTCAGACCATTATATGTTTTTGACATATATGCATATGATCATCACATTGTTTAGCTAATAGATACTCTTTCCTTGCGGACTTGAGGCTGTGCTGTAGGTTTCTACATCTATTATATGCTTAGAAACACTAATACAGGAAGGATTAGAGTTTAGAAGTTCGTTTGGTGATTTATTAAATGCTTCTGTACTGACAAAATTAGTGTTCATTTTTGTGATCTTGTCTGCAGGAAGAGTGTATCCTGGTGAAGTTAGATATCCAGTGCCGTGTTCAAGGGGATATAGTTCTGGAATGTATACACTTGCATGATGATTTGGTTCGTGAGGAGATGGTCTTTAGAATCATGTTCCACACAGCATTTGTGCGTGCTAATATTTTAATGATCCAACGCGATGAGATGGATATACTCTGGGACGCCAAGGACCAGTTTCCAAAGGAATTTAAGGCAGAGGTAAAGACCATTGTGTAATTAATTTTCCCTCCTCATCCAGTTAAATGAGGCTGTTAAGTTTGAATGCATATACTCATATATGTATCAGGTACTTTTCTCTGGTGCTGATGCTGTGGTGGTGCCTACTATCGCAACGTCTCCAGTGTCAGAAGTAGATGAGAACGATTTTGATATGGCTTCACCTGATGAGTTTTACGAGGTGGAGGAGATTTTCAGCGATGTGATTGATGGGCATGACTTGAAGAGAGGAGACTCAGATAGTTTTGTGGTTGTTGATACTGCTTCAGATGATTCTGAGGGTAAAGAGGTGTGGAAAGGGGACGTGGAACCCAATGCGTTTCTGGACTGTGCGTCTGATGATTCAAATCATAAACATGGGGATACTAGCACAGATCCAGTTAAAGACATCACTGTTGATGATGTACAGTATAGGTCAGATGGGAACGGAGATACCAGTGTTGTCTCAGTGAAGGATATAGTAATAGACGATGGTGATGAGCAGCGAAAGAGGACAGCAAAGGAGAATGATTCTAGAACAGCAGAGAGTCAACACAAAGGTGATGGAGAAGGCAATGATTCCCAGAAGCCTACAACTCAGAAAACAGATACCAATCCCATATCCGAAAAACCACAAGCTAAACCAAAGTCTAAGCAGGTGGGTGCAAATGCAAAACTGGCTGGAGATGCACTGAAACCAAAGTCTAAGCAGCAAGAAGCTCAGGGTCCTAATGTGAGAATGGCTAAGCCTAATGCAGTTTCTCGATGGATTCCTTCAAATAAGGGCTCGTATAAAGACTCTATGCATGTGGCGTATCCCCATACAAGGATTAGCAGTGCCCCAGCTTCGACCAAGGATGGTAAAAGAGCTACTTCACCTGATGGTGTGGTTACAAAGGATGCTAAGAGTAAAAATCTGAGAGCGTCTGTTTCTTCACCAGATATAAGGAGTCGACTCCTTATATCAATAGATTCTAGCCCAAAGGATAAGCCACTTTCTCTGCCTGTCTCTCCTCATCATGCGTCTCCACCATCTCATCATTCACATGCACCTCCAGAGCTACCTTCTCTAACCAGTGAGACGGCATCGGTTTTACAATCTTCACAAGCAGCTGCATCACCTCCTCTACCTCCACCTCTACCGCCTACTTACTCTTCACCGAGCCAAAATGACAGCTACTCACAAAAATCTCAGATCCCACCACCTCCTCCATTTGCATCTAAGAGACCAAACAGTGGAACCATGTTGCCTCCACCACCACCTCCTCCTCCTTTGGCATCTGAGAAACCAAAAAGTGGAACCGTGTTGCCTCCACTGCCACCATCTCCACCTTGGAAGTCTGTGTATGCCTCAGCTTTTGCAACTCCTACGACATGTTCTACTTCTCAACCTCCTCCACCACCACAGACCAGCAGTCACTCTCACAGCCACTCTCAAACATCTCAGCTTCCACTGCCACCGCCGCCTCCACCACCACCTCCTTTTGCATCTGTTAGGCGAAACAGTGAAACCATGTTGCCTCCTCCACCACCTCCACCACCGTGGAAGTCTGTTTATACTTCAACTCTTGAAACTCATGAGGCATGCTCTACATCTAACAATTTTCCACGCCCACCACCACCTCCTCCTCCTTTTAACTCATCAAATACACCAAAAGAAAATGGAGATCACGTTATTCCTTCGCCATCACCCAAGTCCTCTCCTATCAACGGTTTTTCTGCTCCTCCACCTCCTTTTAGTAAAGCACATTCAGTCCCTTTACCTCCACCACCACCTCCTCCTCCTCCTCCAAGTTATGGGTCTCCAACCCAACCTCCTCCTTTTGGTCACATACGTTCAGTTCCTCCACCTCCTCCTCAGCCACCAAGTTATGGAACTCCTCCACCACCACCACCACCACCTTTTGGTAAAACTTTACCTCCACCACCACCACCACCTCCTTTTGGTAAAACTTCGCCACCACCTCCTCCATTGGGATCTAGTGGTCCTCCGCCGCCACCACCACCACCATTTAGATCTGGGGGACCACCGCCTCCACCTCCTCCACCTATGGGTGCTCCACCACCACCACCACCTCCTATGCATGGAGGAGGACCACCGCCACCACCTCCTCCTATGCGCGGAGGAGCCCCACCGCCGCCACCACCTCCTGGTGGTAGAGTTCCTGGGGGACCGCCGCCTCCACCACCTCCAGGTGGTCGTGCTCCTGGTCCACCTCCGCCTCCAGGGCCAAGACCTCCAGGTGGTGGACCTCCTCCGCCTCCTGGACCAAGACCTCCTGGCGGTGGACCTCCAGATCCTAAGGGTGCAGGAAGAGGGCGTGGTCTTCCACGTCCAGGTTTGGGGTCTGCAGCTCAAAAAAAATCTTCTCTGAAGCCACTACACTGGGTTAAAGTAACAAGGGCCTTGCAGGGAAGCTTATGGGACGAGTTACAGAGACAAGGACAAACGTATTGTACTAACTTTTCTTTTGCATTGCTCTGGAGTTATTGAGATCGGTTTGCAATTTAATCATCTTTTTTTTCTCTTCTTTTCTGTCAGTGCACCAGAATTTGATGTATCAGAAATAGAGACCCTTTTCTCTGCTATAGTGCCAAAACCGGCTGATAAAGCTGGAGGCCGAAAAAAACCGGTTGGGGCAAAGCCTGAAAAAGTTCAACTGGTAATGTTGAATATTATGGTGACTTTTGTCTTTATAAAACATAAATATTTTTCACTCTGTTTGATCTAAGTTTTTTTTTCTTATGGTTTCCAGATTGACCTTAGGAGAGCCAATAACACGGAAATTATGCTTACGAAAGTAAAGATGCCGCTGCCTGATATGATGGTAAACTTGTATACCTACTTAGTTGAGTACAAGTCGTTACTCTTATAGAACGATAATTGTTCACAATTTTTCTTTGCTTCATCCAGGCTGCAGTTCTGGCAATGGATGATACTGTACTAGATAGTGATCAAATAGAGAATCTTATAAAGTTTTGTCCAACCAAGGAAGAGATGGAACTTCTAAAGGTTACCTGACTTGTCTCTTTATTTGGATGTCTTTTGTGAAATACTATCATTATTCACTTGAAAATCGAGTCCTGAATCTTGGTTGTAAAATTGAATGTGTTGCTGCAGAACTACACTGGTGACAAGGCAACCTTGGGAAAGTGTGAGCAGGTCTGTTTAAATCTCGAGATTATTACCAATCTTTGTTTTTTTTACTATAAAATAGTTTAAAAATTTGCTTAGCTAATGCTTTTTTTTGGTCTCTCATCGATTTTGCTACCACAGTATTTCCTAGAGCTAATGAAGGTGCCACGAGTAGAATCGAAGATGAGAGTATTTTCCTTCAAGATTCAGTTTCGTACTCAGGTCCGGTGTTATTACTGTTAACATTTGTGGTTCATCAGTGTTCATGTAGTTGTAAATTTATTTGTCCTATTGTTAATGGTGGTTATTTCTGTGCAGATAATAGAGTTCAAAAAAAGTTTAACTGCGGTAAATTCTGCGTGTGAGGAGGTCAGATGCTTGCAAGAAATATAACTCTTAATTTTTGTGTAGTCATATGTCTGTTTCTTAGACTTTTTTCTCCTCCGTTGCTTTGTTCATCAGGTCCGTACTTCACCAAAGCTAAAAGAAATTATGAAAAAGATTCTTTACCTGGGGAACACATTGAACCAAGGAACTGCGAGGGGTAAGTATTAAAAATTTCTCTGTTCAATGTGGGCTTTGATCCAAGAATGGTGCCCTTTGTTTGGCTAAGTCATGTACCTGTTTTGTCTGAATACATATCCTCTGTGGTTTGATAAAACCCTTGTTCTGCTTTCTGCAGGCGCTGCAGTGGGATTCAAGTTAGACAGTTTATCAAAACTAAGCGATACGCGTGCTGCTAACAGCAAGATGACTCTCATGCACTATCTTTGCAAGGTAAAGTTCAATCGCAAAGAGCAGCCTCTAAATTCTGGTTAGGGTCCTGAAACTTTCCTCTTTCTTTTGTCTAGGTCCTTGCTTCAAAGGGATCAGATCTACTGGACTTCCCAAAGGATCTTGAGAGTCTTGAATCAGCTTCAAAGGTTCGCTTTCTGTGCTTTATCGGTCATCTACTCTTTAGTTGTTACTGGCTCATCATTTTAGTGTCCCTGTCGATTCAGATACAATTGAAGTCTCTGGCTGAGGAAATGCAAGCTATAATCAAAGGACTGGAGAAACTGAACCAGGAGCTCACTGCATCTGAAAGTGATGGTCCTGTTTCTGAAGTTTTCCGTAAAGTATGTTGTTGTTTATTTTCGTTTTTGTTTATACTCTTCATGAATTTGAGATTAGTTTCGATAAAACCTAGTTTTATGTTTTTGATGACAGACATTGAAGGACTTTATTTCTGTTGCCACTAGCGAAGTAGCAGCTGTAACAAGTCTTTACTCTGTCGTGGTAATTTGACAACCTCTACTAGATCCCTAATCTCTTACATTTTGATCATATGTTTGATCCTCAAGTGGTGTTTTTTTTTTGGTTTTCTTTAATGATGGGACAGGGAAATAATGCAGATGGACTTGCGCACTATTTTGGCGAGGATCCCAAGCGTTGTCCATTTGAACAAGGTTTGGCGTGGAACATAAACTTCATCCTCTCTATTTTGTGCAATACACTAGAGAAAAAATGGTTCACTGTTATTGTATAGCTGGATAACATCACTTGTTGATTGATCGAATTGGTGCAGTTACCGCGACCTTGTTAAATTTCATAAGGCTGTTTAAGAAAGCACACGAAGAGAACATCAAGCAAGAGGAATTGGAGAAGAAGAAAGCCGCTAAAGAAGCGGAGATGGAGAAGGAGAAGGAGAAGGCGGCCAAAGAAGCGGAGAAGGAGAAGGCTAAAGAAGTGAGTCTCACAAAAACACCAGTTGATGATGATGATAGCTGACACCAAAAAAGAAAAACTCTCAAAGCGAACCGAACAAAGGTGGTTTTTGATACCAGCAGAGACACGGTGGTGCTGTTCATGAAAACGTTTCTACAGAGAGTGTGTGGCACAGGGCGGTTTGTGAGGTTAAAACACGATTGGAGTGATAAGGGGAAGAGCTGTTCGCCAGGGAGGGGGCTATCGAGGGGAACTGTTAGAAGATTTTAGAGTCAGGTCCCTTCCTCCACTATCACGTTACATGACTAACACCACATTGATTCAATTCTAACTTGTAAATTAATTAGAATATTTTTTTCCCTTCTATTTCCCTGATTAGAGGGAGTTTTTGATAAATTGAAATGTTGTATAGGTAGAGAGTGAGATGTAGTGTGTAACTTTGTATCGTTAAAAAGTCATGTGAAAAATAAATAACAGGGCATAGTAGTTTCTTCTTCTTGTTTTGATCTCTGATCAATTAAAAACTAATCTGTTTTGATCTCAAAAAAAAAAAAAAAATCTTTGTGTAATAAACAATTAGCTAATAAGCACACAAGAAGTGGAAGAGTGTTATACGGCACGTGCGAATGTGATGTCCGAATTTTTTAAACCAACGAATAAGCAAAACAGAGCACAAATCTCGTGAACTTGGGGATCCCAAAAGTTTGAAACTTTCATGGATTGCCTTCTTCGTTTTCTTCTCCTACGCTTCTCCTCTCTCTCGTAATCTAACCCTAGCAGCTCAAATCCAAACCTAGAATGGCCGAAGACGAAGATATATACTCTCAGCAACACCTGATCGAGCCCATGGATCCCGTTTCGTCAATGGTTGTCATCAGAGAATCGCCAATTTTCGCCAGGGATAATCAGATCGTCTTCCCGCCGGTCAACCACGAGAATCTCCAGCTCGCTTCTTCCATCTCCGAATTCGATAACAGATACCTCGAATCCCCATCGGAATCCGACTCCCCGTCATCTTCCTCGAGAGGCTCCGCTTCCTCTTTTTCCTTCCCGTCTGATTCAGACATCCAACCTCCGCTCCCCGCGTGCGAGTTTTACCGGAATCCTCCGTCTGAAAACGAAGAAAAATCTCCGCCGTTCGATGCAGATAGACAATCGCCGCCGTTGATAGGTTCTAAACGAGGCGGCGGAGAGTCTCCACCGCCGAGGAAGGTATTGTATCATCGTGAGGCTGATGATGTGCTCCAGCATTGGTGGGAGCTTCTTCTCGTACGAGCATACTCCAAGTTCAAGAATCTGATGACGTGGCTCTCGACGACTCTACGGCCGTTTTATCCAGTCCTCGCCGTTGCGGTCTGGTGGTGGATGCGTGTACGAGCTCGCCGGAGGCGTGTCGATGGAGAAACCGCGGGTCGCCTTCGAGATGCGATCAAAGAGAGAGACGAGGTACGTAAATTTCATGCATACAAAGTGTTCGATGAAATGTCTAAGAGACATGAATGTTAATTAGCTCAATTTTTGTTTTGTTCTTGTTTTGTAGAGGATAGTTCAGCTATTGCATCACATTGCTCAAATGAATGAGTTACTCATAAAACACCACCACAAGGAGATCGTATCAAGATAGATGATGATGATGATTCAGAAAACTCTTTTAGCTTGATTCTTTTGTTTCTTGTTTTATATTCTTTATTACCAAAGTCCACTCTGTTTCTGTCACTTTCTTTACACCTCAATCTCTCTAATAAATAAGACAAGACGTAGACTCTCCCTGTTCTGACTTTACGATGAAAGGTACTTGAACAGAATGATATATTATTATATTATATATTTCATCCCTGAGCCACTTCTGCTGCTGCTGCTGCTCTAGAATTACAAGAGTGGCAATAGCTTCCTGGATTCCCTATTACATAACAAGCTCAGGATTTCAAAGTGTCAAATCCTTTATTATATAAATGAGATGATAACTCAAGACTTGAGTCTCAAGTGTTGGCACTCTCTCTTCAGGTTTCCACTATCATCTGAAAATAAGAGCCCTCTAAAGATTTACAGGTGAACCTTAAAACAACATCAATGAAGCAAAGGGAAGCATAAACTTACAAGATGAACATCCAGCGGAAGATCTGTCACAAAACGGTCGTCCATCACATCAACATGAATTCAATCACAACGTGCTTGCTAACTCAACCGCTTTAACCTTGACAGAAACAGATACAAAGCAACAAACTTTTAAGCAGAGCACACTAAGGAGAAGAAGAGAAACCAAACAATAATATCACTTTTCGAGAAAGTTCACATAACAAAAGAAACATCTCTTATACACATACAGTACAATGAGAAACACTATTATACTCTTGAGAGAACTACACTAACTCAGTATAAAGGTAAAGCCAAATATCTTCTTCTTCTTCTTCTTCTTCCTTATTAGTCTCTCTTCACTCTCAAGCAAGAAACAAAAACCAATAAAAATCTCGACTCTTTTTGAAACAGAGGAGCTCTGAAGATCCTAGAAGACGCCACGTGTGTCGTAAGGCTCGTGGGGGACGTAACGTAAAGCACACTTGTGCCTCCCAATCACACTCCCAAGCAGTTCTGCTCCCAAGGGAGCTAACAGAGATCGATTCATTTACTTCCGTAGCTTTAGGGTTACTTTCGTAATTAAACTGATTCGCGGTTCTTCTCGGTACCATGTTTATCGATAACCAATTAACAATCGTGGTATTGTCGAACCGGATTTGGTCTGGTCTGGTCTGGTGTAGGATAGCAATTATTTCAGATATTGCGTGTTTTTTTTCTTTACCAGAGCTCTGAGTTGACTGATTTCTAATTAGAGAATTTAAGTTTCTTACCTATTTGTTGAATATTAAAAAAAACATTTATCTAATAACACAAAAGTAAAATTTGAATTTGCAGTTTGTCCGTCTATATTACATCATGATCTAAGACTATTCTACTTTAATCAGATGAATACAATATATTTTACGATTATGCAATATATAGACGATTGTGATGAATAACTAAGCAACACATGAAAAAAATACATGAAGACTAAAAAACACATTTAAGACTTTTTTACCCTAAGAATACATGAACACTACCATAAGCATTACCACATGTTCCCTAATTGAGATTTAGTAAGAAGATAAAGAGCTGATTATGTTTTATGCAATTGCATCCGTTAGAAGTATACTAAAAAATTCTCAATCATATAAGAAAAATATTTTTATCTTTCACCAACCGTTCTGTTATCCAATCCAATCATTTCATTGCTCTGGTATTTAGTTATATATGATTGTAAAATCATTTTGGAATAAATATATTGAAGTAAAACAATTTTACTTTTGGTAAAAGGTTCACAGCTGTTAGTTCCGCCACCTAGATTCGAATCCTGGCCACTGGGGAATTAACATTTCGGCATCGCCAGGGACAGAGGACCGACATGTGGTAACACGTGACTAGTCTGGACCACTTATGTGGGGCCAGAATACCTCTGTATAATTCAAAAAAAAAAAAAAATATTATCAATTAAGTTGACTATTATTCTTTTACTTTTACTCTATGTACTATTGAAAAAAAGTGAAAGAAAAAACCACTAAGTGTTTTTAATTGAAAAGAAAAGTAAAATTAACTGGTTTTTGTCGCTCTTTCATCTTTCTAAATTTTGACATTTACTCGGTTTTCCACCTTTTACACTATATAACTCCAAAGTTTATTTAAGGTCATCTCTAACCTAACCCTAAAATTCTACTTTAGTGTGATTTTGATACAAAAGTTTTCTCTAACTCAACACTAGAAATTACATTATTTTAGTATAACACTATAATTTCACACTAAATTTGGTGTGATACTATTCACCACATCAAAAATACTATTCATCCAATTAAAATACTATTCACTTATTTTATTAATAAAACACATAATTAAATAAACTAAAAATAAAAACATAAATATATATAATTATAAAATTGTTTTTAGTGATAAGTTTAATGTTATGGTTTAGGATGAATATTTTTTGGTGCTGAAACTACACTAAAATAGTATGATTTTGACACTAAAATAGTGTTATAGATTGGAGATGATCTTAGTCAATCACCAATACAAAATAAAAATAAAAATAAAAATAAAAATAAAAATAAAAGGGCAAGACAAGTGACATGTTTCAAATTACCAGGGAGGAGGTTAGGTAGCAAGAATCTTTGCACGGTACACGTTTATGGGATCATTCATCTGTCTTCCATCACGTATATGTGACAGCCTTGTCCCTCCCTCTAGGCTCTTCCACGATTCACTTTTATCATTGGTCTCTAATTCAGATGTTATATCTAGCTACACTATTGAAGCTTTAGGTTTTAATGTCTTTTTTAGGAAAAACGATTAATTAAGAAAAATTAATGTTTATTAATTGTTTCAAATCTCATAAGTCTTCTTGCTTATACGTGTGCTAGATACTGGGAATTGTGGACTTTTTGACTCAAATCTTTTTAATATGTGGACTCAACCGTTGATAATACCGTTTAGAACGTAACTACAGTATTTCCTAAGTAGAGTTAGACTAGTGATCACGAGTATTTACTCTCAAGACCCATAAGACCACCATCCACTTAGTATAGTATATTGAAAATTTATAAGCAAACTAGTTTTTGGATTTCTAGGTTTAGATAACGTAAGATTTTGTGTGATTGATTGTGCGTTACAATATCTAAATCGATTTTCAGGAATTAGAGGCCGCTAGAGATTTTTAGTAGCAAACCAAATTTCGAAAGAAAAAAGGAAATAGCAATTAAAGTCGTTGACGAGCAGCCACATGAAAACCAAGCTCTTGAATCACATACTATATGATGTTTATACTTTATAACAATGATGACACCAACGGACGTTTTATTAAAAGTGGCTTTGTTTGCACAAGACATTGTGTTTACTCACTTATTGCTCTTTAGCTTTTTCAGTATAAATGGTGAATTTGTGGACCATATATTACACAAATTGGACATTTTTTCTTGTTTGTTTCTATTCGTTTATTAGTAATTTTGCTATTCAAAATTGTGTTGAAAAAGGATGATGCGGTCTGCCCCCACGAATGATTACGAAAGATCACAATACTTTATATGTAAACTGAAAACAATTTCAATAGACTCTATGAATATTTTACCAAAGGAAAATTTTTTTTTTATCAGTATAGCTTTTTGTCTACCGAGAAGTTGTATATGGTCGGTAGAATTATTCAAATGCAGAAAAGTTAGCTTATGTTCACTAAAATGTATTAAGAATATAACAAAACAATGTTTTATATTTATTTATTTTTGTTCAACAACAATGTTTTATATTTAAATATGAAGAATACGTATATATACAAAGCTATTTACGAAATACAAGCTTTATTTAAAAAACTCGCGTCTACCGCAAATCAGATACAAACTGATCCACGACATTACATGGTTCTCTAACTAAGAGAATCCCTTATTTGTTGTTGTCCCAAAAAAAAAGAAAAAAAGAGAATCCCTTATTTGTTATATAGTAAACATACATAATGGTGAAACCCTATTCTTGGGCTCGCTAAACCACGAATTTAACCGGTAAGCAACCAACGGATCATTTGAAGTTCTTGTCGACTAATCTTGGTTCGTATCATGAGAAAAGTCGGAATCGTCAAGAAGATAATTGGACCAATCGGTTAGGTTTCGCATCATACTGTCTTCATCAACGCTTGTTGATGAGACATCATCAGACAAAAGGAGATCTTGATCATATCCTATAATGTCATCAGCTTCCTCGGCTGCATCGTTACTAAATTGCTCCAGAAACTGCGAGAAATCGTAGTCAGAATTGTTGAGATCAAAGTTCATGCATATATCTTCCTTCATATGATCGATATATTCAGATGAGTTAGAGAATGGATCGAGTTCGTCCATCTGAAATTGACTAGTCTCGGAAAATCCATCATTGAGACATGGCTGGGACAGAGTTGTAGAGGGGATCAAGGTTCCTTCCATAGACGCTGATATGATATTACCCATGGAAGCTGCCCTAGTTGCAACTTTGTTTAACAGTTCTGATGTAGAACTTGGTTTCTTAGATTTCAAGGAACCATAGTTTCTCGGTGTCTCCTCACTGTTGCATGAGCCTGAAGAGAGATGAAGAGACTTTGGAGACATGGAACCCGAGTGTGATTGCTCATCTAGGTTACTCGGGTTCGAGTCATCTTGGAAATCAGAAGTCTTGGGCGTGGCTGGTTCAGGGTTAGAGGCAAGTGGCTTGTGGGTCAAGGGATCGATACCCTGATCGAGCAGGCGTTTCTTGAGATGTGTGTTCCAGTAGTTCTTGATCTCGTTGTCTGTTCTTTTGGGCAAATGTCTTGCTATGACCGACCATCTTGTACGCACAACGAAAAGAATAATAAAGCAAAACTAATTTGATCATGTGTTAAAACTTAGAATATTAGTCTCATGTTTCATAATAATTATTATTTTGATATTTCTTGACACAAATTAAGAAATATATAAGATAAACTCATTATGTTCAGTTGGTGATTGGTATTTTGTTCTAATTAAAATGTATTCAAATCTGACTTCTGTTTTTTGAGGTTAACTTATATTTTTATATCATTTACTTAAAAAGTTAAAACTAATGTTGTAAGCTTAAAATTGCAGAAATAATGGTAAACCGAAGTGTATTACTTGTTTCCACGTGAAGCGTGAAGCATGATGATAATCTGCTCCTCCTCGTAGCTAAATTCTCCTCTCTTGATATCTGGTTTCAAGTAGTTAGCCCATCGCAATCTACAACTTTTTCCACATCGTTTTAGTCCTAAACACCATAGCCATACAAACATCATGAGCTAGACCATACATAATTCATATATACAAAACTATATATTATGCATGCAAGTGTCGAAATAATATACCAGCTTTTTGGGGAATGTCACGCCATCCTCCTTCGCCGTGTTCTTGAATGTAAGAAATGAGTTTCTTGTCTTCTTCAATGGTCCATGCTCCTTTCTTCAGCCCTTCTCCCACACAACATGCCTTTCTTGACATTTTTTTTGCTTCTTCTTTTTCTTCTTTTTCTTCTTCTCTCTCTCCCTCTCTTTCTCTCTCTCTCTCTCTGATATGAAAGAAGAAGATAAACAGAAACGTCGTCTAATTTAAGGCAATAGACCAATGGATCTGGTCAGGAGAACTTTAATGCATTTGAATATGAAACTAACTGAGAAACTATGATAGATGGTTAATTGATTACGTGTTTTCATGTTCAGGAACATTTGAAACGATGGTAGGAAAAGTTGAAGATATATGAAAGATCTAAGACATAGCGAGCTACTTCTCTAAATCATATGTGTTCCTGGAAAGTCTGTTCTTTGGGTGGATAAGGTCAAGTCCCTTTTTCAGCCCCTTTCGAAAGTAGCTTCGCCTTCCCTCTCAGACGACGGTATTCCATCCATTATAGCACCGGAGTCAATTTCTTTGGTATCTTCGGATCTCTGGAAAGACCACCTGGTGGCCTTCTTTCATGGGACTCCACCATCAGCAGCGAAGGTTTTCAATGATTTGAACCCAATTTGGGGGAAGAATGGGCGGATTTCAGTGAAGCATCATTCTAAGTTCAGTTACCTTATTTACATTCCTTGCGTTCTGTCGAGGAAATGGGCTCTCGACGTGGGTTTCTGGCATTCGGGCAATTGTTCCTTTACAGTCGCAGCCTGGTATCCCTCGATGAACCTATCCTCAATGAAGTTAGTACACGCTCCAGTTTGGGTTCTGTTTCGGAAGGTTCCTAGAGAGCTTTGGTCTTTGGTTGGTTTCAACACTCTTGCATCGGCTGTAGGGTTTCCTGTGCACTCCGAATTTGCAGATATAAAACCCTATTCTAACGGAGTCGTCAAGTTGCGTGTTGTGGTTGAGCTTCACAAGCCTCGTCCTTCGTCAGTAAGAATCACGGATAGGAATGGCATTTCGGTTCTTGTCGCAACAGAATTCCCTAAGTTGCCTCCTAAATGTTCAGGTTGTGGTGAGTTTGGTCACTTTAAAATGAGATGCCCTTCGTCCTTGGCTCCTCCTCATCTTGTGAAAAGGGGTCTTGGTCACAAGTCTGCAGGCGTTCCTTTGGTACCAGAAGAGGTTTGTAACACTCAAGATCTCCAAGTTGATATGGGTGCTCCTCATGTTCAACCGGTTGAACAGTCTTCAAATCAAAGAGCTCCTATCATAGAAGATCGATGTTCGTCAAATGCAAATGCTTTTGTGGACACACCTCCTGGTGGTCTTCTTCGAACCAGAAGTCTTCCCAGTCAGCATCGTGTGAGAGCAGAGAAGTCCTCCTCGCTTGCTTGGGTTGAAACTGCGAGGCGTTCTAAGCCAAAGCCGAAAGAGCCTCCCTCTCAGCCGGGATCTCCTGTTCTTGTTACTAGTTCCAAATTTGACGAAGAGGAGGAGGTGATTTCTACTGCTCAGCGTATTCTCCGGAATCGTCTGGCTGCTGTAGGCTCTGCCAAGGAGCCCTCCACAGCCATGTCTCGGAAGCACACTCGTAGAAAAATCAGGCAGCAGCTCTATTTGTTGGAGTCTGTTGATACGGGAGATGGCGGTTCCAAACCTGCAGCGGAAATGGCTAAGGGGAAAGTTTTTGGTTTAGCTTCTGGTGGACAGGCGCACTCGCGTACTGTTCATTCTCAGGAGGCTTAGTGCTCAGCACCACCACTTTTTCACTCTCAATGAAGAGTTTCTTTTGGAATGTAAGGGGCCTTAATGGCAATACAAGGCATGATACGGTTATTGATTGGATTAGATCAAACCGTCCACTTTTAGGTGGTTTTTTGGAAACACATGTGCAACAGTCTAACCTTCAGCAAGCAATGAGCAAGGTTGTGCCGGGATGGAGATTCGAGGGCAATTATTCTCCGGAATCTCAGAATGGCCGAATAGTAGTTGCTTGGGATCCCGCAATTTCTGTGATGTTCTACTTCTCTTCACCTCAACTGGTATTGTGTGGCATCTTAAATCCTCAGACAAACGAGTCATTTTCTGCAGCTTTCGTTTATGCGAGAAACACAAGAGAAGAGAGGATTGTTCTCTGGGCAAAAATCTTGGAACTTTCCCAGTCCTCGGCTTTGCGTAACTCGCCTCTCATAGTGTTAGGAGATTTTAATCAGGTCCTTTCAACGACAGAAATTTATTCTCTGTCTCCTTCTGAGGTCTGCCTTCAAGGTATCCAGGATTTCTCAGAGTGTATTGCAGAAAGTGGTATCTTCGACCTGGCGTTTAGGGGCTGCCCCTTTACTTGGACGAACAAAAGCATCACTAATCCTAAAGCTAGGAAACTTGACAGGGCCTTGGTTAATGAAGCATGGCTGGACCGTTTTCCTGATTCAAATGCTTTCTTTGATGTTCCGGGGACCTCTGATCATTGTCCATGTTTATTATCTCTCTCCAACAGCTTAGCTCCGAGGAAGTCGCGCTTCATCTTCTTTGCTATGTTATCCTCTCATCCGGATTATGGCCAGTTAATGGAAGAGGCTTGGAGATCTCCTATCAGGTCAGCTGATCCGATGTTTTCACTGTATCAGAGGATGAGGAATGCTAAGCTTTGCTGTAGATCTCTCAATAGAAACAGTTTCAGCAACATCCAAGCCAGAGTTAAGGAGTCACTTTCTGTTTTACAAGATGTTCAGAGGCAAGTTTTAACTTCTCCGTCACCTGAGCTGTTCGAAGAAGAGAATACAGCCAGGGCTTCTTGGATGTTCTTGGCAGCAGCGGAGGAGTCCTTCTTGTATCAAAAGAGCAGAATTCGATGGCTGAACGTTGGAGATTTGAACACGGGAGTCTTTCACAAGGCAGTTAGAGCCAATCTCTCAAGGAATGTAATTCATTACCTCCTAGACGATTTGGACATGAGAGTCTACGATTCCTCTGCTTTGAAAAGCATGGTCCTCAATTATTATACAAGTCTTCTCGGCACAGCCAACTCAGATATCACGCCATTTTCAGTAGAGCAGATACAAGATATTCATCCTTATAGGTGCTCTGATGACCTAGCGGCTCGTTTGAGTGCCTTACCAAGTGATGAAGAAATCAGGAACACTATTTTCGCCTTGCCCAAGAGTAAAGCTCCTGGTCCGGATGGGTTCTCTGTTGAATTCTTTCTCTCCTCTTGGGAGTTGGTTGGTGCAGACCTCATTAAGGCTGTCAAGGATTTTTTTGTCAACCCGTCTTTATCTCGTCAGGTTAACTCCACGGTCATCGCTTTGCTGCCTAAAGTAACGGGAGCCGCAAGATTATCTGAGTTTCGTCCTATTTCTCTCTGCAACACAGTTTATAAGATTATTTCCAAGATAATTGGAACCAGGCTGAAACTCATCACTCCTTTGGCGGTGCAGCGAAATCAGGTCGGGTTTATCAGTGGTCGGTTACTGTGTGAAAATGTGTTACTGGCTTCCGAGCTCGTAGCAGATTTCAACAAACCAGGCGAGGTCTCAAGAGGATGCTTACAAATAGATATAACAAAGGCTTATGACAATGTCGACTGGCAGTTTGTATTGAATATCCTGCAAGCTTTTCGTTTACCAGAGGTGTTTATTACATGGATCAGAACCTGTGTCACCTCCCCTCATTATTCGGTTGCTTTCAATGGAGAGCTGGTGGGTTTCTTCCCGGGAGAAAAAGGTTTGCGCCAAGGAGATCCAATATCTTCCTCCTTGTTTGTCTTAGCAATGGACATCCTATCTAAGAACTTGGACACGGCTGCGAGGAACGATTTATATGGGATTCATCCACGATGCTCCTATCCACTCATTACCCATCTTTGCTTTGCTGACGACATGTTGATCTTCTTCGACGGCAAATCAGAATCCTTGGCGGGAATTATTGATCTGTTAAATGGGTTTTATGCTGGTTCTGGTCTACAGCTTAATCTCTCTAAGACAGGAATTTTTCTCGATGGAGGAAACCATTCTATCACTAAAGAGTTGGCTGACTCCTTTGGGTTAAGTCAAGGATGCTTACCGGTCCGCTATCTTGGCTTGCCATTAGTGCCTCATAAGCTGGGACCTCAGGATTATCAGCCGTTGATCGACAGAGTTAAGAAGAAAATTAAGTCTTGGACAGTGCGCAATCTCTCTTTTGCTGGTCGCCTTCAGTTGATTCAGTCGGTTCTCTATGGTATGTTCAATTTCTGGGCTTCGGTTTTCCCTCTTCCAAAAGGCTGCATAGCATCTATTGAGCGACTATGCAATGCGTTTCTTTGGACGGGGGACTCAGAATCTGCACAGGGAGCAAAGGTTTGCTGGGAATCAGTGTGTACTCCGAGGAAAGCTGGAGGCCTGGGTTTGCGGCGGCTTCAAGAATCAAACAACGTGTTCAGTCTTAAGCTCATTTGGTTGCTGTTTGCAGCAACAGGATCCCTGTGGGTCGCGTGGGTGAAGCACAACATCATTGCTGATCGTTTATTTTGGGATGCTGATTTCTCTGCTGTTGGTTCGTGGATTTGGAGACGGTTGATGGATCTGAGACCCCTTGCTCGTCCTTTCTTATCATGTTTTATCCAATCGGGAGATTCTGCTTTGTTTTGGCACGACAACTGGACTGGGTTGGGTCCGTTGATCGAGATTACCGGCCCTACTGGTCCGATGGTCTCTGGTATCACCTTGTCAAGCGTGGTGTCTCAGACTATAGTTGATGGAGAGTGGACTCTGACAAGAGGCCGCCACAGTACCATTCAGCTGCTGCGTGCTTGTCTTCCTCCCCAGCCTCCCACGCTGGTGCATGGAGTGGATGATTATTTTCTATGGAGAACTTCTGCTGTTATTGCTCCATCTAAATTCTCTGCTTCTAGAACGTGGGAAGCCTTGCATCCTGCGCCACCAACAGTTCCGTGGTATAGCTCTATTTGGTTCAAATCTGCAATTCCAAAACACGCTTTTCACTCTTGGGTCTCGACTCGAGGCAGGCTACCAACGCGAGATAGGCTTCTAAGATGGGGGATGAGTGTGCCTTCTTCTTGCTTGCTTTGCGGTACTGATGACGAATCGAGGGACCATATCTATTTCTCTTGCTCTTATTCCAGGTCTGTTTGGGACTTCTTCTTTACGCAAAGGAGTTTTAACCAGCCGCATACTTTCATTGAGGTCCTCACATGGGTTCATCATTCTACCCCACCTGGAAAAATAAGAACAATTTGCAAACTGCTGATGCAAGCTGTTCTCTATGCCTTATGGAATGAGAGGAACAGGAGACTGCATACGTCGGTATCTAGGCACTTTGAGCGTGTTACTAAGGAGATTCAGACAATTATGAAAGCCAAACTGTTTGGTATGGATCAGATTGTTAGGAGCATTACCAGGATCAACCCAATTCCAGCACAACCCGGAGAAAGATATCTTCAGCTCTGGTTCCAGAACTTCCCATCTTGACTTGCCCTGTTCAGCTTGCTTTATGAAAATTATCTCTTGTTGCACATGTGTTTTTTTATCTTCCTGCCTTTGAGCCTGTTTCTATTTTGTAAATTCTGAAACAATATCCCTTTAAGGAAGTAGAATGAATAAAAGGAAGTTTAAGGAAAAAAAAAAAAAAAAAAAGCCCTATGATGAATTAACTTTACACGTGCCAATATACTATATAAAACCATGTAGAATAAATAAATTAAAATAATAATGATAACAATATTGACTCTATAAGTTTAATGACCGTATCTTTTCTTTGGAGTTACTGAAACTGTTCAAATGGTTTGATAGAGAGAAATGAAATAAGTCAAATAACGTTGTGCGAGTAAATAATAATAATACAGTGCCGACCAAAAAGAGTGAAAATATGGTTATCATATCATTTCAAATTATAATGCAAAACATAAGAAGTATATTTTGTGGTAAAATCATAAATCTATATCTCCCTTTCTCTTCTCCTCTTTAAAACAATTTCGTTATTTACACTTTTCATCTCTCTGACATCCAGCATTTTATTGGCGTCCTGCATTTTGCCCACATCGGAGATGGTTTCCATCTAGTTTATTGTCTTTTATTAACTATGTCTCGTTTTCATCCGGAGTTTAAGAATCCTTTTTAATTGTTTTTATAGTTTTGTTTTGAGACATTCATATCTGAAAAGGATATACAACTTATAAGGTGCAGCGATACGTCTTCAGATGACTCTCTCCGGTGCTTTCTCACGGTGGTTCTCACCTAAATGTTCATGTCCAAATCACTGAAAAGTACGGTAAGAAAGGTCGGAAGTCTTGTTTACATAATTACATCCATAGTAGTACCTTACCTCTCAAGCCTTATATGTTAATGTGTAGTAACTTATAATAAAAATGTGCATCAATGTAATTTATCTTAACTAAGTTGCCATTTATTTGGTCATGCGACGTGAGATCATCATGCTTTATATTTCATTAAGAAAATTCATGATTGAATTACCGTCGGTGGTATTAATCTCCCCTAAAAAATTATTCGAGCCTCAGCGCAATTGTTATTTAAATAATATATACCCTAAAATGAATCATCACGTGTTGTAGCATCAGTCCTATTAGTATTTGTTTGCCACTTTGGATAGTAACACTAACTAAAGACTGTACGCATAATTCAAATAAAGTCATTTTGCTTAATTATTAATTAGTGTTCGTTTCTCACATATCTCACTCGGCCTTCTCTGTAGCTTTTTTCGTTTCTAAAAATCTGTTAATTTACGCCTCTTCAGAACTTGCGGAGTTAATCTAAAATAGTAAGTAACCCCACAGAAACATATCACACCATTTTTTAGCAAAAGAAAAAAAAAAAAAAAAAAACATATCACACCACTTTAAGCAAAACGAAATAAAACAAATCACATCAATTGTATGTTATTGGAGTGCATATTTCATATTTTAAAGAAATAATTATAAATAAATTTACATACAATATTGCTTAATACAATCTCAACTTTAAAATTGACTAGAGACGCAAGCCCTGCTCGAATGACGGCTGGATTTTCAAAATGGGATGAAATCTTCTTTTTTTTTTCCCGCTAACTAGTGGGATATCTTGCCATATATGATGATTAGCGGAGTACATATATAATAATAATTTTCAAAAAAATTTATAACATTAGTCACATGAAGTATTTTATGTTAATTTTATCTTTCAAAAATGCAGGTAAGTATAAATTATTTGTCCGAAATTGTTATTTCATTTATTAGTGGCAATCTTTTCAAAACTGATTCACTACTGATATAATAAAAATTCGAAATCACCTAAGATTGCATTATTATAGTTAAGGAATGAGAAATTCCCCGAAGTAAATAAAAAAAAACGTATAAATATTTTATTAGTTATTTTCTGGCATGTTTGTTGCTTAGGTTGTCACTTTCATGATCAGTACAAGTGCGAAATGGAATAATTTTTTGGGTTAATATGCAAGTTGAAAATAATGTGGCATGATTGATACAGATAAAACATGGACGCAGTAGAGAGACGATCGGAGGTGCACCTAATTTGATATTTGCATTATTATATGTTGATTAATATACGAAATCTACAGATATTATCATCGTACGGATACACTATAAGATTAGTATCACCTTGCATGGCTGTTAAACTATTGGCAGTGATGCATGTACACTATAAGAATCTGAGTTAGTAATGCATGTACAATATTGTTCAATGAAAACTGAGTTAACATCATATATTTTAAAAGCGCAATTGGATTTTCATTGCTTAAGTAAAATTCACAGTTATTCAATCCATAATCATTTCAGAATGATTTAATGAATTAGTAAAAAAAAATCTTAATACCTTGTGAATAAGAAAATAGGTTATAAAATGTGATTTGTAATAGTATTAGCATGTAAGATCAGTCCTAAGATCATCATTTTAGAAAAAAAGAACAAAGGAGCTGATAGATTGATGTTGGACCTGGATAAAGAGAGATTGAGACAAACAGGCAATAGTCATGGAGCACTAGTGAATCCTAAAAGAATAGAGAGAAATAAATTCAAACTAAAAACAAAGTGAAGAAATGATGCAACGTGGAGCCAAAGAAGAGAAACAACTACGACATATGCCCATTGACACTAATCATATGAGAGGTTCATGCATGTGGATCTCCGACTCTTCTATTTTAATTTTAATTTTATTCTCCTTTTAACAAATATTATTTTCTAGTACTTCTAAGTATATTATATTACTTGTAAGGAGAAATATGACAATAAACTTCCCAAAAATGATGATCAACCGAAAATCAGGCGAAAATGCAAAACCTCATGACTAGTAATATGGGTTGAGAACAATACGAAGAGCGCCCAAACATTACATATCTGCAAAACAACGCAACTACTTTGTGTCGGAGCACCAAATGACGTTTATGGGTTATACCTGAGTTAGATAGAGCACCGCCAGACTTCACGGTACATATCTAAACCAGCAACTCAATCTGATCAAGGAAGTTCAGCAATTATTTCACAGCTAGTTTGCAAGTCTTGAACGTCTGCAGTCTACATTAACCCAGTAAGGCCAGCAATCAAATTTGGCCCATAGGATTTATGGGCCTAAGAATGGTTCAGTTTTAGTGATATAACTGAAAAGTTAATATGCACGAGATGTTAAGAATGGGCCTAAGGATGTAAGACAAAAATATTTTTATGCATTCACTATCGTTTTTTTTTTCGTTTTTTTGAAAAGAAACGATCGGGTTATTGTGTTTGCAGAATGAATATTTAAATCCGTGCACTCTAGTGTCAAAATTGGTTTAATTTCCATACTGAGTTCACACCCCTACGCTCCGTACTCGACGGAAGCATGGTATAACAAGGAAAAAAAAATCTATTATACGAAAGCATGCTATAGTTGTATAGAATCGTTAGGTTAAATAGCTAGTCTGGTTTTCTTCATGCTATAGGCTCCAATTTCCCAAAAAAAAATCGGAAATCCCTAAAAAAAAAAAAGGGATCATCATCGTTGTCGCATCTTCTCCATGGACGAGTACACTAGCATGAAATCCGCCGCCGAAGTAATCTTATTCTCCTTATCGCTTTTGTCTCACTCTATTTTTTTTTATTTGTACCTCTCTGATTTTGCGAATGTCTGATTACTGTAGGGGAAGAAATTGCGCCGTTTGGATCTTATGGATATTACTAAACGTATGTTTGAGGAGCAAAGAAGCCGGTCAGTTGATACTCTTTTTTTTTGTTAGATTTGTAATCTTCCATATGTGTTCTTGATTATATATACTTTGATCTTTAATTAGGGTTAAGATTTCCGTAGAGGGATACGATACTTCGATTCCTGCGGTTGATATTGCGAATGCCTTGACGAGTCACTTCGGTTCATGTGGACGAATCTGTAATCTTGTCATTCCCCGAGACCCTGTAACCAATGCTGTAGACAGGTTTGTGGAATATATATAACAAGATGTGATTTATTCATTTATTCCTAGGCTCTATCTAGCTGAATCTTTCTTTTTTTTTTTGGTCTCCAGCAAATGTTCTTTTTTCCAACTTAGCGGAGAAGGCTCAGAAGAGAAGGCCTTGGCACTTGATGGAACTGACATGGGGGGATGGAATGTAGTTGTTAAGGTTTTACCGCACGAAGACCTTGATTTTACTACTGATCAGTTGGCTGCTATGAGTATTTCACACTTTAAGAAAACCAGGTAAGTTAATGCATGCATGCATGCATTTTAGACATTGAGTTCACTATCGATCAATTTGAGTATCTTCTTCTTGCAGGAGCCAAGGCATCTCCGTTGAAGGATATGACACTTCCCTTCCTTCGGATGATGTCAAGAGGGCTTTGAGTAAGCATTTCGCTTCATGTGGAGAGATAACTGATGTTTTTGTTCTCAAAAGGTTTGTTACCTTCATCCTCAAATATTGTGTGCTTAACTTTTTTTTTTTTCCCCACCAGCTGAAAATCGTTTCTTTCTTCTTACAGACGGGCTCTTATTTACTTCTTCGGATGGGACGCAAGACATAAGGCAGTGGAACTCAGTGGAAGTAACATGAGAGGTTGGGAACTAGTTGTTAAGGCCTTGCCAATACCTAAAAGAAAACCCGGCCCACCTAGTGTTCCTTTTGGCTATACTGTCCCAGGTATTATTATTACATAGATTTGTTTCTTGGTTCTTGATGTAAAAAAAAAAGTGAAACTACTTCTCATGAGTTGGTGGTTTATTTTAGCTGAATGTGTTGAGGCTGCTCATAAGATGCATATGGCTCAAAAGGTGACGGCAGAGTAGAAGAGAAATATCTGAAGAAGCCAAGACAGAACCTAGTGTTACTCGTTTTTTTATTACTGGCCTTTCTTTTGAACTGTGATTATAATGCAACTTTATTATGTTTGTTTCAATGTGGATAATGTAATTAAGCTCAATAATCAGTATGATTACAGTCTCAGATCATAGTGGCCATCCTCTAAATCCCGTCTAATATATGATTGAGTCGAAATAGTTTTATTCTGATGTTCTTTTACAACTTCCAAAATTGTCAAAAAAAAACTAAGATGTTATTATGTTGTCTTCAAATCGTAAAAATGTGAAGGCCATCCATCACATGGATCCCTACTACTGTGCACTGATAAGTGATACTCCAATAAAATCAGCCATTTCATAAAGTTTTTAATGTACTTTTTATTCTTTTTATCAGGGCGTGTGAATCACTTGTATATAGATCACATTGGTACCATAATGAAATTGCCGACCCAAGTAGCAATCTCAATAAATCTCCTTTTTGGTACATTGTTATTTTGGGCCATGCATTTACTATTAGCATATACTTTTGCTCCCACAAGGTAAGTCTTAGCCAAAATGTATTGCTGCAGAAAACTTGTATGTTCCACTTTGAATTAAAGTAGTTGATATTTTTATACGCCAGCATCAAATCTTACCGCAGTTTCATGACTGTACTATTATGTTTTCCACCACAATCATTGGTGGTAAACAATTTCAAATGATGATGTGGGTTTCTTGTAGAACAATGGGGATGTTGACGGGGATAGTGGGACCTAACAATAGGTGACTCGGAGCCGTTTAATAGAGTGAACCAGTGTCAACCATCTAATTAAAGGAACTTAGACAAGCTTTACACCTAACAAAAGATTTAATCGAGATGTCGACTCTCAACACTCTTTGATTTTTAATCTTTACTCTAAAACACAATCATACATATTCACAAACTACGGATATACAGAGTTTTAAGCAAACATAATTAAGTAACTAATTTTGGTTGAATAACGATAGTATATGTATAGATAGGTAGGTAGTAGAAACATTACTTTTTTGAATCAGTAATACACTAATACTACAATGATCTAAGATGTTGCCGTAAACTCGCCGGACAAAGCTCCTCAATCAAAGATGCACCCCCACGCACTTCAACTACCATCACTAGTCAAAACCCAACATTTATCATCACTACTTTCAACGTTTATTTTCTTGAGATGATGAGAATTAATTACCACGGTCGCTACTATTTAGACATTATTTTAAAAGTAGTGATAAATATTTTCATATAATTTTCTCAGAATTCATGTTAATACTCGACGGCCTAGAGATGATTGGTAAGTGCAGTGGAGTGAGTGTTTTCTTCACCATTTTTTTTTCACAGCCACAATAGTGTACTACTAGTCATGTTTTAGTAAAAAAAATTAAAGTTATACTCTAAAGAAGAATTATACTAGCTCTGAAAATCAACTTTTTGATAGTTTTTAGTGATTAGAAAATTTGAAATAGTTATATAATAATAAAACCTACACTACAGGAAAAACAAATCTACAGTATAAATTCTATTAGAAAAAACTTACGTTTGCAACCTTTACCAATCAAGTTATTTGTCTTCATTTTTACTTAACTACTAGGTGATTTTCCCGTGCTCATGCACGGGTATAAATATTTGTAAAGTGAATATACTACAATAATTGATTGATATTTAGTTTTAGTTTTAAAGTAGTTTGTAATTTGTATGTAAAATTTATATCAATAATACTACATTAATTTAGTTTAGACTTTAATTGTTTTTACGGTCGATTTAGTTATCATTTGGATATATTGGATTACATATATTTCTATAAATTCAACTACAATATTTTTATTCAAAATATATTTAAGTTTTGATTAATTTTCTTATTTGCATTTAAATTGGTTGTTGTCTTAGATATCTAAATATATTTTAGTAAAACTATGTATAACTTAAGATATATTATTCTTAGAGTGAAATAATAAAAAATAAACTAAAGTGACTGATTCCTACTTACATAAATTAATATAACAATAATATTCTGAAGTCTCATGCATATATATAAACTCTACAAAATAACTAAATTGTGACAATTGATTAATATTTTATTTTCACTTGTTAATATGTTTTGAGTTATCCTATAATTTATATTTATAAAATAAATAAAATATTATTATAAAGTTATATATTCTTATTGTATTTAAATCTATGATTTTAGATATAAGTTGGATTAATCAAATCACTCATGTTGTGAGTATACTAAGTTAAACATTTTTTTTCAAATGAAAACTGAAGTATAATTATTTTTTATATAATTAAGTCAAATTTTATTTTATTTATCGTTTAATTAAATGTGTATGTATTTTGGTAATATTTATCAAATTATATGTTAATTTTTTAAAAAAATATTAGAAGATAAAGTGATGAACAATATTAAGTTATAAATATAAGTAATTAATAAATAAAAATATTTTATAAATTTTAAATAATTTTATGCTTTGGATATGTTGAATGGTAAACTGAAATTTATTTAAATTAAAAAAAAATATTTTAAATACTCTTGTAAATGAAAACACAGATTTTCTAGGTTATTTTTATTATGGTTATATTAAGTTCCACAAACATAAAACATAAAATTAAAAAGGAAAATAAATGCTAAGAATTTTTTTTTTAATTATGATAAAATATAATAACTACCTCGTTAAAAAATTAGTGTTATTCTATTCTTTGATCAAAAAATATTTTATAATTATTTGATCAAAATGTGTTTATTGTTGAAATTTATTTTGTATTTTATTATCTCTTAAAAATAAGCAGTAAAACTATTTGTGATTACTTTTAAGAAATTATATTATATCAATTTACGTTACTTAATTATTTTATATAATCACTTTGAAAATATATATTTTGTATTATTCAAAAAAATTTGTCAAAACAAATACAATTTCTTTTTTTCTAATATCAAGATTATTTATATGTGTGAAATTCATTATTATGAAATCAAATTATATGAAAATATAGTTTTCCAGCAAAGAAAGTATAGATATAAATAATTTATTTTATTACTTCAAAATTAAATTTTATGTTATTTAAAAAAAAATAAATGGAATAACTCTATTTTGTGAACTTTCCTTTTTAATGAAATCATATTATATGTACATATATTTTCGTTTCTAAATTCAGTTTTTAAAATTTTTAGACTCTTCCTTTTTATAATATATTATATTTTGAAAATTTTAAAAATCAAACTAAATTAGATGTAATATTTTTATTTCATTAACGATATCTCAAAATTAACTCTCTTAATAATTAAAATCACGATTATTTTGTGAACTTTCCTTTTTATGAATTACATTATATATAAAATGTATTTTCGTTTTTTTTTTAATTTTTAAATTTTCTTAGATATATAGGTTATTTAAAAAAAAGGAAACATAAATAAAAAAAGAAAAATAAAATAAAACATGCATATAATAATGATAATTAGATATATATTTGATTCATTAAGAGTATCATTGTAATCAACCACCGTGAAAGTTAACGTGAGCACGACACATAGGAAACTGACTTCTCAAATAATATTATAGAGATGATTTAAGGGACGATTACCTTTATAATTAAAAAACTAGATAGCGATGTGAAAAATCTTTGAGTTGAGAAAACGTATGGTCCATAAAATATCAACCAGAGCTAGTAGAAGATGGCGTATGTAAGGGGAAAAAAACAAATTGGGAATTATTAGGCCATAATTGGTGGAGAATATGTCCAGTAAATTTGAGAAAATATGATTCTGTATTTGCTATATATACAAAAGCCAAGCAAATAAAAAAAGTCAACATTGATACAAAGGAAATAAAGAAAAGATCCCCTTACTATTATTTGAGGAGACCACTTAGGAAAATAACCTTTTGCCCATGTGTTTATTACATGTGTGCCATTTCCTATGTGGCATCTCCACATTGCATCTCACACCAATTTTTCAAAAGTCCATCCTTGCCTAGAACATTTACATTTCATGCCATTGTAGTTCACATATGTTATAATCAATGCTTTTGATGCTCCAATGTTATATAGTTAATTCGAACAGATTTTCTACGTATTGTAAATGTACACATCGTACTCTTTCATCGACAAACACCAAAAAATGTTCTACGTATTATATTTTAAGTTTTATATTATACCCAATGCTTTTTATTTATATATATATTATACCCAATGCTTTTTATGTATAGATATATTATACCCAATGCTTTTTATGTATATATATAAATTTTATGCAAGTATCAGAATTATAACTTCTATCCAAGAACATAGATATATATTACTTTTGTATGTTTATAAAATATTCGATTCAAGAACATATAAATATATACAAATGTACATTTTTCATCCAAGAATCTTATTAACAAATTTCTGTATTTAATATAATGCTCATAATTTAGAAGTAATGCTCATAATTTCAGCTATATAAATTTTTGTATTTAAAATAATGCTCATAATATAAAGTCACTCATATATAAACCAAAGATTTATGTATTTAATATAATGCTCATAATTTCTTTTGTATCCAACATTTCGTGAACAAAAATATTTAGTCAAACATCCAACATCCGAATCACTCTTAACTGATACAATAAATGTCGTCATTAAATATGAACGTTTTGGTTGTGATTGATTTATGTTAAGTCCGTAATCAGATCGAATTACCATTGATTTATGTTTTTTGATTGCTATGATAAAGCATGATTGATATGATTAGCGATTTTAGTGTTCCATATTTTAGGTTACCATATTTGAGAAGGTGACAATCGCACCACATCGTCTTCTATGTCCTTCATTTAGCATGTGTTTAATTATAACAAATATTTGATTATGAGTTCCAGAGCCTTTCCATATTTATAAAAATAATGTATCATCCATCATTTTTATGTATATATATATACATTTGATCCTATAACATAAATATTTCTATTACATAAATATATATATATATTTTTGAGTCATAAAATATAGAATATTGTTAATTGTTAATATAATGCTCATATTTTCGTTCACGGTAAGAATTCGTGAAAAATAATATTTTTTTCTTTTTCTATTTTGTTATAATACAATGAAGGCATAATTTAAAGAGATTAAATGATACAAAAATGTCATTTTAGATTTTCCTTAATATGAGTTGGGGAAAGCATGATTGATATGATTAGAATATGTTTCTGTATGTTTCATTTTTGAGGTTACCATATTTATACAAACATTTAACATCCATCTAATCGTCATTAACGATAATTTGATGTTTCCATAATTAAAAAATCCTTTCTCAAATTTGTTATAAAAGTGAGTAAATTATGTCTTATGTTTTCTTATAAATACTCTTTCTCACATTTCGGTCATACACATCAAAAATGGCTGTGTTTTGTTTTGTGCCTTTCAAAAATATTCTAGATGGATCCCGTAATCCTCATTCTCTGATTGGTAATTCAATTTTTTTCGTTCATGAAGTATCAAATATTGTTTTACTAGCAGCGTATTTTTGTATAGTTGTCATACTGATCCATTTTTGTTATCATAGATGTCATCGGACATGTCGTGCAAGCTGGTCGCATTCAGATGTTTTTAGTTAATGGAAAAGTTATCCCGAAGATTTCATTTCTAATACGTGATACATAGTAAGTTCCGTTTAAAAACCATATTCAAATTTTTGTCACATAGTTGATATTTTTAAAAAAAAAGTAAATCGATACACATGCTCTAAAATTCATAATTAATTTTTAAATTTTCACATTGTCTCTCAGTGATGCCCGTCTTCCAGTTGTACTGTGGGGAAATGTCGCCACTGATCTCAACAGTGCTATCCAACTACGTCTTGGTCGTCCTATTATCTTGGTCATGAAGTCAATAGCTATTAATGTGGTTAAAGGTACATGAAAATATTAGTGGAGATACATTAGACTTTCTGTATATTATACACTCACAGTTTTTATTCGAATTTTAAAACATGAATATTATTTTGTCAACCTTTCGTAGAAGGTCGTTCTTTGTCGAACACACTCGACATGTCCTATGTGCAGATAAATCCCAACATGGCAGAGGTTGAGGAATTCAAGGCACAGTAAGTATCTATATGTTAAGTCAAATATATAGTATGAATATATAGTATGAATTGGTTATGTGCAGTATAATAATAAAAGATACATTTATAAATATGAACTCCTGTATTCAGGAGAGTGTAATTTTATTTGTTTAGGTTGCCAAACGACGATATTAGATTGGTTGTCGTTGACCACACAGCTAAATCTGAACTCTTTTCTGTTTCGGAGAAGCATGAATTCTTGGATCAAAATCCAAGGAAATTAATCGCTGAGTTGGTTGATGGTCTTCAGGTGATTATAATGCGCATATTATATAATGGTTACGTGTTTTCATATGCTTATTGTGTAACGTAAGTGATAATATGAATGTCGGGTGAGCGGTGTATTGTTATGGGCACAATATCGTCGTTTGAGCCTGCCATGAGATGGTTCTACTTAGCGTGTACAAAATGTACAAGGAAGGTTCAGTACCATCCCCCTCTTGTGACCCTTGGTCGAAATGATGATGATCTTATGAAGTTCAAAAGCTACTGTGCCAAGTGCAAGTGTTATGATCCGGAAGTTTTTCCGAGGTAATTATGAGTCTATGTATTTATTGTCAATTTTATATATACATTTTCATTCATATGTACAAGTTGATGATCTTCATTTCAATATAGGTACAAGTGGCACTTGGTTATAAAAGACAGAAGTGGTTCTTCCAAGTTCCTCTTATTCGATCATCTTGCTCGACAGTTAGTAGAACAACCTTGCATTGATTTAACGGGTCCCGTTACTCACCCGGTAATATTAATTTTCTGATACAATGCTGAGTAAATTTTGAGGTGTGATTACAAATAAAAGGTATAAAATAAGTTCTTTGTTCGTTTATTAAATTGATACACAGCTCGATGACATAGATGTTCTACCTATGGCTCTACAAGACATAATTGGTAAGACCTGTTTGTTCAAGGTTGAAATAACCAGTGAAAATTGCGTCTACAAGGATAACACCTACCAAGTAAACAAGATAAGCAATAACCGTGATATCATAGGAGAGTTTATCAGACGTGGCTAAGATCGATTATATGAAGACTATGTAAAAGAGGCTTTATTGTCATATTACTTTACTAAGTTTTGTTTCGTTGTTTTACCTTATTTATAATTGTATTTTTTTATGAACTATATGAAAAGCCTCTTCTATATCCCCTTCTTATTATTTGAGGAGACCATTTAACAATAAACCTTTATCTCATGTGGGATTTACAAGTGTGCCATTTCTTAGGTGTCACAACCACAATCCACCTCACAACTTTTTTGAAAAAACCCTCTTCAATCTAGACTAATTACATATCATGCTATTACAATAAATATATAGTATATGTTCATTTTATGCATATTCACTAAAGACAAACAATGAAATTTAATGAGTTGCTAAATAAGGAAAATATCAATATTGTCACTAATTATATTCTTCGGTTATTATTTAACCATTTTAAATAAAAAATTGAATACTCGAGATCAATAAAACAAAATGAATTAGTTGTGGGTGTCTTTTCTGTTTCTTTCAAAAAATGTTTTAAAACAATGGAAACTTTGGATCGATTTTCCGAAACGTGAAATTTATTGTTTATATTATATACAATATTTTGAGTACTCTAATCGTTGAGAGTTTGAGTTTTCACTATTTTATAAAATGTTAAGTTAATGTATAATGTTTTCAGAACCATGATTACAAAGATAACTTCAAAACTAAAATAATATTCGTAAATTATTAACATTTATAATCGTCAGCCACTTTTCGGGATATCAATTATGTTTGAATCAATGAATTATATTTACGTGAATCAAAAATAAACTTAATGAAGTAAATCTTGGTGTCAAGTCAAATATTAGTCATAAAATTTGAGTCAATCAATCATATATGAGATTTCAATTATGTTTAGTCTAATTATGTTTAGTCTATATTGTATTCTTTCCTATTTTAGAGCTAGACTGATGTAGAAACGTAAATCACATGCCGAAAATGATCACAATAACAACAGCAACATTATGACAAGCTTTCACAGTAAAATAATTTTTATCAATCAATTATTTTCGGTATTTCAATTATGGTAGTCTATTATATTCTTACCAATTTTAGATGAAAATATAAGGATTGATTGTGATACATGATAGTAACCTAATAAATTTTCAAAATTAAAAAAAAATATGCGATTGATTACTGATTTAATTCATTTTTTTCAAAACTTACAGTAATGTCGTCATTAAGTGTGTTGCTTATGGAACACTTACTCATGTTTTCTAAAATTTATGGAATTCGACAAATGCTGACGTACTTTTTGTTTTACAGTTTTGGCAAATTAATTGGGGAAAAGGTAATTTATTATAATTTTTTTTAAACCGGTTGAGATAATATTATCTGTATATTTTTCTAATTTTTTTTTATCATGATAAGGTCGATTCAAGAATTTGACTAACATTGATCAGTTTTCTAAAATTCTGTTTGAGCCTAATGATGTTCTAGAAATTGATGCTTTCAGAAAGAGGTAATATATTTCACTTAATTACTTCCCATTTATAATTCTTTGTAATTTGATAAGTTTATATTCTTTGTTATTGTTCTTTATAGGATTGCAAACGGAGAGTTTTGAAGATACTTTCCACATCAGTTGTTGTTATTGATTGATTTTCCGCGAAACTTTTTTTTTAAGTTCTACTCTTCATAATTTATTATTATAATGTCTACGTTTTGTTTTTTTATGGAAGAAATAATTGGATTCTCTATTTTAATCCCTTATATATTAAAATAGAAGCACTTTTAGAGACTAGCCTTATGTTCATGTGTTATTAATAAGACTGTCATTCCTATATGGCAACACCATATTCCTTCTCAACCTCTTTGTGTAAAAATCCTCTTCTTACTAGACTTATTACATTTTTTTGCCATTGTGAATTAATAGTAGCTTAACATAATGTTTTAGTCATATTAATTGATATTAATTGGTTATGTGCATTGATATGGACGATAATATCAAATCCGGTAGGGTTTTTATAATGTTATACGAAACTAATATGATAGTAAATGATATATATAGTCACAATTGATAGGGTTTTGACTATATATATGATTTATATTTTTATAATATTATATTTCTTTACGACTCTAAATTATAAATGAT
Source organism: Raphanus raphanistrum subsp. raphanistrum (assembly GCA_019706035.1). Taxonomy (NCBI): domain Eukaryota; kingdom Viridiplantae; phylum Streptophyta; class Magnoliopsida; order Brassicales; family Brassicaceae; genus Raphanus; species Raphanus raphanistrum. The sequence goes on along the minus strand of CM033982.1, from coordinate 1,303,567 downwards.
ATTTTTTAGGGACTGGAAAATATAAATAATTCATAATTTTGTTTTTCTATAAAACTTTAGTACATGACATTTATTTTGATCAATATTTTTTTTTGTATTTTATAGGATACATGACATTTATTTTGAGATAGACAATATAAATTGTTTTATATTATAATATCAAAATGTCGTATATAAAAATTTATGAGCAATCTTGAAAATAATAAAATATATTCAAAAAGGAATTCCATATTAAATTTATTGCAATCCCTAAATTTTTGCAAAAATACTTTTTGATTACAAAATTATCATAAATGATGACATATATATTGAAAATGGAAATTTATATAATTCTTTTCGATTAAATTTAAGGCAAATATCAATCTTTAATGTGGACTTCCTTAATTTATGTCATATGCATATAATACTTTCTATAATTATCTGAAAATCTTTGATTATAATCATATACAAAATTAATAGGATAGTCTAATATATATAGTCACAACTGATAGAGTTTTGACTATATATACAATTCATATTATTATAATATTTAAATTCTTTACGATTAATAAAAGATACATGACATTTTTAAGAGATTAGAAAATATACAAGAATCATAATTATGTTCTTCTATAAATATTTAGTACATGATATTTATTTTGAATAATATTTTTTAGTTTATGAGATACATGATATTTATTTTGGGATTGGATAATACAAACTGCTTTATATTGTAAAATCAAAGTCGTATATAAAACATTATGAGCTTACATTCAAAAAAGAATTCTATATTAATTTTTTTGCATTCCCTTAAATTTTGCAATAATACTGTTGATTACAAAATTATCATAAATGGTGATAGACATTTAATTTGGAAACTTATATAATTCTTTTCGACTAAATTTAAAGAACAAACCATTTTTAACGTGTAATTCCTTAATTTTCGCCATATGTTTATAATACTTTCTATTATTATCTTGAAATCTAAAGTTATAATCCTAAACGAAATTAATAGGATAGTCTTATATATTAGTCACAACTGATAGAGTTTTGACTATATATATACGATTCATATTTTTATAATATTTAATTTCTTTATGATTCATAACATTCATTAGGGACTGGAAACTATGATTATAAAACTTTGGTATGTGACTTTTATTTTTATTAATATTTTTTTGTATTATATGGGATACATGACATTTATTTTGAGATAATATAAACTGTTTTATATTGTAAAATCAAAATGTTGTATATAAAAATTTTTGAGCAGTCTTGAAATATTATAAAATACATTTCAAAAAAGAATTTCGTATTAAATTTCTTCTAATCTCTTAGTTTTGTGCAATAAATTTCTTTACGAAATTATCACAAATGGTGACAGACATTAAATTTGGAAATTCATATAATTATTTCCGATTAAATTTAAGAAAAACATCATTTTAATGTGGACTTCCTTAATTTTCGCTCTATACATATAATACTTTATATAACTGTCTAGAAATCCACGAACAATTAGGGATTTACAACATTACTTTGTGGCAATATCTAAATATATCAGGTGATGAGAAAAGAGATCGAATCCAACATCCGAACCGTAGCCCATGATCTCATGTCCCATCAAGATTTTTAGTAAAAACACTCTTTATAAATAAAAGATAAATCAAAAGAAACTCATACGTATTTTGAGTCATAATGGATATTAAGGTTCGATAAAGGGTCTTTTTTACAATTTTGAGTCCTAATAAACCCACTAAATTTTATTCAATTTATTTATATTCTTCTTACAACTTTTATGTACTTCAAAATCAGTATGATTTTAATAAAATAAAACGATTTAACTTCGATAATAAGATAATTACGTTTGTCAACCATAATAAAATTATCATTATCCGGATACTTCAATAAATTTTTTGTTGATTGAAAAATCCAATAAACTTTTAATCCCAAATTGGTTTTTCTTACAATAATCTGTATATCAACATTACTTATGCTAATTATACCAAATATAATATGTCATTTTTATGTTTTCAATATCTATAATTAAAATTTATAATTTCTTTTGGTCCGTTCGCTCCGCACAGGGTGCGGGTGATCACCTAGTATACTACTATTCTAGATCTGTCATCTGCACTTAAATATCAACGTCATCTCCCATCACTATCAAATACTCTTTCTTACTGCTTTCATCTGCCAGCCCCAGTGTTTCCATGTCCTTCCTCATAAATACTTCCTCCAATCTATTCTCAAGTCTAATCACTCACCTCTCATCTACTCCTAGAGGAAGAAGAAACCTCAAGAGATGAGAAAAGACCATCTCTTAACATTGTTACTAGGAGTCTCTATATCAGCATTACTGATCATAATCTTCTTCATATTCTTATTCAGAAGAAAAGAGTCATCCACCGAACAAGATCAATACGACGTCGAGTCACTCGACCACACCAAACATGCCTTCTCCTCAAAGACAGAGGAGCTGCTCGTGACGTTTCAAGGCGGGGAAGATCTAACGATCTGCGATATCCTCGATGCTCCGGGAGAAGTCATCGGGAAATCAAGCTACGGGACTCTGTACAAGGCGTCCTTGCAACGTAGCGGTAAAGTAAGGGTTCTCAGGTTTCTCCGACCGGTTTGTACAGTGAGATGCGATGCTAAGGAGTTTAATGACGTCATCCAGACGCTTGGGTTTGTTCGACATGAGAACTTGGTTCCTCTGTTGGGTTTCTACGGTGGAAACAGAGGAGAGAAGCTTATGGTTCATCCTTTCTTCTCTTCCGGGAATCTCTCCGACTTCATCAAAAGTAAGCACTCTGTTTCTTTATTTACAGGAAAGTTTTGATTTTTTTTTATAAAGTATCAAACTTTGTTTTTATAAGCACTCTGTTTTCATAAAGTATCAAACTTTTTTTATCTTTTTTTCCGACAGAAAGTAAAGATTTTAACTTTAAAGATTCTTGTTTTTGGGTTTTTCTTTTTCTCATTAACTAACAGAATCATGAGACTATTTTTCCCGGGAAAAATGATTAGAAACTTCTAATAAACTCATGAAAGGATCTGATGTGTACAGTTTGCAGTTTCCAAGTGGTGATGTCACTTCACATTGAGCTTCAGACGACATGTAGAAATATATTACATATAAAAGAAAAAGAATGTGTTATCATACACACAGCTGGAATTATAAACACTAGCTGGATTATCTAATTCAATGTTTTATTGTTTTATTTAAGCTTTTCTTAAAGCATAAACAACTCATACTAGTATATATCTTTGTCTTTTGTCGGTACTACTTTTGTTTAGTTTGTCTTTCACTTTACACTTCATTAGTTTAGTTAGTTCAGTAAGAACATTAAGATAAAACTTGTAAAAGTCTTTAGATCTCAAGAACATTACATACGTTTTTGTGCTAGGTGGAGGTGATGAATCTACAAAATGGAGCAACATTATAAGCATCACAACTGGAATATCCAAAGCTCTTGATCATCTCCACACAGGAATGCAGAAACCAATAGTCCACGGCAATTTAAAATCCAAGAACGTTCTAATGAACTCGAGTTTCGAGCCTCGAATCTCTGATTACGGTTTGCATCTGCTCTTAAACCAAACGTCAGAGCAAGAGATTCTTGATGTCTCCGCAGCCGAGGGATACAAAGCTCCTGAGTTGGTAAATACGAAAGAAGCGAGCAAAGAGAGTGATGTGTATAGTCTCGGTGTGATCATGCTTGAACTAGTCTCTGGTAAAGAAGCTATTCTTGATCATAAGTTGTACCGTCCTGAGATTCTCACGAGTAATGATGATTTGAGTGAAGAACGTGTGCTAAAGTATTATCACCTTGCATTGTCTTGTTGCTCTCCTTCGCCTTCTCTTAGACCAAACATGAAGCAGGTCTTGAGTAAACTCCAAGACATCTATTAGTTCTAGACGTTAGCAAGAGACTCTATGAACTGAAAAGATCTTCGGAATCCGTAAAAGCTATCACCACCATCATCATCATCTTGTGATGGTTCGAAGCTGCAAAGCTTCTTGAAAGTCTTGTCGAGGAAGTTGTACTTAACAGCCATTTTTGGAATGTGAAGCACTATGTATGACTCCGCATCTGTCTCTCCTTTTACAAAACCGATGACAGAGAACGAATAGATCTTCCTGTGGGTGTAGTATTCGGTTCTGATCATCTCCGGAAATGCTGCTGCAAGAGGCTCTAAGTCAACGTGATGCTTCAAGGACCAGGTTGAGCTGTTTGTTTCCATTTCGTAGACCGGTAAGTCTGAAGAACCAAGATCGTTTACCTCGATGAAGTAAAGGTTTCCTCTGGATTCTTCTGTAAACCTCAAGGTGCCGACATCAGGTGTCTCGTCGTAGTCTTGGTAGTCAAGAAAGGGGAGATGAAGAGTCTTGATTTCTTCTCTATTGATGTCAAAAGAGAGGCAGTCTCTTGAGTTTGGACTAAACCAAAACCAGTGAACCGCGCCGCTACAGAAGACGGTGTTACTGAGATCGGTAACGGTTTGAGGAAGGGGGAAAGAAGGAACCGAAGTAACTCTTCTCCATGGTCCTTCGTTAGAGGAGTAAACCTCTATATGGTAAAGATCAGAGGAAACAGAGGAAACAGAGGAGAAGCTTGTTTTTCTGAGGCAAAAGACTTTGTAGTGAGGAGATTTAGAAGGATCGAAAGCTAGAGAGAGAGACACGTGGTCAGTGATATGAGGGAGGAGAGTCTTCTGCTTCGTTGTGGGATTGTAAACGTAGTAGTTTCGGTTGAAACGGTTAGGAGGACAAGTGCATTTGCAGAGGAGAAGACCGTTGGTTGATTGCACTACGATGATCGGAGTTGGATGATCTGCAAATCGAAGCTGTGATGATAACGAAAGCCCCTCGTTGACTTCATCATTCTCATCATCGAGAGAGACGAATCTGTATTCTATCTCTCTTCTTGTTCCTTGTAAGTAAAGGCCAGAGATGGGGAGGGGATGTTTGGAAGTGATGATGCGGTTGGAGAAGTTAGGGTTTGTGATGAGAGAACGCCAGTGTTTGGATACGCGTTTGCATTTGATGAGGGCTTTGATTGGGAGAAAGGAGAGGATGTGGAGCAAGACATCGTCGAGATCTGCTACGATCTTGGAAGGCGAAGAGGAGATACCGTAGTTTCTATGGATTCTCACCGATCTTGGAGCTTTTGTTCTTGAACGAGACGACATCTTTAGGGTTTATAGGAGTGAAGAGGGTAGAGACTCGATGTTGGGTTATAAAGACTTAAAGAGATGTGTTCTGTTTTATTTTTTATTTTTTTGTTTCCAAGAAGATTGTGGAGGAAGCTATTGTAAAGTTTTGCTTATCAAGTACTCTTTGGGTTTAGTTGACTTTTGACTATTCAAACATTGTGTTCATGTCCTGTTTTTTTTGTGTGTGTGTGTGCGCGCGCGCGCGCTTTCTGTTGTTTTCCCGGGAAAGAACTAGGTAACTGTCTAAACAAAAATTACCGAACTTTTTCACATAGAGGATCTTACTCTTACACGATAACGGCATAATGTGCTGTTACATTTAATACGAACGGCATGGTGTTCTTTTAATGTGGATTTGGTGTAAAGACTGTTTCCTGGTCTCCGTGTGGTCAGTTTCTTGCCATTGGTAGCTATGGCCAGATGCAGCTCAACATGTCTGAGTTATCGCTGGATGACAAACTTCATGCCAAGCAAGTAACTATCATTCCAAACCTGTCCTTTTCTGATTGGGAACATCTTCTGTAAGATTCTTCAATCATTTTTTTTTCCCTGGGGTTCTGTGGTCAGATGCTTCACAAGGCTATATAATTATAAGTGCCAGGTACCTTTTCCTTTCCGGAAACCTCCCTATAAATGCCATATGTAAGTTGTGCATCTCTCTCTCAAGTGTCCGGACTCTGCAGCTTCTTTCTCTTTTTTCGTATGATAATTGAAGCATGTGTGAATAAAGGATGTCTACAAATCGGATGAGCATCTCGTGACAAAGAAAAAACGGATTAACATTTGTAATATCCCATTCAGACAAAAGCGCTAATTAAAATCTAACCATTAACACATGGCACACAACCAAATTAATTAAGATCTTATCAAAGGTCAAAATTAACTGAACCAAACAGAACTATAATACTGTAGTACATTGTTATATTGTAATTTTGAATAACTATGTTTTAAAGATTAAACACTCGTAGCTAAATCTGTTTTTATTGATTTGTGTATGATAAAAATATTGTTTGTATATAATGAACTTTCGAAAATATGGTTCTTGAAAACCCAAGTTACAAAAAAAGAAAAGAAAAATATGGTTCTTAATGAATTGCAAAATAAAGTATGTCTACTAAAAGTTTGATTTATGGGTTATATATTTAAGATTAAATCTCGATACAATAAGTACGTCCCACTAGTTTTTTTTTTTTTGAAACACTACCGTCCCCCACTAGCCTAAAACGTATTCTAGAGCGCTAACTACAGCTGTTTTGAAAAAAAAAAACGCTAATTACAATAAAGCGAAAAAAGAAGCAAAAAAAGTGTGACAACCCAACAAAAAGAACAAACGAAAAGAATAGGCGTTGACGTAGCGTAGAGCTCAACGTTCATCCCCTGCATTGTTTCGTGTGGGATTAGCATATACCGTGCACGTAGACCACACCACTTTCTTTACATATATGAATCCCAGCTTCTTCATAAATTCCCACAACCATCGGGATCAAAGAAGCAGGTTCTCTCCCTCTCTTCTAGCCATTCAAAATAGTGAGAATGGGGTTGTTGAAAAAACACGAGAAACATTCAAAGCCGACGTTTAAGGGTATCTTGACGGCCATTTTAGCTACCATAGCCGCAATGTTCCTCTTGTTGCTCGCCGGTTTATCCCTCGCTGGCACAGCCGTGGCATTTATTGCCATTATGCCGCTATTTGTCGTATTCAGTCCGGTTCTCGTACCAGCGGGTATTACCACTGGTTTGCTAGCTACGGGATTAGCCGCCTCGGGCGGCTCCGGTTTGACGGCCCTCAGCATCATCTCGTGGCTCTACAAGTATTTAACACTAACAAAAGACTATCTATTTAATAGATTATGAATTGCATTAGCAAACATAACCAATAATTAAAATTAAAAAAAATAACCAATAATATTTTGAAAATATATGAACGCATATGGATATTCATAAAATAAATAAATCATAATAATTGGATTTCATTTTCATTTGTTAAAAAAAATCTTAAGATGTGTTATAAATTATTATGTATAAAAATATTTAGAATAATATCTTACATAATTTAATATTGATTTCTTTATCTGACATATAATTTTAGTCATAATAATTCTAATTGGTTTATTGAGCAATTTCACTAAAGTGAAATTCAGTTTTTTTTTGGGTTATACAGTATAGTCAGACAAAAATATAATTAATTTAAATTTTATTTAGTTATTTTCTTCGTTTTAAATTTGATATATGTTGTTATGGACTAAAATTAGGAGAAATAAACTGAAATATTGATCCGGTTAGAGTTGAAAATGAATAAAATTTGTAATTTTATGATCAAATAACAACTATGATTTCTATTTCTAGTTATATATTGTTTGATATTTTAATTTCGTAATAACTTAATTATAGCGTAAAAGTAATTAATTTATAGAAAAAAATATCATGTTACATTGTTCCTTAAAAACTTTTACATTTAATTATTTATCAAACTACATTCATATTGCAATCAATTTCAATTTTAGTCTTTAATTTATGATTACAAATAAGATTATAGTTATTGATTGCAAAATTTTAATGATTTATTTATCAAAGATTAATTACTAAAACTCCAGTTATTTTATAATAAACTAAAATTAAAGTGATATATTTCATATACAATTGATTTTCAAATAATATTTAAAATAAGATATTTATATTTTAGATATCTTATATTTTCCAAAAACAAACTGGAATAATAATATTAATTAAAAAAATATATTAATTAAAATAAAACTAAAGGGTAATAGTTGCAATTGAACATGCTAAATATAATTCACTTAATAGTTTATACATCTTTTTCAATAAGTGCCCCTTACTTATCATTCAGTTTTAGATATTTAAACAAATAAAAACTTGAATTATTTGGAATGTTCTGGTCGATTTTGATGGAATCGCCACGCTTGAGTGTTCTACCACCGTTGAATTGGTCGTTTTGACCGCGTTTTCAACATGACATACAACATTACAAAAGAATCATAGAGTTCCTTGGTAGTGAACAGTTTTGAGATGCGACTATTAAGAATTGATACCACAATATATTTTTGACAAAGAGACTTGCTCAATTATATGTAGGAAATTAACGGTTAAGGAGCTGTCAAAAATTTCGGGTTAAACGTTCGTCAGAGGTATTCTTTGACTCCCAAATTTTTGTAGACTATATAAATTTGTGATTTGGATGAGATAAAAAATCCAATCAAGTAAAAATATATAAACAAATAAACTAAAATTTTATTGACCAACGTGTTTCACACTTTTGACAAGTGTATTTTGAAATTTTATCCTTTTTTACTTAAGGTGCAAACACAGTTTTTAATGAAATTATCAATAATTTATGTTTTTTGGTAAGTTAATATATTTTATATAAATAACTTTAATATTTATATGATAAAAGTAATAGTTCTTAATTAATTTTTATTTTGTTTCAGGTTCTCCAGGCGGACGTTGGTCGCACTGAATAAATGAAAAGAAGGTGGCATAGACAAATGATGATATGAAAAATTGATATATAGTTGTTATTATAATTTCACAAATTAAATCTAGTTAACCCGAACGACCTTTTGTGGTCAAACATAAAAAAATCTAGTTAACCCGACTTTTCTTAGTAGTAATTATTACGTGGCATTTTCAAAATAATAATTCTTACTTGGGGATGGAACTAAAGTTTTCAAATAGCATCTTATTAGTGTATGTCGTGGTACACAATAATTATAAATGTATGCGTTTTCGTTATCTACAGCCATACTCTACTCTCTGAATATACAAGTGTTGTATATGGTTTAGTCCAAAAGTATTGTATATGATATCTAATAGTATGTCATTTTGAAAACGAAATAATGTCATTGATTCTTACCTTTAGACCAATATTTTGAACTTTTAGCGCAAATGTAGTTATCCAACTTTTGGCAACATATCAACTTTAAGAAGGAAAAAAAAACGTATCCACTTTATCATTTAAGTTCTTGTTATTTACCAAGCTATCAAATGACACAATCTAAAGGCCTCAAGGAACCATTAGAAGTTACAAGTAAATTTGGCTGTGGCCCAATACAACATCTTAGCTGATCAAACAAGCTTGCTCGTTCTCGTTGAAGTTGTTGTTTTGCAAGAAGCAGGCACCCATGAGACGACACCCAAAGACGACATTCAGAGTGTTTGTGCTACGCCCTCAATATATAATCTTCCTGTTGCTCGCACAGCCATGGCATTGAGCGCCACCTTTTGCCGCTATTTCTTATATTCAGTTCAGTTTTAGTATCAGCGGGGATTACCGCTACTTTGTTGGTTACGGGTTTAGCGGCCTCTGCTACTTGTGCGACGCGTATCGAATTATGTACAACTAACACGGATATAGACTATGTTATGATCTATGTCACAGTGCGTGTTGAGACTAGTTTATGTGGGGCCTCACGGGTTAAATAAAGTAGAATTAAAAGGTTAAAGGTAGAAAGATTACCAGCAGATTAATCATTCACTTTTATTTTACATTCATACAAGATAATCCATCCATAATCTATGTCCTATAAAATATATATAATAATCCGAGAAAAATACTGAAATACAAAACAACGGATTTTCTTTTACAAAATATATATGTAAAAAGGGGCATGTATCGGCAGACTATTAACGAAATTGTAGGTAACTGCTCAATACCAGCACGTTACGCAACGTACTGACGAACCTATGATCGATTTTTATCATCAATGACATGAAGAATGTTAAGCAATAAAATTTTATGAGCCAAGAGAAGAAAACATCCAAGGTAAAAAAGACTATCTTAACCACAACTAGTGTTCTAGCTAGTGGTAGGCGAGCTTTGGGATTGCTAAGCAATCCGGGTACAAGGACACCTACTACATCAAACTTTACATCAAACTTTATGGCCACACGGATATGGACATATCTTACGGTTTATTTGAATACCTGAAATGAGAGTCCATCTTTGGCTTACACCACTATCTTATACAAACTATTTTTTGAGTTACGAACTGGGGATTGATATCTTTTACCTTGAAAGACATTTACTTTCATTTTATATCGACAGTTGAGTTAGTAATGGTTGTAGAATTGATACAAATCCCATCTCCTCTTTTTAAAATCACTTTTGTTCGTATGATAGTTGAGGCATATGTGAAAAAATAATAATATCCACAATTAGCATCCGTAGCAAACTAGTCATAACGTCTATTGATTTAGTAATGGTTGTAGAATTGATACAAATCCCATCTCCTCTTTTTAAAATCACTTTTGTTCGTATGATAATTGAAGCATATGTATTAGTTACCAAAGAAAAAACGAAAAAGAGGCAAAAAAGTGTGACAACCCAACAAAAATAAAAAACGAAAAGAAAAGGCATTGACTTAACGTAGAGCTCAACGTTCATCACCTGCATCGTTTCGTGTGGGATGAGCATGTACCGTGCACGTAGACCACACCACTTTCTTTACATATGAATCCCAGCTTCTTCATAAATTCCCACAACCATCGGGACTAAAGAAGAAAATTCTCTCTCTTCTAGCCATTCAAAATAGTGAGAATGGGGTTGCTGAAAAAACACGAGAAACATTCAAAGCCGACGTTTAAGGGTATATTAACGGCCATTTTAGCTACAAAGGCTGCAATATTCCTCTTGATTCTCGCCGGTTTATCCCTCTCTGGGACATCCTTGGCATTTATCGCCACTATGCCGCTATTCGTCGTATTTAGTCCGGTTCTCGTACCAGCAGGTATTACCACTGGTTTGCTAGCTATGGGTTTAGCCGTCTCGGGCGGCTCCAGTTTGACGGCCCTCAGCATCATCTCGTGGCTCTACAAGTATTTAACACTAACAAAAGACTATCTATTTATACAAAATTTAATATAGGTAGGAGAATACTAGATTGATTAACGCACAATTAATGATTTTGAATGCAACCTATTTCAAATTTACTGACCAGCGTGTTTCACACTTCTTTGACAAATGTATTTTTAAGTTTTATGTTTTTTTACTTGAGGTGCAAATTCAGTTTTAATGATGTTCTCAACAATAGTATATGTTTTATTGGTAGATTGCTATTTATATATTTAAACAAATTGTATATTTTTGTGATAAAAATAATGGTTCTTAATTTTTATTTTGTTTCAGGTTCTCTAGGCGGCCGTGAGTCATACTGTATAATGGTTCTTAATTTTTATTATAGATTACAAATTAAATCTAGTTTTTTTTTGATCAAAAAATTAAATCTAGTTAACCCAATCTTTTTCTAGTAATAATTATTACGTGGGGATGGAAATGAAGTTTTCAAATAGCATCTTATTAAATGCATGTATGTCGTGGTACACAATAATGAAAAAATGTATGTGTTTTTGTTGTCTACTGCTATAATATACTCTCTACAACTATACAAGTATTGTATATGATATCTAATAGTATATCATTTTGAGAAAAAAAAATAGTATATCATTTTGAAAACGAAATAGCATCATTAGTATTTACCTTTACTCCAATATCTTAAGATTTAGTGCAATGTAGGTATCCAACATAACAACTTGTTTTTAAAACGTATGTCCTGTACTTGAGATTTTTGTAAATTTTATTGCCATTCACGTTTTGTTTAGTTTAAAAAGTTAAAAAGCAGGAGAACTGTTTTTTGTCCTTTTCTACAAAAGTTCAGATCATCTGTTTGTATTTTTAACCATCCTTTTTCTGGTGCTGTACCTGATAATCAAGCTATCAAATGAGACAATCTAAAGGCCTCAAGGAATAATTAGAAGTTACAAGTAAATTTTGCTGTGGCCCATTTAATACAACATCTTAGCTGATCAAACAAGCTTGCTCGTTCTCTTATGGCCATTGAAGTTGTTGCTTTGCAAGAAGCAGACACCCGTGAGACCACGACAACCAAAGACGACGTTCAGATTTTTTGTGCTACCGTACGGCTCCATATATAATCTTCCTATTGCTCGCACAGCCATGGCATTGATCACTACCATGCCGCTATTTCTTATATTCAGGTCAGTTCTAGTATCAGCGGGTATTACTGCTACTTTGTTGGTTACGGGTTTAGCGGCATCCGCCACTTATGCAACGGCGTATCGAAATATGTAGCTAGAAATATGCACAAGTAACACAAATAATACTTATTACAAAGAGTTTATATTTCTGTTGTAATAGTTTTTCGGTGTAAAAAGGAAATAGTTGCGGACTACTCTACATGCCCTATCTATTTCTTTGTAACCCTTTTCTTAGTTAATGGAAGATCTTGGGATTAGATACCAAATTTATATTAATATTCGGGACTTATATGTAAGGTGCTTATGTTTTTTTCGTTTGACGAGGACTGCAATTCTAGTCTTCCAGACATAAAATATACCATTCAAAAACTAAGCCACTATAAATTAGTACATTTATCTATTGTATAGGCAATAAAAGAAAACAAGGAAAAAGGTTGTTGTTAAAAAAAAACAAAGGAAAGGTCAAATAAACATGATCATACAACACACAAACAGATTAAAGCGTATAATAAATGTGGCGTGACGTAACGTGTCTCCATTAGTACTCACTTCGTTTTGCATGTAAGCATGAATGTGTACCGTACCGTGCACGTAGACTTCCACAGAGTTCTCATAAAACCCCCTTATCTTCCCACCAACAAACCATAAGCATTCAATCACAAATCTCCGCCGGTTATCAAAAGATGTTTGAGATTATTCAGGCGGCTATCACCGCTGGGGCTGCATTAGCTCTCTTGGTACTCGCCGGTATAACCCTTGGCGGCTCAGCCGTGGGATTAGCCATAACCACGCCGCTTTTTGTCCTTTTCAGCCCGATTCTCGTGCCAGCAACTATAGCCACCGCTTTGCTAGCTACGGGTTTCACGGCCTCCGGCTCGATCGGTGCCATGGCTGTCACCATCTTCATGTGGCTATTCAAGTAAATTAAACAATAACTTCATTGAAATCACTCACAATTTGGTTTATTTATAGTTTTTTTTTTGTTATATGAGGCGTTAAGCACAAAGTTCCAAAAATGGTATAGGCGGCTTAGGCCAAAACGATTTTTACGATTTTTTTTAAATCCAATTTATACAATTCAAGTTAGATTTAAATTGTTATAAATTGGTTAAAATCAATGTAAATCAATCTCAATAAGTTAAATTAAGTAATAGTGTTAGTATAAATCCACAAAATTGTCTAATTTTGTTTGGGTTGTATATCTAGTTTTGAGAATTCATAATAATAATTTTATAACTAAACTATTAAAAACTAAAATATTTCATATAAACGTAAAATATATATAAATATATCAATAATTCGTCAATGTTACCTAGACTATAATACTAATTTTATAATTAAACTATTAAAAACTAAAATATTTCATATAAACATAAAATATATATAAATATATCAATAATTCGTCAATGTTACTTAAACTCCGAATTATCCGCCTAATTGCTAGTACTCTATAGAACGCTTAATTACTGTCTAGAGATTTCTTGAACAATGGTTAAGCATATGCATCTACGTGGAAACTTATTTATATGCTTGGCTATAAATATAATTACATCAACAAGTATCAACGTAGGTGGTTTCCTAGCTGCGCGTTAACATCCTATCATGTGGCATTTTAGGTAACTAATAAAACCAATCTTGATTACATAGTACTGCATAGCCAACTTTAGATGCTCGTGGTAGTAGTGATGTAAGCTTCGTTCGTTCGTTACCAGAGTTTCTGAGCTAATTTGGTCATAATAAGAAGTGGGTATACATTGGTACCGTCTCAACGATTGTAATAGTTGATGGAACAGCTTCATTAACTGTTGCCTTCTACGTTAGTTTCTGAACTTAAAAATATTTTGTTTAAATATTTAACTGTGTGCAGGAAAATAACCCGCCAAAAATTCCAGGATTAACCCCGAAAAATCCAACTACGGAAGGGCAAAAAAAGAGGATGAAAAATGATAAGTAGGTCTTTCGTACTTTAGAGGAACTTCATGATACTTTTAAATAAAACCAAAGTTTAACCATCGTCTCTTCAACAAAATACCTGATTATATGCGGATGTTTCAGATAATGTTCTCTTGATGTATATCGTGTTAGGAAATTACAATAAATATACTCGATTGTGGTGTATATTTTAAGAGAATGAAGTGATATCATTGACTTTACCATATAAAGATGATTGTTTTCAAGTTGTATTATTGAGTCATTCGAATAAAGCAATTAAGACTCAGATTAACTGGCCAAGCATATGCTTGTTTCTAACGTATGAGACTATATAGTTTCATCCAACTCTTTTTTTTTGGAAAAGTAATGTGAATATCGTTGATCAATGGACCAAAAGTAGCTACAAGAAGCAGAGGTATTCTAAACAACCCCTCAAAAGTCAAAAATGATAAAAAATAAGTTTAGGGAATCAAACAAATTAAGACCAATTTACTGATTGAGATTCAGCTTAACATGATGCTTGATTGAGATTCTTCTGATTATCTTGGGTTGTAGACTTGTAGTAATAGTGATTAGCGGATAAACCGAGAAACCTGCCTTTTAATGAATTTTCAATTGGGAAAGCGACAATAACTTTTCGCTCATTCAAAATTAGTTGAACATTGATAGAACACATTTACTCCAAATATTAGCTGAACATTGTATTATTGAGTTATTCAAAAACTCGAGTAATAAAGGAATAACACACACTCACATAGACTAGACTAACATTTTTAAATGGCGCCTTTCATAAGACTAGACCAACAGACACCCAAAAAAAACATACACCTTCTTCGTTCAGAGACGTTTTCTCTATGCTAATAACATCTCTATGATAAACTCTATTATATTCTTTTACAAAAAGAAACTATTATAATAATATTTCTTTGTCCTAGCAAAAACAATTTCTGTTTTCTTATGACCTATATATATATTATCGTCTAAAATTTTAGCTTCAATCAAAAAAATTAAGCTAAAATTTTAGGCGATGATATATATAGGTCATCTAAAAGCAGGAATAATACGAAGATGCTGTCGAAATCAATCGGCTCATGCGCAGTTCGGTTCCTAATTCATATACTCTCCCTCACAGGACCTTCATCATCTTCCCATACACGCTCACATCTCACACCATAGTTCAATTGTTTAAAACAATCAGAATTGCTCGACTTATTTATCTATCCTATCACTCTAAATTTTCATTTTACGACTCCTGCTAGGCTTTTAGGTCAAATACAAGGTAAAAATTGCTCGACTTGTTAGTTCATAAATTAGGAAGCAAGTGTTATTAGGGCATCTGCATCAGTGAACTCCATAGAAGGGATTCACAAAATATTTTTTTTATTACTTTTTTTCTATTTGATTTTTTTGAGAAAAAAAAATCTGGCCAATCGTGGGCTTCCACGTTACGTAGGGCCCACGAAACAGTAAAAAGCCGAGTTCATGCGGAAGAACTTTTGTGAACCGAGTTTATAGGAAATCTATTATTATAATATATTTGTTTGTTGGGATGTGTGAGAGTTTGTCTCACAAACTTTTAATGCAGTGGCCTTACATTGTCGAACAAAATACCATTGTGAGAGACCTCTAATCAAAGTAATTATAAGGTAAATAGAATGATTTCATCGGCTCTACCAACAATCTGTTAATAAAGTAATCAATTTACTCACTTAATCCAGTAATTGCATATGGCTAATAATAAGAAAAATCTTTCTTCACGCGTTGATATTTCACAACCACAAGCGGTAGCGGAACAAAGAAAAGCAGTTAAGATTTTACAAGAAAGAAAAGGTCACAAAAACACAACAAAAAGAAGAAGCACTATCTGATGTGACGTAACGTAGACTATATAGTCCAGTCGTTTTACATGGGGCATGCAGGTGTACCGTGCACGTCGTCAACCACACAACTCCATAAAAGCCCTCTATCTTCCCATCACCAAACCATAAGAAAATATGAAGCAAGAAATTCAAAACGAAACAGCTCAGACTCATCTGTCACAGAGAGAGGGGAGAATGTTTTCTTTTCTCCTCCCAGTGTTAGAGGTTATCAAGGTGGTTATGGCTTCAGTTGCCTCCGTAGTCTTTTTAGGCTTCGCCGGTGTAACACTCGCTTGTTCAGCCGTGGCATTAGCCGTATCCACGCCGATTTTCATCATCTTCAGTCCGATTCTCGTACCCGCCACTATAGCCACGACCCTCCTAGCATCTGGGCTCGGCGCTAGTGCCACCCTCGGAGCGACGGGCATGGGTCTCCTCATGCGGCTCATTAAGTAAAATTAAACAAATTATATTGAAAATATGCACTCGAGATTGATGCTTATATATTATTCAAACACGTATTTGGTTCCGAAATCCCCATAAATCTTCCATATATATTATACTAACCTTTTTGTTTTTAAGTTCTTTTAAAGCAACTTGTTTCATTCCCCTTTTTCTTCTAACGTTCTTTACATACATGCTACCTTCTCATTTATCCTTAGTTAGTTACACAATTAGTTACACCTCACCGTACTACTTTTACAAGATAATTTAACTTAATTATTAGGTATCTTTCCCATCACAACCTTTTCCGTTTTCTGAAAAAATGTCAGTTCCCTGAAAATTAAATTTTTTTAAATTTTATTCTTATTCCACAAAAATATGATTTCTATATTTTAAAATATTTTGTATACTTTTGAAAAACATTAATTGTAAATATTTAAACTGATTAAATTTATTGGTGGATAGTTATTGGAAAGTGTATAAAAAATAAATAGTAAATTAAGTTGTAAACATTTATTATATTTTTAATAAACATGAAAACTCGAATGAAAGGGAATATATGATACGAAGTTGCTTTTGGGTTAATGTCTAATGTATACGCATACACACTTGTTTGTGTGATGTAGGAATCCTGAAGGAGCTTCCCCGGCAGCTCAGCCATCCTTCTTATCTCTGTTGGAAATGCCAAACTTTATTAAGAGTAAGATGCAAGAAAGGTTAATTGATATACCAGGAATTGGAAAATCTGAAGGTAAAAAAGGTAAATCTAAAGGTAAAAAAGGTAAAGGTAAGAAAAAAGGTAAAGGTTCAAAGGGTAAAGATAAAGATAAGAAAAAGGGTAAAGGTTCACGTAAGGGTTCATCTGAGGATGAAAGTTCATAAATGGAAGCTCATATAGGAATTGTGGTAAATGTATGGGTAAAGATAAATTCATATAAAGATAAACACATTGGTCCATGTATTCCAATATTTAGAATACTTTGTGTATTCATGAATTTATGCCACCTATTATAATAAAAGGCTTTGATTAATAATGGTAAACTGGCAATCTCTCTCTCTCTCTCTCTCTCTCTCTCTCTCTCTCTCTCTCTCTCTCTCTCTCTCTCTCTCTCTCTCTCTCTCTCTCTCTCTCTCTCTCTTTGGGCCTTTAATTGTCGCCTTAACAACTATTTATCCCACTGTTTCAGACTAGTACATTTGGATTTCTTGTTCCCAAAAACCCATGATTATAAACTTATAGTGATACGGAAGTTTCTTGTACAAGTCTCTTTGGCAGAACATTGATTTGACCCCAATGTTGGTCTGAACTCTAAACACACAGACACTGATCCAAATCTGGTGAACATACACAGGAACGGCCAAACTCAAATTAAGGCTCTAATCAAACTGGAAAAATTGTGCCCTTTTTTACAAATAAAATTTAAAATATTTTCAAAAAACAAATTCTTAGCCCAGAAAACCCCATAAATTTTTCGGGCACTAAATCACTGCTTCGTTTGCTTGGGCCATGGGCCGGGCCTAAATATACATCAGCGTTGGAGTGATTGCCGATAGTTGATAGAACTTCTATTTCTTTACCATAAGATCGCTTTTTCTGAGATGAAGCATTCAAAGAAGAAAAAGATGTTGTTCCTTCCTATATTAAGTGCTTTTACCTGAACATGATTTCAAATCTTAAAAGTTAAGGTGTTGATGGGTTTTTGTGGATCCTAAAATCAACACTAGATATTTAGGGTGTTTATTTGTAATAGATTAGGGAAAAAAGGACTTTAAGACAAAACTCGTTAAAACAACATCCATGTAAACATGTTTGAGTTGACAAGAATGAACTACTATTAATGATAATCGGTCTATAAGATTTAAAGTTGACCGCAAGAATCGAAATCTAATTGGTGAGGACCAAGAAATAAGAGAGGTCGATGTGTTTGAAAGAGCTTGATGTCAATCCGGGACCGGGTGTCCACGTCCTCTTCCCTCGTTTTCCCTGTCTTTTTATCCGCACTATATCCCCTCCTCCTCTTACTCACGTAGTTGTGGATTCTTTGGAATTTCCTTGACTTAGTCGAGATCGAACTCGAGGATTATCATCGAGCTCAACGTCTAACTCTCGATCTCGGCCCACTCACTTGTTTCCGAACCCAATTATTCAAGCCCAACTTCAATGATGGATCAGGGTCCAACAATATTTATAAGTTTTAAATTGAAACTACTAAAAAAACAGACTTTCAAGAATTACATCTGTTTGCTGGATGGTAGAGTGAAGGAAAGAGATAACAAGAGTGCAGAGAAACATGCTCCTTCAATTTGCAGGATCCTTGAAGCACAATGAACATAAGAAGCTAATCCAGTGATAAAACTATTGAGAATGGTTTAAAATAAAACAAGACACTGTTTTCCTTCCTACCAATGCATCCCAGCATCTGCAATTAGACAAAACCACATGAGTATAGACCACAAGAAAGAAAAGAAAGTCCCAAAAACATGACAAAAAGAAGAAGATTATATATGTGACGTGACGTAGAATATATAGTCCAGTCATTTTGCATGCAGGTGTACCGTGCACGTTGTAGACCACACAAAACTCCTTAAATCACTCTCTCTTCCCATCACTAAACCATCAGAAAAACATTAGCGAAGAAATTCAAAACGAAACAGCTCAGACTCATTCACAGAGAGAGGGAAAAATGTTTTCTTGTCTCATCCCATTGTTAGAGGTCATCAATATGGTTATTAATTCCGTTGCCTCCGTAGTTTTGTTAGGCTTGGCCGGGGTAACCCTCGGCGGTTCGGCCGTGGTATTAGCCGTATCCACGCCTCTTTTCATCATATTCAGTCCCATTCTCGTACCCGCCACTATAGCCACGGCTCTCCTAGCAACTGGGCTTGGCGCTGGTGCCGCCCTCGGAGTGACCGCCGTGGGTCTCATCGTTTGGCTCCTTAAGTAAAACTAAACAAATTATATTTATAATGCACTCGATATTGATTCTTATATATTATTCACATACGTGCTTGGGTCAATCTCCATAACTCTCCCATTTATATGTATATAAAACCTTTTTTCTTAAAGCAACTTGTTTCATTCCCGCTTTTCTTCTAACGTTCTTTAATTAGCTATACAAATTAGTTAGTTACACCTCACCGTATTACTTTTGTAAGATAATTTAACTTAATTATTAGGTACGTTTCCCGTCACAACCTTTTTCCGTTTTCTGAACATTTTGTCAAAGTAATAAATAGGAGTATGATACGAAGTTGTTTTTCAATTACTTTCTAACGGATATTGTTTATACACACTTGTTCGTGTGATGTAGGCATAGGATCGGAGTAAAGCCGAAGGATAATCCACCTCCTGCAGGAGCTCCTCCGGCAGCACCGGCAGCTCCGGCAGCTCCTGCAGCTCCGGAAGCACCAGCAGCTCCGGCAGCACCGTCAGCACCAGCAGCTCCGGCAGCTCCGGCAGCACCGCCATCCTTCCTATCTCTTATTGAAATGCCAAACTTTATTAAGAGCAAGCTGCTAGATGTGTTAATTAATATACCAGGATTTGGAAAGAAATCCAAAGAGCATGGCAAATCTAAAAGTGACGAAAAATCCGAAGGTAGAACAGGTAAGTCTAAACGTGGAAGAGACAAACATGGAGGTGAAGGTAAATCCAAGCATAAAAAAGGCAAATCTAGAGGTAAAGATAAAGATAAATCCAAGGGTAAAGGTATATTCGGTAGAAAGGGTTCATCTGATGATGAAAGTTCATAAGATCGAAACAAGTTCGTATAGGAATTGTGGTAAACACATGGGTAAAGATAAATTCATGGAAGAGTAAAAGACACTGGTTCATCTATTCCAATGTTTAGATACGTTGTGTATTATATTCATGAATTTTATGCCACCCATAAGAATAAAAGGCTTCTAAAAAATTTAATGTAAAGTTGAATGTGCTTATTATTTTAAAAGAAAAAGTAAAAGACAATCAGGCTACAATGTTTTTTTTTTGAACTTAAGCTTTCAAATTAAAATGCAGAAAAAAGGAAAATATAATGCTTTTACCATATAATACAATTAATTTACACATCCGTTCATAGATGAAATATTTGATATTTATTTATATCATATACATAAAATTTTAGTCTAGTGTTATTAACGTTTGTGTATTCTCCTAAAACCAGTTCGGTTTATTATTTAATTATCTATACTAAATTGATTTACTTAATCACTATATACCAAATTCTCTATTATATAGGTTCAACTTAATTTAATTTTTACATATATTTCAAATTTAGAAATAAAACAAAAGTTATGTAAATCAGTATTGTTACATAATAATTTTTTCAAATAAATATTACTACAAAAATACAAAATTAATAAATTTAATAGAAATAATATTATAATCCACACAAAGTATTATTAAAAAACTACATAATATATAACACAATATTGTATTAATTTATTGATATATTTTATTGCATAATTTTAAATATTTTAGCCTTAGAGCATGATTAACGGTGTCTCTAAAGACACCTCTTAGCATTAAATCAAATAAAAATAAATAAAAAGATGAGGGAAAGCGAAGGCACGCCTCTTGCGTAAAGACCGTGAAGGCGCGCCTCTTCGTACCACGCGTCGAGTCATGATAGGCGCTCGGATCGGTTACGCGTAAAACGCGTTCAACTCTCTCTCTCATTCTCTCTCTCTCTCTCGAAAGCTCTCTCTCGAAAGCTCTCTCTCTCTCTCTCTCTCTCTCTCGACAATTCGCCGTCTCCTTCGGTGGATCTTGTCGGCGGCGACATCTACGTCGGTGTATCTTATTGACGACGGCTCTGTTTCTCTCTCGCTCTCTCTCTCGGTGGTTCTCTCTCGCTCTCTCTCTCTCTCGGTAAAGTTTCTGATTCAGAGGTTCAAGTATTAATATTTTGATTTGTTTTGGTGTTTGATCGATCGATTCAGAGGTTTCTGTTGTGTGTTTAAGATAGATTATTTTTTTTGTTGTGTCATCCAGCAGATAGATTAATATTTTGATTAGTTTCTGGTGTTCGATCGATCGATTCTTCAAAAGTATTAATTTTTTTTGTTGTGTCTTAAGATGGATGGATCAATTTCGATTTGTTTGTTGCAAGTTTGTTTGATTTGTTTGTTGCAAATTTATTTCTTCGTTTTCTGTCTGTTGATTAATATTTTTGTTTCTGTCTTTGTTTTGTCAGGAATCCTATGGATCACAATGTTCTTGATTTGTGCTCTGTGTCTGAAGCTTGTGTGTCACAGGTCACTGTAAGCGTGAAGGAGTGGAGTGAAAGAGTTGAAGTCTTGTGTCACAGGTCACTGCAAGCGTGACTCTCCTCTCCAAATGTTAGTTCTTTCTTCGTAAACTATATCTCCCTCGGTTTCAGTTTTTCATTCTTTTTCCTTCTCGTTGACTAAGAAGAACAAATCATTGTCTTAAAACAATCATAATACCATTTTGTTCTTGGTAGGTATATAGAGGAGAATCAACTGTGAGTTTTGTGTGTTTGTTCAGGTCGAGCTTCTATCGTTCTTCATCATTGAGCTTTGCTTAGTTGAGTACGAAATGCTTCACTACATTCCTTCTCAGTTAGCTGCTTCAGCGATCTACACAGCTCAGTTCACGCTTAAAGGATTTGAGGAGTGGAGCAAGACTTGCGAGTTCTACACAGGCTACACAGAAGAAAAGCTTATGTAAAACGTCCCAGTAATTATACATCATCCGAGCTCAAGACTCATCTCCAATGCCATCCTCGCCGAGGATGGACACTTGCCCATGTAAGTCAAATTAGATAGAACCAAAGTGATAGAATAGTCAAGTAACAATGTGTTAGAGTTAATGGATGTGTTGTTGATGTAATTTGCTTGGATCATAAGTTTAATAAAATAATGTTTAATTTTTTTAAGAACCTTTAAATTAAGAGTTTTGCAATGGACCATATAAATTTTCTCATCTCTTAACTAAATCTCTAAACTCACTTTTCCAACTTAAAAATATTAAAAAATGAATAAGAGTTTGTAAGTGTCTCTTAGGGATAATGATGCTCTTAAATCGTGCGGAAGAAGATCTAGTATTAGTTCTATTTTTGGGTTGATCCGTGAGAGATGAGGAGGGAACTCCATTTGGCACACGTGTTGAGAAGCATCTTTTAGTTGGTTCAGAAATATTTTGTAGAGAGATTTTTTTTAAAGACTTTCCATAATTATAGTCTATAGTCGTTTGTAAATAACAAATTAGTCGGAAATGATACCAACGGAATAGTTCTTTATCATTAAACTTTTTCTTTAATTTAATTCTGGTGAACATTATTTGAGAAAACATAAAGCAAAACGTAACCAAAGTAACACATCTCAATCAAAATACGGGAAACTAGGAAATAAAAATCGATTAAGGTGTTAACTAATGTAGGGAACTCCTTTTTTACCCAAAAAACTAATAAAACCCTTTCACCACTTTCCTTGAAGTTTGTATCCTCCGATGACGCTTATTAACGTCGCGTTTTAGCTTCGACTTGTATGAACCTCCCACTTCTGCGGCAGTGCCTAAGAATCCGGTCTGAGTTCCGTCGCTGTCGTTGTCAATGTCTCCTTCAATCGTCAATCCTTTGATCCTAGCCGCAATGGATTCCTCTTTTACCCCAACATCCACATCTATATAATCATAATCAATTCAACCCCAAAATATCGTTGTTGCTCTTAAAGGTCCATGCATGATTATTGAATCAGCGACTAGAGCATATTAAAACATAAAATAGAATGTTTTCACATACTATTTAGAATAAAATCAATATATAGCCGATATAGTCTATAGTTAAGATCATGAATATAATGTATATGTACATACTTGGATTAGAGAAAAACCAAAGGACTAGAGCACAAGCGAGAAGAACAAATGGGATTATGTGAACAGCATTTTCAGCAAACTTGGCACGTGACTTCTCTTTCTTTGTTACCTCCTGGCTCGTAGGATCGTATGTAGTCGGCTCGTCTTCATCTAGGCCTTTCCATAATCCCTTTGGCGCGGACCAAGGTACTGAGTAATCCTCAGTCACACGGCTCCAGCTTGCGGATCGGTACATATTCTGTGTTTGCTTCAGTCTTATTGTGGGTAGTAAGGATTGAATCACTTTATTTGCCCAAGAAACTTAAAAGGTAAAAGACTACCTTTGTGGGGGTGTTTATTTTGAATTAATTGATAACTTTTAATTAATTCATTACTAATTTTTATTAATTTTTAATTTGGTGGCTCATTTTTAGCCTATGGTTTCGGTGATTTGGATCAAAGCTACGACTCTGTCAAATATACGATTTTTCTGTATCTCACAACAACATAAGCAGATACATTTAATATTAAGATACTTATTACCTATTACAAAGAAAAAACTTATATACAATGGATACGAGGCAGCGTTGGTTTAACTTGTATTAAATATATTTATTATATTTATTTTATGAATATTCCAAAGAGAATTTTAGCAAAAAAAAAAAAGAATATTCCAAAGAGAAATAAAAAGGAGTTACAAGGGAAATTCTCTGGAAGCATATTAGGTGGGTTTGGTCTTGATTAGGCAAGAAGTTCAACACCCCCTTTGATGCCAATTCCAAATCCAAGGAAGTATTTTCGAAAGATATGAGTAGTAGTAAATAATAATTAATTTAAATTAAATTAACGTAATAATTGCATCTTGTTAGTTAATATCATTAACTGATTTTGTTATTGTTATCTATTGCTCGTGTACTAATATTTGTGAATGTAATATAGATTGGAGAAAGAAAAAATTACTTGTCCATTGTCATCATCAATATTTAGCCATTTTTAGAGTTGTGAACTTTACCTAACAGCACAAGAATCCTATGAATTATGAAACACGAAAAATTCATTAAGAAAAAAACAAAGGCTAAGGAACAAAAAGCAGATGTTATATGTTTTGGTGGTTGTGATATTAGGTTATCCACCTATGAGCAACCTTAAGCTATGCCATACACACACATATTATATATTTACAGTCACACGTATATGCTTCTAAAACTAAAACTCAAGTTATTGAAAAAAAATTACAGTTGCGTAAATTATGGA
Source organism: Raphanus raphanistrum subsp. raphanistrum (assembly GCA_019706035.1). Taxonomy (NCBI): domain Eukaryota; kingdom Viridiplantae; phylum Streptophyta; class Magnoliopsida; order Brassicales; family Brassicaceae; genus Raphanus; species Raphanus raphanistrum. The sequence continues at coordinate 1,279,054 of CM033982.1, read as the reverse complement.
GATGGCGTCAAAGAAGCTATTTATTTTCAGTCTCTGCATCATGTTTGGTGTTTTAGTACCAAGAAGATGCAACGCAACTACATACTTCGTAGGAGACACGTCCGGTTGGGACATAAGCTCCGATCTTGAATCTTGGCCTTTAGGCAAGCGATTCTCTGTTGGTGATGTTTTAAGTAAGTATCATAATAAATGCATCCATCGACTTCTAAAATATATAGGCATTAGCCAATACTTTACATTATCCAAAACAAAAACTTAAAAATTAATATTGAAGTTCCATGATGAAAGTCTTTTTATGAAACTATGGTTAGTGATCCTGATTTTATCAGTTTTTCATAGATTCATGATTACTATCTCATCGATTTAAACGTATGTTATAATTGCTTGAATCTGAACCATCTATAATTCCCAGTGTTCCAATACTCATCGACGCATAGTGTCTACGAAGTGGCGAAAGACAACTTCCAAAGCTGCAACACTACGGACCCGATCCGTACGTTCACAAATGGGAACACGACCGTTGCTCTGTCCAAACTGGGAGACCGGTTCTTTGTCTGTGGTAACCGGCTCCATTGCTTCGCTGGTATGAGGCTACAAGTTAATGTCGAAGGCAATGGCCCATCTCCTGCCCCTGTGGGTGCTCCACGGGCCGCCCCAGCAGGAACTCTTCAGCCATCTTCTAAAAAGAATAACCCTGCGACCGGGGTTGCTAGCTCCGCTGCCCACGTTGGTGGCCGCGGTCTGAGGGGTAGTATGAATTATTTTGTATATTTGATGGTTTTTACTTTTCCTTTGATATTGTATTTTATTAACAACTAAAAATATAAGAGTTTTTTTTTAATATAAGAGTTTTCATATACAGTAATGTATATATATATTAATCTCCGAGTTAAATGCGTAAGATAGTGAGTATTCGGTTTGGTTTGATATATTTTTGTTATTTTTGGTCAATTGTTTTGAAGAGTTTTGACTAAATACAAACCAAAAATGTTCGTGGTTCTATTCTGTGTGTGACTTTGGATAAACATATTTGAAGAAACGAATAGAGAGTGCATTTAAGTTAATCATTTAATATCACAAATAGATGTGAACAATTTAATTCGGTTTACAAAATTAATTACATTCCGATTATATTTAAACTTGGTACATGATCGATTCAATTGCATGTTAACTTTTGTTTCGTATTATTGTTCTTTCATTTGGATAACAATAATAAAAGCAGTTTGTTAGAAAAAACAATAATAAAAAATCAGTTGAGATATAACACATATATACGCCATCTGTTTCTATTATAAGTAGTTCAAATGAAAAAAAAAAGTAGTTCAAATGAAATTTATTTGTTTCAAAATATAATAGTTTTCACATTTCTAATGTTAACAATACAGTTGTTATTATTTTACCAAAACAAATATATACAGCTATTGTTTTAGTTCAAAAAAAAACAATACAGGTGTGATTCTTTTACCAAAAAAAATACAGGTGGTAATTATAGTTCATGTATGTGGACGGAAGTACATAGGATATACACTCACGTTCTTTTAACGTTATCTAACACGTGATATTTATAGGTAGATCATGTATGGAGTGTATCTGGATGGAATTACATAATATATACACTCTAATATAGTCTTTAATGATAACTATACATGTGGTATTTATAGATCTTGTATCTAGACGGAAACACATAGTATATACACTCTAAGGTTAACTATACAGGTGGTATATATAGTTCATGTATGGAGCGTGTCTGGATGCAAAAACATAAACTCTAAATATTCTCTCTCGAAAACTTTTTTTTTCTTTTGTAAACTAAGTCTCTCTCGAAAACTTCGCCATGAATCTTTCTGCTATCACTCAGGGAAACGACAATGATGCTCCGGCGCCGGGAAATGAGTTTGCACAGTTCGCCGCTGGATGCTTCTGGGGCGTGGAGCTGGCGTTTCAGAGAGTCCACGGTGTGACTCATACGGAGGTTGGATACACCCAAGGGTTCCTCCACAATCCTTCATACGAGGATGTCTGCACGAACACAACGAACCATGCAGAGGTTGTCAGGGTTCAGTATGATCCCAAAGAGTGCAACTTTGAGTCTCTTCTTGATGTCTTCTGGTCTAGACATGACCCCACCACCTTGAATCGCCAGGTACATTATAAGATTTTGTTGGGTTTCTCTTTACTTTGTCCCAAGATTTAAGATTTTTTTTATTGTGTTGTTGATTTGTAATTCTAATTAAGATTACATAAGCGTTCAAAAAAAATTAAGCTTACATAATAAAGATGTGGATAACTTTTTTGAAAACTTCAAACTAAATACGTAACACAAAAAATCATAACTTATCTTATTTTTTTTTATTCTGCTAGTTATTTGCAATACCAAATCGAATGTGTAACATTTGATGATGTATTTAGCAAAAAAAACATTTGATGATGTGAAGTGATATTAACATATCCATGTAGTTTACAGTGGCTAATGACTTGAAATGTGATCAGGGGAAAGATGTGGGAACCCAATACAGATCAGGGATATACTTCTACTCACCTGAACAGGAGAAACTAGCGGTGGAGTCAATGGAACGTCACCAGGAAAAAATGGAGAGCAAGATCATGACTGAGATTTTACCTGCTAAGAAATTCTACAGAGCTGAGGAGTATCATCAGCAGTACCTGTCAAAGGGTGGGCAGTCCTGTGGCATAGCTTGCAACAGTCCACTCATGTGCAGCGCTGCTACGGCTTAAAAATGCTGAGTTTCCTCTGCAAAATAGCGGATATTAGAGACTTGTTTGTTACACAATAAGAACATCAAAAAGTACCTAATAAGTGTAACAAGTTACTTTCATTTTCCATGTTAGAGACTATATGATTGTCTATTGATGTTATTGAATTATTGATTGTTTAGATTTGAGCGAATCTTATGGATGAAAAAAATAATACGATTGATAAGGTTTCTTATTGCCATTTGCTTCACCATCAACAACAATACAACACTTTAAGACATCACCACTCATATCTTTTCTTTCACATATTGTCTATCAAAATGGATCCTTTGATAGCTCAAGAAGAACCTGAGTTAGTAGAGTTACTGCAACTGTTCATTCTCCGATAGCTCAAGAAGAGCCTAAGTTAGTAGATACACCTGCAACTGATCCTTCTTTGTTTGTTTGCATGTGTGTGTCGGTTAATTGTAATTCTCAGTTCATAATAAAGACGTAGAAACTTTTTTGAAAACTTCAAACTGAATGCAGAACACAAAAGTGTATGTTTTATTTATAAGATTCCTAACTATTTTCAATGAAATTTCAATTTTATTAAGTGAGTTAAAAGTAAATTGTCATTTACAGATGGAAAGAGCAAAATATGAAACATAATGCCTTAGCTATCAGTTGCCTTAGTTAAAACATAATGTCTGAGTAAGCCGTGCAGCCTTGGAGTTGTGGAGTAGTTCAGAGATGCGGTTTCAAATGACTTTGTCGATGGCTCTGCTCATTTGATCGCAGATAAGATTTTTAACTATTTAATCATACTTAATAAAACAGCTTCCATTTTATAGATTTTTTTTCTTAAGCATTCATAATAAGTAACACATATGTTATATTTAACAAAAACACAAGTCTATCTACACAAAAATAATAATACTTTTTTCGTAAAACATTTACATTGATAAAGATAATGTGCTCCTACATAGCAAGGGCATTATACTAGTGTATATATCTTTCTGATTTAAATGTGCAAAAGAGTGAGTATCCGGTCTGGTTTTATATATTTTTGTTGTTTTGGTTCAATTGGTTTGAAGAGTTATGAGTTTTATGACTAAAACACAAGCCAAAAATGTTGGTGGTTCAATTATGTGTGTTATTTTGGACAAATATATTGTAAGAAACAAATAAAAAGTACATTTGAAATTAGTCTTTAATATCCATAGATATGAAAAAAATAATTTCGGTTCACAAAATTAATTTCATTTCAATTACAGAAAACTAGGTGCATGATCGATTGAGTTGCAAAATAAATTTTGTTTCACACTAATGTTTTTTTTTTCATTTGGATAACAATAATAAAATCAGTTGAATATATATATTGTTTAGATTTCAACCTAAACTTCTTGGTTCAACTTTATATGGTTTAGTTTAGAGAATAGCATACACATGTTGAACCTTAATTTTCACTTTCCAAGTTTAGTGACCACTGCGATCCAAACTCAGCCGTTTCTAATCGCGGTCGCTACCAAAACGCAAACGCAACTGACAGTAAAACTAGGACCCGTGTTCCGTTTCGCTGCACCTCTCTCTCGTTTATAGTTCATTTATGGAATGTATCTGGACGGACAGACATAGTATATTCACTCTAGTTTTCATCTTAATGTGTATACAGCTGTTATTCTAGTTCAAAGAAAAAAAAAAATACAGCTGTTATTTTTTTCCGAAAAAAAAACAGAGGTGGTAATTATAGTTCATGTATGCATTGTATGTGGACGGAAGTACATAGGATATACACTCTAACGTTCTTTTAACGTCATCTAACACGTAATATTTGTAGGTAGACTTTTAAAAAAATATTATTTATAGGTAGATCATGTAAGGAGTGTATCTGGATGGAATTACGTAGTATATAGTATACACTCTAATATTGTCTTTAATGATAACTATACATGTGGTATTTATAGATCTTGTATCTGGACGGAAACACATATTATATACACTCTAGAGTTAACAATACAGGTGGTATATATAGTTCATGTATGGAGTGTGTCCGGATGCATATACATAAATCTAAATAATCTCTCTCGTAAACTTCGCCATGAATCTCTCTGCTATCACTCAGGGAAACGACAATGACGCTCCGGCGCCGGGAAATGAGTTTGCACAGTTCGCCGCAGGATGCTTCTGGGGGGTGGAGCTGGCGTTTCAGAGAGTCCCCGGTGTGACTCATACGGAGGTTGGATACACCCAAGGGTTCCTCCACAATCCTTCATACGAGAATGTTTGCACGAACACAACGAACCATGCAGAGGTTGTCAGGATTCAGTATGATCCCAAAGAGTGCAAGTTTGAGTCTCTTCTTGATGTCTTCTGGTCTAGACATGACCCCACCACCTTGAATCGCCAGGTACATTATAACATTTTGTTGGGTTTCTCTTTACTTTGTCCCAAGATTTAAGACTTTTTTCTTTATTGTGTTGTTGATTTGTAGTTCTAAGATTTCATAATAAAGATGTGGAAATGTTGCAACTTTTTTTTGAAAACTTCGAACTGAATACACAAAAAATCATTACTTATCTTTTTATTTTATTCTGTTAGTTATTCAATTCATTTGCAATACCAAATCGAATGTGTAAGATTTGATGTGTGAAGTGATATTAACATATCCATGTAGTTTACCGTGGCTAATGACTTGAAATGTGATCAGGGAAAAGATGTGGGAACCCAATACAGATCAGGGATATACTTCTACACACCTGAGCAGAAGAAACTAGCGGTGGAGTCAATGGAACGTCACCAGGAAAAAATGGAGAGCAAGATCATGACTGAGATTCTACCTGCTAAGAAATTCTACAGAGCTGAGGAGTATCATCAGCAGTACCTGTCAAAGGGTGGGCAGTCCTGTGGCATAGCCTGCAACAGTCCACTCATGTGTGGCGCTGCTACGGCTTAAAAAATGCTGAGTTTACTCTGCTTATCTTCCAAAACAGAGGATGTTAGAGACTTGTTTGTTACACAATACGAATATCAACCAAATCCCTACTAAGTGTAACAAGATACTTTCGTGTTTCATGTTAGAGACTGTATAAATGTCTATTAATGATACCGAATTATTGATTGTTTAGATTTGAGCGAATCTTATGGATGAAAAAAATAAGATGGATAACTTTTCTTATTGCCACTGCTTCACCATCAACAACAACAATACACACTTTAAGAACATCACCAATCGTTGACAAAAAAGAAGAACATCACCAATCTGGTCCTTTCTTTCACATACTGATCTACCAAATTGGATCGTTTGATAGCTCAAGAAGAACCTGAGTTAGTAGATTTACCCACAACTGTTCCTTCTCCGATAGCTCAAGAAGAGCCTAAGTTAGTAGATACACCTGCAACTGATCCTTCTTTGTTTGTTTGTTTGCATGTGTGTGTTGTTGATATGTAATTCTCAGTTCATAATACGATGTAGAAATGTTGCAACTTTTTAAAAACTTTGAATACAGAACACAAAAGTGTATGTTTCCTAAAAATATGTATGTTTTTATTTTTAAGATTTCTAACTATATTTGTCAAATAAAAAGATTTCTAACTATTTTTCGATGAAATTTCAAATTTATTGTGTAACTTAAAACAATAAGATCATTTATAGATGGAAAGAGAAAAAAATGAAACACAATGCCTTGGCTATCTGTTACCATAGATAAAATACCAACATCTGAGTTAACCGTAGAACCTTAATTAGAGACTTGGAAGCGGTTTCAAATGACTTTGTCGATAGCTCTGCCCATTTGACCAGAAATAAGATTTCTAATTATTTAATTGTACTTAATAAAATATCTTCTATCTCTATAGATTTTTATTTTTGAATATTCATAATAAGGAACACATATGTTATATTTTAAAAAAAACAAGTATATTTAGACCATTTATATGCTTAAAATAATATATTTTTTTATTTTCGTATAACATTTATATTGATAAATATAATGTGATCTTTATGTAGAAGGGCATAATACTAATGTATATATCTTTTTTTTAAACATGGTGTATATATATTCTCTAATTTAAATGCGTACAACAAGAGTGAGTATTTGGTCTGGTATGATATATTTTGGTTCAATTGGTTTGAAGAGTTATGACTAAACAGTAAACACAAACTAAAAATGTTGGTGGTTTGATTCTGTGTGTGATTTTGGATAAATATATTGTAAGAAACGAATATAAAGTATATTTAAATCATCATTCAATATCTATAGATATGAACAATTTAATTTGGGTTTACAAAATTAGTTTCATTTCAGTTACATTATACTAGGTGCATGATCGATTCAGTTGCATATTAAATTTTGTTTCATAATATTGTTTTTTCCATTTGGATGACAATAAATAATCATTTGAGATATAAACATATATTGCTTAGATTTTCACCTAAACTTCTTGGTTCAACTTAGCATACACATGACATGATGGACCTTTTTCATTTTCCAAGTTCAGTTACCATTGCAATATAAACCCGCCATTTCTAATCGCGATTGCTATTAAAACGCAAAAGCAACTAACAGTAAAACTAACTCCCGTATTCCATTTCGCTGCACCTCTCTCGTTATAGTTCATGTATCTGGACGGACAGACATACTATATACACTCCAATGTTCATTTTAATGTTAACAATACAGCTGTCATTCTAGTCCAGAAAAAAAAAACAATACAGGTGTTGTTTTTTTACCAAAAAATACAGGTGGTAATTATAGTCATGTATGCAGTGTATCCGGACGGAAGTACATAGGATATACACTCTTAACACTCTTTTAACGTTATATTTATAGGTAGAGTTAAGTTACAAAAAAAAAAAATTTATAGGTAGAGTTTATCTGGACGGAATTACATAGCATATACACTCTAATATTGTCTTTAATGTTATCTATGCATGTGGTATTTATAGTTCGTGTATCTGGACGAAATACATAGTATATACATTCTACGGTTAACAATACTGGTGGTATATATAGTTCATGTATGGAGTGTATCTGAATGCAAATACATAAACTCTTTTCTCTAAAAAAACAGAAACTCTAATATATTCTCTCTAGAAAACTTCGCCATGAATCTATCTGCAATCACTCAGGGAAACGACAATGACGCTCCGGCGCCGGGAAATGAGCTTGCACAGTTCGCCGCTGGATGCTTCTGGGGTGTGGAGCTGGCGTTTCAGAGAGTCCCCGGTGTGACTCATACGGAGGTTGGATACACCCAAGGGTTCCTCCACAATCCTTCATACGAGGATGTCTGCACGAACACAACAAACCATGCAGAGGTTGTCAGGGTTCAGTATGATCCCAAAGAGTGCAACTTTGAGTCTCTTCTTGACGTCTTCTGGTCTAGACATGACCCCACCACCTTGAATCGCCAGGTACATTATAACATTTTGTTGGGTTTCTCTTTACTTTGTCCCAAGATTTAAGACTTTTTTTTATATTATGGTGTTGATTTGTAGTTCTAAGATTACATAATAAAGATGTGGAGAACTTTTCTGAAATCTTCAAACTGAATACATAACACAAAAAATATTTACTTATGTTTTTCAAAAAAAAAAAAAAATATTTACTTATCTTTTTTTTATTTTATTCTGTTAGTTATTCAATTTATTTGCAATACCAAAACGAATGTGTAACATTTGATGATGTGAAGTGATATTAACATATCCATCTAGTTTACTGTGGCTAATGACTTGAAATGTGATCAGGGAAAAGATGTGGGAACCCAATACAGATCAGGGATATACTTCTACACACCTGAGCAGGAGAAACTAGCGGTGGAGTCAATGGAACGTCACCAGGAAAAAATGGAGAGCAAGATCATGACTGAGATTTTACCTGCTAAGAAATTCTACAGAGCTGAGGAGTATCATCAGCAGTACCTGTCAAAGGGTGGGCAGTCCTGTGGCATAGCTTGCAACAGTCCACTAATGTGCAGCGCTGCTATGGCTTAAAATGCTGAGTTTCCTCTGCTTATCTCCCAGAACAGAGGAGTTAGAGACTTGTTTATTACACATATGAACATCAACCAAATCCCTTATAAGTGTAACAATTTACTCTGGGGTTTCATGTTAGAGTAAATGTGTATTGATGTTATTGAATTATTGAATTTAAGGACTTGTGCGAATCTTATGGATAAAGAAACATGATGGATAAGGTTTGTTATTGCCATTTGCTTCACCATCAACAACGATACACACGTTACGAACATCACCGGTCTTATCCTTTCTTTCACATAGTTATCGAGCAAAATGGATCCTTTGATAGCTCAAGAAGAACCTGAGTTAGTATGTACATCTGCAACTGGTCCTTCTTTGATAGCTCAAGAAGAACCTCAGATAGTAGATACACAACCACCCCTGAGGTTATTCCTTCTTTGTTCCTCTTTCCTACAAAAACAGAAGAGTGTTCCCTGTATGTGTGTGTTGTTGATTTCTAATTCTCAGTTCATAATAAAGATGTGAAAGTGTTACAACTTTTTTGAAAACTCAAAATGAATAAAGAACAAAAAAAGTATCAATAATATCTCTTGTTTTATTCTGCTAGTTATACATTTATTTGTTGAATTATTGAGCGAATCTTGTGGATGAGAAAAGAGTCTGACAGAGTTTGAGTAGTTGCTTCCCCACTTTTGTCTATAGGCCACTTATTTATAACTTTAATACATAAATAAACGCGACTTTTATTAGAATGGTGGGTGGAATTTCTTTTTCATTCTTTTATATATTCTGTACGCATCTTATAAAAAAACAAAATAGATATTAAGCCTTTAGGTAGGTGGTGTTGATCTCTGACCACCTCTTTTCTATATAAGCGATCTTCGATGCTTCACCATCAACAACAAAACAAATATTTTCTCTTATCAATCTAGCAAAAAATGGATCCTTCTATAGCTCAAGAAGAGTCTAAGTTATTAGATACACCTGCCACTGACCCTTCTCCTACAGCTCAAGAAGAGCAAGAAGAGCCTCAGTTAGTAGACACACCTGCTATAGTTCCTTCTCCGATAGCACAGGAGCCTGACAACGATGTTCCAGCACCGGGAACCCAGTTTGCTGAGTTCGCCGCTGGATGCTTCTGGGGACTGGAGCTTGCTTTCCAGAGGATCCCTGGGGTGATCGAGACCGAGGTCGGGTACACTCAAGGGATCTCACATAATCCTACATACAAGGTTGTCCGCACGAACAAAACGAACCATGCAGAGGTTGTAAGGGTTCAGTATGATCCCAATGAGTGCAGCTATGAGACCCTGCTTGATTTGTTCTGGTCTAGGCATGATCCCACCTCCTTGAATCGTCAGGTATGGATTTTAATTTTAATTTTTTTTTTGAAAATAGACATTCAAATTAAAAACATAAAACATATAAAGTATAGTTTTGCAACCATAAAGTTTGTTTTAGTAGAGTAACGTATGGTAATGAGAATCAGTGTTCTTGTCCTGCTCTTATAAACTACTTCAGTTTGATGGTGCTTTGTCCTTACTTTTAGCTTTCATAGTGAATGTTTTATGTAGCCATCATTCTTCTTGACTTTTATTTGGGACATTTGTTCTCTTTTTGCTTTTTTTTTTTAAAAAAATCATTCCTTACCCATCTTGAAGGGAGAGCTTGTGGGAGCTCAATACCGATCAGGGATATACTTCTATACACCAGAGCAAGAGAAGCTAGCACGTGAGTCTCTTGAGAATCAGCAGAAAAAGCTTGAGGAGAAGATTGTGACTGAGATCTTACCAGTGAAGAAGTTCTACAAAGCTGAAGAATACCATCAGAATTACCTCGCCAAAGGTGGCATGTACGGCAATGCACAATCTCCTGCAAAGAGCTGCAAGGACCCTATCCGTTGCTACGGCTAAGTATAAAGACTTCTGTAGCTATTTCATCCCAAAACAGAGGAGTGTTCTCTGTTTGTATGTATGTATGTTTGTGTTGTTGATTTGTAATTCTCAGCTCATAATAAAGATGTGGAAATATTACAGCTTTCTCTGAAAACTTAAAGTTGAATACGTAACACAAAAAAATCAATAATTTCTTTTATTTTATTCTGTTAGTTATTCAATTCATTTGAATGATTTTGAGTAACAATGAAACACAAAAAAAAACAGGGGAAAAACAGGGGAAAAAACAGAGTATATGGGGAAAGTTTTCAATAAGACTAAGCTTCCCAACCACGCAACTGGGTGGCTCGAGCGACACGGTTAACTCCAAGGGTGAAAGCTCCCATACGGAGGTTGCAGGAATGAGTATGGCACATTGTCTTGATGTTGTGAAAAGCTCCCATACTTTTGAAGCTCCAGGTTCACTTTCTCCTCTTCCCACATGAAACCTTGAATGTTCTGCACCCACTAAGTAACTCACCGTCACTCCTCCTGCGTTTGGGTATATATCTGGTAGTATAATCACACCTTTCTTCGACAGAATCTGCCAAATAATCAGCATTTGGATCGTGGGAGCAGGTTTGAAAAAAAATCTTAGAGTGTCTAGGGTTAGACCAATAGGGTCTCTTAACGCCCTCTTTTTGTTGGATGGTTAGCTGCCTCTACTATGAACTTTGCCTTCATTTCTCCAGCATTTTTCCTAACCAAAAAGATCAAACAAAAATTAGAAAAGCTAAACAAGAATTAGAAAAGCTAAGAACCGTTTTTTAACAGAAACTAAAAACCTCTTTTAGCCGAAGCTAAAAATCGTTTCTTAGCAGACTTAAGAACCTCAGTTAAAAAAACCCGAAATTAAACATGATCTTAGATCATTTATTTATAACTTTTATACATAAATAAACGTGACTTTTATTTGAATGGTGGGCGGAATTTCTTTTTCTATTTATATATTCTGTAGACATCTTATAAAAAAAACAAAATATGATGTATTTTTCTTGTGTGCCAATAGTTAAGATATTAAGCCTTTCGGTAGGCGGTCTTAATCTCTGACCAACTCTTTTCTATATAAACGATCTTCGATGCTTCACCATCAACAACAAAACAAATCTTTTCTCTTATCAATCTAGCAAGAAATGGATCCTTCTATAGCTCAAGAAGAGTCTCAGTTATTAGATACACCTGCAACTGACCCTTCTCCTATAGCTCAAGAAGAGCCTCAGTTAGTAGACGCACCTGCTATAGTTCCTTCTCCGATAGCACAGGAGCCTGACAACGATGTACCTTCACCGGGAACCCAGTTTGCTGAGTTCGCTGCTGGATGTTTCTGGGGACTGGAGCTTGCTTTCCAGAGGATCCCTGGGGTGATCGAGACTGAGGTTGGGTACAGTCAAGGGATCTCGCACAATCCTACATACAAGGTTGTCTGCACGGACAAAACGAACCATGCAGAGGTTGTAAGGGTTCAGTATGATCCCAATGAGTGCAGCTATGAGACCCTGCTTGATTTGTTCTGGTCTAGGCATGATCCCACTTCCTTTATTCAGGTATGGATTTAATTTTAGTTTAAAAAAAAAAATCTTTCAAAATGGACATTCAAATTAAAGACATAAAAAGTTTGTTTTTGTAGAGTAACGTATGGTAATGAGAATCAGTGTTCTTGTCCTGCTCTTATAAACTACTTCAGTTTGATGGTGCTTTGTCCTTACTTTTAGCTTTCATAGTGAATGTGTTATGTAGCCATCATTCTTCTTGACTTTATTTGGGACATTTGTTCTCTTTTTGTTTTCTTTTTAAAAATCATTCCTTAACCATCTTGAAGGGAGAGAAGGGAGAGCAAGTGGGAGCTCAATACCGATCAGGGATATACTTCTACACGCAAGAGCAAGAGAAGCTAGCACGTGAGTCTCTTGAGAATCAGCAGAAAAAGCTTGAGAAGAAGATTGTGACTGAGATCTTACCAGTTAAGAAGTTCTACAAAGCTGAAGAATACCATCTGCATTACCTCGCCAAAGGTGGCATGTATGGCAATGCACAATCTCCTGCAAAGAGCTGCAAGGACCCTATCCGTTGCTACGGCTAAGTATAAAGACTTTGTAACTCTTTCATCCCCAAAACAGAGGAGTGTTCTCTGTTTGTATGTATGTGTGTGTCGTTGCTTTGTAATTCTCAGTTCATAATAAAGATGTGGAAATATTACAACTTTTTCTGAAAAATCAATAATATCTTTTATTTTATTCTGTTGGTTATTCAATTCATTTGAATGATTTAAGTAACAAAGAAACACAAAAAAAAAACAGGGAAAAACAGAGGCAAAAAACAGAGTATATGGGGGGGAAAATTTCAATAAGACTAAGCTTCCCAACCACGCAACTGGGTGGCTCGAGCGACACGGCTAATTCCGAGGGTGAAAGCTCCCATACGGAGGTTACAGGAATGAGTATGGCACATTATCTTGATGTTGTGAAAGGCTCGAGTCATGTACTTTTGCAGCTCCAGGTTCACTTTCTCCTCTTCCCACATGAACCCTTGAATGTTCTGCACCCACTCAAAGTAACTCACCGTCACTCCTCCTGCGTTTGCGTATATATCTGGAAGTATAATCACTCCTTTCTTCGACAGAATCTGCCAAATAAACACACACACATTAGATTGTAAGAGATGGGTTATGTAGTGTTGTTACCGATGCTGCTTCTGCTTTTACCTCATCAGCATCTGGATCGGTTGGATGGTTAGCTGCCTCTACTATTAACTTTGCCTACACATTTCTAAAACATGGACGGACCGAGAAAATAATTTAATATAGGGTACAATATATAAATTATATATGATGTTATATTAAATATAATTTAATAAATTAAATTAAAACTATAGTGTTTTTAGAAGAAATTAGTCATTAATTTTCACAGAATGAATAAATTTAAAAGAAATAAATTTTACAATTTTAAATATTAATTTTCAATAATATCATATAATTATTTATGCACATAGTAATTTCTTTATAAAAATTATTCCTTTTAGTTTTTGTTTTTTTTAGAAAAATAAATTTAATAAAATAATTTTTAAAGTTAAGTTTTGATAAAATATGAGTTTTACTTGTTTTGAGAACATAAATATTAAAAATTTGATGGAAATACAATAAGTTGACTATCATTTAAAAAAATACTTTCAAGCAAAAAATACATTAACATTTGAATTTGTAGATTATTGTTTAGGGATTAGTATTTAAGAGGTGAAATTGGGTGTATTAATTTTTATAAATAATTTAATAAAATTAGTTTATTCTTTCTTCATCACAAACATATGATATTTATGAAAAAATAATCATATTTCCAAGAAGAGAAACCCAAAACATGGGATCGAACTACGGTTGGGCACACTTTAAGCTCTACAACAAATTACCTACGTGATTCTCTATGTACATTATGTTTTCACAAGAAATATATTGAAATTAACATGTGGCACATGCCATATCCACGGCCTAAGTGGGTCCGTTCCTGTTTTAAATTTTTTCTAACCCAAAATATCAAATAAAAAAAAATTAAGAATCGTTTCTTAACCGAAAGTAAAAACCGTCTCTTATACGAAGCTAAAAACCCCTTAATCATGGTCTTAGGTCATTTATTTATGACTTTTATATACATAAATAAACGTGACTTTTATTAGAATAGTGGGCAGAATTTCTTTTTCTTTTTATATATTCTGTAGACATCTCAAACAAAACAAAATATGATGTATTTTTCTTGTGTGCCAATAGTTAAAAATATTAAGCCTTTAGGTAGGCGGTGTTAATCTCTGACCACCTCTTTTCTATATAAACGATCTTCGATGCTTCACCATCAACAACAAAACAAATCTTTTCTCTTATCAATCTAGCAAGAAATGGATCCTTCTATAGCTCAAGAAGAGTCTTAGTTATTAGATACACCTGCAACTGACCCTTCTCCTATAGCTCAAGAAGAGCCTCAGTTAGTAGACACACCTGCTATAGTTCCTTCCCCGATAGCACAGGAGCCTGGCAATGATGTACCCTCACCGGGAACCCAGTTTGCTGAGTTCGCCGCTGGATGTTTCTGGGGACTGGAGCTTGCTTTCCAGAGGATCCCTGGGGTGATCGAGACTGAGGTTGGGTACAGTCAAGGGATCACGCACAATCCTACATACAAGGTTGTCTGCACGGACAAAACGAACCATGCAGAGGTTGTAAGGGTTCAGTATGATCCCAATGAATGCAGCTATGAGACCCTGCTTGATTTGTTCTGGTCTAGGCATGATCCCACTTCCTTTAATCAGGTATGGATTTTAATTTTAGTTTAAAAAAAAAAAAAATTCTTTGAAAATGGACATTCAAATTTAAGACATAAAAAGTTTGTTTTTGTAGAGTAACGTATGGTAATGAGAATCAGTGTTCTTGTCCTGCTCTTATAAACTACTTCAGTTTGATGGTGTTTGTCCTTACTTTTAGCTTTCATAGTGAATGTGTTATGTAGCCATCATTCCTCTTGACTTTATTTGGGACATTTGTTTTCTTTTTAAAAATCATTCCTTACCCATCTTGAAGGGAGAGAAGGGAGAGCAAGTGGGAGCTCAATACCGATCAGGGATATACTTCTACACACAAGAGCAAGAGAAGCTAGCACGTGAGTCTCTTGAGAATCAGCAGAAAAAGCTTGAGAAGAAGATTGTGACTGAGATCTTACCAGTTAAGAAGTTCTACAAAGCTGAAGAATACCATCTGCATTACCTCGCCAAAGGTGGCATGTATGGCAATGCACAATCTCCTGCAAAGAGCTGCAAGGACCCTATCCGTTGCTACGGCTAATAAAGACTTTGTAACTCTTTCATCCCCAAAACAGAGGAGTGTTCTCTGTTTGCATGTATGTGTGTGTGATTTGTAATTCTCAGTTCATAATAAAGATGTGGAAATATTACAACTTTTTTTCTGAAAAATCAATAATATCTTTTATTTTATTCTGTTGGTTATTCAATTCATTTGAATGATTTTGAGTAACAATGAAACACACAAAAACAGAGGAAAAACAGAGGAAAAAAACAGAGTATATGGGGAAAATTTTCAAAAAGACTAAGCTTCCCAACCACGCAACTGGGTGGCTCGAGCGACACGGCTAACTCCAAGGGTGAAAGCTCCCATACGGAGGTTGCAGGAATGAGTATGGCACATTGTCTTGATGTTGTGAAAGGCTCGAGTCATGTACTTTTGCAGCTCCAGGTTCACTTTCTCCTCTTCCCACATGAACCCTTGAATGTTCTGCACCCACTCAAAGTAACTCACCGTCACTCCCCCTGCGTTTGCGTATATATCTGGTAGTATTATCACTCCTTTCTTCGATAGAATCTGCCAAACAATCAGAACATATTAGGATTACATTACAAGAGATAGGTTATGTAGTGTTGTTACCTCATCAGCATCAGGATCGGTTGGATGGTTAGCTGCCTCTACTATGAACTTTGCCTTCACATCTCCAGCATTCTCCCTAACCAAAAAGATCAAAAAAAAAAAAGAATCAGAAATTTGAATCTATAGTTTTGATTTAATGAGAGAGAGGCTTTTGTTCATACTTGTTGAGGACACCACCAAGAGCACAAGGAATGAGAACATCACACTCATGGAGCAACAGTTCCTCCGAGTTCATAGCGTCCCCACCGCTGAACTCATTGAGACTTCCAGTTGCCTCTTTGTGTCTCAGCAGAGCGTTGATGTCAATACCTTCAGGGTTTCTGACTGCACCTGTAATGTCACTTACAGCAACCACTTTACCTCCTTTCTCATGGATCAGCTTTGCTGCCCATGTTCCAACATTCCCAAAACCCTATCACACACACACCAAAGCTCTCAACTTCTCATTCTCAGACAGGGCCTTGGCCCCAAAATTTTTGAAGGTTTTTTACACAAATATATACATTTAAATTACTGAATTTTTTTTTTTACTAAAATTCTTTAGAAGATGTTTCAAGCTCCTCCCTAAATAATATTTTTTACCTGAACAACAAAGGTCAATCCCTGAATGGATTTGCCATACTCAGCAAGAAGAGCTTCCATAGCATAGACAACACCACGTCCTGTGGCAGCTTCTCTACCAAGTGAACCACCAAGATCCTAAACACCAAAAGTGATTCAAACACTCACACAACACCAATAAAAAAAGCTCAAAACTTTGGCAATCATGAGAGCCTTATTACAATGGGCTTTCCGGTGACAACAGCAGGGGAATAACCATGAAACTTGGAGTACTCATCAAGAATCCAAGCCATGGTCTGAGCATTGGTCCCCATGTCAGGAGCAGGGACATCGGTGTGAATACCGATGAGATCGTGGATCTTCTGCGTGAAGACACGTGTCAGACGCTCGAGCTCGCTCAAGCTCAAGTCGCGAGGGCTGCACCCGATCCCACCTTTAGCCCCACCATACGGAATGTCCGCGACAGCTGTCTTCCACGTCATCAACTGAGCTAACGCGTTCACTTCATCAGGATCAACCTTTCAAAAAAAACCAAAAAAAAAAAAAAAAATCAAAACTTTAGATTCGATTTTAAAAAAAATCAAAACTTTAGATTCCAATTACAAAACCTAGATCGAAAAAAAAATGATTCAAAACTGAAAAAGAGAGAGACTTTGACGAACCTCGGGGTGATATCTGATTCCACCTTTCATGGGTCCGCGAGAATTGTCGTGTTGAACCCTGAATCCGATGTAGGAGACGAGAGTCCCGTCGTCTTTGGGGATCGTGCACTCGACCTTGATTTCTCTAAATGGGATCATGAGGCTCTTCTCGATCTTCGAGTCCAGGCCGAGGATTCGCGACGCGTGACGGAAGTTTCGGTTTGTTGCGGCTAATGCATTCATCGCGAAATGTAAAAAATGTTAAAAAAGGAAGAAGTTTTTGGAATGAGTTTTTGAAGGGAGGATGTTGATGGGAGGAAGAAGAAGAAGAGAGGAGTGTATTTGTAGTCGGAGGAGGGGAAGGAGAGAGAGAGAGAGAGAGAGAGGAAGCGTAATTTGAATGGATATTTTTGACGTCAGGAGGAGACGAAAGAGGGAACTCTCTCTTCTCCTTCAAAATGACTGTTTTGTCCTTAGTTATCTAATTTGGCTTCTTCTTCTTCTTTTTTTTGCCTTCATTTAGCTTTCGTCCATTTTTAAAATTTTCTTCCTAGCTTTTTTTTTTTTTGGCTTTTTGTATGTCAATCAAATATTTGTGTCACAGAAAAAAATGAAAAATTGAAAATGACTAAAAAACTATTTTAAAAATCAGTGAAATATGTAAATTTCATTCATATTTAAAATATGTCAAAAATCTCATGAAAACGCCAAATAAAGACTATTATTTTAATTTTTCTGTTTTATTTTTTTATCTATAGAATAAAAATATATTGATAGACAAATAAAATATAGATTTAATATTCTTTTAATATTCTTTTTTGAAGACACGAACCCCCAAAAAGGTTGGAACTAGGGCAGATTACTTTTTTTATTTGTATTTGATTTCTTTTTACGTTTGGTTAAAGATATGAACTAGGGAAGGTGGTTTATTTTTCTTGTTTGGTCAACAACTCGGGACGGTGTTATCATCCTTTCATCAATGTTACAACCATTTTTATGACTAATTGATCTTCTCTTCCAAAACGCAGATCACTATGACTTCTTTTTTTCCTTTTCCTACAAAAGATGTCTTCTATGGCTTATAAGACATTTAATGATATTTAATCATAGAACTGATTTACGTAGTTATGGATAGACATCTTACATAAGGTCCACGTTAGATGAAAAAAAATAAATGCTTCTGGTACAATGGACTCTCCCCACTAAATATTCTTCAATAATTTATATATCATCTTCTAGATAATGAAGATATATAATCTTCTAGATAATGAAGATATATATATTTTATGACAAAATCAAGTAATCATTAACATCAAATTGTATATTTTCTGGTGAAACAATAAGAAAATCATAGAAAACCGATTATGATGATTCATATATAAGATAATCCCATAATACTGTGAATGAATTACTAGTGAGAGGGTATTTCAGGAACATCTCGCCAAAATTGGTAAATATATAATTTAACCGCAGATGGTGAAATTACAGATCGTTAATCCGAATATACTTAAGAATATGACAACTTGAAATTATAAATTTCAAGATTGTAAAACTCAAATGTATATATTTTTTCAACAAAACGTGAAACAAATAAATTATAATGCGGAAGATGCGTAACACAAGGTGTGAGTCTCATTAATGGCACGATTCCCTGCAGACATTGTTGTACTAATACTTCTTAGCCGTTAAAAATCGGATGGTCTAAAATCGTAGGAACCAGATTCGGAATCACAGTCAGACCCAAGTACACACGTTGCAGAAGTTGCTATCCTTTTGTTAATTCTAATTGGATGGCGTCTCTTTCCGCACCTGGCTGTGAAGGCTACTCGGCAGCTCTGTCCGTCATTAGATACAAGAAAATCAAAACTTAATATTTCCAACTAGAACTACAGAAATTAAAATGATGAATTCTACCAAGTACACGTACTATATGACTACTAATACTTGCTATAAAAACATGTTCTGATATAAACGTATCACGCGGATAGATTGACACTCTTTCTTTTTGTTTGGCGTCAAACGTATCATGAACTCAATGGCGTGCGTCTGATCAGCTGAAGGAACAGCTACTGATTTTGGATCGTGTGACCATAATTTAATTAGTTAGTTTTGATTATTTATTATAATTACAATCATATTTTACAAAAAAATATCGTGTCCAAACATTAGTCAGTTTTGTAAGATATCACAGGTTTATAGAATTTGTAGATAAATAACGAATAACACCACAAACTTGCGGGGAACAGGTTAATGTATCAAAACGATTGAATTGAATAGTTCCATATATCAAGTAATACAAAAAATATACTCCCTCTGTTTTTCAAAAATATATATTCTAGACTTTTCACATATATTAAAAAATTACATTAAAAATACATTGATTTTTGTGAATAACAATTTTCCATAACCTTTAACCAATAAAAATCTAATAAACACAATTAATTTTTTTGAAGTTAACAGATTTTCATTAAATAATATATTGAAAAAGTAAAAAATGTATCTTTTTAAAACAATTTTTTTTCCTAGAACATGGATCTTTAAAAAACTGAGGGAATATAAAAGATGGGAACATTTCACTGGTTAAGGATTAAGGACTGTTACATTAATCAATATTTTATCGTAAGAAAATTTTCAGAATTTAGGAGGAGGAAGTAGCCATGTGGAACCCTTGATGTAACCAAGAGTGAGGAAAGGCCTAACTTCGTTTTGATCAACATCTTGTGTGTAAGGCACTCTCTTCTCTTGGTGTGAACCTGGTCCGAAGCACTTGTATTCTCCGTAGAAGACCGTCCTGAATTTATACAAATCACAATATCCGATTCAGTTTATGATCAAATATATGAAAATGTAACTGATCAAATTATATATGTGAATGAGATTATATGAAATGTTACTTGTCATAGCCGCGGTTGAAGTTTTCTCTCCAGCCAGCTGGATTGACCACGCTACTCATCTCTGTAAAAGCATAGATAACTTTTGGATGGCTCATCCAAGACCGGCCCAAATAAATTCCGGTTCCGGTTCCAGTGATTTTGCAGTGCACGAACGTGTATCCGTTTTGCTCGGTGTCACTTTGTCTAGATTGTGCTGTGATCACTCTTAATCCGTCTCCAACAGCGTTCAATTGCGTGTTCTATCGATTTACATACAAATATGTATATAAACATGTTATTATATAAGTATTTAATTATTTTGTGTTAAGCGATATCTCATAGCTTACCAAATACAAGGAAGCTCCTCTTCCGAAGATAAAATCATAGGTTCCTTCGATGTAGCAGTCCTTGAAGAAATGGTTGCCTTTGTCGTCGCAAAGAGTATCTTGAAAACCGTGGAATTTACAGCTGTAAAAGGCTGCCTTATCACCGTTGATCCTCATAGCTAGAGCTTGTCCTTGTGCACCTGGTTTCGGCATAGGAGCAGTATTCTACAGAATAACATAATCAAATTATACATATACATTAGATCAGTATATATATATATATATAGCAAGTAATGCAATAACATACGTAGAAAAAATATATATTTCACACACCTTGATGATGAGGTTAGCTGCCAAGAAATAGTCAGACCAGACTATAAGAGTTGCACTCTCCATGGTTCCGTACTGAGCGGCCGTTCCGTGGTAAGTCAAGATCGTTTCTGAACCAGGTTGACCAAGCAACGTAATGAATGGTCGCGCTACGTCGATCGTGACCTTTTCATTGTATACACCTGGGGCCAACCTAATGATCACACGGTTCTTGTTTCCAGTTGGTATGCTCTTGATCGCTTCGTTTATTGTCTTAAAGTTAGCGCCTCCTTTTTGATTCACCTGCAATGAAATACAGTAGTCACTTCCTTTTAGAAATATTTATGTTTTGAAAAAAAAATGTTTGACAAAGATACATTTTTGATATTTGCAGTTTATTTTAATTAGATAATGATAAATTGTTAATTTAGGAAAAATTAATTGTGTTTATTAATTGAATTTATTAAAACTAAACCAGAATATCGGATTATATTATAACTTATTACAGTGATAATTTGTCGCGCTGTTTCAGCAGCTTCCAAGGCGGGGTCTAGGGTTCCCTTTCTCTGGAAATAGGGTGCAACCACTACAAGAAAACAGCGGCTTACTGACGGCTGAATTCCTCGGTATTTCCTCGGAATAAGGGTATTCCGAGGAAATACCGAGGACTACAGCCGTCGGAAATATTTCCTCGGAATTTCAATGTTCCTCGGAATTCCCTCGGAAATTTCCGACGAAATACCGAGGAAACTTATTTCCGAGGGATTTCCGAGGATCAGTAGTCGTCGGAATCTTCCTCGGAATATACCGAGGGAAAGGTTCGTCGGTATATTCCGATGGATTTTCCGATGGAATGATCCTCGAAAGTTTCCGTCGGAACGGTCCTCGGAAAAATCATCGGTAATTTCCGAGGGAAATTTTCCTCGGAATATTGTGAGGGCTATTTTCCTCGGAAATTTCCGAGGAAATATTCCGAGGCATACTCGTCGGAAAATTCCGAGGAAAGCTGCCCTCAGAATATTCCGAGGAAACTTTCCCTCGGAAATTTCCGAGGGCACTCTTCCTCGGAATTTGCAATTTTTTTTTTTTTTTTAAATTTGTAATTTTTTTAATTTAAATTCGAAAATATGAAATTAAAATTAAAATAGAAAACATATTAGATAATAATTCAAAGTTGTACAAATCAAAATAAAACATTCTGAAAAAAAAACATTCCGAGTTTTTGAAATAAAAAAAAAGAACTACGGCTCTTGCACGTCCGGGAACATCTCGTTCGGGTACATCCTCCTCATCATCTCCATCATTTGCTCTTGTTGCCTCCTGTGTGCCTCAAAACCCGCCTGTTGACTCGCCATCTGGGCCTCCAACGCAGATATGCGATCATCTTTGTCCTTCAACTGACCCATAAGTACTTCTGGATCAACGAAGGGCTGTTGTGAAGCAGCAGGAACCGACCGGGAGCGACGACCCAAACCGACCAAACGTCCTTTCTTCTTTGGAACCGACTGAAATAGAAAATAACCAAATTAATATAAAAAGAAAAGAGGATTAAAAAAATCAAGAAATAAATGAATTGAACTTAAAGAAAAAGAACTTACTGATTCCACGATTTCGTTGATTCGACTCCGGGTCAAGTTGGTCGCAGCCGTCGAATCGTCTTCGTCGGTCTGAAGCTGAGACAGTTCTTCTTCCATATGAGTTTGGACCAGGCTGACCACTTCCCTCACAACGCCATCATCAATCTCCCCGGTCTTCTTGTTAGTATACGCCGTCTTCATTAGTTCGTAATCATCAACCGGCTCGCCATCATTTTGTTCCGCCTTGAAAAAATAAATTAAACATTAGTAAGTAGAAGAAATACACAAAAAATAAAATTTCAAAACTTAAATAATTGAAGAAAAAGAGACTGAACTTACCATGCGATCAGCCAGAGTGGCAATAGACTGGGCACCCAAGTTGTGCTTGTAGATGCCCTTCCCTTTACGATCGCTCTTGCGGTTGGTGGAATTGGTGGAGGAAATTTCTTTCGTCTCATCCTTACTCCAATGAACACACAACTCCTCCCAGACCTTGGGGTTGATCGATTTTGGAACCTTTTAATAAATAAAAAATAGATAATAGTTAAATAAATACATAAAATAGTTTTGATTAAAAAAATATTTAATAAATTAAATTTTACCTTGTTCACTAGCCACTTCTTCTTCCACTCGTGGATCTGCTTCCCATAGTTGTCCATAACTTTATGGAGAAAGCTGTTATAGATAAACAGCGTATCATCGGGATTCCAGTTGAATTCTTGCTGAAAAAAATACAATTAGTAGAAATTTTATATTAATGATTAAAAAAAAAAAATTAGAATACTTACCGCAAACTGACGAAACCACATCTGCTGCTCACTGTAAGGGAATTCCGAGAAAGTCCGATATCCCCTGTCGAGGGACGAGTACATCATACCGTTGATCCATGTGCTGATCCCGTTCGAGGATCGGTCGAACCTAATGTTAGGAACAAATTATTAATATTGAATCAAATTTTAATGAAAAAAAAAGACGTTTAATTACCATGTTTGACCATGACCACGTGGATGCTGAGTGAGATAAGGAAGATGGTCACGACCGGGCTGTCGAACCAACTCCTTAATACTCATCACTCCCGGAACGACTGGAGAAGCGGGACCGGATGCAGCTGAGGGAGATGTATGGTAGGAGCTGTGGGGCGATGCGGATTCCCGAGGTTGGCTGGACGAACCCCGAGAGTGGCTCCCCGAACCACCACGACCTCGGGATGAGGGACGACGAGGTCGAAGTGGAGGCAGGGGCTCATCATCATAAGACCTGTAAACAGTTTTAATAATTACAAATTAAAATAGTTTAATAATTACAAATAATAGTTCTAATCAATAAAAATAGTTTATTAATTACAAATAATAAGTTTTAATAAAAAATAGTTTAAAATTACAAAAAAAGTTTTAATCAATAAAAAATTGTTTAATAATTACAAAAAACAGTTTTTAATAAATAAAAATAGTTTAATAATTACAAATAATAGTTCTAATCAATAAAAATAGTTTATTAATTACAAATAATAAGTTTTAATAAAAAATAGTTTAAAATTACAAAAAAAGTTTTAATCAATAAAAAATTGTTTAAAATTAGAAAAAAAGTTTTAATCAATAAAAAATGTTTAATAATTACAAATAATAGTTTTAATCAATAAAAAATTGTTTTAATCACAAAAATAGATTTTATATACAAAAAACGTTTTCATATTATATATATACATAATTATTAATTCGATTTTTATAACCACAAAATTAATAAAAACTTAAAAAAAATTCCAAATCAATTGAATACAACAAATAATCACAATCCTAAACCCTAAAACCATACTCAAACTCTCAATACACTACTCTACCATTCACCCTAACAAAATCGCCTATATCATCATTACACACCATAAACAAACTCGATTTTTGAAGAAAAGAGAGAGGGATAGGGTCCTTACATGATTGAGGAATGAAATTGAGGAGATTGGGGTTTGATTCGCCGGAAATCGATGGAGGAGAAGAGAGATGCGGCGGAGTTCGCGAGAAGAGAGGAAGAGAGAAATGGGGAAGAAGAGAACGGCCAGACCTAATATTATGAATGGTCCGACGGACACAGTCCGTCGGTATTTCCTCGGAAAAAATAATGGGTTCCGTCGGTATTTCCTCGGAAATTATTAATTTAATTTTCACGAAAACAGTTGGCGGCTAGGGTTGCCCGGGTAAATGAAAAACAATGTTCCTCGGAATTTCCTCGGAATTTTCCGAGGAAATTCCGAGGAAACAGGGTTTGGGGTTTCAAAAATCGATTTTTTTTGCCCGGTATCATTTCTTATACAAATGTAATGCATACCATTGAGGATTTTTTGTATAGATGATCATCATCCATGAAATAACAAAATTTCAAAAATAATCGTAAGTATTTCGTTTACCGTTTATTAAAGTGTATAAGTGTTTATCTTATGTTGTGTGGTTTTCGTTCATGCAATCGTAAAATTTGATTTTATTGGATAAAACATCATTTTTTTACTTCATAATCTGCTTAAGACACTTAATAAAGGTTATATACGTGTTATTCAATCCACAAAACGTTGTTTTCGGTTAAAAACCCCTTCTTCCTCGGAATTTCCTCGGAAATTTCCGACGGAATTCCGAGGAAGAACGAGAATTTCCGAGCAAACCCTTGTTTTCCTCGGTATTTCCTCGGAATTTTCCGAGGTTTTTCCGAGGAACAAGACTCTAGCATCAAACCCCTAAATCTACAAAGTATATTCCGAGGAAATACCGAGGAAAACCTTATGTTCGTCGGAATTTCCTCGGTATTCCCATTAAAAAAAAAAAAAAAAAAATCTATGCTAATCTGTTTCCGAGTCATCATCACCAGATGAATCTGAGTCTGAATCTTGGTGAAACTCTCCAATCTCTGGTTCATCCTCTACGTGAACGACGGCTTCTTCTCCGAAGTCGGTTAAATCGACTACAAGGCCAACTCCAGCTAAATCTTCGGCTGCACTTAAGTTGCCGGATGTGCTTGGTTGTAGTGGGTCTTCCAGCTCAGAACTTCCCTGAACTCGGCCTCTCGGGTTGAGTTTTGTAACAGTTACCCATGGATCATCTCTGTTCCTAACCCGGGGGTACTTGATATAACAAACCTGTAACATTTAAAAAATTATCAGTAAAATTGTAAATTAATACATATGATGATGAATCATTCTGAATCATTACCTGATCGGCCTGAGAAGCAAGAATGAAAGGATCATAATATTGCAGCTTTCGCCTCGAATTTACTGATGTAACACCAAATGCATCTGTTCTCACACCTCGATCTGGAGTGTTGTCGTGCCAATCACAATAGAAAACAGTACACCGCAATCCAACCATGCCCAAATACTGGATTTCCATAATCTCATGTATGTTTCCGTAGTATACATCATCTCCTGATGCAGAACAAACGCCAGCATCATAGGTCGTTCTCGAACGTCTCCTCTTTTGAGTTGTGAATGCATATCCTCGAGTACAAAATCTCGGATATGACTTCACAACATATTTTGGTCCAACCACCATCTCGCGTATCCAATCGTCAAATGTTTCACCTCTGGCCAAACCAGCAGACACCTATTAATAGCACATATATATAGGTTATATCAATAAATGTGAATTAGTATAAATATGTGATAAATGGTATTTTAATTTGGTTAAGGCACTCACATAAGTAAGCATCCATCCAGCAAATTCTCTCTGCTTCATTTCTTCTAGTTCCTCGTCTGTGGCGTATCTATATTCGAACCGCTTTTGTGCCATGAAAATCCTGTACATATGATGACAATAATGTTATTAATTAAGATTTAAATTTGAACTTGTTAAAATAAAAAATTGTAAGCTAATTTATTTACCTCTCATATTGAAGAACATCTTCGCAGTTGGTGAGCAAATATGTTTGCAAATGACTGCGCTCCTGCTCATTAAGTCGACGGTCCTTTGGTTTTCCGCTAAGTCGTCCAACATCTCTGAAAATGTCTGGAACCGTAACATGATATGTTGCCCGTTCGCCTCTATCATCATGCCGAGCAGGTTTTCTGTTTTTGGTTTGAACTTCTGCTGGAAAGTAGTACTCGGCAAAGTTTGAAATTTCTTCATTGATCATCTGTGCGACTATAGAACCTTCCACCCTACTTAAATTTTTCACCATCTTCTTCAAATGGAACATATACCGCTCATACAGATACATCCATCTATACTGCACAGGACCACCAAGTTCCAATTCTCTTGCCAGGTGAATAACAAGATGCTCCATAACATCAAAAAATGAGGGAGGAAATATCTTCTCAAGGTTGCACTGAATCACGGCTATGTTAGTCTTCAAATTTTCAATACCTTCAAGAGTCACTGATCTCGTGCATAAATCGCGGAAAAAAGCACTTATCCCTGCAATTGCTTCATGAACATTTCGTGGTAATAGTTCTTTGAAGGCAAACGGAAGAAGGCGCTGCATCAACACATGGCAATCGTGACTTTTTAGCCCAATAAACTTTCCTTCCTTTCTGTCGATACAATTACGCAAATTAGATGCGTAACCGTCTGGAAATTCCACATCGTTTGAAATCCAATCAAAGAACGCATCTTTTCCTTCTGCATCAAGTCGGTATATGGGAAAAGGTGCCCTACCATTCTCATCAACATGAAGTTCTGAACGAGCACATATATCGACTAAATCCAGTCTTGACTTCAAGTTATCCTTTGTTTTACCTTGAACGTTAAGGATCGTGTTCATGAGATTGTCAAAAAAGTTCTTCTCAATATGCATGACATCTAAATTATGCCTTAGCAAATGATCCTCCCAGTATGGCAGATCCCAAAATATACTTTTTTTGTGCCAGTTATGTAGGTTTCCAACAGCATCTACCGGAAAACGCTCATGTCCACCGACGTCTGGTGTCCTTTCTGCACCAAAATCTCTTAGTTGTGTCTTCAAACCTTTCCCACTAATTTCCGCAGGTGGACTGTCAAACACCCTCTTGTTCTTCGTAAACAAATTCCTACTCCTACGATATGGATGATCAGGTGGTAGGAATCTCCTGTGACAGTCAAACCAACACGTTTTCCTTCCGTGTTTTAGTTGGAAAGCATCAGTGTTATCTTGACAATATGGACATGATAGCCTTCCATGCGTTGTCCATCCAGATAACATACCATATGCTGGAAAATCACTTATTGTCCACATTAGTACTGCCCGCATTTGAAAGTTTTCTTTACACGAAATATCGTATGTTTCAGCACCTTCAGCCCATAGTTGTTGCAACTCATATATTAGTGGCTGAAGAAACACATCAAGTGATCTCTTAGGATGCTCTGGTCCGGGAACGAGAATGGAGAGAAACAAAAACTCTCGTCGCAAGCACAAGTTTGGGGGTAAGTTGTATGGTGTAACAATGACTGGCCATAGAGAATATTGTCTTCCACTCTTGCCATACGGGCTGAAACCATCAGTACATAATCCAAGGTAGACATTTCTTCTCTCATACGCAAAGTCGGGATACTTTGATTGGAAATGCTTCCACGCTTTTGCATCTGAAGGATGTCTAATCTCACCATCTGTTGAGTGCTCCGCATGCCATCTCATTCGTTGCGCTGTGCGTTCAGAAAGATACAACCTCTGCAACCTTTCCGTCAAAGGCAAATACCACATCCTTTTATATGGAACTGGAACTCTTCCACCCGTATCTTTATAACGAGGTTTCCCACAAAATTTGCATGTAACCCGCTGGTCATCCGCCCTCCAATAAATCATGCAGTTATCGCTGCATACATCTATTACCTGATAAGATAAACCAACACCAGCTACGAGTTTCTGAACCTCGTAGTATGAACCTGGAGCTACATTATCCTCAGGTAGAATACCTTTTACAAAATCAGCAATCGCATCCACACAGTCTTCAGCCAAGTTATAATCTGTTTTAATGCCCATCAGTCTTGTAGCAGATGATAAAGCAGAATGACCATCTCTGCAACCTTCGTACAATGGTTGCTTTCCAGCATCCAACATATCATAAAATCTCCTAGCTTCTGCATTGGGTAAATCTTCCCCTCTAAAATGATCATTTACCATCTGCTCAGTACCTACACCATAATCTACATCTGTTCTAATTGGTTCTTCTAATCTAACCGCCGGCTGAGGTTCGCTAGTACTACAATGTTCATAATCAGTTTCCCCATGATGATACCAAATTTTGTAACTTCGTGTAAACCCACTCAATAAAAGATGAGTCCAAACATCCCACTCTTTAATAACCTTTCTATTTTTACAATTAGAGCAAGGACATCTTAACATACCTGTTTCTGCTTCCGGTAGTTGGCGAACTAACCCCATGAATTCGGTTATACCTCGTTGGTATTCTTCCGTAAGCAATCTCGTGTTCGGATCCAAATGAGGTCGATCGATCCAAGAACGAAAATAATTTGAAGAAGACATTTTTTTTTCAATCAAATTCGTATGTAAAGATAGTAGGAGGGAGGATGAAGAAATGGAGTGAATGAAGAGGAAGAGGGGTGGTTGTATTTATAGATGAAATCCTGGCGACAGACCGAGGAAATTCCGAGGAAATTCCGACGCTAACGGCTACTTCCTCGGAATTTCCTCGGAATATTTAAAATCTCCCAACGGCTCTCTAACGGCTCTCTAACGGCTATAATATTTCCTCGGAGGTCGTCGGTTTTTTCCGAGGAAGTTTTGTTTCCTCGGAAATCCATAAGATATTTCCGACGAACACGACTTTCCTCGGAATTTCGTCGGTAATTTCCGAGGAAATACCGAGGAAACCAAGTTTCGCGTTTTCTCGGTACTTCCTCGGTATTTTGTCAGAAATTTCCGAGGAAATTTTGTTTCCTCGGAATGTCCCTCAGAATATCGCTGTTTTCTTGTAGTGAACGTTTGTCTGGAACCACTGTGGGATTTGGGACCTGTCTTCTGGAATCGGCGCTGTATCGGTGGCTAGAACCACTGGAGACGCAAAAGCAACTAGGAATGCAACTATGGTCAAAGAAATGTAACCCATCTTTTATTATTTTAATATGTTAATTATTTTCTTTTTATTTTTGTTACAAAATAAAAGAAAATAACGAGAAAGGAAACAGAACAAAAAAGTTACGTATTTACTACCAGATTATTTACTATTGAAGAAATAAAGAAGCATCGAAAGGGGTTTATATACCTGTAACTTTTACCAATATCGTTTGTGGTTCATTTCTGTTGACGTTTTTTCCCAATAAAGGAGAAGTTACAGATTGTAAAGACAATACGTTGGTTGACCCCTCCAAAGAGAATTCTATTATTGTATTTTTCTATTTTTAAATTTACCAAACCACATACTGTATTATGTTTGAATGTAAATTTGCTAGACACGATGAGAATTTTCATATGAGGTATTTGTCATTATTGTAATTAACGGATTTAAATGCTAATTATTCTTATTATGAAATATGTAAATGTAATGATGTCATAGTTCTCTGAGTAACGTGTTCATATTTTTTTTAAAGGTCAAGTCAATGTTCTAAACAAAATTATTCCATATTCTTTTACAACTATTTTTTGCAAGTGGTTGGAGAATAGAAAATGCTATGTGGGTTGTGTGCTTATTTTAAATGACCGATTAATTAGTTATAAATGACTTACATTTCAATGATTGAATATATGCAATTAACGAAGCTAATATAACAATATCTGGCGATTTAAAAAAATTGAAAATTAGAATATTCTGATCTTAACTTACATGATACGTAACGTGGGGAGACTTGATGACGAAGAAATTACTAAGTAAGGTTTGTATATAATATTCAGTAGCTCGTCTCTTTCGTTTTCACCATTTCAAAACTCTTCGCTCAACGTTGCTTATTTATATCAGACGCATTAACATTTCTAAAGACAGAAGAACTAAAGCTTACTGAAAAAAAAGAGTTGGAACAAAAGTTTTTTTCTTAATAACTAAAGCTGAGTTGTCCAAGTAACATGCAAACGCTAGGGTTCGAAAACGCGACAAGATACAGAGGACAGTCGTCGGCGACGGCGAGCAGTGGTTACGAGGAAGGTCATAAAGAGTGTGTGGAGATCACGCTCGACGTCAAGCAAGATTCCATCTCCGTGTACGACTCTAAGCCATCTAAAGACGAGTATCCAGGGAAATCACTTCTTGGACTAAGCCGTTCGATGAAGAAGATGTCGGTGTTGAAACGCCTAGAGTCATTTTCTAACGAACTGAGAAGACTAACCTCTACAGTTCCGTTGACTTCAGAGACAGAACCACCGCGCAGAGCAGAGCTGGCGCTCAAGGGTCTCAAGTTCATTACCGAGGCTGATGGTGTCGCTGGTTGGCCTCGTGTTGAAAAAGATTTCGATGAGATAACCGTGGAGACCGGCGGTTTATTGCTACGTTCCAAGTTCGGTAAATGTATAGGTAAGCATAGTTAAGCTCAAGTTGAAAGATTATGTGGTTGTTTCATGAGTTTTTTCATTTGCATTTGGTAAACTTTGCTGCAGGGATCCTTTCAGAGGGGTTTGCGTTGGCATTGTTCGACGCCTTAGCAAGGAGACAAAACATAACTGGAGGTTGCATAGACAAGGATCAGATGCATGAATTCTGGGAGCAGATCAATGCCTCGAACTTTGATTCGAGGCTACGAATTTTCTTCGACATGTAATGTTTCTTTAAAATGAAAAAAAAAAACTATTTTGCAACGGTTCCTTCATATGATCCAACACCAACTCTTTCAGTATCACGTTTGAATTCTGTTCAGGGCCGATAAAGATGCGGATGGGCAGTTGAATGAAGTCGAAGTAAGAGAGGTAGTAGACTTTGATGATTCTTAGTATTAGAAATTTTTGAAAGCTCTTTGTGATCTTTGTCACAAGTAGGTTTTATTCTTCTTGTACAGATTATATCTCTAAGCGCTTCTGCAAACAAGCTGGATAACATTAGGAAACAAGCAGATGAATATGCTGCTTTGATTATGGAAGAACTAGATCCCGATGATTGTGGGTATATCACGGTATGTTTCTGTGAACTGATGATATTATTAGAGGCAGCATCTGTTTTGTTGTGGGTGTTTCTTTTTAACGTGTTTGGAGGAACTTTTTACAATGCCAAAAAACAGATAGAGGCGCTCGAGGTACTACTGTTGCAAGGGCCAGATAAGGCTATCCGAGATGCCAAGAGTAAGGAACTGAGCATGTTGATAAGTCAGCAGCTCGAAGTATCAAAGAGTAAGAATCTAGGGAAGCGTTTGTACAGTGGAGTGAAGTATTTTGTCTTGGATAATTGGAAGAGATTGTGGGTGATGGCTCTATGGATAGCTGTTATGGCCGGTCTGTTCACGTGGAAGTTCATGGAGTATCGGAAAAGACCGGCTTACCAAGTTATGGGAGCTTGTGTTTGTATAGCTAAAGGAGCTGGAGAGACCCTTAAACTGAACATGGCTATGGTCTTGTTACCAGTTTGTAGGAACACCATAACTTTGCTCCGGACCAAAACCAAGTTAAATGTTGTTGTTCCTTTTGATGACAACCTCAACTTCCACAAGGTAATGTTAGCTTCCTTGAGTACATATCAAAAAGAAAGTTCAGATTCAATTATGATTGAATCTTATACAGGTCATAGCAATAGCAATCTCAATTGGGGTTGGAATCCATGCCACAGCACACTTAGCTTGTGATTTCCCTCGGCTGATAGCTGCAGATGAAGAGACTTACAAGCCAATGGTGCAGTATTTTGGAGTACAGCCAAAGAGTTATGTAGAGTTTTTGAAGTCAGTGGAAGTAGTTACCGGGACTGTCATGGTTATATTAATGACCATAAGCTTCACACTGGCTACATCATGGCTAAGACGAATTAAATCCGACAGTACTCTTCCTAAACCATTGATGAAAATAATTGGCTTCAACGCCTTCTGGTACACTCACCATTTGTTTGTTATTGTCTACACACTCCTAGTCCTTCACGGATACTATGTCTACCTCATCAAGACATGGTACAGGAAGACGGTAAGTAACTAGACCCAAAATGTACAAGTTTGTGGCAGATGCAATAAGTATTCTCTGATTTTGTTTTCATTTGATTTAATAGACTTGGATGTACTTGATGGTACCGGTGGTTATTTACCTGTCTGAAAGGCTAGTTCGTACGCTCAGGTCAAGAATCGAGGCTGTTAAGATACGAAAGGTAGAACTGATAAACATTTGTTCTACTGGGGCTTCTTATAGTCTTCAACATATTTTACCTTTTATTTTTCAACAGGCTGGTGTGTTATCGGGGAATCTCTTATCGCTTTATATGTCAAGACCAGAGAATTTCAAATACAAAAGCGGCCAATACATGTATCTCAAATGTTCCGAAGTGTCTTCATTAGAATGGTAATACACAAACTCTCATATTATTTTGTATGGAAACAAACTAAAAAGTGGTTACACATAAACAGGCATCCGTTCTCAATTACATCGGCTCCAGGAGATGATTACCTTAGTGTCCACATCAGGGGTCTAGGAGACTGGACTAACAAGTTAAGATCAAAATTCTTTGAGGTACTTAACTCCATTTTTTCCCTCTACATAAAACACTAGAGATCAGGTAGGTCCAAGTACGTAATTTCATTTGTATGTATCTGATCCTCAGGTGTGTGGCCACCCTGATGAAAACAGACACTGGAATAGTAATGAGTAAGTTTTATCTATCAGTTATTTACTGAAGCATCTAATAGAGGGGGAATTATATTGTTTTCAATGTGAACTGTTAAATCTTTAGCTTGCCAAAAATCCTAATCGACGGTCCATATGGAGCACCTTCTCAAGACTACAAGAAGTTCGAAGTTGTTCTACTGGTGGGTCTCGGAATCGGAGCTACTCCAGTGATCAGCATTATCAAGGACATAATGAATAATCTGAAAGGTATTGAGAGATCTATAAGATCAACCTAGATCTAACGGTCGTGGATATTAAGAATATCATCAAAAAGATTTAGAATGTTTGATATACGTTAATTAATTAGATATAAATACATTAAAATATTATAATAGAAAATTTATCATATTCTATAATGTACTAGGTACTAATTCCATATTACTTTAGAAAACTAGATTTATTCATTATCTTTGCATAACTCTGTGCATATTATAATTTATTTTCACAAGTGTCAATAATACATCTTCCAATCCATTACTCACATCTATCTATCAAAAGGCGATGAAGAAGAAGGAAGAGGTAGTAGCCGGAACCAGAACATGGTCACACCTCCTCCTATTTCTCCTGCAAGAAAAAGCGAGTTGTTCAGAACCAAGAGAGCTTACTTCCATTGGACCACAAAAGAGCAAGGTACTTTTGACTGGTTCAAGAACGTGTTGGACGAAGTGGCCGAAGCGGATGCTAACAACGTTATTGAGCTGCATACTTACTGCACCAACATCTATGATGAAGCAGACGCCAGGACCGCACTGATCACGATGCTCCAGTCACTGTACCACGCCAAGAATGGTAGGGACGTTGTCTCAGGGACACGTATCATGTCCCAATTCGCTAGGCCAAAATGGAGGAGCATTTACAAAAGGATCGCCGTGAAGCATCCTGATACCAGAGTCGGTGAGTTTCTTCGTCAATCTTATCTTATTGCTTCTTATGCATATATTACTTGAATGCGAAATAATTTGAATGTTTGTTGTTCTGGCAGGAGTGTTTTATTGCGGACCAGCTGGAGCAGTGAAGGAGCAACAAGATTTGGCGAAGGAGTTCTCTCATAAAACCTCCACCAAGTTCTGTTTCCATAAAGAAAATTTCTAGAAAAATACGTTTTCTGATATAAGTTAACTCAATGTTGTGTGTTTTGTTATCACGAAGTTATCAAGTAAGTCACTACTGTGTGTGTGTTTTCTTTTTGTTTCGATGAAAATGAACATTAAGAAAAAACATTTTATAAGATCTGCGAGTGAAATATTGATGATCATGCTCCGTAGCGGGCGTAACCAGAGATTGTCTAATAATGATATAAAATAGTTGAAGATCTGCGACTTACACGGAATGAATATTCGGAAAACAATTTTTTTACCTATACTTCATTTATTTTGTATTTTTAAAATAATAAATAATAAAAATATGTTGTATAATTGAGAAGAAAATAATTATTACATATATAATTAATTGACATCAATCCATAAATCAAAATAATCATTATTTTTTTTTTTTTATGATAAAGAAATCAAAACAATCATGTTTACCTATTTTATGGTATATAGTTAAATTTAAATGATATAACATACATATATAGTGTATTTTTAATATGGTTATCTATTATAATACTTTTATAACAAAAAAATAAACTGTTGAAAACAAAAATTTCAAATGTGGACTTTTAATAAATTTAGTAATTAATAATCGTATTTAAAAATTCATTGAAAATTGCAAAACTAAAAAATCAAGTTCTCAATACTTATCCAATGCTAAAATATTTATTTTTATGAATGTTATTTTACTTTTTTCAATACTTGTCGGAGTAGGTGAAAACGTTAGGACAGACACGGTGACTTTTGATAATTATCTATCTTTTGCTATAGTATCAGTCATTACGAAAATAGCTCTCTCTTTCATTTTCATCCTTTTTTGCTTCAGTAAGTTTTTCTTTTCATCTAAATGTAAAAGCATATTTAACTATGAGAGTATATAATGTCTAAATTATAAATGAAAATGATCAGAAGGACTAGCTATGCAAAATCAGGTAAATAAGGGAAATGAATCAGACAATGTGATTTTCACTTTTTTTTTTGAAAGAATGTTAAATTTGTATTCCTCAAAAAAAATCTGTTTACAATGGGTGCTACACTTTATCTATAACCCCAGCACTATACATAAACTCAAAGAGCAGTTTCAATAAGAACAAACGCCAACAAGATAACTAAACTCTGGAACTAAACCAATATTGTGATTTTCACTTTCCGCAGTACGAGTTCAGGTTATTTAACACATGCCTGTTTTTCAAAATATCTCCTACCATAGATGGTAAGTAAATTATTGTAGATGTACGTGTATCGAATGCTAATTAATAATTATTCATATACTGTATATTACTAATTATGTAATGACGTGATAGTTCTTTTTTTTTTTGTGTGCACCAAATGATTAATTAGAGATAAAGTGATTAATTAGAGATAAAGGTTCTTTTTTTGTGCACGTGATAGTTCTCTGCGTCACTTATTCATAAGTTTTTTTTTTCTTAAAGGCCAAAGTCAATGTCTAAATAAAAATATGGGAGAATTGGAAAAAAGAGACACTTTAAATTTTTGTTTGTCCATTTAGGATTTTTCATACTTTTGGCAATTTTTGACATGTTTTACTCTTCGTTCATGGAAAAAATAGTAAACATAAATTTAAAAATGTAAAAAAATATGAAAACTATTAAAAACATAGGAATGAAAATATATATGTTTAAATTTTTTTATTTTAAATGCGGAATCATATTTTATTTTGTCTTCTAACCTAGGTTAGAATACAAATTCTGGTAGTCTACTTCTTTTAGAAATCGAAAACTAACTTTTATACATAGATCTATCCTGGGTATATACCGTAAAATAAAATTTCTTCTACCTTATATCTGAGGTAGAATTTGTTACGTTACAAGCTAGCAACATGTCTTCAGTCTATCTGCAGCTATATAACGATATATAGCCTCAATTTTATGTTGTACCTTACGTAGTTTTTGTGTCATAGAGTCTTCTACTTTTTACCTTATATGACGTCTAAGGAAGAATAGGCTTCCCACGGATTATACTGTTTTCTGGGTGAGGTAGAATACGTATTCTAATCAAATCCGAAAAATATGGAAACTTCCATTTTCGGTTATAGATGTTTCCTAAATCTACTCTAAAAATCTGAGAGAATATTTTGTAGATACCCCACGTTTTTCTCCTCTTCCCATGTTTCCTTTCTTTTCATTCTCTGTGTTTCTCTTTTCTTCATCGCCCTATCTTTTCTTTTCTCCATCAATACAACATGGTTACAATCCATGTTAAATCTCGTGAATTGATGTCCAAAGATCTTTCTCTCTTTCGTACTCTGTATCTATCTCTTCTTCATCTTATATTTTATAAGCTTTTACGAATGTATATAGTATAAACACAGAGGATGCATATATAAGCAATGATTTACGCCGGTTCATATGGTAAGTGGTCGTCGTATTGCTCAAATAACCTGAGTTCGAACCCTCCTCTTTACTTTTTTTGTTTTAACTTTTCTTTTTTCATTTAGTGAAGGGCAAAATAATAAATTGCATATCGTCTTCTCCACATTGACCTGCTATTATCTGCTTCCAAAATGGCGGTTTCAATTTTTTTCTCAGATTTTTCATTAGTTTCATTATTATTGTACTTAATTTAGTTGAAACTTTATAGATCTAACTCATATAATCTATTTTTAACACAAGATAGAAAGAAAAAAATTCACTTTCTGTTTTTTTTTTGCCTTCTGAATTTGATTGATGAAACTGAAAAATATACTAGATGAAATACAAACCGTTAAAAACAAAAACAAAAAGGACAAACACTAAAACCCCACAAGAATGCTTCAGATTTTTAATATCTCTGTCAAGGAAAATAAAACATATGGGATAAAAATATGAAGCACAAGCCAAGCCGAAGCAATCGAACAAACTGACCCAAAACAGCACTATCTGAAACAAAAAACTAAAAAAGAAAACAACTCAAGATCTGTAGATCTAAAAATTCAATCCCCAGAAATTTTAGATCTGTTAAGAAACAAAGAGGAGATGATGAGAAAGGTGAAGAGGAAATAAAATACAGGGAGACGAGTCATTCCGGTGGCGGCGAAGAACGTCGGTGGACGAAAAAATCAATGAAGGCTGGCGGCTATTCTTGAGCTCTCCAACTTTTTTATGTCACGCAATACATATATTTACTTTCTGTTTTTACTATTTTTCCTTTTTACAAAAGCTTAAATAAATTATGAAATAATAAAATTAATTTGGTTAATTAAAGGGTATAAATGGTATTAAAGAGAATATAAATCCTATTTACCCAAATAATCTTCTACAAGTTCTATTACGACAAACTTAAGTTAAAAGTATCTCTTATTTCCAATTTTCCCTAAAAATATTCCACAACATATTCTTTCATAACTAATTTTAGAAAGCGGTTGGTGAAGAGAAACTGATATGTTTATTAACGACCGGTTAATTAGTTATAAATGACTACATTTCAATGATTGGTTAGATGCAATGCAAATAACGTGAGCTAACATAACGTGTTTGATAAGTCTCTCATATAGAACGTGGCCTGATAATGCGCAGGAGACTTGACCAAGAAGAAAGTACTAAACAACTCACAAAGGGTCTAACTGGTGACCAAGGAATGAAAAAGAATAATGCATTCCTTAATGTTCCTAACAAATTTTACCATTCATTAGGAATAGTCATTCCTTTTCATTCCTTCTCATTCCTTTTATTGTAGAGAATTAAAGAACAAATTTATTCCTCACTAAATTTGATATGGAATAACCGTTCCTCATCATTCCCATAATTTTATTCCCATCAATTCTTTTCCTTTTTGTTCCTACTATTCCCGAGATGGTCACCAGTTAGACCCAAAGAAATTCTAACGAACCTAACACAATAACAATAATTACATCAACAAAAAACTAAAGTCTCCTTTCCAAAAACTAATTACATAATTTTAGTTAGTTAATTAATATCTATATTAAATCATTTTAAAACTCTTAGCTCAGCGTTGCTTATTTATATATATCAGATGAACAAAGCATCTCTGGAGGCAGTCAGGCAGAGCTTGAAATTACATTTGAAGTAAAAATGCAAGAGCTAGGGTTCGAAAACTCGAGGAGAAGATACGACGAAGAGAATATGGATGTTAAGCTTGATATCAGCGAAGACTCCGTGCCCATGCACAGCTTAAGGCCATCACCATGTAACGAGGATCCCGGGAAATCCCTTCTGGAACAAGGCCGTCCGGTGAAGAAGAGTAACTCGGTATGGAGACGCATAGCGTCATCAGTTTCTAGTGCACTGAAACGAGTTGTTTCTTCCGTTTCGTTGACTGGACCACCGCGTCCGCCGCTGGCTCGGTTCCCACGTTCGGACTCCAAAGCAAAGCAGGCCATCAAGGGTCTCAAGTTCATCACCAGTCGTGATGGCGTTGCTGGTTGGCCTGGGGTTGAGAAAGAGTTCGATAAGTTAACCGAGAAGACCAACGGTGTACTGCACCGTTCCCAGTTCGGTACTTGTATAGGTAAGTAGAAGCCGAGTATATATTTTTTTTTTTCATTTTGGTTTTGGTACACTTTGCTGAGGGGTTCGACCCAAAAAAAATAGACGCTGCTGCTGCAAGGTTAGACGAAAAAAAGAAAGGAAAAACTACTGAATGGAGCAAGTCATGGGAGTTTGCGTTGGCATTGTTTGACGGCTTGGCAAGGATGCATAACATAACTGGAGGTGTAATAAACAAGGATCAGCTGCAAACATTCTGGGAGCAGATCAACGATAAAGATTTTGATTCCAGGCTACGAACTTTCTTCGCTATGTAATGTTTCTTGAAACCATTTTCCGAACCATTACTTTACACGCTCCGACACCGACTCTTTCAGTCTCATGTTTGAATTGTGTTCAGGTTCGATAAGGATGAGGATGGGCGGTTGACTGCAGACGACGTTAGAAAGGTAGAACTTGATTCTTTATCGGGATTGTGTGTAGAGATTAATGGGTCATGTGATTTACGATTGTGTAAGAATATAAACTCTCGCTTCTAAAGTTGTGGAACATAACCAGGGCCGGCTCCACCATAAGGGGGAGCAGTGCTACCGCCCCGGACCCATGATACTAGGATCCAATTTTTTTAAAAAAAATTTCAAAGAAAAAAAAACAGATTTTGTTAAGAACAAAAATAAATATACATGTCTCTCTAATTTTTATTTTATTTTATGTTTTAATATCTAAAATAACATTTTAAATAGTTAAATTTCTAAAAATCATGCCAAAATGTATTTTTAACTATTGAAGAGCCTAAATTTTTATTTTTACCCAAGAACCTTATAAGCTATGAACCGGCTCTGAACATAACTAATATAAATGATTTGGACCAATACTACCGTCAACTGGTATAAGTTGGAAGTTCAGAAAATTTGATATTCTTACTATTATAAAATTTTGATGTTCTATACGTCATAAGTAGATTTTCCTCTTCGTGTACAGATTATAACTCTAAGTGCGTCTGCAAACAGTCTGGATTACATTAAGAGTCAAGCAGATGGATTTGCTGCTTTGATTATGGAAGAACTAGATCCCTACAAATATGGGTACATCATGGTATGTTAAACTTTGTGAACTGATGATATTTAGTAAACATCTGTTTTGTGAGTGTTTTTTCTTGACGTGTTTGGATGCACTTTCTACAATGCCAAACAGATAGAGAATCTGGAGACACTGCTGTTGCAAGCGCCAACTGAGGCTATGGAGAATCTAAGTCAGGAGATCAAAGTATCAACAAGTAGGAATCTCTGGGAACGTTTGTTCAGGAGGATGATGTATTCTGCGTTGGATAATTGGAAGAGAGTGTGGGTGATGGGTCTATGGATAGCTGTTATGACCGGGATGTTCACATGGAAGTTCATAGAGTATCGAAAACGATCAGCTTACCAAGTTATGGGATCTTGTGTTTGTATAGCTAAAGGGGCTGGAGAGACCCTTAAACTGAACATGGCTATGGTTTTGTTACCAGTTTGTAGGAACACTATCACTTTGCTCCGCACCAAAACCAAATTAAGTGTTGTTGTTCCTTTCAATGACAACCTTAATTTCCACAAGGTAATGTTAGCTTCCTTGGTTCAGTACACCGTGACTGCAAACACTTATGTTTGAATCTTACACAGGTCATAGCAATAGCAATCTCAATTGGAGTTGGAATCCATGCCACAGCACACTTAGCCTGTGATTTCCCTCGGCTGATAGCTGCAGATGAAGAGACTTACAAGCCAATGGTGCAGTATTATGGAGTACAACCAAAGAATTACATAGAGTTTTTGAAGTCAGTGGAAGTAATTACCGGGACTAGCATGGTTATATTAATGATGATAACCTTCACCTTTGCTACAACATGGTTCAGACGAAATGACTCCAAGACTCTCCCTAAAGCACTGAAGAAAATAATTGGCTTCAACTCCTTCTGGTACACTCACCATTTGTTTGTTATCGTCTACATACTCCTACTCGTTCACGGATACTATGTCTACCTCATCAAGACATGGTACAGAAAAACGGTTAGTAACATATTAATCCCTAGACCAATGTACAAAACTGTAGTGTACCCTCTGATGTTAGTTTCATTTGATTTATCAGACTTGGATGTATTTGATGGTACCGATGGCTCTTTACCTGTCTGAAAGGCTGGTTCGTTCGCTCAGGTCAAGAATCGAAGCTGTTAAGATAACGAAGGTGGAATTTATGAACATTGTCTTTTGAGATATCATAAAAGGGAAGAAGGTTTTTGTGTATTCACCTCTGCTACATAATTGCTTTTTCATTTCAACAGATCGTTAAGTTGCCCGGGGATAAGATTCCCGGGGATCTCTTATTGCTTCACATGTCAAGACCAAACAACTTCAGATACAAAAGCGGACAATACATCTATCTAAAATGTTCTGCAGTGTCTCCATTAGAATGGTAATAACACAAACTCTCATGCATATTACTCATTAATTGTATGGAAACAAACTGAAAAGTGGTTTGCATATATATAAACAGGCATCCATTCTCAATTTCCTCAGCCCCGGGAGATAATTACCTTAGTGTCCACATCAAATGTGAAGGAGACTGGAGTAACAAGTTACTAGAAAAACTTAAAGAGGTACTTAACTCCTTTTTTCACTTTACATAAACCCCTAGAGTTTAAGTGGGTCCAAGTATGTAACTACATTTGTATGTAACTGATCCTCAGGCGTGTGCCCGTCGTAATGAAAACATACTCAATAGAACCGTCTGGAGGCCTAGGTAAGTCTTATCAATCAGTTATCCACTGAAGCATGTAATAGAAGGGAGATTAAACTGCTTTTAACTTTGGACTGTTAAACCCTTAG
Organism: Raphanus raphanistrum subsp. raphanistrum; assembly: GCA_019706035.1. Lineage (NCBI taxonomy): Eukaryota > Viridiplantae > Streptophyta > Magnoliopsida > Brassicales > Brassicaceae > Raphanus > Raphanus raphanistrum. The sequence continues at coordinate 1,237,657 of CM033982.1, read as the reverse complement.
CTTACCAAAAATACTAATCGACGGTCCATATGGAGCACCATCACAAGACTATAAGAATTTCGAAGTTGTTCTTCTGGTGGGTCTAGGAAGCGGAGTTACTCCTATGATCAGCATTGTCAAGGACATAATCAATAACTTGAAAGACAATGGATATGATGAAGAAGAAGGAAGAGGATGTAACCGGAACCACAACTTGGTCAGACCTCCTGCAAGAAAAACCGAGAAAGCTTACTTCTACTGGAGCACAAGACATCAAATAACTTTTAATTGGTTCCAGAGCGTGATGGAAGAAGTGGCCGAAGCAGATCATGACAAAGTAATCGAGGTTCATAATTACTGCACGGGCATCCACCAGGAAGAAGACGCGAGGTCTTCACTGATCACGATGCTCCAGACGCTGTACCACGCCAAGAACGGAAGGGATGTTGTGTCAGGGACACAATTTATGTCCCATTTCAATAGGCCAAATTGGAGGAGCATTTACAAAAGGATCGCTATGGAGCAGAAGAATAAAAGAGTCGGTGAGTTTCTTACAAATAAATAAATCTTATCTTATTGCTTTATTATGGATATATAGACTGAACGCGAAAGGGTGCTAACGTTTGGTGTATTTGGCAGGAGTATTTTACTGCGGAGCACCTTCAGGAGTGGAAGATCACCGACGCTGGTCAACGTATTTCTCTCGCGAAACCACCACCAAGTTCTGTTTCCATAAAGAAAATTTCTAAAAAAGTTACGTTTGCTATATTTATATATATTACAAATGCTCTGACTTCGAAAACTTTATTGAGTTACTGGCTTCGTGTTAAACAACTTCGAATGAACTTTGTACACATTGTGATGTGGTTCAGTATTGTTTTTTTTCTTGTGAGACGTGGTGCACCAATTGAGCTTGGAAAAGAAATTCCACCTCCATATATCAAATATTAAAGAAGATGAAAATGTCTGATTTCAAAATTTTTTTGCTCGATTTAGAAATATCAAAGATAAAAAAATTCATTTTTTGTTGATCATTTATAGAAAAACACCTAATGCTCATTATTAAACCACCATATATATTATTTTCTATTTTATTTTTATGACTTTTGTACTTTTTAATAATAAATGGGTAATTTAAAAAATTACATTTAAAAAAAATTGTTAACATAAATACCTAGAGCTAATTGGTAAATTTTATAAGTATAAAGAATTATTAACAATTATTAATAAAATGAAAATATAACCATTTTAGGATATTATTTTTGGAATAATACATTGGAATAAGATCTAATTTTTTTTGGTGTTACACTATTTTGCACTAAGAAAATAGAGTAATACATTATAGGTGTTCTTATATTGGCTTCATGGTTGAAGTGTTTCTTCTTTATGGATGGATTTCTTATCTCGGGAGTTACAATCTGAAACTACTGAGTTCATCGGACGTTGCATAGATCAAGTTTGAATGTAGCGACGAGCCGCAAATAACTGTAGGTATGTGTTAGTTGGTAATGAATTGAACATTAAAAAACTTTTAGAAGGGCATGTGAGTGGAAATATTGATGATCATGCTCCGTGGTGGACATTTGGAATAGCTAGTGGTAATATTAAACAATATACACGTGTTATTTACTAGTCTTTTTTTGTCGTTGTCTTGTATGTGTTTGAATTTTTGCAATGTTTGTTTTACTAGATGAGGGAATGGGAAATGTGTGTGTATAGACTATACAGAATTTTGGTACGTAATTAATTCTGTGTGCGCTGCGAGTTTTATGGGTGGAAATTTATTGCACTACCTTTGACTTATGACCTTAATGGCCTTCGCGTTCTAGGTTCGATCTGACACTAGCATAACCAGTTAGAAATTTCAGGATGTGTATAATTGTATAACTACAGTCCAAAAATAAATAAGCGGCATAATATTTATATTCTTTTAACGAATTTACCTTGTAGTTTCCTGGTTGGTAATTTCTCATTTCTACAATATTCCGAAAACTATTTCCCATTAAAAGGATTTTTTTCTTTTGCAAAAAAATTAAAAGGATACTTCAAGTTCTCAAATCTCAACAATGCCTTTGACTTGATATTTATGTTGGAGTTATTACAAATGTTTCTCTTATTTATAGTCACATGCAATTTAGTTCATCTATCTTACACATTAATTGCCTATACGTAACCTTCAGAAGGTGACAGTTGATGATATAAGGATAAAGTCAAAAATCATTAATGGAAATATTTGGAAATTAGATTAAGCATTAAGCACAAAAGAATCATCAGTTTTAACAGTTCAAAACCATCAGTTCGACGTATTTAATCCAATCACCGTTTGATTAATATAAAACCATACAATATAATTTTATAACTTTTCTGTTAAATTTTTAAAGCTATAATTAACATCATAATTTTAAAATACAAGAGTTTCGGGAAAACGTTAAATATTTTACTATGAATTTTATTTTATTTTATGTTTCTACTAATATGTACTTGTCAGAGTAGGTGATAGACATGTGACTACTTGATAACTATCTATAGTATCAGTCCCAGTCATTCCGAAAATAGCTCTCTCTTTTATTGCGTCGATAAGCCGTTTGGTCAATCTAAATGTGGTGGTATACTGAATAAAGAGTAATATAAAGTCTAATTATAAATGAAAATAATCAAAAGGACTAGGTACGCAAAATCGGGTAAATACTAAAGTAGGATTTTATTAGGGCAGATCTGTAGTAGTTAAACTCGAAAGTGAATCCGACAATGTGATTTTTCACTTTTCCAAGGTACGATCCTTAAACCCAACACTTTTCAGCTTTTCACAATGGCATAGACTCGTAATATACCCGAAACAACGAGGGCAAAACAGACAATTGCCACTTACCTCCCCCCTCTGCTATGTAACTCTGTTTATATATCTTTCAACCTCCTCTGCACGATTCCCCTGAGTCTCTTGCCTCTAATCTCGAGATCCGCCTTTAAACTTCTTGTCCGAAACTCAGAGCTTTCCGAGCTTTCTTCTCATTTTGTGTTCTGTCACAGATCGAAACCAGAGAAGGATCTCTCTAGATATCTCTCATTTTTGGTTAATCAAAGGTACGTTTCATTGAAACCATCGAACAAAAAGTCATTGTATAGATCTATCCGTTTGTTAACTCAATTGATCGTTCTTGATTAGTCCCGATCTGATTTTTTTTTTTTTTGATGTGTTGTGATCGTGTCTTAAAAGTTTATTGTCTGGTTGGTGAGAGACATTTTTTCTCTGTTCTGTTTTGTTCGGTTTGATTAATGTACATTTTCTTGATTCATCGAGGATTTACTTTTATAGCCTTTGTTTTAATCGATGCATGTAACTCTTCCTCTCGTGATTTGATTTCGATGATCTGATCGTATAGTAGTTAACCAATGCATCATTTTGGAAGCAGCATCGAATAATTATTATGAATATTTTAGGTTTAAAGGGTATTTATTGTGAAGATGGCGTCAGCTACAGAGAACCAATGGCTCAAAGGAAGAGTGAAGGCTGTTACCTCAGGAGACTGTTTAGTGATCACCGCTTTGACCCACAACAGACCTGGAGCTCCACCGGAAAAGACCATCACTCTCTCTTCTCTCATGGCACCTAAGATGGTGAGCTTTACTCTACATTCTAAAAAATCATTAATTTTTTTTTATTTTTTGTTAAGAAAAAGAGGTTCAAAATTAAGATATTTGACAAAAAAAAGCTTTCTCCACAACCATTTTTTTTAAACTTGAATTAATTGTCATGTTGTTGGAACTTTTTGCTGTGTTTAGGCTCGCAGGGGAGGTAAGGATGAGCCTTTTGCATGGGAAAGCAAGGAGTTTCTGAGGAAACTTTGCATTGGAAAGGTGCCAAAGTCTAAATACTTTACTAGTTCTACAACATTGAGTATTATGATTGAATAATATTTTCTCATCTTTTTTTTTGTTATTTGAACAGGAAGTTGCTTTCAAAGTGGATTACAAAGTGGAAGCTATTGCTGGAAGAGAATTTGGCTCTGTTTTTCTAGGAAACCAGAATGTTGCAAAGCTTGTTGTTCAAAATGGTTGGGCAAAGGTGATCATAAGTCATAACAATAAGCATTCTATTTTACTCTGGTTGTGATACGTCAGCATTCTTACATAATGCTTGTACTATGGACAGGTTAGGGATCCAGGTCAGAATAATCAGGGTAAGGTTAGTCCTTACATTACAGAGCTGCTACAGCTCCAAGAGCAGTCTAACCAAGAAGGGTATGGTTGTTTTAGCAAGGTTGGTCTTCCTCCTCCTTTACCTTTATATTCGTAGTTTCTGATTTGATCTGATGGTGGAGTTTATCTAACTACCAGGTTCCTGGTGCTGCTGAGGCATCTATCAGAGACCTTCCTCCTTCTGCCATTGGAGACTCTGCAGGCTTTGACGCAATGGGGCTTTTAGCTGCCAACAAAGGCAAGCCTATGGAAGGCATCGTTGAGCAAGTCCGCGATGGAAGTACTATCCGTGTGTATCTTCTTCCAGAGTTCCAGTTTGTGCAAGTGTTCGTTGCTGGAATCCAGGTGAATTAAACTTTCTTCCCTATTTGACTATTTTAAACATTTTAAGATGCAGCAAAGTTAATAAACATTTTTTTTTCTGACAATGTAGTCTCCATCAATGGGAAGAAGAAACACAAATGGAAACGTCGTTGAGACGGTTCCAGATGAGTCCAACGGAGATGCTTCTGGTGAGTCCAAAGGTCCTCTAACGTCGGCTCAGAGACTTGCTGCCTCTTCTGCAGCAGCATCGTCTGTTGAGGTTTCTGCTGATCCTTTTGCAGCTGAAGCCAAGTACTTCACTGAGCACCGTGTTCTTAGCAGAGATGTAAGTTTTTTTAATCATGTTTTTTATCTTTATTTTTTTTGTCATTTGGACTATCTCATTTTTGAAGTTGGATTTTGCAGGTTCGCATTGTTCTTGAAGGAGTTGACAAATTCAACAACCTGATTGGTTCAGTCCATTACTCTGATGGGGAAGCAGTTAAAGACTTGGGGTTGGAGCTAGTTGAAAATGTATGTGCTTATTACTGGAACTAACATGTGATCTTTTATGTTGTTGACAAAGTTACTGACATTGGTTATTATTATTTTCTCTAAGGGTCTTGCTAAGTATGTTGAATGGAGTGCTAACATGATGGAGGAGGAAGCCAAGAGAAAGCTGAAATCTGCTGAACTTCAATGCAAAAAAGACAAGGTGAAAATGTGGGCTAACTATGTACCACCAGCTACGAACTCTAAGGCACTTCATGACCAGAACTTTACCGGAAAGGTAAAAACATCTCTCTTGGTTTGAATATTATCTTTTCTCCTTTGCTTTGCTTTTGAGTCATTGGTTTTATATCTCTCTCTCTTTAGGTAGTGGAGGTGGTGAGTGGGGACTGTATTGTAGTTGCTGATGATGCTATCCCATTCGGGAGCCCAGCTGCTGAGAGAAGGGTCAATCTTTCGAGTATCAGATGTCCTAAAATGGGTAACCCACGTAGAGAAGAGAAGCCAGCTCCTTACGCTCGTGAAGCAAGAGAGTTCTTGAGACAACGCCTTATTGGCAAACAGGTACTCCATCCGTTTCGAAAAAGTCCATGTTTTAGAAGAAAACAATTGTTTCAAAAATATACATTTTTTTAAACATTTTCAATGTATTACTTGGTGGTAAATTGTAAACTTCAAAAAAACATAATTGTTGTGTTTATTAAAATTCTATTGTTTAAAAATTATGGGAAGTAGTTAATTACAAAAAATAATGCATTGGTTATCAAAATTTAATAAATATTTACCTAATATATGTGGAAATTCTAAAACATACATCTTTTTAAAACAGATTTGAGTATTACTTACTAATCTCATCATTGCATGAACAAGATTTGATGTTTTTATCTTTCTCTCGTGGTAAAGGTTATTGTTCAAATGGAATACTCAAGGAAAGTCACACCAGCAGAAGGTGCGACCACAACAGGTGCTGTTGATAGGATAATGGATTTTGGCTCAGTGTTCATTCCATCTCCCGCCAAAGGCGACTCCGAGGAAGTCTCTGCATCATCCATCTCCGGCAACCAGCCAGCTGGAGTGAACATCGCTGAGCTTCTTCTGTCTCGTGGCTTTGGGAACGTGGTTAGACACAGAGACTTTGAAGAGAGATCGAACCATTACGATGCTCTTCTCGCTGCCGAGTCTCGTGCCTTGTCCGGAAAGAAAGGAATCCATTCCGCTAAAGAATCTCCAGCCATGCACATCACTGACCTAACCGTGGCCGCGGCTAAGAAGGCTAAAGACTTCTTGCCGTCGCTTCAAAGAATCAGGAGGATACCTGCTGTTGTGGAATATGTCCTGAGCGGACATCGGTGTAAGCTTTATATCCCCAAGCTTACATGCAGCATTGCCTTTGCGTTCTCTGGTGTTAGATGCCCTGGACGTGGAGAGCCCTTTTCAGATGAAGCTATATCTGTAATGAGGCGTAGGATCATGCAGAGAGATGTTGAGGTAGAGCTAGAGTTTACAACTCATTTTTCTCTCTTTTTTTTATATGATTTATTAATAATAATTTTGTTATAAACTCTACACAGATTGAAGTTGAAACGGTGGATAGAACCGGTACTTTCTTGGGATCAATGTGGGAGTCAAGGACAAACGTGGCGACGGTTCTTCTTGAAGCTGGCTTAGCAAAAATGCAAACCAGCTTCGGTGCAGACAGGATTGTTGAATCACATATACTCGAAAATGCAGAGAGATCTGCTAAGAATCAGAAACTGAAGGTGTGACAAAGCAGCAACACATGTCTTTTTAGTAAAAAAGTAAAAATAAAATCATCTTTGCTAAAACCGTTTTGATGATCTTTTTTTTTTGGCAGATTTGGGAGAACTATGTTGAAGGACAAGAAGTCTCAAACGGAAGTACAACCGTTGAGACCAGACAAAAGGAGACCTTAAAGGTTGCTGTTACTGAAGTACTTGGAGGTGGTCGGTTCTATGTTCAAACAGTTGGTGATCAGAGGATAGCTTCTATTCAGAACCAGCTTGCATCACTGAGTGTTAAAGATGCTCCAATCATTGGATCTTTCAACCCTAAGAGAGGTGACATTGTTCTTGCACAGTTTAGCCTTGACAACTCCTGGAACCGTGCAATGGTAAATAAAAATCCACTTTCTTAGTTTATGTGATTTTGTTTGCGCGCAAAGCCGAATGAAACATTCGCCTCCTTAGTCCCGAATTTTTTTTGAAGAAAATTACATAGACAACCTCCAGATTTTAATTTTTTAAAAAATTTATTGAAATTTTTTAAATATTGAAATCTTTCTTGCTTAACCGTTACCTGTCTTTTTTAGATTGTGAATGCGCCAAGAGCAGCTGTTGAGTCTCCAGATGAGAAGTTTGAAGTGTTCTACATCGATTATGGAAACCAGGAGGAAGTCCCTTACAGCGCAATCCGACCAGTTGATCCTTCTGTCTCCTCAGCACCAGGGCTTGCTCAGCTATGCAGACTTGCCTACATCAAGGTACCAAGCTTGGAAGAAGACTTTGGCCCTGAAGCAGGAGAGTATTTGCATACAATAACGCTAGGTAGTGGCAAAGAGTTCAAAGCAGTGATAGAAGAAAGAGACGCATCTGGTGGCAAAGTCAAAGGACAAGGCACTGGAACTGAACTTGTTGTCACTCTCATTGCTGTCGACGATGAGATCTCTGTAAACGCTGCAATGCTTCAGGTTGGTTGGTTTGGTTTCTTCTCTTTTCTCTGTCAGTCACTTTGTCTTTACAAAACATGTTTCCAAGAATCGGTGTTTATGATATGATGAACACAGGGAGGAATAGCGAGGATGGAGAAACGTAGGAGATTTGAGCACAAGGACAAGAAAGCTGCTCTTGATGCTTTGGAGAAGTTCCAAGAGGAAGCTCGCAAGTCTAGAACTGGAATCTGGCAGTACGGTGACGTGGAGTCAGATGATGAGGACACTGCTCCGGCTAGAAAGCCTGCCGGTGGTGGTCGCCGGTAAGTTATCATCGGAGATCGATATAAGTTGTGATATGGTGCAAAGGGACCATAAGGTAGTAGAGGAGGAGGGAGAAAAGAAAGTGTCAGGTCGGTTTCTTTAAAGAGTTTAAAGACATCTTCATCGAACTTTTTTTGTAACGTTTTAGATTGTTCCTTCTTTTTTTTTTAATTTATAGTTTTGACTTTGAAAGAGAGTTTTCTATGTAGGACTTCAAATAAACGGGAAGAAGTTCGAACCTTACAGTGTTTTTTTGGTTTTGTTTCTATCGTCTAACTGTTTTTGATTTACTTAGGATATCTCTAGTGGTTTACATCATTTTTTTCCTTCCAAATGATGCAAATTCAAAATGAGTTTGTGTTTTGCTTTAATAGTTCTTTTCATTTTTTCTCTTCAAAATGAATAGTTCAAATATATTATGTTATTACTACTTATTATTAGTTCTAGAATAGTTGTTACTATTTATAAAACTTACAAATTTTACCCAAGTATAATTTTATTTAAATTAAATTTTTATTATGTACATAAGTTTAATTCCTAAAAAAATATAAGGGTTTATATAAACTTATAATTTTACTATGAAAGTATTAATATTTTTTTTTTAAAGTATAAACAAATATTGTGTGTTTTAGGTATAAAACAAAATTATATACAAATTTAAAAAATAATCTATAAATAAATTTTTTCACACAAAATGAAAGAAAACATCAAAAAATAAGGTGCGCTTCATTTTAAGGAGAAAAAAAATGAATTTGTGAGTATTGTTTTTTCGAATTTGATGCAGCACTATTCACAAACTCATTTTTTTCTTCAGATTTTCTCTTATTTTTTGGTGTTTTCTTTCAAAATAATATACCACTGGAGATTGTCTATATGATATGTTATCTCACATTAGGTAAAAAAGAAGGAAAATAAATAAATAGTGTCCTTCACTCTTACATAGTCATCAATGTTCATAACTAAAACGATTTTTCTTATATCATTTTTTTAAAAGTCAGTTTAAGCAGCATCTAATCATATTGTCTATGTGTTAATTTCAGGCTAAACGACTAATGATCGTCTAGCGATTTTGTATTTTCCAAGAGTTATGTTTAGATAAAATTACAACGCCAATTAAAGTGGATCAGTCTAGTACCATATTTATTTACTTTTTTTTTGGGTCAAAGTACCATATTTATTTACTTATGTTTTGAATTGTTTATAAATGAGAGATATTGAGATCTAGTTGTGTATAATTGTGCAAACAATTAAACCGTAAATGTTCTTTTCTCTATCTTTTATAGTGTTCTATATTCTGAATAGTACAGTACTTTCAATTCTAATTAAAGTTTACAGAATCGTAAAAGAAACATGCTCCATTTGTGATAAGACGCAAGTAAAGAGGTACAAAGCTTTCTCAATAAGGAATTAAAACTATAATCATATACTACTTCCAATATAATAAACTAATACGAGTTGAAGTAGTGGTGGTTGCTTACTGGCTCCCACTTTAGTGGGACTAGTGCTTATTTGACGTGATTATTGTCCATTGCTAGTTTTGTTATGAGATAAAACGTTGTAAAGAGCTTTACCTATATAAAGAAAGGCCTACAGTACACATTACTTAATTGTATACAATATATAAATCATATTCACATTCATTCCTATGCTTTAGGTTTTTCTTTCTCAACGATAGTTTTTATTCCCTTGTATCGTGATTTTTACTTACTAACATAAGATTATATATTAGTGACGGTGTGTTTCAAAAAAAAAATAAAAATTAGTGACGTTACTTTTGCTAGGAATAAATCACAAATTTAGTTAACTAGAAGATCAGACTCATAAAATTAGCTTAAATAAGCATTCACATTATAGATATGTCAAACGACCTGTTTTTTTTTTGGTATATCATAAAATTCGCTTAAATAAGCATTCACATTATAGATATGTCAAACGACCTGTTTTGGTAAGCAATTAAGCGTAGGTCATGTTTATCGAAAACAGCTAATGTATTGTAAGTAAGAAGAGAATTAGAGAATAGAAGAGAGGAATTGATGTGTTTTATTCCATGAATAACGAACTCTTTATATAGGATACAATAGCTTGAAGACAAAGATTAACTTGGAGCGGGGAACAAGTATATTTAGGACTTTCCATATGGACATCACTACAATATTTATAACACTTCCCCTTGATGTCCAATATGTCGAAGTGCTTTCAAAACGCCGTAGATGCTGCCTCGTTAAAAACCTTACCATGAAAACCCAATGGAAAAAACCATGGCTAAGGGAAAAAGAGTGCAGCGCGTAATGACTTCCCCTCATGTGTACATTCGTCAAGATCTCTGAGATGATGCAATCTGATCAGGTGAACTAACTTCTTGAAAGTAGCAGCGGATAGCACCTTGTGTATAAATCAGCCAAATATCCACTTCAACAAACTTGTACGACACGAAGATCGCCGTTCGTCTACAATGCATGAGTCTTCCTATATAATTTGATTTGTTTCTTCATTTCTCTTGATCTCAAAGACTGCAGTACAATGATAGACTTTTAACTTTGAAATTATAATAATCCCCTTGGGTGTCTATCATTTTTGTGTTTTTTGTTGCCTCGTTAAAACTTTAACATGGAAAAATCCAGTGGGATAAAAACCATGATAAGGAAAAAGAGTACAATCATACACATTTTCATATTTCTTCCTTTAAAAGCAATATCTTCAGAATATGCATTCCAATCAAATAAATTTCCTTTGAAACTGAGAATATCATAATAAACTATTTCTATTAGAGTATTCAAGATCTATAGACTTCTGGTCCACAATTCTCATTTGATATAGACAATAATTTATTGGTCTATTTAGACTTCAAGCCAAACATCTTACATACAGTCTTCTAGACATTTGCCTCGTACATACGAGTTGTTTATTCATAACTATAAAAGTTACTATTATGACTTTCTTTCTTGTCATATGAAATTACATCTTTCAGTTATGAAAGAGATTAATAATTTGCTCAAATAACACTCTTAAGTATGATACTTCAGGATCAAACATATATGAGCATAATAAAATCCTTTAAGAATCTTTATGATAACATTTCACCTTTTAGATCTCTAGTTTGGAATACATATGGTATTGTCAAGAGTTTTCTTCCAAAAGTACATTTTTCTATAACTCTTCAGGAGTTTTGATTGTATTCAAATCAATGATTCTATTGATCTATAATCTCTTGATAAATACAAAGATGTATCGATTAGCTTCAAATATCTTATATATCCCATAACACATATTTCAATCGAAAGTCCATATGAAAAGTCCTAAATATCTTATATATCCCATAACATGTATCGTGATTTTTACTTACTAACATAAGATTATATATTAGTGACGGTGTGTTTCAAAAATAAAATAAAAATTAGTGACGTTACTTTTGCTAGGAATAAATCACAAATTTAGTTAACTAGAAGATCAGACTCATAAAATTAGCTTAAATAAGCATTCACATTATAGATATGTCAAACGACCTGTTTTTTTTTTTGGTATATCATAAAATTCGCTTAAATAAGCATTCACATTATAGATATGTCAAACGACCTGTTTTGGTAAGCAATTAAGCGTAGGTCATGTTTATCGAAAACAGCTAATGATAATTCAAAAGATATATTCATGGAGTACATTCTTCCCATAGTTCGTACGTAAGCAGTGATGTGTCAAGCTAGGATTGTTCATTAACTTTCAGAAAATGCAACTTTTTGGCATAATGATATACACTATGCAGCCAACTTTTTGATTATCATCATATTTCTAGCTTTGTAAACTGAAAGAGTAAATAGCCAGTTATGCAAGTATATCTCCACTTGTTGTTAAGGAAAAATAAGTATATTTTTGACATGTTACAAAAAAAAAGTATTTTTTGACAAATTGATACAAACTCAATGTCAGTTGGATGCACGGCTGAGCTAGGTGGTCCTCGTATGACCACTAAACTGGATCACCTCCTACAAGATGAGTATTTTAGTATTTCGAAAAGTATGGTTGGTTTATTTGTATATAAAACGATTATTTATTATTTCCTAGTGGAAATGACGACACATTAATATACATAACCCGCTTGTGTTTTTAATTGTCATGGAAAGAAAATTAAGAATAATTTTAGATGAAGGAAAGCAAATGATATTTTCTTTCTTTATCAACAAAAAAAAATCAAATGATCTTTGACGACTGCTTCTAACATTTTTTCGCATCCCAGAAATTGATAGTTGAGCTAGCTAGCATCTCGACTAACATCTAACAAGAGAAAAAGCTAGCTAGCATCTAACGTTTTATAAAAACATTATTTGGGATCATTGATTAAAACTGGAATTCATTTAAGATTTCTACGCCATGCAATAATGCAAACCGGAAATTTTTAAAGAATTATATGCAATGCAATAATGCAAACTGAATATTACTCAAAAATAATAATAATACAAACTGAATTATTTTAAGCGTAAAACAGGCACATTATTGAAGTGCTTATTAGAATTTTACTGAAGTTAGGTATAACTTTCATAAAGATTCCACAGCGTTGAAATAAAATTGAGCAAAACATATAGTACTTTAAAAATAACAATAGTAAATTAATAATGATTTGGATATGGGACCAAATGAAGCATTATAAATGGGTTGAAGATAGACATAGAAGACTAAAAGAAACACCAACATTTTATCTCTCCTTGTCACTAATCTAAGGAAGAGAAGAATTAAGAAGAAGATATGGAGGAAGAAACGGAACAAGAAGACGCCGTTAAGAAGGTTTCAAGCTACGGTTAGCCGGAGTTAATTCGGTTCCGCTATCTTTCTCTGTTCTTGTTAACGGAGAAGGATACAAACGGCAAGTCATCAGAGGCAAAGGGAAGGCTACGCCTTTCTTCTTTTCGTATTTTCGATCTTTAATGTTTTTATTTCTTCTTTCGGTGATGTGTTGATTCTCTCACGAGAAGTATCCTGATTGCTTTTAATAGCTTTACTACAATCTTGTTGTTTCTCTCTAAACTATCTTTATATATTAAGATCCGAGTTGCCATTTACGAGTTTTTTAATTAAGATATACACATTGAGAAATTTAAGATCCGGCCCTGTGTAAAACTGTAGAATTTCATATAACTTTACAACTATGCTACTGTATCGTCGGCTCAATAAAGTTTTGTTTCTAGCATGTCTATATCATAAGAAAAAGGTTTCTAGTTGCAATGCATTGTTTTTAATTAAAAGAAATTATTAGTTCATAAACATAAAAGATGTATGTACTATGTGAAATTTAAAAACTAACTAAATAGTTTAAATTTTGAAATATAAACTATATTTTATTGTAATGTTGCTTCTATCCTAAACATTGCAATTAAAAAACAATAGAAAGATTTGAATCACTGAATTTTATAATAAATATATGTAAAGTTGAGAGTACCATTATATATAGACAAATGTTTATAGCTTTATAGGTATACAATCGTTGTCAATATCGTGGAGCATATTTTTTTAGCTGAGATTAAAATGTAAATGATCATACAAAAAAAATCGATAGCTGAGAAATATAAATGAGCTTGCTACTGTTATCTCATATAATCTAGAACTCAAGAGTGTGAAGAAAAAAAGATGACTAACGCCGAGAAAAAAATTGTATTAGCTAATCAAGAGCCATGTTTTCTTCATAGCTTCATAAACAATATAAGTAATGTTTGGAACTACTTAAAAAAAAATTGGTAAGAGTCCTCTGTAGAAACTTCTCATAGTTTCCATGAACTCTTTCTTCGTTGTCGTCTCTAGTCCTAGTGATTATATATGTTGTCAATGGTGGCTCATGAGGGTATAACAAAAGAAAGTCTCTACAGTCCCATTGTTGTCCTTATCAACATGGCTCCACAAAACGAGCGAGTTTCTCATCATCTGTTTAAATGCCTATAAGAACATAACTGTGGGGCTTATGTTGGTTGGAGATAACAAACAATCAAACATAAAAGCTACTGAAACAGAAATGGGTCAACTGGAGTATCGTGTTTGATTAAAAGTTATAAATGTTTGACCGTGAACTTGGTTTTTGTAACGTAAGACACGAAGCTAGAATTTTAGAACAGTGGAGTATAAACAGAGGTAAATAATATTTTTGAAAAGAAAAACTCTTTGTTGGACATAGTTTCAGTTTGGTAAGCCATACCATACACTCTCACTGATTCTCTTCTCCGGTTTGGAAGTTGGGAAACAAAGACTACATGTTCTGTTCAAGATATTAAGGTTTTGTTTGATTCATTGTCAACAACCGACCTTAGCTCAGTTGGTAGAGCGGAAGACTGTAGTCTGTGACAGCAAATCTTTAGGTCGCTGGTTCGATTCCGGCAGGTCGGATTTTTTGTTTTGTTTTATTTTGCCATTCCTTCCTTAATAAGCGTGGAAGAAAAAACTTGGTGCTGGTCTTAAAAACAATTTTGGGTTGACATAAAATGGGCCGGATTATTTGGAAATTTGAAGTGGGCTGCTTTGTATACATTATTACAATGCCCGTCAGTCGGTGCAATCTGAACATCCCATAAGAAGGAAACATTTTTTTTTAAATGGAAAAAGAAAAACATACGTACATACGTCTTTTTATTTGATTACATACAACGTACGTCTTTATTTGATTTTATCGTGGGTATGCATGCATAGTTTTGCATACATATACGTGTTTGGGCCGATAACTTTGAAAATGAAGGCAAAGGAAGTGGTTGAGATCTGTGAGAGCTTAGAAGGCCGCAAAGGTTGAAAGGACGGTGTCAGACCGGTGAGCGTGCGGGTGCGGACATCCCCCATTTCCGTTGACGTCAACGTACATTTCTGATTATTACTTTTTCCTTATATTCTTTCTGTCTGTCAGGATCAATAACAATTGTATTTATGTTTTAATGATTTGAATTGTTTTGTAAGCAACGGTCGACATATCTGAACTCACATCAGAAAGTTTTATCATAGGAGTCTACGGGAGTGATCAGTAGGAATTATTAGGCTAGCTTTCTTCTATTGGAGTAGGTAACAAGTAATAACGTTGCAATCTCAATATATTTTATTCGGCTCATGGTCTTCTACTGGAGTGATCAATAGGTTTCCGATAGACGATATATATCCTGCTTTTAATGATATCTAAGAATAATCTTATTTAGAAAACGGTTTTATATTAAGTCTAATTCCCGAATATTGAACTAGTTAATTAGTTTTTATCGCATACTTTTCTATTAATAAACCTGTAGTAGTCTCGTTGACATTTTATAAACACCTCTTTCTAGATCCTTTCAAATAATTTTGGTGCAGTTTCAAATGTGAAGTAAATTATGGTATACGATTACTGAAACTGAACATTTGAAATTTAACAGATTTCTTCTTTTCTTTTTCTTTTCTAAAATGAATTATTTGAATATAAAGAAAAATCCTTTATTTGTATATGAATTTTACTGACCAAGACATCCGCGCTAGCTTGGCATTATTTTAACGAATAAAAGAATATAATACTTTTGAAGCTCCACGAATGACTCGAAGTACAGATTTTGGTCGGCGGCCGAGATTCATATACCACGCACTAACCATTTACTGGAATATGTAAAAATGAATTAACAAAAATAAACTGAAACAAAGGTTCACAAACGAAGAAAGAAAAAAGACCAGAGAAAGAGGAGATAACGCGTTGGTTGGAAAGTATTCTAGTTAGACCAAAATTTATTATCATCGTTACCATCATTTCAATTGACATGATGATATGAAGAACGAGTCTAAATTTCAAAACGAAATCATTTTTTTGTCATTTATGAAAATATGTGCATTGAATCTTGCTCGAAATGGTAATGCCCTGTAAATTTAACTATTTTCTTATATTTGTAATAATTAATTATTTTCTTCATTTTTAGAAATGATATTTGACCTTTTAGCAAAAAAATGAATATGTATACCATAAATAACGTATATGCAGATATAAACCATAAATAATGTATATATTCTCTCCGTTTTAATATAGAAGATGTTTTAGATGATTGTTGTTGTTTTACAATAGAAATATTTTCACATAACTAAATAATTTTAACTTTTTGAAAAACTGTATAACTAATTATATTTTTTACTATTTTGTTTATAATTAAACAAATTAGTTTTAAATTATATTTTCAAAATTCTATTGGTAAATTTCATATGTTGCATCCAACCAAAACTTCATGGATTATGAAATGGAAGAGTAGCAAATTAGCTCAATACCCTAAAATAAGTGGGATATCATAGAATGGAGGGAAAATGATAAAGATGAGGGGAAAGAAATTGGGAGGAAATAGGGTATGGAGTGCAAATAAGGTAGATTTTGTGTGTATGAAGTGCAAATACGCTTAATTATTTTCTCCCTGTTGTTTTGGGCTTAGCCTCTGGACGTTTGGATCAGCGCCATCATCGAATCCCACCATGTATTATTCCTTGTTTGTTTCAATGGAAAAGTTCAGTGTTAAGAAAAAAACTTAAATGCCGGTTTGTATATTTTTTTGATAAAACAAAAACGAGAGAAATATAATATATATGAAAACATGGGTCAAAAGGAGTCAACCTCTTTCGATTGACAAAGTCAAGCAGTTGAACCGTAGGGAATCTGTTTTGGTCAAGTTTTCATACTTGTTACTTCCTATCCCATTAAACTTTTCTTAACAGAGAACCCAATTACTTTTGGAACCCTGGCTAATGGCTATGTTGGAAATATAATCATTTTAGAAACATACAGAAGTAAACGTAATACTAAGGTTGACAAAAAAACGTAACACTAATAGTACCAATTATAAACTTTACCAACCATAACTATTTGGACGGTGTTTTGAGTAATAAACGTATTTCTTTATGACCTGATCCGATTCATACAAACTATAAACGTAGTCGTTCCGAGAATACATAGTGTTAACAGAGCCCATAAGAAGAAGGGTTAGAACAATCCAACGAATGTCAAATGAAGTTTGTGTTTGTTCAGGAATGTTTTAATTCGTTCTTAATTTCAAACTAAATGAAATGTCAAAATTCATGAATTTCTAACTAAATGGCATGCAGTTGATTAATTAATTCATATTTATTTTATACTATTTTGCATCATCATAATTATCATATATAAATTCTAAAAAGACATTCAAGATGTATGGCCATATGGGTTTATCAGATATTTCTAAAAAAATATTTCAGGAAGCATACAGTTACCATGTTAGATAAAACTGCCAAAACTATTTTCGATAATAATTCAAAAGACTTGAATAGTAGGAACCTAACTATTTTCATTAGCCAAATTGTTTTATTATATTTTACATAGTACTGTAAAAACACAACCGTATTTTCATATTTTGTCATAGACTATACAATCTAACCCAATAAATAATGCGGTACATGTCTAGATTTAGAATAAACCAATCTCCCAATACAATTGGACGAAATATTAACCTCTTTGTTGTTCAACCTCTATGGCTCAACAAATGTTCAAATAATATTATACGAGTGAAATTATAAGATAAATGTATTTTCATTCATAAAACTTCGGTTTGACTGTATTTCTGCTGTGGCAATAAAATCTTCCCATCAAAATGATCCAAAATTTAGCATTATTCATGGGATGTGACATCGTACAAACTTAAGATGTTTTTATCATTGATTTTTTTTTTATCACCTACGTTATACACGACATATGATATATCCATAACATCATGTACTGAGAAATAGTGAAAATTTTGTATGTATGCGTGTGCTTATTTGGACTACTTCCATAACTTTAAGGATCACATTTTTGATAATTATTCTCTTGGGAAATTAATTTAACTCCAAGGGTTGTTAACGAATAACCCAATAAAACTCTTAACAGAAGAAATTAAGAAAATGATCACAAACGACACACTCATAATGAAAATAGAAAACACTCAAGGGACAAATCTCTTCATAACAAATCACTCGAAACCCCTTATTCATGAGGATGTCAAAACCCCGAATTAGGAGAAGAATCCCCAAAATGCCAAAATCTTGTGTAATCTTCTTGTTGCCTTGAAGATCCACCAGAAGATGAAGAAGTGGTATTCGATAATGTCTGATGACTATAGATTGATCCTCCGGTTTCCCCACCGGCTAGACTATAGCCTAATACATCGTTACTATTTCCCCCTTGCTGAAGATATTGGTTATAGTAGTATTGGTTATAATATGGTATGGTTTCTGGATTAGTCTGCGGATTTGAGTAGTAAGTTTGATTATTAGAAGAGTAATAGTTTGGTGGACCGGTAATAGTACTAGTGTTACTTGCTAGTTGAGCTCTCTCAGGGAAATTAAGTTTGGCTTTGCTTCCTTTGAATTTAAGAGCTGCTTCATCATAAGCTAAGGCCGCAGCTTCAGCTGTCTCAAATGTCCCGAGCCACACTCGTGCAGCCTTTTGTGGATCCCTAATTTCGGCAGCCCATTTTCCCCATGGTCGTTGCCTTACCCCTCTATAATGTATTTTTCTCAAATTTCCTTCAACCACAAGTACACAAATTATTAACCTCATATATATGCTTATATACACACTACAATAAAATTGTGAAGTATGTACATATATGTACACACTAGTAATATATATCATCGATCTGGTCATTTGTATGTATGTACATATCATCATATACTAGCTGTCAATTGCAATAACTATGCTTGCAAATCCAGCTATATGTGCACGTATATATATAAGTTTACATATATACCTTGATCTTGAGTAGGAGGAACATGTTGGATAGGATCTTGCTGATTATACTCAACATGGTGATGTAGATTATTATCAAGCGTGCTGCTTTGGTTTCCAATGACTTGAGTCAAGGCTGAGACCATGGCACGCGTGTCGTATTCGGATCGAGCCGAGAAGAACGGAAATATATTCTCGTCGTCATCGCCTTCTTTCTTTTCCTCAGATTCACCAGCTCGAAAGGGCCTCTTCCCATTATTCATTGATTATTAGGGCTTCAGATTTTGCACTGTTTCAAATAGACGATGATGCGTTGAAAATGAGAAACAAAAGAAGACAAGGAAAGTGGAAGAGAGATATTAATTAGGGTTCTGGAGTGAGCAATTTTGAAGTTTTTATAGAAGCATTTTGTTTGTGTGAACATAAGACAAATAGCAACAAAACGTCAAGCTGAAGTTTTGCAAATATTCAAAATTTTATTTAGTTTCTAGCTATATATCATAATTTTCGAGACACATAAAAATCATGCAGTTGTATGAGTGCATTTGTTAAAACTGTAGAAACGCGTGAAAATGGCCTTTTCATTTCTTATAGCAAAAAAAAAAAGGCGTACGTGTGAATCTGAACGGATTAAGAAATGGATATCAATAAAGATACTAAAAAGCTCTGACAGAAGAATTTAAATAGATATGAACACTGTAAAAAGATCCAAAATGATAAAAAGAGAAAAATAAAGAAGGAAAATGCATGCATGTACATATTATTTGCTAGTTTCTTATTCAGAAACACATGCAAGGAATCGAAGAAGAAAACAAACTTAAAAGTACTATTTTTAATTTAAGGTTTGATTTTATATAAGAAATATATTATTTGTGTATAAATTAAACCGACATTCTCTGAAAAAGTTAAGGGAATAAGAATATAGATAAACTTTAGATAGACAACAGTTTACGTGCGTTAGAGCAGAGTTCATTTTTTCCTTTTGAATTATATAGCAATATCAGTTTCTTTCACGGAAGTGGATTCGGACTAATTATATATTAATAGATTATGTTTTCGTTCCATGCATTGATCTTCTATCTCTGATGATGTTTTAATTTTGATTTATTTGGCGGCCCGGAATTCGGACCCTGGTGGCGAATAAATTCCCTCCCCCTCCCCATTACATATTTGGACAGAGACTGAAAAAGAAACTTAGTTATACATCCAAGAGAGGTGTGTACACGCTGATCATTAACGCAATCATTAACTCAAGAGAAAACGTGTGAATTGAACATGTTGTTTGGAGTCTCTTTTAACAAATAGATACGAAGATGTTTTCTGGTTTCATCTATACCTGGGAATAATTTAGTTTAAACTTCATAGTTATGTGGAATTTTTGTATCCAATGATCAACTAAACGTTTTCAAATGCATGCCCTAAGTCCGAGATTCAAGTTAATTAACTAAAAGCAGATGTGGGTTCGTAATATTAAGTCTGTATGACGGGATAGATTGTCTAGATACTGATAAATACATTCATTTTTCGTGGAAGATAATGAACCCATTAATAACTTAGAGTGAAAACTGTTAGTATCTTTTACTAAATGGTGAAAAAACATAGATTCGTTCTTGATCTAAGAAGTTACAATATTAACAGCTAGCATTGTATCTTTCTCGACAATATTCACAATAATAATATAAAGTTCAAAAAGAAAAATTCACAATAATATTGAAGAAACTAGAAAGTGCCGTTTTGGTATGTAACAATTTAGTTAAGGATATTTTCACAAAAGCACTTTGTCTGGGGCCTCAGGCCCTTGTGACAAGTCCCACATATCGTACTATTCTTTTTCCTGATCCCACAGATAAAATTTCTCATTGTAAGAAAACCTAGTTTTGGTCGGGAAAAGAGGTATTTTGTTAAGGAATTAAGAGAGGAACCAAGAGAATTGTAATGGACAAACTGTTAGTCTTTCCTGATCCCACATATGGACTTGGTCGTCTCGTATTACAAGGATTCACGTGGAACTTCAAAGTATGGTATAACCAATGTGTTGTGTAGAACGACATAACATATACTGTGCACATTGTGTGATACACTCAGTGGACCTTGTCCATATCTGATCAATCCATGAGGTGGGGAGACATTGAAATTTCTTTTTTTCTATACTTTACCAGTTAGCCGTTAGCTGATGTTGCTGCAAGTCTATTCGATTGATGTAGAGGTACGTTAGTCACTTAGTTGACCAAAAGCATGAAACAAGGGCTTAGACATAACTTTGAGAGAAATTTGCAAAATAATATTTATGACGCGAGTTAGAAAATACGATATTATGTAAAGTATTATGTCATTACTAAAATTCAGTAGAATCTATGCTATTTTGTTATAATAATCCAAGAAGCAAACCTAGTATGGCATCTTGAAAAGAACGAAAACTCTCAGAGTCTCAGGCATATTTTGAAGAAGCCGAATCATTAGACAAATTCAGTAATCTGTAACATGGACATTTAAGTATTATTAAAATAAGTCTGACCAAATTAGCTCAATACCCTAAAATAAGTGGAATACCATAGAATGGGGGGAAAATGGTAAAGATGGAAAGAAAAAAATTGAAGGAATATTGTGTATGGAATGCAAATAAGGTGGATTTGGTGTGTATGGAGTACAAATATTCTAATATTTTTTGGGTAAAATCAAATTAACTAACATTGTTCGTCTATACACAAACCAAGATAACTACGAAAGATAGCATTGTTCACATACGAAAGTCAGTCAAATGAAAAAAAGAGTAGTATCTGCAAGGTGTCAATGAATATGACTTTGATGAAGAAACACTTTATAACAGGAAATACACATGGTATGGTATGTATTTTAGTTATGTTTTGACTAAAAAGTAGAAAAAAATGAATAAAATTTATTTCTTGCGATTTTTTTTGTTTTTTTTTGTAAAATTTTGTTGCGAAATTGCTAATGGAAAAATGAACATGAGAACGTGGCAGTGTCGGGCTCCGACCAAGATTAATAAAATATTTGTTCTCATCCTCAAAAATTTTGATGTTTTTCATATTGTACAAATCTTTAAACTATAGAAAAAGTTTTATTTTTAAATTAAATTCTTACAAAATGTTTTAAGTTTCAAATCCAGCTATGAAAAATGCATGGTAACGTAGTTTATCTTAGGTATATACACATTTTATCATTTTATATCAAATATGCAGCTTAATCGCTATATTTCTAAAAAGGTATGTTTGATATGTTGCCCTAGTTTCATTTATTTTCTGCAAAGAATAATTTTCAGCGACAAATGCGGTAAAGTACTAATATAGAATCAACGATCACGTGTAAAGTTACGGCTTAGGTAGAAATGTCAGCACCTAAAATAAGAAATTAAGTCAACAACTTAATATGTTTTCGGTAAATTGATATGTTGACCGTTGAACAATAATACTACATAAATAGCCCACCAAATCAATTTGTAATTTAGCAAATAATATTAAATAAAAATCATATTTCTTTAGATAAAAAAGAAAAAAAGAAACAAATCAAAGAGTGAAGTGAAACTTGACGTAGCATACTGGAAATGCAAAAATTCCAGATAATAATAATAATAAAATAGAAAGCCAAAACGACAGCGTTTGCAGCTGAATGTATGTACAGAGTTGTTGAGAATGGCATCAAGAAGCAGAGGCGGTAATACTCGAGGGAGTGATGTTACGGTTTCTCATGTACGTCAAAAACTGTGAAGGCAATTCTGCTAGTAACGCTTCTACCACTGAGACCTCTCCATCTGCACACATAAAACACACAACAAATCATTCACCTAACCAACAACGCTGGCGTTGTTTCTCTTCAGACCAAACATATCAAAAGACTCACATTGCATGTCTCGTAATGCAACGAACTGGACGATATCACGTGACGCTACACGACCGCTCGAGCTTTCTAATCTCTCTCCTTTGTCTCCATCGAGTACCTTCACAACAACAACAACAACAAAGAGTGTAAGAATCTAATGGAAAAACCACAGACTTTGTAGTGTTGAAAGTTAAAAAAAAAAAAAAAGTGTTGAAAGTTTTCTTATTAGGAGGAACCTCCATTTCTTTATAGTCGGCTCCTCCTACTCCAACGATGAGGATTGATAATGGGAGATCTGATGCACTGACCAATGCGTCTTTCGTCTCTTGCAGATCTGTTATTACTCCATCCTATAAGAAAATCAGACAAGTTCAATTATTGTCTTTTTTTACATACAACAGTGTTCTAAATATTGGTCTAGGCGGCCCCAAGTCTGCTTAGTTATTTTTTAAAATGATATTTTGAACGCCCACCTAACCAATAATCTCTCATATAAAGCACATAACTAGTGTCCAGTGATTTCTTGAAAATTATAAAAACACATAACACACAAGGACATAAACTCACAGTGACGATCAACAAGACGTAATATCTCTTTGAGTTTTGAGCGAGTGACTCGCTTGCTATAGTTGCAGCAGCGTTGATAACAGGACCAAAGAGAGTAGGCCCTGCAAAAGAGACGTTGAAGAGAGCACCGTTGTATGCATTCATGATACCTTGAATCCCATCTACCTGAGGAAAAACAAAAAAAAAAGAGATTATTGAAAAACTTGATAAAAGGTTAGTTCATGTTGTTTAATTGAGTAAACATTTTTGTTGACATTATTACCTCACAGTAAGTACTGCTTCCGTTGAGGTTAAAGCAATGTGAAACCGGAATGTCAATAGGACGAGCTCCAAAGCCCCATGCTGGAAAGCGTTTGTCAGTGTCATAGAACTGCAACACTTCTCCAACTTCAACTATTGCCTGAATACAAACAAAGAAAGAAACAAAGATCACAAGCAGTAAACAAAACTTTGGATATATTGAGAGTCCTTACTCTCTGGTAGGCATTTAATCGTCCTGTAGGGTCAATGTAATGCAATGAATCAGGGAGGCGAGGGTTTCCATTTGAAGCTATAAATCAAACATGAGAGAGACAATGGGATTAGTCTTGAGAAAACTCTGCACTTCTTTTTTCAGAGTCGTCTACTATTCATACCTGTGAAATCAATTGCCACCATGAAGTTCAATTCAAATCCAGCAGCCAAGTATTCTAGGAACGTATGCTGAACAGTTTCAGTAAACTTGTCCACGAAAAGCTGGCTCTTTAATGCCTGAAACAAAAGGCAAATGGTATCAAGTTTACTAGCAGTTAAAGAAATGTTTTTAACATCTTCTTATTGTTGAACATGTATCCCTACCCTGTCTTCATGTTTATGTCCAACACCAGTAGGTAAGAACAAATTGATTCCTTGACCACTCATGTGAAGCTTTTCTAAATCTGCAAGTGACTTCTGAACTTTTCTGGCAAAAAAAAAGAAAAAAAATCATCTAAAGCTTTTAGCAACACATCCTCATTTTTTTTTCTTTTAAACACTAATAAATATGGGGTGCAACACCAGGAGGTCACCCATCCTAGTACTACTCTCTCCCAAACACACTGCGGAGTTCTGATGGGATCCGGTGCATTAGTGCTGGTATGATCGCACCCAGCAACACATCCTCATATCCCAAACTAATATCAAAGGAACCAAGAGTTTGTGGTAGTACCCGATAAGATTGTGGTTGCCATTGCCATTGAAGTCTAAGCACTCTACTACCAGTGGACTATCCTGAGAGTTATTACACAAGAGAACTGTTACTACACCTTCCTCCTCAAGCAAGAAAACTAAGATGTAAGAAAGAAACTCTCTCTCTCTCTCTCTGTTTACCTTACTCCCCACTTGCTGAACACTTAGAGAGACTGGTTTCCAAACCGGATTGGGTTCATTTTTCAAGACTTCGGTTTTCGAGACAGGGACTGGAGCCC
The DNA here is from genome assembly GCA_019706035.1 of Raphanus raphanistrum subsp. raphanistrum. Taxonomy (NCBI): domain Eukaryota; kingdom Viridiplantae; phylum Streptophyta; class Magnoliopsida; order Brassicales; family Brassicaceae; genus Raphanus; species Raphanus raphanistrum. The sequence goes on along the minus strand of CM033982.1, from coordinate 1,213,137 downwards.
CATGCTCCACAATCTTAGATATCACCAGAAACGGATCCTGAGCAAGAGAACTCAAGTTATATACATACGTCTGAAGTAAATCATGGTAAAATGGTAAAATACAAATAGCAGCTTACACTTTTAGAGAAATGATCCATTGATTCCAAATTGGAACACCTAAAAACAATTTCTGTAGTGGTCTTAGAAGCTAGAGACTCCTCAGCGTGGACAATAAGCTTCCCATGGTTCTGTGGCTGAGTACCTTCTTTGAGCTCTAGAGCAACCGTCCTGTTTGGTTTGGTGATAACCTGCGTATTTGAGATCAGTAAATATATAAAATATGAACCAATATTGTTAATCTAGAGCAAAAGACAGAGAGGTCGTAAACTAAAAACAATACCTCAGACAATGTACACGTTGCCTCACCGAGAAACTGCTGCTCGTCTAGCTTAAGCATCTGAAATTAAAGAATCAACAAATCATTTAATGTAAGAGCAAGCATACAATGAGATTGTACACATACCTCCTCCTTTGAGTTTTGAAACTGAGTGTCAATATCATACACACGAAACCTTAAAAGTAGAAGAAGAAAGGTCATAAAGAGAGAAACTTTTAATTAAATTTTTATTTTCCTCTAATAATATGAGGCAGGGTAGTAATAACTTACAGCAAAGTCTGCACAACCTCGAACTGATAACGAATTGCAAACTTCTTAATCCATCTAGGATTCAAAGAGTTCAAAACAACTTCGCTGCGGAAAGATTCAGAAAGTGTTCCGTCTCTTCCTTTCGTATAAACAACCACCATTGCGTCGCTCTGCATATACACATACAACACACACAACACAAAGTACAATAAATAAAAAAGATTAAAAAAGGAAAGTTTCTTTTAAGTAGACACATGTTTATTAGTACAAAAACGTTATTAACCTTTGAAGTCACGTCTCGGTCTCGCAAATTGGAAGCGGAGAACGATAGCTGCGAAGGGGAAGAAGACAGAACATGAAGTTGAACGAACTCAAGGAAGGAAGTAAAAAAGATTCGAAAGAAACGGACCTCGATCTGAGAGAAGAGGCCGTCGAAGCCGCGATACTTGAGGTAGTGGTCAACGGCGTCGTTTGGAGTGGCGTAGACACCGGCGGCGGCGGCGGCGGAGGAGGAGGAAGTGTTCCCGCCGACGCCGACCATTCCGCCGCGACCGCCACCATCGGACCAGCAGCTTCCCATGTCTCTTAGAAGATGGATCGAACAAGAACAGAGACAATCATGTAACGGCGAGTTCTCTTAAGAAGGATGGAGAGAGAGAGAGAGAGATTTGAGGAGGAAGAGGGAAGAGAGTGTGGGACCCGCTATGTTTTTTCCAAGTCGACGATCTGTCTGAAGTCTTTGACTCCATTCATTTACTTACTGCCAATTTTATTTTAAATTTTATTTACCAACAATTATTATTATGGACAAATACAGCAAATCATTATTACGAAATAAAGGAGATTATTACCGGGGCTAATTGATGATTACAGAAATTAAATATTGCAGCAAAAAGGTTATATAGATTTATTATGTGAAACTTTGTGTTCAAGAAAAAAAGATTTACTTATGTGAAACTGGAGACGTATTAAATTTGGGTGTAAGATTAAAAACGCGTCTATCACGTGAGGGTAATTACTATACAGACTACAGTAGTGGGCTAGCGATTTATTTGGTCCAAGGATTTTGATACATCGCAGCATGGTCATAGTTTCTTGTCATATACTATACTATACAAGATGACGTTTATAAGATTTTATAAAGGGGGGATTTTATAATGGGAATAAACTTCTTTTTTTTTAAAAAAAAAGAGAATATTAATTTATGTTATAATAAGCTTTTATTCTTATAATGCGGTGTGACTGGAATTTAGAAGGGAGAAAAGGCATCTGACGTGAATAATAAGACATGAAATTTCACGTAATGACCAATAAAAAGATTTTCCGCCAACAGAAAGGCAAACAAACCTTTCCCAAAAAGCATAATCACGGGACTTTTATTCAAAATAAAATAATCGAAAAGCCAATTACCTGATTTGATTGCAGATAAGACCCAATAGTTTATCGAGTTCAAAAGAGTGAGTGGCCTTAATGAGCCTTAATTTAGATTCAAATGGGCCAGAAATATTCAGTTGAGATTAAAGAAAGTAAAATCTATATCAACCCAAAAACATACTTTCAACGCAGCATTGTGCCAACACAAGAAGTCCATAATGCCACTACCAACCAAGATTGAAAGAAACACTAGAAACCAAAAAGAATAACAATAGCACATTGCCAAGAGAGGCCAAGAGTGGGCCATGAGATGAGCCTTTCTATTTGCATTATGCTTTTTTTAGAGTCCGCTACTCTTTTATGAGACATGCTCATACGAATATACGTGCGTAACGTAAAAAGTATCACACGTGTAATCTAATCATTGGTTTATTATAAACCCACTTTCTCAGACTCTCAAATAAGGTTTTAACCGTTTTTGCCGCCTTAAATCACAGAGAAAGCGCGAGAGAGAGATCACTCATGGCCGTAGGAGACGATCCGGAAAACCGAGAGATCGGAAGCGAAGACGGTAACGGAATCGGAATCAAACCGCCGTCTAGTCCGGCACCGTTGTCGTCGCAGAGGACGTCGTGGCTGGTTCCATTATTCGCTGTAACTAACGTGATACTATTCTCCGTCGCGATGTTCGTCAACAACTGCCCTAAGCATTCAGCTCCCAACCACCACTGCGTCGCTACGTTCCTCGGGAGGCTCTCCTTCGAGCCTCTCCGGAACAATCCGCTCCTCGGTCCGTCCTCTCGCACGTACGTTGGCTATATAGATCAGATTTCGAAGTTCTTCTAATAGGGATTTGAGATTTAACATGATTGTGATTTGTCTTCCAGATTGATGAAGTTAGGATCACTTGAGCGGTGCAGAGTCGTGGAGAGGCACGAAGCTTGGCGTCTCTTTACATGTATATGGTTACACGCCGGTCTTATCCATCTTGTGACTAATATGATCAGTCTCATTTTCATCGGTATTCGCCTCGAGCAGCAATTTGGATTCGGTATAGCCATTCAACAAGTAAAATGTAGTTTCCATTGCTGGTAACATTTAATGATTGAAACTATTGGTTCTGAGTTTGCAGTTAGGATTGGAGTTATATATGTTATATCAGGAGTAGGAGGAAGCATATTGTCTTCTCTCTTTATCAGAAATGGTGTCGTCTCTGTTGGAGCTTCTGGTTCCCTCTTTGGCCTTCTTGGCTCAATGGTTTCCGAGATTCTCACCAACTGGACTATCTACTCTAACAAGGTTGATCTTCTTGACTCTGAGTATGGAAGGTTTAACTATGTTTGACCTTCTTCTTTTTTTGTTACAAGGTTGCAGCACTCTTGACGCTTTTGTTTGTCATTGTGATAAACTTGGCCTTTGGGATACTACCTCACGTTGATAATGTCGCTCACCTGGGTGGATTTCTAGTTGGTTTTCTCCTCGGTTTTGTTCTGCTGGCACGTCCTCAGTTCAAGTGGTTAGCAAGAGAGCATATGCCACAGGGAAGAAGTCTCACCTCCAAGTACAAGCCTTACCAGTACATACTATGGCTCATTTCTCTGGCTCTGTTGATCGCCGGGTAAAGTTTGCATTCTCCTTTTTTTTTTTGTGACACAGTTTGCATTCTCCTAGAATCAATCACTCTTGTCATTTCAATGTTAGTGGTTTTCTGCAGGTTTGTGGTGACGCTGGTGAAGCTATTCAGAGGAGAAGACGGGAATGATCACTGCCGCTGGTGTCACTACCTACGCTGTATTCCCACCTCAAGATGGAGTTGTGAAGAGTAAGCAACACTTTTTTTAAGCTTTGCGAATGCATGTATGTGTGTGGCTATCCTTCATTGCTCAAACTTGTGATTACCAACGTTGCTTGTGACTTGACATCACTACAAATTATTGAAGTTTCTTTAACCAGACAAATGTGGACCCCCTAGCCTGTTGGTACAACGAGATCTGTACCGTAGGATCTATAGTCAATAGAGAAATACAAAACAGAGACTGGTCACTGTCTGTACTTTTGTATGTGGACTCTCTGATTTACACATTCCTTGCAACTATTAAAACAAATTAGGATCAGAACTGAGATATGAAGAAGAATACATCGTCTTATCTGAACGCTGATCAAACGAACGCTCTGCAGCAGCTGTGTAGTAGTAATACTGTCCCTGAACTGACCTCTTGTAGCCACTCTCTGAAGACAACTCGTGAAGCCTCTGTCTTGGTGCACTTTGTGACCGGACTTTTGCTCTGTAAGACTCGGTGTTAGCCATGTAGTTAGGGTAATACCCAGAGCAGTACTCGTACTCGCTTCTCGTTGGCGTGAACGGCGTTCTTCTCCTCGAACCGCCGCCGCTGCTGCTTCCTGGTCTAGACCTTACTTGTGGACTCGCAGGAAGAGATCCTCTTTTACTTGGTGACGACTCCTTGTGGTAGTAGGAAGCGAAGTGAGGCTTCCAAGTGTCGACTTCGAGGATCTTGTCATTGTCTTCACTGTCCTGCGGCGCGTTCCATAGAGATCCCTCTGTCCTCCTCCATTGGCTCGAACTCATATGGGAACCGTGGTGGTGGTCCATGGCGATGACTTTGCTGTATTCAGCCTCTGAGACGCATCGTGCGTGGAGAGAATGTGGAGAGGGAGGAACATGATGAGAAGAACGTGATGCTCTTGCTCGAGCTTGGAGCCTAACCAGCGTTTGCATCCGGCGCAGCATATCGGCCGTTTGTTTCCTCACTATGTGCCCTTTCACTAACGCTTGGAGCTTCACTAACGCCTTCAATGCTCTCAACGCTCTCCTCGCCTAGATTAAAAAAAAAAAGGTTTGTTTTATACAAACTACACACCTAACTCAAACCATAAAGATATTTGCAAAAAAAAACTCCCAATCACTTACATTTCTTCTAAATGATTACAAACTTACACACCTAAATTCGTTTCCTAATCAATAGATTATAACTAATTAAAAATATTAGTGTCGGTAGAGAATAGTATTATAGGCTTGTTACAAGTTTCATATTTATTTGTCTCTTCACAGTATTTTCCGGGACCAATAGAAAAAATACAAAATTGAGCTTATCCTTTATGATTTTTTTCAGTAACTATTTAAATTTGGGATTAAGTAGAAAAATCAACATCAGACAGCTATTCCACACTTTAGTTCAAAGTTATCTTAACTTTCGAGGATTTAAATAAAATAAAACATTCAAATTTCGAAATTTAATCAATATTAAGAATAATAATTCAGGGAACTCACTAACCAAGTAGCCACGGAAAGCTGATTGAATCTTGACCGCCGCTAGATACTCTTGAGCCAACCGGCGATTATTCCGATTGTTTTGAGTTACCGACGAGGTTCTACCGGCGCCTCTTCCGGTGAGTCTCACGACCTCCGCCGCCGCATGAGCAGCCGCTAGTGCCGCCTCAGCCACCGCGGCGGTGGCAGCTGCGACGGCTATCGCATGCTTGTCGGCGTCCAAGGTTTCTTCATCGGGACGTCTCTTGCTTGGATGAGAAGACGACGACGCCGGATTCGAGGATCTGGTGGTGAAGCTCCACTTTCGAGTGTTGTTCTTCGTATGTGTTGTTTTCTCCTGCTTCTTACTACCGAACAGACGACTGAAGAAACCCATAGTTACTTCATCGCCGGAGAGTCACCGTTGGTTTTGCCGAAGTTTGTCGGAATTTTCTCTGGTTGCGGATTTTTTTGTCCTTCGGACAATAAATAGAAGCAGAGACAAGTGGGAATGGAGAAGCCACAGCGAGTCAGCGAGTGAGTAATGTAATAAATAGAGTTGAGCTTTCACGCGCCGAGACTACGCGTTGGTCACACGGGCCATATAAAGGCTTTTTATTTGACCATGCGTCAATTGGAGTCAATGGGCCTATGGCTCCGGTCCACTCCTGACCAGATGGTTTGGTTCGAACTTCTAACCAACACGATTTATCATTCTTTTTTATATCTAATTTTGTCAATTTATGGATAGTTTTTTTTATATATATTTTAGAAATTAGAAACTACAATTTGAACTGAATGTAGCCTGAAGTTGCATATGTGACAATGCCACGCCTTTTAAGAAGCAATCTATAATGATGCCAATTATAGAAAATATTCCCAGCTGCCTCTTTTTGTTCTTGATGTGGATTGTTGTTGTTTCTAATTTTCACTCTAATAAGTTGCTTGCAACACCATGAAACTTTCAAGAAGAACTAGTATAAATCATAAATATTTTCTTGCAACAGATATACTTGATTTTTTTGCAAGACATAATTATTTTTCTTGTATGTAAAGACCTCAGAAAATTTGCAATTCACTGGTCCAAAGACAAAGAACATGCGCAGAATAGTTAGAAAAGTGATTCTAAAATAATTGTATGACAATAGTCTTTCTTTTAGTTAGAAAAATGGGAATATGTCAGTAGGCATCTGAACCTGAGACATGCCTAAAACGATTCCTAGGGCTGCATCACCATTTTAAAAATAATTAATACAAGATTTAAAACCAAATTTTAATGTGTTTCTTTGGTATAAGATCTTATACAATATTTTAAATCTTAATTATATTTGTTTATGATACTTCTTAAGAATTGTTAGAGTTTTTAATGGGCATAAGATACATTGCATTTCTAGAAGATTTTAAAGCCTATATAGTCAAAATATCATCAATTGATTTTAACAAAATATATTCGTAATTTATGGGGAAAATATTTTAAATAATATTTTTTTTTGGAAAGATAGATTAAACTATAAAAGTCTTAGATTTCCACTGAGATATTTTAGTAAAAACATGTTTTGTCATTTAAGGAAAAAAAATCTTATACAATATTAATTTGTAAGAACTAAAAGCTACAACAGAAATCAAATTCATTCAGAAACTAATTTTATTGATCATGAATATAATATGTTGATGACAAAGCGTTATATATCTATGCATATTTATTATAGTACTATTGATCAACTTAAAACATACGATATTTTATACCTACACTAGTTTATAACGCAAAACACATGAGATCTCTAACAATATAATTACTATATGGATTGAAAGTTCTCAGGCATATCATAACATCCACCACAACTTAGAAATATATTAGATAACCAAAGCCATACTTCTATAATATTCTCATTCCTTTACATATGTATTTGCTTGGGACAACTATGCATTGCAGGTTAATTTTATTCCTCTACATCGCTTTGAGAACATCTTGGATCGAACCTTTGCTAATTCATATCATTGCTTAACAGCGAGTCTATGAAATCGTACTCATTAGCAAAATCCTATATAAGAAAAATTTTAATCAAAAATATTTCATGACTTGTAAACTTCAAATTAAACTATAGAAAATAATTTAACCTTACCTTCGGATCCAGTGACGACCAATCGACAAAATCTGGAACATCTTGTTCCTACCAAATAGATTCCAAGTTTCAGAGTATATTTAAAAGAAACAATTCTTTGATATAGAAATATAGTACCTGCTCATGATTAGGGTTCATGTTGAAAATTGGAGAGTTCGTCTGCGGAGCAGCAACAATGTTTGATGTTTCTCCACCAGAATGTCCCTTCACAACAAAGTCAAATATATAATTCAGTAAGACATTATTTGAACAGGTATCTGGAAACAATGCCTATATCCCCCACTTGTTTTTAAAATGTATATGTTTTTTTACTAAAAATATTTTGTGACCCCATTAAAAAAATTTAGATGACCCCATAAAGATAAACAGACCCTGAAACAAAAACATAATCGAAGCATAAATCACCATTTTTACCAAACAAAAAACTATTTGGTAAATATTTTAAATGAACTATCATCTATTTAATTTCTAAAACATGAATAAATATAAATATATTTTATAAAAGCTATATCTTTTTATAAGAGTAGCAAAAATCTGCTAAATTTCGAACTAACAAATCTAGCTAGAAAATTTCCAAAAAAGATTCTTAAACATATGCCAATATATATCTTTGATAGGACGTTGATTCATGTTCAATTTTGTAATTTCTAAAATCTACTAGTAATATGTATATACCTGATTTATGTTCACAAAGATCCCGTCACCATTTTCTTCGAGAGATAAAATCTGATCCAGTTCATTCTCAAAATTTGCAGGGAGCTTAAATTTGTTGGTATAAACAGCTTCTTCTTGTTGCTGCTCGCGTCACATTGACAAAAAAAAGTCTCACAACGTAATATATACTGCATGCATGTGTACAATATTGAAATATTAGGGTAGTGATGATATAAACCTTGTTGTGGTCGATCAGGATGTTATTTATATCACAAGGAAGCTCATCAGTACTGTCGAGGTAATCACACAAGCTGAGATTCTCCAGTTGAGGAATTTCAAGATTTGGCTGTGTAGTTGCATTGTCATGTGGCTGAGGCTTATATGTAGTGTTCTCGTTGTTTAAGAAGAATTGCATCCCACACGAGAAGTTGCTAGGTCCTGGTTGATTAGGTGTTAAACTTTCATGGTTGTTTACCCTTGCAGTATAAGCTATACTTCCATAGCTGTTCAGACCTGGTTGATTTGGATATAAAATTCCATGGCTGCTCATTTCCAGTTGTTTAGAAGTTAAACTTCTGTATCTACTCATTCCATGTTGGTCAGGAGTCAAGCTTCCAAGGTTTTTCATTCTTGGTTGATTAGAAGTTGAAACTCCATAGCTACTGATTTCTGGTTGATTAAGAGTTGAACTTCCATAATTGTTTAGTCCTAGTTGGTTTAGAATCAAACTTCCATTGTTGTTCATATCTGGCTGATCAGAAGTTGAATTTACATAGCAGCTCACTCCTGGTTGACTAGGAGTTAAATTTCCACAATTCATCATTCCTGGTTGAGGAGTCAAACTTCCAAAGCTGCTCATTCCTGGTTGATTATGAGCTAAACATTCATAACTGCTCATTCCTGGTTTATTATGAACTAAACTTCTATAGCTGCTCATCATTTTATTGTGGAAACTATTACCATTAATAGCTGACAGTCCATGTTGTCCAAACCCCATAACTTGAGATGTCTGGCCGGTTTTGTTAGCCATCACGGTTGGTTCGAAAAGGCTTCTTCTTCCATCGTTTGGAGATGGTTGGATTGGCAAACTGAGGTTGCTTTTAGTGGGCAGGGTCAAGTTTAATCCAATACCTCGTGGCTCATAGGTGGATGACCGGTTCATATAGTTGTAAGGCATCTGGTTGAAGCGTACGGGCTCAGCTGTGTTGGATATGAGTCTAGACTGTCCATAACCTTGTATGGGTTTGGAATAGAATGATCTATTGTTAATACTTGTCTCGTACCAAGAAGATGGTGTGTAGTTGTTGTAGTGCTGATCTCTGAGGTGAGCTTGTAGAAATATCGAATCTATGCCTCTAGTCGGCAACATTCTTGAACATGAAAAACTTTGTTCGGCGACTTTCCTTAAGAATATTCGATATTTCTGTGTAGCAAACAAAATTAGTTAGTTAAAAAGAGAAACGATACACACAATTCACAGTAGTAAACCTAAAAATGTATAAAATAAATAGTCACAACTTAAGAGAATCGGGCGAAAAATTCTATCTCAATTAAAAAAAAATCTCCAAATTTATGTGAACTTTACCGATTTAGACTTTTACGTTAGACAACATTGACATTTCGTTAACACTGTTTAATAGAAATTGAACATACTTTTACAAAAAAAAATTTATTCCTTAAACCTTGTTACTTGCTAAAGTTTTTAAAAGGGATATGATCAAAAAAAAAATGCTAACTTTTTTAAAAGGGATATGATCAAACCTGTAAATGGCTGGCTATGTTCTCTCTTGTCAAGTATTGTAGGTTCATGAACTCTAAGATTTTCTTTGGCACAGCCTCTTTGGATAATTCAAGTTAAGTAAACAAATATAAACATATTAGTCAGTGTACATCTATATAAACTTGAAAATGTAAGAAATGATGATCTATATATCATGTATTATATATAAATTTACAAAATCTTTAAAACACTTACTGTCAAGACCGATATGTCGGATAGCTTGTAAGAAAAGGTCATGAAGACAGTCCGTCCACTTTATCTTAGGCTTCTTCAAGGGGCGCCAATCATCACTAGCACCATCGTTTGATTTTCTTTTTTGGTGTTTTCCTGAACTGTCTGTACTAACATAACCTCCATTTGAACTGTTCACGGGTCTTGAATCCGATCTAGGTGAGAACCTCTTCTTATTGGTCTTCAAGACACTAGCTTGTTCAGTAAGTAACTGTATTTGCTGAGGGATGCTAACATCTGTGTCCCTGTGGTTGTGCTCGGTCCATAATATGGACTTATTATTCCTCTTATGAGTTAAAGCAACTTGGTAGATCTGGGGTATGTCAGTTGGTCTGATGGGTTTTGGAAGAAAACACTTCGCTCCACAAGCTAAACTATCATGTTCTATGTTGCTGTCCGATGACATAACTTTCATGTTTAAGAAAATGTACAGAAAAAATAGTTATAGCTTAGAACTATAGAAAAAACAATTATTAATAGTTTTATGTAAGTAGTAAAAAAAAATTACCTATAACCGGTATATAACCAAATTCTCGAGTGATTTGCTTTTTGAGTTGTAGACCGTTCATGTGAGGCATGTAATAATCTGTGACTATAAGATCGATATCGTATCTTTGGGTTTTAAGAGTAGACAATGCTTCGATCGGGTCTTTTACAGCTATAACTGTAATCTCCATCAACGGATCTAAAATCATTTAACCAAAAATGAATTTCAAATGTAAATGTGTTGATGAGAAACATCCCACATCGGAAATATAAGAATTATTCTACTACTATATAAAGGGTTAGGGCCAATCCACTAATTGCCAATTGGTTTTAAGTTGGAAGCCCATAATTAACCTGAATCTAACATGGTATCAGAGCGATAAGATCCTTTGACCTAATTTACTACAACTACTACACCGGTGTTGGACCCTCTGTGGATGTTATTTCCACAATTGTCCACGCTTCAGACCTAGATGTCTGAGCGTGAAGGAGGGTATTGATGAGAAACATCTCACATCGGAAATATAAGAATTATTCTATTACTATATAAAGGGTTAGAGCCAATCTACTAATTGCCAATTGATTTTAAGTTGGAAGCCCATAATTAACCTGAATATAACAAAATGCAAAAATATTGCAAGTACAAGAGATTATTACTTACTTGTCTTAACCTTTTAAAATGAAGAAACTGAGCAAAATGGAAGTCTAATTCTGTATATATATATATATATATATATCACTTTGTATGAAACATTTCACAAAATTTTAGAATGTTCATAGCATGAGCTAAACATATTTTTTAAAACCACAACATTTAAATTGACATGGATATACTTTTAAATTAAGGCTAACAGGTAGATTACTTTATAAGAAAATGCGATTTGGAGAACATATCAATACTATTAATTCTTCAACATGTCCAATTGATATGTGTTAGATCCAATTTAAAAAAGTGGCATCCAAATATAACTAACTAAAGTAATCATATAATAATAATAAGAAAACTGCATAACTTAATATATAGTCAACCTCCATAACCAATAAGTCCTATTTTTAAGGGCTACAAATATTGCAACATAAATGTATGAATATATATATATATATATATATATATATATTTTGTTTCATTTTCCTTACTCTTTTACTTCACCTATTAATTATCCTATATCTAATTCCAAAATCATAGTATTTATTTAACAACCAAAAATATTCAGGAATCAAAATATAACCGCCTTCTACATATACGATATGGACTAATATGTATTTTTTCCTTACTCCTATTTTATAAAATATAGAAAGTGGATATGTATGTATACGGGTAGGTTTTCTATGAAAGGCTCATGTGCTTGAACTAAATTTTACAAAATATTAATAACTTTTTAAGTATTTAAATGTCTATTGTAAATAATAAAATTAAATTTTAAATCTAAAATAATCTAAAAGTAAAACATAAAATTATAATTAATAATTGATAACAAAAATAAACTAATACCAAATCACAACAATTAGATTTGTTAATAGATTCATAATCCACAAGATCATATATATATAACCAAAAATCTAATTTCCTAATTAGAATACAAACATGTTCTAATAATATAATTAAAAATCTAAAAAGTTAATAATTAAAAATTACGTATTGGTTTAACCAGTGGTTCAACTGGTAACCGAGTTTTGAGTTTTAGCGGATTTCCATGGGTTTTACAGGGTTTCCGTGGGTTTTACCGAGTTTCGTGGGTTTTACCAGATTATTAAACAATGATGTTTTTCCTAAAACTCAAACCGAATTACATACCAGATCCACGGATTTGCCGGTTTAATCGCGAATCCGGATCGGTTTCAAAATATTGTGTACAAGTGTATAGTTATATAACATCACAAATTCAATATAATTATCAAAACTTTTAACTAATAATTTTTAAATATAGTAAATATGATTATAAATAAAAAACAAATAAAAAAATTAAAAACAAAAAATATACCCGCCCTTTGAAGGGCGGATCAGAATCTAGTATCTATCTTATTAAAACAGAAACATTCTATTGGACCTAACATTTATTTTGTAAGTTTTTAAATTAAATACATTTTTATACTTTATAATTAAACCTACATTAAATTATTAATGTTCATTTCTTTATACTATTATCCATGTTTCAAACAATATACTTATTTCTTTATACTACTATCAATGTTTCCAAACAATATATTTTTTATACTACTATCAATGTTTCCAAACAATACAATAATTAATCTTAGTTATATTATATCTATCATTTCTCTTTAAAAGTTTGTAGAAACGTCATAATTTTATAAATTGCAAAATAATAAACTTTAAAATTTGGATTATAAGATTACAAATTATGAAACTATTATAATTTAAATCAAATTAGATTACATATCGGTCATCCAACAGTTCAATCGATTAGTCTCGGATTTTAATGATTTTTTTAATATGAATATTTTAAAAACTTAAATTGAATTGTTAGATCTCCGGATTAACCGGTATAATCACAATCGGGTGAATTAAAAAACACTGATTTAAATGCAAAAATATTCTAAACACACTCTTTAAAATTACCAAAATATTTGTTATATTATTAGTGAAATTTTTCATCGTAAAATATTCCGCGCTTCCAAGCGCGGGTCAAAATCTAGTTAAGTTTAAACTTCGAACAAAAATCATATCGTACGCACACACGATGTGTACATATCATTTTTTCATTCGGAAAACAAGTATCGTATAAATCAACTATTGATATTCTTTTGAAAACCGTACAAAATAAATTGGTTAAAATTTTGGGAATTTTTTTGTATTATTAACCAAACTATTAGTTTAAAAACCATCAAAAAAATTAAGAACAACTCAATTGAAAAGTTAGACGTGTGCATGTAATTGGAGTTCAGAGATCCTGATGATTCAGAAATACAATTGTTGAATTCCACTAAAATATAATTTTCAACGGGCTAAAAAATTACAATATTTGAAGTTAGCTAATAGGTTTCTCCTGTTAAATCTCAACGAAATTGCGAAAATTAATCTCTAACATATTGTATTTTAGATCTTAAATACCTCTATATTTGGAATTTTCAAGCATGCGTGACATAACTCCTAGGAAAACAGGATCATCGTCCACGACCATAACATTGATTCTTAAATCAGAGTTTTGGCTGTCGAAAGATTTGGGAAAAGCCATTTTGCTAGTCTTCGTATATCTATTTTTTGTGTTTCTCAAGTCTGTATAAACTTAGGCTGCAGAAAGCTCAATATTTAAAGGCACAAAGTAGTCACGCAAAATACAACACTTGGCAGTCTTGTATGGTTCATATGTAAGTTTATTGCCGAAAAAAATAAATAATAATAAATAAGACAAAGAAAATTTACATATTTTAAAAAAATATAATGATTACATTGAAAAGTAAGAAAAATTAAGAAAATATAGATAAAACAAATTACCATTGTGCGTAAATACCGTGTGCTAATTTATGTACAAAATCTAGACTAAAGAAGCAAAAATTAATGCTATTTACCAATATATACTTTTTAGTTCTATTAAATATTATGTGATTGCTTTTCTTCTCATTTAGGCTTGATTTTCTAATAGATTTTTTACATCTTTGTTTGGTTTGTGCTATAAACGGAAATACTAGAATATTGTATGTGAAATGCAAATGGAAAAACATATTATGACATTTAAAGTTAATCTATAGTATAGATGTGATGTAATTTAAATTCTCTGTCCAAACTACATTATCTTAAACTATGAAAAGCGATGCAGTATTTTCTTCTGTTGAGTAAAACTTGAAAATTTAGAATTACGAAATACAAATGAGGAATTTAGAAACCATGACTCTGAAGTGCATCTGATATCTTTGGTGGAAGAAGCACTGGTGGTGAATGGTGATATACTCTCATGCTGACTCGCCCATACCAAAAGTCTCTTTATCTAGAGACTCTACAAAATTTTGTTGGAGCTTACTTACCACTTTCATAATTGATTAGTCTTTAGTTTTTTTCTAAAATCTAATTCTTTTTAAAGGAAACTAAATCTGGTAATATTATACTCATTAAATATTCATAATGAGTATATCATCATTGTGGATGCTTTTATAATTTCCTATTTGCAAACCAGTTGCCTGATTGTCATTACAGTTCTAATTTATATAACAAATTTGTATTACCAAATCAAGAAATCAATTGATTAATATCAAACAGAAAAAATAATATATATATGTATATATATATCAGCTACTATAATCTATCATGTAACATGGAAATGACGAGTGTAAAAACATTGATGTGCTATAAATATTATATTAAACTTTATATGTCTTGATTGTTTTAAAATCATACAAAATCGTTATTTTGATACCAAAGTCAATTTATAATTTCTAAATAATTTTGAAATGTTATATAATAATTTTAACGATATATAATTTTGTCATTATTGTATTAAGTAAAACAATAATAATAAATATAAATGATAATAGTGATCATATCATCTATAGCTATCATCTCTTATATCTTAACATTTTAAAATCAAATTTAAAACTATGTTAAATTATTTGATAAATTATAAAATAATCTTTTTATATTTTAAAAATTAGTTTGAATTTAAATTATCATTACTAAGAAATCATATATAGTGATAAAAATAGAAAATAGATGATTAATTTTGACCAATAAATTAAAAGGTAATGGACCTAAGCATATCTTTTGTTTATAATATTTAATCTTTTTTTGAGAAAAGATAATATTTAATATTATGATAATATATATTTATTATTTTAGGATGTTATAATTTTACCCTTTAAACTATCGTCCGTTTTGTATGGACGTACTTTAAAAAGGGTTGAAGAAATCTAATACTATTACATTAACACGTACGCAGCAGAAAGTGAAAAGGTTAGTTGAATGCAAGACAATGACTGTTAATGTTTTCCAATAGGCTCCAGTACTTTGTAGCTAATTAATTAAGGGAAAACAAAAGTGGTTTCGAAATAAGAAAGAGAAATAAGCATGTAAAAAGTTATTGGGTTTCCAGTTATGGTAAAACTAAAGAATGTTGACATGCTTTAATAATCAGGAAAACTCAAGTAATGAATTAATATCGTTTATACTAATAACAATCAGAGTTAATCAACTGCCGTTCAGAAAAATATCAGCTCTAACAGTGAATGTTGAACATTTTTTGGTTAATGCGACATTTGAGAGCAAGAAGGCGAAATTAATTATCCTAAAATTACAGGATTAGTTTTGTTTTTAAATCAATTTTGATTGTCGGGATATGTTTAGTTTCTGAGGTTTCTCATTGGTCCGGAATGTTTTGTAACGTATGAAATAATCGGAGAAAGTAAAATAGTCTATATTTATTCTCTAGAGGATAATGAACAATCTTTTTTGACTAATCTCCCTATACATTAAGGGGGATGTATTCAATTTAACATTTGATGTGATTTGATTTTTAATGGAGTTTTAGATGATTTTAATAAGTTGCAGAGATTTATGTGATTTTTGTTAAACTACTCTAGAATATCACCTAAAACAATGGGATTTGAGTTTTAATTTTTTTAACTAAGAAACTCCACTCAAACACCCTAAAATCACCTCAAAACTTTAAAATCCCACAACTTAAAATATTTTCAATAACAGTGGATTTCAGAGTACTTTACGAAATGTCAAGTTCAATAACAGTGGATTTTAAATGAGTTTTTAAAATTCATGTTTGAATAACAGTGGATTTGTATTTTTAATACAAATCACCTGAAACTCTCGGTTGAATACACCCCCCTAAAAGAGAAGTCACTTTAGTGATTTCTGTTTACGTGGCGATCATACAAGACACTCTCGAATTAATTCTTATAATCTTATTGGTCGATTTTTTTTTAATTTCTTTTTGAATTATTTTTTCCATCGGCCAAACCTTTCCAAAAACACATACCATGTAATTAATATAGTTATATACGTTTTTAACTAATCGATATATATTTCAAAGGTACTATTATGGTAACTTAATAATGACATATTTAAGTGACAATGCAAATATATTAGAATATTGGTAATTTAAAAAAAACCATAATATGTTTAGAGTAATGGTAACTTTAAAAAAATCATATTAGAGTATTAGTAATTTAAAATAATTTAAAATGTCTCAGAAACTATAATTTATGAGAAAAGAAATTAGAAGAAACCATAATATGTTATTATTTACCGATCACGAGATCATAATTATTATAGTAAAAAAATTGTTATTGAAATCTAATGAAATCATAATCCTCCTATATATTAAAAAAAAGTACAAACGCCACGTGACGTGGCGCTCACACAGTTCTTCTCCCTATATATTAAAAGAGAAGTCACTTTAGTGATTTCTGCTTACGTGGCGATCATACAAGACACTCTCGAATTAATTATTATAATCTTATTGGTCGATTTTTTTTTAATTTCTTTTTGAATTATTTTTTTCCATCGGCCAAACCTTTCCAAAAACACATACCATGTAATTAATATAGTTATATACGTTTTTAACTAATCGATATATATTTCAAAGGTACTATTATGGTAACTTAATAATGACATATTTAAGTGACAATGCAAATATATTAGAGTATTGGTAATTTAAAAAAAAAAACATAATATGTTTAGAGTAATGGTAATTTTAAAAAAATTCATATTAGAGTATTAGTAATTTAAAATAATTTAAAATGTCTCAGAAACTATAATTTATGAGAAAAGAAATTAGAAGAAACCATAATATGTTATTATTTACCGATCACGAGATCATAATTATTATAGTAAAAAAATTGTTATTGAAATCTAATGAAATCATAATCCTCCTATATATTAAAAAAGAAGTACAAACGCCACGTGGCGCTCACACAGTTCTTCTCACGAAAATTCTCGCGTTTTTATTGGTCGAATTTTTCTAATTATTCTTTTTGATTTATTTTTTCATCGACCTTTTAATTGGAAAGTGACATTAATTGTCAAACGCACTAATTATCTCTTGCGCAAAAATCGTAATCAATGTCGACCATTAATCATAGCTTGCAGAAGAATTTTAATAAATATCGACTAATCATTAAATGTCTTAATGGCATAATACGTTTTATATCTAATTAGGAAACTTATTATTATTAACATACCTTATTTATACTGATTACTTGCGCAAGTCTCGCATCATATAATATGCATAATCGTTTTTAACACTACAAATTTAATATGTTTCCTTTAATCAAACGTAATTTAATTTACATACTTTATTATAACCAATTACTTTCACAAATTTAGCAAGTAATATTCTTGGCGTCATTAATACTTTTCACCATCACTTTATATATATAGAGTTCAATGTCGAGTTCAATCAACACAACCATTCTTTAGTCTCACGCATCTATTGTTTAAGCTTTTTTTTTATGTTTTTGATCGTTCTAATTTAAATTATATTTTGTGATCCTGAGCAGGTTTATGATCCAAGGGATGATAATCAATACTTAGCTCACAGACGAACATCGTTACTGGTAATTTATTCGAGACTTTTCTTCTCCAATTATTTTGTTCTCTTGCTCTCCACATTGTCTCTCTA
This sequence comes from Raphanus raphanistrum subsp. raphanistrum, assembly GCA_019706035.1. Taxonomy (NCBI): domain Eukaryota; kingdom Viridiplantae; phylum Streptophyta; class Magnoliopsida; order Brassicales; family Brassicaceae; genus Raphanus; species Raphanus raphanistrum. The sequence goes on along the minus strand of CM033982.1, from coordinate 1,195,013 downwards.
TCAATCTTTGAGACGAAAAAGTTTTTTAGTGTTTGGAAAGGCCACAAAACTTTCTCCATCCATTCATGATGCATCTCATCGGATTTGTTCTATCAACTATACAATTTTGTTTTTGTTTCGGGATTGTATACATCTTCAAATCTTTTTGTTATAATCAATGTCACTAAATTTGGTGAAACTGATCTTGCAGAGCTGGAGCCTTGGATTTGAGTCTAAGTTTTGGGGTTGAATCTATATGTATTTTATAATATATTTTTTCTTTGTTTTCTTATATGCAGAATTACAATAAACACCATCATTGACGTTTCGTCACAATTCATTGTTGGAACCTCATGAATGTAATTTCTTTTTTGTTGATTTTTTTGTAGTTTCTTTTTTGATTTATTGGTTCTATTGGTTGATTTTTTGTAATATCTCATCAACCAATTTCATGAATGTAATAACCTCATCAACCAAGCGATTCTATGGGTTGATTTTTTGTAATTTCTTTTTTGATTTATTTTTCTAATCAAGCTACTAATCGGAAAGTTACATTAATTGTTAATCTCATTAATCATAACTTGCGCAAGAATCTTAATAAATGTCGACCATTTAAATTAATTCCTAATCTCATTAATCATAACTTGCGCAAGAATATTAATAAATGTCGACCATTTATTAAATGTATTAATGGCATAATACATGTAATATTATAACTTTCTCCCAAAAACGTTTTTATTATGTTTATATTATTAATAAAAACTTGATAATATTAATTAAATTCACTCATTCACTATACATATTTAATATATTTCCTTTAACCAATTGCTCTCATTAATCATAACTTGCTAATCGGAATATTACATTAATTGCTCTCATTAATCATAACTTGCGCAAGAATTACAATAATTCTTAATCTCATTAATCATAACTTGCGCAAGAATATTAATAAATGTCGACATTTACTATATATAAGATATTCACAGTAGAAGAAACGAAGCCACTGGCTTTTTATTCTCAACTTTTTATTTTCATATTGTTTTTGTTGTTTTACATCATTAAGCTTTTATATATACATATTTCATCAGAGCTGACTTTTCTTTTGGTTTATATGTAGCCTTGAGGATCAACACTCTCTTGAAGATTTTTAAAAACATTCCTTTCCTATCGTTATGGCTTTGTCTTACTTCCGCATTCTTACTATGATAAAAATGGATTTGACTTATCATATCTAGCTTGGGATTTTTTTGATTTTTGAAAACTTACTTAAGTTGCAATGGTTTTTGTCACTATCCGCGTTATTCATTATTATTTATTTCAAAGAAAAACACATTTAGTCTTTTCTTTTCTTGTGCTCATGATAATTTTTAAAATAATTGCATTGTAATAACGCCCATATTTTAGTAATAATCTGTTACAAGAGATGAAATTATCTAATTTTCGTTCTAATGACATATTATTATTTAGTCAATGTATTTGTTATTGTTTTTTAGTTATATTTTTTTATTGGATTATTTTTTGTTTTCAGATCTCAATATATAATAAGGTCATTTTTATAATTATTATTATCATCATTTAACAATTATATTATTACTTGTTTATTATTTAGTTGTCACAATTTGCCTTGAATGAAAAATATGTCCATATTTATAACATTAATGATTACCAATTAATGATGATTACAACATCACGTAACATATATTCGTCATATTTAATTCACAAGATTGATTGGTAAAAAATAAGAATGATTTATGTTAACGCATTAAATTCAAAACATCTATATAGCAATAAAAAGAATGTAATAAATTGTATGAATATATTATTTGATACTAAGTTGTTGTGCAATCCTATTTAAACACAGTAATAAATATGATACCAAGTTGCGCAAGTAATCCACATTGAAAATAAGGTAAGTTATTAATAAAAAGTTAACAATTTACAAACATGGTAAATTACATTTAAAATCGTGAAGTAAATACTCTTGGGATTCAAATTACTGTTAAAAAAATGTTTACATTTTTGTATTTTTCAAAAAAAAAGGTTTACGATGAGGGGGAGAGAGAGAGAGAGATTTAGTGTTTTGGGTATACCCAAGGATTTACAGTTTAGTGTTTATGATTTATCCAAGGGTTTAGAGTATATCCAAGAATTTAGGGTTTAGTGTTTTTGGTTTTTTACCCAAGAGTTTAAGTTTTGTCCAAGGGTTTAAGCTTTGTCCAAGGGTTTAAGCTTTGTCCAAGGGTTTAGGGTATAGTGTTTATTGTTTATGATTTACTTTTTTGTGACGATTTTAAAATTGTTAAAAAAAATTCTTATTTTCGCAGCTACTAATATTTTTCATTTATTTGAAAAACTTAACACAAATTATTATTATTTTATTTATTATCTTTAAAAGAAGATGTACATTAATTGGCAAACTATGATTAGCTGGTAATTCACCCAAGAATTACAACATTCATTTGTTTGGCATGTTATTACAACATTTATCTGTTTGATTTCTAGAAAAGGTGATCTTAGAACATTAAGATACCTATTATATTATCATAAATTGATCTGCAGTAAATATGATATCAACTTGCCAAAGCAATCCGTATTTAATATAAGGTAAGTTATTAAAATTTAAAACCAAATTAACTAAAGGTAAATTATTTAAACAAAGCAATAAATATGATACCAAGTTGCGTAAATAATACACAATGAAAATAAGGTAAGTTATTAATAAAAAAATTAACAAATTACAAATAGGAAAGTAACACAAATTTGAGAGAGAGAGAGAGAGATAGATAGAGAGAGAGAGAGAGAGAGAGAGAGAGAGATTTAGTGTTTTGGGTATATCCAAGGGTTTACGGTTTAGTGTTTAGGATTTATCCAAGGGTTTAGGGTATATCCAAGATTTTAGAGTTTAGTGTTTGGATTTTTACCCAAGGGTTTAAGATTTGTCCAAGGGTTTAGGGTATACTGTTTAGTGTTTATGATTTACTCTTTTGTGACGGTTTTAAAATTGTTAAAAAAATTCATATTTTGGCAGCTAATAATATTTTCATTTATTTTAAAAACTTAACACAAATTATTATTTTTTATTTATTATCTTTAAAAAATGTTGTACATTATTTGGCAAACTATGATTAGTTGGTAATTCACCCAAGAAAAATTCACGATAAAATATTAAACTAGGAAACATTCATATATAAATCAAAATTGTGGTAGTTAAAAAAATAATCGGTGAATTAAAAGAATGTTTACATTTTTATATTTTTCAAAAAAAAAGGTTTACGATGAGAGGGAGAGAGAGAGAGAGAGAGAGAGAGAGAGGGAGAGAGAGATTTAGTGTTTAACCCGCGGGTCCCGCGGGTTAAACACTAAATCTCTCTATCTCTCTCTCTCTTAAATAGATACAAAATATTCCGTAATATTTAACCCACGGATCCCACGAATTACCTGCAAATTTGGGCGGGGCAGGTGCAGGTATTTTGAATCTTTCATTGCGGGTCATGCGGATCGAAATTATGAGTCAAAAAACTAAGTGACCCGTGGGTTGGCGGGACGGACGGGGTGGGTCGATCCGCAGACCCTGCTCTACCCGTATAATTTGAATCTGTACAATGCCCGCACAGGGTGCGGGCCGGCCACCTAGTATAATGGTAAAGTTTCAGTCTTCTTATTACGGTTTCCTGATCAAGAGATGGTCTTTGTTTTGAACATGTATGAAATGGTAAGTTTCAAGCATTCGGGGGAAGTGGTAAAAGGTCACATGAGTTAGATATTGATCAACTCATAGCGGATATTCATAAAGTGTGAATAGTTTAGGATGAGGAGCTTCATCCCAAGATCGGAGCGCGTGTGGAATACTAGGGTTTGATTTCTTTCTCCAGTTGTTTTGTTCTAATTTTTTTTTTTTTTTTTTTTTTGAAATTCCCTTTTCTTATTTCTTCTTCCCAAATGAGACATCATTTTACAAGGAGTGCCAGATGAAATAGAAATTAGAGGGTTTTGTTCTAATTAGGAAGTATGATTATTCCCATTCTATTAGTAACTGTTTTAGTACCGAAGGAAGTATGCTTATTCCCCGGTTACAAAAAAAACGTATGCTTACTCCCATTCTATTCACCAACACGTATGCTTCTGCAGTTACACGAATTGATTTTTACCAAAGAACACGTATGCTTCTTCTTACCGTGGTTTTAATCCATAGTTTACTGCCCAGTGGCGGATGCAGGAATGTTTACCTGATTAATTACCACCAAAACACGTTACCAATTTTTTAACTACACAAATTTAAGAAAAGTTACGTACATTCATTAATAAACATTTATATACCATGCGCCAAATAAATGTCGTCTGGCCTTGCCATACATATTTCTTAAATTTCTTTTTAGTATGTTCAAATTAACTTCAGATGGCTTGGATATTTTTTTGTCAATGTCAGCCAAAATTTATATTTGCTTACAGCATTTCGTCCTAAAGAGCAACGTTAACGTGTGTGTTTTTTTTCTTTATTTTTATTTGTCAACATTCTTTTACTTACTTTTTACACCCAAAAAAACATTCTTTTACTTTCTTTATACATAAGCCAATAAGCATGTTATTTATTTTTTTGTTAACTTCTTGCAATAAGCATGTTATTTTGCTCAGCTTAACATGATGAAACATTCGGTTATTTTTGTTTCTTACGTCTGGAGTTCACTAGTTCAACAGAAAAAAAAAACAGAGTTTGAGACTGAAATACAGGGGATGACCCTGAAAGTAAGCCACAAAAACGTTCGAATGTTTAGCACTAATAATCTGTTGGATATAATAAGAGCTTTAACAACTAAGAAAAAAGCCAACTTATCTTTAAAGTTACTTATATATTTCTCACCAATCAGCTAATATCATTTGGCATTGTTATTAACGTTGTGATGGGCCTCACAAATGATGAAACGGTCGGTTCTTTGATGAACGTTCTAACAGACGGCTCTTGTATAGTTATAGTCAGCAGTTTGAGTCCCTCGACTCGATAATAATTCGTACTTTTACAGCAAATTTACCGCAAACATTTTAGAAGTTTGACTATTTTCACAACGAGATACATCAATACCGTGTCTTACTGGTTAGTGGTTTAACCCTAATTTTTTTATAAAATTTATTTTACTATTATATGATCATTTAAGTAAATAAAATTTAGATGATTCAAAGATAAGAGAAAGAGAACCAAGTAGTAGTGGTAACCTATTGGTAAGTTCTTGAGATTTTGCGTGTATCCAACCAGTTATGGATTCGATTTTTTACGGTAACTAAATTATTATTACTTATCTAGTATAGATTTGAATTTTGGTCTAAATAGTTTAAATAGTGGATTGTAACAGATGATTGGTTTATCCCCTGACATTAGTCGAAAAATATTCTAAACTCGAATTAGGCAATGTGGTAATTAGTTTACTCTATAGCACTAAGTGTGCTTTTCCCGGAGTCGACTGGAGTGCGTTCTTCCGGGAATCGATCGGATCAGCCAATAGAATTTATAAAGAAAAAGTAAGAGAAAAAGACAAATTGAATGAAATATAACTAAATTGTAGTATGATAAATAAAAAGGGAATAAAAACAAAGGTTTTGATTTGACACACTAATAAAGACGAAGTATTTTAATAAAACGAAATAAATACACATAATCACTGGAGTTATTTATTCCCTACGCCTAAGCTTTTTTTTTTAACCATCGTAAAAAGCTATATAAAACCTTCCTCAGTGAAGTTTTTTTTTTTTTTTTAACTTCTTATAACACACCTATAAATATCACTCTTTGCTTCTCCACTTAGACGACCACTAAAAAATAAGTCTTTTAACGTTAGTAATTTATATGTATCTTAAAAGAAACCTGTAAAGGATCTTTCATTTCCACTACTATATCTATACATATACATAAATGTCAATGGAGTGCATCGCAACTCTCCCTAAAAAATTCAATGAAAACAAAACCAAAGTGGATCCTTCTAACTTCGATGCAAATCTCCTGAATCAGCAGTCAAACCACATACCTCAACAGTTCGTATGGCCCGACCACGAGAAACCTTCCAGTGGTGTTCAACCTCTCCAAGTCCCTCTCATAGACCTAGCCGGTTTCCTCTCCGGCGATTCGTTCTTGGTCTCGGAGGCTACTAGACTGGTCTCTGAGGCTTCAAAGAAACATGGCTTCTTCCTAGTCACTAACCATGGCGTCGATGAGACTCTCTTGTCTCGTGCCTATCTGTTTATGGACTCTTTCTTTAAGGCTCCCGCTTGTGAGAAACGGAAGGCTCAAAGGACGTGGGGCGAGAGCTCCGGTTACGCTAGTAGCTTCGTCGGAAGATTTTCCACTAAGCTCCCGTGGAAGGAAACGCTGTCGTTTAAGTTCTCTCCCGTGGAGAAGTGCCATTCCCAAACCGTTAAAGACTTTGTGTCTTCGAAAATGGGAGATGGATACGAAGATTTAGGGTAATTAAATTAGCCATTATTTTTGAAAGGTTCTTTTTTTGGTAAATTTTTGAAACGTTCTTTTGAATTTCTAGTTACCATAAATAGACGGAAATTTGGTCGATTTTATCCATGCAGGAAGGTTTATCAAGAATACGCCGAGGCAATGAACATTCTGTCATTAAAGATTATGGAGCTTCTTGGAACGAGTCTTGGGATCGAGAGAAGACATTTTAGAGAGTTTTTCGAAGATAACGAGTCAATATTAAGGTTGAATTACTACCCACGGTGCAAGCAACCGGATCTTGCATTAGGGACAGGACCTCACTGCGATCCAACATCTCTAACCATACTTCATCAAGACCAAGTCGGTGGTCTTCAAGTTTTCGTGGACAACAGATGGCAATCCATTACTCCTAACCCTAAAGCAGTCGTGGTGAACATAGGCGACACTTTCATGGTACTAACTAAATAGGATGGTCAATGCATGCATTAGTAAATATAATAACAAGAAAGATTAACTATTTTGGAATTTTTTTTTTCTTTTGGTGTATCGTATTTAGGCTCTAACGAATGGAAGATACAAGAGTTGTTTGCATCGTGCGGTGGTGAATAGCGAGAGTGAAAGAAAGTCATTTGCATTTTTCCTATGTCCTAAAGGAGATAAAGTATTAAAGCCACCAGAAGAACTAGTAGGAGTGATCTCTGAAAGAGAGTATCCTGATTTTACATGGTCTACGTTTCTTGAGTTCACACAAAAGCATTATAGAGCAGACATGAACACTCTTGAAGAGTTCTCGAAGTGGCTTAAGAACAACTGAAGTTTCTAGAAATGAGGAGACTATGATGTGACCCAGAAGTTGACTTGTAGTTATGTGGAAAACTTTTTTTATCAAACTTGTGGAGAAATTTCATAACTTAAAGAAACAAGTGAAATGAATGTTCAAAACTAGTTGAGGAGCCTTTTTATTTTTGTTTTGGTGAAAGATAAATTTAGCAAATTATTAAATGTATGTTCTCCATCGGTCTCAATTATGGTTCGTAAATAATATATTTATAATATTCTCTAGTGATCATTTTTAATTCATTATTACTTTATTAAATGAAAACAGTACGTACTTTGAAACAAATAACCTACAAATAACCTTTGTTCCAATACATGATTATTATTTAAAAGTGGTTACATGAATGCCACACCGAAGCTAAACAAGGGGACTCTTAGAGATAACAGACAATTCAACCATTAGATTAAGATGTTATCAAGTTCTATATTTTTGATTAACTGTCAAAACATAATAATAACGATGTCTACAGTGATATATATTAGTAGAAATGTTAAATATTTATTCTTCATCGTCTAACTCACATGCAAGAAATGGATCCATCGCTAAATTTATCTGGAGATTTTTGGATGGTTGTACTTGTGCGCCATATAAGAAGACAATGTACTTGCTTTTGTCATCTTCTTTATTTTCTTCGAAATAGAATCTAATATGATAAGAACTATATATGTAAAGATAAGATAGGTCTACAAATTGGCCGATATGTTTTTTTATAGAAAGGGTCTACAATTGTCGTCTGATAATGTATATAGCGTAACTCCAATGAAGCAATAATTGTATTTTTTTGTGCATACTAAAATTTATATAGATCCAACATATGGATCAAACAAGCAAACCTATTAGCTTATATAGGCCTAAGTTTTGCTAGGTTGATAGCAATACTTGTAAATTTCGAATGTTTTCTTTTTTTGTATTGTTATTATTCTGATTTCTTATGTCCTCTATTTTATTAATTTGAAATAGAATTACAGAAAATTTCATGTAAAGGGTTACTTATAGCAAAAAGGAACATAATTATAGAAGTAGAGAGAAATATTTTATATTCTTAATGTAAAGTGTAAAATTATGTAAATTTGTTATGATATCACCAAAAATACCAACCCAAGATTAAACCAAACTAAAAAAATGACTAAGAACAAAATTCTAAATAAATATGTATATCTTATTAGAAAGAGAAAACCACATTAGCGCGAAAAAATTGCTTTATAGTTATATTACTTATGTATAAATAAATAGATAAATCAAAAATAACCAACGGTAAAGGCCCAATGGACCATTACCTACTTCTCATTAGGTAAATCAGATCCTCTTCACGTGCATATTTTGTCTTTTTTCTGCCGTCTCAATTACCTTCACGAGTGAGTGAATCACGACAGTGATCTGCCTTTCCATGTATACGACCCCATATTAAGTCTTTCTTGTTTCTTTTCCTACTTCTCTCTGTTTTCTTCCTTTGGATTGGAATATATAATTTATGTACAATACTTTTGATGAGAAACATCTCACATCGGAATTATAAGAATTAATCTACTACTATATAAAGAGTTATGATCAATCCACTAATTACCAAATGATTTTAATTTGGAAGCTCATAATTAACCCGATTCTAACATGGTATCAGAGTCAGAAGATCTTTTAACCTAATTACTAGTCAATCTACTAATTACCAATTGGTTTTAAGTTGGAAGCCCATAATTAACCCGATTCCAACAAATACAAACGCATTCGTAATCTTGCAAATAAAAGTATGCTCAAACAAGTGAAGTAACATGCACCAGTCTATAACATGTTGCTCTCTCCCTATCCAATACATTACTCTCAAAAAAATTGTCAATTTTTTCTCTGAGAAAAAAAAATATCTATTTGTGAGATTACATTTTCATGATAGATGTCAGAATGTGTTATATTATTATATCATTTGAGATTTCTTCCATGAAAAATGTATTTTGTATTTTTCCGAAGAAGATAGTACAAAAATCTGAAACTTAAAAGCTACATTCCAAAACACATTTTCCCGTGTATATTTATATACCAAGCATACATTATGCCACATACGATTATATAATTTCTTGGGGGTAATTTTAGTAGTACAATAACCAAAAAGAAAAGAAAAAGCTGATGAAGTATTATATGATAAACTCGATTTTTAATCCCCTAGGAAAAGGCAGTTATGTCGAAATATTATGTGTTTTATTTTATAAAGATGTATATATTGATCTAGCAAGACCCAATCTTTGATAAATAAAAAATTCCTGAAATGACATTGTTGATATCGTGTTTCAACCTTGAGTTAACTTTTTGCTTACGTAAGGGATGATTGTATATACCTCGGGTCGTTTTGTCTTTTCCATTGTCTTTGTCTTCAACGAAAAACTAAACTGTAATGGCCAGAGGTTACGTCGAGGAAAGGGTTCTTACATTATTTATTTAAATGCTTTCTTGAATCTCGATCCATTGGATTCTACAGATAGGTGCGATTTGGATTGCTGGAATTTCAAAAAGAAAAAAACTTTTTTTTTAGTTTGGATCGTTGTAGCAAACTACTACTCGAATTTCATGTGAATAATTTACACACATATTTTGAGGTTGATTTTGACACGAATTTACTTTGTGCTTCTGTATAAGTGGATTGAATTTAGGCTCATCAACCTTTCAAATTGGGCTTGGGAAGGGCTTCACAATACTATGTCTGGTTTGGAACTTAATCAGAGACTCCCAAGAACTGCCTTGAGTGTTGTCAGTGTTTGTAGCCCAGCAAGATGAAGAATGACAAATTATCACTATCGTCGCGAACCGAATCAAGTAAACCATGCATACACGTACCTAGTCAATTAATATTGACACAACCCAAGAATCCAATGTATAAGCTAAATATTAACATAGAAGTCTCACTCACCAGTAAAAACATACGAGAAGAAGAAGCAAAACAAACCCAAAAATAGTTCGACACTAGACATTTATTAATTTACATAGAGAGACATTTAAGCAACGTAGCAAGCCTTTCAAGTATTAGGAGTTTGATGAGACAGGAAGGAGGGTTAGATGGTGTTGCAGTAATTATGACCAAACCATATGCTTTCAGGGACATACGTGTTGAAAGTGAAAGTGACTGCCTTGGAGCTATGGCTGAATATCCTAACACTCTCTGGAACCCAACCATCTGGACCAGATCTGTGAACATAGACATAGCAGATCTGGCGTACACATGGTCCGTTTATCTCATATGTATCTGATGAACATCGCTCAAATGCTCTCGACCCTGGGTCATCAAGCCTAGGTGCGTATACCTGGCCAAGAGAAACAAGAGAACATGCATACAAACTTTTATCTAATTCAGAAACATATATACTATGTTACAATAAGTTGTAAATGGGACTCTAAATCATAAAGTTCTTCAACAAAATAAAAACACAGAAACTTTCCAGTTAATACACCAGAGTGGTCTAGTACTTTGGCTAGGATAATCTTAACCTGATTTCTGTAGCCATCCCCGAAAGAGAGGCTGATCTGGTCTCTTGTGTACCTAGGTGACGAACAGCTCGTCCTGATGATCACAGTGTACCTACAGCTTCCGAAATTCTGCATCCTTGGTGAAAAATACAAACAATCAGACGGGTCAGAAAAAGCAAAAAAAGAAAAATCAGAAAAAGTTTACAAAAAGAAACAAAACCTGAATGAGATTGCTATTAAAGGATTCAGCGGCATGAGGCTTCGAGACATCGGTGGATCTTGAAACAGAGAGGAAGAAAAGGAGGAGTGTGAGGAGTTGCAAAGACGCCATTCTTGGACTTCTTGACATTGCTGCCTGTGGAAGACCAGGGAAGATAAATAGCAAAACAACTGGTCTACGTGTGACGTGTCAAACCTTGCATCAATAAAATAAGCCACACGTCACAAACACATTTATGTTTTACAAATAGAAATCGTAACTCTTAGGGTGAACCCTTAAGAGTTAGGTATAATATAATGAGGAAAAGCCAATATGTATACAATTAATACCTTGTTCAACACTAATAAAAAGAAAAATAAAAACATTCTAAAAAGAATATACAGTTCACAACATATCCGTGAAGGTGTTTTAATATGTTTGGTGCCAATTCTAGTGTAAGACACGTTCAAGTAGAGAGTTCAAAATAAAATAAATTTGTAAGGGAAGAGTAAACAAGTGAAGCAGAAAATTAGCAACATGAATCGGTTACGTGGCGCCACTTTTCTCATGAGCTCCACCTACTACTTCCAGACAAACTCCATGCATGATTCATTTCAATTCTCAACACCATTTCAATATTACCAAAAGTTAAGTCAATTTATTTATTTATTTTGTTAAAATGGAGAGTTTGGATCTTAAATTTTAATTTTCCTTTGGCCAAGAATCAAACTTTGTTAAAAATAATGATATGGCATTGAACTCTGTATCAACAAAATAAAAGGTATGCCTTATTTTTTTATTGTTTATATCAGGAGTAGTAATTAGTATCTATTATTTATCCACTTATCCATAAACACTTGAGTTTATGAACATAATATATATATATATATATATATATATATATATATATATATATATATATATATATATATATATTGTTGCTTAACTTGGGCATATATGTTTTGCTAAACTCATGGATATATGTTTAACTCAATTGGCAAGTTTTATAATGAACATAGATACAAAATATAAATACATGTTAAAAATGCTCACATATGTATTAGCATATATGTCTTACAAAATTAATATACAATCTAGCTAAAACCCAACTCTAATCACATGTTGATTCCGGGAAGAGATAGATTAACATCTCCCATTAAAAATGTTTTATTGAAAGATAGTCCCAGTAATCAAAGCTAGTTAGAAACTCATGCATACAAATTTCATATGTATCATCTTACACATATAGGTTGTTTTAGTTGGATTTGCAAAGATTAATGGTGATCATCCCAACTTCTATCACAATGTATAAATTTTGTACATTATTCATAACTACCAAACACAAGCATTACAAATTTTGAAACTTATATAATCTAATCAAGAGCATATAAGAATGGTTTAAGACAGTAGTTAATCCCAAGGAACTATTGGGTACCGCCTGGTAATGTCCTGCGACAAAATAAAAATAAAAATCAAGCTCGTTTTAAAAATGTGATTTGATGGAGATGTGTTGTTTGATTCAAATATAGAGCAATGCACTAGGTTTCAGATACCTGTTAAACATGAATGATTCTCCATCCTCTTAGAGCTCTCAAATCTCTCCATAGTCATGTCTAATCTGTACAAGGATGATGATCTCTTGAAAAATTCTTCTGTAGATGAGATACAAGAGAGGAACATGTAGTTTTAAAGTACTGCGACTGAATCAGTATCTGAAGTGAGACATAGCTATAAAAAAGGTAATATATCGTTAATATTCATTACCGAACATACATTTAATACAATTTGAAAATGATAAAACGCCCGCTTACTTTTCTAAGAGATTCAATAAATGGTTCATCTTGGGAGTATCTATCCTTCGGAGCTTCAAATTCCTACAATAAACTAAAAACGGCATTATACTTGAAATAAATAGTTTTCATCTCTAGATATAACATTATTCATTAAGATGTTGTAATAGTGTCAATTTTAAGACAACCTACAATATCAGTGACTTACTCTCGGAAAGTTGTTTTCATGTTTGATTTCCATTGCTTCACCAAATTTTCTTGATGCCTATCAAGAATGGGAACACTTGTGAGTTTTTATGTTATTCAGTGTTAATTAAAGACCTTTCATGGTCTCTAGTTCTTGTTGGGAGAGGAAACCTGCATCGCTTTTGTTTCTAGATGGCTAATCTTAGATTCATAAACTTGACTAGTTGTCTTTGAGCTGCAAGATTTCTTGACTTTCCTATCTTTTCTAGAACAAACTGACTTTGACCTGTGAAAGAACATTCTGAGAAGTCTTGATTCTAGTTTGAGTTAATGCAAGAGAGGAACGACCAGAAATAGTGGGACTTATAGAAAATCATGCACTAACGTTAGAGAGTGTGTAGGATCATCAGTGGGTACATTTTTAGCCTGCAGTGGAGAATTATCATCTGGAGAGATGAGCGATCAACAAACAGTGTAGAATCTTTGTGTTGCGAGTTTTGAGACTTACATTGGAAGAGCGTTCCTTGGCTCTAAGAGATGTCCTTAGATGAAAACCCTACAAAACAGAATGCTGGTGAGATTGTGGTATGGATATGAGTTTCGAAATGGCCTCAAGCAGATTGAGACCTGGAAATCTTGAGAGCGAGGCGTATTCCTTTTATGCAAAGATGTCAAGGAACTTTCTTGAACCTACAAAATGGGTTCAGACACAGCAAAGATTTGTAGTTACTACTGCTAGCTAGTTGCTTGCATTGAAAGAAACAAAAAAAGGAAGCACACACGCACTGTTTTATTCATTGTAGAGCTAAATCTCGCAACCTGCTCGGGTGCTGAATTAGCCTTAAACCTGAAAGAGATTTATAGCAGAGAAGTAGTGAGCATACCATCTGAGGAACCAAAAAAAAATGTCAAGAGAGTCCTTACCTCTGTCTTGCAGCTCTTTGGGCAGTCTTAAGGTTAGGTTCTTTTGGAACAGTGACTTTTGATACCTGCAAATACAAATATATTACATACAAGAAGATGGTACAATGAATGTTTAGTTGATAACCTAAAGTGCATTACCTTCTTAGGAGCCTTATGTACAAATGGAGTTTGCTCCAACCGTGATATCTAATTTCACAAATGGTGAATAGTATTAGTCCCCAAAACAAAATGAGTTTATGATGAGAGAGCAGCGAGTAACAAAGACCTTGCGCAAGAAGCCGGTTTCAAGTTTTTGCCTTTTGGTATCTTGTGTTTGAGGCATTGATAATAAGATAGAGGAGGAGATCTTGCTTTCCAGCTTCCCTAATGATCTCTGACATCTAAAAAAAACATTGAATATTAGTTGAAACAAATAAAAAAACAAAGATTGATCAAGAGGAAACATGTTATAGACTTATATACCTTGTGAGAAGCTGAACAGAGTAAATGTCAAGAGGTTTGTTCTGTCTTGCCAACAAAGAAGCAGTTGGTCTCGTCAAAGTCGAGTTCTTTCGTAAGAAAGGTTTGGTTTTAGACCTTTGTGTCGTCTTGGAGAAATCTTTAGCAGTTTGGTTGTAATAAATGAACCCTAATTACCAAAAAACAAAACCTTGATTCGCAAGAAAAACAGAGCAAAAAAAACAGAGGAATTGCTTATAAATACCGTTGTATTTATCAGAGACGGGTTTGGGAATCTTGAGATGTTTATCGTCGAATACACAACTCAGATTTAAACTAAATGCTGAGATATAAAAAAAAAGGCATAAAAATTGTCAGGAAACAAAACAAAAAAAAGATTCAAAATTGTAAAAAAAGAAGCAGATCTTTACGTGAAGGAGGATAGTTTCCAGCTGATTCAAACCAAAGCTCTGTTTCTGAATCGAGTTCTGGTTTGGAGAAGTCATAAAAACGAGGTGCGTCAAATTCGAAATCAATGTCGAATTCCTCAACAGAGAAGGGATCTTCTGCAAACATATCCGGATCCATCATTGTATTGTAGGATAGGAAGAAAAAAAATGTGGAGATTCACATCGATCAGAACAGAACCGTGATCATTTTTGTTCTCTCTGTCTCTGGAAAATTTGTAGGAACAATAAAAGAAGAGGCAACGGCGCATACCTGTATGGCGTAGTTACAAAATGATGGTGTTTAAACAAAGGCCGTTGGCTAAATACAGAGGTTAAACTTATTACTGTTTGTGTGAAAATATTTAGGACTAAATAGAAAAAATAATGTCACACTTCATTCAACCTTAGAAAAAAAACAATGATACGAAAAGTTACGCAAAGGTAATTTAAAAAAAAAAGTATGTCTAAAACTAACACAAACGGTTTAAATTTGATTCATTTGTGTGTGTGTGTTTCATCAAAATCAATAAACTAAGCTTAGAGCCCTAAGCTTCTCATGCTTCCATTCATTGTTAACTTTTGCTATAAACTCTTCTGCTCTCTTTCTTAACTCATCGTCTTCTTCCTCCTCTTCAACATCAGTCTCATTGCTCTCATTGTCATCATCATCATCATCATCATCCTCACCATTATTATCACAACAATGGCTGCTTTCTTTGTCCTCGTATCCTTCAGAAATGCTTGAGGCATCGGTCAGCGGCTCATCTTGTGCAGATGAAACATCAATGACAATCATCTCTTCATGATCATCATCATCATCACAACAATCATGATCTTGAGAAGCAAGGCTGCTGCACATATTGAAGTTCACAGAAGTAGTAAATGTGTAATCTTGAGAATCGGTCGAACCGGGTTTTGATGATCCGGTGATGATCATGACTATGATGAGGTTGCAGAAACAGAACATAAGAAGAGAGTTCGACGTGGCTTGTCCCACCAATTCATACGCTATGTCCAACATCTTTGCAGCCAAAGATACAAAAATATTATGAGAAGTGAGGGAAGAAGAAGAGTCGTTGGTAGTTAATTCAGGTTTGGTGGTGATAAAACAGAGGTTTTGGCGCGCTTTATAGAAAGGGGGCAAAGGTGTGTGAGAGAAGCTCTTTGTTTATGAGTTGAGAAGTTTTGTGGAAATGAGGTGTAGGTAGAAAGCTTTGTAGATATCATTTCAAAGATTATTTGAGGCTTGGGCTTTCTTAAATATATATTATTTAAAGACCCAAAGTACACATGAGCAATGGGTCCAAACTTGTTAAATAATGTTTTGTGTGGTGAAGTTGCTTGGCAACTGTTCATTTAAACAAATAAAATTAAACGGAAAGGCTTTCTTGCGCATTGCACCTCGCCACTAATAAGTGTGTCACATGTCTCCACATGGATGATGGAGCAGGAGCAGAGCTCATCATATGGTAAGACTTTTTTGAAGTTTTGATAATTTATCCATCAAAGAAACATCGTAGTAATTTCAATGAATGGATAATGGAACTCATCATAATGCCAATGATAAGACGTTTCTGAAATTTGTATAATTTATCCAACAAAGAAACATCGTAGTAATTTCGGTGAAAAAGTCATTAAACTACTTAATGATTTTTCTACGTACGTTTTCCATTTCTTGTAGTATTTTATTACAATTTATACTATCATACTCCATAATAACTCCTTCACTAGAGGACTTTGGAAGAAAGAACACCAAGTGAAATCAAGGCATCCCGTTTGGATGCGGGGATGCGACGACCACGTTAGAGAATAAGATGTATATTGGGCCGTATATATAGGGCCTAGTAAGGCCGAGTCGGGTCAAAGCCCAGCTAAAGTATTTAACATGACCCGAATATCAATCATCCCATCTTCCCCAATTTATTAGTCATCGACGGGACTCTTCACGACACTTGTCGATCCAGTCTCCCTCCGTAACCACCACCGCCGCGACTCAGCCGCTCCGGCTTCTAACCGCGGCTCACGACCACCGTACCAGCTTCGCATCCACATCGTCGGAATCTCAGTTCTCCCTCTCCGATTCTTACTAAAATTAGATTTATCACTTCACCGGAAAATGATGGGCTCAGAGAACGACGAAGACTCCCATCTCCACGCCTCCAGGGAGGAGACGGAGAATCTCTTCCTCCGAGACGATCCCTTGTCGAGAAGCGACGTCAACGGCAATCACAGCGCCGTGTCAACTCTCCCTCCGCCCCCGATTATCGTCACTCCGGCGGATTCCGATCCACTTTCTTTGCCTCCAAACGGCAGCTCTTACATCGAGCCTCCGTCTTACGCAGACGTTATCTTCAGCCCTTTCGACGACAACGCCTCAGATGACTGCAGCAGCCAGTCCCCAATATCTCCGTCGTCGTCTTATCCGAGCTCCTCCGATTACATCAAGATCACTGTCTCCAGCCCTCAGAAGGAGCAGGACGCATCAAGCTCCATGCTCTCCGGAGGAAGCACTTACATCACTTACCTGATTACCACCAGAACGAATCTCCCTGAGTACAAAGGTTCTGACTTTACAGTGAGGAGGAGGTTTAGAGATGTTGTTGCGTTGGGGGATAGGTTGGCTGAGTCTTATAGAGGGTTCTGTATTCCACCGAGGCCGGATAAGAGCGTGGTGGAGAGTCAAGTGATGCAGAGGCATGAGTTTGTTGAGCAGAGGAGAGTTGCGTTGGAGAAGTACTTGCGCAGGCTTGCTTCGCATCCTGTGATTAGGAATAGCGATGAGCTGAAGGTGTTTCTTGGAGTGGAAGGGAAGTTATCGTTACAGATGGGAACTGATGTGGCGTCTAGGGTGTTGGATGATCTAAGAGGGGCATCTGTGGTTGAGGTGGCTCAGCCGGCTAGAGGGGGTAGAGATCTGTTTAGATTGTTCAAAGAGCTTAGACAGTCAGTTTCTAATGACTGGGGTGGAGCAAAACCAGCTGTTGTGGAGGAAGATAAAGAGTTTTTGGAGAGGAAGGAGAAGATGCATGATCTTGAGAAAGAGATTATTAATGCCTCGCAGCAGGTACTTGTTAACTTCGTTTTTATGCATCACTTATGTCAGTATTTTTTCATGGCTTTTGTTTTGTTCTTTTTGTAGGCTGAAACACTCGTCAAGGCACAGCAAGACATGGGGGAGACGTTGGGGGAACTGGGATTAGCCTTCATTAAGCTGACCACGTTCGAGAACGAAGAAGCTGTCTTTAATTCTCAACGAGCTCGTGCCAATGATATGAAGAATTTAGCCACCGCAGCTGTGAAAGCCAGCAGATTTTACAGAGAGCTGAACTCACAAACGGTCAAGCATTTGGTAATGTAGTAGTGAAGAGTTTATTTTGCTCTCGTTTGGGGAAGGGCTTTGGTTTCATTAAGGAACTGTTGTTTGATGTCAGGACACACTCCACGATTACCTAGGAGTAATGATGGCGGTCCAGGGCGCATTCGCAGATAGATCTAGTGCTTTACTGACAGTGCAGACGCTTCTATCTGAGGTTTCTTCACTGGAAGGAAGAGCAGAGAAGCTAGAAGCTGCGTCTTCAAAGGTGTTTGGCGGCGACAAATCAAGGATTAAGAAGATAGAAGAGTTAAAAGAAACCATCAAGGCCACTGAAGACGCCAAAACTGTAGCCATCAAGCAGTATGAGCGGATCAAGGTGGTTCCCCTATACATAACAAATGTTATATGCCGATTTGAAATCCTAATGTGAATATGTTTTTATCATATGACAGGAAAATAATCGGACCGAGGTTGAAAGGCTGGACAGAGAACGGCGTGCAGACTTCTTGGGTATGATGAAGGGGTTTGTTGTTAGCCAGGTACATTGTTATTAAGATGAGTGAGGTCTTGATTAGAGAGAAAAAAGTTCTTACATGAAATTGATGCTCTCTTGCAGGTAGGATATGCAGAGAAGATGGCCAATGTGTGGGCAAAGGCTGCAGAGGAGACTAGTCAATACAATAGAGAGAGCTCTTAAACAAAGAGATCAACCTGTAATTTTCTTCTTCTTATTCTTTTACTCATATGGTTTTGGGCTTTACACAGTTTCACTTTGGTGTAAAAGAACAACATAAACAAAAAATAGTTAAATACTCCTTAAACAAGTTTAGAAAATTTTATTACATCCAAGTCCACATTGTTGAGGAAATACATTAACAAAAATTGAAATATTATGAGTAATAAAAACGAAAAGAGTGAATAAATTCAATAGTATACAAATATGTAGAAAACGTATGTCTGGCATGTTTAATAAGCTTGTTAGGCTCGAACTCTTGACATAGCGGACGTAGCAATAGCAGCAGCTGCTGCGTTCGAAGCATTTTGGTTAAAGAATGTGAAAAGACCAGATCCAATGGTTTCTTGCTCCTCAAGAAACAGATCTTCAGGCGCACGAAACGCGCCGTGCACGGCCACAGCCATCGTCCCAAGAGCCAGAGTAGACATCAAGAGCGAACCGACGCTCGTCATGAACATCACCACCACGGTGCAAAGACAGAGCATCCCCAGCGTCTCCAGGTCAGAGAACGTGCGTCCTCCGATGACCAGCGGCTGATCCGAGGGACGGAATACGTAGAGGAAAAGCCAAGAAGCGGCGAGGGAGGCGAGGAGGAAGAGCGCGAAAGGGTGTGAGAGGAGAGAGGCCGCGAGCAAGATCGCTACTAAGGTTATGTAGTTGGATTTGAAGTAGGAGAAGTTCTTTCTTACTCGCGACGCTGCCTCGGAGAGGGATGGTGGCCGTGAGAACGCTGACCGGTCGATGAGCTCTGTCCAGGGCCGAGCGTCGGAGGTAGCGTGACGGGCGGAGGCTGCAACGCGGGAAACGAGGACGCGTAGAGAGCTTAGCAACTGTGGATCATTACCACCTGGGAGGTGATCAGGAGAAGTTGATGTTGGGAGAAGAGGAGAAGCCATTGAGAGAGAGAGAGAGATCTAGTTTTCAGACAAAGTCAGAGTGAAGAATATACATAAAGAGAGAGAGAGATCTGAAAAAAGTGATAGGCTTTTTCACGTTCGCTGGCCTTTACTTCATAGTGTCGGCTACTAGCATGTGCTTTTTAACTTTCTTTCTTTTTAAATAATGAATGGGGCTCTCTTTATGTGTTTATTACATCATTACACATCTTTCACTTTCCAAGTCTCTGTTTTTTACTAGTAACCTTAAAAGTTCAAACACTAAAGAAATTTTACAAAGTCTATCAAGTTGAGGCGTGACGTCATCATGTGTTTCTGCAGTAGAAGCCTATCTCTTCGCGGATTGGGGTTTGGGATGATTGTTGTTTTATTTATAGACAATCAAAAGAGTAAAATTACAAAAATTATCCATACAAAAACGCTCTACTGGAATCATAAACAGTCTTGTAATAGGGTTTGAAAGCAAGCAAGCAAGCAACATGAAAGAGGAAAAAAGCCTCTTCCTAGCTTCTTCAATGATGGTAAGCTTAATACCTTTGCCCTTCGGAAGAGACACCCACGGCTTAGTTCCTTTCCCCAGAGTGAACACATTGCCCAAACCTCGTGGCAAACTCATGCTTAAATTTGATTCATTTGTGTGAGTGTGTGTGTGTTTCATCAAAATCAATAAACTAAGCTCAGAGCCCTAAGCTTCTCATGCTTCCATTCATTGTTAACTTTTGCTATAAACTCTTCTGCTCTCTTTCTTAACTCATCGTCTTCTTCCTCCTCTTCAACATCAGCCTCATTGCTCTCTTCATCTTCATCATTATCATCACAACAATGGCTGCTTTCTTTGCCCTCGTATTCTTCAGGAATGCTGGAAGCATCGGTCAGAGACTCATCTTGTGTAGATGAGACATCAATGACAATCATCTCTTCATCAGCATCATCATGATCATCACAACAGTCATGATCTTCCGAAGCAAGGCTGCTGCACATATTGGAACTCACAGAAGTAGTAGTCAATGTGTAATCTTGAGAATCGGTCGAACCGGGTTTTGATGATCCAGTGATGATCATGACTATGATGAGGTTGCAGAAACAGAACATAAGAAGAGAATTCGACGTGGCTTGTCCCACCAATTCATACGCTATGTCCAACATCTTTACGGCCTAAGAAGACAAACAAGGGAATAATATTATGAGAAGTGAAGGAAGAAGAGTCTTTGGTAGTTTAGTCCGGTTTGGTGTGTGATAGAACAGAGGTTTTGGCGCGCTTTATAAAAAGGGGGCAAAAGTGTGTGAGAGAAGCTCTTTTGGTTATGACTTGAGAAGTTTCATGGCAATGAGGTGTAGATAGAAAGCTTTATAGATATCATAAAAGATTGTCTTAGAATTGGGCTTCTTTGTGAATTATATATAATTTTTAATGACCCAAAGTACATATGGGTTTTTGGATTATATTATACTCTATAAATGAGAAACTTCAATGCAGTAGTCAAAACTTGTTAAATAATGTCTGCGTGGTGAAATTACTTGGAAACCTATTCACTTTAACTCACCACTAAGCAGTGAGTCACATGCGGCTTATCACATCCATTATTATCACCTCATCATAATAGACTAGACTTTTTGATAACTCGGCCAGAACGTTCTTTGAAATTGGATAAATTTATCCATCAAAGAAAGAAACATCCTATTAGTTTCACTTCGGGGAAATTTCAATGAAAAGTCGATCAAACTACTTTTTCTATATGCTTAACAATATACGTTTTCTATTCCTTATAGTATTTCGATTCTTAAAGTTTACACAATTTTATAAAGTAATAATGCTTTTGTAGCTAGCCCACGACACAATAAGATACCTCCTTGCTAACTCTTTTCTCATTAGAGGACTTTGGAAGAAAGAAGTAAAGAACCAAGTAAAATCCAGGCAGCCCGTTTGGTTGCGGAGATATTGACGTTCCCGTTTAAGAATAAGTTATATATTGGGCCGTAAATAGGGCCGAGACGGGTCAAAGCCCATCAAAAGTATCTCATCTTCCCCCGATTTGATCATTCACGAGACTTCACGTCACTTATGAAATGATCCAGTCTCCTCCGTGACGACCGCCACCGCCGCAACTTAGCCGCTCCGGCTTTTAATCGCGGTTCACGACCACCGTATCAGCTTCAAACATCGGAATCTCAGTTTCCCCTCTCCAATTCTTACTAAAATTAGATTCATCACTTCACATCGGAAAATGATGGGCTCGGAGAACGACGAAGACGCCCATCTCCACGCATCCTCCAGGGAGGAGATGGAGAATCTCTTCCTCCGCGACGATCCCTTGTCGAGAACCGACGTCAACGGCGATCACCACCACCACCACCTCTCTCCGCCGCCGATTATCGTCACTCCGGCGGATTCCGATCCGCTCTCCGCGCCGCCTCCGAACGGCAGCGGCAGCTCTTCTTACATCGAGCCTCCGTCTTACGCGGATGTTATCTTCAGCCCTTACGATGACAACGCCTCAGATGAATGCAGCAGCCAGTCCCCAAGATCTCCGTCCTATTCGACAAGCTCCTCCGATTACATCAAGATCACTGTCTCCAGCCCTCAGAAGGAGCAGGAGACGGCAAGCTCCGTGCTTTCCGGAGGAAGCACTTACATTACCTACCTGATCACGACGAGAACGAATCTCCCTGAGTACAAAGGTTCGGACTTTGCCGTGAGGAGGAGGTTCAGAGACGTTGTTGCGTTGGGGGATAGGTTGGCTGAGTCTTATAGAGGGTTCTGTATTCCACCGAGGCCGGATAAGAGCGTGGTGGAGAGCCAAGTGATGCAGAGGCATGAGTTTGTTGAGCAGAGGAGAGTTGCGTTGGAGAAGTACTTGCGCAGGCTTGCTGCGCATCCTGTGATTAGGATTAGCGATGAGCTGAAGGTGTTTCTTGGAGTGGAAGGGAAGTTGCCGTTAGAGGTGGGAACAGATGTGGCGTCTAGGGTGTTGGATGGTGCCGTGAGAGGAGGAGCCTCTGTGGTTGAGGTGGCTCAACCTGCCATAAGCGGTAGAGATCTGTTTAGATTGTTCAAAGAGCTTAGACAGTCTGTGTCTAATGACTGGGGTGGAGCAAAACCAGCTGTTGTGGAGGAAGATAAAGAGTTTTTGGAGAGGAAGGAGAAGATGCATGATCTTGAGAAAGAGATCATTAATGCCTCGCAGCAGGTAGAAGTGTGATAGTACTTGTTAACTTCGTTTTATGCATCATCAATTAAGCTTAGTATGTTCTTTTGTTGTAGGCTGAAACACTTGTCAAGGCACAGCAAGACATAGGGGAGACGTTGGGGGAATTGGGATTAGCGTTCATTAAGCTGACGAAGTTCGAGAACGAAGAAGCTGTCTTCAATTCTCAACGAGCTCGTGCCAATGATATGAAGAATTTAGCCACTGCAGCTGTGAAAGCTAGCAGGTTTTACAGAGAGCTGAACTCACAAACGGTCAAGCATTTGGTAATGTAGATATGAAGAGTTTATTCAGCTCTCTTTTGGGGGGAAGGGATTTGGTTTCATTAAGGAAGTGTTGTTTGATGTCAGGACACACTCCACGATTACCTAGGAGTAATGATGGCGGTCCAGGGCGCATTTGCAGATAGATCTAGTGCTTTACTGACAGTGCAGACGCTTCTGTCTGAGGTTTCTTCACTTGAAGGAAGAGCAGAGAAGCTGGAAGCTGCGTCTTCAAAGGTGTTTGGCGGGGACAAATCGAGGATTAAGAAAATAGAAGAGTTGAAAGAAACCATCAAGGCCACAGAAGACGCCAAAAACGTAGCCATCAGGGAGTATGAGCGGATCAAGGTGGTGGTTCAGTCAATGCCCCCTAATACATAACAAATGTAATACCGATTTGGAGTCTTATGTGGATATGTATTTTGTGTTGACAGGAAAATAACAGGAGCGAGGTTGAAAGGCTGGACAAAGAAAGGCGTGCAGACTTCTTGAATATGATGAAGGGCTTTGTTGTTAACCAGGTACATCATTATTAGGATGAGTGAGGTTTTGATAAGAGGTGGTGATATATTGATATGTTTAGAGTAAGTTCTTACATGAAATAGATGTTCTCTTAGCTATACATGATGTCTTGCAGGTTGGATATGCAGAGAAGATGGCCAATGTGTGGGCAAAGGCTGCAGAGGAGACTAGTCAATACAATAGAGTATGAAGATGGCCAATGCTTCATAGTGTCGGCTACTAGCATATGCTTTAACATCTTTCGTTCTTTTTAAATTAAAAAAAAAACTATGATTGCCTTTGTGTGTGTATTACATCACTTGACACAAAACATCATTAGCCATCTTTCACTTTCTAAGTCTCTGTTTTTACTAGTGACCTTGAAACTTGACACTAAAGAATTGGCAATTTGGTTGCGTGCATCTGAAGTAACTCCTAGGGCTTGCGCTTCTGTCCGTATTTGCGCCAGTTATAGCCATCTTAAGAGGGTTTTTTACCGGTGGATTCAGATTTGGGTGCATCAAGTTAGGGTAAAGGCTGGAGCTACTGTCTGAAAATGAGATCATTGGAACCAGAAGCTCACAAGCATGTGGTTCTTTGAGATTATCAAGAGAGCTACTGTTTCGTTGGTATGAAGGAAAAATCAAACTGTCCTCCTTGCAATCTCGATGAGACTACAGATTCGTTGACTTTGTAATCGCATTATGGTTTGAAATTACTAAAAAATTCCATACAAAATGCTCTACTGGAGTCTTAAAACTGTCTCGTAATAGGTTCTGTAAACAAGCAACATAAAAAGAGGAAAAAACCTCCAAACCGAGACAAGTAGCGAGTCTACAACACAAGAGTAAAACGAAACATATCCTTCAACGATAATTATTTTTTTAAGCAGCTTGTTGACCAGAAAGCCTCTTTCTGGCTTCCTCAATGATGGTAAGCTTGATACCTTTACCCTTGGGAAGAGACACCCACGGCTTCGTCCCTTTCCCGAGAGTAAACACATTCCCCAACCTCGTTGCAAACTCATGCCCCGTCGAGTCTTGAATGTGGATCGTCTCAAAGCTTCCCTTATGCTTCTCACGGTTCTTGATCACACCCACACGCCCTCTGTTTCTACCCCCAGTCACCATCACAACGTTGCCAACGTCGAACTTGATGAACTCCACAACCTTGTTCTCCTCGAGGTCTAGCTTGATGGTGTCGTTTGGCTTGATGAGCGGGTCGGGGTAACGGATGGTGCGGCCATCGTAAGTGTTGAGGTAAGGGATTCCCTTCTTCCCCAAACTGATAGTCCTAACCTTGCAAAGCTTGAACTGCAAGGTTACAACAAAAACCAATGCACACGTTTATTCATCTGAGTTCAAATCACTAACTAATATAAGCAAAAGCTTTTTACCTTAGCTTCCTCGTCCCTGATGGAGTGGAGACGGAAACGTCCCTTGGTGTCATACAGAAGACGGAAGTTCTCATTCGTCTTGGGGATAGAGACAACATCTATTGAGATCAAACAGTAACTTAGTACTATGATCATTAAATAGATGACAAAGTGTATAAATGGGGAAAGAGACTCACCCATGAAACCAGCAGGGTAAGTCTTGTCAGTCCTCACTTTTCCATCAACTTGGATATGCCTCTGCATGAGGATGGAGATGACTTCACGGTAAGTCAAAGCGTACTTCAACCTGTTCCTGATGATCAGGACAAGTGGAAGACACTCCCTCGACTTGTGTGGTCCAGAAGACGGCTTGGGGGCCTGCAAGAAACAGCAAGACAAAGACACATGTCACAACGAATATGTATGTAGTGAAAGGTCTTGAAACACAAGTTTGAGACAAAGAAAACGTACGAAGGCGCCACCAAGTTTGTCAAGCATCCAATGCTTGGGAGCATTGAGCCTCTTCAGATGCTTCTTCAATCCTCTTGCCTGCAAAATATTACACAATGATCAAAAACAGACACAGGCCAAACAGACAGAACATCAAAAGTCAATCAATACAAAACTTATCACATTCGGTACAGCTTCGTCAAAAAGACATTTCCACATAAGCTCGATTGTCAATTATTATTATTACAGAACATTGCAGTCACATTTCGATCCTGAAACCCTAAAAAACAGACCATTACACTAAAGACACAAACTAAAACTAATATCCATGTCTATGTCGAACTGAGCAATCACTTAACGAGCAAGAGATATGAAAAATCGTTGAGACAGCTAAACACAAACTGAGAGGGAGGAAAGAAAGAAAAGATAGGACGAACCATGTTTGCAGGTGTTGCGAGCCGGAGGACTTGTGATTCTTCTGCGGCGGCACTTCCTCTACGTTTTATATATATACCCAAAGAAAGAAAGATACTAAAACCCTAGAGTTAGTTGTTCACGTTAATATAAATATTGGGTTTATTTAGTTTGTACAGGCCCATTAAGAACCCATAAGTATAAGAATTATGGCCTATTAGAATGACACGTGAGTTCAGTTCGGATCTTATGTGAGCATGAGTTGTTGCTGAGTTGGCGCTTAAACTATTGGTCCACAGAAAATACTTGTACAGATGTATGGCTTGACAAGCAGCGTTTCGAACAAAATTGGGCGACATGGGACTTGCCAAATCTTTTGTATAGACCCATTTGTTGTCTAAAAGTTATTTCGAAAACGAAATTTAAATCAATTATTCACTATGCATGTTCTATTTTATTTTGTATCAATTGCTAGCAGGGCTGTGCCCCTAATCTTTAATGTCTTTTTGGTATCTAGTATAATTTTAGTTCAATATCTACCAGTTCTCTATAAACCAGCTTTGTTTGAAACCGTTTTTTTTGTTATAATCTGTTATAGTTAAAATCCTAGAAACTTTCATTATTTTCTTAAAGTCATAAACTTCTAACCCATACAAATTAAGATATTTTGGTGCAATATTTCTGTTGACTTTTAAGATTTTTATCTATTGTTGTTTGGTTTTTAAAATTATATGTATCATTTAAGTTCAAATACAACTAATGTAAAAATATGTAAAAAGCTGATTTTACTATTTTTAAAGTATCATCATTTTAACACAGAATTTACACCTTCGTTTGTTATGTTACGATTTAATATTTTTCCATCACATTTTAGACTCGATTTTTCATATTATGGTTTGGTGAACTTTTATAAGAAACAAAAGAAAAATTATCCAAGAATTAAACAAAAAACTACATGTGCCAAAAAAAGATATTTTAAATTATTCATTTAAATATAATATTCATAAAATTATCCAAAATTATGTCTTGTCACTCCTCACTTTTCCATCAAATTGGATGTCTTTGCAGCAGGATGGAGATGACCTCTCAGTAATGTGAGAGCCTACTTCAACCTGTTCCTGATGATCGGGACAAGAGGAAGACGCTCCCTCGACTTGTGAGGTCTCAGAAGACTGCTTGGGGGGCTGCAAGAAACAACGAATTTATGACGCATGTTACAGAGCATATGTAATGTATGGTCTTTTAAGACAAGTTTGAGTCAAAGAAAAACGTACGAAAGGACCATAACGTTTGTCAAGCATCCAATAGTCTGGAGCATTGAGCCTCCTTTAGGTACTTCTTTATTCCTCTTGTCTGCAAAATTTTACAATCAAACATAAAAAGGTCAAAACAGACACAGACCAAAGAGACAGACAACAAAGTCAATCAATACAAAAACAATCCCCGTAAGCTTAAGTGACATTTTTAGAGCACAAGGCACTCAAATTTCGATCCTGAAACATTACAGTGGTTTTTGTAACCGGAACACTAAAAACAGAACATATGTTCTACGGCATGAAGCGAGCATAAACTAGAGAGACCATTAAACTAACACACAAATTAAACTACCATATATAGTTGAATATCTACGTAGAACTAAGCAATCATTGAGCGCACGAGAGATACAGGAACCTTTGGAACAGCATAAACACAATCTAAGGACAAAGGAACAAAAATAAACGAACCATTTTTTAAGGTGCTGCGATTCTTTTGCGGTGGCACTTCCTCTACGTTTGTATAGCCAAAGGAAATAAACTTAAAACCCTAGAGTTTGTTCACGTATATAAAAGTACAGTTCGGTTTGGATCTTAAGAGCATGAGTTGCTGCTGAGCTGACGTTTAATCATTGGTCCAAATTTTACTTGTGCATGTAGGCTTCAGTGGCAGCGTTGCAATTGGGCCACATGTGATCAGTCCAATATTTGTATAGACTCATTTGTTGTATAGAAGATACTTTAAAAGAAAAAAAAATCAATTATTCACTACGCATGTTCTCAAATCTCAATGAACTTTTTGCATACTGGAAAAATATTACAGCTTAAGCTACTATATATATCCTCTCATGCCAAAGCAATTAATATCACATCTAACCCAAAACATATAATACAATGACCACTCTAGTTATATTCTTTCAGCTTCTTTTCATAATCCCATTAGCCCTTGGGTCAAACCACCCTAACTGTGACCTCACCAACAATCAAGACCAAAGCTCCACCCTAAGAATCTTCCACATAGATAGCCCTTGCTCACCATTCAAATCATCCTCCCCACTCTCATGGGAAGCGCGTGTACTGAAGACACTGGCTCAAGACCAGGCCCGTCTCCAGTACTTGACCAGTCTCATCGCCGGGAGATCTGTGGTTCCCGTCGCCTCAGGGCGTCAAATGTTGCAGAGCGCAACGTACATTGTCAAGGCTAAGATCGGTACTCCGGCTCAGACCCTACTCTTAGCGATGGACACGAGCAGTGACGTGGCTTGGTTACCTTGCTCTGGCTGCGTTGGCTGTCCTTCAACCACCGCCTTTTCTCCAGCCAAGTCCACCACTTTCAAGAACGTCAGTTGCAACGCTCCTCAGTGTAAGCAGGTATATTGATTTCGTACTTACACACCTGACACCTACAGTTACAATAAATATGTTTCGTGGAATGTTTTTGATTTTATTCTTCTCCTTTATTATACTAACGTAGCTTCATTAATGAACCATCATCGACTTTAACATTTTTGGCTCATGTGTCACATACTACAATGCAGTCGCATTTTAATATTAGCAACCAGCGATTTGTTTTCGTTTTTAAGATCTGATCACGAGAATATTTTTCCCCCAAATAAAAAGTACATTCAAAAGTTCAAAACTAATGTCTTCAAGGGTGTGTGTATCAGATCTAGAATCTATTTGATAAACTAAACGGTACATTTTATATTATTTTTTGTGAAGAAGCTTTTCACATAGAGTGGGTCCCATGTGGTTAATAATTGATTATTCCACCCACACTTCCAAACAATCATTCACGGGACTACAGAACACACTGCACAACTCAGTCCGACACAGTGCACTAACTCACGTGAACATTTGTCTTGCAGGTACCTAACCCCACATGCGGATCAAGCGCGTGCGCTTTCAACCTCACATACGGAAGCTCTTCCATCGCCGCTAACCTCTCTCAGGACACGATCCGCCTCGCCGCCGATCCGATCGAGGCCTTCACCTTTGGATGCGTCAACAAGGTCGCCGGTGGAGGAACCATCCCTCCGCCACAAGGCTTGCTGGGCCTGGGAAGAGGCCCATTATCACTCATGACACAAGCTCAGTCTCTTTATCAGTCCACCTTCTCATACTGTTTACCGAGTTTCAGGTCCCTCGCCTTCTCTGGTTCGTTGAGACTCGGCCCCACTTCTCAGCCCCTGCGCTTGAAGTACACGCCACTCTTGAGAAACCCTAGAAGGTCCTCTTTGTATTACGTCAACCTTGTTGCGATACGTGTTGGTAATAAAGTCCTCGACTTACCTCCGGCAGATATTGCTTTTAACCCCACCACCGGCGCTGGAACCATCTTTGACTCCGGTACGAAATTTTTTTTTTTGTAAACCGGTCTAATCTCGGTTAGGTTTTAACTTTCTGGTTTCTGTTTGATTTAATTACAATTACGGTTTAGATTTTGTACCGGTTTATCGACTCTATATACAGCTTGGTACACCTAAAATCAATGTTATTAACCGACTATATATGATGAGCAGGGACCGTGTACACGCGGTTGGCTAAACCGGTTTACGAGGCGGTGAGGGACGAGTTCAGGAGACGCGTGAAGCCACGTAACGCTGTGGTGACGTCACTCGGAGGATTCGACACGTGCTACTCAGGGCAAGTCACGGTGCCGGCGATAACATTCATGTTGAAGGGAGTGAACATGACGATGCCAGCGGATAACTTGATGCTACACAGCACCGCCGGGAGCACGTCTTGCCTCGCCATTGCTGTGGCGCCGGAAAACGTGAACTCGGTGGTCAACGTGATCGCAAGCATGCAGCAGCAGAACCACCGTGTCTTGATCGATGTTCCCAATGGACGGATCGGGTTGGCACGTGAATTATGCTCTTAAAAAGTTGAAACCGACGAAAATTAATTAAGAGAGCAGCGAGCCTTTTTTTTAATATATATCTTGTTTGTTTGTTTTTGTGTTTTCATTTTTGTTCTTCTCGTTATGTTTGTTTCACAATATGGCACTATTCATCTGATTGTTATCGGGCGGTGATGTGTAGCATTTGTCCTATCGACATTTTTATTTGGTTTGAACCTTTTTAACTCTGGAGATTCGGATCGAGACTCGAAACTAATAGAATAAATTTTTAGTACCTAGTGAGGAAACTATATATTTCGTGGTGAACAATACTTAGGTTCACCCCTAGGATGAACTTATGAATTCACCTCTTTCCTTATTGCAATCATATTACCATAAATATTAATATCACATAAATAATTAAATCATAAATTACAAAAGAAGTAAACTTTAAATTATAAATTATAAATTCTAAATTCGAACCCTAAACCCAAATTTTAGATTTTAAATTTTAAACAAAACTCTAAACCTATACCCTAAACCCAAACTTATACCCTAAACCCAAACTATATACCATAAATCCTAAACCCTAAACTCAAACCATAAATCCTAAACCTAAACTCTAAACCCTAAACCCGAACTCTAAACCCTAAATCCTAAACCTTAAACCCAAACTGTAAATCATAAACCCATAATTTTCAAATATCTTTGGGTTAATGATCATCAAATATATTTTCAAATACATTTTAGGGTATAGAGTTCGGGTTTATGGTTTACAGTTTGGGTTTAAGTTTAGGATTTAGGGTTTATAGTTTGGGTTTAGGGTTTAGAATTTGGGTTTAGGGTTTAGGATTTAGGGTATATAGTTTGGGTTTAGGGTATAGGTTTGGGTTTAGGGTTTAGATTAAAATTTAAGATCTAAGATTTGTATTTAGGGTTTGAATTTAAAGTTTATTATTTAAAGTTTACTTTTTGTAATTTATAATTTATTTATTTATGTGACATTAATATTTATGGTAATTTGATTGAAATAAAGAAAGAGGTGAATTCATAAGTTCACCCCAGAAGTGAATCTAAGTATTGTTCTTTCGTGGTCTCTAATCACACGGTATGCGACTAAAACTATTAAAAAATTACAACATTAGACCGTTTAAACTAAAATAGAGTTTCACATAATATAACACTAACTAGTACACATAGACTTGGTTACAAATTGCTTCCTGTATTTTTTCATGAATTTGGTTCTAACTCTGGAGATTCGGGTCAAAACTAATATATAGAATAAATTTTTGGTACCTATTGAGGAAACTATATGTTTGGTGATCACTAATAGGTACTTATATAACAAGAAAACATGTCATCTCCAGAATTTGCTCATGATCTAAAAAGAATAAAATATCAGTGTATACTTTAACGTTCAAATCAATAATGAAAAGTATCATTACAACTCAAGATAGACTGCACTCTTACATTACAACTCAACACAATCTAGCCTTATTTTTCTATACAACGAGCTAGGTGTCAAAATCATTTCCTAATAATCTTGGGAAGCTCAATTTTTGTTTTTCTTCTTTGCATGTAAACACTAAAAAGTGGTAATGGTATAGTTGGTTTACTCACTTGGTCTGGAAGCCCTGTGTGTACCAAAGTTTGAGAATATGATGGTGAGACTATTTCCAATGGTATTTCAAATTTTTACCTTTCAACATAAAAATTGCTTCGTGGCATTGCTACATTTAAAAAAAATTGAAACCAAGTATAATGTTATTCAAATTTGAAAAATATCTTTTTCGTTTTTTAAAAAAAATTGGAGAGAAATTTTTAGTTATAAACTGGTTTTTAACTTTAACATTTTCTTGTTTTCTGCTTAAATAAATTACATGAATTAATCGTATCCAATTAATTTCAGATTTTAATTGTTATTTTTATCTAATTAGATGTTGATCGCGAAAAGGATGAAAATATCAATTCTCCAAAAATTTAGGTAGATTTAGAAGAATCTAAAATAAATAAAGTATATCTTTGATTACTTGATAACCACTGGAGTACATTAAAGTATCTTCCTAAGTACATTAAAGTATCAAAGCACTCTTAAAAGAAAGAGTCCAAGTGGTTGTGCATATCTCTTTGATTACTTGATAACCACTAGAGTACAAAATCAGGTTATGCATATAGACAAGATGTAGAGGGATATGGTTTAAACTTTAAAGTCGTAGTCAAGGAGATACGTATCATTGTCCATTAAAGTAGGCCTTAAGTTACTCACTTGCTTGTCTATAGCTGTCGACTTAAACAATAGATAGCATAAGATATTACGAAAGGAACGTAGGCTCCACTTATTTAGTGCATCAACGCATCTAATACCAGGGTTGCGCATAACGGCATGTCGATAAATAAACTGTTCAATGTCGACACAGTTGTCTTTCGAGAATACAGATAAAATGACACGTCACTCTTGTTAAAGTGTACAGAAATGGAATGGGCCAAACTAATATCCAACGTGCGTGATAAAATCTGAGATAGCTCTCTTCTCTTCACAACTCATCTCTTTCATGCATTTTACGTTATTATATAGACAGCAAACTCACTAAAGAAAACATATCAAACAAAACATAAATATTCTAAAAAGAAAAAAAAGAAAAAAAACTAAACACGTTTTACAATGGCGACCTCAAGCATCAAGAGTGTTCCACTAATGGCGATCCCAAGTTTCTCCATTTGCCACAAGCACGAGCTCCTCAAGGAAGAAGTCAAAGGCCGAGACCGGAAACGCCAAGAAGAAGAAGAAGGGCTAAGCGACGAGTTCTTGAACATGTTGGACTCTCTTCCTAAGGAGAGAGGTTGGAGAACTCGTCACCTTTACCAGTTCCAAGGGTTTTGGTGCCAAGCCAAGGAGATTCATGCCATCATGTCCTTCCAGAAACATTTCAAGCCTCTCCCAAAAGATGTTATCCTCGCAACCATACCAAAGTCCGGTACAACGTGGTTAAAAGCTTTAACTTATACCATCCTTAACCGAAACCGGTTTGATCCGGTGGTTTCTGACCACCCTCTCCTCGCATCAAACCCTCATGACCTCGTACCTTTCTTGGAGTACAAGCTTTACGCGAACGGAGAAGTTCCTGACCTCTCCGGTCTCGCCACTCCAAGAACGTTCGCAACGCACGTCCCGTTCGGTTCTCTGAAGGGATCCATCGAGGAACCGGGAGCGAAGGTTGTGTACTTGTGTCGGAACCCGTTTGACACGTTCATCTCCTCGTGGCATTTCAGCAACAGCGTGAAGTCGGAGTCGGTGAGTCCTGTCTCGTTGGAAGAAGGGTTTGATCTGTACTGCAGGGGAGTGATCGGGTTCGGACCGTTTTGGGAACACATGTTGGGGTACTGGAGAGAGAGCTTGAAGAGACCGGAGAAAGTCTTGTTCTTAAAATACGAAGATCTGAAAGAAGACATTGAGTCTAACTTGAAGAAGCTTGCGAGTTTCCTGGGCGTTTCTTTCAGTGAAGAAGAGGAAGGAAAGGGTGTTGTGAAGGAGATAGCGGATCTGTGTAGCTTCGAGAGTCTAAAGAAGCTGGAGGTGAACAAGTCAAACAAGTCGATCAAGAACTTTGAGAATAGGCACTTGTTTAGGAAGGGAGAAGTTAGTGACTGGAGAAACTATCTGTCGCCTGTACAAGTGGAGAGATTGTCAGCCTTGGTGGATGAAAAGTTGGGTGGGTCTGGTCTCAGGTTCAGATACTGCTGAAAAAGGTCACGTGTTCGTATTTATTTCAAATAAATATCAGTGTAATTTGCAATAATGTTTTCAGTTGTTTGTATGTGTTATATAGTTCATGCAGTGAGTGTGTGTGTGTGTGTGTTACCGAATGTATTGATAAATATAAATGAATATATGTGTATGTGTTCTATATATAAGGTTATGTACTATTTGGTCACGTGGGTGGGGATAATAAGCTAAAAACGCCAAAGATATAGATGTTAGATGTACATATTAAGTTCACCTCATGTTTGGTGGATGCATGTTTCTCATGTTGGATTCCAATTTTTTGAATGTGAGGTTGGCGACGGCTCTGTCTATTGAGTTCGTTTCCAGTTCAGTCTTCTGATCTCTGTACCTACTGAAACATAAAGGATGATGATGAGTCTTTACTCATGTAGATACAAATCTGTTTTTAAGTAGATAAATGAAGAAAAGTCTTTCTAACCTGGTTCTCTCCTCAAGGAACTCTGATTCTGACTTGTGCTGTGAGTTCTTGGCAAGGCGGTAAAAGGTATCTACTGAAGCATTTACGGATATCATCAGTCAACTATTATATCAAAAAGTTTGTTATTACAAGACTGATCAACTATCAGAAAAATCCCAAACCAAGATTGTAGGCAAGAACTCTAAGAAGCATTGCTGTCCAAGCCATCATTTACTACACCTGGAATGAAAGAAACAACAGACTCTTCACCAATCAGATGCTACCTGCCTCTGACCTCTTTAGGCTCGTTGACAAAACGGTCCGGAACACAATTTCTGCTCGCAAGACTAGAAAGCAATTCAGGAATCTTATGGCCCTTTGGTTGAATTAGCAAAGTGCCTTTTAAAACGAACTCTCTATTTTGTCAGCATGTTTTTTCTCTGTTTTTGCCATGCTAACAAACTCTAGTTTATAATCCATCCTGTAAACTTTTTTCATATATATGATATTGACAGTTAAGCAAAAAAAGATTGTAGGCAAGATCACGATCAGATCATCACACTCACTTTTTATGTAGCTCTCTGTAGATTATGCAACACTACTTCTGTAGATGGTTCCGAAATCTCCACTGGTACTTCCTCCTCCTCGAACCAAAAAAAAAACAATGTTCCACCTTTTAACATCTCTACTATCATATACCTAAATAACCTTCCTTGGAACATCAATAGTCATAAGATGCGTCTGGACCAAGTAAACGTCACCACTAGACTAACATCACTTTATTGCTACATAGATAATAAAAAATGGAGATGTTTTTACCATAAGAGGCACGTCATGACAATTCCCTTGAACTTTCTCCAAAATAGAATTTCTTCAGTAAGAACCGAAAACAAGAGACAAAAGATGAATACCAACTATATTGGAATCCATTGAGCTTTTTATTTATATATTAATGTGTCGATAAGAGTGCGAGGGATTATACAAGAACATATCATCCATCTGTTGAGTCTCATCCAAATCATGAAGCCAGGAAACATATAGAAACAACCAGCAGTCTTAAGCCTGTTTCATTCTTCTTCTTCTTCTTCTACTACTTCTTCACTTGTTCCCATCTACATCTCCATCTCCTTGTGACTGTATAATCCACCGCTGAAGCCATTATTAATCACATCGAAGTCAAAGTCTTTCTGGGAGTTCATGCTCCATGCACCCCACATATCAGGAGATGGATATGAATCTGATGTCTCCTGATAGTTAGGTACAACTAGTTCTTCTGTATTCCTCCTCGAATAACGACGATCCATGCTTAGTATTTTCAGCTGTTTGCAAAACAAAAACATAACCAATAAACCAAAGTCATTGTTTTCAGAAACCACCAGAAAAAAGAACATATGAATCTTTTTATGAACTCACCTTTGTTCTGGTCTGAATGAAATATCAAGTAGATTGTGAGTTTATTTGTGTATTATCTTGGAGATTTGTGAGCGACTTAAAAAAAGAAGTAGGAGTGCACACCTGAGTTGTCAAAGTATTCTCGTGGCTGAGGATTCACAGACAAGATTTGTGGCTTATATTTCTCCTTCATCTAAATCAACTCTTTCATTGGTCAACGTGTTTGGTTCGGTTAATTATATCAAAGTGAATTAAGAGATATAAATAAGCCCATTAACGTATTAGGAGATATAAAAAGAAGAACTAGAGAATAGAAGTAGGGCAGAGGAGTTTTCTCTGCAGAAGAAGCAAACTTGAAGCTCCTGTCGTGAAAAAAAAAGAAAACGGAAGCTCCGCGGAGAAATCGAGTTACTAGGAGCGAGACTAATTTTCCAAACATGGATGCCATAAACACGCAGCAGATATCATCAGCAAGGAAGATCGAGAAGGTGGTCGTTCATCCACTCGTCTTGCGTAATATCGTCGACAATCACAACCGCATGATGGCTGGGGCCTCGGGAAAGCGTGTTGTCGGTGTTCTTCTCGGCAGTAGCTCCCGTGGTATCGTTGGTGTCACCAACAGCTACGCAGGTTTGCCTTCCTCTCCCTATCTTCGATCTCACTGCCTTTTATGCACATTAGGGTTCTAGCTAGATGTATCATGTATGTATGGCAGCAATTAGGGTTTTAGGAAAAAAATATTTTTTTAGGTTGTATTTGAGTTTGCATAGATGCTTATCTCTGGACACTGTCAATAGAACCTACCTGTTGCTTGCATATGAATTGTTTAACATGTGTTATATTTATTTGTAGTTCCCTTCGAGGAGGATAACAAAGACCCAAGTATCTGGTCTTTTGATTCCGACCACCATGAGTACATGTTGCGCATGTTCAAGGGCCTTAACGGTACTTCTCAGAAACCTGTAGCTTAGATTATATTATATGTTCAAGGGCCTTGTTTTTGACAAAAAAAAGTAAACTCTTTTTCAGACATGGAGGATGTGGTCGGTTGGTACAGCACATGCCCTAAACTCAGAGAGAATGATTTGGCTGTTCACGCTTCTATCTTTAGGAGGTTAATTTCTAGCTAAATTCATATTAGCACTCTTATGTTCTGTTGACGGGTCTGATTTAACTTACAGCAGAGCCTTGTTTTACTTTCAATTAAAGAACTTTCGTTTTACTACTGCAGCTGCGGCTATGTTCTCAATCCAGTTGTGTTTGTCACTATTGACGTCCAGCCTCAACCACTTGGAATTCCCACAAAAGCTTACTTTGCAGTGAAGGAAGCCTTCGTCCCTCTGTCTACAGAAATTGCCCCTCCTGAAGTCGATCATATCGGTATGTCGAAAATGATAAAAGCTTTTTGTTATTGTATCTGAGCAAGAGGTCTTCTCACACGTACATGTTATTCTTGATTTTTAACAGGCGGGAGTGTCCTGGTGACTGAGATGACTCCGGGTGGTGATAATGGCTTGGTGGATTTTTTGGAAGATTACTACATGTATGTCAAAAACAGGTGGGGGTTTTTCGTTTTTTTCTTTTCCGAGTTTCTTGTATCTTATTATATAAAGATGTGTCCTTAATTACTGGTTTTTGATGATATAGTGTTAGGATTAGCGTTTCAGGATATGACACTTCGCTTGATGCTGTTGATCTTGTTGGATATTTGGAGAAGCACTTTGAGTCATGTGGTTCTGTGGAGGACATTATGGTGCCGAGACACCCGGTAACCAATGCGATTATCAGCAGGTTTGTATCAGTTTTCTTTTGTCCAAAAATAAATAAATAATAATCTATTATTACTTCTAGCAATGTCTGTTTTGTTTTTCATGATGTACTACTGTGATCTCCTTACTTCTGTTTGTATCATTTTAAACATATATTTCATTATTGCTAATGACAATTTGTTTGTTTTTATCTAGTTCTACTACCGTGGTTCTCCGCGGAGAAGGTGCAGCAGATAAGGCGTTGGCTCTCAACGGAAGTGACGTTGGAGGATGGAGAGTGTCTGTCACCATTTTACCACCCGAGCTGGATGAGATGAGCTCTGAGATGACTGCCCGCGATTTTGCTCTTGGTTACGCCAGCCGCTGAGAACCCCTGTTAAAATTATATATGCGCATGTTTATTTCTTCTCTTGATTGTGTTTTTTAATTTGCTAGCCTAAAAGACAAACTCAAAATCTTCATATCATCTTCTTGATATTCTTGTAAATTATGTGATCAAAAGATTAAGGTATTCTTTGACCAAACAAAAAAAAAGATTAAGGTATTCTGAAATTGGTTCTCAATTAAAAAATATAAGAATGGGTCTTCGATTTTATCAATTTGGTTCGGTTTAATTAATATCAAAGTGAATTAAAAGATATAAGACAAAATATATACATGGATATGGTTTGTCTACAAGGGAAACAACAAGAGCTAGAGATGGTGAATTATGCACGTGGGATGTCTAGAATGTGGGATATCGCATGGATTACAAAGTTGGAAGAGAGAACATATCAGGAGCTACAATCTCAACTCCAGAGAACATCAAACACTCTAACTGTGACGAGACGAGTTAAGTACACTTCTTCTGGTGATTATGAGATCTTGGTAAGGATCTAGTGTCTTGAGTAAGGCTTTATCAGGCATTGAGCAAGAATGTGAAGTCTCATGACTTCATATAATTAAATGTAAACTCAAACAAACAATTAACATAGTAGTAAAAATGCAAAAAAAAATTAGAAATCATAAAAAAAAATCTGCTTCTAACGCGCAGTTAAAAAATCTAGTATTATTGAAAAAATTTCAATCCTCATATATATAAATATAAAGTAATATTGATATCAATCCTCATATCATATATCTTTAGAATTAAAATATTTCTAAGATTGTCATGATGAATATATATATATATATATCTTTGCGATTTGAATAGATTAATTTTTTTAAGATGATAAACTACTCTATGCAATTGTTTTTTCTTCCTTTTAGAATGAAACTTCTGGTTACACAAACCAGCGTGTCCTTGACTTCTTGCTGTCATCTTTGTTTCTTCTTCTTCTTTGTATTTTTTTTCTTGGTAACTGGAATTCTTCTTCTTTTGTTCGTTTGTTTGTTTAATCAAAGGATACCTTTGTATGATTTTTATCAAAGGTTAGAATATTTACAGTTTTACAATGTTTTTAAACGAAAGGGAGGAGCATATAAAGAAACAAAAAATAGCACTACAAACTAAAAGAGTTTTAAACCATGATATTATTATATAAAGTTTTAAGATTCTAGAGACAAATCTTTTCGGAAAATCCAAAACAATAATAATTAAGTGAACACATGATATAGTTGAAAAACATAAAAATATATTAAAGAAGAGTTTAGATGTCGAAACGCATTTCACAGGGCTAGGGTTCTCCTGCTCCCACATTGGACATGTTCTCCTTCAGACTTGCAGTGTGGTCTGAATCATCTTTGATAGTAGAGGGGGCCTGGTACTCGCCAAACCCTAGTCTCATTCGAATTGATTCCACAGGAGGAGGCCGCCATTGACTATTTGGTTTAAAACTGTCCGTGTCATTAAAATATGTAACATCCATCATTGTTTCCTCCTTGTGATCAAGCACTTGACGGACAATATTGAAAAATATCTCAAGAACGGGCTCAATACTAGGATCGCCACTCGTGTACTGGGAAGGCGGTGGCAACCTCCTCGTATACTCGAGAGTAACCTCATCGAAAAACCCGCGCCTGCTATCAGTTGGGTTCATAAACTGAAACGTAGGCTCAAACTCGGGGTTCATAGACACACTCCTCATTAACTCTTGCTCAAAATGCATCCCACAACTAGCCGCAATCTGCGCTGTGAGGTAAACAATATCACGCTCCTTGCGCGTGATCCCGGGAGGTTCTTGAAGAACAGTCTTTGCCGGAGTTTGGTTTGAATTCTTTTCCCCTTGTTGCAAATCGTTCTGTCTTGAACTGGACATTTCTTTTTCTCTGTTAAGATTAGTACAAAATCAGATTCTTCACGTAACTTGATTATTAGATTAAATCTATATATATTAAGCAGAGGTTTCAAGATCAAACTGGAAAAATCATTAATATGTTCATTGGAGAAGACAGCAATAATCAGACAAGGAAAAAAGAGAGATATAAGAAACACCGTGACCTCCAAGGAACAGCTGTGCTGGGGATAAGCGCCGTGACCACGAAGAAAACAAATAGCTTCGAAACCCTAGGCTAAGTATTTATACGAACGAAACTCTTATATCAGTTGGGCTTCTATAGTCCGGTCTATAATGACATCCACGAAGAAAATAAGTTGTTTCGTTAAAAATAAAAAGGGAGATTACAAAGGAGTTAAACCTAAGCAAACTGAGCTTGATGTCAGAAAAAAAAACCTAAGCAAACAGAGTCCCTAGTAAAATTGCTAAAAATACACTAAAGTCGAGACTTTCACTAGTAAAACTAATAAATTGCCGTCAAGACTTTCGGTAATGTAAAACTAAATGATATATGATTAGAGGTTTCAACTAAATAACTTCAATAGTATGTTGTCAAGTTATTTTTATGCAAATGATCTCTTTGAATAGATTTCTCTTGTTATAATTCAAGCAGAGAAAAACGAAACAATGAAATAATCTGTGTGTCTAGATCAAAAGAAACAACAAATACAAGTGAAACATAATGGTTTTGCTATACAGAGACAGTATTGTTGGGGAAAAATAATTAAATACTTGGATGTGTCTATTTATTTACAAGGGAAACAACAAGAGAGATGGTGAACTATGCACGTGGGATGTCTAGGGTGTGTGATATCCCATGGATTACAAAGTTGGAAGAAGAGAACATATCTGGAGCTACAATCTCAACTCCAGAGATCATCATCAAACACTGTGACGATGAGTTAACTACACTTCTTCTGGTGATTATGAGATCTTGATAAGGATCCAGTGTCTTGAGTAAGGCTTTATCAGGCATTGAAGCGAGTTCTTTGTTGGTTAGCCGTTGACCAAGAATGTGACGTCTCATGACTTCATAGAGCAACGGAGAGGCATATGACAGTGAGACTAGACTCGGTATGGCTAGAATGGTTATTCCGGTCAAGTTCTTGTGTTGATCTGCGGTGATCATGTTGAGAACAGAGTGCAGTCCGATTGCAAATGGCACATACCCGTTTGAACTTAGCAGCTGAATGATCCGAGTCCAATCTATCTTAACCGGGACGGCTTCTCCTTCTTCTGTAACGGTTTTGTTTGTATCAGATTGACATAAAGATAAATGAGGGATATGATCCATGTGAGGCTGCAGAGGAGAGAAGGTTCCAAGAACTCCGTGAATAACCAAAGAATCTCCAAGAAACATGTCCGGATTTGAGATCATGACATGATTCACTTCTGCTGTTCTTGATTCTTTATCGACGGTGGATATTTGAACGCTATGGTGACGGAGAAGAGTTGGGAGACAGGTTCCTTGAGGCTTCTCTAGGAGGTCCTTCATCGAAAGCCTTTGAGGGAGCGTGTGATACTGAAGAAGCTGTTTCAGAAACAGAGGAGGAAGAGATGACGTATTGAGCAAGGAAGAGTCGTCAATAGCAAAGAGGGTGGTCTTTGGAGAAGAAGAAGAAGAAGAAGAAGAAGAGAGGAAGATCTCAGGGTAGATGTGGAGGAGAGTGGTGATTGCTTTGAAGTTTGATTGGCGTAAAGCTTTTGAGGCGTTTAAAGAGAGAGGATGATGATGATGATGAGTGATGGGTCTGTTAGGTTTTGTGATGTTGGAATCTGGAGGTGAAGGGAGAGTGGTGGAGACGGCCATGAAAGCTAAGGCAATAGAGAGGACGAAGTAGACAAAGCAATCCAATGAACAACAACCCATCTCAGAGACTTGCCGCCAAAGAAAGCAGAGGATCAGACAAAAGAAAATAAGTTTGGTGGATGTGATTCTTTGGAAGTGAACTGAAGAATGCACTTGTGAAGAAGTTAAAGTGGTGGAAACATTCTGTCTGGAAAAGGAAAAAATGGGGATGTGTATTAATATGAGTTGAATAGATTCAACCAGTTGAAAAGATAAGGAAAAAAAAATCCACATTGAATATTATTAACCAATAAAATTGTATTTGAACAAGTCATTATTTTCTGTGAAAATATATATATGAAAAAAAGTTATAACTGATAACTGTTATTTATATGAATATATCAAATAAAAACAGAAAAAATAAAAATAATAGGATATGATGTTGAAATTTTGTAAACAAAGTCATTGTATAATATGGATGTTGAATAAATCTTGGCTAATTATGTAAAAGAGAGAAAATGTGATGTGGATAGTTAACATCCAAAATTAGAGAAAATTTTATTGTTTTTTGTTTAGCAGTACATCTATCTATTGTTTTTGTTGTTATATAGAAAAGAGAACTTGACTAAAAAATCTGCCCAAAAATTGTTACACTCAACATTATTGATTAGATCTTATTTTCCAGTGTATCTTGTGTTTTTTGCCGTCGGATCTTCATGGTTTATTTCTCTTGTTCTATTCAATCTTTGTTATTTAAGGTTTGTATATGATTCTACTTTATAACCTCAGATCAGATCTCAGATGAGAAAAGATCTGCCACAGTTAAAACACTAAATCGTATCGTAGTTGTTGTTTTTAATTCCATCTTCTGAGCTGTTGGGCTTCTTGGGCCACACAACTGAAATAAATCAAGAACCATCATCTATCTATTGAAAACTCTCTTTTTTACTCTTGATTTTTGATTACGAATTTAGAAAAATCTTCTTACAGTTTTCTACAAAATTTAAGTTTCTTACTACTTAAAGGATGAACCCATAAAAAAGAAGCAGAAATCTTGTAAAACCTATAATAAGAAGTTACAAGAGAAATTTTGTTTATGTAACATTTAAAAAATATGAAGCGTTACGGGGATGAAAACATAGAGAAATCGACTATCGTATTATTGGATGAGGAATTTTGTAAGACTAAAAACATAAGTGGATGAAAAACTGAAAATATTAGGAAAGAATTTCGACGAAGAAGAAGAACAGTTTATCTCCTTGAAGATGAGGTTTATAAGAGCACGCCCAATGGTGTCAAACCCACCAAAATTTCTTACAGCTGCAAATATCAATAATTTGTTATATTTTCATTTTTAAATAAATTTAAAATCAGATGAAAAAGATGCACCAGTTACTAATTGACATGTGATGGTAAGTATTTATTTTTTTTCTTTTGGTGGGCATCAATGCAAACAACTCAAGATGTTGTAAACAACTCAACTCCATATTATATTTAACTATAAGCCATGTAATCAATTTTATTAGACATATCATATTATGTTGATCAAAGTGATTATAGAGAAGACATGTAACAAATCAATTATCAAATAATGACTAAAAGATGGATATTAAAAATAAGCTAATAGTATTGGAACTAGAAAATTACATTAAAAATTGTATAATTTTGAAGAACTGTTTTACTAATAATAATTATATAATTATAAAATAGAATTAAATTTTGAAAGTTTCAAAATCATTTTATATTTCTATTTATACTATTATATTATTTAATGATACATTAATAATGAATATGAATTATTAACATATTCTAAAAACTTGCCAAAAATACAAATCAATATTAAATGTAAATGTTTATGTCATAATTTGAAGAAAAAAAAAATTAAAAGAAATTTGTAGTATGACCCTATTCGTTTTGCGATCGCTGACGCGGCTACCAGTGTTCAAAATTAAAGGAACAAAAACAGAATTCAAAAGGCAAAATAAAAGATCTGGTGAAGGAATCTTTGGGTTTCTTGGCGCTGGGAAAAGAGAGAAACATATAAACAAGGTCGCTGTTTTAAGGGGCTATTTGTGAAATAACCAAAAAAAAAATTAGTTTTTAAGAGAGAGATAGGAAGAAAGAAGTGGAGAGAGAATGAGTTTTTGGTTATTTTGTGAATTTAATTTTTTTCTTAGCTACTAGATGCAATTTCCCCTGTTTTAATTTTTTTTTGGCATCTCCCTTGTTTTATTTAATTAGGGACACCAGAACCACCGAATTCCTTCACTATTTTGCCGCTGCGTCTTCTGTTACACACTCCGGCGACCATAAAAGAAAAAAATCATGCCTAATTTTTAGGGGAAAACGGTCAATTCCACCATGAACTTGACGTCTCCATTGTTTTCATACACAAACTATTGGATCAAGCCAAAAACATCATGAACTAATTTTTATTTTGAATTTCCCACATAAATTTTTCCAATCTGGTCAATTACTACATAACAGGAATCAATTTTGGTTTAGTTGCTAATGTGGTGCTTACGCGGACGCCATGTAGGAAATTGGGTTAATTCGGTTTGACATCTGTCCAATTTTTTAAAATCGAGTAGTACAAAACGACGTCGTTTTGATATTTTTTAAAAAAATTTCAGAGAGGATCAAACCCTAGAACTTAGAGTTCTTCGCGGAGTGCTCAACCACTAGACTAATTATACTTTCAACGATTACATTCCATTACAATAATACTTGAACTAAATATTTTCGACAAGCAAACTCATGTCTATGAGAATAAAATAGATTAAAAAAAGTTATAAACATATTTGCTTCATCTCCTTCGATTCAAGATCGTCTCCAATGAATCTCTCTCCAGTAACAAATATCTTCGTGAAAATCACCCACTAATTATTTG
Organism: Raphanus raphanistrum subsp. raphanistrum; assembly: GCA_019706035.1. NCBI lineage: Eukaryota > Viridiplantae > Streptophyta > Magnoliopsida > Brassicales > Brassicaceae > Raphanus > Raphanus raphanistrum. The sequence goes on along the minus strand of CM033982.1, from coordinate 1,150,799 downwards.
CTTCTCCGTATTTCTTTGATTGAGGCTTGAGTGTGACTGTATCACGGAAGAAAATGAGTTGAACGTAAATCTGGGGGGGGGGGGTTTCTTTCATGGGTGGTCTACGTGCGATTCATTGAAGAATTGAAGGAGAAACGATGGCTAAAGTAAAGAGGGAGACGGTGGTGGCATGCATGACTTGTTCCCTCTGCGACAATCTCCTCTGTGGCGCCACCCCCATCTCAGAGTGCCTTCACACATGTTCGTTCTTATTTAGAATATTTAGTTCAAGTATTATTGTAATGGAATATAATCTTTGGAAATTTAATTTGTCTACTGGTTGAGCACTTCTTTGAAGAACTCTAAGTTTAGGTTTGATCCTCGTTGACAACGAATTTTGTTAAAATATCAAAACGACGTCGTTTTGTACTATTCGATTTTTTAAAAATGGACAGATGTCAAACCGAATCAAACCAATTTCCTACATAGCGTCCACGTAAGCACCACATCAGCAACTAAATCAAAATTGATTCCGGTTATGTAGTAATTGACCAGATTAAAAAAGTTCATGTGGGAATTTCAAAATAAAAATTAATTCATGATGATTTTGTAGAAACTACATCGAAATTGATTTCGGTTATGTAGCAACTAAATCGAAATTGATTCCGGTTATGTAGTAATTGACCAGATTAGAAAAGTTCATGTGGAAATTTCAAAATAAAAATTAATTCATGATGCTTTTGGCTTGATCCAATAGTTTGTGTATGAATACAATGGAGACTCTAAGTTTATGGTGGAATTGGCCGTTTTCCCTAATTTTTAGTCGTGGCGATCTCAAAATGAACATGGCCTATTTTGAAGAATTATTTTAGTAATAAAAATTATATACTTTAAAATATAGCTGATAATATTTTGAATTTTTAGTGATTATTATATTTCTACTTTTGTTATTATAATATTTATTTTTATATTAATGATGATCTTTAAGTTATTACCGTATTTTAAAAAACTTACCTAAAATATAAATTAACACTAAATGTAAATGTCTGTCATAATTTGCTTCAACCATGTCATCAATATTAATGTGTCATGTCATCATTTTTATTTCAAAATTAATATGGTGATGACATATGGTAAATCAATTTTCAAATATAGACTATGGATATCGTAATTTTACATGACTAATTAATTAAATATTAAAAAGGAATGAAAGAAGAGAAATTGCACCTAGTATATACACAAAAAAAAACAAATTTCATTAACTAACTAAAAATACTCCTTCTCTCTTACTTTATCTTCCTATCTCTCTCTACTCTCTCTTACTTTTTTTTATCACAATTCTCTCTACTCTTTCTCTAAAAATCTAATTTAACTTTTTCTTTTCATGGAAAAAAAATCTAATTTCACTTTTTTTGGTTATTTAGGAAAAAAAAAGCCCATGAAAGAAAGAAAATGTAAAAAGAAAAAAAAACAATTGTGGGTAGCAAAATTAATTTGGTTTTCGTGGGGAAGAAGCAAACTTAAAGCTCCGTCCTGAAGAAAATAGTTCGGAAGTTCCCAGAAAAAATCGAATTTACTAGTAGCGAGGCTAATTCTCCGAACATAGATGTGTCTGAGACGCAACAGATATCAGCAAGGACCATCGAGAAGGTGGTCGTTCATCCACTCGTCTTGCGTAATATCATTACGTCGACGATTTATTATTCATTGACAATGGAAAATACAGTTGTCATTAGACTTGATTGATACTAGTGGTAAGTTTATAGATAAACGCTTGGTAACCTCACTTGCAACTCTGAAGAGGTGCATCACACAAACACTTGTTGTGTAAATAGGTATATAAGCATCAAATCTCTGAAGGTCCCCTCCCTGGGGGATGCGTCTACACAGTCTGTTATAGCTAACGTTGAAAGTCCCAAGATCAAGTTCCGTCCATTGAACCGGGATCCCTGTGATCTTATTGTGATTCAAGTCCAAGAAATTAACTGTTTTAGCGATTTTAACCATGGAGATATTGAACTGGAACATGTTTCTTGATAGGTCAATGTTATGTGCAGTCTTTTTGGCTCCAAACAACATCGACGCGTCACCTTCGAGCTTGTTTCGGGAAAGATCAATCGTGTTCGAAGTTGCCTAGTGATTTTGGTATAGAACCGGACAGCTGGTTGTGCGATAGGTAAATCACTCCTTTAAACGATCCGAATGACTCTGGTATCGAACCTATAGTTGGAAGTTTAAAGTTGAGGTTAGAAAAACTATTGTTTGTTACTCAATTTAACTGATGACTAATAGAGACAGAGAGAGTAGTAATTCACCTGTAAGCTTGTTCCTGCTGAGTTCAAGAAACTTGAGTTTAGGTAACAAAGAGAGTGAACCGGGTATCGAACCGGAGAGTTTATTGAAGGAAAGGTTAATGTACTCTAGATTCTTGAGCTGACTCAGAAATTCAGGAACCGGGCCGGTCAGGCTGAGCCAGAGATAACGGAGATACTTGAGCTTGGCGATGGTGGGTGGGATCTCACCGGTGAGGTTAGGGAGTTTGTGGAATGTGAGAGATTCTAGATAAGGCAAATCGCCGACTTCAGGAGGGCCTGAGCGGAGACGTCGTCTTTTGATATGTCTAGAAAGGTGATGCGGTGGTTAATAGTTGCGTTGCGTCTTATCCATAGAGTGTTGTATTTACGTTTGAGCTTAAATTGAAAACTTGTGATCATATATATAGGCAAACGCAAGTCACGCAATTAAATGGTAGTGTACGCGTTTTACTTTTGCTGACTTTTACATGTTAAACAAGTTCCGGTGGTATCTTTAAAATATCCCACTTTTAAATTTAAAACAAAGTATTTTGATTGGTTACCGACGGTGCACGTGAACTCATGGATCGATTTCCGACTGGTTCAGTTGACTGGGTTGCTAAACCGGAAGAGACATTTGAGTCGATAAAGGGGCCGGGCCTTGAAAAGTAAAGCCCAAAACAGAATTATGCACTGGAGTCAGCAATTTGAAAACGAGGCCTGGAATGTTTAGAGGTCCAACCTTTGAGTTAGCTAGTTACCGTTATAAACGAAAAACAGAGGATGTGTCACAAAAGAAAAAGGTGAAAAACAGAGGATAACTGGATAGGTCTTCGCCTGGCTTCTTCTTCGTTCTTAAAAACAGAGGATCTCAAGCATTTTATTAACAGTTAATGGGTCCGGTTCACGATCACTCGATTTGTGTAACTATAAAGGAAATAAAACTGTTCACCATTAATGGTTTTGATCTTTGCATTTTTGTTATATCCTTGATTTCTCGTGTTATATATTCTTTTTTCTTTTGCCAAAGTGTAACACAAGTTAGGTTTACTTTGCTTGTAAATACGACATTAAAAATTACAAACAATGTACCGTGCTAGTGAAGAAACAGCTCCGCTGCGGTAAGTGCCGTGACCTTGAAGAAAACTGAAGACTTCGAAATCATAAACCATCAAAAAAAGCCCTAGGCTAGTATTTATATAAGGAAACTTTTTTCATTTATGCTTCTATTTTCCGGTCCATAATATCATTTTTAGCCTTACTTTTTTTAAGCCTTACTTTGTTAGAAGAATGTACGTTTTATATAAAAAAGATAAAGAATCGGAAGAGATAAAGTAAAAAAAAAACAAAAACCCTCAAATGCTCTAACTTTTCTGTACCTGTCAAAACTTTATTCACATAACAAAAGTTTACCTCTATCATTTTTATGAACAGTTAGTGTGACAGATTCAATGTCACTCGATTTGTTTAACTCTAAAAAGAACTTTACACCAATAATGGTTTCGCTCTGTTCATAATGCGGTGCCCTACTCAGCGTTGCTAGACGATACATTTCAAAAACGTGCTAAATCTTATCAAATGAAATATGATTCATTTTTTATTAATTGTTCCGAATGGAACATACAGCTGTCCTTATACATGATTTATTCTGATGGTAAGTTTAGATAAATCTCGGTTGCTTGAATCTTCACGTTGCAACTCGGAAGAGGTGCACCACACAAGCACTTGTTGTGTAAATACGCATAAGCATCAAAACTCTGAAGGTCACCTCCCTGGGGGATGCGTCCACACAGTCTGTTATAGCTAACGTTGAAAGTCTGAAGATCAAGCTGGGTCCATTGATCCGGTATACTCCCTGTGAGGCTGTTGTGATTTAAGTCCAAATAATTAACCGTCTTAGCGACCTTAACCTTGGAGATATCGAACTGGAACATGTTTCTAGATATGTCAATGTGCCATGTCGTCTTTTTGGTTCCAAACAACATCGACGCATCACCTTCAAACTTGTTCCGGGAAAGATCAATGGTGTTAAAGTTGAGGTTGCCTAGTGATTTTGGTATAGAACCGGACAGCTGGTTGTGCGATAGGTAAATCCCATATACCTCTGCTTGAAACGATCCAAATGACTCTGGTATCGTACCTAATTGTATATTTTGAAATATGAGACTTTAGAATTACGGTTTGTTATTTTTTCTTTATTTATTTATTTTTGTTCAAACGATTACAGTTTGTTAGTAGATGACTAAACAGAGACAGAGAGAGCGAGTGATTTACCTGTAAGCTTGTTCCTGCTGAGCTCAAGTGTAGCCAGTTTAGGTAACAAAGAGAGAGAACCGGGTATGGAACCGGAGAGTTTATTGAAGGAAAGGTTAATGTACTCTAGATTCTTGAGCTGACTCAGAAATTCGGGAACCGGGCCGGTCAGGCTGTTCCAGCTGAGCCAGAGAAATTTGAGATACTTGAGCTTGGCGATGGTGGGTGGGATTTCACCGGTGAGGTTAGGGAGTTTGCGGAGTGTGAGGTATTGTAGATACGGTAAGTCACCAACTTCAGGAGGGATCTGAGCGGAGACGTCGTCGTCTGATATGTCTAGAGAGGTGACGCGGTTTGTGTTGCCGCATTCAACGGAGACCCAGTTGCAGCAGTCGTCCTTGGGGTCCCAGGAGATGATGGTGTAAGGGTTGTTCATAGCTTTTTTGATATTTAGGAGAGTGTTTTTGTCATCTTTGTGACAGAGGTCTTTTGATAAAGATGTGGCGAAGAGAAGAGCGAACAAGAACAAGAACAGTGTCGTTGTCTTACCCATAGTGTGTTGTTGTGTTTGTGTTTGATCTCAAATTGAAACTTGTGATGATATATATAGGCTAACGAGAGTAACGCAGTGAGTGGGAAACATAGTAGGGTATGGTTTTAATTATTACTTTTGCTGAATAGACCACGTGTTAAATAAGTTTCGGTGGGTGATTATTAAAGTAAAGTATTTTGATTGCTTACCGACGGTGCGTGTGAAACTCACTGATCGATTTCGGGTCTGGTTCAATTGACTGGACTTCTAAACCGGAAGAGACATTTGAGTCGAGAAAGTGACCGGGCCTTCAAAAGAAAAAGCCCAAAATGAGAATAATGATGGAGAGTTCGCAATTTAAAAATAAGGCCCAAAAGTGAGAGGGCCAAATCCAACCTCGGAGACAGTTATTACCGTTATAAGTGAAAACAGAGGATATCAAAATTTCATGTGTCAGGGTTCAGGATTACTCGTGTTAATATGTTCTGAATCTAGTCTGACCCGGTAGCATTAGTATCCTTGTTGGTTTTAGACACATGATGTTCTTATATATATTGTGTTCTTGTAAGTTGTAAACATAGTTGTCACTGAAATCGTATTCAATAGTAAACTTTCTTTCCCATGAACCATGTTTTCTTGAGTTAAGTTGTAAACATAATTGTTCTTGGAGTTAACCGTGTCGCTCGAGCAACCCAGTTGCGTTTGGGAAGCTTATTCCTATTGAAATTTCTCCCTCATATTATACTCTGTTTTCCCCTGTTTTTTTTGTGTTTCATTGTTACTCAAATCATTCAAATGAATTGAATAAAATAAAAGACATTATTATACACGCAAGGTGAATGAGAAAGAGGCGTTGAACCCAAAGCAAAACAAATAAAATGACTAAAAGGGTTATAATCACAAAGAACCAACAGTAGCGGTGAACAGTCATCATGAAAAAGTATTTATCAATACCACAAAGGAAAGAAAGTGTTTTAAGCTTAGCAAATTTTAAAGAAACTGAAATAATAAAACGATGCGGTATCACAGGCTTATAGACTTGAGAACACAAGAAAATACTCTTTCTCCACAAGGTTTCTAGTAGTCTTATTGCCTGCCAAAATAAAACCAAAAAATAAGTGAGAAGCTGGTTGTTTACTTTACAAACAATACAAATTGAACTACACACATCAACAATGTAAACCACGGCCAACTTGATAGGGCATGGCTTCGACGGTCAGCGTGAACCCTCCTCCAATGTCGGTTCCATTCAATCGGACGGCTCGCTGCAGGGAGCCTAGCCCATACAGGTGGACAAGGGCACAGCTGTAGTAGATACAGCAAAGCAAAGAAAGCATTTAAAAAGGTGTTTTACTCAAAAGAGTAATAGAGAGAGAAGTTTCTAGCAGAACAAGGTTGTAACCTGTCTTGGACGAAGATGTCCGTGATTTCACCACACGCAGCGAAGTGCTTACACAAAGCACTCTTGAGATCTTCTTGAGGAAGAGAAGGGTCATATCCAGTTACTGATATGGATTCGCTCCTACAAGCAAAAAAAAAAAAATAATAATAATGAGATTATTATTAAACAATGCAGTAACGCTTAGAATCAAATTAATAGAAGTCAAGAATATAAATTACCTGTTCTTTTGAAAGTCTTCCACGTACTTAGCAGCTCGAGCTGATGTAGTCAAAATCAGTGGGCTCAACTGCTGAGAGAGTCAGCTTCCTTCCTCCAACTTCGCTACCGTTGAGAAGTAAAGCTTTCTCTTTGGCACCTTCTCCGAGAAGGATAACAAGGCAAGACCTGCAGTGGATTTATTCATCAGTTAAAATGTTATTGCAAAAAGAAATAAAAAAACAAATAAATAAATAAAGAAACAAAAACTTACCTGATGAGTTTTGACTCCGGATCTACCCTGATCTCAATGTGCTCCACTTCTCCACACGGTTCGAAGAGGTCTTTCAAGGCCCTGTAGAGCACAAGGCGATCAGAGGAAGTGTTGAATCCCTCAACCCTGATCATAGTCCTGCAAGAGAGAATCAATTGCAAACCCCTCCCCATTAGCACAAAAATAAATGTCCAAAACAAAAGTCAGAAATCAATTTTACCTCCTCGCACAGATATCCATCCATTCCTTCATGTGTCGGACGAAAATCTCCTTGCTGTGTGGACAAGAACAACAACAAAGCATCTTAGATACACAAATCTAAAACACACACAAACAAAGTAATCAAACTTTTACCGTTGATGTGATTCGGCTGTATTCGGCAGACACTAAGTAAAAAAAAAGAAGAAGATCATATCAGAAACCATATTCATTGAGAGGGAATTAGAAGATGAAGATGATTACTTACTTCGTTCCCGGATCCGTCCATCTTAGAAAGAAGATAAAGACTATGCTAGGTTTTTGAGAAGAACGGCAATATTGATCAGTTTTAACTTTTAAAGGATCTAAGAAGTATTTATATATCGTCTCCCTTACCCTCGTTTATGGCACAACCGTCGTTGCCTTTACGATTGGGCCTTGCAGGCCTAAACTGATTTACTTAACATAATTTACTAAAATAATGATAATTAATACTAATTAACATATTATTGTACTTCCTCCGTTTTAAATAAGCATCATTATAATTTTTTTTTGTTACACAAAAATATCATTTTACAATTTCAATGCAAATTTATTTATTTTTATTTGAAAATTAATTGTAAACTGCATCGATTTTATAAATAATTTTATCTATCTCAAATACTATTAGTTAGAAATATGTAATTAATAATAAATTACATATATTTCTGTTATTTTTTTAATTTGTATGAAAAATGTCAAAGTTATACTTATTTAGAAACTGAAGAAGTATATGTTATCGAAGATTACATATTTACATTCTTAAGTAAGCTGTATACTTTCAGAAACAGATCCTTTCTTAACATAATTTACTAAAATAATGATAAAATTATACTAATATATCATATGTTTTCCACTGTTTTTCAGAAATGAATGTGATTTCAGTGGATCGGTAAAGTTTTACTGGTGGAAATGGTTGGTTGCTTACTCCTCGTTAGCTTGCATATTGGTTTATATGTTCTTGCTTGTGGTTTGTGTATAAGATATGGTCATATATCTACTTGCTATTGAGTCGGGGTAGATTGATCAATTTGTTACATTTATGTTATCTCATGGCTCTATGCTGGGGTATCAGAGTTTCAAATCCGTAATTGTTTCAATCTCCATGACCAACCATAGTGGTTGCTAGCCGATGGATCTAATACAGTTTGAAAATGTGCAGCGAATTCATCAAATAATTAAAATTTATTCATTTTTATTAATCATTTTGAATATAACATACAGATGTCATTATGCATGATTTTATTCTGATGGTAAGTTTAAATAAAGATCGGTTGCTTGAATCTTCACGTTGCAACTCGGAAGAGGTGCATCACATAGGCACTTGTTGTGTAAATATGCGTAAGCATCAAATCTCTGAAGGTCACCTCCCTGGGGGATGCGTCCACAAAGTTTGTTATAGCTAACATTGAAAGACTGAAGAGTAAGCTCGGTCCATTGAACCGGGATACTCCCTGTGATCCTATTGTGATTCAAGTCTAAGTTATTAACTGTCGTAGCCACATTAACCTTGGAAATATCAAACTGGAACTTGTTTCTCGATAAATCAATGGACCCTGACGTCTTTTTGTCTCCAAACATCATTGAAGCATCACCTTCTAGCTTGTTACGGGAGAAATCAATCCGGTAAAAATCCAGGTTGCCTAGTGATTTTGGTATCGAACCTGATAGCTTGTTGTGCGATAGAAAAAGCTCAGGAGGTAACACTCCTTTAAACGATCCAAATGACTCTGGTATTGAACCTAACAAGAAGTTTAAAGTATAGGTTTAGATTAATAGTGACTAATAGACAGATCTGATACCATAAACATCTTTAAATTAATGTTACAATAAAAAATAAAATAATATGGGATTAATGTTAGCAAAAAAATGTAAATAATATGGGGCATGGGCCATACTATGTATGTATAATAGCACTTTAAAATTTTAAGGACCAAGACAAATGTTTTATGAGAACCGGCCTCGCCAAGATAGACAAAGAGAGTGAGTGATCACCTGTAACCTTGTTCCTGCTTAGTTCAAGAATCCTGAGTTTAGGTAACAAAGAGAGAGAACCGGGTATGGAACCAGAGAGGTCATTGAAGGAAAGGTTAATGTACTCTAGATCCTTGAGCTGACTCAAAAATTCAGGAACCGGACCGGCCAGGTTGGTCCAGCTGAGCCAGAGAAAACGAAGATACTTGAGCTTGGCGATGGTAGGTTGGATTTCACCGGTGAGGTTAGGGAGTTTGCGGAATATAAGGGTTTGTAGATACGATAAGTCACCTACTTCAGGAGGGATCTGAGCGGAGACATCGTCGTCTGATATATATAGGGAGATGACACGGTGGTTAACAGTAGAGTCACCGCACTCAACGGAGACCCATGTACAGCAGTCGTCTTTGGGATCCCAGGAGATGATGGTGTAAGGGTTGTTAAGGGACTTCTTGATCTTGAGGAGGGTGTTTTCGTCATCTTTGTGACAGAGATCTTTAGACAAAGATGTCGTGAGGAGGAGAGTGAACAAGGGAAAGAGCAATGTCGTTATCTTATCCATGGTGTATCTGGTTTGTAGTGAAAACGCTGATGATTTATAGGCTAACGCTATGAATGTGAGCATGGTATAGCATGGTATAGGGTAGATTGCATGGTGTGATTTATACTTTATTAGGTATTTTTGCTGATCATACCACGTTGTAAACAAATTGCCGTGCTGGTTTTGAAAAATGCTCACGTATAATCTAACAAATAAAGCATTTCTGTTTGTTTGTCTTTCAATTCCTAACTAGATCATGACCCGCGCGTATGCGCGGATTTATCTTTTGATTCTATTTTATATATATGTTGTATATTATTTAATATTTATAATATAAAAAAGTTAGAATGATCCGGAACCAAAAAAAATCGACCCGGACAAAAAAAATCAAATACCTACTTAAATCCAAATGTTGAGAACTCGAAGAACTCATACTTGAAATGAACAGATTTATACCCGATCCAGTGAGCTAAATTTCAAACATAATATCTTTGTTATATTTTTAATTCATTTTTTTGGTTTGGTGAGATTTACTATTTATTCGGAAGTTTTTTGACTAACTTAACGGTATATATTCGTATATTTCTTTTTTTCTGAACAGGAAAAAAAAATTTGGGTCTTGATTAAATTTATATTATATAGCAAATTGCTGCTATAAATAATTTTTATAAAAACTAATTTGTAACAGTAATATCATTTTTGTTATAAATTAGTATATCATGGTTTATAGGTTCAAAGTATAGAGTTAGTTGTCTTCATAGTATTGCTAATATTGATCGATGCAAGTTAATGAATACATATAATATATTGTATTATTAGTAATCTGTCGTATAGTATTATATGTTAGTAGATGTATTATTAATTATCTATCTTATAGTATAATATGCTAGTTGATGTATCTAGCTTATAGTAAAGTATATGCAATATAAGAAAATATGCGTAGTGGATATAATAATAAGGTAAGAAGTGGAAAAATATGGTAATGGTTGATATTAATTATTTATAAAAAAGCATGTCTAATAATAAGTAAATTAATATAACATTAATTACATAAGGTCCAACTTTAAAATCCACCTAGAAGAAGTTGTAATGTTTCTGTTTTAATAAGATAGATTTCCCATGAACGCTTTTAGCAAAAAAAGAAAGAAAAAAAATCCCATGTTTGAGAAATTTAGTGGGCCTTCAGAAGTGAAGCCCAAATGAGAGTTATACATGGGAGTCCGTAAGATTGAAAACAAGGCCCGAGATGTTGGTTTAAAAACGTCTTCCAATTTTGTACTAGTTTACACACCAAATAATTGTTAGAAGTAGAACCAACTGATAATTTTTTTGATAAAGAACCAATATAAGAACTTGGGTGTGGTAACTTTTTTGATAAAGAACCAATATAAGAACTTATTCCACACCCACCTTTCTCTTCCTTTTGTGATCTAATTCACGTTCCTTTCTCGGTGCTGCAAAGTTTTCTGAATGTACATAAAGGTTAAAGTCTGATAAAGAATCAGCTTCCCTCTTTAATAAAATGAAAGAATCAGCTTCCCTCTAAAAGAAGAAGAAGAAAAACAGAGAGAATAGTTTACAAAAAAAAAAAACAGAGAGAATAAGATTAGCCTTTTTATCGAATTTGCTTTTTCATTTGATTCGTCTTTTTCTATGTAATAAAATTGTTTCTCCTTGTTCTCTTCTTTACTCCCTCTCTTTTTTGCTTTGTCATTCTTTTATATCAAACCAAATTTTGATAATGCACCACTCTTGAATTCTTTGTTCCATTTCTTCTAGTACAGCCAAACAGAGAGTTTTCTGGCAACTTCTTCAACATATTTGTTAAGGTGCTACTTCGTATACTAATCTTCTTTAAATAATTTTTAACATACATAAATTGTGGATGTGGTTCATAAATCTTTTATAAAATTTCTTGTTCTTGAATTACTGTTGGTCCGTTTAAAACTAGCTCTGTTTCTTTGTTCGTTCTTACAATTTAGATTATCTTTTCACTGATTTTGCCTAATAACTTGTTTTAAAATATTTTTAAAGATTTTCAGATTTTTGAACTAATTCTTCATTTGACATGATTAAATATATTCTGTATTTTTTTTTTTTTTTTTTAGTTTCAAAAAAAAAAACAGAACAGAGAGACAGAGGTTAACTTCCTGTCAAGAATCTTATCAGTTTTGTTGCTTGAGATTAAAATAGAATTACTTAATAATAATTACTAAGGGTTTTAAATCACTTCTAAGAAGATACATTAGTTTCTTAAGGCCCAAGAAACTTGTTTTCCCTAATCATTTTTCTGCAACATTGCAACTATGATATTGTACTAATCTCTGCAAATTTCTGTATATTAGGTATTGAACTAACGTACTTCTGAATCATTTGGTTCAAGGTAACCTAAAAATGGCGAAAGATGGAGCTAAGAGCCAAGAAGATTACAAGCTCAAAGACATGAAACCAGACCTAGGAGAGAAATGGCCACACGGAGGACAACGTGGAGGAAGTGGATGGATAAGCAGCGAACGAGTAGCAAGCACATACGATCTCGTCGAACAAATGTTTTATCTCTACGTCCGTGTCGTCAAAGCCAAAGACCTTCCTCCGAACCCCGTCACAAGCAACTGCGACCCTTACGTGGAAGTCAAGATAGGAAACTACAAAGGAAAGACAAAGCACTTCGAGAAAAGAACAAACCCTGAGTGGAACCAAGTTTTCGCCTTCTCGAAAGACAAGATCCAGTCCTCTACAGTTGAAGTGTTCGTGCGCGACAAGGAGATGGTTACGAGAGATGATTACATAGGGAAGGTTGTGTTTGATATGCATGAGATACCTACGAGAGTCCCACCTGATAGTCCGCTTGCGCCTCAGTGGTATAGACTAGAAGCTCGCCGCGGCGAAGCCAAGAAGAGAGGAGAGGTTATGGTAGCTGTTTGGCTTGGGACGCAAGCTGACGAAGCGTTTCCTGATGCTTGGCACTCTGATGCTTCCTCTGTTCAAGGAGAAGGTGTGCAAAGCGTTAGGGCCAAGGTCTATGTATCTCCAAAACTGTGGTATCTCCGGGTTAATGTGATTGAGGCACAAGATGTTGAGCCTAGTGATAGGAGCCAGCCGCCTCAAGCTTTTGTTAAGGTTCAAGTTGGGAACCAGATTCTGAAGACAAAGTTATGCCCTAACAAGACAACGAACCCTATGTGGAATGAAGATCTTGTGTTTGTAGCTGCTGAGCCGTTTGAAGAACAGTTCTTCTTGACGGTTGAGAACAAGGTTTCATCAGCTAAAGATGAAGTCATGGGGAGGCTGATCTCACCTTTGAATGCGTTTGAGAAAAGATTAGACCACAGAGCTGTTCACTCCAAATGGTACAATCTTGAGAAATTTGGGTTTGGTGCGTTGGAAGGAGACAAGAGACACGAGCTCAAGTTCTCTAGCCGCATTCACCTGCGAGTTTGTCTTGAAGGAGGGTACCATGTAATGGACGAATCAACTCTTTACATAAGTGACGTGAAACCCACGGCAAGACAACTGTGGAAGAAACCTATTGGTATCCTTGAAGTAGGTATCTTGAGTGCTCAGGGGCTTTCACCGATGAAGACTAAAGACGGTAAAGCGACAACAGATCCTTACTGTGTTGCCAAGTACGGACAAAAGTGGGTGAGGACAAGAACCATCATCGAGAGCTTTAGCCCTAAGTGGAATGAGCAGTACATGTGGGAAGTGTATGATCCTTGTACTGTTATCACACTTGGAGTGTTTGATAACTGTCATCTTGGTGGGAGTGAGAAGTCAAACAATGGAGCTAAAGTTGATGCAAGAATAGGGAAAGTAAGGATCAGGTTATCAACCCTAGAGGCAGATAGAATCTACACTCACTCTTACCCTTTACTTGTGCTGCAAACAAAAGGGTTAAAGAAGATGGGAGAGGTTCAACTAGCTGTGAGATTCACTTGCCTTTCTCTGGCTCATATGATCTATCTTTATGGCCATCCTCTCCTTCCAAAGATGCATTATCTTCACCCCTTCACTGTGAACCAACTAGACAGTCTTAGATACCAAGCAATGAGCATTGTCGCGGCGCGGTTAGCCAGAGCAGAGCCTCCTCTGAGGAAAGAGATAGTAGAGTACATGCTAGATGTTGATTCACACATGTGGAGCATGAGGAGAAGCAAAGCTAACTTCTTCAGGATAGTCTCTGTGTTCTCAAGCTTGATTGCTATGAGCAAATGGCTTGGAGACGTCTGCCACTGGAAGAATCCTTTGACGACTATACTGTTCCATGTTCTCTTCTTTATACTCATTTGTTATCCAGAGCTGATACTCCCAACAGCTTTCCTCTACATGTTCTTGATAGGGCTCTGGAGTTTCAGATTCAGGCCACGTCACCCTCCTCACATGGACACAAAGATCTCTTGGGCTGAAGCGGCTACTGGAGATGAGCTAGACGAGGAGTTTGATACGTTCCCGACATCAAAGGGACAAGATGTTGTGAAGATGAGGTATGATAGGTTAAGAAGCGTTGCGGGTCGGATCCAGATGGTTGTTGGAGATATCGCAACGCAAGGGGAGAGGTTTCAAGCGTTGTTGAGTTGGAGAGATCCTCGTGCGACTTGCTTGTTTGTGATTATGTGTCTTGTTGCTGCGATGGTGTTGTACGTGACGCCTTTTAAGATCGTGGCTCTTGCGGCTGGGATGTACTGGATGAGACACCCTAAGTTCAGGAGCAAGATGCCTTCTGCTCCAAGTAATTTCTTTAGGAAGTTGCCTTCTAAAGCAGATATGATGCTTTAAATAGTGCCAACTTCTGTATGTCTCGAGGTTTTCTCTGTTTCGAACTTGTGTTTCGTTGTTTTTGTTGTGTGTCTTCTCTGTTTATTGTTTACTTCTTAATTACTATGAGATTTTGGATTATACGCATTGTAATTCAGGCATTCAGACTTTTGGCTCCTTATCAAAAAAAAAAAGATTTGATGTGAAAATAATATATTTTTGGTCGTGTGTACTTCGTTGTAATATTATCTTCAATGTGTTGCTGGGTTTGGTCTAGAAACAATTTTGGGCCTTTTATCCAAAATTTAGTGGGCCTTGTCTCAGTGGCCCACCAGAATAATGCGCGATGATCTTTAGTTTCATGCATAATGCATTACATACTTCACATAGCTATAGTCCAACGATTAATCTTGTGAAGTTTATAATATCTGATCGTTGGTGTAAACAGAATCAATCTCGTTTTCTGTGGGTAAAATAAACTATGTTTTTTGGTTTGACCATCCTATAAAGTAAAAAAAAAAACAGGTGACAGCAAAGAAATGAAAAGTAAAGGTGAATGAGAAAGAGGCGTTGAACCCAAAGCAAAACGGTGCTGATCCCAAGTCCCTGACTGTTTCATACAACTCACCCTTTGTCACCTTCCTAACTTGCCGACGCTTAATTTGGACCTAACTAATTCCTCTCTCTTTCTGTCTCTCTGTCCTCATTCTTGCATGCAATCGCAAAATTGTTGCCAGCCTTCTCTTCTCTTACCTTTCACTTGTCTTTCATATTTTTATAAAAATTAGACCCTGTGTATATTCTTCTGTTTTGGATTCGAGGATCAAGTCTTAATTTTCACATGCTCAAAGAAGAATTAAAGGTATGAAATACTTTTCTATCATCATCTGCATGACTGCATCATAAAAGCATATTTATATGGACTGATATTTAAGTTCTGTAGAATATATTATATAAAAGAGGTCAAGCTGGCTAACTAATCAACCTATTCTCTTGTTTTCCCCCTCATCAGTGGTATCATCCATCTTGGCGTGGACGGGCTAGCCAGAGAGAACTTAAAGCCTGAAGACGGTGGAAATACTCCGCAACTGCTAAAATACAACGTGCTTCTTGACGGGTCGTCAACAATTGGTTCAACCTATGGACTGTTTGGTGCCTCAGATTATCTGCCTGTGAGTTTTTAATGTATTAGCTTAAAAATATACAAAGAAATAGAAAATGGAGCAATAGTAACAGCAAGACAAAATAATATTGACAAAATTGCCTTCGTGTTATTGACTAAGACTAGTTAAGAGCAATGCATTGAATATGGACCATGACTAATAATCTCATAACTTGAAAAATTAAGGTATTAATGGAGTAGTTATTCAAGATTATGTATTTTGAAGAAATTAAATCATCAATCAAATGATTAGTCTCCATGACCTAACATAATATGGTTGAATGGCGACTATTTAATGCCGATTATTCAACATGTTGATCGAACAAAAATCAAAGCTTGGGCTAGACTGATGAAAACACGACACTGAATTGTCAAGGTGGAACAGTGAATTCCATATCTCGGCCCCACGCCATGCTTCATAATACTACTTTTTGATTATTAATTAGATGATTAGCCTATGATATTACTAGAAATCATACCAGTAATGTAATGTAAAGGAAACTTTCGAAAACGAGTGTTTTAGGAGGATGGGATACTCGGGACGGTTACTTCCATGACATCATGGAACGATATGGGCTCCAAGCAATCCATGTTTCCATTTGATGTGATATATGTATATGCTTTTGGACTATATATGTGAATATACAAATACATACATTCTTAGAGCTGAAAAATATATTCAAAATACATACATTCATGGTGGCAATTGTCACGTCCGTTTTTAAAAGTTTGTATCATTTATCCTATTTTAGTTATTATTTCCAAGTTGTTATTTGGAGATGAAAAGTTTTAAGCGTGTAGCTAAACACGAATGAATACATAAAAAGATAATAAGAAATTTGTTAAAATGAAAGATGCCCGTTTGTATATGCATGAATGTTATACAATACTAGACTAGTTGTCCAGTTACATATAAAATATTATATATATATGGGCTGTTACTTTTATAGCTTATTCACAAGCATATCTATAATTCGTTTTCACAAACTTGCATGTTCTAAACTAGTATACAAAAAGGGAATTAATATTAAATTAAATAAAACTTAATCTTCTCAGTAAACCAACCCGACCAAGTTGATATAAGACAAGTGTTGGTTAGACACCTACTTACATAATGTCGGAATCAAGATACTAAATACTTTTCATTTCTCATATACGTACATATGTTTGCAAATTAGTTTGAATGTTCCCTTATAGTAATATTCTTCCAAACAAAAATCAACCACTATAGTTAAGAATGTCCTCTCTAACCAATAAAGAAAAGTTAAACCCAAACATACAAATTCTATATAATTGTTGATAGCGTGTTATAACAACCAAATATATATGAATATATGATAGTGTTTAATAAGGAGTAGTTCAAGAATCGAAATATGTAATCCTAGTCTTATTAGGACCACAGCCCTCGCTCCTCAGGTTTCACTTGTATATATATCATCTCTATATATATATTTGATATATAAAGATTTGTATGCGTAAACTTTAGTTTTAAACAAAAAGAAATGGATTAGAGGGTACCTGAAGAACGAAGCCCTCTAGAGCAGAGAGTTTGTTGAGAGCCAAGGACATGTGTGACATGAAATTGGATAAATGAGGAGGAAATTGTGCAGAGGCAGGCGAGAGAGAATCGGATACAATACTATCGGAAAGCGACTGATTCAATGCGTCGAGGCCCTGTGAGAGTGCCTCTTCGGCCTCTTGTGTGGACTGTTGTAGCCCACAAATCCCAACTATCTGTTGCTCTGTCAATTGTTCTATCTGATTCACAATCACCTGAAAGCGTTTTACACTAATTAATACACACACAAATACATTATATATTTGCAAGCACGGTCATAATAGATGCATGCATAAAAACGTTGAATGCATTAAATGTTGAGTGTACATGCACAAGTTTACTAGCTACACCCAAATTTTCTTAGTATTTGTTTTTGTTTTATGGAAATAAAGATTAAAACATTGCGAAAGGTCTCGTCATATGTATATCAGTATATGACATACTATTTGGTTCGGAAAACGAATAAAATTGTATTTGTTACTTTAATCTTTTTATTTTGTTTTATTTGTTATGGTTGTCTCTGTTAAATTTATGGTGGTTTTTGATTATAGTCTCTTGATTATATATATGTACTATATCCATGCATGTGTCGTAAAAACAGACAGACACTTTCTTTTACATCATGCCAAAACCTAACCTTTTCTAGAAATACTTCGCAATCACACAACTGCACGCATTCTTTCTTCTTTTTATTTATAAAAATATTTTTTTGTAACCTTTACTATTTTCGTAATATAAGGACATGTATACTATATACACATATAGGTTGGCTTTAAACATATACTGTCAACCCCATGCAATGTTATATATACCTCCAACAAAATCACTACTCGTGTGTCTGTTATGTCTTATCTATTGTTACTGTATCTTACCATATTCTAAGAAAATCAAAGACCAAAACTTAAAAAAAAAAACCGGGGAAAATCAAAATTGTATATTAATTGGATAATGTTGTAAGTACTATATCCTATCAACATGTCTTTAGAAATAAGAAATGTCACTACCACAATAATATATTTCTGCAAGTATCCACAGAATTTGATAATGTTCAATGATTGAATTTTTTGTGGACTAATCTAGTGTTTGATATATAATTTAGTATAGTCAGTCTTCAGTAAAAATCCAAAATTTAGGATTATCTAATGATCCACATTGATTAGTTTACAATATTATCAGGGCTAATTTAGACACATCTTACTAAATGATAGCTAATTTTATAATTATCTTAAGTTTTTGTGTGTAGCAGAAGTAGAAGGAAAGAAAAAAATGTATAAGAACACACACACGCACCCATATGTAAAAATTAGAAGAGTGTAAATAAAGACGAGATTTACCTTGATGATCTCAGATGGGCGGAAACCTCCTAGCCACAAGAAGCAACGTTCGGCGGGAGTTTTCCAAGCGCCAGAGATAAGGTGAAACACATCGGTCTTAGCGACCATGGCCTTCAGGTTAATCAAATGGTCATAGTGAGCTAAACAAGTGTCTACAAACATCCTAAGCTCGTTCTCGGCCAAGTTCTCTTGTGTCGCCACCCTTAGTTCGGCTAACAGCCTCTGCTGCTCCTCCAGCCACCTCGTGTATTCCATATCGAATACCGCTGCTTCACGTTGCATACTCGATTACTCTCATTTTATCGTGGTGGTTTTAAATTTAGTCATATACATGAAACTTTTACGTACCAGAGCTGGTGTTGCCAGGACCAATGGACAGTCCACCTTGCTGTTGATCTCCTCCAATGAGAGACCCTCCAAAGAATACGCCCTAATTAACCATCAGAAATCAAATAGTAAATTTTAGACGTTTGGTGAAATAAATAATTATACATATACTATTTAAATACATGTAAAACTGTTTACTTGGGATCTGGCCCGTTGAATCTCTTGTTCTAGTTGGGTAAGCTTGATCCTACATGACTCAAGTTGCTGAACATAAGCCTGTCGTAGTTTACCAAATTAAATAACGTCATTATAAAATATCATTCCTTGGAATAAAAAAATTGTTTGCAAAACGTATACTCATGAACTGTATGTATGCTGACTTTTTTTCGTAATCTGCTTTTCCTTGCTGCTTCTCTGTTCTGTGCTAGTCTCCTCAATGTCTGTTGAAAAATTAAATTAATAAACATAACGAGGAGAAACTATCAAACGCAAAGATGTAAATCTCTTTTATTTTAATTTTTGTTTATTTATATATGATAACACTCACCTTAGGGTCTGATGATTTTGGTATATCATGATCCGATGAGGCAGGCCCCTTGCGGTTCCCTTCTTTCTGCCATAAATTTTCAAAATTACTCATTAATTTATCAAACAACTAGAACAAGTCTAAGATTAAATTCCATTTATATATCAACAAGGCAACTATATAGCTTTATAAAAATAAAAGGATAGAAACCTTGATTGATTTAGAAGGCTGAGGAAGTTGAAACTGAGAATGATTGGTCAAGTCCATGGACGGCTCAGAAGATGGTCGAGTCGAAATACTAGGTGCAACCAATCTTGTATTATCGGTCTTACCAAACACATTATAAACAAACAAACAAACAAAATAATCAAAATCAGTACTCATTAGAAAAATGAGAAACGTATAATAATTGATCTGACTTGATATTATAGGATATAGCTAGTAGTTGCGCTGACATTATATTAAAGTAGAAACAAAAACCAACTAAAATTGGCAACTATAAAAATATAGTAATATTTATTACATTGGGTGTAGAAGAAGACGGAGGTGGCTCTATGTGCATCGGTTGAGATGGAAAGATGTTGAGCGTCGATGTTGGAGGTCTCATCGCCAAATTCTCTGCCATAAGATGCATAGATAAGTCATGTGATGTATGTGGAAGTGGTCATGTTATGTATATAAGTATGTGAATGGACTAGTTCTAATAAGAAGGAAATGGAGAGAGAAAAAGGGTTTAAAGAAGAGTTTGAAGTATATAGAGATATGGTCTGAAAAGAGAGGATCTGGTCAAAGCTGAAAGTAGAGTACTGATGGCAGAAGAAAGATTGAAATCTGTTTGCCATGTTTTTGCTGTGACTCTCTCCCTCAACAAGGGAATCTTCCTAATCCACTAAAACAAAAACCAAACCCCAATTCCCAAAAAGGAAATGGGAGAGAGAGAGAAAGAGCATACGGGTTGTGTGATGATGAGATAAAGGAGCAGTTGATGGAGGATCATGATGTCCTTGTCCATCAAGATAGAGGAAGAGTGATGGGTCTATCTCTCCAATATCATATCCATCTTTGTTCCTGAACACATACACACACACACAAAGCAAAGCTCTTAATTAACTTGGGAATCATCAATTCAAAAGGTCTATGACTTTAGGTCTAAAAAGACACGTAAATTACATGAAGTTTCCATTGGAAGACGTGGCCGAGGCTGATGATAACTGTTGATGATGATTTTGGTGATGACCTTGCATTTGATGATGATGATGGTTGAAGTCTTTGGAAGATGTTTGAGCGAGTGTGATAGTAACAGCAGAAAGATGATGATAGATCTCTTATGTTGGTCTTCTCCTGAGGCAGCTAGCTTATGATGACGGTGGCTTCGATCACTAGGTGATATCTTCTTATAACTCTTCTCCTATATAACTATTATTTTTCTTTCTCTATATTCTTGAAAAGAGATAGAGATTATGTAACGGAGCATTTAAAGCTACTTTTGGTATTTTTCAGAAAGAGAGGTCGGCTATATTGAAGTGGAGAGGGTTCAAGACTTGAGGATATTGGAGAAAATGGAGTTTGTAGAGAAGAAGCAAAATGATATTTATTTTCTTATTATTATAGTTTGTAAAGTTTCTTCTACGTTAAAATATTAGAAGACGACTTTGTTTTTTTCCTGTGTAAACCCAAGAAAAATATTCTGATAAAGCGGTCAAGAACATGTCTTTTTCCATCCCTCTTTCTCTCTAAAAAAATTATTGCTAACAAACTTGTATAAATAGTTTTTGTTTGATTTCTAAATTATTATTTTATTCTCATATTGTTCAACTATATTCTTCAGATGTTAGATTTTTGTTTCTTTTAAAATACAGTATATAGTTTTCAATTCCATCATACATCATATTATTTGAAAATTAATTCAGCTAATGATCATATGATCAATTAATGGGTTTGGAACTGATAAACCACTGAAATCTGAAAACTGATTAAATTTTTGTTTGTATTAATATACACTAACTGTTCCATTGAAGTTTGTTTGATGGATACTATTACTATATATGGTCTAAGTTTGGTTTTAGTATAGAATTATTGGTTTGATAAAGAGATCTAACCAACCAAAGTAACAATGTTTTAAAAGAGAATCCCTTTCGATCATTAGATATATATAAAAGTTTATATATTTTAATTTTTTAAAAAATCATATTTCATGATTGCATAAAACATAATGTTCATAAACATTAAACTTTTTTAAGAAGAAAATTAGTGGATTTATCAGTAAACCAACAAACCAATTAAAATCCACAAATAAATTTAATCAGCCACGAACCGGAGTAAATTGGTGTGGTTAGCTCGCAAACCGGATTCAGTTTGTTTGGTCTTGAATAGGAGCCAATTCAATCCAGACACCAAAAGAACCTTTTGCAGACAGAAGACGATGTTCGAAATCTTCCCATCGACGTCACCCTCTCTCTCTGTTCTCGGCGGGCAATGCAGAGTCTCAATTACGTGTTATACTCTGAATTCGAACCTGTTTTCGAGATTGTAGTGTTAATTTTTTTTTTCTGGATTCGAAGAATGGTTGGAAGAAGGGAGCAGCGATCAGAGGCAAAATCGTTAAAGAGTTCTCATCTTTACCTAAAGACACGAAGGTAACGTTTGTCTGAAAACTGAGTCTTCTTTGTCTTAAACTTAAAGTGTCTGCCTTTTTTATTTGGAGAGGCCAAAGATATAAACCTGCGTGGCGTTTTTTGACTGTATCTGATACTGATTAGTGATTTTGGCAAGCATATACTGGTCCTTTTCTCATCCAAATGACCCTTCTTTTACTTCCAGTGATTGGTTACTTGGAGGCCAAAAAGATCTGAGATTGATATTCCTTGGGATGAGAGCTAGTGTTGAAGCACACATATAGCCAAAAAGATCTGAGATTGATATTCCTTGGGACAAGAAACAACGTGAATTGAAGTTAAGAGATAGCTTGAAAGATCAGAATTCACTCTCTTCAATATGGCAAAAACTGGTAAGCTCATGTTAGTCTATCATATAACTCTTTTTTTCTGTGATATACTGAGAAACAAAAACTAGTCATCATTACTTATGCTAAAGATCTATTCTTTTTGACAGTAAAGAACAATGTGTATGGATAAGAGATACAGAAAAAAAAAATTGGTCAGTTGGAGAGGTGGGTGAAGGTAGGCGAGGAAGGGAAACGTGTGCGTGTTGAGTAGAAAGATTTACTAAAAGGATCCACCTCGGTCTTGTCTGCTACACTGCTTGCTGCTGCTGCTTCCTTGTTCTGTTTCTGTATCAATCCTGTGAGTGCTTCCACTATTTCTGAAACCTCTGGTCTAAACTCCTCTGCCTGCTTGTTGGAATAAATGATTTTTTAAGTTATTTGTATTTGCAATGATCCTGAGTGAAGAAGCTTATTGTCCATAATTAATTACCTGAGTGCATAGAGAGATGATGAATGCGTAGTGTGAGGCGACTCTTATGGAGAATGTTCCGGCTATGCCTTGATCAATCATCTGTTCTAAGCTTCGCTTGTCATGAAGTCTGCTTGTTGCCCATTTCACCAGTAGCTGTTCTCCTTGGGGTCTTGAGCTGGAAAATAAAAAAATTCTTTAGCTTTGTCTACTGCATCCGGCAAAGTATGTGAGATCCTTGTGTACCTGTCAAATGCTTTTCTTCCTGTTAACAGTTCCAAGAGTAGCACGCCCAGTGCATAAGTGTCGCTCTTTGTGCCACTGCTTCCTGGTTGTCCATGTTCTGGTGCAATGTAGCCAGTGTTTTGTATCGCTATCTCTGAAGCCTGCTTCAAAATCTCAGCTCATTAGGTATTATCAGTCATAGAACAAAGCGACATAGAATGTTACCGTTCTTCACTTACCCGAAGCTTGACACTGTTGCTTGTGAGTGGCCTTAAACTAGCAAGCCCACAGTCAGCAATCCGAGGTGTAAGTTCTTCGTCTAGCAAGATATTTGTTGCTTTCAGGTCGCTATGTGCAATGGGAGGGCTAAACGACGAGTGCAAATAGCTGAAAGTTTTTAATTCACAAGATAGTGAGTGATGTGTCAAAGTAAGTCTCTGCTACTATTTAGGTTTGAGAATGATAAGGATACTTACTCCAGAGCTCGGGCAACTCCGATAGCAATGTGGAGACGGAAGCCCCAAGAGAGTGGCTTGTATACATCATCATGCATAGCGTTGTACAGAGACAAATGCCCAGCATACTCGTAGACAAGAAGATGCTTCCCATTATCAATGCAGAAACCGAGAAGTGTCACAATGTTTGGGTGTCTTAGTTTGGAGGCTGTTTGAAGAAGTTCAGTAAATTTCTCCTCTTCATGTAAAGACAGCGATGACATTGGGATGTTTCTCACAGCGGCCAACTGTTTTCAAAGAAAACCACCAGTGAGTGACAATGGAAGTTTCCCATTTTTGAATTTTTGAAGAGAGAGAAGAGAAGCTATACTTGACCATCAGGCAACTTTGCTCTGTAAACAGAACCAAGAGGACCCTCTTCGAGCAGGTTTTCGTCACTGAAACTGTTAGTTGCTTGTTCAAGCTCTGCAGCTGTGAAAAGCTTCGCGTATGCTGGATAATGGCATGTAGCAGAGAAACTGTTTCGTCTTGATGTTTTATCGGTTCTGACAGGTGGAGGAGGTATATGTCTCAGCTGAGGAACTCGGTCTGTACTGACTCGAAGAGAGTACGTTGTGCTGTTGTTGCTTCCTTGACTAGCAGCTGCAAGTTTCTGTGAACGTCGATGATGACTCATCCGAACTGCAATAACTGCAAAGAAAGTTCCAAGCAAAGCCAAGCCGCCAACAAGTAAAACAATACTCCCTGTTCCTAATCCCTTCTTCTTCTTTCTGACCTTCTGAGGTCTGGGGAAGTCCATGATTGCACTCGACTGAGTAGTTGGATAGCCACGAGCGTTTTGAATCATCGGTACGACATCCAGAGGGAACTTCCACGGTTTATAGTTGGCCTCTACATGAAACTTGTTTCCCCAAATCCTGCTCAGGAAAACACTATTGATTATCCAGAGTCTTAGGCGTCTTGAGCCAATTTTTTTGAGAAGAGGGGAGTAGTGAGTAGTAACTCACCACAGATGAGGAATGGACTGAAAACTAGTAGGGAAAATACCACTGAACTGGTTATCTTCTATGTTCCTGCAGACAGCAACGAAGCGTTTTGAGCTCTCATCAAACTAAAGGATGCTCAATGAAATGCAAAGAAAAGCAGAAAGAGAGAGAGAGTTAACTACAGGTCAGTTAAAGGAAGATCCGCGAGATAGATGATTGATCCTGTAAACCTGTTGTGCTGGAGGTACCTGCAGTTTTGTTATCACAGCAGCATTACCATTATTAGGTTGCACATACCAGATTGCAGATAAAGATTTTTGAGATACTTGCAGTGAGTTCAGATTCATTAGAGTTCCAAAAGAGCTCGGTAGATCTCCCGTCAGGTTGTTGAATGACAGATCCCTGGCAAAAGTCGAGATAATTTGAAGATGAATGGAGTATCATGCATCTACATAACAAGATGAAAGGCAAGCAAAAATGGAACTGAAGACTCACATTTCCTTAATTTGTAACCCAGAAAACACATTTGCAAGAGGTCCAGATAATGAATTGTGGCTCAAGTTCCTAGAAGACAGAGCAAGCCATTAGTTAACAAATCCAGCAGAAAGGAAGATTAGACTGTTATTACGCCATTTGGAACAAGCAATTACTTACAAGGAGAGAAGAGACGTCATGAGAGGTAAAGAAAAGAGGAGACTCTGAGTCAGATTGTTATAAGCCATGTTTCTGTAAATCGCCAAACAAAGTGAGGAAACCTCACGAACTACACTCTGCTGGTGTAAAGCTTAAATCGCCAAATAAACAGCAACGCTTACATGTGGGTAGCATTTGGAGGCAAGCCAAACGGAATGTCACCTTGGAGGTTATTGAAGCTAACATCCCTAACACACACAAAACATAGGATTCAATGATTCAAAAGTCTCCATCAAACAATCAAGAAGAGGAAAGTTTTTTGCAAACATGTTCTTCAAGCTGTGGAGACGGTGAAGGTTGTTTCCAAGACTTCCCAAAAGACTTAACCCTCGTAACTGCCTGCGAGATCATTCATCAGATTTTTCTGTTCGAACTATGATGAGAGACTGTGAAACAGAGCACAGGGAGAGACATTACAAGGCTACTATAGACGATCCAGAACAGTAAACTCCCATCCAGGCTTCTCGGCATGGATCTCCTCCTCCTCCTCCCTCGAATCTCCATCCTCTCAGCTGCTGTGGATTGTTCAGGGACTTGTAGAGATCTTCAAGAGCAGAGACTATGGAAGAAACACCAATTTAAGTAACGGTAAAGGATCCAAAGACAAGGCGATTAAACCAAGAACTTGATGATTGATTACCTTCGAGTGGATTAGTGTAGGTCTCAGCAAGCGTAAACAGCATCATCACCGTGAAGATAACTGCAGCGAGGGTTCGCGATTGATGTTTGGTTGTCATCTCGAGGGATGCTACGTACTGCAGAGTAGCACTGATAGTGTTTTCTGATTTTCTCTCGCTTTCCGGGGAAACCTAAACAGAAAAGAAACTCTGGAGGAGAGGAGAAGATAAAAAAAAAAACAGAGCTCTGGCTATAGAGAAACGCGCGAAGATTCCACGTCAGCAAAAGCGGTTACGGACGTTGGGAGTCCACTAGTCTTCTCGCCTTGCCACGTGGCCGTGCTTTATAATTTTCATTAGCGGTCCTTTTAGTTAATTTTTTTTTTTAAAAGAATGTAAAATTTATTCTAATAAAAAAATATTATAGTTACAATGAATGTGACTTTGTTGTCAAGTTCTGGAGTTGTCCTTTAATTAAAATGTTTTTATATGATTTATTAGCTTCATATAATTAAGTCTTTGCGATAATATCTAAGCTTAATCTAAACCATCAAAAATAATCATAGGTCACTGGAATGAGCATGAAATGGATGGACCACTTATTCGGACAAAAAAATATAGTTACAATGAATATGACTTTGTTGTCAAGTTCTGGAGTTGTCCTTTAATTAAAATGTTTATATGATTTTATTAGCTTCATATAATTAAGTCTTTGCGATAATATCTAAGCTTAATCTAAACCATCAAAATTAATCATAGGTCACTGGAATGAGCATGAAATGGATGGACCACTTATCAACCACTTTCAAGGGCGGACGCGAAACCCAGTGGGTACGCGGTTGCGTGCCCTGTCTTATTTTAATTTTTTTTTTCTAGTAATTATTATAAAATCTGATGAATGTCACACTTAGAAAATATTAGACATGATGTAAAAAGGTCATGTGCCCCATTTAAATATAGTCCTAGATCAGCTCCCGACCACTTCCATGAATTAGATTTTATGCAGCAAGACTAAGGTGTTTACCTTCCTTTCATCCTGCTTTTGTTAGCATCCTCAAACATATCATGCCCACTTGTTATTATGAGCTCATGATCTTCATTTTTTCAAAATAGTATATGCAGTTTCTTGTGTATACGTAATAGTCTACTAGAGTAATCGAGTTTTGGGAAGAAGAAAAAATATGATAAGATTAAATTGAATATTCAAAGTAGAATATATCAAAAAGCATAAAACGTGGGGTTGCTCATGCACAATGGTAAAAGTAGCGTTACTAATTTAAGAAGCTAATCTCTTTTGTATGAGTTCTTTTAAAACAAATAGATAACTAAGAATAATCTCACACATCGATTACTCTATGACTGAGACGTACCCCATCACGCACCACTTTGCAGATAAAGTACCTGATTCTGTTTCCAAGTGTTAGTGTGTGTAGCACTGTGGACATTCTCTTGTCGCGACTCCTATAACTTTATACCACTTTGAATAGAGTAGAAACATGCTTTAGGTCTTTTCTATTTAGCTAATCTCTCGTTGTTCAATTTATCTTTCTTTGGAATTGAGTATCTTCATGACTTGTTAGCATCATGGCTTCGGCGTCTTGTAACGAGAAAGGTGCAGGAGAGTGATCGGAAGCGGAGAGAGGCAGTAGTGATACTTCGACGCTTGGTGACTTCAGGAGACTCTCTTTTGTTTTTTGCTGTTGCTCTATCATTAGTTTCAATTGTTTCCCTTGTTCTTCGATTCTCAGTTGTAGGTTTCGTTGAATCTAAAAGAAAAATAGAGTCAAATGAATTAAGATGATGAGTATTTGTAAGAAAATGTATTTACGCATTAAAATAATAGTTCACTAGCGAAATAATATATGACATAAAAAGTGAGAAGAGCCACAAATGTTCCAATCATAAAACTACAAAAAAAAAAAAAAAAAATTCTAACAAATAGAACATTTTGATGTAGCTTAAATAAAACGATAGCTTTTATCTAAATGTAAATTTGAGGAAATAATGAAATAGACGAGAGAAACCCTACTTAACCCCCCACAAATAGTCAAATACATAAGTATTTATTTACATTTTGTATATATATATATCAAAGCAATTACTTAATGTAACATTTGATTGTATTTACTTGGTAAAAAAAATCTTTAAAATTAGTTGATAAACTAAGTATTTATTTACATTTTGTAACTTACCTCTAGTTGTTCATGAAGATGCCTCTGAACATCAAGTTGAAGCTGGAGTGCCTCTTTAATTTGCACTCCACTGCCTCCACGGCAAACAAAACAAAAATGTAAATTAAAATCATTAACAAGTCATTATTATTATTTTTTCTGAATAATGTCATCGTATCCTGTAGTTATTGCTACGGGAAGCCATTATGTCATCAGTTATGTCATCAACTTTGGACGTATATGGAGGAAAAACAGATTCAGGGGCTTTTATTTTTTATTTTTTGCTAATTTTTTTATTATTATTATTTCACTCAAAACTTAAGGGAAAATAAAACATACGTTTTTGTGTCAAGCTGAGACAGCTCTTTGGAACAAGATCTCTTCTCAAACTTGCCTGCAACAACAAAAACTCTAGATTTGCATTATTTCCAATTCACCAATGAATTTTACCAATCAATATATATATATATATATATATATAGTTGTTGTTGTTTTTTTTTTTGAGAAATAGTTGTTGTTGTTGTATTACTGATCAGTTTACCTTCTCTAGGATCAGGGATGTATTTCGCAATCCTGTACTTCTGAAATATAACCCAATATTGAATAAAATCTTCCTAAAACCCAAAAAAAAATGAAAAGAGAGAAGTAACGTTAACCTGTAAGTGGCTTTTAACATGAAATATTGTGAGTCCTTCAGAATCCATCAGCTTCAGTATCGCTTTGGGTGTTGCCTCTGCATAGTTTTCCATCAATTACACTTTTAGTGACCCATGCACCAAAGAAAAATGGCCCTTTTATCCGTAAAACAAGTATTAACTTATTTTTCAAATAGTGCGGATATTTGGTTCAAAGGATAAAGTTGTTCAATCCACTCATGATGTTAAATGAGAGCGCATAATATGACTTTTGATCTCATACAAGCATCATAACATCTAGATGCTATGGTTAGAGAAGGTCACCGCCCATGATTCATATACACATCAAACCGTAACTTTATGCTAAATCAAAGTTACTAGCTGGATCAAGTCATAGAGAACTAATGTTTAAATCCTATAACTCTAAAGTTGAAAGTATTGTTAATGTTTATAACTTACTATCAGCACCACCAAGGCGGTCTACGCATTCCAAGAACTTGTCATGAAGGTCTTGAGTCCATCGTATCCGTGTCTTGCTCCCGGTAACCGTCCCATAGTTGCGAATTATGGAGCCTCCACAGGTTGAGAAGGAAGGAGAAGAAAATCTTGAATGAGTTTGCTTAGGTTGATGATGTGATAACGAGAAATTCAGTTGTGTTACATTAGAATTACTATAGTTCCCCCCACATGCTTCCTGCGAGCCATCAAGTAGAATCATCAGTGTTAAAAAAATATGTTTTAAAGAAAATAAAGCTTATAAGAAAAGAAAATTTAAAAGTGGTTTTGTTTGGCATACTTGTGGATCTTGACTTGCTCCAAAACAAAGCGAGTATGAGGCTGATGAAGCATTTATTGCGGGTAAACCGTTGACGCATGATCTTTTAGATAACGGCTTTGAATACTGATCTGGAATAGGCTGCACAGGAACCATTGATTGTGGTTGGTCTAGTGATGGAGGATCCAAAGATTGATGATAAAGATACGGATGAAACGAGGGAGGATAGGGTTTTGAAGATGAACATTGTACGGAGAAGGTTTGGTTGGCTATGCCATCATCATATGGAGTAAAACTTGAAAACATCTCGGTAGTCCATGGAGATGTTTGACTGTAATGCATCTTATCAACGTCTTGTAAATTAAACGGCTGGGGCTGTTGCGGCTGCAACTGTAGTCGGCTTCCTTGTGAAGCGTTTGAGGATTCAGAGTTGATGTTATCCATTAAAGACCAACGATAAACCCGGGTTGCCTCTTTTGTATCAGAAACATATGATCTTGCTGCACTTTCGATGATATACTGAACAGAATTGAAAAAAAAAACAAGATTTGACTAAACACAAAAATCGGAGGAATAACGATCGAAATGAAATCGTGTTTCAAAAAAAAAAAAACGAACGAAATGAAATCTATTGTGTTTTTTTTTTTCGTTTTCTGGAATCTCTTTGCATTCCTCCAAAGTCTTCAGGTGCAAGAGGGATTAGTATTGATATAGGCGATGCCTTTTCTTTTAATTATTCTAAAAATGGATAGGAGTGCGCATTTTTTAATTATCCAATGGCCATAATTGCAAAAGTCCAGAATTCTTATTTCAAAAACAGATATATTATAAGAAGTAATTTTAATTAAACTCCCACTTGTTTAGACCTTGTCTTTATTCTTCTTCAATTGTAGAAACATTTAAAAAGAGTTTGTTCATAAAAATAGTAAGATCTTACGGAAATAGATTTTAGTATTATTAAAATTCGTTCTGAAACCCTAACTGATCTTGCTAAAAAGATGCTCACTTAGTGTTATATACATAAAAGAAATATATTCGACAAATTGATGTCTGCATTTATATGTATTTATCCTTTTTGTAGAAACATCGTAAAAGAGTTTGCAAACAAAAATAGTCGACGCACTCGATTATATTATTAATTCATTTTGAGCCCTAACTGACTGTTAAACCATGCATACACATACATTATGTGCAGGCCATTCTCTATGTTTCAGACTTGGATCCAACTTATAAAAGGTACGTTCCACAGATTTAATTTGAACTAGATAACTGATACATGAGAAGTAAAAATTGCTTATGTAAAAAAATGATAAACCATTCCCCGGAGAGAAAATATGAAAGTCTCAGTTCTCCGAAGAGAGAATGTGAAAGTTTCAGTGACCATGTGCATGAAAATTTAGTATGATGCGGATTCGAATTCGGATCTTATGGTGGAGATACAGAACGCCTTAACTACCTTAACAATAGACGAGTGGTTAAAAATTGCTTATGTATCAACACTATATTCGTTTTGAAGAAAAATGTGACATTTTCTTTCTTTGACATGTAAAATTTTAATAATCAAAATCTTGATTTATGGAAAATTTTAAAATAAAGTTAATAATTACAATTTTAAATTATGGGAAGACTCCTAAATAGAACGTAACTAATTTGATTATATATCAAATTTTGATTTGCTATAAGATACTTAAATAAATTAATGATGAAAATGTTAAATTATGGAAATATTTCTACAAAATATAACTAAATTTGGGTAAATACTATATATAAATTTATTAAAACGGAAATTAAACTAAAACATTGTTAAACTAAATAGGAAAACTAAATCAAATATATATATATATATATATTTCTAATTTTTAATTTTGAAAATTTTCAACCAAAAAAATAAAATATCTAAAATTTTGTAAATTTTAATTTTTCTTGCTACTTAAAACTTTTTTTTACGTATGGCGCATCAATACACTTATTATAGTACTGATTCACAAGATATTTTTAAAAAAATCTGCATATGCATCTTTTTTTTTGAAATAAAAAAGGTTAAATCCGGGTGAATGATAACACAAGTCTAATTCTTGGTTGGAGGTACAGCCCACGGATAGACTCTCTCCTAGGCATTCAAATGAGTCGAAAGCAATAATTCATATCCGTGTGGCCGGTGGGGTTTGAACTCGGGTTCGCCTTTAACTCATATCTGCATATGCATCTTGATTTCTTACATCCACATGCATGATGCCTTTAACGCTGATTCTTTCCACGGAATGACTGTTCAGAAATCAAAGTGATTCAAACATCCATGTCTCATTCGAAACAGCTTCAACCAAATAAAAAAAATAACGTAGATTTTTTTTTTCCAAATTCGCTAGAGACAAGACATAAAGACCAAAAACACCGACTCCGGCCATCATTGTGAAATTTGACGGTGGCCATCGTTTTCGTAGTTAATGTGGGTGATACGATAAGTAAGCTCAAATTATGAAACTACAAATCCAGAACACAGTTGAAGTGTACTATTTTTCGTTGTATAATTGGTAAAAAGGTTTATATAATACCTAGAGAGCATAAAAAATTGGAATTTTAGTTTAATCGAAGTAGTCTCATATGTATTAGTGGATCTATAGTTGACAAATCTTTTGAGAGAGGTCTTGGTTTTAAACTTGGAATTAGTATTTAACACAACCACATTGATAGCTACATGAGATGTAACTATATACTTTATATAACTGAATGCCCAATCAAAATAAATCTGTGTTTGTCAAAATTAAAGGTTGATCGGGTTTGGGATACAGTTAAGACCATTGAATAAAAATTAATATTTTACTAGAAATTCTATATTGTTCTACCCAAGATATGGGAGAATATATCTACATGGGCATCTTTTCTTTTTTTTTTTTTGGGCATCTTTTCTTTATAATGTGACTATAACGACGATTCTCGCATACATTTTATTCTTTTATTTTGACGAGCATGAATTTGATTAATAGTCTAAAAGACGTATCGAATTATTCTGGATAGGATGGATAAAAATGGCTTTCTATCTCCAAAAAGTTTTGTTTGGCTACGCTGCGCCAATTAAATCTTCTATAGTAAAAATTTCATTGAGAGATTCAAATTCCACTTCCAAAAGTTTGTTTAGAGGGAAACCACATTCGGCACCCAAACAACAAATATATTAATAATAAAACATAGGTAATACCACAAAGAAATGTAGGAGTATCGAATTCCATTCCATACTCTAGATTAATTCAAATCTTTTGTGTTGTTTTAAAACCAAGGTAAAAACCAAGGTACCGATTATTTGTAATTTTTTTACCATCTTTCAACATGCATTCACTTTCTATTCACAGACAGATCTTCTTATATTATCAATTTTTCTAAAAGATATATAATCAATATTTGTTATTGTCGTTTTCCTATGAACTCATTTAAACTGGCGAAGGCGTTATCTGTGACAAAGATAGGGAAATCGGCCAATTCATACATCAACAGACGGTCGCGGTCCCGATCAGTACATGAACTCGGACTCTGTGCTAAAACATACACCAACTTAACATTTATTTGAATTTCATACATAAACAACAAAATTTTGGTCTAAGCTACTTTGACTGTGTTTCCGTTAGTCAAACGGTTACATGTGCTTATGTGGAGTTAACATTCGATTACGTGGCTTTTGTATATTTATTTTCAAGAAAAAAAAGATGCTTGGGAGGTGAATTGAATCCTGGTTAGAACAGTAGCTCATCAACGACTCAACCACTATGCCAAGTTCGATTCTTTGTTGTTTTTAACAATTATTTTTTATTTAGATTTAATAAATCCGATTCATTAAAGATTTATGTACCACCACAGCTCATGTATAAATTTTACAAAACAAATCGATGCAAGTGGCTGGAGTCTTAAGGCCATGGATTTTATAAAACAAGACAACAAGAAAAAAATCTTATATCAGAACGTTTTTTGAAGAGAAAACCCCAATTCTGCTGAATCCAATCAAAGATAGACAATATCTCAGTTCAATATTCAGTAGGAGAAACTTTTTTAGACCAAGACTAACGCCCCATACAAGAGCCACAAATTCTAGAGTGAACCTGTTTATTTCGTTTGGGAAGACAGAGATCTAAGAAGATGAAGATGACCAAGAGAAGAGAAGACGATGCTGAAGATTTAATTGTTTACGTAAAGGAATATATCATTAAGTTACGATATGGCACAGTGGTTGAGAATAGAAGGATGTTCTAAACCAGCCTGGGTTCGAGTATACTTCCTCCCTTTTTCTTAAAAAAAAGATTTTAATTAATTTTAATTTCATAATAAAAGGGACAAAACGTCGATGTTTTGATATTTTTTCGATTTAAAACCACGTCATTTTCCACATCATCTATAATAAACGGTCAACTAACGGATTTAATATCAACTTTAGTCAATGTATGTAAAATCCGCTTTTTAAAAGTTGACGTATGAAATTCAAATAAATATTGAATTGGTGTATGTTTTAGTACATGGTCCGAGTTTATGTATTGATCGGGATCGCGACCGTCTGTTGATGTATGAATTAGCCGATTTCTGGACAAAGATATATATGAATTGATCTGCACATGAAAACGTTCAAAGCTATACTCACGTTAACCAAGATTTGACATGAACTAAATCTTATACATACGTTATCACATTTTACGAGTGTGTACATAACGTCACCAGTTTATATGTTCGGTGATTAGTTTCCTTTGGATTTATACATGATTTTGCTGCCCATTCAATATATATATATAATATATTTGATCATTTCAAAAGAACAAAAATATATCTAAGCAGCTATTTCTTTTTGTTATTGTGGTATTCATATATATATTTATATCATATATACATATATATGATCGGAATATATATATTTATCTTGTTTAACTTTGCGTATAGGATATTCATTTTCTTACTTTCGTACTAATACCAATATCCTTACTTGACTAGGAATTGTCTCAAAAAATATTTAACCCTAATTTCAACGTATAGCTTTTACACATAAATGTTGTATACTATTAAACAAAATCATATCACATTTTATCTCCTTAATGCTTGTATAAAAGCTAACGTTAAAAATGAAACAATAAAACCTTAAAAACTCTGCTTGCACAACTCAATCTTCGCAAAACACGCAAAACACAGTGACATACACTCAAATTGTAACTCTTTCATATATCATATAGTATGATGCCTCCTCTGAGATGGTTATTTATAATGATGGTCCCAAAAAGTTGAGATGTTTGGTATTGGAAAATAACAGAAAGGAGTCCATAATCAATGAATCAATTTTAAATGGAAAGCAACAGTGGAACAACTGTAAGATTCTCCCTACGTGTTAAAATAATACCCAATAGTAGTCTTACAAGTTGCAATTCCCACTTTTTATTTAAATACGTTTCTTGAGACTGGTTCTTGGTTTTTCATATTTTATTTCCTAATTGTTTGCAAATTGGACTTTATATTCGCCTCCGCCAGTCGCAGATGGACCCCTGACACGTGTTGACATAAAAAATATTTGATACTTTTTAATTAAAATATTTTTTGTTTTAAATTGTTCGATGTCGAGGTAATTTATTTTCTAATTCCGTAAATATTATTCTTTGTTGACAATTGACAAAAAAAAAAAGTTCTTTGTTGGCACAAAACTCTTTTTGTTATTTCTTTCTCTATGGTAAAGAAAAGTTTGAGTAGACTTTTTTTTTTCTGGTAAAAACTTAAAGATGAGTAGAGTAGACTTTGTAAAGGCCATATATCTGAAGAAATCTGACCTCAATTTAAAGTTCGACAATCAAATAAAATTTGAAGTTTCTAAGAAACATATTTTAGTTATAAGAATCACGATATATTAAGAAATCAAACGTTCAGAATCTCCACGTATGGATAAACTAATCGTAAATTAATCTAAAAATAAATAAGAAATTATCTCTGTTTGGGGTTAAAACCCTTGAAAACTATGTATCTTCCTCCTGTTACGTATTTTGCAGTTGTGGAAAAAAACTAGTAGTATTTGTTATTCTTTTAATCCTGATAAAATTGGAAATGATCGTTTAATATTTATGACTAATTATTGAAAATTAATTGAGAATAGACGAGTTTAATTTTTTAAAAAAAACTTTTAAGCAGGTTTACAATTTTTTAAAACATTACAAGTTCTACTATATGAGTACCAAAACCAATCCAACACTTGAAATTAATTCTTTTATGTATTTCTATATATTTAAAATCAACTTGAGATTAACGTAAAAGTTTTATTCCAAAAGAAAAAAAAGTTTTATTCCAAAAGGAGTCTACGTTCAGTCTAAACAAGGCCTTTGTGAAGCTCAACGTATCCTTCATTTTGATGGGCTCAAAGGCATCAATTAAGCCCATACTACACAAAACCTCGATGATCATCGTGGACTGAGGTCAGAATTCATTGGATTCGTATTCTCTTTCTTCTATGACTACTTGAATAGTGACAATTCAAAAGTCAAGTCACCATAAACTTGCATATCGTAGATATCTTTTCCACTAGTGAACCAAAAAAAAGATGTCTTTTCCATTAAAATGCATTTTTGATTCCACTATATATCTAGTCAAGTGAGAATGTGAGATGCTACCCCGCTTTATTTATCAGTCGATGCATGCATGGTGACTAATGCATATCAAAGTTCGGGATAGTGTATGAAGTTAACAGACTGAGAATGAAACTTAAGATCAGTCGATAATCCTAATTTACCATCGTTGCTTAAGTACTTAAAATGATACGCCGCAAAACTATATATAGCTTTTGGGAGCACTTAGGTTTCTAATGCATATTTACAAATATTTAATGCTTGTTTTGTTGGTCTTTTACCACGTTAGCTTATAATTTTTAGGGGTGGGCGCTCCGGTTATTTTATCAGTTCGGTTCGAATTCGGTTCGGTTTGGTTAATTTGGTTCTAGAAATTATCAAGTTGAAGTAAACCATATTTAGTTTGGTTTGGATCGGTTTCGGTTCGGTTTGTATTCGGTTCGGTTTGTATTCGATTCGGTTTAATCGGATTTTCTTAGTTTAGTTTTTTTAAGAGAAATCATGTTTTGAAACATCAACGCATGGTCATGAAATCATCATATTGGTGAAAATAAAAATAAATTATGTGAACTAAATCTAATATAGAACTAAATCAATAACTTCTTTGTGTTTAAACGTAAAACCAAATATAAAACCAAACATTAAAATGTAATATACTTATTTTAGATTATTATCTTTGAACCTAATATAAATACTATAGACAATAGAAGTGGAACTTCGGTTATTTTATGGATTTGGTTTCGGTTCGGTTCGGTTTAGTTAATTCGATTCTATAATTTTTTCAACCGAAGTAAACCATAACTAGTTTGGTTCGGTTTTGACTCGGTTCGGTTCGATTGATTCGGTTTGACTCGATTTGGTTCAGTTTGACTCGATTTGGTTCGGTTTTTTGCCCACCCCTAATAATTTTACTTCTTTTCATGTTTTGATGTTTTGTACTATTACGCAAAGCTTAACACGTGTCGACACTTGAGCTGCTCTACGACTCTACCGCTACGAGTACACGTGTTTGATAAAGAGGTGCAACGAAGCCTACCACCTCTTGTTTCATGACACGTCTGGCTGACGTGTTGCCAAGAGCGTAATTAAATAATATTCACAGTTACCACGTGGCGCAGGCAGTGCCTATTTTTATGAGACATGCTCACAAGAGCAATGAACAACAAAACACGAAGATCATAAGCTACCTTCTTGTAACATTTTGATTTTCACCAAGAAAGAAAGATAAGAAAATGCAGTCGATGAAGGAAACAGCTTCCAACATTGCAGCTTCTGCAAAGTCTGGCATGGACAAGACCAAAGCTACCTTGGAAGAGAAGGTAGGTTTATTAATTAAGTTACGATCACTTTTAAGCAAAATAATTTATTTATAAATAATGGTGATATTGGATTTGTTTTCTCTTAAGGCGGAAAAGATGACGACACGAGACCCGGTTCAGAAACAGATGGCCACACAGAAGAAAGAAGCAAAGATCAATCAAGCTGAGATGCAGAAGAGAGAAGTGCGTGAGCACAACGCTGCCATGAAAGAAGCTGCTGGAGCTGGAACCGGAACCGGAACCGGAACCGGTCTAGGTTTGGGGTCAGCCACTCACTCAACCACTGGACACGTCGGACATGGGACTGGGACCCACCAGATGTCAGCTTTGCCTGGTCACGGAACGGGACAAGCAACCGGACACGTTGTGGAGGGAACGACCTTGACCGAACCGATCGGCACAAACACTGGAACTGGTCGGACCACTGCTCATAACACCCACGTCGGTGGTGGCACCACTGGGTACGGAACTGGTGGAGGATACACTGGATAAGGCGATTTCTCATATGCTTTTTTGTATGCTTTTTTGTGTTCATATTGCTTTTCGGGTCCTACCTTTGTTTTTTCTCGTAAGAACTTTTTATTATTGTTTTAAGTTAATCCAATAATTAATTAAATTTAACTGCTTAAACTAAAAAAAATCCATTCATAATGTGCCAAGTGTATAAAGGATTACTAAATAGATTCTAAAATGAGCTGAGAACTTATCTGAACCTCTCTCATACGTTTTTGATTTTTTTTTTATATTTTTAATCTTTAAATACTCGAAGAAAACTCCTCTGTAAAGTTGTTCTGACTTCTGAGTATGAGTTTCTCTCTTGTTCTCCAGGTCCGATGACAAATTTAACGTTGTGTCTTTCTAAATTATAATTATGTTAATTTTCAGTACTTGGTGTGTTAATCTTCGTGCTTTCTTTCCGGTTTACAAACCAAGAGGACCATCACCAACGTCCATATAACATTGAACATCACCTCGTACTTTTGAGGAACACATCATTGGGGAACGCTCATTTTGTGAAACTAAACATTCAGCACTCTGAAATTTACAAAAAAAAAAGACGTAATATCAATTTGATATATTTGAGACTGAAAACTTTAAATGATTTAAAAGAATTATTAGCTACCATTGATCCCAACCTTGCTAATGTGAAAAAAGTCAAAAACATAGAGAAGTAATTAAAGATCAAGACATTAAATTAGTCGAGGAACATAAGATATCAAAGAGAGAAAAAAAAATCAGTATCTAAACTAGTTTCAATTCGAAGTAATCAACACAATGAAATTAAAAATATAGTTCCCTCATTGGTACTACAAATTTTTAGTAATGTAATTACTAATTAGTAAATACATACTTTTGTATGTGTGTGTGTGTTTTAGACTGTTAGGAGGAACGCGTTTTGAACTTGTGCTTTATAAACAAATCGACCAATGTCAAACATATATGACGTGAGATCCTTGGGAATACTTACAAAATCTGTGTCAATTACTCATCCATTGCGTGAAATATCTCAAGTGAAAGTGCATATACTATAGCAAAAAGGAGGTAAAAGTTTAAGAAATTGTAGTTAGGAGATTCAAGCAACCGAGCTTTATCTAAATTTACCATCAGAATAAATCATGTATAAGGACAACTGTTTGTTATATTTTGAATGTTTGTGTTTCAAAAAAAGAATGATTAATAAAGATGAACAAATTTCATTTGATGAATTGGCAGCAAACGTATTTGATCCATCGGCTAGCAACGGTCCAGTGGGTCGTCACCACCAGGGTTGGCCATGGGGATTGAAACAATTACGGATTTAAAACTCTGATACCCAAGTGTAGAACCATGAGATAAAATATAATGTAAGTAATTGATCAATCTACCCCGACTCAATCTATGTCTAATTCATGTTTTATGGAGATCGTCAAAGTCAAACAAAATGATTCATTCCTTTAAAGAAAGAATGTTTAATGGTCTATCTAAATAATTTTATCTAAATAATCAATAATTTTATCTACATAATATTAGGCTATGTAAAAATTAAATGCTTATTAGGGAGTTAAGATACCAATAGAGTTTTCTTTACTTGTTGGTTATGCACTATTGATCCTACTCTCCTAAGTTAATATAAGGATCAATATTGTGTGAATCAGTTTGTAGTCGGATATCAATCACTATGAGTAATGGAACTTTGGATTTAAGTTTAATTTAAGAATAAAAAAACTCAAAATTTAAGCACTCACACAATGATCTTTCAAACTCATAAGTTATGCCACAACTCAGGATCTTCCTATATATAGATATAGTTCATAAACTCATTAGAAATCTATTTCCTAAACATAACTCAAATAGGATTGGCAAGACTTGTGCCCTAAGTTATCTTCAAATTTATCTCCAACATTCCTCATATGTTTAATTTTGTGTGTTCATATCACTTTTTCGGTTTTGCTCTTGCAAGAGCAATTTATCAATAAGATCCTTAAGAGCAGTTACATCAATGAGATTTAGCAGAGGCTCTTATAATTAAAATAAAATAAAAAAAATTAAAAACATGAAAGAAAGGGAACAAAAGTTTTTAAATAATGTCTTTTAAGAACATTCCTAAACAACTCCAATAACATATGTCATTTAATTGTTATTTCAATTAATTTAAGAAAATAAAGATTTAATCATTTAGTTAAAATATTGATATTTTTATTTTAGAACCCAATAAATTTTTTTACCGATAATGTTGCTCTAAGAGATTTTTATTATTGTTTTAATTTATAATCAATTAAATTTTAATTGCTTTAGCCAAAAAGAATCCATTCATAATTTTATAAAGGAGTTCTAATGAGGTTCTAAAAAATATATTGAGAACTTAATCTAAACCTCTCTGATATTTTTCTTATTTTTTATAATTTTTAATCTTTAGATACTCAAAAAAGATTAATCCCTTTTTAATGTTGTTCTAAGTTTGAGTTTCTTTTCTTGTTTTTTGGGTGTTATGACAGACTTAACGTTGTGTCTATCTTAATAATAATGATGTTAATTTTCATTAAAATAGTGTGTTAATCTTCGTATGCCAAAACTTGAAACTCGAAACTAGGATTGAATGGATGTTTGCCGAAAACTGGTGTAATGAATGTTCCGTGCTTTCTTTCCGATTTACAAACCAACGATCATCACCAATGTATTTGATCCATCGTCTAGCAACGCTCCAGTGGGTCACCACCAGGGTCGACAATGGGGTTTGAAACAATTACGGATTTAAATCTATGATACCCCAGCGTAGAGTCATGAGATAAAATATATACCCCGACTCAGTCTACGTCTAATTCATGTTTTATGGAGATCGTCAAAGTCAAACAAAATGATTTCTTCCTTTGGTTATAAAGCAAGAATAGATTATATGTTTTCTTTGTCTAGTACCTAAACTCACGTATCTCTTTCTGATTATTTAGATAGATCATGTTAAAACCAAAAGATTATTAGAGAGTTAAGATACCTCACGCTTAGTGGTCGGATACTGGATTATCAAAAAAAAAAGAGTTAAGATACCATTGGAGTTTTTTCGACTTGTTGGTTTTATATTACTGATCCTACTCTCTCCTAATTTAATATAAGGATCAGTATTGTGTGAATCAGTTTGTAGTCAGATATCAATCACTATGAGTAATGGAACTTTGGATTCTAGTTTAATTTAAGAAGAAGAAAACTCTTTTTTCAACGTACCTAAACACGTAAACAATAATTTTTTACCTTAATTGATCTCCGTCCCAATTTTCCATCGAACATATAGAGATTTTTTAATCTTTTACGTTTTACCGCAAAAACTATCTTCCAACATACGAACATTTTTTAGTTGCAAAAAAAAACATACGAACATTTTTTACTTCTTATTTTTTCCAAGAAAAAATAAAATCATTATATCTTTTTTTTTTTTTTTTTGAATATCTGTAAAATTTATTCAAAGAAAACCAACATTTTTACATCAAGCATATTTGTTTAGGTCTTTATGCCTTTTACATTAAAACCCAAGAAAAACAGAGAGGTTGAAACAGAGCTTACTCCCTCACAGCAAACCAACGTTGTAACAAAGCTTCATAGTTTCGGTGTCCCTTAGCTGAAACTGTCAGACACCAGTTACGAATTTGTTTGTCAATCATCTTGACCAAAGAGGCTGGGCTCGTAGGTGATGCGCCATGACGTCGTTCGTTTCTCTCCCTCCATACGGAATGAACCGAGGCCTGCATAGTATACCGCAGCAAGAATCTAGCCTTCATATCCAGAGTCGTGTCTGTTGCCATTTGGAGTATCTCGCCCCAGGTTGTAGTAAAATTGGTGCGTAGCAGCCCTTTCGTCAGTTGAGACCACACTTCCGTGGAGAACACGCAGCCAAAGAAAATGTGATCTCTTGTTTCTATCTCTTGGTTGCAGAAGATGCATAAAGGGTTGATGGTGCTGCTCCAGGCAGCCATACGATCTCCCGTGGTGAGTCTATTATGAGTCGCTAACCAGGTGCAAAAAGCATACTTTGGAGTTGCATATTGAAACCAAATCCCAGAGTGCCATTGGACCTCGGGGTGTACTTGCCGAATTAGACTCCAGGTTCTTTTAGTATTAAACACTGGCCGGTGGCTGTCATCACTATATTTCCATAGAGAGACGTCTTCTCTATCTGTCATCTTCTGTCTTTGGTTCTCCAAAGCCTCCTCAAATAAGTTATATAGATCAACCCGGTGACTGCGCATTCGTCGTGCTACAGCAGAAGCCACTGAAGCTGAATCTCTGATACCCATCTCGATACTTCCCCGTGCTCCAACCAAATCAATCAGACGTCCCATGTCTGTCCAGGTGTCATACCAAAAAGAAGTTGATAGTCCATTCTGCACATTCATCTTGTGAAAAGCCTTTGCTTTGTCTCTGTATTTCAACAATTTCCGCCACATCCAGGATCCCAAAGAGGTATTTTCTTTCACCGTCCAGAAGTTTCTGTTCTGCAAGAGATTTCCCCGAACCCACTGAACCCATAGTGACGATTTATGTGAGGTTAGTCGCCACACAAGTTTCAGACAGCTGACCATGTTTGCTTCCTTTAGCGGTCTTAAACCCAATCCCCCTTCTTTCTTAGGCGTACAAACTACCTCCCATGATATCTTAGATTTTCTAGGATTCAAAGTAGGGCCTGACCACAAGAAAGCTGAGCAGATGCGATCAATTTCCTTGAGGCATTCTCCTGGTAGTCGAAATGAGGACATCCAGAAGTTGGTGATGCTGACAAGTACCGAACATATTAGTTGAAACCGACCAGCCATCGATAAGAAGCGGTTGGTCCAGAGGCTTATGCGTTTCCTGATCTGTTCAAGCAATGGTTGATAGTCTTGAACACCCATTCGTTTAGTTAGGAGGGGAAGGCCCAAATAACGAACGGGGAGCTCGCCTGATTCAAACTGATATTGCGTGTGCACTGCTAGGCGAGTGGACTCCTGTACCCCCGCATAATAGATCGTAGACTTTTCCATGCTGATACGAAGACCAGAGATTTTTGCAAAGTGATCAAATACCGCCACAATACTATCAATGGAGTGGACAGTTCCATCTGTGAATACCATAATATCGTCGGCAAAACTCAAGTGGGTTAATCCTAGATTCTTACACTTTGGATGGAACCCAATCTTCCGTTCCAGAGCTGCTTTGTCCAGAAGTTTAGAGAGAACATTCATGCTTATGACAAACAGATATGGCGAGAGAGCGCAGCCTTGACGTAAGCCTCTATCACTTTTAAAAAAACCCGCAAGCTCCCCATTCACCTGGACTGAGAAGGAAGCCGTAGTGATGCATAGTGAAATCCAGTGAATGAATACTGGAGGAAACCGCATCGCCTTAAGAGTATTCAGCAGAAACGTCCACTGCACGGAGTCAAAAGCTTTTGATATGTCAATCTTGATGGCACATCTCTGAGAAATCGAGTCCTTGTGGTAATCTTTGACCAGCTCTGTTGCTAGAAGCAGATTTTCAATAAGTAGTCTGTCTTTAACAAAAGCAGATTGATTGAGGCTAATGAAATCTGGTAAAGTTTCTTTCAGCCGATTAGCAATAATCTTCGAAATAACTTTATAGATTACGTTGCAACAGGATATCGGACGATAGTCCTTCATGTGACGAGCCTCAAGTTTCTTGGGGATGAGGGCTAGGATTGTTGTGTTCACCCCTTTAGGTAGAAAACCTTTAGTGAAAAAGGACTGGATGGCAATGGTGAATTCAGCACCAACGATCTCCCAAGCCTCTTTAAAAAATTCTGATGTGTATCCATCAGGTCCTGGTGACTTCTCATTTG
This sequence comes from Raphanus raphanistrum subsp. raphanistrum, assembly GCA_019706035.1. NCBI lineage: Eukaryota > Viridiplantae > Streptophyta > Magnoliopsida > Brassicales > Brassicaceae > Raphanus > Raphanus raphanistrum. The sequence continues at coordinate 1,107,294 of CM033982.1, read as the reverse complement.
GCATTGCAAATAGAACTTTCCGAACCTCCTCTGGTGTTACCTCTTTTGTCAATCGCATCTGCTCAGCATCACTACATCGATAGGGTAGCAATTCACTCAACTCCTCCTCTGTAATACCAGAGTAATCACTCGGCTTATGCTGGAGGAACTCCCGAAAAAAGCGCTCTGCTTCAGTTTTAATATCTTCTGCATTCAATAGAATAGTACCATCTTCACAATGAACCTCTTTTATAGTTCCTAATCTCCCGGATTGTGGCAGCTCTATGAAAAGACTTGTTATTTTTATCCCCTTTGTCCAGCCAGTGCATTTTTGATTTTTGTTTCAAAAAGCTCTCTTCCAAGTCAGACACCCGATCCCATCTTTTATAGGCTTCGTTTTCAGCCTTCATATTTTGCTGAGTAGGATTTGCCATATTCACTGTCTGTTTGTCACAGAGAGTGACGAAAGCTTCCTTGGTCTTCTTCGTTAGGTTGCCTAGCCCTTCCTTTGCTAGGACCCTGATTACTGGTTTTAAGCCTTTCAGTTTCTTCGAGAACCTGAAGAGTGACGAAGTCGATAGATGAATGGGCTCCGTGTCTCTCCAATACTGATCAACCGTTGGCTTAAAACCCTCCAGTCTTGCCGTTGCATTAACAAATTTGAAAGGACGTTTTGGTTCTGGCACTTCCGAGTGCAACTGAATTCGGCATCGAAGATGGTCAGAGCATCCGCCTCCTTCGAAGACACTGTACGAGTGCCTGAACATACCCAGCCAGTGGTCATTGAACAAAACACGGTCTAGCTTCTTTGATATCTGACCGTCGTCCCGTTTATTGCACCATGTGAATAGGGGACCATGCGAAGCTAAATCCAGAAAAGAACAATATTGAGTAACATCCTGGAAGTCTTTCATTCCCTGTGTTACAGTAGGCGAGTTCTGGTAAGAGGAGTGTTCCTCCATAGCCAGTGTCTCGTTAAAATCTCCGACGACAATCCATGGTTTGTTTCGGATGATAGGCGAGTCTTGGTGAGCTTTTAGATCTCTCCATAGCTCCATACGCTCTGTACTTGTATTATGGGCATAGACAACTGAAAAGAAAAACTCCTCTCCTCCCGTGTCTAGCTGTATTGAGACCGTGATCAGCTGATCACTTTTAAAAAATGGAGTAACACACACGTCAGGTCGCCACACCAACCAAATCCGGCCCAACGCGTTGTACTCATAATTCGATAACATCGACCAGTTTGAGAAGACCTTTGATGCAATTCTACTACTACTTCCTTCTTTCACTCTAGTTTCAAGCAAGGCGCCAAAACTAAATCCCTTCTCCGTCACCCATTTCTTCACTACGGAATGCTTTCTTGATTTGTTAAACCCCCGAACATTCCAGAAGAAACCCGACATATTATTGTTTTTTGTGGTGACGTCTTTTACCCGCTGCACGAGGAAAAGTTTCCTTAGTGCTTTGGGCGAAAGATTCTGCTGAATTTCTATTGATGCCTTTTGTGGCTCTTCTAGAGGTTCTCCTTATACTTTGATCCTCAACAGGTGGCGCATCTTCTTTGTTTAGCGTGTCTGCAGGGGTGGATGAAAGCTCAACGATCTCTCCCTCCTCGCTCTCGCCATCATCCTTCTCAGAGTTAGGGTCTATCTCTGTTCCAGGATCATCATTTTGTATTGGAGAGGGGCTTGTATCCTCCTCTGTTTCCTCGGGTTCGTCAGTATTTAATATTGCAAACCGTGATGGAGAGCCAACATTTTGAGTATCCACTGATTTAGTAGGCGACCTGCCCATCTTTGACGGAGAGACATCCCTCCAATTTGATTCTTCAGAAACACGAAGGGCGCTCTCACTCTCATCTTCCTCCATACTTTCCAGAGCAGTATCCTCTTCGACATCTTTTCTTTCCAGGTCTACATGACCTGACTCCTCCGCTTGAGCCTCTACAGCAACTGTAGCTGCTGTCGCAGGGCTTTGCTCATCAACCTGAGCCTCTTTGCTAAACACAACATTTGTATCTTCAGCACCAGCTGCAATTTTGTCTTGTGCAGTGTCATTTATATTGTCCTTATCCTTCTGCGCCTTGCCTTTCTTCTTCTTCTTACCACATGTTGTATCCTCATGGCCCCACTTTGAGCAGAGCTTGCATTTGCTTGGGAGCCACGGGTATTCAAATTTTACATCAGCATCTACTCCCAGCTTGGACTTAAAGTGATGAGATGTAGGTAATTCTTTCGTCACGTCTGCCTCCACAAAGACCTTTGCCTCGTCAAAACTCTTACATAACAGTGTGTCTGGATGAAGACGTTTCGGGTGGCCTACAGCACTTGCGATAAACGCTAGTCCCTTCCATGAGAACATCTGCCTTGGAACATTCTTCAGTGTTATCCACATGGGAATAACCTTGATTTCCTCTTCCTCCTCTTCCTCCTCTTCTGGAGCCCATTTAGATACAACCATTGGTATGTTTGCAATATTCCACATCCCCCTTCGCAGGATACGGCTTCTGGTGTTTGCGTCTTTGATCCGAAACTTAACAGTTAGCGAATCCACTACAAAGACATCAATGCGAATTGTCTTATCTCCCAGCGGCCAAATCTTATTCACTATGGCATGAATTTTTGCGACGTGCGGAGCAGTCGACAAGAACCTTCCTTCTATTAGGTCATCCCAGAGAGGAACCGATTGCTGAATTACAGAGTCCGGAACCTCCACTACTTCCTTGCCATCAACTGTGTTAACAGCCAGAGTATGCATAGAGAGCGCAGAGTTGTTCTGCGTAACCTGAGCATAAGTCGTTTTCTCCACTACTTTCGTAACCCCTACTTCCCCGTTATGCTCCTGCACCGGAGGGAGAGTGATTTCCGGCGCCGTCATCGGCCTCCCAGCCTTGCCGTGCGGCAAAATCTTCAAAACCCTAGTCACCCAAATAGTCGCCAAAAATCTCCCTTGCCACGTCACTAAAAATCATTATATCAACCCATACTTTAACCACAAACTCTTCATTCATCATTCTTTTTTCTTGCATCTAGTAATTAAACTCATGTATCTCTTTCTGATTCTTTGGGTAGTTCATGTTAAAATCAAATGATTATTGAAGCGCTAAGATACCTATAGAGTTTTGATTCAATACATGTAATCAGTTAGTATATATCGTAGCTGGATTTATATTATTGCTCCTACTCTCCTAATTTAATGTAAAGGATCAGTATTGTGAATCAGTTAGTAGTCACTAGTTAGATTTTTTTTTTGAACTTTATTACTAGTCAGATTTTAATCACTGTTGAGTAATAAAACTTTGGATTTTATTTTAATTGCAGAAGAAGAAAACTCTTTTCTCAATGTCCGAAATAGATAATTTTTCAACTTGTATACCCACTCTTACCTTATTTTCTCTCCGTCTCATTTATTCAACGTACGCAAATAGATAATTTAGCTTTTTATTAAAACTTTTACCGCAAAAACTAATTTTCAACAGGCGAAAATAGATAATTCACTTTTTACATTTGTTTTACCTCTTAAAACTTTTAACTCTTTAGCTTTTTTATTTCTTTTTTTTTCTTCAGAAAAGTTCACTATATCTACCCGGACACTTCAATGACAATTCTTCACTCTCATTTTTTTCCTCTCAAGCAAGATACGTAAGTTATTTACTTTTAGTGATCTTAATCTTCTTCTTCTTTCCTTTTTCACATGAACAAATGACATTGCTTAATCGGTGAATCATTTGTGTTGGTTTGGATTTTAAAAAACCTTATATATTGATTTCTTGTTGCAGAATATGTCCATGTCCATAAATTGGGAAGGTAGTGTACTCGTCGACGACTTCCCGTGGGTACAGACTTATGGCACCTGTTGGGCGTATTCTCTTATGCGGCACATGAATGCGGCTTGTCGCATTGAGAACTTATTTGGTGCAGATCAGTCTCTCTCCGTGGTATACTTGGTCCACTACATGAAGGTGTTTTCTAGGCTAACAGACACGTTGGGCCTCCCTTCCCTCGAATCGGTTAGGCCCTTCCTGATGTTTGAGGGTATGGTCCTGGATGATGATTATCAAAGATTGGTTGATCAGTTTTTAATGATCCCGGCATTACCACTTCCGGTAAGCAAATGTAACTTAATTAATTTTTAGTTTCTTTTTGTTTGATAATAACTACTTCTTTCTTTTTCTATATAGACTGGAACCCGTAGGTTCGTTGTTACCGATATGAGAGTTCATACTAGTGATCTATATCTGAGTGATGAAGAGTTTGAAAATAAGTTTATCGATGCAATGACTCATTCCCCAATTACTGCTTCCATCCCAAGCTATGCTTCTCTGTCTGTGTTCTTAGCCCCTGGAAACTTCCCTGAAAACGTGAGTTAAAAGCTATATATATATATATATATATTTTTTTTTTTTTTTTTTTTTTTGTTAACTTGAATTTTAGTTTCATTATTATTTTTTTTTTTTTTGCAGAATATATATTGTCCAACTATCATGGAACTGCTTTCTTATTGCCCAGATAGCCATGCTATGTTCGCTACTGGAAAAGGCGTTTCTGAAGGGGGGGTTCCTTTTGTCAGGTTTCAAGACAGTTCTGGTTTAATCAACGGTGGCTTCATGAACGTTGAATTTGGCTGTGGAATCATCGCTCAGTTTGTGGAGTTAACCGGAGCACATGTAATTATGTGATCGGTGCCGAAATAATCTAGAGCCTGCTATGGCGATGCTCCTATATCTACCCCTATCTTAATAAGCGCGATATCTATTACTTTACTTCGATCCATCTTTTGCTGTTTCATAACTTATCAACATCTTTCGGTACGCGTTTAATTGTTTCTGTAATCGGATATTTGTAGTGTTGACCTTTTGTGTTGAATTATTTACATGAGCAACATACATAATTAGAGAAACCAACGATAAATCTATTATATTATAGTATATGATATAACATTCGTGACAAAATCTATTACTCCTAGTGGTGTAATGAGACAGCTTCTAGTAAAATTATTCTAAAATTATATGAGATGCATAATACGTGAACACTATAAATATTCTTTTTTTTATCACAGAAATTTCATTAAAAACTAAGAAATAGAGAATGGGCCCAAAGAATCCAACTCATGAAGTTCATTACAAAGATAACAAGGCTTGGAGAGCCTTTTTTGCTAAAACGTAGATTAAAGCGTTTTCCAATCCGAACAAATATCAAAGGATTGCAAATATTCGTTTGTGTCTACTAGACAAAGTCCATTGCAACCATGATGATAAAGACCTCCCCATTCATTGAAACGCGTGAAGGATTCTGATTCTGTATTTTGGTTCTAAATGGCATTGTATGCCAAAACTTGAAACTCGAAGCAAGGATTGAATGGTTCCGTGATTTCTTTCCGATTTACAAACAAGGATGACCAATGTATTTGATCCATCGGCTAGCAACGCTCCAGTGGATCACACCAGGGTCGGCTAAGGGGCTTGAAACAATTACGGATTTAAATAATTGATGTTATAAAGCAAGAATATATTGTCTTTTTTCTTTGTCTAGTATTTAAACTCACGTATCTCTTTCTGATTATTTAGATAGAGCATGTTAAAATTAAATGATTATTAGAGAGTTAAGATACCAATTGGGTTTTTGACTAGTTGGTTGTATATTATCGACCCTACTCTCCTAATTTAATATAAGGATCAGTATTGTGTGAATAAGTTTTTTTTTGTTTTGAAAAAAATGCGTGAATAAGTTTTGTATTCAGGTATCAATCACTTTGGGTACTGGAACTTTCGATTCTAGTTTAATTTAAGAAGAAGAAAACTCTCTTTCAACGTACCTAAATACATAAACTTTTAAATTTTTACCTTAGTTGCTCTTCGTCCCATTTTTCAACGAACAGATATGGAGAACTTTTTTACTTTTATTTTACCAGAAAACTTTATTTCTTCAACCTACTTTTACCACAAAAACTATCTTCCAACATACGAACATTACTTTTTACATCTTTTTTTTCAAAAACAAAAATCATCTTTATTTATCATATTTTTTTCTTGCATCTAGTACTTAAACTCACGACTCACGTATCTCTTTCTGATTATTTAGATAGTTCATGTTAAAATCAAATGATTATTTGGAGCGCTAAGATACTAGTAGAGAGTTTTGATTCAATACATGTAATCAGTTACTAGATATCTTAGCTGGTTGTATATTATTGCTCCTACTCTCCTAATTTAATATAAAGGATCAGTATTGTGAATCAGTTAGTAGTCACTAATCAGATTTTAATCACTATTGCGTAATGCAACTTTGGATTTTAGTTTAATTTTAGAAGAAGAAAACTCCTTTTCCAACGTCCGAAATAGATAAGTTATTTAACTTGTATACCCACTCTTACCTTATTTGCTCTCTGTCACATTTATTCAACGTACCCAAATAGATAATTTCGCTTTTTTGTGAAAACTTTTACCGCAAAAACTAACTTTCAACATACGGAAATCGATAATTCACCTTTTACATTTATTTTACCTCTTAAATTTTTTCACTCTTTAGCTTTTTTACTTCAAAAGAGTTTAATTTTTCTAACCACTATTTCCCCAGAAAGGCTCTCCACTATCTTTTTTCTCCAACCTACAAAAAAATATATTTGCGTGTTACATTTTCTTTTCGAAAAACTTCAGTTTCTCTACACTACTCTTTAAAGTTTTACCACAAATACCATCCACTATCTTTTTTCCAAAGTACAAAAAAAAGAATGTTTTCGCTTTAGCTATAAATTTATTAATTAATACCCTTTAAATCATTAACAAACAAAAATCCCCAAGTATAAAGTTCCTGAAAGTTTGAGCCAGAAAATAAAACATTCTTCCTAAAATCCCTAGAGACAAAAGTATCGATATTATCAAAGTCCATGGAGAGATCCGAAACTTCTTCTCCTTTCATCGATTTCATCAACGCCTCGATGGTGAGACCCGAATCTTCTCCTAGGGTTTCTACTCCGTACACGGTGAGTTTTTCTTCTCCGCGCATCTAACGCACGCGTCGTCCCTCTTTTTTTTTCTTTGTCTCCCTCTCTCTCTCAAAACTTTCTTTCATCTCTTGCTTCGGTCTCTGGCGCTCATCGCTGGTCCGAGAGAAAGCGTCCCTCTCCTTCTTTGCTTTAGATTATTGTTCCGAGCTTCAAAGACCCGCTTGTTTATCTCTTCCCAAACTCAGTGCATGTTTCTTCTCTATCTCTCTTACCCAAACCTTCTCCTAACTCTTTTTTTTTTGACATCATTCTCCTAACTCTTCTGTTCCTGTTTTTTTTGTCTGGCGATTGTACTGTTCCTGGGTTTTAAAATTAATATACATATGTATGTATTTTTTTTTTTAAGGATTCTAATTACATTTTTTTATAACTATAGGGGAAGAGGGCGCTCTGCGGACGTGATGAATCTGTAGCCTTTATGAAGTCGTACTATGATTACGTCAAAAGCAGGTGGACAAATATCTGTTTTTCTTTTTCGGAGATTTTTGTGTAATGTTGATAAATAATTTAGATACCAATAAATTGAATAGCTATATTAGTGGGAAGATCCAGATTTTGCCTAGCTAATATATGTGTATATATTAGGATTCTGAATGACATGTTTGAAGTGAGAAGTCTGATTCCAACCTCTGCTTTAATTTTTATTTTATTCTCTGCTTGATGTTCTAGATCGTTTTGATTGTAGTAGCCAAGCCTTCTTGGTTTGAACCTTTGTTTATATGGTTTATTGTTCGACCTGCTAATAAAAGAGAAATAAATACCTTTCACTTTCAAATGTGTTTGCAAATTGACGATTCTATTGAAAAATTCAGGATAAGGATCGGTGTTGAAGGGTACAACACTTCCCTTCAACCCATTGAACTCTACCGGGCTTTGGAGAGTCTTTTCAAGACATGTGGAGAAGTCCAACACATCAAGATTCCCAGAGATCCAGTAACAAATGCGCTCCAGAGGTCGTGCATTGTTATCCTGCGTGGAGAAGGCGCAGGAGACAAAGCCTTGCAACTCGATGGAAGCGACATTGGAGGAAAGAAGATTGTCGTTACGAGATTGCCTCCAGGACTCAGTGAACTCAGCAGTGGGTTGAGTACTGATGTACTCGCTGCTAGGCACGTGGCACATGATCGAAGAAACCGGTAAGTTATTATTTATGCTATTGACACTTTCTACTCATGCAAGTTGTGTTAATACAATGCAATTTTTATACTCTTGCAGTAGCGAAGGCATATCCGTTACTGGATATAACACTTCTCTTCCTAGAGATGATATCAAGAATGCTTTGAGTAACCATTTCTCCACATGTGGCGAGATTACCGATGTTTTCCTTCTCAACAGGTTAGAAGTTATTACCTTTCTCCAATTTTGTTACAAACCCCAATTCGCTCAGTAACCATCTTTTCTTATTATTTTTATCAGCCGTGCCCTCGTCTATTTCTACGAAGCAGGCTCCAACAACCGAGCGGTTCAGCTGTCTGGAACTGATCTAGGAGGCTGCACACTGGTGGTCAAGGCCTTGCCCTATCCAAAACCCAAAGCAGCCGCTGGAGATAGTGGCTGGACCCGTTTGCGTTGCCGTTTCAGGTTAGCCACTCTCGCAAGGACCACCGGCTGAACACGTCAGATGTGAGAGGAATTATGGTTTAGTGTTTTATTTTATGAATTTCGGCTTGTTTGTTTGATCGGTTTAGTACCGAATAAAAAACTTATATTTCGGATATGTTTGATTACTACAAAAGGACTTATATTTCGGATATGTTTGATTACTACTCTTTAGCTTAAATTCACATCTCTTGCTTCTGGCGGTCTTCACTGGTCCGAGAGAAGGCCTATCTTTTCGGATATGTAGAACTTATAAGAGTTTTCTCGACCGACTTTATCTTTATTGGATCCAAGAAAGAGTTCGTCGTTGGAGAATTATTTACGAATCGTCCATCAATAACGACAATAAAAACCGCCTGACGTGTAAATAAATTATCACTAACCATGAGAGTTCTTGTGTGATGATATTACCGGCAGATTAAAATTACATTTGAAGTTTAGAGGAGATAGATCGTAAATAATCAAGCAGTCTTGTTCCCCGCTGAACTGCTAAATACGAAAGTTTATTGAGTATCAGTCCGAGACTGTAAAAATATTTTACTAGTAACTCTGTTATTTTGACTGTTAATGTTTAAAAAGAGTCGGAAGCTCAATGATTCAAAATCGATATGTCCCTTGGGTGGGTTGATAGATCAACTAGTTTTATTCGTGGGCAGGAATGGGCCTGATAAATGCTGGCCCAGAAGTTATTTTTTGGCCCATTTCCTTTCTTTTTGATATTTAAAAAAAAAAGCTAAAACAGCTCAAGTCTCAAACCCGGTTCCATATTTATACCTTACTGTTGATATTTCCAATAGAGCTACATAAGAATGTGCCGTGTGATGATAAGGCTGTGGCTCACCAAAGAGAAGAGGTATCTCTCCGTACAAATCAATCACAAGCAAAGATAAATCAGACCCTACCGCCACCGGTTCATCAATTCATCACACAATCACTCAAACACCATCCACCAATATTTACTTCCTCAGGCGCATTGTCTTGTCACGTGAGTAGTCTCCCACTTCAACTCCATTTTTCACTTGCTTCTCATATATTCGTTGGTTTGGTAAGTTGAATGTGGCTTATTTACATGATCATATTAATTTATATTAGTATTTGGGCTATGTCCATATATAATTCAAATTTGGTAAAATACACGTTAACAGAAAAATAAAACTCATCCCCTATATATTAATCATGGAACATTACAACATGTTTTGTAGCCACGTGTCATCACTAAGATGATTCTCAGAAATCCTTAGAAAAATATGTTGGTCCATATAAATATATATTATACTTTTTATTAAATTAATTATCATATTAATTAATAGTCTTAAATTCTTTCCTTAAATAAAAGCTACGTAAGTTTATTTCCTTAAATAAAAGCTACGAAATTACCTAATATGATTAACGTATATATGATAATTAATGATTACAAATCAAAAATATTTGATAAAAAAATTTGTATCCTCTATATTTTATTTTAATTAATATTATCAAAAAAAATCACTTAAACATATTTTAAAAAATAGTTTTTCATATATGTTATATTTTGAATTTTTTTAAAACGTCTATAAATTACCAAAAATTTTAAGATGTTATTAAGATGATATTTTTTTAGAACAGAACATGATCCGAAACGAAATATTTCAGATATCGAATATATCGAAACCAGATTTATATACTTAAATATATTAATTTTTTTTAGAATTTAATATCTAAAAGAATATTAAAAATATATAAAATGTTATTAAGTTGTCCAAAATACTTGAAAATATTTACAAATAGTTAAAAATACATGATTAAAATAGTTAAATGATATTCAAAATACCAATACTTCAAATATCTATTGATTTCTTATCCGAATATTGAAGCTAACCAAATTTTATGTTAAGTTTAAGTATTTTACCTTGCATTATACACATTTATATGTTATAAATATTTTTTTTATTTTTATATTTTGAGAAATTTAAAGTATATACGAATTTTATTTTTTTTAAAAATAAAATGAGTTATCTGAGTCCAAATCCAAACCGAACCCGCAGATCTGAACCGGATCGAACTCACAAAAAATCGAAATATAACTGAACCGAACCAAACTAAACTGAACCAAATGGTATCTGAATGTCCACCCCAAATCAAATGTAAAAAAATCTCGATAACAAGATGCATTCTAATTGTAATATTTCAATATAACATATTTTAAAAAACTCACCCCGCGCATGGCGCGGATTATCATCTAGTAGGTTTTTAAATCACGATTGGATTCAATGTGGGTTGGTCAAGTAAAGTTAACTTGCTTACAAAATTCTATTATATTGCAAAAATAAGAGGGTGTTGTGTGTATATTAATTATATACTAGTGTTAAGGTATGTTTTGCATGTGCAAACACATATAAAATATAATATTATACTTCCGTATAAAAAAATATGTTACGAATCCTAAATTGTTTTAATGTTGCATGGAAGGGATCTTGGAGTGAATACGAATAATGGCTAGCGGTTCCGCATTCGATCGGAGTTGGTTTCCGAAGGGAACGTACTTTATAGTATATCATCATTAAACTGACTTGTTCGTTGCATAAAATATACAAGCGGTTAAGTTTTGCTCAGAAAAAGGTTCTTCTCAGAACTGTTAATTAAAAGTTACATAGGAAACTAACAGAAAAGGACAGCATTGAGTGTCAAATTGTATATATACGCAACAATAAAACATAGGCTTAGGGTTTAAAAAAAAGGGGTAACTCAAAACATGTATATAGATAAAATCTAGAAAAAAGGAAAATAAAATCATTATAATTAATTTAGCAGGTCAGAGAGGAGAAATACAATTGAGAAAAAAAAGAATGAGATGCCACAAAATATTTGACATCGTACAATATTGTGGGTATGCATGACTTCAATTATTGAAATGAGCCTAAAAGCATGACGCCCCTATCTTTTGTTGAGGATATCCGCGTCCCACGCGTGTGGGACATCCTCTCACTTTCTATGCATGGAAATTCCGCTCTCAAATAAAACTTTGTAACTTCTTCTTTTTTTTTTTTGAACAACTAAAAAAAAAACTTTGTAACTTCTTAAAAACAAGATATACGGTGTACGAGGAATATCGTGACTAGTGGCGGAGGGAGGAAAATCATTTAGGAGGATCAGTGTCTAAAAACTACCATATATTACAGGGATCATCCGGTTAAGATTATCATAATCACATAATTTTTATAGAATTATACCAGCAAATTTTTTTTTTACAAAAAATCCACTTGGGTCAGTTGACCCATGTGACAATACTGTGGCTTCGCCACTGATCGTGACAAAAAATGTGTACAAGGTATATAGTATGTATTTTTATGCCATCGGTTAATCATGTTTTCTTTTGTGAAACTTGATCGGTTAATCATATTACAAAATAGTGAAGAGGCAACTTGTCGCGCTATAAAGTGAGATTTTAAGAAGTCAAAACTAGTTTATGTAACAATAAGCGGCAGATATTGCTCTTTGAATTTTGTTAACCGAAATCATAATCTAATGTAAAGATAGCATCACAAAGGTAAAATCGTCGAGCATTCGTCATTCGACACATTTATATGATTGGTGAAATTTTAATTAATTGTATAACAATACGATTATTCAGTGAATTACCAGTTAGACCCTACACTTTTTAATTGATAACAAAGTTCTATTTTGAAACCAATTATCATGCCCATCACATGTTACCATTCATAACCTAATGACGAAGCTATGTAATGTTGATTTTTCTTTCTTTTTTTAAAGCAACTTGCAATAAGTTTAAGAGAAGTTATAAATAATGAAAGTTGTATTCATGATGTTGGGTAAGAACTCATTAATCAAGTTCTTCTAGGACTGAAGTCAAAAAAAAAAGTTCTTCTAGGACCATCGCCGTGTTGGTAAAAGCATTGAGCCCATAACAGTTTGGTCAAACATTTTTAAACAAAAAGGAAAAAAATATTGCTCACACTTAAAAGAAATCAATTTGATTGTGTGTTTTCGTGACCGTTTGATGGGTCATCGTTTTCAGATTTTAATTCATCTTACTCATGTCATTAAGTATCATCTTTAATCATTATGTCGTATTCCTTGGCACCTTGCTATGGTATGTGCAACCCTAGTCATGAGTCTCTAATGCTGAATTCTAAAGAAAATCGATCTGATTTTGATGCAGCATCAAACGGTAATTACTGTCTCCGTCAGCCCGTCACTATGTCCTTTTTAAACTTCCAATTATTTTAGCCTGTTTTTTTCACAACTCTCAGCTTTTCTTTTAGATCTCTTTAAAAAGTAACTAAAACATAAAGTCAAAATCACCATCATAACGTGTGGCCAATAGTTGCGCTGGCTGGTCAATCTAATTATAGTTTTCGATGATTGTCAAACAAACAGTGATCCGATGTTAAACGCTTCAAACAACTAATTCCGTTATGGTTACTATACTTATAGTTCAATGGAATACTTAAGATAAGGTAAGAATACTAACATGAAATTCTTTCAAAATAATCCGATGTTAAATGCTTCAATGACTGGATAGCGATGAACTATAGAGTGTAGACATACGAGAGTCCGATATTCGCAATTGGTTTGCATGTTCAAATGTGTAGGTGTATTTATCTAAATCCTCTGTTATATATAGGTGTGATGCTATCTTTACATTTGGAAAGTATTCGAAATGGAAGAGTTTGCATCTGCGAATTTCGTGATTTTTTGTTTTCTGTTAGAATAAAAATTCATACTATTTTCTCAAGATTCGACTTTCATCTTGCAAATACAAACATAAAGGATTATTTTTAGATATAGGGATAACATAAACACATAAGGCGCTAGTGTCGTGTAAAATAGGTATATATTTGTCGGTCGGTCTCCTAATCTATATCACATTATGTATGCAGATATATTCATATTCAGTATTTTAAATGGAGATGACTATATTCAATTACTGTTTGGTAACTAAAAAGTAAACCACAAGCTTGTTTTTATGCGAGACGATATACTATTAACATTATTATTAATTAATAAAGTATACTGAGCCTGGACATAAATAAGTGGGGCTTCACTTCATGATCATGAGGCCAAAACAGATCTTCTTGTTTCTTTCTCTCTCTCTCAAATTCTTATTTCCTTCGTAAGAGATGGAACCAGCTTTGTGTCTAGGTGAGAATACTAACAAGTTCTCTTTTCTGGAGAAGCCCTCGAAGATTCCTAATAATCCCTCTGCCTCATCGACCTCAACTTGCGACAAGAATCTTGGGTTCAACATGGGTTTGGATGTACTTGGTTTTGGTAGTCAGAGATCGTTGTCATCCTCTTCATCCCCGTCGGTAGAAGATGAGAAGAAGAAGTATAAGAGTAAAGTACTAACACAGAGAGCAAATGATTCTGATGGAGTTAGGGTTTCATCTTCCGTAGATCCGTCACTACAGCTTCAGCTTCACTTACCTTGGATCCCTGAGAACAGTAACGGTTTTAGTTTATAAACAAAAAATTGGGCATAAGAATCAACTAGTTTCTCGTAGTTATATTGTGTGGTTATGCGTACCCACAAAAGAAAACATACCGTATATTTTCACGAGAAACAAAAACAAAACATTTTAAATTTATTAGTATCCTTAATATGGCTTACATGTTTTACGATTTTCTTAGTATAATGTATATACTTATTCTAATTAATGTGTCGGTGGGATGTTAAAATCAATTTTCCAAATATTTGACTGATTTGTGGACAAGAAAGAAACCAGATTTTGTAGAAAACGAAAATCAAATGTAATGTTTGAATTTACAAAATTAATCGCTTATTCCACACCCCATAATTAGTTTTGATCATTTCACTTAAGTTCTATGTTAATTAAAAACAATCTTTCAGGAGCAGCTACGGTGGCAGAGCCTAGTATGTCAGTGTCCCCGCCGGATAATGTAACGTCGTCGTTTCGATTAGATTTTTGGGATTAAGAGTTATGGTTATAAGATAAGAAATAATAAGAGAGATATCGAAGATGAGGTTGAGAGATCTACTTCAAGAGCCAGCATCGAAGACAACGATGACGAAAATCGAGCCATCAGAAAGAAACTGAGGCTCTCTAAAGATCAATCTGCTTTTCTTGAAGAAAGCTTCAAAGAACACAACACCCTTAATCATGTTGGTCTCACCACTGTTCTTGCATTTTGTGAATGTTTTTGAGATTTTTGTGGGTTTTAAATCATATCTTACCCTTTTATTGTTAAATAAACATTGCAGAAGCAAAAGATTGTGTTGGCAAAGCAGTTGAATCTTCGTCCTCGTCAGGTTGAAGTTTGGTTTCAAAACAGACGAGCCAGGTTAGCTTATATCAATATAGCTTAATTCATTTTCTTTTTATGAAATAGTTTTTTGTAAGATACTATTTTTCTCCTATTTTTGTGATGGTCACTAATTTCTGAAAAAGGAATGAGGACGACATGCATGATGCATCACGAGTAATAATAACACATTGTCGCATGTCTGTTCTTGTAATTTTTCGTGCAAAAGCAGCATATCATTTCTGCTCATCATTTCCATATATAATTTGCTCATCCTGACTTATTTATAAAAAGAAAATAAATCATAACTCCTCGTATATAATTTAAACAAATATCACAACTACTCTATTTAATGAAATATACGGCGTCAAGAATACAAGTATATGAAATAAAAAAATTCGAGCACCGAAATCAAGAAGGCAGTGTTGAACATATAAAACTTCTTTTAGCACTTGGTGAACTTTTGATCTCTTACAAAAAGTTTTATATATTTTAATTCTTATTCATGTTTTCAAACATGCTATATGTTCCCTTATAGTTGCTTCTTTTGCCTGAATTTAGTGCCTTGCAGTACAATACACCAAATAAGCAACATGTGTTTATGTTTATGTAATTAACAAATGGCAATAGGACAAAGTTGAAGCAAACGGAAGTGGATTGCGAATACCTAAAGAAATGTTGCGAGTCACTAACCGACGAAAACCGAAGGCTTCAGAAAGAGGTTAAAGAATTGAGAGCTTTGAATACTTCTTCCCCTTTCTACATGCAACGTCCGGCCACCACTCTCACTATGTGCCCTTCTTGTGAACGTGTTGCCACCTCATCATCACAACCATCCACGTCAGCGGCACGCACCATCGACTTGTCCACGTCTCATTTCACAGTCCTTCGATTCCGGTTATGCCTGGACTGGCCAAACAAGTTTCATGAAATCACGTGCCAAATAAATGGTTACAGTTTGAGCAAATGGACCGTCTCCTATTTTAAAAGACGACTTGATGACGATTATCCGGTTAGTATTTTGCTTTGTTTTGGATTTTTTTTTCTTGTCATTTTTTTCTGTTTGGATAGGACCGGATAAAAACAGATGGAGGAAAAGTGTTGCCATGTTAATTGAGTAAAATACAGAGAGAAAAAAATATATATTTATATATATGGTTTGAACTATTCATATTTTGTTTTTTTTTTGCTAAATATTCATATTTTGTTAAGTTGGGTTATGGCTCGGAAGTTGGGTTGGGCCTTGGCATTAACCGGACATGCCGTATGGTACTTATGGATAGCTTCTGTCTAGGCTCTAGCCAAGAAAAAAAATGCTCAAAAGGTTATTTTTGGTGTTCTCTTTGGAGCCTGCTCTGGCAAATCGCATACCTAATATATATAGTGCTTGATTGAAACACAACTCTACGAAGAAAATATTTTGTAGTGCTGCTTGTACTACTGAGGATTTGATGAATTAGTACATGGTTGAGAATTTTTATGTCTTCATTTTTATACAATTATAGTAACATTTATCGAATTCATTCAGAATATCCAAGAGTGTGGAGATGTTCGTATGGGTCTTTCTACAAAATGTCACTCGCTACTTTTTTCATTAAATAAAAGCTATTTTGTACGATAGCTGAGTCTCGTACTGCGTACTTCAGATATTTCCAGCTTTCTTCAGATTTTAAGCATTCCCTATCTTTTAGTTTGCTCAAAAAAAAGTAAAAAAAAAGCACTCCGTATCTTAATTTCTACACAAACATAAACACATTGTATCTACTTTTCCCAGTCTCCAACCAAATAGTCACATGTCACATATTAACTCCTACAGTCCTACAATACATAGTTAAATAGGTTAGAAAAACGTCACGTGGAGAACAACTGCACCAGGTTGGATCCAATCGCACTGAAAATCATAAAAGCATTTGACCTAGTGTAATTTTTTAAAGAGCTTTCTTCTTGGTCAAAAAAAGTCCAAACATCCCATGTGAGACGTCGTGACCAAACCCATTGTCTTCAGATCTTATATTTTATTTTCCGAAACTGGACAAATCTTGTAAAGTAGTTGTCTGAACTGTCGGTGGTCGAAAATCTCTCACATCCATGGTTTCAAATCCAAATTCTTGCGTTTACATTTACATTTTTCATAAAACTAAAACTTAATTTCAACATAAAAAAAAGTCTCACCTCAACAAGATACATGTTCCAAAGTGCAAATTCTTCTGTTTTTTTTTCCCTGAGTTAATTATTACCAAAGTGGATGGAGTAACAAACTATCTCCGTGCAAATTCTTGCGTTTACATTTACATTTATCCTAGAACTAAAACTTTATTTCAACAACAAAAAGAACAATGTACGACCTAATAAAAAGTAATAAAAAAACTCGCAAACCATGCTCTATTTATCATCGATTATTGTAGTCAATTCCATTATAAAATATTCCTTTGGAGCTAAGTATAGTAACCGTGGTAACAAAAACATTTACAATAAATAGTAGCAAAGATATAAGAGAGTAAATCATACTTTTCATCTTTTTTTTTACTCTACACATTCTATAACCAACTAAAAACAATCAAACAGAAGAAATCGAAGTATCCAGAGATCAAACAAGTATTGGAGAATGGAGATGGAAAAAAACCTTTTAAGGTTTCCGTTGTGTCTGGCCAAGCTGATTGAGTTTGACGAGCAGCTCAGCGTAGAGGATCTCATTCCAAGAGTCAGGAACTCCAGGGAGGCACCAGTGACTACAGTCTTGGTACAACAACGGCGTTTTCTTCTCTTTATCCGACAAGCTCTGTTTCCGATACACCGAAGGGTGGCCATCCTTTCTGTAGTCCGTTAATCTGGTGATGTTAAGATACGTTACAGGCGTTCTCATACCCCTCAACACTCTCTCCAGCACCTTCATTTTATCCGGGTACGGTGTTAGGTACGTCTCGTTCCTGATCGGTTCCGTTTCGCTATCGCACGCTCCTCCCGAGTTCCATTGCCCACCGCTGAAATGCGAGGCCGAGTAGCCACGGAAGAAAACAAGGGACTTGTCAGGGTTCACATTCTTCTCAACCCATCGACCCCATGTGGTCAAAGCTTTACGGAAAGCTTCGAGTACCGCGAGTTCGTGATACACATTGCTCCCTTCTTGATAATAATCCTCCCTATTAAAACCAATAACAATCAGTTCTATACATTACCACAACAAAAAGACAGAGCAAGGGAGTTTTGTTTGTTTACCCTTTGGATGTTTTCTCGTGAGTCCACCAATGTCCGGTATTAAAGACAATAATATCAGCTCCTTTGTACTGCTCCGAAGACTTCCCAACCAGATCAAGACGTAGCGTCTCCTTCTTTGTTCCCTTCTTGTCAACAATCTCGTTTTCTTGAACCAAAAACGGTGAAACAAAGAACTCCACCGTGCAATTATAATCCTAAAAAAAAACATAAACAAGATTTAAAAAAAAAAATGAATTGGTGTAAAGAGAAATCAAGAAAGCAATTTACCTGGAAGACGAAGGAGTACTCAGCCTCCCCACGAAAATGATGTCTACCACTAGCTTCATAGACTTTACTCTCATCTTTAGCTGATCCTTTAAGCATACAAACCAGAGACTCCCACATGTTCCTATTTAAAGAATCCCCCACGAACACTAGCCTCCTTCCTCTAAGCATCTCCAACATAATACCTCCATTTAACCTTCAATTTTTCATTAATCTATTATTAGAAAATAATCAAATAAATGTGGTGGTTATTATAAGTCAAACTAACGTTACCTCGGTAAACTACATTTCTTAGGTTTCCACTTCAACTTCTGAAAGTCTTTGTCGGGTCTACCGTTTGAGATACAGTTGAACTGCTCGTCGATGATCTTACACGAACCGGGTTTGTAAAGCGGGTACGAATCGTCCATGATCCACTCGCCGTCGAAGAACTCGCAGTCTTTTAGAGACTCGCTCCACTTCTCGATCTCTTGGTCCAATAAAGAAACAGAACCGGTTTGCTTCCCCGGTTTAGAAGGAGTTGATGAGGTGGAATTGGATGTCGGATCCACCGTTACCGGTGGTGATTTCGACGGCGACGGAGATTTATCGGCGGTAGGCGACTGATTACTCGATTTTGTCGGAAGCAGAGGTTGAGAAGTGTTGGTTTTCGTAACCGGTTCGGTCCGGTTTACGACCGGAGATTCGAAGGTCGTGTTTTTATCAACTGGTGTTTGGTTTCCCGGCGGCGGTGCTTGCGAAGTAGTGTTTTTAACGACAGAACTCGAGCTTGGGGAAGGAGAAGTGGAGTTAACGGAGACGGGGACGGTGGTGTTAGACGCGGCGGCGTCGCTAGATCTATTGGTGGGGTTCGTTGAAGTGACATTGGGGATGATGTAGGAGAAGATCGAGGAGACTGAAGCGGTTTTCGAAGCGGTGGTGGTGTTGGAGGAGAAGGAGGAGAAGGAGGAGGAAGAGAAGATGTTGGAGAACCAAGGAGAGCTTGAGTTCGGAGAAGGACTAAACGCGAAGAAGAGAGTGAAAGAGACGAAGGTGATCACGAAGGCGTAAGCGAAAGTCGATGTTTTTTTCGGTTTCACGGCGGAGATGAAGCTTCTTATCTCTGCTGCTGCGGCCGTTGTTGTGGTTGTTCCGCCGTGAATCGGCATATATTTGACGGCGTCCGACGCCATGTAGTGTGCGGTGGGGGGGGGGGAGGAGTTCGTGGCGCGTGGATGAGTGTTTTAGTGGTTGAGAGAGAGAGAAAGAGTGCTTTTGTTTAGGGTTAGAGAGAGAAAGAAGTAAGTAGAGAAGAAGATGACTTTTAGGGTCGCATATGTCTGAACGACACCGTTAAAGAGGATGACTTAAAGTGGAGAGTTATTTCTGTAGAATACCCCTCGACTTTGAATTAATTACGGGAATGACACTATCAAAGTGCGTGTCGGTGGTACAAGATTCGACTTTTTTTTTTTTTTTTTTATTCCTGCATCTACGGTCAACAGGTTAAAGAGGAGAAAGAGATTAATGTGAATGGTTGGGAAGCTTCTTTTTACACACATGTTTCAAATGTGTAATTAATTACTGCAGAGTTGTCTTATTTGTACTACTCCTGATTTAATGTAGTAATTAATTACTGCAGAGCTGCCATTTTTTTTTGAACTATGCCTGCTTATCCTTTGTCATTTTTTTGTTTCCCAACTCATCCATCTTCTGGATAAGCTCTATCTGGTCACCTCTTTTCCCAAACCTTTGAAAACAAAGATATCTTAAACTTTGACATGAAAACTTCAAGATATCTCATCATGTTATTAAAAGAAAATGGCAGCTCTTGCATCAAACTCTCAAATGCTAAAGAGACAAAGAACAATTCTGGAGGAAAGAGAGGAGTTTGAATACGTAGAAGAAGTGTTAACAGGGTTTTGTTGTTTACAATTACGAAAAGGCCTAAGAGGAAATTATTATCAGCCAATTATGTCTAACGGTTAAGATTAGGATGGGCTTGGGTGTAAGCCTGCAAGGCCCACTCGTCAGAAAATGTTTATTTAATGGAAATGACGGTTGTGCCCTAAACTAGGGACGATATAAAACCTCATTCCGAACCGCATAATCCATAGAACTGATAAAAAATGTCGCCGCTTAAGGATATCCTAGCAAGGGAAGCCAAGAGGGAAGCCGAGAGGGAAGCCGATCTTCTCAGTTCGCCTCCGGCGGACAGTCCCAAGAGGATGAGAATCAGTGTAAGCAATCTTCTTCTTCTCTGATCGTTATGCTCATATTTGCTATTGGTGAACGGTTTCTGATTTGATCTTCTTGTACCTTTAGGGGCTGGAATGGGACGACCCTCGTACTCTTGTATACAAATTCAAAACCCGGTAAAAATTGATTGCTTTGTGTGTGTCTTAGACTTATGTCTGTCTGTCTGGAACGTTGACTGTTTTTTGTTTGTGCGTTTGAAATTTGATCCCTTTGTTTTGTTTTGAGTCTGTAAGATATAGTATATGTTAATTCTTTAATCCAATTATTACAGTAACATTGATTGTACTTGTTCTTGTCCCGATTATTTCAGTGAGGTTGGGAGGGTTTTCGTAACGGGGTATGACACCAAGCTTCCACATGATGATGTCGTTGGAGCGTTGAGAAATCACTTCTCATCATGTGGAAGGATCACTGATATTCTTATCCGCCAAACAGATGAAGGACTCTTAAGGTTTGTTGTTAACTTCATGTTTTCACAGCTCAACTCAGTAAGCGCTATCACTAACTTTTTTTATTTTTTTTTCGCAGCCGTGCAATCATTTTTTTCCTGGCAGAAGGCGCAGTAGACAAGGCGTTGCAA
This sequence comes from Raphanus raphanistrum subsp. raphanistrum, assembly GCA_019706035.1. Classification (NCBI taxonomy): domain Eukaryota; kingdom Viridiplantae; phylum Streptophyta; class Magnoliopsida; order Brassicales; family Brassicaceae; genus Raphanus; species Raphanus raphanistrum. Next base: position 1,086,146 of record CM033982.1, on the reverse strand, counting down.
CTTAGTGGAAGTGACGTTGGAGGATGGACGGCCATTGTTGAGCCCTTTCCTTTTCTGAAATATGAAGGCCGGTATGTACATTTTTTTTGAAATTTTTACTATGTTTGAATATTTTTTTTAATATTGTTGTTAAATAACATAGATCATCGCGTACCATTGCAGTTCCATTACCGTAAATGTTACTGGGTATGACATCTCGCGTAGTGAGATTGATTTCAAGAGTGCAATTCGTCAACATTTCTCTTCATGTGGAGAGATAAGCCACTTCAAAATTTCCAAGAAGGTTGCTTCAGCTAAATTTGATGTTGATGGAGAAGATGCGCAAGACAAGGTGATGGAACTTGATGAAAGCATCATGTGTGGAAGCAAAATACATGTTGATGTTATTTGTGGGGCAATAACCACTGTTCACACCAGGCGTCATCTTTCCCGCAAGATGATCTAAGGTGCTATGGAGGAGCCTTTCTATCTATGCTGTTTTCTTAACAAGTTTAGGAGCCTTCGACACTTTTTAACTAATGCACACGAAACATGGAAGATATGATTCCAGATAAATATGTTCAAAACAAGAAGACCCAAGTAAATGAGTTTTTCTTTTCTAACGCTCAAGACTTGTAACTTAGATGCACATATTCAGGAAGAAACGGCTTAATATTTAACAATATATAAAGTTACAGAACCTTCTATTCTTCTTTGGTACATCAGAGACACTTGGTGGTTTATTAACCACACGAACAACCCAAGCAAAAAGAGTACAAAAAAGAGTTAGCACAAATAGCACATAAATTCATAAAGTGACTCTAGACGTAAATTTCTCTTAGATTTGTCTTTACTTTAAAGTATTTCCAACGCATCCAATTGTTAGTAGTTATAGCAGACGAAACTTGCGATCTTTATAACATATTATCATTTCTCCTACCTTCTTTCTCTTCTCCATTACTTAGCTATACATATACGTTATTTTGACCCGAGCTTTATTATAAACTAAATTTTATATAAATTAGTTATTAGTATTTTGTATTGCTGTAAATTATTATGATACCAAGTCTTATTGTTATGTCAAAGAATGATTCTTAAAAAAATATAATCTATGAGTTAATTTAATTGAATTTTTGTATGTATACTATTATGTAACTCTCTTTTAGATTTTAACTATTTTACACCGACAAAAAAAACTTAAATCGACCCAAAATGCATGTTCGGATCCTGGTTGGTATATTAGATATTTTCTTGAACCTACTGGTCTCGGTTCGAGTCCGGATCTTATCCGAGATCCGATCGGGTATCTAAAATATCCAAAAAGTTTTATGTATATTATGTATATTTGAGTATTTATGATATATATGTGGTATTACATACACATTTTAAGTTTTGGGATCAGAGTTTTGATTATCATTTCGAGTTTCGGGTTCAATTTCGGGTTATATATATATATGGGTATCTTTCAGCTTTCCATGTTAGATTTTAAATAAAATTTTAAAATTTTTTGAATATTTTTTAAATATTTGTTTGGATTTTTTTTTTGTGTTTTAGTGTTTCATAATTTTTTTTGAGGTTTTAGGATTTTCAAATATTTTGAGTCCTAAATACCTGAACTTATCCTCTTATTTTATATGTATTTTAATTATGGATTTGAATCCACCGGACTTAAAAAGAATCAACTCAAACCTAAACATAAAATATATGCAAATGGACCAATAAATAATCACCTTGTTATACTATATGTAAATGGACCATTAAATATTAAAAATAACTTATAGTCAAACATTAGTTATAATAAACTAATTAACTCACGTTTAAATATATATATATATATATATTATAATTGATAAATATTTAGTACCCTAATTTTTTTTTAAATATCATTTTTTGCAAACAAAAAATATCTTTTAAACCTTATATAGATAAGTGATTAAGTTAAACTATTAACTAAGTTAAATTAAATGAAATAGTATATAAATCAGCATAATATCGTGACGTTATTACGGTTGGTTTTAATGCACTTGAAATTCTCGTTTAAATATAAATATATATAACTGATAAGCTTTTTAGTATCTATAATACAATATAAATTTGTAACTCAGTGCTAATCATGGGAATTTAGGGAAATATTAGATAAATTAGCATCATATCTAACGCAGTTATATGGTTTGGTTATAATAGGTTTGGTTATAATATATTGAGTTAAGGATTTTGCTATAAGGTTTGGTTTTGAATAATTATACAAATGTGAGTAAGATGATATAGAAAATAATGGGGAAAATCGCATAAAAAACCCTTAAAGTGTCAGTTACTAGCACTTTAAACCTTGAAGTTTTTTCACTAACACTTTTAACCTTCAAAGTGACATTTGTATCATAAAAAACCTCAAAATCAAAAAATTGACTGGTTCAGCAGGTAATTTTTCAAAAATAATTATTTAATTAATAAAATAAACAAAATAAATAAATAAAAATCCAAAAAATAAATAAAAATCGAAAATTCTAATAAAATTTACAAAAATGAAAAAAAGAAATCAAAAAAATAAATTAAAATTTTAGAAAATTAAATAAATATATTAAAAATTAAATTATTTTCTAAAATATTGATAAAAATAACTAAAAAATTAATAATAAATAAGATTAAATTTAAATAGAGAAGAACTAAATAAAAAGTTCACAATTTTTTTTTTTAAATGGAAAATATAAAATTCAAAATTCACTAGTGACGATGATGGTTTCTCACATAACCATTAACAATGACGATAATTGCCATATCTCCAACGATAGTTTCCAACATCATCTTGAAAATGACAAAAAAAAAAATCTTTTTCAAACTTTTGAATTTTTTTTTTTAAATATATGAATTTTTTTATTTTTCTGTTTTTTAATTTGATCTCATTTAGTTTTGAATTTTAATTTTCTAAATTTTAATTGATTTTCTGATTTTTTTCTAATTTTCTGATTTTTATTAATTAATATATAATTACATAAGAATCAAAAAAGTCAGAAAAAAATGTGAAATTAATTATTATTTAGAAAATTAAAATTCTAAAATAAATGAGATCAAACTAAAAATAGAAAATAAAAAAATTCATATATTTCAAAAAAATGAAAATTCAAAAGTTTGAAAAAGATTTTTTGTCATTTTAAGATGATGTTGGAAACTATCATTGGAGATATGACAATTATCGTCATTGTTAATGGTTATGTGAGAAACCATCATCGTCACTTGTGAATTTTATATTTTCCATTTTTTAAAAAAAATTGTGAACTTTTTATTTAGTTCTTCTCTATTTAATTTAATCTTATTTATTATTAATTTTTTAGTTATTTTTATTAATATTTTAGAAAATAATTTAATTTTTAATATATTTATTTAATTTTCTAAAATTTTAATTTATTGTTTTTAATTTTTTTTGATTTTTGTAAATTTTATAAAAAAATTCGATTTTTATTTATTTTTTGGTTTTTTATTTATTTATTTTGTTTATTTTATTAATTAAATAATTATTTTTGAAAAATTACCTGCTGAACCGGTCACTTTTTTGATTTGGAGGTTTTTATGATACAAATGTCACTTTGAAGATTAAAAGTGTTAGTGAAAAAATTTTAAGGTTTAAAGTGCTAGTAAGTGATACTTTGAGGGTTTTTTATGCGATTTTCCTGAAAATAATGTATACAAATGCTTTTATAAATGAAACATGATAATGATGCATCTCTCTAAAGAAGTCGATGCTTTAGCGGAAGCTAACTATATATATGAAATTCAATTGATCTCGTTTGATCAAATTTCGACATGTAAAGGTAGGCTATTAATGGTGATGGTTCTATAGTTTCTTCCTCAGTGCAGATCTGAACTTCAAGACATCCAAATCAGTATCTACCGAAGTTTATAATAGTTTGAGGTTATGATATCTCAGTTTATTAGTTTATTACTCCCTCTATTTTATAATACTTGATGTTATGTTTCAATGCACAAATATTAAGAAAATTGTATTTTCTAAAAATATATTTCATATATATAATTTTTAAGTCAGTTGACCAATTATAAAAAGATGGATTAATCTAATTGGTTAAAACAATTTTCAATAAAGTTAAAGTAACTTTAAAATCTCAAAATTTCATATAAATTGAAACAAAATAATCCTTCTAAAACATCATCTATATTAAAACGGAGGGAATATATGATAGTAATTAGTAAGTTTGATATCAAATGTTTATAAAAAAATATTCATGTCGAGGTATACCAAAGAAACAATATTTACATCAAATGTATGTATAGTCACGTGGTTTGTTGAACCATTGGTACTTTTTTGGTAAGATTAGATAATATATGGTTAACTCATCTCTAACTCATCACGGGAGGAAAGGAGTAGAAGCGGGGGTATATATGGTGTAATATTATTAACCGACATTTTATTACAAACATATTAAGTAAGACCAAAAAAAAAGTTAAATTTAATGAAAGGGTCCAAACAATTTTACTAAGTAGAAATTTTAGGAATTTTTTTCTTTTTAACAGTATAGATAAAGAAATTATGTAGCCTATTAGTCAATTATCTCAATGGTTAAGATTAGGATAAGCCTGTGCAAGGCGGCCCACTCGTCAGAAAATATTTATTTAATTGAAATGACCATTCTACCCCTAAACTAGAGTAATGGAGACGATATAAAAGCTCATTCCGAACCTCGTAATCCATAGAACTGATAAAAATATCGCGGCTTATGGATACCCTACCAAGCAAAGCCGATCTTCTCGACTCGTCTTTGACGGACAGATCCAGGATGAGGATCATTGTAAGTAATCTTTTTCTTCTCATATTGTTATGCTCCTATTTGCTATCGATGAATGGTTTCTGATTTGATCTTCTTGTACCTTAGGGGCTGGCATTGGACGACCCTCGTACTCTTCGACTCAAATTCAAAACCCGGTAAAAATTGATTTGCTTTTTTTTTTTTGGTATTTTTCTTGTCACACTGATTGCTTTTGTAAGTTTGATTGCTTTGTGTTTTAGATTTATGTCTGTCTGGAACATTGACTGTTTTGTTTGTGGGTTTGAAATTTGATCCCTTTGTTTTGTGTTGTTTTGAGTCTGTAAGATATGTTTGTTTTTAATCCAATTACTAGAGTAACATTTAATTTGTGCTGTTCTTGACCCGATTTATTGCAGTAACGTTGGGAGGGTTTTCGTTGCGGGGTATGACACCAGTCTTCCACATGATGATGTCGAAGGAGCGTTGAAAAAACTCTTGTCATCATGTGGACAGGTCACTGATATTTTTATCCACGAAACAGATGAAGGACTCGCAAGGTTTGTTGTTAACTTCAGCTCGTCTCCGTAAGTAAGCTCTATAACTAACTTCTTTTTTTTTTTTCGCAGGCGTGCTATTGTTTATATCTTGGGAGAAGGTGCAGCAGACAAGGCGTTGCTACTTAGTGGAATTGACGTTGGAGGATGGAAGGCCATTGTTACGCCTTATCGTTTTCCGGAATCTACAGGCCGGTACGTAAATATGTTTGAATTTTTTTTTTTTTTAATATCATCATCATCTCGTGCCATTGCTGCTGTTAATATCTTCATCTCGTGCCATTGCAGTCGTATTACCGTTAATGTTACTGGATATGACAACTCGCTTAGTGAGATTGAGAGTGCAATGCGTCAACATTTCTCTTCATGCGGAGAGATAAGTAACTTCGAATTTTTCTCGGGTTCAGTTTATTTTATTGTTGAGGGAGAAGATGCCCAAGACAAGGTGACGGATCTTGATGGAAGTGAAATGGGTGGACACACATTACATGTTATGGTTGTTTGTGGGGCAATAACCACTGTTCACACCAAGCGTTATTCTGCCAAGATGTTCTAAGGTGCAATGGAGGAGCCTTTCTATCTTATTACTTTCTATCTGGATATGTTGTAGCGTGAGTCGTTGGATGTTTAATAATATCTTTCTATGGGAACAACGTTTTTTCATTAGAAAAAGTCGAAACATGTTTTGTTTTTCTTGTTAGTAAAACATTTCTGAAGCATTTTTCTGAATATTGTAGAATCATACTCTTACTCTGGTACTAACCAAAACAGACCAGACGCCGAGGTTCCCTACAATATTAACTTGTAAAAAGACAAGAAAACAACAATTTAAACTTTCGTATTCCCACAAAAGGTAATCTTGGAGTGTGTCCTGACATCAGAGAACAGTTCCTTAAATGAAATTAAAGTCCTAATCACCTTCAATTCATCGATATATATATGTATATTCCTAATCACAGGATGCGCAGCCCAAGTACTTCTCCAAAGCCATCTCATCTCTGCTCCACAAACTCTTTGCCTTTGCATCATTTGGCTGACTCTTATCAGAACTATACCTCTATAAGACTCAGCTAATCTATCTGCCACTGTAACACAAAATGCAGCAGAAGGAAAATCAGCATTAGACGTCTACTTGGCTGAACCGCCCAATTAATCCAGTACTTGACCACGGCGTTGATCTTCGCCTCGGGGAGAATGGTCTGTACTGGAGCCAAGACCGAAGACTCCTCCAAGCTGGCTGCGAGGAAGTAGGCTCGGATAATTCAGAAACTTGGATTCCAAGCAAAGTTCAAAGATTTCAAGATTCAGAAGCTTCTTGTGATGTGAAATTCCCAATAAGGCTTGAAGGTCTTGCCTGCTATCACCACGCTTTTGCATGTTACGAGCCGGAGATATTTCCAGGACTGATTTATAGGATCAGAGTGAAGAAAGAGACGAAAGGAGCAAAGGTTGTGATGCTAATCTTTGTGTCTGGGAAGATAGTTATCACTGGAGCCAAGAAGAGAGAGGAGACCTACAAAGCCTTTGAGAATATCTACCCGGTCCTCACACAGTTCCAGAAGAAGTTCAGCAGATAGGCCAAGTTCGGATCTTGAAGTTGTGTGTGGTCTTTAGTCCCCGTGGATTGTTGCTAAGCTTTCTTCTAGTTTTTTCTTACGTTTAACGAGTGTTGACTTTGATGTTTAGAATATGAGAAAGATCATATGGTGGAATTATATTTATATTACGAAAAATATCTTTCAAAGTTTTGTAAGCCACACAATACAAGGCTTTAGTAGAACTGTAGTATACTTATATATTCTACTTAATAAATCATGTAATAAACACGTTGCTCAACTGTATGCATCGGTAGCAATGTGATTTCGTGTTCTAACACATGCATAATATGAGAAACCTCTTATATCAAGTATTTAACAATTGATATGAACATCATGTAATAGAAGAACATGAGTTTTAGACATTTTACCCGATATGTAGTCTTTTTGAATGATTCCCAAGTTTCCAAACTTATATTATTTGTGTATTATTTTTCATCCTCAATACCTCACCTTGAAATCGTCTCAGAAGATAAAGCAGCTAGTTGTAGTATGTCAGCAGATAGAGCACCTGACCATAAACGTTTTGACCATAAGCGTTTTGACATTAAAATCACCCTTATAAAATTTTCTATACTAATTCTCGTGACGTTTTTTTATTTTACAATTTTTTCCGCTCATCTAATAACTCTGGAAACGTGTTTGGGCCGTCTTGGTAGTGAAAATCCATCTTCATCTCCTTAGGAGGAATAAAACAATCGATGGATAGGCCAGGCACGTCGAATGCAACATCATCTATGGTCCATCTCTCCTCCATGCGAGTCACAGAGATTCCTCCCTTGAGATTCTCTCCAAATCTTGATATCAACACATCCGTTCTACCTGAGTGTGCAATCACCACTTCACTACCTTCGATCGCTCGGTAATCCTCCATCCATGACGACATTGAGGTCTCCCAGTATGTCGGAAGACTTCCCGGTGTCTGAATCCTATACACAACAAACCAAATCTTGTTTATCTATAATATACTAGTCATCTAGTGGTTTTGCATGAATGGCTTTGAAGTACCTAGTTAAGGAAGAATCTTCAAGGCAAAGTAGAAGGCCGCTTTTCTGGCTGAAGTAACCGAAGGCGACATGTTTGATCATCTCGGCCGTAGAGTCGCTGCGTCGTGTTAAATCAGTTTGGTCGGTTGATAACTTGAGAACGAAGCAATCCTTTCCGTTGATTTCTTTCTCTCCAACAAATTGTGCCGATGAAAATACTGATGATATTGTTAGAGGATCCAACCCCTGATGGTGTATTCAGATATACAATCTCCATTATAGGAATACAGTATCATCTTCAAGAATCCACATAATATCTCTATATTCTTTTTTTTTTAACAAAGTATCTCTATATTCTTAGTGGTAAATATTCATGTTAGTTTGATTATGTCTTTCAAAACCAGATTTACAATGATGTTGTCCTTACAGACCGAACTGGACCACAACCAAACAACAAAACAGAAAACTACAAAATAGAGGGACAATACACATGAATGAGAGCAAACATAAACCCTCTTTATTTTTAGTGTCAATATTATTATATAAAACCAATAGAGATGTTTAGTTTTCAATTATGATGCAAAGAATTATTGTTAACAGTGATGTATGTACCATAAAAAGGGGACCACTAACACATAATGTTTTGTCCCTAAAATCTGATAATTGTATAAAGTTTGGATTAACTATATGTAAACTTTGAATCTCTCTCCCAAGTTCCGACCTTCCATTCTATTTTTTAAGCGCATGATAAAGTCAATTAGTAGCACGTGATTAAGGCAAAAATATTCATCTCAATAGAAAGCTAAGAAAGCATCTCCCAAAGTAGAATGTCAGATCCAACACACTCTTCTTCTTTTTTGCATAAAGCAAATTAAATCAATATACAACTATGTTTTTCAGCTTTCACTAGATGTAGTTGTTATATACTTCAAATCTTGGAAAAATTGTATTAACTATATGATTAATTAAAGAATTAACAAAGCTTATTCTGGTATTTATATTTACACTAATATAAGTTAATTCTTCAAATGTTTACGAAACTGTATATTTCTCTCTAATCTCACAAAACATATAAGTTTATGAAAAATATTTTATGTATAAATTAAATAAATAAAATATTGATGAAAATAAAAATTAACGAAAATATATACTTTTTTGGTAAGGACGAAAAATATATACTTACTTGTAGAGTACGTCGTAAAGGCCGTATAGCGCCTTTAGCAGCGTGATCACCGAGCCATGGTGTATAACGCCAAGCAATTTCTCCATCACTTCCGGCTGAAATCTTGTGACCGCCACCAACCAGCTCGATGAGCCACTTTTCCGGTAGCATTTGCCACATGACGAAGCATCCCTTATGAGACACAGGCGAAGCATTAACTGTGGCTGAGCCACTGAGGTCATTCATCATAGTCATTGTAATTTTTCCAGTTACGAAAGTGTTTTTGATTCCTCTTTCGAGTTTCTTGCATCCCGTTGCTGCGGCGAAATGCTGTATTATGTACTGTGCTGACGATGATACCTATAGTGATCATAATAACTATATAGATTAGTATGATTTCATGCATATCTTAGCATGCATATCTATATGTTGGAGACCATATTGTAATCTATTAAACTACGAAAAGGGTGTATATTTTTTTTCTAAAACAGTAGTGATTTGAATCATAAACAATTGAGACTATGATATGTACTCTCAATCAAATTTGGGTCTAATAAATTTTAATATGCAATTAGCAGTTTATTTTTTTTTCTCTTTCTAGTACATATCATGTAATTTTACTGAATATAAAATAATAATAAAAATTATCATTCAGATCTGAAAACCATAAGTTTATTGTAATGGAATAATTGTGTCTCCTGTAATTATGTATGGATCTCGTGATCGAGTCTTGCATTGACTAATTCTTATTCTTGGTATGTGACACTGACCTGTGACCTTATTGTCCACAGATTCTAGCATATCTCACACATGTAATCATGTATCGTGAAAAATCTATAGAATAAACCGTGGAGTCATGGAGACTCGCTTTTCACAGGAACCCACCTAGAAATATATATTCTTAGTAATTTACCAAAGAGGACACTGAAATATCAAACACAAGACTTCGATATACTTAAAAATAAATTAATTAACCCAATAAATCTTATATTATATCATTTATTCTGTTATGTAAAGGGTGGAAATGGAGTTCCAAAAAAGGGTGGAAATGAAAAATATGGCAAGATCATCTATTATTAACAAATACCTGCAAATTTTCTTTTAAATATAAAATTTTGAATATGTCATGATTTCAAAATCCGAAAAGAAAGAGAAGAGAAACTAACGTTATATTTAGTCAAAAAAAAAACTAACGTTATTTCAACTGAGAAATATACCAAAAACCATTTATGAGGTGTAACTGTCGTCAAGTAATGGATGCAAACTTGTCAAATTAATAGTTCTCACCGGATTAAAAGCATGTCTATCTATTTAATACCAAAGATACTTCAGATACAAAGAGAAAATATATACAAAAGCATCATAAACTAATCCTATTTAATGTCACCCACCAAAATATGTTTTTAGTTAGTTGAAATAGTTTTCAATAGAAGTACATACAGTATGAAGATACCACATACATACGCCGTATAATAGTTACCTGCTGGAGAGACATTTTGGAGAGAGAAGGGACAGGGAAGAGAGGGCATCCAAGAACACTGAGAAGAACCTTTGCATCTGGTTTTTTGTGAATGATCATAGACTGCAGTTGTGTCTTTATCCATTTCTTCCATGATTTCGTTCTCATTGATCTTCCTCCTCTTTCTTGTTCTTGTTCTTCTTGATCCATCGGTTCTTCCATCAATGGAGCTAATCTCTGCATTTTTTCTCTTTTGTTTTTTTGTTCCTTTTTGGTTCTTCCTTCCTCTCTCTTTGTGCTCAAGCAGCTTATAGACTTAGTGCGTCTGGTTCACCTTTCTTTTTCATTGTTTGTTAATTATTGTTATTTCTTTCTCTCTCTTTATAGAAAAGTTATATTGGCATAAGTCGTCACCACCTTTCCTTCTTTCTAACTTCTTTCGAGTTTTACTTTTAATTGTTCTGAGTACTACTCTGCTGTTATTATTTATTTTTCTTCTTTTCTTAGGATATTTGAGTATGATTTTCCAACCCCACATGGAAGACTCAAAAAGGCTGAAGCTCAAAAGTCTAATTACCACTGTTATATCCTTAATGTTAGACATCAAGATTTAAGTTAACGTAGGATCCACATTAACTTTTAAGAAAGTCTCTCATGAAATCAACTGGAATTTTCAACTAGTCAATAAGTCTTGGATAAAGAAGTTTATAACTATTCATGATGCACTTGGCTTCTTAGTTAAATTCATCAGTATTGTGTTTCAAGTTCCAAATTATACTAAGCTTTCTTTTTACTGGACACCAAGTCAACCAAGAAAATTATTAGGAACTAAATTCTACATAAAAAAGGACTATCAATATTTTAATATTGTTTTACTCTACTTTAAAGAACTTGAAGTTCTTACTACGTACACAATCTACTTCAGCTAGTGTAACTGATCATATCAATGCAACAAGTGATCCAAGATATGAATATTATAAAAATCATTTAATAACTCTCTTCACTGATAAAGTTGAACCCCTGATTTATCAAAATTATGTTGAAATTCAAAGTTTGGTCAGGTGAAGATGAAAGTAAAAGGGAAGCAAGGATAGGTGACTTGTCCACGTCGATTTATCCGGTAAGTCTAATATTTTCGTCCACTGAGATGATTTAGTTCCCTGCTTAGAATCTTCTTTTAATATATTGTTCGGGGGTCATCTCAAAAATGAGACAAATAAGCAGATAACTTGGAAAAATCAGGTGATTGATGATGACGCAAGGTTAACCTAATCTCATCTCCAAGTTTGATGTTATATGTAGAGAAGATAGGAAAACAGATTTTTAATATAAAAGGAAGCAGATAACCCATAAATTAAATTAAATTACAAATGGGACTTAAACAATTCCTAATACAGTTCTAGAGGAAGATGATTTCAATTTTCTGATCTCTCAAATAAAAACCTCATACCAAACCTTTGATAAATATATCATTATTGTACTTCATGTCTTCAAAAGCCAATTCATTTTCAAAGAAAGTTCTAACAAGTATACATATATATTAACAAGAAAAAAGACAAGAGGAAAGTTCTAACGAAGTACAAAAACTTTTATAAATCAGCAGTGCATGACACAAAAAAACCTCATAGTCAAAGTTTCATAATCCAACCTTTGTAATTGCCCATGGTCTTTGATACTTGGGCTTCTCTGCCTGGGTGATGAAAGACCAGTACTGTTAGTCTTGTTTGCTTAAGACATGCTATTAGACTGGCATTATCCTCTAAAAGCCCAGTTTTGTCAAAGCCCCAATTTCGAGAAGAGATTATAATTGAAATTTTGATTTGTGTAAAAGGAAATTTGACAAACAATATCAGTCTAATTCTGCTATTGATTTTTTAAAAAATCAAATGGTCAATATATTTCCTAATTTTACCGTTTGCTATAAAAAACAATATGAAAATGTAAATAGTTGTGTCTTGTGGTATTTCGCAACTCTATTATCCCAGTTAATTTATTTAGGTTATATCAAAAATAAAACATATTAAAATCGACATAAATAATTAAAATTAATCAGAAATTATTTTTAGGAAAATTTTGAGCAAAGAGACAACCCCAAAGGAAAAGATTAACCTTTATCAAAAGCAAAATATAAAGACCAAAATAGGAGATTAACCTTCGAAGCAGCCACGTCGAGCATCTTGTATGACAGCAGCAGCGTCCTAAGTCGCATACGTGTCGCTTCATCACTGGTCTGTCTCGTTAGAAACGACTCAACCTCGGAGAAAAAAATAAATCCGAGTACGGAGCGGTAACAAAATTACAAAAACACCCCCGTAAATTATCGAAAATATCATAATAATAATTACTTCGAAGCCGAGAAAGAGAGTAACAAAAAAGAAATTGAGCCGATTGTATATCTCATCTCTCTAAGTCACTTTGATTTTTCTCTGTTCGTTCCTTCGTTCTCTCGATCTCACCGTCAAATCAATCTCCGGCCAATGACTATGATGACTCCGCCTCCCGTTGATGTAATCTCCGATTCATCACTATCTCTCCGTTAATTCGATGTTCCCGTCGTGGCTCGTTCTGTATAATCTGCTTCTGATTGTTTTGTTTAGTTCATCCGTTAGGGTTTGCTAGAGTAGATTTGAATTAGAAGCGGTTGAATCATCGTTGCAGGATGCTGCTTCCTGGTGTGTTAGTTTAGTGATTGGAGTTAGTTTCTATTTTTTCGCTGTTTGTTTTGATCACCGTAGTGTGAGATTAGGTTTTTTTGGGGGGTTAGTAGTCTTACTGATGGTGTTTTGTTTATGTTTGGCAGCAGCAAGAGGATGAGGAGATGCTCGTGCCGCATTCTGATGTTGTCGACGGTCCTGCTCAGCCCATGGAAGGTGAGATTGATTCAGTTTGATCTTGTGATGGAGTAGAGTGGAAGGGATGAGATTGAGGTTTCTGTAGTTACTAGCGGGACGGATTGAAATGGTTTTGAATTTTTTTAGGGTTTTGTGATTTTTTTTTTCTTACTTTTTTTATTTGATGCATTTGTAGTTTCGGAAGCTGAGACTGCTGTGAGTACTGTGGAGAATCAGCCAGCTGAGGAACCTCCCACTCTGAAGTTCACGTGGACTATCCCAAACTTCTCTAGGCAAAACACCAGGAAGCTTTACTCTGATGTATTTGTTGTTGGAGGTTACAAATGGTAATAGGCATCTTTTTGGTTTCCATTGTTTGTCCAGTATGCATGTTGATCGGTTGGTTGACACTTGACACCATGTGGGTTTTGGCTTGTGCAGGCGCATATTAATTTTCCCGAAAGGAAACAATGTGGACCATCTTTCCATGTACTTGGATGTTGCTGATGCTGCGACTTTGCCGTACGGTTGGAGCCGATATGCGCAGTTCAGTCTGGCTATAGTCAATCAAATCCACACCAGATATACCATTCGAAAAGGTACGTTTAGTTTATTAATGATGTTTATGTGAACTCTCGAACCAGAGTGCATGCACTAGCGTATAATGCCTATGCACAGGGAAGTTATTATTATGTGCGGAAGTTCGAATGCTGGCTGGAAGAAGGGGATCGCTTGTTCATAATTGAATATGATCATGTTATCGCTAACATAAGCTTTGCCTGAACCTTTCAGAGGGAAATTAAATATCCATGCTATGCACCACCCTTTTCTATTTCTGTATTCGGCTGTAATATTTTATCTGGTTTCTGGCGAACTTGGTATTCTCATAATTTAACTGTGTATGTGACCTTCGGTATTATAAATTCCACTGACATTATGATTTCTATTTGTGGTGCAGAAACGCAACATCAATTCAATGCAAGAGAAAGCGATTGGGGATTTACATCATTCATGCCTCTCAGCGAACTTTATGATCCTGGTAGAGGATATTTAGCGAATGATACTGTTTACGTTGAAGCTGAAGTCATTGTACGTAAGGTTCTTGATTACTGGTCATACGACTCCAAAAAAGAGACTGGTTTTGTTGGTCTCAAGAACCAAGGTGCAACTTGCTACATGAATTCTCTCCTACAGACACTATACCACATACCTTACTTCAGAAAGGTTAAATATATTCTTGTATATATTTTTGTTCAGTTTGTTAAATCCTATTGGTTCTCGCTGAATTCAAACCAAGCAATTGAATCTTGTATGTGGCTTATAGGCTGTATACCACATGCCAACAACTGAGAACGATGCGCCCACAGCAAGTATACCTTTGGCTCTCCAAAGTTTGTTTTACAAGCTCCAGTATAACGACACTAGTGTTGCGACAAAAGAGCTGACAAAATCATTTGGTTGGGATACATATGATTCGTTCATGCAGCATGATGTCCAAGAACTCAATCGAGTTCTATGCGAAAAACTTGAGGACAAAATGAAGGTAATTATTCTTTTGCTGTTAGACCATGATTTTCTTCTCAGATGGTGTTTCTTGTTTTGAGTTTTTTTTTTCTCTTCTCTATAGGGAACTGTTGTGGAGGGAACAATACAACAGCTATTCGAGGGTCACCATATGAATTATATAGAGTGCATAAATGTAGATTACAAATCTACACGGAAAGAATCATTTTATGGTATAGTCTTATACCATTGCATTCTCTTGTCTTATTCTATTGCATCAACGTTTTTGTCAATTCTTCATGTTCTTATCTTATGGCAGATCTTCAGTTGGATGTAAAAGGCTGCAAAGATGTTTATGCTTCTTTCGACAAATATGTTGAAGTTGAACGCCTTGAAGGAGACAACAAATATCATGCAGAAGGACATGGTTTACAGGTTGGTTGCCTCATTCTTTCCAATTTACTTTCTGGGGATGGTAGGGTACCTAGCAACTTTTTTCTTTTCTTGAATGCGCCGCATATTAAAAGGTGTGGATACTTCCTAATGTGGGAGTTTTAGGGAGAAACGATGAGATTTTATGAAACTTTTTAACTACCATCTTCTAAGCGTAGTTAATTATCACCGACCTTTCTGTTATTATTACAAATGTAGTCCCTATCTAGTCTTATTCTTATTCTGGATGAACCCCATGTCTAATGTTTCAGGATGCAAAAAAAGGTGTTCTTTTCATCGACTTTCCACCGGTTCTTCAGCTCCAGCTCAAGAGGTTTGAATATGACTTTATGAGGGACACCATGGTGAAGGTTAGTATTTGAAGTCGCATGTGCCTAGGAAGTTAGCATGTGGTTATGACCAGGAACTGTACTTTCTCGTTTGGTGGTGCCGCGATTTTGAATGCTGATGTAGCTTTTATTGATAGATAAATGACCGGTATGAGTTTCCTCTCCAACTGGATCTTGATAGAGAGGATGGAAAGTATTTATCCCCTGATGCTGACAGGAGCGTCCGCAACCTTTACACACTTCACAGGTATTTATTACATCTTTTGATTCAGTTGTAGTAGACTCCGCAGGTCCTTGCATTCATAGATTATATTCTCCACAAAATGCAGCTTTGATTATAATGGTATTTTGTTGCACGATTTAGTTTTTATTTGATTATCTGTCTGGTCTTCTCAAGGAGTCTGCTTTATTTAACTTATATTTATCCTGCACATTAACAATGAATTAACATCTTACGAGTGTAAAAGACATAAAAAAAGGTTTTCATTTTTGTTTCGTTGCTGTGACATTTCCTTTTGACCTGCTACCTCTTATTTGTCTGCAGTGTCTTAGTTCATAGTGGAGGAGTACATGGTGGGCACTATTACGCTTTTATAAGGCCCACGCTCTCAGATCAGTGGTATATATACATCTTTCTATTCTTGAAACTAGAAAATAGTTGAATCTGAAAAGTATTTTAGTAGTCTTATGCTGCTGTCGAAGTCTACTAGTACATTACTTCACCGTTCCTACGAGCTGTCACTTGAAAGAGATATTTGATTACCATGAGAATAGGTTGAATAAGCAAAATATCTGGATAATATAGAAACTAGAGTATCATAACTTGAGGTTTTTTCTTTTTTTGCTTATCTGTTATAAACTCGAGAGTAGTGCTTTTAAATAAGTGGTGCATAGGTTTAGTACATGAAGAAATCTGTTATTATAATTATCAACCCGGTAATCTAAAAAATGGAACTGCCTTTGATGTATGTCACATTGTGCAAGACCAATATCACACATCTCTTCTGATGCTGGTTTCAGAAACCATTATAACATACTTTTTGTGTGCATTCCTCTTAGAATTTTACTTCTTCTTCTCATAAACAAATTTAAACTTCTAGCCTTCTACTTTCCAGGTATAAATTTGATGATGAACGAGTAACAAAGGAAGATTTGAAAAGGGCATTGGACGAGCAATATGGTGGTGAAGAAGAGGTTTGCATTTTCTTGCTACAATTTCTATGTTTGAAAAAAAGGCATTGCCTAATTCCGCTTGCCTGACATAAATTTTTGGGTTTCTTTTCAGCTACCACAGACTAATCCTGGTTTCAATAATCCTCCTTTCAAATTCACAAAGTATTCAAATGCATACATGCTTGTATATATCCGGGAAAGTGACAAAGATAAAATAATCTGCAACGTTGATGAGAAAGACATTGCTGAACATTTAAGGGTAAATTGTTTTCAGGCATTTCTCCAGTAATGTGCGTCTTAATTTAGCCTGACCAGTTCATTACATTTTGACAGGTGAGGCTGAAGAAAGAACAAGAAGAAAAGGAAGATAAAAGAAAGTACAAGGCACAAGCGCACCTTTTTACAATAATTAAGGTTTGTTTTTCCCCATTTAAGAGTGTAGTTTTGACATTACTGTTACTAATAAAATATTTGTTAACATGAAAGGTTGCAAGAGATCAAGACCTCAGGGAACAAATTGGGAAGGATATATATTTTGATCTTGTTGATCATGACAAAGTTAGAAGTTTCCGGATCCAGAAACAGACGCCATTTCAACAATTTAAGGTACTTGCCCAAATTTCTTATATTTAAAAAAGAAATATATGACAACTACTGAAGAAATAGGTTGTGTGAAAACGGTCTTTCTGGTGCTTGATTTTACCTTGAAGACTAGAACAATTTATCTGGATTTCATGAGAATTTCCATACTACTGCTAGCTAAATAGTTGTTTGTGTATTTGTAATTTAAACATTTGCTATTTTTGACCACCAAACTAATGCATATATAGGAGGAGGTGGCCAAAGAATTTGGTATACCTGTTCAGTTACAGAGGTTCTGGATTTGGGCAAAGCGACAAAATCATACTTATCGTCCCAATCGTCCACTTACTCCGCAGGAGGAATTACAACCGGTAATTTTATCCTTCTCAATGCTATTTATGCATGTACTTTGCGTCTCTTTTTTTCTTGACATTTGAGTTTATAGCAAAGTAAGAGTCCATCTATTGTAGAATCTGATCATCCGCTAGTTTTCTATTTCTACATTATAATCTTTGCATCTAAGTATCTGATTTTTCAGAATTTATTACCACAAGTTTCTTTGTTTATTGCTTTGAAATGAATTGAATTGACTTGTTGCATGCTGGAAACTTTATTTTTATAACGTAGGAATTTGGCAAGAGTCCTATGCAAATAAATTTATGTGCATCATGTACGAATGTGCTTTGATCTGGTAAATTGGGTTTGAAGGTTGGACAAATAAGAGAAGCATCTAACAAGGCAAACACTGCAGAACTTAAGCTGTTTTTGGAAGTAGAGCTGCTGGTACGAACTCCTTGGTTGCAA
This sequence comes from Raphanus raphanistrum subsp. raphanistrum, assembly GCA_019706035.1. Lineage (NCBI taxonomy): Eukaryota > Viridiplantae > Streptophyta > Magnoliopsida > Brassicales > Brassicaceae > Raphanus > Raphanus raphanistrum. Next base: position 1,067,979 of record CM033982.1, on the reverse strand, counting down.
AATCTAAATTTGAAGCCTTTACTATTGTTAAACAGAGAAGATGAGCTAATTCTTTTTTTAACGTATTCTTGAATAAATTAGGATGAACGTCCTGTTCCCCCTCCAGAAAAATCGAAAGAAGATATTCTTCTATTCTTTAAGCTTTATGACCCAGAGAAGCCAGAGTTAAGGTAATATTTGTTTTCCACATCTTTATTTCCTCTGACTTCTAAGTGAAGTGGCCTACCAGGACTTTAGTAACGATTAGACTTTCAAAACGAGGTCTTTCTTCCTATTTACTTCGTGATCAGAAAAGTTCCAACCGTTTTGTCTTTCTTCTTTTTGTTTTTTTTTTCACTGTACCTCAGTTTCCTATGTGAAATTTTTTCTTGTGCTACTAGGTATGTTGGCAGACTCATGGTGAAAAGTTCCAGCAAGCCTATGGATATAACTGGAAAATTGAATGAAATGGCTGGTTTTGCTCCTGACGAAGATTTAGAACTTTTTGAGGTTTGCTGCTGCTGGTGCCTCTTAACCTTGTGTGTATCATGCTTATGGTTATTTATTATTCTAGTTGACTAACTGTTTTTGGGACTTGTTTTCAGGAAATCAAATTCGAGCCTGGTGTCATGTGCGAACACCTGGATAAGAAAACTTCATTCAGATTGTGTCAAGTAATGTTTCACTCTTATCTATCGAAAGTTTCCAGCCTCGTACCTCCTTTGTGACATTAAGTTTCTTGCTTTCAGATCGAAGATGGAGATATCATTTGCTTTCAGAAACATCTTGTAAAGAAGGAGATTGAATGCCGCTATCCAGCTGTGCCTTTGTTTCTTGAATATGTCCAGAACCGGCAGGTATGATTTGACTAAGCACTGGTTCGTAAAGTCAAGCTTGGTAGAGTTAGTCCAAATAAGTGTTTAGTGATTTAGGCTGGTCTGGTAGAGTGGTCTCCTACAGCAGTTCTAGAATGTAGTAATGTACTTGTCAGATTATATTTGTACCACAAGTTCGAATCAGACCAATGTGTGCTGTGTCTTCCTAGCAAATTTTTTAAAGATTCTCTTTGTTTCTAACTAGCATGATTGGATTGGCGATTAACTTTTGTGGTTTTTGTAGCTGGTCCGATTTCGTGCTCTGGAAAAGCCTAAAGAAGATGAATTTGTTCTGGAGTTGTAAGAATCTTTGTGGACTCATTTGTTACAGCTGATTTCGATGAGGAAATCATAATTTTTTTATTTCTTAGGTCGAAGTTGCACAGTTATGACGATGTCGTGGAAAGAGTGGCACAGAAGCTTGGTCTTGACGATCCATCCAAACTTAGGCTTACATCTCACAATTGCTATTCCCAGCAACCCAAGCCTCAGCCTATCAAATACCGTGGATTAGACCGTTTGTCTGATATGTTAGTTCACTACAATCAGGTAATTGACGTTAAGTTCACTGAATTTTATTATTTGTTCTTACTAAAGAATACATGTTTGCTTATTGAATTGTATTTATGTTTTCAGACATCTGATATTTTGTATTATGAAGTTCTGGACATCCCTCTTCCAGAATTGCAAGGTCTTAAAACCTTAAAAGTTGCTTTCCATCATGCCACGAAGGAAGAAGTATGTGCACACTGATTCATAGTCTTTTCGTTTGTATATTGAAATAATTTTCAAGCCTTTTAACCATCATTTTACAGGTGGTAATCCACAATATCAGACTACCTAAACTAAGCACAGTCGGGGATGTTATTGACGAACTTAAAACAAAGGTGAGTCGTTTCCCTTCCCTTTAAATTTCTCGGTAAAATGGCTGGCTTAGTTTCTAGTATGTGTTTTCTTTCTTTTGATTGATCTCTGGCTTGCTTATATATCACTACGCGAACTACTGTAAATGACAATCCACTGAAATTGAAGGTATCCGAATTATAGGGTGCTTCTATTCCTGACCTCCATGTTTCTTTTGCTGAGAAAAAAAATTGGTTTTCAGGCTTTGGAGTGTAATGGACTTCTCCATATAATTTTACAAATTCGATGTTTACGCATGTTAATCTATGATTATGTCGGATACAGGTGGAGCTTTCTCATCCAGATGCAGAACTGAGATTACTTGAGGTGTTCTACCACAAGATCTACAAGGTAACAAGCGGCTTCTTATCTCTTGACATTGCAGTCAATGATTTCATGATCTTAAGATTATGGCTTCTGATTACATCTCCTGATGAAATTTCTTAAATCTTCCAAAGTATAACGAACATTAAATCAAGGTGCTGGTATGCCATGCAGATTTTCCCCTTAACTGAAAGAATCGAGAACATAAACGATCAGTACTGGACTGTGCGAGCTGAGGAGGTATATTACTGGGCTGCGCCTTCTATTTACTTAAGTTTTATCTTCAAAGATTTTTGGTTTTCAACGTCAGATATTAAACTAAAGAGATTTGACCGTGTTATTGCGTCGATATGCTGACTTATTTTGTCTTCGTAAATCTCAGATTCCGGAAGAAGAGAAGAATATTGGTCCTAATGATCGCTTGATTCTTGTGTACCACTTTGCTAAGGAGACTGGACAAAATCAGGTGAGCTATCAAGTTTCTGTTACCTAACTGTTAAACGAGTAGCGGCAAAGTTTCTTATCAGTATCGTTTTTGTTTGTTCCTCAGCAAGTGCAGAACTTTGGAGAGCCCTTCTTCTTGGTTATCCATGAAGGGGAAACTCTTGAAGAAATCAAGAACCGTATCCAAAAGAAGCTTCATGTATCCGATGAGGACTTTGCCAAGGTATGCACACGACTGAATAATGATCAAAGCTAAATAAAGAATCGGAGCTGTAATTTTGGTGGAACTGGTACGGTTCTGATAATTGCATTCTTAATGCAGTGGAAGTTTGCGTTTATGTCAATGGGGCGTCCAGAGTACTTGCAGGACTCGGATGTTGTTTACAATCGCTTTCAGGTTCTTACTTCTTCTCCTCTAGTTTTCTAGAAAAGCTCGTGCTAATATCTCGTAGATCTAACTAATCTTTCCTTTCTTTTCCTTTGGGATTGAACAGAGGAGAGATGTCTACGGTGCTTTTGAGCAGTACCTGGGGTTGGAGCACACTGATACCACTCCTAAGAGGGCTTATTCTGCAAACCAGGTAACCATTTTCTTTATAACCAGATTCTTTTGCCTAAGAAAGGCGTAACCAAAGTCCCTCTTCTGTTAACTTTTTGTTTGTTTGCATTATCCTCGTAGAACCGGCACACTTATGAGAAGCCGGTGAAAATATACAATTAGTCGAAGTAAAGGGAAACACAAATGTCGTCAAGACATTGTGGCAGCAACGTTGGACCAAAGGCATCGAATAAGAAAAGGGGAGAGTGTGAGGAGTGATGATGACCGACCGTAGGATGTTGTAGAGAATTTGGTCTGATAGGGTTTTGGGTTTGCGCATTGCTAGTGTGTTTTTTTTTATTTCTTTCTTTCGTGCTTCGATATACTCTGTGTTAATATATGCAGTGTGTGAGACTTTTGGCACATCATGCAATTTTTTTATTTTCGCAAAAAGAATATTGGAAGCCAGACGCTTGGATTCGGGAGCACGGTTTGGCTTTCAGAGCTTATAGAATACCGAAACCTTTGTAATTTTTTTAGAGATTTGGGGTTTAAGAATATATTTTTTCGACTGGCGCTTGTATAGTTGTTTGCATTTGTAATATTGTTATCGTTTGCTTTGTCTAAAATCAGATGGATCGGTTTCCAGTTCAACAACTCAAAAGGGTTCGATTTAGCTGACCGTTCTTGAGGAGTTGTTCGAGGAGGCTGGAACAGAATGAGCGTTAAAATTCAACGAGTATTATTTAGGAATGTGTTTCTAACGAATGTAAAACGTATATGGTCTAGAGAAACTCTCAGAAAGATTTTTTAGTTCCTCTTGTGGGTGATAATAATATTGAGGGAAGATATGTTAACTGTATCGTTTTGGGTCTCATACTCTTTCACCTTGGAAAGTAAAACTCCAACTTTCAGTTAATTACAAAACAGCTGAGGCAATCAATTTTCTTTTATTTGTTATTTAGTGGCAGTCAAACCAAAGAAGAGAGTGACGTGCTGGGTATCGTCAAGCACCAGACTTTTGTCACTAGAAACAAAAACATTGAGGTTGTTTCCGATCTTGATCTTTTACATATCAGATGAACAAAATCTTTTGTTTAGTAAACAAACTCTTTTAAGAATCTAGTTTTCTTAAAGATATTTCTTTTGAAACTCTCAAATATTTCTTAAGATGTTCATATTTAAGAAAAGAGAAGAGAGTGAGCTTTGAACTTGGTGTTTTGACCAGATATTTTTTTTTGTCCGTTGTGGATGATAGATAACCCATTATGTAATAGGAGGATAAGATCATTTGAAGGTTAAGTGAAAGTGCAACATAACGTCTTGTTCTTATCATTAACTATATGCGATTTTCAAAGATAAATCGTAGATTTTCTTATAGATATCCAACGAGTCATAAGAGGAGGAGAAATCTATAGGGATGACTTGGTCACATGTGACGAATCAGCCGCAAAGCAAAACAATAAAAACGTGGGCTCCTCTATTCAAAGATTTTGAGATAATCATCTTTCACTCTCCATACGATATTACAAAAATATCCTTTGTTACCACAATTGCCTCTATATATTCCAAGCACATGACACTAATACACATATCAAAAGGAAGATTACTTAGAAGAAAGTATAAATAAAATGGGGTCTCTAGGAGAACAGCCACAAGTAGCAGAGGACTGCATGGGCTTGCTCCAACTCCTAAGCGACGGCACCGTTTTAAGATCCAAGAGCATTGACCTTATCACCCAACAAATCCCACTCCTTAACCTCAAAAGTACTGTTCTGTTCAAAGACTCAATCTATGACAAACCAAACAACCTTCACCTCCGTCTCTACAAACCGGCTTCCGCTTCTAACCGTACTTCCACCATCATCCCCGTCGTGGTCTTCTTCCACGGGGGTGGCTTTTGCTTTGGCTCACGCACTTGGCCTCATTTTCACAACTTCTGTCTCACTCTTGCATCGTCCCTCCACGCCCTTGTGGTAGCACCTGACTACCGGCTAGCACCAGAAAACCGCCTCCCCTCCGCCTTTGAGGACGCGGAGGCAGCACTTATGTGGCTCCGGGACCAGGCTGTTTCCGGTGAAGGGGACCAATGGTTTGAAGGTGGACCGGGCGTTGACTTTGACCGGGTTTATGTCCTTGGTGATTCCTCTGGTGGGAACATAGCTCATCACCTTGCTTTCCGGTTCAGTTCAGGTTCAATCGAGTTGAGTCCGGTTAGGGTTCGCGGTTACGTTCTTTTGGGACCATTTTTTGGCGGGGTGGAGAGGACAAAGTCCGAGGATGGCCCGTCGGAAGCTTTGCTCAGCTTGGATTTGCTTGACAAGTAAGCTAACACTATATTTTATAAGTTTCTTTAGACGTAACGAATATATTTTAGCTGCATATAAAGATTAAAATATATACAAGTTCATTGAATTGTCATGCATGACTTCTTTTTTTTTTTTCCATGCATGAGTTCATTACTCTTAAGTTATAACCTAACTATTAACTATTTTAAAAACTATTAACTATTTAACTACATCATGTATATTATTATATAGGGATGTATGTCGTTTTCAGACTCAGTTACTTTAATTTTCATATTATCTTGCATTGGACATACTCTATATATATAGTACATGACTTCTTTTTCTCTAAAACCTAGACAGTTCTTTCAAATTGCATGTGATCATTGTCGAATATATGTTATCTATACAGAAATATTTTCATCTTATAATTAATCTGAATATAGAATACAAATATTTTTCGGTTAACGGAAAGATCAGTTGAACTAATACTACAAATATGACAATTTGATATATAAATAATTTAGTTTAGTTTCATTGTTGTCAAAAAAAATATATGAATAACATAAGCATATAACTAATATCGAAGTCGCAGACTAGTTCCTTTTTGAATAATAAATTCGCAGACTAGTTCAACGGTGTACCAATTCTTAATTATGACACAAAGAACACAAACTTTTTAAAGAAAACGACTTCTCCTACCGGTAAACAAAAACATATTGCTATATTCATTTTTATATATTCTTTACTCCTTTAATCAATTTTAGCGTCCGAAATATAACAATACTTTTATTGATTTAATTTGCTAAACGTATGATTTAAGCCCATCAATAATTGTCAAGATATTACATCAGAAAATTAGTCAATGTGCTTAATCTACTAATACTCCACTATTTGATTCGTATCAACTCATTCAACGTTAAAACAGCTTTTCAAATGTATGGGTCTTCGATCACAGTGGCTACACGATTCGATCTTGAAAAAAACATCCAGTAGATGGACGACAACTTAGAAAATATCTTGTATGGAAAGTAATCGCATTAATTCTTTTAAAGAAACCTGACAAAAAATCATGACAACCAATTAAAGACCCTACCATTTCACGATTCTACAAGGTACTAACTCAGCATTGTTTTTGTGAAAGTGCTCTAGAACTTAAAAACTAGCAGCAAAAATGTTGAATCCATAATCCGCTATAGATGTAAACACTACACAAACTACTGGTTCAGTGTCATGTTTGAATTGTTATCAGTATAAGGATCAGAGGCCTTTTGATTATACAAACTCGATCACTCTTCTTTAGTACACTGTTTCTTAGCGTCAAATTTGATAGCTATCTCTGAAAAATGATTAGTTAGCAAACTATGTATTCAACATAACAACTATAAAACTAACCCTAATGGCTAATACTATAAGATGACATATAACCGCTATAATTACATGCTATACAGTAAGGTTCTTAAAAATCATAAAACAAGTTATTCACAATATTATTATTGTTTTTTTTGAAAAATTAAATAAGGTTTTAAATTTAAAATGTCGAGCTTTACAAAGTCCACTGACCAATTATCAATATATTATCAAGTTTGTGTACCTATAGAATAGTTTTATAAACTCTTGTAACTTGAAAATGACAGTATAAGTTTGAATGGTTTAGTGATATTTGATAAAACAAAGCGATAGACAGATATCGAGAACAATAGTCGGTATATCTGGAATGGAGATAGTGCGTCATGCATTATCCTCGTTTCCTTTATTATCTCAGTTTAATCCTGCTTATGATTCTCCTGAGTCGTGAACATCATTGCACACAACATAGATAAAACCAAATGCAATCAGGGTCTCGCATTTTAATATGATATTTAGCATATTTATATGTGCATATTCATTTATGTTTATCAACGTGGAGTCATTGGGATCACATATCATTCAAGTCTTCTCTCCAATTGATGGTTTCTCTTTTTCTGTTTGAACAATGAAATGATTGACACGCCTTGTTCATGGCTATTGTCATAAAGCCATATGTATAGTAATATTTGGTATAGTCAATGTCATATATAATATTTAGCAAAAAAAAAAAAATTGTCATATATAATATAAATAAAAGGGCTAAAGTTTAACTTGCTGAAGGTTTTGGAGACTTTCACTACCAGAAGGTGCAACAAGGGATCATCCCATGGCTAACCCTTTTGGGCCGACGAGTCCTGCACTTGAATCAGTTAGCATAGACCCAATGTTGGTGATCGCCGGTGGCTCAGAACTCCTAAGAGATAGGGCCAAAGAGTATGCATATAAATTGAAGAAGATGGAAGGAGAAAAGGTAGACTACATTGAATTTGAAAACGAGGAACATGGTTTTTTCAGCAGCAATCCATCTTCCGATGCTACAAAACAGCTTCTTCGTATCATTGGAAACTTTATGGACAACTTTAATTTCTAGAATATTTTAGCATTTTGCTTGTTGAAGGTCACTGAGAGCTTAAGTCAATTTTGGATTCCATCTCAATAAGTTTTTGGTTTCATAATATCCTTACATATCGTATCTATTTTGAATGATATATTATTTTGTTTATGGTGTTTTTTCCTTTTTTATTATTATGTTGTTTGTTAACTCGTTGACACAAGAGATATGTCCAATTTTGATTATCTTAGTATTTTATATGTGCTCTTCCATTTTGATGTAGTAAACTCAAACACATTTGAACTTATATATATCACGTATTACCTATAATATTCTAAATATATGAAAAGTTCGTTGAGTATGCAAAAAAAAATGCTTCACCTTCAATGCCTCGCTAGTCCATGGCTAGCGCAGTGGATCTAAGTCATAGAAATTATATTTTGATCATCTTTAACATAGAAATTTAATACCAAATAAAACTAATATCGAGAAATTTAGTCCATTGAGTAAATATCAAGAATCCAACTATATAAAGCTTACGTTCAAGTCTTTTTTGTGGAATCATTTGTACATGATATAGATACTCCAACAGAAAAAAATATAATTTTATCGAACTGAAATAAAATCTTAATAGTTTTAAATACTAACTTAAATATTATTATATGATGTATAACACCTATTATAGTAACTAGGTAAGGAACCCACGCGATATCGTATGGGAACTCATTCTTTTATAAATAAATACATAATTTTATCATTTATATTTTATATAAAAAATAATTTTATTTTCAAATAAATATTTATGTCAAAACATACAACACATGTATTAAAATAAATGCATCATTTTATAATTTATATTCTAAATAAAAACTTAATTTTATTTTCAAATAAATATTTTATGTCAAAACGTAGAACATATTATTTTATTTATTGATAGATAATATTAGAAATGTATATTTTATAGTTTCAAATTATAACTAAAATACAAATACATCAATACCAATAAAATTATACATATTTTATTAAATTAGGTAAGTTACTCTAAAATTTTAAATTATATCACTTTATAATAAATTAAAAGTCTCTTTTTAAACATTATTATTTTTTAAATAAAAATGTATCGTTTATTATGTCATCAACGAAGAAATACGAACGCCTCATAACCTAATTTAATTTAGTTAGTATTACAAATCATTAGATATGTGTAATATGCAAAATAAAGACAGACATATTTGTATAAAATTTAAATACTAACTATTACCAAACTCTTGAAACAAATAATAAAAAGACATATTTTAGTATATAATGAAAAGATATAAATTTTAATAAGAAATAAAATTCCTATAAAATACACAACTTTTTTCAACATTATTTGGGTTTTTTCATGTAAAACATTTATGAGATGCAACTTTCATGTATAAAACTTAAGAGATTCAAATTTTCATTTTAATATACTGATTTTTAGATATAAAACATAAAACAATTAAAAACATTTATGAAATATTAATAAATAGATATAATAATAATAAAAAATACATAAATATTTGTATAAAAAAATAAGAAATGCAACTTTCCATATATGAATAGTCACATATTTTTAATTTAAAGATGGTTATTTTGAAATGATAGTTATATGAATAGTCGTAACTTTTTCAATTTAAATAGTCGCATCATTTCAATTTAAAGGTAGTTATTTTGAGATGATACATATATGAATAGTCGCAAATTTTCATCTAAACAATTACATCTTTTCAATTTAAATACTAATTAATACATAACTCTTAAATCAAATAATTAAAAGACACATCTTAATATAATAATGAAAAGATACAATTTTTACCAAAAAATAAAATTTCTATAACGATATATAACATTTCAACACTGTTTGGAATTTGACGGACATATTTTTATAAAATTTAAATACTAACTAATAAACAACTCTTGAAATAACTAATACAAAGACACATCTTAGTATATAATAAAAAGACATAACTTTTTAATAAGAAATAAATATAATTATTGATTTCATTAATATGAAACAAAACAAGAGAATGAGAAAAAAATTAATACGGTCATGGAAAAGATACGGTCAAGTAAAAATGTCAAAGATCGCTAAAAGTATTATGTTACCAAAATTTACCGGTTTTCGTGACACGATCAAATATTTTTATATAAAGTAAGTGTATGAAAATATAGGACATGAATCATGTGTTCATCGAACATACATGATCACAAATACAAAATTTGAAAGAAAGAAAAACACACTTTTTCATCTATTAGAAGAAATTAAGATGAAAATCATGCTTCGAGAAAGCCATGGAGCTATGCTATTTATAGATAATCAAAAATTAGATTGAATAGTCACATATTTTCAATTTAAAATTTTTCTTTTTAATATGAATAGTCACAGCTTTTCAACATAAATAATTATATTTTTCAATTTAAATATAATTATTTTTAAAAGATATTAATATGAACAGTCACAATTTCTTATAAATAATCACATTTTTCAATTTAAATAGAGATAATTATTTTGAACATATACTAATATGAACAGTCGCAACTTTTCTATAAATAATCACATTCCTTCAATTTAAATATAGTTATTTTGAAAAGATACTAAAATGAACAGTCACAACTTTTCTATTTTAATAAATACATAACATTTCAACTTAAATGGAATTCACATCCTTTGGAATTAATCAGGATTCCTATTATTAATAAATTGGAGATCTTTTATATTAAAGTATAGTAATTATGTATTTATATTGACTATAATGAATGTTGAAACAATAAGCCAGTTTTACCTGAAAGCTATATAGGTTATATATATCAAGCATTATTTGTATTTTCTTAAAAAATAAAAGATTTTAGTTTATTTTAAACTATGATCTTGCATTGTAAAACAGGTTATAACCAAATAACATTATTGTATTTATAACATTTTAATTTATATTCATAAATTTAAGACTGAATATTTTAAATCTGATTCACATATTGAACAATCAACAGAAGGCCCAAGTTTTATTAATCTAGAGTCCTTGAATCCAGTCACTTCTTCCTCAATTTGAGGAACCTTGATGCTCTAGCGAACAATCTCGCTCTCTTTCACCTCAGCGATTGCATACACTTCTTAACAATTAGCAGTTTGGTGTTAGATGACGATTTTCACACTTTTTGTAATGTTGATACTGGAAAAAATCCGGTAAGATTTAATTTTTTTTTCAACATCTTTGTTGCTTATTGAAATTATAACCTCTTGTTGTTGATTTTTTGGATTCTTACCATAATCCTTACCATAGATACTTGGGCGTAGCTTGTGAAGATTGTTCTGGTTCCTTCTGCCCCAAGGTAATATTTTACCTCTGTTTTTTGGTTTTGCAATTATGTTTGACGTTTATAAACTCAAAATTGTTATTTTTACAGTGCAAAGAGAACGTGCACTTTCCTGTCACTTGCGTGGATATGATTAAATGGAAGAACAGAGAAGACCTCGGAGCTAAACACTTCCAGGCGTATAATGAGTGTCATGACGCCTGGAAGCGTGTTGACACCATGCAGCGCTCTCTCGATGCCAAGAGACTGTCTCTTTTTGTTTTGTGCTTGTCTTCTTTGATTCTCAAATCATGTCTTTAGTGTCTCTTTTTGTTTAGGTTTAGGTTTATACTTTCGAAAATGCGACTTCACGATGTTGATCAATATGTTGATTCAGATGAGTTTGAAGATGCATTATTTTATGCGCTGGATGCTATTGTGGTTATTCTAGAGAATGGTAGTTAGGAATTTCTATAGCTATAGGGGAAGCCATTTTCTTCACTAACCACCGATCATTGATCAGTTAAATTTGGGTTTTGTTAACTAATGGAGTGTTATTCCACACATTAATAGATCAAATTTAGTGCAATTGGTCAGTGGACATATTCATATGACATTCATATGTCTAGTCAAACCAAAAGTCCATAACAAACGTCTTAAAGAAAAGTAAACAAGTTATGAAAATTTTCGAGGGTTGAGAGTAATCAAACAACTTCAAAAACAGACAGATTTTGTTGTTTTCCAAAGTCAACTCCTAAACCAGATTGGATATGATGCAATTTCCAGGTTGATCTTTGAGTGAATAGACATCTAGATATGTAGAAATCAATTAAATATTTTACTACAATATCACTACAGATAAATGTATATGCTAATACTAAAACAAACTTTTCGCTGAATGTACTCGATAATCGGATTGGATTTACGTATGCATAAAACGGAGATACCCACAATCACCATTGTTTACATCACTGTTACAATCCTGGAGCTCCAAAACTCAGTATCACGCTTGTCAAGAAAACAAATAGTATTTAAACAGAGTTTTTGGAATCAACTTGTTAAGAGCATTGTGTGAATAGGTTTTTAACGCCTTTATTCTTTTCAAATGTTTTTTGCTCTGCAGGTGTTGGTTCGAACATCTCCTAAATAATCAAGATACTGGTCAAAATAATTTAAAGAAATGAAATAAAAACCACTCAAAACAAAAAAGAAAATCAACCTGAAACAAAATCCAAACTTTAACATAATATCACAAATGTAATCGGTTTAAGCGACCCAAGAAAATTAAGTGATTAAGTAAAAAAAATCCAGGGGAACATCAAAATGTTCCTACTACTATGGAAAAGTTAAAAAATTTCTGTTTTTGTTCCAGTGAATATGAATTTTTGTTTACTCTTTCAAACAAATTTGGATTTTTTAGATTTTTTTAAATGTACCAGCGTCGTTCAACTCATACACACAAGACTATATATTATACATCATGCCAACAAAATTTTTGTTATCTAGCTATATCAGTAATTTTATACGTGGATTTGATAATCATATATATCACTTGCTCTCAAGGCGTCAGTCAAATGGTTGAAACTAGGCCTACTTGAAACGGTATAACTGACGATTTCTTTGCGATCATATTAATTATTAGTGGATCCCATAATGTTATACGAAAAATAATCAGAGTAAGTATATAGTATGTATGATTACATTAAAAATGGACTAATTCGAAGTTTGCTAGCTAAAGCTGAGCTACTTTACCAATCCGACATCATTGCACGTTTACGGAATTGTAAAAGACAAGAAGACATGCATTATCATTATTACCTAACTAAAAGAAGGAATAAAACTTGTAAAATCAATCAATGACTCTTACCAAAAAGATTTATATTTAAAAAAATATTCTTAAAGCTAGATTATATCATCTTCTTTTTGTTATTGTTTTTATTAATCCTCTGGCAAATTGGGTTGATTTGGTAAAAATCATTACTCATTAGTATTTTTTTTCTCTGTGATTGAGGTGTGAATTTTATCATCCTACATTATTGTAGCAATGACCCACCAAAAAATAAGCATGTTCTTCTTCTTTTGTTCTGAATAAAACCCATCAAGAAAGACTTTTGAAAGCTAACCAAGAAAGTGTCTTTTGAAACTCTTTTTCATCTTGAGATAGGTACCCACACGTTAACACATTACGTTTTTGTTTTTGTTTTTTTTTTTAATTCTAGTGCCTGATCTTATCCTTGGTTTTGTTCTTGATTTCTCTTTTCAGATTCTTGAATTGCAATGAAGGGAATGAAGGAGAGATTGGCTAAGAAAATCAAACTCATCACCATTGTTTCAACCTTAAAGCAAGGCCTAGCTCATCATAGGAACAACGTTGATCGGACAATCCATCATCTAAAAGAGGAAATAGTCGTTGAATCTGGTCAAAACAGAGGTTGTGTTACACCAACGCTACTAGAGCTTGAAGATGTGGAAGCGCAAGAACAAGAACATGATCTTCAGGAAGAAGAAAGAGAGATTCTTTTGGAGTTTGAAGAGAACTGCCCACCCGGAGGAGAAGATTCGGTCGTTTTCTACACCACGGGACTGCGAGGAGTGAGGAAAACGTTTGAAGCCTGTAGAAGAGTAAGATTCTTGTTGGAGAATCACAAGGTGATGTATAAAGAGAGAGATGTGTCAATGGATTCAGGGTTTAGAGACGAGATGTGGAGGTTGCTTGGCGCTAAAGTTACCTCTCCGAGGCTGTTTATTACAGGTAGGTACATAGGAGGAGCAGATGAAGTTGTGGCATTAAACGAAAACGGGAAGCTCAAGAAGCTTCTAGAAGGGATCTCACTGGTTGATTCTCCCTGTGAATGTTGCGAGAACGAAAGGTTTTTGATATGTTCTAGATGTAATGGAAGCTCTAGATTGATTGCAGAGCATCATCATGAAGAAGAAGAAGAGACTAGTAATGATAATAAGGTGTGGACGAGATGCAGAGAATGTAATGAGAATGGGCTTGTGAAATGTCCTCTTTGTAGTTAATGTTGTTGTAATAACTACTTACTATCTGATTTTTAACTTTGTTTAATGTACGAACATTACCATGGTTCAAAAACATGTTTCTGTATGAGGATTTGGGTAGTCGTTTCTATTTGGTTACTCGAACCATCACAAAGTCATTCGAAATTTAACAACTTCATTGTTCATAAGGGGTCACCAAAACTCTCATCAGGCGTCCATAACTTCTCGGGTATCAACGAACAAAACATAAAATCCCGTTAATTTCTAGTTAGAAGATAATTAGTTTATGATTAGTATTGATTTTATTACCGTGAAATCCAAAAAGGTTATTGTTAGCGTAATAAAATACATCAATATAACCACGCTACACCTTGTATTTGAGTTCTTTTTGTAACCGTGAATTTTTGTTGTTGTTGTTGTATATGGAATGGTATATTCATCAGAAATTTATACAATTTATAGTGGGCCTTGAGATGTGTGTACCAATGGGCTTTTGAATTTTGTTCAAATTCCAATCGGTTAGTTTCGATTGAACCGGGAATCGGTCGTCTTAAAAATTACAAACCACCATGGTTTAAGCAAGCGAACGCTGATCGCACCCAAAAGTCATCAGAATCTCTCTCCTCGTCCATTATCGTCTCTCTCTCTCTCTCTCTCTCTCTCTCTCGAGGCAGAAACTGAAGAAACAGTTTCTCTCTCTCCTCCCTTTGCGTTAACAACAACACCTAAGCCTGAACTCTGAAGGGCAATCCAAGGTTCGTCCTCCTCTTTATACACTCTGTTTCTCTCTCTCTCGGATCGGTTGTTTTGGGTTAATAGAAACTGATAGCTATTAAAAGTCGACGACTTTTTTATTTTCTTCGTGTTAGTTAATCGATTGTAAACTGAATCTTAATACATTTTGATATGTGAACTCTTTAGTAGTAGCCTTCCCTTGATCACATGGCTTCCTTTGACGGACCAAAGTTCAAGATGACCGATGGCACTTACGTCCAGACAAAATCCATCGATGTCGGATCATCGACAGACATCTCACCACACCTCTCCCTCATAAGAGAAGACTCCATCTCGAACTCAAACAGAGCAGTAATCTTCGACGTTAACTGGGAGACATCTACCAAAGCATCAAAGTGGAGTCTCTCCTCAGTGAAGCTCAGCACTCGAAACCTCTGCCTCTTCCTCAAACTCCCCAACCCTCCTTTCCACGGCGACAACCTCAACGATCTCCACCGTTTCTTCGCTTCCAAGTTCGTGACCTTCGTCGGTGTCCAGATCGAGGAGGACCTGAACTTGCTCAGAGAGAACCACGGTGTTGTCATAAGAAACGTGATCGAGGTCGGGAAGCTAGCTGCGGTGGCTCGCGGGACTCTGCTGCTCGAGTATCTTGGGACTAGAGAGTTGGCTCACAGAGTCTTGTGGTCTGATTTGAGCAGGCTTGATTCGATCGAGTCTAAATGGGAGGAGAAAGGTTCTGAAGAACGTCTCGAGGCTGCGGCTATTGAAGGTTGGCTTATCTTCAATGTTTGGGATCAGTTATCCCAGTGAGATTCTACTACTTTGATTTGTGTCTTTGTGATCTTTGTGATCTTGTGTATGTTTTGTTTGGTATGAATAAAACGAACGTTGCATACTAACATCTAGAATGCAAACATCAATGTTCTATTGTTATTTTTAGATTATACAATATAAAAATGTTGAGTTGTTTTTTTCGAATGAGTGTCACATTTGTACAACCAACAAAACCAGTTTTTTTTCTAAAGTTTTGGAGTAGAAGAATGTCAAGTCTTCTTCAGCTGGTTGCTAACCATAATTGCACAAAACATAAGGACCCCAAAAATGTTCTGTTTCACCTGTATCATCATCATCATCATCATCCTATTTATGACTATTTTTTTGTCCTCTGCATATATATATATATATTAAAGAATAGATTATAGAAATGTAGAGCCAAGAAGATTGTGATTAAATAAGCAGAGAACTTCCCACCTATCTTCACTGACACAGAAACTTGACATTAATCTTTCTCATCAACACAATCCTTTATTGGTGAAACTTCAACTATTCCTGGAAATGAAGCAGATTTGATTTTCTATAGATAATCATATTAATCTTTCTCCATCTTGTCAAATAACTTCTCTAGAAGGCTGTAAGTTGGAAGTGTGAGATTATGCAGAAGAAACAAGAGATCTCTGAGTACAGAGAGAAGTTGGACAAGACTCTGTCTTCTCCTGAGCTCACTGATCATGAGTCTCTCATGTCCCTTCTTAGAAACCAGCTTTTCTCTTCTCCAGGTATGTCTCTTTTTTTTGGCTTTTATTGTTTTTGTTTATGTGTCCACTCTTGAGATTTTTTTTTTTTTCATTTTGGTGTGATTATTCTGTAGAGTGTAATGAGAATATTTTAGATAAAAGAACAGCTGATGTATCAAAGCTACTTAGCATGCTTAGGAGTGTTTCCATGACGGATGCATCACCATCATCATCACACGGTGACTGGAAAGTATGTTTTATTGTTATTCTCAAGACTTCAGATACATTCCCTTTTTTTGTCTTCTTGTTTGAACAAAGTAATCTTGGATTGTAACGAGTTAAAGCAAACAAGTTTTTCTTTTCTACAGATAAAACAAGATCTTGAAAACTGCCGTGTTATGTACCGTCAAGGGCTTGAAGGAAGTCCTTTTCACACTTTGCTCGTTGAAGGTTACATGGATTCCCCTATCGAAGACTGTAAGTGTTTATTTTATTAGAATCTTAAAAACATGATTCCTGAATCTGATGTTTTATGATTATGCAGGTTTGTGTGTTTCTTGGGAAACAGCCCTCTACAAGAACTGGTTAGTTAGTGAGACTCTCTTAAGACTTTGGATTATTGTCAAGAACAAGGGATCTCATGTCTTGTTTTATGTTACTAGGTGGCCACAGTTTGCATTTCCACCATTTAAGATTTTACAAGGCACATGTTTGCATAAGGTCCGGACTGGTGAACAAGTTTGTCTAGTGAGGTTTGTTTCTTTTGTAATCTTATCTCTTTAATCTTATGAAGCTAATATGGGAAATCTTATATATTTGTGGGAAGAAAGGATGAAGCTCCCATGGCCATTGTCAGAAAGAGAGCTTATTGTGCATTACTTCTTGTTTGAATACTTTAAAGATGGCTTAGTGATCGTCCTTTTGAACTCGGTAAAGCAAAAACCCTTCTTGTAGTGTTTGTTTTGAGTCTTCTTACTTAGCCTTTGGTATAAATTTTTTTATAATTTTTGTTTTGCAACGTTTTTAGATCACTGAGTTAGATAGCATTGGAGTTTCAGACAAGGACATTATTATACCTGAATCGACGAGTGCAGTGAGGATTGATCTCGTAGGTGGGTTTGCTTTACAGAAGGTTACTTCACAGAAGAGTTTCGTCAGGTATAGTGGTGACTCAATCATTGCAACATTTTATTTGTCTTTTTTTAGTTATGAAGCTCTTAAAAAAATTGGTGTAGGGTGATAGGGGAACTTGATATAAAGCTGGACTTGGTCCCTCCGTCTCTTATGAATTTTATATCTAGGCAGATCGTCGGTAAAGGTTTCAGACTGTATAAAAAGGTCAGAGAGTTTTTTGGTTTAGCTGTTTTTAATGTTTCGGTGGAGTTTTCTTACTTTTTGAATGTAAGTAAAACAGGCAGCTGGTTCGGTGGCTAAAAAACTTGATGAAGACTTCAGCAGAGCTTTAGCTGATCCTTTGTACATTAACATACGTCAAGCTATGTATAAGGCAACCGAGGAAGAAGAGCAAAAGCTGGAGGCGAATAAGATGAATGGAAACTCTGAGACAAAGAACAAACATGTCCTTTGCAGAAGAGCTATTATGGAGATTGAGGAAAATGAAGAAGAAGAAGAAGAATGTTTTGAGGAATGTGTTTCTTTTGAGGAGGAGGAGGAGAATGTACATGGCAAGAGTAATGGCGATATTAGAAGACAGTGTAGGATCAGTCCAGAGGTAGAACAAGCTTTATGGACTTTAGATAGAGTAATAAACATGGTTAGAAAATATAACACCAGTCCAAGAAGATGAGACGAAGCAAGTAAGTTTGCTAGACAAGTCATCAACGTCTTGTTGTTTTGAGAACAAGTCATCTGAAAAGAGAGTCAAAATGTAAATTCATAACCAAAGCTACTCCAATTTTGGTCCAAGCCAAATAACACTCTAACCAGAATACATTTAATACTAACCGGAAATATATTTAATACTAACCGGAAAATCAACTTTTTAAAGTTTAGACCTAACCGGTTTGGTTCGATGACAGGTGCTTAAATAGTACACGACGATCTCTCTCTCTTACTTGTCTTTCCGACAGAGAGAGAGAGAAACACCAAATGAACAGAACAAAGAAGCTGGTGGCTTCAATCTCCACCCTTTTAACAAGACGAACCTCTCATCCTCTCCGATGCAATCCACTCGCAACGTTCGCGACTAATCCACAAACCAACTTGACTCGCGAATCTCTGCAACCTCCTCCTTCGTCGGCTAAACCCTTGACGATACTCCCATTTTCCGGGAGAGCATTCTGCTCTGAATCTTGCGACAAGAGAAGCTCCTCCGTGTGCTGGAACTGCGGCTTCTCGTCTGAAAAGGCTGCGTTTTTGTTCTGCGACTCGTGCCGTAGCATTCAACCTGTTGATGATTCCGTCGACTACTTTCAAATCTTTGGCCTGTAAGTATAATATCTCCTCTACACGCTTCTGTTGATTATAAAAAGGCTGTTTCAGACAGAAAGATTCGAATTAGATTCGGTAATCAATAGTGAAAGATGATAACTTTGAGATGGGTTTTGGGGTTTAGTAACTTGTCTTCATTACGGAGAAGAAGTATGAGTTAGAAAGATTCGAACTTTATAGTTAGTTTCAGACAGAAAGATTCGAACTTTATAGTTAGGTTCAGTAATCAGTAGTGAAAGATGACGTCTTTGAGATGGGTTTTGGGGTTTAGTAACTTGTCTTCATTAGGGAGAAGAAGTATGAGTTAGAAAGATTTGAACTTTATAAGTTAGATTCAGTAAGCTGATCACGTGAAAGATTTGATAACTTGTCTTTCATTAGGGAGAAGAAGTATGAGTTAGATGGTGGAAGCCTTGAAGGGAAGTACAAAGACTGGCAGAAGAAGCTGCATCCTGATTTAGTCCATAACAAATCTCAGGTGTCTGTTTTTTTTTTTTGTTTACTAACTTTATCATCATTACTTTGTTATCTTACAGCAATTTGCCTCTGAATTGTTGTTAAAACAGAAAGAAAGAGATTACGCAGCTGAACAGTCTGCAAAGGTGACTGAAGCATGCCGCACATTAACCAAGCGGCTCTCAAGAGCAATGTATTTGGTAAGCTCCCAAGTTATCTTTATGATGTTTCCTTACAATCCTGTTGTTGTTTGAGTCTGATTTAACATTGATTGATGTTGGTTTTGTTTCTGTAGATGAAGCTGAATGGCAAAAATGTGAATGAAGAAGAAACAGTAACAGATCCAACGTTGTTAATGGAGGTAAATATGGATCTACTCAGCTCTCAATGATGATTTTTTTTTGTTACCGCAAAAGAGGTGCAAATGTAAACACATTCGCTTAGTCTGACTCTTATTAAATGAAAATGATGTCAGATGATGGAACTCAGAGAGGCCATAGCGGAAGCAAATGATTCAAAAGAGTTAAACCAGATCCAGTCTCAGGTTACCTTGAACGTTCTTTCATTCACTTCTTTAGTTTTTCTTAAACTGAAGTTTTTAAGGGCACGTATTGAATCAATGTGGTTTTTTTTTTGGTCAAGGTACAAGAGAAACTGAAGCAATGGTCTGATTCTTTTGCCGACGCCTTTGAAAGCCAGAGGTTTGATGAAGCTGTAAACTGTATTCGGAGAATGACTTATTACGAGAAAGCTTGTGAAGAAATTGTGAAGAAGCTATGAGGAAAGGAAAGCAGTCCTCCCTTGAACCATTCTTTTTGTTCGTTTATTTATTAGCCTTGCCCAACTAAAGTATCTTCTTAGCTTCATGTTTTACTTTTTACTTATATATAACTGAAGACGTTGTAATAAAGAACATGGACGGATACGTTAGTAAGAAAAAGGATTTTATTTGGTCCGCATCATCATCAACCACATGGGAAAAAAACTAAGACCTGAGAATTCTCACGACAGCTAAGTTTGTATTTGTCTTTCAGACAACACAGCCATGAGCCAACCCATTTCCCATGTCCATGTGATTAAATTAGAGACATCTAATCATAGTGATGATGATGATGATGATTCTCTTACCAAGTGCAAATATACCTTTCTCATAGTAAAAGCCAAGGAGTCCAAAAAGCAACAAATCCTTGAGATAAAAGAAAAAAGGTTTATGTTCTCTCTTTTGTTTTCCCCTTTTATTAATTGTACTTTCATTCTCATACACCACCAAATTAATTAAAAAATGATTGATATATCTAATTACAGTATTCATAACTCCAAGACTGAATATAAAACACCCCCCAAAAATATATATTTAAGAAAAAAAAAAAAGAACTCAAAAACCATCTTTCTCAATTCATAAGATGGTTTCTGAAGCATTGTTGTATATTCACCAAAGGCCAAATCTTCAATCAACTGCATTAAGAGAAAGTCATGTTACCATTGCTAATCGCTTGAAGCCTTGAACAGAGATCAATGTACAAGAGAAAAAGATGGTACAAGCCTACCTTTTTGAATGTGTGTACATAAGTTCTTTACCGGCATTTGGTGAAATAAGAAGTGTCCTTGCCAATAGCACCAAGCATTCTACAAGCTACTTCCAACAGTTTCCCTGTTTGTTACAATAACAACAATAACACCTTTGTTAAGTCAAAGTCCATCACAATCACACACTGTAATCTCTCCATTATTGCCCCCTTGCATTACAATAATGTTATATGTACTTTACAAAAAAAAAAGCTATCAAATAATTTAAGTAACAAACCGTCTTGAAGGTAAGAAACGTGACAAGATGCTTATAGCCAGCTTAGCTAAGGGCTATGACCAAAACACACACATGACACAACAACCCTTCTTTGATTCTTGCTTGTGTTCAGTATTATCCAATATTCTTCAAATATTTACTTCCCTAACTCTAATATTGTTTCTTGCTAAGAGCCTAAGACATTCACATAACTACCATTCTCAAGACCTAATTGCTTATCAGTAATCGACCTAAACCAAACTGGACTTAACCAAATTTCAATCAAACAACTATAGACTGCTGCAGCTGAACGAACCAAACATCAAATCAGTTTACGAAAATTATGGGTGCTTAATCATATAAACTTGCAAATTCTAAAGCAGACATAAGATCAATGATCCAATCAATGCAACTAACACACAAACAACGTACCTCTTCTCGGTTGAACAACTTTCTTAACCGGTTTCTTAACCGATTCAACAGTCTCCTCCATTTCAGGGAACAAAACACCATCAATCCCCTGAACCGAAATCCGACCGTCCGTATAAATGTCCGGATCAAACAAATACGCCGACCTCTCACCGTCTCCGAACTTAACCGAACCATCAGCTTCCTTAGCCGCAACCTTATGAGGAAAACGCAGCGTATCGAACCTCACCTTCCCAAACCTCCTCACAGAGTTATACATACTCTCCTCCGTCTGATACTCGGGTATGATATGGTAATACACGATCTGCTCCGGAGCTCCAGGCTCGCTCAGCTGATCCGTCGTCAGCTTCGCCATGGCCTCGTCGTTCGGAGCAAGAACCGTCAGCACGTAACCTTCCGACACCAGCCGACCCATCTCCGTCGCGAGCGACGTCAGGTTCACGAGAATGTCCGCCATCTCGTTGTAGCCGCCGTAGTGCAGCAGCGTGTGGATGAAGTCCTTGACCTGAGCTTCGCCGTCGAAGTGGTGGTGCTTGCCTCCCGGTCCCGGAGCCGGCGCCGGAGCTAGCGACGGACCTGGAGCCATCGCGGATTGGATCGGGAGAGCCGGCGGGGATCCGGCGGGTGCCGGAGCGGGTTTCTTCTTGAGACGGTTGGTTCTCGGGTCGACCTCCGGAGCTCCTTCCGGTAAGACGGCGGAGATTGATCGGAGGCTGCGGCGGCGGTTGAAATCCTCTTGCACGGAGCGAGGGATGAGAAGCCGCTCGATCCCGTGGATCAACCCGTCGGGTCGGGTCAAGTCGTCGGGTCGGATTATCTCGGCGGAGTCCACCGTCTTTTTGCCGTCTCCTTTGATCAGATGGAGATGATCGTTCGCTAGCGTGACGTGCTTGACCCGACCCGATTCTTCGGAAGGCCACTGGTCAGACCCGACCCGGGTGGGGATAATGTGGAACATGAGGAGCGTCTGGAGAGATTTGAGGTTGCCTGGCTCGAGCAAGAACCGCTTGAACTCAGGGTCGAGGTCACGCTCAAGAGCTTCGTTGCGAGGGGCGAAGATAGTGATGTTGTGGCGACCGACGGCTTCTTCGAGTGTCTGAAGGAGGAGAGCTTTCTCGACTAGCTCGGAGAGCTCTGTGTAACGAGAGTCGAGGAGAGCTACGAGGACGGAGTTTGAGTTGATCTGACCCGAACCGGATGAGGGATTCGGGTGATTCGGGTTCTTGGATAATGCAGATGCGGAGGAGAAGAAGAAGAAGAGGAGGAAGAGAATGAGATTAGTGACGGCGGAGCCACCACCGTAGATACGGCGATCCATGGGAGCTCTGTTAGATCGAATAATCGGAAAGAGTTTATTTTTTTCTTTTGTTCTTTTGTTATTTTTTTTGTTATTCTTCTTGAAGTGTCGGCGGTGGCAAGTGGAAGTGTGTGTGAGTGCGAGATGAGTTTGGTTGTGTGTAGTTTTGGTTTTAGACCTTTCGGACCAGGCTGGTGTGGGGACCCACCCAATTTTTTATAATGTTCGGTGCTGACTTCATCTCCACTCAGCTCAGCTTGGCTTAAATTTCCTTTCAATTTTTTTTTGTTTTTGTAAGCAAAATTCTAGACACTTCACATAAATTACGTAATTTGGTATTAGGGAATGATGTAGTTATTCGATGATACTTAACTTACAGTGAAATTAAAGAGAAGGAAAGCTAAAAAGAGGCCTGCGAGTGTGAGATGAGTGAATGTAGTTTCGAAGCAAAGGGTAAGCCGAGGAACGCGTGGCTCTGTCGGTTTGGGACGTAAACATCAATCTAAATAGTAAAAGTACGCCTTTTAGGTTTTGTGAATCATATGCTCCCTCCAGTAATCTCCCCGTCGGAAACTACTGTCACGTGCCCTACGTGAACGTAAAAGTCACGTCCAAAAGAAGCATCTACAGCGTTACTTTTCTCTGTGACCACCAGAAGGAGAACATGGGCTTTAATATTTAACTTGGGCCAACAGGCCCGTTTAGCAAGTTCTGAGTTAACAGTATTTGGTGTTAACCAACACTTATTCTACAGATTTGTTTTTAAAAATAGGAAAAATTTAAGAGGATATTTAATTTATCATTGATTCATTGACCAATACAAATCAGTTTATATTTTATACAATAGTTGGAATATTTCCTAAATTACACCAATGTATTATCAGATCTCATAGAGACAGTATATAAATATAGTAATTATAGATATGAAAAGTTATGAAACCCAAAAAGAATCATCAAATCAAAGGCCCATCATGTATCAACACCGGCCCAATATTCACAAAGGAAGAAGAAACGATGCCACCACACTGTTCACACCTGTCCCATCGTCTCTCTCCATGTCTTAACGACAAAGGAAGTATGGGCGAAAACCAAAGCCACTTAGCGTAATAATTAATTACGATACATTCCCTCGCTTGAAGATAAGTTAAGAAAAAAAAGCAGCAGTCTCGTCTCTTCTACGGCGTTGAAGAGAATCTAAAGAGATCATCATCGATGGGTCTTCTCTCCAACAGGTTCCATCTTCTTCTCATAATTTGGTTCTTCTTATTACTTTGCGATCATCTCATTTTTGTATATCGTTTGCGTTTGAACAGAATCTATAGATCATGTTTGAAACCTGGGGATCATATCTACTCGTGGAGAACTGCTTACATCTACGCCCATCACGGTATTTTATTTCGCTTCTTCCTAACCCAATTTTGTGTCTCAACTATTGAATTTTATCTATTGATGTAATTATAACAGTTAGTTTTAAATCGATTTGAGGAAAATTAGGGTTTGTTGGGAATTGGAAAATTATTTAGGGTTAATGTTGAACCTCTCCTTGCTTGATTCATTAAGCTAAGAGTTTTTTAATTGGTGTGAATCATATGCTTTGGTCCCAAAATGGACACAAGACAGTGTAGTAATATGTTTTTTTTGTAAGCAAGGTATCTATGTTGGAGATGACAGAGTCATCCATTTCACAAGACGAGGCCAAGAAGTTGGAACCGGAACCGTTCTCGATCTCATACTCGTGAGCTCAGGCCCATCGCGAGCCCACACGCACTGTCCAACGTGCGTTCCACCCAACGAAGGCCACGGCGTCGTTTCCTCGTGCCTAAACTGTTTCCTAGCCGGCGGCGTCTTGTACCGCTTCGAGTACTCCGTCAACGCCGCTCACTTCCTCGCCAAAGCCCGTGGAGGAACCTGCACGCTCGCTGTCTCCGACCCCAACGACAGAGTCGTCCACCGGGCCAACCACCTCCTCCGAAACGGGTTCGGATGCTACGATGTTTTCAAGAACAACTGCGAGGATTTCGCCATATATTGCAAGACGGGGTTGCTTGTTCTCGAAGGAAGGACGATGGGGCAGAGCGGTCAGGCTGTTTCGATCATCGGCGGGCCGATCGCTGCTGTTTTGTCCACGCCGATGAGGCTTGTGACGACGAATATCTATGGGATGGCGGCGACGGCGGTTGGTGTGTACTGTGCGAGTAGGTACGCTACTGATATCGGTATGAGAGCTGACGTGGCGAAAGTTGAAGTGGAGGATCTCACAAGAAGGCTCTCTGTAGGGTTGTTCCAAGTGATTGAGCCTCCAGTGGCAGCCGTAGCTTTGCCAAACGCAAGTTGATAGATAAAGCATAAGCTTCATCTGTTACTTTCTTGTTTCAGTGATGTATCATGTGTTGTTTCCAGTTACCTTTCGTATCCAAAACATTCTAATAAGCAAACTCTACTTGGATACTTATATTTTTCTCAAGAACAAGTGATTGTTGTGTGTAATATAATGTTGATACCGGTTTTATATAAATTCTTATCAAATATAAACCATTGGTGCTATTCGGTTTGTTTTGGGATGAATTTGATTGCGGTTTACTTCGGTTCGAATTGTGATATAGTTCTCTCATTTAGGTTTATAATTTTTCTCAAGGCAAGGGTAACAGAAACAAGCTTGATGTATATATATATATACTAGTTGTTTTCCTGTACCATGTGCAGTAAAAAAATTTCAAAATATTTTTAAGAGATAAATATAAATTATATTAAATATTTTATTAATATTATAAATTTTCTTTTTCTTATCAATATTTTAATATAAATTTGATTTAACTGAACATTAAAGTTAAGACAAAAACAATTTTGTTTATTTTGAATTATATTTAAGAATGTGCATGTATATATTTAAAATTATAATCTTAGGTAGATTTTTCTATCTATTTATTTTTAATTAAATATATTAAATAAATATGTAAAATTTCATAATTGTCAAAAATTAAAATTAAACAATATTTATAAAATCTTTAGATATATATAAGAAAATAATGATTTTACGATTTAATTTGATTTTATGATTTAATTTGATTTTATGGTTTAATTTTTTTAATTTTCTAAAAATATGTATATATTTTTGAAATATCTTTAATTTAAATGATATTTTGAAATTTGAAATTTCATAATTGAATATATTTATTTTAATGATGATTTATGAGTTATTATCATATTTTTAAAAAGTCCAAAAATATAAATCGACAATAAATGTAATATATGAGTTATTACCATATTTTAAAAAGTTTTACCAAAAATATAAATTAACATTAAATATAATTTTCCATGTCATATTAATCTATAAGATATGTCATCAAGTTTAGTAGCCATGTCATATGATTTTGTGAAAATGATTATAGAGAAGACATGTGGCAAAATCACTTCTCAAATATAGTTTAGGGGATGTAAAATTTCATAATTGTCAAAAATTAAAATTAAAAATATTTATAAAATATGTAGATATATATAAGAAACTAATGATTTGTGATTTAATTTGATTTTATGATTTAATTTTTATAATTTTCTAAATATATGTATATATTTTTGAAATATTTTTAATTTAAATGATATTTTGAAATTTGAAATGTCATAAATGAATATATTTATTTTAATGATGATTTAAGAGTTATTACCATATTTTAAAAAAGTCCAAAAATATAAATCGAAAATAAATGTAATATATGAGTTATTACCATATTTTAAAAAATTTACCAAAAATATAAATTAACATTAAATATAATTGTTCATGTCATATTAATCTATAAGACATGTCATCAATTTTAGTAGACATGTTATATTATTTTTGTGAGAATGATTTGTGATTTAATTTGATTTTATGATTTAATTTTTATAATTTTCTAAATATATGTATATATTTTTGTAATATTTTTAATTTAAATGATATT
Organism: Raphanus raphanistrum subsp. raphanistrum; assembly: GCA_019706035.1. Lineage (NCBI taxonomy): Eukaryota > Viridiplantae > Streptophyta > Magnoliopsida > Brassicales > Brassicaceae > Raphanus > Raphanus raphanistrum. The sequence continues at coordinate 1,041,312 of CM033982.1, read as the reverse complement.
TCGAAATTTGAAATGTCATAATTGAATATATTTATTTTAATGATGATTTAAGAGTTATTACTATATTTTAAAAAAGTCCAAAAATATAAATCGAATATAATGTAATATATGAGTTATTACCATATTTTAAAAAGTTTACCAAAAATATAAATTAACATTAAATATAATTGTCCATGTCATATTAATCTATAAGACATGTCATCAATTTTAGTAGACATGTTATATTATTTTTGTGAGAATGATTTGTGATTTAATTTGATTTTATGATTTAATTTTTATAATTTTCTAAATATATGTATATATTTTTGTAATATTTTTAATTTAAATGATATTTCGAAATTTGAAATGTCATAATTGAATATATTTATTTTAATGATGATTTAAGAGTTATTACTATATTTTAAAAAAGTCTAAAAATATAAATCGAATATAATGTAATATATGAGTTATTACCATATTTTAAAAAGTTTACCAAAAATATAAATTAACATTAAATATAATTGTCCATGTCATATTAATCTATAAGACATGTCATCAATTTTAATAGACATGTCATATTATTTTTGTGAGAATGATTGTAGAGAAGACATGTGGCAAAATCACTTCTCAAATATAGTCTAGGGGATAGCTTGATGTATTTGAAAGGCAAAAATGTGAATAAAAATATTTACGAAAAGATGTTAACCAAAAAAGTGAATAAAATATTACCAAAATAAAATATATTTTTTTCCCTCGAAACGAATAGTGTAGAATTTCCTTTTTCATAAATGAAAAATGTACAATTCTATAGTTTCTGAATATTTTTATATTTGATCATCATATTCTATTCTTTTGCATGAATTTCCATTTTTCTCATATGTTCATTAAGTTCCTTTTTGGTTGCACAATACAAATATGTATGAAACCCTACCATGAGTCCACCAATAGTACACGTACTTGAACAGCATCCTCAACTTCTGCCTTCTCCACCAACCACCGTCATCACCACCGGAACTTCAATATGGCCGTAAAAGAATGTGGCTCTCACGGAAGCAGCAACTCACCCCGCCTCCTCAACTTCCTCCGTCGTTATATCATATGGTTGATAATACTCATTGTCGTGACCATCATTGGAAGTGTCCTAGCTTGGATAACTCTACACACACCAAAGCCACGCTTCATCCTCCAAGACGCCACCGTCTTCTCCTTCAACGTCTCCGGCGACCCACCGAACCTACTCACCTCCAGCATCCAAACCACTCTCATCTCTCGCAACGACAAGACAGGAATCTACTACGACCGTCTCGACGTCTACGCTTCTTACCAGGACCAGCAGATCACTCTCCCCACGTCGATCCCGGCGGTTTATCAGGGACACGAAGAGGTCAACGTCTGGTCTCCTTTCATCGGTGGAAGATCCGTCCCCATCGCTCGGACGAACGGTTTGTCTCTTGTTCAGGAACAGTCACGTGGCGCTGTCAAGGTGTTGGTTCATATCGACGGGAAGATTCGTTGGAAAGTTGGTCCTTTGATCACCAGGACGTCTCATCTCTTCGTTAAGTGTCCTGCGTTAATCAGTTTCGGGAATAGCGCCGCCGGAGCTATCGTCTCGGGTAGAGGCGTCAAGTATACGCTCGTTACCGTCTGCAGTGTTAGTGTCTGAAAAACGACGACTGACTTGGTTTTTAACAATAATGATTTTGTAGCAGTTGTTTACCATGAATTTACATTCGTTTGCTAATCTAGTACTATTTTTATATATATAATTTGCTTGACTTCTCTTAGTTAAGAAAAATGAACCATTTGAAAACATTACACACAGAGAAACTTTCTTAAGAGTCATTTCATCCGAATCCATGGGAGACAGGCAACCGCACTTAAACGGTGCGTACTACGGGCCATCGATTCCTCCACCGACGAAAACCTCTCACAGCCACGGCAGACGCGGCGGTGGATGCTGCTGTTTAGGTGACTGTCTCGGCTGTTGCGGCTGCTGCATCTTAAGCGTCATTTTCAACATCCTCATAGCCCTAGCTGTGGTCGTAGGCATAGCCGCTTTGATCATCTGGCTAATCTTCCGACCAAACGCCATCAAGTTCCACGTCACCGACGCCAAGCTCACTCAGTTCACGCTCGGCACGGACAACAACCTCCAGTACAATCTCGACCTCAACTTCACGATCCGAAACCCTAATAGACGGATCGGTGTTTACTATGATCAGATCGAGGTCAGAGGCTACTACGGTGACCAGCGTTTCGGAGCAAGTAACATCTTGCCGTTCTACCAGGGGCACAAGAACACGACGGTGGTCGGAACTAACCTCGCTGGACAGAGCTTGGCGGTGCTTAAGGGCGGAGATAGGAGGGATCTTGATGAGGATGTGAAGTCCGGGATCTACAGGATCGATGCGAAGCTGAGACTTAAGATTAGGTTTAAGTTTGGGTTGATCAAGTCGTGGAAGTTCAAGCCGAAGATCAGGTGTGATCTCAAGGTTCCTCTCAGTTCCTCTAATACGACCAGCGGGTTTCAGTTCCAGCGGACCAAGTGTGACGTTGACTTTTGATGCTAGTCAAAGTCAATACTATATTGTCTCCGATATGATGAATTTATATAGACATTTGTTTATTTTTGGTTTAGAATGGTTTCTTTATTATTTGTAATACATGATGGACTTTGTGTGATATCATTAGAGAGGCATTTCTTGTGTAATAATCTTTTACTGTATGGTTCCATGTAAATTAAATAACAGATTTAAGATTTTTTCAATATTTTCCTTTTTTACTGGAACGAAAGGCTGAGTCGAAGAAGTTATTCAAATATCAGCTGCTAGATGTGTTTATAACCAGCTTTGAAGCACTTAGATTAAACAAATCAATATTCTAGAAGCCATCTAAATCCAGACCTGATCACATATGTCTTTTCTTATATATTTGCATGGTCAAAATAGTCTACTTCCTGGCCTTGTTCAAAACTATTTACACAAGCGAAAACATAAACAGAAAAACATAGCTAGAAACACCAATTTCTTTACTAATTTCAGAAGAATTTGATAGCAGAAACCGAAGGAATGAGGACAAAGTTAATAAAGATTTCCAAACAAATATTTTTGGCAAAAATAACAAACTCACTTCCAACACAACACCAAAAATAACAAACTCATTTCCTGATCGGGACCTCCCTTGTCAGGAACCCGAATCATCGAGAACGTAGGATCCCCTCTGATGGCGGAATCGATAGCTCTCCAGGAAGGAATCTCTCAATCGATCGCGTTAGGACTCTCTTCGGTTACCTTCCTCTCCGACTGTGCAACGCTCATAAGAGCAATCACCTCCCAGAATCAAGTGAAAGAGATTTACGGCGTCCTTCAAGACATCAAATCCCTCTCAACAAGCTTCGATTCGATCGGTTACAATCACATCCCTCGTTCCCAGAATAGGGATGTCGATCTTCTAGCAAAACGGGCTCTTAAGGCTTCGTCTCTACCTTCTGTTGCATCTTTTCGTTTGTTGGACTAGCCACTTTTGGGCCTAAACCTTTTATAACTCTTTCCTTTTTAATTTAATCGAAATCGTTGTTCAAAAAAAAAAAAAAAAAAAAAGTTCTATGATAGCCTATAAAAACTGTAAAAAAAAATAGTTAATATCAATTTTATAGAACTTTTGAGAGTAGAACGCTAGAAGCGAAATATGATGAACCACAACGACATACTATTGGGCAGTGAGTACTACTATTTTAGTTCGGTTTTCTTCTATATCGTCTTAGGCCCATTTTTATCTTACTACTTGCCTACTTGGAGTCGAAATTGCCTACTTGGAGTCGAAATTCTGAGACTAGGTGGCCACTTGCGCAAAGATGCTTGTGTCGAAATCCATGTACATTCATCTTGTTTAGGTGATGAGTCAAACAATGCCGTAACTAGGAAGTAACCTCTAATTAATCAATTCACCTATGTTTATTTAGAGTCATAGAAAAACATAGAAACACCGGTTTCTTTATTAGTTTCAGAAGAATTTGATAGCAGAAACCGAAGGGATGAGGACAAAGTTAATAAAGATTTCCAAACAAATATTTTTGGCAAGAATAAACAAACTCACTTCCAACACAACACCAAACATTTGTTGATTTGTTCTATGATAGCCTATAAAAAACTGTAAAAAAATAGTTAATATCAATTTTATAGAACTTTCGAGAGTAAAACACTAGAAGCAAAATACAGTATAATTTTTTTAAATTAATACTCGATAAATTAATATATTAAAATTTTCTATAAATTAATATAAATTTATAGTCTGAAATCGAGTTTTTGGTTCAACTAGAAGAAGATGAAGAAGACGATTACTTACTTTGATCCTGGATCCTTCCATCTTAGATAAATAGAAAAGATTCAAAAAGACTTGCTAGGTTTTCCGAGAACAGCGGCGTTGTTTTTTCTATCAGGTTTAATAGTATTTTGTTTTGATCAAATCTATCAGGTTTAATATTTTATTAGATTAGATTAGATGCGGTCGGAAGAATGTTTTTATATCGTCTCCATGCATTTAGCCTCGTTTAAGGCAACTGTCATTTCCCTTTTAAATAAGTTGCAGGCCTAACCTATAAGGCCATCTTAATATTCTTTACCAGTTGATATGTATCTATATTATTATCTGCGAAATGAATTTTTATAATGAAAAAAAAATGAAAAATATGAGCAAAATATAAATAAAAATAAGTGTAAAAAAGTGATAAATATAAGATTTCAAAATAAAAAAAATATTTTTAATATATTAGTGTTTTCAAAAATTTAATATAATAATAAACATATATATTTTAATAATATATATAAACTAATAAATATTCGTAAAAAAATTGTGCCCGCATATTCGGGCAACACATCTAGATACTATTGATCTACATAAATAAATCCCCTATAATATACCGTATAGATTTTCTTTTTTAAAAGATTTTTTTTCCTAACGTAGTACTTTATTGATTCTCCCAATTTACATAGATGATCCATGTTATTTTGTGAGTTGGTTTACCAAGAGGATCGATTTTGTTGTAATTGTTAGTAGAAGAAGTGAAATTACGAGCGAGCTATTTGTACTACTTATAAATTAAATTAGATTCACCTAATAGTTTCTTCTGAGGAAAACGCACCTAATAGTTTCTTCCATCTACAATTCATAAAGAAAAAAAGACTTCCAAAATTGCGGAGAAAACGTGAACTTTGTTATATTAGTTATAAACAGGAATTGCCATTGCAGTAACAGTGATGAACGTTTGTATATTTTGAATTTTAGAATAATGTTATATCCAGATGTCATTTTCATTAGGTAATCATTTGGTTTACACCCTTATTGGCTAAACACAAATTATTATAAATTACTAAAAAAGGAAATATATAGGTTTATCATATAAGGCATGATCATAAGTTTGGGAAGTGGGAAACTGTTGTTCTCTTCACTCTCGAGTTACAGAAGACATAAGTTTTACATTCCGAGTAATGATTTAAGTGAGTGGAATAAATAGTGATCAGACATTTATCTTCCTTGAAATTGACTGTCGTTATCTATTTCTTTTGAATTTACTCAACTCCGTAAAAGTAAAAGGTCGTACACATATAATGCAGAGTTTGTTTTTTAATCTATTTACTAGATGATAATCTGCATCAAGTGCGTGATGATTTATAAAAACAATTAAATTTAGTATCTATAAATTCTATTACATATTTTGCATTTTAATAATAGTTAACAAATATATACTCGCCGAATAATAACCATTTATTTACATCTTGTGCATGATGAATATTGTATATACATTATGTAATAATAAATAATAATTATATATTAAATAATTGAAAAACATTAGTTTTAAGTATATAATCAAATTAGTGCAAACACATAAATCAGACAAATTACTCTTGTTTATTTACTATCATTTTATGATAAGTAAATCTAAATAATCATTTTTATCTATTTCTTATAATTTTAAATTTAAATGATATTAACATAGATATATAGTATATTTTAATATGGCATGAGACTTGATAATCATATGGCTTTATGATCATTCATATATTTTTATGAAAAAAATTAGTCATTGATAACAAAATTTTCAATGTGAAACTTTTAATAAGTTTATAATTTATAAATTTTATTTTAAAATTCATCACAAAATTTTTAATTGAATATTTGTGTGTTCTTACATCATATATATATATATATATAATTTTAAATATCTATTAAATGAGACTTTTTACTCATATGGTTTTAAGATCATGTACTTGTTATAATAAAAATGTTAAGCCATTGATCATAAAAATTTTAACATAAAAGTTTTAACAATTTTAGTCATTTATAGTCCTTTTTAAATTCAAAACATAACATATACAGAAAATATAAAATTTAACATTATAGTTAATGTGATTGTTAATTTATTTTAATAACATAAAATAAAAAATGATGGAAGAGACACAAATTGTTATCATTTTTTTCTTATTAAAATAATTAATTGTCATATATATAGAGATATCGTAATTCTGTATTTTTATTTAAATAAAGAAAAAAATAGTAATTGTATACTTTTAGTTAATTTATGATTAGTTTAATGAAATGTATAATATATAATTAGATGGACCAAATATTTTTTTAAAGATTCTTTGATGGATTTATTTCTATGGTTTTCCAATTAATTGTTTTGTGCTTAAATGTGTGTGTGTTTGTATTTGTAACATATTACCAAAAGGTTGTGGAATACCACCAAAGAAAGCTCTTGATGCGCCATTGACACTCAGTTTGGCTGAGTCGAAGGAATTATTCAAATATTATTCACAATCAAATTAGAGAGAGAATATTCCGAGTAAACGTATACTAGGGGGGGTTATTGAAACTAAAATTTGTGTGGAGTTTTAGAATTTTACAAGTTAAGAGGTTTTTTAAAGTTGAGTAGATTTGATGAATTCGTGCCAAAAATTTTGTATAAATTATCATTGATTGTTATTGATTATCATGAATTTCCATATATAACTTTCTTTCTCCAAAACTTTCCTTCTTATATATATATGTGTGTGTGTGTTTTCTAAAAAAAACACTTTTTGTGAAATATTGTTATTTGATACTAAAGTAAAATTTTGCTTTATAATAATGATAGTCTTGCCTAATTTTTATTTATATTCTTATGTTTAATATATATATGTGTTCTAAGAAAATTTGTGAAATATAGTTATTTGATACTAAAGTAATTTTTTGATTTTTAATAATGATTGTCTTGCTTAATTTTTATTTATATTCTTATGTTTAATACAAAACTATGAATTTTCTCATAATGTTGTCTCAAATGATTTTGTTATAATTTTCTTTCTTTTACTATTATTCACTTAACAGTAAAAATGTAATACAAAACTTTTATATTTGTGTGTTTGTGTGTTTTAATTTCATAGATTTTAAGAATCTTATGAGTGTACATGGTATTTCCAAAGTTGAGTATTATGAGTAAAACTAAAGAAAATCCATGTCCCAATAACAAGAAACTTTAATATAGTTACAAAATCTATAAAAGCTAAACTTTTTGAATAACAATAGATTTACATAGAATTTAAAAGTCCATAAACCAATAACAAAGGATTTTAATAAGATTGTTAAAATCCACATACCAATAATAATGAATTCTCTAAATTTTCTAAATCAATTAAAATTCAACCACCAATAACCCCCCTAAGACAGCATAAAATACTTGTATGCTAAGGATGTTCATAACCAGCTTTTGAGCACTTAAACTAAACAAATCAATACTGTAGAAGCCATCTAAATCAAGACCTGATCACATATGTTTTTCTTATTTATTTGCATGGTCAAAATAGTCTGCTTCCTGGCCTTGTTCAAAACTATTTACACAAGCGAAAACATAAACATAAATATAAAAACACCGATAGTTTTATTAATTTTCAAAAGAATTTGATAGCAGAAACCGAAGGAATGAGGACAAAGTTAATAAACAAACTTACCTCTCCAACACAACACCAACCATTTGTTGATTTGTTCTATGACAGCCTATTAAAGGTTGTAAAAATTACTTAATAACAAATTTTGTTGATCAAAAATACTTAATATCAATTTTTTAGAATTTTCAAGAGTAAAAAGCTAGAAGCGAAAATATGTTGGAACCACAACGACATACTATTGGGCAGTGAGTACTACTATTTTAGTTCGGTTTTCTTCTATCTGGTCTTAGGCCCATTTTTATCTCATTACTTGCCTACTTGGAGTCGAAATTCTGAGACCAGGTGGCCTAAGCCACTTGCGCAAAGATGCTGGTGTCGAAATCCATGTACATTCATCTTGTTTAGGTGATGAGTCAAACAATAGGACTTTATCATGGTTTCTTAGTAATGAAGAAGAAATGTATATGTTATATAAACATATAATATATTATTTGTTAATTAGATGAGTTAATCACGTTAGAAGGTTACGTTAACAATGGAAATAAAAATATTTTAAATTTACATTGGCCATATATGATATCAATTACTAATCAAGTATTAGGAAAATAATGATGATTTTGGTTGGTTGGATATCCGAATATATTTCATCTAATCTTCACACCCACTTCTATAATATATCTTTGTCTATATATAAAGTACTTTACATATAAAGAATTTTGCAATTATTAGCTAAATACACACTTGGATGGGTTCATACAATGTGAATGACTCACATCCAATCAGAAAATACGAAGAAAGTAAACGTTTCTCTATTATAAGCAAAGATAATGACAAATGTCCACATTATAGACATCAATGATTAGACTGGACCTCATATTTACACACAAACCCACTCAGCCACAAACACAAAGAGAAGACGAAGAAGAAGAAGAAGACTATGGAGACTCCACCGTCGTCAACACCTCTCCGCCGTAGAAACTCCATATCCACGATAACGCCTGCGATCACCTCCGATATTCCTTTCGCGATCGAATCGTCCACTACGCCGACGTCGTTCCATTTCGAGCTCATCTCGCTGAAACCACCCTCTTACACATCTCTCAGAGATATCATCTCATCTCCGAGTAACTCCTCCGTCAACTTACCGTCGGTTAACGGTAGCAGCTCCCCCGTGTTATCCACCGTAGGAGATATCTCGATACGCAACCCACTCGTTAAGCAAGCTGCTTGGTCTTATCTCCAGCCAACGGCGTTAGCTTCTTCGGAAGACTCGCCTGGGTGGTCTCGGTTCCTCCGAGGCGTGTGGCTCCACTTCTCCGCCGGAATACAGTTCTTGAAACGTATGTTTGACTGGTTTCTCCAATCAATCTGTATTCGTCCTCAGATTGTTAAGTAGCTTGGCCCACACGTTTGATTTGGGTTTCAGAAGTTGAACACAAGTGTTTGTATACAATAAAGGGTTATGAGAATCAAAATCATATTCAAGAAAACAGTTTTTGATTTCGGAATTCCTTATAATCTGTTAGATTCGAGTTAATTATGGGCTTCCAACTTAAAACCAATTGGCAATTAGTGGATTGACCCTAACCCTTTATATAATAGTAGAATAATTCTTATATTTCCGATGTGGGATGTTTCTCATCAATACCCTCCCTCACGCTCAGACATCTAGGTCTGAAGCGTGGACAATTGTGGGAATAACATCCACAGAGGGCCCAACACCGGTGTAGTAGTAGTTGTAGTAAATTAGGTCAAAGGATCTTGTCGCTCTGATACCATGTTAGATTCGAGTTAATTATGGGCTTCCAACTTAAAACCAATTGGCAATTAGTGGATTGACCCTAACCCTTTATATAATAGTAGAATAATTCTTATATTTCCGATGTGGGATGTTTCTCATCAATATAATCTCTTCTTACATAAAGTCTCTACTAAGATTAAGACATATCCATGTTCCTATGTCGTCGCACGATACAAGTAAAAATAAAATAAAATGAAGGCAGAATGAAAATGGGCCGATAAGTAGAATTCGACCCAGCGGCCTAATGAGATAAAGCTTTGAAGTATGAAATTGGTGTTAGGTTGGTGTAGATTTAAATTCAATTCTTGTTTTCTTTTTCTTTTTCTTTTTTTGGAACTCATATAACTCTTGTTCAGAACTTCGAACATTTGTTTAACATGGTATGCATGTTTTTTTATGAACTTGAACACATGTTGGTAATACGAAAATTAGAAAATTATATATTTATCATAAGGTTTTTTTTTAACACTTAATCAATCTCATTTGATATAAAAAGTAGTAATACAATGATCTGAGTATCATAACTGAATGGAAAAAGAAACACAATAAACCAAACTGAAATGAAAACATAAAGATACCAGTAGGTACCAAAAGAGAAGATCACTCTCATGAGAAGCAAAACGAGCATTAGATCCTTGTACTCACCAGTAGGTGATGTAAGAATGCTCAAAAATTAACAGAACAACTGATCATTCAGGAGAAGAAACAAACCAAAATTTCGGTTCAATCAGATCAAACTCCATGATATCTTTTTTTCATGCTGTAGTTTCTTCATTCCAGAAACATTAACCATACCTAACACTGTATGACTGAATATGCTGAGCGCGAGTAATACATAATCACCGTAGGACCACCGTAGGACTGTGATTTCGTATCAGCTAGTCCAGTGAACAAGTATTCATTTTATTGAAGCATATCCCAAGAACCTTCAATTGTTGCCAGAACAGGAACAACCATCAAACCACTCAAAATCTTACGACGATAAAACAAATGAGAATACAACCCGTATAGAACAAATAGATGAAGACGAGCCTCCTCTGCTTGAAACCCGTCGGAAGACTCAACAAAGATAAGAACAGATGAGGCTAAAAACCCACATAACACCCATGGATCACTGACAGCAAGACAGGACGGAGACCAAGAAAAGAGAACTTCGACTTCCCATACCTAATCAAGGCCAATCCAAAGCGAAAGAGAACAACCGAAACTATGACAAGCCATCCATGACAGAGTGTCAAGCCAGATCCGTAACATACAAGACCATTGCTACCATTTAAGCCCCACAAAACTCTATAAAACTCACATAAACTAAATCAGAAGAAAGTATAGGAGGACAAAGGCCTTCTCCGGCGCCGTCGAAGAACGACAGACACCGGAGAGGCAGAGATCTACCGCAAAAAAAAGCCTTAGCGGCTGAGAGAAAGCAGAGAAAGAATTAGGGTTTTTGGTCAGCCAAAAGCAAAACCAACCATATTTATCATAAGGTTATTACAGTTTTTAATTTTGGTTATATATTTCTCTGCCACATGCGAATAATTTTATTCTACAATTTATATATTTAATATAATAATATTCATCATTTTATTCGTTTTATTAATGATGGTAATGCAAGAAATTAAGAACAATTAAAGTCTAGTGTTCTGTCAGTATTGCTCCTAATGTAAATTGAGCGAAAGTTAGTAAGAAGAAAATATAGAAAAAAACAAAGAAAAATATTGAAGTTTAAATGTGTACTGCACTCAAAATAAGAATAGCATAATTATATTTCAACCACTAAAGTATTAACGCATTTATAGAAGCAATAAATAAATAATGAAGTAGAAAAAAACAAAACATTGAAATATAACTATGTCATATCCTCTTTATAGCTTGGTCAAATTTCTTAAGGGTGAAGTTTGTTTCTGTGTGGTATTAGTGGCAATGACGTTAAGGCATCTAAAGAACAATACATGAAAGCTAACGCTTAGGCAGCGGGAAACATCCAGAAAACTCAATTACAGTTATAAAACGTACGTTTCTCCATGCTTCACCAGTAAAAGTGATGACAAACGCTAATGAATAATATGTTTAATTTGTCGATAAGTAATTATGACGACACCTAATTTTTCTTAGATATAAATATAACGCTCTGACTAGTCACAATATACGAACCCCGTGGACGGCGAATTGTGTGGGATTAGCACTTTCGGACGTGAACTGGCCACGTCGGGATACTTATCTAAATAACACATTTTAACTAGTTAGGCTAGAATATGCATTGATATTATATCTTATGAATCAGAGAGCCTATAACTAATAAAGGTAATTGGCCATATATTCAAGAGGGAAGGATTTTGCATGCTTTCTATTTGTAGACGTGCAATTGCATGCGAGAATAAGAACGTTTTAAATAGTTTTGCGGTGTATTTGTTGGCTGAATACCTCTTAGGACGGTCCTCAAATTTCTTTGATGGGCCTCTTATTTGCTAAGGGGTCCACATCAAATATAGTATTCCACTCTGTCTATCTCCTTCCAAACGCCAATCTAATCTTCTCATCACTCACATGTCTCCTCTCGTCATCATGAAACTCACATATACACTTCTCTAACATCAAATGTGAATATGATTAGATGATTTATTAGAGTATATTGGATGGAACTTATAGATGTAACAAGAACATTTGTGCATACAACAAATTCTTTAACGATTAGAGCCTAACTAATGTATAGAGAGTATATATATTTGTGTTCCCTTCTTAATTATTTTCTATTAGACCCATATTTTTTCTAGAAAGGGCTAACACAATTCCCCAACGTCAGAGCTCTGTACTAATTATCTTCAGAAATGTTACAAGTAATTAAAGAAACGAAGAAAATCTCTATATTTTGGTTGATGACTTGATACGTCAATTCCACGAACCTAAATGAAGTTAATACCATCAAACTAGTTTGGTTCTATGTGGGGTTATATGTTAACTCTATGAAAGTAGAATCTTAATCAAATGATCGGGCATAACTGAGAAAATGAGAGGTAGGAGGAAGGAATTGAATAAGGGAAAAAGGCAATAGAAAGGTGGCAGTGAATGGTAAGAAGAGAAATGGAGTTCTTTTAAAGACATGGCAAGTAGTGTAATGACGAAGAGATAATAAAATATTACTATAGAGTTAAGAAGGAGAAAAATAAAATAAAACTCGCAGCATCATCATGAACATAATTATTGTTTCTTTCTTTGAAGAGGTGAGCTAGAAGAGAGCAATGAAGGTGAAATTAAAGTCGTATTTATAATCTGACGTAACGCTCATTACAATTCACAACTGTCTCAATTACTATTGCATTTATATTTTGGTTTTAATGATCTCTAAATCTTAGCATTTTGAACAGCTGTTATATACAAACTGATACACCTTCCTCTGATTTTATTTAAATGCTCTGAACTACTTTCCTCTTCGATTTTAACCAGCTTTCATTTTCTTTTACTTTTTTTTTGTACTCCTTCGTCGGTAGATTTTTGTATAGATTCTACAGTCATAGCATTTACATGTTGCATGCTCAGAAACACCTAATCTAACTATGTTTAGCTATTATAAATGGAAAAAGAAAACTACATCTTGTCACTTTTCTTCCCTGGTAATTGTTTTTGCCATTTGCAAACTGTTTTTGTATTTAATCAAACATGCAATTGCTGAGGACAAAAATATTGTTATGGGTTCTTTTGAGTTAACATAATTTTTTTTTTAAACATGAAAAACAAGGGAATATGTGTGTTGAGGCGAAAGTAAGCAAGGTGGGACCAAAATAAGAAGTTCTCGTCTGATCTCTAACCATTCATTCTTTCACTCATCTAAACTGTTTTTTCAACAAGTACAAGGAATCTATATAGTTTTCTCTTCAGATTTTTCTGGGGATTAGGATCAAAGCTACTACATCTTTCACAAGGTCAATTTTAGATCTTCCTTTACGTGATTGGTAAGTAATCTTTCTGCTACGCCAAGAATGTCTACTTTTCTTATAGTCAAACACAAAACGTCTAATTCTCTTATACATCTGAGAGGCAGAGCACACCAAATTCTTTTTGGAATATAAGTCATCGATTCCGTTATGAGATTTATAAGACTCAGGACTAGAATATGGAGACAATGACACACGTACATATAGATTTTTTTCTTCCATCAGATAACCCTCAAATGGTAGAAAAATATTAAGCAAAGATACGAAAAAGAAAAAAAAATAGTGCTATTCACGCTCCACCCTTTTTTATTTGAAGTTTTGTGAGTATGAAACCCTAGTTTCATGAAATGAAAGTTGTGTTCAAAAAAAAAAAAAAAAAAAAACCCTAGTTTCATCCCTTACGTACCTTCTTCTCCAAGTTTATAAAGTGGAGCGTGATTAGCACTACTCTCATAAACAACAGCTACATTTGCAAATAAATAAATTAAAAGACAGGAATTTTTGGAGGGTTTTTTTTTACTGATCATTCAGTTCCTCCGAGTCTTGCGACCAGAGGAAGAAGCGCCTGGAGCGTTGGCGTTTGTGGCGTTTTCATGGTTGAAATCAAGAAGAACGGTGCTTTTGCATTTAGGGCATTTAGGGTCGTCTTGTGAGAGCATAACGTACATGAGACAACGAGGACACCCGACAAGAACCATCGAGCTTGTCTCTGGACTTGTCGAGTATCTCACAGACGGGTCGTCCTGGTTCATCTCCGAAGAGACGCACGAGCTTTGCGGTGAGGTAGGTGACGTCGTCGCAGAGCGGCTTGGAGATCGAACAACCCTCCTCCTGCTTGACGTAGGCGTCGAAAGATTCACCTTCAGCTCGGGCTTTGGACTTCTTCGACTCATCTTCTATGTTAAATAAGATAATAAATATTTCAGACAAGAAGCGATTAAGTTAAAAGCGAGATTGGTCGGAGAATAGTACCTTGAAACCTACGGATTGAGAAGGAGAGTTTTCTGTGATCTCAAAGACTATTCCAACTTCAATCACAAAGAGTCTCTCTTCTAACTGGTGGTTGGGTTGCTTCAGCTCAGGTCTATATATACAAGAAAGAACAGAGACATAAACTTAAAGAGAGAAAGAGAGAGATAGATTGTTCATTAAGGCTTAATTTAATTATGAGTGAGAGAGAAAACCATAAAGATTGAATTGAAATATACACTACTAGATGGTTAATTGCTTAGGGAGGGAAAGAACAAGAGAGGTGTTTAATGGCAAATTAAATACTCAACAGACTACCATTATTTATTTTATTTTCTTCATAGGAGTTAATATATAGAACCAATAAATTAAATGGCAACCAACTTGAATTAGATGTTTATAATAAAAACTTGAAAATATAGAAAATTCATAATTTCAGAAGTAAGAAATGGTACAGTCAAAGAAATTTAATTGAAATTAAAGAAAAGCAAACAAAATTAAATGGCAATACACCAGAATTGGTACAGAGAACCTCAAATACAGGCAAATATATAAAGTGAAACCACCTTCCTGGCCTTAGTTTTATTAAAAGTTTTATGAGAGGGAGACAAAATAATAAATCTTCAATTCCAAACCTACCCATTAGCATTATCAAAAATATCAAATTTGCTATCCTATTGGGGGTGATATGAGAGTTGAGAGTAAGTAATAAACCCCATGAAGGGGTTCAAGTGAGTCCAGTGTTTGGTAGTTGTTTATGAATAAGCAGTTACGTGGGTGGACCTCAAGCTCTCAGTTATGTCTATTGTTAGATATCATATAATCCGACTGATATCTATCCAACTACAATCTAAACCAATGATAGTTTGGAGAAATTCAAGATCTTCTGAATGAATTTGTAAAGTGTGTTCTACTACTTTTCTCAGTCTCTATATGGCATTTATAAACTAGAAGGGACCAATACTTCTAATTGACTATCAAAACAACAATCAAATACTATAATCTCCTTCACAAGATGTGTGCTGGATTCGATTCCCAGGCGTATTTCGCTATTAGTGGGTCTCTAGGAGAAAATATGTTTAATATGGTACTCAACACAGGCAAGATGGTAAATTGACTCGTGAAGATCTTGTTATTGCTAAGATTTTGGTCTATTGTTCCAAGAAAGAACTCATCGCATAGACATTTGAACTGAGAGATGATTGTTCTGCTGTCTCAGACATTCTAGTATAACTACAGGTCCGATTTAGACTTGGTCCGAGTGGTGATCTTCAAGAGTGCGTTCTCCACTGAGAGAACTGATGCGGAATCAAGAGATGGTGGATGCACTCCTCAATGCCGCTTAATGCTTACACATTCCAAACATAGTGCATACATTAAGTGTTTAACAACTCACTGATCTTTATAAAATGTTTCGAGTCTGAGTGTGTGCAGACGGATTATGTAACACAAAGAGAGTTGTATAACTCACGCTGTGAACAAGCAAAAGAGCCTATAGGTTCAACGAATCAGGAATGATCTACCAACCTAAGTTCCATATGTATTCTCTAACGAAGCATTCACCAAACTTATAACATTAAAGCTTTATAGAGCATTCAAAGTTCAGCAAAACAAACACATACGAAATGATACTTAAAAAGGATCGATTTCTTCTAGAACCTCCTTCCACGGCCAAATGCAGCAACCGGAGCAGCCGAGACCGGATCCACCTTGACGACGCCTGTCATATCCCCCATCCCCAACGAGGCGAGCATGTCCAGCGTCTCCTTATCCACCTCGATGCGATCGGTTTTGATGGCGGATTCGTCGGGGACGAAGTCCATGCGTCGCTCGCGCTCCTCCTCCTGGAGCTTGAGTGAGATCCCGCGGACGGGGCCCTTCTGGATCCGCTTCATGAGATGCGTGGAGAATCCGGCGATCTTGTTGCGGAGACGCTTCGAAGGGATGATCGCGACTTCCTCGAGGATCTTCTTGTTCGTGTGGAAGTCGAGCGTCATGCGCGAGTAGTACTTCTCGATCACCTGGCGGGAGGATTTCTTCACCGTCTTCGTGCGGACGCGTCCCATCTTCGCCGCTAGGTTTTAGGGTTACGACGAGCTTCTTCTCTACTACTAGCTTCTGAAGCCGGCTGAGATTAAGAGTTTTACTCTAGTGTAAGGGTGGAATGGTAAAATTGTTACGTTGCAGTTTGTAATTAAGCCCAATCCTTAAGGGAAGGGCCCGTTAAGTTTTTGAAGACTCTGTGAATGGGTTATTAAGTGTCTCAGTGATATATATGGGCCGGTTCGGTTGACTTGTTTGTTTAACTCCCCTGAGAGAAGCTGGCCCAATCGTTCAATTACCTAAGATACCAACTAGACAAAATTCGATATTTAAATGTTAGGCCATTGTTCCATTATCAACGGATGGATATATTTTCTCAATATGTAAAGTAGTATAAATGTTTTCATTTATTCAATTTTAGTTTTCTTTTTTGGACTATTTTATTAGGTGTGTAATATGATCCTGTCTCCAAAACATTGGAATTTGTTGGCATCTAAAAGGTCACCACAAACTTTAAAATATGATCTCAAAAAAGAAATTCATGGGTCTAGCTGTCTAAGTCCAAAAAATCGGCTGCATTTAACTTTGTTGTTTGTAAGTTTGTAACAGTGCTGATGAATGTTTATTTTATACTACCAATTAATTAGAAAGATAAAGCAAGAGGAAAATGTGTGGTCAGCTCCCTCTTCAAGGCCAGTCTTTGCTTGGAATTCAGAAGAAAGAACAAAATAGCAAGAGCTCTGGTCCCCTTCTTAGCAGATTTGAACCTTGTATATAGGTTATTCCTTTAATGTTTAGACCATCACTCTACATGTCTATAGACTATACATGTTTTCAACTGTGAATACACTCGAATCTCTGGTTTATTTTCAACTAAAGATAACAGATATCATATCAGATAATCGAAAAGTGAAGATTGGTTCTGTGCCAGGTCATGGTGATATGCTAGTTTTGTAGTACATGTTCCTTACACCAAAGTATATTTATGCTCCAGCTGATCTACCATACATGTTAATTTCTAAAAGTCTATAACTATAGCCAAAATTCACACTTATGAGCTTCGTCAGAGCACTAAATCTTATCACATTATACAAAATACAGGTTAATAATTAATAACCTCGACTCCTATCAACGTACCTATAACCTATTTGTATAATGTAAGAGATACACTATACTGGTTTCAACTTGAACGAGTCAAATAGCAAGTGGATCCGCTATTAGTACGTAGTATTATTGTAACGCCCCGACCGCCCACGGTTAATGGGCTACCCACGCCCGCTCACTCGGCCTGTGGGCCCCATCCCATCCGACGGTCGGCCGTTAATTTTTCCAAGGCTCGAAATCATTGTTTACTGACCCTGCAATCACCACCCGACCTTTCCCCGTGCTTTGGCCTCACTTACACGGTATCGCGAATCACTTCCCATAGGTCACCCATCCTTTCACTACTCCAGCTCAAGCACGCTTAACTCTGGAGTTCTAAACGGATGTGTGACGGAAAAGGTAAGTCAACTTTGGTGACATAGGTAGCCAAATCAATTCTCTTAAGCCTTTTTCACATATCACAACTCGGGATGTTACAATTATACTACCACAACTAAAAGGGAACATTTTTGTGGACAAAAATATATAAAGAGAGTGTGCTATTTTACTAGGGATGTGAGAAAATGTCATAGCATGTATAATAAGGATAGAAAATAGCAACTTACTCGAAGCTCAGTGAAGCTTCTTGCACCACTTCCAAAAATAACAAATGAAGATTGTCGTTTATGAACAATTGAATAAAGACACTTGCAGGTCATAGACACCCTCCACGATCTA
This sequence comes from Raphanus raphanistrum subsp. raphanistrum, assembly GCA_019706035.1. Taxonomy (NCBI): domain Eukaryota; kingdom Viridiplantae; phylum Streptophyta; class Magnoliopsida; order Brassicales; family Brassicaceae; genus Raphanus; species Raphanus raphanistrum. The sequence continues at coordinate 1,022,848 of CM033982.1, read as the reverse complement.
CTGTTCTACATCGCAGATTTCTTCATGTGTAGTTGATGTGATTGATGAATGGTTTCTATAAAAAAAGAACTATTTGCTCATATAACAACGCCCATTATTATTTGTTTTTGCATATTTATATATATGGGTTAACTGCAAGAGCACAAAATTATCCAGAAATGAAACAGTGTGAAATTTATAGTATCTTTTAGTCCAATAATCTCCGGGGAGTAAAAGGAAAATGAAAAAAAAGGAACAAAAATAACGAGAGAAGAATTAAAGATGAATGCATGGGAGTACTGGTATGTGTGGGAAAGGCAAAGCACATGCCCAACCAAGTTTTGCTTGAGGGCTAAGAATCTCTCTTCTTGTGCCTCTTTACTCTTTTATGTGTAAAAAAATTCCAAACGCCATCTCAGCCGTTGGACCTCTTTCTTCCTTCATCATGCTCCATCATCCTCTTCGGTCCCGGCCGCGCCATCTTGAGTTATTATAGTATTCAATTTCTATTTTTTTTTTACTTAGACGTTCTTTATGTGGATTTGCTACTACTCTCTTTTCGTTTTTAACAAATTGCTTCATAACTTATCAAAAATCTCCACAGCCACAGGTACTTAAATCTACTATATACAATTTTTGTATAAACTACATTAGTCTCCCAAAAGAAAAAAGGTTATATGTTTGTTGTTTTCATCTTTTCAATAGTAAACGGAGACTGAGTTTGTTTTCTTCCAGGACTATGTCATGAAGAAGAAGAATACATTTTAACTAATCAAATTTGTAAATGCAAGAATTTAGTTTATTTATTATATTAGCCTCTGCAGGGGTTGGGTTAGATGGATGAAGCAAATATATGTAAAACACAAAATAAAAATATGAATACTCTATTTAATATATAGTTTTTTATTCTCAACTGAGCTGAAGGTTGAAATTACTCATCCTAATTCAGTATTTTTAGGCAGCTATGCTCCCTGACTTTTATTCTTGCATATCTCTTATTTAGAGTATATTTTTGGAGGTGTTTTTAGTCTTCTCAATTATTTCTCATTTTTATTTGCCTTAAATAGATTTAATAAAAAAATATAGTATGCATACGCAACGTTTAAAACAAAAAGAAAAGTATTGAACTAGTGCAAATACTAGTGCAATGCTAATTAAAAAAAAAAACTAGTGCAATGGTAATGCCAACTTCAATTGTGTTCGTCAGCGCTAAAAATAAATATAAATTACCTGAAATCTAACACTGATGACGAATGGTAACGTTACTGCATTGAACAACACGACCGATCGTGTATTTATCACAATTGACTGTGAATTTACGTCTAGCTTTTACTAATAAAATGCGTATCCATATGATGTCTATTAATTGCGTCAAAATATCAAGGACCATATCTTTGTTCTCTTCTTTTGGGTAACATTTCGAGAAACACGCAAAGAACATAATTGTTTCCCGAGGATGTTATAGATAAGTGACATCATAATATTTTCAATATTGTTTTCCTTTTCCACTAATTGCATTTTGTTTTCAATTATTGTCCTTTGTAGTCTAACCTTTTCTTTTTCTATAAAAACAAAACCTTTTAGTTCTTCTTTCTTTTGGGTAGCATCCTCCTAATCACGTGTTTCAAAAAAAAAAATCATCCTCCTAATCACATACCTGGTCCTCACCTGAGGATTAATTTTCATATCCCTGAAAATAATGCAAAATTAACATATAGTGTGAATAAAATGTTCAAGATTTCCAATAAAAGATGTAAACAAAATTGAAGTGATCAGCATGGAATCCAATGTGTTCAAGAAAAATACTACTATCAACTATCAAGATAGCATATATTGTGATATAATGATAGATAAAGATCAGAGAGACAAAAAAAAACGAGAGAGAGACAAATTAAAAAAAAAATACATAATAATACTGTAAGAACTAGAAAAAGGGTAATAATGATGGAAAAAGATAAAACATCACGCAAAACCTTAAAAGAAAGTCGTATGGTTGTCGTGTGCTACTCACTCCTCAAATAGTTTTGCCAATGTTTTCACGTCAATTTTCTCATTTTTTAACCCCACTCTCTCCTTCGTATCATACTATATTAGTACTACGAGTACCCACCTCTCTCTTTCACCTAACCCTTCTCCACTCTCTCACTCCCCCTCATTGATAAAATGTCAGTCAACCATTACTCCACAGACCACCACCACCAACAGAGACTCTTCTGGCAGCACCTCCACACCACCGACGCATCGGAGCCAACCACATGGCTCAGTGAAGACCAGAAAGAGTCTCTCTTCGAGAAATCTCTCACACCAAGCGACGTAGGCAAACTAAACCGTCTCGTTATACCAAAGCAGCACGCGGAGAAGTACTTCCCTCTGAACACCACCATCTCCAGTAATGCCGACACGTCGTCCTCGGACAAAGGGATGCTTCTAAGCTTCGAAGACGAGTCGGGCAAGTGGTGGAGGTTCAGATACTCTTACTGGAACAGCAGTCAAAGCTACGTGTTGACTAAAGGATGGAGCAGATACGTCAAAGACAAACAGCTCGACCCTGGCGACGTTGTTTTCTTCCAACGACAACGTTCTGATTACCGGAGACTCTTCATTGGCTGGCGCAGACGCGGCCAAGGCTCCTCCTCTGCCGTGAATACGACGTCGTATTCTAGTTCCATGGCAGCTCCTTCTTATCTCCAAATTAATGCCTCAAGTAACATGGTACCTCACTCAGAGTATTCCCACTATGGTATGTTAATATTGTTTCTCCTTATTTTATTTTATTTTGTCAACTTGTTTCTCATTATTGTCATTTTCTACTTCTTATATAAATATAGAAAATAAAAATAATTCCAGGTTAATTTTGGATTTCTGTAGTCGTGTTCAAAAGGCTTATCAACTAATCTTATGTTGTCGGGATGATTACAAACACTAAACACCTAACTATATATAGATTTATAAGTTTTATTCTGATAATGTATGATAATTATTTTCTTAGTTCTTCACGATATACTGCTTATTACGTGCGTATTAACAACCTGAGTTTCTATAATACAGCTATGATTTGTTTTTTCTTTCTGATTTTTAAAATGACCCGACAGCTTCTATTACTTATTATCTCCAAGATTTATTAGTAAAGCTATATAGGAGCGCGTGAAGAAGACCGTCCAATCTCCTGGGAGAAACGTGATTTTTGTTCAGTTGTGTTCTTGTCTTTGTTTCTTTTTCCTTCAATTAATTAAAGAAGTGCACGTGTCGAGATTACAGGCAGCGCCGTAACAACAGCTATGGAGACTCACTCCATACCATCGTCTTCCGCCGTGGGGAGCTCGAGGACGGTGAGGCTTTTCGGTGTGAACTTGGAGTGTCAAATGGATGAAGAAGACGGAGATGATTCGGTTGCCACGGCAGCCGCCGCTGAGTGTCCTTATCATGACAGCTACTACGGCCAAAACATGTACAATTATTACACTCAGCCTCATAACATGGTAAGTTTACTATTTTACTTTATACTGTCTATATTCTGTTTCAAGTTGGGTACATTACATCATCATTGATACTATAGTTTTAAGATACGCGATTATAAATACACATGGGCGACGCTGTTTCTCGAGATGAGACAGTTTGAAAATATAATTAAATAAACGAGATTGATTAGGAGATTTTTTTTTTTGTTTTGGTGTGTTAATTAATACAACGAAGAGGGGATTCATGAATCTGCTTAAGAGACTTTTTGAGCAGTCGCACATGGCCACTTTGTTAGAGCACACTTTCATTAATTTTAGTATAGGATAATTATCAATTAATCACAGTTGTTTCTTTAATAATGGTAAGGAAATGTTTTTTTTTGGGGCAAATGGTAAGGAAATGTTTAGAAAAGAAAATGAACATGAATAAGGAAATGTCAAATGTGTACAACAAAATTGATGTTTTGTATTCAAGAGTGGATACTGTTATATGCATGTTTGATAGTATCTTTGTAATAAAACAATGAGTGATAACTTTTTGGAATAATTTATAAAAACAGAATATAGGTTTCATGGGGGATACGATGAAGCAGCCTGGAGATAGACGAGGATGAAAGATCCAAAGACGTGACAAGAAATGACTAAAAGCGGTTTATGAGAGCCAGACTTTGAACATTCTATATTAGCTAATTCTCTGGAAAATTTGTGCGCAATTTTAATAAAGAAATGATCTCATTGGCTTCCGTACTGTATGTAGATATATTTGGAAAAAAATAAATAAATTAGAAAGGAGAAAACAGATCGCTGAATTTTAGGAAAACTCTTTTCTTTGTCCTTGTACTTCCAAAGACAGAAATGAATACTGCATCTCATGATGATCGATGATGATGTATTCACACGCATGCATCATGGTGTGTACTTGTACTTTGTCTGACGATCCTTTTTTTTTTTTTTTTTTGCTTTGGTCGAAAGATGAAACTGGAAACTGATGAGATTAGAATAGAAAAGTGGGGGCCAACCAAATATGATTTATTTTATTGAAGTTACTGTAGTTATTTTTTTTTACCTTTCAGGCTTTCACTAGCTTCTTCAATAGTTTTTCTTCAAGTAAACCAAACATGTAAGGCATGGTTCAATTCAATATTTTAACTAAACTTCAAATCAATCAAGTCAAATAATATTATAGTGTATTTTTGTCCTTTAATTGGAAGTAGTGCATGAATAAGTCACTTTTATCTCAGGAAGGGAGTCAATACAATTTGTCGACAAAAAGAGAAAAAAAAAGAAAACTTTGAGAGTCACACAAGAACCTGTTCCTTTCATGTACTAAGGTCAGATGAACAGGCAATCATCTGTTGAAAGCGATCATATGTTCATGTAATGCTTCTTTTAGTGCTCTTCAATCTTTACCTCTCATTATATAAATAAATAAAAAATATCAATAACTGGATCTGTTATCCAGTTCCATGTGCTTCCAAAAATATATTGTGGTATGATCCAATGATATCTTTATCTAGCACATACATTGTTTCTTCATCATATTATATCTCAAGAAACCATTAACACATGGGTTTTATAACCAGTTGCAGGCAGTGCGGTAGCTATAGTTTGGTTATGACTTCTATGTAAGAGAAAACAAAATTGCCATCTCTAGATTAACTATCTGCGTATGGCACCGATGGAGTAAAGCTACAGAAGCTTCTCCGTCACATGGATGGCAGGGAATCCTGTTAGGGAGAGATCTCTTGGCTGAAAACCTAGGATGGGTGGTAGGAAATGGAACCTCCATCAAGATCTGGTACTCTCCTTGGCTTAGCCTCACAGCGCAAGAGGGACCTATCGGACCAGCACGCGAGGAAGACATGAACCTAACTGTATCAGAACTCTTTCAGAATGAGTCCAATGAATGGGATGAAACAAAGCTACAGAACATGTTCCCACACCTTACAGAGAAGATTAAAGCCATCAAACCTAGTCTATCGGGGGCTCCAGATAAGAGGGTTTGGCTGGGAACTGTTAACGGGGAGTACACAAATAAGTCAGGTTACAAAACAGCACTAAAGCTCAGAGAACAGAGAAGCTCACCAGTCCCAGCAACGACGGTTCACCAACTAGACTGGTACAAAAGCGTTTGGTCCCTCAATGTCTCACCCAAAGTAAAGCTGTTCCTGTGGAAAGCTTTCCAAAACGCCATCCCGGTAGGAGAACAACTGGCTATCAGGAACATCAACGTGGATATACGCTGCAAGCGGTGCAATACACCAGAATCTATAAATCATCTCTTCCTCCACTGCCCTTTTGCTCGGAGAATCTGGGAAGTTCTCCCTGTGGCTCCGGTAGTGGATGTGAGTGGATCAATAGATTTATCGGAAGTATGGACGAGTTTGTGCAATAAAATGTGCTTGCCGCCTACGGGTCTAGCATCAGGACCTCTGGCCCCTTGGATATTGTGGCAAATGTGGATCGCAAGAAATGGCCTCTGTTTTAATGATAAACAGAGTACAGAGGAAGAAGTTATCTCTAAGGCCATTCGTATGGCAAAGGAATGGACTAACGCCCAAGACAAACCGCAAAAGTCACAGACAAAGATCCCCCCAAGAAACAGCGTACCTGCAAACTGTGATTCTTTGCAATCAGATGCTGCGTGGAGAGCATCTACTCAAATGGCGGGGTTCGGCTGGATCATAAAAACAGAGGCGACGAGTGTTGCTAGGTTCTCGACAAGTGATGCGGTAGGCTCTGCTTTAATAGCAGAAGCGATGGCAATGCGACATGCTGTAAGGGAGAGCTCGATCTTGGGGTGTAGAAGAATGGTGTGTGAGTCTGATTCAACCCAACTAATCAAAGCGCTCAACGGCAGCTATGTTCCTTTGGAGATTTACGGCATTGTGGCCGACATTTTAGATCTATCTTATCTCTTTGAAGTTATTGTCTTTGTTTGGTTTCCTAGAGAAAAGAACTCTACTGCTGATGGTTTAGCAAAACAGGGTCTTGGTGTAGGTGAGGCTTTAATGCCCATCATCTAACTCTTGCAAGGTTGAATTAATATATGTTGTGTTTCAAAAAAAACGAGATTGATTAGGAGATTTTTTTTTTTGTTTTGGTGTGTTAATTAATACAACGAAGAGGGGATTCATGAATCTGCTTAAGAGACTTTTTGAGCAGTCGCACATGGCCACTTTGTTAGAGCACACTTTCATTAATTTTAGTATAGGATAATTATCAATTAATCACAGTTGTTTCTTTAATAATGGTAAGGAAATGTTTTTTTTTGGGGCAAATGGTAAGGAAATGTTTAGAAAAGAAAATGAACATGAATAAGGAAATGTCAAATGTGTACAACAAAATTGATGTTTTGTATTCAAGAGTGGATACTGTTATATGCATGTTTGATAGTATCTTTGTAATAAAACAATGAGTGATAACTTTTTGGAATAATTTATAAAAACAGAATATAGGTTTCATGGGGGATACGATGAAGCAGCCTGGAGATAGACGAGGATGAAAGATCCAAAGACGTGACAAGAAATGACTAAAAGCGGTTTATGAGAGCCAGACTTTGAACATTCTATATTAGCTAATTCTCTGGAAAATTTGTGCGCAATTTTAATAAAGAAATGATCTCATTGGCTTCCGTACTGTATGTAGATATATTTGGAAAAAAATAAATAAATTAGAAAGGAGAAAACAGATCGCTGAATTTTAGGAAAACTCTTTTCTTTGTCCTTGTACTTCCAAAGACAGAAATGAATACTGCATCTCATGATGATCGATGATGATGTATTCACACGCATGCATCATGGTGTGTACTTGTACTTTGTCTGACGATCCTTTTTTTTTTTTTTTTTTTGCTTTGGTCGAAAGATGAAACTGGAAACTGATGAGATTAGAATAGAAAAGTGGGGGCCAACCAAATATGATTTATTTTATTGAAGTTACTGTAGTTATTTTTTTTTACCTTTCAGGCTTTCACTAGCTTCTTCAATAGTTTTTCTTCAAGTAAACCAAACATGTAAGGCATGGTTCAATTCAATATTTTAACTAAACTTCAAATCAATCAAGTCAAATAATATTATAGTGTATTTTTGTCCTTTAATTGGAAGTAGTGCATGAATAAGTCACTTTTATCTCAGGAAGGGAGTCAATACAATTTGTCGACAAAAAGAGAAAAAAAAAGAAAACTTTGAGAGTCACACAAGGACCTGTTCCTTTCATGTACTAAGGTCAGATGAACAGGCAATCATCTGTTGAAAGCGATCATATGTTCATGTAATGCTTCTTTTAGTGCTCTTCAATCTTTACCTCTCATTATATAAATAAATAAAAAATATCAATAACTGGATCTGTTATCCAGTTCCATGTGCTTCCAAAAATATATTGTGGTATGATCCAATGATATCTTTATCTAGCACATACATTGTTTCTTCATCATATTATATCTCAAGAAACCATTAACACATGGGTTTTATAACCAGTTGCAGGCAGTGCGGTAGCTATAGTTTGGTTATGACTTCTATGTAAGAGAAAACAAAATTGCCATCTCTAGATTAACTATCTGCGTATGGCACCGATGGAGTAAAGCTAAGTATTGATTAGACAGAAAGTTCCTATAACAGAGATGGAAACTATACAACCTTATCATGACCACTTACTCACTAACTACAAATGCTAGGGATTGTGTGCGCACATGCTCCAACTTTGAGTGCAGTAACAAACAAGTGCTAATCTTTAAGGCAGACACATTTTTTGACTTGACAGCATGGGTTGATATTCAACAGTTAAATTCTAAATATACTTTAATCTTACTTAGCCACATGTGATTCTCTTAAGGGCCCCATACAGATTCAGGAAAGATACTTACTTTACTTGTTGACTTGAAGGCAAAAACTGATCTCCGCCCAAATGGTTTAGTGGCTCAACAAGTGGGAGAAGGGACCCTTCAAGACATGTACCATTATCACTAGTCTTTTAAAGCTTTTGGCTACAGTTAGTGGCTTCTCCTGCATCAGGGTTTTAGTCCCTGCAGATAAAGTTTTGATCATAACAAGACTAGTTAAAGTACAGCTTTTGAATCGACTGCTCAACTTTGTCTCCCCCTGAAAATCTATCTGATATCTATGCTTTTTGATAACTTCAAGGCCTAGCCAAAACTTTCTTGCAACAGCATTATGGGAGACTGTTACAGATAGCATGGATTTGATTCCACTAACAATGCATCTCTTAAGGTCAACACTCAACAGTGCTTTTAACTTGGGGAAGGGAAAAAAATGTACATAGTTTGAAAATGTTTCTAACCATAACTAGAGTTTTGCTTAAACATATATGTATATACAACTTCTAGAAGACAGAAGTGGCTTTAGGACTAAGTTGTAGATAGAAATCTCTGGATTCTTGTGGACCAATCAAATATAAACCAAGATCTACATACTCAGCATTCACCTAATTCTATCCTATTTTTGGAGTCAGGTAGTCTTTCTGGAGTTATCTGATTCATGATCTTTACGGACTTGAGACTCTTCTTTGCTCTGCAGAACCTGTTGGACGCCCTCATGGTAACCCTTCATAAAGTTTACGGTTTAGGTTTATGATTCGGTTCTGTATCCGCTTAAGTTAAATAAAGATTAATTTTCCGGTTTAGTTGATGTATATGAGATATTGAGATATCTTCTGTTCATTGGTTTAGTCAAAAATGTATTTGATCGACACCATGTAATGGACGCATACAAATATGATACAAAAAGCGATGGAGCCTGAGACTGACAAAAGGAAGATGGAACCTGATGCAACTCACAATTTATAATATATCTACGAAGTAATTGGAGATATTAGATATCAACATAATAAGGTCAAGTCTCTGAACATTATTACGTATTTGACAAGAGTATAGGAGAGATGGTCCTCAAGTGGTACTCCTGTTGATGCTCCTCAGGACTGCAGCCACTGGTGTACCCGACATATGGAACGAGACTCTCTATGCACACCCTCTTGTCAATGAATTATATAGAACGAGGTGATGTTGTAAACTGACTTTTGCATCTTGAATCTATATATTCATGATTCTGTTTCATCCTTGCCTTCCTCAGGCTCTGTTTCATTTTGCATTTGCTTGACTTTCTCGAGCTGTCTTAATAGGTTCAACCTTTCTGTTCCGTAGGTCGAAGGTATCTGGACAAAGACAGATGTTTGTCAACTTAATCAAAGATACGAGAAAAATAAGTACAGAAGAGCAAAGCAAGTACAAAAGAAAGTATTACCAAGCCTGGTACATATCTTTGAATTGCAGCCAGCATGGCCGCATGACCAACTGCTGTGACCTGTTTGACATAACCGTTAGATTAGTTCACAAACTCATATCATGCCAATGATAATGGTAAACGTAACGGTGCAGTGAATTTCGTGTAATACGGAGCAACCATGAATATACCATTGTAGAAGTTTGGAAAATAATACTTTTATACAAAGGGATGGAAGTATATTATCTGTGAATTTGATTAGGTTAGTTTTCACTCACAGGAAGAAGCATAAGAACACCAATGGGAACAACTGATGCTAAGTCGGTCATAGTTCTGCGCAGAGCTTTTTTTTCTTTCTCTGTTAATTCATCTCCTATTACAGACCTCCGAAGCAGCTCCATAGCAGCAGCTGAATCGAATGCAAGAAGCTGGGTACCTTGCCACACGTCCTATCAAAAATATCACAGTAGTGTGGAAAAAGCCGATCAGCAAAAAAGCTAATTTGATCAATGAGAAAAAAAGCTGCAAGTGCCATGAGGTTTGGAATGACTTTCATACTGTGCTTGTTTCTTTGATTTGGTCGAGTGTTTTCTCAATGACGCTTTCTTTCTTTGAGCTCTGAACCAACTCCACACCTTTCATACTACTGCTTGATTTAGGAGTAGGATCCCCAGAGGTTCTTCCCTGCAGAAGGTGCCAAATTGATAGTCAAGGAACAAAGTGAAGTGAGCTAGTAGTACTCGTGAGATAGACGCAAATGATCATCTGCTACCATGTTAAAAGCTTTAACCATGAAGGAAAGAACACACACAAAGTCTGGTTACTACTTACTAACCTCTTCATTCACCGACTCATCTGTACTTCCTTGGACCCGCTTCTCCAGCTCTATCAGTTCATTCCTTAGAAGTTCGAACCGATATATCTCATTGGATTCGGAATCCACGCTATCTACGTTTTCTCTGGATTTCTCAATATATTCATCTACCTGCATATTGTAAAAAAAAAACTGAAACATTTTAACAAAGCATCTTCTCACTGGGTGAAAACTAAAATAGAAATAAAGTAATTCACTGAATAAGCAGAAATATTCCCAGAAAATATCAGGTATAAGATTTGAAATTAAAGAATACCAATACCTTGGGGGCAGGCTTCTTCTTTGGTGGGCGCTCAAAGAAACCCCAGAATCCACGACTCCTACTAATATAGATGGAAAAGAACAAATAAGTTTCTGCAACCAGCTTATACTCAAACACAAAAGATGCTATTGAATAACAGAACATGCAACATACCTTGTGCCTTGATCTACAGAGCTAATTGAATTCTTTGTGTCTTTTCCTTTTAGATTCTGTTTTTGTTCCTCAAAGGACACCTGAGAGTCACCGTCACCACCTCCCTGAGTTCACACATGAGATTTTAGTCATCCACACACGTTTAATAAAAACGAAATGCACTCATATATCTTTCGTTTTCATATTTTAGTCTAGCAAACTCAAGCTCATCAGCACTTGAATATCAATCCTAACTGCGTAAAAGGAAAGGTCTGAAAATAACAACAAAACACCTCTTGCAGGGAAGCTGCTTTGGCTCTGAAAGACGCCTCTAAAAATTCAGCCTCTTTCTTAAGCTTTCTTATTTTCTCTAGGTCAGAGCAAGCAGCTTTTATTTGTTCCTTTCCAGAGGATGAGCTTGATGCATGCAACTGCTGTAGCAAGCTTTCCAGTCTCACCAGAGCTTCATCTACTTTTTCTAGAGCCTGGGAAATAACTGCTGTCAGTAAGCTATATTAAATTTGATAATCGCTGGAGTGCTAAACAAAAAACTGGATTCAGTTGGTGTACGGAAAGTAAAGCAAATATTCATTGACTAATACAGAGAATACCGACCTTGTCAAATGAGCTTGACTCTTCAGTTGATAATGCATTCATGTCAATAAACCCTGCTTCTGTTATTGCCAAACTGCATCACACATTATCCAATTGCACAATATCAAATCACTTGATACACAACTTCTTTCTATCCCGTTTATCGCTCTTTTGCTTACCTTGATATCCCCAGTTCTTCCTTGCACTGAATTAACTTCTTGTGCCTGAAAATTGAGAGTGGAAATAAATATGATCGCCAATTAATTCATTAACAATCCAAAAGTTTGATAAGAAACAAGTACGATACCCAGTGGATAAGAATTTTGCTGCCTTGACATTAGAAGGGTTTTCAGGCCATTTGCTGTATTTAATAAAGCTCTGAAGCCAATAAGAGCAAACATTCAATATTTGAGGAAGAGTATCATAATTAGGAGGCCCTTCTGGTCTGCTTTTATGCCCATGTACTTGTTTGCTTGCCTGCGAGTCCTTGTTATTTGGATAGAAAGGGAGCCAGTCTAGTTCTTCGCAGACAACCTACACTATGAATTTCCATGATAAGATTTCCAAATGGTTGAAGGACAATTCATTAAAGACGGTATGATATATGCCTACCTCTACATACAACTGGTATGAACTGATGGCTGAAAGTTGAGGATATTGAAGGAGGCTGCCCCCAATGAAGTGCCTGAACAAAGAAGCTTGCGAGTCTAAGTGGTAGAGTGGAACGAAGAGTATGGCAAGCAAACAGAAGAAAAAAATGAGTCACCTGACAAGGTCTTCCACAGGATTCTCCAGCGCATCAAAACCATTTGCAGCTAAAAAAGATTGGGTGCTCCTGCCTAAGGCAATGAAGAATCCAAAAATAGCTAAATCTCTTTCCAAAACCTGCAAGGCATCAGTAACCGGTCCTGAGAAAATCCAAAAATAGCTAAATCTCTTTACACTGAAGTATTCAACCATATTCTGACTGAACACTTTCACAATCATTATTAGACTCTATGACTCTTTATACACTTAGGATTTATGACTTGCAAACTGTTTCTGCCACGTTTTTAGACGCTAAACAGCACTTACAAGAGAAAGCACAGTAAAGGTTCGAACAACTCAGCATGGAATTGGCTATTTCCCCAAATGAATTTAGACAAGCAATTATGTTAACTATACATGCACGGAGATTTTTAAAAGCTGTTAAATATGTACACTGCAACTCTCTATTCATTACCTCGATACTTTCAGACGTTGTTAATCTTGACCATATTTTCTCCCGGTCAATAGCCCGAAGCAGTTGGTTTTGTATAAGATCAACCCAGAAGACAACCTCATCCGTAGAGCAGTCACTTTTTACTCTGCAAGCTGCTGCCCGTGGTCCAAAGTGAACAAGAAATTCTCTGCGCAGACCGAGGCTTTTCATTGAATGATAGGCCTGAGGAAGTGGAACAAAGTCAACAAATTTGTCCATCAATCTTCCTGCAGTATCCGGAATCATAGAAAAGAAGGGCGGGCACGAAAGTTTTGTTGGACCAAGTTTTGTGACTGCGGCAATGCAATTGAGCACAAGCATGAGAAGTGACACTTCAGTCTCATTGCTTGCAGCTGAGGACTTGCCTTTGGCATAGCTGGAATGAACCATAAAGCATCATCACTCTCCAAAGATGTTACAGTCAAACGAGTATTTCACATTTACTAACTAATATGAAGAGTAAAAAAAATCACATACGCAGAAGTAGCAGCAACAAATCGTTGGTCCCCTTCAAAACAACTCACAAAAGATGTCACCGCAGGAGGAACTTGGTCAGACCAAAACCATTCGTTGGCTTCAGGATGACTAGAAGATAGTTTATCCCGCATCATGCTATCAAGGGGAGCAGCTAGGCGTGACAAACTGCACAATGTGATTATTCGAAACATTTCAACGTTAGTGACAGGAAACTTTAAGGAAGATTATCATACTGCGTACCAGCTAAAGTTCAAGACGTATATTACTATTGATGCAAATTAACAAACACGAACGCAACAAAATGTTGATAAGTTCCAGTAACGCTGAATGGTATTAGGTAAGTCATGCAGTACCTCCTTTGCACAAAGACATTAAGATCCTCGTCTCTGTTGTATCCTCTAGATGAAACCTCATTCGCAGCTTGTAGTAAGGAATACACGGAAGCCTAAGAACGAACGAACCGAAAAAGAATTGAGCTATAGCAAAAAATATGACAAGAAAATACTTTATGAAAACTAATGTACAACTGTAACCACTCGGATGGTAACTAAAATGGGGTACATATACCTGATAAGAAAACGTCTTAACCCAAGCATTTCTATCGACTCCCAACCAAGCTGCTGAAAACCAAGGCAATTTGGAAGAGGAGATCTTCTTTTTAAGCGCAAGTTCAAAGCTTCTGGCAGCATCGTGCAAAGACTGAATGAGTTCATCGCAGCTGTACTCATCTTGTAGAGAACCAGTGAGTTTAGCCCTCATCTCCTCAACATCATCATCGCTAGCTCTCGACTGGGGAGTCCCATTGACAGCCACACCGTCGTCAGAAGATGATGCACGGAGAAAAGGCTGATGCATTCTCCTCTGCGATTTATACCAGCCTATCTTCTTACTCTCCAGAACATCATAGGTTACAACAAACAACCGTCTGCTCGAATCCCTAGAGAAGTTTGATGTGTAATCCAACTCCACCACCTTTCTACAGGAGACAAAAGTTCCAATGGACATCCGGGAAAGACAAGGGTTTGAAGAGCTACAAAAGGCCAGAAGAGCAATGAATAAGTGCTCTAACAAAGCTTCAGCAAACGTTGATGTTTGTTTGTAACAAGAAGCAACCAAATCCTCTCTACCTATTAAACTACTCCCTCCCCACAACACGTGACTTGCACACAACAACTACTAAACTTCTCAAGAGGAAACGTAACGAGAACTGTGAGTAACACTGTTTACCATTTCATTGGTAGCTCTAAAACCTAATTCACGCTAAATACAAGTAAGATCATGGACATGAAAGGACCATAGAATCGAAGAAGCAAATAGAAGGAGAGGTTGAAATTACCTTGACGATATAAGACCCGGTCGATGTAGCTTAACTGCCATCTACCATGAAAGCGCTCTTAACCAAGCGGAGGAGAATAGAGCTTCTGGGGTTTTTGGTTAGGGACGAATTGGAGAATAGTAGATTAAAGAGGAGCCAGACGAAAGAGATGATGACGTGTCATGACGTGGATCTTTATCCGGAGACGTGGAGCTCCGAAAATTCACTCACAACAGATGCCACGAAATGACTTCTATTTTGCAGCACATATCCAATCAAATCATGACACGTGTTGAATTTTTTTTTGTTGTCGGGCTTGGCTCTGTTCGTTTTTTATTGCTTTGTTGTATATTTAAATTTTTTTAAGAGTTGAGAGTTAAGCTGTGATTACTGCTTTACGTCGACACATACTAATAAGAGATTCAGAGATCATAGTGAAACAAACTTATAGCAAAGCTATCTCTTTTTTTTTTTGTCGGCTTTAGAGCAAAGCTATATCACATGTCTCTAAACAAACAACACATTATATCAATAGATAAAGCAGAGGCAGTCCAGCATCTTTTTTTGGCTACTTTTGCATTCGGTTAGTCGCTTTCAAATGTTTCGAACTGTAAAAAACTGAGTGAAGAGAGGGGAAGAGTCTCGTCACTAGTCCCCATTGTGGCTTCAGCTGCTAAAGCAAGCTACAACAGCTGCTAAACAGAGATACCTCGCTTGTAACCTCCTGAGCCAGAAGTGTGGTCTCTAGCTAAACCTAAAGTGGAGCGTTGCCTTTGATGGCTACGCTAGATTCTGCCGGGACATCAACAGCAATAGAGTGGCTCTTCATCTTTTCTCTGACTTAGCATAGATGTGTTAAGTCATGTGTTTAATTTATCGTCCAAGTTTTAAACCAACGAAAAAGTCGTTTAGCCTGATTATCCAACACTTTCTCAAACACCTTAGTACATAAAAAAAAATCAATAGTTCATAGCAAAAATATGTAAAATTACAAAGGTTTTGACAGACAGAAACATAATTCAAACTTGGCATAATAACTCTTTCTTGCTCTATAGATGTATTAAAATATTAGAACCGGCCGTGATAAACACACATTACATAAATCTAATCAAGGTAGAACAGTTATTGCCACTACACCACTGATGGCCGCTGCAATTGCTCCGACCACAAATCCTGGTAGGTTTCCACCTCCGAACAACGAATCGAACTGTCCAGCTCCAAGCGACACCACCATTTGTGGTATCACGATTGCCAAATTTAGAACTCCCAGTGAAAGGCCTATACATAGAATTGGCGGCACATTATATATTCGATATTTAAATATTATCATAAAAAGAAAAAATCCATCAATAATTCAAAAAAAATTAAGTACCTTGACCAGCACCGGAGTTGCTTGAGATTATGGAAGCTAGTGCAAACGGAATACTGAACGTAACCTATAGTAATTACGAACAAAATAAATCAACGTGATATGTTATAAGAGTAACAAAAAAAATGTGAGAAGGGGAGACAAGATAGTTACTTACAGCGAGTGGAATACCAAGAATAGCAAAGAGAGACAATGCAGCAGCTCTAATGCCATCGGTCGGACCGGCCAATTCACCGGCGGTTTTCCTGTGAGCATCAGCATACTTTGTAACCAAAACCGTCATGGCCAAACACACCGCGAGGATGAAATTCACAACTCCCCAGAGCCGTTTAGCACCACCCATTTTCTGTCCAGTCCATTCAATACCAAGGGACATGAATCCAAGAACGATGGCATTTATCATCAGTCCCAACGCACCGGCGTGCACTCCTTGGTTGTAAAGCTTCTTCAAACCATCGTTCCCGCTCGAGTCTCCACCGTACACCTCACGACCCATCCAATCGGTATCGAACAGAAGAAAGGGGAACCAGGCGATCCAGTTTAGGGCAGTGACTATTATCAGCATCCACATGGGACGTTCCATCACCTTGAAGGCTCCCACGATCTCGCCGAAGAAGGGTGTCTTCACGTCGGTGTCTTCTTTTTCCGGTGACCATTGCTTGTCTTTAACGTACCAGAGCGATGATATGGTTACAAACAAGAGTAAAATGATGGAGAGGAAGAAACAGCTCTTGAGATTCGCGCAGTAGATATCGCACGCTCTAGTCATCGTGAAGGGGAAGATCTTGTGTAGGTTGGTGTAAGAACCCGCCGCGTATCCCAATATGTTTCCAACCGCCATGAAGAAGGAAAAAAACGCGTTTGCGGTCCGCGTTTTCCTCGCGTCTCCTGCGGCCAAATCGGCTAGAAAAGCGCGGCAAGGGCCTTGGAGAGTGTTGTTCGCCACGTCGAGGATCCAGAACCCGAGAGCGAAAAACCATATGGCACGCACCTTCACCTTGTCCTCGAGTCTGTCTCCTGCTACTTGTCCGAGATCAGCGGCGTAACCGATCAATAAACCAGCGACTATGACGAGGATTGCTCCTGAAGCGATGAAAGGACGCCGACGACCGAACCTTGACGTGCATCGGTCGCTGTAGTAACCGACGGTCGGCTGGACGATCATGCCGGAGATGGGACCGCATAGCCAGATGAGAGAAGACCACTTGTGTGGGATGCCGAGGAGCTGCACGTAGGGAGTCATAAGAGATAGCTGTAAGGCCCATCCGAACTGTACACCGGCGGCGATTGAAGACACGGATATCATCTTTCTGAATGGCGACGGTTCGCCGAGCTCCGACGTGGATTGTGTCTTTGGAACCATAGCATCATCGTTCGCGGGTGTTTCAGTTTGGAGGGGACTCATGTCGACAACTCGCAAACTTGTTTGATTATTGTTTTTTTTTTGTGATGAGGAGATTATAGAATGGAAGTTGTGTATTTATTATTTATATGCAAGGTGAGATTTGATTTGTATCTATTATTGGATTGTTTTCTATAACTAAATATTTGTTTTGCATTTGGGAAATAGCTGTTATGGGAAGTAGATATTTGTAATGTATGTAATCCGCATGAGATTTGTTTACTAATAAGGATTTATTCAAAACGTAAATGTCGTTAAGAGCTGTATTAAAAAATCAGTTTTAAATTAATCCATATCCGTAATAATCTTTTGACACGTCATACACACTAAAGAAAGATGTTAGTTGACTGGTATTTTGACTTTATGCTTCTCACGGGAATATTTTTGCTTAAAACACATTTCAGTTAATCAAACTTGACAGGTTTAAAATAAATTTGTTCTGTAATAGCTTGTTGAATGTAAAATTAACCACGAATATATAAAATTAAATTTGATCTGCCTGTAAAAATTTATACTGATCTGAAATAGCTTGTTGAATGTAAATATTAGTTTGAACCTTCCTATTTTACTTTTTATGTCTAGTTCTTTCAATGTTTTCTTTAATTTTGTACATGCAAAAGTTTATATTGATCTTCTTATACAAAAAAAAACTTAATGTATACTTGCTCCTATTACTTTTAAATGTATATGATACCGATTATAAGCCCATGTCACTCGTCAACATAACTAAACCATGGACAGTGGATTAAATATCTTATTCATTGACACATAAACATAATGATTTTCCATATTTTAGATTTTGTCAACCATTCTCTAAAGTTATAATCACAAATATATTTAAATATATCCATACGAAGAGCATTTACTTTTATCAAATGACCTTTTCTGATTCTACCACGTTTACATCTGTTGCTAACTTATATTGTTCTCCTCTTTCTCTGTTTCTTCTCGTTCTGGATATTTGTTCGAGTCAAATATCAAGCGATTCTCCACCATGTCCACTCTTTTCAGACTTTCCTAGTCCTAAACAAGTTCGGATGAACGCATCATGTCCAGCTCCGCCAAGCCAACGAAACTGTACAAAGTAGGGAGATAATATACATATTGGTTGTTGCGATGCTTACTTATACATTGAACTCAGCATTGGCTCTCGGAACATTCTGAAATTATGGATCAGGATTTTGTGATCAAAGAAGGAGAATATTAACTCATATTTTATTTTTGATCGATTGGTAGTTTCTCATATTTTAATATCCAATCTGAGAGAATCTGATAGACATAAAAGAATGGAAAAAGGATCGTGCACAAAAAATGATCGTGATGGTTCGAGTAACTGTTGCCATATACGGAACACATCAAACCATGGTTACACATAAGATAATACACAGATTACACATAATATATAATCATTTGGTAGGTTTATTTGACAATAGCATACATATAATAAGTCTATGCAAGTAAAGTTCATTAAATAAATGGTTTGAGGTGAATCAAGAGGATGACAAGTAACCAATGTCATACTTGTTAATAACACATGATGAGAATGTTTGTTTATAAAAGTTCTCCTCAAATAATAAGAAGGAGGTTACAAAGGATTTGTTTGACAGACATAAACATAATTCAAACTTGGCCTAATAACTCTTTCTTGCTCTATAGGTGTATTAAAATAGAAAAATTTACATGTGGAGACACATTTTGTCTTCCCAATTACATGTTAGGACACATCTTATTTTAAGCATACTTTTTCATGCTATTTGTGGAGACAGAAGCCTTGAATCCAGTTTTATGTCTGAATATTTATATAATGTCTTAAATTCGATTTAATTTGATTTCTTTGTAATGTTTCGACAAATAAAGCAATCCTCGACGTATCTAACGACGGAGAACCAGCCGGACGTATCGTCAATTCGTCATCGGTCTATACGGCGACGAGTGGGAACAGCTAGATTCAGCAGTACTGGAGAAATGATATACCGATTGAAGAATCGGTTACTGAAGAAAAGATCAAACCTTTTTGAGCTCTGTTTTAGATTTTAGCTCTTACAATTCGAAAATTGTGAAAAGATGAAGCCTTTTTTATATTCTTCTTATGCGTTTGTTAAAAGTTAAGTTTTTGATGTTTTTGGGGGTGTAGATACTTGGAGATTAGATTGGTAATGGGTTATGTGGTCAAGTTTATGAAGGGTTGGACTTGGAGAATGGAGACTTTGTGGTTATTAGACAAGTCTCTTCGGAGAATATTGTTCACGAGGACCTCAGCACTACAGTGGCTTGTTACTTTTTAGCTTTCTATCTTTGTTGTTTTTATCGTCTTAGTGTTGAGACCAAATGTACTTCTATATACACTAATTAACTTGATCCTCCTGGTGATGTTACATGTGGATGTAAACCTTGCAGAGATGGGGGAGTTAGGTGGTGTTAAATGTGGATGTGTTCTATATACACAAAACGAATACACTAACTTGATCCTCGTGGTGGTGTTACATGTGAAGGAATGGGGGACTTTGGTCCATGAAATCTTGTCCACAATTTTTTCCATGTGGATGTAAACCTCTAAGGAGTGGGAGACTTTGGTTCTATGTACACGACTTGAATTTACAGATTTCTTCTACAAAACATTGTCCACCATTCTTTGTCCATGTTCACGTTTTAAGAAATACGTATTCTTTGTAAACTATTTGTATATGTCCACATTATTCATACACGTTTGTTATGTCCATATTCACAGATTTTTGTGTGTTAATATTGGTGTATATATATATATATATATATATATATATCAAAATGGATATTTAAAAATAGATAATTATATATATAAATTATTGTAATAATTATACTTATTTTATATATCTTAAATTCTGAGATAAATCAATTGAAAACATAAAATGAAATAAACAACAGTAATATAAAATAACTAAAAACTTTAAAATTCTTCAACCACTAAACATTAACTCACGGAATTGTTTCTTTTATTTAAAGAAAAAGCTGCAACCACTCCGTACAAACCAAAAGCACAACTAGTTTCTTTTATTTGGAAGGAAAAAAAAGTCCAAAAATCAACTAGAGAAAGAGAAAGTGCTTCTCAAGCATAATGTGTCTTAGGATGCAAATAAAAAGACGAAAGTGTCTTATAAAGTAATCCACTCATGAATTATTAGAGCTTGCCACATGACCAGATAGATCTCCTCAAGGTAAAACAATTATTGCCACTACACCACTGACTGCAGCTGCAATTGCTCCGACCACAAATGCTGGTAGGTTTCCACCTCCGAACCACGAATCAAACTGTCCAGCTCCAAGCGACACCACCATTTGTGGTATCACGATTGCCAAATTTAAAACTCCCAGTGAAAGCCCTATACATAGAGTTGGTGGTACATTATATTCGATATTTTGACATTATTATTAAAAAAACCCATCAATAATTCAAAAGAAAATTTACGTACCTTGACCAGCGCCAGAGTTGCTTGAGATTATGGAAGCTAATGCAAACGGAATACTAAACGTAATCTATAGTAATCACCAAGAAAGTAAATTAAACGAATGGATATATATTATAAGAGTAACAGAAAAAATGCAAGAGGAGACAAAGATGGCAACTTACAGCAAGTGGAATACCAAGAATAGCAAAGAGAGTCAATGCACCAGCTCTAATGCCATCGGTCGGACCGGCCAATTCACCGGCGGTTTTCCTGTGAGCTTCAGCCAACTTTGTAACCAAAACCGTCATAGCCAAACACACTGCAAGAATAAAGTTCACAACTCCCCAAAGTCGTTTAGCACCTCCCATTTTCCGACTAATCCATTCAATACCAAGCGACATGAATCCAAGAACGATGGCATTTATCATCAGTCCCAACGCACCGGCTTGCACTCCTTGGTTGTAAAGCTTCTTCAAACCATCGTTCCCGCTCGAGTCTCCACCGTACACCTCACGACCCATCCAATCGGTATCAAACAGAAGAAAAGGGAACCAGGCGATCCAGTTAATGGCAGTGACGATTATCAGCATCCACATGGGACGTTCCATCACCTTGAAGGCTTTGATGATCTCCCCGAAGAAGGGTGTCTTCACGTCGAGGTCTTCCTTTTCCGGCAACCATTGCTTGTCTTTAACGTACCAGAGCGATGATATGGTTACGAACAAGAGTAAAATGATGGAGAGGAAGAAACAGCTCTTGAGATTCGCGCAATAAATATCACACGCTCTAGTCATCGTGAAGGGGAAAGCCTTGTGTAGGTTGGTGTAAGAACCCGCCGCGTATCCCAATATGTTTCCAACCGCCATGAAAAAGGAAAAAAACGCGTTTGCGGTTCGCGTTTTCCTCGCGTCTCCCGCAGCTAAGTCGGCTAGAAAAGCACGACAAGGGCCTTGGAGAGTGTTATTCGCCACGTCGAGGATCCAGAACCCGAGAGCAAAGAACCATATGGCACGCACCTTCACCTTGTCCTCGAGTTTGTCTCCTGCCACTTGTCCGAGATCAGCGGCGTACCCGATCAGTAAACCAGCGACTACCACGAGGATGGCTCCCGAAGCGATGAAAGGACGCCGACGACCGAACCTCGACGTGCATCGGTCGCTGTAGTAACCGACGGTCGGCTGGACGAGCATGCCCGAGATGGGACCGCATAGCCAGATGAGAGAAGACCACTTGTGTGGGATGCCGAGGAGCTGCACGTAGGGTGTCATAAGAGATAGCTGTAAGGCCCATCCGAACTGTACACCGGCGGCGATTGAAGATACGGATATCATCTTTCTCAGTGGCGACGGTTCACCAAACTCCGACGTCCACTGTGTCTCTGGAACCACCGCATCATCGTTCTTGGGATTTTCAGTTTGGTGGGGACTCATGTCGACGACTCGCAAACTTGTTTGATTCTTGTTTGTTTGTGATGATGAGACTAGAGAATGGAAGTTGTGTATTTATATGCAAGGTGAGATGTTGATTTGTATCTAATAATAGATTGTTTTCTATACCTGAATATCTGTTTTGAATTTGGAAAATAGCTATTATGGGAAGTAGATATTTGTAATGTATGTAATCCGTATGAGATTTGTTTATCAATAAGGGTTTAGTCAAAACGTAAATGTCGGTTAAGAACTGTATTAACAGAAATCAGTTTTAAATTAATTCATATCTGTAATAATCTTTTGAAAACGTCATAGACACTAAAGAAGGACATTAGACCACTTCCATCGGCAGTTCTCAAGGATGTTTGTAAATCAGAAAAACAAAAAAAAAAAATGAAAAAGAAAAAAAAAAACTACAGAACCGGTGTTTAGTATGAGACTTTTAGAACTGGTAAGCACCTCTCATGTGTCACTTTCTTATTGATCTCCATTTTATGTGTCTCTCTCCTTTGTCGGCGTTTTGATCGGAAATCAATTTTTCTCTTGATCCTCCAATCTCGATCACTCCATCTTCTCTCCAGATTATGATCTTGATCCATCTAAGAACCCTAATTTATTATTCTATCCTCTGTATCCCCTCATGTTGAGATCACAGGCTTCGTTTGGCTCCTCTGCGGCTCACAGGACTCTGCCATGATTGTTGATGCTGAATCCTCCTCAACAAGGCTTCTCCACAGAGAAGAAAAAGAAACCGAAGTTTGTAGGAGAGATTGTAGTTTCATGGCCGATCAAGAAGAGCCGAGAAGTTACTAGTCAGGTCAGCAACATTAATCTTGGCTTAGCTTAATGGTCTGGTTAATCTAGTTTACTTGTGGTCATTACTTGGGTTTTAAGCTATGTTATATTACACTTTGATTGGAGTAGGGATGAATGAAGAATACAATACTAGATAGAAACAACAATTCTACATGGTCCCTATTTTCTGATAAAAGGCAATTGATGCTTGCCATTGGCAGGAGATTGGTTTGATTACTGTCTTCACTCTACATGCGAAAAGACATGAGAAATACAGACCATTTTGAATTGTTCCTACCCTCTCTGTTTTAGAATTGGGCAAAACTTCCAACACTGTCCACAACCTCGTATTCCTCATTACTCAGCGTTGATACACCTACCAAATTCATCGAACACATTACACTTCCATAGACTGAATTTACCGAGAAGAGCTACATATAAAGAAGAAACTAGTCACCATTCGTTTCAAATAAACGTCCATTGCTCTCACTGTCTTTTTTCCAAAGAGAAGGTTTCAACAGCCTCATGTTTATTTGAATTTTTTATTATGCTTTTCTTTCATGTTTGTTCAAAATTTTAAATTATAAATTTGTATTTTTATTTTTAATATGTTTTTATGTCATATTTGTTTAAATTTTGTGAAATCTAATAATTCAATTTCGAAAAAAAATAAAATTTAAAAAACCTCAAAGAGGTTCTCCCATTGGACCATGCCAAATTTAATTACATTACCAAGGGTTCTAAACTTCACAAATTACAAAATTAAACTAATCTGGGTTCTAAGTTCTAACTATTGGACATGGTCTTAGTTATAATGGGTTTTGAAAACAAAACGGTTTAGAGGCCCAATATTTTTATGGGCTTTATTAATAATGGGACTTAAGTTTAATGGTTAGAAGACGTGGAGGAGGTTGAGAGGATTAGGTTAAAACACTGTCTCCCTTATATATCGCTTTTTCTCGCTTCTCTTACTCAATGTTACTGTATTGGCAGCAAATTAGAGTTTATTGTATTGAATTTATGGTTTTTAGTTCGCTCAGCCCTTAAGATCGCCTTCCACAAACTCTCAATGGAAGCGTGTCGAGTCATAGCTGCGCTAAATTGAACTTTTATAGGGTTTGTTTAGTTAGGGTTCTCCTAGTTAACTTACCCCTCTCTCCCCTTCCTGGTTTTTCAATCAGCTCGAGATGTTTTCGAAATTAGAATCTGGAGTCAAGATCCCTATTCGTCGTGCTCTTCGGATAAAAGTCTTTAAAGCTTTTTGTCTGCTAGAGATGTCAGCGTTTGGGGATTTTCAGGCTCTATTTCGATCCTTCAGTATCTCGAGCTTTATTATCTGGTCGGATACATATTATCATTGGTTGATTGATTTTTTTTTTCTGTCGGAACGGTGGAAAATGAGGAACAAATAAAATTGTGAATCAAGACTTTATTTGTTTTGAGACTATGTACCTAATTTTGCTTATTGATATTCTGATTCCACCGATGAAGTACTGATCTATTAGTTTTACTGATTGGCCTGCTGATTTTTCTGGATTTTTATTGTCAAAATAGTGGAAAATGAGGAACAAATAAAGTGTGAATCAAGACTTTATTGTTTTGATAATATGTACCTAATTTGCTTATTGATATTCTGATTCCACTACTGAATTAAGTTTTAGTATTATTGACGGTCCAGTTTTGCTATTTTTTCCTTGGTGTTTATAATTCTTCAATCTTCACACTTAAAAACTTTCAAACCTATCTTTGTGGAAGAACTACTCGAACATTATGTCTGAAAGCATTGTCTTATTAGTTATAGCGACAGTTTCTCTTTGCATAACGTACTCATTCTGGTGATTCTCCTGAACTACATATCCACAGACATCGAGATCACATCAATTGGAACTTGCTATGGTTTTGAAGACCTAAATTTACTTGTAAATTGTAATCCATATGAGATTCCATTAGTAGCTCTTTTATTTATTATCAAATCCATGTATGTTGCTCGTTTTGTAATATTGATTCTGACTATAAAAATGTTGCCTTTCCTCATTGTATTTGTATCTATTGTGATTATCCGGTTGTTTACTTATGCTGATTCTGATTATACACATGTCACCTCGCGTGACATCTCCAATTTAATTCAAAATTGGCCAGTTTAGGCCCATCAAAACAAATACTAATAAAAACATAACCAAGTGAAATTAAAATATAAACCGTCTAAAGAAGCCCAACGAGAATTCAATTTAATTTTTCATTTAGTACTATAAATATCGCAAGTCGAGAGATTCGTGTTCGATTCTATAGGGTTCCGATCGAGCGAAGAGGAGGGAGAGAAAGATGTCATCGTCGACACTCCTCGAGCAAACTCGCTCCGATCACGAGGAGATTGAAAGATTGGAGCGATTGGTTGTGCGAGATCTACAGACCGAGCCGTTATCGAGCAAGGACAGATTGGTACAGGGCCACCGTGTCCGCAACATGATTCACTCTATCATCCGTACCATCAAGAAGCTTGTATGTTTACGCTCCTCCTTCTTCATTCTTCTTATTCACCATAGCTTTATCTGCTTATGCTTTTTATAGATTAGAAAATACGCAACTTTTTTTTTGGCTATTACTTGAGCTTTAGGCTAGGGTTTTGAATCTATTTCTGTTTGTTTTTTTTCTTCAACAGGTTTGAGTCTTTACGATTGGGAAGAAACTGCAGAGGTTGGTGTTGTGAATCTTTTACACAAGATGAATGGGGCTTCTCTGGTTGCATATTAACAATCATAGAGGCCACTTTAGGCTCTTTTTTTTTTTAACTGTAAATGTCTTGTAGTTCGTATCTGTAGATGCCTTTGGGGTGATTTAAATCTAACCGTGATTCTTGTGTTGGCTGTAAGGTTGAAACTTATGAAGATAAGGATGGGGCTATGGATGATGAGATTGCTGCGCTTGGTGGCGTGACTGGGACAGGGATTAGCGTGTACAGTGCGTTTTATGATCGTTTGAAAGAGGTTTGCTTTCTCTCCTTTTTGCATCTTCCTTTGATCTTTCTTTCTCAAAAAGTTACCATTGTTTCTAAATCAGAGTAGCTGACTTTTCAATCGTATTGCTCAGTCGAGAATATGAGAAATTTAGCCAACTGTCAAGTGTAGTCTGTTTAGAAACAATTGTACTATCTTCTCGAATGGATTGTTTATCAACTGAATCCTTGGTGTTTATTCTATCAACCATGAAACTATCAGATACGCAACTAATTAACCTTCTTTTTTTTACAACCTTACAGTTACGTGAGTACCATAGAAAGTATCCTTCTGGACCTCTTGTTGATGCAAGTGCAGACTATGAAGCACTTCTGAAGGTGGAACCAGTTATTTCCTTCAGTGGAGAGGTAATTTTCTGTTTGACTTTTTATTTGTTGTCTGACTCGGATTTTCATTTCTTTAGAACATTTTCTTGAAACATTTCAACGCTACTAGCTTCGTGGTAGTTTATAGAATTTATAAAATTGTTAAATCTTCTTGTGTAATGTGCAGGAAGGAGTTGGTCGGTACTTGGACTTGCATGATATGTATAACCAGTACATCAACTCTAAATTCGGGGGAATGGTAGAGTATTCTGTTTACCTTGATGTCTTTTCTCATCCAGAGAAAATACCGCGCAAACTTAAGTTTCCAAGGTAGGCATTTCGTTCATTTTTTGTTATACGTAGAAAGCCTTCATAATTGTTTCTAGTACCCGTATCTGAATGGCTTTCCTTGTTGTCTTACACTCTGTCCTTATAGGCAATACATGAAGTATATGGAAGCTCTGCTAGAGTACTTGGTCAACTTTTTCAAGCGAACGGAGCCGTTGCAAGACCTTGACAAAATGCTTTCTAAGGTTTTATTATATGCTTTATTATTACTACCGTAATTCAAGTTTCATCAAATGCTGTGCGTGCAGTTTGATCTCTTGAAATTAATATGTTGGTTTCTTGCAGGTTGAGATTGATTTTGAAGAGCGATTTGCAGATGGAAAAGTAGTAGGCTGGGAGAACCATGGCCAGGAAAATGAACTTGTTCCATCTGAGCATACTGTCATAGATCTTGGTTACTACACCACAGCCGAGGAATTGATTGACGTGGGACCTGAAAAGCTGAAGGAGGTAATGACCACGCTTCTTGTTTATATGATCCCTGGAGAATTATTCCCCTAATTATATTGTCTCTTATGTGACTCAGGCGCTGGGAGCTTTGGGACTTAAAGTGGGTGGTACTCTGCAGCAGCGCGCCGAGAGACTCTTCCTGACAAAGGTTCTTATTACACTTGATTTTAATCTCCTAGAAACTCATTTTGATTTCAGTTCGTCTTATGAGAATTGTGTGTTTCTGCTGTTTAGTAGCTCTGTTGTGTTCTTTTAGTATGTCAATTGTGGTAGAATTCTGTTTGCAGCTTATGTTTTAACCTGAGCTTATCTTACGCCTCCGTTAATTGATTTCTGTTTATGTTCAGCATACGCCTTTGGAAAAGCTGGATAAGAAACATTTTGCCAAACCTGCGCTCAAAGGGAAACAAAACGGAGATGCCAAAGCAACGCAGGAGCCAGACAGTGCTAAACAGATTGCACTAACAGAGGCCAAAGTGAAGAAACTCTGCAACCTACTTGATGAGGTTAGTTGATGGAAGTGTACCTGTTTGCTACATCTATATTGTTTTCTCCCTAAGCTTGCTTAGTTGACATTTAACTCTCTATGTTGTCTTGTAACTTTATGTAGACAATCGAAAGGACTAAGCAAAACGTTGTAAAGAAGCAGGCCTTGACGTATGCAGAGATGGAGGAAGAACGCAAGGGGGAGGAGGAACGGGCAGCAGAGATAGAGAGTGATGAAGAGGAGAGTGGTTTTTACAATCCACTGGATCTGCCAATGGGGGTGGACGGGAAGCCGATACCATACTGGCTCTACAAGCTTCATGGCCTTGGCCAGGTATGTATGCAGTAAGAGTTTATTAAGACCATCAATGTTAATACTTCAATGGGACTACTCAAATCTGTGTTGTTATTTTCGGTGTAGAAATTTGAATGCGAGATATGTAGAAACAGTATCTACAAGGGGAGAAGGGCTTTCGAGAGACATTTTAAAGAGTTTAAACACCAAGATGGAATGCGTCGCTTAGGAATCCCAAACACAAATAACTTCAACGAGATCACTTCAATCAAGGTATATCTATTGCCAAAGAAGAAGACTTTGATGTTAGCTTTAAAGCAAAACAGTTTTGGTTAATTTTTTGATGTGTGGTTTTGTTGCAGGAAGCGGAAGAACTGTGGAAGAGGATCCAGGAGAGGGAAGGAGTTAACAAGTGGAGGCCTGAGATTGAAGAAGAATATGAAGATGGTGAAGGTAACGTTTACAACCAGAAGACTTACTCTGATCTTAAACGTCAAGGTCTCATCTAATTGATAACAATTCAGGAATGTTAAGAGGCTCTACTTGATTTACATCTCCTTGCTGTATCACTTTAACTCTTATCAGACCATTTGTCAAGTAATTGTCTCTGTTCTAGTCTCTTTTACCCTTGACACTTTTCTTTACATAAGCTCGACCTTTGTGTTTATGTTTGTCGATTGAGTATCGATATAAAAGTGTGACAAAAGAGAATTCTCTAGTTATATAAAATTTCAGATGATGCTTCTCACAATTTGCCAATTTACATACACAAGTATAAGATTTTTTCGTTTCTCTAATTGTTTCTCATTTCCAGAGGCATTCATTTGTTCCTCTGTTTAGTTCTGTAGAAGATCATTATAGAATTTTTGTCAACCGTGAATACAAAGTTCAAAACTGAAGAGCAGCATTAACATAAAACAAAGCAAAAGAAACAAACAAAACTTGCATTGATTCATATCATCTCCCAGCAATTGAGATAAAACAAAACTTAAGAACATAATCTAGAATAGCATTACAATAAAACAAAGCAGCCAAACCTTACATTAATTCATCATCTTCCAGCAATTCTCATCAAAGGAGCAATAACACCCTGAATCTCCAAGAGAGACTGTTGAATCTTAATCTCGTTGTTTACCTCCCTCTTCAGGTTCCTGAGAATCCCTTTAAACTCCTCTTTACCGTTGATATCCTCACCTCTAGTCTCCAAAACCTTCTTCGTCAACGCCATCAACAACTTCGAATACCTCTCCACGGTACAGTACCTCTGCAAGAAACCAAGCAGCAATCCCAGCTCACCTTCCTCCAGATTCGACACGCACTTGACCATCTTCCTCCTCGCCACCAACTCCTCCATCACCGCCACCACGTCAGCCGGTTTCTTCCCTTCCAAAACGGAGACCAACGCCTCCTTGTGCCTGAACTTCTTAAGCAGCTTGTCGTGCCTCGTCAGCTTCACCCCTCTCCTCTCTTTCACCAAGTAATCATCTTTCGACGGCTTCTCGCTCTGCCCTCTCTGGAAATACCTAAAGTAACTCGGCCTCAACGCCCTTCTCCTACTCTCCTCCACTTCACTCATCACACTCCAAAAACTCGTCACCACCTTCTTCTCCTCCTCATCTCCAACCTTCTTCTTCTTCTTCTTCCCAGCAAACACACCCTTAGACCCACCGATAACACGAACCGAACTATCCGGAGAGATCCCAACGGACATGAGAGGAGATGGAAAACTCATGGAGTAAGTCACCTTCCCCCTCCCGTAATCAAACACCTTCATGTACCCATCCAAAGCAACACTAACAATCCTATTCTCATCCACCATTCTCCCCACGCAAAGAGAAGTCACAGTCTTGTTATGACTCTCCATCGAACAAACCATCCTCCCTCCTCCAATCAAATCCCACACCTTAACACTATTCAAACCAGCCGTCGCAATCATCCCACCAGACGGCAAATAGACAACATCCTCCACAGGTCCTCCGTGGTTGATCTCAGCGATCCATTTCGAATCTCCCGCTCTCGCGTCCCACACCTTGACAGTGTGATCATACGAGCCTGTAGCGAACACCGAGCCGTTCACCGGGGAGCAGTCTCCGCATCGGACGTAATCCTTGTGTCCGAGAAAGTCGGAGAGGACGGTGGCTCCGGCGACGTCCCAGTACTTGACGACTCCGTCGTCTCCTCCGGAGATTAAGTGGAGCTTGTCGTGGACGGGGTACTTAACGAACCGCGCCGCCGCCTTGTGGGAGCGGAGGCTTCGGAGAGCCATACGCTCCTTGACGTCGAAGACCTGGACGAGGCCGGAGAGGTCTGACGCGGCGAGGAGGGCGCCGTCGGAGCGGAAGCAGACGGAGGAGACGACGTCTCGGCAGGAGAAGCGGCGGGTGGGGGAGAGGGTTCTGGAGGAGAAGAGGGAGACGGTTGTTGAGTGCGCGACGGCGAAGGAGTGAGGGTGGATCGGAGAGAAGGCGACGGCGGAGACGGAGGATTCGAGGTCGGGGATCGAGTGGGGTTTGAAGGAGGACCAGTATCTCGAATCGGGGGTTTCCGGTTTGGAGAGTGGTTTGGGAGTTGATTTCGGTTTAACCGGGAAGATCTTCGACGGTTGGTGATCATTTAGTCGAACTCTTAGCTCCTCCTCCATTGCTTTTGCTGCTGTAAGAACTTGAGACTTGAAACGGGGGCGGGGTGTTAGGGTTTAAGCGATTTTAGAAGAAGATACTATCTCATAGGGTTCATATAGCTTCTTTGGGCCTTGAAATGGGCTTTTAATCACCTTTTATTTTACAGTCCAACAACGGCCCCGTGCCAGCGCATTTCGTTGACTGTGTATCTCTACCGTAAGATTTAAAACCTTATAATCCAACGGCTAGAAATGAAATCCACCAAAAATATGACCGTTGGAAGTGAACCGTTGGCTCCTCTTACATAAGAAAGCGCTCTCTCCCATCAGAATCTCTCAGTTCCCCACAAACTCTTCACCAAGAGAGCAAAGATCACGAAGAGTAAGAATCTGTTGAAGTTCAATTAATGGCGACGAGAACCAACATGCCTGAACAAGTCAGAGGTAATGTTCAATCTCGTCTTTGTGTTGTTTTCGTTAATTTCGAATCGATCTGATTTAAATCGGATTCAAAATCGAATCTGGGTTTCGTTTGAATTAGAGTAACTCGTTTGCCCTAACTCGATCCCGATTTGAAATAGTCTCGACGATACATATCCCGATTTAGGTATTCTTGATTCAACGATTCAGATCGTGATGTGTTTTTCTATTTTGATTATGTGGAAACAGGTGTTCCCGTCGTCGGGGATGGTGTAAAGATCCAGAACAAAAACGGCGCCGTCGTCAAGAACAACCGCCGCGCGCTCGGTGACATCGGAAACAACCTTGTTTCCGTTCCCGTGGTTCATCAAGGAGGGAAGCCTCAGCCTCCGATTAACCGTCCCATCACCCGAAGCTTCCGTGCTCAGCTGCTAGCCAACGCTGCCCAGAAGCAGCCAATCAACGTTGAAAACAAGGCCGTGAAGAAACAACCACAACGACAGCCTCTTGCTCCTACAAGAAACAACAACCAAGAAGCTCAAAAGGCGGTTCCTAAGAAAAACCTAGTGATCAAGCTTAAGCAGCAACAAGAGACCAAACATGCTCAAGTGGTGGTTGAGCCAGCGAAGGAGGAGCCAAAGAAGAAGAAGAACGCGACCTACTCGTCTGTTCTAAGTGCTCGGAGCAAAGCTGCGTGTGGTGGTGTAACCAACAAGCCGAAGAAGATTCTGGATATTGATGAGTCTGACAGGGATAACGACTTGGCGGCCGTTGAGTACGTTGACGATATGTACTCGTTTTACAAAGAAGTGGAGAAGGAGAGCCAGCCGAAGATGTATATGAACATTCAGACCGAGCTGAACGAGAAGATGAGAGCTATCTTGGTTGATTGGTTGTTGGAAGTTCACGTCAAGTTTGAGCTTAACTTGGAGACTCTCTACCTCACTGTCAACATCATTGATCGGTTCCTCTCTGTGAAAGCTATCCCCAAAAGAGAGTTGCAGCTGTTGGGAATCAGTGCTTTGCTCATCGCTTCTAAATACGAAGAGATCTGGCCTCCTCAGGTAATAATAACATATGTCTTTATCAAAGATTGATTTTGTGTGTTTTGTATGCTTGTTACTGATATGGTGTGATGTATGTGTAGGTGAATGATTTGGTGTATGTGACAGACAATGCTTACAACAACAAGCAGATACTTGTGATGGAGAAGACCATCCTTGGGAACCTCGAATGGTACTTGACAGTGCCAACTCAATACGTGTTCCTTGTCCGTTTCATCAAAGCTTCGATGTCTGACCCTGAGGTGAGTTGAATTTTTTGCTACAAAGTTTTGATTTTTTTTCATACGGTTTAGATTGGAAACAGACTGAGTTTTGGTTTTTGTTGTTGTTGTTGTGCTCTAGATGGAGAATATGGTTCACTTTCTTGCTGAGTTGGGGATGATGCACTATGACACGTTGAAGTTCTGTCCCTCCATGCTTGCTGCTTCGGCTGTTTACACAGCGAGATGCTCACTGAACAAGACTCCTGCTTGGTCTGAGACGTTGGAGTTCCACACAGGATACGCAGAGTCTGAGATTATGTAAGAACACTGAAGACTTCCATATATATGTGTTTGTTCTTGTTTCTTAATTGCAGAGACTGATATGCTTTGTTGTGTGTTAATAGGGAGTGCTCAAAGCTTCTAGCTTTACATCACTCGAGATGTGGAGAGAGCAGGCTACGTGCTGTGTACAAGAAGTACTCCAAGGTGGAGAACGGAGGCGTTGCTATGGTTTCACCAGCCAAGTCTCTCTTGAGTGCTGCTCCTCTTTCTGCTTAGGTGATGGGCAAAAGAGTTCGTTCATCAGATCCCTCTCTGATTCAATATGAAGATTTGCTTTTTAAAAAAAACCTCTTTGTTGTTATGAGTTCAAGAAATAATAATGAATTCTTTTATGAGTAAAAAACAAACATGTCTGTATTGGTTTCACCTTTTCTATTACTAATAGATAAGCTTTCTGATGTTTGATTGTGTTTTGCTTGCATCTTGCTGAGTAGCCTCTATTGTCGGTTAATGACAATCCATAATATACTAGTTTTAACTATACACCTTCACAAACTAAGAGAAGCTGAGGGGTGGTAACAACAACAATAACTCCAACTTGATACTCTGTGGCAAACTAGCAATGATACTTCTAAACATAGAGTAAACTCTTGCGCTTATTTATCATGGTACTGAGAGCTTTGATTAGCACATTGGTACAATCTTCTTCTCCATGCTGTATCCAAATTACTTGTTGGGGGGGCTTGTTCAACACTGAAAGAACCTCGTTTTGTGTCAGACCACAACTCTTCAGGGTTTCAAACGTCAGAGTAAACACAAGAAAGAATGCATCAAACAAACAAAAACAAGTAAGAAATGACTAAATAACTCTTTCAAAATAAACAACAAGACAGTTTGGCCGAGTGGTCTAAGGCGCCAGATTTAGGCTCTGGTCCGAAAGGGCGTGGGTTCAAATCCCACAGCTGTCAAATAATTTTGTTTTTGTTTTTTTTTAATGTAACAACATCAGAGAATGTTGGCCATCATCAAAACCAGAGACAGAGTAACACTGTGAAATTTATTTTATTGCCGTTAATAACAGAAAACAACAACAACAGATATGATAAAGTAAACAATATACTTCTTAGAAACTCAAGCCTGAACCTCTCAGTTTCTCCTCAATGATCATATCGATTCTCCTCTCCATCTCAGCAGTGAGATGATTCTTCCAGTCTCCAACTTCTCCTTTCCGGAAATAGAACTTGTAATCCACGCCGTTAACGTTTTTTCCCGACTTGTTAACCTCCAAGTCGCTAAGGCTACGCAGGGAGCAGAGCTCCAGGATCTTGTTCACACCTCCACTCTCTTCTTCTTCCTCCGTGAAAGGACAACCCAAGAACTCAGCAAGCCTCTTGAGCTGAACACGAGGCTCTTCTTTCATGTCCTCGTACTTCATGAACAGGACGCGACTCGGATCTTCCAAGCTGCCTCTCCAGTAGCTGAGGATTTGGTCCCAAAAGGGACCGTAGAAGGCGACTCCACTGCACCACGACTCGAACAACGACTCGAGAACGCTTCTAGTCAGTTCGACTCTCTGATACTTGCACACGAAATACCACATAGATATCAACGCGTCCTTTGCGTTCCTGCACATGAACACAATCTTGCAAGGAGAGCCCTTGAGACCTTCTTTCAAGGTGTGGAAAGGCATGTGAGTCGCAAACAGCCTCGGTGATGATGATGAGTACTTGGTTAGGTCCGGTGATGAGCTTTTGAGATACAGATTGTTCTCCAAAAACGGTACTATGTCATGAGGATTATCTGACATCAGTGGATGGTTCAGAGGATCATCTTCATGTTTAGATCTCTCCAGGAGTGCGACCGTGAGTGCCTTGAGCCAAGTTGTGCCGGATTTGGGGGAAGAAGCGAGGATTATATCGGTGTCTTGCGGCTGAAAGTTGTTGTGGAAATTGATGACTGCTTGGAGAGTGTTGTAGTAATACCAACATCCTTGGTACTTGCAGAGGTTCCCTTGACGATCTTTGTCTGTAGGAAGTGAGGAGATCAGTTTCTTCGTCTCTTCGCTTACCTTGTCGTCTCTCAAGTTCATTGGAAGTTCTTTGTGATCCATGTTACGTTTCTTTTGTTACTCCCTTTGTCTCAGAAATGTGCTTTGCTTCAAAATGCAAACGCAACTATTTAAGTCCTCCTGGGATGGAACAATCCGATTAATGTTTTGTTTTGTTTTGTTTTTTTTAAGTATAGAGATTGTTATTCTAAGCTTATATGTTTTGGACTATTGTCATGTGCAACAATTAATCAAGCAATTAGAAAATTGCAAATTGTTTAATTCCTCGTGGGGTTATGTGAAGAAGGAATCCGAATAATATATTATTTTAAAATATATAAATTATTATTGTATACTATATGTTTTGGAATATTGTCATGTGTAACAACTAATCTAGCAATTAGAAAAATTGCAAATTATTAACTTTTTGTTTTGTAAGTATAAAGTTTATCATTGTAAGCTACATGTTTCGAATTCTTATAACGTGTATTAACTTAACGAATGTATTAATAAATATTTGCAATTCTTATGCGGAGACAAAATACTTAATATTTTTTTTTTGAAATTATATAAATTTTTTTATTACTGTAATTTAATATGTTATTGGTTCTAATCAGATAATTAAATAATTGCATATTATTTAGTTTATGTACGGGCATGAAGAGTCCCATTAATGTAATGTGTTTTATAGTATAAGAGAGTTTATTACTCAAAAATATAATAAAAAAGGGAATTTAACAACATTGAAAATAGGGCTTTTTGCAAAAGTGACTCAAAACTTGAAGGCAAACAGAAAACTAACCTTTTCTTTTGACTCATTTTTTTTTGAGTTTTTAACCCCACACCTCCATTTAATCTACGAAAATGCCATTAACTTTTTTTTTTTTTTTTTTTTCGAAAATGGCTTCTTTACTGTCTCAACCTCATATTCTTCAAGTATTTACAATATTGCCACTGCCATGAATAGTGGGAACAACCTTGTACGAACTGTTTGGAGCTTTTAATGCCCTTTAATGCACGTAAATCTCTTTACACTCTCTCTGTTTCAATTGTTATGAACTAAAAACAACATTTCTTTCACTCTCTCTCCATATTCATCC
Organism: Raphanus raphanistrum subsp. raphanistrum; assembly: GCA_019706035.1. Taxonomy (NCBI): domain Eukaryota; kingdom Viridiplantae; phylum Streptophyta; class Magnoliopsida; order Brassicales; family Brassicaceae; genus Raphanus; species Raphanus raphanistrum. The sequence goes on along the minus strand of CM033982.1, from coordinate 987,232 downwards.
AAAAAACTCAAGCTTTTGATTCAAAATATGGGTGATGGTTGACAGAGCCATATTTCTTTCGTTTTGACTCACGGTTGCTTTCGTTTGAGGTTCTGGGTGATTGGAGAAGACCCTGTGTGCAAACGAAGTCATCTCACCTAGTTTAAGGTACGAATTTGAATTTTTTTCAAAATCTGTTCGCGTAGAAGACTTACAAGTAAGTCATCTGTATGTAGAAGACTTACAAGTAAGTCATCTGTATGTAGAAGACTTACTGATGAGTCTTCTGGTCAAACGGACGACTTAAACTAAGTCGTCCAGCTTTGTTTGTTGAAAAAAAACACTCCAGACGACTTATATATAAGTCGTCTACGAGAAACAGGCTAGTTTTGCATTTGACCGAATCGTGTCAGATCTTTGACTATTTCTGGACGACTTATAATTCAGTCGTCTCTGGGAAAGTTAAAATTTCAATATTTTATTAAACTAGACGACTTACGTGTAAGTCGTCTTAGGTTAGTTTTGTAATTGAAAAATAAAACTTCATAATTTAACTTTTACCAGACGACTTAATTTAAAGTCGTCCCGTAAGAAGACTTAATTTAAAGTCGTCCGGGGAAAGCAAAGTCGTCCAGAATTTTTCCCAATTTTCTGGTCAAACCTTGCTTATCCCGGACGACCTTAAGTTAAGTCGTCTAGCTGGACGACTTTTAGTTAAGTCGTCTGGAGAAAGTTAAATTTCAAGTTTTATTTTTCAATTACAAAACTAACCGAGGACGACTTACATGTAAGTCGTCTAGTTTGAATAAAATATTGAAATTTTTACTTCCCAGAGACGACTAAATTATAAGTCGTCCAGAAATAGTCAAAGATCTGACACGATTCGGTCAAATGCAAAACTAGCCCGTTTCTCGTAGACGACTTATATATAAGTCGTCTGAATTTTTTTTTTAACAAACAAAGCCGGACGACTTAGAATTAAGTCGTCCCTTTTAGTTTTCAATTGCAAAAGTGACCTCTTTAGACGACTTACCTTTAAGTCTTCTGGACGACTTAATTCTAAGTCGTCTGCGATAATGTTTATTGAACTTCTTCATTTTCTCTATGTTTACTAATGTGTTTTATTTTGAATATTTGCAGATGATTTTTAAGTTACATGCAGTGTATGGAGAATGGTTGTTGAGAGATTTCCGTTGGGATTTTGTGGTTGATGATCTCAAAGGAGCAAGATTGTTTTTATTGAATGAAGATTCAACACATGCTGAACTTGTTGCAATGGCTCAAGAAGATTATAACCTGGACATGAGATCAGTGACTGTGGAGATTAGCTACTCATTACCAGCAGAAATGATGATGACTCCAGGCAGTCCTCCCATTCATGTTACAAGTGATAGACAAGTTCGAAACTTGCTCGAGATACTCAAAACGCATAGAGTATGTCTTTGTGTATCAAGCCGCAGCAAGGTGGAAACGGTTTCAGAGAAAAGAGAAGAAGCTGGTGAATGGGAAGAAGATGTTGGTGATAATGATGAAGCTGGTGAATGGGAAGAAGATGTTGGTGATAATGATGAAGGTGATGAATGTTTTGAAGATGTTGGTGATAATGAGTCTGTTGAAGATGAAAATCAAGATGGGGAGGAGGAAAATGGGGAGGAGGAAAATGGGGAGGAGGATGCTGATAACACTATTGTTGGTGAAACGGATCAGAATGGTGGGGATTACAGTCTTTATGGAAAGGTTCAAGATGAGGACGAGGAAGATGATGATAATATTTGTTTTGAAGAAATTGAAAAGACATATGCTAAGACAAATGCTATTGAAGGAGGAAAATCGGATTGTACCAGCATCTATGTCAACCAGAGTTTTGTTAGCAAGGATGCACTGCTTTCAGAGATACGGTTGACAGCAGTGAGGGGTAGGTTTTCTTTCAGAATATACAAATCATCAAAAACTCTCCTTGTGGCAACATGTCGGGTTAGCGGTTGTGGATGGAAGATCAGAGCGAGTGTGAAACATGGGCCAAACACGTTTTGGGTAACAAAGTATGTGGAAAAACATTTATGCTCAATTGGAGACCGAATCGCTCAGCGGAGACACTGTACTCCAAAGTATGTTGGTAGTCTTTTCATTGATCGTGTTGGAATCATTGATGAGATAACTCCACAGCATATCACTGATGCAATGAGGAACATGTTCGGCATGACGCTTGATTACACCACTTCATACAGAGCACTGTTATATGCACAAAAATTGGTGAGAGGATCAGCAGAAGAAGGGTATTCGCGTCTGCCTTCATATCTCGAGCAAATCTCCATTGCAAATCCTGATTCTATCACGGCTATAGAACTTGATTCTATGAATAGATTTAAGTATCTATTTCTCTCTTTTGGAGCTTCTATCAAAGGCTTTAAGTATCAGAGAAGGGTCATTGTGGTGGATGGAACTCACCTAAGTGGAAAGTATGGAGGTGTTATGTTAGTTGCAGCCGCACAAGATGGCAATTTTCAGATATTCCCATTGGCTTTTGGGATCGTGGATGTTGAAGATGAACCTTCTTGGGAATGGTTTTTCACAAAATTGGCTAGTTGTATATCTCATGACAAGCCTCTGGTGATAGTCTCCGACCGGCACGCGGCCATTAAAAGTGCGTGTGAGAAGGTGTTTCCTTGGGCAACCCGAGGAATATGTTATTATCACCTTCAAGATAACATTGTCAAAAAGTTTAAAGGGAAACATCTCATGTACTTGGTGAAAGGGGCTGCTTATGCGCACACGGTTTACGATTTTGACCGGTACATGGCTGAGATACGGAGTGCAAACCCGGAACTTGCAACGTATTTGGAGAAGGCCGACGCCAGGCTATGGTCAAGGGTTTATTGTAAGGGGAACAGGTTCAACATAAAAACAAGCAACATCGCTGAATCTATTAATTCTGCACTGAAGCGAGCAAGAGGATTTCCGATTCCGTTCCTGCTGGAGTTCATAAGGCAGAAGTTAGGAAAATGGTATTGGAAAAGGAGACAAGATGCTTTGAGTCTCCCAACTGAACATAGCCGGGGTGTTGAATACTTGCTTGCTGTTCGATCAGAGATAGCAGATACGATGACGGTCGAACCAATTGATGGATGGCGTTTCTTTGTCAAAGGTGGCAAAATGGACTGTGTGGTTGATTTGGAACATGTAAAGTGTGATTGTGGTGTCTATGGAGTGGAGAAAATACCTTGCTCTCATGCTATAGCTGCTGGAACACATGCTGGTATTCATATCTCCACACTTGTATGTCCACTTTACTCAAAGAATCATCTGTATGCAGGATACTCAGAGAATATATATCCTATCGTGTCACAACATATTGAGGAACGAGAATGCTTTCCTCCAGACGTAAAGCGTGGTCCGGGGAGACAGAAGAAATCAAGATGGCAATCTTGGTTGGAGCTATCTAGGATGAGAGGACACAAACCCAGGAAGAAACACAGGGCACGGAGATGCTCAAACTGCAAGGAAACTGGCCATACGAAACCACAATGTACACAACCAGTTGACTAGTTGTCCAGACGACCTAAATTTAAGTCGTCCACTCTTGATTACCGTCCAGACGACTAATTGTTAAGTCGTCCAGTCTTGATTAACTAAATTTAAGTCGTCCAGTCTTGATTACCCGTCCTTCAATTAAGTCGTCCAGTGTATTTTACTAAGTCGTCCAGTGTATTTTACTTTTAGACTACCTTCTACTATCCCTTCAAGTGTATTTTTTTAGACGACCTTTTACTAAGTCGTCCAGTGTATTTTACTAAGTCGTCCAGTGTATTTTACTAAGTCGTCCAGTGTATTTTACTAAGTCGTCCAGTGTATTTTACTTTTAGTAGAAAACCTTCCAGACGACTTATTGGTAAGTCGTCCAAACCTACCAGACGACTTATTTGTAAGTCGTCCAGCTGGAAAACCGTCCAGACGACTTATTGGTAAGTCGTCCAAACCTACCAGACGACTTATTTGTAAGTCGTCCAGCTGGAAAACCGTCCAGACGACTTATTGGTAAGTCGTCCAAACCTACCAGACGACTTATTTGTAAGTCGTCCAGCTGGAAAACCTTCCAGACGACTTATTGGTAAGTCGTCCAAACCTACCAGACGACTTAAATATATACAAATCATACACAAGTTAGAAAATCTATACAACGACAAGTTTACAAGTTCAAATACAAATACACAAATCATACACAAGTTAGAAAATCTATACAAAGACAAGTTCAAAGCCATACACAAATCTAATCATACATGCCCACGAACATATCACCATCCTGATTCTCTTTCAAATGCTGATCAACAAGCTCCGTCCATATAACCACCGCCATATTATCCCTCATACTCTTCACATTGGACCTAGCAAAGTCTTTAGGTCTAAAGGGGACCCCAAGAGCATGACATTCAATGTACTTTAGAGCGTACAAGCCACAATCACCATTGTTGGCCGTGGGTACATCTTCAAAGCCATATGTGTATGGCTCCAACCCGTATTTGGCCCTTCCTTCGTCGCTGTCTGCGCACAAAGCAAGCACATAAGGGACCATCTCGAGAAAAGGCTCCATTATACCATCCCATGCTTCTGCCTTAGTACATGAAGGTATGCTGTCCAAGATGACTATGTGCCTGTTAGGGATCGATATCCAAATAGCAAACCAATGTTTGTTGTCCAAGTTCACTGGCGCATAGATATCATCAATGTCCTCCCCCCACTTCTTGTTTGATTGGCAAAATGAAGGCATTGATCCGTCATAAAAACTCGACGCCCCACCAGGTAGCATTCTTCCTAAACCTTGGTGATCAGGTTGCGATGTTTTGAAGAACCGATACTGGTCTCTCCAAGACTGGGAAAAGTTGTGATCCAGGAAGCACATTCGCTCGCTCCGGAAAGCTTGTGGGTTCTCCTGATACCTCTGCCTCAGCACATTAATCCAAGCATCCATATGCTGCATATAAAATAATACAAGTTATTTGTAAGTCGTCCAAACTGGAAAACCTTCCAGACGACTTATTGGTAAGTCGTCCAGCTGGAAAACCTTCCAGACGACTTATTGGTAAGTCGTCCAGCTGGAAAACCTTCCAGACGACTTATTGATATACAAAGACAAGTTACCAGACGACTTAAAGATAAGCAGAAGACTTACTACGTCTTCCAGCCATGCTTTGGGTGTCCGGAGGATGTGATACCACCAAGTTCGTGATGTACGTGGTTTGTCCTCATGCTTAGTGTAATAATCACTGCAAACAAAAAAGCAAAGCAATCAGTTTTGGTAGACTAAATCAAGCTATTATGGGTAAAGCAATCACTTACGGATCATTTTTCAACCAATTAGCGAGCTCCTTCAACTTGTCCCTGTCTAGTGAGGGAAATGGATTATACTTTACCACACTAAGGAGTTTCTTTCTCTCTGCCGTATAAGGAGATATCTGCGTGGGAGCAGGTTTCCTCGTTCGTTCACTCCTTGCACGCACAGAAGCAGTGGGATCCAATACAACCAGGCTCGGTTCTGAAACTGGAACGCTTGGATCGGTGGAAGCGAAGCTCGGTTGTTGATCGTTGGAAGCGAAGCTCGGATGGTCCGTGGAAGTGAGAGGAACAATCTCTTTGGAGGTGACACCATCTGCTTTATCCTCCGGCAAGATCTTATATACCGAGATCGCCTCATCTGCTGTATCCTCCGGCAACAATCTCTGCAATAAAACTTGCACACGAGTTAACCCTGGACGACTTAAATAAAAGTTGTCTGGACGACTACTTGACCTGGACGACTTAAATAAAAGTTGTCTGGACGACTAGTTAACCACGGACAACTATTCGTCCAGACAACTTTTATTTAAGTCGTCCAGGTCAAGTAGTAGACCCTGGACGACTTAATTCTTGTTGGCAGAGGATTTGATACTAACCTCTTTGGGCAGAGGAGGAGGCTGTTTCTTTTGAGGAGAAGGCTGTTTCTTTTGAGGAGGAGGCTGTTTTGTTTGAGGAGGAGGCTGTTTCTTTTGAGGAGTAGGCTGTTTCGTTTGAGGAGAAGGCTGTTTCGTTTGAGGAGGAGGCTGTTTCTTTTGAGGAGTAGGCTGTTTCGTAGGCTTTGCCTTTTGAGGAGTAGGCTTTGCCTTTTGAGGAGCAGGATGATTGGTTTGAAGTGTAGGCTGATCCTTTTGAGGAGTAGGCTGTCTGGTTTCTGTGGCTTGAGGGTTAGGCTGTTTGTTACTAACCCCGGTTTCTTTGGCTTGAGGGTTAGGCTGTTTGTTACTAACCCCGGTTTCTTTGGCTTGAGGGTTAGGCTGTTTGTTACCCTCCCCGGTTTCTTTGGCAAGATCCTCATTGATGACACCAACCTTCTTCTCCACAGCTTCCAATCTATCGGACATCTTCCTAATCTCCTTGATGCACTTCTTAAACCCATCTTTCATCATTTCAACTACGTCAGAGGTGTAGGAGTTGAACATATTTTCCAACTCCTCTCTGGTCACCCAACTAGCCTCTTCTCTAGCCTCTTCTCTAGCCTCTTCTCTAGCCTCTTCTCTAGCCTCTTTAGGAGCCTCTTTACGAGCTTTCTTCTGAGGTCTCTGATTGTCTTCCTCCTCCGCCTCCTCCACCTCCACCACAACCATCTCTTTGGCTCTTTTCGATGGAGTCACAACCTTACGTTTTGTACCAGTGACTTCCCAGCAATCCATGGTCCACTTCCACGGTCTCCGATCATACATGACTTTAATGATGTTCTCCGCGGGCACGTCCTCAACATCATCGTCCCATTTTGGCCACATTTCACTAATGTCCTTCTTCTCAACAAAGTTGATCACGCTGGACTGCAGTAAATAGAAGAAGAATCGAGTTAGATATTTGAAACAAAATACTAAATAGACGACTTAATTATAAGTCGTCTACTAAGACGTCCAGCTGGACGACCTTCCAGACGACTTATTATAAGTCATCTACTAAGTCGTCCAGCTGGACGACCTTCCAGACGACTTAATAATAAGTCGTCTGGAAGGTCGTCCAGCTGGAAGACCTTCCAGACGACTTATAATAAGTCGTCTACTAAGTCGTCCAGCTGGAAGACTTTCCAGACAACTTAATTAAGTGAAGATGGAAAGGTACCTGACTACTCAAGATAGCAGCTTTCAGGAATCTGCGGCGTCTGCTGCCATCGTAAGCCAGAATCGGTGGAACCGGACTGTTTGGATTGTTTTCTCTGGGACTACCAATACTAGCAGCCATTCCCGGCAGAGCTGTGTACGCCCAGACCTGAAGAACTTGTATAAACCCATCCACGGTGTAACAACCACTAATCTCTTTGTTCCACAAAGAGTCCATCAGCACCTTAAACGAGACTCTCCCCCATGGATAATTCTCAAACCGTTCTAAATCCATCACTAGCCTTGCCAGAGTAGCTCGTGTAGCGCTTGAAAACTTTTTCCCTTCAATGAATCCAGTGAAGATGGAAAGGTACGCGAGCCGCTTGCGATCTTCCGGGGTCCAATCCCCGCATCTATTCAGTGCATCTATTACCTGATCAGTAGTTGGCCCAGCTGCCATATGAACTCCCATCTTCCCCCAGAAAGAAACCATCTCTGGGGTAACATCACATGTTGGTGTCTCAAGGTCCTTGATGTACTCGCAGTTTAGACCAGTGATCATTTCAAACTCTATCAGTGAAAACCTCAAAGGTTCTGGACCAACGAGACACCACATCTCGTACTTCTTCTTAATGTCCAGCTTTAAACAGAGCATGTGGTGAACCAGCCTTGAAGCCCAACCAAATCCCTGCTCCTTGAACTTGATGAAAACTCCCAATCTCGACTCCTTGAGCTCTTCAAATTCTTGCTTAGTGAGAGCTCTCTTAAGAGCAGCATGCAACTTGCTGTTATCCGAATGATACGAAATGCTATTGTGGGGTTCTGGCTCTTCCCCTAATGTGTATAACCTACGGGGGAGTTCTGGAATATCCATCCTTTTTGTCTGCAAAATAATCAAAGACAACAATAGAAGTCAGAACACAACTGGACGACTTATTGACGACTTATATTTAAGTCGTCTGAAAAGTCTTCCAAATGGACGACTTATATTTAAGTCGTCTAAGTCGTCCAGTTGGAAGACTTTCCAGACGACTTACTTACAAGTCTTCCAGTAGAAAAATTTCAAGCGGACCTGATTAGTCGCAGAAGGAGTTGGAGTACTCGTCATTGTGGTTATAGATCTGAAAAAATAAACGTGAAACGGTGAGAATGAGTAAATTGATAGAGACAACATTTTCATCTTTTCCTCGAGATTGATGACTTACCGGCGTTAGGGTTTACAGAGAAACGGCGCTACAGTTTACAGAGAAGAAGCGGCGGCGCTAGGGTTTAGAAGAAGCGGCGGTGCTAGCTAGTGTTTAGAGGAAGCGGCGGTGAGAACGTTGGTGAGCACGGTGGCGAGGGCGACGGTTTGTTCGGAAATAGTGGAAGCGGGGGCGCTAGGGTTTAGAGGAATCGGCGGCGCTAGGGTTAGAAGAAGCTGCGGCGACAACGGTGAGAATGAAGTGAGATAGATAACCGACGTTGAGAACGATGGTTTGTTCGGAAATAGTGGGAATTCGAATCGCCTTTGATATCGCCGGTGAGAGAGAACTGTTAGGGTTTCTGAATTTCGAGGAAAATGAAACAAAAAAAAAAATTCACCTTATATATTGGGTAAATAATCCGGTTAGCTTTAAAAGTACATTGGTAAACTTTAAGGTTTGGTCCGGTTTAGACGACTTATTCTGGCTGATAATGTAGATCAGACGACCTAATATTTAGTCGTCTGTACACAGAAGACTAAATATTAAGTCGTCCAATACCCTAAAATGAACCCCTAAACTAAAATGACTAAATTAACTTACTAACCACGTTATAAAATCAAATTATACTTCAATAGTGTTTACTATACACAGAAATGAACACGCTTAGGTAATTTTAAAAAATTTCAAAAACGGTTTTAATGCTTTCCAAAATCTAACCCTAAGAACACAGACAATACTACAACATATGTTGATGAACATAAACTAAAGAATATCATGACTCACTACTTTCACTCATCTTGGCTGAAAATAATTGGAATTTGTTATATATTAATTTATATCTCTTAAGACATATGTTAATTACATAATTCCAATTTTTCACTTATCAAAATATTTTTTACAAAATTTTTAAATTATGTTTAAGAAAAACTGTCCAGACGACTTAACTCGACTTTAAGTTAAGTCGTCTAGACGACTTATTTTCAAGTCGTCTGTCTAAACAGACGACTTGCGAGGGGTAGAAACGTAAACAAAAATCCGTTTTTTTGTTTGTTCACAAGGAGATAGTTGTAATTTCAATAGCCTTTTAGGTTACTTTTGCCTTTGACCCAAGTTGGGGTATCCTTTTGGGTTTGACTCCAAGTTTTGAGTCACACTTGGCAATTCTCCCTTGAAAATATCGTTGTAATCTCATTTTATTCTTGAGTTTGGTTGTTCTAATTTCTTTTCTGCATTGTAAGTTGTAATCAACATTTTAAAAATCGAAAATATATGGTATTAATTTAACATTTTATCAAAAAAGAATAATTTAAGAAAAAGATAGAGGAATCCGATTCATATTGTAAACTAGTATATATGTGGATTCTTGTAGCGTGCAACAACTGATCAAGCAATTAGAGAATTGCTTAATTAATTTCTCAGGTAAAGGATGAATTTAATGATTACCTTGAGTTTATTTTCGGATGATGTAGTAGGAAAAGTACAGTTCATTTACACATGCATTCTTTTGTATTAAAATCATCAATCACTTTAATTTTTTTAAGTTGCATTTGGTAGAAAATTTCCATGCAATTCATTATTTTATGTTTTTTTAAAGGCAACTAGATCTTGACCCGCGCTTTGGAAGCGCGGAATATTTTACGATGAAAAATTTCACTAATAACTTAATAAATATTTTGGTAAAATATTTTTGCATTTAAATCAGTGTTTTTAAATTCAACCCGATTGTGATTATATCGGTTAATCCGGAGATCTGACAATTCAATTTAGGTTTTTAAATTATTCATATTAAAAAAATTGCTAAAACCCGAAACTAACCGATTAAACTGATGGATGACCGATATGTAATCTAATTTGATTTAAATTGTAATAGTTTCATAATTTGTAATCTTATAATCCAAATTTTAAAATTCATTATTTTGCAATTTATAAAATTATGATGTTTCTACAAAATTTTAAAGAGAAAATAATAGATATAAAATAAGTAAGATTGATTATTGTATTATTTGGAAACATTGATAGTAAAAATATATTGTTTGGAAACATTAATAGTAGTATAAAGAAATAAGTTTATTGTTTGGAAACATGGATAGTAATATAAAGAAAGTAACAATAGTGATTTAACGTAGATTTAACTATAAAGTATAAAAATGTATTTAATTTAAAAGCTTACAAAATAAATGTTAGGTCCAATAGAATGTTTCTGTTCTAATAAGATAAATAGACTTGATGCACGTCTTACCAACTACATATTAGTAGATGTTGTTTATCCATTTTTCTTTTTACTTGATCAATACATAATTCCGTTACAAGCAATGTTTTTTTCTCTGATCTTTCTTCTCACACACAATCATCTCATTCCATTTTGGCACTTGTACTACATTCAGCCATCTTTTGCTTGCAGTTTTGCGTTAAGACTTTACTTTATAGCTATATATTTTTTTTTGTAACTTATAGCATTAAAGTTGTTATTAGAACAACAATACATATTCTGGTTTGTGTTAACAAGAACGTTGGTCATCAAACCAAAAGTAAACAACACAACAGATCGATAACAATACTCTTAGAAACTCAAGCCTGAACCTCTAAGTTTCTCCTGGATGATCATGTCGATTCTCCTCTCCATTTCCGGAGTGAGATGATTCTTCCAGTCCCCAACTTCTCCTTTTCTGAAATAGAACTTGTAATCCACGCCGTTGACCTTTTTTCCAGACTTGTTGATCTCCAAGTCGCTAAGACTACGAAGTGAGCAGAGCTCCAAGATCTTGTTCACATCTCCCCTCTCTTCTTCTTCCTCGGTGAAAGGACAACCCAAGAACTCAGCAAGCCTCATGAGCTGAACACGAGGCTCTTCTTTCATTTCCTCGTACTTCATGAAAAGAACACGACTCGGATCTTCCAAGCTGCCTCTCCAGTAGCTGAGTACTTGGTCCCAAAAGGGACCGTAGAAGGCGACCCCACTGCACAACGACTCGAACAACGACTCGAGAACGCTTCTAGTTAGTTCGACTTCGACTCTCTGATACCTGCACCTGAAAAACCACAGCGATATCAACGCGTCCTTTGCGTTCCTGCACATGTACACAATCCTGCAAGGAGAACCCTTAAGACCCTCTTTAAGGGTGTGCAAAGGCATGTGAGTTGAAAAAAGCCTAGTAGATGATGATGATGATGATGATGATGAGGCGAACTTGGTTAGGTCCGGTGGTGATGAGCTCTCCAAGAAGGGTACTATGGCCTGAGGATTATCTGATAGCAATGGATGGTTCATAGGATCATCTTCATGTTTAGATCTCTCCAAGAGTGCGACCGTGAGTGCCTTGAGCCAAGTTGTGCCGGATTTGGGGGAAGAGGCGAGGATTATATCGGTGTCTTGCGGCTGAAAGTTGTTATGGAAATTGATGACTGCTTGGAGAGTGTTGTAGTAATACCAGCATCCTTGGTACTTGCAGAGGTTCCCATGTAAATATTTGTCTCTAGGAAGTGAAGAGATCAGTTTCTTGGTCTCTTCGCTTACCTTGTCTTCTCTCAAGTTCATGGGAAGTTCTTTGTGATCCATGTTTCTTTGTTATTATTATTAAGCTAATATGCTATTGATTCTTATAGTAGTGCGCAACAGCTAATCATACAATTAGAGAATTGTATATTACTCCTTGCGTTTTTTTTATAATAATTTTCACTTTCACATTTTTGACATAGATATCAAAATTGACCGAAATATATAAATATATGTAAGTTGTAGTTAAATACGTTTTTCTGACCAATAATATTTGATATAAATAAAATTGTTTATAAAATCAATGTAGTTTATAATTAATTTTTAGTTGAAATTAAATATATTTATATTTAAATTATAAAATAACATTTTATGTGCAACAAAAAATGTCAAAATGACACTTATTATAAAACAGATGGAATATAGGCTCAAGCATTTAGATTAATATAATGTGTACTGTAGTGTAAGAGAGTTTATTACTCAAAAGTATAATCAAAAAGAAAAAAGAAAAGTAGGAGAGAAGATGAATTATAATAAAATATCATAAAATTATAATAAAATATTTATATAAAACTGGGAAGAAATATTCTAGAAGGTACTGCACGTTAATCATGCTCTAAGCTTATATGTATTGGACTCACGTCACATGCAACAACCCTAATCAGACAATTATTAGAGGATTGTAAATCATATAATCCGTATAATAAGATTGGAGGAATCCGCTTCATATTGTAACTAGTACTATATTTCTATATGAATTTTTGTAGCGTGCAACAACTGATCAAGCAATTAGAGAATTGCTAATTATTTAATTTCTCGGGTAAAGGATGAATTTAATTATTAATTTATTACCTTGTGTTGATTTCCGAATGATAGTAGGAAAAGTAAAGTTCATTCACACATGCATTTCTTTTGCATTAAAATCATATCAATCACTTTATATGATTAGCTGTTTTTCTAATTTGCAAATTTTTCTAATTGCTTGATTAGCTGTTGTACATGACAATAATCCCCAAAACAAATATGCTTAAAACAATAATCTCTATAATTAAAAAAAAAGTTAACGGGAATCCTCCATTCCACGAGGAGTTAAGTTAGATAGATGTGTTCGTATTTTGAGGCAAAATACATTACATGGATCACAATGAACTAATTCCTGCGAACTTGGGAGAATACTAGGTAAGTGAAGAAACCAGGAAACTAATCTCTTCATCACTTCCTAGAGACGAAAATTCTAAAGGTAACCTCTGCAAGTACCAAGGATAATGCTGGCATTACTACAACACTCTCCAAGGACTCATGTCCTGTTCATAAAGTAGGAGAGGGAAATGAAAGAAGAGCCTTGTGCTCAGCTCAAGAGACTTGCGGAGTTTTTAGGTTGCCCTTTCACCGAGGAGGAAGAAGAGACGGGAGGTGTGAACAAGATCTTGGAGTGAGATAGAGAGAGAGAGAAACAGAGCAAACCCCAATAACTCAACAGCCACCAAATGGTCATCCAGGTTAGGTGGTTACACCACACGCAGCTTTGCTCAGAGCACTGAGAACAGCTGAGTATGTCAGGTTCTTGACGTTCTTGTTCTTAGGTGAAGACAGAAATGAATAAAATTACAACAAAATACGATAAAATAAGAATAATTCGTTTGTTTGTCAAAACACTCACGGATGTAAGGAGAGTAGCATCATCAATGATGTATATGAAAAATATGAAACGTAGCAAACAAAAATTGAGAGTCCAAGGCTCTTCTCTTCTCTCTGTCAAACCCCAAAATTCTCAAACCATTGCAGCAGCTCTAGGGCTCTGAGTAGAAAATCCATTGGCTTCTACGTGACCATTCTGCTTAACACCCACCACTTCTTCTTCTTCTTCACTCTCAGCTTCATCACTGTTCCCATTCTTGAGCACCTTCGCCAGCTTCAGCCCTTCCTTGTTCTCCATCTTGTCGCAAAGACTCCTCAGCTCCTCGGTGCTAAGCGACATGCACAGATCCTCCACGTATGCAACAGAGATGCCGAGCAGACGCTGGGACAGAACAGGTGCAGAGAGGGTCCTGAGCCGACTACGTTCCTTGGAACGAAGCTTCTTCTCTTTCTCCTTGTTTTTCTTCTGCTGCACAGCAGCCTCTGCAGCGAGTTTAGCTTCCTCTTCTTTCCGCCTCTTCTCTTCCTCAATAGCAGCAGCAGCCTCATCTTCCAGCTTCTTCTTTGCATTAACCTTTTCATCCTTCTTCGCCTGCTTCTTAGCCTTCTCCTCCTCCTTCCTCTTCACTATCCTCGGATCCTTCTTGTAAGCATTGTCGACAAGAGTCCTTATCCGAGCGTACTCCTCCTTCCTAGCCTTCTGAGTCTTCCTCGCGTTCTCTCTCTCCATCCACCTCTTCTCCTCACGCGACTCTGCTTCCTCGAGATCGTGCTCCTCCTCTTCAGGAAACTCTCTCCAGCTTTTGAAAGCGTACCAGAAGTTGTAGTACTTATCAACCTCTTTCACCGGCGTGTTCTCATCTCCCAAATCAGGCACACGAGGGTTAACAGACCACCTCGCGTTCCTCTTAAACGCTGGACCAAACACCTTGAAGAAGTCCTTGGGAGCACAGTCGCTCGGCACCGCGTCATCAAACTCATCAGTAGAGTCGAATATTCTTCTCTTGGTCTTGTCCATCAGAACCTCATAAGCTTCTTGGATCAGCTTGAAGTGAGACTCAATCGCCTCCTTTTTAGCTTCCTTCGCTTCTTCACTCTCATCAGTAAGGAGTAGAGCAGCAGCTAGCTTATCAGGGTGATGCTTCAGAGCAGCGTCGCGGTAGCTCTTCCTAATCTGATCCTCTGTTGCGAGATACCTTAAACTGCCCAAACCCAACAGCGCATAGTGATCATGCTGTTCTTTCTCCTCCTTCCCATTCTTCTTCTTCTTCTTCCCCTTATTGCTGCTGTTGTTCTTGTACGTTTCATAAGAAGGAATATCTTCCACATCCACATCGTTTGCTGCTTTCTTAGGAGATGCAGAAGAGGAATCTTCTTTTTCCCCTGTGGCTTTCTTTGCACAACCACTAAGTCTGAGAGCAGCGGAATGAAAGGCGTGACCAGCAGGCTCAACGTTTAAAGCCTTAACAGGGAGAGAATTGGAAGAAGCATACAAAGGTTTCCCCTCCAGAAGCTCATTAGAATAAGTAAGCAGCTTGATAACAACAGAGTTGATCCCCAAACTCTGCTTCATGATGAATCACTCTGTAGGAGCCTCCAAAAATCAACCAGAATCCAAAAAGTAAGCACAAACGTTTAATTCCTGTTACAAAGATTAAAACAAAAGTCTCAAACTTCTCAGCCAGTAATACACATAAACTAGCTAAGAGATTCAAGAAAATACACACAAATGTAACACATCAGCTAATACATCAATAAAGATAGAAACTTTTCTCTTTTTTTTTTTAATTAAGACATGTTTCCTCAACTGAACTCTCTTGTAACATATATAGCTAGATATATAAAACAGAACCAAGCAATCAAAACACACAAAGAACAGCGTCCCAAATTGAAGAAACAGTTCATAAACCCCAGTTATAGTCATCATCTTCTACATAAACAATAAACACATGGAAAAACCTATCTTTCATCTTTCCTTTCAAGTAAAGCTCTTTAAGCAAGTCTACAGCGTATGATATGTTTTAATCGAACTAGATTCCTGTAAAACAGAACAGCTAAGTGTAAAAAACAGAACTTGAAGAGAAACAGTTCCTAATCTTCTACATAAACATTTTAAACACATGTAAAAAGTCCCTAGCTTTCGTCTTTTCGACAGTAAAGCTCTCTAAGCAAGTACGAAATGTTTAGGCGAACTAAGAAACCCTAAATCGATCCATCTGGTTTAACGAAAAGAGAAAAAAGAAGAAGCTTTTCTTACCAAAGACTCGAGCTTGCCGTCGCAGTTTTAACCTCCGAAGTTATCGCAGTCCCGAAAGAGACGGCGAAGACGAGAGAGAGAGAGTTCAATTTTTTCAGGAGGAAACGGCGGCGGAAGCTCAATGAAGAGAGGGAAAGAGAGGAGCTAAAGAGAGAAAGTTTGCTTAAATAAAAAAAAGTGGCAAGTCTCTCTCTCTCTCCTAAACCTTGTTGTTAACACATCTTTCCGTATTTATATGTTAACACACTCAACACTCAAGGTTTTGGACCTAAAACCCTTATTTGTTTTCGTTAACTCATCGCTTCGGCCCATTAAAGTAGGAACTGGCCCATATTGAAACATTCCAGGTCTTTGTCTATTGCCTTCATATTGAAACTTGATACTCTTGCCATTTTCATGCGTCTCTTAGATTACAATAATAAAATGTATGCTCAGTCATACTTAGGACTTAGGCCTGGGCAAAAAACCGGAGAATCAAACTGAAACCAAACTGAAATATCAGAAACTAGAACCGGATCGAAATTTTCAAATATCCAAATGGTTTCTATATTTTTATATCCGAAATAACCGAACCGAAATCGTATCGGGAACGGAATGGATATTCGACTATATAAAAATATTAATTACATATGCATATAACATAACTAAATATGTATATTTACAATTTAAAAATTTATTAAAAGCATCCAAATTTTTTTAAGAAAATTAAATTATTACAATGTATCTGAACTACCCAAAAATATCTGAAAATAAAATATCCAAAATAATATGAAATATCCAAGATTTTTTAATTATCCTAATATTTAATTTAAAATATATGTTATTTAACGTGAATTATCCGAACTATCAATCAGAACGGAATGAGAACCAATTCTTTTCCAGGTATTTTCTGATTCTCACTTTTACCATCCGAACCGAACCAGAAACTACCGAAACCGAGTCGAACCGAAAATAAGTCGATTTCGATATGGGCCAATTACTGTTTTAATGGGTCTAGGCCCATAATTATATCAGGCTTACAACGAATAAGGGTTTAGGTCCGTCCACACCTTAGTGCTGAGTATTAACATATATAAATACGACCCAATAAGGTTAAATAGACTTGCCAAAGCCGAAGTAAACGCGCTCTCTCTCTGTCCTCTCTTTCCCTCTCTTCATTGAGCTTCCGCCGCCGTTTCCTCCTGGAAAATTTGAACTCCTCTCGTCTTCGCTCCAGCGATAACTTCGGAGGATTAACTGCGACGGCAAGCTCAAGTTTTTGGTATTAAAAGCTTCTTCTTGTTTTTTTGAGTCATGTATTAATCCAGATGGATCGATTAGGGTTTCTTAGTTCGATTAAACATAACTTACACTTTAATGAGCTTTAAAGAAGAGACGAAATCTAGTTCTTTTTCTTCATGTGTTTATTGTTTATGTAGAAGATGATGACTTTAGCTAGGGTTTAGGAACTGTTTCTCTTCAATTTGTGACTCTGTTCTTTTGTGTGTGTTTTGATTGCTTTCATCGATTAAAGTGAATCTAAAGTGGAAAGTTTATATCTTTATATAGATGTGTATATATTTTGTATGTGGCTTGCTGGCTTAAGAAGTTTGCGACGTTGGTTTATTATCTGTGACAGGGATAAAACGTTGATTTTGGAGCTCCTACTACAGACTGTTTCATCATGCGGAGTTTGGGGAGTAACTCTGTTGTTATTAAGCTACTTACTTATTCTAATGAGCTTCTGGAGGGGAAACCGTTGTATGTTTCTTCTAATTGTCTCCCTGTGAAGGCACTAAACCTTGAGCCTGCTGGTCATGCTTTTCACTCTGCTGCTCTCAAGCTGCGTGGCTGTGCAAAGGACGTTACAGACAGTGAAGGAGATTCCTTTTCTGCATCTCCTAAGAAAGTAGCAAACGACAAGGATGTGGAAGAGATTCCTTCTTACGAGACGTACAAGAATAGCAGCAGTAGCAGCAGCAGTAAGGGGAAGAATAAGAAGAGTAAGAAGCCTGACAAGGAACAGCATGATCACTATGCGCTGTTGGGTTTGGGGAGTTTGAGGTATCTTGCGACAGAGGATCAGATTAGGAAAAGCTACCGGGATGCTGCTCTGAAGCTTCATCCTGATAAGCTCGCTCCTCTCATTCTCGCTGAGAAGAGTGAGGAAGCTAGGCAAGCTAAAAAGGATGCGATTGAGTCTCACTTTAACTTGATCCAAGAAGCGTATGAGCTTCTGATGGACCCGGCTAAAAGGAGAATATTTGACTCTACTGATGAGTTTGATGACGCAGTGCCGAGCGACTGTGCTCCTAAGGACTTCTTCAAGGTGTTTGGTCCAGCTTTTAAGAGGAACGCGAGGTGGTCTGTTAACCCTCGTGTGCCTGATCTTGGAGATGAGAACACACCGGTCAAAGAGGTTGATAAGTACTATAACTTTTGGTATGCTTTCAAAAGCTGGAGAGAGTTTCCTGAAGAGGAGGAGCACGTTCTCGAAGAAGCAGAGTCGCGTGAGGAGAAGAGGTGGATGGAGAGAGAGAACGCGAGGAAGACTCAGAAGGCTAGGAAGGAGGAGTACGCTCGGATAAGGACTCTTGTTGACAATGCTTACAAGAAGGACCCGAGGATAGTGAAGAGGAAGGAGGAGGAGAAGGCTAAGAAGCAGGCAAAGAAAGATGAAAAAGTTAATGCCAAGAAGAAGCTGGAAGATGAGGCTGCTGCTGCTATCGAGGAAGAGAAGAGGCGGAAAGAAGAGGAAGCTAAACTCGCTGCAGAGGCTGCTGTGCTGCAGAAGAGAAACAAGGAGAAAGAGAAGAAGCTTCGTACCAAGGAACGTAGTCGGCTCAGGACTCTCTCTGCACCTGTTCTGTCCCAGCGTCTACTTGGCATCTCTGTTGCATACGTGGAGGATCTGTGCATGTCACTTAACACCGAGCAGCTGAGGAGTTTATGCGACAAGATGGAGAACAAGGAAGGGCTGAAACTGGCAAAGGTGCTCAAGAATGGGAACAATGATGAAGCTGAGAGTGAAGAAGAAGAAGTGGTGGGTGCTAAGCAGAATGGTCACGTAGAAGCCAATGGATTTGCCAAGGTAGATACTGCTTCTAAGAGCCCTCGAGCTGCTGCAGTGGTCTGAGAATTGACAGAGAGAAGACAAGAGCCTACCTAGACTCAAAATTTTTGCTAAGATTAATATTTTTTCATATACATCATATCATCCATCATCATGCTACTATCCTCTCCTCCCCTCCTTACATAGAGTGTGTTTTGACAACTGAATCTATTCTTATTTTATCTATTTTTGTTTTCTTGGTCTAATTGGATGTTATGGTCGAGCATCAACATGGTTTTTTCTATTTGCCTGTTATTTAGTGTTGCAGATTAACCAAACAGAGCTACTCAAAATGATGGAAACAGATGAATTAAACAACACAAACACCATTTCAATAGAACAATTGTATCTGTTATGTATCATTGTCGTTAAAGAAACGTAACGTTAAGATAAAATTATTTTACATTTTTCCTAGGTATTACTTTTGTGATTCGTATATAATAGTTCAAATTTTGTAATTATCAAAATAAAATTAGACAGAGCATTTTGATTGTGCTTTAAGCTTTCAGTATTCCCAATTTGAACTTTCTAGCTAGTGTGATTTAGTTTGACAAATTCATATTCGCAATTTGATAATACTTTAAATTTTAATAAATTCGAAGCCTGTATTATATATTTAGCGTAGAACAGCAACATTTACATAAACACAAGCTTGCCTAATGTGTATATATAATCATAAAAGTATACATAATGAAGGTAATAATAATACATTCCATGTTGTCTTTACTTATTGAATCCAACATTCACCGGATTTTTCTTCGTATATTACCGGAAATTTGCTATTAACAAAACCAAACAGAGTTATATTCATGTTTTGGCGTTTCTCACAACTTTTAAAAAAAAAAAATAATACGCTACTTTGTATTATTTTGCTTTGTAATTAAGTCACTACATCAGTTTGGATACTTTGTACTCCAATTTTATTTTGTTGTTTTCTCCCACTGTCTGAAAACCGTAATATGGAGACAAATCGTAAGTTGAATGATCTCTTACGAGTCCATTAAAAATAATCTAAATTTCAGGCAATGATCTCCACTTTTCATCCGTATAATACTCGCAAAACAATCACATGATATCATATTCAATTGCAGTATACAGTGTCTTACTAGCTAGATCACATAATCTACAAATTGATAAATTAATTTGATGGTCCACTGTCTTCATCACCTCTACAGCCACATATATCCGTAGATGATGTATGTTTTTAATTAGTGTCTATAAATAATGTATTACAGTCTAACATAATTATTTACAATCAAACCATATATTACCTTTGTCATATTAGTAGGTGTTATTGAAAAACATGGACTCTAACAACTTGTTAATTTTGTAGACTCGTGGAAAACTTATGCAGTTTTGTTGCGTTTGGCATTAAGTTTAGCTACCATCGAATCAAAAGCTCGCCAACTAATTATTACTATTCACCAACCGTTTAGAAAAAGAAAAAGATTTATTAATATTCAAAATATTTAACATATACTAATAGATATGCAGGTAGAGTGAAGACATAAGAGTAACTAAAGTAAAAGAGAACTTTCCCTATCAAAGTCTCTCCCTCTTTACTAATGGTTCTCAATGTAGCTTTCTCACATTCAATGCTTTAACCATATTATACTATCATACATATATGTACATGCGTCTCTCTTTATATATGTGTACGTGTGTGTAAATCTACATACTTACTTCTCTCTCACTCATAGAAAAAAACTCTCTTTCTTATACTAATAAACGAACCATACATCTATTTTTGTATTTGTATGCGTTTGTATGTGTGTGTGATGGAGAGAAATAAAAGCTCGATGTCGATGAAGCTCAGACCGGTGGCGACGAGACAATCGCTCTGGCCATTTGGGGGAGATAAAGCGTTTGCGGCGATTGAGGAATATGGCGGTGGAGGTGGTTGCATGTGGCCGCCTAGGTCTTACACGTGCAGCTTTTGCGGGAGAGAGTTCAAGTCGGCGCAAGCACTAGGTGGTCATATGAACGTTCATCGAAGAGACAGAGCTCGTCTTAAACAACAATCATTGTCATCTTCATCAACTGAACAAGCCACGCCTCTCGATTGTGATCATCAACAACAAGTACAAAAACAGCACGAAGTTCTTGACGTGGGACCGAAGTTTCCCTTCCAAGGAGATTCAAGAAAGCCTAGTGGAACTAAGAGAGAGATAAGTGATGTTGGTAATAGTAATGTTTCTATGAAAAGATTTGAGCATTACAATGATGATGTCCAGACTGATTTATCTATCGGTCTTTTGAGTTCTGAGTTCGATCCTCGGCAGAAGCAATTAATCAACGGATTTTCGTCCAAGAAGGCAAAGACTGATGTCACAAGATTGCCAGTGATGCTAGGGTTGGTCATCGGAGTATCCAAGATCAACGGTCATCACGAGGAGTTGGATCTTGAGCTAAGGCTAGGAGCTCATCCACCAAAGATTAACTAGTAATAATGATAATAATAGTGAATGTGATTGTCAAAATCTCAAGAGGGAAAAGTAGGTTTTGTAGTGTTGGCTTTGATATAGTAATTAATTCTATTGTATGGGAAGTCAGCACTTTTACTCTTTGGTAAGACTCGAAAACACTGATACCATTTGGTTCGTGAACTCTCAGTATTATAAAAGGAAATTGATTTGATATCAATAAAGTTAAGAAGTTATATGAAAAAAATAATTAGAGACTAAAAGTCATATTGTCTATTTTTGTTAACCCATTTATCATATATATAACCTATGAGGAGAATATAGAAAACCAAGAACTTAAGGCTAATTATTTAATCTAATGATAATCGTAAGAGCTAATGTCTATAGTCTATTAATGGGTTTTGCTTGTAACTAACAGGAAAGTAATTAACGTTTGTTATAAGCTTAGGGATGGCCATATGACCTCAAATATAGATTAACATTTATACTACAACTCATATCACTTCTCAGTGGTTGGCACATGGAAAACTATGATAATTGTTTTTTCTCATACTCTGATATGTTTGAAAATAGTAGGAGCTTGGAAGATTACGCTTTAATGTAGCTGGCTTTGTAATTATTCATTTACCATAAATATTATACGAAGGAATGAAACTGATCCAGAAGACAAATACTGAACAGTAATAATATATATTTCTTCATTACAGTATTTCTTGGTAAAAAGTAATCGCAACATCGAAGTAGTAATGAACGAATTAAATTGAAATGTAATGAACAGATTACTATTAAGTATTATCTTGTTGACAACAACTTGGCATATATGAACATATTACACACAGTGTGTGTATATATATTTGTAAACTATAATTGAGTTTGTGTACATAGCATGTATGTATGTAGTTGAAAAGGGTAAACTATAATTGACCGAAGTGAAAGTGGTCTTGTCACAGTTTACTGCTCCTAATATAAACGCATGCAAACGTTTGTATATTGTACTTTTAGATTACCTTTTTTGTTTTACATTTATAAATATTTTTTTGAACACACATTTATAAATATATTAAAGAAGAAAAATAAGTGAAAAGGAAGGAACAAAACCGGTGGTTATAAAGGAAATATCGTTTTAAATGGGAGGGGCAACAAATTTCAACGTTGTCTAAAAGAGGAAAACTCATGAAATATGTCTTCTGACTTTATTATTACAAAGCATAATGCAAAAATGAGGACAAGAAAAAAAAAATGAGGACAAGCTCTATAGAAGACTGAGCATTAACCCACAAAAGAAAATAAAAATCAGACTGCTCTGCAGCTGCAACAAGAAGAGAACTGAACACACACACACACACACAAAATCTAAAGCGAATATATTAAACGGGATATATACAAAGAATTTATGTCATAACTTGTAACCACTAGCTGTAACATCTTTTCCTCTTTTGGGAATTCTGCTTCTGAATATTCAATGTGCTCTTATCATTCTCAATTCCATTTATTTCTTAACTTTTTGGAGCGTTTTTATCACTTTATTTTTCTAAAATTTGAAGATAAATTAGTCGTTTCTTGAAATAATTATTATAGGCAATATATCCTTTATAGGTTTTGAAGCATTGGTGAGAAAATCCAGTAAGTAAGAGATTTATGTTTTATGTTAAATCTTTAGTTCAGTTTCCCCACAAAGGCACAAACAAACTATCTTGTTTTTTTTTTGTAACTTAACTATCTTGTTTCTGATGTTCATTGTCGTTTGCAATCGTACGAGTTCAAACTAATGTTGTTGATGTCTGAAAACTTTAAGAGATATTAAGATCTAATAGAAACATTTTATTGTTTAAAATATATATATGATAAAATTTATAAATAAATAAATTTGGAATAATTGTTAAACTATGATGATCTTGTTGAACCATTACTGTGGGTCATTGTAAAACAGGCACAAGTACTACTGCAAGATCATCTAAAATACTTGATATATGAATATGATGATTAATGAAAAATAAATTAGATAGAAACTATTTCAATGTCTAAAAAAGAATGATCACAATTGTATAAAGATTTAAAAAGACTTACTATATAATGAAAACTAGAGGAAAGAATGATCACAATTGTATAAAGATTTAAAAAGACTTACTATATAATGAAAACTAGAGGAATTTCTAGTAATCTGAATAATCACATACAACTATGTTGCATCTCATTGCCACATTTTAGAATCCTTTTTCCGGCAGTATACATTTCAGAATTTATATATCAATAAGTTGACCTAAAAGCTAATATCAGTAAGTTACCCTAGAAGTTATTTTGGTGTATGTTGCTATAACACCTACATACACAAACAGGTAAAGCGAAGAACGCTATATTCTCTGTTGTCTAGCTTTCCCATTGAAGAAACTCAACTTGAAGTTGCACCATCATCATTCACTACACATCTATTGTTATGTACAATAGGAAAGTGAAAGGTTCGGAAATTGGGTGGCAAATAGGATGTCTTCTTTAGTGTAAAAGAAGATAAGAGAGATCGGTTTTAAAGAGGATCTCAGAATGCACATGCACATGCTTCGTTATTCATCAAAATTTATTTCACTGGTTGGTTCTTTTTATGTTTTGTCCATTAGAGTTTCTCAATTTAGTATATTTTCTCTTATTCTTGTTTCAATGTACTTTCCTTTTTTGGCTCTGCCTCTGTGTTCTGATTCACATTGCACCTTCATTAAAAGTAAATTGACACCATTTTTATTATCTTTACTTTCTTTTCCAATATAGTGACACTAAGACCGTGTGACGTGTTCATAAATATTTTTAGACCAATCCAAGGCCTAAAGAATTTATCAGTTAAAATAATACTATAACCAACGGACTCAATGAGCCCTGAGAACATAAACAGGCCAGACCCATTAGGAACATCTCCACCGGTGATTGATCCAATCGCTCACTCACAAACGCACAGTGAGATTCCTGAAACCGAGAGTGCGTGATAATGGGCCAATCTCGGCCCGTATTTTGGGCTGTTTAGATTTAATTTTTTAGATTTATTTTACGTCGTCAAGTCTACTCTGGAAAATAAAATCCATTAAACTCTCTTCAGTTCAAGCTCCGACACATGTAATGGCGACTTTGATACGTCGGACAGCCTAGCGGCTTGTCGGAAGCTGCAGAAAAAATCGTCTTTTCACTAACCCATTTCTTGACCAGTCGTGTGCTGCTCATGGCCGCCTACGATATCTGACGCCGTCCATTTCTTGTAATAGCCCCTTCACCACGTCTGCTAAAAAGAGAGCTTCCTCAACCGATTCACTTCTCAGAGTAATCGAAACCGAGACTGGATTCGCCGAGCAAGCTGATGATTATGATCGACTAAGCCCATACATTCCTCATTTTTCATGTCAATTTGATCTATAAGATCACATTTTGAGACCAACGGTATATAACCAATCTCGTCCTCTGTTTTTGCTTTTCGTGTCTGAATAAAGGTCGAAGAAACTCCAAGTGGTTTCCCTTTCAAAATGGAGGACAAACCAGGAGCTAAGATGGTGGCATTGACTAGAGATTACCAAGGAGAGAGTTTTGTAGTTGAAGTGCACATGACTAATCTTGTGACTGGTGATAAAGGTGATGACAAAGATGAGGAAGGGAGTGATGAAGAGGAAGAAGAGCATGAGGATAAGCCAGAGAAGCGTAAGCAATCAAATGTGCCTCTCTTAGTGACAGGACCAAGTTTGGAATTCAGATGTAGTGCTTTTCCTGACAAGATTGTGATCAAGGACATGTGGGGTTACGTTTCCTGATGATCCTTCCAAAGATGAACTCGCCTATGAACGCCCTGCCTTCCGGTAATAATAATCGAAAATGATTACAGGAACCAACCAACAGTTATGATCTTTGATTGAATTTTTCTTTCTGCAGGGTTTTGGATGAAAAACTGAGAAAGGCTTTTCCACAGGTACATCGAGATTAGAGGGGATAACGCCGAGGATGATCAACTTCTTGCATGAGTATATGATCAACAAAGATAGTAAAGAGCACTTGCTGTGGTTGAGAACGCTCAAGAATTTGGTCAAGTCTTGAAGAAAACATAACACTTTTTTCAGTTTCCTGATGCAAACTTGTACTTGAAACACAATTATGTTCTGTTTGGATTTCTTTGTATAATAAAAGGGAGTATTCTGAGATCAAATCACTAACAAAGTCTAAAAAGTATGATCATCACTACAGTAATCAGAAGTAACTTGGTCAAGTATGTCCAGTATTTCAAGTGAATCTATTCTGAGAGCTGTACCTACTATCATCTGACAAAACAATAGTGATTCATTCACTTCAGATTAACAACCTAGATTCCCTTAAAGCGACGAGAGACATACATGCCTTTACTTGACAAAAAACATGACAGCTGCTCGGATTGCTTCTAGATTGTGTAGTCAGTAGCTAGCGAACTTTTGTGGCTTTTAAAGTTCACTGTAGTTACGCCAAACAGCTCGAAACTCTTCACGGAATGTGTTTAAGCGTGCCTTGAGATTTGGTGTTCTCACGCTTGCATGAACAACGATCACTGTTGAGAGCGAAACAACAACAATCTCATGTGTCTAAAAAAACAAAACTCCACCACAGGACATCAACGATTTTAAATAAAGTGGAAATAACTTACGGGCGAGGGAAGTGAGAAATGCATAGAGGACCCACAACAAACCGCAGGAAGAGAACCACATGACAAGGCTAGCTACATGTATGTAAGCAAAAACCAAGACATCGATCAGCTTTGAAACACAATGTTGCATCAAATACATAACAAGGGATAGTGAGTATTCAAGTTACCAGTAAGGAAAATAACGACAAATACCCATCGTGGTTTCCCACAGACGTATACCGTCTTTCTTGAAGCTGATCTCCCACGTATGACAGGCCTGCAAGTGCTCACACATAAGATTAGACTTCTAACTAAGAACTCTCTTTTATATCTTCAAAGGAAAAAAAATGAATAAGAAGAAACTCACATGTGGGGAGGCCTCATTTTGGCGGCCAGGTGCGGAGAGAAAAGCCTAATAGTCCTTATAAACTTCTCACTAAAAGTAGCCGCGAAACTGCAAAAAAAAAAAAAAAAAAAATCCTCTTTAAGCTTGAAGAACAACACACAATAGATTCTGCTAGGAGAACACGCACAAGCAAAAAGAAACTAAACATCAAAGCCGAATATCAACATGAACAACCAAACCGCCACACACAAAGGATGTAACAAACACCAGAGAGGTAAATAAATACCTATCGTTAAGGAAAGCTATGCTTAAGGCAGTAAAAGCAGCACCAACAATAGCCAATGGTCTTGTGATCAGAGCAACACCTGAGTTGAGTCAACAACACAAACAAACAAAAAATTAACAAAAACTCTACAATAATATCTTAAATTAAACCCTAAAAATTCCCCCAAAATGCACTAACCAAGAAGGAAGATGACCAGGATAAAGTAATTCGTCCGATAGCTGCAACAATGATAAGATCATCAAAATCCAGAACTGGAAGAACTATATATACATACAGTGATTGAGAGAGTGATGATAATTAATTTTACTAGTAGAGATTGCATTTGATACGGCTCTTCCATTTCGAGAAAGAGCGAGGGATTGCGAATCTAGAGAAGAACTCGCCGAGTGAACGAGGAGGCGTCGACCATTCTACTTCTCTTAGCGCCTCGATCACATCCTCTGCTGCTACGTTCTCCCAGTCCATACCCCTCGTCCTTCTCCTCTCGATTCGGAGCCGCGACGAGATGGAATTGTTGTTATCGGCTCCGGCGACGACGGAGAAAAATCAAAGCTCCGATGAGTTTCTTCAGATTCGAATTTTTGGTGCGAGTGAAATGTTACAAAAGTGGTCTCCACCTATGTGTTGAACTTATGACGTGGCATCACGTGGGAAAAATTACAAAAATGTTTTGTTTTTTAAAGTGTCTGAGCCCGGGTTCGAACCGGGGACCTCTAGTGTGTGAGACTAGCGTGATAACCGACTACACCACCCAGACGTTTTGTTAACAATACTAACAGATAAATTCAGTAGAGAAAAGGCAACAAAGAGTAGTAGGGCAATGAAAGACAAGAGAATGTTTCCTGTTTCGTTTGTAACTCGTACCACATCGTGCCGTTCTGATCTCTGCGTTTAAATATTATTACGCTTAATTTGATGCCATACAAAACGAAGACGATGATCAGAAGAACGAATTCTACATATTAAATAAAGAAAATGATATATATGATATAGTCGTAATAATTATTCAATTAAGTTGGCATAGTGAAACGGCCTTTTTTTATCCTTTGCAGTAGTAAATATTATTAGAGAACGGAAATAAACAATTATTCCACTTATTTGTAAACCAAATGGCTTGGCCTCAAACCGCATCAAACCTCCCTAGGCTTTCACCTTGAACCTTTGAACAGGACCAGCTTAAGAGGGTACTTCTTTGCCACAACGAATTGGACAATCTCCTCCATGTTAAGCTCTTCAGGTTTAGAGCCATCAGGCATCTTCCAGTCATATCGGTAGAGAAGATTCGCCATAATCTCCTCGAGCAACGCGTTACCATAAGCCATACCGGGACAATTCCTACGACCAAAACCAAATGGTGCGTACCCTTTGCTCCCCATGAGTTCAATGTTCTTGTCTAGGAATCTCTCAGGTACAAAATCATCAGGGTTTTCCCAAATTTTAGGGTCACGCTGAACAGCAAACAGATTCACTAGTAGTTTGGTCTTTGGAGGGATGTCATAGCCGCCTACTTTGATCCACTTTGATGATGTCTCCCGTGGAACTGTTCCCGCAGGGTGCAGCCTCATTGTCTCCTTGATTACACATTTCAAATATTGCATTTGATCTATTTCATTGTTGGTTATCTTAGGTTTGGTCCCAACTATGCGTTGTACCTCTTCTTGTGCTTTGCTCATAACTTGGGGATGCTTGATGAGGTCGGCTAGTAACCACTCTAGCTCCAAGGCTACAGATTCTACAGCCGCCACAAATATACCCTACATTTGTAACACGAACCAAGTGGATATCTAATCTTTAGACAAGAGATGATCTAAAGACATAAATAATTTGATTATAGGCATATTATATAAATATTTTTTTGATCTGATATTCACTTCGACTCGATAAAATGATCTAAGCAATTGGAAAGTTATTCATTCTGTTTCACAGAAAATGTTATTCTATTTTTATCTTATTTTTCTTTGTTAAAAAGAGTGTTATTAATCCATATTTCCAATGTAATTTTACATATATAATCTCTTAGTATTTTGATTAACCAATAGATTTTTATTTAAGTTATTTTTATTTAATTAAGATTTTTATTTAATTTATGTTTAATTAATTATATAATAATTAAGTGCATACTAGTATAATCTCTTGCCATTTTAATTAATTATATTTAATTTTACATAATAATGAAGTGCATACTAGTATAATGTATTTTTTAATCTGCTTAACATTTTTTTTTTGTGAAACGCATGCAGTACATGTTTTGAGTAATTTTTAATCAAAAATACATCTATACATAAATTTATGGTGTATGTTCTGTATTTGTAAATATATATGCATAACTATATCAAAATTATATATTTTTCTCATAAAATTCTAAGTATGTGCGTACACACCTCTAGTATTTATCAATCGATTGCAAATAATAGATAGGCTAACCTGCATTATTGCTTTGACGTCATAGTCAAGCTTGTCGTTGTCTCGTTGATGAAGAAGAACATCGACGAAGCTCTCCTTCTCTCTTTCATTGATGAGAGTCTCCATAATACCATCCAACTCCAAGTAAGTACTCTTTAAAAGTGTTTTGAAACCCGTGAATCTATCCATCCACGCTAAGATCGGAAACAAATCCTGGACGCAGAAAGATCCCAAGAGCTTCTTGAACTTGACATCCCAATTCAAGAAGATCCGTGTCGCATTCTCGAGCCCTTTCTTCTCTTCCTTTTTGTAGCTACCCGTGTACGACCTATGAATCACATTGCTAACCACGGTGTTGAACATATCGGACATATCGATCTCTTCACCTTTTAGGCTCGAAAGATGAATAGTCTCCAACATACTCGAGATCTCTTCCTCTCTCAACGTCTGCAACCGGTTCACCACGTTCTTACTCATGAGATGAATTGCACTGATCTTTCTTAGTTCCTTCCAGTGGTCTCCGTAAGGATGGTACACCAAGTCTTGACCATTACCCATTAGAGGATTAAGGCCAGTGTTGGTGGGTCGATTTGAGATGGTGATGTCGTGGTTCTTGGTGATCTCCTTCGAGAGCATCAGCGGACGAGACAATGAGGTACCGAGTGGTTCCAAGGTTCACGAACATGAACGGTCCATGTTTAAGTGAGAGGTCGTGGAGTGACTTGTGGGGTAGGTTACCTATTTGATGAAGGTTTCCAATGAGCGGGAGCTTTGAGGGAGATGGAGGAAGGTTTAGCTTTTTTGATTTGACCTTATTTTTGACAATTGCAAAGAAGAGAATCGGGAGTAATGAGAAAAGAGTTAAAAGGAAAGGGTTTGAGGTGAAGATGATTTGCTCCATGATTCTCAAGTTAGAGTTCACTTTCTGTTGTGATAAGATCACTTGTTTTATTTGATCTAACCTAGGCGTCTATTTATAGTAAATTAATAATAATCACTAGTTCCCACACCCCCTAGAATTGTCAAATCAAATGTGTACTTAAATGGATTTTAATCAAAGTGAGCACGCTAATTATCGACTATCCAAACTAAACATCTGAAAAGTATTAAGTTTGACTTGTCATCCTACGAAATTAGGGCACCAAAAGGTTTGTTCGTTTATGCTATTGACGTGTCTTACGTACAAGTTTAACGTGTCATGCCTGTTACGTTAAATTCGTACATAACGTTTTATAGCCCGTTGATTAATCACATAACCTTAAGATGCGCCCATTATTGATTAATCTTAGTGATGTGACCTATTATGCCAAATTTCATTTGTTTTTTTACCTAACCCGTAGACAATCGTCCCATAAAATTTTGAAATATTTATAGAAGTGTTTGGACGATTCAAAGGCTGGGGAATGTTACGATGGTCTATTCTCGATCTAGGGTTTCATTAGTTTGGATATACACTGATTTGGATTAGTTAAGTGGATTATTCTGGTAACTAGTTATCCTCTAATTTCCTAAACCTATCAGTAATTATGTATAATACGTTAATACCTACTTCGTCGAGATTTGGATATGGACGTAGATACCTCATGTGAACTTGTTTCCCTCCCGCCAAGGGTTAAGAGCGAAGTGTGATTTTACTTCTTCTCCTCTAACTCTAAGGGTCATAACAAAATAAATATAAAAAATTATTTTAAAGGTTTTTGAATTCTCCCACGCAGTCTATTATTTACAGCAGAAATTGATTTCAAGTTGGTTTTACTGTCGTTCTCTTCTCCTATTTTCACTATGTTTTCAATATCAATGAAATTTCCACGGAAGCAGGCGATATAACCCAAGTAATGGCGGCAATCCTAGACTTTCGTAACTTATTTTTTTCGGATCTATATAGTCGATTCATAGTACTTGGCTACGTACTAATATATATATATATATATATCACTAAAGTAAAGTTTTCTGTTTGGAAACTTTTCTTAAGAACACTTAACATTCATTGACCTGGGTTTAACCTGGGGTTAGGTTTGTGTCATTATTAATCCGGGTTTAACCCTTTTAAGCCTTTAGTCAAAAAAAAAAAACTTAAAGAAAATATTATTTATCTGAAAGTGATTTACAATAATGTATCCATATGAGACCAGAAGGCATAAAGAAATCATGTTGATTTTTTAACACAAACCGGCAATTCAGTCAAAATTTCCGAACAACTATTTAGGTGGGCATATGGTTAGAGATACTCAGACATGTGGCATATCTCAAACGTGGAGATTGAGATGCATGTATGCATAAACTTATTTGCTGGAGTATATGATTTATCCGAGAGTATTTTTATCTGACGTTCACGTGGTATTGTAGATACGTATTGCATCATATAATTCGCAGTGTCGTCCGAGCTATGTGCTTTTGGATCTATTCTAGTCGTGAAACTAATTTACTATTCCAACTACATTATCTAGAAATATGACTATGCATACATGAAAGTAATTAATGATAGGCAGAATATGTCCTCCGTTGTTTTTGTGGCAGACGTATGTGACTTATTAAGTGTGATTGTCGAGCCACGGGATCATGAACGTATGCTTGTCTCGACGAAAGTGATAAGTGGGCTAATTAGTATCTATGATTCTATGTGATCATCAAATGAGATATTTAATACTTTTTTTTTACCAAGGCTGGTGCAGCTGATGATAGATTCTATGATTTCTTAGAATTATTTCCTTGATAGGAGGACTATTGTGGCTTCTTCCACAAGGGAGGGTGTTATGGACGATTACAAGTTGTATTTAGAGTCTCTCATATGTAAAATAAAAGATTATATTAATTCTACAAGTATGTAAAAAAGAAAATAAAAAATATTAGTTCCACAAGTAGTGGTTTAGGAAACTCTAGCCATTTTTGGAGTTTTAAAATGTGAGCCTTTGTGAAAGTTTCTCAACATTTTCTTTTCTTCTCTTATGTTTTCCTTTCTTTTTTTTTTTCTCTTTTTACTTGTGTGTGGAAAACTTTCAATATTTATGCGGCACATATATATGAGACAAGTAAATAGGAAAAAGGTGCAAATGTTCATGATCCATGGATATCTTGTAATTTACAAAAGAGTTTTCGCATAGGAAGGTCCATCCCCTATATTATATTTGCGAAGTGATTTTGCCACATGTACTTTCTATAATCAATTTCACAAAATAAATATGACATGGCTGATGAAATAGATGACATGGCTTCCGGAAAAATATGACATAGATAATTTCATTTAATATTGGTTTATATTTGGAAAACTTATTATAATATGGTAATAATTCATATATTACATTTAATATTGATATTTTTTTGGTAAGTTTTTTTAAATATAATAATAGCTCATACATCATCTATAAAATATGGATAATTTCATTTAATGTTGATTTATATTTTTGGCAAACTTATTAGAATATACTAATAATTCATATATTACATTTAATATTGATATTTTTTGGTAATTTTTTTTAAAATATAGTAATAGCTCATACATCATCTATAAAATAAATATATTCATATATAACATTTCAAATTTCGAAATGTTATTATTTTGTATAATTATA
Organism: Raphanus raphanistrum subsp. raphanistrum; assembly: GCA_019706035.1. Lineage (NCBI taxonomy): Eukaryota > Viridiplantae > Streptophyta > Magnoliopsida > Brassicales > Brassicaceae > Raphanus > Raphanus raphanistrum. The sequence goes on along the minus strand of CM033982.1, from coordinate 954,839 downwards.
CAATTTGTATTACTAAAGCTTTCAAAAGTTTCTACAGTTTCAAAAAAAAAAATCTAATCGTAAGATCATTAATTTTTATATATCTACAATTTTATAAATATTTTTTAGGCTAAATTTTTGATAATTATACAATTTTATATCATTTTACTAGTTTTATACAAATTGATTTAATATATATCAAATATTTATTAAATATTAGTAAGAAAATAGTAAAATCTATAATATTTAATAAAAAAGTTAAATATAAGTTAGATTTAAAAATACTTTATTGCACATGGTTCAGGAAAACACCTAGTTTTAATTGGATAAGAGTAATATTAAACAGTACTGGTGGTGGTGTGACAGCCATGTGACTCAAGTTACAGATTTTTTTACACCATGCGTGGGATAATTAACATTACTTATCTGACATGATCGATATCATGTACAAATAACATGTTACATTTGCTTAGTAATACACAAATGAAAAAAAGTAGAAGACATTCATAATTACTTGAAAGATGAGATATGATCAACCAAATGTTCTAAAGATAGATATGCCGAACCATTTTGTTTTACCGATCTTCTTACTTTCTCCATAAGAAGTTTCATCCTCTCTCGGATCACTTCTCCTTCAGGCTCCAACAACAATCTCCTCACCGCTCTTTCAACCACACTCCTCTCAATCCGACCCTCTAGATGAATCCCTACCATCCACACATCACTAACAAATCTTGCATTCAGCAACTGATCCCACACAAAAGGCAAACAAATCATTGGGACGCCTTCACAAACACTCTCAACGGTAGAGTTCCAACCATTGTGTGTCAAGAATCCACCAGTGGCTCTATGCTTTAGAACCTCTTGTTGCGGAGCCCATTTCACTATCTTCCCTTTCTCCTTAACCCTTTCCATGAGTTCTTCAGGTATCGTCTCGATCCATTCAGTGTCTTTCACCGAACCAACACGTACCACCAACAAGAAGGGTTGGTCGCTGTTGCTTAGACCCCAAGCAATCTCAATTAACTCTGAACGGCTCATGTTTGCTAGGCTGCCAAAACTCACGTAGATTACTGATTTGTCTTCTTGTTTGTCTAACCATTGAATGCAGGTCTCGTCCGGTGTGAACAAGCTACTAGACATGGCTGGAAAGTTGATATGAGAAGGACCTATCGCATAGATAGGCACTTTGAAATCTTGACGTGCTTGTCTGAGTGAGTCTTGATCCAACTCTTCACAAGATGACACGAATATAAGACCAGAAGACGTCTTTGTTGTTTCCAAGATCTTGTCCGAGTACGAGTCCAAGAGCTCCGTTTCTTCATCGAGAATCGGTGGAAGATCTTTCTTTCGAAGCGGTGGAAACTCTTCTACTGGATCATCTTGTTCTGAATATGTTGTAGAACCTAGAATATTGATTTTAATTCATATGTGAGTAAATGATGATATATAATGTTTCACATATATATGACTAACAAAAAATTGTTTGTGTTCAAAGGAGAAAAAAAAGACTAACAAAAACTGTATTGTTAGATGTTTTGTAGAAAAGATAGGAACATGAAAGTCAACTATATAGGACAAAAAGAGTACTCCCTCCGTTTTCTAAAGATCCATGTTTTAGGAAAAAAATTTGTTTTAAAAAGAAACATTTTTTACTTTTTCAATGTATTATTTAATGAAAATCTGTTAACTTCAAGAAAATTAATTGTGTTTATTGGATTTTTATTGGTTAAAGGTTATGGAAAATTGTTATTCACAAAAATCAATGCATTTTTAATGTGATTTCTTAATATATGTGAAAAGTCTATAATATGTATCTTTTAAAAACAGAGGGAGTAGTTTGGAATTTTTTATTTGTTTCGTAAAAGATAATAGTTATGTACTTTTAATATTGATTTAGTTTTTTTTTTCATTTTTCTCATACTAATTAAAATAATTATTACATATAATATTTTTTTTACTTATGTATTAAAATATATATTTTTGCTATTATAATTTTTTCCTATAGTTGTATAAAAACTTCAAAACTATAATCTTCCTGAAACGAGCAAGTACCTTGTAGGGAAAGTAATCTTTCACGACGTAGTTGAGGAAGAACGAAATGGCCTTGAAAGAAGGAGACTTTATAGGTGTTGAGGACCAATCTCGGGAGATTCAAACTCTGAGCGAGTGGTTGTGTGAAGATCCATTGAGCATCATGGATCAAACAGCTAATCCTCTGTTTCTCATCTTCCTCTGTTTCAGAATGCAACAGTTTAGTCAAACAGTCACGAAACGAAGACTCACAGCTTCGGTTGAGACGCGTTAGGAGAAGTGTGACATCGTGAGTTCTTGTCTCTGCTTCAGACAAGCCGTCTGGGATCTCTAAGAAGGTGAATAGAGGGTGGCTTGTAGGTTTTGGGGCGTTGAAGCGCGTGTGGATCACAGTGATGGAGAAACCTCTTGAGTGGAGGATCGTTGCAAGCTGAATCATGGGGTTGATGCAGCCTTGTAATGGAAGTGGAAACAGAATCACGCGTTGGCCATTACTCTTGTCCATCTAAAGCTTTCTCGTTCTGTTTTCAGTCCAAATGCTAATCTTCCTGATAATTATAGTGTATGCAGCTTTCAAGAAGTCAATGTGACAAAGTCACAAAAGAAATGTATATTTTTGTCACGTTCAGACAACACTTTGTTCTTCTCGATGTGCTAATAAACAAAGAGCAGATCCGTTTTCCCTATCATTTTTAACCAATTTGAGTTGATCTGGTTAGTATAAAATATATTGACATTAACGTATTTTATGGAAGATTATTAAATTAATCACGTGTTATATGGTTTCCACGCAGATTTTTAAAATTTGTTTGTAGTTTCCCGAGATTACACGTTAAAATAATCAAGGGGTACATAGCTTTAGACCGTATGACAGATTCAAACCAGAAACATAGCCCACCGATAGGGACTCCCTTTGAGTGCTCTACCATTGTGCATGCTAATATAGTATCTATTTAAAATAAATAAGTTGAACTAATAGTGTGTTGTTTGCATATTAATCCAATCTTACTAAAAAAGAAAAAGAAAATAGAAATAGATTTAATAAAATTGTCGATTACGTAGATGTTTGGTTAGACAGCAGCTACTGGAATTTATTTGTTAAATCTACACTGTAAATTTTTAATGTATTTGTATCTAATATATCTGTAAAAATTAAATGAGAAACAAATAAAAAGAAAAATATTTTATATTAATATTTATTTACTTTTGAAAAGAAAGCTCATAGCGGTAGACTGAACACCACAAAAATCTTCAACCATTTATGTTTTTTATTTAAACTTTTAAAAACTATAAAAATATAATTGATAATTTTTATGGTTGTAAAAATATAAACTAAAGCTAAAGACACTTGATAACTAATCACCCTCGACATCACTTACAAGATGTAGCTTTTTTTACATTGTAACTAAATGTTTTAACATAAAATGTGTTACTACACCTTCAAAACGATAATGAGTTTATGCTAATTTAGTAGTGAAGATTGTATTTTTTGTAAACGTTGAGCCTTTTCAAACATATGTTAAATTCTTCCACTATCAATAAGTCTGATATTGTTTTTTTTTTTTTTTGATAACTCTGGTATCTGGGCAGCCACATTTCCAACTATCCCCCCGAAAGGGGTCCAGCGCCCCAACGGAAGGGATGTTAAATCCGTTGTGGCCAAGGCTCAAACCCGGATGGCGAGTAGTACAGCTGTACCTCCTTTACCACCAAGCTACGAGCACTTGGTTAGTGTGATATTTTTCATTTGGGCACAACTGACTTCCTTTCTATAACTAACCATATATCTTTTATTTGCTCGTGACCAATTTAAGTTATTCAAAACAAGCTAAATGTAAATTATATTTTCTAGAACTTTAGAGTTTAGTATTTCATTACATAAACTTATGAATTCTTTAGAAGACAATATCACCAATAACTTCCTTCCTATAACTACTCAGATGTGTTTTTGATGAGTTTGACTAATTTATCCCAAAATAAGCTATAAATGTAAATTATATTTGTCATAATTTAGTATTACATTACATATACATTATGAACTCTTAAGAAGTTTAAGTACACTAACAAATTATCATGATGAATTCATCAACAATAAAACTCTTATATATAGTATGTTTAGTGTTAACGATCTCCATTACAATGATATCTTTGACAAGTTTTAAAGCTTTGCAACCAGATATAGATTTTGGTCCTCTTATTACAGTCAAGATTCAGAATAACGACTATCTTCTTGGCGTTCATTGCAAATCTTTAGATGATGATATGGGTTCCAAGATTCTTAAAAAGTGAGAGTTATATCAATGGAGTTTCCATGTTAATATTTGGTTAACTACATTGTTTTTATGTGGATTTAGTCAAGGAGAATTAGACAGAGGCACATTCCCTGTTTGATGTGACGAAAGATTCCAGAAGTTGTGAAAAGTATACATGGATAGCAGAGGCGGATGGTCTTCATGGATTGATAAAACCAGCTAATCTGATTTTTAAATGGTTAAAATAGTAAAAATGAGTTATTCAAAATATTGTATTGCAGTTAATATTAATAAAACAAAATAAAATATAAGATATGACTTGTTAAAATTGTATATTTATAATATGTAAAACATATGCTAAAAACATTATATTCGATTTTCATTAAAAACATGAGAAACATTCCATATATTTCTTGAAATCCTAAGAGCAGAGCATACCAAAAAGTTGTTTCTTTATAGGAGATCACTTTTTTTTTGTCTTAGGGACACACACACCCAATTTTCTTTACTATTTACTAAACAAATTTTGTTCAGCCGATAAAAAAAACAAAATTCGCGCCAGGTAGGGGTCGAACCTACGGCCTTCTGCTTAGGAAACAGACGCTCTATCCACTGAGCTACAGGCGCTTTTTTTCTATCTTATTAGCTACATGGATTAGTCATCTACTCATCTTCATTACTCTACTCTTTATCGAACAAAACTATAAGTTTATTTGGTAAAAACTATAAGTTTATTGCAGTAAAAACTACAAGTTTTATTTGGTAAGTTTGCAGCAATGTTTTGAAAACCGGACCGGACATCGATTCGGTATTGTTACTGGGTGATTGGTTGGACCGGTTCAACCGGGTTTTATATATTTTTGTTATATATATATATATATATATCTTTATTAATACCAAATATTTCTAAGTGTATTTTTGGTTAATTACATATATATATATATATATATATATATATATATATATATATTTGGTATTAATAAAGAAACATATAACTAAATCATTATTAAATAAAAATATTTGTAATCACTAACTATTGGTTTTGCATTTGACCACTATTTTAATTTTTTATATATATAAGTTCAAACACAAAAAATAACCATCAATGGATATAAATACGTAGTGCGTACAATGGAAAAAGAAGGAAACAAATGTAAATAAGAAACATTTACATTTGCAAAAGAAGGAAACAAGTGTTAATAAAAATTAAAAAAGGAAAGAAATGATTTTGGATTTCAAACAGAATGGTAAGAATCTTGAATCTAATAAAAACGTATCATGTTTACATCACAATTAATGCAATTACATTTATTGTTTTACTGAACCGGTTTTATTTACCGATCTGAGTCGCCGATTTAGCCGATTTTTGACCGGTTTTAACGGTTCAATTTCAATCCGGGTTTTAACTCAACCCAGACTCGGTAGATTAAACGATTCACGGTTGAACCGGTCGAACCGGCCGGTCCGGTCCGGTTTTCAAAACCTTGGTTTGCAGTAAAAATAAAAGTTAGCATTTTATTAAAATCTGTGATTGGTAACATTTTTAATGTATAAGTTGCAATATGAGTTTTTAATAAAAAATTGAACATATAAACATATAAACAGTAAAAAAAAATTATTAAAAAAATGAAATCTTAAGATATTTTAAAAATAGAAAAATAAAGGTATATTTTGAATTAGTATAAAAATTTGAAAAAATAATTTTCAATATATATTATCTTCTATATTTTTTGTAACTATGTTATTTTCTATATTATGATCACTTGTAATACTATTTGTTCTAATATCAATAGAAAATAAGTTAATCAAATAATAATATTAACATGAATTTTAAACTAAAAATTTAATAATTAAAAAAGTTTATAAATGTTTATTCCAAATCAATCTCAAATAAAAATAAAAATAGATATTACTATAATTGTAGAATTGGAACCATAAATAATAATATTTAAAATTTACAAAGCAAAAAAAAATTTAGTGACATGCATAAGCTATGAAAAGTCAATATTTTCTTTTTTTTTTTATTTTTAGGGAGAAAAATCAATTAATTTTATAACTCAATTTCTAAAACATGGAATTTTGGTTGATGTAGGTTTATGATTTGAGTTAACAATTTTACATAGGGTTTAAGTCAAAATTGTAACTCAACTACAAAACATATTAAATCAAACTTAAAATCAAAAAAAATCAAATATAAATCATGATTGGTAACAATTTTGAGTTACTAATGACTTTTACTCCTAACTCAGAGTAAATCAACCACACCACATGTCACCAATCATAGCCTGAGTAAATCACATCTGATCAGCGTGATTTAGCTGCTGGTGGCGGGTATGGCCACGGGCTTTGAGTCCTCTGCTTTTTCATGTTCCTTGTTCAGCAACTGAAACATAACATCTCAACGATTAAGTTCACAAAACAGAAATGCAAAGACCAATTTTAATCAGTTGGTTACCTCTTCTGGCTAAGAACATAAGAGAGTGAAAGAGTTATGATTCTAACCTTGTTGTTGATCAAGTTGTGGAGCGCAATTACACTACGGATGAGGGACGATAGGTAGATAACGAGCATCATGTCATTTGTTTTCACTGCACAGAATAATAATTGCAGTAAGAACAATGCATTCAATGCTTTAAGAAAGCAGCACACAGTAAAGAAACTCACCTGAGAAGGCCTTGACCAACTCGTTCACATTCAGGTTTGGAAGCAAGTTGAAAACGTCCTGCAGATTTGAAGTGGAATATTTCATTAGATAAAATCCACGGTAGTGACTACAGAATTACAATGAGCAAAGATCACAAAGATTTAGAAATTTTAATCAGAACACTAAATGAAAATATGCAAGCTCTAACCTGCAGATGGTATAAGATCTCATGATTTAGAGGGAGCTTTCCTTCAATCACAAGGTCAAGGTAACTCCTGATCTCCCGAAGACGTGCATCCAGCCCCTTCAAAGCAGTAAGTTTGGCAGTGACCTGGAGCAAAATACAATACACATTATTAGCTCAGTCCTCAAGCCGTAACTATTATTTTCATATAAAGAAACATGAATAGTACACCCCAAAGGAGGCCATCATGGTTTCAGCAGACATTTAAAGGAATGATAATGAGACGTTAAGAAACCTCAGTCGCCAGGGTACTGATAGTTGTGTCTTTCACATCCCTTAGCAAATGTTCCACACCTATTATTAAACGAGAATAAAACAAGTATGTGTCAGAAAGACCTTCCTTAAATACAATAAAAACTACACCAGACTTGTAAAATTTTATGAACATACCAATCTCCTCGACTTCATGAGCAGCAATTTCTGTAGACACATGGACGAAGACTTTCTGGCTTTTCTGAGTAGCGTTCTGAAGAGGCAATGGAGTATGTAATCAAAAGTTGATTAGATACAAGGATACAGCTGTACAAAACGTATGAGATTAGGAAGCGTGTATGTATCTTCTTACCTCCTTAACCTCCTCCACAGCATAGTAAGCTTTAGTGGGAATCCCCAGTTCTTTAGGTTGGACATCTATAATGACTAACACCGGATTTGGAACATAGCTGCAGCAGCAAAAGTAAAACCAAGCTTCTTAATTCCAAAAGAAACAAGAGCTACACGAAGATGTAAGAAAAACTGCCTAAGACATGATTTGCCACAGCGTAAAAACGAACCAGTCTATCCCCAATCTATCTCCCATCCCATGTCAACAGAACAAAAAACGGCCAAATTAAATCTGAATGACCGAACTGGAAACTAACCCATTGAACAGCGAATGAACATCCAAATCATTCTCTCGAAGCTTAGGGCCTGTGCTGTACCAACCAACAACATGCTCCTTGGCTGAAAAAGAAAATAAATTATCGTTACAAACATGGTTGTAACATCGACATATACAGTCTAAGCTTTAGTTTTCTAAGAAGAAGTACCATTAATTCTCTTGAACATGTGGAACATCGACTCGTGGTAGTTGTGATCAAGAAACCATATACTTGGGTCCTTGTCATCCTCCTCAAAAGGCACTACAAATAAAAAAAAATATACCAAACGTCAAACAAGTCATATGCAAGTTAACAGCTAGTGACAGTGTCCAGTCCAGAGATAAGCATCTATGCAAACTCAATAAACCTCCAATAAATCAACCTAAAGTTTTTATCTTTCCCTTTAACCCTAAATTGCTGAATGAGAGATCTGAGAAAGCTAAGGAGTGAGATCGAAGATAGGGAGAGGAGAGGATAGGGAGGCGAACCTGCGTAGCTGTTGGTGACGTCGACGACACCACGGGAGCTGCTCCCGAGAAGAACACCAACGACGCGCTTGCGCGAGTCCTTAGCGACGCGGTTGTAATGGTCGACGATACTGAGCAAGACGAGTGGGTGAACGACCACTTTCTCGATCGTCCTTGCTGATATCTGCTGCGTCTTTATCACATCCATCTTCGGAGAATCGGCCTCGCTAATAGTTAATTCGATTTCTCCGGGGGAAGATGTGAAAGTTCCGATTCGGAGCTTCAAGTTTGCTTCTTCTCCAGGAAAACAACCCCTTTGAACTTGCTTCTTCTCTAGTCTTCTTTATTTATCTTTTATGGGCCGGACTTGTAATCATATAATGGGCTTTAATAATACTAATAGGCTTTTATAATACTAATGGGCTTATCAGGTGACTTGCAACAACAGTAAAACAACAAGTTGTTCCAAGTTAGATGATAATCATAAACGACACGCAGTTTTTCTCTAGTTACCTTTTGAGTTTCTGTTTTATTCTCTTTCTCCGGGGAAATGGAGAGCTCACCATCTGAGGAAACTCATCAAGCTTTTTTTTTTTCGTGATCCTGATATCCAATTACGATGGGATCAACGTTCCGTGATCGCACGGCGGAGTTTCGTTCGCTCTCCCAGACGTTGAAGAAGATCGGAGCGGTCCCGTCTTCCGTCCATCAAGCCGAAAGTGATCCAACAACATCCTCCACCAAACGGTCGCCGCCGGGATCTTCGAGATCCGAGTCCTTAGCGACGCGGTTGTAATGGTCGACGATACTGAGCAAGACGAGTGGGTGAACGACCACTTTCTCGATCGTCCTTGCTGATATCTGCTGCGTCTTTATCACATCCATCTTCGGAGAATCGGCCTCGCTAATAGTTAATTCGATTTCTCCGGGGGAAGATGTGAAAGTTCCGATTCGGAGCTTCAAGTTTGCTTCTTCTCCAGGAAAACAACCCCTTTGAACTTGCTTCTTCTCTAGTCTTCTTTATTTATCTTTTATGGGCCGGACTTGTAATCATATAATGGGCTTTAATAATACTAATAGGCTTTTATAATACTAATGGGCTTATCAGGTGACTTGCAACAACAGTAAAACAACAAGTTGTTCCAAGTTAGATGATAATCATAAACGACACGCAGTTTTTCTCTAGTTACCTTTTGAGTTTCTGTTTTATTCTCTTTCTCCGGGGAAATGGAGAGCTCACCATCTGAGGAAACTCATCAAGCTTTTTTTTTTTCGTGATCCTGATATCCAATTACGATGGGATCAACGTTCCGTGATCGCACGGCGGAGTTTCGTTCGCTCTCCCAGACGTTGAAGAAGATCGGAGCGGTCCCGTCTTCCGTCCATCAAGCCGAAAGTGATCCAACAACATCCTCCACCAAACGGTCGCCGCCGGGATCTTCGAGATCCGAGTTCAACAAGAAGGCTTCCCAGATCGGTCTGCGTATCTACGAGACGTCTCAGAAGACCGCGAGGCTCGCTAAATGTACGGTTTCGGACTCAGATTTTATCCTCGCATTATGAAACCATAGAATTAAAGGCGTTTAGAATGTTTTGGATTCTTAACGAGATTCAGACATAGCTTTCGCTAGCCTGTCTTGTAATGAATGGAACTTGCAGTGATTCTAGAGACATTGTAGTTGATTGCAGTTGGAAATGTTGATGAGTCGCAGTGGAATTAGAGGCGTTAGGATGTTTGGATTCTAAAGAGATTAAGACATAGTTTCCTACTGCTGTCTTGTAATGAATGGAACTTGCAATGGTTCTAGAGATATTGTAGTTGATTGCATTTGAAACTGTTGATGAAATCTCGGTGGAATTAGGATGTTTGGTTTTGTAACGAGATTCAGACATAGTTTCCTACAGCTGTCTTGTAATGAATGGAACTTGCAATGAACTCCAGAGACATTGTAGTGGTTGCAGTTGAAAACCTATTAGGATGTTTGGATTTTTAACGAGATTCGGACATAGTTTCAGACAGCTGTCCTGTAATGAATGGAACTTGCAATGAACTCCAGACATTGTAGTGATTGCATTTGAAAAACTATTGATGAACCGCAGTGGAATTAGGATGTTTGGATTCTAACGAGATTCGGATATAGTTTCCGACAGCTGTCTTGTAATGAATGAAAACTTGTGATGATTGTTATTGAGTGTGAGCTTTACTTCTTCCTGACGTTGGCTGGTTATTTCGCAGTGGGGAAAGAATCGTCGATTTTCAATGACCGGACTTTGGAGATACAGGAGCTAACGGTGTTGATCAGGAACGACATCACGGGGCTGAACATGGCTCTCTCTGATCTGCAGACCCTTCAGAACATGGAGATCGCTGATGGGAGCTATTCCCATGACAAAGTCGGTCACTACACAGCTGTTTGTGATGACTTGAAAACCAGGCTCATGGGAGCTACAAAGCAGTTTCAAGACGTTCTAACCGCGAGATCAGAGGTTGGTTGGGTTTTGTAGATTTTTATCGACTTCCTTATATTACCATTAGAGAGTATCTCTCTAACCGAGACATGTTTATGTCTTCCCGCAGAACATGAAGGCTCATGAAAACAGGAAACAGCTCTTTTCCGCGAAAAACGCAGCGGTGGATAATAATCAGAATAATGCAAAAGCTGTACCTGAGCCTCCTCCTTGGTCAAGTTCATCAGTTCCTTCCGGGAATTTACAACAACAGCCACTGTGAGTTTCGTTCTGTAAAAAGCTATCTTGTTATGCCCTCATCTAATTAAGGTTTGGTCTTCTGCAACCGACCAGATTGCCGCCAGTTAATAGTGGAGCTCCTTCAGGCAGCCAGCTTAGGTAATGTCCTCTATTGTGTTCGTTTTCATTTAAAGATCAAACAATCTTATAAACATATGATTTTCTGTTTTGTGACATGGCGAAACAGACGCAGATCAGCGATCGAGAATCCACCATCGCAGCAAATGGAGATGTCTATGTTACAGCAGACAGTCCCGAGGCAGGAGAACTATAGCCAAAACAGAGCTGTTGCGCTTCACAGCGTGGAATCAACGATAACAGAGCTAAGTGGGATATTCACACATCTAGCTACCATGGTCACTCAACAGGGAGAGCTAGCTATCAGGTTCTTTTAACGTTCTTTACCCAAAACCTCACCATATACAGCAGAGTTTCAGGGAGTGCACTTTGTTTAACACATGTGGGTTTTTGTGGAACAGAATCGATGACAATATGGATGAATCGTTAGTTAACGTAGAGGGAGCACGCAGCGCTCTTCTGCAGCATCTCACTCGAATTTCATCGAATAGATGGCTCATGATCAAGATTTTTGTTGTTATCATATTGTTCCTCATTGTTTTCCTATTCTTCGTGGCTTGAAACAACAATACCTTTATATCTTCCATTTATACAACAACACATGTTAAGCTTGCAAGCTTCAAGAGTTCAAAAAGTTTATGAAATTTTTTCAGTATTGTAGAACATGCATAACGTTTTATCAACACGAGAACATCGTGTCGTTTAAATTGCTAAACCACACAGGACGTTTTCGATATTAATTATTAAGGGAATTTATGCTGGTCAAAGTTAAGAAAACGGCATGGCGCGCCTATGTTTGATAAAAAGCACGCGTGTCGTTTCAAATATTAAGAAGAGAACTTCTTGTCGGTGTAAAATGGGTGAAAAACTACAAAGCGTTAATCTTGGGAAGAGCTCCTCCAGTGGATAAATGAAAGATCCTCTGTTCTCCAGCGATAAGAGCCACGATCCTAGTCTTAGTGTCGGAAGACAACAACAACAAAAAAAATACAAATCTTTTTTACGTCCTAAGATATTTAATGACACAAGGGTTTTGATCGGAGAACATAAAGTTCTAGACTTTTCTGGAGTTTTGTTGGTTAGGAAATGAATCTCGCGGCTAGTTTTCGCGGCAATTTCGGCGTCTTGTCGCAATGCAGCAGCTCACGTTGCACTAGTCTTCAGTTTCGTCCATTGGTAGCTACTACTTCGTGTTTAGATTTTGTGCAGCAGAGAGGTATCACTCGAAGGAAGAAGGAGCTGAAGCTGTTCCGAGTTCAAAGGTTTCATTTTTTCGATTATTTTTTTAATAATTCGTTTCTGTTACTTCTCTGTTTATCTGGTGGCTTTGAACTTTGGAGTTTGCAGAAAGAGAGAGACTTTTTGTAGAGCGACGGATCCACAAACGGAACCAGATGGCAATAACGATGAGGTTGTTGCTTTAGCATCCATGCTGCTTCTTTTATGGATTCTGTTTATGATCCATGCTGTGGTAATTGTGGAATATCTTTGCAGGAAAGTGGTGACGAAGATAAAGAGGCTTTAGCAGATGAGCCTCCTTCACAGACTCCTACTGAGTTGGTTCCAGAGGCAACTATTGTGGATGAAGCCGTAGGCAGTAGTGAGGAAAACAAAGTTCAATTCAGCTCTCAGGTAATCAGTTTTATACAGCTGAAGCTCAATTGTATAACTAAGAAGTGTTGTTGTTTACTAACTAGTAGCTTCAGAGGAATTGAATCTAAATTGCTCTATTTGGCTTATTACTTGAACAATATAGTTTCTTGGTATAGTTTCTGAATGTATTGTGTGTTTGCTGTATTTTTGAATTAGGACGGAGATAAGTTAGAAGTTAGCATCGGTTCTCCTCTTCCTGGTGTGAATGTAAGTATTAATCAACAATGTTATTTACAAAAAAAGGCAGCTTAAATGCTTTCTGTTTTTTTTTATCTTTCATAAAAAAAAAAGTTGTTTGTGAACAGCCGTTACAATTGGATGATTCCATGCGACTCCCCAAAGAAACAATTGATATCCTCAAGGACCAAGTTTTTGGGTTTGACACCTTCTTTGTTACAAGCCAAGAACCATATGAGGTGAGAGCCACTGAGAAACTCATCACTATCACACAGGAGAGGTTGTGATAATTCTCTCTCCAATGGTTGTAGGGTGGGGTGTTGTTCAAAGGGAATCTAAGAGGCCAGCCTGCTAAAAGCTACGAGAAGATAAAGAAAAGATTGGAGGTAAGCATCTCTGCTTCTTGAGAGCACATGTTGTGGCAAAGGTTTAATAGTAAAATGTTGTTCATCAATCTGCAGAATAAATTTGGTGACCAGTACAAGCTTTTCCTTCTCACCAATCCAGAGGATGATAAACCTGTGGCTGTTGTTGTTCCTCGAAGGTCCTTGGAACCCGAGACAACAGGTTATCTCACTATATGTTTCCTTATTTTACAAGGACCTCTCTCAAATTATTGAACTTTTAGCTGAGTATACTACATACAAATGCAGCTGTTCCTGAATGGTTTGCTGCTGGTTCTTTTGGATTGGTGGCATTGTTCACATTGTTTCTCCGTAATGTGCCTGCCTTGCAAGCCGACTTACTGTAAGTAACATCTTACAACCATGTTTTCTCCAGAATATGTTATGCTTAACTGAATAAACCTTTCCTTCCCCTATCCATGAATCTGATTGCAGGTCAGCATTTGACAACCTTGAGCTGTTGAAAGATGGCTTGCCAGGAGCTCTCGTCACCGCTCTTATTCTTGGAGTACATGAACTGGGACACGTTTTAGTTGCAAACAACTTAGGGATAAAGCTCGGTGTTCCCTTCTTTGTTCCAAGTTGGCAGGTGAAGCTCTTTAAAAGCAAAAGGGAACCTCCTTTCATCTTGAAAAAATTGGTTTTGTTAGACATTTGATGAACATGTTTTAGATTGGCAGATAGGTTCTTTCGGTGCTATAACGAGAATCAAAAACATCGTACCAAAACGAGAAGATCTTTTGAAGGTCGCAGCTGCAGGACCTTTGGCTGGCTTTGCTCTAGGCTTTGTTCTGTTTCTTGCAGGTTTGATCGTGCCTCCGAGTGACGGCATTGGCGTTGTTGTTGACTCATCAGTGTTTCATGAGTCCTTCCTCGTTGGTGGTATTGGTAAGCTTTATGATGAATGTTAAAGGCTGAGTTTGGAGTGTTAATATGCTTAAGCATTTTCCTTTTATCATTTTGTAGCAAAGCTCTTACTGGGTGATGTACTCAAGGAAGGAACATCGATATCTTTGAACCCGCTTGTGATATGGGCATGGGCTGGACTTCTCATCAATGGCATCAACAGCATCCCTGCAGGAGAGCTTGACGGTGGTAAAATTGCTTTCTCCATTTGGGGTAGAAAGGTAACTTCAAACCCAAACTTGAACATTCCTCAAAAGAAAAAATCCTTGAACTCTTGGTTTCTAATGGTTTATTCAGGCCGCAACACGGCTCACGAGTGTCTCTTTAGCGCTTCTCGGTATATCTGCGTTGTTCAGCGACGTGGCATTCTACTGGGTGGTGCTGATATTCTTCCTGCAGCGTGGACCGATAGCACCGCTGGCTGAGGAAATCACTGAGCCTGATGAGAAGTTTGTGTATCTAGGAATCCTGGTTCTCTTCCTCTCCTTGCTTGTGTGTTTGCCATATCCGTTTGCTTTCACCGGTCAAGACCCCATGATGATTGGCTTGTGAAATGGGACTCATCAATATACAAACAAACAAGAGCAATAGCTACAGAACTTTTAGTTTTGGTCTCTAAGTTACATAACATTTATATTTGAAAGAGACTTTGAATGGTTGAAAAAACAGAAACAAGAAAATGGACCAACATTATTTATGGATACTAGAGCAACCAATGTGATTAGGAATAATAATAGAAGTACAAGGTAGATAATAGAAATGGACAAAAACATGGTTTTCATGTGGATGTATTTGATTTTGGTTGGTATAGCAGCTAAAGCTACCTTCCAATTCATGAAAATGTCAAAGTTTCTACATTGATAATATTGTATTATTATACAATTAACTCAACCAAACAACATTGATATCACAATCTGGTAAAGTTGTTTATAATGATTTAACATGATTACCAAAAAAAAAAGTTGTTTATAATGCATATAAATCATACTGTATTAATATTTATTTAATTGAACCAAAACCCAAAAGAAGAAGATAGCAGGTCCAGTGGACCCAA
Organism: Raphanus raphanistrum subsp. raphanistrum; assembly: GCA_019706035.1. NCBI lineage: Eukaryota > Viridiplantae > Streptophyta > Magnoliopsida > Brassicales > Brassicaceae > Raphanus > Raphanus raphanistrum. The sequence goes on along the minus strand of CM033982.1, from coordinate 939,339 downwards.
AAGGATTTAGCCTCACAGTGATCCACTTCTTCGTACAGTACTACCCTTACCAACAGAGAGAGCATGCACGTGACTTGGTGTAAAGAAAATACAGGTGAGGGGTATTATAGTAAATTTAACAATTAGTCACATGGTCATGCTTTATAAATAAGACATCCCTCTTTTATTACATTCGCCACTCTTCTCTGACTCTTCTTTCAACATTCCGGCCGCCGGAGCCCGTGACCAAACCGCTTTTCTCATCCGCTACGATGTCTTCTTCCTCGATGAATGTGGCGACTGTGAAACCTCTGAGCTTCTCTCGCCGTCTCGTCCCCGCTGCGGCTTCTCGCGGACTCGCTTCTTCTGTGACAGTTTCTGGATATCCCGGTAGAAGCTCGGCTCACGCGCCTTCTTTCCGTTCGATCAAATGCGTATCTGTCTCTCCGGAAGCTTCTATAGGTGAATCTACGCTCTTCGTTTTGTTAATTTTCTTCGAATCTGTATTTCTGATAGGCTTCATTTGGCATGCGGTTTAGGTTTATTCGGTTCGGTTAATTTGGTTTTCGGTTAGTTCGGTTTTGGCATTGAACCGAAATATTTTGAATCGGAATCTGATTTTTGAATTAGATATACTCTCAATCAGAATCGGAACTAGGCAATGCGGTTTAGGTTTATTCGGTTCGGTTAATTTCGTTTTCGGTTTGTTCGGTTTTATCATTGAACCGAAATATTTGAATGTTTACCTGAATCTCCGTTTCTCGAAGTAGTGTGCAAACAGTTACTGATGTTTTGGTTTGGTTGTTATTTGCAGTAAGTGATACGAAGAAGCTCGCAGATGCTTCCAAGAGCACAAACCTTGTACCAATCTACCGCTGCATATTCTCTGATCAGCTCACTCCTGTTCTTGCTTACCGTTGTCTCGTCAAAGAAGATGACCGTGAAGCTCCTAGCTTTCTTTTCGAATCCGTTGAGCCTGGCTCTCAGATGTCCAGCGTTGTAAGAAAGCATCTTGCTTTCTGCATATCTTTGTATTAGTTTGTTTTCTTCAGCTCCTAATTTTCATTTGATCTTAAATAGGGTCGTTACAGCGTTGTTGGGGCTCAGCCTGCGATGGAGATCGTGGCAAAGGAGGATAAAGTTATTGTAATGGATCACAAAAGTGGAAGCTTGACTGAGGAATACGTTGAAGATCCAATGGAGATCCCGAGGAAAATCTCTGAGTCATGGAACCCTGATCCTCAACTAGTTCAGGACCTTCCTGATGCGTTTTGTGGTAAGGAATCCCATCTTTATTGTTTTTAACTATTTACTTACTAGCATGAGGTCCAGTTTCTCGCATTCAATCTCTTAAAAATCCATCATAACGTTATTAGATAGAAGAACTAAGGACTTTAGTTTACTCTCCATGCTTTGTTTTTTTGTTCCTAGAGTGGTATTTGTTAATATGATTTCTTTATCATTATAGGCGGCTGGGTTGGTTTTTTCTCGTACGACACAGTTCGCTACGTCGAAAAGAGGAAACTTCCATTTTCAAAGGCCCCTGAGGATGATAGGAACTTGCCAGACATGCATCTTGGTCTTTATGACGATGTAGTTGTATTTGATCACGTCGAGAAGGTAATACTTTTGTTACTATACACGTTGTATGATTCACCGTAAAATCTCCAAAGTTTTGGTAAATAGAGGTTGGTTCCCTTTTATACAGAAAGCATATGTTATCCACTGGATTAGACTAGATGCGACCATTCCGTATGAGACAGCATACAATACTGGACTGCAACATTTGGAGAATTTGGTATCCAAGTTACACGATATTGCGCCGTAAGTATCTCTCTGTCTTGATTTCCTTTGTGAGCTTCTTTTTTATTGTTACTATCCTGAACGTTGTTTTTTTTTCTGGTTCTCTGTGAATCTCAACAGGCCAAAGCTGGCTGCAGGTAACGTGAATCTTCAGACAAAACAGTTTGGACCAGCTTTGGAAAACTCAAACGTGACACGCGAAGAGTACAAGGAGGCTGTGGTCAATGCTAAAGAACATATACTTGCTGGAGACATATTCCAGATTGTGTTGAGTCAGCGTTTTGAAAGGAGAACATTTGCAGACCCCTTTGAGGTTTATAGAGCTCTAAGAGTTGTGAATCCAAGTCCGTATATGGGTTATCTGCAGGTTAGTAATGGGGAGAAGTCTTCTTGTACAACTTTGTATATTCTTGTTGTGGTGGATAACAATCAATGCTTTTGTCCTATAATTATTTTCAGGCTAGAGGATGTATTTTGGTAGCATCAAGTCCAGAAATTCTAACCAAAGTAAAGCAGGTAAACATCTCTATCTCAAGTGGCATTAGTACTAGGAGATATCATACTATTCCGATGAAAGCTTAACTTTTACTCATCACCGTTGAAGCAGAACAAGATAGTGAATCGGCCATTAGCAGGAACCAGCAGGAGAGGAAAAACAGAGGTTGAAGATAAGAGATTAGAGAAGGAGCTGCTAGAGAACGAAAAGCAATGTGCTGAGCACATCATGTTGGTCGATCTCGGTCGCAACGACGTTGGAAAAGTTGCGAAATACGGTTCGGTGAAAGTGGAGAAACTTATGAACATCGAACGTTACTCCCATGTTATGCATATAAGCTCGACGGTGAGTGTTAATCATATCACACCTCTTTGGATCAAATAAAGATTTTGAGTGTTTCATCTTTTGAGTTCTGTGCGCAGGTGACAGGAGAGTTACAAGAAGATTTATCTTGCTGGGACACACTACGTGCGGCTCTACCAGTGGGCACAGTTAGTGGCGCACCGAAGGTGAAAGCCATGGAGCTAATCGACGAGCTGGAGCCTACACGGCGTGGACCATACAGTGGCGGTTTTGGTGGAGTCTCGTTCACCGGCGACATGGATATTGCTTTGTCACTTAGGACAATTGTTTTCCCGACAGCGAGTCAGTACAACACAATGTACTCTTACAAAGATGCGAACAAACGCCGTGAATGGGTGGCTTATCTTCAAGCTGGAGCAGGTGTGGTAGCTGACAGTGACCCGGAAGACGAGCACCGCGAGTGCCAGAATAAAGCCGCTGGTCTTGCCCGAGCCATCGACTTGGCTGAATCCGCATTTGTTAAAAAATGAGTTTGTTACACGGCTGTTTTGAGCTTCCAACCAAGTGTATAACAGTTTCAGGCAGAACAAGCTTTCTTTCTTTTTTTTTTCTTTTTTTTTTTCTTGATTTTGTTGGATTTGCATTCAGAAGAAAAAATGGTAACGCGAAAACAATTGTAGATTTTTCACAATAAACTACGCAGATTGTGACAAGCCCGTAATGTAATAAGTTATAAAAATGTAAGCTATATTTCGAACTCATGATTCTTAACCTACAACTAATTCTAAAACAAACTAACCAGATGTATAAACAAGGATTAAAGTGATTTACTCTATTTTGATTTGGTACACATTTGTTTCCATGTTTGGGTTCTAGAATATCATCTAAACCATAATGTAATAATTGGAGCCAGATTTTCCACTTCCCCCTTATTATTTATTAAAAAAGCAATTGGTAAGACTAACCTTAAATTAGATAATTATTTATATTTATTTAATTTCATTTTGCGTATATATCACTTTTTCGAATAGCATTTTCAGATATTTATTAGAACTATTCTTAGAAGCCTAGATTAGTTACGAATTATGCCATTGGTACTTCTATTATAAACTTCATTGTATTTTATATCTTGATTGCTTCGTTATGCCAACAAATGTAGCTGGCGTAAGTTATATCACCAATTGCTTCTTTATTCATATTTGAAGTACCTGCGTAAAATAAATGATAGAGCATGAGAGCTATAGCAAAAGGTTAGTATTGCTCTGATAATAAACATAATATACTGGAGTTAACATCTGGCTAACTTTTATAGCTTCGTACTTCAATGGTTACTCTCACCAATATATTACGTTTAGAGAATTTTTTCGAGCAAGAATAGTATTGTAAAACAAGTGATGTTCCGTTGACCAACTTTTGTAAATCGATGCTTCATAGACATTACTTTTTTTTTTGCTAAAATTCATAGACATTACTTTTATGTTTATTTAAGTATAGAATATAATGTATCTCTATAATATTATTTGAGAAGTCAGTTTTCTATGTGTCGCGCTCACGTTAACTCTCACGGTGGTTGATTACATTGATACCTTTAATAAATTTAAAATATTATATTCAAATACTACTATTTATTTTTATTTAAATTTCTTTTGTAAGATTTTCCAAATATAATAAAAGGAAATATTTATAAAGGCTATAAAGCGAATTTTAAAACAAAAACATATGTATAAATAATATGATTTCATTAAAAAGGAAAGTTCACCAAATAGTAATATTCTATTTAACAATATTTTTTGAATGACATAATATATACTAATAAAATACTTTCTTTATATTTTTCAAAGTGAATATTTTTACATATCTATCATTTTTAGATGATTATATAAAATAATTAAGTAACATAAACTGATATATGTTTAATTGTCGAAAATAGTTTATAGTTAGTATTATTGAAATGTTATTTGTATTTCTTATATTTAGTTGACTATAATATCTTTCAATTACAAACAAAAATATCTATAAGTTATATTTTACTTATATAATATGATTTCTCAGATTCAATCACAATTTTACTATTTATTTTTAAGAGGTATTAAATTTTATGTTTTTATGTTTGTGCAACTTAATATAACCATATCAAAAGTCATACAATTAGTTAGAATTTATAAAAATACTTTAGTTATTGTAAATATTGATGTGTTCATGAGCATCTTTTTATAACATATTTAAAAAACAAAATTTAATTTGGTATATATTATGAAAATACATGTACATTTAAACGATAAATAAAATTAAATTATACTTCAGCTTGAATTTGAAAGAATATATGTAACTTAATATACTCCCGACATGAGTGACTCGACAAATCCAACTTATATCTAAAATCATAGATTTAACTATGATAAGAAAATATAATTTTATAATAATAACAATTTATTTTATAAATATAAACTATAGGATGACTCAAAACACATTAACATATGAAAATAAAATATTAACTAAATGTAACAATTTAGGTCTTTTTAAAAATTTATATGTATGCATGAGACTTCAAAATATTATCTTTATATTTATTTACATAATTTTGATTCAAACACTTTAGTTTATTTTTTTATTTCATTCTAAACATAATATATCTTAAGTTATACATAACATTCCTAAAATATATTTAAATATCTAAGACAATAGCCAACCTAAATGCAAATAAGAAAATTAATCAAAGTTTTATTAAATTTAGAATAAAAAAATACTATACTTTAATTCGTAGAAATAGATGCAATATAATATATCCAAATGATAACTAATCGATTGTAAGAATAACAAAACCAACTAGATGTAACATATTTAAAATCATATTTCTAATTAAAGTAATATAACATTATTAATACAAATTATGCATAAATTATAAATTAATTAAAATTTAAAAATATCAGTCAATTATTATAATATATATTTATTTTATAGATATTTATACCCGTGCATGAGCACGGGAAAATCACCTAGTGGTTAATAATTCATATAGTAGAACAGGTTCAATGTTACAAAATAACCAAATTCAACAGCCTTTATATGAAGATTAAAGGTGATGGTTTATTCTTCATATAAAGGCTGTTGAATTTGGTGTTGCTTCATGCTTGAACACGTTTATTATCGTGTTTCAACAATGGAGTTGGAAAAATCATCAGCTTATATATGCATTTATTCCACGTAATATAGTTCTATTCTAATGTTTGTATAGTAGTTCTCATTATTATGACACATGCAATTCAAATATATTGACAAACAGATTATGAATTTTTACTAACGTCAATAATGTAATTAAGTGTGTTTTCTATTGAAGTTTGCAATCTTTCTGTTTTCTATAATTACTCTGCGATTATCAATCATGTCATTATGAATTGATCTTTTCGCCATGAATACATACCTAAATTTCAGTCTGTAAAAATTGTGTAATTATTAGTTTACAAAAAAAAAATTGTGTAATTATTGCAAGATTGAAACAAATTTCAATTTTTAAATACGGTACTTGCGTGACAATTTCTATCTTTAAGTTATGTTTAGTCCAAAATTGAAGCAAATTTCCAAGTTTGTGGGTTTATGGATCTAATAATCATGTGTTTGCTTTGGCCAAATATGGTATAAACTGATTGAGCACTAATTGTATTATACACCTTTTTTCCACCCTCAATAATTGAAGAAGAACCATTGGTTATATTATTTCCTCCATATCTCTGATTTATCTTATATGTTTGGTAGATATTAGAAATACACGAATTATTTCTTTGTTAGTAAATGGTTTTACCAACACAATTACATATAAAGAGATCGACTAGCACGTAGTGCCAGGACACAACCATTTTTTGTTGTTTACATCGATGCAGAGTTGCTGGTATAGTTTTCAGATACCGGATGAGAGTGTGTTTGTTTTTCTGCTGATGACAAAAAAAAATTACATATAAAGATATCTATATATACATTACATTACATTACATAGCTTAAATATCATAAATTTATTATTATATTTGAATAAGAGCTAATATATGCAGAAAAGCTAGTAATATGTGATATCTTAGACAAAATCTAAAGGTTGTTCAATAAAAAAAAGACAAAATCTGAAAACTATATCTACTTGTAATAAGTGCCTTACATGCATAAAAGTTATTAATTATATTTGCATTTAAGTTAATATATATGCAGAAGAGCTAAAATTAGATATATTTTATTTTATTTTCCACGAAAAAAAATATTTCTACATTTTTTGAAAAATGTTCACAGATAAACACCTAAAAGAAAATATAAGAATGCTATAAAGGAAAAAGAAATTCTAAAAAAAGAATAACTATTTCTTATTCAACAGTTCATATATTAATGGAATATTAAAGGATAAATCTGTAAAATAACATTTTTTAAGTTTTTGTCACAAAAATAATACTCGAAAAATAAAATGACCAAAATAGTACTTTTTGTTTTGAAAATTTTAATTTTAATTTTTTATTTTTAAATATTTGAACATATTACTAAAATCTTAGTCCTTAACTTTAAACCCTAAGTCGTAAATTAGTTAACCCAAGGGTTATAAATGCATATTTATCCATATTACTAAAAGGGTTATAAATGCATATTTTCCTTTTTCTGATGCTATTTTATGACAAAAACTTGATTTAATGCTATTTTGTCTTTTTCTCAATATTAAATGGTATCTAATTTTAGAGAAAAAAATTGAAGAATGCAAAAGCGTACAATAATGATAAAAAGGTCCCATTTCATGCATAAACCAACCCCCGTGCGTGTCCACTCTCCCATCTTCCACAAATACTCCCTCTCTATATCCTCTCTAGTCTCTACTATCATCATCATGGCCTTCTCCTTCTCCTTCACGGCCTTAGTCCTCCTCATCTCCTCCGTCGCCGTGGCTTTCCTCCTCCTTTTCCGCCGCACCCGTTACCGTCTGATGAGACTTCCTCCAGGAAGTCTCGGGCTTCCTCTCATAGGCGAGACTTTGCAGCTGATAAAAACTTACAAGACAGAGAATCCTGAGCCTTTCATCGACGAGAGAGTGTCCCGGTACGGTTCGGTTTTCACGACGCATCTATTCGGTGAACCGACGGTTTTCTCCGCTGATGCGGAAACGAACCGGTTCGTTCTCCAGAACGAAGGGAAGCTCTTCGAGTGCTCTTATCCAGCTTCTATAAGTAATCTCATGGGGAAACACTCTTTGATTCGTATGGAAGGTTCTTTGCATAAACGTATGCACTCTTTCACCATGAGCTTCGCTAATGCTTCGGTCATGAAAGACCATCTCATGGTTGATATTGACCGGTTAGTCCGGTTTAATCTCGGTTCCTGGTCCTCTCGTGTTCTCCTCATGGAAGAATCCAAAAAGGTAACACTAAATAAATGGCATGCATAGATGATCAGGACAGGATACAAGATTTAGGGAGCAATAAATATTTTTAAGTTAATTTAAAAAAAAAAAATTCGATAATTGGTTATTAGGGAGGTGGTGAATTTGAAAGTTCATCATAGGGGGTGAACCCAAGTCTTGTCCATATAAAAACCATGCAGTGTTTTTATAATAAATTTTTAAAATTAAGAAATAAAAGCGAATGTTTCATTCGTTCGGACTGAGAACCGGGCATTTTATGATGTAAATGATATATTGAGTTTTTTTGGCTAATATGCATGGATAATATATGCTGTAGTGTACTATGATTATGCAGATGACGTTTGACGTTGCAGTGAAGCAGCTAACGAGCTTTGATCCAGGGGAGTGGAGTGAGAATTTAAGGAAAGAGTATCATCTTGTTATCGAAGGGTTCTTCTCTCTTTCTCACCCTCTCTTCTCAACCACTTACCGCAAAGCAATCAGAGTATATTTAACTAATTAGTTTAATTACTCTTCCTTTTTTATTTAATTATTTTAGACTATTCTAATATATATATTTGTATTATTTTTTTAAGGCGCGGGGGAAGGTGGCGGAGGCGTTGACGGCGGTGATTATGGAGAGGAGGGAGGAAAGGGAAGAAAGAACGGAGAGAAAAACAGATATGCTAGCGGCGTTGATCGCAGCAGATGATGGATTTTCCGATGAAGAGATTGTTGATTTTTTTGTGGCTATACTCGTCGATGCTTATGAAACAACGCCTACGATCATGACTCTCGCCGTTAAGTTTCTCACCGAAACTCCTCTAGCTCTTGCTCAACTCAAGGTATTTTCTATGTTTAGTACTAATAATCGTATATGCATGTGTGTTCGTGTTACTGCATGCAAATCAATATTTTAGGACAAGCTGCGCATGTATTATTAACTATTGTGTTTAAAGGTAGACAAAAGGGTTATTTTACTGAAAAGTAAATTGTTGTATAAATATATCGTATAAATATATCGTAGTCACTAAAGTGTGTCATTTCTTAATATAATAATCCAAAGAAGCGTGTTTGATAACATAATTATAATTTTTCTTTTAACATTTTTTTTTTGTAACTTCTTCTTTAACATTTTTCTTCTCTTATTTATTTGCTGAGTTGTTTTTCCCTTGGCTGAAATAAACAGGAAGAGCATGAAAAGATTAGGGCAATGAAGAGTGATTCGGAGAGTCTTGAATGGAGTGATTACAAGTCTATGCCATTCACACAATGTGTGAGTGTTCTTACTTGAAAGCTTTAATTAATTATTAGCTCTTGTCTTGTGACCCTTTCTCACTAATCTATTACAAATTTTATTTTGATCCAGGTGGTTAACGAGACGCTGAGAGTAGCTAACGTACGTCATCGGTGGCGTTTTCAGGCGGACAACGACGGATGTTGAGATCAATGGTAAGATATAAACTAACTTTGAGTCAATTCTGTATCCAAAATGCGAAAAAAAAAATTACATGAACAAAAAAAAAACAGGTTATAGGATTCCAAAAGGGTACAAGGTGTTCTTATCGTTTAGAGGGGTTCATTTAGACCCAAACAACTTCGAGGACGCTCGCACTTTTAACCCTTGGAGATGGCAGGTTTAGATTATTATTTTTGTAGCCATTGGCATTTCAGGTTTAGAGCTTATCTTTGCATTCTTGATTTTGATGAACAGAGCAACTCGATAACAACAATTTCGAAAGTGTTCACACCGTTTGGTGGAGGACCAAGGATATGTCCCGGGTACGAGCTGGCTAGGGTTGCAATCTCTGTATTTCTTCACCACCTAGTGACTGGCTTCAGGTAAATAAATATATACCTTGACATACAAGACACTAGCCCTATTTTTTCTAATTGGAAGGCTAAGAAGAATGATTTTTTTTTGTTTGTTTTGTTAATTTTATGAGCAGTTGGGTTCATGAAGAGCAAGACAAGATGGTATTCTTTCCTACTACAAGAACACAGAAACGGTATCCGATCATCGTGAAGCGACGTGATGGTGGCTTATCAGCTACTTAATGAAAAAGAAGAAGAGACCAGAAGATTCTATTCAACTTTCCTTCTTTATGTTCATTATGGATCCATAGCTGAACAATAAAAGTACCATTACGTTCGCATTAATCTATTCTGCTTACACTTGCATATAATTACAGTTGAAACGACGTCGCGCGCGAAAGTTCTCAATTTATTTTATAGACACGCCATCATAACTAAACGGGCTGGGCTTTTCCAGCCCATTTAAAATCTTCAAAATATAAGTCACAAAAAAAAAAAATCTGGACCCTAACGCATCGTCACCGTGGTTTCTCCGCGTCCTCTCCACCGTCGTCTCGTCGTCATCCATTCCCCACAGTGATCATCGTCACCGTCGGTGCGTTTCTGTCCTTTCCAGCTAACCGTTTCATTTCTCTGTGAACTTTTTCTCAGTTCTCATCTGTTGAAATTTGATTGGAAATCTATATTTTGTATTTACGAGATCCGATTGAAGGCTGAGAATCAAATGTATTGTTTGCATTAGCTAATATTATTTGACATTTATCTCTTGATTTAGGCTGAGACAAGGGAAATGGAGAATTTGGAAGATGTGAAGATTATGGCGGAGCAGTGGTCGAAGCAAGGGATTGAGTATCTTGAGAAGATACCACCGACTCAGCTGTATGCCGCCGTTGGTGTTCTCGTGTTTACAACCATTTTGCTCCTCCTATCCTGTATGTAACAGCAGCAGCACCACCAACCTCATTGTTCATCTCTTGATCTTTGATTATGCAACCATCACATTGATTGATTAGTAAATGTTAGGGTTTAGCATTTGATTATCATCATTGTAAATTTGTTTGTATATGTGATTATGGCTTATGCAGTTCGCTTGGTCAGACGTACCAAATCCAACACTGTACTCCTTTCTGGGCTGAGTGGAAGTGGAAAGACTGTGCTCTTCTATCAAGTGAGTATTTTCGCTTCTTGTTTTTTTTTAAACTTTAGATGGGATAATATTGCTTATTACTTTCTCCAAGTGTAGTTTTTGTTTTGTTTTGCTAAGTGCCACTTTTGTTCAAGTCAGCGTGAAGTACTAGGTGAAATGTTGGGTAGTTTTAAGATTATATATGCTTTGATTGGCAGCTCCGAGATGGATCATCGCATCAGGGCACTGTAACATCAATGGAACCGAATGAAGGCACTTTCGTTCTTCACTCTGAAAACGCTAAGGTAAAAGATTCTTGCCTTTGGCATGGTCTAAACTGCACATGCAGTTGATTTTGATGCATGTACCATGTATGTATTCTCTGCGTGACAGAAGGGAAAAGTCAAGCCTGTTCATCTTGTTGATGTTCCTGGGCACTCTCGGCTTCGACCCAAGCTGGAAGAGTTCTTGCCCCAAGCAGCTGCTATTGTCTTTGTAGTAGACGCCTTGGAGTTCCTCCCAAACTGTCGTGCAGCTTCAGAGTAACTTTAAACTCTTTTTATTCTCTCCCACACTTACACACACACAGAGGATCTTAAAGGCATTGCTATGGTTTGATAGGTACCTATACGACATTCTGACCAATGCCAACGTTGTCAAGAAGAAGATACCAGTCCTCCTTTGCTGCAACAAGACAGATAAACTCACCGCACACACCAAGGAGTTCATCAGGAAGCAGATGGAGAAAGAAATGTAAAGATTTTTCAATTTTCTTAACAAAACAAGTCAATCATTTCTTAATGAGTTTTTTTTTTCTTCTTGTTGCTGTCAGTGAGAAACTAAGGGCTTCGAGGAGTGCAGTATCTACAGCTGACATAGCCAATGACTTCACCATTGGGATCGAAGGAGAAGTGTTCTCCTTCTCGCATTGCAGTAACAAAGTCACCGTCGCTGAAGCATCTGGACTCAATGGAGAAACTGTTCAGGTCCAAGACTTCATTAGAGAACACATCAAGCCATGAGTGAGAGAGCCCACATCTACATCCCTAGATTGAATCCTTATCATTAGGCTTCTTATGCACTTGGTCTGTGACTGTGATTGGAGTTTAGAGATCTTTTTTTTTTGTATATGAGTTGTTGTCAGACATCTTTCGGAAAGTTAAAAGGACTTTAGGACAAAAATGAGAAATGTTAAAAGAAACTTGAAACTGGTCTTAGGACAAAAAGTCCGTTAATCCAAATAAAACCGTCATTACATGTCCACGTGAATATCACGTCGCCTCTTTAGTTCTTACGTCACATGGTTTTATACTTTTATGTATACTATCTTTTTCAAGAAACTCATATCGAAAGATTTCAAGTGAGATATAAAATCCTCAACCATAGAGTTGTAACCTTTGTTTCACAAAATCAATGTACATTGTGAAGTAAAAAAATATTCTTTTTTTTTTTAATTCAGTAGTGTTAAATAAGCTTTATGTTACGCTGCAATGATACCGATCAGCGCGAGGATATCATGAGGAATGCACATGAGGATCGATACCAAAACCCCCCTACATGGTATCTCGAAAGACAAGTTTCAGACTAAGATTGGTCAGGCCCATGTACAATAAGCCTAATAAAAAAGAAAAAGCTATTATTGATCTTCTTTCTTCTTACATCTCTCCATGTCCTGACCCACATTGTTTTAGAACATTCAACAATGCTCGTGTCTGTCTTATATTTCTATGCTCCATTCAATGAGCAGGAAACGCCTATTCCTTCTGATCAACCATCTTCCAGCTCTCTTTGAAGTACTGACTACTGAGTACTGACGGGTAGGGAATTGGGGATCCCATCGAAGATAAGCCAAACATGGATCTTGGAAGCAAATACAACAACGGTGCGAAGGTCCAAAAATGAACTCTCTTCTCTTTTACGATCCCAACGACTAAGCTTCAAAGAAAACGGTTTATAAATTTTCTTCTTTTTAAGAGATCAGTTGAAGGAGACTAGGAGAGACGAAGAGCACACGCCTAAGTTGATGGAAGGGAGCTACGAAGAAGACAAGCGTGTAGACAGACTATGTGGAAGCTGTGGAGGTGACTACAGAAGCTACGAGTTCTGGAAGGTGATGTGTGTGAACGTTGGTACCATGGAAAGTGTGTGAATCTAACACCAGCCAAAGCAGAGGGCATCAAGCAGTACAAATGTCCTTCTTGCTGCATTAAGAAACAGTGGCGGATGCAAAGCCAAGGGTATGGGGTCACGTGCCCATCTCTTTTTTTTTCTATAGTAATTAGCATAATACATAAGGAATGTTCCCATCTACAAATAATCTTGGATCCGCCCCTGCTAAGAAAGGTAGACAGTGAGTGAGTCCCATCAGCTGATTAATGATTCTGCCTTCATTGCCTTGGGTTTGTTGTAAATGTACTGACTCTACTTTTAGCGTTACAATGTGTAATCATGTTAAGGCTATCAAAAAAAAATCTTATGCAAGGATCTGATCTTCATAATCTCATGTTAATTTTAAATGCAACTTTAGTAGTCAAGTGGTTATAGTGTGCATTGAAATGCAACTTGCATTTTTCATAATATATATATTGTATAGTTTTTTACTTTTTTTTTTCTAAATAAGATTATATGTTTTCTCTAGACCAGCTGGACACTTTATGGTGCCTAGTGCCTACCCAGGCACCCACTTGAATAACACGCACATGCTTATAATTCTCATTTACTACGATATTATTATTTATATATAGATATATGTAAAGTCCTATTTATAGTCAATTGTTTGACAGACTGAATCTAATGATTAATCGACAGGAAAAAGGTAATCAATACGGGAATGAGAGGCTCACAAGTTACAACAGAGTAGACGTGCTTTTTGTTGTTAGATTATTATCCACACAATTTTCTCTTATTAACCACTCCTCAATTTACAATTGCAGTAATATCGAATCTCTCAAGACTTTTTAATTGGATAACAACTAATTAATATAGAAATATTATGTATGATTAATCATCATTGACAAACTGCAAATGATATCAAGCTCGTTTCACTTATTTCATTTATGTATTAATATATCGGCTTCAGTCTTCTATTAATAGATTGTATATATAATATATTGTTGATGTTTGTGTGCATAGTTTTACTCTCAATAGTTTTGTGAAACTACTTGATTAAGCACTATATAAAGATTATAATGTAACTTTTAGAATTCAGCAATTATACATTTATTTAATTTAATTTAATTTTAATTTATTTCAGTTATACATTTATATTCTCTTTATACGCTAATTGTTGTATTTCAGTCACTATCAGTAAAGTTTTTCAAACATGGCGACATATCTATACTGTTTGAGAAGTGAATTTGTTTACTTATCATTTTCTACATGATTTAAGGATATGTTATTAATTTAGTTAATATTATTATTCAAAAATTTATTTTAATATATAAATCTATCATAACATTTAAGATAACTGATAAACATTAACTTACTCAAACAATATATATACACTATTATTTAACAAATATTTTATTTTATATATTTATCATGATATTTAGGACACTTAATTAATCAATAAATATTATCATCTTCTCCATGATTTTAGGATAAGTCATAATTTAATTGATATTATTATTCAAAATTTTATTTTAATATATATAAATCTATCATAATATTTAAGATAATCAACTAACGTTAACTTATTCAACCAATATATATAGTATTATTTTAAAAATATATTATTTTATATACTTATCATGATATTTATATAGGATACTTACTTAATAAATAGATATTAACAAACCCGCCACTAATACCATACTTACGTTTATCTTATTAAAGTTAAGATTAAAGGTTAATCATCATTGAAAATATGATTCAAATAATTATTATAGTAACAAAGTTAAGGTTAACCGTAAATCATCATTGAAAATATGTGCAAAAATAAAATTATATGCTTATGTTAAATATTTTATATATATTTAACATAAAAAATCATATTTTTAACCTAAACTAAATTAATGTGTATTTGTACATGACAAACATCAAACTCACAAATAAATTTATGCTAATAATGAATTCATCCATTAGATCACAAAAGTTATCAAAATAATATATATAAAATCAAATTGTAAATATTATACAAACTACAAAATTAACATTAAGTTAAAATATTATAAATATATAGAAGCTTGGAAAACTAGGATTAAAACATTAAAGAACACTAATTTTTTTGACAAATAATAAACATAGTATAAATATAATTTAAGAGAATACAAAGATAATATTTTATGATTCATTATTTTGTGTTTTGTCTCAATATTTTTATAATCTAAAATATAGAGTATATGTAAAAAATAATTTCAAATCTAATTTTTATCATTTGATTTACTATAAAAAGATTTTGATCCAAAAAGTAATCTTAATACATTGATGAATATTGAATTTTTATAATTTATAATATTAATTTAAAAATTGTATCTAATTTAATAATTTAACTTTTTATAAAAATAAAAATTATAATTAAAAATTGTTAAGTATATATATATATATATATATATATATTAGTCTGTACAAAGTGCGAACCATCAGCTAGTTAAAATAAATTAAACAAGGTGCGAATGATAATGATAGATGTTTGTTTTGTTAAACTATGTTCCTTAAGAACATGTGCCTGTAAAATATTAGATACTCTTTTTTTTTGTCACTGAAATATTAGATACTAATATTCGACACATAGTATAAGAAAATATTATTGTATAACAATATATCTCATTCAGTATTTATTTACTTGAAGGTACATCAGATCCTGAAAGATTGTACACATACAAGTCAGATGTAAATTTCATGAAACAAACCAAAACATTTAATATTCTTTATAGGAAGAGAAAAAAACTAACGAGGAGAAACAAGAGATTCAACATGAGATTTGCCTTGTGGACCTTGAGTTCGGATAAAGAGTCTATATTGATCAAAGGTCATGGGTGGATATAAAGGAGGATTATGAGTGGTTACAAGTTCTTGTAATGGTTGGATTGGTATATCGCTTTTAGGATTGTAGAAAAAAGCAAGCGAAACTCTCTCTTTCTCCGAGTTCACTATCACTCTATGCTCCACACTCTTGTACACTGAGTTGCTTAGTATCTGCATTTTTATCATGGCACACATATATAAGTTATGGTTCTAATATTCATACCAATTTAATTAGAATATAAGATTAAAAGTGGCCGGTTTAGAATATACGATTAAAAAAATCTTTTGAAAACTGGCTGGTTTAGTTATACATTGAATGGCAACATGGGCAAAGGCCAAACAACACATGTGCGCAATGTAGGATTATGGCTGTACTGTTTGTTTCGTATCAAAACAGGGACAGCCACGGTTTCGAAAAAAAAAAAACAGGGACGGCCATCGATCCAATCTTTTCAAAACAATTATAATTGAGGATTGCTTTATTTGTGAAACTGTCGTTTTATACATAAACAGGTTGACATAGATCTAAAAGGACGTAATTTCTGTTGTTGGAATCGACATACTAATTACAATGATATTTTTTTTTTAATATTCAAAAAGGTATTTTGGCACCAAGTGCTAACTGTTTATCATACTTGCATTTTAAACATGTCTAAAACGTGGAACTATAGCGTAGATACTCTTCGTTCCTTATCAAATAACTAATTCGGCATTTGTCCTTTTATTAATAGCCTAGATTTTTTTAATAAAAAAAAAAGGAGAATTATTTGTGTTTTTAAAAAAAAACTGGGGATATAATAAAGGCTATAAACATTTTATTTAGTAATAGACTAATAGTGTATGCTATGTACTATTAACTGATTGCACTTTGTTTTCTACTTTTCTTTTTATATTGTATAAAAATGGTATTTATTTAATTAAAATATATTGTTATTTTTGATTAATAAAGAATCATGTTAATGAAAAAACTTAGTTATAACTGTTTATAATGTTTTGGTTATGGATAACTTTGAATATATAGTAGGTGAATGGAAAAATAGATATTGAAATTATCTAAATATTTTATTTTCAGTTATTTTATAACTGAAACATCTAATTATATTCACGACATATTGATATAAATTCTAAAAATAAAAATAAATAGTTTACCTGAATTTGATCACCAATATTAACGATGAACGCATGAGGATGAGGCTTGACGGTGATCCACATGTCATTTTTACGGACTTGAAGACCGAAGACCTGATCGTCTGGTAAGAGAATAGTCATACCGCCAGGATCAGAGTGGGAGGAGAGACCGAGAGCCAGCTCCGGTCTAGGGCATTTTGGATAATAATTAACCCTCAAACACGCCCCAATGTTTTCACCACCAAACGCATCTTGAAACTTATCCTCCTTTAATCCTAAGTTTAATGATAATACCTTCATAATTCTCCCGCATAGGTTCACTACTTGCTTGCCATACTCATCGATCACTTCTCTATTTACAAAAATAGAAAAATATTAAAAAATCTATGAATCAAGTTCCAAAATTGTACTTTTTGCTTTTGTTTATGTTTTTTTTTGTGATTCCGACGGGACATATCACAAAATTCTATGGTAAATAAAGAGATTCTCTTCACACTCCCCAATAAACTACAAATACTATTTCCCAAGTTCGTACCGTTTGTTCCCTACATTTTAACCGTAAAGGAAAAACAACTAACTTTTTGGTAAAATGGGTCTTCTTCCTAGACTCCCAAAGAAGTAAAAGTAAAAATTACAAAAATGATGAAAATTCATAATATAAGAAAAATATTAAAGAAGAGAGGATGGACCTAATGGTGGGAGGAAAAGAAGGCCACTTGTTGAAGTCTTTCAAATGAGGAGGAAGAAGATGGAGAAAGTAATAATCACTCCAGTCAAGAATGGCTCCTTTCTCAACTCCTAGTCTGCTTCCATAGCCCTCATAGGTTTTTGGTGAGTTTTTGTAAGTCTCCTTCTCATTAACCGGCAAGTGAAAAAACTCTCTCCAATTCTCCCTAGCCGCGTCCATCAGCTCTGGCCTCACACCATGGTTCAACACTTGGAAGAATCCCCACTCACGGCAAGCCTCTGATACCTGAGCCAAGATGGCCTCATCTGGCGACCCGTCTTCCGAGAAGAGTCCTTCAAGGTCAATGATTGGGATGTTGGTCGCGGCAGAGGCCTCCTTTACTGTGGTGGGACGTTGAGATGCTGGTTTGATGTAGCGGTCGGGGAGAGAGGAGAGGTTGCTCTCGGCTAAGGCCTGGACACGGACGATTGGCTCAGGCCACTCATCCATCGTGGACCCTTTCTTTGTCTCGATATTCACTTCCTTCTTGTTCTTGTTCATTTTCTTTGTTTTTATGTATTGATATTGCTCTTGCTCATGTGAGACGTATTAGAGAGAAGGGGACTTGTGATAAAAAATAATTTCATGGATGGAAGGAGTTTATAAGAAGGGTAAATTATGGTGGAGGAGAATCCAGAAATCGGCTCTAGAAGATGAAAGCAATCTCTCTTTTTCTTTATTAATGAAACGTGTGAAAATTATATATTATTATTTTGGGACACAAGGACAAAAATATAACGTGTCGACAAGTAAAACTATGAATTACTTTTGAGTTTATGGCAATCTTTGTATAATAGATTTTGTTTTATTAGATGACTAAATGTGGCCAAAGACCACAAAAGAAAAAAATATTAAATCTCTTAATATATATATTAATTAAATCAGTTTGCCCAATAGGAGATGGGGGATTAATGTGTATGAGATTATGGTTATTTTATAGAAATAATAATTATCTCTGTGATATAGAAATGTGGATTGACATCAAATGGAGAATTACGGGGATGATTGATAGAAACAAAGGTTTTCTAAAGTTTATAATTAATATATATCTAAACAGTTCTGCCATCAATCATGATTTAAGAGCCATAAAACAAATCTCATTATCTATAATTCGTACAATAATTTGTTGTTGTTTTTTCTTGATAAAATACAATTGTTTGTTGTTTGTCTTATTTGTCATTGACCTACGTTATATCGGATCTAAATTTCAGATGTGACTAATACAAAATATTAGATTACAAATTCTAATGTGAATTGTTTTCCTTTTCTAACAATTATTTTTATTATATAAGTCTTTAAATACTTTATGTTTTTCCACTGTAGATGCAACCTACGAATCTAGAAAGTAATCCTAGATACATTAGTCTACAATGACAATCCTAAGAGCAATGTTATCGGGCGGGACCATTTTGAGTCCTTACAACTAAAAAAGCAGAGGACGCATGACAAACAGTAAGAATGATACAGCAAGGACTATCAAGGACGTTCTTTATATAAGGACTTTTTTCCTTGGTCCCCCTCGGTTTTGATGATCAGTGGTCCATCCCCCCCTTAAGGACGCAGCAAAGACGACGCGATAATGTTGCTCTAACTAGTCTTTTTTTGTTTCTATAGGTTGCTAGGTATTATCCAGAGCTTCTACCCTTCTACATTTATTTCTTCTCTTTTTTCTTCTCCAAAACATAGTCAACGCTATGGATAAAAGATTCGAGAAGCATAGAAAAGTAAATATTCTTTCTTGGCTCTTAAATTTTTTTTAAATCTTTTAAAATGTGTACGATATTTTTTCTTATTGTATATGATATCTTTCTAAAATTGAGTTTAGAAAAACTTTCTTGAGTAAGAATAATATCTTCCTAAAAATTAAAAAGATATTAATACATATGTATAACATATTCATAAGATTTATAAAAACTTTCATAAATGGATATTTAAAATACATATTCAAAGGTAAATTTAAGAATGACAAAAATGTATATTTAAGAAGATTTTCATGAAATATATTTTTACTAAATTTATATTATATGTATATTCAGTAAGATATTTTTAAATATGTATAACATCTTCCTAAAAATTTAGATGGTAAAAGAAAGGTGCCACAAGAGAATCATGTGTATGATATCTTTTTCTTATTGTTTATGATATATTTCTAATTTTGAGTTTTGGAAAAAATTCTTAAATATGTATAATATCTTCCTAATTAAAATTAAGAAAGATATTGATACATATGTATAATATCTTCATAAGATTTTAAATTTTTTCATAAATTAGTATTTAAAATTATTCTTAAATGTATATTTAAGGATGAAAATGTATATTTAAGAAGATTTTCATGAATATATATTTTCTAAACTTATATTATATGTATATTCAGTAAGATATTTTTAAATATGTATAACAAGTTTTGGAAGACATTTTTAAATTTGATATCTAGATCTTATAAAAATATTTTATATGCATATATATATATATATATATTTAAAAGCATCTTTGTAAATTTTTGAAGGATGTTATATATTGAGTAATATTCTCCTAAATATGCATATAAATCAAATTTAAGAAGATGTCATACATATTTAGGAAAATATTTTAAATACATATACAAGTAATGTTTAAGAAATCTGTTTACACATTTATGAAAACAGTCTTTAATTAAAAAAATATGCAAATATTTTTTATTTTATTATTTCAAAATTTTATTTATATATATTTAATAAATAATTAAGAAACTCATTTTTGACATTTTGAATTTATGGACTATTTAGGGAAAAACATTACAAACTATTTAAGAGATTTATCTTAGAAAACTAATATTAGTGACAAAAAACTTAAAATGTTGCTTAATATAATACCACGTGCACTATTAATCTGTATGTGTGATGATGTCATTAATGACACCAATACCATTATTAATGACACCAATACCATTAAAAGAGGATCATTTCAATTTTTTGCACTTAATGAAATACTTAAGTTTTTCAAAATCTATTCTATTAAAACTGAAGTACAAATAATAATTAGCCCTTACTTCAACTTAATATTTACTTTTGAATACCATTGGCCTAAACCGTACAAATCACCTCAATTCTATTTAATTATTTAACTAATCATAACGTCTAAACCACCGTCAATTATTTACTAAACATAATGTCTAAACCACTGTCACTAACAATTTTAACAAACCACCTCAATACAATTGTTTGGTCCTCCATTTAATTAGGTTGCCACTGAGATTACAAATGATTACAGAATATTTCATTAATTATTTTTGTGTTACAGTTACTTCATTAAATCTTCTTTTGCATCTGAACATTAAAATAAATTGTTAGTCATATCTATACTATTAAAAGAGAAACATTTTAAAAAAATCTACTTATGAAAGTTTATGTGAACTTTTTCATTAGTTAATTATTTTTGGTCTTTATCTTATATTTTTCTAACAATAAATTATCTTAAATTTCTCTAACAATACTTTTTGGTCTTACCATATATCTATCTATTTTAATTAATAGATCTTATTTCTACAAATATCCCACGAATATGATCATATATAAGTCAAAAGTCTTTAACAAGAAAAGAAAAAAGTTATACGTTTTTGCTGTAGGTCTTATTATTGTTTATATTTTATTGCTTCCATAAATACTATAATACTACAACCGCAAACTCCAACACAAAATATAAAAAATATTTTTAATACCAAAATATGCTATAATACTCATATATAACTAATATATACGAGAAGTTTTGAATGTTTCAAAAAAATTCTTTAAAATAATTCATTTTTATTTTTTTCGCAAAAATAGTTTTCAAAGAGGAAAATGATCAAAAGAGATTTTATTAAAAAATAAAATATGCATTTATACTCTTAGAGTTAACTGATCTAGACTTATGATTTAGAGTGAAGGGATGGGTTTTAGGAATGAGATTTTAAATTTTTTAAAATAAAATTTAAAATTTAAAATTTAAAAATAAAATGGCTATTTCGATAATTTTTTTTAGTTCTATTTTGTGACGGAAACTAAAAAAAATAGCTATTGGAGAGAATTTCCAACATTTCAAATTTCTAATGGAGTCGGGTTGGACATAGACCCGAAACGACGGATAGGTCAATTTATTTTACCTAATAGGTATTTTAGCCTAAACTTGGCCGAACCAAACCTGTATATTTTTATTATGTTTTAAAAATAAACCCGTACTTTTAAGTGCGGGTCAAAATCTAGTTATCTTTAATTTTATGAACAAAAAAATTTTCATTAATGACATTATTGTTTTTTCGGTTTTTGGGCCTATAATACATTTAAATAGATTATGTTTATATATAATTTATTTCATAGTCCATAAAATTTTTCGATAATAATAATAAATTAAAATCTGCAATAATTTTAAAAAATAATATTAGATATCGAAATTTTCTAACTAATTATTTTACGACTTTATCACAAAACTAAAAGAAAATTTGGGCCACATTATATGTTTTGAAATATTTTATGGAAAATATAATTGTTAAATATAAAATCTTTCTCAAATAAAAATTTCATGTACAATCATTGTTTTAACTTATTTAGAAACAAAAACGATTGCGTGAGACTTTGTAAAATAAAAAAAATATCATACCGTACACACTATAAAATTTCTTATTCTATATAATTTAATCATATGACTTATGTTTAACTTATAAAAATAATCAATAATTTATATACTCTCATTTTTTATATAATTAAGTAACAAATAATAGACCCGCATAATTGAACCTTGATCATGTGACATTTTATATAGTCAAAACAAAAAACTTATCGATCCATTTGTAAATAAAACAAATCATCTTTGATACATAGTTTTTGGTCCAGTCCATACTAAATTTAAAATTCGATCCATAACCACATCGTTTTTAGGTTTCGGCGATTGCTCTTCAGTTTTGTTAAAAGCGATTAATATTAGAACAAATCTACTTTTTGTAACCAATATTTCAGTTTCCTTTGAGATAAAAGTTTTCACAGCTTAAACAAGTTTTATCATGTGTGTAACTTCTTTAAATATACTTAACTTGGCTGGAGCTTGAATACAAACAATCATTAGAGCTATAGACCGATTACACAAATATAATATTCAAAGACAGGTTTCAAAGATTTGTTTTATAAAATTGATTACACTAATATTTTGTATGTAAGTCAAATGTTATCTGTCAATAATATCATTAAGCGATATAATTCATTAGGATCGAAAAGGTGAATGAACTGTTCTATAAAGTCTGTTTGAATACAGAAAAGAATCATGAAATGTATCACGATGAAAAGGAAGTTATGTTGGCAATGGATTTCGATAACAGATTAAGTACTAGCTTCTTTAACAAAAAAATGGTACGAGCTTAACCGTTAAATATCTCCTTGGCGGTCGTGAAAATTGATTTTAAAATTTCCATGACGTTGAAAAATCTATTACTCAATCGCTGGCTGCTCTGTCAGACCAGACTCGCCACGAGATTTTGCTATAACATCCATTGTGATAATTGAAACCGCCACATTTGTAGACCTCCACATTTAAACATGTGGGTTCATTTTTGTCTATCTTTGATGTTCAGTTTGTTGAAAGAAGATCATCTGTTAACTCTATCTATAGCTTTCGTGGTTTGATTTATTAACCTGTTACAAAAAATGATTAACTGAATTATACGGTAATATAAACTTTTAAATCATCATTCCATTTTAATCTTATAGTTGATGAAACCAAGTTTTGAACGTTCTCCATATACATCATCCTATATAAGTGTTACAATTATGATGCCACTTTTTTAATATGTACAGCACACGACAGTGTTTGTTGAGAAAACATGGTTATTGGCCAGAAAGAAAGATCTTAATTTTTGTTTTAAATGTATATATTTTTTGAAAGATATATTGTTTTAGTGATCTCACATATATCTAAAAAAATATGAAGTTGACTGCACTATGAATGTTCTTCGTACGTTTTGTAAATGGTGAAAATAGTTGAAGCGCATCGAACGCCATGATAAATCTTGAGATTTGGAATAAAATCTTCGAGTTGCTTTTAAATTGTCGCCATTCTTTACATTCTAGGTATGTGTAGATATGTAGGAAACCCCACGTTGAGAGTAGTGGATCACATGCTTCCATTGAGAGTCATGTTATCAAATCAAAGTATCGAGTCTCTCCATATTTGGCTAAAGTCATCCCTTTCAATTTCACATATATCAATGAAATTGTCTAAACAAAAGGAGAAAGGAACCCTAAACACTGAAATTATATATATAAAGACTAGTTTAATACATATATTTAATTTGAGTTAGATTTTGAAATTACCAAAATTAATTAATTTATTCTGTTTTTTTTACAAAGGAATTTGTTCTGATATCATAAATCGATCGATGATTTTTGTATTGCAGTATGGTAAAGGAACAAATTGGTGGTCTTTCCGGTGATAATGCTTTAATAATATTGTTTAGAGATTTGAGATTTTATCACATATTGACTGGGTCGGATGGGTTGGTTAACGTTATTATGTCTCACCTGTCATTCGTTATTGGTCGGAAGATGTGTATCTTGCTCAGTCCCCTAGATACATGCTACATCATATAGAAATGTTTCAAACCATTCGAAGTGTGGTAACTTGTGTGAGTGTGTACATATATGCCTGATTTATATGAAAAAGTTATTCATCAAAACAATCATAATTCATTGCGAGTCTTTAATTATCTTTTATGAATGTTGGTGTTTAACCCGTACTCTCTAACACTTGCACACATACCCGCCACATCGAACACGTTTTTATATCGTGGAGAAACATTTTAGAATTTTTATTTCGAAAATGGTAGAATGATCTGATTTATATCTAGAAATTCTAGTCTCTAAGGGCAGCTGCATTGAAGAATTGAGTGATGAGTTCACACGATTATCGAAAAAGAAAAATATTAAAATAATTAAATAGTTATGAACTCCGCTCGTCGCGCACCTTCCTGGTGAATCCGGTTCGTCACTGTTACGCGGGCTCCACGTGACGTGGCGGCCCACGATTAGACCAAAATTAATTTTTTTTTTAAAGAATCAAACGAAGAAACAGAATAAAATAATTAAATGGGAAGCATAGGAACTCGAGCTTTGCGGTTCATCAATGCGCATGGCCTAAACCCCCAAAAGCAAGTGCTACATCATAAAATTATTTATAATAAAATACGATATAGTTAGATATTGATTGATAATCATTGGACGGAACTGAAAAAGTGTAAAGCATAACTAAACAAATAAGGTCGAAGGAGAAGCCAAAATAGAGTTATATGTTCTGTGAAAAAGAAGAGGTTGCAAGCCTAAAAGAAGGTTTAAAGAGATGAGTCTGCGCCTACCAACGACGAAGGAATGAAGATACGTTTGCTTTACAATTAAATATAATTTTATAAAAAGGATGTTGTCTTGTTTAGCTGTTCGTCGACTTCTACATATTCATTTTAATAGATAGAGGAAACTGAATAGTTTGGTATGTTTGTAAAACAATCACATTTTGCACGTGCTTAAATTAGAGGGAGACAAGTTGTGGTAGAGATGGGCTCACTTTGATGTAATGAACCGCCGTGTTGCTAGAGATGTCGGTAAATGTTGCCTTCGCAAGTCTTATCATGTGCCCTCGAATAAGGCGTTCACACTTTGATATTTTATATTAGAAAATACAAACAATAATTTGGTGACATGTCATAATAAAGAAACATGTATTGTTTGTTTTTCCAACTTGCAATTCGTTGATTAAAATTCAGAATACTAGTCTAGTGCTAATCAAAAGGCAACACCTAACACATGAGAAACATAATCCTAAAAGTCGACAAAAACGTAGTATATGATTAAAACGAATTATACGTTATCCGGAAATCTGTTATTAAATGAACTTAATCAAATGATCTTATGTGCTTCAAAAAAAAAAGAAGGAAAAATCAAATGATCTTATGTATGTACCTACATATTGGAATATTATGTTAGTTGATATGAATTGTTAAAGGAAAAATGCAATTAAAATTTAACAGTTAGTTTTTGTAAATGTAGGATTAGTAAAAAGAGAAATCTAATAAACGGTATTTCCGGTTTGAGAAAAACCAAAAATAAAGTTAATAATTCTGTATAATACAGTTACACTTTATCCAAAAATTGATAGTTCTTTCTCTTTTACCGTTTTTCTCTTATTTTTTCCGTACGACCGTCAACTCAGCCAATCTTCTTCTGCTTCTCATTTTTATCGATGAAAGGAAAACTGATATCACCTGAAAAATCTTCCGATAGAGTTATGATCTTGAAAGATATCTTCTTCTTCTTTTTTCTAGTGTTGAGCGCGTAATTCAGCTCACTTAAACAATGTATATACTCAAAGAATTGAGTTTTAGTAAATAGTAAGTTTTATAAACAAAGTTTCTTATTTTTTCTTAGGAATATCAGTTAAAAAGTTTCTTCTTTTACTCAAATAATTACGACACAAAAAATTTCAAAAGTGATTAACACTATATTTAAATTAAATATTTTTGAAATCTTAATTGAATAACACCATATTTTAAATTATATAATAATATTTTTACAATATACTACAATTTAACATCACTAGATTATAAAATATAATTTTGAATTGTTAATTTAATAACAATAAACTAGTGTTAGATTTAAAATTTTAAAATTCATTATTGAATACGAAGTCAAATTGTATATTATGTGCTGTGGTGGTACTATAAAGCTAAGATGGTGTGACTAAATAGATGATCCGTTTGATTAGATAGTTTGAACTTTGAAGTGTTATATATAGTCATGGGAAAACAGAACATTTTTTTTTTTTTTTTTTTTTTTTTTGGTATCTCTGGTGTCTGGGCAGCCACTTTCCCAAATATCCCCCGAAGGGGTCCAGCGCCCCAGCAGTAAGGATGTTAAATCGCTGTGGCCGGGTTTCGAAGAACAGAACATTTCTTGTAAATTGTTTCCAGTCCTTGTCTAGACAATATCTTGAATTAGAAGTGAATATATGTTTTTTGTTTTTGTTTTGGCCTGATATTGTGTGATGTTCTTGTGATGTTCAGTGTTAAAACTCCTTTTTACTAAATATTTACATAAATCAACCTGTTTCAAAAAAAAAACTGTATATGCATACTTCCGCAAATCAGGCCGCAACGTGTCTTAATGGGCCTAGTTGTTGACCGAATTGTTAGAGATCAAATAGGTGGGAGATATTTGTTAATTAATTTTGGGCCCTAGTTTTTCCTTCTCTAAACAACTAAGTTAAATTTCAGATTTATTTAGTTCCAGTTTTCCAGTTTTTTTTTTCTTTTTTTGTTGCTTAGAAGTGACGCTCGCTGTTGATCAAAAAAAAAAGAAAAAGAAAAGAGACGCTAGCTAGAACCTAATCAACATTATAAATATCAAACCATAGGAGGATCCTAACGAGTTCATCATCAACCTCAAAGAAACAAAAAAAAGAAGTGAACATGCAAAACATAGTATTTTACTACCCCGTTAGTTTCTCACCGCGCCTCCGTTCGAACTGCCGTTTCTCCATCACGCTAAAGACTTTCCGACGAGATGTTTACCGTTCCACCACCGGTAAAGAACGACTTTTCGGACAAACGCTGCTGGACCCTCCACTTCCGCTCAAATTCGATATCCCTTCGAAACTTCTAGCATCCGGCTCCGCGGAGACATGCCTCCAACACGTGTCTATTGTTCTGAAGCACGTTGAGACAAGGGTTCTTGAAACTATGGTTTTGTACGCCATTCAGCTCTTCGGGGAAAGCCAAGGGAGAACGTTCGAGCTCCAAGTTAATGCGGAAGATGTCGAGTTGCACTTGATGGAAGAGAGTAAAGGCTGGACAACTCATGTCCCGATCAAGTCGATTGATGTTTCGGTCAAGGAATGTAGTATCTGCATTGAGGATCTATCCGACGTGGACGAGGAATCTATAGTGTTACATGACTGTTCTCATGTGTTTCATAAAGTTTGTCTTTTGCAGTGGATTTGGAGTAAAAGCTCTTGTCCTTTATGTCGACATCCTATTTATTGTAGAAAACCAAAATCTTAGTCTAAGGGTTTTTCCTTTTTTTTTGCTTTGGAAGTGTCCCAAAGAAGCGTATTTACTTGATTATGGGATTATTGTTTACTAAGTGGTTTTTTTCTTTTCTTTCATTGGTTGAGTCTCTGGTATAAATATACTCGACGAGTTCGCACTTTAAGTTTTGTTTTATTATCTGATAATCTAAGCATGAGACTATCAGATAATAAAACAATTGTTTAAGAGAAAACCGAGAATCTATGTGAACCGGATTGTTTTAAGAATTTCAAGCAGAAAACTCATAGTAGTTTAAGTTACCTAAATACAAAAGTAATTTTGAAGATGAATCATGCCAAAGATTAAATAGACACTTCACCTGTGTTCTAAGTATATAGTATGCGGATGAGATGGATGGATCCTTCAAGATTAATATATATGTCACTTGCGTGTTAAGTATGATCACCACCTCATATGGTCTTATCTAAATTATTTAAACAAGAACCAAACATGGCTCCAGTTTCATATATTTTTTATTCCTTTTTTTTTGCTAATTTAAAGTTAAAAAGAAACCAGAGACTACAATCTTTCCAGCTTTGTTTTGAGGTTTAATATTCAACTAGATCATGTCCCGCGCGCCTGCGCGGATTTATCTTTCGATTCATATATTTTATATACATATTGTATATTATTTAAGATTTATAATATAAAAAGTTAGAATGATCCGAAATAAAAAAAAATCGATCCGGACAAAAAAAAAATCAAATACCTAATTAGATCCAAATGTTGAGAACTCAAAAACTCATACCTGAAATGAACAGATTTATACCCGACCAAGTGAGCTAAATTTCAAACATAATATCTTTTGTTATATTTTTAATTCATTTTTTTGGGTTTGTGAGATTTACTATTTATTCGGAAGATTTTTGGCTAACTTAATGGTATATATTTGTAGATTTTTTTTTCTGAACAGGAAAAAAAAAGATTTGGGTCTTGATTAAATTTATCTTATATAACAAATTGCTGCTATAAATAATTTTTATAAAAACTAATTTGTAACAGTAATATCATTTTTGTTACAAATTAGTATATCATGGTTTATAGGTTCAAAGTATAGAGTTAGTCGTCTTCATAGTATTGCTAATATTGATAGATGCAAGTTAATGAATACAAATAATATATTGTATTATTAGTAATCTGTCGTATAGTATTATATGTTAGTAGATGTATTATTAATAATATATCTTATAGTATAATATACTAATAGATGTATCTAGCTTATAGTAAAATATATGCAATATAAGGAAATGTGCGTAGTGGATATAATAATAAGGTAAGAAGTAAAAAACTATGGTAATAGTTGATATTAATTATTTATAAAAAACATGTCTAATAATAAGTAGATTAATATAGCATTAGTTACATAGGGTCCAACTTTAAAATCTACCTAGAAGAAGTTGTAATGTTTCTGTTTTAATAAGATAGATGATAGAACCACCAAAGGAAATGCATAGTGCATCTGATAGAATTAGAAGAACATAATAAGCTAACAACATGCATGCATGCATGCATCAAATCAGCTAGCACAGTGGCGGAGCCACCTTGAAGAGAGGGGGTCATATGACCCCTATGAAATTTAGTTTTTTAGGCTTCTGTATAGTGTAATTGTTGAGGTGTAGTGGTTCAAATCCTTCTTTTTGACCCCTGTGTCATGAGTTCGAAACACATACATGACCCTTTTGACTATAGTAAATGTAGTTGTAACCCCTATAAAGTCTAGACCTAGCTATGCGACTAAGCTAGCAACAGAAACCCTCAGAAGTCTTCCTCTTACTCTGAAACCGGAACCAGACTTGGAACAAATACATAAAAAACCTACGGTTGCAACCCTGATCACCACATCTATGTCGTCATGTCTCGACTAGTTTCTCAACCACACCATCACTTATTTCGTAAACATTGGCGTAAATATCTATATTCTGATCTTTTTCTTCGTCACACCATAACATGATAGAATTGGTCTTGTGGATGAAGAATGTACTGAAATGCCCACGGGGTGCTTTTGGGAGATATGGGGGAGTTACATTAAAATACATGCCCCACGAGAAAACCTCATCAGTCACATTGTTTGTAACCCACATCTGAATCTTCCCATGTTTATCTTTGGATAACACTAAGAGTCTATCTTCTCCGAAACCTGATAGGCGTGGCAAAGCCATTCGTCATCACGATTTATAATGGGAAGACGACATGTTTCTTTGAATATCTCTATGAAGAAATCAAAATACTGGATGAAGTATTCAGTTTGAAAGTTATCAATATTTCATCTGTTAGCAAACCAATACATGTTTCCATCCATAGACACAGCTCCGTTACACCAAGGGTACCAAGAATATGTACCAGAGCAATCAACACTTCTCCAGAGTTTAGTCTGGAACTCATATATCTCAACCTCTTCATACCTTTTTCCTCTATTAAACCTCAAGATCTTGTAGTTGTCACGGCAGTACCGGTCTAGACTTATTTAGCGCCTAAAGCGCACTAATAATGTCTTTAGTTACAATTAAAGTTTTATTGTATTTTGATGATTATGTAAATAAAACAATGTGATATATTTGTTTTAATTAAAAAGATATTTTCTTTACTGATAAACTTTCAATAACCAAAATTTTCAAGTCAGCTCGTTTCAAATAGTATTGATGGTCCATTTTGTTGATTACTAATCTTATATTCTTTGGTGGCATTTTCTATAAGTAAAAATAAATGTATGATATGGAAATACATATGATAAAACTATGTTAAGATTTCAATAGAAAAAAAATATTTTAACATCGACATCAAGTTCCCTTTGTGAAATGCTCACAATTTAATTTATATTAATTTGTTTGTTCAGATTTCATAAATTTCTAAAAATAAAAAAAAAAAAATTTACAGAAGAAAATTGAATAAAAGGAAAAAAAGAAAACATTGGATAACAATAATCCGTGGCAGTGCATCAAATGAACCTTATAGACTTGAAAGGGCTAGGTTCTCAAGATTGATGAACTGATACGACTTATGATCACGAATCCTTTCCGGGAAAGTTCCAAAGTGTTTGTAAATGAATCTCATTGTCGTTTAAAAGAGCACACCATTGTTTGCATGTTGACTTGAATCGTACCAAAGATTCTTCCGGAACCTCTTTGTAAAGTATATTTTATACTAAGTCAAAAGGCAGCACCGACCAGGAAGGAATTGAAGAAGCCATGAAAAAAATATCAAATGTATGAGCTAGTTGATTACTGACAAAAAGTGAAATAACAAAAGGTGTTGTCAAAATATAATCTTACTAATAAAAAAGTGGATTTTGAATATTTATAGAGGGTGTTATTCCATGCATCATTAATTTATTTTAATTTATGTTCTATGAATTTTATAATTTAAAAAATTAAATTTTAAATCTGATATCATTTAAAGAATTTATGTGTGGATTCTAAAATCTCTATAAGATATCTTTGCTTTTATTTTTTAACAATTTACTCATGGACTGATATAAAGTTTACTAATCTTTTTGCTCAAATGATTATGATAAAAAGATTTTTAAAAGTGAATAACACTGGATTTTAATTAAATATTTTGAAATCTTAATTGAAAATCACCATATTTTAAATTATATAACCAATGATTTTCAAATATAATAAAATTTAATAACATCAGATTTTAAAATATATTTTTGAATTATTATTTGAATAACAATAAACTATTGTTAGATTTAAACTCTTTTAAAATTCATTATTGAATACAAAGCAGTTCAAGATAAGTTCCTCCATGACTGCGGTTCGCTGTGTGCACTATTAATGGCTTGTATCTTCATGAAAGTATTTTATCTTAAAAGATTATGTTTTCTGGTTGGTCAAAGAGTAAATATTAATCTGTGCTAATTTAGTAGCCCTTAAAATTAGAAGCACCAAAATCATGTTTTCACAATTAAATTGTTAGTTTTGTTGGGAAAAAGACCCTATCGATCTCACTAATGGCACTAATATGCGTGCTTGGTAACGACAATCGTAACAAAGGTACCGCCGAAGTTGAGACCTTGAACTTGGATTTGATCTTGTCCACTGCTGCTCTGATGATCGATGGAGAAGGTACGCTGAACCATTTTAAATACCATGAGAGAAGGATTACATCTTTCTGCATCTCAGAGTTATGAACATCATGCCAAGTCTCCGAGATCAGATAGTTCCTCAAATGAATCTTCAGCTCGGTTGAGCAATTCAGTATCTCTTCGCACCGTTTCCCCAATGATGCTAAGAAGATTGATTGAACAAAGCCACCTGAAGAGGCTAATCTTCCACTTGTTACCGCCTCGTTGTAAGCAAGAGCAACCTGTGATCATAAAAAGATTAGATCCAATGATAGATAGAAAACCAAATCAGATTATACAAGATGTAAAAAAAACAATTACCTTGAGGCTTGAGATGGAAAGTGAATCACACACATTACTATCGTTTTTGACTAGCAGATCAGCCATTGAACCAATAGTTGTATACAAAGATAAATAAACCTATAAGAATCACGTAAGAGTATATATTAGAATAACAATGTGCTATATACACTGCCAACACGAATGTTCCAAACCGTAAATAAAGTATGGTGTAGTCACACCTGCAAAAGAGCTGGTCTATCCTTGCTTATACAATCAAACAACACTTGCAGACAGAACTCCTTGAAATCAGAATCAGATCTGCATAAATGGGGTTGTTAAGACATTAATCAAAATTACTAAAACTCTGTTATGACATGGACACTGAGGGCAAAGAGAAAATGGATTGAACAGTAGTTAGTTTACCTGTCATTCCAAGATTTGTCACAGCACAACTGTGCAAAGGCTATTAGGCTTGGATCAGATGAGAAAGTGCTGACCAAGTGATCAACACTATCAGAATCCAGTTCTCTATGACTACTAGCAAGCGTGTTAGATTCGTCCAAAGTTCCTAAACCAAAAACCTGTATCACCAAAAGCAACTAAACCTGTATCAGAATCCAGTTCTCGATGACTGGAAATGAAAAAGTGAGCAGAGAGTATAGTGATTGGAGTTAACAACCTTATGCATTGCTCGCGAAAGCAGTGACTGACACCCAACTGGATCATCAACGTACGAACAAGCTCCTACTTTCCTTTTGACATATATAACACCGGAACTGAAGGGATCACTCTTGTCCCCAAAGCTCCACCAATGTTTCTCTGTGTTCCATCGGGTCAAAGTTAAAAAATACCTTCAAACCAGCTAAATGACCGAGGAGAAGAAGGAATAGATATGGAAATGAATCAATTACCTTCTGGGACAAGTTCAACTTGTTGGGGCCAGTATCGGGGACCACATACACAAATTCTCTTTAGCTGCAGTCAGACGTGTGAGCATGTAAATCAAGAAAAGTCCTGTAGTTTTTTTTTACTGTACTTAAAATAATGCAGGGGAAGTGAGGGAAAGTTGTTGAACTTGACTTACAATAGCACGCTCTGGCAGAATGCACGGGGTAACCTCGCAATATCTTGTTTCTGAATAAAGTTCCGTCTCTTTTACTGTGACTTCTAGAGGGGCATATACAGGCAGACCAGAATCAACATCAATAGTCTGTAGCCAACGAGCCTCTGTTGCAAGGACATATAAATGCCTGAATGCCTAAAGAGAAAAGAAAGAAAAAAAGTCAGAATAAAAGTTAGAAACCAACTTCCAAGCTTGGCATGTCTTTGATTTCACATTCCACAAAGAGATTGGTCTTGGGTAAGTAACATTCTATATAGAAAAGGAACTCTCGCTTTGGTAGAAGAGAAACAGTAACCAAAGCAGATACACAAAAGAGGGATGCAGGGAACAAATAAGAGATTAAAACTTGCCTGGAGGTGACAGCGATTGTCATTTGGTCCAGAAGGCAACCGTGGATAGAGAGTGATGAGCAACATTGCAATTGAGCCATTACTCGTTGAAAATGTTCGCATACCACCCCCAAGAAACAAGAAACCCGTGGCTAAGCTCACCTAAAGGAAAAAAACACACACACTATGCTGTCTCATGCTTCAAGAAAATGAAAAGATAGAAGGAATTCACTCAACAAGAATGTTTTACAAAAAGAAACTTGAAGTCGTATAGATGAGACTGCTCAAGAAAATACTTTTAAAATAAAATGCAAGGCATTTGAATCAATTACATGAAGCGAAGGAAACTTAATATTTTGCAACAGAAGTGCTTACCGCCGTTTGAGTGCCATAGTTAGCATGTCCATCAGTAGAGTTTCGGCTGCGGAGAAACCTCAACAACCGAAATATTTGCAAGTCCCCTGATCCCGCCATGACCTACACGAGCGAGTCCTTCGACATAAAGCTACCAACTCGGAAACTGAAAATTGTTGAACCGGAGTCTTCAAAAGAAGTATTACCACTGAAAGGGAAAGAATGACAAGATAAAGACACATTTCAAGCGTTCCCCGATCAACAAATTTAGATATTCCCCTCGGAAATGCAGTTCCAGATGTAGAAGAAACAGGCTTGATCTACATACATCAAAACATATAAGCTCACATTCGAGGGACGCAAAAGGAGCGAAAATGTAACATTTCAAATATGATATACCTCATTCAGGAGATAGAGAGCGTAATTGTAAAGCAAGTCACGAGCATTTCCATCCCTTGTACCAGCAAATCTTAGCCCTATCAAAAACAGATTCTTGTCATAATTATCATGAGATATAAGAGACTACTGTCTCATAAGAGGTGAATTATATTACCAAGTGAAATGCAGGCCCCGGTCACTATATTGACATATGCCTGCACAAGGGCTTCAACATCCACCTCATACATATCATCCATGTCACCTTGGAGGTGACTGATACCATTTTTGACAACTTCAGGAACTTGGGACTGAATCCAATCACATGTAGGACGGATCCTATATACAAAATTTATTAGAATTGCGATCTTAGAAGCATCAATAACAGCACTCCTAATTAGGCAAGATAAACAAAAAAAATACCTGCTCCACATTATCAAGTTTCGAGCAATGACACGGAGCATTATGAAATCAGGCCTCACGCACTGCAACTCATAATGGGTTTGTGGAATAGAAAGCTTTGAGAAAATGACCTCTGATTCTGTCTGCAAAAAAAAAAAAAAAATTTATATGAAGCTATCAGGATGTACAGGGTGAACATCAAACCAGTTATCTGGTTAAAATCAAAAACATCCTCAGGACCCACCTTAATATACATTAACGCGAGAGCGATAATCGCTCCAGGTGCAGTTATATCAACATTGGAAGCGCTTCCGTCTGTTATCTGAGACAGAAAAAAATTTAACCACATAATTATAATCCAACAAGTGTTTGGGGTAGATTTATATATAAGCAAGGAAACCTGTGCAGCACTTCGGTGATCTTCATTTGATGGTGCAAGGAGAGATCTTCCCTGCATGGAAATTTCAAGGAGTTGTTCAGTATAACAAATAGACACTGTTTACAAATCCACTGTGATATGATTTAGTTCCTATCAACAAAGGAATGGGAGTGGGTACAGTTAATGTGAATCAGAAATAGACAATTACCTCTTTTGCTCCTAAATACTGAAGTAAGCGATTGACAAAAGGATCCAGCGAACCGACCGCATCACCTCCACGGCCTTGAGCCAAAATATAGAGTAGAGTTAACTTAAAACAGAAGAAAAAATTCAGTAGCAAAAAAAAACAAATAGACATACCCAAAGCAACAAGACCAAGCGAGAATCCTGCAGATACAGCATAACCCTCCCTTTCAAGAACGTTGTCCCCTGCACTTCGGCGGCCAATTTCACCCTGAGAACATATACGAAGTGGGATCCGAAAGATAAGGGACGATCCACCAGAGTTGCAAAGAACTAAATTGCAATATAAAAGATATGCATGAACTTAATGAATGTTTTTAACTCACTCCAAGATTGTCACGTATAAAATCAAGTGTATTTAAAACATGATCCTCACATGTAACGATAAAGATGACATTTGATGACAGGAAGAATGCTATCTGAAATTTTACCCATAAGTTAAAAAAAAAACGTAAGAGATATTACCAGAAGTAATTGCATTGTCTGCTGGTGTGTTGATCCTTCAAATAAAATGCCAACAGAGACTAACGCTGCAGACTAGATAATAGTTGAAGAGAGCATGTTAATGAAAAATGTCACAAGTTAACAATAATTCTACTTTCTCTATCAACCAGTTTCTCTGCACGTCACTTCTACAGAGATAAACTAAAATCAGTGGATTCTGCTAGGAACAAGATATATGTGAGGTAGAAAAGATGAACAATCCAAAGACGCCAGTAATAGGCGTTGCATATTGGCACATATGTCAACATAGGCCGCAAATAAATATCAAGACAAGGAAACGTAAGAAAATACCACAACTGACTATGTCAAAATCATATATAGTAGTACACCTCCACTATAAGCTAAAATAAACAAAAGAATGATGATAACGTGACATGAACGTATATATCATTACTTTAGCATACGTAACTAAATTCCATAGTCAATGCTTGTCAAACAACTTCCACTTTCAGTAACCGCTTGTCTAGAACTAAAATTCTTTCAGTAAGTAAACATCATAGCAATATGTACCTGCAGAAGTGTTGGTATCTCAAACTCAGCATATGAAGCTTGGTATCGCGCGGGAACATGGAAAAAGAGAGCCTGTTATGCAGAGAAGAATTAGTTCTTAGAGAATTTCCAGAGCTGGAACAGAATTCTTTTTTTTTAAGATGCTAGTAAGAAATATTAACATTCTTTTTCAAAAGACGTTGATTATCCACCATTTTAAGTGCTCTAGATCAAAACTAACAAGAAAGCATACGTAGATCTCAAACTAGTGTTTCTTTGGAAGACTTCGGGTATCTTAAACAAAAAACGGATCTTTGGTTGACACGCTATCAACAAAAGCACTTAAGAGGCCAGATCAAGGTGCAAATAGTCCAGAAAATGAAGTAACTGAACATTTACCTTTGCTATTTCAGGTTGCATTGATCTCCTATAAGAAGCCGCCAGACCGAGCATCAAACCTACCGTGGTGCTCTCATGGTCCTAAAATACCAAGGAAGAAAGTAGTTAAAGTACATAGAAAGTAGTCAGGAATAAATTTGTTTTGAACTAATCAAACAGAAAAAAGTCACTTTAGTAGTATGATACTATGTGTGATGATTAAGGCTGATAGTGAAACGAGTACAATTATCAAATGAGGCAGACATGGAAAACTAGTCTTCATTAGTTATAGTAGTCCAATGTTGCATTCACTATTACATAGGTGACATGTGCTAATTCAAAAATTGTTAACGGGTAAAACTAGTAATAACTGCAAACAAGAGCCAGAATAACTTGATTCTCAACGCAGCAGAGTATAAGTGCTTCAATTAGCACGTAATACTAGTTAGTATTAACCAATAGGAAGTAACGGGAAGAAATAACTTAATGGAAAAGGGAGCCGATAGAAACAAACCTGAGTGAAATATTGGTATATGTCACTAAGGTTTAACACATGCAGATATCCCTGTAACCCCAGCCCAAACAGAAGTCCAGCATGAACAGCATTTGGCTCTCCAGGTTTATTGTATTTAATCCACGTTCTGGAGACCTTTCCCTGCACCAAAATTTAGGAAGAAACATAACTGGATTAGTTGGGCCGGGATAAAGAAATGGTACTTGCTGCATGACAACATTTACATTGTGAGATCATGTGTCATAATTTCGTGCATTCTCTTGTTACATCACATTCACATAGATGCAAAAAAAAATACTTAAATACACAACACAAACCTGAAGCGGAGCCAGTCGTAACCCAGCAGCAACAGCATTATGAAACTCTGGCCATGTCTTTAGTTCTTGGATATTCCTTACGTTTGGATCTAGATTAACCTGCAAAGGAAACATGAAATCTAAACTATTAGACTGGCTAAAGTGGTTTTAAATCACAAGTGGCATTTCGGGGAAAGAAATAGCGTGGTCAAAATTGCTTTATTATTTTATTTCTTGAAACTGCCGCTTAATGCAAATTTTAAGTTCCATATTCTCAACAATAACAGAAGCAATTGGCACAAATGTTTTTTTTCCTATAAATGAGAGCGTAAAATAATTTTCTAGTGTGCAAGTGTTTCCTTATTAAATCATAACCACGATTTTACGTACAATGGCATTTTGTTGGGCAGGCAGCCGACCAGCGAAAACAAGTTTTGGTACAGTAAACGCCTGCAAAAATTCAGAGAGAATGTAAATCTTCAAGTAGTCATTAAAAGTGATGAAAACCAAGTATAGATTTCCCAAGATAAAAAAATTTGCCTCAGTTAAAAGAGTGTGTATTGTAGATAATGTGAATGCTCCACGCCCCAGGGGAAGCACAGCAGTCCTCTGTGCTATGCGCCATAGCTGGTCCTACAATTAATTAATGACGCAACGTATTAAGATTTTAAAAACAGCAATATAAATCAAGATTTGTATACCTGTTGCTGCTCCTGATCAGATATAGTAGGATTGGCAGACGTTTGAATTACCACAGGTCGTGCAGAGCACAAAAGACGTCGAACCTAACATGCGAAGGGAAAAAAGAAAAGAGAATATCAAGAGAAATAATATAAGCTGATAGTTAAATCAAAGTCTACTACAAAGGAATAGGGGTGGGTAGATGGTAACATTTGTATATCCCAACCAACAATGTCTAACAGGTGAGGGAT
This sequence comes from Raphanus raphanistrum subsp. raphanistrum, assembly GCA_019706035.1. Lineage (NCBI taxonomy): Eukaryota > Viridiplantae > Streptophyta > Magnoliopsida > Brassicales > Brassicaceae > Raphanus > Raphanus raphanistrum. Next base: position 900,891 of record CM033982.1, on the reverse strand, counting down.
GGGACACGGTATGAGATTTTATAATTATCCACTAATACAGAAAACAAAAGTAGCAAACACAGGCGTACGTCATCATCTTATATATAGAAAACTTAATCCAGAGATGTACAGCCACCAACAGTGAAACAAGGTACAAAGCCACTGCAAGTAAATAACCTTGTGAAACTTTTCAGAGCAATGCATCATACTATGTAAGGTGCAGCCTAGCTACTAAATATGCAAGAGTCTATATAGCACACTACGGAAACAGATCCGAGAATTAAACACTGTGACCATTACATTAACCAGTTTTTGTTTCTAAATGGGTTGTGTGATATACCTCATTCAGCCGTAGATCTCGACCATACCGTAACTGCGTATAGGAGTTGAAGATATGCTCCATTCCATCTATCACAGAACCATCCACGGAACTTGTATCCTCAATCTTAGTGTTTTCCATGCCAACTGACTCGGATAAAGAGGATGGAACAATTACTGGATGCAAGTGCAGCATGTATGGTATGGACATGGATATTAAACTCTTATTTGACTGCATCTCAAATTCCTTAGATGAGCTCAAATTTCTGAAGACGGATAGGGCCATATCTTCTCGACCAAGAAGCACATAAGCAATTGCTGGCCAGTCAGCTGGAGGAGATTCTCGACAGCTATCCAGAGCCTACAAAAGACAGACAAAATATTATACAAAAGAAAAAACAAGTAGACGATAGGAAATAACAAACCAACATCCCGTATAGTTTCGGATAGTTTCGGAAAGACGAGGAAAATCACGTATGTAGTGATCTATGTAACACTTCTCACCCAGAAACTTGGCAATATTGCACAATAAAACAGCTAGCTGATGCAAATCTCTGCACGTATATGTCAAAAGTCAAGTTTGAGTCAAACGCTAGCAGAAATTCAAAATAATAATTTTCACTCTTTTTGAAGTTATTATTCTAAGATAGCTAACCGTTTGCTAAGCAAAACAGGCAAGGTGAAAAAAGAAAAGCTATGTAGAGCCGATGTGCTTACTGTTTCCGTAGATTATCCATCTTCAAACTCTCATATACTGCATGAAGACAATCTAAACTCTTGACCATCAATTCAAATGAGTTGCTTGGTTTTTTTTCACCACCAGTCTTGGTATCAAATGGGACAATCCCTTCCAGATCCAAAGAATTGTTTGAACTGATGCCACTGTGAAACCTAGAGTATGTCTTATGAAAATTGCTGTTGAGAAGGAACTCCCAGGAGGACTCTGTTGACGTTTTGGGTTGCTTCAGATGTACATCAGTAGGTTTCTGACAGATCCCCAGAAAAATGTTGCAAAACGCTTCCCATTCAAAATGAACACAAGAACCTTTCTGATCAGAATTATCATCTCCCCAAAGAAGAGAGAGAAATAAATTGTACAAATCCGATCGTAATCCCTCAGCTAAGGCTGCTATGCAATCATTTGCAAGTGAAGATGATGGGCTACCAGCTAAGGCACACCGAAAGATCTACAGGAGTACAATAAAAAAAGGTAAATAAAACAGTAGACCTAAATGCAGCAATCACGTGATTTGGGTTCAAACGGATAGAACGAGTATGGTAATTAAGAAAACTAATCATTTTGAAGTTCAAAAGGACTGGTATCTGTGTGACATACCTGTGAATGATTTACTGATAAATTGATACATCCTAACACAGCATCAGACAATCCTGTGATCTTCAGGTCCTGGGAACCTGAATCTTTTTCTGCAGACTCTCTATCACCAGAAACGAGATTTTTCCCACACCCAGATGGCAGTACATATTTACAGAGACATTGTTTTCCTGACTACAAATAATATAGATAATTTAATAAACATAGAACATAACGATGATATTTAACGAAGAAAACGGTATGATGCATATCAAGAACCTACATAAAGAACGAGGTCATTTTCTGGAGATAAAACAATGATATCCAAATGTGGAAGGAGTCCGTTTTTCACTCTGCAAGGAAATGGAAAGAGCATTAAACAAACTCTTAACATGACAACAGAAAAGTCTCATTTACAGTGACAGAGATGCAAAAAAAAAAAATGTAGATAGGAATTTACTGAGAGCGTGTCACAACAACAGGTGCGGCAGCAATTGCAGAGACACTCCAGCTTATATCAGGCTTAACGTCAAACAGAATTTCATTATTGATCTCAACGGTTTGGAGTCCCACCGATAACAGCTTCTTTTGTTCTAGAATCAGAAAGCAAATTACTGGGACTGCATCATCAGTTGCCAAAAAGACCTGTAATATATTGAGGCACTTGTGAGACATCAAAAAGAGGAGCAAAGACTTCAGAAACAGAGCTCGCAGATCTTCCTCCCATTTATAGTCAACAAACAACTTAAGTAGAGTATTTTGAATATTTGCAAGAGAACACATTTCCCAAACTGAACTCGAAAATACAAAGAGCAAACTCGGCAAACCTTAGATGCAGCTTTCTTAGCACCTTTGGCTTGCCATATTCTGCGAAAAGATACTCGCTTCGGGAAAACAGTATCAGGAACCACGCCACTTGAACATGAAGCAGAAGCTGCACGGTTAGACTCTATATATTCGGCTGCCCACACAGAATGTTGCATCTTGCCTGAAAAAAAAACGAGACTGAGTACTTGGATGAAAAAATAAGAAGAGCATATGGCTAGGCTAGTTCAGCCTGATCGGAGAAGAGTATATCAAACCTTTGTTGTATGAGGTCATAAGGGGAAGCCGGTCACTTGTCCAAATTGTTCTCTCATCATAGTCCTTCATTATGTTCAACTTTCCCCTCTCTTCTAGATAGATTGGCTGAAAATTTAATTAGATGAGTTACCAGATGCAACATATAACCAAATATTGCATGACAGCAACGAAATTATTTAGGTCCCGAAATAAAGACAAGACAAGAAAAATCTAAACTTATGAGATCATTTACCTCAGGTTTCTCTAATGGATCTCTTAGAATCAGATGGGAAGACATGTCTCTTCTGCTAGTAAGATCATGCGCGACCGAGGAATGGAAACTCTGTGGTGAAATATTCCCAATTTCTTTTCTTTGGCGCAGCCTCTCACGGGAACCAAGAGTGGGGGTAGCAGAAGAAAATGGAATATGTGAGGATTGATTCACTTGAGCAGCTTGCTGAAGAAGTAGACCGAACGGTAGAGGCCATATTGATATGACAGTACGTGAAAGTGGAACCGATACAACTTCGCCTGTCGCTCACAAATGCCAAAAAAAAAATGATAGAAAGGTAAACCTCAGCTGAAACCTAAGCTAGCATAATATTCCATATGTATCTAGCCACACTTACCTGACGTGCTGTATACTGTTAAACAACCAATTTGTAAGACACAAAGGAAAGCTTCTGGTCCTCGACCCAGGTGACTCCAGCATGCCTATTTTTCACACACAAAATAAAAAAAATTTACTGCGAGTTAAAAACAGTCATTCTTGCGCATCAAATAAATGGAAAAAATAAATTCTACCCTTTGAGGAGGAACAAACAAAATAGCATTACTAAGAAAATTCTAATGCATCTTCCAATACATAAGAAAGAATGGTTGAGGCATAGCTAGGAGACAAAGAGTCCAACTTGTTATGGAAATTACCTTAATGATGGGAGAAGACAAGGTAAAGCGCTTGAGCACGCGTGAACCGCTTGTCCAGATTATGCTACCACCAAATAAATCATATGGTCAGGAACAGATAGAGTGAGCCCCAGATACATTTATATATAAAATTAGCTTCTACGTACATTAGTAGAATAAAGAGACAAGCAGTAAATCATCAAAGCGTATAGACAGCCTAAAGTCATATCTGATGTAATCCATCCAGTAGATTTTTAAAAAGTCCACAAACTGTTAAGAAGATGATGATGTAACGGTTCTTAACTGGTCGTGTCTGATGAAGAGCTCATGCTCTCTCTGCCGCAAGAAGTTAGCTTCACTGCCATCATCATCATCGTCTAGCTGGCCAGTAAGATGAGGATCGAACAGAAAATACTCGTAGGAATCATCAACGTCTGAAGGTTTAGCGTCGGTAGCTTCAGCGATTAGACCGAAAGGTTTGAACTTTCCGAGGACAGTAAGTCGTCGAACCCCCGGAGACATTTGAGCGCTTTGAACTCTCCCGCCCTCTTTTCAAAAATTCTCAGCTGAGAAATTCAGCTTCTCGGCGTTAGTAGACAATGTAAGTGAGAGAGAAAAAAGGACGATAACAAAACAACAGAGGAAGGGTCAAATCATCACTTACTTATTAGTCTTTCCAACCAGAAAGAGGCCACACGGTTTCAGACAGAGTCCCGAGTTAGGTCAAATCAGCCGCGTGAGTTAACACGTAGGCAAAGCATCGAACCCAGTGAGACAGAGATGCTCCCTCTCTCTCTCTCTCTCTCACTGAGAAATTTAATCAAACACGTTGTGTGCAGGAAGATCGGGACACTCCTGGTTGGTTTGAGAAAAGCAAAAGTAAAGAAAACAAAATAATAATATTTCTCACTTATATTTGATCTTTGACTAATGGGTCAACAACTCAGCCCATTAACTTTCGAGAAAAGTTCAAATTTTCTCAACAACTAGGCCCATTAGTACTCTATAGTAGTCTCTCTATTGGAACTATTTCACAATAATTACTAGTTGCATAGCCCCCGCGCAGGCGCGGGGCCGGTGACGTTGTTGATGTATCGGGTGATTTTGTGTATGTGATTTTATCCATTAATTATACCCTTTAATATTTACTGAATGTTGTTTGATGATTATACCAAGAATAGTAAGAAATGAGACAATGAATTTTGAGTTTGAAACATGAAATTATTGTTTATTATTAGCTTGTTTTGGCTCATAAATTGCTTTCCCGATATTGGAAAACTTATATTTGTACGTAGCCAATGATTAATGCAAAGACAATGAAATTTATGGCCGCAGTTGAGTGTCGAAATATTGGTTACATTGGTGTAATTCTCAAAGCATATGATGCATAGATGGTTTTCCTCTTCGGTTGTCAGGTTACTTCTAGGTCCGTGATGATTAGATCAACGTCAAGTCTTGCGGTTGCATTTAGATTGTAGTCTCTAATGGTGAGAGTAACTTGAAGATGTTGGGATATAATATTATGATTTTCTCTCATTAAATTTATCACATATTGGTTAGTCTCCTCAATAAGGAATGTAGAGTCGGGATGATGAATGTCATGATATGATAACATGAAATCTAATGATTCAGCGACTGAGTCATTGTAATTATCTTGATTGTCAAAAATTGATGGTACCTGGAAATCGATGACCGGTTTATGTGTGTTTGGTCTTTGTATATAGACATGGAGTAATTGTATAGGATTTGCTCCTGTTGATGTTGTTTGGTGTGAGAGTCGATGGATAAGAAGTGAATTGTTATTCATGTTTGTTTTTGGTTGTGAAAGCTTATCACATTGTAGATATGTTTATAGGTTGTTAGAAATTGATGTTATTTTTGCCTATTTATTTTTACGTTTGTTTATATAGTGTATTTATTATGATGTTGAATATTGAAATTAATGTTGTAGTATTTAATTACGGTGATTTATTGAATTCTTCTTGTTATGAAGACTAATTTTCTCTTTATTTATTATGATATTTAAAATGGCCAAATAAGAAGAATTGTAAATTCTTCTCATAACATTAATCTTCCATAAAAAATATTAATATTTTTATTTGCAAAAAATTTTGACCTTCACAATTGCTTAATGTATAGCTTTACTTTCAAATTTATCGAAGAAATATCTTGAATACAAAATGAGGATTCTATTCATATTGTTATATAAATGTTTATTTTAGTGGTTTATTTGAGCTGTGGAGTTTTTTTTTGTTGTCTTTCTAATTATTTGAATTGTTGATCATAAAATTGAAGATGTTTTCCCTAATGTTTTATTGTAAAGTTTAGTAATCGTGGTTTAAAACGTTGGGCTCAAATACAATGAGCCTTTTCTGAACTATTGTATTGGAAAAAATAAAATATGGTCTTTGTTGTTTCTTCCGTCTTCGGGAGAGCTTCACATTTGCGATTTTTTTTTCTGATATGCATAAGTGTATGAGTTTGGAGGGCGCAAGCGCGGGGTTATGAACAGAGTTTCATCTCAATATTTGCTAGAGTTATTGTAGTGTGAGTTTTGCGTTTTCGGTCGATCATTGTTTTTCAAGTTTTTTTTTATTGTTATAGGGTTAGAGTTATGATACAGATTGTTCTCCCTTTATGAAGGACTACTCTTTCTTAGTAATATGATATATATAGTTCGTAGTGTTGCTTGTTGTGTCACTGATAATTATTGTTTGTTTGTCTTTTCTATTTGTTCCTTGTACTGTTGAGAGTACATAAATTACATTAAAGTTGTTGAGAGTACATTTGTTTCTGGATTTTTTTTCTTCATATTAATTGTGTACGTTGTATGTATTAAATAATAATTTTTATTCTCTTTATTATGTTTGTTATATTTTTTTATTTTATTTTTAAATTTGTTGCTTTTACAAAACCTTTAAAACAAATACATGAAGACTTGTAGAAATAACTATAAATTGAGTGATAATTTTGAGTGTTTGGACCTTAATAGATTTGCAACAAATTTATGTATTTCTCATAAGAAGACAATAGCATTGGTATGTTGATATTGAACATGTAAGCTATTTTCACAAGACAAAGGAGTGAGCATGTGAAGATGTTGTTGTCGCATTTGTGTATGTCTGGATTTTCTCTTGTATCTCTTGGTGTGCATGTGTTTGTTTCTCTTTAATTTGATGGGTAATATGTAAACAAAAATCGTTGTTTGTTATATTTATTAGAGTTCATAATTTACTCAGCTTTTTTCGTTTATGTGATTTCACTGATCTTGGTTGTCTTCTTCGTCTTCTTCATAAGCATCTGTGAAATTATGTTTATAAATTGTTAAATAACTGGTTGTGTAGTTTGTATTTGTTTACCTGACTCGATTATATGTCGTTGAGTTTTAGTTAATGTGTTTGGTTTGGTATGTTTGGTTTGAAGTTTATTTGTAAAATTAGACAAAAGAGGTGATCATTAATGATTCATTTTTTTGGACTCTAGTTTTTGGATTCTAGTTTTTGTTGTTTTGATTATTTGGGTTGTTGTGGTTTCTTTTAAGCTGTAAATTAAAGGTTCGTGTGAAATTAGTTTGATAAATAAGGGAAATAAATAGACGACCACAGATCTTGGGTAAGAAATATTTCTGATCATTGACGTTAGTATAATATAGACAGTAATTGTGTGTTGATTTTTTCTGACTGGTCATAGAGGATACAGATAATGACTCGAGTTGTTTCGTATGTGAGATCTGAGTCCTGGATAGAACAGATTTGCCCAACCACATGTGAATTTAAATATCATTTATAATATCAAAATATAATATAAACCCATAATACATTTATAGGCCCGCCTTCAGAGAAAGCCCAAGAAGTAATGGCTTCCAACCTTCATAAATATATATTAGTTTCGGTCATCAATGTATAAATTATTCATTAGTTCAGTGGTATAAATGGTAGAAGTTATATCTTAGTAACCTGGGTTCAAACCATGGATTTAACACTTTTTAATATTTTTTTAAAGTGGACCCCACAAAAACGCTGACGTGTCACTTCAGGAATGATTCAAGTGCCTCATTATAGTATAGATTATTTTGACATTTTCCAACAAAAGAAAATCATTAATAAAAGTTTCGGGTTTTATTTAGGGATGTTATTTGATGATCAATCTTATAAATCCAACAATAATCTGTTGTTATTCAGTTAGTGGTTCTAAACTATGCTTTAGAAATCAGTTCTATTAGATTTTACATTTGGACAAATGCGATTAGGCCGGTTATATAATTAGGCTGGATCAGAATTATGAAATCAAAAGGAGGAATCTTTTCAAAACATTTACTTATAAAATCATTTAAAATAAATTTTAACAGGTTTTATAGTAAATTATTAAAAACAAATTGTATTTTTTTATTGTAGAGATTTTAGAACCTACACTGTTGACTAAAAATAATCCACACATATAAATTTATAAAATTGATATCAAATTTTAGATTTTATAACATTAAAAGTCTATAAAAATAAAATGTAACATTAATGATTAAATAAATCTTCTCTAAAAATCTAAAAACCAACCTGTATACAGTATACAGTATACTGCTAAACAACCAATTTGTAAGACACAAAGGAAAGCTTATGGTCCTTGACCTAGGTGACTCCAGCATGCCTATTGCATAAAAAACTACGAGTTAAAACAGTCGTTCTCGCGCATCATACAAATGGAAGAAAAGAAAGAATGGTTCAGGGAATAGCTAGATTTTTATGTACTCAAGAATTGTCACGAACAAGAATCCATGAAGTCTCAAACGAAAAAAAACACAATGGAGACAAAGAGTCCAACTTATATATGTTGAAAACGGAAAATGTTATAAGAGGTATATAATATAATATATATGTAATATTATGTGTGCTTAATTGTTATTTTGTTAATAGAAAAGAAAAGTATAAAATATTGTGCCTAGGTAAAAACAAAAGAACAAATAAAACAAGTGATATATCACGACAGAGAGTGAACTTAAAACTTGACAAACACGGATCAAATCGTCTAAATTCAACTAATTTTGGCTTAGCGTTGGCGGTGTAGTAGGAGGGGGCGAACGTGGGCTTAAACAAATGGGCCTTGACTGTGTGATTAATTTGAATTGGGCTAAAGACTGCTTGAAAACTGATAGCCCATATATAGGGACACGAGGAAACCCTAGGTATAGTATATAAGAGAAGCTACAGGTAACTTACCTCACAAGCAAAAAAGCGATCTGGTCTCTCTCTCTCTCTATACTCTGATATCGTCAATGGCGGAGGTGGAAGAGCTTAAGAATCTGGAGACAAAGAAATGCAAACACAACAAGCGGAAGCCATGGGACGATGACCCCGGGCTGGACCGTTGGGAAATCGAGAAGTTCGATCCGTCATGGAATCCGAGTGGTATTCTCGAAGTCGGCTCCTTCTCCAGAGCGTATCCTAAACGCAGAGAGAAGCATCTTCTCAAGTGTTGGCCAAGGGTCAAATCAGCTCTCGAGGGACACGGCGTCTCCTGCGAGCTCAACGTGGTTGGACGTTATATGAGTGTTTCGAAGACCAAGATGACGAGAGATCCGGACATCATCGTCAAAGCTAGAGACTTGCTTAGGCTTCTGGCGAGAAGTGTCCCTGCTCGTCAGGTAAAGCTTCTGCTTTACTTTACTTTGCTTTTGTCTGTAAATAAAGATGAAGTTTCAGTTAAATGTTTTTCATGGATTTATTAATTTTAATTTTACAGGCACTTAAGATTCTGGAAGACGACATGGCTTATGGTATCATTAATGTACGCCGTATGGTTGTTGGATCAAAGGTATACCTTTCCAGTCACATGCTTATGATGATGATATTACAGCAGGCTCTATGTGTAAATTTTACAAAGACTTTTATCTTTTCAGGAGAATTTTCTAATAAGAAAGATTCGTTTTTTGGGTCATGAGTCTTCTACCTTGAAGGTGTGTGTGTTTTTGTCCCCATTAATAATATGATGTCACTAGCTAGTGTCATGTTTGTTGTTCCTGAGTCTTGATTTGTTTTGGTCTGCTTGCTTGCTTGCAGGCGCTGGAAACATCAACCAACTGTTTCATTCGGATGAAGGTAATTTTGTCCTCTCTTCTCTTGGTTCCAATTTGCAAAATCTTGCTCTACCTCTTCTCTGTTTTGATGTTTTTCTTATTTTCTCCTTAATTACAGGGTAACACTATTGCCGCAATGGGTTCTTTCGGAGGTCTCAGACGACTCAGAAGTATTGTTGAAACATGCTTCTATTCTCATAATCGTCCTTTGGATGTCTTGAGAATGATGGATGCAGGTAATTAATTAATTGTCCTCTCTCTCTCTTTTCTTTTTTTTTTCTGGCAAATGTTGCTTATCTCTTTCATGTTTTCCCTTACAGGGTATAGCCGCCGCAATGTGTTTGAAGAGATGTATGCAGAGATGAGTCCTCCACGTAATTGTCCTCTCTGTTTCATTTTTCTTTTTTTTTTCTTCTTTTTTTTTTAATGTTGCTCTACCTATTTAAAGTTTTCGTTTCTCCTTGCAGGGGATGGTTGTGAAGAGATGGATGTAGAGATGTGTCCTCCACGCAGTCGTAATTGTCCTCTCCCTCTCTTTTTTTTTTTTTGCAAATGCGGTTTGATGGTTGTTTTAATCTTTTTCTTTTGATGTCTTCCCCCCCTTCTGTCCTTGCAGCTATAAACTATGAATACATACGGAGGAGGTCTTTGCAAGTTCGAGGATCTATGCTTCCTTGATGTTTTCCAGTAGTTTTAAGAGATTGAAGCATACTGGAGTTTAATCACTCTGTGGAGACAAATCAACTTTAACCTATCTATGTCTCTCATCCTGCTTTGTTTTATTTACGCCAACTTAATCTATGTATTTTCTTTATCGACTCGAACTGAATCAAATTGAATATTCGACGCCAATGCACATTGCTTTATTATCTACTAGGATAAACCCAGCCGTAGTGAATAAACAAATGAAGAATAATATTTTGAATTTTAAATTTACTTATTGCATTAAGTTTCATAATTTTTTTACAACAATTTTTCTACTTATTTTACTATTCATTTCAGAAATTTTAATGACACATTCAATATAGCATCAATATAGTCCCACAATTATATATGTTTTCTTTTATTTTCACTTATTTTAACAAAACAAATGATTACTTTTATCCTATTTACACTACATGTAAGCTTCTGCTTTGCTTTTGTTTGTGAAAAAATCAACAAAATTTCAGTTAAATGTTTTTCATGTATTTATTACTTTATAACTTTACAGACACTTAAGATTCTGGAACACGACATGGCTTATGATATGGTGGTATACTTCCCAGTCACATGCTTACGATGATGATGATGATGATATATTGATATTACAGCAGACTCTATGTGTAAAAAATTATTATCTTTGCAGGAGGATTTTCTAATAAGAAAGATTCGATTTTTGGGTCATAACTCTTCTTCCTTGAAGGTGTGTCCATTTAATCAATGATGTCACTAGCTAGTGTCATACAAGGTTTGTTGTTCCTGAGTCTTGATTTGTTTTGGTCTGCTCGCTTGCAGGCGCTGGAAACATCAACCAACTGTTTCATTCGGATGCAGGTAATTTTGTCCTCTCTTCTCTTGGTTCCAATTTGCATCTCTCTTTTGATGTTTTTCTTTGTCTCCTTACAGGGTAACACTGTTGCCGCAATGGGTTCTTTCAGAGGTCTCAAACGACTCAGGATTATTGTTGGAACATGCTTCCGACACGACATCAAATGCGTCCTTTGGATGTCTTGAGAAAGATGGATGCAGGTAATTGTCCTCTCTCTCTCTCTCTCTCTCTCTCTCTCTCTCTCTCTCTCTCTCTCTCTCTCTCTCTCTCTCTCTCTCTCTCTCTCTCTCTCTCTCTCTCTCTCTCTCTCTCTCTCTCTCTCTCTCTCTCTCTCTCTCTCTTTCCTTCTGTTTCTTTTTGGCAAATCTTGCTCTGCCTCTTCTGATGTTTTCGTTTCTTCTTACTCCAGGGGAACCACTACTTAGCCCCAATGTGTTTATATAAAGAGATGGATGCAAATGTATCAAGTCCATGTAAAGTGTCCTCTCTCTTTCTTTACTTTCTTTCTTTTTTGCAAATGTTGCTTGTTTTTTTTTAAATCTTTTTTTTTTATGTCCTTACAGTTGGTACAGACCATCGGCACATGCTGAGCGCTAACACTTCTTGGAGGTTTTAAGAGATGGAAGCATACTGGGGACAAATCGACCTAATTAACCCTACTATCTATTCCTGCTTTGTTTGCGAACTTTTTCATCTGTGTATTTTTTTTTATCGACTCGCGCGACATGTATCAAGTTGGATATTTACTGTTTATTTAGTTCGCTATATATATATATATTTCCTAATTTTGTTACCAAAAACTTTGCAACTCCCAACCAGTTTAACTCTTTTTTTACCAACCCTAAAGCACTTTGCTCTCGATTTATGCGACGACAATATACATTTATCTACAATAACTTACATGATTACATTATTTCTATTCTCAAGTAGTATATGTAGAAGGTAAATCTTTTAAAATTTTTTGTTTACAACTTTAAAATTATTGTAATTATATTACCCGTGCGTGTAAACACTAAACAATACAATTTGTATTCATCTTGACACATTTCGTCTCAAGTCTTAGTTTGTGCCAATTTTTGTCCATTGTATGACTTAACAGACCAAATTAAACCAAATTAAAGTTTGTATCAGTTAGTATAACGTTTAATGAAGAGTTGTTATTCAAACCATAGTTTTATATGACATTTGATGGTTTCAAAGTTAAATTTTAAAAAAAAATTAAATAGATTTAAAAGATATTTTATGAATTTTTACCACATATTTTGTATATATAGTCATTGTTAATTATTGATTATTATGGGTTTGCAGACTTTTTCGAAACTTCTCTTTCTAAGGTAATATATACATGTTTTCTAGAAAGTTTTCAAGTCTAAAATTAATGAAATTTTATATGTTGCTCGAAATGGTAGGCACTGTCCTTTAGTGTTACATTATTTCTTTGTTTCTAATAATTATTGTATTCACATTTTGTGTTGTTTTCCTTGAATTTTGTTTTACATGATAGTTGTTCCCATATAAATAATTACTCAAGATCAACCTATAAATTTTCATGATATTTGATTATGTTGTTTCAGATTGTACTTACACGATTTTCATGATTTTGTCAAATTTGATTTCATTATTTCTCTTAACAATTACAAAAGAAGTAATATTCCATGTTCATTGGAAAATGCAATATGTCCTTTGTTTCTTGTGATTCAAGGAAGAGAAATATACGTATATATTGAAAGATTGGCAAATCCTTGACAAAAAAAAAGACATTAGCAAATCGTACCTGATTAGACGTGAGTGCAACTAACTGAGGAGATTACATGTCTTGTATGATATGGAAGCAATGCAGCTTATTAGACGTTAGTGCAACTAATCGAGGAGATTACATGTCTTGTATGATATGGAGGCAATGCAGCTTATTAAAGTGTTTATCTAATCTCTATTCACTATGCTTAAAAGACACCAGGATTCATGAATATATCAACCGGGAAAGGTAAACCGGAACCAAAAAAATTACGCATCAGCGACGAAAGTATCACTAGGAGTCTAGGAACCCTTAGATTTGGACACGTAAATTAAGCATCTGATACTAACCGCATGATTTGTCCCAAAAAAAAAAATTTGTCCAAAAAAAAAAAATACTAACCGCATGTGACGGTAGAGTAAATCGAATTCTGTTACCGCAGCTTGGACCCCACATTCACTATCAAAGCTCACTAGACTCAAGGCCCTCAACCATTTTATGATGGAAAAACTACATGTAGTTAATAACTGGAGAAGTAAAACGCTCTGGTGTTTATCCACTGCCGGCCTTGCCTCTCTTCATTTGACATTGGAGCTTTGCATCGGCGTTATCGGATAATCGAAATACAGAGGAGAGACTGACTATAATGTCGGAGATGAACCAAAACGGCGTCGTGAAGCTCTTCATCGCACTCGCTTTCCTCACAGCTACCACCGTTTCACTCCCTTCTTCGCCGGACCGATTCCTCAAATCGGCTCTAACTTCTCTCCGATCACCGGACGTACCCCAGGAGTACCAAGAACTCGCTCTCCCCTCGCCTTCTGATCACCTCACTCCGTCGTGCTCTCATCTCCTCCTCCGCCACTCCTTCGCCGACACAATCAACAAACCTCCCTTCACCGCTCCCTACACTCCTCCACCCTCCGATTGCGCATCGCCGCCGTGGTCCCGCGTCGTCCTCGAACTACGCGCCGCCTCGAGCGGCGATCAGTACGATCGCATCTCCGGCCTGTGGCTCGGCGGGGTTGAGCTCCTCCGGACAAGCACGGCGGAGCCGAGTCCGACGGGAATCTTCTGGAAGGTTCGAAAAGACGTCACGAGATACTCCTCGCTGTTCACGAGATCAGATCTGAACGTCACGATGATGCTCGAGAACATCGTCAACGATGTTTACACAGGTATGATTAGAGAGTATCGGTTTAATGTTGGTTTAGTATTGTACACGGTTTACATAAAATCCGGTTCAGTAGCTCTGTAACAGACTCTGTAACTGACTTTAACAAGAATAACAAACTGTAACAGACTCTGTAACTGACTTAACAAACTCATTTCATCTCTTCATGGTTTCTCTCTTTAATAGGTATCTATCACATCAACGTCACACTCGACTTCTACGAGTTCAATCCCGTTGAGATCATCAGTAGACAGTTCCCGGCGGATTTGATCGTTCCGGTAAGTAAAGACGGAGGAGACAGAGGATTCTGGTTCATGATCGAGAACTCAGAAGAGAGTTACTCGAATAGGATTCGACTTCCGTTGAACACTCGTAAGATTGTGCTGGAACTGTATGTGTCTTCTCACGGAAACGATGAGTTTTGGTACTCGAATCCGCCGGATTTGTATATCGGAGCGAACAAGCTGGCGATTACGCGTGGGAACGGTGCCTACAGAGAGGTTGTTGTGAAGATAGATGGGAGGAATGTGGGATCTGAGGTGCCGTTTCCGGTGATTTTTACTGGTGGGATCAATCCTCTGTTCTGGGAGCCGGTGGTTGGGATTGGTGCGTTTAACTTGCCTTCGTATGACATGGATTTGACACCGTTTCTCGGGATGCTTTTGGAAGGGGAGGCTCATGAGTTTGCACTCAGTGTTAACAATGGGATATCGTATTGGCTTGTGGATGCTAATCTGCATCTTTGGCTTGATCATGGGTCTTTGGATGTTGAAGCTGGGAGTGGGGTTTACGAGAGTCCTAAGCGTCATATGGTGAGACAAGAGCTGTTGGAAGAGCTGCTTGATGGTTCTTTTAAGGTGGAAGCTGAGGTGCGTAGTGAGTTTGATGGGTGGGTGAAATCAAGTGAAGGTAATCTGACAACTATGGTTAAGAGTGTGTTGAAAGTTGGGAGTTTGGTGAAGTTTGAGAAGAATGGAGCGTACAAGAGAGTTGAGCAGAGAGTGGAGACCAGAAGGGTCGTGGAGGTGACTGATGAATCGGGTAAACAAGTGGATAGAGTTGTTCATCAACGGTCGTATCCACGCACGGTGATCACTTCTACTCTTAGAGGGTTGAGTAATGATAAGGATATGTATGTGCTCGTGACGAATGTTTCGCAGGCGTTGAATGAGAGATATTCAGTTGGAGAAGCTTTGACTGAGGTTTACAATAGACAAGACTCGGATGGATGGATGCAGGTTGAAGATCACAATGTCTTGGCTGGCGAAGCGAGGACAAAACAGAGTCTCAGATATATCGATGAGTTTGGATGTTATTCTCGCACTGTTGTTGCGGCTAATGGTGAGATCGCTGAGGACAGTTCATTTGATACTTGTCCTTCGTCTTCCTCCTCTTAATCTCATTGCGCTGCTTATCATAACAGTGTGAGATCAAGATGTAACACTTGCCTTGTATAAGGGATGCTTCATGCTTGTACTAATAACCATGTTCAGGAACAAAACAAGAGATACTGTATAATACAATGCATTTGCTTTATTCATTCAGTTATTTTGTCATAATGATATAATCATATTCTGACCAGTGACTAGACCAAGCATTACTTCTTCTTTTTTTTTTTTATTATAGCAGGAGTTGCAATTCTCACTTTAGAGATACGACTTTTGATTTATGTTTTAGTATTATTTTCAATCTTTATTAGCTATTTTAGAATTTTTTCTGTTGATGTACTGATTCCGAAAAAGTTTGATCTTTGCATGTTTCTACCTTCAGAAAAAATGTTTTTAATTAATATTCAGATTAAAAAAAGTTTGTTCTATTTTTCCTTTGAAAATAATATTGTTGATCATATACATCCCCATCATGCTTATGATATTGATGTTATCAATATCCGAATTTTGGTTTCATCAAAGGTATAGTTTCAATCACATGCTATATGATTTGTTGTTCCCTACTGCATAAGCTGATGATGATGTTGTCTAGATGTTACTTTTATGGAAAAATAATACTTCCTCTGTTCCATGTTATGTTTAGGTTATTACACATAGATTGAAAAAAAAAATATTTTTATGTAGTTTATCTTGGTAACATAAAAATACATTAAATAAAACTAGTTTAACCAATAATAAAAAAGTACAGTATTTTATAATTGGTTATAAAATTCAAATCATATTAAATTCTACCTAGATTAGTGAGAACATCACTTAAAATGAGACAAAATAAAAATCTTAAAATACTACTTAAAGTGGGACGGAGGAAGTAAGAGTTTATCTATGTATCATCTAATTATTCTTGTTTTTTTGGTTTGTTTGATTTAATTTAATGAAACATTACTATGTATGATCTTTTTATTTTATTTATCGAGTCAAATGTAAAATGGTTAATGTAAATTTACATATGATAAAGATTATTTGTAAGAAAATTTAACATTCTATTAATATTTTTCATTTTTCAAAACATTTTTTTTTGTTTTTCTGTAGAATAATCCATAAGATTCTTAATTGGTTTATGAAAATAATGATGATTTTATAACACTCCATACTCAAAACAGATCAAAGACAAATAAATTCAATCAAAGTTCATCGATACACACATAATTAATTTTCTGTAAAAAAAAGTACACTAATTAGTTTTTCCTAAAATAATAACTTTATTTGATTGTATTTAACAAATTAATTAATAGTTTTCTTTAACATCAGTTAATAGCTTATCAAGCGTGAAGATGATGATCGTGACTGTCGTCCGGGGGCATTTGCCGTTCTTATCGCATGTGATGGAGATTACTTAGAAATGGTGAAAAATGGAGAGCTGCGGGATGAAAACCCTTCTCATACATTATGATGGCTCTATTTTTAAGGAACTTCGAGAGGAAAAATACTGTGATCACATTGTGCGTTGGGAACAAGTTTGTGTTGATGCTCCTTAAGTGGATCCGTCTAAGCATATGCTACCTTTTTATGCAGCAGAAGTAAGCTTCAGGATTTCTCCTTCCTTAGTATCAACTCACTCCCGTGGTGAGTCAATTGCTGTAGCGATTGGCTTTGTATTGTGTATTTTCCATCTAACGTAAGTTTTCAAACTTCTTTGGTCAATTATCCATGTAAATTATAAAGCACAACTAACACTTCTTAATTGCTTTTGTTAACAGAAGCGACATGGCAGTAACATCAGGGGACGAAACCGAGCAGCTTGAAAGGGGTACTGAGTACAGAGATGCTATCCATTCCATTGCATACGGTTGTGATGAATCTAGGTTTCCCGATGGAAATGCATTATTGTGATGTAACTGTTTCTAAAATTGCATTTTCATTATGTTTTTCTATTTCTCTTTTAAAAAAACACCATTGTATGCAGAAACGCTTCAAAATGAGTCGTGTCTGCTTCCATAAAAATCAAAGTAAACATTTGTATATACAGTAAAGTATTACTATACTTGTAATTCTATGAATTTGTTTTACTCAGTTGAAGATTAATAAACTGCTAATTGGTGTCAAAAAAAACTACTAACTAACTAGTTAAATATAACCAATGAAGTTAGTGTACTATTTTGACACAAAATGTCATGTAATTTTGGAAAAAAATTGATTAAATTTATTTGTGTTTGATAGTTTTATGAATACAAGGTGCATTGGAATCTCTACTATTTCATAAACCAACTAAAAAGCTTATGGATTATTTAGTTAAAAACAGGAAATTTGTCAAAATGAAAAATAAGGAACACTCACTCGAATGTTATAAATTTGGTGAATATTTTCTGGAAAGTTTAAGGAATGAAATGTAACAAATTTGGTAAGTCTTGCTAACTAATTTTTATATTCTATACTTACATGCATCTCCAAATTTGCTTTTTAATTCTAAAATTTGTTATATAGTTTTTATATTTACATTTTTATAAAATTATACTTTATTAAACATCACTAAATTTTAATGGTCCGTAATCTTTATAAATTCTTCACTTTTCTATTATTGTTTCTCATTTGCTGATTAAGCATTGTGACCATCAAACTTAATAACTATATAAAAACTTCAATTACCTCAATAACCATGATCAAAGACAAAAAAAAAAAGATACGGTAATACAATGCATTTGCTTTCATTCATTCAGTTATTTCGTCATAATCATTGTCATATAATCATATGCTGACCAGTGACTAGACCATACATTTAATGCAGCATTACTCCTCTTTATCATCGCAGGAGTTACAAGTTCACAAAATGGAAACCAAAGATCAAATCAACCCACAACAACAAATCTTTGAACTGAGCTGTTCTGCCTCAACCAGAATGCTTGGGGAAGCATCCAGCTCCTGCCACGAACCATCTTCACCACAGGTCTGAATCACAAACCTTACTTTCTTCACATCTGATCCAACCACCATACCAGAAACATAATAAGCATCAACATGAGCCGTCCCAAGAAACACTTTCTCGTTTCTTGGTTCTTCCATTACCTTCCTTGTCCTGTATGAAATCAGCTTCTCTGCATACACATTGTACCTTGTGAATACAGAATCCTCCTCAGGGTGCTTCAGTTTCCATTCTAGCTTACAACTTAAGGTCCTGGAGCCCGAATCACCAGGTACAATCTCTACGTTATGAGCCTCGACAACCCATGATGAAGCTGGGGGGAAGAGTTTGGTTTTCTTCAGGTCCTTGATAGAGATATGGCCAAGCAATGCAAAATATCCTCCTGTGTTTGTTTCTTCTGCAAGATCATCTGGACCGCAGCACAAGGCAGAGATCTCAGTCAGTGTATGTCCATCCATAATAAGGTTTGTTTCGTGCACCGTCCAGTCGGATTTGGTCCTTCTTAGGCATGGCAAGAACATGTCACCAAATCTGTGCATGTATTCATTTGGAGCCATGACTAAGGACTTTGTCTCCTGCGAAGGAGTTGAAAAACGGAGGAGAATGCCTAGCATAGATCTTTCATCTGATTTCACCTGCAACAATCCAAACACTTGAAAAAATATGAAGAAGACAAGTAGTATCAAACTAATCGAAAATGTGATTGCATCAGTGACTTACAGAGTAGGAGACAGAGATAGGGGAACCAGGAAGCTGAAGATTAGGTTTGAAGAGTCTTGCTGTGAAATGTGCATTTCTTTTTAGTGTTCCTCTGAAACTAATGTTCCCTCCTCCGTTATATGATGCTTCTCGACCACTGTAAAAACAGTTTCTTCTTATACCACTCGAAATTCAACTATGTAAAGGCTAGTGTTAGGTTAAGAACTCACTCAACAGTGACCTGCATGATCTCTGACTTGTTTCCTTCATTGAATTCTAAGAGTGGCTGTCACAAAGAAGACAAGATCATATCAAGAATTTGACTAGAAAAAGTTATGCTGTCTTGTATATACGTGAAACAGAGTCAGGAGCAAGGAGTCACAACTTAACCTGAAGATTTTGGCAAGAGATGTTGTACCAGGGAGCATCTGATAGTCTCTGACCTTGGAGAGAAACATGAGAACCAAGTCCCTGGATAATAAACAAGAGAAGCTAGTTTCAAAACTTACAAGAACATTTGCATCTCTGGAGACTTAAGATACTGAGATTCACCTGGTTGAAGTCTGAGTAGAAGGGCAAGGATTGTGGATATGTTTGAACTATTCCCCATGACTTCTCAACAAGTGACCACCATCTATTAAAAAAAAAAAAAGAGAATCCATGGTGTTATAATTAATCACAGAGATCCTTTATACCATCAACAAGGGCTAATAAGAATAATACTTGTTTTGTGCTGTGTGATAATCAGGTGGTTGCTCTGTCTCGTATACCCATCCAGGAGCAAATAAAGCAGCTGATACATCGCTGCTCTTCAGCAAATCAAGTGCAACGTTTGCCTACCACAACATTTGAATACGAACTTAAGATGCAGCAGTTTGGATATGACAGAGAAGCAAATATGACAGAGCTACATACCTTCCACTGGCCTCCGCCGAAAGTGTTCCGACCAAACACATCTATTCCCATGTAGACATCATGTTTTCTGTCACCAGCAATTTTAGCTGATGCTTTGGGGTAGTCCTCCTGAAAGAGATGGCCAGTCATATCAGCATCAAAATATATAATATATGTAGAAGGAGTGAAAGGGACAAACCTTCCATGTATAGTTCATGAATATTCCATCACATATATCAAAGAAAGGTTTGTTCATCTCAGTCAACTGATCTTGCCAAGCAAGTCTGCCTTCAACAGTGACACTATCATACCTTACCATTCAAAAAAACTTACAAGAATCAGCACATTTTTAAAACAGAACACAAAAGACTGAGTCATGAGGCTTCTCAACACTCTACCATATCACTAAGCTCCCGGGTACAGAGGAATGCATGACTTTTGTAAGATGACTAACAAAAGTCTTCAAATTAGGAATCTGGACTTGATCTATTACATTCTCTATATTAATCTGCAAGTAACAATATTTGTAAGGTGATGGAATGATATACATCAAAAACAAATAAAGATATAGCAAAAGAAAAACCTCACCAACCACCCATCAAAGCTTAGAGAATCAGCAAGTTCTGCCAAGCGCTCTGCATACATCTCAGCAGACTCCTTTGTCGCCAACAACTCCTTGCACGTAGCCTTTCCTTCGTCCCACTCAGTGATGAAAGTCCCCAGTACCTTAAGATTCAAACCCTCCATCAGTTACATTCAAAGATACTTCAAGAACAAGATCCTGTAAGGGTTATACTGACCTTAACGCCGTGTCTGTGAGCAGTGTTGGTCCAGCAAGGAGGAGGAAGAGTGACGAGAAAGTGAGAGAAGTAGACAAAAACATCCATCAAGTACCAGTTCCAAATCGCGAACCCCGTGTTGTTTCCACATCCTTGTACCCACTTGTCGTCAACGTACCCTCCTTTCATGTCGTGACAAACAAGAAGCCTAGAACGGTCAGGCAAGGAACCGATGTTCTGTTGTCGGAGAGAGACGGGGGAGCGGTTAAAGGGGAAGTGAAATGAGTCGAAGTAAGACCGAGAAGCCAAGTCTTGAAGAGTTTTGATTGGAAATGAGATTGGTGTGGATGGCTTAGTGGGATCGAAAGGTGGAGGTGGAGCTAGCATAATAGCTTCGTTGTTGGATATGGACATCACGAAAGGAAGAGAGGGAGATGAGTTTGGAAGAGGTTGCAGAGAAGTAGAATGTTTTTTGTGAAACTTGAACTAGTCAACGTCAATGTCAACTGCAACGATATGTATGGCTTTAGTTTAGAGGAAGAGACTTTGTTATGTTTTTTAATTGTTCCTTTTGTAAGAGTGATGGTTGGAGAGCATTTACAAGCATGTGCAAGCGTGCACACTCTTCTAGGAAGATATAGGCAATCGATTAAAGAAATAATCTAATCCCTCCTCTCTTTAAAGTTACATATTGATCTTTGTTTCAAAAACATCTATTTTTTGACATTTACTAGCTAACTTAGAGTTTTTTTTATTGATGGACTGATTCTGTAAAAACATTGATCTTTGCATTTTTGTAGCTTTAGAAAAAAAAAATTAATTTAATATCCAGATGAAAAAGTTCTGTTTTTTTTTTCTTTGTATTGTTGATCATGAAAAGATACATCCTCCTAACATGGCTTATAATATCCACGTACTGCTCAAAAACTAGAATCAAACCCAAATTAAATACTGCACGGGGCTGCCAATTCGGTCGTTTAGGCCCGGTTTCTTCGAACGCCCACTAGTAGAGAGATGTCTCTAGCCCATTATATTCAGTTCACTCTTGTAATATTATTACCCGACCAAATGTTACCGCTGTTACCTACTTTCATTAATTCAAACATTTTTAGTATTCCGAGTTTCCGACAATACGTATATACATATCTTTGTTAGTTTGCATGTCTAGATTTGTAGGAACATCAAAATCCTTTACGTTACAAGAAAATGGACGTCACTCTCCGATATCCATTGCGATTAAAATAGTTACTCTATGTTATTGATTTATCACCATAATTGTGAGTGTTTTTATAATCTAAATGGTTGTGGACTTCTAGAGAAGGAATATTTTGGGTGCTTGCAGCGGAAAGCTATAAGTTGATTATGGAAAAAGCTACTACGTTTACTTAGCATTATGAAATTGAATAATATGTATATATTAATAACATTTGATAATTTGTTTTTCTTAAATCCTAGTGTTTGTAAAATGAAATTGAATATAGAGGTTCTTTGTATCATTTCCCACTAGGGGAATAAGAATTACCAAGTTGCCACGCATTTCCAGCTAAGTTTTATTTTTCCATGTCCTTTTAGAACCTTCTTACTTAAATCAAACTTTAAATCAAACGGATTAAAGTAACCCATATAACAAAAAGAAAATATAGACCAAAGAACTTAAATATGAATAAAATATAAACCACTTGATTGGTTGGTTGGTTGTAATTAACTAAGGAAACACAAACGGAACAGAATAAGATAATCCCCACTTGACCAAACTCGTAGCCAATGGAATTCAAGTTGGCAATAGTTTAAGCACATCTGTTTTTTGCTTTAGGTCTATTTATGTAAATGTACATGCTAATCAGGTCTAAATTATATTCCCTTCTATATAATCTTTTCAAATACGATTCTTTTCATCATGAATATATAAACTTACGAGAATAATGCATCTTGTTTTTCTGGTCAAAAGTTGTTGTTTTTGCCAGAATACACAGGCTTTTTGTAGACAATTTAGTATTTTTCAATGTGTTTAGTTAAAACACAGACACGCGTCAGATGTAATCTCTGTAATCAAATTGATTCCTAGTTCAGAATATCTGCTTTCAGATTCTATATTTTTTTGTCTAAAATCGTTATACATTATCAAGTCTATCATGTTAACAATATTGATGCAATGAATTCGAATTCATTTATATATATACAACAAAAAAGGTGAAGACATTGACGAAAGAAAGAAAAAATACAATAAATAAAACACAGATCATTTACATATTATCAACTCACAAATGTTTTATGTACCAACGTGCGAATTAATCCCTCTTCTTGTGAATCCCTCGATTTTTTTTTCTTTTTTGGACTTTATATTGATATATCGATATTCTCAGCATAAATCTACCAATCTCAAACAAATTTCAATTTTTTTCTAAACCATAATTACTATTAAAAATAGGCACTCGAAATTTTCATCCTTGTGCTGATCGATGAAAAGATCCAAAATAAAATATAACAAGAGAGAAAAATAGATACATAACTGCAACAATAATAAAAAGACGATATTATTGCCGGTTGGTACTTCTAGCCAGAGACTGAAGATTGCACCGGACTATAGTATCAACGAAGCTAACTGTCTCCTCCTCCGTGTTTCCCGGCGGCACATCCACGATATAAGACTCCACCACGACGGTTCCTTCTTCATCCGACGCATGCAGTGTCGTCACCGATCGGTAGTTCTCGAGCCGGTGGTCCCCACCCACGACGCTAAAGCTGATCACGTGACGCTCGTCGTCCAAGATCTCTAGCCTCTCGGTGCTCGAGACAGCAGGGAGTCCCGACACGACCATGACTTCCCGGAGATCCCCGGCGTGTAGCCCGTCGCCTTGCATGATACGGCACTGCCTGATGAAGTTCTTGTAAGCTCTAGGGTTGTCGAAACGACGCAGGAGGGCCCATACGGACTCGGGTGGCGCGTGGATCGTCTTCACCACCGAGGAGCAGCACTGATCCGGACCAACGTCGTATGTGTGGTGCATCGCCACGTGCTCAGGCACATGCATACCGCGCGTGAGACACACTCGTCTGATCAGACCATCGGTTTGGTCGTGAGTCTGCAGCGTGTGGAAGCCGTTGGGGGCATCGGAGCCGTGATGGATCTGCACCGCTGATCTCATCTCTGATATATTCTTCTTCTTTTTTTCTTCTTTTCTTCTTGTTTTTTGTATCTAGCTCTCGTTATGTGAATGAGAAATAATGGATTCGTATATATTGGTTGATGAAAGAAGAAGAGAGCTTTTTTGATCTTGGTCGCTGTCGGTTGGCAAGTTGGTTTTGTTTGAGAAATTTTAAAAGGATGATCAACTTTTTAAATAATAAGATATTGAGCATATTGTGTTTTCTTTATAAATATATTTGTTGATTGATAGAGATAGCCGGGGATGTGAATGTGTGTATAGACTCAGTTGTGGTTGTATATGCGACCATGTATGATAGATACATTGTACCATCTTATGTCCCATGATTCTTTACCTTTAGACGCCTAGTTCATTTTATATAAATGCATTCCACTGAACAGTTACATTTTCCAGCCTGACTATATATTGTAAAATCTATTTGATTATGTTGACTCCAGTAAATAATTAATTTGTTTCTGGAGAAAGTTAATCTCAGTTGTCATTTACAAAAATAAAAATACGATTTAGTAAAAATATTTGATTGTTATTATAAAATATTATAATTGTAAAACATGTTTCAAAGTACGTAGTAGTGGTGAGAAATATCATGTACAATATTTCCTTCAAGGATGATTAAGATCAATTTATGTGTCGCCGTTAAGATACTTGCAATCATCTTTGAGATATCTTTTATATACAAAACGTGATGATTATATATTATTTGAAGTAACATGGTTCTGACTAAAGTTCAAAAAAAAAAAAACATTGGTTCTGATATCTTCAAAAGTTCAGAACATATCCGTTTATATATCTATCAGCCGGTATAACGCATGTGATATGTGGTCTCAATACTTGATTGGTTGTGTAACTTGTGTTAATAACAATTCATGATAGCCATGGCCCATAGGAATGGCAAATTCAGAACAACATACATGCATGAGCACACGTGCATGCACAGATGTTGATGAGTTTTTGTGTAAGATTATAGCATGTATGGTGCATATATGTGTATGGAGAGAGAAGTTTGGAGGAAACGAGGAAGTTGAGACCTTATCAAAGAGCTTACGCCTGACAGTGCAAGTGGATGTTGCAACTTGCAAGCTTCTTTGGACTTGGTTTAGGTGGAAGATTATCCTTTTCTTTTTCTTTTTTTCTGAGCAACATCCTTTTCTTTTTCTCTATTTGTTTTATTCTTGTTGCCATTTAATTATTATATTCCCATTTAGTACAAAGGTTGTTGCATCGCGCGACTTCGTACATATATACTTTTTAGATTATAATATTCGGAAATGACGACATTGATCAATTTCACTTTCACATAATTGTATAGATATGCAACTTTGTTATCTTAACAGGATTATTTAAATTTATTTCGATTCATATTTGTACATTTTTGACGCAGTGTTAGTTACTGCATGCAACCAAAGAGACTTTAAACTTACATACAAACTAGATTCTAACCCGCCCGACTGGGCGGGTGTTATTTTTTTCAACAATATACCATTTATAATTTCTTCTGTTTTGGATATGTCGTAAAATTATTTTGTACGTGTTTCTATATGTTAGAGTGTGTTCATTTTGTATCCTTGTTTGATATATAATAGATAGCGACATCCTTTTTTAAACGGATCATCTATTCTATTAAATTTATTAATACAATTTATTAACTTGTATGATTATCTAAATGACCACAATAAAAATATATCTAAAATACAAATTTATATTAGGTTTTGGATTTTCATTTTAATCACATTATATTGGTTTATCTTATTGATATTCTTTTATAAATGTTATTTTATCGATTTTTTTTTACAAAACATAGAAATATAGAAAACATTATTAATGAAATTACCACTAATGGAGAATTATATATATGTATATAGCATAATATAGTATATCTTATAAGAAAGATATAAAAATTTGTTAACAATTGGCCCATTTAAAGGAGAAACAAAATTAAAATTTTAATACTTTTAATTAGTTGTTAGGGAAATAAAATAATAAATTACAATAACAATTATTGTTATGATATTATTATGCAAATAGATAAATATCAGTTGTGATTTCTAGGAAATGGTCCAATGTAACTTTTAAATGGTAGATAAAATATGTACTTCTCTTTTAATCTAATTACTAGATTAGGACCCGCCCTAAAGGGCGGGAATTGATTTGTCAAATTTCAATTAATAATATATGGTATATATAATATGTGTATATAATATTATATATATTTTGTGTAACATTTATATATATATACATATTAGACATATATATAATATTTTATTAAATATATATAGAATTTAATAGTGTTATAATTTGTGTTGTACTTGTTATTAGTTTGTATTTAATTTTCTTTTATTTTTAGTATAATAATTTGCCTTATCACACCTTTTACCTTTTAACTTATACACATAGTTATGCCATTTTTCAAAAAAAAATTTATACACATAGTCTCGTAAAATGTAATATATAAAAAAACATATTTAAAAAATCTACTGACCATATGCCACCATTATTTGGTTGTTTGAACAAAAAAAAATCATGTTCTTGCATAACTGTGTATGTTGTGATATGATGTAGGTGAAGAGTAAATATATGGAAATAAAGTTAGTGATACGAACATGAGCCTATGTTGGTTTATGCCACAATTATTTGGTTTTTGGAAGATCAATGAGCATAAGCATACACGGTCTTTGTATGTTTACGTTGTAAATGAGTCGGATATTTTTTCTCTTATGTCTGGAATGATATGGAACTCGTTGATTTAAGAGTGGTTCAGTTTTATATGATCTAATTATATTAAGAGATTAACCACAAATATTATAAAAGTGTTACTGGTTAGGTTTAACTAATCTATGTTGGTTAAGATTTGGTTTAATTTAAGTTGGTAGGTTGTATTGTATAGGAAGTATGATATATTCTAGCAACAACTATGAAAGAGTCCAAAATTTAAATGAGAACTTCAAATAGTAGATAATCCCTAAATTAACATATTAGATATAAAAGAGAGTTTCTCTCCTTGCTAGGCTATCCACGTCTTTTGCCATGTCATAAACTCAAGTAAGGAGGCTGCGCCACGTCAGGACGACTAAAGTTTTGCGTTTCATTTAATCATCGGGTGATGGGCTTCGATTACAGTTTGGTATTAAGTCCAATCACTTGACAATAGATTAAGACAAGCCCACATAACAATAACATTTAGCTTTCTTCTTCCTTGAGAATTTTTGACCTTCTCGAAAGAATTTTCCAGAAACTTGATACGCTTTTTCAATCTCCATAACGTCTCAACCTTCCATTAATCCGTTCATAACTCCAAACTTTTTATGTAAATGATCCACTCCTCTCACTGGAAGCATTCAGTTGACCTCTTCGTATCTCCCTTCACTACTCCTATTTAAACCAAGTCGTTCAATCTTCCATGCAATCAGAATCGCATTCCTCTTGAGAAGAAGAAGATAAAGTCATTGCGTTAGATCCACCGGGATATCTTGAATTTCTACTGTTCCAAAAGCAAATAGATTAATCAGGTTTGTGTCTACTTTATTCATTTTCATTATTTATTGTGCTCAAAATAATTTCATCTGATTCTGTATGCGTGATTCATTGCTGTTAGCTTGATTCTTAAATTAAAGAAAACTGCAATATCATATCACTTTTTTTCCATCCACATAATCTCCTTTCTATTTAAGCAGGGAGTCAGACATGTAAATAAGATCCAAAGGAATGTTAGTTTAGAAGCGTAAACCGTGTTCCGATGAGCTCCACCACGACCACCGAGGACCATAGTCAGAATCAAGTATAGTTCTGTCAACCATGAGATCAATAACTACCTCTCACCACCACTGCGACGAAATCTCCTTTGTAACGCCTCTCCACCACATTGATACCATGTATTTAACATTCGCCATTATAAACTTCATCCCAGCTCCCACTACGTGCCATTTAATTCTCCTCCTTTCAACTCCCTTATTTTCAATCCTATAAATTGAGGACCATGACTTCGCTCTAGCAACCAATCCATTCCTCTCTGTTAATTTGGAACACAGCCTACAACAGTGGTGACTTCCCATCTCTTGCATATTAAACTTTGGTGTTGCTATATCTGCTGAAAAAGATTTGTTACAGCTGTCGCCTGTTAATTTATAGTAAGTCAACATGCTTAATCTGTGTAAAAACTAAAAACTTGAGTTCTGTGTACGACAGCTCCTGCATAAATGTTGAAGTAGATGTTACAGATTTTGACCTCTACAAATACTGAACATTCTTTTTTCTAATTTGCTTGCTTTTACTTCGTTGATGCTTATCTTTCTCCTGTGATATGTGTGGTTTCTAATGTTTTTCCTGCTTTTTTTTTGTATATGTTGTACAGAGGCAGTATTAACTATGTTCAGACCCCAATCCAATGAACCAAAGCTCTCCAAATAACCCCTGAAATCCATTCATGGCATCAAAAGATCTACAGGTACTGCTTCTCTTTCTAGAAATATTTTAGTCATTTGGATTCTGTTTCGATCAGTATAATATAGTATTGATATTGATTCTTTCTCGCCTTGAAATTTAGGTTCAAGTTCATGTTTCTTTCCACAGTATTTGTTCTTTTCTACGTTTCTGATACTCCACCTATATTATAGCATAAGATAATCCTTAAAATTGACGTTCCTAAAACTGATACCATGTAATTAAAAATACTTCACCTATATTTGTTCTTATGAGATGTCGTTTGTAAAGCTAATTTTAAAAGTGTTTGTGAAGTATTTTAGGACTAATAATTAGTATGATTGTAGCTTGATCAATGTGTTATTGAATTTCCTGCAGATGATGTTTTTCTCCATCTGATTCAGCCAATGAAATAAGTATATTGATCAAGATAAGGGTCTTTAGCTTTTGTGAGCAAACACTAATGGTTGATTTTTAATGTGTCCACTTGAATTTCTCTTATCAAGATGTATAAGACTGTGATAGGGTCCTTCAAAGTGGTAAAACCACATAAATTTTGAGTTGATTTTGTACTTTACTGCAAGCTCCAACCACCTCAGTTACTGTGCACACTGCTTACTGCAATGGGCGTCTCCTACAAGCCAACGAACCGTCCAATTGCTTATAGCTTCGCCAGAAAATTGTTTGGCACTGACCCAAATCTAACGAGCTAGGCCAAGGTGGCTACAGCTACACAAGTTGTGCAAGCCGCTAAATGCAACATGACCGGTGAAACCAAAGCTTAACTACGAGTCTACGACTTAAGAAAAACCCGTTTGTGATACGCGGGTCAACTTATATCCCGATCTGCAGAGGAGAAAAAGATGCATCATGCCCTTGCACTCCCGGTTTCTACTAACTCAGGAAGAAACATATGTGCTGTATGTGATATTGCAGTCACTGGCGTAGACGCATCTGGTTTGCTCTCGCATCTGGTTTGCTCTGCCTCGGTTTCAAGTCTGGTGATCAATTCGGATTGGTAACTTTGAGAGTTGTGGTTTTTCGTCCTCCATGGATGAGTTTAAGTAAAACTGACTTTAAATATAGAAAAAATGGTGTTACCAGAGTTGTATACATAATCTGCAATTTGTAAATTGTGAATGATGTAGCTAGGACTAAAATCTACCACCTTAATTAAAACTATTATCTCTAGAATATATTCTGAATATAAAAACAGAGTTCTGAAATGAAATCATTACAGTAGAGGAATGTGCATACGTATAAATAAATATGTACACATCTGGTATTGTGCATAAATTAAATATACAGATATGGATCGTAGATATATGAGTATTGCTCACACAATTTTGCAAAAAAAAAAAAAAAAATCAATATGTACACATTCATATATCTCTGAGCTTAAGATCCGTTTGGGTATTAAAAAAATTTCGTTCGGTTTCAATTTGATTTTTTTTAGTTACCCACAAAAATCCAGTTTGGTTCCGTTTTTTTGCTTAATTCAGATTAAAAGTCACAAAATCCGAATGAATTTTTCGGATTAAATATCAGATTTTTTAGGGTTTTGGATAAAAATCTAGACACAGATCAGATCATTTTAAATATTCAGATAAAAATTATTCTGATAATTTGGTTTTGGGTATTTCAGTTTATAAATATTATTTTTGAATTATTTGATTATTTTAAAACTAAACATAATTGATATTTATAAGTATATAAATTATATTTTAAAAATTTGAGTATAGGTCTGGTTCCAGTTCAGTTTTCCTTTCTTCGTTCCATATATATAGGATCGCTTGGATAATAAAAATATGAACTGAACTTCTTTTTTAGGCTTGGTTCTGTTTCTTGGATTTGGATAAATGTGTACATACCTACTCATGATATATGTCCGCTTTATTGATTTTGTATTTGATTTCCGCTATGAATCAATTATTCTCTAATCACTGTTTTAACATATTGATGTAGATGCTCCATAGTATCCAATGAAAAACTTAAATATCAAATTTACATAAGAATTAAGATTATAATTGATCAGTTGATTTTAAAACATAACTAATATTAATATTAGAAAAATCGGCGCGTAGCGCCGGAAAACCTCTAGCTTACATATAAAATAGAGAAACCAGTTACGTATTTTCATAGTCAAGTAAAAAAATAATAATAATAAAATGTAGTCATTATCATTTTCATCCAATTATTCAAAATGATTAGAAAAGTTGTCTAATAAAAATAACATAACAAATAGTTAGTGTTTATGCTAATTTAATTAATAATAAGTTTATAGTTTTAATTTTTCATTATAATCTAGGATACTTTTATATTATACATTCATTCACTGCCCGCCCGTAGAGCGGGTTTTCCCTAGTAGAGAAGATAAAGTATTACTGAAATACCAAATACTTCAATATCATTTTTTTGTGTGCAATATCTCCCTTTATCCTGCGGATTGTTGAAAAGAAGAAGCTGCCAGAGAAAAACATCTCTTGAAGATAATAACTACCACCACCTTTCCTGACCAATTTGGCTGCATTCACTTACAATTTTTTTGTCCAAGGGCTGTCTATGTACGAACTTACATCAAAAAAGGTTTATGTAGGATTATTTATAAGGATATTAATATATAATATAAATTAAATATATCAAACTGGTCGGATTGTTTACATGTTAATCCGTTCAAACAGTAAAGGTTAATATGATGTAACGGACAACTCTTTGTTATGGTTCTTATGTTCATTTTTCTCTTTATTAGAAAGACAGTCTAATGAGGATATACATCCGTGAAAAGGTCAATAGAGTTACACTCTCGATAGAGATCAAGGCAAACAACAGAACACAAATATCTCCAACTGTCCCCATTGTCTCACTTCTCGAGATCCAAGAAACTCAGATGGAAGAGCTCATTATCATCCTCTGAATCGAGTTGAATCGGAGGCAATACGTAGCTAGAGTCAAGGCTTTGCAGCGGATAAAGTCCAATATGCTGCTTCTCGGGTTCAGACAACCCACCAGTCACGTTGTCCCCTGAGCATTGGCTCTGGTTCAAGTCTTTAAAAATGTTGCCATTCAAGTCACCTAGAAGCTCAGAAACATCAAACGTCTCCGAAGAGTCCCAGTGACTCTGATCAAGATCATCAGGCCAACCATAATCTGAAACAGAGAGCGAACCAGGCTGTTTCTGATAGGTTTCTACTTGCTCCTTTCGTTTCTCTTTCTCTTCCAAAACTTGCCTCCAATACTTCTGTTCAAACTCGCTCAACCAATCCTTGCGTGACACACTAACATCCTTCTTCACCTCTTCTTCGTATGTGTAGGCTCCATTCTTGGGACTAGCTTCACCAAAGGACTTGGACTCGCAATCTGCATCCTCTGTTTTCACATGAACAAGTCCTGGAGCCGTGCACAACAGATAACCGTGGGAAATTGAGACGGGCCATTGGACCGTACATAGCTCTAGCCGCCTCGTCATAAGCACAAGCAGCTTGCTCAGCGGTTGGAAAAGTGCCAAGCCAGAGCCTACTCCTTCGGTTAGGCTCTCTAATCTCAGCGACCCATTTACCCCAAATCCTCTGCCTAACTCCCCTGAAACTACACCGACCATTCTCTGGTCCTCCTTTGCCTTACATACAACCTTTCTTGGATCCTTTCGCAGGTACTTTCTGCTTCTTGGCGGAAGCTTCTTCTACATTCTCATTGTAGTCTTTCCATACTTGGAGCCTCTCGGCCACAGTAGTCCCATCACGTCTACTTCTCGATTTTATTTTCCTCGACGTATCAAGCTGACGACAATTAACGTCTCCACTATGAGCATATACTGCCATTGATGTCTCACTAGAAACAACACAAAACTACAAAATACCAGCAACATATATAAATTAGAACACGAGTCCTATTATTATAGCATTAAGACAATATTTAAACACAGATAAAAGAATAAATCAGGACAGCAACATACCTATTGGGTGTAAAGAACTCAATCGGAAGTCGTGTTCGAAATCAATCTGTTTTATGCAAGGAAATGAATCGCTTCCTTGTTCAGTTGTTCGTGTGTCTTATCCTTCCCGCGTTTTCTCTAGTGGTGGTATCTCTCTGTGTCTCTCTCTTCTTTTAGTCAGAAAAGCGCGTTGTATCAGAAAATCAAAAGTAACTGATGATGAGAAGGATCCAGGATCTATTTATAGCCTTCTCTAGATATTTCTGATATTTATTTATCTGCGCTTTATAATATGACGTGTCATTACTTGATTTGGTCGTTGGGGCTTAAACTGGTCTAGATGTCTTGTCTGACTGATTAGTGTCCAGCATCTTCTCGAACCAGCCGAAACGCGCTGTTGATACGGAGAAGTAACAATATTTAAAACATTTTCAATAAAGGGTTATAGATAAGGAAATCAACATTGTGATAATTTTAAATATTTTGAATATTTTATTAGACCAGTTACAAGTGAGAGTAGCTCTTGGTCGCATCTGTTATTTTCGTGTTACTGACTCCTGCTTCCTTCTCGACAGTTCTTGTCGTTGCCCACTTTTGTGTTAAAAGTCACTAACTATTTTTATTGGACAAATATTAAAATAGCAGTTCATTTGACCAAGAACGTGTCAGCTGACAGCTGGTGAAGCTCAAACTTGGTTGGCTTGGCTTCGACCAGAGCAAGAGGGTCCTCTTTGATCATATAATAATGGTGCTCTTAGGAGCCGCGGGTAGCCATGGAATTTGCATGTGCGGTCGTGTGTCATTCTTATACCGTAGCCACTTCATCCACCACGTGTTTCTCACACGCCATTGTGATATCAGTCTACGCAATTGCGTTCGCACTTCGCACTACTCAGAAGCCCATAGCCTTTACTTGTTAAATCATCTTAACGATACATTCCTCGTCAAATAATCAGAGGCCCATTAAGATAAGGCCAAGTTTAAAAGCCTGTGTGAATCGAAAACAATAAATACGGGGGCGTTTCGCTGAGAGGCTGCATCTATAGCCGTCCAGAGAAGCAGATTGGTGGAGGAAGAAGAAGAAGACGAAAAATGGGGAAGCAGCCGGTGAAATTGAAGGCGGTGGTGTACGCATTGTCGCCGTTCCAGCAGAAGATAATGACTGGTCTATGGAAGGATCTGCCAGAGAAGATCCACCACAAGGTCTCCGAGAATTGGATCAGCACTATTCTCCTCCTAGCTCCCGTCATCGGAACCTACTCGTACGCATCTCTCTCTCTCTCTCTAAATGTCAATTGGTAACTCAATCTATTGAGAAGCTATCGATCTGATGATTGCAAAGTTCCTCAATCTGATTGTAGTTTCGGTTTGGTTGTGGTTTTGATTGGATATGACGAACATAGATGGTTCTAGGGTTATCGATTCACGGCTAATGACTATTGAGTAATTAGATTTGTGCTTGTGTTTGTGTGAATATTGTAATGTTGACATTCTATTGTACTTTGTTTACGGAACTCAGGTATGCTCAACACTACCAAGAGAAAGAGAAGCTGGAGCACAGGTTCTAAGCATGGGAAGAAGATGATTCTGATTTTTTAATGATAATAATCCAATTACTTTCTCTTTCACTTTTCATTCTCCAGAATGAGTGTTTCCAAGAGAGTTTTTTTTCCTCAACACTCAATAATAGAAGCTGTTTGCTGTTTCGTTGAATACATTTTGTTGATTAAGGTTTGAATATCTATGTTCAAAATGCATTTTGTCATGGAATCCATGTAACGTTTCGTAGTTGAGAGGGTTTGATTGGCCACGCTATGAAAGAAAGAGAGAGTAGGCAGCTTTCGCTTTATGGCTTGCCTTGTTGTGCTGATACACATGGCTTCTCTTCTACAGTCTGGTCTACCACCAAAATGTCATCTTCCGTGTGGCATGTAAAGGGACAGTGTATCTTTTTATACTGAGCGAAAGAATAATTATGCATAAGCGTTTGGAAGAACTACACACGAACATGCATGTTTGGGGGATCATGGCTCCCATCTTTTCATTTCGTTCAAACCCATAAATCATAATTCTTAAAAACGAAAGTGTAGATTCCAAATCTGGAAGTGTCAGGTGGTGTGATTGGGGGTCTTTACTACAGTAGGTTTTGCCACAGTTAACTGCGTGGTAATAACATTGACAAACCATGATAACTTAGCCACTTTTCACCAACGAAGTGTGACACCAAAACTTCTGAGCTGAAGATTGATTAGACAAAGAGGGTGAGAAACTAACAAATCATAGGTCACTAAGTCAATTCCCCGATACAAAAATCATAAGAGAGTACTCAGCAGTTGAACAAATACCCAAGATATGAATATATGATTATAAACTTAAAAACAAGCCAATTTGTATGTTTACCTTTTATATCACTCACTTGCCAAGCAGATGATCGAGTTCTTGAAGCTTTATTAACCCAAGCACGACCCTTTCACCACAAGTCAAGCACCCAAACATGATTCTAAATCAGAAAAAGACACTTGCTTTACATCTTAAATACAGATACTTGAGTAAGAACAGGCCGGAGTTTGTAGTTAAGAACCGGAGTTTTATTACATGCAGTTGGGTGGTCGGATCACTTGCTGGTGTTTGCCTGATCCCTTTCCTCCGTATCCTTTTTTTTTGTGCAACCCTCCGTATCCTATATGACTCTTAACTTCTTCTTCTCTTTTTAAATTCCCTCCCATCTCCCATTTCAATAAACCCTG
This sequence comes from Raphanus raphanistrum subsp. raphanistrum, assembly GCA_019706035.1. Lineage (NCBI taxonomy): Eukaryota > Viridiplantae > Streptophyta > Magnoliopsida > Brassicales > Brassicaceae > Raphanus > Raphanus raphanistrum. Next base: position 865,872 of record CM033982.1, on the reverse strand, counting down.
ATAATCATGATACTAATTAACTACTATCCAAGCATAATGTTTTTCATGTATATAGTAGACACTGTATTTTCTACGTCTTCTTTGCTTTTGCTTTGAGTTGCCGAGTTAATTAATAGTTTGATGGCTATGTAATGGAAATTAAGATCAATTGCTAAAATAAAGATATATCGTTCAGTGTTTGTTTTTTCTCATAAAAGCATATATATTTTTGAAAGGTAGTATGTGACTATGACAGCAACGGTTAATAGAATTTATGACAGCGACAAAAAAATGTCAGTTGTAAATTTACTAGTACCGTATATTTCAACTCAAGAAAACACCTCAAGTTGAGTTATTTTGCAGATAAATTTTCTATGTTTTTCTCTTCCATTATGAGCCTATGACCAGGCTCTTTTGTGTTACATTGATGAGCTAGTACTAGCCATCTCGAGAAATAAATTGGGTACTAGTTTGTTCATATATCTTCTTGATTTAGCATAGCATCACTTGGTGGAACGAGTAACCTATTTGGAATTCTTACATCCGAGTTCCGAATTATCTTATTTGATCCACACTTAGATTCCCTATGTATGAAAGGAAGAGAAGGTGGAGAGCTTCATCAATTTGATTTTACAAGCAAGATTTTATAATTAGAGAACGTTCATTTCCACTATCAAAGTATTTTACGTTTTTGTGAGGAATATATATAACAAGTGACTCATCTTCTATTATCACTCGAAAGAATTCCATTTGTCAACTTTCTTATTATATATTTCTTCATTTGCTGTGATTTTTAATTCCAGATCATTACTTTTGGAATGCCAGCTAGGTTTATATTCCAAATATCAAATCGTAACCTATTCTATTAAAATACCATTTATAGATTTTTGATTTTTAAATAACAGTGGAGATAAAACAGATTTTTGGAAAATATATATGTTTTCGGCTTCTATTCAAAGAAGACAGATTTTCAAGTACAAGAATTTTTTTGTTTGAAGTTACTTATAATTTTTTATATCTTGATAAAAATTATTAATATTTATCTCGAACACTCTAATTAATCAATAAAATAATTAAACCATCCGGTTATATCGACCAGCTGCTATGGTACTACACTTCAAATACATATATATATTATTTAGAAAATTGAAGTAATGTAAACGATTTCTGTTATCTAAATTGTTTATGTTGTTTACAAAATTCACATATATATATATATATATATATATATGCATACGCGCACAACGAGGTCCAATATAATGTATATATTAAATTTGGAACGATTGACCTTTAATTTTTAATTTCACGTTAATAATGATCTATTATTTTAGGTACGTATACATCAAATTAATAATAAAAAAGCTGGAAGATGCATATATAATCACAATGCAATACATCAAGGTCACCACGACAAGGCCAGTCCTAGGCAATGCTTAATGAATTATTCGTTTCCAATCCCCAATTTTTTTGGAAAAAATATTATATGGATATAAATCCCAAATTTGTACAAACAAAATTAAATCTGTATATTACTTATTTCGTATTATTTAAATGGTTTTTACAAGAAAAAGATTGTTTTAAAATAATTGATGTTTTCATTATTCTATACAAAATTTAATATTATTTTAATTTTGTGACAAATTACAAAATATAGAGTTTTTTTATTGGTTGAATTAATTTGATTAATGATATTTTTATTTAATCAAGATAAACTATATAGAATTTTGTATTTTACTAATTAATGTGCAAAAACCTTAAAATCCATGTAAAATGATACTATAGGACTATTAAATTATGTTTTAACTTGTCTGGAACCTCTAAAATCTCGGGCCGGCCATGCACATGGATATATATCGCATTTCTCATCGTTTTCCAAGTCAACTATAGCCAGCGGAAGCAAATCTGCTTATATATATTCAAAAAGATATTTGGATGGATATTCCCGTGCTATTTACGTGATGTTACGTGAGATAAATTCATTAGTAAGTCTTTGTTAAAACTCAGTTCATAGAGTGGGAACTAGACGTGTTAGTAATCGATCTAGACGGCCATTGCTGCCGATAGACCAAACCCTATTCGTTTGAGGTCATGGAAAAGCCTATATTATCACTGCTCTTAGCTAAGAGACATCGACTAAGAATTTGAGCGATGGTTTTCAAGCGAACGACGACGGACGACTGACCAAGTCGTTTACGGTGGTCTTCAATATAGATTTATTGTAATTCGATATCTGCTGATTAATAGAATAACCCTATTCATCATTATGTACTGTTTATCTATTGGGAAACAGTTAAGACTCATATAGAACTTGACCTGGGTTAATTATAAATTATAAAATTACTGGTGCATGTTTTGAGTGTTACTTCTCCAGTCTCCAGTCTCCAGTCTCCAACGTAAGCAGTAAAAGTAAACAAATTTAAGGCTGGATGATTATTAAAACCCTAATAGTATATAAAAATAAATGACAGAAGAAACCATATGCATGCAGAAAAAAGAGTTCTCAATGCATGGTATATTATTTTGGCAAAAAAACTATAAACTTGTTCATCAGCAGAATAATTTTCCAACATATATTGATTGAGTTTTTCAATACTTGTTTTTTTGTTAAATAAACTGTTTTAGTTGTAATATAAATTTTCAATAACTTTACTAGTTTTGATATCGAAATGACTTATTGTATCTCTTTGTTTTGTAAATATTAGTTGTAATAAATAATACTGTATTTTGTAGAATAAAACGTTAACTTTTTATGTATTTAACTACATCATGGAGTCTAATGGTTTCTATTAGATGATGAGTTACTATGTTTGTCCAAACCCGGGATCGACTTTTTTTACTGCGAAATTATTAGCTTTATATGTGGCCACACGGATATAAACTTATTGCTTACATCACATTTAGATATCCAAAAAAAATCCATCCATGATTACATTTTCTGTCTTTAATAAATCTGTTGTTAACCCTTTTGGTTTCATAAATAAACTTTTATGTATTTTCAAGAAAATAAGTTTTGACTACTTTGGATGGTTTATTAGTTCATTTAGTTATTTTAACACTGATATAAACGAAACAAGATTATTTTTCGCTATAATAAATCACATGAACGAGTAATTAGTTCAAGCACGTATTTGATTAGATTTTATTTTTATTATAATCCAATTATGACGTTGGAAGTTGGAACACCCAGCGTCTCTAATTCTATATAAACTTCGGCTCCGTTATGCTTTGTTCTTCAAGAACATAATCAACTATTGAATCCTCTATACGACTCCATACTTACTCAAAGATGGCTTCACATCAACTTACTGCCTTTTTGGTTTTAGTCGTTACACTTTTACTACAAGGTGATAAAAATACCTTCGTCGGAGCACAACTCAGTGCCAATTTCTACTCAGCAACTTGCCCTGCTTTTCCCCTCATCGTCAGAACGGCCGTTAGTACTTCCATTTTTGCTGAGCCTCGAATAGGTGCATCTATTCTTCGTCTGTTCTACCTCGACTGCTTCGTCAACGTAAGCTTGCTTTACCTTTCTCTTTATTGTTTCTTCACTTCTTGCATGACTTAAAGAAAATAAAAAATTATATTTGTTGTTCTTTCCTTCTAAAGTTCTAACTTACATTTGTATAGGGATGCGACGGTTCGATTCTACTAGATGATACATCAACCTTCACGGGTGAACAAAACGCGGCTTCAAACCACAATTCTGCTCGCGGGTTTAATGTCATCGATGACATCAAATCAAGGCTTGAGAGACAATGTCCTGGGGTCGTGTCTTGTGCTGATGTCTTAGCCACGGCGGCTAGAGACTCCGTTGTAACGGTAAGCTCCATATGTACTTCTCTTAGTCTCGTTTTGCAAATTTAAAAGATCAAACCGGTGTAAATTTTCGTCTTGATCTATTTATGTTGAAGCTTGGAGGGCCAAGTTGGAATGTTCTATTAGGAAGAAGAGATTCAATAACGGCGAGTCAAGCGGCGGCGGATAGTAGCATTCCGTTACCGACTTCGAGTCTGAGCGAGCTTATTACTAGTTTCAGCAACGCTGGATTCACCACTAGAGAGATGGTTGCTCTCTCCGGTTCGTTTCATCTCCTCACTTTAAATCCAACTTTTTTTTTAGGGGAAGTGAAATGAAAGAATCAGTTTTTTTTTAAAAAAAAAATATTATCATATGCGACTATATATTTGTATATATCTTAAGGTTATTTTTGATTGCAAATTTTAAAATTAATTACTAAGTAATGACATTACTAAAAATTGGTAACAGGGGAATTCCTTCCTAATCTGTATTTTGTAACTTATTAACGTTGCTTCAATATTTTTTTCTTTCACTAATTTGTTTCACAAAAAATAATGAAGAATACTTCGACACAATATAAAATAAAAATATATGATTCTTTTTTTTTGTAAAATAAAATATATGATTCTTTGTCGACCCTTTCTTGTTTCTTTGTGTATTTTTTTTTCTAAACACATTTTAATTTGTTCATGCATCACCGACTATTTATCTTTCTTTCTTTTTTGCCAAAGTGATGTAATCATATAAAATATTAAAACGCAATAGATAATAATTCAGTAATATTTAAATTAACAAACTTATTATTTTTTTCTTCAGGCGCACACACGATCGGGCAAGCCCAGTGTAGAAACTTCCGAGCGAGGATCTACGACGACACAAACATTGACCGCGCATTTGCCATGTCACGCCAGCGAACTTGCCCGATAATCTCTGGCTCCGGCGACGGAAATCTAGCTCCACTCGACTCACTTACGCCGTTTGTTTTCGACAACAGCTACTTCACGAACCTCATGGCACAGAGAGGTCTCCTCCATTCTGACCAAGAGCTCTTCAACGGCGGCTCCACCGACGCCATCGTCCGTGAGTACAGCCAAAACTTGCTGCGTTTTCGCTCTGATTTTGCGGCGGCTATGGCCAAGATGAGTCTACTGAACCCCTTGACTGGTAGTAGTGGTGAGATCCGGCAGAATTGCGGGAGGATCAACTGATTCAAATCTACTCTAAGGTGTCCGCTACCTCCTCAAATAAAATATATGTCGAAGTTCCCCTTTTAATGTATTCTTTCCCTTCCTTGTGTTCCTGTCGGACTGTGTTCGTTTGCTTTAATAAAATTTAAATCTAATAAACTGTGTACGAGCTATGATTGTTCTTCATTATTCCAAGAAGGGGTTACTGAAACAAAAACTCTGGTTAGTTGAGAGAGAGAGAGAGTGAGTGAGCCTCAAAAATAAATTAGGCTTATTGTTAAGTACAGAAAAAAGTTCTAACTATAATGTAAACTAGATTTTGACCCGCCCTTGAAAGGGCGGGTATTATTTTCACTTTTATAAAATATATCATTTGTTTGTAATTATTGAATGTTTTTATCTTATTAAAATCTTCTTTATAATAAGTTCGACATATAGATTCTCTCTGATAAACTATGTGTTTTTTGGCTTTATTTAATTCTCTCTCTAATAAATATATTTATTTGGCTTGTTGTTAAAATAAATAATTTTAGAACGCAAATGTATAATACTTTTATATTGATATTTTGTTTAAACAATGTGACATATTTCTATATTAATTAAATATTTACATTGTAATTTAATTTTTTATACAAATAAACATATTTGTGTAGTTTGTTGTTAAAAAAATGATTTTGAATGCAAATGTACAGTATTTTTATATTGATTTTTTTGTTATGTGAAACCATTATTTTTTGTTCAAATATAAATCATTTTCAAATACTTTCGTTATTTGAATATTTTTAGTTTCCTATACATCAGAACAAAATTCATACAGATCCGGGGGATTCAATTTGAAACTCACACATAAATTTATATCCAAACATGGCCTAATATCAAAACCAAAAAAATCTATACCCGAAAAAATTGACCAGTACTTAAATGGGTACCAAATATTTATTTCTAACGGATTCTGTAAACAAATAAAAAATATTTTATGTGTTCGGCTAAATTAAGTGAAATATAAATTTTTATTCAGTAATATTTGTAAAATATTAATAATGATCAATATATGAATATCGATTTGTTTCAATAAGTTATGGGATTGTAATTAATGAATTTAAATTGATTTGAAATGCAGTGGTAGAATCTGTAAATAAAAAAAATACAAAAAAGAAGTGCCTAAAAAGAAATATCAAAACCCAAAAAATATATACCCGAAAGAAACGACCCGTACCTAAATGGATACATGAATGTATATGCATAACTGATTTTGTAAACAAATAGAAAATATTTTTATGTGCTTGGCTAAATGAATATTTACTAATATTTTTACAATATTAATAATGATCAACATATGAATATCGATTTGTTTAGATAATTTTTGAAGTTTTAATTAATCAATTTAAATTGATTTTAAATGCAATGGTAGAATCTATAAATAAAAAAAAACACAAAAAGGAAATACTAAAAAGAAATTTCAAAACCAAAAAATCTATACCCGAAAGAAACTACTCGTACCTAAATGGGTATCCGAATGTTTATGCCTAACTGATTTTGTAAAAAATAAAAAAAAATATTTTTATGTGATTGGCTAAAATAGATGAAATATTTTTTAATAGTAATTTTACATATTAATAATGATCAATATATGAAGACATCAATTTGTTTAGATAAGTTTGGAATTATAATTAATTAATTTAAATTAATTTTAAATGTAGTGGTAAAATCTGTAAATAAAAAAATTACAAAAAGGAAATACCTAATTTTTTATAAATGCAATGACTAAATGTGTAAATAAAAGAAAGTAAATATACTGCTATCCATGTTTCCAAACAATTCTCATTTAATATTGTTATCCATGTTTCCAAACAAACCTCATTTTTAAACTGCAATTCATGTTTCCAAACACTCCGATTTTGTACTTCAACTTTAATAATATAGATTAGATTCCTTTCTTAACAAGTCACTCGTCTTCAATTACTTTGAGTTAAGCACCTTTGACTCTTGAACATTAATAACTCGAATCAGTAAATCATTCAAGAGATCTCTATTTAATCAACTTAATTATTGTTTTTTATTTCTTCATTTATTGTCATTTTATAGAGTCTAGATTATCACATGTGGAATGACAGCAACCTTTATATTCCACATATCAATCGTGATTTCAGTTTGAGATATTGTATTTTCTCTTTTTAAAAGACCATTTATAGAATTCTCTTCTGTTTAAAGTTAATGGAAATAAACATATTTTTCTAATGGTTACACAATCAGAATGACATCAATTATATCTACAAGTTGATATCGCACTACACTTCAAATTAAATATTCATATAATATATATGTAAAAGATTTTTATTTTCTATAAGTGATTTTCTTGTTGTTTTCAAATATGCATATATATATATATATATAATATTCCCGTGGGTAACATGGTCAATATATTCCCCGCTTGACCTTTTAATTAATTTTTATTTTACGTTTATAATGTGGCATTATTTTATGTATGTTTATCAAATTAAGAAACTGGAACATGCATAATCATAGTCACCAGATGCATGGATATACAGTGTGGCGTTTTTCACGGCAGAATATAAAACAACGATATCCATCGGAAGCTTCTCTTAATTTGATGGCTATTTAGTATTTTACGTATTATTTAATGATTTTGGGTGAGATAAATTCATTAGCAAGCCATTGTTGAACCCAAGTTCATAGAATGGGATTTAGATGGCTATTGCTGCCGTTATCCGGGGATTCTTAACTGTCTCTCAAACATTAAGATAAAAGATCCTAATTCAAAAAGAATTACAGTTTTAATCCATGTATCATAGATACATTGTAGAACCATCGACGACTGCCAAGTCATTTACAGTTTTAATCCATCGAGAGCTTTAGCTCTGATTTCACGGCAGCGATAAAAAAGATAGGCGATATTAGCCTTTTAACTGGTTATACTATCTGCTAATTTATGTGACAAGTTTGTTTAGAAATAGTAAATTCTATTTCATCCTAATAAGACAATTAAACTAGGAACACATTGTGTAGCACATCAAACCATCTGACAAGTCTACACTTGTCAACAATCTGCAAAACCAAACGAACTAAAAAGACAACAGATATTGCTAGGGTACATGACTTGATGAAAATTCCCAAAATAGTAAGATATGTTTTCTCTAATTCAGATGTGCAAAAACCCTCTTCACAGCCTTTGAGATGATCACATCTCAGAACACAAAAAGGCATATAGAAGATTTTGACTTTTAGTTTCCACCTTCATTCACAAACCCTTCTTTGCGGCCTTCAAAGCCAGGACGAAGGAGCTTCTTCTCCCTCTTGGCGATCTTCCGCTGCTTGTTCTGTTCAATCCTATCAGCAATGTTCCCTGACCTCTTCTGCTGCTTCTCCACTCTAACCTTTTGCTGCCCTTCAACTCTCTCCTTCCACTTCTCTGCGTTCTTCTCCTGCCTCTTCTTCTCTTTGTGGATGCTCTGCTTCAGCAGCTTTGGGTCGTCGTGAACCTTGATACCAGCTGCTCTGCTTGTAGCTGCCTGCCACGAGTGCTTCTTCGCAATCACTTCACCCTTTTCTGGATCCTTCTTTGCAGCCTCTAGCTTCAAAGCCCTCTCAAGCTCTCTCGACTTGGAAACCCTCCGTTTCTTTTTATCTTTCCCGTGATCCTCGTCGTCGTCGATCTTGAAATAACTGAACGTGAGATCCTTAGCAGCCTCTTCCACATCCAGCTTACCCTTACCTTTATCTAATAAGGCCTTATTATTCTCTTCCACAGTCTTCTCCTCAGAACCTGACTCCCTCTTTCTCTTGTTAGGCACAATCTTCTTCCTCTTCTCGTGGCTTCTTGGTCTATCTGAACCTCCACGACCACCTTTAAGCTCATCGATTTTGCGGTGGAGACGTTGCCTCAGCTCCTCGTAAGTAACCTCATCAGTCTTACGCTTCTTGTTGTGATCAGTTTCCTCCTCCTCCTCCTCCTCCTCACTGTCATCATCATCATCATCAGGAATCTCATGATTACTCAACTTCTTCTCCTTCTCGATCTTCTGCTTGAGCAAATCAAGAGTCGTCAAAGAAGACTTCTCAGGGTCCAACCGATCCCTCCTCGCTTTCTTCAGATTCTCCGTAGTTTTCCTCTTGGCTCTAGCTTTCTGAGCCTTGCTAAGACCAGGAAACCACTTCCTCTCCGTCTCATCAGGTAAATAGAATCTCGCAGGGATGAGCTCTATCAACTTATCGAAAAACTCAGCATGCTGATGTGCCATAGAGCTCATCACATCCGATTCAGAATCAACTTTATCCTTCTTCTTTGCCATCTACATCAAATTGCCAATACCAATCATACACAGAGACTCATACTCAAGTTCAGAAGCTAATCACAAATCAATCAAAACTTACATCAGTAGCACGACGAGGTTTAGTCATTGCTCTCTAAACCTAAAGAACAAAGCTGCATCAATAAAACAGAAAGTATTAATTATTCTGAAAGAATCAAAAACAGCTATAACGAAGATAGTAAAGATACATCATCATCATCAAAAGAGACCTAAATTTCGAATCGATTGGACGAAAATACAAGTTTAAGTTTCGTATGATTCCTAGGCTTAAAGTTCTGAACGATTCTATTGAACAAGAAGAACAAATACAGAAGTAACGGATTCGAATTCACGGAAGAAAACAAAGAGCATAGAAGGAAAAAGTAACTAACTCACCGGTGACGACGAACGGCGATAGATGAAGATGAAGATGAAGATGAAGAAGAGGCTCCGTGTTTAATTAAATAGTTTTAGGGTTCGTTATTTTCTTTTCTCAATATGAACAAGGGTATTTATGTAAAAGCGTTATCATTCAACGACTCAGCGTCTTAGCGACGGTTCGGTTAAAGAGGATTGATATAAAGGAAACCGGAAATCGAATCGAACCGGGAAGTTGTGTAACTAACTTATACGTCTCCACGTGGATTGTTCCTCTTATTCAATTAACACAAAACGGTGTCGTTCTGTTTGTCCACAGCTTGATCGGAGTTTCTCTGCTTCAGTCTCCGGCTAACCGATGGCGGTCTCTTCTTTCCGTGGCGCGCGGTTACCGCTTCTTCACCAATCTCAGGTCTATTCACTCTCCTCTCAGTGTCTGCTCTTTAACGGCTTAGCTACCAAAATCGGCAAAACGCCTTTACTCTCTCTGCCGCTTCCTTTTTTGCAACTTCCCGTTGCGAGAGGAAGCTCTAAGAAGATGATCGGAGGAAGAAAGCCGAATGCTTTTGTTTTCATCTCGGCGCAGTATTCGCAAACCCAAGACCTTTTCACTTCTCGCCTTCAAAGTACATAACTTTCATGCTGTTTTTGGTTTAACTCAATCTGAGACTGTATAATGTTATTATGAATGAATGAATGAACCTTCAGAGTAAAGTCTATTGATGCTATTGATGCAGGCCGGATTGAGAACTTACCCAAGCTGGTGGAGGATATAGTTCAGACATCGATAAACACAGGTCCACGTGGGGCGTTACGACTTGTCCAAGGCGTCCAAGCCTTTTGTTGGAGTCGGAGGAGAGTGGCTAACTGATATCTCTAAGGTTAACTTCACTTCTTTTTTTTTCGGAACCACAAAGTGAATCGTTCATATGAGTTAAGACACTCACTCACACTTCCTTTAAGCTTGATTTGTTGTTTCTTCTGCTAATTCGTTGCAGTATACAAGAGTGTCTGGTGGTGGATTACCAACTGAAATGCAGCTTGGTCTACTCTCTCCTCTGTATTTGAGGAAACTCTTTGAACGCATGGGAGCTACTTACATTAAGCTCGGCCAGGTAATTCTTGTTGCTTCCCTTTGATGAATAGTATCCAATTTATACTTGTTCTATCCAATTTAACGCCATTTTTCAATATCCTTTGAAAAATTCCTAGTTTATAGCATCTGCGCCAACTTTGTTCCCACCAGAATACGTGGAAGAGTTTCAGAACTGCTTCGACAAAGCACCTCCGGTACCTTTTGGAGAGATTCGTAAAATTTTGCAAGAGGAACTTGGGAGGCCCATAGAAAGCGTATACGAATACGTTGACCCTACACCACTTGCATCAGCCTCAATAGCGCAAGTATGCTCTTCTTCTTCCTCTGGTTGATTACCGACATCCATTTTGTTTTATGTACTCTTTCTCCTGCTTAAAAGGAATCATCATCACCAGGTCCATGGTGCAAAGCTTCGAGGCTCCCAAGAGGATGTTGTGATTAAGATCTGAAGCCTGGAATAGAAGATTTCCTGGTGGCGGATTTGAACTTTATCTACGTCGTTGCCCTTATATTTGAGTTCCTTAGTCCTGAGTTCAGCCGTACTTCCCTGGTACGCTCTCAAGGTCAAAGCAACGTTTACATTTGCTTATATTTCCATTGATAGGTTGGTATTGTCAAGGACATCCGTGAGTCAATGCTTGAAGAAGTAGATTTCAACAAAGAGGCTCAAAACATTGAATCGTTTAAAAGATATCTTGAATCCATGGGGTTGTCAGGACAAGCCACTGCTCCGAGAGTGTATAAGCACTGCAGCAGCCGGCGGGTGCTTACGATGGAGAGGCTATATGGTGTTCCTCTTACTGATCTAGATTCCATAAGATCACTTGTTTCCAGTCCGGAAAACAGCCTTATCACGGCTCTTAATGTGTGGTAAGATCTTTGAAATTTCACTATTGAGAAAATAAGATTGCTCCATCCTCTTCCTCTTAATAGTAGCAGTTTTGTTGAATTGATGATCTTCATGTGAAAATGTAACATGCAGGTTTGGAAGTTTACTTTCTTGTGAAAGTTTCCATGCTGATGTACATGCAGGGAACTCTCTTGCGTGATGGCCGGATTGGTTTTCTTGATTTTGGTAAATGCATCATTATGCATACTTTTCATAAACGCCCTTCCCAGTTTATATGGTTAACTTTTAGTGTATTTAAGTAAGTGTCCACATTTGTTTTTCAGGCATTGTTGGTCGGATATCACCCAAAACATGGGATGCTATGGAAGTGTTTTTAGCGTCCATTGCAACCGAAGAATATGAATCAATGGCCTCGGCTTTGATACAAATGGGCGCCACAAATAGAGATGTTGACGCCAAAGCTTTTGCAAGAGACTTGGAAAAGATGTTCTCTTCTATGCAGGAACTAGATACAGAGATAGTAGTGGCTACAGCTCGCGGACCAAACTCAGACAGAACTGCTGTTGCTGCTAATGTAGTTATGGACGAGAGGCAGATGAATGCTCTTTTCCTCGACTTGGTAAGCACTAACTAGACGTTTTATTTTGAAGTTAGCATTCAGAAGTTGCACTGATGTTAGTTTAACCAAGTCTGGTTTTTGAGCTTTAAGGATTGCATATACAGATGAAAACAAGTTTTATTTACTTTGTGTAGGTGCGGGTTAGCGAATCATATGGGCTGAAGTTCCCAAGAGAGTTTGCACTTCTAATGAAGCAGCTTCTGTATTTCGATCGGTACACGAGACTATTAGCCCCCAACATGAACATGTTGCAGGATCAGCGGATCTCTGTCGTGTCCAACAACAGGAGGATGAATCGATACAAGGACAGCTTCAACTAAGTTCATACTCATATACTCCCACTTACAAGTGGTAAAAGTTAATAGTAGATTGATAAAAAAAAACTAGGAACGATGATGAATATCAATATTGTTACAAACATAACGAATGCTACATGAATATATACAACAGGTATCCTTTTTTTTTGTATAATTTTGCACAAGTGTCAGTGGTTTTCTCTACCTTAAAACAGAAACAAATCTTTTACCTATAAACATGGTGAGACAAAGAATGATAAACCAATGGCAAAACTTGCGAATCTGAGAAGCGCGCAGAGAGATCTACACAGAAGGAGGACGCTGAGAAGCTTTAAAGACTTGGCTTACTGTAGAATAACCCATTAGCCGATGAAGCGGAGAGCCTCTACCCACAGGTACATCCTCCTCCTCCTCTTCCTGAGCAGCAGAGGAGCTCTGCTTTTCGGGTTTGGAAGGAGACTCCGATGTTGAGTTGCTACTCCTGTTAGCGCTTATGTCATGTGTTACTACTGCAGGAACTAGATGAGTTCTGGACTGAAGTGAGAATCTGAGAACAGTGTTGCAAGTCCCGCATCTGAGAAGATGATACTTCCTCTTGAAAATGAGAAAGTCTGCAGGAAGCTGCAGGTTCGCTGAGCAACTGTAACAGCTAACGAGAGGGGCTCCACCGGCTGTTGGACGGATATGACGCTTGGCCACAGGCTGTCTCCGACGGGCCTGTAAGTCAGCATGTCTGTTACGCTGGTGATGATCCTCCGCATCAGAGACTATCTCATGGCTCCATCTCGGATGATAATACTCAGGTTGTTGTTGTTGTTCCGTTAGTCTCTGTGGACTTGCGGAATATGAACTGTAAGAACTATTGTACATCTGACCTGAATACCAACCGGGATGTTGGTTTCTTGTGTCATTCGTCGTCATCTCTCCTGAAAACCTACTCCCTTGTCCCCGTTCTCTTCCCCTTGCGTTGTTGTGATACATATGGTCAACACCCTCGTATGGAGGAGGCATTTGGAGCGAGTGTGCACGAGAATAGCGATCAAACACATCGTGTGATGGATAAGAAGGGCTTAGACGTGTGTATGATTCTCTCGGATATAAAGGCACGTCAGGCCGAAGTTGTTCTGATACATGTCTCCTTCCTTGTCTTCCAAGACGCCCTCCTGGCCCCTCAAGTTGCAGAGATTTGTATGTGGTAGTCCCGCTGGGCCTCTTGTGAGAGAAAGTGGATGAGGAACTACCTCCTTGCTCCTTGAAATTTTGAGGGTATCTCTGCATCTCAAATTTGTCTGATCTTAAGTTCTGAAGAGCATTCCATTGTTGGTTTTCATCTTGGTCTTCTCTTTCGTCGTCAGAAGAAGACTTGCTCCCATCATATGCAGAAGAAGTCTTGGGAAGATCATCTGTTGAGTCCCTGTGAGGGTGAAAAACATGATCTCCTTGGTCTTGCTCCTCTTCAAACGGAGAATCAGGAGAGATTTCAGCTTCCAGCTTGTTGTAAGCTTCACTGGAAGAGATACTCGCTCTTGCATCCACCACATGATCAGCATTCAAGCTCATTCCTGAGCTAGTCCTCGATCTCGTAGCTTCCTCCACGGATTTCATATCAGACATCAATCTGCTTGAGTTGTCTTCTCCTTCATTCTTGTCAGAATCACCAAGTGAATGTTCGTGCATTTGGACTTGGTTGCTCTCCTCTCCTTTAGATAACTCTAAGCCTCCAAGCTGTTTCTCAGAGGACTCCATGGATCCATCAGGAGCCTTATCATCTTCTTGGACCGAGGAACTACCTGTGGGTGACGGAAGAACCGTGTCCTGCCCTGATCTGCTGGATGACACATTGTTGGTTTCAGGCTCGCTTGGCGGCTCACTGGCTTGAGCCTCCTCTGTTTCTCCTGCACTTGGTGCAGTATTTGGGGGCTCACTGAGGTCATCTCTCTCTGTTTCTCCTGCAGTTGGCACAGTGTTTGGAGGCTCGCTGGCTTGAGCCCCCTCTGTATCTCCTGCACTTGTTGCAGTGTTTGGAGGCTCGCTGGCTTGAGGCCCCTCTGTTTCTCCTGCACTCGGTGCAGTGTTTGGATGCTCACTTGCTTGAGGCCCCTCTGTTTCTCCTGCACTTGGTGCAGTTTTTGGAGCAGTACTCCGTCTTTTGGCTGAACCAAAGAAGCAACAATCAAGTTCAATAACTGAGAGAGAGAGAGAGAGAGAGAGAGAGAGAGAGAGATCATAAGAAGAAAAAGAAACTAGAACTACACAACTAGTTTGAGCTCAGACAAAGCAAGATTGATATCAGGAAATAGAATCGTAAAGTTGAAGACTTTGTTAAAAGCAATTGACCTTGAAGAATAGCCGAGCAACCACCACATTGATAAACAGGAACGTCTTCGTCTTCCTGTAGAATCTTTAAACACTTGGGGCATTTCACCAACCGAACTCTCTGCCCGGACTTGCTCGCCATTGGTTAGTGCCAAAGCTTATGACTTTATCCCAATCTTCTCAATCAAAATTTGATAGACAGAGAGAAGAAGAAGAACAACAACAACAACAACAAAAAGATCGAGACTTTGAGAAGCTGTTCAAGTATCTATAGAAAATTGGAGCGGAGACCAAACAAAAAGATGAAGGTCAACACGGTATGATCTGGGAAGTAATGGTAATAAACCGGGTCTGAGAGCTGGTTATGGATCCGGGTCGGGATGGAAAGAAAGAAAGATTACATCATACAAGGATCTATAAAAAGAAGTTAAATTGTAAGATCTTTATCACAGGAATCCATATGAGCTGAAATAGAAGCTATTTGTAAGTAGAGATATTGTGAAAGAAGAAAGAGAATAAGATTCAGATTATATAGAGAGAGAGGAGAATCTCATGTCGTGGGGACGAAGTAGAAAGAAGAAGAGGAACAGTGACAAAAAGAAGCCAAATCTTTTGGACAGCTTTTTTTTTTACTTATGTTTTCTCTCCTTCCTCTTCTGAGAAAAGTCTCTATTTTTCCGTGTCAATAAAAGTGTTTTAATTTTCTTAATAATACTTTTTGGGTAATTTTATTACATTATTAACGATCTGTCTGGAAATTATATTAAACCATTTATATATACTGTATATTTTTTAATTAAGGTTAATGGTCGGCAGCAGACCTGGTCTTTTATCGTTTTGTGCTGTCTTTCTTTCTACTTTGTAGATAGATAATCGTTTTGGCTTTGTGATTCCAAAGAAGAAGTCAAACCTTTGGTTGTGGACGATACATAGAGGTGACTTCTATATTTGTTTTCTCTGCCCAGTCCAATGACTATGGCCTATTTGGGATACGGTTCTCAAACCAAATCCAGTTCATTTATCGCTCAAGTCTTCACAACTTCATATATGTATCGAGTCTTCTACGATTTGAGACCACTACATTTTTCTTGTAAATATTTATTAAACTTCAAGACATGAACAAGAAACTATTTTATTTAAAAAGTCAAATTAATGTTTCAAATGTATTATTATATCACTGGAGTTTGACTTCTCATTTCTAAAAATAACAGTTGATTTACTTGTTAGCTATCAAAAAGTTCTGAATCCTTGGTTAAATTTTTTCTTCAATTGATAAGCATAATTTCTACCAGATACATTTAAAGCAAGCAAATTACAGAAGTACCGTTTACATCTGACAACATAAAGCAAATTATTTTATATCCTAAAAAATGTCTTAGCTATATTTGCGTACATAACCTTAATTAAGAAATCAATAAAAGCGTGTGTCGATAAAAAGAACAAAAGAAAGTGAAATATAAAGGGACACATAACCAGACCCGTTCAACTTTGTGTTTGTTTTATTACTTTTTGTTTCATTTATAGTTTTAATAATAAGTTTCATATTTCTTGATCAAACAAAAGTTTCATATTTTTAGTTGATACAGTGTTCATTCAATACTTTTTGACAAAAACATATTCGTATAAATCAGTAATAAATGTCCAAAAATAATTCAGTTGTTAAATTCAAAAAGCTTTTATCAGCATTTCACATTAACTCCAAGTCTCCAACTCTTATATAGGGAGAGAGAGAGTCAACCAAATTGAGATATCGGAGGATTCGGTTTGTCTTTGGCCTTTTGACTTTTTCTTCTGTAGGCTTCAATACTCAAGCTTTACGTCATCATGACATAATAAACAGGCTTTAATACTCAGGCTTTAGGTTTTATGTAAATAACAATTGTTACGAAAGGTTCTGAAGAATGTCTTGAGACGAAAGAGAAACACACAATATGATGGGGGACAAAGGAAGACATATTAATGGTGCAACGAATAAACAAAGGAGAGAGAGCATTCAATCTAAATCACACGACCGTTGTTGCCTGTTGTTGTTGCTTTTTGTTGCCCGAAAGAAACCTCAAAAGCTGTCTGTATCCGGTTTTGTAATGATCCAGAGAGTAACAAAGCTGTCTTATCGCCTCTCGTTTCTCTTCCTCACCTTCTGATATCGCATTCCCCTGTAACTCTGCTTGCTTCTCTTGCTCTTTAACCATAGCTCTCAGTTCTTCCACAGTGTTCTTGGCATTTCCTGATTCGGACACAAGCTGGTTAAGTTGCTCTTCCATTTGCTCGATTTGGATGTCTCTTGTTCTCATCTCCGCTTTTAGATTGTCTACTTCAGCGCAAACTCCATCTTTCTCTGCCATCAACATGTCATACCTCAGCTTGTGCTTGTCGAAGTCCTTGTTCAACGCTTCCATACGCTCATCTCGTGAGGCCAAGTCTGTCTTCAATGCATTGATCTCAGCTTCCAGCTTCACCTCTTTAGCCTTCATCTCCATGTTCTCTGCATCATAATGCTTAATCTGATCGTCCAAGAAAGTCTGCTTCTCCAACAAACCAGAAACATCACTCTCCAACTTTGTTTTCTCAGTACACAACATCTCCTCTAGCTTTGAGATCTCAGCATCTGCTGCAGCTAAACCCACTTTACTCGCATGAAGCTCATCCACTACATTCCTTACATTGAAACGCAAGTCTGAGAGCTGAGATTCCAAATCAACCACCTGTCTTTCCAACTCCAGGGCACGCCTTTTCTCGTTCTCAATGTCTGTGTACTTTCTCTCTATCTCCCTCCTCGCAGCTTCGACCTCAGCGCGTAGATTCTCAGCAGACTCTCTCTTCTCAGCCTCACCCTTGAGCTTTTCAATCTCTAGTTCAGAGTCTTGGAGCTTTAGGCTTTTAGTCCTGAGCTCTTCCTCGTATTGACCAAGCTTCTTCATCAATTCGCTGTAGCTCATTGGCTTCTCACTATCCATTGTCCCAGATGAGAAGACCAGTTGGTGGTTGAGTGATGAGTAAAAGGCCTCTGCTTCCGAGTCTAACTCGGAGTAAGAAGATTCAGACTCGTGATTCGGAGAAACATCCGAACTCCCGTTACCAAAGCTGAGAGCTACATTTATTATTCTGTCAGACTCTGGGGTTACAGGGGAAGATGCACTTTGGTCTAAACCTGACAGTTTTGATGTAATAATAATACATATTTAACAAAACACAATCAAAAGAAGAGACATGAATGAAATTATTAGACAAAGATTCATGTAGTACCTGATGAGACTTCTTCTTCTTCTTCAAGGGAATTCTCTAACCACTCGCGTGAATCATCAGAGATCTCAAGTCCAGTTTCAGTCGGAGAATCCATCTACAATCAAAACAAAAGGTAAGAGACTCACTGGTGTTATAAAACAATTGTCAAGCAAACACCAAACAAACCAGATCAACTTCCTGAGCAAAAACAAAACCAACTTTCACCTCAAGATTCGAACTTTTTTATTTTATTAATTACTCGTAACCAGAGATCACTATTTGCAACATGAAAAAGTAAAGTCTTTTTTGAACAACACTGTTCATCAAACGAGAACCCAGAGAAAAAAATAAAACTCATAGAAACAGAGTTAATAACTCAGATCATACGATCTACCAAACCTCTAAGTCCCAATTTCATAATAACAGATAAAACATATGATCCACTGACCTGAAATTGATTAGGTTGAGAGGAGAGAACGCTCAGATCGCCGCAGAGGAAAAGAGAAAGGGGGGGGGGAGAAACAGAGGAATTGGTTTCTTTAAGAAGACGGTTCTAGGGTTTTACGAGTTACGATGCTGGGAGAAGAAGAAGGGATAGGGACAAAGTAGGCGTGAAAAGGGAGGGAAGGTTTGTCGGGTAGCGAAGAGAAAGTGGCGCTCTTTGGGATTCAAATGTTTGCCATTTTCTCCACTTTTGTCAATTTTACAGTCTGTCTCTCTACCAAACATCTGCACATGCAGAAGACCTACAGTCAAACCAATTATTGGACTCGGTTCGATTCGGTTTTTGAGATTGAAACATTGAACCGTAAATAAACCAACTTAATGGTTACTCAAGGCCTTCACGCGCTATATTGGGCCTTTTAACTTTTGGCCCAGATGTTTCCGTCTTCATCATCCATCCTTATGCGCTATTTTTTCTTTTTCACTCTTACTGACCCACTGTAACTAAAAAAACAACTTGTCGGTGATGTGATGGTGGTGGTAGTTGCTAGCCTGGCTATGAAAATGATTTATTTATTTTTTCTCTACCGACGGATATGATTTAAATATTTTAAAAATCTGAAAGAGTGACGAGCAGAGACAAAGTAGCAGCTTTGCATTTCGTAAGCCATCTTAAGATTCGTTCCCCTTCACTTACATTTACATATAGCCTCTGAGAATCGCTGATTCATTCACAGAGATCTGAAGAGTCACATCGCGACGACTCCACTCAATCTTCAGATCTCATGGTAACCTTCTCTCTTCTTCTTACTTACTTACACTCTGATCTCCTCAGATCTAATCGCATTTTGATCATTCCTTCCCTCCAGATTTGAACTCTCCGCGACGATTCGGAAGTAAGCGACGATGGAATCCGAAGGAGAAACCGCGGTATGTGCTTCATAAGGAACTGATTTGAGTAGATTTTAGTCGTCTGTATTTGGAAAGATCTGATCTGATTTTGAGTAGATAGTTTCTAATTTTGGAATGTATGTGATTCGAACTCGATTATGGTATAGGGGAAGCCCATGAAGAGCGTTGGTGGTGGTGGTGGCCAGATATGCCAGATCTGTAGTGACAATGTAGGCAAGACTGTTGATGGCGATCGTTTTGTGGCGTGTGATGTTTGTGGATTCCCGGTTTGCAGGCCTTGCTATGAATTCGAGAGGAAGGATGGGAATCAATCTTGTCCTCAGTGCAAAACCACTTACAAGAGGCACAAGGGTTAGATTCATTCCCTTTATGATCTGAATGTTCATAGTTCGTCAACTATGTTTTTGAAGCTGTAGATCAGATTGGTACTTTACTTACTATGATTGGTTCATATCGTGTCTAGGGAGTCCTGCTATTCCCGATGATAAAGACGAGGATGGCTTCGCTGATGAAGCGACCGTTGAGTTAAGCTACCCTCAGAAGGAGAAGATTTCGGAGCGGATGCTTGGGTGGCATCTTACACGTGGCAAAGGAGAGGAGATGGGGCAGCCTGAGTATGACAAAGAGGTCTCTCACAACCATCTCCCTCGTCTCACTAGTAGACAAGAGGTAAGGCATTACCATTCATTCATTCATTCATTCTTCCCTCTTTAAGCATTCACATTCTGGAATCTGATTTTGTCGTTTGCTTCTTTTTTTACAGACTTCAGGAGAGTTTTCTGCTGCCTCACCTGAACGCCTCTCTGTTTCTTCTACCATTGGTGGTGGAAAGCGCCTTCCCTATTCATCTGATATCAATCAGTCACGTGAGTATCCTTGTTTACTTACTATCTGGCGATTGCATTACGTAGCTAGGTTTTTCGTTTATGTCAAAGCTCTGACAGTGAACTATGTTGTCATTCATGCTATAGCACATAGAAGGATTTCGGATCCTGTTGGACTAGGGAATGTAGCTTGGAAGGAGAGAGTTGATGGCTGGAAAATGAAGCAGGAGAAGAATAATGGTCCTGTGAGCACCCAGGCTGCTTCTGAAAGAGGTGGAGGAGACATTGATGCCAGTACTGATATCCTCGCAGATGAGGCTTTGCTGTGAGTCTTTGTTTCTTTATTTCGTTTGATCTGTCATTTGGATAATTTGAGCACCTTTCCTATTAAGCAGTGTATTGATGCTTATTTTTCCAATTTTTGTTGTTTTGTACAGGAATGACGAAGCGAGACAGCCTCTGTCAAGGAAAGTTTCGATACCTTCATCAAAGATCAATCCTTACAGAATGGTTATTATGTTGCGGCTTGTTATTCTATGTCTCTTCTTGCACTACCGTATAACAAATCCAGTGCCACATGCGTTTACTCTGTGGCTGATCTCAGTGATATGTGAGATCTGGTTTGCCATATCCTGGATTTTGGATCAGTTTCCCAAGTGGTTTCCTGTGAACCGTGAAACCTACCTCGACAGGCTTGCCTTAAGGTATGTTCTATTTCCCCATGCAATTACTCAAAGGATTGACTGCTTATAATAGTTACCACTATAATCTGATCATGCTCAATTGTGTGACAGATATGATCGTGAAGGTGAGCCGTCACAGTTAGCCGCTGTGGACATTTTCGTGAGTACTGTTGACCCCTTGAAGGAGCCACCCCTTGTGACAGCCAACACAGTGCTCTCCATTTTGTCTGTTGACTACCCGGTTGACAAAGTCTCTTGTTATGTTTCTGACGATGGTGCTGCTATGTTATCATTTGAAGCACTTGCAGAAACATCAGAGTTTGCTCGTAAATGGGTACCATTCTGCAAGAAATATAGCATTGAGCCTCGGGCACCAGAATGGTATTTTGCTGCGAAAATAGATTACCTGAAGGATAAAGTTCAGACATCATTTGTCAAAGATCGTAGAGCTATGAAGGTAAATTTGTAGTTTTTGTCATGCAGTCACTCTCGTTGTTATTTTCGTGTATGCTGTATTGACCTTTATTTTCTTGCAGAGGGAATATGAGGAATTTAAGATCCGAATCAATGCACTTGTTTCCAAGGCCCTAAAATGTCCTGAAGAAGGGTGGGTTATGCAAGATGGCACACCGTGGCCTGGAAATAATACAAGGGACCATCCAGGAATGATCCAGGTAAGAGAAATTGGTTTTAAGGAAATCGAGTACGCTCACTCTCTCTTGGAAGTTCAGTGTTGAAGAAGCACTTGTTGAATGCAGGTTTTCTTAGGGCAAAATGGTGGACTTGATGCAGAGGGAAACGAGCTTCCGCGTTTGGTGTATGTGTCTCGAGAAAAGCGACCAGGATTCCAGCACCACAAAAAGGCTGGTGCTATGAATGCACTTGTATGTGTCTGATCTCGGAATTTTGACTTCTTTGTTCCCTGAAATTTCTTTGTTAGCCTAATCGGGATACTTTTTAAATGAACAGGTAAGAGTTTCAGCAGTCCTTACCAATGGACCTTTCATCTTGAATCTTGATTGTGATCACTACATCAATAACAGCAAGGCCTTGAGAGAAGCAATGTGCTTCCTGATGGACCCCAATCTAGGGAAGCAAGTTTGTTATGTTCAGTTCCCACAAAGATTCGATGGTATCGATAAGAACGATAGATATGCTAATCGTAATACCGTTTTCTTCGATGTAAGTCAAACTTACCTATACATTCGTCTAAATTTACTTCTTCTTTCAAATTGGTTTTAGAAATGAATACACATTTTAACCATCCAATTTCATGAGTTCTGTTGTGATTTATTCCGTGAAATATTTTGCAGATCAACTTGAGAGGTTTAGATGGGATTCAAGGACCTGTGTATGTGGGAACTGGGTGTGTATTCAACAGAACAGCATTATATGGTTATGAACCCCCAATAAAGGTAAAACACAAGAAGCCAAGTGTTTTATCTAAGCTCTGTGGTGGATCAAGAAAGAAGAATTCCAAATCTAAGAAAGAGTCGGACAAAAAGAAATCAGGCAGGCATACTGACTCAACTGTTCCTGTATTCAACCTCGATGACATAGAAGAGGGAGTTGAAGGTAGACCTTTCTTTGTTTTCTTGTTAAATCCGTAGGTTGGTGTTGAGATATTGATCCAGGGGAGGGGTTATATACAGTTATTAATGCGAATTTTGGTGTAGCTTACACTGTCTAAATAGTTCCCAGATTAGGTAATTTCATCATATCCTAACTAATTGACATTTGTAAAACCCAGGTGCTGGTTTTGACGATGAAAAGGCGCTCTTGATGTCACAAATGAGCCTGGAAAAGCGATTTGGACAGTCTGCTGTTTTTGTTGCTTCTACCCTGATGGAAAACGGAGGCGTTCCGCCTACAGAAACTCCTGAAAACCTTCTCAAAGAGGCTATCCATGTCATTAGTTGTGGTTACGAGGATAAGTCAGACTGGGGAATGGAGGTATTTTCTCATTTTAACACCTAACTCGAAACTGCAATGTTCTGAGAATGTTTATCTTACGGTGCTGTCTTTCTTCAGATTGGATGGATCTATGGTTCTGTGACAGAAGATATTCTGACTGGGTTCAAAATGCATGCCCGTGGATGGAGATCCATTTACTGTATGCCAAAGCTTGCGGCTTTCAAGGGGTCAGCGCCTATCAATCTTACAGACCGTCTGAACCAAGTGCTGAGGTGGGCTCTAGGTTCAGTTGAGATTCTCTTCAGTCGGCATTGTCCTATATGGTATGGTTACAGCGGGAGGCTTAAATTTCTGGAGAGGTTTGCGTATGTGAACACCACCATCTACCCACTCACCTCCGTCCCTCTTCTCTTGTATTGTACGTTGCCCGCCGTTTGTCTCTTCACCAACCAGTTCATCATTCCTCAGGTTTGACCACCTCTCTATCTATCTATCTCTTGAACATACTCATAAAAACTTATCAACTGTTGTTCCTCATTTGCAGATTAGTAACATTGCAAGTATATGGTTTCTATCTCTCTTTCTGTCTATTTTCGCCACGGGTATACTGGAAATGAGGTGGAGTGGCGTAGGCATAGACGAATGGTGGAGAAACGAGCAGTTCTGGGTCATTGGTGGAGTATCCGCTCACTTATTCGCCGTCTTTCAAGGTCTCCTCAAAGTCCTTGCCGGTATCGACACAAACTTCACAGTCACGTCAAAAGCTTCAGACGAAGACGGAGACTTCGCGGAGCTCTACATGTTCAAATGGACGACGCTTCTGATTCCTCCGACGACGCTGCTCATCGTAAACCTCGTGGGAGTTGTTGCGGGTTTCTCGTATGCCATCAACAGTGGGTACCAGTCATGGGGACCGCTCTTCGGTAAGCTGTTCTTCGCCTTTTGGGTGATTGTTCACTTGTACCCTTTCCTCAAGGGTTTGATGGGGAGACAGAACAGGACTCCTACTATTGTTGTGGTCTGGTCTGTTCTCTTGGCTTCCATCTTCTCCTTGTTGTGGGTTAGGATCGATCCCTTCACTAAAAGAGTCACTGGCCCGGACATCCTGGAATGTGGAATCAACTGTTGAGAAGTGAGCAAATAATCTTCTCTTTGGGTTATAAAAACATACAGTATAAATTTTATTGTTTTATTTGTACACGTTTTATTTATCTTCTTGTGTGTTTATTGTCTGTTCTTGTGTCGTATTTTCATGTGTAGAATATTTTGCTCTAGTTACTTTGGAAAACTTATAAAGTCGAAACGAATATTTTTTTAATGATGAAAATATTCTACATAGACTACATTAGACCTTCAGTCAAATAAAAAACTAATGAGTGATATCTAGCCGAGACTCTCATTACAAAACTCGATGTAAGAATAAACAAAACTCGATGTTTGTTCTTACATACGCACTCAGAAACATGAGCAATGCTTGCTTTAGGTTCTTACGTGCACACTGATGCGTAATACTGTTCTCAAGAGCCATAGGAAGCATCTGTAAAGGCATGTTTGGTCTATAAAAACTCTTTTGTAATCGGTTTACGATAACCGAACCGGGTTTGAGATATTCCTTAAAATTTTAGTGCGCCGACTATGCGTTGACTTTTTAAGTTTCTAGTCAAAGTATTTGTAGACTACCTCTCCAAAAACGACGTCGTGCATTGGAAGAAGAGAGTTTACAATGATCTAATCTTTTTCTTCCTAATCCTAACGGAGAAGGCTAAACACACAATAACAGCTTGCCCTATAAAAACCCTTGGTTCGTGATCAAATCTCTTCTCCTACATCAACATAGCGATTCTAGAGTGTAAGTAAAATCTCTTCTCTTTGATGTTTTGCGTTATTTAATGTCTCTCCTGGAATGTTATGCGACTTTATTTGGTTGCTTTATTGATTAGCTTCTTTAGTTCTCTGTCAACGATTGCCCTAACTTCTTTACTTGAGCTCTAAGGAACTTAGGTTTTATCTAGGGTTTGCATAGACCGAATTGATTTTGGAAATTTTATATTATATACATGTGATACTAAAACTTACTTGAGGTTCTCTCTCTTCTACGCTTTCTTCTGCAGTTTTGATTGAAAAAAATAATAAAGGAATGAGCTCGATGATCTTCTCCACGGTCCGTGGAATAGGATCCTTCTTAAAACCTAAAACTTACGACCAACCAATAGATGAAGCAGCAGCCAAGGGTGACATAAAGGTGTTATCAGTGTCTTGGAACCAGGACTGGAGCGGTTTCATCGTCGGAACAGAACGTGGCTTCAACGTGTATAGCTGCAACCCTATCAAAGAAAGCATCAGCCGTGACACGCACAAGTCCGGATTCAAGATCGTGGAGATGCTCTTCCTTTCAAACCTCTTCGCTCTCGTCGGCAACGGTTACAGCAACTCGGAGTACCCTCCCAACAAAGTCTTCATCTGGAACGATCATACGAACAGCTTCTTCTGCGAGCTAGGTTTTAAATCGCATGTTCTGGCGGTGAAGCTGAGGAGAGAACACATTGTGGTTGTCCTTGAGAGAAGCGTCTACGTCTACAGTTTCACTAACCTCAAGGTTAAGGATATTATAGAGACCGTTGTGAATCCAAGAGGGCTCTGTTGCGTCTCTCAAGCTGAGGCTAAAGCGGTCCTGGCTTGCCCCGGGTTACACCCGGGGCAAGTTCAGGTCCGTGACTTGAAAAGGAATATAGTTAAAGTCATCAAAGCGCATGACTCTGATGTTGCTTGCATGAGTTTGAC
Source organism: Raphanus raphanistrum subsp. raphanistrum (assembly GCA_019706035.1). Classification (NCBI taxonomy): domain Eukaryota; kingdom Viridiplantae; phylum Streptophyta; class Magnoliopsida; order Brassicales; family Brassicaceae; genus Raphanus; species Raphanus raphanistrum. Next base: position 840,260 of record CM033982.1, on the reverse strand, counting down.
TCTTGATGGGAGTTTGCTAGCTACTGCTAGTACTAAAGGAACTCTGATCAGAATCTTTAACTCCCTTGATGGCACTCTCTTACAAGAGGTAATTAATTAATAGTTTAATACTCTATGTTATAGTTATGTTTTTTTTTTTGTTAGTGTTATGTATGATTTGGTTTTCCATTGGTGTAGTTTCGGAGAGGGATGGAGAGAGCAGAGATCTATAGCGTTGCAATCTCTTCTAATCTTAAATGGGTGGCTGCGTCAAGTGAGAAAGGGACTCTCCATGTGTTTCTTCTGAGACCTGACATTCTTAGTTCACCAAAAAACATCGATCATGCGTCATCATTATCATTAATAAGAGGTAAAACTGATCATCAAGAGTGCTCGTTGAATAATATTAATTATATACATTTTTTGACGTTAGATTTTCTGTTTGTAGGGATGTTGCCAATGTATTCTTACGGCAATGAACGGTCGTTTGCTCAGTTCTCGTTGCCGGTTTCCACCAAGTTCATCGTAGGTTTTGGACCAGAGAACATAGTTCTACTCGTAGGTATTGATGGAAGGTAAAACTATTTAGCTCACTGGTTTCTATCTATATATTGGCTCTTACTTTTAGATCTGAATGTTTGTTTTTTATTGATATGATGGTCGGAAAATGTGAAGTTTCCGAAGATGCAGGTTTGATGGAGAAGGAGGGCAGATGGTGGAGTTGGAACACAAATGCTTCTTCTCCTTAACTCAAAGAGAGGACGACACAACGGTTGTGGTGTGACTAACACAACACATGTTTCTTCTTCTCTTGTTCTAAATTTTGGGCTTACCAACATAAATGTTAATTTTGCTAATAGATTATGACTTGCACCAACGGAATCGATGGGAACAATCTTGTTATAATTATATCAATTTTATAGTTGATATCTTTATGTTTTGTAATGATACAATAATAAAAAGTTAAGTATCAGATTTATATCAAATATTTCTAAACAAATTTATATAGAAAAGGCTGTTGGTATGATTAGATCAGATCAGATCAGATCAGATCAGATCAAGTCACCTGGAACGCTTGGAGATGTTCATAGAGATGCCATTGGGGAAGAGGGCACCGGGTACCCGAATCACCTCGCAGTCTTTGGACAGGGAAAAATCGTAAGTGGTGACAAGATGATGAATGAATAGTGAAATCTGAAGCCTTGCATACTCTGAACCAGCGCACTGTCTGGCTCCTGCTCCAAACACCATGAACGTTTTAGACCCAGACCGCAACTCCTTCCCCTGTCCATCATATCTTTCATCAGGGTTTATGTATATTCTAGAAATATCTTATATTAAAGTATTGAAAAAATAAACATAATACATAGACTAAGTAAGTATTTAATACCTCCCATCTCCATGGATTAAACTCAAATGGATTTTCATAGATTTCAGGATCAAAATGAACCACCGAAGGTATAACCATCACTATCCAACCTGCTGGAATCGTATATCCTGTTAGGACAAAAAAAAACTCTTTAAGAAAAATCTATATGTATATTAGGGATAGACACGGGACAATTACTTGATATTTTTAAGATACTTGACTTGTTTGAAACAAGAACTCACTATTTCAAGTATCCAAGAAAATCAATACTTACAAAGTTATTTAATGTAAGCCTATTATTACTTGAAAAAATTCTAGTATTTGTCTCCAAAATACTTGATTAAGTGCAAATATTTAAAATTTGATTTTTAAACAATTCTTATATATGCTTTATACTTTTATTAATAGACTGTTTATTAAAACTAATACTTACTCTTAGGTATTTGTTACAGTGCAATGCAAGAAAAAGCAAATATTTTTAAGGAGTAATAAAAATATTATTTTGTATCAAGTAATGAATAAAAAGTAATAGAAAAATTATAACGTCAAATAATAGAAAATATAATGATATTTAGTACTTGCATTGTATTTGAAAGTAAAATATTGTTTTTGTACTTTTTAGTTGACTTAACAATATCAAATGACTTTTCATAAGAAGGTACAAGACAAATAACCCAAATAACAAACAGTCCTTATTATTATTATTATTATTACTATTATTATTATTATTATTTGTTTATTTTAAATTATAATAGTAACAGTAGTACGTGACTACTTGCCTTTTATTTCCACATCTTTCACCACTTTTCTAAACATCATAGGGGCCAAATTTGTCATTCGAAGCGACTCATGGATAACCTGGAGTGTAAACAGAAAGCACACCATGTGAATACGATAATGTGTCCATATGGCCTTATAAGGAAAGCAAAGTGAAGTTATCAACTTACCATGTTGGTGAAAATCATCTTGTGTCTGAATTCTTCCCAAGTAACTCCACCTTCTTTATCTTCTCTGTTCGCAAGGATTGCCTCATGCTCTTTCTGTCAAATTACATTGCATTGGCCAATGAGTGGAAACCTTTCTGCGCTGATTTAATAGGAGCATGACTAATAGACTAAGCCAATGTTCGAAAAAAGCATGACTACTAGACTACTATCACCAGACGGCTCTTGCATTAGACAAACAAAGCATTAAATTTAGACCTTATATTAGATTTGAAACGAGGCCATATTTGACAAATAAGCTATATGTATATATACTTGGTTAGATGCAAAATTTACTAGCTTCTCCGTTAATATGCATATACGCACCTTCAACTCTTCGAGAACTTTTGGGTTTTCCGATATAAATTTTACAGCCATGCAAATGGCCTTAGAGGTGGTATCTTGAGTGATACCGGAAAGAGTGAAGATGAGGCTAACAATCACATCTTCGTTCACTGAGCTTCCTTCTTTCTCTAACTCTTCTAATGCTGTCTCGAGGAAGTCATTGTACTTCTCTCTTGACGTTATTCTCCTCGTGTAAACTTCCTTTATCAACTTCATCCCCTGCCTGCATGCCTGCATACAATATTAAGCTATTACAAATAGAATTATAGAAATCACGTTTGTGCTATTCCCCGAGATAACCATGAAAAATATATAAATCTCACCCAAAGGGTATTGTAGAGACCCCTCCCCGCAGAAAGAATGTAGGATGTCCGAAACCAATCAAAACTGAAGGCTTTGAAGCTTTCCATAAGCATTGATTGAGTCTCTGGTTTGAGATCACTTATCACTTTTGGTGTCAAGTGGGATGTTATCAACTACAAAAATTAAAGCAGGAATAAGAGTGTCAACTAGCACGCAACAACATTAACAACTATGCAAATGAAACATTAATTAGCATATGGAGATTTAGTATTTAATATATAATTTATAGGGGAGATTATATGAACAAAGATCTTCAAAAAAAAATTTAAAAAGTAAACTAAATATTTTTACTTAATTACCTATAGCCTTCAAAAATCTTACAGCCGAAATTTGTTGAAGACAACAGACAAAATAAAGAAAGAAATATTACACTTGAAACTATTTCCCTGAGGTCGAATCTTCCTTGGCCAGCCTTCAAACAAAGATGCTCGTATGTTACGCTATCCATATCTTTTATCATCTTCCTCTTCAAATTCTCGGAACCCAAAAGACTCATACAGATTTGTTTGATGTGCTTGTGGATGTTTCCTGTCTTTAAGAACATGCTTTCTTTTCCCAATGGCTTCACTAAACCATCTGGATAACTTAAATTAAAATACTTGTTCTCGTGTCGTAAAATATCCAAGTTCACATCCATATCTGTTGAAATCACAGTGTTTACACCAAGAATGCTAGTCCGAAACAAAGGTCCATACCTGAAACACTCACACAACACACAAACATACAAGATTTCATCTCTTTTTTTCTTTGGTCAAAACAAGATTTCATCTCTAAGGAAATGAAATATCATATACAAATATATAAATGAATGAAACCTGACCTTAACATCTTCTTCTTGAGAAACGGGGAGATCTCGTAGAATCCATGCGGCTTAAAAAAATCAAACGTCTCTCCGATTATGGGGAAGCCCATTGATCCCGGAGGTAACTTGCCGTTAGACTTGGGGCTTGACCATCGGTACCACCAATTGCTAATCCTCACAACCACTAGGGCTGTAACACACAATCCTGTGATCCAAAGCAAACTCATGTTGTTGTGCCTTGAACAATGCATTGGTGGGTCATATAAATAGATGAAGAAATTGTAACGATCTGGACGTCCACGGTTAATGGGATATCCACGTTCGTTCATTTGGTCCGTGGAATCAATTCCATCTGACAGTCGGTCCATTAACTTTTTCAAAAATTAAAAATTATTATTTACTGAGACACTTCCAGTGTATTTTGCTTTTTTTCCTCTATAATAGAGGAACTACATAATAGAGATGTGATTTACTCTAATTTATTTCTCTAAAAGAGAGATTTTCAAAATATAGAGTAAAATATAGAAGAATTTTATTTTTTTCCTCTATTACTCTATTAGTAGAGAAAAATATAGCAATCTCTATTTTAGAGGAAAAATAAAGTAAAGAGTTTTGGTTGTAAATGATATTATAGAAACAAATATAGATAAATAAAAAATAAAAGGGTTAGAGATGCTCTGACCCTACAATCACCATCCGAATTTTTATGTACTTTGGCCTCATTCAAACGGTATCACGAATCACTTCTCGATAGGTCATCCATCCTTCCACTACTCCAGTCCAAGCACGTTTAACTCATGAGTTCTAAACGGATGTGTGACAGAAAATATAAGTTAACTTTGACGACATAAATAACCAAATAAATTCTGTTAAGTCTTTCCATATATCACAACTCGGATTATTAAAAAAATATCCTAAAATGAAAAACTAAATTTACTTAAGAGTGTCAAAAGTTATGAAAAACTCGCCTAACTTTATGAAAGTAATTTGATACCGTAAAACATTATAATTTACCAGATGACAGCTTATACCAATTGTTTTTTTTTTTTTTTTTTTTGCTAGGATGGGTTCGGGCCTTCGGCCTTAATCCCCCTAGACCCGGTATCAGCCTGCGTCTGTACCCCCTAAAGAAGAGGCCTAAGTCATACCGTGACCAGGACGAGTCGAACCCGGGGCCGTACTTGCAGCTGCAAGCCGTTCACCACCAGACTAACTCGTCTGGTTGCTTATACCAATTGTTAATATTTAAAATCAAACATAGACATAGTTAATTACTTATTTAGGTTCTTTTAACATAGAAATAAAATAGAGTTTCACATTTCAATAAATAGCAATATTTTATTATTGAATTTCCAACTTGTGATTTTTGTTTGATAAAGATGAATTATAATTTTATCTCTACTTTTGTAACGTATTTTTTTTTACTTTCACTAAAATTCAGAAAATATAAATCAAAATAGTCGGTAGAGTTACTATGATTCTTTGTAAGATATAATGGGTATAAACTCAGTGGCTGCGAATAGAAATGTAAATTTTTACAAATATGGATAGTTGTGGTTTTAATACTAACGCATTAGTTAAAATGAATGTATTTTACAGGATTATTAGTATTGGTTGAAAAATAGATACATAAATTGTTTGATAATTTCAACATATCTTATAATTATAAAATATAAAAAATTATCTTCGTATACTGAAATATAAAATCCTTGATTTATATAATCAACAATAACATGTACATTTATTTATTTTATTTTATTTAGATGAAAGTTATAGAATTTTTTTGAAACTGAAAGTTATAAATTTAAAGGATATACTTTTCCTTTTGTAAAAATTAATACTAAAATTTTTAGAAATAATTTGTTAGATTCATATGTATTATATATGTGTATATATATACACATGTTAGTGATACGTCTACAAATTTTTTGGTTTGAAGTCTTATAAATATAAATTATGATTGTCATCAATGAATACAACCAGAAAATATCAAAGATATGTATATATTTATAATTACTATCTAAATTTTTAATTTAAATGTATTATATATTTTATTTAAATTTATTATATATTTTATTTTAAAATGTAAAGAGATGGATATTATTTTTGTGATTGTAGTTAACTAATTAACAACAAGACTTATCAATTTTTTCAAAAAAAAAAAAAACAACAAGACTTATCTATTTTATTAAAAGAGAAGTACACATATAGAATGTCTCTTAGTTTTCAGTGTTATTTACACTTCCATGCCACTGACATTAAATAATGTTTCATATTTTAATGCTGTCTTTTTCATTTTGATTAATGTGTTTTCCAAAATTAAATTTGAATTAAATACACAATTAAATAATATTTCCTATTTTAATGTTTTGTCTTTTCCACTTAGATTAATGTGTTTTTTAAAATTAAGTACACTTCATTAACTTCTCAATTAAATCAATGTCAAATTCAAAAAATACATATTTTTGGACAAACAATTCATGGAAATTATAATATCAACTCTTTATTGAACAAATCTGAACAAAAAAAAAATATTATCAAATTTGAATCGAAATTAAATAATATCCAAACGGATTTACCATTTTGGTATCTAGAGAACCATAACTAAACTTTATCCGAACGAAATATTTTGGATATTCGAATATATATAAATCATATTTATATACTTCAATATGTTAGCTATTTTTCCAGTTAATATCCAAGATATAAGCTATTTTAAGTTGATTTGAAATATAAAAAATAGTGAAAAGTAAACATCTAAAGTAGATAAACAATAATCAGAACACCAAAAATACTTAAAAATATATATATATTTATTCTTCATCCAAATATTCAAGTTAAATTTATTTTAATTTTTAATTTAGGTACTTTAGCTTACATTACTCAAATTTACATGTTATATTTTTTAGATTGAAGGATATTTAAAGATATATAAATTTTGAAAATTTAAAAATATTTAAACGGGTTATCAAACCCGCAAAGATCAAAATCAAACCGGAAACAAAGTTTATAAATACCCGAATAGAGCTAGAGTCTTTAAACTCGAAAATCTCAAACTCGAACAAATTTTAACCAAATTCGAGTGGATACCCAAATACATATTCCTAGCTTAGTCAATATAAAACGATCAAATATTATAAATATACTATTTAGTATAAATAAATAAAAACTAAAACTGAAATTAATACCCGTGCGGTCGCACTGGTCGAGATCTTGTCAAACCCTTAAAATATCTCGACCACCGTATGAAAAAAACGTCTTCCCCCTCTACGACTCTATACGCTCCATTTCACAATTTTATCGTTCTGACAAATTTAAGGTCCTACTTCTTGTCTCCCACAAATAATTACAAATGGCCTTCATAGATAAGAAAATACTACCGCACAAAAAAGAGGAGCATGTGATATAAAAATAAGATGAATACAATAACAGTAGTTTCAATAAAAACACACTAGATTATGATCCACACAAATAGCAACTATATTTTTTATTTATATATTTTTTTAGAAATTTAATTTTTATATTTGTATTTTTTCTTTGTAATCATATTTGTGTAAAATATTTTTTAAAATAGTTATTAAGAGGTGTTCATATATTTTATTAAATTACAAAACGACCTATTGATATATGTTTAGTTTAACTATTATTTTCTTTTATATAAAGATAAAACTAACTAGAACAAGTTTTGATTAAGATTTATACAAAATATGATTATAAAAAAAACACAAATATATTAACAAAAAAATCACAAATATAGAATTTAAAAAAAAAAATATAAAACAAAAAATATACCTGCCATTTAAAAGATAGATTAGAATTTAGTAATTGTATTAAAATAGTTGAATTAAACTAATATCCCTAATTTAATAAAATAGATATGAGAATAGACGAACAAAAACAATAATAGTAATCTCAAAAGGAATCAATTGTATTGGGGCCACTATTTCAATTTATGTTTAAGCTACAAAAAGGGTGTTTGGGGTAACACATAACCTTTTAAATTAATTGGTACTCCTTGTGTTCCAAATTATTTGATGTTTTAGATGTATACACAAGAATTAAGGTAGATATTATTTTCTAAAAAGTAACATTAAAAATATAAATCAAAATTAATTCAACCAATCCTTAAAAGTAAATATAAAATATTATTGGTCACACGGTTTTTAATAGAACTAAAATTAATATAAAATATCAAAAATCATCTATTTAAAAACATTCAAAACTCTCTAAAATATCATCTATTTTGGAACGGAAGAAGTATCATTTTAGTTTTTTCATCGTTTTAATTGTATATTATCTGTCAGCACATAACCTTTTAAACTAATTGTTGTTCCAAGTATTAATAAAGTTCTGATTCAGAACTGATAACAAAAAAATGACTATAAATATCACTTTGATTTATGAACTATAAAATAAATTTAGATAAAGCGAGAACATATAATATCTGTCACATATAAATTACCTAACCTTGCAATATACTAGCATTACTACTCAATAGAAAATCTCATAAAAAAGTTTAAGAATATATTTGAAACAAATTAATTACATATGTTATGGTTTATTGTTGTTGAACGTATTCATATTAATGTTTATTACTCATTTGTTGTTTTAATCATCAAAGAAGTTGGTGGGTGATTAGTGATTTGCTAATGCTTCCTTTAACAGAGATTGGTGATTGCGTTCAAACTGCAAGCGCAGTGCAAACCCCATTTACCTTACGTTTTATCAAAGGATATGTGGAATACTGGAATGCCTTGGAAGATTTACAGTGCCGTCCCTCCCTAAGGCACGTGAAGCATAGGATTTAGGCCACATTCTTATGCTTTCTTATTAATATGGTTGTTGTAAGTTTTGATATCTTACCTATTTTAGGTTCGATTCTCTAAATTCCATATTAATTTTTCTTTTGGTAATCTCTAAATGACTTTTTATTTAGTTATGGTAGTCCACTACAAACTTTTGATTCAAATATATGTTTTTTTAAACAGAAACAGTTAATTTTTTAGTATGGGGGAAGAAAAAAAGTTAGTTAAGATATTAATATTTTATTTATATTTTGTTTTGAACCGCTTATTTAGACGAGTTGTAGTTATTCTGTAGCATGCGTTTTTTATACAATCACAATTAAACCATACTGCAGTATCCAATTTGCTTGTCCTACACTGTTCAATCTGTTATTATCATTCAAAACCGTAATTCATTTTTTTGTTCATCATTTTATTTTACGATTTAAAAAGTATTATTGGAATGTAACACAACAATATTATTAAATATTAATTTTTGAAAAAAAAAAGTAAAGTCAACTAAAAAAACTATTTCAATAACTATATTTTAATGTATATTTTAAAGTTATATGTTCAATAACTCTAAATGACTCTGCAAATTCGTTATATTGATACAAATCAATTCAAATGTCAGTTTCAAACATTATGAGTCTAACCAGTTACCAAGGAATACAAAGAAATAATACATTATTTATTATTTCTACTAACTTTTACCATTTATAATGAATAGTTTTCCTTCATTTTCCTTTTCATTCCTTTTAATATAGAGGAATATAAAATAAATTTGTTCTCGACCAAAATTAATATTTCTCTTCATTCTTATAATTTTATTTCTATGTATTATTTTCTCTATTTATTCTTAATGTTTATCTAATGGTCACCAATTAGACCCTGTATTTTTAAATTTTATTTCTATTTTTTTTGTTGGCTTTCTACATTTGTATCTCTTGTGGGCCTCCCCAAACGTCCAAAACCATCAATTCATGGGTTGGTAGATATAAGTTATAACCAGCACGAGTATCACGTTAAATCAAATACTTTGTGATTTATTCTACATTATACTAATTTTTTTACATTCCACACTATAGATTAATAAGTTATTACAATTTCATCACTAATATTTTCTTTGCATAATGATCACCATTGTTTTGTGTTTTAAATGAATTTTTATTATTTATAATTATAAATCATAAATTAAAAATATATATATCATATATTAAATTTTATTGGTTTAAAATTAATGATCACAGAAAATACTTTATTTACAATATAATTTAAAGAAAAATCTTCTAAATAATCCATTTTTTTTTATTTTTAACTATACAGATTATTTAAAATTCATAAGTTTCTAAAATAAATATTACTACAAAATTCAAAATGACACTTATTCAAAAACTGAAAATGTATAATTTAGGCAACTATTCATTGTTCCCGGTTTTTGTTATCGGGCTTTTGTTTTAGACATCGATCCAACCCGCGAACCGGCCGCGACATATCCCCATTCTTTTACATTTTAATATACTAATACATATGTAATGCAAGGGATCTCCCAAAACCGAACATGACCGACCAAACGGGGATTAAACTGAATCAGGACTGTACCGAAAGTGTCAAGAACGTAACACTAGTTAGGATCCTATCTGGCTGCAAATTGGTGAATCAAAGACAGAAGGAATCATAAGAGTAAAAAAGTCTGTTCAAAGAAAAGTTCAGTTGTTGAAGCTGATCGTCATCCTCTGCTTCTTTCTGTCTCCAGCTTGTGGAACTAGACTCTGATTTACCTTATTTCACCAGAGCTTGCAGATATTTGTGGTATGTTATGTAAATAACGTCTTTTTCCTCTGAAAGTTATTCAACATTTTAAACGGAGAGAAAGAAGCTATTTGCGTCCGTTAAACCAACTCTTGCTGTTCAATCCAGGTCTCTTGAGTTGCGGTTTCTGAGCGTTACTACCTTGCTTAGGGATCGTCTCAAGTACTTGTATTGTTCGCTGCTTCTTGGCTGTTGGCAAGATCAGACACACATTTTCTTGGTTTATAAGTTTTCTTGCTTTCAAGAATGTATTTAAAAAGTAGAAACAACAAAAAGGAAAAGAAAAGAAAAGAAACAAAACCGTTGTCATGGTGTTGGTAGCTCTCTTGAAGTTTCCTCTTAGCAAACTCAAACTTTGCGTCTGCATCAAGACCTTTATGTTTCTACCAAGGACAATAAAAGAACAAAAACAGTCAAACTACATGTCCACGATTATGACTTAAAGAAAACAAAAAGGTATTGTTTGTTGCTACACTGACTTCTTGTGAAGCCTTCTGCTTCTGTTGTGTAGAAAGCGGTTTACTCCTCTGGATCATGGGTTTTTGAACAGATCCCACTACGTTCTTGAACCTTTGTTCTACATTTTGCTTTAGAGGTCTCCTAGTCCCATCAGATAATGATGATGATGGCTTAATAGGAGGGTCTTGTATCCTCATTTGTGTTCTTCCCTCAGGTCTTCTCTTGTGTGGTCTTCTTTGGTCTTCTCGGCTTGTGTTGTATTCTCCAGAGTTACAAGGATCTGAAAACAAACAAATAAATCAACCAAATATATATATATAGCTAATACATAGTGTACATAACAAACAAACATGATAATAACTTACTTCCATCAAGGTCCAAGGAATCAAAGAAATCCCCATTTAACATTTCAAAACCATTTGCTTCCGGTGTAAAGATATCAACACCATATGGAAGCGATGGAAACTCTTCTTCTTCTTCATCAACAACAGATGGATTAGCAGACTCTGGTGTACCTTCAGCACCTGTTTTTTTTTAAAAAAAACAAGAAATTAGAACCATTTCAAGAAACCAAAACTGTAAGAAGTGAATTCCCATTAAGACAGTGAAAGAAATGTACCAGCAATTTCCTTTGTGGTGTTCACCCATTCATCAACCAGCTCCTTCCACTCTCTGCATGCATAAACCAACCCATCAAAGAAACTCAATGCCATATATTCTAATAAGTGTAAGAAAGTGCTTAATCTTTATGAAAAGAATAAAAAAAAAACTCATACGCGATAAGAGTCTTTGCAAGTTGGCGTATCTGATCAGAACCATGTTTCCTCAGGCCATTAACAGCCTTTCCGATCTCAGTACTCTGCGAGTTAATAACCTTTAAGAATCACTCACACTTCATACAAACAACAACAACAACTTCATACAACTAACCAAACCTTAAGAACATCCACATCCAAAGACATCAACTTCAGCTTTCTCAGGGATTCGAGTATCACCGAGTGTGGCTGCACACAAAAAAAAAATAAAGAATCAATCAAAGCTTCCAAAACAGAGATTCTAATTTGCCAAATTTAGAATTTAAAAAACCTCGTCGTCTCTGTTGAGCAATATCTCTTTGATCCTAACAACTTCCTTAGAAACCAAAGAAAACTCTTCAATGGCATCACTCAAAGCCTCAGCTTCATCATCATAATTATTATAATTATTGCTAACAATCTGATTGATGTGATTGTTATCTCCTCTGCTACTGTTAGCTTTGCTCTCTTTACTACCAGCACCAACATCAACCGCCTCGTCTTCTCCGGTAAGAGATATCTCGCGGTGGTGGTGGTGGTGGCAACCGGTGCAGCAGCGAGTGACTCTGCAAGAGAAGAGAAGCTCTGCGATTTTGTCTCTTCTCGATTTGAATTTGATCGGACAATCTGTAGCAGCAACCATGATGGCGTGATCGATGATCTCGAATATATCGGAATCTCCTCGCCGGAAATAGTCTCTCCACCTATCTAACGAAGCTGCTTGTGGTGGTTTCATATTCAAGGAGTTGTGAATTTAGGTGATTGATTAGAGAAATGATCAAAAGGGATTGTGATCGAAAGAATCTGTGTTTTGGTTGTTCTGTGGATTTTCTTTGATTTTTTTTTTGTTTCGAATCTGACAAAACTTTCCCGGAAAGCTCAGAAAAGGTTTTTCTCCGAGAAAAAATAGAAAATGAGAAAACCAAAGAGGACACAACACGAAAACAGGGTTTGTTCACGTTGTCTGATCCACAGAACCCCCAATTACTTTAACCAGGCACAATCGATTCAATTCTACAAGAAGGCTCTTTCTTTTTTGTGTATTTGAGAAATAAACTTTCGTTTTTTTTCCTTCTTTCTTTGAAGAGAGAGAAAATTAGAATCTTTTTTTTATCACCGAAGTCTCTGTATCTGTTTGGTAATAAATTGGACTTTTTTTTTGTTTAAGGTGGATTTACTTTACGGCTTTCTTCTGACATGGTCGGTCTTAATTGGCTTTTCATTGTTTTAAAAGAATAAATAAAATATTTATTTATTTCATCTTTTTTTTTTCTCTTGCACATGCATTGTACTTGAACGTCGACACAAGTTAGTGAACGAGATCAAGCTAGTTTTTTTGCCTACATTTTTCGCATAATTATTGATGGACTAGGAGGTACTATTACGTTCGAAAATGTCAAAAGGTAGCAAATCTTACGGATATACTTCATTAGATTCTTTCGACATTTTGGAAACTGGGGAATGGTTTCCATCTAATGCTCGTTATCTTTTTCCTTGCTGGAAAAGCGAAAAGATAATGTATATTATTAGCTCATTATCCTCACCACTCATCGACTTTTTCTGAACTATATATTGTAGGTAAAGTTTGTTCATAGAATTAAATCCAGGGACTATTGATAAACAACTAGTTTTGCTTAAAACATAAGAAAATAGAAAGAAAAAATCATTTCGTAATGTTTCGTAATTCTAACATACATGTCATTGGTCAACGAAATCCATCAGAAAATAACTAGTGTATTTGATTTTTTGATAATACGTGACAAAGCGAAGTTGTACGCTGATATCACAGCCAATTAAAATTTAGAGGTAGAGACAGAGCGTCGTCCTTCATTCACCTTCAAACGCGTTAAAATCCTTTTGTTTCACGGTCCTGTCACAACATATAAACGACATATGTTGATTAGCCAACACGTCAGCAGATTTAGTGGCTTACTTTCTAGGTGGACCCATTGAAGTTGGTGCCTGTTTTGTCTGAATAACCTAATAAATAAAGAGAACCGAACCAAACCTAATAAGAATGCAATTAATATTGGCACTTTTGAACTGTGGTCTTTATTGTTGAAATGAATACAATTTCATAGTTGAATCAAATGAACTTATAAGTGTGATTTCATGTTAGTAACTTTAGATAGTCCAAAATAACATGCTGTTATCCAATCGTTTAATCGAATATATGTGTATGCACTTTATTGATATCGTCACTACTAGCATAAAACTCAAGTGAATCTTTTCTTTTTGGGTTAATATATATCATATCTTATGCTTTAAAAACACACACACAAATGGCAATGGGTAAACTTTGGAAATTGCTAGAGTAAACTTATATATATAGTAAAATAGCTCTATACAGTAAACTTTGGAAATATGATTTTAAACTCTTACTTGTACTTTCTTACAACTTCAACATAAAAAACATTTATATTTTTGTCATGTAATGAAATACATAAACAAGAAGAACAAACCAATTAACATTTTAATAATGGGTGTTTAGCTGAGTCCATAACTCATTTGGGCTCAAGACTATATATTGGCCCATGAACTTTTTCCCGTGACCTCCTTTTCTTCTCTTACACGGAATCAGTCTTTTTCTGATCGGTGATCGTTAGGTATCTAAAGAAAAGTCTCATCAGAGTTTAGATCTAAATCACACAGGAACCGGAGAAGCTTACTTGGAACGATGGCTACAAGATTATCACCGGTCTTTATTTGCGTGTCGTTGGTTCTCATTTCTGGACTCGGCCAGCTTGTGATCTGTAGTCAAGAAAAAGGAAGGTACAACGACGTCATAAGGATGAAGCTTGGTGCGTTTAACGATTCTTCCAATAATCAGAACGGTGGAGGAGATCAGATCGAGGATATAGCACTCTTTGCTATTCAAGAACACAATAAGCGAGAGGTTTGGTTTCCTCAAACCTAATTTCACTTTTTAGGGTTTGTATATTCTATCGAATTAGGATTTGTAAAAGTTATCTTTCTTGAGCTTAAATTTAACTGAATTACATGTCAGTTCTTGATTTAAAATTTGGATCTTTTAGCAACAGAATAAAACTTTAGTAATCTGATGAATTTTATGGATTTGATGTGTGTAGAATGGTGTTCTTGAGCTTGGTAGAGTGTTGAAAGCAACAGAGCAGGTGGTTGCTGGCAAACTATACAGTCTAACTCTTGAAGTGTTAGAAGCTGGTGAGAAGAAGATTTATGAAGCTAGAGTTTGGGTGAAGCCGTGGATGAAGAACTTCAAGCAGCTTCAGGAGTTCAAGAGTGTTGTCCCTTCCTTCACTGTTTCCGACCTTGGCTTGAAATCAGGTAATATCAGCTGATGACGCAGTGTGTGTTTTCTTAATTATGTTACGTGCTTGATGTCATTGCTCTGTTTTGAGGCAGATGGGAATGGATTTGAGTGGAGATCGGTATCAAAAAATGACCCTGAGGTCCAAGAGGCAGCAAAACACGCGGTGAAGTCGATTCAACAGAGATCAAACTCGTTGTTTCCTTATAAACTCATAGACATAATCCTAGCTAGAGCAAAGGTTTGGTTATTAATTTCCTAACTTCACAATTATCAGTCTTTTTTAGAATGATGTATTATGATTGCGCAGGTGGTTGAAGACCGTGTGAAATTCGAACTGCTTTTGAAGCTAGAGAAGGGAAACAAAGCACAGAAGCTCATTGTTGAAGTGATGAAGTAC
This sequence comes from Raphanus raphanistrum subsp. raphanistrum, assembly GCA_019706035.1. Classification (NCBI taxonomy): domain Eukaryota; kingdom Viridiplantae; phylum Streptophyta; class Magnoliopsida; order Brassicales; family Brassicaceae; genus Raphanus; species Raphanus raphanistrum. The sequence goes on along the minus strand of CM033982.1, from coordinate 824,881 downwards.
CAAAACGGCAAGTTTCACTAGAGTTGTTGTTTGGACAGGTTGTGTCTTAGTCTGACTGAATAAAAGACTGAATCTTGTGATGAAAATAAACTATTTTGCCCTGTAAAAAAAGGTTTGCTTGTAAGTAAATAAATTGTTTACAAAAAACACTAAACATTGGAAAGAAAGGATGTTAATTTCTAGTGAATATGTGTTCAAAACTGGAGTCAGATGCTCAGAGCCGACCACATCAAAGAGTTGAAAGGAAAAGTTGTCTTCTTCAGTCTTTGGGGCCCCAAAGACACCAACTTTGAGAAGTTTTGGGTTTTACTTCTAAAGGTCGAAACTTTATTCATATTTTTTTTATTCAAAAGAGAAATAGGTAAGGGTTAATAAGGTCATTTCACCACTCCTTCCCCCCTTCACCCTCTTCGATTTGGATTTTGTCAAATCTCAAAATCGATTTGCTTTCCTATCTCTCAAATCTCTCTCTCCGATCCTCATCACAAAAATTCCAAGTCTTTCTCCATCGCTCCCTCTTTACTACGTCCTCCCTCGTTTCCACGGAGATTAAAAAAAAAGGAAAATTTCGAGAGAAAGAGAAGAAACCTTTCCATGGCTGCAGCAGCTATGAGCGAGAAGGAAGCTATGGTTGATCCTTTCCTCGTCGAAGCTCTTCGGAACCCTCGTCATCGTCTCACAAGTAAACTCAATCTCTTTTCTCTCACAAACCCTTGATTCCATCTTTACCGAATTGTAAAAAAAAAAAAACTAAAGCTCTAGCCTTTAGGGTTTGTAATTGACTCTAGGTTTTCTCGAATTGGAGGATTTAGGGTTTGGTTGATTTAGATCCATCCCTATTTGCTTCTATAGCTCAATTGAGGATACAAAACCTCTGATTTTTCATCAGATGTTTTGTCTAATGCTCAAGCTCTAGCCTTTAGGGTTTGTAATTGACTTATTGAGAATTTAGGGTTTGATTGATCCATGCCTATTTGCTTCTAGCTCAATTGATAATGCAAAAGCTCTGATTTTTTCATTAGATTCTTTTTTCAAATGTTTTATTTTTTTTTTTTTTAATTTTTGTTTATGTTTTGTGTATGTGCTTAGTTTTGCGTATGGAGCTGGATATACAAAAGTTCTTTCAAAGTCCAGAGCAGCAGCAATACGAGTTCCCTCCTTACCCAACCTCTTACCTCCGTCTCGCCGCTCACCGCGTCGCTCACCATTACGGCCTCTTCACCACCGCCTTAGATGGCGCCGCTTTGGACGGCTCCGGGAACAGGATCCTGGTCTCCAAAACCGCTGAGAGCAGGTACCCTCACGTCTGTTTGTCTGAGATTCCCGTTAAGCAGCAGCCCGAGGTTAACGGGAGGAGGCCTCAGGGGTTCAAGCTCGCCATCAAGGCTAGACCCGATAGAGGAAGCGGTGCGGGTGGTGGCGGGTCGGGTGTGGAGAAGAATCTCTTGAGGAGCGTTGAGGAGAGGAAAGAGGAGTATGAGAGAGCCAGGGCTCGGATCTTTAACAGCCCTAATAGTTCAGACTCTGAAGACTCTTCGACACGAGCTCCTCCACCTCCTCCTGTTCAGACAAAACGTAACGACAATAGTAGTAGACTCCCAGCTAGAAACGAGAGTGAAAGCAGTCTTGTTGATGTGGAGAGGAATGGTGTTGGACGGACTTCACGAGTAGCCATTATAAGAGATAGAGAGAAAGATCGTTATGATCCTGATTATGACCGTAACAGGTACACATAACAACCTTTGTATAAGCCATGGTTTCTTCAAAATATATTAAACAGTAATGTTTTGTTTTTGTAGGTACGTGAGGGTTACGCCACCTGTTGTACAAAACTTCAACCCGATGCCGATCCATCTTCCTTTCCATGACGGAGTCTTCCCACAGATGCCAAGAACTCAAGCCAACCTAAACTATGGACATCCCTTAAACCCGGCTATGGCTTCTAGTAACGCCCCTGCTTATACAGAGTGGCCTAGTGTCACAATGACTTATGCACAGACACTGAACGCTTCAGACCCGAATCTTTTCAGGTTAGCTTCACTCTTAGTAGCTTTTTTATTCATCGTCTCTGCTTTTGTATCTCATGTTGAACATTTTGCTTGCAGGCGGCACCAGAATCCCTGACCTTTGGTCCTGATCAAACCCATGTCTGTATGCTATTCTATAGATGTAGTCTTAGTTTTTTTTTTTGTTCTGCTCTTGTTGGAAACATTTGTGGCCGCACAAGACAATTGTTACTCTGTTGTTACAAAATTATATTTAATATTATCAAGCTTTTGCATCAAAATCCCAGAGACCAAACTCTCCTACCATCTGAAAGCTTTTATTTCTAAGTGGCCAGGTTTCTCTAACTGGACCGGTCCATAAAATGTGTGGCTTATTTTTAACATTCTTTCTGTGCACCCAAATTTTTTTTTTATAACATTCTTTCTACAAAAAGTTTCAATTATCTCCATTTCATCTGTTCAGATTAAATTTATTAGTGGAATCTGAAAGCTTAAACTTTATTCAACCATTTTATATGATTTATTACTAATAATTTAAAATGTCTTGTTATTATGCCATTATTTATTTTTTACCAAAAATAAAGTAATAATTAGGAGGACTTTTATAGGGGGCATGACTCTTATAGAAGCAGATCAGAACATGCCAACTAATGAACCCACCACCATCATTGCTTTTAATTGATCCTCTCCTATCCAATAAAAAACCTATAGTTCCTTTACTTTACCATATAATTATATAGTACATAATTGATAGATTGGGTTTGGTCCCCGTAACCGATTCTATGTACCGAAATAAAAAAAGGAACTAAAATAAAAGTGGTATGAATGTAATGATTAAGGATACGAGAGCACCAGATCTTGTGGTTCAGATTATGCCGGGCACTGTCTAGTCTTTGCTTTTTTGGCTGCTTCATGTTCTCTGTACACTGTACTATGATTGAATCAATAGTTTGGTCAATCAATATAGATGTATTTATATACTAGATACACTTCTTTGGTTTGCTATACAAATATACAAATATGAATTTGGTTATTATCATATTCCTGAATTTCTCAAGAAGGAAGAGAGATTTAGCAGCTGCAGATGCTATTATGATATGCTGCTCGTTGCAAAGCAGACATGCAACACACACACAAAACAAAAGAAAGAAACAGAGTAAAGTACTTTTGCATAATCAAATCTAGACATATGCATCTTTTCAACTAAACTCAAATCTTTACACCGAAAGGGGAGGCCAATATGTTCCTTGAATATTTGTAGAGAAAGACATTTTGATATAGAAATAGAGAATCATCAAAGATTGGACTCGAATTTTGTGAACGGTTCCAATCTATAAATTGTTTTAAATTCAATCTTGTCGAGTTGGAAACAGAGTCAAGACCGTCTTGCCTCCTGATTCCAAATCATCTGCGTAGTTAGCCACTCGACTATGCAGATGCAACGAGGATGGTCTGATGAGAACAGGTTGCTGATGACTCTGCCTAGCCAAAAACAACGACTGGTCCATCTTCACGGCGGATATTTGCCGGTGGAGGAACTGATGATGCGGGACAAAAGACGGTATGAAATGGTCGGAGCTTTGTCTGACTGCTGTCGGGTGTAAGAAGTGTGCAGGAACAGGCGAGCTCGCAAAGAGATGATCGGACTCACCGACGTTTCCTCTTCCTCCTCCTCCTCCGGACTGCATCCTCTTGAGGTAAAGTCTGTACTTCTGGAGATGGCTAGCGACGTTCTCTCTGGTCAACCCCTCGACGCTCATGAGCTGCATGATGGTTTTGGGAACAGCGTTCTTGATCCCGAGATGCGCCACAGCGTCCACGAAACGCTTGTGCAGCTGCGGCGTCCATACTAAACGCTGCCGTTTCAGAGTCCGAGCTGGTTCGTCTCCCGCGAACTCGGCTTGTGGCGGAGTGGTTTGAGGCAGATGTTGACCTGAACTGCCATTGTTGCGGTGGTTAGAGCTTCGGAGATCGAAGGCCATGGCGAGATGAGGTGTGATTAGTGACACAGATAACGGTATGAGCTCCTCCGGCGACGGAAGCTCTTCTTCCCATTTAGCAGACCAGTTGGAATCTTCCTCTCTCATAACTCAAAATAGAAAGTTTCCGACTATAAATGGCAAGTTATTCAAATGAGATCATCACTTTCTTGCTCAACCCCATAAAGGTGAAGATGAAGATGAACATCGAGAGAGAGAGAGAGAGTTCTTGATTTTGAGGCAAAAGACTTGAAGAGACAACATCAGAAGATTCTTTTTATATATATTTTTTCTCAGTTTTGAGAGTTAAGATCGTTAAATTCGACCGACGCCTACTTTGGCGCGTGGCTTCCACTTGTTTACCATTTTTAGTGTCTTTTCTATTAACTTTCTGCAACTGCTTTGATTCTTGCTTATACTGTATGAAGAACAAACTGCATGAGGAAAGTTTTATTTCATTTACGTTTGGATTTTTCTCTTATAAGGTGCCTGCTGCCTACTGCATTTAAACCTCAAACCTACTAGGCTACTACTGCATTGCTATATCTCAGTTTTGTAACATGGAAAAACATAATTTAGGATGGAACAAATAACCTGAAAATTATCATAAATTTTCGAATATTCAGAACCATTTGATTAGTAATTGTTTTGTTTGTTGATGTATTTTTTCACGCATCCCTATTATCCCTAATGATGAAGAGAGCTTCATGAAATATGATTAGCTAAGAGTTTCTATCTTTATTATATATGCTATTGTGTTCTTAAGAGTCTGGACAACTATAGATTTAGTGAAGGTTTTATACCTAACTTTATTTTGGATCTACATGGCACTAAGAACCCTTAATTATTGGTTGTTATGCGTTTGTTTAACTTAGTGCAAGTGGTGTTTAGGTATGTCAATGTCAAATGTAATTTAATTAACTATAGTCAAGCTAGTTTGGTGGGCAGGACAAACTAGATAGACCCTACGTCTGTTTAAGAAACATAGCATTACATCACTTAAAACGTGTATAATTGCTATTTAGTTATACAGATAATGCAAAAAAATGAGAATGATTAAAAAAAAATGTTTTCATAACATGAAAGCATAACCAATTATGTTCCTCTCAAGATATTCCACATACATTCAATCAAAAAAAAGATATTCCACATACGCATATATTCAATAGGATGAAAGCTTCACGGGAAATATTCATAACAAAAGTTATTGCAAGCTTTTTGACTTGTTAAACCCAAACTTTGGTCGCCTTTGATCTAATTTTAACCTGGTTCTTTTACCTAGCTTCCATAATAGATGTTTTAGAAGGTAAAGAAAAACGTTAATGGAAGATAAATATCCTAGTTCTAAATAAATGAATGAGTCGCTAAAGAGTTTAAGAAGGTTGGACCACGTTATACAATTAGTTTTCTTTTTCTGAAAAAAAAAATCATGTTTATAAATCATGAAGTCGGAATTGATCTTGGGTCCGTGAGGTTTAGACTATTTTGTAGTTTTTATTTATTGAAATCTACGAGATAACTCTCATCTTAGAAAGACTCCAAAAGATAAACACAACACATTCCAATCCTCCTTTGTCGAACAAAGTGCTGCAACGTACACATCAACATCAAAAACATGTGTATGATGATGATACATAGAGACTAACTATTTTTTTTTTGTTCTGGCTCCATGAAAACGTACCATTTTATATCATATGTATATTTAAGAATTGTGTGAAAACTACATTATATTTCATTCAAAAAAAAAGAAAACTACACTATTAGTTCAACTAAACTACACAAGTGTAACAATACCGAAGCATATAGATTTTTCTTTTTTTTGAAGCATATAGATTTATACAATTTTCATGAACGAAATCTCTCATACAACTATGAATCTGGTTCTGAACTAAACTTGAATCTAATTAGGCCAGCTTTCTCATGCCCCGAAATCGAACCAAGCTCCAGGTTTCGTTCAATCAAAGGGAAAGTTAGTGTGTAAACATGTGACCAAGAAAACAAATCATGTGGAGAGAAATTTGCTAAACCAAAAGTCCAAAGCTATTTTGCTAAATGTAGCATATAACCTGAATATCCATCCAAAGAGAACAAACAAATCAAGATGAACTCAATCAAGATTGGAAGATGATCTCTGTAACAGTGTAACTGTAGTTGGCCCGTTGTCTTTGGGCTTATGTTTTTCAACCCTGATGTGAGAACTGAGAACTTTATTTTTATTTTTGTAATCTGACATTCTTTTGTTTATTAACTTTCGAAAATTTGCAATTTGTTTCTGGTACAACCAGCGTTAAAATTATAAATTAAACACAAACTATATAATTCACTAAGACATCATTCAAAATGCATGTCGATTATTATTTATTTAGACAAAAGTATGAAATCGAAATTATGGCCTTGTAAAGTTTTTTTTTGTTTTTTTTTATATATTTTGGTTATTTTCTTATAATTCTTGACATTTGTCTCACACGTCACAAGGTTATATTTCATTAGAGACTGACTAGTCTGTTTATATTAGTAAAGCACATTCCTTGCCTTTCTTTCTTCTTAATTGACCAACTACCATGAAGTCTTACTCTGAACAGTAGGCCATCTTTAATATAAGGTTGGTAACTACCATATTAAATTTGCAGTCTTCAGAACACACTTTATTCAAGGTCCTTAACTCAACTAACAAATCTCCCTTCCGATACTTCACCTAGATCGCAGATTTATTTTGACATCAAGATTTTGTAAATCTCTCTATTGCTTCCTTTATCTCTAAGCTTTTGATAGCTTATACAAAACTAGATTAAGGCTTTTGCTTAATTCTATGTCTACCTCCTAAAAACTGTAGGAAAAGAATGTCAGAGCTTGTATGTTTTGCTTGTTTTAACAGGAACCTTTTCATCAAGAAAAATATTTATTTTCCTTCTTGGTTTTAGACAATAATAAGATTTGACCACTGGACCAAATACTACCAGATTATAGACAATTAATTCTCTCTTTTTTCTTAGCAACTAACAATAAATTCTCTTCAATGTACTTAAATTATGTATTAAGGGGTTGTTATCCTTTATAATTATAACATCAATATATGGTTTCCATGAATTTCTAAGGTTGAGAAATAATAAATCATTTATTAGTTGAAGAACACCTGACATAAGTAACGGCTAGCTAAGTAGTTGGCGGGTGTGAAGAAGAAGAAGAAGAAGAAGACATACTAACGGTCAATTCCAGTCTGGCAGATTATTTACGAAAATACCCTCAATTTCCTTTCTTCTGTAGATACGCTCCTTTAATTTTCTCTTTTTAATAGTAAAGGCATCTCTCTTATAAAATTACAATAATTGAACCCTCTCTCTTCATCTTCTCCGATTGCAACTTGAATCACTCACTACTCGTAGAGAAGAAAGGGATCGCCTTTCATCAACTCTCTGTGTCGTTATCTCGATTTCGTGACAAAGGTAATTTGATTCCCGATGAAAAATTCATCGTCTTTTTTTAGACTTGGGATGTGATTCTTTGCTTTGTATACGTTCGGATCTCTTCGATTTTCGTATACATCTTACCCCGAATTGAGTTTTTATCGGAAACCCTAGAGTCGATTAAGCTAGATCCCAATTTTACCATTTTTAGGGTTTTCTTTTTGATTCCTCAATCGATGGCTTTCTTCATTCGTTTTCGTATTTATTTTGGTCGGATTTCACTTACATTCAGTGAATTTGTATCTTCCCCCTTCTTTTCAAACATCAAAGTTCAAACCTTTTCTTTTTTCTCTCATCGATTTGCTCAGTGGCCTTACTTGGTGCAGAGATGAAGCTATGAGTTTGATGAAATGTTAATACTGAATGTATAGTAACTTAATCTGTTGAGGAAGATAAGCATTAACCTTTTTTTGTGTGTGTGTGTGTGTGTTGTAGTTTTGCCTCAGGGTTGATTGCATTTGAGTCCTGAAGACCTGAAAAGGAATTGATTGGTGTCAGTTAGTTACTTCTACGAAGGGTCCTTTTGCACTGATTATTCTCCATGGTAACTCTCTCTCTCTCTCCCCCTCTTCCCGTTCAGAAATAGAATTTTGCTTTACTTTGAAACTTATAAAATGCTTTTCGAAGTTTTTACCTGATCTGAATCTCTGTCTTGTTTGTTTTGTTTTCTGAATGCTCAGGGAAGTAATGAGAATCTACCACCCAATGTTATCAGGCAGCTCGCCAAGGAACTCAAGAGTCTTGACGAGTCTCCTCCAGAAGGCATCAAGGTTGTTGTCAATGACGAGGATTTCTCCCAGATATGTGCTGACATTGAAGGACCAGGTTCACTCTCATAATCCCCTACCAATATTCCATTGTTGAATTGAGGAGTTACAAAGTAAGATGTTCTTCTTCTTATACCTTGATTGCTTACAGTTGGGACTCCTTATGAGAATGGACTTTTCCGTATGAAGTTAGCACTGTCGCATGATTTCCCACATTCCCCACCTAAAGGTATGCATGTCACTTAAAAATGACGGACCACTAAGATGTTAAGTTTCTTATGATCTCTTGGGTCTGCCTGCCACTGTAGGCTACTTCATGACAAAGATATTCCATCCCAATATTGCTTCTAATGGAGAGATCTGCGTTAACACGCTTAAGAAAGATTGGAATCCTAGTCTTGGATTAAGACATGTCCTCTCTGTAAGTCTCCTTCACCCTTGATATGTTTTCACTGTTTGATTAATGTACTTAATCCCAATATAAGTTTTTGTCTTTGTGTGTGTTTGTTCATGTTAACAGGTTGTGAGGTGCTTACTGATCGAGCCGTTTCCAGAATCTGCATTAAACGAACAGGCTGGGAAGATGCTACTTGAGAACTATGAAGAGTATGCTAGGCATGCTCGGTGAGTCCTCCTACTTTGGTTTCATATGTTGTTTGGACAAGAAATGAAAATACCGTTTAAGTTGAAATTCTACTGGACTTCTTGTATGCAGGCTTTACACGGGTATCCATGCTAAACCGAAACCTAAGTTCAAGACAGGAGCTATCTCAGAGTCAACGACGGCTCTAAACGTTGGCCAGACTAACAACGAGACGCCTGGTGCTGCTTCTGCAGTACCATCCTCAGTGACAGACATCAACAAAGTAACAACAACAACGAGTGGCCAAGACCAACAAGAAGTGGCTAACAATTCTGTAGCAGCAGCAGGTTCTGCGAGTGTGGTCACTACGACACAGAAAAGGGAAGCCGGTTTGGCCAAGGTTCAGGCAGACAAGAAGAAGGTAGACGCCAGAAAGAAGAGCTTGAGGAGACTGTGATGGTGCTACTTTTCAAGAGCTATTATAGGCTTTTATGTAATCAGGATGTCTGGTTATGTTGATTTGTTGGTCTATATAATCACTCTTTTGTAATCGGTTTACAGTAACCGAACCAGGCTTGAGATATTCCTTAGTATAATTTACTGCGACCAATAAACTGGTTATTACTTTTAAATTGTACCAAATCTATGGGTTAACTTTCTAGATTTTTGTCAAAGCCCACTTTTTGCTATATGTTTACTAGTTCTAATAAATTTTAGTTAGATATTTTACAATAGTTAAAAAAATGTTTATAGCTTAAATTTTTTAAATACAATGAATATCTTTTAATACAGTAGCAGGAAAGACCAATTTAATTAAATGAATATGATAGAAAAGTTAGACAACAACATATCTTTTAGACAATGTTTGCCAATCCAACCGAATGTTTAATATTTTGGTGTTCTAAGTCTACAGTTTTGATTCTTGTACATGACAATGACACATACATTAAACCTCCAGTCGTTTGTAATTCTTGTTACACAAGTTTCATCAGAATGTTCTTGACAATATAGACAAAGATGATAACACCATTACGAGGTTCTCTTCATTAAAATCACTTGCAGCAAGTCTAGTTGAGATGAGAAGAAAGGTCAAGAGAAACATCATCTCTAGTAGCCAGAGATTTGTCATAGTCATCACTAAGGTCAATATTATCTAAGTTTCGTGCGCGCATAGGAAGCTTCTTTGGACTATCCCGATTAGTGAGCTTGCCTCCCATTTCTGAATCATATCTGACTGATGAACTATATTCTGATTGATACTCTGATGCTATTGTCAAATCATCTTCTTCTGGTACCGTTGCTCTGAGATCTAGTTGAGAAGGCGGGATCTTGGCGAAGAACACTTCTTTAACGTTCTTCAGTAACCCTCTCTTGTAAGGATTTTCTTTCTTATCATAACGGTACCGAAAATTCTCATATGTTGTCTACAAAAAAAAAAGAAAACAGACACAACAAAAGAAAGATGTTAAAGGCTAAAGTAAGTAAAGATAACAAGATTTTAAAGTATGTTCCCTATACCTGATTTGTTGACATTAGATAGAAGTGGAAAATGGTTAGTCCACCAACGAACCAGACAGCAACAAATGTATAGACTATAAGAATGACAGAGACTATATCATGAGACATTGTCCTCCATAGTTTCTCAGGCTGTCTGATTAGATTGATCCACGAGAACACAAAGACATATAGGCATAACAATGTTGACGTTGAGATGAAGCAGATGAAGAATGGGTAGTTTCGCTGCAAAAGTTTCACACCAAGAGAGTTATTTACTCTTTAAACAAATACTTCATACTTATCATTTTAAGTCATTTAATTTTGTATATTTACAAAATAAAATTATTAGCTATCACTTAACCATATCTTAACCAAAATAAAAATAAATTAAAAAAATATTATTAATAAATTTTTCTATGAAACTTTTTTTTGTAACTATTTCTTAAAACATGAAGTTTCACTCTACAACTACAATTAAACTGGAACGTAGAAATAATATATATATTCACTCAGTTCGATTAAGATAGATGTTTTCTTTAGAAAAAAATGTTTCACAATTTCTTTTATGTTTTCTATGTAGAAATTGTAAATATTTTTTAAAAATTAATTGAGTTTATTAAATTGCTATTGGTTGAAAGTTATTGAAAACTGATACTCGTAGAAAATAATGCATTTATAATAGGGAGTTTTAATGTGTGAAAACTAAAAAATATATCTTTAAGAAACAACCGAGATAGTATGTATGATCATCAAGAAGTGCAGGAAACTTACACGGGCGATGCATTGTCCGACCCATGGACAATGGTGATCAAAGCGTTGGACACAGTTGTTACATATGGAGCAGTGTGATGCGCGTGGTGGACGGTAGAGCAAGCAAGTATCACAGAACTTGACTTTGATAGTGTAGCCGTTTACAAAAACGTCTTTTGTTTTAGGAACCTTGAGATGAGGAGTTTTGTTGTTGACCCATTCCATAGATTGTGTCAATGAACTCTCTGAACCATCTTCAAGATTCATTGATGTTTTGTTCCTAGGGATGATTCCTGGATCCCTAGCTGATGTCAACAATAGAAACAAAAAGTCCTGCAGATACGGATGCAAAGATAATCAGCTTTTAAGGAAGGAAGATGATTGAACAAAGTTGAAGAGAAAGGAGTTTAAACCAAGAGGGTGAGGATAAATCCTGAAGTCAGAACGGTGTAGTTGAAGAAAGGGTCGCCTCTTCGGAGCCAGACGAGCATCCTTATGCAGAATGTAAGGGCAGGAGCTCCAATCAAGAAGGAGGTTAGGAACAGAGATGATACATCAGGACCAAAGATTAGCCTCCCACCACAGAAAAATCTCTGATGCAACAAAAGCAAAACTAAATATCAAATTCATATGATCTTGGCATTATAAGAATATTTATGAATCCAACATCTTAATAGGTTGGAGGTAAAATAAGAACATTTAGAATAAAGGGAATAAAGAATATAAATTATTACGTTGTTACCCTTCCAGGCTTTGTACAATCTGATCTCAGGAATGCGTTTTGAAGTTGAAGCTGTCATGAGATCACCAGAGGGAAGACAATGAACCTGACTACTCTTCTTCTTGCTCATTATCTCCCTCTGCATATTCTGTTTACCCCTTGTCTCACAAACCCACACATGAAGCCTATTTTCAAAATGAAAAATTTTCTACAAGATTCTAAAATTTGAACTGCGTTTTCATAAATTTTCTATTTTTATTTGGTATTAACCAAATTAAAGGGAAGAAAGTAATGGGTTTTGGGGATTTCTCTATCTTGTTATTTAGTTACCTCTCTCTTTTTCTTTTGTTCTTTCCTTAATAATCCTTTACAGACCAATCCTCTGCAGTTTTGTCTTTGTTTCTCTCTCTCTCTCTAACAAGTTTTGTAGTCCTCTAATAGTTTCCAAGATTCTCGGTAATTTTTCAAGTGAAAATAAATTTAGGATGAAACAATAATAGATAAAAAACGAGGAATTGCTGGAAGGATAGAACTTTATTTTGATGGCTCCTCTAGAAGCAAAAGCTCATCAAATGAGAACATTGACAGATTCTACAATTATCATTTACTCGTAGAATTACTATTATTACAAATAACAATCATGAAACTTGGGTGTCAACAAACTGAGAGTAGTTATCATGGTTACTCGAGAACAAAATGTAAAAGTAGAAAGCGAAATATAGAGTATAGAGAAGTCGATAAGATAGGCAAAGCAAACTAGTCGAGAAAGAAACAATAATAATGTATGTATGTATAGTAGTGTCTTCTTAGAATAAAGCCGATAAAAAATACTAGCAAAATGCCAGAATATTAAGATTTAATCCACAGTATATAGAAGCAATAAACCAGAAAGAAATGACAGAGCCTTCTCATACGACTTGGTAATCATGTGCAGTCAGCTGGGTCCTCTGAACAAACCTTGGAGTCGCATCACCATCGCCTCTCAGAGGAATCATTCCCTTCACCTGCACCACCATCATGAACACGCCTCTCATTTTCTATGTAATAATCCAAAATAAATGAGCCTTTTTCATGTCTTAATTCTCAAGAGTATCATACCTTCAAGCCACTGTATGTACTGGTGGCTGCAAACTGAACAGAGATGGGGAAGAACACCGATGAATCAACTGGTGGCACTACAAACTCCATCGACCCACTGCACATGGTTTTTTTTCATTTATAATACACATATACATTGACAAATAAAAGCTGTACTACATATAACAGATGTTATCATCATTTATTTACCTGCGGTTGGAGTTGTCTATAACAAGTATAGACCAATCCAGAACAGAATTTCTTGAGTCGTACCTGATATTATTCACCAAAGTTATGTTGATCAACAGAGAAAGGTTAAAGTATTAATTAATTCTCAAACCTCCAGTCCCCATCACATTGCTTAACGATTGGTGCATCTCTCAGAGCAGGAAGAGGTACGGAGATGATAACATTGGTTAGATCAAACACGGGCGCGGCTTCGTATTCGATGCTCACATATGTCTCGTTTCCAGAGACTGAAGGCCAGCAGTTGACTGCACCAGAACAAAACGATTTGCATGAAACATATTTAACATGTAAAAACCTGTCAAAGCTAATCTCCAAAAAGCCTTACTTGTTAGTGGCACCATCGACTCCTCTGCTCTTTGCATTCTCCACCTCAGAAGACCAACACCACCTCCACCTTGACCAGTGGGGAATGGCTGATCAGGTCTCTTCAGCCCAAGAATACTCTCGCTATTAAAGAGTTCCCTGTTGATGTTGGGATGCGTATTGAAACGAATTTCAGGGTTTCCACCAGTTTCAATCTGAAAACAAAGTAAAAGATAGAATGTCTCATAAGAAAGATTTAGAGAACACTGTAAAGGCCTTGGAAGGTGGATTACCTGAACTTGGACAAACCCATCTTCTTGGTTAAGAATCTGAAGCGAGAGGGTTCCCTGCATATCAAAGTTACTGATTCCACCGTCGCGTCTCATTGCGACACTGAGCTTCTCCTCGACAGTTAATGTGAAAGGATCAGTTGGAGGTTGGACAGCTGCTCTAGTTTGGCCAGTAGGCTTAACATCTTCAATGATGTCTTCACCTTCGGCTTTAAGGGACTCCATTAACTGGTTCCTTCCCGACTTGCCAAGTTTCATTCCAGAACTCTTAGGAGGAGCAGTGAAGGAAGACCGTGATCGATCTGTGAGATTAAGAACAGTTAAAAAGATGATTGTTTGAAGTAAACCAGGAAATAGAGGCGCTGAACACACCACACTAACCTTTCGCCTTGGTAGTGAGCGGATCAAAATCTGACATCATGCCAAACCCAGCACCACTTCCATAACCACTGCCACCACCTTGAGATATGTTCAAGTCACTGAAACTATTGTCAAGTTTTCCAGATCCCATTGAACCCATAGACGAAAGTCCTCCCTTATCACCTCTAGTCTTTTCAATCTGGGAATTGCGTATGAAATATTAATAGGAGTTAACAAAAATATAACACAAGAAACAGGGTGATCTCCTGTGATGTACCTTGCTTTTGTCAATCTCATTAGCCTTACGCTTCATCACGTCTTTAGTGTCATTGATCTTGCTCTGCATCAACAGTTTATGAAGCTTCTCCTCATGACTTTCCATTTCACAGTACTGCTTCACCTGGGCAACCGTCACGTTTTCCTTGTGCCCGAGAGATATGACTTCATCAAAAGCATGTATCAGGTCAAAGTTACCCCTGCCAATCCCGTCTTCATCTAAAGACATGCAATACTCAGGTACCTAGAAACAGTCAAATGAACAAAAGGCATGCCCAGACTTCGTCAGTTACGTAGCATAAGTGCCAGTCTCTCACTTAATTGGAAACCAAAGTTGAGGAAAACAATAGTAGGCACACATTCAGTAATACACATGCAGACTCAAGGAACATATAAAAGAAGAAAGAAAGCATACAAGTTTGGAGAGCAGCCTGAGGGTGTCGAGATCTTGAAGAATGTTACTCTGCTTAGTAGTGACAAGAAGCAGGAAGAGAGCTTCAATAGGCTGATATACATACCGCACAGTCTCCGTCTCGAAATAGGTATGCTGCTTGTCCATGCCAACCAGTTTAGGAAAATCTCCAAGCAGACCTTCAATTACAATACGGGACATGTCCACATATTGTCTAGACACAAGCACTGTAAAAAAAAAACAAAAATTAATGAAAAAGATACTTTAATTATATATAAATTAACTGTGGAATCATTCATTCATTCACCTTTTCCAGACTTGGTCACAATGGATGCATTAGTCACGACCTAAGATAAACCACCACAGGTTACAACTTCAGCATGGTGCCATTAAAACTTAACAACAAACAAATGTGCATTCACAAACAAATCATGAAAATAGAACTCTCTTTACCATTTTGATTTGATTTGATTTTCAGGTTCCAGCAATACCAGCAGCTATAAGAAACGGCAACGTGAATCTGAAAATACAACCACGAAATCAAACAGAGCAAACGAGATCATAAATCGCGTAACAGTGAAGACATCTATAACAAACGAAACACACTATAATAGACTCAACTAACGTAAACGAATTCGTCAGAATAATGCAGAACTAACGGATCGGATCTAAGAGCGTTAAAAGGCACATAATCTCGAAACGTAACTGTATAAGCATGATCAGAGACGAAGAGCGAGAGAGAGAGAGAAGAAGACGTTACCAGAGAGACTGATCAAACGCGATGAGTCGCCAATTCGCAAGGAGCTCGCTAAGTAATAAAACAGAAAAGAAGAAAGGAGTTGCGATTAAATAGTGTGGGCCTGCTTTATTTTTATTGGGCTTTTAAAGCCCATCAGGAGGTTAGGTTTAATCCGCTTAACCGATATTCGGTTTAGTTCGGTTGACATTGATTGTATGTAGCAATTAATCCATCCACCTTTTGAAAAGTCAATTTCATATCTAGGGTTTTTAATTCGATTCGGAGGTCAGCTAATATCCGGCGAGTGACTGATAATAAGGTTACTATCTCTGTCTCTTTTCTCACTTACAACTTTGCTCATTTGATCTGTCGCCTATTGACCCAGCTCAGGATGTTGAATCCTGATTATTTTTAGTGAAACTTAATCAGTGCTTATGTTCTTACTTCTTAGTATGATCAGTGATATGCTTTCTGAATCAATGAGATTGTTATAGTCATGTAAGAGATCTAGAAAGAGAACTAGTTCAAGGGTTTGTTTTGTTTAGTAATAAAGTTATATACTTTATGCTCTAGGATTGGTTGTATGGATGATTACGCCAAGTTCTGCTCCTTATAACTCCTGATTATGTAGATTCTAATCTTCTCTTTACTTTCACCAAAAAGTGTCCATGGCAGCTTTGCAAATGTCTCGTGAATGGATCGGTATTCAGCAATTCCCACCTGCGACTCAATCTAAGTTGCTCGAGATCCTTGACAAGTTCAAACAAGAGGTTTCCTTTCTTTATTTTCTTAGCTTCATCTGCTTTCTTTCTTTGTGTTTAATGTTTATCTCTGGTGTAGGATGTGAGCTCGCTAACAGTACTTGTGATGGGGAAAGGCGGTGTTGGGAAGTCTTCAACTGTTAATTCAGTTATAGGCGAGAGAGCTGCTGCTGTCAGTACTTTCCAGGTACCATGTTTAATCCTCTTCTCCTCATCGCTTTCTTCATTGACTATTTGATTATATATATTTTTTCTTTTGATATATAGTCTGAAGGACTGAGACCTACATTGGTCTCTCGCTCAAGGTCGGGTTTTACATTAAACGTCATCGACACTCCTGGTCTGATTGAAGGAGGTTATGTTAATGATCAAGCCGTCAACCTTATCAAAGGGTATGTATGTATGTATGTTGACTCTCTCTCTTCTTCTCCTAATTTGTTTATTCAAACATTAGTAATTTTGATGGGTTTTTTAAACAGGTTTCTCCTGAACAAGACTATAGATGTGCTACTATACGTGGACCGTTTGGATGTGTACCGGGTGGATGACTTGGATAGGCAGGTGGTGACGGCTATAACAGATGCATTTGGTAAAGAGATATGGAAGAAGTCTGCTCTCGTCCTCAGTCATGCTCAGTTCTCTCCACCGGACGGATTGAATTATGATCTCTTTGTCTCCAGAAGATCTGATGCTCTTCTGAAACTGATCCGTGCCGCCGCTCAAGTAAAGAAACAGGATATGCAGGTATTTGACGAACTCCTCTTAGTTTGTTTGACAGTAGTTTATGTTAATAGAGATTATACTAACCTCTTAAAATCTTGTGTTGTAGGGTTCATTGTTTCCTGTCATACGTGTTGAGAACAGTGGAAGGTGTAATAAGAATGAAAGCGACGAAAAGGTTCAGTTGATTTGTTTTCTTTCTTGCATCTTTTGTAGTTGAGCCTATTTAGTGATTGGTTTCTTCCAAAACTGTGACAGATTCTTCCAGACGGAACTAGTTGGATTCCCAATCTGTTCAAGACAATCACAGAGATCTCCTTTAACGGCAGCGAGTCGATACACGTAGACAAGAAACTGGTGGAAGGGCCAAACCCAAACGAGAGAGGAAAACGACTGATTCCATTGATCTTTGCATTCCAAGTAAGTCTCTGAACCATTTCAGTAACAAGTCAGTTTCAAGCTGTAGTTGCTCCGAGTAAACTGTCTAGTGTAGATAGTTACTTGAGGGAACCTTGCATCATGTTTCATGAATCATGTTTTGATGGTTTGAATTGCAGTACCTTTTATTGATGAAGCCATTGGTTAGATTAATCAAGTCTGATGTCTCTAGAGAGAGTAAACCGGCGTGGGAGATTCGAGACTCCGGTTCAGCAAGTCGAAGGGCTTAAACTCGGGTTTTGGCTTTGTTTTGTCTTTGAGAAATTTCTGTAGCGTGAAGCTTATTATGTCTTAAGAGTTGTTTTGTACTATTAACTCTACAAAGGATACAAAGAAGGTGGGGTTAATGCCATAATTAAGAAGACATCTTAACCAATTGATTACGGTTTACGGCCATTAACGGTATAATTAACCGCTGATCTACCGGTTCTAATCTTTTTGGTTTGATAAATAAAATAATTTTTTTGCATCCACCGGTTTGGTTTGTTTAGGTGATTTTGCCTCCCCTGTTCCGTGAAGTGTTTAACTTTGCAAAAAATGGAAGGTAAGATATAAGAAATCAATAAAACTAATTAAAGAATCCCCATTGATTTTGTTAATCCATAAAAACACATCTCACCTGTCTTGTAGTAAAGATATGATAATTAACATCATCTTCAAAGAATATCGCACCAACTTGGTTTTGATCGTGCAGAATATACACCGATGCATGAAATGTCATAATCAATTAAATCAAATCTATTCTAATCTGCCGATTAGTTTACCAGAGAGAGTTCATTTGTGTTTATTGTAAGACCAAAACTGTATTTAATTAAACTAAAGTAGAATTGCTTTCTCGAAAAAGAATAAACCAAATTAACTGGAGAGCTTTAGGCTCTTGATATATATACAATTCATACGTAAATGCATATTGCACTAAAGAACGTTACTTTATAATTGAAGTAATCAAAGTTCGGTCAAAGGACGCATCATAAGGTAACATTTGTATAATGTAACCTTGGTTTATACACCATCTAAGAGATTGTAAAGTTGAGATGAAAAAAGGAAGATGAGGATTTATTAATCAAAAGAAAAGAAACAAGGGGTATATAAGTATCAAGGAAAGGGAACAGTGTTCTTGATTTCAGACTTTTTCAGAATATATTCATTCAAATAGTTTAAAAAATTCTTTCTTATCTTTGCTTCTTGACCTGATAAAGACCTCTTTCGTTTTATATAAAAAAAAAGGAGAAAAAACGGATTGAACACCCAAGCATTTGCATAAAACAAAATAAATTTAATGATAAGAAATGTCATCTTTTGCAGCTGAACTCTTCCTTCTGCTATAGTTTCTTTTTAATTCTTTTGTGTTCCATTGGAGACCAAACCTGAAGAAGAAATCTCCAAAGCAAATCTCCTTTAATCTTTGCAAAATAAACATGTCGGATCCACTCTATATATTTAATAAAAGTATGTCACTCTGTATCTAAATATATATATGTTTGTGTTTGTCTATGTGTAGCTTCACATTTTTTGTTGTCTTTCTCTCATATTTTGCAGATATTTTTTTGGACTTTGTTTTGATTTTTGCAGAGTCTCAATCCGAGATAGTAGCTGAATCTTTGTTATCTTCAAGCAATCTCAGATCTTCAATGCCTGCTCAGCAACTCCAGTCCTTGAGGTATGTTCAGTAGTTAAAGATTCCTTTTGTTATATCCCTAAAAAACAGAGCTCCTCTGTTTTCATTTTCTAAATGTTTTTGTCTTGTGATTATTTGAAGAGTCTTTGTGGCTACATGGAACGTGGGAGGAAAGTCTCCTCACTCTGGTCTTGATCTTGATTCCTTGCTTCACGTCCACAGCGAGTTCGATATATACGTTTTAGGGTAACTTGTTTTTCTTGATTATTTTCTGATTATTGTATAGTTCTATGTCTTGAGTTGTCTTTTTCATTAGTTTTCAGGAGACTGTTCCATTGAATGCTGGAAACGTCCTTGTGCTTGGAGACAACGAGCCTGCTGCTAAATGGTTATCTATGATCAACCAGTCCTTGAACAAATCCTCATCATCATCCTCTGGTGCAAGATTTGTCCCAAAACCACCATCTTTTGGCGCTGGGTCTATGTTCTTTGTGAAACCTTCTTTGAAGAAGATCAGTGAGAACTTCAGAACTGGGTGCAGGAGAAAGCTGAAGATATGTAACTGCAACTCCTTCTCTGAAGAGATTTCGAGAAAGTACGGGAGAGAATCTTGCTTCAGATGTCCAGAGTCTCTTGTTAACCAAACTGAGTTATTCTCTGATGACGATGAAGAAGAAGAAGAAGATGATGATGAGGATGATGATGATGACGAGGATGAGGTAGGAGTAAAGGTTGCTTCTGTTGTAAGCAACCAGATGATGATGAAGTATGGTCTAGTGGCATCAAAACAAATGGTGGGAATATTCTTGACTGTGTGGATGAGAAAGGAACTTATTCAACATGTGACTCATCTCAGAATCTCTTGCGTCAGCCGTGGAATCATGGGTTGCTTGGGGAACAAGGTACAGTACTTTACTATTCTCATACTTAACCTAAAAAAAAACATGTTCCTGATGTTCTCTTCTTCACCATCATAGGGATGCATAGCTGTGAGTTTGCAGCTCTACAAGACGAGCTTCTGCTTCATTTGCAGCCATCTAGCTTCTGGCGAGAGAGAAGGAGACGAACGTCGTAGAAACTCTGATGTTATTGAGATTTTGAAGAACACAAGTTTCCCTAGAATCTGTAGAACGCCCTTCACTCGTGTCCCTCATCGAATCACTAAACATGAGTAAGAACTAAGAACAATGATCATCTTCTTCTTCTATGTACCGTCTTCGGTTTATCTTATGGTGTTCTTGTCTCAGTCGAGTCATCTGGCTTGGAGATTTGAACTACAGAATAGCTTTAAGTTACTCAGAAACAAAGTCCCTCTTGGATAAAAACGCTTGGGACACTCTTCTCAACAAAGATCAGGTTTCCTTTTACGGTTCCTTCACACACAAGAAACCAACTTCTAGGTTAATTACTAATCAAGAACCGGTTTTAAATATTTACAGCTCAAGATTGAAAGAGACGCAGGGAGAGTCTTCAAAGGATGGCACGAAGGCAAAATAT
Organism: Raphanus raphanistrum subsp. raphanistrum; assembly: GCA_019706035.1. Taxonomy (NCBI): domain Eukaryota; kingdom Viridiplantae; phylum Streptophyta; class Magnoliopsida; order Brassicales; family Brassicaceae; genus Raphanus; species Raphanus raphanistrum. The sequence continues at coordinate 804,374 of CM033982.1, read as the reverse complement.
TCTTTGCACCGACTTATAAGTACTCTTATAACTCAGATGCTTACGCTGGAGACAGTGCCAAAGAGAAGAAGAACAAGAGAAGAACTCCTGCATGGTATAATCTTAACCGGATACATTCTATTTTGATTTTGATTGGTTTGGTTTCGGTTAATGAATGTTGTCTCTGTTTTCCTAGGTGTGACAGGATTCTTTGGCACGGTGATGGAATACGGCAGCTCTCCTATGTTCGCGGCGAGTCGCGTTTCTCCGATCACCGGCCAGTATGCGCCGTGTTTGTTGTCAACGTTGAGGATTGCGAGGGTAGAACTGGAGCTAGGAGACAATAGTTTACACCAACTGTTGAAAGATATCTTGGTAGATACTTAAAGCCCCCATTCTAAATGTTATTAAGACATTAGCTTATTTATCTATATAATGTGTTGTGAAAGAGGTAGAAAATAGTTTCCTTAATATATCGACCGACTAAACCAAAAATCGGCAACTCTTTATCAGCAATGTAAAAAAAACAATAAAGTTTCAGCTGTTTAATTGGTGTAACAGATTTGCAAACTAAGAAATGTTGTATACATGAATTATATCTTAAACCATTGTTAGAGGTGGGTTCACTAACTCCACCTCCGGTTCGAAAAACTGGTCTAGTATTTAGGACCGAAAGAAGACAATGAATTCACAAAGGTTTAAGGCTCATCCATGAGTTCAAGAGATGGTCTCCGCGGAAGTTAAAGCATTAAAGACATTTATAAATGTTTTTGATATCCTCCAGAGATCACGTTGCTATTGTGATTTACATAGGACACATTTATAAAGAAATAGCAAAGACAAGAAGAATTGGACATGAATTCTTCTATTGTTTTTTTTTTAACACAAAATTCTTCTATAGTTATTTTATACTTTCAATGCCTTTGTACTTTTTTTGTTTAGATATCTTATTGTATCGTTCTCATCTTTGCATTTTGTTATATTTTTAATCAGTTACACCTTTTTCATACGAAATCATAAATCTTTATTTTTTTTCTTATATTCCTTATCAAAATGTTAAATCTATTTGAGTGGATTTTGAGATCCATCAAACATAATATTCACTATATATATTAGTATGATAAAATATTTAGTGTTTTTAGGCTATTATAAAACCATATTCCATAATCTGATTATGTATTCTCTTGTGTTCCGAAAGTTCCTACCGTCTGCATAATATTTTAAGATTATGACAGTTTGACCTCTTAAAATTAATTATTCTCTTTTGGAGTTGTAATTTGACTATTCACGTGTTTTTGACTAGAAGTCAATTCTTAAGAGTACAGTTAATTTGGCCTAACTTGTATAAGTGTAACAAACAAAGTGCTGATTTAAGATTTCAAAAACTTTAAACACGTCTTTCCTTCGTCCTGAAGCTCCGCATCATCTCACATGTAAGTTCATTTTAACTTCATTCTAATTAATCAGTACGTATTTGCTTTATGAATTATAGCATTGCTGCTTTGTTCTAACTTTGTTGGTTTATATGTAAGAGAATTTTGATATTTTTATTCTCGCAATGATGATTTTCTTTTCCTACTGTGTTTGTGATGCAGCGCATCCTTGGATTGCAGGCCTCTGTTTTGGTCCATTAAAACAGAGTCTAAGAGTGTTTTCTTTTAAGTGGGCTTTGGTGTTGTTTTCGGTTATTCCTTTTACAGTTTAGATAATCATGAGTTAGAAGATAATGATAGGAGATAATGATAGGATCGGTAGAAAGATTTAGTTGTTACGCTTGTATATAACAACATTAGCGTGGATTGTAAAAGACACCTTATTATTGAATTTTACAGAGCTTTGAAGCTTTCTCTTTGCTTGTTCTTCGGCATTCATAGTTTGAATCAACGAAAAACAGGAACCAAATCGACATTCGGGTATTCTTCGACTAAACGAATTCGTTTTGATAACTTACGCTGCGCCAGTTTGGTATCAGAGCAAGTTCTATCCGACCTAAATTTTTTCTTTTCCATCACGTTTCAGAAGAAGATCAATGGCTCCTCGTCGTCAACCACAAGCAGCTGAGTTTCCATTGAACGAATGGGAAGAACTTCGTCGTACGTTGGTGACAATGCAGGAAAACATTCAAGCAACGATCCAGAATTCGTTGCGAGATCTCACGGAAGCAGTTCATATGCAATTTGATGCAGTTTAAAGGCACCATACTCATGATGCGTCGTGTTTGCTTAGCACCTATGCGCCAAGATGACCATCCATGGCTGAGGAGCAACATTTTTGCTTCGACTTGCACTATCAAAGGAAAGATCTGCAGATTTGTGATTGACTCAGGGAGTTGCCGCAATGTTATTTCAGAGGATGCAGTCACCAAGTTGGGTCTACGACGTTCGGATCATCCGGCTCCATATAAGCTAGTGTGGTTGAAAGAAGGGACTGAAATCCGTATTGTGCACCGTGTCTTAGTTTCTTTCTCTATTGGGGACTATTACAAAGACAAGATTTATTGTGATGTGGTGCCAATGGATGTCTGCCATTTACTGTTGGGTCGTCCGTGGCAATTTGATCGTGACGTCTCGCATAATGGACGCACGAACGTACACAGCTTCTTCTTTGAGGACCGCAAAATCGTTCTGTTACCAAGCCAAGACCTTCCTCCTTTACCGGCGCTTAACCAACAACACATCCCGTCGCACCTACGCGAAGGAACAGGCTCAAGTAACACAGTCTTGCTCTGCTCTTTTGCTACCTTTACGGCAGAGCTACAAGAGGAGAAGTTTGCTGTTGCGCTTATTGCGAAACCCTCATCGACAACGGATCAGACTGCTGTTGATCCAGCGATCATCTCCCTACTAGAAGACTTCGTAGATGTCTTCCCTCCAGAGCTTCCATTGGGTTTGCCACCATTGCGTGATATACAACATCATATTGATCTTGTTCCTGGTGCTTCTCTGCCCAATCGTCCACACTATCGCATGAGTCCGCAGGAGCACGAGGAGTTGCGCAAGCAAGTAGAGGAATTGCTCGCGAAGGGACACGTCCGCGAGAGCTTGAGCCCATGTGCAGTCCCTGCACTATTGATACCCAAGAAAGATGGCTCGTGGCGTATGTGCGTTGACAGTCGAGCGATCAACAAGATCACAGTCCGTTACAGATTTCCGATTCCTAGACTGGACGATTTGTTAGACCAGATCGGCTCTGCCTGCATATTTTCGAAGCTGGATCTCAAAAGTGGGTATCACCAGATCCGTATCCGCCCTGGCGATGAATGGAAAACTGCGTTTAAGACGCGAGAGGGGCTATTTGAGTGGCTTGTCATGCCATTCGGGTTGTCTAATGCGCCCAGTACTTTTATGAGGATCATGAATCAGGCACTCCGACCATTTATTGGCAAATTTGTTGTTGTGTACTTCGACGACATACTGGTGTTTAGCAAGTCGCAGGAGGCTCATCTTGATCATCTTCGGCAAGTTCTCTCAGTGCTCCGCAGGGAACAGTTCTTTGTGGCTCGACAGAAGTGTGAATGGGGCACATCCAAGGTTCTCTTCCTCGGTTATGTGGTCTCCGACAAAGGACTCTCGATGGATATGGGTAAAGTGGAAGCAATTCGTGCGTGGCCGATACCCAAAACGATCACAGAGGTGCGCAGTTTTCATGGCCTTGCGTCGTTCTATAGACGTTTTTTGGCTCACTTTAGCACCATCATGGCACCGATTACAGAGTGTATGAAGGGAGCGTCTTTTACTTGGGATACAGAGGCCACAGAGGCGTTCGAGTTGATTAAAATTAAGCTCACAACGGCTCCTGTTCTGGTGCTACCTGACTTCTCCCTCTCCTTCGAGCTCCACAGTGACGCGTCAAAACTTGGGATAGGGGCAGTCTTGAGTCAGAATTCGCGACCAGTGGCTTTTTATAGTGAGAAGTTGTCCGGAGCTCGCAGTCGTTACAGCACTTACGATGTAGAGTTCTATGCGGTGGTTCAAGCGATTCGCCATTGGAGACATTATCTAGTGCATCGTGATTTCGTCCTCTTCACCGATCACGACGCCCTTAAGCATTTGGACAGTCAAGTGAAAGTGTCCGCTAGGCACGCGAGCTGGATTGCTTACCTACAACAATTCACCTTCACTATTCGTCACAAGTCGGGCAAGCTTAACAGGGTAGCTGATGCTCTTAGTAGGAGACATAGTCTGTTAACTACCCTTCACACATCGGTCACTGGGTTTGCTACGTTCTCGGAGTTGTACGAAGAGGATCCCTACTTTGGGAAGATTTGGTTGGAGGTGCGCGACAAGGGTAGGGATGATTTCTCTTTAATTGATGGCTTTCTTTTTCATGGCAACCAGCTATGCGTCCCCGATTGTAGTCTACGACTTCGTTTCATTGATGAACTGCATCGCGAAGGCCATGTTGGTCGTGATCGCACCTTACAGCTCGTTTCGGCGTCTTACTTTTGGCCCTCATTGCGTAAAGATGTTGAGAGGTATGTTGAGAGGTGTCGCCCTTGCCAGCTAGCGAAGGGCCATGCTTCTAATGCAGGCCTATATATGCCTCTTCCGATACCAACACAGCCGTGGACTGATGTGAGTATGGACTTCGTGTTAGGACTTCCGAGAACGCAGATAGGCAATGATTCTATCTTCGTGGTGGTTGATAGGTTCTCAAAGATGGTACACTTCATCCCGTGTAAGCGTACTACTGATGCGGTTCGTGTGGCTCAATTGTTCTTTCGTGAAGTGTTTCGTCTCCATGGGCTTCCGTCTTCTATTGTGTCTGATCGCGATACAAGATTTTTGAGTCATTTTTGGAGATCTTTGTGGAAGCTCTTGCGCACCAGTTTAGATATGAGTACCGCTTATCATCCGCAGTCTGATGGTCAGACGGAAGTGGTGAATCGTTCTCTTGGGAACATGCTGCGTGCGTTGGTTGGTGATAGCATACGAACGTGGGAGACTCGGTTGTGCCAAGCTGAGTTTGCACATAACCATGCGTCGAATAGGAGCTCAGGTTTCAGTCCATTTCAAGTGGTTTATGGAGTGGTGCCTCGTTGCCCTTTGGACCTCGCTCCACTTCCTGATCGTACGCGCATTCATGGGAAAGCTGAGGACTTCGTTACGGAACTCCAGGAGGTACACAAGTTGGTTTCTCGTAATTTGCAGGAGTCAGCTATGAAGTATAAAACGAAGGCTGATGCAAAGCGCAGGGAGCTCGTGTTTGGTCCGGACGATTTGGTGTGGGTGGTATTGACAAGAGATCGCCTCCCGGCTCATGAGTATAACAAGCTCCGTTCTCGAAAGATTGGTCCTGTACGAGTGATAGAACGCATCAATGATAATGCGTACCGTGTGGAGTTGCCACCACATATCAAGACTGCAAACGTGTTCAATGTGAAGTTCTTATCCAAGTATCGTGGGGACAACGACAAGCAAGATTCAGAGGCGAATCTTCTCTTACCCCGGGGGACCTGATGCAGCGCATCCTTGGATTGCAGGCCTCTGTTTTGGTCCATTAAAACAGAGTCTAAGAGTGTTTTCTTTTAAGTGGGCTTTGGTGTTGTTTTCGGTTATTCCTTTTACAGTTTAGATAATCATGAGTTAGAAGATAATGATAGGAGATAATGATAGGATCGGTAGAAAGATTTAGTTGTTACGCTTGTATATAACAACATTAGCGTGGATTGTAAAAGACACCTTATTATTGAATTTTACAGAGCTTTGAAGCTTTCTCTTTGCTTGTTCTTCGGCATTCATAGTTTGAATCAACGAAAAACAGGAACCAAATCGACATTCGGGTATTCTTCGACTAAACGAATTCGTTTTGATAACTTACGCTGCGCCAGTTTGTCGACTTACATGTGATATAGTACGAATCGAGATACAATGTTCTAACATTTCTATATTGTTTTTTCTAATAATAAACACATTACGGTCGTCAATATTTAAAAAAAAAAACAATAAATTTTGAGGTCTAATTGTCACAAGTATAATTGAGCATATATTTTTAAAATTACGTAATCAAGTCATATTGACAATATTGTACTATAGTATATGATCAAGAAATACAATGTATTAATATGTTGTAAGGTGCTTATGTACACTTATGTCAGCCTTTGTTTGCTAACCTTATTGTTGTAAGGTCCAAATGTTTTATTTTTTCTCTTTGTGCAACAGTTTGGATATGTACATCATATGGTAAGAAAAATGATTAAAATCAACAAATATAAACGACGCATAAGTTATTTCAACAGCCTAAAACTTTGACTTTTAAAAACTCGCTGTAAAGTTGCATTAACGTAGATGCAACTCTAGACTCGGTATAATAAGCCACCATATCATATATTAATATCCATATATTTTGGTCAATGTAAGACTCGAGAATTTGTTGCATTCCATTGGATCTTACGGTAACTTATTCAGAAGAGAATCTATATATAGAAATTCTAAAATTTCCATGATAAAAATGAAATGATATATACGTTGTAATTTGATAAAGTACGGCTCTAATTGGTTACCACAAAAGGAATAATAGAAACAAAGAGGAACGGAATGCAGAGAAACAAAATAATAGGAATATTTATTCCTTCTGTTCCTTGCCAGATTTTATAAGGAATATTTTTATTATATAATTCCTTAAACTAAAAGGAATGAAAATGAACATTAGAAAAATAATATTCCACATGAATGATGTAAAATTTGAGGAACGAAGAAGAATTACCTATTCTCACTCATTCATTTAATAATTCCTAAAAATGGCAAAACATGCATTACATTATTAATTGGTTTCTCTCTCTACCATGTAATATTTATAAATGTATGTATATATGTATTCTACCATGCATAAATAGGACAAGCTCTTAATTAGTAATAAACATTCAAGAAAGAAGCAAAAAATGCAAACACAACACTTCTTGTTCCTGTCTCTTCTCTATCTGTCATGGGCTTTCCTAATCTCATCGACGCAGCCTCCGACACAGCCACCTACACAGCCTCCATCACACCCACCGTCTCAGCCTCCATCACAGCCACCTTCACAGCCTCCATCACAGCCTCCATCACAGCCTCCAGCGCAGTCTCCATCACAACAAGCCAAAATCGCTTGTAAATCCACTCCATACCCGAAGCTCTGCCGCACAATCCTCTCCGCCTTCAAATTCTCACCGTCCGATCCATACCGTTACGGTAAGTTCACACTCAAGCAATGCCTCAAACAAGCGCGTCGCCTTTCCAAAGTCATCAACCGTTTCGCCCAGCGCGTGCAGAAAGACCCCGGAGCGTCCACGGCGGAAGAGGTCAGCGCGGTGGCTGACTGCGGCGACCTGGCGGAGCTTAACGTTGACTACCTTGAAACGGTCTCCGATGAGCTGAAAGCAGCGGAGCTCATGACGGAGGCCCTCGTTGATCGTGTTTCGAGTCTTCTTGGTGGCGTCGTGACCAACCAGCAGACGTGTCTCGACGGTCTTGAGGACGCTAAGAGCGCGTTTGCGGAGGTGATTGGATCGCCGTTGGGGAATGTCACGCAGCTCTACAGTGTATCACTGGGGCTTGTGAGTCACGCGCTTAGCCGTAATCTGAAGCGGTATAAAGGATCCAAGGGGAAGATCTTTGGTGGTGGTAAAAAAGCTGTGCGTGAACCGCTCGAGACTTTGATTAAGGTGATTCCCCTTACTTTATTACATCTTTATTTTATTGTGTCTTCGTATGTTTTTAAATGAGAATAAAACTTATTTTGTGATTAAAAGAGTACTCATTTTAAAACTAGATACGACAAAATTAGCATGAACAATAGACTAAACCTATTATGTCGGAATGTTAAAATTAGTTAAGAAAATGTTAATATAAGTATTATTTCCTGAAGGTTACTTTAATATTCTCCAAGATCGTTAACTATACAGTTAAAAGAAAGATAGTTAATTATATTTAATCTGTTCTAAGTAACTAATAATGAATATCTATGTGAAAAGACTTATTAAACTTTACTAGGTTTAAAAAAAAAACTTTACTAGGTTTAGCATCCCAGTGGTGGACCCGAAATATTTCACAATACTGACATTGTGACAAATCATATCCTACAAGTTTAGAAGTTTTAACATATAATACAGACTATACAGTGTACTAAACTATACTTTAAAAATAAAATATAAATAGTTAAGATGCAACGTATTAGAAACAAAAATGAATTCACCATTTTAGTTGCTTTAAATTTAGAAAAAGTACATAGGGCTCTTGATGATTGTAGATCTGCACGTGGTTCAAATAGTGGTTGCAGTGTACGTACGTACTTTGTACAATCAATAATGGCACATGGCCAGAAATAATATAAAGTCAACGAAATTCTGTGAATATGTGGAAAGACGTTTGAGTTTTGACTTACAAATTTAAAACTACAAACATTAATTACTTGAAACTTAACACAAAAATAGACAACAAAAGATATGCGAATAAAATCACATGAGTCCACATGATCTTCCGGGACCAATCAATACCCTTACATAGTCACATGGACTCCCCTAGGCCCTATGTACACTTTTAGTTATGAGTATAAACTCGATAATTAGTAGTGTAGCTTTACTATTATGCAAGTATCTAAAAACTGACAATAATAAAGGAATTATTTTGTAGGTTTTACGTAAAACATGCGACAAGAGCAAGGACTGTAGGAATGATAGGAAATTAGGTGAGCTAGGGGAAACGAGCGGTGGCTCGATCCTCGTAAGAGAAGCAGTGATCGTTGGTCCATACGAAACCGATAACTTCACTACCATAACTGAGGCCGTCGCTGCCGCACCTAATCACACATTCCCGGAGGAAGGCTATTTCGTCATCTATGCAAGGGCAGGTCTATACGAGGAATATATTGTCATTTCAAATAAGAAAAGGAACATAATGCTTATTGGAGATGGAATCAATAAAACCATCATTTCTGGGAACCACAGTTTTATTGATGGCTGGACTACTTATAATTCTTCAACCTTTGGTAAAATATCTTCATTATTTTCCCTCACATTTGAATTGGTTTGACTCCTAATTATATACTCCCTCCGTTCCTGAAAGTAGGATTTTCTGGATTTTATTTTTGTGCCACAAAGATAGATTTTCTATATTTTTAAGATATTTTTGTATACTTTTGAGGATTATTTATTGTGAATATTTGAACTGATTAAATTTTATTGGTATATAGTTATTGGAAATTGTATAAAAAGATAAAATAGTAAACTAAATTGCAAATATTTATTATAGTCTTAATAAACATGAAAACTCTATAAAATCTTACTTTCAGGAACAGAGGGAGTATTTCTTAAAAAATCTACTAAATTAATTGTTATTTAACCGGCGTTTTTAGCGGTGGTCGGAGACCGATTTGTTGCAGTTGATGTGACATTCAGAAACACAGCTGGACCGGAAAAGCACCAGGCCGTGGCCGTGAGAAATAATGCTGATGGATCGACATTTTATCGGTGTAGTTTTGAAGGCTATCAAGATACTCTCTACGTCCATTCTTTAAGACAGTTTTACCGTGAATGTGATATCTACGGTATGATATTTATCTAATATTTTTAACTACAAACTCATATAACAAGATGTTTTGAATTATTTTATCTTTGCTGTTATAGGTACCATAGATTTTATTTTCGGAAATGCAGCTGCAGTATTTCAAAACTGCAATATATATGCTCGCAAACCGATGGTACACCAGAAAAATGCAGTGACAGCCCATGGAAGAACCGACCCAAACCAAAAAACCGGAATATCCATAATCAATTGTACAATTGGAGCTGCTCCGGACCTAGCGGCTGACCCCAACCCGGCCATGACATTTCTTGGGCGGCCATGGAAGCCTTACTCAAGAACGGTATACATCCAATCCTACATTAGTGATGCTATCCAACCTGACGGATGGCTAGAATGGAATGGTACAACCGGGCTGGATACGATCGCATATGGTGAATATGACAACTTTGGACCAGGGGCTAATACAAGCAAGAGGGTCCAGTGGTCAGGTTATAGCCTATTAAACTTGGCACAAGCCATGAACTTCACCGTCTACAATTTCACTTTGGGAGACACTTGGTTGCCTCAGACCGATATTCCCTTCTACGGCGGTTTGCTTCACACATAATGAAAATGTAGTACGGTGTTATATTCATCCTGCCTCATTTAAATTTTAATAAACGCAATAAATAATTTAGTCAATTTTATTGTTCGAAATCTGTATGTGGTGTTAGTTACTTGTTATAGTGAATTTTCATGTATTATTATGGGTCCGTATATGTCTATGTTAAAATTATTTATTTGGTATCAATGATTTACCAACTCTTCATTAAAAAGAAAGAATAGGAACCTTTTTCTTCTTACTTACAAACAGAGACTTCATTGTATCTGCTGATGCTGATATAATTAATACATGCATGATTTTCGCGAAGGAAATAAGTATACCTAGAAAAGTATATTAATATGTACAGTATTATAATAATCATCTCAAAACATATGTAAAACTTCGTAAAGGAAAATAAATTGAATTTTATCATTATATCTGTTGATGATAAAATAAACAAATTCAGAAACTTTGAAAGCCACACAACACATGAAGAAAAATGGAAGGAGAAATTGTATGTTCGTTAAAACAAATTGAAGAATACAGGCATTAGTTTTAGGTAAAAAAGAATCAAAAGTCAGATTTGAATGGAACTTTGGTCGACGGCAACCACTTCTTGCCGTCGATGAAAGGTTTGACCGTAAATTTATTAGCTTCCTTCTTTGTTAAAAATGTCCTCAACCCTCTCCACTTAACTCGGTTCTTTGTGGAGGCTCCTGGCCCAAAATTTAAGTGCTCGGCATAGAAGATAGTGTCTGGTGCATTGTCTCCTATCCATGGTAACCACCCTTTCGGGTTGATAAACCCGTCCATGTACGACTTCATAATCACCGTGGTGGAGAAATCTTTCCAAGGCCGGCCTAGGAACGTTTGAACATCAGTTAAGTTATCCAAAGGAGAGATGGTGCAGTTGTGGATAGAGATTCCAGTGTTTTGGTTCGGGTCTTTCTTCCCCTGAGCGGTTATGGTGTTTTGCTGGCCTTGCATAGGACGACGAGGCAAGATGTTGCAGTTTTGGAAAACAACCGCAGCGTTTCCGAATATAAAATCGACCGTTCCAAAGATGTCACACTCGCGATAGAACTGCCGTTGTGCATGAACGTAGAGCGTGTCTTGGAAAGCATCTATGGTGCATTTGTAGAACACAACTAAGTCTGCGCTTGCCATCAGAGCTACGGCTTGGTGCTTGGCTGGACCAGCAGTGTTTCGGAAACCCATGTCCCTAGCCATGAACCCCTTTCCGAAGACAGCTATACGATACAACACAAATAGATAAATGAATACAAATCATATGAAATTACACACTAATGAACAAAACCAATGAACTAGTTTAATATAAATAAATACTCCAACTCAAGTTCAATTAGCTAACAAGGCACCCAAAACCTAAATTCTCATATATAAATCCAGTATTTTCCAAAAGAATCGATTGTTCTGTGTGTGTGTGTGTGCGCATGAATGTTCTTAGTGAAGTAATCTAAAATCAAACAATAAAATTTAAAATATTTCAATCATTATGTATGCAAGCACTTACCAAACGTGGCGGTTTGGAACGTTGGTGTTCCATCGATGACGTTGAGTCCACCAGAGACAATAGTCTTACTCTGTCCATCACCAACCATCACAACGTTCCATTTCTTCTTCTCAACCCTAACATTCTCCAGGTAAACTCCTTTCTTCACATATATGATCGTAGGCTGCTCATTCTTCTCCTTCACTTCCTGTAACGCCTCGCTTATAGTCCTATACTTCCCCGACCCATCTTGCGCCACCACTATGTTCGCTTTCTTCTTCAAATCACCACTCTCGAAAAGCCCTCGACGTTTCATCATCGGCAAGTCAGCTTCAGCAGTCGCCATTAAACGACGATGGTTTAGCTTAATCGAGTCAGCGATTTTCCCTAGCCACGTTATGATCGCTAACGCGTTGCTAGTCATCTCCGTCGAGTTTTTTAGATGTGTTTCCCCAAACGTCGTCGTGTTAGGGTTGTTCGCTTCGACCAACGCTTCCATGCACGTTTCTTGGTACGTTTCAACGGAGCTAAGCCACGTCCTGAGATCATCAACAGTGCTCTTGGGGGACGACGTCGTATGGTCTTTCAGTGACGTCAACGTCTCGTTGAGCTGGTCAACGGCTAGCTCGATGAGCTCCATGCAAGCTCCCATTGCTGCCGACGTGGCGTTGTCCATGTGTTCGCTGTCGGAGAATTCGTTGAGGACTTTCGTGAGCTCCGTGAGCGTGATTTGGACAGCGTAGTTGAATAGCTCCTCAGGGTTCAAACTGCTCGCGTTTGGAGCGGATCCAACGGTCTCAAGACATTTTTCTTTGTGCAACGTCACGTCGCACACGGCTTTCACCGAGACGGAGATCGAATCTCCGTTACCCTCCGTCGGCGACGGTTTCTTGCCGTTACTGTTAGCTGCGGTGGTGCCTACGACTGCTCCGACCACGATGCAGACGAGAACGATGGAAGATATAGCGATGATGGCGATTCTCTTTCTCGTCCTTCGACATGCCTCGAGTTTGGCTTGCTCGTGCTCGTCGAGTTTGCCGTAGGAGGCCATTTTGATATTATCAAATGATATTATCAAATGTTTTGGCTCTGAGTAATTCGTTTTAATTTGCATATAGGGATTTATAGTGTTGTTGATTTAAATATTTTATTCGCTTGAAATTCATATCAAATTTGGTTATACGCGGTGGGATGCATATTTGCGTGCGAGGCACTAAGATGAATCGTTTGATACTTTCATTATTTAGTTGAGGACATTGCGAGTGCTTCTCATGTTTTTTTTATATGCTACAATCTTGCTGTTTTTATTAATTTATTTAAACTAAAACAAATTTTAATGTTTATGAACGCATTTTATAGCTGAAAATGACATTTGATTTATTATTTTTTGTTAGATTCGTTTTATTTTATATATATTTTACAATATAATTTTCAATCAAAATATTGCACTTAGTTGAGATCTTATTCAAAACTATTGTATGTATTCCATCACTATATGGGAGTGGGATACCAAATCACATATCCATGTCCACTTGTAGTATTTTTCCTCAGTAGTTAAATGATTTTTGAACTTTAAATAGAAAGTAGTGAAGTCCACATTGTAAATTATTGGTGGGAATTGTTCCCTACACAACCTCCACACGTCAAGTTTAATTTGTAGTTACTTAAACCTCAAAATTTTCTCTAAGAGCTAATCCCTCTTAAACGAGATTAGATGAATGGTATATATCGACTAAGGCCTGCAGCATCAATTATCTCAAGAAAACAGGTGAAGAACGGTCTTAATGTAATATATAGGGTTAAAAACTGTCACCAAAACTTGAATAAACCAATTAACATAATGTATAACTTTTTGGTAAAAATGTTAATATCATTAGAAATGAAGTGGTTAAGGTTACAGACTATGTTAGCTACATATAGTTTGGTCTCATATTGCCCGTGTGATAGGCAGCATGACTACATTATCCAATACGAGACAAAGTAGCTGATTATGTATATCCATTGGCTTAAAGAAGCCAAGCACATCTAAAGAAAATCCTAGTGATCCCCGATCCAAACTCGGATCAAGTAACTTATCTTTATCTTTAGAGGTATAAACCGTTACCTTTTAAGGGACAAGGCACTGATGAATTAGATTTGTCCATATTTGAAATCTGCATCTTTAGAGGTATATATCGTTACCTATAAAGGGACACGGTATAGCGTTGAAGAATTTTCCGAAAAGGGTTATAAGTATTTGCAAAAGTTTATTCTCTCTAGACGGATGCTGGATACTGGATGCTGGATGCACGTTTTAAGTTTTAACATAAACATTATAACATGTAATCAGTTTTTGTGAAAACAACATGTAATCAAATGCAATCAATATCTTTGTTGATATATACCAAACCATGACCAGTGCCACAAATCTTTGGTCTGGGTTTTCAGTTATGGATGTTATCTCATCTTCCAGAAATATGTATGCATATTCAAATATCATATTCGTTAAACAATAATATGCGAGAAACATCATTTTTGGCATCGATATAACTTTTTGTTGATACTGACGAGTTGATAGATGCTTTGATTGGTGGCTGCAAATCTTTGTTCTGTCAACCACTTATTATATGAAAATATTAAAAGTTAAAACAGTACCACACATTTAATTAAATATCAAAAAAAATATGTTTTATTTATGGGTTTTGAAATTTCTATAAATAGATGAAACATGTATGGTTGTCTAATTATAAATTTAAACAGCGACATGGTGGATGTTGTTCTGGTACTCTACAAGCCTCCTTTTAAAAGCATAAATGAATTTATACAATTACAGTTAAACTGTGTTCCCAATTCTAGAGATTGGAAAATATTAACAAAGAAAGAGTGAAAAACGAAGACATATACTTGTTCTTCTTTAACACTTCAAACCATTTTATTTAGTTTTCTCACATATACTATTGAGACTTGAACTTATAGTTTGTGCTGTGCAAGTAAAAGTTAAAGTAAAAGCAAACGGAATAATCAAGATCACTATATGCATTTCAACAAGAAGTTATACTGTACAGTTCAAAAAAAAAGTTATACTGTACTACGCTTGATTTGAAGTCTGAATACAAAATCGTATTTTGTTTTTAGGATCATATCTGTCAACGTACGTTGAGAGGGACTTCAATTTGGCCATTCATTTTACGCAAGAGGCACTAATAATGTAAAAAGTAAGATCAATGTATAGGTAACATCAATTTAATTCAATTCTGTTTATTTCTAACCATTCATATAATTTGAAAATTACATTATATGAATCGGGGCTTCTAGCTCAGTTGATAAAGGGTTCACAACTGTGAGTTCCGCCAACTGGATTCGAATACCGACCACTGAGAAATTAACATTCGGCATCGCTAAAGACAGATGACCGACATATGGCAACACGTGACTAGTCTGGACCACTCCTATGAGACCATGATACATTTGTATAATTAAAAAAAAATTACCTTATACGTTCAATCATTATATAATTTGCAAGCTTAATAGAAAATTTGTTATTAATGTAATTTTTTCCATTTTTTCTCACATACTGATTATCTTTGCCACCCAATTTTGTACCTCTACCACTTCAAGAACTGAGATTTGTTCTAAACCAAGCATGCGAGTGAACGGAATCTAAATTTGACGACTGTTTGTAATTCAGCTCTATGTCATATGAATATGATATCCAACTAAATCATATCTTATACATTTTCGTGGTGACGTATCAAATGTTCTGAGACATGCCTTAATTAATTACCGTTTACCAACTAATCCCATACGTTATCTCGTATACACGAATGATAATATTTAAAATCAAAAGTTCAATTATACAAACACGTATAAAGACAATGTATTCTCAACATTCATACGTGTAACAATGAAATTGATATTTACTATATAGTGTAAGAGTTTAATAAGTTTCCTTATATTATTATTTTTAATAAGATTTCATATTAGGTATAAACTGAGAACAGGAGATCCCTCGATCCAACATCATTGAAAAACATTCAAACAGAGAGTTCCTTGGAAGCCTTTGAGGCCTGTCCAGGGGACCCTGGTTCACTTCTCAGCCCCAATCTGGGACTGTTCACTGTTCGGGAAGGCTTATCAGTACGATTCCTTGTCCCAAGAAGCTTATTTAGTTTTATTATATAAACATACGGGCCTACCTTTCGTGATCTTATAATAATAATAATAATGAACGATATAATTGGAAAGAGTTGTTATCATATGGTAGTCCAAGTTGTGGGTCATGCCATGTTGGTAAAGGCTATAGTTTAGAATGGTTTATGCCGTTCTTTTAATTTCCAACATAATTTATATGTATATGTAAAAGGAATATATTGGGTGAGCTTATGCATAAAATGATGCATATGCTAATAGATACTTAAAATACTTGAAAACAATCCAGTTTACTTATCTGTAGTGACTACATAAGTTATGTCTAATGTAAGATGCATGTTTATTATGATTGGCAAAGATAAAAAATTGGAGTAGAATCATATAGTCAATCCACGTTTTTGCGACTCTGTCTTACCAGTTTCTTAAACTGAATATTAAAACTTGGGTATTATTATGTATGTATACACCAATATACAACAAGTATTTTGAAATTTGAGTTTCAAAAAATTAGTTTAACTCAGAAGAATAAATGAACTCAACTCATACAGAAATAAATAAGTTAACCATCGGATTATTAAACAGAAAATTTTATGTGTAATTAACTAACCTAACAACATTTTATTATAAAAGATCATCTATATTTATTTTTACATATAAACTATATAAATACATAAAATTACTGATTTAGTTATTACGAATTAGTTATTTTAAAATATTTATATAGCACGAAAATATTACACAGTTATCATATTTGTAGAGATGATTTGGATTATATCATTTTAATCGAATATCAAGTATATGAATAGAATCATTGATAGATAAATAATTTCAGCGAAGAATGGACCCCATAGCTACAACTGCCAATAAATAACGACCCTTAGTGAGAGTTAAAGCCACAGCACAAAATTTTCAGTCTTTGAAAGATTGTTTAAGAAATCCAATCCTTATCATCTCTTCTAAAAATAACCTCATAGTGTCGACATGGCTTGCCAAAACAATCTTGTTGTGAAGCAGATCATCGACTTATACGACCAAATTTCAAAGCTCGAGTGTTTGAAACCTTCAAAAAATGTCGACACTTTGTTCGGACAACTCGTGTCCACGTGCTTACCCACGGACACAAACATCGATGTCACAAAGATGAGTGATGAAGTCAAAGACATGAGATCTAACCTCATCAAGCTATGTGGTGAAGGCGAAGGCTATTTAGAGCAACACTTCTCCACAATCTTGGGGTCTTTACCAGAAGACCAAAACCCACTTGACCATTTAAACATCTTTCCTTACTACAACAACTACCTCAAGCTAGGCAAGCTCGAGTTCGATCTCTTGAGTCAACACTCGAGCCATGTTCCATCCAAGATCGCCTTCGTTGGCTCAGGACCGATGCCTCTCACATCCATCGTCTTGGCTAAGTTCCACCTTCCCAACACGACGTTCCACAACTTTGACATCGACTCACACGCAAACACACTCGCTTCAAGCCTCGTTTCTCGCGATCCTGACCTCTCAAAACGCATGATCTTCCACACAACGGACGTGCTAAACGCTACCGAAGGACTAGACCAATACGACGTAGTTTTCTTGGCGGCTCTCGTTGGGATGGACAAAGAGGCAAAGGTCAAAGCCATCGAGCACTTAGAGAAACACATGGCTCCTGGAGCTACCCTCATGCTAAGGAGTGCTCATGCTCTTAGAGCTTTCTTGTATCCGATCGTTGACTCTTCTGATCTCAAAGGCTTCCAGCTCTTGACCATCTATCATCCCACCGATGACGTGGTTAACTCGGTTGTCATCGCACGCAAGCTTGGTGGTTCGACCATGACTGGAGTCAATGGTACTCGTGGCTGCATGTTCATGCCTTGTAACTGTTCTAAGGTCCATGCCATTATGAACAACCGTTGCAAGAAGATGATGATCGAGGAGTTTAGCGCCATCGAGTAATCAAAAGCAAGTAATTACTGAACACATCTCATATCTCTTGAGACTACGTGTTAATGTTTTTCTCTTATATTAATTGCTATTTTCACTTCATGTGATCTTGTGTGTGTTTTTTTTTCTGACGTGTGTGGCTAGTATAAGCTGGTGAATTTTGATTTCTTTGATCTTCGCTATGAATTGTGAAGATACAGAAGAACCCTTTCTCTGTTCCCTTTTCATCATCAATAAAAATAATATAAGATAATGTTTTTATTTGTTTGGTATAAAAGTCTTGAAAAAATCACATCCATATACTGTTATGTTATCATATTGGTTTTGTTGGTGATATATTGATGCATGATTGTATGGTAATTGTGACTCAAAAAGGAATAAACCAAGTTAAATCACGCCAAAGGCCAAACCCATGAACATTCAATTTATAAGATACAGATTTGATTTTTTTTTTTTCAGATTTGAAATACTGATTTGATGAACTAAACAAGACTTTAATTTGATTTGATTTGCTTAAGAAAACATGAATGGCAAACAATCCAGTTGGGACCTAAATGATCCATAACATGAATGGCGAAGTATTGAGTTTATTTGTGACAAACTATAGTGTTTAAGTCTTCACTTCAACTGCATAAGACGCACAAACTGTGATGGATTCTTGTTGCATCTCCAACAAAGATTTATTTCTCATATTGCAGTAAATGAATCCTCAATTTTTTTTTAAATATGTAACTGTTGTTGATGCAAACAAAATTTTACATTAAACCGTCCAATTCTGATTAATAAGAAGTATTTTGAAGAACAAAAAAAACAAATCCAAATTTATGCAAATTTCTTAAACTCCAAATTAACAATATGATACTAATGGACCTGAATTTTTGAAAAATCTCAATTTTTTTAACCTAATATGACAAACATAATAATTAATTAGAATGATAGGTAATAAAGTTGTGAACATTGTATTAGACCAAGCTTAACTTTATTGCATGTGTCATACTTGCAACAGTGATGTGTAGATCATCCGGAAAAAAACGCTATATACGAACAAGAACAAATCAGATATAAGTATTCTTAGGAAAATAAATTATAATAAATACCTTACCATGCAAGTTATAAGACCACTCTTATCCATGACCACACGTTGAGTAAGTGGGTTTTCCTTGTTGACTAGATAGATCCGATCCAAATTGTCTAGGTAACAAATAGTCCCACGGCTGTTTATGGAAGCATACACGACTCTTTTTGAAGCGTTGCTGCATACAATGGTGTTTTTTCTAAAGAGAAATAGAGAAAGACGTATTGAAAATGCAATTTTAGAAACACTTACATCACAATAATGCATTTCCAAGTGGATGTAGAATAAACCCTGATGTGTTTGGCATCATCACCATACACAAAGTATTCGGGAAACCTAGATTCATCACAACTGTAGGCAATGGAACGGATAACATCTCTGTATTCGGTACCCCTTTCAAGTTGCTTGGTTTTGTCCCCTAGTGTTACTGCATGTCGCTTCTGTTAACAAAGCAATTAAAAAGTGTTAGTTGTGCTTTATAATTTACATGGATAATTTTCTTCCAGTCGAATAGATTCAACTTAGCTATTTTTCTACAAAGGTGTATCTCATTTTTTACCACATTCCAAAGTTTTCAGAATACATACAAGAACATTAAAAGCAAAACATAATAAAATACATTAACAAAAAATGATTATAGTGGAAAAAAACTAAATCAACCGCATCGAAACTGATTTATTTTGTCGTCGTTTGTAATAGTTATTTAACATCATAACATCTTGTATAGATGCATTTAAACATTTCAATATTTAGTTGAAGACATCTTGTTTATTGTGATAGATAAGTTTGATCATTTGGTTAGATGTACAGTAGTTGTTCAAATAACATAATGTCAAAATTTTGTATTTGTAAGTTTCAAGAAAATGTATAAGAAATATCATGAGTATAATTTACAGGATGTTATTTTGTTAATACTGAAACTATGAGAATCTAATAGATAACTATAATATTTTAGTATTTTGAAAATTGTGTCTTGAATGAAAATACAAATACATTCTCATCCGCTTCCAAATCCCAACACTAAATTCTAGTATAGTTAAAACATTCAATGGTAACTAAATAAGAATTTTTGAATAAAATTGAAAATCATAAAACAAATAGCATAAGTTTCACTAAATCAGATACCTAAGATAATTGAGATTCATTTGAAAGCTTCTTAGAGTATCCATCTAAGTTAAATAATTCAACCAATCATGTTGTTAAAAATAACATGTCATATATATCAATAGAAGATTTAAAACACCATGAAAACAGTTATTAACCATAAATTAACTTAATTAAATTACTTCTTACTACTTCAACTCTAATGACACTTGGTATTGGTAGACTGTCAAATGACAAGTGTATTGAATAAGAGAACATGGACCATAAATAAAATGTCCAACATAGCGCGTGACCATGATCACACATCCACTCGGAATCCAAGTGGGTCTGTTCCAGTATTCGGACTAAAATCAGTAGGTTTTATTTTCGGTTAGTGTTGGACCGAATCAAACCGAGTCCATAATAGGTTAATGTAAGTCTTTTTGCATGCGCAGATGTTACATGCAAATGAGTATAGAGTTTAACAGACAGTAGATTTGACTAATTGGAGAAGATTGAAAAACATTTGAATCCAAAGAGAGCGCACTTTCTCTCCCCTATCCGACAAATCTCCCATCCTCCTCCTTTGTCCCTGAACCTTTAACATCTACATGCAAACAAAATTTTACATTAAACCGTCCAACTATGATTAATAAGAAGTATTTTGAAACAAAAAAAAAAACTCAAAACCAAATTGATGCAAATTACTTAACCTCAAAATTAACAAATATCATACTAATGGACTTGAATTTTTTGAAAAAGCTCAATACTAGCTTTATTAAGTTTTTCAGATTGTTTTCAGGACAAATAACTCTTGTGTACTCAGGTTTAACCACATAGCCAAAAATAAAAGTTCAAGTTCCAAAACTTAATTCAATGAGAAAGTAATTCAGCTAAGAGCATTTCCAACATTACTCTATTTTTCACTCTAAATAGAGTTTATAGTGAAAATTGCTCCAATGGTAGGTACTCTATAATAGAGTTAAAAATATGTTTACTCCAAATATAAAGTAAATTGTTTTTTCTTTGTTCATCACTCTATTTTCTACTCTAAAATAGAGTACCGGAGTAAATTCTATCTCTATTACTCCCTCTGTTTTTTAAAGATCCATGTTCTAGGAAAAAAATTTGTTTTAAAAAGATACATTTTTTACTTTTTCAATGTATAATTTAATGAAAATCTGTTAACTTCAAGAAAATTAATTGTGTTTATTGGATTTTTATTGGTTAAAGATTATGGAAAATTGTTATTCACAAAAATTAATGCATTTTTAATGTGATTTCTTAATATATGTGAAAAGTTTAGAATATGTATCTTTAAAAAATAGAGGGAGTACTATTTTAGTGTAAAAAAATAGAGTGAACCCCTGGAGATGTTCTAAGGTAAACGACAACCCTCTTACACACGTGTGACAACTGGCGAGTAACAAAAGCTCCAAAAAGTCATTACATCACTAGAAAGAACGAAGGCAAGTAAGTACACAGAACGATACTGAAAAAGAAACTGAAACGGAAGATACAAACCTGCTAGGTAGGTAATCCAGTCATATTAGATCTTTGTACGGTCAAAGATGCGAATGAATTTGATCCAACGGCAGATCTAATCATCTTCTCTTTAACTATTACAGATGTGAAGCAGATTGTCTTCTTTTTATTACCAAAGGTGGAAACTTTAGCTCGATTTGTTTCCCTCTCAATCTTCCCGTCTCTGTCTCCCTCTCCCTCTCATTTCGGAAACCCTAAAATCTGAACGGAGCGATCTCGAAAAGCGAGCAAGCGATCTCAAAGTCCGTATCTTTCAGGTTATCTTTTTCTCTCAAAGTTAGAAGCTTTCTCTGTTCTTGCGCTTGAACATTTCTAAATCTGCGATGAATGATTGTTTGTTTCTCAGTGCATGCGTGTGATTTGGCTTCGAGGGTCTCTAATATTTAGTCCGTAGGCTCGATTAATCTGATAAAGACTTTGACTTTCCCCAGATCCTCTGTTCATTTTTCTCAAAGATCAGATTTTTATTTGGAAATTTTGATTCTTTTTGTTGCAGCTATGGAAGGAACCTTCGGTAGCTACACTGATAAGACACGAGTGCTGGATATCAAACCGTTACGCACTCTAAAACCTGTGTTCCCTAGTGGGAACCAAGCTCCTCCTTTTGTCTGCGCACCTCCTTTTGGCCCCTTCCCTCCTGGTTTCTCTTCTTTCTATCCCTTTAGCTCCTCCTCTCAATCACACACTCCAGATCTCAACCAAGCTCAACATCAGCACCAGCCTCAGAACAACAGAACAGAGCCTTCTTTGGTTACTCCTCTGAGAACATTCAGGTCTCCTCCTCCTCCTCCTCCTGAACCAACATCTAACGGTGGCGGCGATGTTGCTGTGGAGACTGAGGGGATAACAGTGAAGAGAAAGATCCCTAGAAAGCGTACTCCCATAGCTCAGAACCCGAATTTCGAGAGTGGGATCACCGTGGATCAAAAAGAGAATGGTGACAGGAAGCTGGTGACGAGTGTTCTCATGCGGTTCGACGCTTTGAGAAGAAGGTTTTCACAGCTGGAAGATGCTAAAGAATCCGTCACCGGGATCATCAAACGCCCTGATCTGAAAGCGGGGTCTACTTGTATGAGCAGAGGTGTTAGAACAAACACCAAGAAGAGAACAGGTGTTGTCTCGGGTCTTGAGATCGGTGACGTGTTCTTCTTCAGGTTCGAGATGTGTTTGGTCGGGTTGCATTCTCCATCGATGGCTGGGATTGACTATCTCGTTGTCAAGGGAGGAGGAGGAGGAGAAGAAGCAGAAGAAGAGCCTATCGCCACTAGCATTGTGTCTTCTGGCTATTATGATAACGAGGAAGGTGATCCTGATGTGTTGGTTTATACCGGTCAGGGAGGTAACGCTGATAAAGATAAACAATCATCTGACCAGAAGCTGGAGAGAGGTAACCTCGCGTTGGAGAAGAGTCTTGTTAGGCATAGTCCTGTTAGGGTGATAAGAGGGTTGAAAGAGGCTTCTCAGAGCGCTAAGATTTATATCTACGATGGTCTCTATGATGTCAAAGAGTCATGGGTGGAGAAAGGGAAGTCAGGACACAACACTTTCAAGTATAAACTAGTGAGAGCTCCTGGTCAGCCTCCTGCCTTTGCTTCGTGGACTGAGATACAGAAGTGGAAGAAAGGTTTGCCTTCGAGGGGAGGACTCATCCTCACCGATCTCACTTCAGGAGTTGAAAGCGTTGGCGTCTCGCTTGTGAACGAAGTTGATGCGGAGAATGGACCTCCTTATTTCACCTACTCCACGACTGTGAGCTACTCGGAGTCCTCGTTTAAGCTGACGCAGCCTTCTTACGGATGCGAGTGTGGCGGCTCTTGCAAGCCGGGGAACTTGAACTGTCACTGCATAAGGAAAAACGGAGGTGACTTCCCTTACTCGGGTAATGGGGTTCTTGTCAGCAGGAAGCCTATGGTACATGAATGCAGCCCAGCTTGTCTCTGCCCGGGCTGCAAGAACAAGGTGACTCAAATGGGAGTGAAGCTGAAGCTGGAAGTTTTCAAGACGGTGAACAGAGGATGGGGCTTGCGGTCTTGGGATCCAATCCGTGCTGGTTCGTTTATATGTATATACGCAGGTGAGGCCAGAGATAAATCTAAGCTGCAGCAGCAAACGATGGCTAATGATGATTATACTTTCGATACAACACGTGTCTACACCCCTTTTAGATGGAACTACGAGCCTGCGTTAGCGGACGAAGATGCTTCCGAGGAGATGTCTGAAGAGCCTGAACTCCCGCTGCCTCTTGTAGTCAGTGCTAAGAACGTTGGCAACGTTGCAAGATTCATGAACCATAGTTGCTCACCTAATGTTTTCTGGCAGCCGGTTAGTTATGAGAATAACGGTCAGCTCTTCTTGCATGTCGCCTTCTTTGCTATTTCTCACATCCCTCCCATGACTGAGTTGACTTATGACTATGGAGTTACTCGAACTAGTGGAAGTCAAGTTGGCAATACTTTATGTGGCAAGAAGAAGTGCTTTTGCGGATCAGAGTTTTGCCGTGGTTCATTTGGTTGATGATGATGGCGAGATGAGTGGTCTCTGATGGTTTTTCGGATGGGAAAGGTTAGTATCTCTTTTTCTTATTTGTTACTTATGTACTGAATCTGTATTAGATATGTGAATTAAGCTTAAAAGATGGAACCTCTGGGCTTTGTTTATCTAGCAGTGAATGTGTGCTCTTGGTGGCAACTAAAGTGTTTCTGATCTTTCTCTTCAACGGCATAAGATGCAAGGTGTGACTGAGATTTTCTCTGCTTCTCCATCATAGCCTTGTCTGTTTCTCAGATTGTGGAAGATGTGATTCTCATGTTTGTGGTCCTGTTGGATTATGTAATCTTATTAGTGTTCAGATTGTTTTTCAGGACAAAACCTGTTGAAACTTTATCTTGTTTCTTGATACAAGATTTTATATGGATGGCACTAGTCAATCACTTCTTATCTTATAGCAGTGAACTTTGAACTGATCAACCAGGAAATGAAATAAAAATTTCAATTTTCTTCTCTTTACAAAAGGAAAACTGGTGCTTAGTGTTACAACAAAATGAAAATTACAGCCGGAGATTTAAGTAAAATCTTTGTTACACTACAACCCCAAAACAAACTCTACTCTTGCAATAACAGTAAGCAACAAAGAGGGAAAATGGAACATACATTAATATGTATAATTTGTATTTACTTCCGCTGAAGGGTATTAAAGAATTTTGGGATTTGAGATAATAATGTTGGTATCATCTCCTTGGAGGATCCTGAATCTGGTTCATTTCAGTTCCCATGGTTTGGGATTCTCTATAAGTTCCAAGCTTCTCAACCTCCCTAGCAATCCGGACATCTGAAGGTCTGTAATACTCAACTAGAAACTTGATTGCGAATCTAGGAAGCAATGCTGTCACCACAATTGCTAGCAAGCAAAACCAGAACATCCATGTCTTAGCCACTTGGAATATTGCCCTGTCACATCCATAAAATGAATAAGCTCGAGGCTTTTCTCTATAATCTATAGAATGATTTGTCAGAGGGGAAAGAAATTTTTTTACCAGTAACCAGGGAGTGTGGGTATAACATCGATCACAATAACACATATACAAGCTGCAACAATGGATCCCCATATGGCGGCGTGTGCGATCCAGTTCCATCTTATCACATCCATCGCCAAGTGGAGATTCACCACCACAACTGCAGCAATGGTCCATAGGTCTCCGAGGCTCGACGTGTCGATGGTACTGCCCCAGTAGGCAAAGAGAGGGATGAAGAAGATAACTGCACTTTGCCAGACTGTGTCAAACATCATATACCAGAAGAGAGTGGTTGAGTATCCCTCTGCCCTCTGGCCAACACCGTAGAGCTGAGGATGTCTGAGAAGAATCCTCCTCCCGAGGTTTTTGTCGAGTATACCGATAACTATTGTAGGGAACGATGTGTACACGACGGAGTACAAGACGCTACTCCATTCTGTGATGGCGGTTGTCAATGTGTAGCAAGTAAACAAAACGTACCTACATAGAATATGTGAGAGTCATTAGTCCGTGATGATTAGATTAGCAGTAAAAGAAGTAACTCACCAAAATAGAATTAGAACGAAAACTGCATTTCTGTAGAAATTGTATAGTATCATGTATCCCATCCTTTGGTAGTTCCAGTGTCCATGGACTAGCAGTAGCGGAACTAAGAATCTGAACTGTCCCATTGCGAAATCAGATGCCATCACAGCTTGCCGACCTTCTTGTCCGCTGATCCCTACCCCAACATCAGCCATTTGGATCATGGAGACATCATTGGCACCTGTCCAAACCCCCAAAGAAGGTGAGAAAACAAAAACAAAGAACCAGGTTGCTCTGCTTAGACAGGAATCAAGCAAACTGGTCTCATTACCATCACCAATGGCGAGAGTCATGTCAGAAGTCCTGTTCTTCACAAGTGCAACGATTCCAGCTTTCTGAAAAGGAGCAACACGGCAGCAGAGTACCGCAGAGGATTTACATGCCACTTGGAAGAGCTGCATTGTTATTTAAAAAAATAAAATTACATCACCATGAAAGACAAGACATTAAGTAGAGTAAGCAAGGGATCTTCACTTACCACATCTTCAAGATCATTGTCTAGCACATATATGAGACTGGTACCGTCAATAATCAATGCCACACTTTCGTCATCATCACTTGCAATACTGTCATTTGCTTCTTCTAAGCTCCTTCGACACGAATCCAACGAGTTGCTATTTATCACAATCTGCCTCATGTTTCTAGTCAGAAGCCTCGACGAGAAGCCAATGGATATCGCAGTTTCTTGCTTGTCACCTGTCAACACCCACACTTTAATCCCTGCGATCCTCAGAGACTCTATCGCTTCAGGTACACCACGCTGTAACTTGTCTTCGATCGCAGTAGCTCCCACTATCCTCAGGTTAGTCTCGATGTTTCCAGCGACCTTTCTCAGCAATCCAGCCCTACCGATCAAAGCCGTGCTCGCCGCCTCGAAGGAGGAGCGCCACTGCTCAAACTCCGAATCGTTCAGCTTCCTCATCCCAACAACAAGAGTCCTCAAGCCATCGGAGGAGTAAGCGTGAAGCTGCTTCTTGGTCGCTTCTATGACGTCGCCGTAGGATACTTCATCCATGACGCTGAACATGGACGAGTCTGCACCTTTTACAAAGAGTTTCACCGACATATCAGGGCATCCAAGTATCACAGACATTCTTTTCCGGTCGCTATCGAACTCGTGCAATCCCAAAACATTATATCTTTGCATCTCTCCGCGCACGTTGATAACTATGTGGCCAGAGGTTCTCTCTATGAGCAAGAAACCGTAAGCAGCTGCTGCGTAGACTAATGCTTGCTCATCAGGGGACTCCCCTTGATAATCCACCAGCTTTACGTTGGGATCAGATGTGTTGGTGACGATTGGCACGATTGTATTGCAAGCTGCTAGTGAGAGGAAGAACTCATTCGCACGTTTCGCTTCTTCCGTTGCCTTGCCGTTTCTCGTCAAGTTAAGAAGTGAAGGATCAACTCTCACCCTCATCTTTGGCTTCAAAATAATCCCATCAACTGTATGCATCATCAAAGGTGTACGTCGTCAGTTAACAGGAAAAAACATATCAAAGAAACTAATAGTTTCTTTACCTTCAACGGAGTATCCAGCTTGCTCACTCTCAGCAGGTTCCCTGTCAGAGTAATCTACACCTCCTATGCAGGCACATTGAAACTCCATCTTGTTGTCAGTGAGAGTACCAGTCTTATCAGAGAACAAATACTTAATCTGCCCTAAATCTTCATTTATGTTCAACGCCCTGCACTGGAAACTCGACTTCGAAGACTCATCATACATCAGATCATCTCTGGTCATGAAGTACGCTTGACCAATACGGACAAGCTCCATCGATATGTAGAGAGAGATAGGTATCATGATCTGGTAGACAATGACCGCCATAAAGAAAGTGAAGAATATCTCCCAACCCCAACCGTAGTAGTTATGATTCTTCCCTTCCGGCCTCACAGAGTAGTCCTTCCTCCTGTAAAACAGAATCGTGTCCAAGTCATCCCTGTGCCGTCTCAACCACACAGCAGCCGTCGCCGCCGCGGTCGTACACAAAGCTATCAGAAACAGAGACAGCAGAATGATCTCTAGATTCATCCGAGTCTCCAGCCTACTTCTCTTAGACGGCGCTCCAGAGTTGTTCAGCATAGCTTTCGTCTCGCTACCAGCGTAGACAACCACACCTAACGCCCACTCAGTGTTCTTAAGCTCACACCCTCTAAGAATAATATTAGAAGGTCCAAGAGAGAGCCTTCTCCCATCAATCTCCATGTTCGCTTGAAACCCATATATGTTCCTATTCGGTTTCTCACATTTAATAAACCCATCAAACGTCTCCAAATCAGTAGCCTTCTGAAGAGTCTCCTGCTTAGCGTACCTCGTCTTGAGATTACTCTCTCCGTCCAAATTAGTCGTCTGCACATAGACAACCCCTGTAGGATCACTCGTAGCTAATAACACCATGTCACAAGGAAGAGTCTGGTTAGACACAACTTTAATAACCTCACCAACGCGAATGTACTTCCACTGCTTGTCTCTAAACTCTCCATCCTCAAACACTAAAGCCAACCTATTGTTCTCGACTCTATCCGACCTATGCCTCCTGAAATCCTCGTAAGCGTCTTTAATAGCTGAGACCAACAGGACGAACGCGAGTGGCATGATGGACGCGCCTCTACCGAAAACAGCAAGCTGAGGGAGCTGATTGAGGACAGCTATTACAAGAAAGTACACGTAAGCAACTCTGTGGAACTGTTCGAAGAGGTTTCTCGGGAGGAAAGTGAAGACAGAGTATTTAGCTGTCTTGATTGAGTTGCCGGTGAAGTCGAAGGAGGTGTCGTTGGTTCTGTCGGGGTCGTTGATGTAGATTAAGCGAGCGTCCTCGTCTTTGATCTCTTTCTGAGACATGGACAGCATCTCGGAATCAGCTCCGGCTGAACCGTGGCGGATACGCTTGGAGGCGAGATCGGCGAAAGTGACTTCTTTGTTGTCTTTGGAAGAGACGTTGCTCCATCGAGATGATGAAATGGACGGTGGTGGTTTATCCATCGAGAGGGAGGTTGAAATCGATGGAAAAAGGAGGGAGCTTTTTTAAGAGATTATTAGGGATGAAATTGAAAACTCATTTGAATCAAAAACCTCACGAAGGAGACGAGCTGATTACCCAGAGCGAGCTCGAATCGGAGATTAAAAGCCTCTCCTTTGAAGGGACGATCCAGTAAAATGAGGCGGATCCAGATCCTCGATTGGAGAGAGAGAGAAAAAGCTCTCGTTTTTCGAGACGAAAATGGAATTGATCGAGCGGAAAGGGAAGACAAAGATTATTCCCCAAATGGGTAGATCCGGATTTTGGAGAATTTTCACC
The DNA here is from genome assembly GCA_019706035.1 of Raphanus raphanistrum subsp. raphanistrum. NCBI lineage: Eukaryota > Viridiplantae > Streptophyta > Magnoliopsida > Brassicales > Brassicaceae > Raphanus > Raphanus raphanistrum. The sequence continues at coordinate 775,640 of CM033982.1, read as the reverse complement.
TTTTTTTTTTTGAGGTGACGTAAGAGTAGACGTCAATACGAAGAAGAAGAAGATAAAATGATTTTAAAAAGGAATGAAATGAGAAGAGGAGAAGGCTGCGAGCGAGGGGCAACACGAAGACGAAGAAGGAGACGAAATGAAAAACGAGAGAGAGAGAGATCTGGTGAGGCAAAAGAAGAGGAGAAGATCGGAGGAAGGAAGGAAGGAAGAAGAAGAACAAGTCGCCAATGGCTGGCTGGCTGGCGACGGCGAGAGTATCTTTTATTCAGTTTTGTTTTTTAAAAAAATTAATAATTTAATTTATATATTTCATTTTAGAAATTGATAAAACACACACACAGATTATGGAGAGAAAGTGAGGAAAACTCATGTCGTGTTGGTCCAGAGTAGCACTCCAAATTTTTCTTAGCCTTCTTCTACAACTTTTTTTATTTATTAGAGTAGAGCCACCATAATACAATTATCTTTTTTTTTTCCAAAATAGTTTTGGAAAATATCACACTAGGATGTAATTAAATAGATTTTACATGAACGAATCAATCACAAAAATAAATTTACAAGCATCAAACAAAAAAGATATTATTGTTTGTATGGTCTGGTGACTGGCGTGGATGATATTGTTAGCATGTTTCATACAATTAGTTAGCTCGTCGAAATATTTTATGAAAACTATGAAAATTATTAACGCATTTTATAGAACTTTAATTTGAAACACTAAAAATGAATTTCTACTGCGGCAAGTTATCACTGAATGTTGACGGAAAAAAACAGTGGTTATTGTTATACTTTTGATTCGATTTTATAAGATTTTTACACTTTGTTTCTGTGAATTTGATATTACGCTAAAACAAATAGTTTGAAGTGAAAATAAGAAAATCAAATTAAGTAGTAACCAGAATTCGATTGGTTTCAGATTATAAAAGAACCACACATAGGGTGAATGATCGGAAATCAATGAACATGAGTCAAACATCTGTTCAAAAGAACAAATCGAAGCAAGTCTTAAACTTGTATAGCAAAGCAAGATCGATTCACTTTTGTGCTATGTTGCACCGGGACGGATACGGGAACAGATACGGGGACGGAAGCGGGGACGGGAAACGGCTAAACTTAAAATTTATAGATACGGGTACGGCATGGATACGTCTACAAATATATATATATATATATATATATATATATATATATATATATATATATATATATATATATATATATACACAAATCATAATATAAAAACCAAATCTTAATTTTCATATAAAATAAAAACTTTAAAGCTTGTATATAGACAAAACAGAATACTTATTACAAAACATAAAAACTTAAAATAAAAGACATGTAACATAAACAACACACGTACGTAACTAAACAAAACACATACGTAAAAACTGACAAACACAAAAACAGTTTGTAACCCTTATATATCCTTTATGTAAGGACGGTCTTTCCTTATTTTCAATTGTTTTCCAAAACTATGACATGATAAATGTAAAAATAGATACTGGATTTACATCAGAAACATTTCCCAAACGTTTCCAAAACCTAGCTAAACGTCCCCAAAAACCTTTGCAGTCCCCGCTGTCTCAGAAACGTGTCGGAAACGTCCTCAAGCCGTCCCCACCACGTCCCCGTCCCAGAAGCGCAGCTGGTACGTGAGACGGCAGTGGATTGCCGTCCCCGTGCTTCATAGCTTTTGTGGCATCTATCCTTCTATCGTATATTTCTAATATCTAAATTGTCGTTTGAATCTAAGAATTATGATAAATATTAAAACAAGATTTTACAAGTTCACAAGTTGCCTTAACATCTGTTTTCGCTAGCTATGGACAAATCGCCTATTCATGTTATTTTTAGTAACTTAAAACATTTATGGTAAATAGATTAAACCTAGAATCATGTATTAAACGGTCCGTATAATGTAAACTTTAAGTTCAACAATGAAAGGAGACAATCAACATATCAATTCTTACTTGTGTTTAATTCATGAATCAGTGTTCTTTTACATTCTATACTAAGCTAATCGATTACTTAGCCATAAAAAAAACCATAAAATAAATGAAAGTTAATAAAAAAAGAAAATAATAAATGAAAAAGACATAATAAACAATTGCAATAGAATAATAAAAGGGTTCAGGATTCTTCTAAAAAATGCAAAGATCTTTCCCTTTGATCTTACAGAAGTCTCAATTTCTATTGTTCTCTCTAAATCTCTTTGTAAAGAGTCACATAAAAAATGTTATGTTCCATAAAAGTAATAAGAAAAAATATCTTGTATGTCTGGCGGTTCTAAGAAAGAAAAAAAAAATCTGAAATATTGAAATTTTTTTAAAAAAATCTTGGTCGTTGAAACGGCTGCTCTATCTTAAATCTTAATGATCCAATCTGAAATCTCCAGATTTCATTATTTTCTGCATGGAACTTCAAATGCAACTCTAGATTGGTAATAATTCATAAAATACTATTTTTTTATAAAGACTCGAACACACTTTTAAAAACAATGTTAGAAACACAACACATCAAAATTCTAAAAAAATCAACGCGTTATGATTTTAAAACTAGTTTTAAGCACAACAAAACCAAATTGTCATACTCGGATTAGTTGTAAATTGTAATTTTAATTTAAGATAAACATAAGAAAGGCAATGGAGTCAAGAATCAAGATGCTCACATCATATGGTCACCCACACCGATGTTAGAATTTCAGAGAACACGATTCCACACCACACACTTAGTTTATAGTATTTCTTAGTTTATATGTGTATTTCTTGATGTACATGCTATAAGTGAATGATGTAATTCTTTCGAGTTATTCTCTTAACGATGAAACATGAGTCTTCCTATTTCATTAAATAATAAATACTATGTATAATGTATATTTAGTCGTGGCATACAGACATGATTGGAACCAACCAAGTTGTATGCATATGATATGATGATGGTTATACATTATTCTGTGTACATTAATAATTCAATAAAGTATTATACTGAGAGTCAGTTTTGTAGTTTCTAATTACAGTTTTGAGTCACTTCTTGCTCCTAGAACACTTCTACGGTGAAAAGTAAAGAAATAATATCAGTCACCGAAAGTAATAGGAGGGACTGGTCTGCATCTCTCTCATCTTGTCTTTTAGACTCTTCAAGGGACTCCTCTCTGCTGATATACCTCTAGAGGAGAGCCTTTTGGCTCCTCAAGTGTTTTAGCTCTTTGTCAGCATATGCTTTCTCCGCCTGTAGCAGAACATGAATCATTTGATTAAATGGGTTTTCTTGATATAAAAAATATAAAAGCAGGCTTTGAATTGGATTACCTCTAGCTTGAATATATCATGCATGGCATTCCTCAATCTTGTTTTCATCTTCTCAACATCAGTTGTAAGTTTTTCCTTCTCTTTTGACAGAATCGCTATCGCCTTTTCAAAACACTCTATGTGAGAGAGGAGATCCGACCTCTCGTCTCTATTGGAAGAATAACCATTGAACTCAAGTTTACGAGAATGTTCACGTTCCAATTGCACAAAATATGATCTGAAAATGTGTGGAATGAAACTCCATTAGCTAACAAATACCCAAATACCTAATTAGTTAATCAATGACTGATTGTCAACCTCAAACTCCACCTCCATTTGGTGTGAGAAATTGAACACCAAGTTAGTTTTAAAACAAAAAAACTTGCAAAATCTATTTATTTAGAAAAACAACATTTATATAGGAAACAAAAAATTGAAAATAATAAAAAGGGGAATTTTTTGATGTTATGGAAGACCGATTAGAAAATTAAATAAATACATGTAAAAACAAAACAAACATAATGTGGTGATTGGTAGAGTCGTAGGAGCTGTAGACAATTTTTTAATTTTTACAACCAATTTTTCAAACAATCATGCTTTTATTTTTAAAACTAAATCTAAAGTCAAAGCATTATAAAAGGAAATATGTTAGTTTTAAAAAACACTTTCTCTAGAGATTTTATTTAGTGCTTTGGAAAATTTTTACAGAAAAATATATTAAAACCAAAGCTAAAAATTTATAGTCTAAATCTTAGAGAAAAAAACAAAAAGCCACATCTTCAACCAATCAACAAAAAAACTAAGTGACTACAAGTGAGTAAACAAAATAAACATAATATCTCTAACAATGTCAATTGACAAGACATTATGTTCGATCGTTTACATCATGAAACCACACTTAAGTATTCAATACAATATACTTTAAGAAACAAAATCTAAACAATAAACTAAGTATATAACCACTATAAATAATCTAAACAAACATTATAAAATTTATAACTTATCAAGTGTATAGCTACTATAAATAGACTAAATGAAAATTATAAATTTTATGATAATGTTTTCTCACTATTATCTATCTTATTAAAACAGAAACATTATGTTGGACTTAACATTTATTTTGTAAGTTTTTAAATTAAATACACTTTTATACTTTATAGTTAAACCTACATTAAATCATTAATGTTCCTTTCTTTATACTATTATCCATGTTTCCAAACAATATACTTATTTCTGTATAATACTATCAATGTTTCCAAACAATATATTTTTTATACTACTATCAATGTTTCCAAACAATACAATAATTAATTTTAGTTATTTTATATCTATCATTTTCTCTTTAAAATTTTGTAAAAACGTCATAATTTCATAAATTGCAAAATAATAAAGTTTAAAATTTGGATTATAAGATTACAAATTATGAAACTATTATAATTTAAATCAAATTAGATTACATATCGGTCATCCAACAGTTCAATCGGTTAGTCTCGGATTTTAATGATTTTTTTTAAATATGAATATTTTAAAAACCTAAAATTGAATTGTCAGATCTCCGGATTAACCGGTATAATCACAATCGGGTTGAATTAAAAAACACTGATTTAAATGCAAAAATATTCTAAATGCACTCTTTAAAATTACCAAAATATTTGTTATATTATTAGTGAAATTTTTTATCGTAAAATATTCCGCGCTTCCAAGCGCGGGTAAAAATCTAGTAATAAGTTCATCTATTTATTATTTCAAATCAACTAGGTGGACGGCGGACATTAATAGAATTCATATTCTTTTATACATTTTGTTAATTAGTTTGATGGTACATGATCAGTGTCAACAAAGAAATATAGAGAGCTGGTCTACTGCAATATCTACTCTTCAGTCACGTATCTATTCTTCCTTGCTCCCAATGCAACTCTCTGAAACAAATCCACAAGAAATTTGTTTAAGTAATTTTTTTTGCAGATATCATCCACATATAGATCTATCTATTTGTCTGTCTACTTCAACTATTATCGGTTCTTAACTGAGAATATTTTGGTATAGGCTTTGATTCCGGTTAGGAAACGGATATAAGTCGGCTTCATAGATCCACTAGCTGGTATTGCTCTGATGTTCGGGACAAGATACTCAGCAACCTGAAGAATGTGTAATCATGAAACTAGAGATTAAACATCATGGTGGGAAGGAATTCAGGAAAAAAAAAGAAGAGGAGATTTTTTTGTTTCTTACCACTTCAGCTGGCTCTGCCAAAACATTAATGAAGAACTTGGCCTGCAATAGAGAAAGGTATTAGAAGAATCTCTTGGAAAGGAATCTAGAATTTTTATTTAGTCAAGTAAAGTCATCCAACTTGTTTTGTTGTAGCTCCGGACATGAGTAGATCCGTTGTGACCATTCCAGGCTGCAACAATAACACAAGAGAAACATATTGCAGTTATGATCATGTTTACATCAAGATTTCCTTCTAAATTACATATATTTATATATATGCATACCGATAGATTGTGCACCACAACATTTTTGACATCTTGCATCTGCAACTCTGCCTATTTGAAAAAAAAACAACTAGAGTAAGTGATAAGGACAAATAAAGACAAGTTTAAAAACAAATATAACATGTGCATTTACTTGTAGTGACTTTGTCAGGTGAACAACACTCCGTTTTGTTGCACCATATGCAGCAAACCTGTGTCAACATTAGTCAAGATATTGACATTATACATCACAGACAAGAGAGCCTAAAAACATATTCCCTAAGAAACTTTAAGGGATCTAAGAAACCTGGGTGTTGGTCTCCCATCTGAGCCAGCTCCATCAATATTAAAGATGTGACCACCTCGAGATTGAGTCAACATCATATTCATTGCCTATGATTCATCAAACACACTGTCAGTCAATCCCAAAATCTATAGTAGCCCAATCAATACATGCTGAATCAATCTATCTACATACCTCTCGGCAACATAACATCAGCCCAAGAGTGTTTGTTTTCACAACTTCACTACAAAAAAATATTAAAGAGTTAACCAAAAGAAAGAGATCAAAACCTCTAACAAAGACTTACATGAGATCCTCATCCGAGGCCTCAGACAAAGGTTTAAAGCTGTATGCATTAGATCCCGCATTATTAATCTGTATCAACATCTCAATACAGTATTAAGATAATGCACACACAAAATGGGCTTAGTTCATAGAGAAAGAAGAAAGATGTATATTATACCCAAATGTCGATGTATTTAAGATTCTTCTGACAGTAACCTACAAGCTCCTTCACATCCTTCCCTTCCCTAACATCACATTTAGTTCCCTGCCCCCAATGGTTTTGAGCATATTAACATTTCATGATATTATCATCATCAATAGCCAAAAACATATGTATAGTACGTACCCACACATGCTCCCCATATTCTTCCTTAAGACTCTTAACAACAGACTCAACTCTTTCAGCTGCAGAGACAGAGAAACAGAGTCATAAAACATAACAAGAACAACAAATGTTTGATTCATTCTTACCTGATCTAGAGCAAATAACAACGTTGTCACCTGCTTTCAGAAACTCTCTAGCTAACGCATGTCCTATACCTTAAACCAATTCAGAGATTCAAAACACCACGTGTCAGTCATCTCATCTAACGAAGTAACAAGGGTACAGAGTAAATGTGAGTGAACCTTTGGTCGAGCCAGTGATCAAGACGTTATACGGAGGCGTCATCGGCTCTCTTTCCCCTGAGATGCGAGCTTCCACCACCGCAGACGGCGGAGAAACCGAGAGGTTTTGGCGCGAGACAGTCACGGTTGCGAGACCGAAGCTTTCTGCTAGTGAGCGACCTTTGCAAGGAGAGAGAAACAGAGGTTGAGTGGCGTATGAGGAAGAGCGAAGCCTAAGAAACGGTGAAGAGGAAGAGATATGGAAACCACTCGAAGCAGCCATTGCAGACAAGAGAAGCCGAAGAACAGAGATGAAAACAGAGAGAGAGTTTCGTAAGCAAGCGCCTTTAGAGTAAAATGCCACGTGGCGAAATACAAGATGATGATAACTCTATTATTGTTTTAAAATACACCAAAAGTCCTCAAATATATTGTCTTTTATGTTTCGAGTCCTATACTATTGTTTTCACAATAAGTAACCATATAATTTCTTACTGATTAACATGTAATCATCTTTATGGTGTCTTAAAAATATTACATCATCAAACTTTATTATATTTCAGAATATTTTACAGTTTACAAATTATAAAAGCACTTCTTCACACAATTTTTTCTTATAAACATCATCATTCTGGTTTGCTACTAGGAGATGAAGAAGATGAACAAAAGGTATAAGAAACGTAAGCTCCAAGAGCAAAGATCACAAGAGCAGCCACTCCTGCATTCACCATCAGCTTCTTCTCTTCCCTTGTTATATCTTTTCCTCTTATTTTCTCCATCATCCCTTTCTCTGTTTTCTTTTCCTTCTCCACCAAGTAACCTAGTTTCTCTTCTGCTGCTTTCACGACCTCTCTTGTTCTTTCAGACACAGGTTTGGTCGCAGAACTAGGGGTGGATTTTGTATAGTCCACTTCTGGAAGCAACCTATCTTCTAGCTTTATTATTTTCCTGTTTCCTACAGATTCATCCATATACTTCTTCTTTAGTGCAGCTTCTTCCACAAGCCTCCTCTCCTCAAGTTTCTCATATGCTCTGGCCTCTTCTTGAAGCTGCCTTGCTTTAACTTCTTCTTTTGCCCTAGCTTCTTCTTGAAGTTTCCTTGCTCTAGTTTCTTCTTGAAACTTTCTTGCTGCAGCCATCTCTTTTGCTTTGGCCTCTTCCTGAAGCTGCATTTCCCTAACTTCTTCTTGAAGTTTCCTTGTTCTAGCTTCTTCTTGAAACTTTCTTGCCTCAGCCATCTCTTTTGCTTTAGCTTCTTCTTGAAGCTTTCTAAGTATCCCCTCTTTCTCTTCTAAAAGCTTTTTCTTCTTCTCAGCCTCTTCCTGCTCTTTCCTTCTAGCTTCCTCCAACAGCCTCTTCTCCTCTAGCTGCTTCACCTTCTCAGCCACAGTCATAGAAGTTTCTGGAAGATTAGGCGCCTTCGTAATAGTCTCCTTAGGCATGGTGATGGTGAGGGCATTGTTCTTGAGGCTCCCATGTATCTTATCCACTAGACAGTTCTGTGGAACAGTGAACACTTCGTTGAAACGGCTCCATCTCCTATCACCCAAGAGACGCTCTCCGGTGACTCTTATCATCCTTGAGGTGTGCACATACGTCACCTTTATTTGCTCCTTTGTAAAACCTTCAAAAAAACCAAAGTCACATCAGAACTAAAACCACCACAATCGATGTATTTATATTTTGTATACCAACCTGGAAGATCAATGGTGAGAACAGTGGCCTCAGGCTGATCTTTCCATTCAGATTTAGGGACAAAATCCTCATACTGAACCCCCAAGCCTGTTCCTCTGGGTTGCTGTCTTGCTGCCATTACTTAAATCTCTTTCAGAATTGGTTGTTTTGTGAATATCCACTAGGGTTTACTGCTCTGCTTATAAATAGTTTTGAATTTCCGCAAGACTTAAGCCATTTTCTCTTATGCTATGCAATGGATATTCCTAGTTTTGCGGCTATGTCTCCTGTTCATCTAAAAACTTTCTTTAGTCTCAGGTCACCATCATTATGTTTCCTTCTCTTACAAAGAAAGCATAAAGGTTGCTTTATGCACAAGTTTGTGCCTTGTGTTCCCCATATGACGTCAGTTTTCATCAGTTGAGGAGATGTACCATTTTTTAAACCAAGATTCATCATTAGTACCCACAACGTTGAGTTTAAAAGCAGAGAACTTGAGTTTAATCATTTAAGAATATTCCAGGTTTGCAATAACTCTAAAGCATAACATGACACAGATTCAGAATCTCTTTCGCTAAGGCTACAAGAACTACACTGCGTACAAAAAAAAAACAAAGTAGCTCTCACGATCAGAGACTACTCCAAGCGTTTGCAGCTTCTCATGTTCTCAAAACCCTGCTTAAGCTGTAGACAAAAAATAGTTACCAGAACTGTCAGATCCTCTCACCAACTTATGTGGAAAAATACAACACAGAAGTTAAAACTGATGATGAATACATACCTTGGGAAGAGAAACAGACACAATGTAGCAGCAGAAACAAGGACTGTGATTAAGCATGGCTTTGTAACAGCAGCAGAAGCTGAGGTTGACCTGTTTGCAACCAAAACAAGCGGAGTTAAGGATCATAAAACTCATGTCTAAAGAGTAATGCAACAGAAGGATTTTACCTAGCGACAGTGCTTGCAACAGACTCAGTTTCAAGACCAGTCCCATAAGCAAACAGCGGATCATAATGCGAATCACCATAGTTCATAGGCAACTGCTCTGTGTTTCTAAACCACGTAACAGGAAGTTTCCCACTGAAGCCATGGTCACCAAAGAGAGCATCAGCGACACCTTGGCCTTCCGATCCCGGTAGCCACGCTGCAACCAATGCCTCGATAGAGTCAACGTAAGGCTCCATCACGAGGGGTCTCCCTGAGACGACCACAACAACACACTTGACAGCCTGACAAGTGGAGCTAACGATGGCTGGACCAGGGTCCATCATGGTTAGCTCCTCGTTGTCTCCAACCGTCTCTGCATAAGGAGGTTCACCAACAGCGATGATCGCGTATGAGAAGTTGTTGGATTTGATGAACTCAGCATCTGGATTCTCGTTGAAGACAACTTCAGTGCTTTTATCAACAGCTGATCTCACAGCGCCAAGAATTGTAGTCCCTGCAACTCAGAAGATAAGTATATAAATGTTATCAAACTGCAATAAGAGTTTGCATGCATGCACAACGTTACCTCTCGTGTCCTTGTTACCGCTAAACCCTTGCCACTTTATAGTCCAACCACCACACTGATAACCTAAATTATCAGCGTGAGTGCCAGTGACTAGTATCTTTGAACCCTTCCTGGGAAGTGGGAGCATAGGATTGGTTTTGTTCCCGTTTTTAAGCAGCACAAGTGATTTCCTAACAGCTTCCCTCGCCAAGTCTCTATGTGCCTAAAAATAAAGAAAACATTAATTAATACTTTGCAACAGGTGGATAAAAAGACTAAAAAGCAAACTGACCTGGCTTCCTAGTTCATTGGAGAAGCTGTAATCAGCCAAAGGGCTCTCAAAGAGACCCATGGTGAACTTGACACGCAGGATTCTTCTCACAGCATCATCAATCCGAGTGATAGGAATCACTTTGTTCTTCACCAAGGAGGTAAGATCATTGACGAACTCAGTAAAGTTGAAAGGGACCATGACCATGTCTATGCCAGCTTCAATCGCAGCTCGGACAGAAGCTGTGTAGTTAGAATGCGGAGGTGAAGAGATCTTATCAACGCCTTGCCAATCCGAAATAACAAAACCCTGAGCACACATAGACACAAAAGGATTCACACAAAGCACATGGCTGAGGAGGAAAAAAAGAGAGTAAAAAACAGACCTTAAACTTAAGAGTACCCTTGAGATACCCTGTGATGAGTTTAGTGTGTGCATGCATCTTCTCACCGTTCCAGCTTGAATAGGAAACCATCACAGTGGAAACACCTTTGTAGATTGCGTCAGCGTAAGCAGGCATGTGAATGCTGAGAAGACTGTGTAGATCAGTCACTGTGTTGTTCTCGTTTATTCCTTTGGTTGTCCCACCATCTCCCACGTAATGCTTGGCACAAGCTGCAACTTTATCCCTATAATAAAAAAATTCAAATGAATTTGAGAGAATGAACATTTACTTTTGTAAGTCTAAAACAATAAAATTAGCAGCAAAGCTTTTACTTTCCACCAACGAAGGGAACGCTATGCTTATGGTTGGAAGGAGGATCTCCTTGTAAACCAAGTATGATGTCAGTCATGTTCTCCACAACTTTGTGATCCTCGCCGTAGCTCTCGTAACACCTACCCCATCTAGGATCTCTACAAACCTACATCAAGTAAAGTGAGAACACAAACAGCTTCAGAAAATGTCCAAAAGTACCAAAGATTTGCCAAAGACTTACAGCAATGCAGGGAGCAAATGTGTATGGGATTCCAGTGGCTCTGACTTCTACTGCAGTTGCTGCTCCAATCCTCTTAACCAGATCAGGATCCCTGTGAAAAACTTAAATCTATCACCATTCACAAGAAATGGAAACTGGAAACGTGCAGAATCAAAACAGAGGTTTTAACTAATAAGACTTGCCTAGTGGCTCCAAGACCAACATTGTGGGGGAAGATGGTAGCGTTGTAGACATTGTTATGGCCGTGAACAGCATCAATGCCATATATCATAGGAATGGCCAAACGGCTCACAAGAGCTCCTTTCTGATACTCATTGATCATATCAACCCAATTCTGAGCAGTTGCCTCAGGTAGTGGAGAGCTCCCACCACCACTCAATACACTGCCTGTAACAGAACCCCAAAAGGAAAAAAAAAGACAATCTTCTTATTTTGAAATTCCACAAACACACAGAGACAATACTGAAGCTTATCTACTTCTACAATAACAAGATGATGTAAGACTGAACTCAAATGAACTCAAAGATTGTTTTTTTTTTTGGGGCAGTACCGATGAAGTAATCTCTCATAATGTTGACAGTGGCAACACTTCTGTCAATCTGAACCATCTGACCAATCTTCTCTTCAAGAGTCATTCTACCCAACAAATCCACAACTCGATCTGAGACCTTCTGTTTGGGGTCCTTGTACAGAACATACTCTGCTCCATCCCCATTACAAACCCACACACAACAACACATCCATACAAGGATCCCTACGATCCTTACTGGAACTTTGCTCATCTTACGTAACAGGGACAAATCTGGAACCATAAAAAAACAACAAAGACAGAACAATCACTTCTCAGCAGCCAAACAAAAAAAAAAGAAACCTTTTTCATCAGTGAGAGAAGATAAGAAAAAAAAGCAAGCAGTTTTAGATAAAGAGCAAAACTTTTTTGAGATTCACTGTTAGAGTTTGAAACAAAGATGAACAAAGACATGATCTTTTCATTTTCTTCCATAAAGTTTTGTTCAAACAAGATTCAAATCTAAGCAAAAAAAAAAAGGGTAAGAGCTGGATACATAAAAGTATATACATTGAGAGGAAAAGATAATGCAAAGATCCCAACAGTAGAATGGAGGAAGAAAGAAGAGCTTACAAGTGAAGAAGACACACACACACACAGCCAACACCAGAGAGTATCTGCAAATTTTTTTTTTTTTGACAAAAGAATTAGAGTGATAAAACAAAGTAGTTAATAAACGCTTTTAAAGCAGATTGAGAGTTTATATAAAACAATGAGAGAGAGAGTAAAGAAGGACGTTTTAGATGCAGTTGTGGTTTTTTCTTGAAACGTGGGTTGGCTCACGTTTTTCCACACAACAACAATCTCTCTCTGTACTGTACCGGTCTAGACGGCAAAGGAAACGACGACGAACAAAAGCGGCGTCGTTTTCTTTATTAAAAAGTTTCTTTCTTTCTTTCTTTTTCATTATTATTTTTGATTTTCTTACCGAAAAATATCGTATGCCTTGATTGCAAATTCTAGCTTTCAACACACGTAGTGGGAAAGATCAAATATATTAAATGCTAAAATGTTTGAGAAGGTTGTGTAACAGTGATCCTCTCTGTTTTTGAATACTGATTTAAACCACCATCTCCTCATATGACAAAACAGAGCTTTTTTATTTTTTAGGTTTTCAGACACTCGAGTGTGTTCCATTAGGACATAGTATGGATAATGGATCATGATGTAATGATGTTTAGAATGAATCATCATTTTTATCCGGTTGTTTTCTGTTATGGAGCATCATTGCATCCGTTAGATGTTAAATCATTAATCAAATGAAGCTGAAGTCCTCATTGGCCCATTGAAGGTAGAAAATGGCCTATTACTACTTGTTGAAAACTGAAAAACCCTATTGAGACGCTTTTATAGAAGTTGCCAAGATTGAAAAGGTTGGGACTTTGGGAAAGAAAGACGCAAATTAATTAAAAGACAAACCGCAGCGTAAAACTCGGGGCGTTAAGACTAAAACATACACTAAACGCGTCTTTCAAAACTGGTTTATCAGTCTTCTTGTTCTCTCCTCAAAACCTTTGACTCTCCTACCAAATCTCCCAATTAAATTAAACAATGCCCCTACGGTTTATCCAAGTATAGTGCTGCTATTAATCTACTATTTTTTCTCCTCATTTTCCTACCCGACCAATCTTTTAGTTTCATTACCTCCCCCGGATCTCTCTGTCTTCTTTTTGTTCTTGTCTGGGAGGGTTGTTTGGTTCATTGCATCCTTCTTCTCTGTTTTTTGATCTTACTTGCTATTCAATAGACCCAAAGCAGTGTCTATCAAGTTCATCTGTCTAGAAAATCTGAAAGCTTTTTGATTTGATTCGTCAACTTCGAGGTGGTCTTACTTTGCATTGAAAGGTTTTGACTTTCTTCAATGACACCATTTTAGGATTGAGAACTTTTTTTTAGATATGTTTTGACCGTTTTGTGATCAGATCTTGATTGCTATTTTTAGATAAAGAGATTAAGCTTAAGTGTTTAGTGGATGGGTAATACATGTGTTGGACCAAGCAGAAATGGTTTCCTACACTCTGTTTCCGCTGCTATGTGGCGTCCTCGAGATGCAGCAGATGATTCCGTTTCCCAGAGCAATGGAGACGCTGCAAGTGAAGCTGCTGTTTCAGGAGAGCTTCGTTCTCCATCCTCATCATCTGATCAAGTCCACAACAAACCTCCTCAACACCTCACAATGCCAAAGCCAGTCGAGGTAGAGATTCATCCCGAAACGCAAGAGGAGACAACTAAGCCAGAGGAGGAGACACAACAACAAGCTGATGATGATGCTCCAGCTAATAAGCCCAAGAAGCCCAAACACATGAAGAGAGTGACCAGCGCAGGCCTCAGGACCGAGTCAGTCCTCCAGAGGAAAACAGAAAACTTCAAGGAGTTCTACTCCTTGGGGAGGAAACTAGGACAGGGGCAATTCGGGACGACTTTCCTATGCGTGGAGAAGTCCGCAGGGAAGGAGTTCGCCTGCAAGTCCATCTCCAAGAGGAAGCTCCTGACCGACGAGGACGTGGAAGACGTCAGAAGAGAGATAAGGATAATGCACCACTTGTCTGGTCACCCGAACGTCATATCCATCAGAGGAGCTTACGAGGACGTTGTGGCGGTGCACCTCGTGATGGAGTGTTGCGCGGGAGGAGAGCTTTTCGATAGGATTATCCAGCGAGGTCATTACACCGAGAGGAAAGCTGCTGAGCTGACTAGAACTATTGTTGGTGTTGTGGAGGCTTGTCACTCTCTTGGTGTGATGCATCGTGACTTAAAGCCTGAGAACTTTTTGTTTGTTAGTAAACATGAAGATTCTCTGTTGAAGACTATTGATTTTGGACTCTCTATGTTCTTTAAGCCAGGTTTGTTGGATTCCATAGTTACTAATAAGATTTGGTCTTTCTAACCAGTCAATGATTGTGGAATTAATCTTTCCTCTTTTTGCAGATGATGTGTTTACAGATGTTGTTGGTAGTCCATACTATGTAGCTCCTGAGGTTCTGAGGAAGCAGTATGGTCCTGAAGCTGATGTGTGGAGTGCTGGAGTGATTGTTTACATTTTGTTAAGTGGAGTTCCTCCTTTCTGGGCTGGTAAGAAGTGTGTATATATATAACATAAGACATCTCTCGTTTGTTCTAATTAGTCTCTGAACAAAATCTTTTTTTGTTCTGAGCATGTAGAGTCAGAACAAGGCATTTTCGAGCAGGTTCTCCACGGTGATCTTGACTTTTCATCTGATCCCTGGCCGAGCATATCTGAAAGTGCAAAAGACTTGGTGAGGAAAATGCTTGTTAGGGATCCCAAGAGAAGACTGACTGCACACCAAGTACTATGTAAGTTTCAAACAAGATATATTGTCATGTAGAAGTGCATTTGTGCCATGATTCTATTTTTTCTAATGAAGATTTGCTTGTGAACACAGGTCACCCATGGGTACAAGTGGACGGCGTGGCTCCAGACAAACCTCTGGATTCTGCTGTACTGAGCCGTATGAAGCAGTTTTCTGCAATGAACAAGTTCAAGAAAATGGCTCTTAGAGTAAGTTGACATCTCTTCTTCTTGTTATGTGTGGTAAGAAAAAGACAATGCAGAAGGTTGAATTTGATCTCCTTTTTTTTGTATGTCTTGTTGTAGGTGATTGCGGAGAGCTTGTCTGAAGAAGAAATAGCAGGGTTGAAAGAGATGTTTAACATGATAGATGCGGACAAGAGCGGACAGATAACTTTCGAAGAACTGAAAGCAGGACTGAAACGAGTAGGTGCTAATCTCAAAGAGTCTGAGATTCTCGACTTGATGCAAGCTGTAAGTTATCCCCCAACCCCCCCTCCTTGCTTGGATGTTTTAATTTGTCTGGTATGAACAACGTTAATGTGAATATACATATACATACAGGCGGATGTGGACAAGAGTGGAACGATAGATTACAAAGAGTTCATAGCGGCGACATTGCATCTAAACAAAATAGAGAGAGAAGACCATTTGTTTGGAGCGTTTACGTATTTCGACAAAGATGGGAGTGGTTACATAACACCGGACGAGCTACAGCAAGCGTGTGAGGAGTTTGGTGTAGAGGATGTACGCATAGAAGAAATGATGCGTGATGTTGATCAAGACAATGTATAAAGCTCCTTTAAAAAATCTTCTTGTTTGAGTTTTTTTTTTTTTGGTGTATAAAATTATTGAATTGGTGGTGATTGATGTTGGTGTTGCAGGACGGGAGAATAGACTACAAGGAGTTTGTGGCGATGATGCAGAAAGGGAGCATGACAGGAGGAGGTCAAGTGAAGATAGGACTAGAGAAAAGCTTTAGCATTGCTCTTAAACTTTAATAGATTATCAATCTCTCTTTTTTTTTCTTTTTCTTTTAAAGTTACCAAACCAAAAAGACAAAGACAAGAGTTTCTTCTCATAATATACATGATTATTGACTGTGTTGAAGACAAATGCACATAATATTCTCTTTTGGTTTTGAGCACTTGATTGGTTTCTTCAAGGAAAAGAGAAAGTAGAATAATTTTAACCTCTAGAGAACAAGAAGAAAGTAGAATCTTTTAAACCTTATAAAAAAAGAAGCCATTGACATAATTCTGGATTTTCAAGAATCACGGAGATTGCCAAAAACAAAGAGTTGTTCAACAACGACCAATGCAAAAAAAAAAAAAAAAAAAACATGAAGACTATTTGCAATCTAGTAAAACTTCTACGCTAGTGCAATTGAAAATTTCAAAGTCTTTTTCTTTTATCACATAATTTGAAAGTCTCTTTACTCGTTTTCTCAGAGGTATTATGATTTCTCTTATTCTTTTTTTGGTTAAAAAATAGAGATAAAGGTGAATAAATAAAAGAATTATTTTTTTTTGGGGAGAAAATCGATAAATACGGAATTCTTGTAAAGGCAAAAAAAAAAAAAAAAAAAAAAGCTTTCTCCAGATTCTCGAGCTCTCTAGGACAAAAGTCTTGTTGTGTCTCTGAAATCAAAATCTGTCAGTTCTTCGCAGAGTTCTTATTATTTGAAGGGGGTAAGGTAGAAGAAGGATGAAGAGAATATTCGGTGCGAAGAACAACAAAGAGCCTCCTCCCTCCATCCAGGATGCTTCCGATCGGGTTTGGCTACTCTCTCTCCTCCTTCTTCTTCTCGATTTCTCTAGTTTCTTTGGCTGGTTAGAGGAATGTAGAGAGCTAGGGTTTGGTGTTATTGTTGTTACTTCTAGAACCGTAGATTGATCTATAATCAATCCTCTCAATATGTTTTTTTTTTTGCAGATCAATAAAAGAGGAGAATCAGTGGAAGATAAGGTGAAGAGGCTGGACGCTGAGCTCTGCAAATACAAAGACCAGATCAAGAGGACAAGACCTGGTCCTGCTCAGGAAGCTATCAAAGCTCGTGCTATGCGAGTTCTCAAGCAAAAGAAAATGTAAGCGAGATCAGATGAGATGATCATTATCTTCTTCTCTCAATGGTTTTAATTAAAATATCAAATCATGTTATTTTTTTTTTTTTTTTGGTTGATTAAAGGTATGAAGGACAACGTGATATGCTCTATAATCAGACTTTCAACCTTGATCAAGTTTCTTTTGCTGCTGAAGGCCTCAAAGATGCTCAACAAACTGTATCTATCTATCTATCTATCTATCTTCCTAAACCATATCCTCATGTGTTTTCTATATGATAGTAGCTTGATGATGTGCATGAATGTTGATGAATCTTGTTAAATACTTTACTTAATTGCAGATGACAGCCTTGAAGTCTGCTAACAAGGAGTTGAAAGGAATGATGAAAACCGTCAAGATTCAAGATATTGATGTACGCCTTCTTTTTTTTGTTATTCAAGCTCTCTTGTTATTCGCTTCCTAGATGCTCTTCTTTTATTTACTATGGATTTGTTTATGGTGTCACAACACACAGAATTTACAAGATGAGATGATGGACTTGATGGATGTGAGCTCTGAAATTCAAGATTCACTTGGTAGGAGCTACAATGTTCCTGATGACATTGACGAAGATGACCTCATGGGCGGTTAGTTGTTGACACATTCTTTTCTAATATATATCCACTTTCTGCTGCTGCTGCTACTTATTGCCCCATGTGTGTTGTCAATTTACAGAGCTTGATGCTCTTGAAGCTGACATGGGAAACGAGACTGAAGCAGACGGTGTGCCTTCCTATCTCCAACCCGATACTGAACCTGATCTCGATGAGGGACTTGACTTGCCTCCACCACCAACGGGGAGGACACAAACAGCAGGAGCTCAACCTGGACGAGCTCAGGCTGAGGATGAATGGGGATTACCTGCTGTACCACGTGCATCACTCCGGGGATAAACCCACCGTTTCCACACACTTCTGTTCCGTGTGCATTTAAAAGTTCATCTCCAAGCGGTTTCACTTGTCAAAGCTACTAAGATTTTTATAATTCCCTTTCTCATGTAATCATACATTTTGTGCATAAACATTGGATCCTAATTCATCAGATTGATAGCTTCTAGAATCAAATGGACTGATCTTTCCATGGCAAATGGGTTAACACTGGACTACAACATTAGAATCCCAACCACAAAGTAGGATACTTTTTTATACAAATAGAAAAAAAGATTAGTCCCTTTCCTCAAACATAGAAACCGTTATTAAATCCTTAAGCTACTTAGTCTTTCTGAGAGGAGTTTTTGTCTTTAGTTAATATTGAGTTTGGTCAGATCCAGCAACTTCCTGTCCGACTGTGATGAACCCGACCTTGTACCTTTATTCGAACCACCAGAATAAGACTCGACTTGCCTGTACTTGTTGTTGTTATCGCACCCAAAGTTTCCAAATCTGGACTTCAATCTCTGAGCTTCCTTCTTTAGTAACTGGCATTATAGTGAATATTATTTGGTACAAGAAGAATCAGTAAATCAATTTTACACATTCTTTAGAATGTTTTAGTTTATGTAATTTTTCTTTTCATTTACCTTCCCTTGTGAGCTTCTCCTGCTTTAGTATTGCCATCCGCTGCTTCATCTGGCTGTTCTCCTAGGACAGCGTTGCACGTGTATGATTTGATTTTAATGTTCCACAAAAAGCATCACCGTATGTTGTTTGAATCTTCAAGCCAAATTTTGGATATATGTGATTAACGAAGCAAAGGAAATAAGGAAAATACTAGATTAGGACCCGCCCTAAAGGGCGGAAATTGATTTGTCAAATTTCAGTTAATAATATATAGTATATATAATATGTGTATATAATATTATATATATTTTGTGTAACATTTATATATATATATATACATATTAGACATATATATATAATATTTTATTAAATATATATAGAATTTAATAGTGTTATAATTTGTGTTGTACTTGTTATTAGTTTGTATTTAATCTTCTTTCATTTTTAGTATAATAATTTGCCTTGTCACACCTTTTACCTTTTAACTTATACACATAGTAGTTATGCCATTTTTCAAAAAAAAAAACTTATACACATAGTCTCGTAAAATGTAATATATAAAAAAACATATTTAAAAAATCTACTGACCATATGCCACCATTATTTGGTTGTTTGAACAAAAAAAATCATGTTTTTGCATAACTGTGTATGTTGTGATATAATGTAGGTGAAGAGTAAATATATGGAAGTAAAGTTAGTGATACGAACATGAGCCTATGTTGGTCTATGCCACAATTATTTGGTTTTTGGAAGATCAATGAGCATAAGCATACACGGTTTTTGTATGCTTACGTTGTAAATGAGTCGGATATTTTTTCTCTTATGTCTGGAATGATATGGAACTCGTTGATTTAAGAGTGGTTCAGTTTTATATGATCTAATTATATTAAGAGATTAACCAAAAATATTATAAAAGTGTTACTGGTTAGGTTTAACTAATCTATGTTGGTTAAGATTTGGTTTAATTTAAGTTGGTAGGTTGCATTGTATAGGAGGCATGATATATTTTAGCAACAACTATAAAAGAGTCCAAAATTTAAATGAGAACTTCAAATAGTAGATAATCCCTAAATTAATAGATTAGATTGGGTCCAGGTCAAAGTGCTAATATCTTCAGGTTGATACGGGCAGCATTTTGACATGGACCCAATGTTTCCCATGTTCCCTTTGCTAATTTGCTGACCACATATTACATTGGTCCGAAGATTAAACAACATTCATTCCGTGATGCATTTTGTGAAACAACAACAAATGAAATGAATTCAAAGATACAAGATATACCTGTCCTAGTAGATACCAATACGAATTTCTTTTATGTGATCACCTCTTCTATCATTCATCTCTCCTTAACCATTAAACAAACTTTTTATCCCTTATATACAATCCCCCATTTATCATTAAGACACTTCCTAGTAGTGATATGCTTTTATAGCACAATGGGGAATGTCTTAGTGATAAATGAAAGATTGGTGAAGTAGAAACATAGAGAGAAAGCTTGTGTCACACCAATAATGCATCAAAGATTATTTAGGTAGAGATTAGGTAATGGGCAAGAAGTAAGAAACATGGAATAGGTGAAATTTGGTTATTTTATAAAATAAACTAGAAAAAAATTGTGAAACTTTTTTTTGAATTTGGAAGATTTTTAAATTCGTTTGAAATTTATCAATATTTTGATTAAATAAATATAATTTTAATATATTAAAATAAACATAAGTTTTAAAGTTTGTATATTAAAAATGAACAAAACAATTACTTGTGGTATTAAATTTGGTAACAACAAAATTTGGATATGGAAAAGATAAACGGAATTTAGTTGAATTATTTTTATAGAATTTTATCTTTGATTTTTTAAGAAAGAAACTCGTGAAACTGAAAAACTAACACATTTTACAAATTGCAAAGCACAGCAAACTCAGTTTCTTTCATTCAAAAGCGATTCAGTGACCGCACACAAGTTTACCATAAGCTCAAAATGATTTTTCTCGGTTGGAATAATCTAAGGTCAAAAGCAACAAAAAAAAACACATATGGAGATTATTGCGCCACGTGGACGATAATCCACCACCGATCCACTGCAAAATATCACTAAGTTCCCTCGCTGGCTTCAGTTTCGTAATTCATTTTTCAATCTAAATCTTTCAACAATCTCTGAACACATCATCAATGGGGAAAGACGATATTCCGAGTCCAGGTTCGTTCAGTTTATATTCCACTGAAACCTTCTTAAGATTTTTGTACTTGTACGATTTGATTACTTATGGATTGGTTGTTGTTCATGACGTTCTCTTCATCTTCCTCTTGGATCTGATTATTGATGTAATAATGATCCTCTGTTTTGTTTCTGTTAGGTGAAACCGCAGCAACGGATACGGCAAGGGAATGCGAGGGAAAAGGAGCTTGTGAATTCAAACAGACTCGTTTCGCTGATACAATCATGCCTCATATCCTCAACTTGTGAGACCCCCCCAAATTATTTTTATGGCTTCTGTTTTAATTTTTGTCTTGATTTTTTTCAGATTCTGATGATGCTATTGGGTTGTCCCATGACTGTTTCATAAGCTTTTCATTAAAATTGTCTTATAGGTTAATCACTCATACTTGTTTCTTGCGTCTCAAGTCACATTGTATTTGACTACAGTGCAGATTTTTTCTTGAGTTGTGTATTGAATTTGATTCTGTTGTCTTAACGCAATTTGTGGGATTGTATTCAGGTACGGGTCATGTGCAAAAGCAAACGATTTTGACATGTACGCGCCAAATGCTTCGTTTGAGGACCCTTTAACACATGCTCAAGGGTATGTAATGTGCTCATCTAACTATATCACGTGTTCATATTCTTTACTCGATTTGAAATTTCAATGGCTTTTCAGGGTTAAGCAAATCAAATCAGCATTTTACTCACTCTCTAAGGTATATAATACTCTCACTTCATTCTTTACTCCTATGATGATGGAACTATTACTCAATTTCACATCATATTTTTCCTTACAGTTTTTTGGTGAGTCGAAGATTGTTGAATACCACGTTCAAGAAAGTGATATTGCCCCGGGGAGAAAAGAGGTTAGAATCTTCTTGTTTTAGCCTCTACTCGTTACTACTATAATACAATCTTAAGGGTAACCTTATTATCACTATCTAACTAAAGGAAACAACCTGTGTGTGAATAAAAAAACAGATACTAATAGACAACAAACAACACTACAAGATCATGGGAAAGGACATAGATATGATCTCTCTCATCAAACTCTCTGTCGAAAATGGGAAGATCGTCCGACACGAAGACTGGTAATAACTAATAACTCCTCAATGCCCTTTTCTCTCTATACTTCGTGTCATTTCATTTAAACTTGATTGTTGTGTAAATGATGTTATTATAAGGTGGGACAAGAAACCTCTGAGGAACAGAGACACGGTTAGCTTCCCATTAGTCGGTCGGTTTATGGAGATGGGTCGAAGAGGCATGATGCTAGCTACTCATGCCATGATGGGTTTTGGTAAAGATCCTGACTCACACTGAATAAAGATGAATCATGGGTTCAGGAAAAAAAACAGTATATTATAGTGTCTAGGCTCTTCGAAACACTACTTAGCTTTTGAGGAACTTCTTCTATCAGTTTGGTTTGGTTTTAAGTTTGTAATATGTTAAACGTGTGGTTTGTTATAAAGTCACCAAAATTCTCCACAAGAGCAACGACCATCACTGAAATGGTGGAACCTATTAACATCTCTAACAACGATTAGTCTTCTCGTAGCAATCGATGCAGCCTTCATGAACTCATGACAGTCCACACAGATCCTCAGGTTCTTCATGATCCTAACACTAGAACCCTCTAGCAAACACAGTAGACCAAAAATCAAAGCCAGTTTCTCGCTGTGCTGCATCAGAAGCTCCTCTTTCTTCCTTCCTCCACGTCGTGCAGTTAATGTTCTACGCTTGGTTTATATCCAATATTTCATTTTTATGTCATTTTTATGTCATTTTAAGCACAATATATCTTAATTCATACATAATCTTCCTTAAATATATTTACACATCTAATACAACAACCAATATAAATGCAAATAAGAAAATTAATCATAATCTTAGTATATTTAAAATAAAAAGTATTATAGTTAAATTCAGATAAATATATGCACTTCAATATATTCAAATAGTAACTAAATCAACTGTAAAAATAACAAAATCGAGTAGATATAACATAATTAAAATCATATCTAATTAAAGTAATATAGTATTATTAATCTAAATTACACATACAAATTATAAATCAATTTTTAAAAAGTATCACAATCAATTATTGTATATTTACTTTATAAATATTTATATATGTGCATGTGCACGGAAAATGCACCTAATAAGAAATTAGCACCGAAGAAGAAAAAGGAAGATAAAGAGATTTCAAGTCGATATTCTCAAGTAAAAACAAAGAACTTCTCACGAGCTCGAGATACGAAGCAGAGAGTGAGAGAAAAAGGTGATTCCTTTCTCTCTTGAGTGTTGGCTTCGAGTTGAAAACGAGAAAAGATCAAAGTATTGCAATTTAAAGAGAGAGATAGCTTCACTATATAAAGGAAAACTAAATGAGCTGAAAGAAAATTGAAGGTATATCAACACAACAACGAACTACATACTTATTAAGCACAAGCGAATAATCCATCCATCCAACCCTCTACATACTTAGGTTTCTAAAATCCATCCATCCAAACCCATCAACACAACAACAAACTACATACGATATACTTAAGCTTCTAGAATTAGAAAAAATAATCGAATAATACACCACGAAGGCACGAACCCTTCTGAAATCATCAAATGAGGTACTTGGTGGCATTATCACACCACAATTATTCTTCGAAACAGAAAACATACATCTACCTAGACAACAACATCATAATGAGTCTTAAAGCAACAATTCTTATCTCAAGCCATGGGGTATGTCTTGCATACAAGACACTGAATCTTACCGCTAGGAGAAGGATTACTCCACATCGGTTTCAGGATGCACTGTTTGTGGTACAGATGACCGCAGATGAAGCCTGCCTGGTTATCGTAGTCACTCTCCTTCAAGGCTTCATAACATGTATGACACACATCGTTAATAAATTTTTCTCCTCTAGTCCGCCATGCCACCTCCTTCCAGAAGTCCCAATCCCTGCTTTACGTCCCAATGAATATTGTGTCGTATGCCTGTTCAGCTTTGAGCAGGAAAGGACTTTGGAGAATCTCTGTTGACTAATAGTTGTAGGCCCAGTCGCTGATATATTTAGCAAAGTTACTACAATCGTGCGTGTTGTCCCTCAACCGCATGTATGGCAATGATGCTTGGGTAACCAGTGGTGGTACGAGCTGAATCTCAGTCGCAAGACGGTCTCGTGACATCATACACGCTGGAGCTAAAATTTCTTGATGCAGATACAGAGGATTCGGATGAACAGTTTGGTGGATGAAAACGTCCGGGTAGCCTTCCTGTCTGTTGATAACTCTAGTAAACGTTCGACCGTAACCTCGATTTTGGGATAGAATATTTCCTCATCTGCCATGGCAGAGGTGAAGTAACTCTCTACTATGTTTTCTTGTGCATATCTCGATATTTTGGTACCTGCCAAAATATAATCTCTATAATATTAATTTAGGAAGTCAATTTCCTATGTGTCGCCACGTTAACTCTCAGGATGGTTGAGTACAGTGATACCCTTAATGAATTAAAAATATTACATTTATATATTATTATTGAATTTATTATTTAGTTTCTTTTTTTTAATATTTCCAAATAACATAAGTAAAGTTAAAAAAAAAACAAAAATATATGCATACATAATATGATTTCATTAAAAAGAAAGTTCACAAAATAAAAATCTTCTATTAAAAGTATTTTTAAATAGCATAAAATGTAATTTATTTTAAACTTTTATGTTTGTGGAACTTAATAAAACCATAATCAAAATACCAAATCAAATAACAATTCTTATTTTTAATATTATTTAAAGTAATTTTCAGTTTATCATTTAGTAAATCTAAGGCATAAAACTATTTAGAATTTATAAAATATTTTAATTATTATAATTAGTGATATGTGTTCATAAGCTTCCAAAATGTATTAGTGATCATCGCTTTATTTTCTAATATATTGTTTAAAGAAATCAACATATAATTTGATAAATATTATCAAAATACATGCACATTGAATCGATAAATAAAGTTAATTTTATTTTGCTTAATTATAATAAAAATAATTATACTTTAGTTTGAATTTGAAAGAACATATCTAACTCAATATACTCACAATATGAGTGACTTGAATCGTCCAACGTATATCTAATATCATAGATTTGACTATAATACGAATATATAATTTTATAATAATAATTTATTTTATAAATGTAAAGTATAGGATGATTCAAAAAATATTAACCAACTGTTAAAATTTAGTTTTAAAAAAAGTTTATTTATATGCATAAACTGTTGAATATTATCGTTATATTAATTTATGTAATTTGAAATTAGACACTTTAGTTTATATTTACGTAAGCACAATATATCTTAAGTCATACATAATCTTCCTCAAGTAAATTTACACATCTAAGACAACATAGCGAAAGAATGAACATATGCTGATGCAAATGCCAATTGAGCTTGACATATATATATATATTTATGTAGCATTTGGTCCAGTGATCAATTCTTCATATTGTCTAAAACCAAGAAAAATAAATATTTTTTGATAAATGGTTTCTGTTTTAAAAAAAAAACATAAAATATCTGACATTATTGACGTTAATACGTACAACATCCACTAAGTTAGAAACACATAACGACCAGTAATTATGGGTTTAAGTGCCATGTAAATCCAAATATGCTACTAAGAAACAAATTATGGGGTATAGTCACCAAAATTCTCCACAAGAACAATGACCATCACTGAAATGATGAAACCTATTAACATCTCTAACAATGATTAATCTTCTCGTAGCCATAGATTCAGCCTTCATGAACTCATGACAGTCCACACAGATCCTCAGGTTCTTCATG
The DNA here is from genome assembly GCA_019706035.1 of Raphanus raphanistrum subsp. raphanistrum. NCBI lineage: Eukaryota > Viridiplantae > Streptophyta > Magnoliopsida > Brassicales > Brassicaceae > Raphanus > Raphanus raphanistrum. The sequence continues at coordinate 749,814 of CM033982.1, read as the reverse complement.
ATCCTAACACTAGAACCCTCTGGCAAACACAGTAGACCAAAAACCAGAGCCAGCTTCTCGCTGTGCTGCATCAGAAACTCCTCTTTCTTCCTTTCCTCCACGTCGTGCAGTTCATGTTCTACGCTTGGTTTATATCCGATATATCATTTTTATGTTATTTTAAGCACAATATATCTTAATTCATTCATACATAATCTTCCTCAAAAATATATTTACACATCTAAGACAACAACCAACACAAATGCAAATAAAAAAAAATTAAACATAATCTTAGTATATTTAAAATAAAAAGTATTACAGTTGAATTCAGATAAATATATGCACTCCAATATATCCAAATGGTAACTAAATCAAGTGTAAAAATAATAAAATCGAGTAGATATAACATAATTAAAATCATGTCTAATTAAAGTAATATAGTTTTATTAATCTAAATTACACATACAAATTATAAATCAATTTTAAAAAAGTATAACAATCAATTACTGTATATTTACTTTATAAATATTTATATATGTGCATGTGCACGGAAAATGCACATAGTAAGAAATTGTTGAGAGTGAAGAGAGGAAGAAGAAAAAAATGAAGAGAGTAAGAAAAAAAAGCAAACCCAAAGTAAAAGAACAAAATGAAAACAGAACAACAACATAAAGGGAAAAACAGATCTAGATATGTTTGTTTACCTCTTGCTTTCCTAATCTCGTCGCAAACGGATGAAGAATAAATAAAAAGTCGAAATCAAAGTATTGCAGTTTAAAGAGAGAGATAGCTTCACTATATAAAAGAAAACTAAAGGAGCTGAAAGAAAATTGAAGGTATATCAACACATCAACACAACAACGAACTACATACTTATTAAGCACAAGCGAATAATCCATCCATCCAACCCCATCAACACAACAACGAACGAACTACATACTACATACTTAGGTTTCTAAAATCCATCCATCCAACCCCATCAGCACAACAACGAACTACATACTACATACTTAGGCTTCATGAGTCATTACCATCATAATGCACGAACATGATGTATAAAGCTTTGTCAGCTCAATCATGACAATACATCATATATATGCAGTACACTCCACTCGTTACAACAACTTGCAACTTGTTTTCTAAGCCAATCGATAATATGAAAGTTGTTAAGGAGCGATAATGTTACAAAGAATGAACATGTGTTGATGGAAATGCCAATTGAGCTTGACATATATAATATGAAGGTTGTTAAGGAGCGATAATGTTACAAAGAATGAACATATGTTGATGGAAATGCCAATTGAGCTTGACATATATAATATGAAGGTTGTTAAGTAGCGATAATGTTACAAAGAATGAACATATATTGATGGAATTGCCAATTGAGCTTGTATATATATATATATATATATATATATATATATATATATTTATTTATGTAGCATTTGGCCCAGTGATCAATTCTTCTTAATTATTGTCTAAAACCAAGAAAAATAAAGAGAAAATTGGCATATATGCCTCTGACGAAAGCTCCAATTTGATACTTACCACACTTGATGATTCACTGTTTCCATTGACCAAAACACCCCTATCTATCTACTCGCAGGCCTAGAAGCAACTCTGATTGATGATTGAACCTTTCTGATTCCTGTGAATCATTTTTCTCCTTTTATTTTTTTCTTTTCCTTATTTCTCTTTCATCTTTTTTTCTAACTATTTTTCATTTTCTTATGTTTTTTTCTTTCCTATCACTTATGAACAATATGCTATCTATTTTCTTTCTAAAGTATTCATATTAAGTTATATTGTTTCTTTGATTTTTTTTTATTTCTTTGTTAGTTTCATTAAAACTTTATTTTTTATTTTCTTGGGTTTAATCATTTAGATTCGTGTTTACAAATTAAGAATTAAATGTATAAGTCACACAAGTTCATTACTATGCTTCTGGTAAGTTTTTCATTATGATTGTCTAAATTTGAAATAAGTTTATGCATTTTATAGTTAATGTTAACAAATTTTGTAATATGTTAACAAATTTTGTATCTTGTTACAATTTTTGTTAACTCGCTAACATAATTTGTAAAATGTTGGTTGTCAAATTATTGATGAGTTATAATGTAGTTCTATTATAAACCTAATCAAAATTGATGTTATTTTAATGTTAACAAATTGTGTATCATGTTAGCGAGACTATAGTTGATGTTATTTTAATGCTAACATATTTTGTATCATGTTACAACATTTGTTAACTCGCTAACATATGTTGTGACATGTTAACAAATTTTGTATCTTATTACAAATTTTGTTAACTCGCTAACATATTTTGTAAAATGTTCGATGGTCAAATTATTGATGAATTATAAAGTAGTTCTATCATAAATTCAATAAAAATTGATATTATTTTAATGTTAACGAATTTTGTATCATGTTAGTGATACTTTAGTTGATGTTATTTTAATGTTAACAAATTTTGTATCATCTTACAAAAAAAAAAAATTAGCTAACCTATTTTGTAACATATTAACAAATTTTGTATCTTATTACAAATTTTGTTAACTCGCTAACATATTTTGTTAACTCGCTAACATATTTTATATAAATTGAAAAATAAAAGTTTAAATCTGAGTTTTAAAAAATATTTGAATGAAAAATGAAAATGATGGAAAAAAACTAAGTTTCTACCAAAATGAAAAGAAAATCTATAAAATTAATTTAAAAACTCAAAGGAAAAAAACGTATAGAAAAAAAAGCATGCAGACATATGACATCGATCACTTTTCCCCAAACCTGACACTCTATGCTTTCACCCGTTGATTTGTCAGAAGCTAAGGGAATTTTTAGTCTATTTATTGCCTAAAGTGTATGAGTAAAATCATTAATGTCAATGAATGAGTATTAGTTATCAATGAGTATTTAACTAATTTGGCTGGTTGTTATGTGTAGTTAACCAATTTACCCAAAAATAAATACTTTTTGATAAATGGTTTCTGTTTAAAAAAAAAAGAAAACATAAAATATATGACATTATTGACGTTAATACTTACAACATCCACTAAGTTAGAAACACATAACGACCAGTAATTATGGGTTTAAATGCCTTGTAAATCCAAATATGCTACTAAGAAACAAATTATGGGATATAGTCACCAAAATTCTCCACAAGAACAATGACCATCACTGAAATGGTGGAACCTATTAACATCTCTAACAATGATTAGTCTTCTCGTTGCCATCGATGCAGCCTTCATGAACTCATGACAGTCCACACAAATCCTCAGGTTCTTCATGATCCTAAAGCTAGAACCCTCTGGCAAACACATCAGGCCAAAAACCAAAGCCAGCTTCTCGCTGTGCTGCATCAGAAGCTCCTCTTTCTTCCTCTCCTCCACGTCGTGCAGTTCGTGTTCTACGCTTGGTTTATATCCAAACTTTTTCAACTCGGTCACCAGAGCGTCTAGCTTCAAACAGATCTCGCGGATTCTCGGATGACCGCTCTCTCCAACGCTGAAAACGTGGACCTTGTCTTTGATCTCAATCCAGCTTTTTCCTCTCACTTTCTTCACTTCGCTGTCTCTGAGAAGCTTTCTTGATTTGACAATGTCCTCCCAGTGATTGTTCGCCGCGTATATGTTGGATAGTAACACGTGATTACCCGCATTCTCCGGCTCTAATCTGAACAGTTCCTTAGCTGCAACCTCTGCCAGCTCGAGATTTTTATACACTCGACAAGAAGCAAGAAGGGAGCCCCATATGGAAGCAGTAGGATCAAAAGGAATAGACTTTATCAACTCATACGCTTCAGACAACAGTCCAGCACGACCAAGAACATCAACCATACAAGAGTAATGAACCACGTTCGGCGATACACCGTACTTGCTCCTCATGAATCTGAAAATTCTCCTTCCTTCCTCCACCAAGCCCGTATGACCACAAACCGACAACAAGGAACTAAAAGTAACCTCGTTTGGTTGCATACCACCTTGCTGCATCTTCTCAAACAAGATCATCGCTTCCTTCGGACGAGCATGCTTCGCAAACCCCGAGATAATCGTGTTCCAAAGCTCAATATTCTTCTTCTCTCCCACTTCAGAGAAGATAACATAAGACTCTCTCAAGCTTCCGCATTTCGCATACATATCCACCGCAGAGGACGCAACAAAGACGTTACAAGCGTACCCGGTCTTATGTATAACACCATGCATCTGTTTCCCTTCTATCAAAGCCGCCAGATTCGAGCAAGCGCAGATCACCGAAGATAACGTGAACTGGTTCTGCTCTAGACTCAGTCTCTGACCTCGACGGTAAAGAAGCAGAGCCTCTTCGTAACCTTTGTTCTGAACATAACCTGCGACCATAGAACTCCATGTGACCGAGCTTCTGTCCTGCATAAACTCGAAAACCCGCACTGACTCCTCGATCATCCCGCACTTCGCGTAGAGATCGAGCAGAGCGGTTCCAACGTACACGTGCGTGTCGAGACAGGCTTTGAGCGACAAACAGTGAAGTTGTTTGCATTCCAAGGCATCGCAGTTTGCTCCACAAGCAGAGGAGAGAACGCTAGAGATGGTGAATTCGCTAAACTCAACCCCTTCGTTTCGCATCTCCAAGAACATATCCAACGCTTCTAACTCCATTTTGTTTCGGTTATACAAACCGATCATAGTGTTCCAAGAAACTAAGCTTCTTTCACGCATTCCATCGAACACTTTGCGTGCGAGCTCCACAAAGCAACATTTGGAATAAGAATTGATAAGAACATTCGAGAGAGTAACATCTCCATCAAACTCAAAGCGGATAATCTTCCCATGGCAAGCTTTGGCTTCCAGAACGTCTCTATTACTAGCAAAAAACTGTAAAAGTTCGATAATGCGCCAAGGTTGAACCACGTTACGATTCAAAAACTCATCGTTAAATCGTTCTACTGTACATTCCTCTTGCTCATGAGTAACCAATACAGAGAGATTTCGAGGAAGAGAATCCGCATGGCTTCTTCTGGGTAAGACTCTGCATCGTCTCAACAAGTTCATCGTAACCCCGAGTACGTGTATGTTCTTCGTTTTTGAGACAGAAGAGATTAATTACAAAGGGCTTAATCTTTTAACCAGATGTGAGCCCTACGTTTAGGTCCATTATTTATTCGGCCTAATTCTAAATCTATAGTGTTACTGAGACCCTATTGTTTACACAATGCTGGACATCCAACTTCTATCCATCTAATCAAACTTTAAAAGGCAAAATGGATTGTGGTATGTAATTTTACAATTTGTATAAATAAAATAGTTGTTTAAAAAAAGTATTTCAATCCCTTAAATAATCTAATAATATCAAAATTTACAATATTTATATGAATTAGTTATGAAACTAACTTTTAGTTAAGTCGGGAATAATTAAATCAGTTTGTAAGAAAAGAAAAACATATTGGCATCAGGAGACGAATGATCATCAAAAACTTAAAACCATGGAATAGAAAAAGTGTATAACTTTCAGTTTAGGACATATAAGTCTCGAATCAAAAGAAACAATAAACATTTCAAGAACAGCAACTCTGTCGTCCCTAACTTCAAAACAAAAACAGCCAATCTAAAGATTTCTCTCTTGATTCGACTGATAACAACAACAACAACCAAACTCCTCAGAACCTTCTGGGTGGCCTGCTGAAAGAAGGCGCGGCCTGTGCCTCGACTTCAGAGAAGCCATGAGCGTCAGACATACCAAGGGAAGCAAGCATCTCCAGAGTCTCTTTGTCGACCTTGATCACATCGGTCTTGATGGCAGACTCATCGGGCACAAAGTCCATGCGGCGCTCACGCTCTTCCTCTTGAAGCTTGAGCGAGATGCCACGGACCGGTCCCTTCTGGATACGTTTCATCAAATGGGTGGAGAATCCAGCGATCTTGTTGCGGAGACGCTTCGAAGGGATGATTGCGACTTCTTCGAGGATCTTCTTGTTGGTGTGGAAGTCGAGTGTCATGCGAGAGTAGTACTTCTCGATGACTTGACGTGATGATTTCTTCACGGTCTTGGTTCGGACACGTCCCATCTTTCGGTTATCTGCTACTTATACCTGGTAAGATAAAACTCATGTCTTAGCAAAAGAACACATTGAAGCATGTCATGTCCTAATATTTCAACACACATGAATTGTTATGGCAAAATCTAAATCTAAATCTAAGCCACTGACGAATCTAGCAAAAACCTACGACTAACATTCTACACCTTTCATAGAACAGATCAAAATCTTATGGCTGCTTGACGATTACGTAGTTTCTTAAGGTTAACAAGAGCTTACCTGCAAAGAAGAAGCGGCGGCAAAAATGAAGAAGAAGCAAATACAGGGGGAGATAGTTTGCCTTTCCTTATAAATATGGTTCTCTCGTTAGGGTTTAGTTTTCTTCATTCAGCTGACGGGCCCTAACTTCGGGATCAGTCTGATATTTTATTGGGCTTAAGTCCTAATCAACAATTCTTAGCTTAGGCCCATTAGCCCAAAAAGTTAAAAACTTCTTTTCTCAAATTTGTAGGCCTATGTTCAACCACTTTGTTTCTTTGAAAAACCAAAGATCAACCGGTTAAACAAAGCTTTAGGATACTTTGGTTCAAAAAAAATCAAATGGGTGTAGCTTCTTGTTTTTATGTTAAGATGATCAATTAGACTATCAGTTAAAGTCAAAGTGTTATAAAGTAATGGTTTATGTATCTTATTCTACTTCAATTTGTTTGATTAAAAATTAATTGATGTGGTTGGCTGATCTCATACAATTGGTGAAAGAATAGACATATAAAATCTGCGAATCCATATTGTATATGATTAGGAATGTTGAATAATGTCTAAGACCAAGTTGAGGACAAGATCTAACACATCATGTAATGGAATGTTTTAACTTTAATTTCACTTTTTGGATGACAAAAATGTGGAGGGTATTGCAAGTTGCCAAGAACTTCCCTGTTTAAGGAGAATCTAATCCAAAGTCTTATGTCTAATCCTTCTTGCTATTTTTTTTCCTCTTGCTGTCTTTTTTTTGGAGAGACTCACAACTTGCTATCAAATATAATGATCACAATGATTCGTAAAGCGAATGTCAAAGCTTATGATAAGTTGGAAAAAAAAACTTAATGAAAATGTCAACAGAAAAGTGAAAATAATTAGATTATACCTATATCTAGCTATGGACTAATGGACTCACTAGCTTCTGACAACTTGCCTAGATTGTGCCTTGAGTGGTTTTAGAGTGGTTGACATTTTTGTGGTCCCATTCTCTATTGAATCATGATTAGGCTATAGGCTTTTTCATCTACTCTGTTGCATCTTACAAGTCTAGTCTCAGCTTATACTACATACAATAACTTTTTTGTTCAAAATACTACAATACTTTATCCTAAATCCGAACTATATTTTATACACATTTTTCATGGCCGTCGGGGAGAAAAAAAAGTGGTGTCGTTGTTATCCTCAAAGGATCAAAATAATGGTAATCCAGTGTAGAATCCATCATTCACACTAAGATTTGAATGAACCCCTTTTGGTGATGGAATGAAACTCATGAGTTAAGTAAAGTGTTGTTTCTAGAAAGAGATCAAATATATGTTATTGCTAATAGAATCAATCTTTCTTATTGGCAGAATATTTTCTGAAAACAAATCCAAAAATATAATAAAATATATGAATAAAAAGTTTCCAACAATGTGAAGATCTTGAAAAATTGGGCTGTTCTTGGATGGTCCCTATCTCTAGGAATATAGTCACAAAAGAAAAGAGAGCGAGAGAGGGAATGTAAAGCAAGTGTCGTCTCCCACTTAAACACACTTATTTCAGATTCGGGTATATATATCATCCACTTAGAAATATATAAATGTAATCATTTATATTATATTAACCAAAATGCTCACGTAATTATTGAGTGTTCAATAAAAGAATAATTAGACTGATTTGATTATTCGATTAAGATTTACAGATTCGCTCCTGACTTACACAGTCCTCTGCAGGAAAATATTAGAAAATAGAGAACTTAAGTATTTATACTAAACTAAAAATGAAAACGTATTTAACAAACCAAAACTTTTAGAGCATATACTTTGGTTTGTAGCGAATGAACGTTATAGGAACTACTGTAGAATATGTAATATATTTCGTCTATTTAATATTGAAGTTCCTAGCTAACACGAAATAATGTTCTTTTTTTTTCTTTTTCTTTAGCTAACACGAAATAATGATCTTTAAGCTAAAGTAACATGTATTACACTTGAAGTGGTATCAAAAATGTCATTTGGTCGATATTTGAGAACATTACTGATTAACATGTATACACAGTCTTTTATATTTGGGAATATTAAATAGTAAGAAAAAGGTAAATTATTGATCACTAAGACATTAACCTCGTAAGTGTATTGTGTATGAGAAGTATTTTTCATATCAAAGAGAACAAAAATATAAATAACAAAAAGAATGTATTATATCCTCAATTAGTTAGAAACAAGTGATAGAAAAAAAAAAGAAGAAGGTGATATTGTTGGATTTGAAGTTTCGGATAAAGTCACGTTTGTGTGTCCCGTGATAAAGATGGGGACCCTTCGCTATCAATTGTATGCCATCTCTCGTATTCATGAGAGGCTTATGTCTAGCTAACGTATCCATTTATTAAGGGAGTGTATCACATAACTATTTCATACCAGATCTTCTTGCCTTATACGCTTGCAAAGATTGATGTTTAAATGTCGTTATCTTCTTTTCAGATTGTTTTAAATTTAATACATGGATTAGTGAAGTCAAAAAAAAAAATTAAACGCTTAGACTTTTATCTGTTTTATTGTTTTCTACTTCAAAGGCTTAGATATTGTTGCATGAGAAAAACAAAATATATTTGCAGTAGACTTTGATTTTCTTTGCAGAATCTCACGGAGATAACATGAAAAGAAAGGAATTTTCTAAAACTGTTGTACATAATATTTCTCTCACATATTATATTTATCCTCTGTCAGAAATAAATTCACAGTCGAGAAACTATTTTCCCATAAAGTTAGATTAAATAACTTTCATTAGTTTTTTCAAAACCCCCTCCTTTTGAAAAATAGAGAGTTTAATTACATAAGCTAGTTTTTAGGAAACAAACTAAATAATGTTCACTTATTCACACTTCAGTTAGTTCTTTCAAGGCTTGTCCATCTTCTTTCACATCAAAAGACCCATTCGCTTCAGCGTCAGAGCTGGCATGTACACCGTAAAACAAATACACAAGCACGATCAAACCGGAGAAGTACCCGAACCGGACGTACGACGGTGCGTCCAACGAACCAAGCAAGAATATGTTCAAGAAAATCGACACGCACGGGGTCAACGGCATGAAGGGGACACCCCATAACTCGGGTTTGTTTGCTTGAGGGACCACGAAATGGAAAATCAACACGATTGCCATAGCCACTACCGCACTGGCACCAAGCATGAAAGCCTTAAAGCTCCCTTGTGGCGCAAGTTTCCAGATGAGGGTGAAGACAAGAGAGATGGTGGAGAATAATGTCAGAAAAGTGAGTGTCGGCCATGGCTTGGTGGGTCCTACAGGGACGTAACGCCTGAAAATGAGAGCGTTTGCGACCATGTAAAATACGAATAGGGTTCCGATGGATACGAGGTTTAGTAGGATGTTAAGGTCAGTGAAGAGAGCAAGAGCCGCCGTGAAAATACCTGATATGGAACGTACAGAAAAAAAACATTAAATAAGACAGATAATAGATTATTCCAGCGGCGACAAAGTCTAGTTGAACATGAAATTGAAGATAGTGGGGATAACTTGAAGATGGATTGATAACTTGGTTTGCAACCAGGGAGTCAAGACCATAATTTTTGATCTGTATAGGTTCCTTTTAGGTTCTTAGTATTCATACAAAATAGGAAGCACTTGATGTACAAAAGGTTTGCTTTGAATAAAATTTAACATTTATTCAAAAAAAAAAGAAATTGAAGATAGTGGGGATAACTGTTTTATTTTTTTGTCTTTCTTTTGGCAAAGTAAGAAATAAAAGTTAATACAGTTGATGGATATAGCAAATTTTGAGCTAGTGGGATGCTAAAATTGGTAAGGATAAGGTTCGACGTTGATGACCCTTAAGGCCTTAATCATAATGTTCCACTTTGTAACAATGTGAATAGCTTTATGAGAAAACCAATGTTTATGCATATATATCAGATGGATAAAACAAAGTGTATGGCTCACAACAATGCTCTCATCAACTTAAATTATGGCTACCAATAATTGTATAAATATTGATCGTCGTGACTAAGTGTGTAACCATTGAGATAATGCCAATAAATTTCGTATATATCTTCCATGCATTTACAAAAATATCTTTCACAGTTTTTTGTTTTTATAATGATATGATGATTAGTCGGCCAATAGTTGAAGTTCCTTATAATTATCCAACAAAAGTGGAATATGTGTTTTTAACACTAAGGGAACACGAAAGAGACCAAAGAGACCCACCAAGAAAATATATCACAATCAAGACCGTTGAGAGAGACTGAATCTTTTGGAAGCTCAGAACTTTACAGAGAGCAAAAGAAACCAATGGTGAACATGACATCTAGCCATCGTACTCAATATGCTCTCTCTGTCTTAAAGTTTAAGACCCAAACACCACAAAACCCATGACGTCCCTACGTTTAATATACCTTATACACATCTTGTCACGATCGAGATCGATAGGGGAAAAAGATTTTTTAAAAAATGGTTGAGTCCAAAAGTTTTGATTTGAAAAAATATTTTTGAAATGGACACGTATAGATAATGTATTCACGTGGATCGTATGATCTTTGAGAACACGTTAAAACATCAAAATCATAGATGAAGAAAAAAAAGATCATGACAACAACTGAAACGGTTCTAGTTTCCCTTTCTAACCTAACTGCTTTGCCTCTACCTCACTTTATAGACCCTAAATTCACAAAATCTAATTTTACTAGTATAAATGATTATTCATCATCATTGTTTTTGACAGTAGTAAAATAAAATGAATGGGACAGGAAAAAAAAAAGAACGTACCAAGAAAAGAGGAGGCGTTGACTGGCGTAGATGTTCTGTGATGAATCTTAGCGAACCAAACGGGGACCACTCTGGACCTTCCGATGACGCACATGTAACGAGCTTGACCTAACATGGCCACCAAAAGTGATGTTAAGATCCCAAAGCTTGCTCCTATCCCCACCACTTTCGTCACCCATTCCCAGCCGTTGGATCCTCTGAACGCCGCGGAAAACGGCGCCTCCGGATCTATCTACGTACACACCGTTTTCAACCTCCAAAGTCAAACAACGTACCGTTTTTGGTTAATAAAATTAAAAAAACACTAAAATGATTACTGACCAGATCGTATGGGAGGAGCATTGACATGGAGACAGCCATGAGGCAGTAAAGAACCGTAACGATGGCGACTGAACCGGAGACACCGACCGGTATGTCTTTAACCGGGTTTTGAACTTCCTCCGCCATGGTCGAAACGGCGTCGTATCCTATATAGCTCAAATAAACCATAGCAGCTCCGTTGAAAACCCCCGCCGCTCCGAACGGGAAGAACCCCGAGGGATGCTCTGCTTTCGCCGGAGAAGTAAGATTCTTCGAGTCTCCTCTCAAGAACCCCATCACGATCACGAACACTATGAAGGCGATGTGAAATGCGGTCATGATCATGTTCACCTTCGAGCTCTCCCTCGTGCTGCAGCAGATGATGACGGTGATCGCGAGGACCACGAGGACGGCGACGGGATCGATCTCGTTGAACCCCTCGGGGAGTGAAGAGACGACGAAGCGCCACCTGGAAGTCGAGATCCCGAAGGCGGTTCCCAGGTACGCGGTGAAGCTCCTCGAGACGGCGGCGTTCGACATAACGTAGTCGAGCACGAGATTGGCTCCGGTGAAGAACGCCGGGAACTCGCCGAACGTGGTGCGGATGTAGCTGAAGGCGCCGCCGGCGACGGGGAGGTGAACGGCGAACTCGGTGTAGCAGAAGGCGGAGAGGAGAGCGCAGAGGCCGGCGACGGCGTAGGAGACGACGATGGAGGGACCGGCGTAGAGACGGCTGGCGCGGCCGGTGGTGACGAAGACGCCGGCGCCGACCATCCCGCCGATTCCGAGGCCAATGAGGTCGTACCACCGGAGAGTACGGCGCATATGCTCGCCGGAGACGGCGCGGACGCGGTTCATCTCGTCGGAGGAGGTGGAGACGGAGACGGCGCGGCGGGCTAGGCGGGAAGGCGTGGAGGAGAGGGAGCTGAGGTAGACGCGGAGGCTGGAGAAGGAAGAGTGACCGCCGCCATTGTTGCTGCTTTGCACCTCCATTTGCACCGGTTTGAAGTGAAGTCGGGTCGGGTCGGGTCAGGTATGTGGAGGACTGAGAATTTTGGTGATTTAGACAAGACTTGGTTTATATAAATATGAGAGATTATGAAAAATTGGAAGGGAGAAGAATAAGGGATAAAAGATAGTGGCGTTTTGCTGTAATTAATGATAATATTTAAGGGTAATTTAAATATTTACCACATTATAATTAAGAAGAAGAAGATTGTTCTTATTCCACAGTAATCTCATAAGCATCGTATTAAAAGATTTTACTAACACAAGATGCCTTATCTGTTTGGTCCGGTCACAATTATTATTATATATTAGTAGTTTAGTACCAATTATGCTAATGCTTTTATAGATTCATGTACGAATCTAAACTAGTTTGGTAAGTATATAGTAGGATTTCAGAACTAGTTATGCTTGTGAATAAATTTTTATTGACCAAAATATAATCTACTAAAAGTAGCATTCTTAATTAATGCCATTAGATTGCGTGAGAAGAAAAAATTGATGTGATTATAAGACTGAAAGTTTGTAGTTACGTTCTTGCTAATTAATTGGCTCTAACTTATGCACAAATAAGACCACCATAAAACTACACTTGTTCAAAACGTAACGACTCTGCTTCAGAGCTTCGTTTTTAGTTAGTTCCCGATGAAACCGTAAGTCCGTTAAAAAAGACACAAAATCAGACGGCGTTAACTTACCTACTCCCTCCGTTTCATATTAAGTGTCATTGTAGAGATTTTTTTTCGTTGCAAAATAAGTGTCGTTTTAGCATTTCAATACAAAATTTATTAATTTTATTCTGTATTTTATTTTTCTATTGGTTGAGATGTATCGGTAATGATGTTTTTGTATGGAAAATATGTAAAATTTAATGATTTCTTAATCCGTGTGTCCAACTCTAAAATGACATTTATTCAGAAACAGAGGGAGTATATCGTAAGACACGGTAACGACGACGTTACATTTGACGTCTATGTAGGTCTAGAAGGTTCACACGTGTGGCAATGAATGTGACACATGGGATGCAGTTTCTTTAACAAAGGGATAATAAGCACACAGGTTTTAATGCATGTATAGCGTGACCCAAAATCGAGGAAATCAGTTTTTCTTTTTGTTTTGTGTTGGTTTTAAACATCTCTTACAATCTACTACGAATCTTATATAATAAAGTTGGTTTTTTTTTTCTTTGGGAGGAATAATGACACATGTCCTCAAATGGTAAATGAATGGGCCATCTAAATAGAATTGATTTAAAAAATTTAACCTACTTTAAGTCCTTATGTTCCAGAGAATCGTAATTATATAGTGTTAAAGAAAAGAAGAAGCATTTATCTGATGTTTCTCTGACGATAACGGTGAAATTTCACTCCGTCGGTTGGTTGAGTTGCGGATAACTGAAACGACGATAACAGTGAGAGGCAGGGGAAGAAATAGCTGGGCCTGGAACATAATGACACCTGTCCCCAAATGACAAATGAATGGACCATCCAAATAGAATTGATTTAAAAAATTTAACCTACCTTAAGTCATTATGTTCCAGGCCCAGCTACTTCTTCCCCTGCCTCTCACTGTTATCGTCGTTTCAGTTATCCGCAACTCAACCAACCGACGGAGTGAAACTTCACCGTTATCGTCAGAGAAACATCAGATAAATGCTTCTTCTTTTCTTTAACACTATATAATTACGATTCTCTGGAACATAAGGACTTAAAGTAGGTTAAATTTTTTAAATCAATTCTATTTGGATGGCCCATTCATTTACCATTTGAGGACATGTGTCATTATTCCCCCCAAAGAAAAAAAAAGCCAACTTTATTATATAAGATAATTACGATTCTCTGTTCGGTCTTTCAATCGTAGCTCCCACTGCGTGATCATTAATTTTCATTCCCCAGCTTCTCTGTTATTACGATTTTTCTAATCTATAATTAGGATGCAAGTTTAAGAAAGCAATGAAAAGTTATTTACGACATGCTATTCCTCGACAAGGTATATCCCAGCAGCAGTATTTTAATTTTTACATTTGCGAGAAACTAATTTTCAACCAGCGCCACCAGCAATCATCTCCCACCATCGGACATGTGTCGCCTCTTTGTATCTATATCTTTAGGTGAAGGAGATTTTTTTATTAGTTTTTGTGAAAACTTAAGATTAGTGTGTTAATCTCTAGAAGCCTCCAAATTTTTTTTCTAAACTATGCTGACTAGGTGTTCTTCGTTGCGAGGATCACGACGTCTAGATCAGTTTCGTTATCAACTTATGTAGAAACTGATTTAGCCATTGTGGCACTTAGAACTCTATCTCTTTTATCTTATGAAACTTGAGAGTTCTCTACACATGCATTCATTTTTATTAATTTCTTTAACGTGTGTTGCAGATATCATCACCACATGAAGGTCATCAATGGACAGTCTCTCAGCAAACACCCGGTCTTGGACGGAGTCAGCATTCCCACCTACAGCCAAAAGAGATACTATTACATATTAGCACCAGCCATAACATGTATATGTCATTAACTGTCTCACAATTATAATTGGCTATTTCAGGGGACCTCTGATTAACGTCTACCTTTGGGACCAGGCTGCTCATGAGTTGTACAACAAGTTCAACGAATGTCTCGCCAGTCCTACTGTTGTAATAGTAACAGCATTTAACACTAAACGTACAGGAGATAAGACTTTTTTCATGTTTTAGTTAAGAATATCTTGATTAATTTGCATTCTATTTATCAACCACAGTCTGAAGTCTTTAGAATTGTCCAAATTTGTTCAACTACGTCCAAAGCATAGATAGGCAAGGTTAACATAAAACTCTTAGTTTAAATTCAGTTAGTTTTCATTACACAGGGTAACATGAGGCAGACAATAGGAAGCTACAATGGTCTTCTTGAGATTTAAATCTATAAATAAACAAGGCATTTTATCTAACTAACAATACTTTAAGACTTTAGGTATGTTTACAATCATATCTCATTGTTGATATTATGTGTAAAAATTGTATACAACGATAAAAATATTTAATTTTTTCTAAATTTTATATCAAAGTAATGAAATAATATTTGAAAAACCGGCGTGTAGCGCCGGCAAACCCCTAGTATTCATATAAAATACTGTTTGTATAATACAAATTGGATATCATACTATAATGCAATAGGCGATTATTTTAATGGAGTGGCTTCTGTTAGGTTAGCTCAAGTCAAAGATTGTTAACACCAACTAACAAAAATGTCCAAGATCATATTTTACATTTGGTCTCAGCTTCAATGAAAGCTGAATATGACTCACCTAGCACCATCAAAACTTGATGAGGTGGAAATATTGTAAACTGATTTGTATAAAATGCATGTCCCTTCCAAGTTCCAATCACACTCGTATCTGGATACATATTTCAATGCATTGACGTTTTTGGACGCGCATTGCACTAGCTTATCCAAACAAATATGAAATATCTACTTGGAAGCCTATCCTTTTCGCTATAAAAGATAATTAGAATGAGTGTTAGCCTATCACCAACGTTGACACATATTCGTATCAACCACACACATATACTGATATACACGTTAAATTCGACAAAAAAAAAAAAAACACTATGATTCACATGGAGTACAATCACAACTCACGAATTTTGGTTAAATAAGAGTAAAGAGATAACGCAATAAAAAACACAAGATAAGGGGGAGTGGTGGTTTATACAGCGAGTGGGATGGTCAAATCTGATTTTAGATAAGATGCAATTGCAAAACTCAGTTTGCTTCAATCCGACCACGTCTCTCACACATTGTATATCAGACCTGCCCATCTCTAATAAATTAATACATCTACATATGAATATGAGTTTTTTTTCTTCTAAATGTTAACCTTATCATGCAACAAGCAAACATTATAGTGTCATCATCTTCATATATTGAAACGTGGTGTATAGCAGTGAAGATTACAATATTCTAAGTTTTGTAGGGTTACAGGTCTTTATTTTATCAACTAGCTTAAACACACACAATTAAACCATAAAATTGTCTGTATGTCATATGTGTAAAAGATGTTTGATAAAGATATAAAAATGTGGATCAAACTGTGATTCAGCAGCTACAAAATATCTTCATCTGAGCATCATGTCATGTAATGTAACAAGTTCTAATTCTCTATTTGAAAATCTCTCGTGCCGGTAGCTAATTTAAGTTGGAACAGGCCATAAGGTAAGTACGTATTATGGATCCAATGATAGATTGTTAGCTTACGAGCCCAATTTAAACGCCCTTTTTGGGGGGCTTAAACTAAACCCATTTAATAAATGTTCCTTTTTCGCCCCCTGGTTTTCGAAGATAATATCAAAATTCAAAAGTAAAACACGTGATAACAGCCCAAAAAAACTTATAAAAAGAATTAGTAGATTTTTCTGCAAAGAGCCACGTGACGGCTGGGCAAGACGCCACGTCATTTAGGCACATAAGTAAGATGCCAAAAAGTATTTTTGAGAAACAATTAGGAGAATGACACGTGACTCAATATTGCCATACTGATGAAGAGTCGGTCACGCCCCTTCGTTGAGTGCGTAACGTATCCACTTAATCCGTGGATCCAATCAGATTAGTAAAAGTGTGTAAATCATATTAAAACAAGTAAACTACTCTGTAAAATAAGCAAGTACAGTTAAAATACTAAAATACTCGTTGAAGTTTCTTTGTTTTCTTTAATTAATTTGTTGAAGTTGGTTGAGACTCTATACTATAATAAATGAATACAACGAAAATATCGGATAAGATAAGACAAAACTGAATGTTGTCTTTGTTTTACTGAACATAAGTATATAATACTACTAGTAAGTGGAATATATAATCCCAATATAAACGTGCAATCGTATAACCATACTAAAACTTGTTTAACAGAACTACAGAAGCATGGAACTAAGAATATTGATTAGTATATTCTTCATTATTCACTAGCCAAGAGTCTTGAGTTTTGAACTTTTAATTTTAAAATAGTTGAAAATTGTGTTTTGACTAAAACATTAATGATCTAACTATCAAACATTGGTCAAATTTTGCGGTAAATACAGTAATCTGGTCAAAATGCTGAGCAATCTTTTTTTTTTTGAGCAATCATGGTATTATTGTCTTCTTTGAATGACAAAAGCTGTACTCTGAAAAAAATACCTAGATGGGATTATATCACCAAGAAACATGAAAATCAACAAGTTTTTTTCATAGGCACTGAAAGGGTGACACAACAAATTATAGTAGAGGAAGTAAGGTGTAAAGTATGATTTAAGTTTTTAAATCAAACCGACGGTGTAGTAGTAAAGCAGCACATTGGACCCCCAAGAGTGACAGGTATATAGCAAAGAGACGTAGACAGTGGATTCCTTCGTGAATGTGAACTCAAAAAGAAACTTTTTATGGAGTGCTCTTCGTAATTTTAGGCGGTTGTTTTTTTGTTTTTCTCAAATAGCTACGTGTTTAGATATTATTGGAAATTAAAGTGGCATATGCTTATAAAAGAATTAAGAAAAATCAGAACTGTAACAAACTGGAGCATAAAAATACAGTCATCAGGTGTAACCCTAAAATTAAAATTAAAAAAAAGAAAAAAATAGAGAAGAGAAGAGGAGAGAGACAAAAAGACATCCCAATTGCAGAGAAACCGTGTTGAACTTGGTCTCTGAGCTGCTTCCTCGCCCCCTTTTATAATTTTCCAGCAAATAACAAAAAAAACTTCCCTAAGAAAAAACAAAGAGAGTCCTTTATAAATTATCTGAGTCTCTTCAACAGTTTCTCCAACATCAATCAAATCTCAGGTTCTTGTGATTTTTTTCAAACTAGTAACGAAAAGCTTTTGGATATGGCGTCGAGTCAGTGGACGAGGTCGGAGGACAAGATGTTCGAGCAAGCTCTGGTGCTATTCCCCGAGGGATCTCCCAATCGGTGGGAGAGAATCGCCGATCAGCTCCAGAAATCGACTGGTGAAGTTAGGGAGCATTACGAGGCGTTGGTGCACGACGTTCTGGAGATCGATTCCGGACGAGTCGATGTCCCTGATTACATGGATGACTCGGCTGCGGGTTGGGACTCGGCTGGTCAGATCTCGTTTGGGTCTAAACACGGCGAGACCGAGCGGAAACGAGGAACTCCTTGGTCCGAAAACGAACACAAGTATGTCTTAATTATGCAAATTAGGGTTTTGGTTGGTTAAGAGAACTTAGGAATTAACAGATTTTCAAATTTGTTGTCGTAAATTTTGCTAAATTTAGGTGATTTAATTACTTTTTTTTTAATATTATGAATCTTTTGTTACAGATTGTTTCTGATTGGATTAAAGAGATATGGGAAAGGAGACTGGAGGAGCATATCGAGGAACGTGGTGGTCACTAGGACACCCACGCAAGTCGCCAGTCATGCTCAGAAATATTTCCTTAGACAGAACTCTGTGAAGAAGGAGAGGAAGAGGTCGAGCATCCACGACATAACCACTGTCGATACTAACTTAGCCATGCCTGGTTCCAACATGGACTGGACTGGACAGCAGGAGAGCTCTGTTCAGACTCAGCATCAGCAGCAACAGAGCATGTCGGAGTTTGGTCAGGAACTGGCTCCGGGTGGTCATTATGAGGAGTTCGGTTATCGGATGTGAAAGAAAGAGGGAAGGGGAGTTTGTAATGGCTTTAGTTTGTTTAGTAGGTGTTTTTTTTACACATTTTATGTGAATAGGAAAACAATAGCATTGGGTTTATTTTCTTATACTGATATGATGATGAAAGAATAAAAATATAGTGTATAGAAGAAAGCTTTTTGTAACAACAAACAAGTATGTTTGATATTTTGAATCAAATGCATATGGATGTTTTTTTTAAATCGGCGCAGTCATTTATATTATCGTCTCAAACTTGATTTCTTTAGAACACACAAACATACAAGGAGGGTGACAAGTACAAAGTCTCAAACCAAGAGAGGACAAAGGTCAAACTGTCAAAGGCTTATTCTTAACTGTTGCTTGCCTTATGACCACATATGCTACTGCAGATACTGAACTCAGGGCTTCTTTTCCTCTGGTTTCTGCATAAGAAAGTAAAAAAGTAAACGATCAGTGAAAGTATTCGTTTGTTTGGGCATTATACTGCTAGATTAGGGTACTAGAAATGCCCTAGTCGCACGTTATGGATGAAGACTAGGGATTCTGACTACATAAATGAAAAAGAAACGAGTGGAATTATTGAAGGTTTGATGAAAGTTTTACCTTTCCAGCACTTTCTGGCTTCTGTTGCTCGAGTTTCTTCTTCCTCTCTAGTATCTCCTTCTCCATTTTCTACAACAAAAAAAGGTCTGGGACTTGTTACATGTGGTGGGTTGTGATTGTGAACTAGAAAATACACAAGAAGCAACAACATCATTTCTTCGACGTAGATAGGCCTGACTCACACAAACAACATTCATCACCATTATTATCCTCGATCTATGAACTTATACACTCCTTGTAAAACTCATCTACGTACTATTTGACTTTTGATTTTGAGAAGAAGACTGTACAAATATCTTATATCCAAAAAAATTGGATCCAAATCAAATCTAATCAGATTTAAAACCAGATCTAGCGTCATTTCCATAAATGATTTACAGTGATCAGATTTTCTCTATCTGGATTTTATCTCTAAACATTAATAAAATCCAATAAACAACAGCGCAATATACAAACTCTTACACGAAACCATTCACAAACCAAAACACTAGAAATGAGAAGAGTTACCTGGATGTAGATGGTCTCTTTGGCGCGTTCCTCATCGCTGAGCACACGGCCTTTGTCGTCGCTGAAGCACCGAATCGATCCAACGGATCGAGATGCACCGATCTGACTCTCCCTCAAGGACCGAGCCAAACCTGCGATCGCGGAACGAGCCGAAGACATTTTGCTGATCACTGAGATTTTTCTCGAAATTGGTTTATCGTCTTTGTGCAGAGAACGAGAGTTATTGCGGGGGTAGTAGATTCCTGAAGAAACCGCTTTAACCGCTGATATTAAGGCCCACTGGGCTATGGCCTACTTTTAAGCCCAGCCTCGCTATTTAATTATTTTCAATTCCTTTGTTTAAAGGGGAAAAATGGTTAATATATGCATTAGGAAAGTCTGGGAACCAGTCAAGAAGAGAATGCAAAAAAAGAGAAGAAGACAATTTGCTATTTAGGCTAAGAAACGTCGGCAACCAAATAAATAAGTCTAAATCCGTCACACTCGCCATTATTCGTAGCAATTTGCAAGTTTTCAATCAATTTCTCGTAGAAACCATATAAGAAAAAAATAATAATAATATGCGATGGTACTACAGGTGGACCATCATCCAAAAAGTGACGTCACACATCAGCAGATTCAGCACTCCACCATCTTTTGTTATCACTAAACGCCAATTATAGCGTTTAGTAGTGTTCTCTCCTTCTGACTTCGGAGGAGAAAGAATAAGAAAGTCAGTTACAACAAGGACTTCAATGGCGCTCTCGAAAACTATCTTCTCTGCTACTCATCCTCGCCCTTCTTCTTCCGCGATCAGCCGGCGAACTCGTTTCCCCGCTCAAATTCCACCTCCAGATCTATCGCTTGCTTTGTTCGGTGATCGCCGCAAGTTCCTCGAAGGTGTAATGCCTCTATTGACGATGAGGTTAGCTTGCTGCGTTTTTTTTGTTCTTCGCTGGAATTGCTGGAGATTTATAGTCTTGTTGCTCGGATTTAGCAAACTTGCTTGTTTCGGCGACTCTTAAGTTGGAATCTACTAAAACATTTGCTTAGTATGTGATCGGAACGATTCGGTTGATAGAACTGTTATATAGATTCGTAGTTTCATTTGAGCTTTAAGAGAATCGAGAAACTATCGGTAGGTTTGTTTTGGATGAACTAATTTTAGATTATTGTGTTTGTGTGTTGTGGTGGTGATATCATTGGGTTCATATGATTCATCTGAGATCTACTTAATATATCTTGACGGTCCGTGTTTGATCTGATATGGCAGTATGAGAAACCGTGTATATACTTCGATTAACAGCACTGATGATGCCTCAGCTCCTTATCTGGTCAGTAACTTGTTTTCAGCCTTTCGATTTCTCCTTAATCTTGAACTTTGAGAGTGGTTAAACTATTGATGGTTCTTGGATCTATTGATTTGAGACTTGCATGCAGGAGCTCAGTAAATGTAAAGGGTGTTACGGTTATGTGTTCATGTGTATAGAGTTTAAAATATTGTGATCTGATTTTCTTATGTTTATTAGGGAAACTTCTTTTTTTAAGATGACATTTTGCTGGAAAATTTGATTGGCAGAAACCAGAAGACGACGACGATGAGGACGTTGTTCCAATGCCAATGGTTTTTATAGACCAGGATGCTGACCCTGAAGCTACTATTGTACAACTCAGTTTTGGAGATCGTCTTGGGGCTCTTATTGACACGGTTAGTGATTGATTCCTGTCCCTTTAAGCTTGTTTTGGGTTTTTATTTTCCATTTTACTGATGTGATAAAGCTCTTCCTTACACCAGAAATGCTAAATGCAGAACAAGGCTTTCTTAGCTATTATTGACTTATTGGAGCTAGATTTGTAGTATTTTGACTATTACGTTATCTCTGCTTGTACTCTGTTATCATGGAAACTTGCCTTGTTTTCTGCTTATGAATCATTGTTGTGTTTGGCAGATGAGGGCACTGAAAGATTTGGGATTGGATGTAATAAAAGGAACTGTTACAACTGAAGGGTCCGTTAAACAGACAAGGTTTTCTATAACGAAACGGTAAGAAAGGCCTTTCTTTCCTGCTCTCTCTTTGCTTTAGATGTTTTTCTGATCATTTAATGACCTCTCCACTTGTTCAATAGCATGTACAAGTTACTTGTATAGTTGTCATATATGTCTGAACTTATTTTTGTTCTGTTTTTATTACACCAGAGATACTGGGCGGAAAGTGGAAGACCCTGACTTGCTAGAGCAAATTCGATTAACTATCATTAACAATCTCTTGAAATACCATCCGGTATGCTTCAGTTTCCTTTCTCCCTTTACCTTAATCACATTCACATTCTTGCTTAAGTGCTCAAAATTAAACACCTATACATACAGGTGCAGGCTTTTGCATGCTGCTACTGGATTCTTCTGAGCATTTCATTTGTTTCTTTTTGTAGGAATGCAGCGACCAACTTGCAATGGGTGAAACCTTTGGAATAAAGGCTCCAGAAAAGAAGGTATGATAGTCCATTGACCCTCTGAACATTTCCTTTCTTTTATTTTTGTTGTACAATCACTTCTCAGAAGAAATTCGCAGCCATTGTTATTGGCCAGCTTTACTGATGTCTTAATCCTGTTTGGATTCACGTGGTAGCAGATTGATGTCGATATTGCGACGCACATACATGTGGCAGAAGACGGACCAAAGAGGAGGTATGTATATAGAATTATGACATCAAAATGCTGTCATATATAAAGTAGCCTAGCCTGATGAAACAATTTTGATAACTCTCGCCGGTTTCCTGTGTTTCCCTAGCCTGCTTTGCATAGAGACAGCGGACAGGCCAGGTCTGGTTGTAGAGATGATCAAAGTGATGGCTGATATCAACATAGACGTGGAATCCGCAGAGATAGACACAGAAGTACTTAACACTGTTTAATATACCTCCACATTTACATACAGTGTGATTCCATTTCTACACCCTTATAATAATAACGTGTCAATTGTCTCAGGGACTGGTTGCGAAAGACAAATTTCATGTAAGCTACCAAGGGCAAGCACTAAACAGTTCTTTGTCACAGGTGAGTATTTGTTTCTGTTACTTTCTACTTAAAACCATGAAGAAAAAAAAAAGAGAGGTTAAGAATCAACTCCTCCTGCAGGAGCTGGTGAACTGTCTGCGTTACTTCCTGAGAAGGCCTGAAACTGACATCGATAGCTACTAAGTGAACTTTGTCTGTTCAAAAACATAAACAGCTTCCTATCCTTCACGCAATCGTATCTGTGCTTCGAAACTTTCAAATCTTCTGTTTGGAAGATGATGTGGAAGTTCCTGATACTACAACTGAACCATTGTGGCTAAAAAATAAATAAAGAGATGGGATTTTGAGTCCTTTTGAAAATAGTAAGAAACTCGTTTTTTCCAAATTCGCAACGAACATGAAAACCTGTCTTGCCTTCCAGACTTTGAAAATTTTATGTCTGAAGACCGAGTAAGACTGGATCTTCGGACAACCAGTCTTAAATGACCCCTAGATCAGAGTCAACTTATTAAAACTTTTGAAAACAAAATTCAAAATGTTTGCAAGCTCCACAAACATAAATTATTAAAACAAAAAAATCATAACAATACATTTACTAAAATTTTATTATCTTAACATATTTTTTTTGTCGGGTTTATTATGCTATTAGAAACAACTAGAAACATTACATAGACGACCCCAGACTTGGGTGTAGAAGCCTTTAAACCTTGACCACTAGGCCACGGTGCTTCCACAATTATCTTAACACATTAACTGTTTCTATATTCAAAATAATAAATTAACTGTTTTTATTTGAATAAATCGGTTCTCTATTTTCTATAATTTATAATACACAATACAATAGATAATATATTTTTTTGTTAACCGGAAACATATGGATCAAGATTCAACTATTTCCATGACTATTCCAGCTCTAGATTTTATAACAAGGCTTGAAACATCACCTCATATAGCAGTAAATCCGATATAGAGTTCTTTTTCAAATCTTTAGGCATCAAACTTTTTTAGATCTCTCAACATGGTTTATAAAATTTCCAAATAGTTATGGTGTGTATGCTCCTTGTCAGTATTATTCGCTGATGTTAACAATTTTTTTCTTTTAGTATATCATGTTTAATTGATATAAATTGAAGGTGAAAAATGCACTCCACCACCTGCCAACTGATTAGCTGGATTCTGTAATAGTCCAACATAAATAACTACATAGTTGGAGAAATTAAAATCGTTTAGGACTGATTCTTTTTTTTTGTCTCCAAAGATAACATTAACAAAATTAATAGAAAGTTCCCTTAAGTATTGATTGTTTTGGTGACTATTTCTATCTAGTTTTTTTCCTCACTGATTCAATAACATAAACAGAAATTTCAGTATCTCATCAAATTGTTTAATTTTCAGAAACATAAATTACAGAAAAGTTTATGCGAAAATGTCAAAGGAATTTGACAAACTAAATATATCAAAAGAATTGAACATGTACTGGCTACAGCATGATCTTAATTTATTTAGTTATACTCTTCTATACTGTTTAAAAATGTGTCGTAAGAAATAGATAAAAACAAAAAGTCAGATGAACAAAAATAATCATATAATCACACTAACCTCCTCTCGCTACAAAAGAATGTAACGACGTGAGAGTAATTGCGCATAACTTTAGATTTTTAAAAAGGGTCTCTTAAAAAACCCTATAAATAGGAATCTCACTATGCCAACTTTTCATCAAACTGCGAAAAGAGAGCTATTTTGAGAAGAAATTGGCAAAACAACTCTCGATTTTCTACCAGCATCAGAAGATAAAATGGCAGGTTCTTCAGGGATAATGGCAGCTAGTTCTTCAGGACAAGCTGGAGCTAGTTCTTCAAGACAAGTGCCAGGTTCTTTAAATAGCTCACTATTAGTTTTTCAGTAAAACAGGTTTATTTTCATCATCTAATTACTACTTAAAACACATATGCGATTCTGGGTAGAAACACCAAGCGCATGTTTCTTCCATGTTGTGGTTCTTATAACTTATGTTAGGTTCCGCGTGTTCACGCATATGTATATGATGCGCATATAAGTGCATCGTCCAGATTCACATCACATATTATTAAAACTATATGTTTTTGCATCTAAGTATATCTTATGGATGTAATTTTGTTCGCGTGTTAGTTTCATAACTACCCGTTTATAAATGATATTTTTAACTGGTTAGTTATTTTCTTACTCATGTGCGGTTTGTTATTTTAGGTGAAGACTGTGAATGTTCACAATCACAACCAATTAGCCTCCCCGATTTGTTGAAACGGCGGCAAGAAGCAACTAGTGCTTGGATCGACGTATTCGAGTCACCATTGCAAAAAGCATGTACTTGCAGTCAATTGGAGATTGTCAAGCTACAATTGCAAGAATTGACGCGGCCTAACCAGACGACGGAGGTTTTAGCTCTCGATATTGCTGCTGGTAATGGCAATTTAGAGACTGTTGATAAATTGTGCACAGCCAATCCCGACCTGCTTCATCAAAAACGTCCAGATCCCTATGGGCTAGCTATACCGGTTGTGCGGGCATCAAATGCAGGGCATAAAGAGGTCACTCGCTATCTTTATGATATAACACCAGCTGAAGTTTTGATAGATGAAGGCATTGAAGGGTATTGGGCTACTTGTCTCCTTCAAGATGCCATTTTCAATGGATTTCTCGGTAAGTATTTGAGTACTTGGTATCTAACTGAGGCCGTTATATCACACCACTGGTACTGGTACATAGTCTAGTACAGTCGAGATGTCTACCTCTACCCCAAAGTGTTAGGAATCTCTCACGTCGATTAGTGTTAGGGACCTGATATACTCCATTCATTAAATTGGCTGTGAGGTTGATTTCTGTGAACTTTGAATGAGGTAACTAATTTTATAGTAAATATATATGATTATTGATTATTCCAATCTTTTCTCAAATAAAACTCACGAACCTTGACAAATAACTATTATGGTTAATAATATGTTGTATAGTTGCTGATAATATACTCAACTTTGCAAACGTTTCACTTTCGAGCTGTTCAATTCAAAATTTCCGGATACCCTTAAATATATACAGCTGCCTATATATACTATTTAAATTGACATAAAAATTTGGTTTCATGGACTGTTAGACATTGTGTTGGAGTTCTTGTCACATCCAGTTTTTTCAAAGAAAGTTCAGTATCTGGCAGCGACTAAGCACCCACGTCAAAGGTCGTCACCACTTAGGTTGTTAGCTTTGAAACCTGACTTGTTTCGTAGCCACTACGATCTTGGACTTTGGCAAGGCCTCGTCTATAATTGTATGTACATTCACAATTCATCACTCTCCCTCTCTCACTCTCTTTTCATTGAAATCTTGTTAACTAAACTTGATTGTTCATATATAGGTATAAGTATAGACTCAAATTTTCCAACGGACTCTGAGACCCCAAAACCAAACCTATACCAACGTACGCCATGCACGCATCCAATTTTTGGATTATTTATCTCAAAATGATTATTTTGATATATATATATGTATATATATTTGTATATATACTTACTGAAGTTTATCTGTGTGTTCCTTTCATCAGGTCTATTTTGGAGGACAGTAAAAGGTCTTCCGAAATGGTTTGGTACGTAAGTTGAACTTGTTTTAGTTTTTATCCAAGTTGATTGATATCTATGCCACAATATATGGAGTTCACACACAAACACACACAGAAGCATATATTTTACCGATTGTTTTAATTTCTAGATGAGGTTAATTATTATACATGCGTGTCGTTAATAGTCAAGGCGATTTTCCTTTTCTTACCTATTTGGTCGGGCTCAAGACTGTTTTTTTTCAAGAACACACACACTTATAGTTCACATGACTAAGGGTGTAACTGGTTATCAATTTTAAGAATATCATCAATGAATGGAATTGAAAAAATGGAGGGTGTAACTGGTAAAAAAATAAGAAATTTATGGAATTGAAATAAATGGAATACTAAGAATGGAATAAAACAAAAAATAGAATGAAATTCATCTCATTCATTCATGATTAAATTTGTTATGGAATGATTCTTTTTATATTTTCTCTATTTAGTTTTGGAATTGATGGAATGATCATTTCATTCTATTAATGTCAAATAGTTTAAAAATTTATAGAATTAATGGAATAAACAATTCCACATCATTCCATTCTAAAAATCAATAATCCAGTTGCAACCGGAATGTAGAGAAATGGAACAAGAGAAGGTAGGAAATAAAAAAATAGAATTCAATTCCACTATTCATTCTTTTGTTCATGAGATTTTTTAATCATGAACGATTTATAACTACATTCCATTTTATTCTATGAATTCCATAAAGAATCATTCGAGTGAGACTTTTTTTGTTCCATTCAAATGGTAAAAAAAAATTGGAATCTATAGGAATACATCATTCCATAAAATTTCATTCAAAAAAATTGTAATCCAGCTGCACTATGTGATATCTATCTGCGATGAACATGATAATTCACGTGTAGGAATAAATCATTCCATAAAATTTCATTCCAGAAACTTGTAACCCAGTTGCATGATATCTATCTGCGATGAATCATGATAATTCACATGGACTTTTGAAAGAAAATCATATATCAATGTGTAGGTTGACCTATTAGGTTTTTTCCTTTCTAATTAATTTTCATTGTGGAATTCATAGAATCATGCATAGCAATATATAAATGGTTATATCAAAAAATAATGATGTATCCCCTGTCACTCGTTTACGTACTTCTAGTTTCACTCTTCCATAACATATACTATTTTTACTCTGACACAGGAGCCGAGCAAATATATGAGCTTAAAGATAGACATTGTAAAGCTGATACTTTGCTACGATTAATGTGCCAATCTGTCAATCATCTACCGGACAACGTCAAGGATAAGAGTTGGAGAGATATGGTCTATGGAGCTCTATTTGAAGCAGTGGAGAATGGGAACATGGAATTTTTCATCGAGATAATTAAATGTTATCCTAAACTTCTTTGGTTCTCTGATGCTGTCTCTTGCCGAAACCTCTTTCAGCTGGCCGTTGTATTCAGGAAGGAGAAGATCTTTAACCTCATACATGGCTTAGATGATAGAAAGGTAGCGCTACTTAGATCTTGCGACAAAGATAACAACAACATCCTCCATCTCGTCGCTTATTTATCTCCTCGACTAGACAATCTCTCCAAGATTTCTGGATCTGCCCTAAAGATGCAAAGAGAGATTCGATGGTATATGGAAGTAAAGAGCTTGGTATCAGAACGTCAAGTGGTGCAAAAAAACAACAACAAGATGACCCCACGACAAGTATTCGAAGTGTCTCACGAGCCTCTAAGAAAAGAAGGAGAAGAATGGATGAAATACACAGCCACTGCTTGTAGCTTCGTGGCTGCTCTCATTGCAACCGTCACTTTTCAAGCTATATTCACTGTCCCTGGAGGTTATGATCAGACGTTGGGCAAGCCTCTTCTTCTTAGAGACTTGCATTTCACGGCGTTTATCATTTCAGACAGTCTCGCCTTCTTCGCCTCTTGCGCCTCTGTACTCATATTCCTAAGCATTTTGACCGCAAGATACTCTTTTGATGACTTTATCGTATCGCTTCCTCGAAAGATGATATTGGGTCTAGCCATCCTATTTTTCTCCATCGGGTCGATGCTTATTGGATTCATGACTGCGCTTTCCTCAACGATGCGTCAAGAGCGGATGCTCGTAGTCCCCTTGAAGCCACTTGCTTCCCTCCCTGGCCTTCTCTTCTTGTTGTTGCAGTATCCTCTTCTCAAGGAGATGATTTCTTCCACGTATGGCAAAAGACTCTTCAACCGCCATACAAAAAGTTGGTTATCACCTCCTAATGATACTCAACCTGCTCATGCAACTTTCTTATATGTAGGAGCGCAACATAGTCATCACTCAGTTAACAGTCAAAACTAGTGGTGATCAAGTTTACTTCCTTGCTCTCTCAACGGCTAGAAAGCAAATATCATATTCACTTGTCTCTAGCCGTTATACACTCTTTTTCATTTGTGTATTATTATCAGCTATTGTTTTATAGGTTACTAATCTCTTGTACACGTTCTTAAGCAGAAATAAAACTTATTTTTTTCATACTTCTAAAGAACAACCATCATGCATCAAGTTTCTGCCCTTTGATGTTTGATCCTTTAGTGAACAAGCTGGTAGGGTATGAGATGGAAAGTGGCGAGTAAAGGTATATATAAGATATTGTGAAGTGCAAAAGGAAAACTAAAGGAGATGTATATTTTTCTTTCTATAAGAAAAGCAATCTTTCATAATAATTACTAACCAAAATTTATTAATAGAAAACGTACACGTGAGTTATAATTCACACTAGATTTTGATCCGCACGCCCGTGCGGGTATATATTTCAAAAATATATTGCTATTTATTTTTCATGTCAATATCAAAGCTCGATAAAATTTCAAATTTGAAGTATCGAACCGACTACGATCCGAAAGAGTGATACTAAACCCGAACCAAAATTGATTAAATATCCAAATTATTCAAAATTTTGATATTTAGACAACCAAAACTATAATCAATTCTAACTGAAGTATTTTGGATATCAAAATGTATCGGAAAAAGATTTATATATTTATATACATATTAATTATTTTTCAGTTTTACTGTATATAAAAACATCCATAATATATATGATACTTTTAGGTTAGTTTAAATATTTGAAATAATATAAAATAGTCAAATATAAATATCTAACATAGTGGAAGTATATTCAAACACCAAAAATATTTAATATAATTATTTATTTTTGATCCAAAATTTAAACCAAATCAAATTATATATTAAGTTTAGGTATTCTCACTTATGTTATTCAGATTTATATACAATAAATTATTTTATTTATATATTTTAAGAAATTCAAAATATATAATAAATTTTAAAAAATAATTTAAATGGGTTATCCGAACCTGAACTGAACCCGCAAATATCTGAATATAATTTGAACTAAAATTTAGAAATATCTGAACAGGGTTGAAATCTTTGACCCCGGAAATCCAAAACTCAAACAGATTCGAAACAAACCTGAATGAATACCTGAACGCGCAGTCCTAGTCATAATTCGAACTAAAATTTAGAAATATATGAATAGGGCGGAAATCTTTGACCCCGAAAACCCGAAACCCAAACAGATCCGAAACGAACCGGAATGGATACCTGAACGCCCAGCCTTAGTCACTATTATGTATCATATATATGTCATCATATAATTAATTGTATTGGTCCATCGTATAAATAATCATATAATTAATAGTATTTTATATGTACCATCTTATAAATAATCACATATATTATATTCTTAAAGTTTAATGTGAAATATAAAAACCATAATTTAAGTTGGTATATGAAATTATTCTTTTTTGTATTTTTCTTAAATATATTGAAAACATTTTTAATAATGGTTATTGTAAAATATTTTAGTAAAAATAAAATTTTGAATATATGCATATTTTAAATCAATTTTTGATATAAATCAATTTAAAATTATTATTTTGATTTGAAATATGTATATAAAATTTTAGTTTTATTTTATGATTATTTTAGACAAAACAATGTTTTTAGGTTCATAGATTAATCCATTTTATATATTTCAAAACAATGGTAACTCCTTCCTGGTTCGACAACCAAGTAAGGTCGGCTCTCCGTTAATGAGAATTTTACTCATTTATACTAACTAAGGGTATTATTGTAATTTCAAAGTCTTCTTCTCCTCTAACCTATTTTCTTTTCTGTGTGGCTGCCATAGTTACGACGAAGCTTTTACCACTTTTTTCAAAATTAACTCGATTTCTTCAATAAATCAACTCGATTTCATCACTAAAACGTGAAATTATAGGTTAAACATATATTTCCGGCTCAAAATTCTGACAAAATTTGAGATTTTTTATAACTTCCACGTTTTCCCCGATTTGGTCAAATTCCCACGGTCCCTACCGGCGAGTAAACGTCTGCCCCATCAGTGTTTTAGAACATGCATAAATATAATGGAATAACGGGAAGTCAACAGGAGGAAGATGCAGAGACTTTCCAAATTTTATAAAAAGTTATGATTGATTTAGCCATTAATGATAATCAATTAAAAAAGTACATTAAATTGAGTTGATTTGATAATTTAGTTCGAATTGATTAAATGAGCGGCATGCAATAGTAATTATTATAGAAAAATAAGAGTTAAATATCAAATGTACTTCAGTTTTAATAGAATAGATTAATATATAATTTCATAAGGGAATCTGTTAAATCAGTAGAGTTTTGGAACGAAGTTAAAAGTTCTTCATTTTGGTTCTATCTGCGGAACAACCAAACCCATATTCTCTCTCTCTCTCTGATTATAAATAAGAGCCACAACTGTCTAATAATCAGACAGACAGCAAAAAAAAACTTAAACAGAGAATTAAGGAATAGAAAAAAATGGCAGTCGTTTCTCTCTTGACTTTGCTAGCTGGGGTATTCGGTGAGTTTACATACCTGCATTTAACTTCTTATGTTGAGTTCTACGATTTTTTTTTTTTTTTTTTTTTTTTTTTTTTGTCACGGAATTGCTTCATTAAGGCTTTGAAAAAGCCCAGTCCAAATAAAAGTCATTACACAACAGAGTTTCTGAGAAAGGCTTTTGCCAAAGCGTCGGCCTCCTCAACTTTCTCTCTAGGAATATGAAAAAAACGAGTAGAAACAAAAGCAGCAGATAAATTATGGATGTCTTTGATGATTCCCAGCAATTCTTTCCTCAGTGTTTTGTTGGTGATTGCTTCAATGAGCGTTAGATTGTCTGAGTTCTACGATTAAAAATCTTTATTTTTGTTCAGGAAATCTGTTTGGCCTCTATGTAAGTCCTGAAACTCTGTTTATAAAACAGGTTCATTGCAGAAACTAAAGTCAAGGTTTTATATTTTTTTGCTAGACCTACTGTTTGCAAATGTACAAGCGCAAAAGGTCTGAAGGATCGGAGTCCATCACGTACGTCATAGCCCTCCTCAACGCCCTGGTGTCTATCTATCTGTCACTTCTGAAGGGGGGACGTTGAGGTTGATTGCAAGTGGGGTCACAGCTTTGTGCCAAGTTTTCTACCTTACACTATACCTTTTCTACGCTCCTAGGAAGGAGAAGGTGAAATTTACCCATAATTTCTTCTTGTTTATCTTTTAAATGCCTAACTAGATCATGACCCGCGCTTCGGTTACAAATATTTAATATGTAAGAATTTTGTCTATTTAAAAAACTGCGTTTGAATCAACATTTTTAAATCTAATTTAGATCGCCGAGTAAACCCGGTAATCCGATATATAATCATGTTTTAATTGGTTAAAAGGTAATGGGTTGATAATTTTAATTTGAATCTACTTTGAATATATCATATATTAGGACTATTATATAAAATTAATTGGTTAAGGAGTAATGTATTGCATGGTGATCATCGCATGAACTTATTGGATGGTGATTATGAAATCTCAAATTTAACATTACTGCATGTTGGTTATGAAATCAAGTGGAAAAGAAAATATTTTTTTGAATAGAAAGAAATGGACCAACTGATAAAATGAATGTATATAAGGTATTAAGTTAGCATAGAATAAGGAAATAATTTACTAACATTAATTGTTAGTTAATAGGATCAGAAAATATATCATATCTAATAGTAGGTCCAATTTAAAAATCCACCTAGAAAAAGTCACAATGTTTATGTTTTAATAAGATAGATATGTTTCCTCTGCAGACTCTAACTGTGAAATCCATCCTTTTTCTGGATGTTTTTGCATTTGGGATAATTTCTTCTTGTTTATCTTTTAAATGCTTAATAATTCTCATGTTATTCAATAAACAGGAGAATTATTCAATAACTAGGTGGTTGTCCGCGAATTTACGGATATAAATATTATATGTAAATATATATTCTGTATAAAATGTCGTAAAATTTCTATAAATTTGATAAAAATAACCGATAAATATTTAGTAATAACAAATACTTGTGAAATTATATATGTAATTATCACATTAACTTTCTCAACACATATTATGTAACTTTTCGACCTTTTTTTTTGTTATTATTTTGTTCTTTTTTATTCAAATTTTTGCTAATGTTTTCCTAATTTTTTTACATATTTTTGCTAAATATTTATTTTTCTCTCTAAATAGTAATAAATGAACCAAAAATCAATCTTATAATTGTTTTCAATCATAATATTACCTTATTCATTTTATTATTTGATTTAAATGCAAAAAATTAATCAAAATTCTCACATGTTCTATTAATATAATTCGTTCAATCTTTAAAGTATAATTATTTATAAAGCATATATGCACATTAAGAGATTAATAATTATTATAAATACAATTGTATTTTTTTAAAAATTGGACAAAATATTTGTTGGACTCATTGGACATATATACACACTGTATTTTAAATACAATATAAATAATTTGAAATTGTTTGTTTGGTAATATAGATTAGATTAGGTAATTCTAAGATTAGTTTCCTTTAAGAAAACTTATTTAAATAAATGAAAATTCAAATACCAACAACTAAACAAATTAAGAGAATTAATTCTAAACTTCACATATGAATAACTCATAAGCAAAATCCACTTAAATGACTTCTTAACTAATACATAAGAGGATTTTTAATTGTATATTATAATTACTCTTCTATTGATTAATATTATTTTTAAACCACTTACCATATAATTGTAGTATAATCAAAGCTATATGAATTTATACCAAAAAGCTATATGAATTATATTAATAGGAGTATTAACTCTAGTCTCACATTAATATAATATTCCATTTTTTAAAAATTTATAATATAATAAACTTGTTAATTTATTAGTATTATTTTAAACAACTTACATTTATAATTTCATGTTTTTAATATTATACATTTCATGTATTCGCATGCACATGCCTAAGATTTTGTAAACAAATAAGAAACTTCTTTCTTAACTTTTTTGAATTCCTATCACAAATGAAACAATTTCATTCAAACATATCTAATTATTATGGTTAACATGTAAAACAAATGCTGTCAAATTATTATGGTAAAGAAAATTAACGAAGCAATTAAGAAGATTAAAAAAGAAATATAAAAAGATGTAAAACACTTAAAGTAAGTTTTATTTGGTATTTCTGTAATAAATGATGTTGAACTACTTACAAAAGATAATAAATGAAGCAGTTCAAATTAGTTAAAAATGAATGAAGATCTATAAGAAACCACCAAGAAATAAGCAAGTACTGTTTTGTACATCATTTTAATAGAATAGACTGATTTCGTATCATAAAATCACAAATGAAACAATTTCATTCAAACATGTCATATTATTATGATTAACATGTCAAACAAATATTTTCGAATTATTATGTAAAGAAAATTAATGAAGTAGTTAAAGAAGAAAATTTAAAAGGAAAGTAAAAAATGTAATAAAAGTATAAAACACTTAATTAGAATAAGTAAGTTCTGTTTTATATTTTGTAATAAGTGATGTCAAATTGATTAGAAAAGACAATAAATGAAGTAGTTAAAATTAGTTAAATTGAATAAAAATCTATAAGAAAGAGACCACTAAGAAATAGGTAAATTTTGTTTTGAATCAGTTCTTATAGAGATTAGAGAGATTGAATTCCTATCATAAATGAATCAATTTCATTCAAACATGTTAAATTATTATGATTAACATGTAAAGCAAATGTTGTCGAATTTTTATGTAAAGAAAATTAATGAAGTAGTTAGAAATATTCAAAAAGAATGTAAAAGAGGTAATGAAAGTATAAAACACTATAATAAATAAATTATGTTTTGTATTTATGTAATAAATGATGTCGAATTGTTTACAAAAGATATTAAATGAAGTAGTTAAATTTAGTTTAAAATGCAAAAATATATAAGAAACCATTAAGAAGTAGGTAAGTGTTGTTTTGTATTTTAGTTTTAATAGAATAAATTGTAGAGAGACGTTGTTTTTCAATTTAATAAGGTTTTCAAAATGTTTTATTAGCGAGAAAATATAAAAAATAGATAGGATGAGTAGTATATGTACTACTCTTGGTCCAGCATAAAAAAAATCTTATTGTATTTTTCATCCTCTTCGCAACCAGAGACGAGAAGTAGATTACAGAAACATGTTTATTAGTCTTCTATTCATCACTTTGATCCTTTAGTGGACAACTATAGGATATGAAAAGGAAAGTGACGGGTAAGCGTATATATAAGATATGATGAAGTGCATCATAACCTTATGAATCTCACACCTATAAAAACAAAAGGAGATATATTTTTCTTTCTAAAAAAAGCAATATTTCCACATAATTACTAACTAAGTTTATTTAACAGAAAACGTACACGTGAGTCATATTTCAAATTAATAATTCCATGTGCAAGAACCTTTATTTGTCTTTCAACCAGAAAAGCAAAGCTAATTTCCAAATTAAATAAAGAGTAACGAAGCAAAGCACATATTCTTATGTAAGATCAATCAAAGAATAGGACAGAAAACACCAAAGCTGGTATGTTTACTGTTATGCCTTGCATGTACGTACAGACAACGACATATACTTAACCCCGTTTATATATATACCCTATTACCATTTGCGTTCTTGTTTATTTTTTATTCTTTGTTAGAGTCTGTCAAAGAAAACTTAATATGGCAATGAGTTCTAATTACTTAGACGCAGCTGCTCTAAAGGAAACATTTAGGAGGAGCCCTTTCAAGTTCGCTAACACAAAGGTTCCTCAAGGTGGCTTAGGAGATAGTTTCACTCCTATAAAAGAAGCTTCTGAAGATGAAGCTCCAAATGATCATCTCAATATCCAGACTCCATTCATCGAATCAGCCCTCTCTGCATCTCGGCTTCAGGGTAAGAATTCTCATATATATTGTTGGTTAAGAAAATGATAAGGTCTAAATTTCGGACCTCAGAGTAAAGCGTGTGGACAACTTGTCATCTAATTTAGCAAAAAACTTGTCATCTATATATGTATAGCGCATGGCATGATTTCCAGACTCCAGGATCGAATCTGAGATTTAGTGGATCGAAAACTTCTTAAGATTAATCTATATAATTTTTCTGATAATTTAGGAGTCATAAGACTTATGTATAATAATTATTTAAAATTTATAGGTTTGCCTAGAAACCGACCATACTCTCTAGATGTAGATAAAATTTTATTGTGTATATCTTGTTGTTGATGTAGAGAAGAATACAAATGTGTACTTTGACTACATACAACTAAGCCAAGGAATAAGCCAAGGTCGTGTAGAAGTCGTCAAGGACTTCTTGAACCGTCGTCCCGACGCAGTAGACGAATGGATAAACTTTTACGAGACACCTTTGTTGAAAGCTTGCGCGTGTGGGAAACCTGAGATTGTTAAAGAGCTCCTCCGTCGTATGACACCTGAACAAATGATTCCCAGGATGAGCCAGAACGCTTCGTACCACACGCCTCTCACCGTCGTTGCCGTCAGTGGAAACATGGAGATTGCTGAAGTCTTGATCGCCAAGAACCCTAAGCTGCTAGAGATTCCTGGAAACAATGGTCAGATTCCTGTCGTGGTTGCTGTTGAGAACACGCAGATGGAGATGGCTCGTTATCTTTACATTAGAACTCCTGTTCAAGTGTTGCTTGATGAAGATGGGTATCATGGTACTTTGCTCTTCCTCAACGCCATCTTTTATAAAATGCTAGGTCAGTTGTTTCTTGGAACTCAAGCAACACATGTTTTACGCAGTTTCGATGATAACTTCTTGAATCTTTTTTTTTTATCTCTCTCTTTGTTCAATAAGACATCGCACTGGATCTATTCAGCTTGAGTAAACGCTTGGCCGTTACAAAACACTCGCAAATAGAGTCGATACCCATCATTGTCTTGGCTTCAAAGCCTGATCTTTTTCCTGGTGGCTGTTGTCTAGGACCGTTGGAACGCTTCATCTATTCTTGTTCGTACCAATCTAAGACTTCTTGATAACAAAGATCAATCCTTTTGATCCAAATAAGTCAAGAAAATGATTTTTACTTTTCTCACTTGCTAGGGTTAGAAGTAGAGCTGCCGACTCTTCCAGAGGCTTCCCGTTCAAAAAAAGATCAACAAAGTAAGTTTCCATATACGTCATAAAAGTCTATATACTCGATTACTCGTTAGAAGAATGTGAGAAAGATTCATTTTTATTGCTTCTTTAGATACACTGATGAGGAAGCTACTCAAATTACTCACCAAATGGACCGGTAAGTATATTAGCTTTTTTTTTTCATTAGAAGATAATGATTTTTGGGTAGAGATTACACGAAATTTTAATTTGAGTTGAGAGATGGTTTCAGGAATAGACGAAGTGTACCGAATGAAAGTGATGCATCTACAAGCCAAGAAGCTTCTCCTCGGAATATCAGAGGAAACACTAGCCATGGGACTAAAGGAACGTTCTGATACAGTGGACGAGGCTTTACTCTTTGCAGTGAGGTTTGGGAATGTTGATTTCTTGGTGGAGATGATCAAGAACAACTCCGAGCTTCTGTGGTCCACGAGGAGTAGCTCGAGCAGTACTCTGTTTCTCCTGGCCGTCGAGTTCAGACAAGAGAAGGTGTTTAGTCTCCTCTACGGTCTGGACGACAGGAAACACCTGTTGCTCGCTGACAAGGACTGTTACGGGAACGGTGTGCTTCATCTCGCCGGCTATCCTTCCCCTCCTTCTAAGCTTTCTAACGTCGTTGGTGCAACTTTGCAGATGCAACGCGAGTTACAATGGTTCAAGGTTTGCTCTGTTTCTCTCTGTTTCACTCTGTTTTTCTTTGTTTCACTCTGTTTGCTCTGTTTTTTTCTGTTTCACTCTGTTTTTCTCTGTTTCTCTCTGTTTTTCTCTGTTTATCTCTGTTTCTCTTAGCAACAGATGTTTTAAAAATCAAGACTTTGATGACGCAGGAAGTGGAGAGGATCGCACCGGAGATAGAGAAGGAGAGAGTAAACACGGACGAGCAAACACCGAGCGAGATATTCACAAAGGAGCACGAAGAACTACGCAAAGAAGCAGAGAAATGGATGAAAGACACTGCGATGTCCTGCAGCTTAGTAGCAGCTCTCATCGTCACGGTAACTTTCGCGGCGGTCTTCACCGTTCCCGGAGGCACGGACGACAGTGCAAAAGGCAGACCGTTTCACTTGACAGACAGACGATTCGTCACGTTCGTCGTCTCGGATTTGATCTCGTGCTTCGCCTCGTGCACCTCTGTTCTCATATTCCTCGGGATACTCACCGCGAGATACTCCCTGGAAGATTTCTTGGTGTCGCTGCCCACGAAGATGATCGCCGGACTCTCGATACTATTCGTGTCGATCGCGGCGATGCTTGTGGCGTTCTCGTCGGCTCTGTTTACGATGTTGTCGGACCGACACAACAACGAGAAATGGATAGTTTCTCCTACGATACTTCTCGCTTGTTTCCCGGCGTTACTGTTTGTTCTGCTTCAGTATCCTCTCCTCAAAGAGATGATCTTTTCTACTTACGGCAAAGGAATCTTCGACAGAAACATGAAATGTTGGTCATAAATCCTAATGTAATGATATTGAACAAACATGTCCACAAACTCGTTTGTAAATATTCTCATTTAAGTGGAAAATGTTTTTTCTTTTTTGGTAAGTTTCAGACATTAAGACAATTTGCAGCCGTACAATAGTCCGCCATGGATTCAGTGGCTTTGATTTTTTTTCTAGCTACCCTGCCATCAAGGTCACGCATCCGTTAATTGTTTTTCTTGAATAGTTGATCTGATATGATTGATTAATTAAGAATATCTTCGTGTGACCTCACAATAGAAAAAAAAAAAGAAACTAAGAATATGTTTCGTTGAATTGGTCAAAGCTGCTTGCATTTAAAAAGCTCCAGAAGCATCTCTTTTCTTTTTACAAATTTTCTCCGTTGTGGTTGAAACTTTTACATCTAGGAAGGAAAAAAAAGAGAAGAAATATGTCTCAGGTACTTTAATCTGACTTTTAGTTTGAGTTATGATGCTTTGTATCTGGTTTTATGATGAATCAAGTAGGTGTCGCCCCTTACAACAGAGATCTGTAGTAGTTAGATCTATTCAGAACATTGGTGCCAGTAGTTTCCCTCATCTTTACTCAAACTTGTGATGATGGCAATGATCATATAAGATCGTGAATCATGTGAAATGGAAGTTTAAAAGGTTGATTTGTCTTTGTCTAAGTCAAGTCAGTTTAAAGCTGAAAAATGTTTTTGTGTAGACGAAGGAGTTTGTTTCTATGATGATTAGGACATGATGTTTTAAAGCAGTTAACGGGACAGTGTTTCAAGATTCTTGTCACTTCTTGACAAATCCACTTTGATTAGTCTTTTCCAAAGTTTAATTCAAAGCAGTTTCATCTGTTTTTTTTTTCCGGAGTAGACTGTGGTTCTAAAGGTGGCTATGCCATGTGAGGGATGCGTGGGAGCTGTGAAAAGAGTCCTAGGCAAAATGCAAGGTGAGCCTGGAGATATGTTTTACATTATTTTAATGTTACAAGCTCTCTTGTCTTTTCTCCCTTTCTTTATGGCTGTATATATTTTTGCTTTCTCATCTCATTGATTTTGATGTGTAAACGAAACTTCACAAACAAACGAATATTGTTGGTTGGTTGGTTAGGTGTGGAGTCATTTGACGTGGATCTGAAAGAGCAGAAGGTAACGGTGAAAGGCAACGTGGAGCCAGAGGCTGTTCTGCAGACAGTCTCAAAGACAGGAAAGAAAACAAGTTTCTGGGGAGCTGATGAGTCTGAAACCGCCAAGGCCTAAAGAAATGTAAGAAGCAATAAAAGCATCCCATGTGTATAATAATAACTCTGTTTTAGCAGCGATTCCTACCCCCCAAATAAAATTAGAAATCATATGTAATGGAAAGTCAATAAATCTAAATCTCTGAACAACCCTTTGTTCTTAAAATACACATTGTTTGGTCTTGTAATAATTCCCTTTTTCTCCCTCTCTTCTGCTTTCTCACATCTCAGTGACACAGTGTCGTCTCAAAGCTTATCTTCTCTTTGTCTTAATGGTTCTTCTCTTCTAAAAGTATCTGTAAAACACTCGTTACACAAGTAGATAGATTCCTTCAAGGACACTTAAAACATTCAGACACCTTTCGCTTCAAACACAAGGCTAATTTTGTCAATTCATGTTGTTTCCCTTTTGAAAAATTTCGACCCATTCCGTCTTTTTTTTTTAATATTCGTGTAAACCCAAAAATTCGCCGCTTACGTGTGCAAAATTAAATAAATAAAATTATATAGCATTTCGGAAGAAAGACCGCAGAAAAAATCTGAACCGTCGCTTAAAGAATCCAACGGTTCACGACCAATCTACCCCTTAGAAATGAGATCATAAACCCTAGATAGCCTCCTTTCTCCAGTTCCCTCTCTTGTCCAAAACGAGACATTCGTGAAACTTCTCGTCTTCCCCCTTTCTTTCCTTCACCATGTCAACTCGATAACGACGACCCATGAAAAACAGATCTCGATCCTCTCAATCGAGTTTCTCGAACTTTCTTCGATCTCCGTAGATCTACTCGATTCGAATCGGATTTGGGTCTTCTCAGAGATCCGTGTGGGGGGGATAGATCGACGGGGAGTAAACAAATCAGAGGCCTCCTAGTTGAGTGAAACGCTGTCGTATAGATGCCTTCGGTGGGGATGAGACGCAGCACCACAAGGATCTTCGGGGTGGTTAAAGCCGCGGACGGAGGAGCTCGGGTCCTTCGCTCGGGTCGCCGGATATGGCCCAACGTCGACGAGCCCACCAAGTTCAAGCGAGCCCACGACGAATCCGTGGATCCGGATTGGAGTTGCAAAGGGAACAAAGTCTCCGCGGAGAAACAACAGCAAGACGACAAAAAAGGAGGAGACTTTCCCGTCGCGAAACGGAGGAGAGTGAGAACAGAAGCTGTCGGAGATGGAAAGAGTGTGGATACGAAGTTTGGGATTGTGTATAATAGGAAAAGGAAGAGACTTTCTGATCAGTCTAGTGTTGGTGGTGGTGGTTCAGACCTCAAGACAAGATTCTCGGACCATGTCTGTCCTGTGATGGCTCTCACAGTAGATTGGTCTTGTGAGGATTGTTGGCTGTCGACTGTGTTCGGTTTGGTGATGAGGTACTCGAGGAGGGGACAGCTGAGTCTGCGTTCACTCGCTTCGTTCTTCTTGTCTCAACCTATCAACGACCTCTTTGCAGATCACGGCGTGAGGTTTCTTGAGGTAAGTAACTAATTAGTATTTCTTGTAGTAGTGATGATATAAAGTTAGCATCTTTAATGTTTCAGGAGGCTCCTTCCCTTAGCTCAAGTGGTGTATGCAAGTTCTTTGGGGCTATGGATAGTCTTCCTCTCTTGTCAGCTGATTTTGCTGCCTTTCCTCGTTGTTTCATGGATATGCATTTGACTCTGTTTCTCAGAGCGGCGACACGCTCCTTTGCTTTCGTTAAGAGGTCTCTGTGTTTGCTTAACAGTCCAGTAGTTGAAGAATCTGATTCAGAGTCTGAGTTAGTTTCATCTCCACCTTGTGTTAGGAGGAACAACGGAGTGTTAGTGAGAGCCTCTAATGCTCAGTATAGAGGCAATTTAGGGTTTCATAGTGTACAGAAGAGGAGGAGATCTTTAAGGAGGAGAAGAGCGAGAAACCTTTCGCATAGTGGACACAACAAGTCTGTTTCTGAACTATCATGGAGAAACAGGACATCAGCAGCAGCAGCAACAGTATCTTCGAGAAAGCTTAGAAGCAGCTCGGTGCTAAACAACTCGTCTCCGGGTGCTACTGAGACTAGTGTCATTCCAAAACCGTTGACAAAAGAGGAACTTGATTCTCTGTTTTGTTCTGTGAATATTTTGGTTTTGGATTCAGACAGATGCACCAGAGAAGAAGGTTTTAGCGCCAGGTTGGAGTTTGTTTCTTCGAAGGAGTGGTTCGTTGTTATCAAGAAAGATGGGGTGATCAGATACAGAATCAAGGCGAGAAAGACTATGAGACCTTCTTCGTGCAACCGGTTCACGCATTCTACAGTGTGGGTAGGGGATAACGGTTGGAAGCTTGAGTTCTGCGACAGGCAAGATTGGCTCGGTTTTAAGGAGATTTATAAAGAGTGCTACGAAAGGAACGTGTTGGAACAGAACGCGAGAGTCATTCCTATACCTGGGGTAAGAGAAGTGTGTGGTTATGCAGATGATCTCGCCTCATTCTCTATGCCGGTTCCGTATATCTCTGTGAAAGGAGATGAGGTTTCAAGGGCCATGGCTCGAACCAGTGCCCTCTATGACATGGATTCGGAAGATGAAGAGTGGATGGAGAGGCAACAGCTTGAGCAGGATACTTTTGAGCTGATGATCGATGGGTTTGAAAAGTACTACTTCCATAACCCTGCCGATGATCTCTTGGATGAGAAAGCAGCCAGTGTAGCTAGTCTTTCGTATCTGGGTAGGCAAGATGTGGTTGTTGAAGCAGTGTATGATTACTGGGCGAGAAAAAGGAAGCAGAGAAAAGCACCACTCCTCAGAGTTTTCCAGGTACTAACTACTAACAGCCATGTTCTTGTTTTTTTTCTGAAGACCTATGTTTCTTTATTTTAACAAACTGTTGTTTTTTGTTGTATTTAAACAGGTTCATCAAGCTAAGAAAACTCCTCTGTTTTTCAAACCTGTGTTTCGTAAGAGAAGATCTTTCAAAAGACAGGGGAGTCAACTCCATGGAAAATCCAAACAGTCAAGTCTCGGTATGTTTCCTTAAATACATTATGAATCAGAGTATTTAAGTAGATCATATATGTTTTGTCATGAATTGTGGTGGATAGTGTTGGTTTTGCTAAGTACTTAAAATGATTAGTAGTATACACACCTGAGAGTTAGACTGTTATGGAACAACCTTGTTAAGAACAATCAAGTAGAGATTAGAGAAGATCTGAATTTTTGTGGACCGTTTAACTTGGACAGTGTCTGTAAAGGCGGCTAAACAAGAAGCTTGGGAGGAACAAAACGTTTTCTTTAGAGTGAAAGAAGCCAAGGCCTTGGCTGATACATCCATGGAGATTGCCATGTCCAAAAGAAGAAGAGCTCAAGTTCTTGCAGAGAATGCAGATTTGGCTGTTTACAAAGCCATGGTGTCTCGTAGGATTGCACAAGCCATGAAATTAGCTGGATCGAGCGGCGAGGTGGCTGCATCCCTTTTCTTGAACTGATAATATTTGGTAATGACAGAAAAATTTACAAGCTTAAATTAAAAGCTTGCTTCTTTTTGAAGCATAACAGTCTGTAGCTTCTAATTATGTTGTATATAGTAGTTTCTCTACGCTAGAGACTGTAAATTGTTTTAGAATTTTCTTTTTTAAAAGGTTTTTTGGATATATAACTAATATTAATTCACCTTTTACCGCATAAGTCTTTACTTAAATATTTTTAACAGAAGCTTCTAGGATTACTGGAAAATTTGATTTTTTAACTTTTAATTCAAAGATAAAACAAAAATACGTGAAAATAGATATTTTAAAATATATTAAACCCTTGGTTTAACCTTGGCTCTCAATGGATTCTTCATAACCACCGCGAACTCCGTTTTACCGGCGAAATCAATCTCGCTTCCAGGCGGATAAGCGCTCCACTCAAACTCTTGGACCATCCTCGCAAGCATGAGGTGCACGTGTACGGTCGCCATTCCAAGCCCTGGACAGATCCGACGGCCAACACCAAACGGAATCATCTTCACCCCACTAATCCCGGTTATGTCAGCATCTTCCTTACCCGAAATAAACCGGTCCGGATCGAACTTCTTAGGATTAGACCAGATCCTCGGGTCCTCGCTTATACCGGGGATATAAACCTCGACGTTAACGCCCGCGGGAACGTCGTAACCCCCGAGCGACGTCGTTTCCATGACGGCGTGCGTCAGCGAAAAATAAGTCGGAGGATGCTTCCGGAGAAGCTCTTTAACGAACGCTTGCAAAAAGACCATTTTGTCCACGTCACTCTCCTCGATCCGACGATCCTCAGCCGTCGATTTAATCTCATCGTAGAGCCGAGATTGAATCTCCGGATTCGCGATCAGCTGAGCGATCCCCCACTCGATCGCGGTCCCCGTCGTGTCCGTACCTCCGTTGAGAAACTCCGAGCAGAGAGTCACGATCTCTTCGTCTGACGGCGCCGTTTCGCGTCCTTCCACTTTCAAGTCGAAAAGCGTGTCGAGGTAGGAGAAAGACGGCGCCGTTTGATTCCGAATCGCTCTCCTTCGCCTCTCGATGAGGCTCACGACTAAATCGACCTGCTCGCGGCGGACTTCGAGAGCTCGCTTCCTCTGTTTCGAGAAGAAGGGAGCGAGGATCGGGAGGTAATCGTCGATCCGCGGATCAACCGTCATCAGCACCGTCTTCATCATCTCGTCCATCTTCTC
This sequence comes from Raphanus raphanistrum subsp. raphanistrum, assembly GCA_019706035.1. Taxonomy (NCBI): domain Eukaryota; kingdom Viridiplantae; phylum Streptophyta; class Magnoliopsida; order Brassicales; family Brassicaceae; genus Raphanus; species Raphanus raphanistrum. Next base: position 705,337 of record CM033982.1, on the reverse strand, counting down.
GATCGACTCCTCGTCCATCGCGATTCCGAAACACATCTCTAATAAAATGCAAAACGCGGCGAATCTCGCGTTTCGAAGCACCCAGACTAAACCGTCGTGATCTCTACCCTCCGATCTGATCCTCTCGATGAGCTTATCCATGGCGGATCGTCTCACGGATCCGAACTCTTTGAGCCGGGCGGAGGAGAGCATGTTCTGGACCATGTTCCTCCTCAGGGACCTCCACACGGGGCCGTACTTCGCCGCGTTGACGGTGAACTTGTCGCAGCTGAAGATCGTTCGGGTCGGGTTCTCGGCGGGTCGGGTGGCGAAGAGAGCTCCGCGCTGGATCAGAGCTTCGTGGACTAGAGCCGCGTCGGAGAGGATGATCATCGTACGAGTACCCATCCTGACTGTGAAGATCGGGCCGTAGGCTTTCTTGAGCTCCTCTGCGTATTCGAAAAACTGTTTCCCCGAGCGCGCGAACTGGAATAGGTTACCGACTACCGGCCAACCCGGTGGACCTGGTGGGAGGTTTAAACGTTTCTTTGTCTTTGAACTCCATCGAGTGAAGGTGAAAATTAAACCGGTGATGATAATCACAAGCAATGTGAAATCAAGAGGAAAAGAGAAGAGATGCATCTTGAATCACTGCATGCAAAAACGTTTCCTTATGAGTGAAGTGGAGAAGAGAAGGTGATGATGATATTTATAGAAACAGAGTAATGCATGCAGAAATAAAGTACGTAGTAAAAATATAAAAATTAAAATAAAATTTAATGGTGTTTGAACAGTTTGGTCAACTACATTCTTTATCACTACTACTCGATAGTCAAACATACTGTGGACTCTGGACTGTGTCTGCTCACTAAAACAAGGCATGTTGATTGGTCTTAAAACATATACATAGACCGATTGTTGCGACCAAACCCATGTGCTGAACGTAGTAATTAGATGAAAGCTTGAAACAGGATTATGATGTTGTCCCAAATTTTTAAGAGATGCTGGTAAAAGTAGATAAGTTACGGACTAATATAGGATGGTGTATTTGTATATTGGACCACCTGATGAACATTTTTTTTTTCTTTTTTTGATCAAATATGAACATATATATATATACGTGAAAATTAGCTGTGATTGTAAGAGTGACATAGATAATAATTTTTGAACTTATTGCGTTCAACTGCTCATTTAATAGTATTTGTAACCTGGGAAATATAAATGTCTCTGCAGGAAGCCATTATTCACTTTCCAATGTTGGTAGACCCCAAGACAATAAATAGGCTGCTATCTGTAACAAGCTAAATAGAATTTCAACACCCTTCATTGTATATGCTTCAAAGAAACTCGAATAAAAACGTGTTTGACTTGTTGTAAATTCAATTTACTTGTCAGAAGTTTCATCGACACGCGAGTAGTTGATTAATCGATTAACAAATGTTTATATTTTCACCCATGAAAGTAATCACAAAGAAGACTCTCTTGATAAAGACTGATTTTAGTAGTTAACAAAAAGCCAGTTACTAATCAAAGATTATTTGTAATACTCATTGATTATAAGATTCATTTCTGGTTGGATACTAAAATGCTATACAGATAACCATGAAATTTATAAAATACAACAAAACTTAAAAAGAAGAAATAGCAAACTCTGGTTGGTACTGCCAGTGAGGCGTTGTTGAACGGGTTTGAAGTTCCATGATGTATTTCTTTTGAATGGTGTTGATAATCGGGTCTTTCGGAAGTTATAGGTCTATCCACAGTACTTCAAAGTTTGGGTTGCCTTTCTCTCTAGGAACTCGCGGCAACCCGTGTCTTAGTCTGCTCACACCTCTTATTTGGACCATCGACGTTGCATTAACTCTGGATCATCTCTGGGACTTTTTTTTGGTGTTAGAATTACATCTTTTTAGGTGCTTTGTTTAGCATAGTTTAGATTATCATTTCTGCAAGTCTTGATAGTAGTTCTCTTCGTGTTTATGTAAAAAAAGTTTGGCATTGATAAATTTTAACATTTTACCAAAAAGAAAAAGAAGAAATAGAAAAGATGAATTCTTCACATGTGATTTTTAATTTAGAAAGCATAGTATGTATATTACTAACGTATATGAAGCTGTGATTATGTGTATCTTTAGGTTCTAAAAATATGTGGATTTGCTTACAAGCTCGGGGCATTGATATTCTATGTACCAGCGGCTTCGATTCTCTTCTCTTTTTCTGATCCCGTCTCACAACCTTGTTCAACATTTTTCTATGCTCTTCTAGTGTTATTTCCTGTATATGTGATTAACTTTTAAGGGTTTATCAGAGACTTGTGTAAAAAAAGTAAACATTTGTGACTTTGAACAGCGTTTTGACAAAACGTTTAGCTTAATGATAGTTTAGTACTAACGACAAGTTACTTACCGCGTGAAATTTGATTAATGATCGCGACGGAGCTCTCTTCCTAACGCTAATAGTTTCACTTTGGTCCCTCATCTTTCCCGATAATTCCATTATACACAAATGAAAGAGGTATCAGACTAGTAGTGTCTTGTCTTTTGCACCTTTATCTTATAGAAATCCTTTTTGACTCCCACATGTTTAGCTTTGTATACATGTAGGCCCCAAAAAAGCAAGATATATGTCACAACTCACAAGTCACGAATGTCATGAATCATTGTTTCCGTCTGAACCAGTCACAAATGATTACTATTAGATTTTTTTTACTATAAATCGAAATTTTGATTACTATGTCAACATTGTAGTGATGGAAACACGATTTTCTTTTGGCTAAAGTAATGATTCTGTGAAAATAAAAATAGCTAATAATCTCCTTTATTTTACTTTTCAAAACGAATGTTTGCATCATTTATTTTTTATAGTTTTCTGTAGACATTTTACACGTTTATAATTAAAATGTACATGAATTTTGAGTTCAAGAACCAAAATAAACATGTTTTCCTGATAAAGTTGTTAATTCATTCAGTAGTAAAATTAACTGCAAACGTGGCATTTTATTTTTGGTTCTCTCTCACGCATATAATAGGAAAGGTGCATGCTCCAGCAAGTAAACAATCCACTCAACACCTTCCAAATAAATACCTAATTGGGAAATAAATCGCTTTCACATTGACAAATTCAACGTCAACCAAACTAGTTTGGTTAAAATCCATCACAAACGTTTCTTCAATGTTTTAACGTATTTACAAATCCACATATATTTGAAAAAACGTTAAAGCCTTCGATACGATTGAACAAAAAATACAAAATCTTCAAAAACTATTAACCATTTGAAAATATTTGGGTTCCGATTCGAAGCAAAAAAGAAACTACTTAGCTCAATTGACTGTCATCTTTCATAATAGAAGTTTTTAGGCAAATACGTGAATATGTATAATTAAAAGCACTAAAAACGAAAAGAAAATAAAAGGGAAAATATAGGATTCGCGTTCACACGAACCAGACTCGCTCATCGCTCTCTCTCTCTCCACAATTTGCTGCTTTAACTGCTCTCTCCATGTGGGGATGATGTGGCATTACTCATCTTCCTCGCCTCTCTCTGATTCACATCTTCTCCTCGAATGATCGGTAAGCTTCTTCTTCTTCCTCACTGTATCATTCTCACGCGCTTCCTCGATTTGGTAGTTGTTAAAATCTGCGATTCTCCGTAAATCTGAGCTCCGTAGCTAGATTTCCGCTCTAATCCGATCCGTATCGCTCGTGTAATAGCTCAGGATATGAGTCCAGCTCGAGATTTTCAGATTCGGATTTGAAATCGAATCGTGTTCATGTGTGTTTGATTGTATTAGGTTAAAGAGAGGAGGAGGATATGGTTTCAGAGACTTGGTTTCGCAATCTGTTGAGATTCCCAAAGAAACACGATCAAGCTCACAAAGAGAAGGCGGTGCTGGGAGTATTAGCCTTCGAGGTCGCGAGTCTACTCTCCAAACTCGTCCACCTATGGCAGTCTCTCAGCGATAAGAACATCACACGGCTCAGAGACGAGATAACACGTTCCACGGGTGTTAAGAAGCTTGTTTCGGAGGACGATGACTTCGTCGTGAGGCTGATACGCGACGAGATGATGGAGAATATCGAGAGCGTGGCGAAAGCCGTGGCTAGGCTCGCGAGAAGATGTAATGATCCAAAGCTGAGGAGCTTCGAGAGCTGTTTCTGTGAGATGATGATGAAGACGACGGGGGGAGGTGATCCTTACGGGTGGCGTTTCGGGTGGAAGAAGATGGATGGGAAGGTTAAGAAGATGGAGCGTTTCATCTCGGCTAATGCGAGTCTTTACCAGGAGACTGAGATTCTTGCGGATCTTGAACAGACGGTTAAGAGGATGATGGTGAGTAGTGAATCCGCGACGGATAGTGTTTTGGAGTATAAGAAGAAAGTCACGTGGAAAAGGCATGAGGTGAAGAATCTGAGGGATGCGTCTCTTTGGAACCGGACTTATGACTATACGGTTCTTCTCTTGGTTAGATCGGTTTTCACCGTCTTGACTAGGACTAAGCATGTTTTTGGTATTAGTTACAGAGGAGTGGAGGCTAGCGATGATGTTAGCTCTGTGGATTCTGATTTCATCGGCCGCAGCCAATCGGTTTCTACTGTTTTGACGCATTTGACTCATCAGTCTGAGAGTGTTGGTCCTCCTAGATTTGCGTCTGGTCCCCTTGGGAGATTTACTGGTCCAGCATCAGGTTCGGTTCCTACAAGGTCCGCGAAGATGAGTGATTTCCTTTCGGATTCTCTCAGCAGCACACAATCACCTATGTCAGGTCCTCTTGTTGCAGAAAAGAACAAACGTTTCAAGTTTTACTCGGGTCCTCTCGGGAAGATCACTTCCTCCAAATCAGGACCGCTTGTTGGAATGGGGAAACACAACAAGAAGATGGGACAGACTCCTGAAAGGTCTTCAGTTTCCTCAGCTAAAAAGCAAATGAAATCCAACCGGTTAACACAGGTTGGCCCGTTTAAAGGCTGCATGGTGTCTCAAGATGGTATTACTCCACTCAGCGGTAGAACTCGAAACGGAGCTAGGAGTAGTAGTAGTAGTAGCGCGGAGCATCATATTCCTAAATCCGTACACGTTGAGAACTTGGCGTTTCCTACCCGACCCAAGTTGTCAGATGCTGCTCCTAATACCCTTGGTGCAGCTTGCTTAGCGTTACACTATGCTAACGTCATCATCGTGATAGAGAGATTTGTTGCATCTCCTCACTTGATAGGAGATGATGCGAGAGACGATCTTTACAGCATGCTACCGGCGAGCGTGAGAACGTCGCTGAGAGAAAGGCTAAAGCCTTACTCGAAAAACCTGACTTCTTCCACGGTTTATGATCCAGGACTAGCGAAAGAATGGACAGACGCAATGGCGGGTATCTTGGAATGGTTGGGTCCGTTAGCTCATAACATGATAAAATGGCAATCCGAGAGGAGTTACGAGCACCAAAGCTTGGTTTCGAGGACGCACATTGTTCTTGCACAAACCCTTTTCTTCGCAAACCAGCAGAAGACAGAAGCCATCATCACGGAGCTTCTTGTTGGGCTCAACTATGTCTGGAGATTTGGCAGAGAACTTAACGCCAAGGCTCTTCAAGAGTGTACCCGTGATATACCCCTTGAGAAATGCTTGGACACAGATAACTAGTGAAGCTCTCGAAGACTACATGTTTACTACCTCTTTGACCCAAACCGGCACTGGAACTCACCCCCGGGGAAACCAAAACGTGGGCAAGCCCAGTTGTCCAATGCAGCTTGAACCAAACCAGAGGACAAAAGCTGTTACATTTGCTCGATTACCACGAGAGAGAGAGGTATTATGATCTGCACACGTCTCTTTATTATCTTATCCCCTTTAGTACTCTGATTCGTGGATTGCAAATTGTGACTTGTTTGTAGTATGATGATGATGCATTTGTATATTGTTTAATGAATTTATTGTGGTTGAGATACATTCTACTGCATATACGTATGTGCCACTGTTGTTTATGTAGGTGATACAGAAGAATTCTTGATTTCAAATTTTATGCTTGGTGTGTTCTCTTCTCTTTCTGTCACATATTATTCGTATGTGATGTGTTTGACAAGTTTTGGAACCAAAGTTCTTAGATGTATAAGTTGATTGTATTCTACATGCAGAAAGTTGTGAGTTTACAAGTTTTGTGAATGCATAATATGTAATTGCATAGTTGACAATATGTATTGCATAGTTGGCCAGCTGGAGATTAGTGCTATTGTTCTAGGTTCGGAGTCCAAATACTTATACCACTAATATACTCTGTAAATAATAGTATCTACAAATATTTGTTTGATGCTAACTTTAGATGATCATAAATATACAATGGGTCATCATACAAATATAAGTATGCTTAACAAAACAATAGTGCTAGTAGTTAATTATCTGGTCTAATCCGACAAAACAATGAAACATTATTACAAATTTACAGTAATATGCTCTTTGGTCCAGCTATGCTTAACTTTTGACTTTAAACCAAACAAGCTCACGCGCTTGGAATATACGTGATTTAAAGGCGGTGTAATCCACTCTCTGCGTTCGCGTGTGGAATTTTGTATAAACATATAAGAATTTAACGTGCCGACCATCATCTCCGCCGGCAAAACCAGCGAGGAGAGAGAGAGAAGAGAGAGAATGGATAGCGAAACCCTAATTGAATCGGCGATAAGGGTTCTGAACACAGCTGACCCGTACGAAAAAGCGCGGCTTGGAGATTCGATTGCCGTCAAATGGCTCCAAGGAGCTATCTCCGAACCCTACGATCCCACCGTCGATCTCCCCGTCATGGACAGGCCAGCTCGTCTCACCAACGTACCTGTCTCTCTGTTTCATCTATATCTGTATACAAAATTGCTTGATACGAAAAATTGGAGTTTGATTCAAAATCTTGTAGGTGAAACTGGTGTCTCCGAGTTTGATGCCGAAGCTGGGAAAAGCTGGTAGCTTGCAGAGCAGGCAAGCGATTGTTCACAGTCTTGTTCATATTGAAAGCTGGGCAGTTGACTTATCATGGGTAAAGCCTTCTTTAATAGGTCAAAAAACGATTGTACAAATCATACTAAACTTGAGTTTGGTGATTGTGTTTGTTAATGCGTAGGATATAATTGCTCGTTTCGGCAAGCAAGAGAAGATGCCGAGAGAGTTCTTTACGGACTTTGTTCGTGTAGCTCAAGACGAAGGCCGTCACTTCACGCTGCTTGCAGCTCGGCTTGAGGAGATTGGTTCTCGTTACGGTGCGTTCCCTGCCCACGACGGTCTTTGGGACTCTGCAACCGCTACTTCTCAGGATCTCTTGGCTCGTTTGGCTATTGAGCATTGCGTTCACGAGGTGAGAAAGATTACTCAAAAACACCATCTGGACTTGTGAAGTTTCATTAGAGTATTGTCTCCTTAGCTCCCTAAAACGTATCGTTTAGTTCTCTTTCTTTCACTCTCTGTTCTGTTTGAAGAAGAGTTTTTAGAGCTGTTTCTTTTTTGTATACCATTTGCAGGCTAGGGGACTAGATGTATTGCCCACGACGATATCCAGGTTTAGGAATGGAGGGGATAACGAGACAGCAGATTTACTGGAGAAAGTTGTGTACCCTGAAGAAATCACTCACTGTGCAGCTGGAGTAAAATGGTTCAAGTATCTATGTGCAAGGTCCAAGAATCCTGAAGTTACCATCAACAGCGTAGAAGCAGATGATATCAGTGAAGAGATAATCCAAAAGTTTCATTCAGTTGTAAGAGAGCATTTCAGGGGACCGTTGAAGCCGCCTTTTAATGCCGAAGCAAGAAAAGCTGCGGGTTTTGGCCCTCGATGGTATGAACCCCTTGCTGTCAAAGAGAGCAATGCCTAGAAAAAATCAAACATGTCTTCTTTTTTCTTTCGAGTAGTTGGATTGTTTTGTTATCTGCAACTTTAATTTTTGGTATACATTTGTTTGACCTATTTGAAGAGAATGTTTCTTCCATTTAAAGCGCTCTCTTTTTGTGTTGTCAAACTTGTGAGAATGTGGAACAGTAGAAGTGGTATTTTCAAAAGTGAGTATGGTAGAAAAACGTCTGAAGAATCTAGTCTTGTTAGTTCAAATGGAGCTTGTATCAGCGGTTCCAAAGACTCTCGATTGCCCTTTTTCCATAATGAAAAGGGCTAGTGACTAGAATGTTGAGATCATTCGAGTTATCAAACTATGATAAGGGTTTAGATTCTAGACCAAACTATATCCACCCAAATATAAGCCCCATAATGAAAACCACAAAACAATACACACCAACCCAACACATGTAAACAAAGAAACAGAGAACAAAACCCAGTGAAGAGATGAAACAAAACATAATCTGTAGGCAAGCAGCACAAGTCAAAGATAAGTTACTACAGAGATTAAACATCCAGATAAGGTTATTAGAGGAGAACAAAAGCTGGGAATACAAAACAAACTTCTAAGTCGAGTAGCAGTTTAGTGTTTGGCCACCAATTTATTAGAAAAAAATTACAGATAATGAAACCATTCCTTAGGTAAAGCGTTCTCCATCTCTTTCTCCCATCTTCTTAAATGACTTGATCATCTTTGTCATTTGGTCCAGACTGGATCATCAACATCCTGGAAAATATATGACTGTCCATTAGATACAACGAACCAAAAGATAAGAGAGAAAAGACAGACATTACCGGGAGTGATGGAAGCGAAGACTTGTCAAACTTTTGCCTCTTTGGGCTTGGGTCCTCAGCTGGAAAGTGGTCATCAGATGGACGAACTCGGACTTGAGCAGACTGAGATAATTAAAATGCAAAACTAATGATATATATATATATATATACATATATATATACATATATATTGCACTTTCGACCAAAAAAAAAACTCATGCACTTATTGAAAGATTTTCTAATTATACGCATTGTATTTGTTTTTTTTTCTTTTTGCATTGTATTTTGTCAACAATGCATGTTACCAACTGCTTTTAATAATATATTTTCTAGAAAATTCATATTAACCGTATTGTCCTATGATTCTCATATGGTCCATTTTGTTTTTACTATGCTTCGAACACTTTTAACCCGAAATCAAATTAGTTATGAATCTTTGACCAGTAACAGTAAAATATATACAACTGGTAGCATATTTGTAGCTGCATTCCCAGGTCGTATTCATACAAATACAGCTAATACAGTTTAGGATGGATGAATCTAATATCCAAAACTTAGGTAAGCAGCCAAAATAGTAGCCAGAGGAACCGAAATGTTGTCGTCTATTTGATCGGTGATGGGTAGTGACTCCACCAACGTAGCAACCAGTGAGACTATGGCGACTCTAGTAAAGGTCGTTTCCCAGTTCATGTGAAGGTACCCAAGGCTCGAGTAATAGTAAAGTAATCTGCATATTATTACAAAAGACAGAACGTTTTGGTTTAGTTGCAAATTTCCTCAAATTTTAAGAGTTGTTCATCAAGAAGACGACATTATGAAAGAATAAATGATCAAGTGTGGGTTTGGGGTTTTTACCCGATAGAGATGAAAAAGCCGAATATGAACATTGAGATGCTTCCCGCCAAGCTCTTTCTTGGGTTGTACGGTATCTTGTATGTTCCATACTTACGTCCCATGATATCAGCTATTCCTACAAATTACACATTTTCGCAGCGGTTAGTTAATACATGCATATATAATATTAATAGATAATTATTATAGATGACAAAAGAAATAGTTATCATATTTAAATTAGTTAAAAGTTTCTAGTAGTTCAGTACATTAAGTTGTGTTGTAACTATGATCTTTATACTTCAATGTGTAGCCCACCCAAAAAGAGATATAGAAGAGATAAGAAAAGTTACCGTCGCCACCACACATCATTGCCAACGAGATCATACCGGTAGGAGAATCTCTCCAGAAGAAAACCGCAGCAACGAGAAGGGCTAGAACGTAGAACAATGGACCTTTAAGCAACTCTCTGGAAGGAGAAGGACCGGGTTGGTTTGAAGAAAATAAGAAGTGTGTCATGAGATTGTTGAAAATCATTCGAGTTAGACAACGAAAAAAACAACAACTTACTCTGGTCTTCCTTCCCTAGTGACTGATTTGATTAGCGTGGAGTTGGGGGAGACAGATAGTCCGTTGACAACAAGCCTTAGGCCATTCACTAACGGAACGAAAGCAGCAAAGTATCTAGCCTCCGTCGATGCGCTAAACTTATAAAAAAAACAATCATGTTGCTGAAGTTCTTAAAGGGTAGAGAGGTTTCATTGGCTGCAAAGGTAATACCTGAAGATTGGCCACGAGAGCACGAAAAGCAGACCTGAGAGTATATGCACAAGCTTTCTGCTCAATCTCTGTTTAATCCAAAACATTTCAAGAAGTATAGAAAAGTTATAAGATAATCAAAGTCGTGCATTGTTTCTTCTCATTAGGTATCACTGTTTACTAAGAAAATTAAAAAAATTTAGTGTTACTATCACTGCAGCAGTTTTGTAACAACTATGTGATAAACTTCAATCTACAGCAAATCAAAGATAACGAAATGAAACATTAGTTTTGGTCCTCGAATTTTTAATGGATATATTGTATAAATCATTTGGCTCCAAATCTAATTAAAAATATATTTTTTAGTGATCATTAATTAGTTTTTAATATGAAATTGTTTTAAGTCCCATAAATTTGGTCAAGAACAAAAAAATAAAGTAACTCGAACTTGAAGAGCTTAAGAGGGACCTGTGGAATCACGTCTCGCTTCGTGAGACTCTCGAAGAGTAAGACGAGCGCGAAGGCTCCACCAAGAACTGCCACGGTGGCTCCAACGTCATGCAATAGATAATCAGTCGAAGCTGCTGAAGAGATCAGAGGGTGGCGAGCCCGTAACTGACTCGACAAGCCGATTCCTTTCACGCCGATGCAACAGGGCGAAGAAACCAAGAAACTGGGCGCACAGAACCGGGGAGACATAGCGTTGTACCAGAACCTGTTGCTTCTCCGACATAACTGATGGTTAACCGGAGATAAAGGCAAGGCTGCTGCCATTTTAAACGCCTCGCCGGAGGAAGCAAAGCTGAGATGGGCGGAGGAAGAGGAGAAGTTTTGAGAAATCGATGATATGCTAATAATTTTGTTTTTGTATTTTAGCTAGATAGAAAACGTTATCTACGATGTGTCGCTCTCATTGATAATTGAGAATCAGAAATTCTAACTCGTATGAAAATCTAGTTATTTGTTACTTCATATAGTTGGGGACATTGTACTTACCTAGTGGTGGTAATAGCCAATGGGCATGGCCTATTTATGGGTGTGTTTTTTTCCTTCTCGTGACAGTTTTTTTTTTGACTTATTGTAACTATTGTAAAATCCCATGTAATAATTAAGGTTAATAACTAAATATATGTGTTTTTACATGGGAAAATCCCACTAATAACATTGTTCATTAGCTTTTATCACAGAATAATACATAAATATTTTTATTCTTAAAATTACATTCATTAATCAATCAAAAACTATATTACACTATATTATTAATCATAATCCTATACATATCCATCCTTAAATACTAAGTATCCTAAACTATAATCAACAAACTCAAACTCTAATCCAAATATAAATCCAAATAGAAATATACAATTATCGTATATTATTTTTACTTTAGAAAAATTATTAAAAAATAATTTAACATATATAATTACTTATATAGATATATTTATTTGTTTATCTTTTAGTGAATGTTATTTATGAGATTTTATGTGTTATTTTTAATAAAAAGAGAATACATGTTTTAGTGCTATTTGATGGTATTTCGCTTGAGTTGTTTTTTGTAGAGATTTTGTTACAGATCTGTATAAAAATTCAATTACACAATTTAACAAAATTGAAAATATTCTTATTACAGCAGTGAAGACATACACGTGATTTTCCTTTTACCAATAATGATGTCCTTGTAACAACTAGAAATCCATAGAAAAGGACAAGGTAAACAGTATATTATCATGTGATAATATGTGAGATTAAGGGACCCCAAAGCATAAACGATTGACAAAAGTACAGTAAAGGCGGAAGGGTGTCGATGACGACGAGCATGTACTTTTCCATGATTTCGATTCACTGTTTGATGAAAAGACATCGGATCAATATCAATACCATTAAAATGTGATCATTTCCATTTTATTGCCTTAATGAAATATTTATGTTTTTCAGAATTGTCCTCAATTTTATGAAGAAATTAAATTTTTTATTAATGACATTATTGTCTTTTAATTTTTGGACCTATAATACATTTAAATAGGTTATGTTTATATATAATCTATTTCATAATCCATAAACGTTTTTGATAATAAATTTAAAAAGTAATATTAGATATTAAAATTTTCTAATTAATTATTTTACGACTTTATCACAAGACTAAAAAAATGGGCCTCTTTATATGTTTTGAAATATTTTATGGAAAATATAATTGTTAAATATAAAATATTTCTCAAGTAAAAATTTCAAGTACAATCATTGTTTAACTTGTTTAGAAACAAAAAACGATTGTGTGAGACATTGTAAAAATAAATTTTCTTTGTATTGTACACACTATAAATTAATTTATATAATTTAATCATATAACTTATGTTTAATTTATAGAAATAATCAATAATTCATATACTCGTATTTTTATATAATTGAGTAACAAATAACAGACTCGCATAATTGAAACTTGATCATGTGATATTTTATATAATCAAAACAAAAGGTTTATCGATCCATTTGTAAATAAAACAATAAAAATAATATTAGCGTTTTTTATGCGCGGATCAAAAATTTAATTTTTCATTAAATCCGAACTGAATTATATACAAGGTACGGGTCTACCAGTTCAGCAGATTTGAGTCGGATATGAAAACATTTCTTAAAACTCAAACATTATTTTTAAAAAACATTTAAATTATATGTTCTCTAATAAAAAAATTATAAATTCATGCAAATCACTCTCGACTAAATATTTGTTCTATTTCTTTTTATTTTGAAGAGAAAAAAGCAAAAAACAAATAATAAAAACATAAAAACTCAATTGTTATGATCTGAAACGAAAATAAAACAAAAATAATAGTAATATTTAAATCAATTTTGGGTTGATAAATGAAAACATACTCACATCTTTTAAACGCAGATCAAAATCTAGTAAATTTTTGATCCATGTACGTAGATTGCATGTAACCATATGCCGCATTTAATAAAATAAATAAATGCCTGCTACATTGAATACAATTGCAGACTACAGATTGCATTTATTTGAACTTTGATTTGCGTTACACATTGTGAATGTTGATAACTTCTAATTAGAGTACCCGCATTAGGGTATTGAAGGTACCTCAATGAATCTCTTGCCATTATACAAACAAAAAATAATTAAAATTGATGAAAGAAATGAGATTGGTACCTCGTGAAGAGGCCCAAAAAAATAGTACTCCCTCTGTTTTTAAAAGATGCATATTCTGGAAAAAATATTTGTTTCAAAAAGATGTATTTTTTATGTTTTCTATATAAAAATTGCAATTTTCAATAAAATTAATTGAATTTATTGAAAGACTATTGGTTAAAATGCATTGAAATTTGATAATTTCTAAAAACAATGCATGATTAATATGTTTTCTTAATATGTGTGAAAACTCAAAAACATACATCTTTAAAAAAACAGAGGGAGTATTTGAATGCTCAATTAATACTTGCGTTTGCATTAATGATCTAAACTTATTTTCTTGTTTTGAATTTAGTAACATGATTATATCAAATTTAAATTGTATTTATATTAGTAAGGTACCCATATACCACTAGTGATGCTCTAACATTTGATAAAATGATAACTGATAAACTACGTCTGTTTAAACATGGGCTTTCAACATGGGCCATGCTCATTGCCATGTGTTTCAGTTAGATGTTGCTCCTTGCGGTATGTCAGCATGGAATTGAAGCTACATGACTTTCTAGATGTTCCAAGGAGTCTGCTAGTAATTCATGCTTGAACTTGACAGTAGGGGGCTCACAGTTACTTTGTAGTTATTGAGATACTTAATCTGTCGTTTTACAAAATGTGGAGCCATTTCCAGATTAGCTTTGGAAAAAGTCTGATGTAATGTATATCTACACGGTTTTATTTTCTCTGGTCGATCTCACATAATGCTGTTGTCATTCGTTCTCGTCTCCAAGCCCTTCCTATCAATGCATAATATTTTATATATTATGATTGACAGATACTAGGGAATATGTGGAAAGGTTCCCGAACACTAGCTCACAGTGATGTAGAATCTTCAAACTGATCTTCAGGAAGACTTTTAACTAAAAACGTTCTGGTCTATGTGTGATATCCTTAACCGAGGAAACTGAAGGTTACTTACTCCTCGGATGAAAATAGATTGTTCATCATTGATCTTCTCTCCACAACTAGGTGATGCCAACTCTGTCTTTCCTCGAGTTGGTCATGTTCTCAAGGTAAATACTATTTTTTCAACATATTCACCAAAACATCAACCAAACTTAACGTCCCAGTATAAACATCAACCACAGGATGTTCTATGGGTCTCTAAATGGCACTGCATAACAATCCTAACGACTCTAAAAGTTGCTCACTGGCTTCATCACAACTCGAGGGGGCAAAACCCAGGTTCTTACTTGTTTTCTCCTATCTTAACACAAATTTTATGGTTCATTTTGTTTTCAACTATAACTTATAAGTAGCGGAAATACTGTTACTGCCAGTTTCTGGAACTGTTGGTTGATGTGTGGGCATATCACAGTGGGAGAAAGATGGTTTACATAAACCCGAGAGGCGGTTCACTGGAGGAACAACATCCGTTACCGCAACGAAAAGGGTTAATATGGGCTGTGATTTAACATCACTTTAGGAAAGAGCATACCTTATTTCTTATTATCATTACAATATGGCCAGCCTTGGACACACCGTCGGTCTGACATTTATTTTTAACAAAATTCATAATATAGCAAGCTCAAATAAAAGTTTGAGCTTTTTGTTTCAGAAAAAAAGTTTTATAATGTTTTCATTTAGTTTTTTCATAATATTCTATATACAACTAAAATTATCGCATAAAATTATAATTCATTAAGCTGTCAGTTTCTTTGCCTATTCTCCAGATTGGGCTCGTGGACACTCAAACGAGCCAGAAAATCTTTCAATAATTTTGATATCAAACACGAGAGATAAAATAACGGAGTTCCAACTTTTCAAAATGAAACAACAACCACATATCTTGAAGATGACATGACTCAAGACTTCCAATGCTAAGGACCGTCCTGATGCAGTTCACTAACTCGTGTTTGATTTGCATTGAGAATCAAGTGGAACTCCTCGACATATTAAAAAAAAGGAAGAAAAAATCATTACAAAAGCTAGTTTTAGTACCCGAATTATCAATATCTCAATACTTTAGACAAAAGTATTTGAAGACAGACCAATTCACATGCGAGTTTGGACTCGAACGACCCTTCAACAGACCCTTTTTCGGCCATCTACTAAACAAGGAGGGACCATGCATAATTAAATCCTACAGAACTTTTGGAAAGCTAAACGTGCAAAGCTTCCTTTTCTTCATGTCTACATCAATAACTGACCTAATGAGTTGAGCATTTATTTAGTTGTGAACTTGATCAATCGAAAAACAGTGAAGTAACGACTTCACAAAATTTAATGGTATGGGGACAATCGAAAAGAATCAAGAAAAGTTTGGTACAATAGTATATAAAAATGGTCCCGATACATTCTAATTCTCAACAAACTAATTTTTACCATTTAATTTTATATGTCCTATGTTAGGTGCCTATTCTCCAGTAATTTAATATCAGTGAATAGAATACATATCCATATTCTGGAAAAAAATATTCTGGTGAAAACTTATCTTAGTAAGAATTGCTAATATATAAATCAAAATTTTCAAAAACTGACTTGAAACATATCAATATTTATGTAACTAATGTCCATAACTTCTACAGTAATCAAAAAATTATGGTGTAAATTATTTTATTCCAGTTTATATGTTACATTTTAATTACCATAAATTTTCATTTACATAGATAATATTATATATTGCTTTTCCAATGTTAGTACTGTATTTGTATTTTCTTTTGTGGTATATATATTTTAAATAAATGGATAATTGATACCATTGTTCAAAAAGACAATCGGACATGAAACATTAACATCCAAGAGATGACCTTCATGATCGTTATCTACTTGGTGTATTCAGAAAATTAAAAAGTTAAAAAATTTGGCAATAGTACTTGTTTCCCTGTAGATTTTTTTTCTTCCACTAATAACCTATTATATCTCTGTAGAAAATTTTGTGATATCACATATTTTATATAATTGCTATTGGGAAGAGCAGATACATTTATAAAGTAAAGTTGAAGAACCTAAAACATAATACGCTAACAATTTATATTTATTTTATGATTATCGTGAATCTCTAATTATAGTGATCGTCATGATTATACTGATTAATAATCTCTAGCATTCCCTTGCCTCCACCGTACTTTACAACAAATAAGATATTAAAAATAAAATAATACTTTCTAACGAAACCACGTATAGTTGTATTCAGTTATGTCAACCAAGTGAATACGATATGTATCATTTTTTGAGAAATATAATATATATTAATATCATTTGGATGATGATTTTTGATTATATCAAGTAGTCCTAGCTAGGTACTAATCGCATAAAACTGAAACCAGAACTTTAATAGAAAAAACTCCTGTATTCAAAAAATTAATAAATAAATCCTTGTATTTCTTTTCAATTATAGCGTCACATTATTCTTGTGAAACCAACACTCAATTTTAAATATGGCAGTTACAGTACTAATTAATGTGTTTCTTTTACGCAAATTCCTTGCTCATCATCGTAAATATTAGCTAGATTAGTGATGTACCAGGTCCAAATCTTCAACGAACAAATAGATCTTGAAAGGCATGAACGCTCGATCAATAGAAGTTTTATTGCTGTATTGTTGTCAACAACTAAAGTAGTTCAGAAGGAAAAGAAACGTCCCAAAGGAAAAAGTTAAAAAGGTAACTCAGTTGTGTTAAAAAATCAATGTATAAAATGGAAAAAGAAAAAAAAAAGACAGTGAGATTCAGATATTGGGAATGATTCAGACGATCGTTTCTTCTTATGTACCTTTGTTTTGGGTTTCATCGTTTGACATTGCCAGTCACTTTCACAGATCTACCCTACATCACATCACATGCATCCTCTATTCCTCTTAAAGTAAACATGTGGCATATATCTTTAGATGATAGATTCTCTGCACTATAATACGTAAACGTAATTACCTTATGTAACCAAATCGGTATACACTTATACATCATGTTTGAGTATGCTGACTTTTAGTTTTAAATAACTAAAAAATATTTAAACTGTGAATGGGTTTATAACTTTATATATTTGGCATATATAAAACTCATGATTAATTCGAACGTGTCATGTCGTGCGGATTCAAAGTAAATCTTTTTATCAACAATTCAATGTAAATCTTAACCAACAAGAATCATACAAAGATGCAATGGAATCTTAATTAATTAATTAATAGGCTAGTTCCTCTCATAATGGATCTTAATGGATCAGAAAAATAAAATAAACCTATTGCAATTATATCACAGATAGTAATATAAATACACCTAATAAATAATATAGAGAAATTGCATCCCATACACTAAACTTTTGTCCTAATTAAGCCAATACCCTTAATCTCATACCATGATATATTTCTTCATAAACACAAACTTATCACATCAAAAGCATTTTCTTAATTTTATAATTTTTTTTTGGGGGGGGGGGGGGGGGGGGGTTTAAACCAATTCATTTAATAATATATTAACAAATACATGTTGAAATTTTTTTTGCATGTATAAACGTTACCAGTGCACCATATAAATTCTAAATTCTAAACACATGACATGTCTCTAGTTTCTTTCTTTAGCAGCACACCATATAAATTCTAACCAACCTCTAAGTTTAATTTAAAACATTGGTCTGAAATTTGAGTCCTTTTAAAAATACCTAAACTTTATATGATCTTCTTATTAATCAAATTATTTATTATAAACAAAATAATATTCTCTCCATATCAATTTAAATGGTGTTTAACTATTTTTATTTTGTTCAGAATAAATGATATTGTCAATATTCTAGATAAATTTAATGTTATTCAAAATTTGTGACCAATTATAAAATATTATATTTTTTTATTGGTTGAGTTAATTTTTCTAATCCTACTTTTATATAATCAAGATAAATTACATAAAATTTTGTGTTTTCTTATTTTTTGTGAAAAATTTTAAAACCCACTATTGTGCATGTTACTGCTAGATTGTTTTCCGAACATATGCATGTTACTACTTTAACATATATGCTGGATAATCTATTCGCGTTAGTAAATTTGATTAATCTTTTTACATTTTTCTTTCTAAAAGTAGTACATAATATAGCATATATATTGTGTATACGTTTAAATGGCTAAGTTCAAGAAAGAATTATACCAAGTTATAAATTTTCTATTTACTAAATTTACAAAGAAGGTTTCAGTACTACATTGTTTTTTAACAATTTCACTACATTGTTGTTAGACTATTGTAGCCGAAAAGAATAATTATCTTAACGATAAAACTGAAGTATAAAGTACAAACTTATAAACTAAGTTTCAGAATCGTGTAAATTTGATTAGTATAATATTTTGGTTGGAAGGTGGTATAGTTTTTTTCTCTCAAAAGCAGTAAATGAAAAGAAAGTAGTGTGGTTTCTACTTTCATGTCTTATCTTTCTAATTATATATTAAGAGATATATTCACATATATAAAAGAAAAGCATGTACGTAAAGACAGAAGCACATATATACAAGAAACCTACAACTCCACTTCTCTAAGAAGATTTGTCCAGGCACACGACAAAACACAAAAACAAAAACCTCAAGAACAAATCAATTTAATATTTTTAAAAATGGATCTTGATTTAATACAAGATCTGCCCATGCTCAAGTTCCCACCATCCATCAAGATCCCATCCAACAACACCAACATAGATGATGACGGCTGCGGCGGCTGCACCACTCCTACTTCCACCGACCACAAGATTCCTCCCTCCACCGCCACTACTCCTCCTCCTCCGCCTCAGAAACGGCGCCCACCTCCGTCGCCATCGTCTCTCATCAGATCTTGCAAGAGGAAGCTTTTGACGCCATCAAAAGTTGAGATCATCGTCAACAAAGAGGAGATCGAACGCTTCTTCTCCTCTGTTTACAATCACTCAGCGACGTCATCCCCCACACCTACCACCGCCAAGACGGCTCTCGCGGTGGTTAGGCGACGGAGAAGTTTCCGTTCTTGTTCTCAAAGATGATCAATAATTGGAGTTAACCACAATAATGTTAAAGGTTCCTTCATTTCGATAACTTTTTTTATTTATTTCAATGTAATGATTCTCAACTTTACACGTCGACCTACTCTATAAATATACATGTGCTATCGATCGTTGGAATCTTTCTTTTCTCACTAACTTCATGAATTATGTAAATGCTCAATAATCTATATTCACCAATTCACTCACTGCATATCAGAAGAAAAAGCCAAAATTAAAATATTTCGACTGAAAATGAACAGTGGAAGCCCACAACATTTACGTTTTGCTCGGTGGTAGATGCACTTTCGTAAGATGGATGTGGAATAAATGTAACATATGTTACGATGGTAATTAATTAGATATAAGTAGCAGTTCAAAATAACCATTGAAGTGACAGATATCACGATAAAAAGAGTGAAAATGAGTTGCCTTTGCAAGCAATTATTTTTGTCGGCCACGATAGGTTTTATATAATATGTGTTACCATCAGGTGGTGTGCATCATAATGCCCCACCCGATGATCCGATCCAGTTAACATCACATTTTGATGATAGTAAAAGTTAAAATGAAATTATCATCGTAAAGTTTATCTAAAATTCGAATTGTTACTGAGAATTCTGAACACATAGTTAGTTTTTCTAAAAAGGTAAAAAGGTTTAGGATTCTGTAATGGCGTTTTAGGTGTGAATTGGTAGGATGGGATGTGTAATGGTTGCGTGTCTTACGTGCCCTTGTGAAAGACGCCACGAGAAAAAGATAATGATGCCTTGATCCAACTATTTTAAATTATTTTTTTCTTTATAAAGGATAGACTGTTGCTTATTTTACAAGCTAATTAAAGTAACTATTGTAATCGAGTAAAGTTGATCGGAAATTCATGTTGATCTCTGACATTTTTTGAGCCGACAGGTAGAGCGATAAATACGGCTTTGGGATCTGTAAATTAATGTTGTTTGTGGATGACGTCTCATAGAAAAATTAATCTAAAATTCACTAGGAGTGCCCATCCGTAACGTACTCGGAAAATCGTATAGATCGATACTTCATAGACCTCAATAGTTGTATATGATTAATGTGTTTCTTTTGTAAATCTGGACAAGTGGACATAATGAACATTTTGTTTGATAGATCAGAGTTAATCTGAAAGAGTCATTAAGACGCTACTAAATCAACGCATATGCTTAGAAATTTAATTTTGTTAATTTATAATTGCATTCTTATACAAAATTTACCAACAGCGAGTTGGTCTAGTGATTTAGTTTTGGAATTATTTCTACTGTCGATTTATGTTGGAAGGTATACTTCGGTATAGGGCTGGCTGATCCCTAGAGTGTTTGAGAGTTTTATTAAAGGTTTTATAGATTAACTTACACATAACTCGGAAAACTCGTGAAATGTTGCAAATCATCTTCTCCGCTTATGAATTAATATTGTGAGAGAAGTGATTTGAACTGCATGTTATTCTGACTATACGTAATGTATGAGTTCGTGATATTTGAATATGTAGAGGGTCGAGCTATAGTCGTATAAACATTGCCAATATTTACTATTTTACTACTTACTACATATTATTGACAAATTTGATCTTTAACAATGGGATGACGTCAATTAAGTATGAGATTAAACAAAAGAGGTTAAACAATACTATAATATAGTTCACACTGTAGATTCACTTTTCCTATTTGAGATCTTGTGAATGCGATGTAGACAAAGGTGGATAAGCACGATGATGATTGATGAAAAACATAAGAGTATTAATTTCTACGATCCTCGTTAATTATGTTTGATCAGGTTTATTTTATTAGATCGTGCGTGAAAGTACATACAATAAAATGTAGTACTTTATATAACACGCCGTAAGAATCAACAATGATGATTATTCCAGCACATGACATCAAATATTATTCGATATTAGTATCAAAATCAACAGGTAATTTAAAAAATGTTGGCTAGTGGGGTACAATAATTAGCCGGGTTTGTTTGGTACAGTATCACCATCATGAAGTCTGCAAAACTTTCTATCATATTATTTATATACGAACGGCACCAGAATATACTGATCTATATCACTATATGTAGTTTTTTCTATCTTCTGGTTACTACTGAAATATAGTTACATTATTAAGTTTTGTGAATATATACGATGGATGCATAATTAAATAGCTTATAAAATTAGGTTACAGGGGTAGAGGTGAAATAAATGGATTAGACCAAACATTTTTAATGACACTGAAATAGAAAGTATTGAATGGTACTGTAGCCAAAGATCGGAGCCATGCCTACACATTTAAATAGGGTAATGATCTCACCTTTCACCACATTAGTTGTTTTTACCATTAAGAAGATTAACTGCTTTGGTGCTTTTACTAAGACTCGAACAGTATCAGTTTCATATGAGTTTGCGGTATAAAAAAGATCCATCTCGTCAAAAGCTCTACTTAGTTCATGACTGCTTCGCTTATCCTAAGATTTGATCAATGGAATGAAAGAAAATAACCATGTACAGTCTAATTCAACCTACATACAAGATTTAACTTGCACTTAGCCAATAAATCTATTGTCAAGGGGCTACTCATTAAACCGGTTAAGCCAGGAAAACCAGATGGTTTAGCTGAAATTTTGTTCTTGATTCAGCTAAAGATATACTTTGGCTAAGTAAAATGCGGCCCATTTTTGAGTCGGGTCAGAATCAGATATTTATGGGTTTTACAGGTTTTGCTCTTTGGGCCGATTGGCTGATTAATAACACTTATAAGTAAAGTAGAAGAAACAAACATTCTATTGAAAAAACACTTGTTCCAAAGGATTCAAATTCGTTTGTACTTTGTAGTCATGTTACTGAATTTTACTCAAATTTAACATATATGAAAATAACCAAGAATTTGCTGCTCTCCAGATGCGAACTTGAGAAGGCACGGGTTCTCTGAACCAGGTAAGGTCCACTTTGCTCTACTATCATATCTCGCCAGTCCCAAGAGGTTGTCTTGAAGTGTCTCCTAAAGCCCATGCTCGATAGTCTCTGGAGAGCTGAAAAACGAGTAAAAGAGCACGTCAAGCTTAATGTTTGGGTGATTTTAGCAAAACATGATGAGAACTTTTGATTTGGTTGGTCTTATACAAATTACAATTTATAATGAGAAAAACTATGATCTATTCTATTAAATTAGAATCATGACTAATTGATATATGTTCAGTTAAATTAATTATTTTATAACGACATTTAAGTAAAAATTATGATCAATTGATATATGTTCAGTCCAATTAATTATTTTACAACTACATCTAAATAGCCAACTTGTAAAACTAAAACAAGTACTCCCTCTATCCCACTTTATGTGATGTTTTAGGTTATTTCACATAGATTAAGAAAACACATATTCTTATGTAGTTTATCTTGGTAACATAAAAATACATTAAATAAAACTAGTTTAACCAATAATAAAAAAGTACAGTATTTTATAATTGGTTATAAAATTCAAATCATATTAAATTTTACTTAGATTAGTGAGAACATCACTTAAAATGGAACAAAATAAAAATCCTAAAACATCACTTAAAGTGGGACGGAGGGAGTATATATTAAAGAAAAACAACCAATGAATCAGCATCGCATAGGTGGTGAGGGAAATACTGGTTGCCACTTCCCATTATTGTCGGGCAAAACACTAAAATCACATTCTAACTAATACTCTACTACTTTACATTCATTAATTGACCAATCCAAATAATAGACATGCATTACGATTAACGGTATCTAACTATTTATCATCGGCTTTACTCTGATGTGTTGTATAGTTTGAAATTCTAATAATGTGTAATCACCAACCTTTTTTATAGTATAGATGTGTGTAATCAAATCAAATCAACTAACAAAAAAAATATGAAAAGTTTTAAACAAAATATGAAAAGTTCAAAGGAAAAGGTTTTTAAGATGGTCCCGTAGCTCAGTTGGTTAGAGCGTTGGTCTTATGAGTCGAAGGTCGCGGGTTCGAGCCCCGCCGGGACCAATTGTTCGGCCCATTATTGAATTTCAGTTAAAAAAAAAAAAATCAAATCAACTAACAAAATATGAAAAGTTCAAAGGAAAAGGTTTAGTGGATGCATAAAAAGATTAGTGTATTTTAATCATTAGATTTGAAAAGAGAAAATCACCTAATTGCTACTTATTTTATACTACTAATATGTCTAACGCTCACAGACAGCTATTTGTCATCGTAATTTAATGAAAGTTGAGTTGATTTAATATATTTTTTTACTATAAATAAGATTTAAAAAAAGGAAAATAATAATAGAAAAAGCAAGTGGATAGAAATTAAGACAATCAAAAACTAGACAAAGAGCCAAACTCCCCTTCACTTGACAAATCGCTCGGCGACAAAGACGACGAATCCGAGGAATCCAGCAAGGATCTAGAAACCGCATACCGAGACTAGATTCAGAAACCAGAGGCTCGAAATCGCAAGGAGGAGATTCGAATTGCGCTTTGAGAACAGAGGTAATAAACAACTGTTTGTAATGTTCTTCCTCTCAATCTCAGATATCCACGAACGAGTCTTATTCGATTGGTAAATGTCAGATTGCTTGATTCGGATTCTTCTTAATCTTCTTCTGCAGCAGCATTGGCAATGGAGTCCACCGAGTCATATGCCCCTCCTCCTGAAGAGCTCACCAAGCCTTCCCCTGTACCTTCCGAAGATGGTATTATTCCCCCCGATCCGATCTGCTCCTTTTTTTTTTAAAACAAATTATAAATTGCATTTTGAATATAATTGTTTTTGTATCTTTTAAATTTCGATTAACCATTTAGCTCAATACTGATGTGTGGTTTAGTGTGTACCATTGATGACTTTGTCTCTCTTTTTTTTTTCATTTCAGATTCTGGTGAAAAGCCAACACACATTCGTTTCCTTGTATCCAATGCGGCGGCTGGCTCCGTCATTGGGAAAGGAGGCTCCACCATCACTGAGTTTCAGGCTAAGTCCGGTGCGCGGATCCAGCTCTCGCGTAACCAAGAGTTTTTCCCTGGGACCACTGATAGGATTATTATGATATCGGGCTCAATTAAAGAAGTTGTCAATGGACTTGAACTTATCCTTGATAAATTGCACAGCGAGGTAATACCACTAATAACTGCTTTTTTAACTAATGTATATGTATGTAATATGGTATTAGGAGAGCAGGTTTTGAGTTTTGTTGTTTGTTTGTTTTGTTTAGCTTCATGCTGAAGAGGGTAGTGATGTTGAGCCTAGGAGACGACTAAGACTTGTGGTTCCTAACAGTTCTTGTGGAGGGATCATTGGGAAAGGAGGCGCCACCATTAAGTAAGTTTTTTTTTTGTTCTGAAATTTGTCGCAGAAGATACTATGAGGTTGTCTGAGCCGTTTCCCTTATCACCAAATTACATCTATAATGGGTATCTGGTCATGTTCTTGCATTGTTTCCATGTTCAATATTCTCGGATTCATATTAGGAGAGGAAATTATTTTTCCTGAATGCATACATAAAAAAAAAAAGACCCTGTAAAGGGTGCAGAGAGGTTTCTGGATATTAGATATGACTCAGTTTGAAGTAGTAGTGTTAGTCAGGGATATAACTGAAAGTTCTAGAATATGGCGTTGTATTTTGGCTTTGGCGTTTCTGTCACCAACCGTTAAAGACATTTATTTCTTTTTGACACCAGGTCATTCATTGAGGAATCTAAAGCTGGTATTAAGATATCCCCTCTGGATAATACCTTCTATGGCTTGAGTGATAGGCTAGTGACGTTATCTGGAACCTTCGAGGAGCAGATGCGGGCTATTGATTTGATTTTGGCTAAGCTTACCGAGGATGATCATTACTCCCAGAATGTGCATTCCCCATATTCATATGCAGGTATATTAATTCAGTATTATCTTAGTTAGGTTTGTTTGTTTTCCTCATTTTAGTTTCTTTTGCTATCCTGTTCTGCATGTCTTGGATTGCATAGCATTTATTCATTTTGAAAAGCAATAGAGAGTTAGAGACTGTTTAGTCACCAGGACATGTGGACAATCTTAGTGTGTTTGGTTAGAGTAAAATTTTCTAGCGAGTTTTAGATTATCAGATGTCAACTAAGATAGTAATGGGTAAAGTATCTTTCATCTCACATGGAATATCTTTTCTGTTTTGGGGGATTGTTATATGGTGCTTGTCCAGTTGTTAAGCTTATTTCTATTGTAAGTTCCCTTTTAAATCGGCATTTTAGGTCTTTCCTACTCTGGTTTTCATGGTCATCCATATGCGTATGTGCTTCCTTCTGTTGCAACAGCGGGATACAATTCAGCTAACTATGCACACAACGGTTCTGGAGGCAGGTATCAAAACCACCAAAAGGTTAGTCTCTTTGCACCATATTTCACCCTCTATCTATGAATAAATATGAATGAATCTCTTTCCGTATACTGCTATGGATTGTGTGGTGTATATTTTGCATATATATGAATAATTTCGCATAATATATGTTCCACCTTGTTCATGTAAAAGGCAATCAGAGATGGTTTCTTTTGGTTTATCATTTCTTAAGCTGTGTATTGGTGGTATACATTTCAGGAAGAGGCTGGTACAACGGTGACAATTGGTGTGTCGGATGAGCATATAGGATTGGTCCTTGGTCGTGGAGGAAGGAACATCATGGAAATCACTCAGATGACAGGTGCCAGAATAAAAATATCAGACCGAGGCGATTTCATGTCTGGAACCACTGATAGGTAAAAGCTATAACATTATTGTGAAGAGTAATAACCGAACATTGTATTAAATACCTCTCAAAAGACATGTCTAAACTTTGTAACTGGCAAAAAAAAATGGACAGGAAAGTGAGCATCACAGGATCACAGAGAGCAATTCAACAAGCTGAGACGATGATAAAACAGAAAGTTGATTCAGCCTCTGAGAGAGACACCGAATAAAACCACCCACCGATGGAGCTGTCCATCGTGGTTCCTTATCTTTGGTCATTTGTTGAGGCTTAAGCTTTGAGAATGGGATCACAAAATCATCTTGAAGTGAGGCAGAGAGTTGTCTCTAGGAGCTTTTGTTTCTTCTTGTTTCATTTTCTTTTGCATGTCTTTGACATAATACAATGTGTTCTTTTTGTTCTTTCTCTTGGGAGAGAAGCAGGATTGGATTTAGAAGTACTGTTTTCACTTTTGTTTTATTAATAACTTTATTGAAGTTTTGTTTCCCTTGAGTTCTTCCTGTCTATAACAATGAACACACCCCAACCATTACACTGCATTTGCTTCTTTCATAACTTTTCATATTTTCCAAAGGACCCCGATCTTCTAATATCTTATACAAAACTATCCAATGTTTTGCTATTTACCTAATAGACCAATAAGCTTTTGATATTTGCCGAAGCACATTGTAAAATTTTTATAATTACTGAAAGCCCCAGAAACTTTTAATATTAACGAAATGCCCCCAAATTATCATATACATGGGAGATTCAACTTCACTTCCCACATTTCTTCACCATTCTCCGGCTCCGATACCACTCGCCTTCTCCGGCGGCTCTGTCAACCGCCGCCATTCCGATT
This sequence comes from Raphanus raphanistrum subsp. raphanistrum, assembly GCA_019706035.1. NCBI lineage: Eukaryota > Viridiplantae > Streptophyta > Magnoliopsida > Brassicales > Brassicaceae > Raphanus > Raphanus raphanistrum. The sequence continues at coordinate 678,446 of CM033982.1, read as the reverse complement.
GCTGACTTCATGTTCGTCTTGATCCTTCACTTTATTTCCCCTTTATCTCTTAATTGGCGTTCCAGATCTCCTTCTGATCGCAATGGTCCCCCCCACTAGTCTCTGATTTAGCATCTGCTTAGATTTTAGATTTCTTTGTTTATTTCGATATCAATTTGTTGAAATCAGATGAGATCGAAGCTCTTATCTCATAACTCGTTCTACAGAATTGGCAGACTGAAAGCTGTGTGACGGTAGTCTTTGCGTGTGTGTGTGGCAAATGGAAGAGATGAGGAAAGAGATAGACGTCGGCGATTGGCATTCGAATCTCGCCTTTGATGAGTGGACACCTCTCACTGTTGCTGCTGGCTCACCAGCATCAGCTCGCTACAAGGTGGATTTGATCTTTATTTGTTGCATTGATTGGAGATTTATGCCAATTTATCTCATTGAATCGTTTCTTCTGGAAAATGCAGCATGCGGCGGTGGTTGTTGATGAGAAGCTTTACATTGTCGGTGGAAGCCGTAACGGCCGATACTTATCTGATCTCCAGGTAGTTTTTAACTTATTATCTCTTTTCTTTTGTGTGTGTATGTTTGTTTCATGGATCTGTGTTGATGATTTTGTTACTCATTTCAGGTGTTTGATCTTAGAAGTTTGACTTGGTCTAGTTTGAAACTTAAAACTGAAGTCGGTGATAGTATCCCTGCTATTTCAGACCACCGCATGGTAAAGACATGTGTTTTTTTTTGTTGCAAATCATTGTGCAAATGTTAAAAAAAAATGTGAAAAATCTTGGCAGATTAAGTGGGGGAACAAGCTTCTTCTGATCGGTGGATACTCCAAGAATTCATCAGATAACATGTCAGGTTAGTCAAGTCAATATCCAGCTTGCTCTCTGTTTAGATGCTTATACATGTGTTCTGATTCTTCTTTACAGTGCGGTTCATTGATTTGGAAACGCATCTGTGTGGAGTAGTTGATGCCTCGGGGAATGTTCCGGTAAGGAAACACAGTTATCTGAATTGGTCAAATACATATTTTATGTTTCGGCTTAGCTATATTCCTTTCTTGTTGTGATAGGTATCACGTGGTGGACATTCCAGTACGCTGGTCGGTTCCCGAGTTTTTGTTTTTGGTGGGGAAGATAAGAAAAGGAGGCTGCTCAATGATCTCCATGTTCTTGATCTCGAGACCATGACTTGGGATGTGGTTGAGACTTCGTAAGTTTATCCATCTAGAGATTTATATGTTTATGTTTTTTACTGCAGGTCTTGACATCTCAAAGTGTGTACTTTTCCTCGTTTGATTAGGCAGACACGCCCAGTTCCCAGATTTGACCACACAGCTGCTACACATTCCGATCGTTACCTCTTGATTTTTGGTGGTTGTTCTCATTCTATCTTCTTCAGTGATCTTTACATCCTCGACTTGCAAACTGTAAGCACATTTTCTCGAATTTTCTTTTATCATTTTCATTCATGTTATGATAATTTATCCTACATACATCGCAGATGGAGTGGTCACAGCCTCATGTTCAGGGCGATGTTGTAACTCCTCGTGCAGGACACGCGGGAATAACCATTGACGAAAACTGGTATATAGTTGGGGGCGGTGATAACAGTACCGGTAAAATGCAATCTCTGGTTCTAAAAATTTACGTCTCCTCTAGCTTGACATGCTTTTGCTACTGTTGCAACTCTCCTCGGTGACTCTTTTCTTCCGCGTGCAGGTTGTTTAGAGACCCTTGTTCTAAATATGTCGAAGCTGGTTTGGTCTACATCAACCCATGTAGGAGCAAGGCATCCACTTGCTAGTGAGGTTGATAAACTAAATCCGAAATTCATTTTTTTTTTTCAATTTCTTTCATATCTGAGTTTTCTATGTATTGAGGTATTGTTCAACTGCAGGGTCTTAGTGTGTGCTCAGCATCAGTATTTGGAGAGAACATCTTAGTAGCCTTTGGCGGCTATAACGGCAAGTATAACAATGATGTAAGCCCATAGCAATATATAACACAGCTTTACACAAATATTCCCTTGGTGATATGTCTTATCCATTATATTCGTCTCTCGTCTTCCTTTTTACACAGATATTCGTCATGAGACTAAAGCCAGGAGAAGTATCCTCGCATCCCAAAATCTTCAAGTCACCAGCAGCCGCTGCAGCTGCAGCCTCTGTCACTGCTGCTTATGCCATAGCCAAGTCAGATAGCTCAGATTTTCCTCCACCACCACCTGCAAACCCAACTCTCAACGGAACAGGAAACAGCTTCTCTATGAGTGATATTAGAAACACAATCGATTCCATTAAAGAAGAGAAAAGAACTATGGAGTCGTCTGTTGCAGAAACCCAAGTAGAAAACTCGAAGCTCAGGGAAAAGATAGATGAAGTTAATAGCACCCACGCTGAACTATCCCAAGTTCGTACCTCTTAACACTCTCAAGTGAATTGTTGTCCCTTTCTGTGTTGATGACGAGGTTCACATTCTTTTCACTTTATCGCAGGAACTCCAATCTGTACAAGGTCAACTTATTTCAGAACGGTCAAGATGCTTTAAACTCGAGGTATACTAGCTTCCTTCTACCTTCACAATCTGCTTACCTTTTGTCTCGCTTTTCCAAAATTCTCCAACTCAGTTGCGGTTCTATCTCTAATGGAATGTCTCAGGCACAGATAGCAGAACTGCAGAAAGCATTGGAGTCAGGACAATCCATTGAAGCTGAGGTTGAGATGCTTAGAAAACAGAAGTTAGCATCGGACGAAAGAGAAGACGGGGCCGCAAAAAGGCAAGGCTGGGGCTGGGGTGCTAGGTAGAGAATCCCAAACCATACATACATGTGAAGAAGAAGCTCAATGTTCGCTTCCAGCAGAGACAGAGTCGATTATTAGTTTTTATAATACTACTTTTGAGAGTGAGAAACAGTGTGGGGATACAAGTTCCTTTTTATTTATTTGTTACGAAGATTAAGAATCAATTTGTTTGTTACGAATGTCTACGTTTTTTCTGATAATTAAGTTTGAAACGTTTAAAGCTTAATGTTTCCTACATGACAAGGATCAACGATAACTGTCATAACAGAATTAGGAAGTTATGTTCTTATTTCTGGAAGAAATAGCCAGAAACTGTAATATGGGTTCAAACTACACAAAATCCTTACATGAAAAATAAAATATTCGGCAGCAAAGCACTGCCAAAGTAAAGCCTATATATAAGTTGGGAGAGGTACAAACACCGAAGATGATGCTATTACCGAGCAGAGACCATGGTCGCCATTTTGAAGCTAACAGAGAGCAAGAGAACCCATAAGCAAAGGAAGATCAGCATAGCTCTTGTCGCTGGAACTCCTCCTGTCTTGTTTACAGAGGAACTCACCCCATCATCTCGTTGGACCAAGCCGAAAGAAAGGACTACGTTGAGGTTATCGTTCTTGTCATATGACCAGCCCATATCCGCTGCTAGAGTCGTGTTTGATATTCTGATTATACCCGCAGTAACGTGCACCGAACCTGAAGATTGCCCTGCGTGAAGACGGTCCTTTGTTTGGAACTGAGAAGCAAATGAAGATGTTGCTCCACACATCTGGCCCGCCTTTTTGAGGAAAGGGTACTTCGAAGCTGCAATGATTTTAGTTTCAGAAGGGTCAGAACCGGTCATCAAATGATTCGTGTGACTAAGGAAGGAGTGCAAGAACATCTGAGCGTTACCTGAATCAAAGTCTGTGACATCTGCATCTTGCTTTGAGGAAGATCCTTGGCCACTTTCATCTTTCTCCACCACCTCTTTGCCTCCTGTGACCTCATTCTCCAAGTCTTCAGAGGAAGGCTGCTGATTGTAAAAGTAAGTTAAAAAAGGACTTTAAACATATAGATAAACTAAGCAAGTCGAAAGCAAGACTACTCTTACTATCTGGTCGAAGCCTTCTTGGGCAGGAACCGCATCTTCAGACTCCAACAGTTGAGAAACATCGAGAGACATATTCTGAGCGTCCACGTCGTCAAAGAAGTTAAGATAATCTTCAAAGTCAAAATCATCTGGTAGAGCACTTCCGAGCTCATCCGTTTCCAGGACATCGCCGAGTGGAAGGTTGTTGCTAGGATCGATGAATGACTCGTCAGGCATAATATAGTTGGTATCAATAGGAATGTCACTGTAGCAATTATCACCCGCAAACACATTACTGTTGGACGTTTCCAGATTCACAGCGCTCTCATCTTGCACATCGCTACCGTTTTGTTCATTGGGGAACAGAGAACAAGGCTGAATGCTACCATCCCGAATGATAGGCTTCTGATCCTCCTCAAAAGCTTCAAGTGGCTGTTCAAAACAACCACCAGAGTCAACAGCAAAGTTTTCTGGTTGAATGTAGTTTCCAGTGTCTGAGTAGTTTCCTGACTCAACATTATTGCTTGATTCTCCATGGAAATAATTAGGCTCAACGGGAATGGCATCATAGACCACCAGATTCTCAGGCTTCTACAAAAGAAAATCAAATTCAGACGTTTACACAAATGAATGTATATTAAACATAAGATAGTGTATGCTATGCTATCATCATCAACATGCCAAAACATAAGCTAACTAACATACATCCCTAATCAAAATCTAAATAGGTATTATGTTCCATATCTGTAACCACATCACTTATAACATTATAACACTATGCAATACTCAATCACTAAACACATTGATACAACTTAATACACAAACCTCGTCAAAGTCGTCAATGTCGATATAAACATCATCATCAAAGGCCAACCCTTCACTACTAAGAGCATCTTGTTCCGGCACAAAAGTCATTTTATCCTCTTCCCACTCCTCCTCAAGATAAGGAGCACCGTACTGCTCCCCATTCTTAGGTCCCGTTCCGCTTTTCTGGAATATCCTACACAGCACATACGCATCCTACACACACAAACAGACTCAAACAAAGTCAATAACTCACACAATCCATTTTCAGATTACTATTTAAAAAAAAAAAATATCTATACCTGTGGTGCACCAGTCTTCTTCAACTCATCCTCAGTAAGACGATACTCATGCATAACCCAATTAGTCCTCTCACCACGAGGAGCTCGACCCTTGTGATAAACGAGAGTCTTCTTCATCCCTACTGCCCTCGAACCGTTACGAATCTCCCGATCCTTCCCCGTCGTCTTCCAGTAGCCTTTCTCCGTGGCGCGATTGGTCTTGGAACCGTTGTTGTACTTCTTATCAAGCATACTGAAGAAGTACCACTCCAAGTCTCTACTTTTAAGCTTCGACTTATCTATACAATCCACAAAACCCTAATCGGAATCAAAACGAATTCTAAATAATTCGTAATTGAGTTGTTATAACCAATTAAGGCCCTAACCTGGAAGATCCCAAGGCTCGGATTTGTACACATCGGTGACGGAGATAGCGTCGAGCTTAAAGGGCTTGTTGCAGACCTTGCGCTTGAGGTAGTAGCGAACTAGCTCCTCGTCCGTTGGGTGGAAACGGAACCCTGGAGCGAGCGTCGACGTGGCTGAGCCGCGACCCATCAATTGGCGAGTAGGAATCTCCGATTCGATTAACGGATAAATTTAAGATTGAGAAAATTAGGGTTTTGAGAAGAATTTGGGGGAGAATTGGAGGAGGAGAGATTACGGAGACGTTGTTATGAAGCAACCTTGGAGAGAGAGAGAGAGAGAAAAAAAAAGGAAAGGGAAGAACCACGAAAGTGAGGTTGGAGAGGTGTTTATAGTGACGGTGCGTTGATATTTTGATTTCGCGACGGTATCTAGTTAGGTGACACGTCAACACGTTTCTTAATTTCTAGAAGTTTCCGACAGTCGTTGGGACGCTGATCTGTTTTTTCATGCTATTTATACTTGTAAGCCGGTCCAAAGAGCATGACGAATATGGGCCTATCAGTTGCTTATTTAGCAACCTAGGTCCCATCCCATGGAATCAATATATTATGGGCTAAGTCATAAGCAAGAGGCCCATATATTTCTGGAATCAATAGTAGAAAAACCAAACAGCATACAGTCTCCATAGTGAATATAGAAACAGCAATCACCTGTAATCTGAAAAAACAAATAGTCATGAATCATGATGTTGGTGAAGTGAAAAAAAAAAGTTTTTTTGGGATAAAAAATGTTAAGTGAGATATATGATTCTTGTATTCATGATATGAAAAAAATATTTACGTTGAAACCATATTGGTTTTACTTAAATATGCAAAATCACTGATCATCATTTCCAGCTGATGGTCTACGTATATACTTACTTTTGGTCAACCACTATGTATATAGTATATATACTTAAATGAGAAATTATCTCTTAGAAAGTGTTGGCTTCCAGAAAAAATGATAAAAAGAAATTAAAGATGAAGTGGATAAATAAAAAAATAAAATAAAAAAAGATGAAGTGGATATAGGTTGGTGACCGTGAGTGATATATTTCAGATGTAATAATATATTTTCTACGGAAAAATAAATTTATTATTTCTTGGAAGATTATAAATTTGTCCTGTTTCAAAAAAAAAAAAAGATTATGGGTGTGATTGGTAATGGCTGTAGGTGCTGTCCAGAGCACCATTTATTTCTAAAGCACTATATTCACAACAATCAAGCTTTATTGACTTTTTAAAAATTACAGCTCCGAAAATAATCTACAGCTGTGTAAGTGCTTTCTAAAGTCAAATATTCAAATCAAATTTTTTGAGCTCTCCATAAAATCTACAGCAATAAAATCTAAAGACAAAGCAAAAAATCTACAGCTTTTTTTCTACAGCAAAAATTTTAAAGCTAAATTCGTTACCAATCGGACCCTATAAATTTGTCGTTCAATGGAGTTCCTGGAATCTAGGAAAGGCATTCAGTCCAACTAAACAGAATGTGATTGAGTATATATAGATATGTTTATTATGACAACAAATATTGTAAACTATCGCCACTGACATTTAAAATAAAAAAAGCCAAAATAAATAGTATATGTACTGTGCCTTTATAAAAAAAATATAAATAGTATATGTATTTGATTAGAACTCTCTCACTGTCGATTTAAAAGTTTGTTGTCAACGAGAAAGAGAACTTTTTGTTACAACTGCAGACAAGAATTGAAACAACAAGACTCGACCCCCCGTCACGCCCCTTTCATGAGCTTTTGTTTTTCTTTTGGAGTAAAAGAAAAGAAAAATAAAAGTTTATGATCAAAATCATTAAAGAACTTCTTACCAAAAAAAAGCATTAAGAACGTGACATCAATCTTTATACAGTTTTCCTTTGTAACAAATCGAAACTAAAACTGATTATATTTTAGTACTCCTCTGAAGAAAACTATAAAAAAAAGAATGTCGCAAGTCTTCAAGAAGCAAAGAATCCATTACATAAATATTGAATAATTATATATCATTTCCCTAGTTAGCCAAAAAATGTTTATAGATTATGGTGTATATAAAAAAAATCAGTAATAGCAATCCACAAAACTAGGAGCAGACAAGACAAGGGACATTGGTTCTTCTCTTTGTTTTGTCGGTTGATGTTCTTGTTGTTGTTCTTGTTCTTGTTCGTGTTCGTGTTCGGGTTTTTGCTTCAAAGCCAAGCTGAACCCGCTGACCCGATTCTCATCTTCCGGTGCGGGTAGATTCAGATCCAAGTCCAATGACACGACCGTCTTCTTAGCTTTCTTTGTCTCTGGCATCAGTACCAGATGATCTTGACCGTCGGATATTTGATCATACGACATGGAAGACAATGATAACTCCGTGTTGGCAGCAACCGTGGCCACCGTCACAATGGGAGCTGGTGCCGCAGCGACAACCACCGCACCTCTATGCCGTCTCATGTGGCCTCCTAAGGCTTGCCCTGAAGTAAACTCCGCTCCACATATTCCACATTCATGAACTTTATTGTTACCTGCCTTTCCGTAAGCGACAAGCGACCTATTGTTATTGTTCCTGTTGTTATTGTAAATATTTGTGGTTGTAACGAGTGAAGCGGCGTCGTTTTCGTAGATACTCTTCTTCAGGTCAAGGTTGGAGTAAAAAGAGGTGGCTCTAGGTTTCTTATGGCTAGCTCTATGGCCACCTAAAGCCTGAAAAGAAGGGAAGGTCCGGTCACACGTTTTGCACTGATAAACGTAGTAACCTGATTTGCCACCACCGTTTGATGAAGAAGTCTCTAGAAACCTCCTGCTGCTAAACCTATACGTGTTATTGTTGTTTATTTCTTGGTGAGGTATCTTGAGTTGTTGGTTGTGTTGAGGAAAAGAGTGCCCCTGGGAAAGGAGTATCAAACAATTGGCTATGTCTTGATCTTCCTCGTCTTCTTCGGCCTTCAATGTTGGGTTGTTGTTAGAGGACCAAGAGGCTGATGAGGATGACGACGTGATCACACCATCCTTTTTGAGGTTTTCTACAGCATTTTCCTTGGAATCAGGAACATTGGATACTTCTTCTTCAACTATAGGAGGGGATATAGAGAAAGGAATTGGAGATTGTGGACGTTGTCGCTTTGTACGCTTCCCTTTAAGGATTAATGCTTGCTCTTTTGAGGCTGCTATCGCCTCTTCGAATGCTTCCATTATTCTGATATTCAAGAAAAAGAGAAGAGGAGTTGTGTTGTTGGTTATGAAGATGTTAAGGATGAGTGATGTATATATATATTAATGTGTTAAGAGGAAGATGTGTGTGAGATGGAGAGAGATGTGTGGAGAGATGGATACATAAATAGTGAGTGATATAGGAAGAGAGGAGTCAAAGAGAGACACCACCACATATATAGCAAAAATATACAAGAAAAGCTTTTTAAGTGTGTGAATATGTTTGGACTTGTCCTTTTGTAGCCTCTTAAATTTTAGTAATTTTGTTATTGTCTCTCTTCTACCATTTGCCCAACTTGGCAAACTAATCACAATACAATGAGATAGAGAGAGAGAGTAACCATTTGCAACCAAATGTGCAATATTAGACAATGTATGTAGTAATCTATGTTTATTCCACTTAGTTATGCGTTGTTTAACTCTGTATAACGATTTATTTTGGCTGTGATGATGTACACATCAAATAGTTTCGTTAGTTTTCTTTGTTTTTGTTAAAACTGGTTTCCACTTTGATGAGTTAATTTACATAATTTTATGAATCACTTTAAAATAGGCATATTAAAAGACAGATGACCTCGTTAAGTGTATCTTATTAGATTATTTAATTTCACTCTGAAATAGCCTTATAAATAAAAACATCAATCTGAAATAGACATTAAAGATAACATAAATAAAATTCTGTTATTTAATTAAAAAGACTTCTTATGGATATGTTATAGTAATGTAATTGGATTTTATAGGATAGGAGGATTCTTTGATTTTCGAAAAGGGAAAAGGGATTGGATTAGAAGCTTTTTCAAATCTTATGAAAAGGAAAATTATTTAAAGAAATAAAGAAAATTAATGACCGACATATTCTTAATCTTAATTATTTTATTTCATTAAAATATATCGTATGGTATTTGAAAAATAACGTGAAAATGGTATTTTAAAAATAACAAAAACAAATGACCGTTAAATTTTTATTCTTAATTGAAATCCATGTTATTAAATCAATTATATTTGTTTTTATTGTGGAATGGGGAGAGGGGTGGAATGTGGATATGGAATCTTCAAAACATATATATGCAAAATGAAAAGATTGAGTAAAAAATAAACCTCTAGCCAACATATATAATATCATTTTTATATATTATTATATAATAAAGACATTTACTCAATATAGATGAAAACAAACTACACATCTGATTCAGATTTCTATTGTGAAATTTGCAGGTCAATTTTAATTGAACCACAACAACAACAACCAAAAACAGATATTAAAGTTTATAATCTTCACCAAACAATGCCAGCATACACCTGCATGAAAGAATATTAATAGGCCGTAAGATTCCAATCATATCTTTTCACCAAAGGTAAACCATGGGGTTCTTGTTTAAAGTAAATCCCATCCTCTCTTCCTATCCAATAGGTGTATCCCACATACTTAGTCCACGTAGATCTGTATGCCTCAAACACTTGTTGAATCTTATAATCAGGTCCTTGCCCCATATGACACCAAAAGAGCGTCGTGTGCCAAAGATTATCCCTGAATTTATATTCTTGGCTTTGGCCGACAGGCAAATAATGGACACCAAGGTCATCGTCTTTGGATTTACAATGTATTGCGAGGATTTTGTTGTTCAGTTCGTTCGTGAGAACGAGTGTATTCTTTTCGTCTACTATCTGCCCGAAGCATCTACTAAGAAGAATGAAAAAGATGATGAGATTTTTCATTTTTTTAAAACTAAACTTCTCTTTAATTTGCTGTAAAGATATATATAATACCCATCTTAGATGGTATTCATACACATTTTCATGCTGAGATTCCTCCTTTGTTATTGTTACCAAATGATATTCTACAACAAAATTGATAAAAATGGTAAATAATTATTCTATTTCTTATTTTAGTTTCTTCTTATCTTTATCTATATAATAATCTAACTTTGACCAACAATATTTACCTTTATCTTTCATTCTTATTTTGAAAGTGTATTTCTCGTTTAATTTGACCAACAATTTCTGTTTAATTTGACCAACCACATTTAATCATTTGGTTTGACAAAATTCAGAATTGTAGATTTGTAACTTACACAATCGTTTAAGTAGAAGTGGAAGGTCGTAGATAACATTGAATTGGTAACAAAAGCATGAAAAACGCTTCTGAACAACAATTTTTACATTTTGAGAAGACAAGAGGCCAAGAGAATGCGATAGATTCAGCAGCTTCGCCGCATCTACACTAAAAACGCAGGAATTCATGTATGATTGACGATGAATAGTAAGTAATACGTAAGAAAAAAAATGTAAAAACCTTCACATAGCTCGCCAAGACTAAACTATATTACATAATAGGAGTTATTTGCGAGTCAATGAAACGACTAGGCTAACGGTCGTCTTGTTTCTGCAACCAGCATGTTGAGACGCATGATGTGCGAATTTGCTAAACAATCTGTTGATAATGGCATTTCCAAAGTGAGCCACGAGCAAGGGTTCACTCACCGCTCTTATGTAATTGGCTTCATTTTGTCCTGATTTACTTCTCTTTGACCCGTCTTGGTTACAATGGCCAAGATCATATTCATGTGCCTCTAAATCTTTGATTTCAAAGGAACCCTCATTCCGTACGATGTTTTCAACTTCTTCTTTGCTAGGGTCATAAAAAGGCATGTAGAACGAATCTACCTTTGAAGCACTCACAAGACCCTATGAAAAAAATACATATATGTGAAACCAATGTTTGAACATATATATTCAAAATGTGGAAAGACAAAAAGAAAACAAATGTTTTGGTTTTGATATATACCTCGATCACTAGATCATGGAGAGATTTAGATAATAATGTCCAAAAGTGACAACAATCTCTATGCAATGGATTATCCATATTGTTTCTACCGATGAAAGTGAGAACCATGCGTCCATTAGAAACCATTTCTTCAGAACGTAGTTTTAGAAATGTCGTGAAATCTCTTTGGAATTGTTTTAAGTAAGCTTTGTATGCACTCAGGGGACTTGAAGCTGTGATGTACACAATCATTTTGTTCTTCTCAAGTCCTTCAGGAACCTTACAATCAAATAGTTCCAGCATTGTATCAAAATTTTGATACAAAATAAATCAGTTTATATGCAAAGAGAGAATATTATAATGAAGCCTCAATATACTAGCCATACCTTAGAAAGCCAATGGAGGCCATAAGAGGAATGTACTAAATGGAGACTCTTACGAGGGAAGAGTCTCGAGTAGAAGGAACCTGGTACTCCAGAAACGAAGTATGGTACTTTACTTGTGACGTTCTTCTCTTTGAAGGAATTTATGAGTTTGAATGTCGTGTTGAAATCGTTACTAGGGAGATCGTTTAGACAACAATCTATTTCTGGTGGGTTTTGGTTCCACTTTTGACAGAACACATTGATTGTATTGATGATTTCAGACATTGCCAAGAACGTGTTCTGTCCTGAAGAGCAACCCAAATCAGCTACTTTAATGTATTTAGGAAAGTTCAAGTCCATCATCAGCTCCTTTATGTTCTTAACCAAAACTGGCTTAGCCTTTGCTAAAGCTCTTCTCTTGAAAACGGAAAAAAAAAATTGAATGAGTTAACAAAAGTTGATAATATAATAAAAACAAAAAATGATGTGGCTATACAAAAATAATGAAGGGGGATTCTAACTGGTTTCCTTTTTTTTTTTTTTGAAACACTCTAACTGGTTTCCTTTGTAAAACAAATGTATAATCGAATTTAAGGCCACATTCAAGGATCCATTTATACTTGAATGATTGGTGTACCCATCTTGTTCATACATGGCCTACCTTAATTAAATGTTTAAAACCGTATCGGATATAAAGTGTTTAATTAAAACCAGAAAATTTTGTATGCTAATCATTTAATTACCATCATTATTTATGCACAAACAACAACTTTTAAAAAATTATATATCATAAAAACTTAATTAAACTGATACTAATTTTAGTAATTATTTCGTTTATATTTTTCTACAAAATATAACATATAACCAAAATAATTTTGTATAAAAGAAAAGTCGGTTTAAAAATAGTCAGAGTCCAGCAACTGTATTATAAACAACAATTAAACCAAGTCACCGAATGCGAATCTATCTATTGATCAACCATCACCTACATAGAGTATTAAACTTGTATCTGTAAATTGTAGAGGTAAAGAAAAACCTGAAGAAGAGAATTCGTGTAGTAGCTGTTGTCTCCCTCTCCTCCGCTCATACATAGAGCACTCACAAAAGAGTATTTGCTACTTCTCTCTTCATCGCCGCTATTCGTCTCGTTCTCAGTCTTATGATCACATCTGCATGGCATACATAAAGAAATACATATAGAACATGCATGAATACATCTATGTAGAATAATATATACAAGCATATGATGAATTTGAAAGAAGAAACCTTGAGGAATGAGTGCTGTGGATGAATCTTGAATTCATAATTCTCGCGGTATTTCAAGGAGAGAAAAACGAGAGTTATTACAATATGTTATGTTGTATAGGGTGGTGACACCTTGTTCACCTTATTTATAGTAGGACATATCTTGAACGTGAAACACGTTGAGTTGTTGTCAAAACTCCAATTATTAGTCTTTACCCAATCTGTATAGAGATTTGTTGTGAATTTCGTGACGTTTTGAGATATCGTATAGCATCTGACTACAGTCATATAGAGAACCAAAGAAAGTGCAATATGGCATTGGTTGTAAAGTAGAATTATGGTGAAGATCATGAAGCATAATTATGGCGCCCCATGATATTCTCAAAATTAAACCATGATATTCTCGATGATATTAAATGGAACGGTCTTTCAAAAACTTGTTGTAGACATGTGCTTGTCATACTCGAACTTTTCTCGAAATTTCCTCGAAAATAAAGTGTTCTCTGCTGTGGAGATTCCCTACGACTGTGTTAGTTTGGTTTTGTTGTATTGTATCTCTTGATTTTCTTTTAATGTTTTTTTGCTAATTAATTTAATTTTAATATCTAATATTCAATTTGCTTTATCCAAATTCGAAGGCCCGATGCAAAGATTGCGGAGCCATCTATTAAGAGGCTTAAATGATGATCCGAAGCAAACGTATTAATAATACATGCCAAATGCCGTTATGTCTCGTTTTGTACGGCAACACCACCACTAGCTTTTAATTATTAGAACATAATCAATATTGCAAAAAAGTGAAACTCAATGCACATGCATGTTACTGACAGAATATTATGGAGCATAGCAATTTATTGCTTTGCCTGTTTTTGCTAAAAGAAGATATGCTCCAGTCACTCAACCATTCCGTGATTTAACACCGCGTTAAACATTTTATCGAAGGTATAAATCCATTTCTGTTACCAAAAAAGGTAGAAATCTATTCGCCTAGAAAAACAAGTAAACGACACCGAATCCAATCAATGGGAAAGAGTTAAAAATGATTGGCTGAAAAGAAAAATATAAGATTAGTTGTTTTACAAGATTTGTATTTAAAAATCAATTAATAATTTTATATCAATCATGGAGATGATGATTTGCATGCATTTAGTAAGGCTGATGAAAGCTGATCTACCTAATCAAATCATATATGACTAAAAAACATCACATTAATAGTGGCTGTTTCTCTTAAAACACTATTTATTTGATTCTTATCTTCTCATAATTCCTTTTCTTTTGAAAAGTACTGTTCATTCAATAACTAGTCTTAGTCCCATTTCCAAAGGAGACACCATTTGAGTTTTACAGTTTAAAATGTTCATAGAGTGAACATTATCTAATATATATCAACAAAGAATATAAACCCTAGTTTTTCAGGATGTGATGAGGACCATCCCACCCACATTTCCTCATGGGAGGAAAATAGTTGCATCTTCTCTAGCAATCCACTTGCACGATTCTACACGAGCTTTGCCTCCCACGAATCTTCATAAGCCACAAATTAACACTTGTTGATGTTTAAAATTAGGACCCTGATCCATCTTACACGAGTAACGTGTCGTTACGATAGTTATCACCAAAAGTAAACTCGTACTCTTCGCTGATTTTCACAATCTTCTAGCCATCCCCGTTGTCACAACGAACCTTTAAGAGTTTTTTGTGTTCCAACTGGTTGCTTATCATGGCTTTGCGTAACCTGTTGCATATGCCTAAAAGAATCGCAACTATAAATTTGTGTTAACGTTTCAAAACAGTATATATATTGTGTATTTATATTTCACGTTTTTGTTGATTAAATGAACTTTTACATTATTGATTTGTATCAAAAAAGAATTGACACAACATGGAATGATTAATTAACCAAACAAGGAAACAGTGACCACAAATTATTTCTAATGGTTATTTATGACAAATTAATTATGATAGAAACCTTTGATTAGCTAGGAAAAGAAAATTTAAAAATTATGCTGGATTGTATAAGACTTTTTAAATTTTGTGATAGGGAAACTCTTTTAAAAATAAATAAAATAAATGACCAACAGTTTTTTAATTTTAATTGAAATTTATGTTTTACATAGTCTTTTAGTTTTTAATCTATTGTTTCTTTTTATTCTCGTATGAAATATTTAGTCCTCTTTAGCGGAATTGTAAATTTAAAATTTTCACCTGTAAACTTTTTTCCTCAACATAAATTGATTTCGATTAAACGTTATATTTATATACGTAATTTCGGTCAACAACAAACCTCTAGACTACATACAGTATATAATATCATGATTAATCATTTTTATATATAAATAAAAATATATACACAACATAGATAAAAACTACACATCTGATTCAGATTTCTATTGTGAGATGTTTTATTGAACCACAACATCAACAAAAAAAAACATAGATGCAAATGTGAAAGGAGGCCCGGCCCAATTTAGTTGGACCTAAAGCAAAAAATAAATCTGTTGCCTCTCTTAGACATAAACCTTTGACCTGTAGGTGAATAAATCTTTGAGAGACGTTCTTTTATAGAAATCATACCCTCAAAATTTATAGATAACATTGAGTTGGAATTACAAAAGCACTGTGAAGTAAGCTTCTTAACAACAACTTTGCATATTAAGAACACAAAGAGGCCAAGAGAATGCTGGAGATTCAGAAGCTTCGCCGCATTTTCACTTTAAGTGAGACTTCTCTGTATGATTGAACTTTCTCTGCTGCATGTCTCGATGGTCTTCTTCCCACAGATGTTCTTCTCGTTATTCCTTCGGCTTCTTCAGCTCTTGGCTTGTTCTTTGATTCTCTTTCATGGTCCCCCTGAGACACCGTTGATGGTAACAGATCACACTCTGTCACTATATCTTTGTTGGCTCCATTGGTGTCTGAAGCTGTCTGAGATTTACCCTTTGTTGATTGCATTCTCGTTGAGACTCTGGGCGAGAACACCACAAAGATAACACTCACGTTACATCACTGAGACTCTAAAACTTGTAGGAAGTTCAACTGTTACTAACAAACCTGCGTTTCCCGTTCGTATTTGATGTGTCATGTCCGCTTTCAGATGGTTCTACAGCTTCAGATCTTGATCCTTCGCTTACTAAGCTTCTCAAATATTATCCACGAGAGAAAACGCAAAGTGGTTTTAGCTTAACTAAGTTTTCTATGCTATCAATCAAAAAAACTAAAACGATATGTTTCAACTAACCCTGCATCATCAGCATTCAAGGTTTTCATCACTTCCGGTTCTTGGAAATCAAACATTGTAGACTGTTGTTGTCTTGAAGAAACTCTGCCCAGTTATGCATTATTTTTAGTGATATTCATACAGATTATTATTTGTAAATAGGAAGTTAAGCTAACAAACCTTCTCCTCTTGGTCGTCTCCCTGACTTCGTCTCTCTCATGGAAGCTTTTACATGGTTCAGCTTCTTCGAGCCTTAACCGAGCAGACCGTCTTCTCAAAGAGAGCCTGCTCGAAACGGAGAGTGTCAGTCTAATACGCTATTATCCATTCAGAGTTAATAAAGAAAAACTCTAACTAACCTTGCTATTTCTTTAGTTTCTTTGGCATTATCCATCACAATCGGTGTTTCCGTTTGTTGAGTTTCTTGAAAAGAAAACCTGGTAGATTTCCTTTGGATAGATAGCCTGTGAGAAAACAACCAGACGAAGGAATTAAAGGTCAAATAAGATATTCTTGTTCCCATTGTTTTGGAAGATAAATTGAAAAAAAAATGTAATTCTCGGGACTGAATATAAGAACCTCTTGCTATGCAGACTGTCTTTTACGGGGTTAGCTGCAACAAACTTCTTGTTGATAATATTGTCAACAATTTGGTTTGCCCCTTGAGAGACAACCCCCTTTTCAACGTAATCTTCAGTCTGACAGGTCACTTCGGGGATAACAGTAGTATCTATGACGCTAGAAACTTTCCTACAAACGAAACAATACCAATTCAGGCTTACTTGACTAGCAAAAGCTTTCACAGAAAACACAGATTAAACATGAAGCAGACCTGGACCTTCTGCGGTTTGCGCTCTCTTTAACCTGTATTGGCTTAACGATAGAGCTTTCTGAAGCTGAAAATGAAACGATATGGGTAAGTACACAAAAAGGGTTTTCTGAAGCTGAAAAAGAAAAACAGTTTACATTTTATCCTTGACGTTCGCTTTCTCTTGGTATCTTTATGATTCATATTAAGCTCCTGAAAGGGTTTCAGTCCCCATCAGAAACGTTTAATGGAACCTTGAAGGCAACGACAACAAGGCCAAATAGCGTGAAAACAACTGTACTACTAAAAACAAATAATTTAACTAAGCACCTTATCTTTCGATGGGTGATGTGTACATGAAGGCTCTTGCTCCTGAACGAAATTAAATGAATAAAAAAATTCTCAAGTTTATAACTATTTTTAGTAACTATAGTCAATGGAAATATAGAGAATGAGTAGATGGCTTGCCTCAAGCTGCGTTTTCTTCACCCCGAGTAATACATTCTTGCAGCCAAGTTCATGCTGAAGCAGCTTGAGCTGAAAATGTACATACAAGGTCAGTTGAAAGAAGAAATTGTGATCTAACAAAATAACAGTTTTGAGAAACTTCAGTTCCAGAGAAGCATACTCTGTCTTTGTTTGCATTGAGTTCCTGTCAGGGAAAAAAAAGGACAGAATGAAGCCTAATCATAAGAGTTTCAAAGACTCTAACAATCATCACAAAAAACTGAAGCTTATAGAAAAGACAGGAGTCCACACCGCCAGCATATGAGTGTTCGCCTGTGCAAGCTGCAAATTATTCTCCTGCACTTTCCGTAAACTGATCTTCAGTTTCTGAAACTCAACACCGCTCAGCTCTATGATCTTACTGAATCCACAAAACAAAACAAAAAAAAACACAATTAGTACAGAATTCAAACTCACAAGCCAAACATAATGTAAATTAAATAATTAAAAAAGGATACTTTCTGTGTGCTAGAGCTTTCATCAATGTCATGTTCTCCTGCAAACACAAAAAAGATATATATAAAAAAATCAACAACGGTCTTGCCACCACCACAGAATCAGAGTTCAAAGAGGAATGAATGCCTTTTGGAGCTTCTCAGCATAATCTTTGGAAGAGAATTGCTGCTGGTGAGTATCTTCTTCTCTGTTCACGTTGCTTATATCCGCAAGTTTTCTCCTCTGTGCACTGCTCCTCATCATCACAACCCCCGCCGCCTTCCCTTTTCCTTTACGAATCTGATGAACCTCTGCCGGAATCGAATTTTGTCACACACTGTGTTCGTTAGATTGAAATCCCTAAACCACTGATCTAACGAAAACCAAAATTCCAGCGAAAAGGGGGATATGATTTTTGAGCTAAGCAATCAGTCGATTCCAAAAATGAATTGCACAAAAAAGTGAGATGGAAGATTGAGTAAAGAGATGGGATTCGAGACCTTGAGGAGGAGGAGCGTGATTGTCGTCTTGGAGAACCGTCACGGAGCTCATGGTGGAGGCGGCGAGAGAAAAGCCCTGCGACGGAATCGGGTTTTTCGGAATTTTGAATTGAGAGCGAGGGAGGATTTTACGACGGCTGGTGAGGGTAAAACCGTCAAATTTATGCGACTCTGGCTAAACGACGTCGTAGTATGTCGTTTTGGTACACTCTATGAGTTAATGCAGTCATTTAAATTGGGTAAACATTAAGTCATTAACTGTCCATGAGACAACAATAGTCTCTTGTTCATTTCCAAAAAAAATCCAATAATAGTAAACTATACTACATAATTTTATATTTTCCAGCGACTAGAGTACATAACAAGAATGCAGTTCAAATTAACAATAGTTAGCCAATCCTATTTATGTCAAACCAGACAGAAATCTAACCAAACTAACATATCAAACAACAAATGTACTATATATAGAGGCAAAAACTCAATATATAAACCCCTTCCTCTCTATCACCAATCTACACATCTCATACAACAAACACAAGTCCTAGAGTTTTGTTTTCTGAACAGAAAAAAAAAGAGAAAAATGGCGGGAAAGATGTATA
Organism: Raphanus raphanistrum subsp. raphanistrum; assembly: GCA_019706035.1. Lineage (NCBI taxonomy): Eukaryota > Viridiplantae > Streptophyta > Magnoliopsida > Brassicales > Brassicaceae > Raphanus > Raphanus raphanistrum. The sequence goes on along the minus strand of CM033982.1, from coordinate 659,454 downwards.
TGGTTTTGGCATTGATAATGATGGGATTTGTTTTACAAGCATGCAATGGAATGAACGTTGATGTTGATGATGGTGATGATATCAAGCCAACCCAAGATTCGAGATTCTTTTGCTTCAGAGTCTGTTCTATTAACTGTGGCAAACAAAACAAGCCTTGTTACCAAGATTGTTTGCCTAAATGTGGTCTCCCGAGACGACTTGCTAAACCAACAGCACCTTCATCACCTTCCTCCACTGTTTGATCTCATTTTTTTGTATTTTGTAATTTTTTTGTCTTTAAGTTCTATCTAATATTGATCGAGCTAACTGATAAAGATGTTTTCTAAATGTGTTTATTAAGAAGAAAAAATTGAGAATCATGATAAACTATGATTCTAATATCTGTGTGACAAGCAGGCCCGCTTAAAAAACATGAGGGCCTTGTGCTATATAATATTTTTACCAGTATTTGTGAAAGATTATAAAAATTGGACCCTCAATTTAAAAGAATTTCAAAAATAAAGACCCTAAACTAGTAAAGAAATATTAATGAAAACATGAGGACCCAGTGCTCTTGCACCTCCAGCACTACCCTAGAGCCGGCACTGACAAGTCTATTCAAACTTGATTTTAAGGACATAGACCACCTTGTCAATACAAATGTGATCACATATAACAATAGAGATGTACAAAAAAGAGTAGTGTACATAGACTAACTAAACACTTAATCATACAAAACTCAGAAACATGGAATCTGATCATTATAATAACCTAAAAATAAAACATCCATTAGCTTTGCCATGTTTCCCAAGCAATGTCTGAAAATGCCATTTGAGGAAAACCTTCTACCTTGCTTCCTTTATGCATTATGTTTGAAGTTAGACCTTGTATGAAGTATACATCATCCATGATTGCACTCTCTACCGTCTGAAACAAATGGTTGAAGCAAGAACTAAAGGATAAGGATATCTCCCTCTCTCTCTCTTTCAAGAGCAGAAACTATTGGCTAAGAACACTTTAAACCCCTCTTGTCAGGACAATCTGCTGTCTTGTGTCCTGAACTTCCACAATTGAAGCAAGCACTCCAAAACTTCTGATTTACATATATCAATCAATCAGTTGATGAGAGGGTAAGTGTGAAGATTTCAGCATAGATTCGTCATTTCAGCATAGAGACGGCGCAAACGTTTTTACTCCATAAACATAGCCACGAGGACATTTCAAGCACCATATACTATTCTTTCCATCGAACTGTTGCCCTTAAAACGTTTTCACATGATACAATAGTTCGCTTAAACGGTGTTAAATAGGGATTATCACATGAAAATTTTAATTATAATATTTTCCTCGACAAATCTTTTATATATAGCCGGTTTTATTGAATTATTTGTACAACATTTCCTTTTGTATTTCTGTCTTAATCTAACACGTTATTTTATTCACAGATTCAACATTTTGTTCTTTTCTTTGGTTACTTTCTCCATAACCTTTGTATACTAAAATTGCAAGTATCTATTGTTGGATGCAGACAAGTTGTTCGGAGCGCCACCTTTGATACATTCACGACTTTTAATTCAGCATGTTTCCTTAAAAACAGTCGAGTAATAGGGCATAGTTAAGTGAAAAAGACTGGTAGGTAAATATATTCAAAGGTCAAATTCGAGTGATTATGTTCTTTTTCTTCCACCTTTACTTCAAGAAAATTCAAGAAAACAATAATGGAGGATCATGTTACATATCTTTAAGCTATCATTAATTTTTCTTCTTTAGCTTAGTTATGTTTTTTGGTAATGACATTAGCAAATTCGTATTGAATATGCAGTCACTAAAACTGAAATGATTTGATGTGTAATTTACGATTTCTATCAGCACAAAAGTCATAGGATAGTTATGATCGTTTTTAAAATTATAACTGTTTCAGTATTTATTAATTATTTGGTTGGTATATTAGTTTTTACTCTACTTATTAAAAAACAAATTTAAACACCTGGTAGACTACTAGTTATACCATAATCTTAACATCTTGGGTAGTAAGAGATAGTAAAGGTAAGGTCCTGATGCATAGTCGACGATCATACTCTGCAGTAACGAGTAATGAGATGGCTGAACTCCTCTCAACATTATGGGCGGTTGAATGTATGCGCACATTGCATAAGAACAACATCGTGTTTGAATCATGCTTCCTGCTGGCCAGAACTAGTCTTCTAGATTCTAGCCATTCTTCGGAAGTAAGGAATGTGGTGGCCCAGATTCAGAATCATTTTCACTGTATTAGCTCTTGGTCGATGGAGTATGTTTATGCGTCAAGGAACAACGTCGCCATGCAAATTGCGATAAGTGTGATTGCACAAGGAAGATATCAATCCTACATCGCAAACTCTGGACCCAACTGGCTCGAAGATATCATCTTGAAGGAAGCAGAAGCCTATGCTGGTTCTGTTTAACTTCATCGTTTGTTTTGTTTGTTTACATGCCTACTGGTGTGTTTCTTTGTTTCTTTGTCTCTTTAGCTTTGTTTGCTTCTGTTGAGATACCTTTAGCCTATATGGCTCAATAACAAGCAGTTTTAAGTGTTAAAAAAAAAGCTTTCTGCCAATCTGGGATCCCTTTGGATCGTAAACCAGTAAATCACGAGATGAGTAAAAATGAATGTTTGCATGATAATTAGAAACTAATTGATAATGCGGAACAAAAGAATCGAATATGAATGACATTTTACCATTTACAATGGAATCTTCAAAAAGTTTACTTTTTGTATGAAAAAAATCATCCTTTTGATTTACTTTTTGTATGAATAATCACCTTTTTGTTTCTAATATTTTTTGAACAAAAAAAATCTCTAATCTTTAATTAAAACATTAATAATTCATCTCATGTTTCTAAACTTGTTGGTAAAGAAAGTTCCCAAAACTAAAACGGTTAAAGAAATTCGAAATTTCTTGAGCAAGAATGTTCCAAAAAAAAAAAATTTGTCAAGTTTCCATTTTGCGTGATTGCGAAACAAAAATTTCCAATTGTGATTGAAAAAAATAAGAAGTATGTATATATGGAAAGTATAACACCTTCATAAAGATCGTCTTGACGAACAACTCAGTTCTTTTGAGTTTCGAACAAAATCTTTAGAAGTATTTTGCTAGTTTATGCGGCCAAATCAAACCAGAATCTTCCGCAGTGAGTATTCTTAATTTCTTATCTTTCCATCCGAGTTTCGTTTAGAGGTAAAGATTCCTTTTTAATACATATGCTTATTAATGTAACTTAAGATCCATAGAAAGATTGTTTCATGGAGAGGGATGTGTAGATGATTGGGTAATGCAAGTAACTGAGTCACTCTTACAAAAGTAAGAATCATATTGGAGGAAGGAGACAGAGAAAGAGTTTTTAAGCACTTTAAGGATTCTCTTGCCTTCACACCTTATCTCCCATCTCTCTCTAAACTTCTTTTCTTCTACTTGAAACAAACTATATAGAGAGATTAGAGAGACAAACTATAGAGAGAGAGATTAAGGAAACACAACTAAATTCTTTTGACCCTTGTTTATTATATAAACCCAAGTTGCACAATTCCCCATAAACCCATATTTAAGAAACTTCTGTTTCCTGATTTGGCTGGTCCTTTTTTCAGAAAGAAGAGATAAATAATAGAGGGAGCTGAGAAGAGACATTATAATGGTGGCTCATAAGGGGGTCCATAATCATCAGAAACCAACCTGCATTTACATAATCTGGTTCTGCCTCTTGGTCTCTCTCCTTCACCATGGAAGAGCATCTTTTCCATCATCATCATCATCATCTTCCTTCAATCTCTCTCTCCCACACCAACACCCGTTCCCTGAACATGTTGTCCTTAATGTTCAAAGGTATAACCTTTCTCTTGCATTTTATCTTTTAGGCCTTTTTCCTCTGTTTTTTAAAACAGAGGATCCATCTCCTCTGTTTTTGACATCCTCTGTTTATCAACTGCAGAAAACTCAACGACTCTCTCTCCAGAAGACATCTCCTCACTTACCAACAAGACGGCGACACCACGGCGGCGGCGGCCCCAATACCTTCTTGCCTCACCGGGAACCCAATCGACGACTGCTGGCGCTGCGACCCAAACTGGTCGCAGAACCGCCAGCGCCTCGCCGACTGCTCAATAGGCTTCGGACAAGGCACACTCGGAGGCAAAGGCGGTCGCTTTTACCTCGTCACCGACTCCTCCGACAACGACGCGGCGAACCCAGTTCCCGGAACCCTCCGCCACGCCGTGATACAACCGGAGCCTCTCTGGATCATCTTCTCCGGCGACATGGGGATCACGCTCCGGCACGAGCTCATCGTCGGGAGCTTCAAGACGATCGACGGGAGAGGCACGAAGGTCGAGATCACCGGCCACGGGTGCCTGACGATCCAGCAGGTGAGCCACGTCATCATCCACAACGTCCACATTCACCACTGCAAGCCCTCCGGCAACACTCTCGTCGCTTCTTCCCCGACGCACGTCGGGTTCAGAGGAGTCTCCGACGGAGACGGGATCTCGGTCTCGGCTTCGCACCACATCTGGGTCGATCACTGCTCTCTCGGATACTGTTCCGACGGGCTCATCGACGTTATTCTCGCATCAACCGCCGTCACGGTCTCCAACAACTACTTTCATCACCACGACGAAGTTATGCTCTTAGGTCACGACGACCGGTAATTATTTCCCGCGGAAAAGCCCCTTGACTTTGTGAACTTTTAAATTAAAGCGTGGAAGTTTTGAATCTATTAATCTAACCCAATTTCTTTTGTCTTTTGATGAAAAAGGTTTACTGCCGACTCGGGGATGCAAGTGACAATTGCGTTCAACCATTTCGGGGAGGGGCTAGTGCAGAGGATGCCACGGTGCAGACATGGTTATATCCACGTGGTGAACAACGATTTTACTGCATGGGAGATGTATGCAATTGGTGGAAGTGCAAACCCTACGATCAATAGTCAGGGTAACCGTTACACTGCACCTATTAATCCCAATGCAAAAGAGGTAAATATTTTATATATTAATCATTCTATTTATTACATGAAAAATACATAAACCAATCATTTTGAAGATAATCTTAATTTTTGTATTTTTTGGTTGATATTTTGAGAAAAATCAAGTTCTCTTTAAAACTGGATATGGTTTGGTGTGGACGTACACTGTGTTTTTTTTCGCTGACGTGTCTGTGCAATAATGGTTACATTAGTTCGTTGTCATGTCGTTGACATGGATTTGAACTTTTGTAAGATCTCATGTGCTATGTTATATTTGTGATAGGTGACCAAGCGTGTGGACGCAAACGAGAAACACTGGGGGACATGGAACTGGAGGACGGAAGGAGATGTTATGGTTAACGGAGCGTTCTTCGTGCCGTCAGGTGATGGAGTGAGTCCGGCGTACGCCCGAGCCACTAGTCTTCAGGCAAAGACCGCTGATGTTATTGACCAGCTCACGGTCAATGCCGGCGTTTTCGGCGATCCCGGGTATGATAATATTATTTACTCTAGTATTGCTTCATCCACCCAAACTAGCATCTTTTTTGCTACGGTTTTGCCCCTATATTTTTTATTGAATTCTTTTCTATAAGATAGGACATTATTTATTCTTTATACAAAAAAAAAGACATTATTTATTTTCGATTATTTTTACATTACTAATCGAAAAATATCTAAAAACATTACCTAACTTTGTGATAATTAAACAACATATCTATCTAATAAAACATTTAATAAATTATGTTGTGATAATTCAAAACTTGGTGCTATTATAATTACAAATATCATTGCAAGTTGGGGTTTTATATTAGTATTATATCTGTAGTCTCGCTTTACCTAACTTGGCTTCTCAAAATTTAAGATTTTGTTCTTTACTTAATTATATATTTTCTTTAATATATACAAAAAAAATACATTTTCTTAGGGTATATTTTTCTGACGCGGAGAGTTATACTTTTCTTTTTGTTTTCTCAAGAATGAACATGAATGTATATGCATGCCATATATATTTTGGATAAGATATTAAAAAGTTAGTGAGTTACACATCAAAGTGTTAAAGACAATTCCGAAATGGCAACAAGGAAAACCACCAAAAAAAAAAAAAAACAAGGAAAACCATGACGCATGAACATGCATAAAGTCTTTTTTCATGCTAAGAAAAATCTCAGCTTTTACCATTTTATAACTCACACGTGCTGAGAGTGTGGATCCGAGATCTAAACTTCTAAAGATTTCTGATCTAAAACCCAAAAGCCTTTATGTAGTGTCTGATCTATACCTTTATTGATGATTTGTCGTATTTCCTCTTATACATGCAAAATAACAAATGAAATCCTATTAAAAATATTCATTTCCGTATTACTATTTCTTCACCAAATTAGGGTTTGGTGATTTCTTTGTTTGACGACATGGTATATCTTCAAATCTCAATAACTATAAAATAAAAGATAACTATAAAATAAAAGATATTCATGTCTTTATTAGCAAGTTCTTTGGCTCTTTGCCAATTCAGGGTTTAGTGGTTCTTTGTTTTGCAACTTGGTATATAATCTAAACCCCGCAAACTGGAAGAACTTTAGAAAGAAGGAAAAGAAGATTCATTTCCTTGTGAAATAGTTCTTCACACACTGAAGGTGCGTGAAGTCACATTTAATTAGGGTTTGATTATCGGTTCAAGTGGACCATTAAAATTGACTTTTTGGATATGTGATAAGACATATATAATATTATACGTATAGTAAAGATGGGTTCCTATATCGTAATATATATATATTCCCTTGTTAATCATCTGCTTTCCAGAAAGGGAAAATTCCTTAAAAATACACAGACTGAATTTCTTTTGCTGTAAAAATACACGAACTTTTTTGGCTTCCCAAAAAATACACAAACTAATTTTGATTGTCCATAAAATACACGAACTTTTGAATTTTGAAGGTTTCACACTTCGATTTTAACGGTGTAAACAGTGACTAACAGAATAGTAAGATGCCATTAGACGCCGTTAACTCTGATTAAAAAGTTCATTTATGGACAACCAAAATTAGTTCGTGTATTTTTCGGGAAGCCTAAAAAGTTCGTGTATTTTTTCAGCAAAGGAAATTTAGTATGTGTATTTTTAAGGAATTTTCAAATGGAGTTTGGATATTTTATATACTATTCAAAGGCTAAATATCTGGACCCAATACATATCCAAAATTTGATATTTGTAAACTTTCGGTTTGGTTTTGGACCAGATATTTTTGATCTGAAAAATCCAGATCCGAAAAAAACGGCCTAAACCCGACCCAAAGACCTGAAAAAAACACATTCTCTATTTGTAAACTTTTATATTTGTAAACTTTCGGTTTGATTTTGGACCGAATATTTCCGGGTCAGTTCTGATTCAAGTTTTTGAATCCGGCTAGACATTTTAGCCGGATTCAAAAACTTGAATCGGAACTGACCCAAAAATATTCTGTCCAAAACCAAACCAAAAGTTTACAAATATTTGTTGAGTCCAATTTAGTCGAAATCTATCATATATATCTAAAAATTCATAAACAACTCTAAATTTTACATTGAAAGTTTCATATTAATTAAAAATGTTTCTGTTACAAAAACAAAACTAAAAAATATTGCAAAAATAATAACAAAATTGTTAGCAGAAAGATCTTGTAGGATTGAATCTATTCGTGTCGATTTTATTAGGCCCATGTCTATTCGGATCAGTTCTTTTTGGTTTCAATTCTTTCAAGTAGAAGAGTTTTGGACCCAACAAATATTTGTAAACTTTCGGTTTGGTTTTGGACCGAATATTTTCGGGTCAGTTCCAATCCAAGTTTTTGAATCCGGCTAAAATGTCAAGACTAGGTTTAGATATTTTAGCCGGATTCAAAAACTTGGATCGAAATTGATCCGAAAATATTCGGTCCAAAACCAAACCGAAAGTTTACAAATATAAAATTTTGGATCTGTATTGGGTCCATATATTTAGCTTCTGAATAGGATATGAAATATCCAAACTCCATTTGAAAATTCCTTAAAAATACACATACTAAATTTCCTTTGCTGAAAAAATACACGAGCTTTTTAGGCTTCCCGAAAAATACACGAACTAATTTTGATTGTCTATAAAATACATGAACTTTTTATTCAGAGTTAACGGCGTCTAACGGCGTCTTACTATTCTGTTAGTCACTGTTTACACCGTTAAAATCGAGGTGTGAAACCTTCAAAATTCAAAAGTTCGTGTATTTTATGGACAATCAAAATTAGTTTGTGTATTTTTTGGGAAGCCAAAAAAGTTCGTGTATTTTTTTAGCAAAAGAAATTCACTCTGTGTATTTTTAAGGAATTTTCCCTATATTATATAGTCTTCGAGAAGACCCCACTGTGTATTGTTTTTTTTATAATATATTGATTCGATCTACTTAAATGATCTGGTTAAGCAGTCATAGTACCTATATCTACGTATGATTCTCCATGACATACTTGGTGTCATTTTATCTTTTTGATAGTTAAATTGATCTAAAAGTTTACATTTGACCCTCTTTTGCAAAAGTAAAGTATGCAAGAAGGATGGTGGATTCTCTTAGCCGTCTTGCTGTCAAAAGTTCGATATTCCTTGTCATACTACTTTAGTTTCCGGAATTTACCGGTTATCTAGTTAACCAATACCGGCTTGCTGGATAATTAATTATAGTGGGCTAATATTTTGTTGAGGTGTGAATTTCAAAATTATAGTTTACGTAAAAAAAAATTATAGTTTACGTAGCTTTTTAAAAGTAAAAGAACTTCCATTTTATTTGATAGGACTAGAATTGATATCTAAAACATATATCATAAACTCTAACATGTGAAAATAAAATGTGAAGCATGCATGTGATGGAGCAACTTGTTTCGTCTTTACTCTCTTTTGAGTTTTTTACATTGATTGGTCCATTTTGATCATATGCTTATGTCACTGTTAGTATCTTTCGACACAGCACGTTCAAACGAATCATGATTATGATAGCAATATTTTTGGTATGATGATTTTTATTGACATATTGTATGATGATTTTAACTGCTGATGATATGGTTTGGTGTAGTGGGAGAAACGGGCAAGGAGGAGGTTTCCCCGGAATCACGGGCGGTGGTGGGACCGTGACACGAGGTTACAGTAAAGGTGGACCCGGAGGCGGTGGTGGCAGCGACAGCGATGATGGCCTTTTCACAATGATATTCGGTAGCAATTCCAGTGCGGCGGCGGCGGCTTTGAGGCCGGGACAAGTCTGGTCAATTTTATTCACTATCATCTTACTTTGGTATTTTCCACACCATAGGAGATGACAGCTTCATTATTGGTTCAAGAGGTTTCACTATTTATTTTAACGGTACAAAAAAAGTTGAAAAGAAAGAAAAAATCGAATATGCATACGTGTTAAAGTATATATATCACATACAAGTTGTAGAATATGGCGGAAATATATAAAGAAATTTTATTCTTGTTTGATGGCTAAACATTTTTGGTACCTTATTAATTGGCTGGAGGAATATTTTTACAGTGAATATACTATTTGTTTCATTACGCTGTTCTTGATCTTTTTCTTTTTAATTTTAAAAATATAATTCTGATTTAAAATGGGAGCTAAGAGAAAATGAGGAGGTTGATGGGATACTACTTAAACTAGGTATCAAGTCAACTTCAGAAGCTTGTCTTCTTCCTTCTAATGTTCATTGTCTCAACTTCAGAAGCTTGTCTTCTTCCTTCTAATGTTCATTGTCTTCATTAATTAATTAATTAAACAGAGCAAGATGATGTTTCAATGCGTGAATAATCAATAAACTGACCAGTGATGGGCCAGAAGAAATCCACAAGGTAATAACCATTCATAATAAGATAGAGAACAGAAGCTACAACATAAGTCATCAATTAGTCTTTAGTCATGGGCCACCGCCAGGGTTGTTAACACAAAGATGATAGTCCAAAGAGACTAAAAGAAAGACACACTATAGCGCTGGGCTTAGAAGTAGATAGAGATAGTGAGTACTATCTACAAGCCAACTCAGGATGTGTATGGTTTAAACACGAACACAAAACTCGAAGCTCAAAGTCATTGCAATTGTACAAGAACAAACCAAACAAAATATCAAGATACAACGCTAATCAGTTCTTGCAAACTAACATAGTATGAAAGAAGTCTTTACATATAAAAACGCTTACAGAGATATTCATTACCACATACACACACAAGAGTGAGTGTAAATAACCCTAAACCCAGCATCATTCAGTTCTTCATTCATGCCTTAGTAACGGTCATAAGTACCAGACGATGGATAACCACCACCACCACCACCACTGCTTCGGCTCGGCCTCTCATATGGACCACTGGCTCTGCTTCTAAACCCTCTTCCCTCGTCTCCTCCACGAATAGGCCCACCAGCTCTACCACCACCGTACCTGTCACTGCCTGCACCTGGGACTACGTCTCTCTCAAAGGACCGGGGTTTCTCATAGCTCGCTGGAGGGTAACGCTCTGATCCACGGCTGTACCTATCCCCTCCTGCAAACCGATCAACCGGTGCTGCATACCTGTAAACATAAGTAAACATTTTCACGTCATGCAAATGCAAGTCACTGTGAATATCTGTAAACACAGTTATTAAGAATATCTAACCTGTCACTGGCGTAACGATCACGAGGGATGTAAGCTTCTCTGCTGTCAAACCTGTCTCTAGCACCAAAGCGTGGAGCATCATATCGATCATCTATGTAACGTTCACGGTCTGCATATCGCTCACGGTCCGCATAACGGTCCACACGTCCATCAGATCCTCCATACGCAGCACGGGAAGAAAAGCCACCAACGGGTCCACCACGACCACCAGTAGCAGACGGACAGTCACGAGCCCAATGCCCAACACGTCCACACTTGAAGCATTCATCTTCACCAACACGACCACCTCCACCAAAGCTCCCCTTTCCAGCCAACGAATACCCACCATCTCTGCCACCTCGAGAGCCATGACTGTCCCCATCGTCTCTCCCCATTTTCGGTTCAGCTCTGTTCACAGAGATGACACGATCACCAAAGTCTCTTCCATGCATCTCTCTGATGGACTCATCCATAGCACGGCGATCAGCAAAGGTAATAAACCCAAATCCACGTGAACGACCGGTATCTCTTTCCATCATGATCTATACACAACACACCACACCACACCACAAAAGCTGATTTCCCAAAAGTATATTGCTAGAAACTGATCAGAACGGCAGTAGAAAAATGAAACATATGCAAAATCTGAAAGATCATATCAAGGTCCATGTGACATCAAGAAACATCCATCTGTTTAAAGGTTTACTGCATAACATTGACCCTGTCGTGTAGTACTAAATTGTCAATCAATCTCCACTTCAGAGCAAAACATCTAGATATCCCCCAGAAACTGAAGCAGCACACCACTAACATTTCTTCCCCAGTCAAACGAACGGCGCTCCATGAATTAATCCCCTAAAAGAATCTACTATTCAATCCCTATTTTCAACGACATTAAAGAGAGGAAGTTTTACAGACAGAAGGAAGCCACTGAATTAAGAGTACAGAGCATTCCTGACCAAACATCTGTTTCTTCTCAATATGCAGATATCATCTGACATTGATCCAGCTGAAGTCATTCAGATTTCCTGGAGCTGACAACTCTTTGCATAGCCCCAAAAGCCCACAGATCAGAAACACAGCTCCATCTCACACAACGAACTTTATCAGATTTCAGAAACATGCGGAAAAGATAAGCGCAAAGAACTGGGGTATGAGGATCTAAAAATGTGTGGCATAGGTTGGGTTTGGAGAAGAAAAAAAATAATGAAAGGAAAAGTTAAAATCCATGCAAATCCTACTAAGCACACAGGGTACGAGAAGCGACGTTCTTCAACTGGTGCAGTCTTTCGTTCTGCAGTTCCAACGTCAGCACTGGGGCTCAAGGTATCAGGAAGAAATAAAAATCTTGCAAGAGGGCAGCTGAGATGCAAACTGGGCTTATCCAGACGTCAATGCTACAAAGCGTTTGGTGTGTGAATGACTGCAAGGGGATGATACTACATGGAGGGCAAAGGTGACACTGGCCTAAAACTGAGTAGCATCATCAATTCACCACTCAAAACCAAGTCAGAAATTCCCAAGTACCAGCAAACAAACAATACAAAGACACAACCGCTTCTTCCTAAAGCTTGTTAACCAGAAACCTCGACACAGAATAATTTCAGGAAGTAACCGGTAACCCAGAAGTCAAAGACTAGACTAGAAGAAACTGAAGTAACCTGTTACCACAAGTCTCAACAACCTCGTGAAACAAATCCCAAAACAGAGGAACATCAGAGACTCAACCACTACTGTGTTTTCTACATTCTCAGATAGTCAGATACTTTTTTTGTTCTTTTATCAGAGAGCAGTATCTCAACTTGAACCATGTAGTTCTGAGTCAATGTCATCCCTAATTCATCAATTTATAGTGTTTTAGTAGAAGATTACCAAGAGATATTTTAGGATAATAAAAGAAATTTTCTAAAAAAAAATTCCACACATCTCTGCTCTTATTCATGTTAATGGCTACTTCAATTTTTTTTTTTTCACAAATAAAGAGAAGGCCCCAAGCAACAATAGCTTTAAACTCACCACAGACATGTTCAATTCTATCCAAAAAAAAAATCAGGGCTTTAATAAACCTATAAGTTTCAGAGATACACAGCAGCAAACAAGATGATAAAATAGATTAAAGAAAAAGGTACCTGACAATCGAGAATGTCACCGAAGCGGCTGAAAGTACGCTGAAGGTCTCTCTCTGTTACCTCCGGAGATAACCCGCCAACGAATATCCTGCTTCCTTCTTTCGCCGCCGCCATCTTTAATTCCTCTCCTTACTGAACAAAAACAAGCAATAATTAGGTTAAACCCCCCAAAAAAAAATCCCAAAAATTCACACTTAATATTCACGAGGAAACAATCGATGAACTACGACTACTACGCCAGAGAATTACACCATACGAATTTGATTCGTCTTACCAAATTTGTTAACTCGAAGCTGCGAATTTCGGAAAAAAATAATAATCTGAATCGAACTGTTTTCCTTCGCCGCTAGATATTAATGATAAGTGTATAAGAAACCCTAAATGGTGGTTGAGATGTTAGGCCCCACACACACACACACGAGAAACAAAGATAGAGAAGGCCCAGGCCCATAATTTCATTCATGGGCTCAAAAGATAAGCTTATTCGGTTAAGCTCACATACTAAACTAGATTGCCTTCTGTTGATTAATAATATATAGCTTGAAGTTTAATACATTACAAACCATCTTTGCTAATGAATATGGAAGCCATGTTTCTCTCAGACTTCCAACTTAATATATACCTTTTCTTAGGGCTGTTTATTCACTTTTTTCCAATTCCTGATGTTTTTTTTTTTCAATAACACCGTACCATTTGACATGGGACATCCTGTCGTTTGTAACCGCCAGGACCGGTGAAATATAGGTATAGTATATATCTTCAAGTTACAAAAGTTTTTTTATTAAAGAAATGTTTATAACTTTTGAAATCTCAAATTCATTCTTGGTTATGGTTAGGCGATTATTTTCATCCCGGATGAAATGTTTACTTTCAATAATAGACAAGAGTCCAAAGTTTAAGACATTGTTATTGAGGTATATGCTGCTATCATATTACTGAGGGTCTAAAATTTATTTGCTCTTAGTTGAGGGTTTTCTACATTAAGTTATCTTAGTAGTTTGACTTTTTGATTAGGCCATGCTTAAAAATATTTGCGTGCGAATATTTCTAGCTCATTATTTTTTCTCTCTCAAAATTGTTTTTAACTTAAAGGTAAACTAGAATATCAGAAGGTTCATTCCACGTGAGATCCAAGTCACAATGTTTAGATGACCTAACGACGCATTAATCAATAAAATAACTTTAACCAGCCCATAGTTTTGGAGAAATACATCTAGCGGGACTGTATTCATCATTAGACCCTACTTTTTCTTAAGTATTCATTATATTCTACCATATTCTAGTACGCTAGTACATATAATATAATATGATTGAAAATTGCTCGGTAGTAGTATTCATCTTTTTTATAGCAATGATATTAAATAAACCAGAAGGTCCAGATTGTATGGAGAAAATTAGAAATACATGAGTCCATGATAAAAGAACCATCAATTTGCTGGTAAAAGTATTACAATTTGTCAAGGTCCTGCATAGGTAGTAATAAATATATAAAAACGATCCGGACATAAAATAGTAAAAAAATTATTTAGCTATAAACATCCATGTTCCCATGTGGACATGTGTAATTGACCTACAATCACTGATTAAGCAAGATGGGAAACGAAACAATGAATATTCGTAGTACACGTACTTGTATCGCCTAATAAAAGTTTCATTCGAAAAGAAATACTATAAACAAAATTGTATTAAATCATTTTAGAACTCCAAATTTCAAGAAGAATTTTTCTAAAAGTTGAAATATTTGACCAAATATTGAAATATCTTGTTTAAGAAATTTATAATTGAAGGAATAGGTTGATATACATGATCATTCTCACATCTACGAAACTAAATCTTTTACATAAAGTTTGCTTTAGAAATACTAATTTTGCTGTCAAGATTCGAGGAAAAAAGTTTTATAGAACATAGATAAATAAAAACTATAATATCTCAGTACCAACTTGGATTAATGAATATTATTCCGATTGGTGCTTACACTTACTACATGTTCAACCTAGCCAATATTCTTTTGTACATTCCGGGGGGGTCCAACAAATTGATATATGTACAACACAACACAGAGTTGTTTTCCTGCGTTGTCTTTGTTTCCCTGTGTGTTCCTGTGTTTCCCTGTATTCTATTCTCCAAATAAGTGGTTTTCCACGACTCTTGTAAACTGAAGACTTTGGTATGAATTTAACATCACCAAAAAAAAAATGATATATGTATATATTCTAATACCGTATATAATACTTTCACACTGTGATTTTTTTGATCGAGTCTTGAGTCAAGACACTTGACTAGACCACCTTTTTAATGTCAAAAGGTCACATTAAAGAGAGTAAATATTATATACATTAAATTTGTGCTAAGAAAATTTGTTTTTACACATGCTAAGAAATTTTGTTAGAAGAAAATACTGATCATGGAAAATATAAAACCAAATATAACCTATGAAAACGTGGACCGATGCAAAGGTACCAGGTTGTCTGCCATGATATGGGAAGATAACAAAATAATTGTCTGCAAAGTTCTTTTCTATTGACACTACTACTTACAGAGAATTAACACTAAATGCTGGAGGTTTTTTTTTTTTGAGCAAATATGCTGGAGGTTGAACATGGATCATTGATGCACCATATTCGGGGTTTTGAAAAAGTAGTGCATCGAAGACAACTAAAAGACTTAATCTGATTATACTATATGCTATCAACTAGTGGTTTTCCGGCGCTACGCGCCGGGTCTGTATGTTTTATTCTTACATGAATTTATAATTTATTATATGATTTTAGTAAAGAGAATATGTTAAAAATATGAAAATGAAAATATGTTAAAAGAAAATGATATTTTCTAATATTTTTGATAGTGGTTAATGAACGTAGTATATTACTTTGTTTGAAATTGTTTCGTTGAAAGAGAAATAACATAAGTGGCTGTTACTAATTGATTTAATAAAAATAGAATAAAAAGCTGATAGTCGTAACAAAGTTAATTTAGTTAGAAATAAAGCAAATTTGATATTTTATTTAGAGAACATACTTATGTTATTAATTATTAGAATACTTATGAACTATTAAACTTGTACTAATATATGTAGTTCAAAGAATAGAAAGATAGAATAAGTTTTATATTTTATAAATTTTATAAAAAAAATAAGGGTGAAGTATTAATTTTTGGTAAACTAATTGATGAGTATTAATATATACTTTTCAGATTACCACGTTTATTTTTTAAATATGGAAGTGCGAGTTGTATGTGTTAGTTTAGTTTGAAGGCCTCTAAAAATATGTATTTTAAAATAAGAAACATAAATTTATTTTCTATATTAGTTTTGTTATAATGGAATATTATGTCCGTCTGTTAACGAAATTCTTGTTTGTCTACCTTTATTTGCAAATATCAACGAATCTTGATAAATTTAAATATATTTTTTAGCTAAAAAATATAAATATTTGGTAAACTCCTCTATTTAATGGATAAATTCTATTTTAACCGTAGTGGAACATTTCACCAAATCTTCTTATCTTTCCATCAAGCAACAACATATCAACCCCAACAGCTTGCCTTTTTCTTAACATTTCAGGCTTGCCAAAATTGTTGTATCCTAGTCTTAACAACATCTCTATACCAGCTTGTCTTTAACTCTGAACAATGAAACTGGGACTTCGACATGATCTGAAATGGAAAAAGTAAAGGAATTTCCACCCGAGCTCTCACACCGTCTATATATAGGCAATGAAGCTGAGGAAGCATGAATTAAATAAGTATTCAATATGAGAGAGTGGGATGAGTAGGATTTCTGGATTCATGAACGGTTACGTCGATTGTGTTAAAGAAGGAGAATCTTAGAGGTCCTATTCTCTATCGTCAACATCAAATTCTAAGAAACCCTCTGAAGCAATGTTTTGAAATTTGATTCGGATACTGAACCAGACGATTTACCGAGTCGTTGGGTCAAATGATCAACCGCTGATTAATATAAATTAAATTTATCATATAATAATATATTAGCAATGAAAATAAATATATAAAAACTAAAGTTAATATTTTAAAATGTTATTTAAACATCAAAATAATAGTTTTATAAAATACTACAATTCCATCAAATATTTTTTCTTTGGTTCTTAAATTTTGGATTTTTTACAAAACCTAAATCCGATTAATATGAATTAAATTTTGCTGTCGAAAAAAAAAATCCGATTTATATTGGGTCACCAAATCTATCGGTTCAACCGCGGATCCGGATCGGATTCAAAACACTGTTATAAACTCGTGAACATTTATGAAAGAAAGTTTAAAAATTTAATGCCTTTCACAATTAACACCAATTAAAACCCATTAAATATAAGTTGAGAAAATATTTTAATGGTTAAAAAGAGAATGCCACATGGCATTTTTCCCCCCAAGGAGATAAAAAAACCTACTTTATATATAAAGAAGATACTGCACTAAGATTTTCGTAAATTCCAGAAAACTCGACAGTTAATCGCATGTTTAATGTAAAACAACACACAGACTAATTTACTGCATATGACTTTTAGTGTTGTACGAGTGATTATATATATTACAGCCCAACACTCTATATAAACATAAATTATTTTTTTGACAACATATATAAATTTAGTAAGGAAAAAGCAACAAAACGTATATAAATTTAAACTTCTGAATAATTTATTTTTATAAATTCTTAGTCTTATGTAATTATTTTTATACTGTAAATCATTTTCCTAACTTGTATATAATTTTTGTTTAAAATATTAATTATTTATAAAGTATATGTAAGAAATTACTAATAACTTTATTATATTCTTTTTTTCCAAAATAACTTCATTACATTTTTTTTGTCAGGTGTCCATCTACGCTAATAACTTCATTACATATAACTTTGTAAATTATTACAAAACAATATTTCATTTTGTCCAATAACACTCTTCTCCTGTGTCAAAATTTTATCCAATTAGTATTTTTTATTAATACTTTAATTAGTATTAGGTGTCACACGTCAGCAGAGCTACAAAAAAATATTTTTTAAAAAACTATATAAATTAATAATACACCAGCTTTATAAGAAAAGACATCACTTTCATGGCAAAGAGAGAGACGAACAAAGTGGGATCCATGAGAACGAAACACAATTTTGTCCATTTAGCTTTTAGTTTTAAATGTAATAATATTAATGTTTACTAATAAAATAAAGAAAATTGTAATATATACATAGTGGTCTAGGTTTCTAATTTTATATAGGCTTGTGGCTTTTGATGATCTTCAGGTGAGAGTGTGGGAGACAAGGAAATCTCTCTTTGTTGATGTGTAGTGTACTATGTTTATCAACTTGCCCAGATCACTTTACGTATATACACACGCACTTCCAAGTCAATGGATATATTAACTACTTTATAGTACTTATTAAACATTGTCGCTAATCTAATGCTGAACTTATCAGTTCACCATTCACCAAGACCAATATTTTTGCAGTGAGGGCACACTCGCAATATTTAATATCGGGGATGAACGCATAATATAAACACCCATCATATCAAATATTCAAAAAGAAATATATCTCCTTATACTTAACATGTATAAGTAGACTATTTAAACTTAATGTCAATATTTCTGTATATACAGTACTCATACAAAAACATAATGTATATATAAGGAAACTATTTTTCTCAATAAAAATAGGAATTGTTGTAAATAACTTGATGATATTAAGAATAATTTGTTCGAAACCTTGTGGTTGAGTGGTAAAAAATGGATTTGGACTTTCTAGGTATTACATTTCGAATTCGATCCATATGCTATACGAAATTATAGACATTGTTTCTAGACATTTTTACGGATATAAACCGTTGTATATGATCCATTGGTATATCTAGAGAGATGACTATCAGTGGGCTACACATTTTCATAGATTAGTCTAGATTCTTATATATATACAAGAGATTTACCCTAAGACATTAAAAAAAACTGTAGGGCTGTAAACCAAGGTAACTATTCGGTTTAGAGAAATCAACCATGCCAACAAGAAACCATAAATATGGTTGGTTCCTTTTGGTTCAGTTTATCTAAGCCATTGCGTCTCTATAAATACCTCACTCCGAGCTTCTTCTTCACTTACCCCTCTCACTCCCTCTCTCTTACTAGTCTTCTGCGTATACATTATACTGATATATGTATGCATGTATAAATGCTCTTCAGTTGCTACAAAAGAGTACTCTTCTCTCAAAATAATAATTTTAAAATTAGATAAGCATTTATGATAGATATATAGTTACAAGATTGGTTTGTTGTGTCTGAAACTGTAAGGTAGACAGATCGAAAAATACAAACCAGTCAGTATCGGTATTAGTTATTATACCTTCCACCTATATGCTACTTTCTTCAACAATCATCGCTTATTTTTTCACGTAATGAAGTTTACATTTTTTTAAAAAATGTGTCCCTAAAATATATTCCGTATTTTAACAAAAAATAATTTGATGATAGACACATATAAAAAAGAATATTCCGTATTTTTTTTTGTAATGACGAAAACGAACCATTTACAGGTAGACACGTCAGCCCTTGGATTCTGGAACGTATTCTCTCGACTTCACACCTATATCTACTTTCCTTGTCTCCGACTGCTTTTCTCATTGTATCTTCTTCATATTTCATATTCTCCAGTAAATAGATCTCGAGAAGATTAACCAGATCTTTCCTACTTATTTAGTTTGCGACTATATTTCTGATTATTCAATCAACTTTATGTTGGTTCCATTAATTCGTACAATCTATCTCTTGTGTGTGTGTGTCTGAATCTGATTAATTCGTACAATCTATCTCTTGTGTGTGTGTAAATCTGATACAAAGCTCTCGGCGCGCGGAACCGTGGAGAAAGTTCATCAGTCGTTTCTTGTAGGTGCAGCACCATTAAGATTCACATGGAAATTGAAAACCCTCTAATCATATATTAATTAGGGTTTTGATATATGTATATGAGAATCTTGATGATGCTGCATCAACAACAGACGGCTACCAATACCTAAAGCTACAGAAACAAACCTAAATTTATTAAATGAAGTCTGGATCTTCGGTAAGAATCGGTAAAAACTTGTTTCTCTCTTGATTACTTTTAATATTCTTTCTTTTTCTGTGTTTGAACATATTTTACAGCTTTATACATATACCTTTACAATTACATATCACATTCATTTTATGTGTTATACATTTATTCTTTGACGGATTAGGGCGTTAACTACAAATGACATGTAACTAGCTATTTTGTATTTGAAGCTTTCAAACAAAAAAAAAACTATTTTGTATTTGCTCTTACCTTATGTATTGATGAGTGTTTGTATAAAGGCTGTATTCCCAGGATCATGTGGTATTCTTTAGTCCCCGTTCAAATCATTGGGTCCTTATCGGTGATGCGATGATCAAGAACAACAAGATATTGAATACGAATTGAATACTTGGGCCAGTTTAAATGGTTTTACTATCTGTTATATGAAGTTCGTCTCTAATATAGTAGCTGTTCTACATCTCTCTTGTAGTAGCATTTATCTACTATTGTATCAGCTTCTATTTATGAGCCCTCAATTCTCTATCATTGTTCTAATTTTGTAATGTGAGAAATATGGTTTTTATGCCAAATCAAATCAAACATAATAAAGTGTTGTACATTGTACCATAACTTTGTTTTCAAGTGGCTCAACTTGAGAAAGATTTGTCTCTTGGCTTTCGATTTATACACTTGAAAACAAAAATAAGAAGAGAGCATGTGAACACATTTTCGTTTAAATGTTTATTTATTTTTGTGAAAAAGGTTAGGAGCAAAAGGATAGTACATCGAAATTGTTATAGTCATCGACTAGATTGTAGATAGAGAGATATGTGTGCACACAGCTCACCATAAGTCATAGACTCTAATCTTTATTACTACTTACAATACAATAAAAACTTAGTTGAAAATTTATGTGTGCACACCATGTGATGCATCATCTAAAAATTTAAATGGTTGATGCAACCCCACGCATACATGAATACCTTTACATATTATAGCTAATCACCAACAAAATCTAAATATAAACCATTACTTTCAGATCTGTGCAACGACAACCAGTGCAGTTCGATACTTGCTCACGATGGTTACCAATCCCCTCAATTGAAGAACTCAACTAGTAGTACAAATTTGGCAGATGTGTTTTTTTTTTTGTTAAGTAGGTTGTTTCTATTTTTCCAAAACTTGTAAGAACATTGCGTTGATTTATTAAGATATCATCTGTGTACTGAGTGAAGTGGGGAAATTGGTCTATGAACTATAATATAACATCATATACAATGGTCTATATATTATACTGTAGAATAGTTATACATTATAAACTAGATGTTCATTTGTTTTCTTCAGTATTGATATAAAATTAGTTCTGTGAAAATATTCTGAAAAAATTAGTTGTTTTTTTCCTAGTTATGCTTTCTTACTAAAGAATTCCAAGTCTTAACTCCATAATTTTTTTGGGCTGTGGTACGTGAATAATACTAGGTAAATCAGTTCATTATCCTCGTTAGTATTAATCAAATTTGTTCCATATTTGATTGGTATCTTGGTTATGTTGGTAAAGTAAAAAATAAATTAAAAATACAGACATTCATAAATTTTCTAGACATATATGCATCGTATCAGAATGAATATTGGTTTCAGAAATAGAAGAAATTAAGTGAAGAACGATAAATGTGAATCGCCCCACAAAAAGCCATTGGAGAGATGGAGAATTCTAAAAATATTGTGTCATGTAGGATTGTAGGGCATGCAATTAAGGACAAAATTGAGCTGGTAACTTTTAAAACCTAGGTAAAGAGAGATTTACGAACATAATCCGCACAATAATAGTCAATGAAAGGAAAAGGAAGCATTAAATAGTTAAAAGATTACTTTGTTCCAATCGCTTTTTGTAACTAGAATATCAGTCCTTATGACAAAAAAAAAATGTGAATTGATCAGTCCTTATAAACTAATGAGTTTTTTTACCAAAATAAAAATAAAATAATAAATAAATAGTAAAAATATTAATTTTTTTTTGTCAACTATACATTTAACTAGACTAAAAGTTGTAGTCATATGAGCCGATTCTTTGAAGAGTACATTTGTCGGTCGGTACTAATATATATGAGAGAAAATACGGTATCTATTTTTTGCATCTTTTGCTATCGAGTCCGTCCTGCCATTTTTACTCCGAAGCATACGAATCAAACTCATGTCCTAAGGTTTTCCTGTAGTTTTTAGAACACACCAATTTGTGTCGCGAATGCTAGCTAGTCTATTGAATTCATAGTCATGTCCAATATGAATCAGATGCTAATTTCTTATAATTTATGTAAATTTAATTTATCAGGGAGCAAATTATTTTTTTATTCTAACTTGAAAACGATTTTCATCTAGTTTCATTTACGATTTCACAACATATAAACACTCACTTATTATATATAGTTACTTCTATGCTTACGCAGACTATAAAGAGCGGTGTCTAGGGTTCGTTTCCTTTTTTCATACGAATGATTAAAGAAAATTGAAAACTGCTCTGGTATATTCTGACCTTTTCTTCAATTATTAGTATAAACTGGAAAACAAATTCTTAGAAATCTTTGATTGGTGAAATTAAATATTTGGTGGATGGTATATGATACCCAATATTGTTTTTTTTTTTTTTTTTTTTTTTTTGAATGAATGTAAAATTTTATTCAATCAAAACTTTTTTACATCAAGTGCTGCATAATTGAAACAACAAACAAGAAAACCAGAAAAAACCTATCTCCAACTTCTAAAATCCAAACCCTTTACTACTAACAAGAAAACAAATAAAATCAAAATCCCCCTCAAACTTAACCATGTGGAACAAGTCAACCTTGGGAGGCTATGAGACTCTCCTCATTAAAACCCTCATTAGAGAAAACCCAAATGGGACAAAACTCTAATGGGGGAAAAAGAGTAAGAAATCTCATAGCAAGGGGACAAAGAAAACCAATCCAAAGAATGCATCCAAAGTATGCATAAAACCTCATCAAAACCCTGCTATCTCTACTCCTTTCCTGCAACGCTTCCATAACTTCAACTTCACTCATCATCCCTTCTTTGGGGTCTTGAGCCAAACCAAACACACAAGCCATCCTCAAAATACTTCTGACCCTTCCCTTTTACTGCAAGCAGCTTCAATCTTATTTGTTTGTCCACACTCTTAATCATCACCTTGACTTCTAAAGATGCTTCACCATGTCGACGAGCATTTCGCTCCCTCCAGATATTATGCAGAAGCGCTTGGAATGTGTATCGAAGGATGAACACTTCTGTAGGATTAAGATTAGAAACTGGCCTAGAAACTGCTTCAATAATCTCATTCCAGTCATAGGTGAAGTCTGTCTTCATAATCCCACTGATCAACTCCTTCCAAATTTTTCCAGAGTACTGGCACTTGAAAAATAAGTGAGGACATGTCTCCTGTTCTTCATTACATAGAACACAAACTGGATTCACAGTAGGATTCCACTTCGCCATTCTATCGCAAGTTTGCATTCTATTTTTTACAGCCACCCACATCATGAAAGAGAATTTAGGAGTCGATTGAGAGAACCACACACCCTTATGCCATAAGCAGATAGGCTGAGTCTGTCTCATATAATTCCAAGTCTTTTTTGCTGAGAATTTATTTGCAAACCTAGTACCATCTTGCCTCCATAAAGGGATATCATCCTCGTCGCTATGCATATTCCTCACCCTCTCAATTTCAATCTCTACAGTATTAAGAATAGCCAGCCGATGCCTTCTACTACGATGATTCAGAATCACCTCCTCAACCGAAGCATTATCCATAATACCAAGACCTATGATTCCTCTATCTCCAAGCAAATCTTTTAGATAACCAAGAGGGGACCAGGAGTCATACCAGAAAGAAGTGAGATTCCCATTGTGAACCTCCATTCTTATATAGGATTTAGCAAGATCTCTGAGCTTCAAAATTTTCCTCCACATCCAAAATCCATTATTTGCATTGTTCTTCATCGACCAGAAAGAGCTTTTCCTTATCAAATAGCAGTGAATCCACATGATACCCAATATTGACTTGTCTTGAATTTCATAAAGTATCATAAAAATTTAACTATGACAAAATGCTGAAAGTGAAACATAACCAGACACGTAGAAGCATGTTGTACCAATAAATATAAAGGACACGAATCACATGGTAGATAATAAACTTATGGTAGCTAACCATTCATAGTACAGTATTCATCAAGTTACTGTACCATATGTCATATATACAATGTATATACTATTTTAAAGATTCCTGACGTATATTAACTTGATTGTGACTATGTACAAAACCACACATTTATCTTTGGAAGACCATAAGAAAAGTCCCTGTTGGTTGTTTAACTCCAAAATCATAATTAGAAAGAGACTAAGCTGATAAGAACACTGGCAATATCTCAGAAAGAGACTAAGCTGATAAGAAATGTCTGATTGGGAACACTTGAAACTGAGGACACATAAACTGTCTGAAGCTATGGAGAGATCAAGCTGAAGTTATTGGTGGCGAGTCTGGCGACTAATCTCATTCTGTGGTTAAAAGTCAGGGATATGATAGAGGACGATTCCATCAATTGAAAGTATACCACAGGAGTCTCAAGACTATGATGGTCTTCTTCTGATCGTTCTTACTTTTGAAGGACTGTAGATTAGTTCTTTTGTACATTGTTCTGTTTTCTCCATATTTTTTTAACCAGACACTGAAGCATATTGCATATTATCAAACAAACCAAGACCGAGCAAGAGCTGTAACCTCCCTTTATTGATTTATTCCCACATTAAACAAAATGGTAAATCTTATAATAATAAAAAACAATGAGCAAACTATAAGTCTAGTTAAATGCCTTAAATGGGAGATTATGTTCAGTATATACAAGACCATACTCTCTAGAACTAAACATACCAGGTTAGTAAAAAGAACAAACATGTTAAATATATTTCTTCTTAACAGAAGAAACAGAGCTTAGAAAACCCAATATTTCTTCTTCTTCTTCCCCTCCGGTTCGGGTAGCTCTACACAAAAGTTCAAACAAGAGAAGAAGAAGGTTTTAAAACTCAGTAAGACCAAACTACTTGTATCTAAAACACATCATATAATCCATGGTCGTCTATATCACATATAAGAAGAAGTTATCAAAATACCTCCTTCAGGATAGATTGAATTGTAATGAACCTCAGCCCAAAAGCTTAAACATATAACTGATACAAAAGGCAAACACATGAATGAATATTAAGAACAAAAAAGGACCTTTACTGAATAGAAACTTGAGACATAGGAAACTCACGGCGATTAGACTTCTGCAAATGAGGCAAGATCTCAATGTAACATGTGTTCTTGAATGAAGTTATCACAAACATCCGAACACCATACTGCCAATAACCATCAAAACCAAAATGCCAAAAAGTCTCATTTCATATGTTAGAAGTCCCTGATGATTTTTTCTTCAAAAGTTATAAAACTATGAAGAGTTTCTGTAAGTGGTACCCAATCAGCAGCAGCCTGTAGAGTAACGTGATCACCCCATTCTCCATTCCTATGTTTCCCAATTATTAATGGTTAATACTAACAAGCTAACACAATATCTTCTAGTGGAAAGAACTGATTCACAAAAAAAAAAAAAGAGTTTCAAACAAACCGTTTCATTGTTTTAAGATAGTCAGTGTACGCCATCGGAACATAGCCTTCATACATCTCTCTATTATACGCAAGCTGAAACAAATATATTGAGAGAGTGTCAAATCATCAAGGGGCAAACAGACTGAAATGGAGGGAACTATTCCTCTCTTGATTAATAGATTGACCTCAACCTGATTGACAACTTGTTCTCTGACAAAGTTATGGTGCTCTGGAGAGCGGTAAAGCTGATCCGATAGTGACCGAAACTGAGAAAAATATATTAAAACCAATCACATACTGCTATAAATTTCATCTGTAAAGCCATAATGAGAAAAGAAGAGAATAATAAACCTGGCAGTTTCCGTCTCCTTGAATCTTGTTCTCCACCAAGCCATAAAGCTGTAGTCTTGTAGTGTGTATAATTATCATACCAAAGAAGAGATTTCTCATTATCCATTCAAATAAATCTACAAAACCTAAAAGATCTGATTGCTATACGTTTCTTTTGGACTCTTAGCAGTAATAAAATATACACCATCTCTCAGCTTGTTCCATATAACTTGAGATCAGAGATTCAGTTGCATCTCTAAGTTCTAATTACAAACAAAACCATAACCACAGAAATGGTGACAAGCAGTTCTTCTCTAAATTTGTATTTGAGACCAGAACTATAACATACCTCTGAAAAAGCCGTTCATGATCAGAAACCTGCTCATCCTCTGATGGTAACTCCCCATTGATTTTCGGCACATGCTGCAAAACGCCACAGAAGAAAATATCAAGACTTTTAAAAAACTTAAATACGCTTCTGAAGAGTTGATGATATAGAGCCACTCAGAAAGAAGATGTAAGTGCTTACAGCAATAGGTATCATTTGGTTGAGTCGCTTCCCAACCTCAGAATCCAAAGACCAAGATTCTTCCTCTATTTCCACAGAACAATCCGAGTCATCATCATCATCACGAGCTGGAGAACTTCCCTCTCCTCGATACTCTATCCTTGCAACACTCTTATCCTCCATGTCACTTTCACGAGAAATATCAATAGCTTCCGCTTGATTATTATCCTGCCCTGCAGAGATAATAAATAACGCAAACTCATAAATCATTTTTCAAAGACGAATTCTCTCTCATAAAGTTTCCGAGAACCAACCTTGATGATGAGTGTGAGGCCACTCCTGTGAAACAACAGGATTATCACTAAGCCTCAAATCAGCTGATTCCTCTGCTCGTTCAACTCTAGACAACTCGTCTTGGTAAAACTGAGCTATAACCGCATCGTTGTCTACATAACCAGTGAGAGGCTGGTTGTAACCTTCTCTAACATATCCTTGAGCAGCGACAGCATCATCCGTCGTCCCGTAAAGCGTCACGCTGCCGCAAGAGCCAGCGTTTGTGAGTGTACAAACCTCTAGATCAAGGAGACCCCAACGAAGAGCATCTGGATCAGGCTCGTACCCCATTTAATAATAAGAAAACGGTTAAAGTATCAAACTTTATTTAAAACACAAACAACACTCTTGCGTGTAGAATTGAGCTTCCTGCAAAAGAGGGAAAGCGTGGAACGCATGATCAATACCTTATAGCATTAAAACAAAAATAAAGGTGATGATGATGATGCATGATCTAACTAAGTAACTAACTAGTGGGAAAATCTGAAGTAAGAGAAAAGTAAGAGTCTTTTTGGAGTGAAAATCATAAAAGGTTTAAAATTTTGTGGAATCTCTAATCTAAAAACAAACCACAAAGCTTATGGATTGACATTATTGATGACCAACCCAGAACCAAATTCACCAATAATCCCAACAAAACCCGATAAAAGAATCGCAGAAATGAAAAAAAGGTGACGACTTTGGAACCTGGAGATGGAAGATTTCGGGACGGAAAAATCAAAAGGGAGAGAGGGGAAACCTTGGGAAGATGGGTTTGGTCGCAGAGAAAGTTAATCGCAGCCGTTGAAAATTGCGAAAGGAGTGTCCGAAAAGACGGCGGAGAGATATTTAAAAGCCGTTTCACACCATCGTCGTCGTCGTTTGTTTTGGTTCTCCGAAGTTCGGTTTGATAACCAATCCAAAAAAACCCGCTCTATTTCCAACAACCTTCATGATTCTGCCACGTGTCTTTTTCTTTTTCTTATCCTTTTCAAATATTTTATGATAAAGATTACTAGTGAAAAATGATTTACAAAACAATATGTTTGATGTTTTAACAGATTTTTCATTACAAATATTTTTTAGGACAAAATTACTTAAATTATCATGAAAATCGTGTGAATGAAAGATTTCAAAGAATGTTTTACAAGTAAATAATTTTATTATTTTAAAATTTATAACAACTTAACATGAATACTCTATAATTTCTTCTACAGTATTTATTTGACAACATAACAATACTGTTAACAAAATTTTAAGTTCTATAGTACTAGAAGTAAGCTCTTCAACATGTGTATTATTGTAAGAATATTCTACTGATGATAAATTTGTTTAATAAAATGTCTTCAAATATTAAAACCTTGTAGTATTTTATTTCTTTGTGAATACATTTTATATGAAATATTTCAAAGAATATTTTTCAAATTATTATTTTTAAATTTATAACATCTTAACATGAATACTCTAATTTCTTCTAGAGTATTTATTTGACAACATAACAATACTGTTCAACATGTATACTGTAAAATTCTATAGTACTAGAAGTAAGCTCTTCAACATGTATGTTGTAAAAAATATTCTACTGATGATAAATTTGTTTAATAGGCTGCTTATTAATTAACATATATATAGCGTAGTTACAAAGAAGTAATCTTGTCAAAATCAATGTTTTCATTAAGAGCTAAATACAAAGAGGTAACTTTGTCAAAATAAATGTTTTCAGTAAGAGTTATATAACATTTGAAATATGTGAACGTCAATTATGTTACTTTAGAAAATATTTTATCAATTAAGTAATTTAAGATTTCTAAAAATGTTTAAAAAATCGGTTGAAAACGAGTTTTTACCTCAACCGTGACGGAATTTGGACTCGAGAAACGGTGGCGATCGTCGTACTCTGCACCCTAACCATATCGTTAAAGATACACAACTGCAAAACATACAAAAGCTTTAAATTTTTAAAAACCAGAATTCAAACAAACAAACAGAAAAAAAAAAGACAAAAGACTAAAACCTTTACTGTAATCGAGCATGTTAGAGATCTTGAGCTTTGTTGTATAAAACACCCGAGAAACTTCCTCGGATAAGAAGAACTTGGTTTGGATTCGCAAAACCTGTAGAATCAAAATTTCAACAAAGTAAAACATCTTTTGTAATGAAAAAGACAAGATTTAAAAGCTCAAAACTCAGTTGTAAACCTCAACGAGGAAGAAAATAAACAAATTCACAAACCTTCTCGGAGACGCCAGCAGAGACCAAAAATCAGACCATATCATGGTCACGAAATTTGCCTAATACCCTAACAAGAGAACTACTCATCACCATATAAGAGTGTGACATAAAGCGCTTTCTTTACACAGAAACTCATTTATCCTTTTTTTTCTCTCTCTCATTCTCTGATCTGTGAGGGATTTGAGAGATGATGATGAACAGGGAAAGAGAGCGAGGCGCTTCTTATAAAGAGGAGGAGGAGCCAACGGTCATATTTTTTTGGGGTTGTGGTGATTATTTATTTTCTGACCGTTGGATGATTAGGTTAGGTGGTAGTTGTGTATATGCGCGCTGGTTTCAAGACAGAGTTGACTATAAAAAGCTCTGTTTCAGACAGACACCAGAGGAGTATACTCTTTTAAGACTGTTTTTAGAATTATTTCATTAGTTGTTTTCTCCAGACAGCTCCCTTTGTCTCTATGACGAGATGCCATATTCGTTATTTAATTTACTATGCAATATTATCAATCCATCATATACTTATATTATTAGTACTACCACCTTTTGGTGTTTGCGTTATATTTTAAAAATTAAAGATACATATAACAGTTTTTCTTTGTTAATCGAAAAACATCTCTAAAATTGTGAAAGCAGACACGAAATACAAAAAACGAAAATTTTCATTGTATTTTGTGTTAGCGATATGTAAAAAAAACATATAATAGTAACTTGTTAACTCAAGCGTAAGCATAAACGTAAATACACTGCAAATGATTGAAAAACTTTCTAGCTAGAACATTTACTATAATCCATATATATATACGGATTTTAATCTATATATAATCGTAAATAAATGGACGGCTTAACTAGAACAGTAGCAAAAGTTTAGCTTACATTTACTTTTTATGCATAGGAATATATGTTCTGGCTTGTCGCGGACGTGCTAACCATCATCGAATTAACATTTCTCTTGTCTTCTGCTTTCTTCTGGGGAAGATGGTCTTATAGTTTTTTTGTTTAAGTCAACTAGTCTTAATTATTATTTTAAAAAGTCTTATAA
Source organism: Raphanus raphanistrum subsp. raphanistrum (assembly GCA_019706035.1). Classification (NCBI taxonomy): domain Eukaryota; kingdom Viridiplantae; phylum Streptophyta; class Magnoliopsida; order Brassicales; family Brassicaceae; genus Raphanus; species Raphanus raphanistrum. Next base: position 629,656 of record CM033982.1, on the reverse strand, counting down.
CGAAACCATCATGACTGATATTTGAGATTGATCGAATCAACTAATATTAAAAATAGAGAAAACTAAGTGAATGCATTTTAATATTATAAAATAAAGTTCAGTTAGCAAGTTTTTCTTTAAAATTAAAAGGTCATTTCATGTGCTTGCATATTTGTATGACTTAGGAATTTTTTTTTGATCAAAAGGAACTTTTAAACAAAATTATTTCTTATTTGTTAATTTTGGAAATCTATTCTATTAATTATTCAACATGACCTATTGATAAAATGTTGTGTCCAATTAATTATTTTCATATTTTATTCTTCCAAAAATGAAATATATTATAACTTCCTTTTTCCTTTTTTCTTTTAACGGCATAACTTCCACATTCTTATATTCTAGGAATCTGAAACTAATTTATACTAATAAAAATTCATGAAATAATATAGAATAATGGCAATTAATTTAATATTTATTAAGAACTATTGTCTGCATATATTAAACGGCAGTTAAAACGACAATTCCTCTATTGATAATAAAAAACAAATAGTAGGTTTAAAATTCAACATTTTCAAGACTTACTAATTATTTATTAATAATTGTTAATATTTCTTAAAATAAACCACTAAAAATCAAGTTGAAATAATAGATATTTAGATCAACAAAATTAAACCATAACTAGATCCTGATCCGCCTTTTAAAGGACGGATATATTTTTGTTTTACTATAATTCTCATATTTGTGTTTTTTTTGTGGTTATATTTGTATTTTTCTTTGTAATTATATATATTCTATTAATTTTCCTGTATGACAAATTAATAAAAGGTTGGGTCTAACTTAAAAAAATAACTGCATAAAATATAATATAATTATATCTAGAGCATTGTTAACCGTTCGTAACTTCCCTCGGCATATGAAACGATAATTTGGGCTTCGAATATTGTTAACCATTCGTAACTTCCCTATGTTCCTATTTTTATGTTCAAATAAAAAAAACAAATAATTTGGACTGAATATTGACAAAAGGACCAAGCCTTACCATATGATACATGTACATACTTACAAAACTTATATATTCTATTAAATTCATATCATACAGAATATGATTATACAAACACACAAACATAAAAATTATGTTTCTTTAAAAAATAAAATTAAAACTAAAACTAAACAACTAAAATTAAAATTAAAAATTATGATCATGATCCGATATTCTACAGATTTTAGTTTAACGGGGTTTAAATAGATTTCTACATTTGGACCCGCCCTTTTATATTTTTTAGTTTTATATTCTTTTAGAAATTTAATTTTTATATTTATATGTTTTAGTCATATTTGTGTTTTTCATTGTATAACATTTCTCTTAAATAATTAATAGGAGGTTTTTTTAATCATTGTATTAAAATAGTTTGACCATACATATATCAATATGTTATGTTTCTATTTTAATAGTATTGACTAGATTCGGATTCGCCTTTAAAAGAGCTGGTATATTTTTTTGTTTTACATATTTTAGAAATTTAATTTTTATATTTATGTTTTTAATCATATTTATATTTTTCTTTGTATAATATTTCTTTTAAATAATGAATAAGAGGTTTTAATAATTATTGTAAAATAATTTGACCACACATATATCAATAGGTCATATTCCTATTTTAGTATATTGATATTATATAATGAAAAAAAAACGTAAATAAAAACATAAATATCAAAATTAAATTTATAAAAAAATGTAAAACAAAAAATATATCCGCCCTTCTAAGGACGGGTCAAAATCTAGTTATAGTTGTTAAAATGTCAACGTAGGCGAGACCATAGGTAGGTCAAGCCTTTATTATAATATGCTTAAAATTCTATTATTTTTTTAATGCAATTGTAGACATTTTAGGGTTCTTACTAACATGTTAGGGTTGCAGAGGATGTCATAGTTATAATATATCTCAAGTTGTTGAAGTAAATGGCTATATAACATGGATAATACTTTTGTAGGTATGGTACGTAGTTTAATTTGTTGCGTATGCTCTCTAAATAACATGGATTTTGATCTGTGTTTTTTTTTTGTAACAGCATATCATTTGATCTAGAAACACACTGTTTACAAATGATATTTTTATTGATTTTCCAAAAAGGTTATTCAAGTAGCGTAAATCTTCTAAATAGCATGAGTTTTGATGTGTTTCTATCATATATTTTTTTCTTTCTGAAATACACTATTTTACATTATGTCACGTTATAAAAATCAGGCTAATTATTATAATTATCATATTGCAATTGTGTTTTTATGAAATTTTGATCCTTTTTACATGGTCATCTACAAAGTGTAATTTTTATGAAATTTTGATCCTTTTTACATGGTCATCTACAAAGTGTTCCTAATATTCTTTGAACTGGTGAAATAAAGAGATAAGTAATTAGAAACAGAAAGAAACTCTTTTGTATAAAATGAATTTGCAAAGAGGTTATTTTAAAGTTAAAAAAATAGGTTATTTTATCGTAAATACTAAAAATATTTTTTTCCATGAAAGACTTACAGAAACATTCGAAAATGTGAACTTTTAAAGATAGAAAATTTGAAAAAATTCTTTAGCTCGAGAGTGACTAGGGTAATGGCTGATGATGTGGACATGAAGAGGTGACTGCTCGGTTCTAGCCCACAGCTGACACATCCCGTTAACCAACAAGCTCGTGCGTTTACCTTATTTCCTTATTCTTGAGTTTCCATCTGTGGATAGTTGAATATTTTTCTATAAGGGCTTTGTTATTCAGAAAAGGTGTTTTTTAATTTTATTTTTAGATGTTATGATATAAGAAAGTAACATTATGTTACAAAAAGAAAAGAAAAGTAAGTAACATTAAAATTGGATATGATTAAAAATACACCGTTTTAAAGATGAGTAACATTAAAATTGGATATGATTTAATTTGAACTGGTGAAATAAAGAGATTTATTTCACAATTTCCTACCGTACCGTACAGTACAGAACTATAAATCACAAGCTTACAGTACGGGATCAAGATACGACTAGGTAAATCAAAAGTTTATGGAACGAGATTTATTTTTTCATATATTTATATATATGATAGCATTTCCTTAACCCTTTTATAAGTTAAGTGAGAATATGAAATGAAGTGATGATCAGTTTACAAATAAAATATGAAGTGATGATCACATGAAGAAATGTTTAACGTCATCGATTAGATCATATATATATATAAGTGTCATTTCTTCTTTGTTACTTAAATATTACTTCTAACTTTGTTTTCTTTGTTAATTCAATATTACCTTTAAAGAGTATCTAGAAACAAGGGTATAGTACATGGTGATGATAGAAAATGGAGTATTGCGATGAATTTATTTTTCTGGTTAAATGCGATGAAAATAGTCCATACCAGAAAGAAAGACATAATTAACTCTGATTGTGATTTTCTTTTGTTAATCTCTGACGGTTCTTTTAAATCTTTATCTATTTTATTTGGAAGAATGATAAACTATCAAACATCATGCAGGAAATTTCATGTGGGAAAATCAACAAAACTAATACCTTAATGATATCTAAAAGAAATTACCTATGATGTATGCATACATTTATGACTACATTAATTTGGTGATAGTAGAGCCGATACCCTCAAACTGCGTTCACATGTTCTAGAATATAACTGAGAATAAATGGATTATGTATCAAAATAGGTTTTATTGTACATAAAACAATATTTATAATGTTATAGTTTTGGGCTCTAAATGTAAATAAAATTAAATGATAGTAATTCAAAATTAATTAGCCATTTTTAAATGACAAAGCAAGATCAACAACAGGGTAAAAATTAGTTACCAGTTACAGCTTTGAATATAACTCTGGTTATCAAAGGGAATATAGGATAACAATAATAGATAAGGCTGTACGATAAACCTCGTGCCCTACTCGTTCCGGCACGAGACTGCGTGTGGAGTGTAAGACAACTTAAAAAAGCTTTAAAAACTACCTTAAGACATGGAGCTATAAATACCGACTACTTGGAGACACAACTAGCTACATCGATAGATTCCATCTCAAATTCGTTCTTATCATCAAAGTCTCTCTCTCTCATCTACTTAATTTTCTTTCTAGTTCATTCCTTCAAATAATTGAGAGGACAATCATGTGTGCCTTAACACCAATGTTTCCTAGTTACCAACAACAAGAATGGTACTCTGCTTCGCCAATGGAGTCTCCATGGCTTGATTCCTTCTCTCCTTCTCTTCCATCTTTTCTTTATCCTTCTCTCGACCAACCAGATGAATTCAAGAACCAAAACATCAATCCTCATCCTCATCCTCATCCTCATCCTCATCACGTGAATCTTGCTCACATAAATGGTAGTAACAAGAACAGTAACAATGATCAAAAAGAAGATGAAAGAGAATTGGTTTTGGAGAAGAAACTGAATCACAACGCTAGCGAACGCGACCGCCGTAGAAAGCTAAACGCCTTATACTCTTCACTTCGTGCTCTCTTGCCTCCTTCTGATCAAAAGGTTTGTGCTTGAAAAGAAATCTACAAAACCCGTCAAGATAATTAAGTTTTATAAACTTGAAAAGAATATAATATAAACTTCTGTTTCATAAATAAATAGTGTTATTTTGATATTTTTTATTGTTACACAATATGTTAATATAAAATTTCAATACAATTTATATAATCTCTAACTTTCAAATTAATTACAAAATGTTTTAATCTTATAAATAAAATTAATTTATCTCAAAATATTATTGGTTAAACAAACAAATTTTAATCAGTTTCTTAATTTTTGTAAGAAATGTCAAAATGAACTTCATAAGTAAGCAAAACCCTCTTTTGATCGTTGATTATTTATTATTTATGCAGAGGAAGTTGAGCATTCCAATGACTGTAGCGGGAGTGGTGAAGTATATACCAGAGCAGAAGCAAGAACTTGAACGTTTGTCTAGGAGGAAAGAAGAGCTTATGAAGACAATCTCCAGTAAGACAGCGACTTTGAGTCATCAACAAGAACAGCTGAAACATAGAGCAATGATGGACTCTATTGATTCTTCTCCTCAAAAGATTGCAGCAAATTGGATCACAGACACAGAGATAGCTGTCCAGATTGCTACATGGAAATGGGCATCCATCTCAGACATGTTGCTTAGGTTAGAAGAAAACGGGCTTAATGTCACAAGCGTCTCTTCTTCTTCTGTTTCTTCCACCGCAAGGATTTTCTACACGATGCATCTTCAGGTAACTTGACCAAATAGATCTAAAGATGTTCTTGATAAATACATGAAGCTAAGAGAGAATCTAATTAAAAACTGATCTCTTGTGCAGATGAGAGGAGATTGCAAAGTGAGGTTGGAGGAACTCAGCGATATGCTATTCGGATTACGCCAATCATACTGAGGGATGAGAGTTTCAATAAGTTGAATCTTCTTAGTTAATGTTATAGACTTTTATCACACTTTAGAACTGTACTCTTTTGTAACGTTTTCTTGTTATACTTTTTTTTCTTACTGTTAAATTAATGATATTATTTTACTTCAGAAACTTTATTCAATGATCATGCAATTTTCATGGCAGTTGAATGCATTTTTAATTGAATAACTGTACAGCTATAGCAATCCTTGTGCTAGGATCACAAGACAATGATAACATTTTTTGGTGGTATGACAATGTCCCCACACATTGATCTATGAATGATAATGACTAAACCGGATTGAAACATACATACTTGTGATTTGTTTTATAGTGATGGTCTCCAAAATATAAAGCCCATACTAAAGCCAGCCCAAGTCTCTCTGGGTATTTTAATTGCTTTGGAAACGGCGCCAAATTTTTTGCTTTTCGTAATTATTTTTGTCAAAATTTGAGCCAATGAAAAATACTTTTAGGGTTTTAGGCAAAAAAAAAAACGAAAAACCTCTCTCGACTTACAGACGATGAGCCTTGTACGGAGAGCTCGTCTGTATTCACGACTCATGGCATCTCGTCCTCGTCTCTTCCCGAACTCACTCTCTCCTTCTCTTCACCGTCACTCCTCATCTCTCTCCCCAGCTCCCAGGTTCCCTCTCTGTTCCTTTTCCCCTTTCAGTTCGACGAGATTAGCTTCGCATACTCTGTTCTCGAGACCGAAAGCCACAAACTTTCTTCATGGGTTTTGCTAGTCTTGGCTTTGGGTCACTGAAAGTGCCAAGCTTTTTTGCGATGGCAACTTCATGTTAAGTTTCTGAGAATTTGGCTTTATATGTTGCTGTAGAGAAATCTCCTGTGAAAGATTAGAATGTTGTTAATCATGGATTAAGTGAAAGTTGTTCTACATTTTGCCTGATTCTAGTAAAGATTTACTTAAACGGTTGCTTAATTCAGTTTTTTTTTTTTTTCAATTTTCAGGATAAATTTTCAGTTAACTAAGGTTTTGAGTCAAGGGCTGATACAAAGAAATGCAATTTCATCACGGTCCTTTATGTCAACAACCATATCCACCGAGGCCTTCCAAGAGACTACAACATCTAAGGGTTACAGCTCCGAGCAAATCCAAGTAATCTTTTTTTTTTTAAATCATTTTTCTTGGAACACATTCTTGTTGCTTTAGTTATTCACCTCTCTCCTGCTATCTACATTAGGTGCTGGAAGGATTAGACCCTGTCAGAAAACGCCCAGGGATGTATATAGGAAGCACTGGAACTCGTGGTTTGCACCATCTGGTATATGTTTTCTCCATTTGTAATCCCTTATTGGCTGTTGATGTGATCTGCTTATGTTTCTACAATGTGACTTCTTTTCCTAGGTTTATGAGATACTAGACAACGCTATTGATGAGGCTCAAGCTGGTTATGCTTCGAGGGTTGATGTTGTTCTGCATGCAGATGGTTCTGTCAGCATTAGGGACGATGGGCGTGGGGTATGTGATATGCTTAGACCTTCTCATGCTATCAATGGATTATTGTTTTCACTGCTGTTGTTGTTGAATGCATCATTCCTGAATCATATCGATTTTGTGGTCATTTTGGTATTCCTAGCACATCCTTTCTTATAAAGTGAACCACATTGTAGTTGAATATATAAAGTTTTCTTGCAGATACCTACTGATTTGCATCCTGCGACCAAAAAATCTTCACTGGAGACTGTTCTTACGGTATTGCCACTGTAGTCTGTAGAGATTACTATTATATTTTCATTCGCTTAGTTAACATGATACTTGATCATTCAATTTATCTGTCATGTTTGTTATCTGTGCAGGTGTTACACGCCGGTGGCAAGTTTGGTGGCACGAGTAGTGGTTACAGTGTGTCTGGTGGATTACATGGAGTCGGTTTATCAGTTGTAAATGCGTTGTCTGAGGTGTGTTCTAATATTCACTCACATTGCTTCTTTCCTTTTCGATTTTCCCCTCCTTTATATCCCCTCAGTGATTTGTTGAAACCATACTTCCTCTATCTATTGATTTGCAGGCTCTGGAGGTCACGGTATGGAGAGATGGGATGGAGCATAAGCAAACTTATTCTCGTGGAAAGCCCACAACTACACTCACTCGCAGTGATCTTCCCCTAGAGTCAAAGGGGACTAAAGGGACAAGCATCAGGTTTTGGCCTGACAAAGAAGGTTGGCTTTGCCTGTTTTCCACTCTTTACTACTTTCCTTAACAAAATTTAGATTTGATGAATAATTTTTTTTTCCTTTGCGAATCAACTGTTTTTCAGTATTCACAACTGTAAATGAGTTCGACCATAACACCATTGCTAGGCGAATCAGGGAGCTTGCATTTCTGAATCCAAAGGTGAATCTACTATAACTTAAAAGCAAGGTCAACCATTACAAGTCTTAACAAATGGCTCTATCTTTGTGTTTGCAGGTTACCATATCTCTTAAAGAGGAGGATGATGATCCTGAAAAGAGCCAATACACCGAACATTTCTATGCTGGAGGATTAAGTGAATATGTTAGCTGGCTAAATACTGATAAGGTGAGAATCTCCACATTGAAATCACGTGCATATCAGAATCATTATTTGATTAGGCTAACATTACATGTCTAATGAACTCGTATGCATTGATGTTTTCTTTTGTTTAGACTCCAATTCATGACGTGCTCGGCTTCAGGAAAGAGATTAATGGTGCCACCATTGACGTTGCCCTTCAGTGGTATGTTGTTTTTGAACACTTTTGACTGCGTGATTTCTTGGTTTACCATTACCTGTAAATTGGATTAAAAAGTAACACATAATATGTGGTTATTTGAAAGGGATCTGATCTTATAGATTGTACCAGGTGCTCAGATGCATATTCAGACACAATGCTGGGATACGCCAATAGCATTCGCACCAATGATGGTGGAACACACATCGAAGGTGTGAAAGCGTCATTAACAAGAACCCTTAATACCCTTGCAAAGAAGTCTAAGGCGGTTAAGGTACATATACACTATAGTAGGCTGTACTGCATAAATACTTTTTTTTTTCGTTTTAACTTCCTAAATGTTTTTTTTTTAGGAGAAGGATATCAACTTAAGTGGAGAACATGTTAGAGAGGGTCTGACTTGTGTTGTCTCTGTCAAGATTCCTAATCCTGAGTTTGAAGGTCAAACAAAGGTACTTGAAACCATAATGACTGTCTCTTTAGCAATGATCTCTGTCTACTAATAATATAATCTGTGTTTTTTATCCTCCCTTCACCTTTGCAGACAAGATTAGGAAATCCAGAGGTGAGGAAAATTGTAGACCAATCGGTTCAGGAGTATCTCACGGAGTATCTGGAATTGCATCCAGATGTACTTGACAGCATTATTTCCAAATCACTTAACGCTTACAAGGTATTGCTTCTGATGTTAGTTTCTACCCCTTTGAACCAGATTAACATTAAAGTCTCTGCCTCATTCACTAGGCTGCATTGGCTGCCGAGAAGGCACGTGAGTTGGAAAGATCGAAAAGGGTCTTGAAGTCATTATCACTTCCTGGGAAACTCTCTGATTGCTCATCAACAAATCCTGAAGAATCTGGTATGTATTGGCCAAAGCATGAAAAAAATGTTGTTTGTATAATTCAGTAGCCCCATTCTAGTTCAGTTGAGTAGTGACGTATCTTTGCAATGTCTCTCTCCAGAGATTTTTATCGTGGAAGGAGATTCTGCTGGTGGCAGTGCAAAACAGGGACGTGACAGACGTTTTCAGGTAATCAACACTTACTACCTCTATAAGATATCAGCCCATTCCTTAATTATATGGGCAACATTTCCATGGTAGGCAATTCTTCCTTTGAGAGGTAAGATTCTGAACATTGAAAGAAAGGATGAAGCAGCCATGTATAAGAATGAAGAGATTCAAAATCTGATTCGTGCCCTTGGCCTTGGTGTAAAGGTGATAGATATATCCATCTCATGTTTTTTCCTTTCTTCTCTTTGTATTTTTTTTTGGAAAAACACAAATGCAATAAACAACTGTTTTTTTTTTCAGGGAGAAGATTTCAAGTTGGAGAAGTTGCGGTACCACAAGATTATCATCTTAACAGATGCAGATGTTGATGGTGCACATATCCGGACGCTTCTGCTAACCTTTTTCTTCAGATACCAGGTATAACTTAGTTAGGATAGTTGGTGGAGTTTTTATCTTAGTTGTTAACTTAACTTCTATATCATTATATTTTTTTTGACAGAGAGCCTTGTTTGATGCTGGTTGCATATATGTTGGTGTTCCACCTCTTTTCAAGGTATATTATGATCTTCAGCACATTTTGTGTATTTAGATCCTTTAAATGTTTTTCTATTTGAATAAACAACCAGGTTGAGAGGGGAAAACAAGCACAGTATTGCTATGACGATGCAGACCTTAAAAAGATTACAGCAGACTTCCCTGCAAATGCATCCCACAGCATTCAAAGGTTCAAAGGTAAATGTTTAAACCAAAAGAAAAAAGTCAGACAAGTGTAGTACTCTTTAGGATCCAATGGTAGAGAACTAGGTAGGGCCAAGTCTTGCTGAGATATTATTCATCTCTAAGATATCTGCGTTTTGCTTTTATTTTTTTTGCAGGTTTGGGAGAGATGATGCCTGAGCAGCTTTGGGAAACAACAATGAATCCAGAAACAAGGATCTTGAAGCAACTCGTTGTTGATGATATAGCAGAAGCCAGTATGACTTTCTCTTCTCTTATGGGTACTCGGGTAAGGCTACCACCACCACCAACTCTACCATATTTTGTTTATTATTCGCAAAGCTTAGACTGTGCATTCTCAGGTTGATGTCCGGAAAGAACTCATAAAAAATGCAGCCACTAGGATCAATCTGCAGCATCTCGACCTATAGCATGAAACCGCCTTTCCACCTGGTGAAAGGACATAAGTTAGTTATTGGAGCCAATATCATCTTTAGATTATTTTAGTCTTGAGACATATTATTAGTTTCTTCTCGCGATGTTGCCTTTCTATGAAACCTTCAGGAGACGTAAGTAGTAAAAATGCATTTGATAAACTTCTATAAGCTGCATTGATAAACTTAGAAATTAAATCAAGAAAACAAAACACCAAAACAAGATTGAAAACCAGAAAAAAAGCAAATTAAAGCACACAAAAACACCTAAAACTATCAATGTGTTGTCAAATGAAAAACAAAGAGGAAAGTTGAAAACAGAATACAATAGGAAACTTAGTATGCTTTAAATTAGCGTGAAAACAAGAAAACTCAAAGGCTCTCTCGCCTTGTTGCACCAAGGCAACAAGGCAACACGAGACTCACTCTTTTTTGAGACTCATTCAAAAGAGCGTTCTTGCGGAATTACCATTGCATCTGGCGTTACGACCATTGGCGCTAGCGTTTTAAACACACAGTTCTGGTGTAGTCGGTTTGAATAGTGATTGGTGGTGCTTCCTTCGGCCAGAAAAACATGCTTCGCACAGTTGAGATAAAGATATCCTGTAGTAAGAGTGCACTTAATGTCTGGTTAGCTCCGTGAGGCTCATTCGACGGTCCTGTCCTGTGTGCTAATTTTATAAGAAGGTGAACCACTAATTATTGTGGCTCTCATGTTTATGCAGTACAACCTTTTTCTACATGTTTATGGCACATGCAATCGGAAAAGTGTAATATTTTCATCCAACTTTTAACTTCTGAACAATTCTGACAAATCTACTCCCCATGTGGCATTATTTGATTGGTTATTAGAAAATTATTCCTACACTACTCTAGAATATTGGGAGTGATTGATTCGACTTTAACAAGTGATTTTTGCTTTAATTTTCATCTACAACCATATAATTTGCCAATTATGTTTTATCTAGTTTTTAAAGCTAAAGTCAAAACTTTAAAAATATGACTGCATAAACTTTATTTTCTAAAGCAAAAAAATAGTGATGTAAAAATATCTTTCATTTTTATTTTATTTTCTCATTTAATTTTTTCTACATCTACATTAGATACATTAGATACATCTACTTCAAAATATTTTAAGGACTAAATTCTACAGTAAAATCTCTACAACTACAGTTTAATCAATCGTTTCCATTGTTACTTGATCATATTATCTATCATAAATACATAAATGAATGAGTTTAACACTAGTTTAGGGTCTTAACACTAGTTTAGGGCCCTAGGCCCAACAACTTTATGGTTATAAATGTCTTTTTATATAACTAATGATTTTGAGATCATTTAGGGTTTCAAGATTATCACTATAAATATAGTTATAGTTTACTTTTACCAGAACTCCCTAGCCACCAAACCAGAAAAGCACCCTCTAAAGCATATCAAACATCTCCCAAAAGATAAGATATCATCGAAGCAAATAAAACTGGATAATAAGGTATTTGAGTTTCTCTTATGTGTTACTATTTATTTATGTGTTATTATTCTACAGTATTGTACATAAAACATAAAAGTTCGCTTAAAACATAAATAATTGATCCGAAAGTGTTATTATTATGCATAATTATACATTAGATATGAAAATTATCTTAAAACATAGGAAAATGATCCAAAAATGTTATTATTCCGCAAAACTATACATAATAACACTTTGGATCAATTCCCTATGTTTTAAGAAAATTTTCAGATCTCATGTATAGTTTTGCAGAATAATGACACTTTTGGATCAATTCTCTATGTCATATTGATGGATTAATTGCGTATCTGGATACAAAATCTTATGAGATTAGTTAAATTTTTAGGTCTAGAAAAACTTTGGAATCTCAGAGTTATCTAAATTGATAATTGTAAGAATTAATAATTATTAGTTAACTTTTGTTCTAGGAAAATTTTGTGGTTAACTTTTGTTCTAGGAAAATTTTGTGATTCCCACGATTATAAAATAAAAAAAATTCAATTCTTTTTACATAACTAAACTATTTAAGTTTTTGCTATAGATTTTTTCGAGTTCATCTCGAATGTATAAATCATATCTTAACATATTCATAAAACAAACAAAATTTGACAATTGTAAGAATTATTGATTATTTATATATAAATTATAAGAGAATCAGGAACATATAACCTTTTTCATTTCAAAAGCTTATTTTAAAAAGACTATAGGTGAATTATTTTGTATATGTCCATGCAAATTGCAATCAAGTTTATAATGACCATATACCATGCTAAAAGTTATGATGTTAAGCTTTATGTTTTAAAAACAGTTGTCCCAAACTGAACATTGTTTTGGATTTTCAATTATTTTATCAAAACTCTATATCTTAGTATATTTCTGATATTAGATTATCATTAGGGAATAAAATATTAAAAAGATCAAGTTAGTAAAATTAGGAAATAGTTGCTACAATATTTAATTAAATAAAAATGTAAAGAATATCCTCTAAATAATTCCTCTGTTTCATATTGTCATTTTAGCCGTTTTTCTTGTTAGACAGTTTTGTCGATTTACAATTCCAATACGATTTATAATTATTTTCAACTTCATATTAATTGTAAAATATAAATGTATTTCAATCATTTTCTTAATATGTGTGAAAATTATCTAAGTAACACTCTATTAAACAGAGAAAATATTTACTACTATTATTTTATTCTAGTTTTTTTTCAAAATAAGTATCATTCCATATTTCCAATACAGTTTTATATATAATATATTTTTTACCCTTTTGACTAACTGTCATTTAAATAATTATATATTAAATAGGTATATTAATATATTTTATTGTTTTTTTATCTTTTTGAAATGTGTCTGAGTTACATTTATTACCCTTTGACAAAAAAAAAATCTTAACAATATTCAAAGATATATTCTTAATTTGTTTCCTTCTTTTTAAAGATTTCTTTCTCATAAATTCATTAATGGGAGAAGTTGAAGTATATCTACTAATTACCGCTGGGTATAAAAAGTTAAAAAACTGTTTTATAGATTTTGAATCTCTCATTCAAACAATGAGGCAAAGTACACTGTAAAATAAGTTTTTTTTTGTTCTTTTTCCCTTTCTGCTTCGTCCTCGGTTGAATGCTTATGGTTTTGTTTTGTACATAGTTTCTCGACGTTCTGTCCGTATAAATAACTGACGGTTTCATAAATTTTTTTCTGGGAAAATGAAGGAACATCGTTCATGATTGAATTCATATTAGTAAGGTTAGGTTTCTCTCTCGATCTCGAGAAAAAGTATTTTACGAATTCGATTAAGCTGCCCATTGATATAGTAATCTCTTTGGTTTTTGTTTATAAATTGAGACATCTCGAAACTATGTTGTGCTGTTCGGTTTTTTGTTTGAAATTGGATTTGATCCAATTCTCAGAAATCTGATTTGATTTTGATTCTACTCTGTTTGTGCATTCATACAATTGTTTGGTTGCTCTTTTTGAGTATTAGATCAGAATCTCTCTGTTCTGTCTCTTTTTTGTGGATGGATCATCAATCATTGTGTTTTTTTTTTCTTCAGGATAATTTAGTTTCAGCAGAAATGAACTGTGGAACTGTAAGAAAGGTATCAAGGCAAGACATCAAACTGGTATGTTTTGGTAAAAAAAAATCAAAGGATTGTGTGTGTTTGTTGTATAGAGAGATTGCCTTTTTTTTTCCTGAATGCTCTCTATGTTAAATATATATGTGCAGGTTAAAGGTCATATGGAAAAGGAGGATAACGATGATCTTTACAAACAATGTGTAAATGCTGGTGGAGGCTCAAGTCAATATCTCAGTTGGCTAAGTGGTGATAAGGTTAGAATTTGCATGTTTAACATTTTTATGTTATGTGTTGTTTTTGATGTTTTTTTCACTGATTTTATTCTCTCTTCAGAGACCACTTCATGATGATGTGCTGGGATTCAGAAAGGAGATCAATGATATCACCATAGACATTGCTCTTCAATGGTACGCAGATGTATATTCAGACACAGTGTTGGGATATGCCAATGGAGTGTACAGCGTTGATGGCGGAGCACACATAGATGGTGTGAAAGCTTCAATAACAAGAACTTTTAACTTCCTTGCTAAAAAGAAGAAGCTTGTCAAGGTATAAGACACAGTCATACAATCAACTAGTAGCATAATAGGCTTTGCTGTAAACTTTATAGCATTTTCATGTTACTGTTGCTAGGGAGGCATGTCTGATGGAAACAATTTTTTTTTCAGGACATAAACTTAAGTGGGGAGCATATTAGGGAAGGCTTGACTTGCATTGTCTCTATTGTTGTTCCAAATCCTAAATCTGGAGGTCAAACAAAGGTACATCTGATTGTGGTCGTCTTCTTTGTCAATGATATCTGTTTAGCATTTCTTTTTTTGCTGCGTTCTTGCTAATAATATATTTTGTCACATAAAATCTGGAAAAGACGAGATTAGGAAATTCAAAAATCAGGGAAACTGTTGACAAATCAGTCCAAGAGTACCTAACGGAGTATTTTGAATTGCATCCAAATGTATTTGAGAGCATTTACTCCAAATCCTTTACCGCTTACAAGGTAATGATACCTATTGATGATACTTCTTGTATCTTCAGTTACTTTCTCTTTATTTTATTTTTTTTAAATTAACTCTTTCGGTTAATAGAATGCTTTGGCTGTGAGGGAAAAGAAAGTGATTAGTAGATCAAAAAGTGTATCAGCGTCGCGCACCATTCCTCAGAACCCGACCAACAGCTCTTCTGGAAAATTTGGTACGAATCAAAACATGAGCTCTATAATATGATTTTTTTGGTACATATAATATGATTAAAAACCTGATGGTCCGTTGTTATTCACAACTGTTTAAACAATCACTGAGTCTATTACCCGTGGTGAGCTTGGATCCTAGTCATCACCACAAGTTTTGCACTACGGAACCATACACACATGGTTCCAGTAATTAGTTGTGTGGCTAGAGATTTCATCTAGTAGATTCAGAGTGCTAATTATAATAAGGAAACAATATAGTTTTTTTTAATTAAAGTTTTTTCCCATGCCTCCAGAAATTGTTATACCCTTAGGAGAATCTTCTGGTGGCGCTGCAAAACATGTTGATGACAGGCGTGTCCAGGTAATACATTCCTTTGACTTTAGATCCACCCCTATGAAATGTTTTATATCTGGGGGCAATAAGACACCAATAGTCCGCTTGAATGCGGACTATTGTTGGATGCTTGAGAATAGCCATTACTTGTGTGATTTTATATCTGTACAATAACTAGAGTCTAGACAGCTCGTGAGAGTTCATGAGCGCGATCAGATAGAAAAGAAAGCATTGGTGACTCTTTATGAGTATGCCAATTGCCTACCAGCCAAAAAGACATTTGTCTTGGTGGCTCTGACGGTTATATATCTATCTCTTGCCAGAGCAAAAGGACACTGGAACAGCCTCGGAGTAGTGGTACAGTCTCTACAGCTCCTTCGGAAAGATCGGTAGAGAATACTAGTGATGTAAGCTTTGACAAGAAACGCCAAAAAGTTGTCCCATCCTCACATCCCCGCTCTTCTTCACGACAAACTGTTGCTGCTGCTGCTGCTTCAAACCGACCAAACCGTAAAGATGTTGGCGTCAAGATCCCTGGCTCTAACAAAACCAAACCAGTTATCCCAGTCGGTCCTGGTTTCCAGGCTGAAATTCCGGTTTGGATTGCACCTACCAAGAAGGGAAAATTTTACGGTAGTCCCGGAGATTCCGACACTCTTAGGTGGCTTGGAGCTGGTGTTTGGCCTACATATAGCTTAAAGAAGAAAGTTTACTACAAAAAGATCGGCGAAGGGAGACCAGACTCTTGTCCTTGTCCTACTCCAGGTTCAACCGATTGCGTAAAGCTACACATTAAAGAAGCAAGGGAGCTTCTAGAAAAGGAAACTGGTGGTGCTTTCTATACTTGGAAGTTTGATGAAATGGGTGAAGTGGGATCAAAGTCATGGACGGCCAAGGAAGAGCAAAAGTTTAGATCTCTTGTGAGAAAAAATCCTTTGTCAAATCGTGATGGGTTTTGGAAGTATGCTTCAAAGGCTTTCCCAAGGAGAAGTGAGAAGGATGTCATTAGTTACTACTATAATGTTTTCCTTAACCACCGTAACACCGATGATGACCACTATGGTGACTTCTTAGCTGGATGAAAGGTAACCCAACTTTCCAATTTCTTGATACTTAGTGATTCAAGAACATGTTCCATTTTCCCCTAAACTTTTCTATCATAGGATTTTTTTTTTCTCAAAAAGAAATCCTTATAGGGAAAATGCACCAATCTAAAATGTGTTTTTTCTCAAATTCTAAATAGGGAGCTGTTTTCTTCTTCATGAACTTTGTTGCCTTGTTTCACTCAAGAAACAAACTTGAATATTTCAAATTTGGAACTTTTATATTCTTAGATCCTTTTTCTCTTCTTTGTGCATCAATGTTAATGTCTAAACTTGCATTAAACTAAATCTTAAACTACATTGTTATCAATAATTTACTAAATCGAAATCCATCTGTTCCATCGCAATTCAAAGCAAACTTTCACCGTGAGACGTATCAAAGTAACAGTCCATGATATGCATTCGATTCCATTCATCATTTCCAAATTCTAATGGAAAGACCGACCATTATACAGATTCTATCCCGCCGTGAAAAGAAAAACTTGATCCAAAATTCTAATATACGAAGACGAATTGAATATTCCATATGTATACAAATATGCACATTTGTTATATATTCTTCATCATCAAATGCGATCTCATGATCAGTTACCAATCAATGTGGGTGAACCTCAAATATCTTTTGTAAGATTTCTTATCGCAGTCCTTATGGTGGACGCCGGCCGACCGATCTTTCGATCTTTCCGTTTCATCGCAATTGAAAGCAAACTTTCACTATAAGACATACATAGTAATAGTCCATGATATGAATTCTATTCGTTATTTCCAAATTTTGATGGAAAACTGACTGTTACACGGATTCTATCCCGCATGAAACAAAAAAAACTTGGCTTAAATTTTAATATACAAAGACCAATTGAATACATCTCTATTCCATATCTATACAAATATGCATATTTGTTATATATTTTATTCATCATCAAACGTGATCTCATGATCGGTTCCCATCAATGTGAGAGAACCTCAAATATCTTTTGCAAGATTTCTTATCGCAGTCCTTATGGTGGACGCCCGCCGGCCGGTCTTTTGATCCTTCTGTTTCATCGCAATTCAAAGCAAAATTTCATGTTGATGAAAAAACTGATTCAATCCCGCATATTTCGAATTTGGAACCTTTATATTCTTAGATCCTTTTCTATTCTTTGTGCATCAATTTTAATGTCTAAACTTGCATTCAACTAAATCTTAAATTACATTGTTGTCGATAAAATATACTATATCGTAATCCATATGTTCCATCGCAATTCAAAGCAAACTTTCACCGTGAGCGTATCATAGTAAGAGTCCATGGTATGCATTCTATTCATCATTTCCAAATTCGGATGGGAAGAAGACCATTATACAGATTCTATCCCGCGATGAAAACAAAATCTTGATCGAAAACTCTAATATACGAAGACGAATTGAATACATCCCTTTTACATATGAATACAAATATGCACATTTGTTATATATTTCATTCATCATCAAATGTGATCTCATGATTAGTTACGATCAATGTGAGTGAACCTCAAATATCTTTTGTAAGATTCTTATCGCAGTCCTTATGGTGGATGCCGGCCGACCTTAAGACCAGATCCTCTTCATCGCCATTCAAAGCAAAATTCCACTATGAGACATACATAGTAATAGTCCATGATAGGAATTATATTCGTCATTTCCAAATTTTGATGGAAAAACTGACTGTTACACGGATTCTATCCCGCATGAGACAAAAAAATTGGCATAAACTTTAATATACAAAGACCAGTTGAATACATATCCATTCCATATCTATACAGATATATACATTTGTTCGGTATTTTATTCATCATCAATGTGATCTTCATGATCATTATCTTTTGTAAGATTTTTGATCGCAGTCCATCTGCTCCATCACAATTCAAAGCAAACTTTCACCATGAGATTTACGTAGTAATAGTCCATTTCTCTAACTTTAAATTCTTTTCTAAATCGAATCGAACTGCTAATTGTTCTTTCAAGAAATATACTCTCATAGTTTCTCCGGATTTCAATGATCTTAGGATTGAATATCCAAATTAAGTGATGCAGATGTGTAACCCGAAAACATTCTCATTTGTTTTTTTTTAAAGATGTCTACACATAATGAATAATAAAAGGAAACTTTTTCACACTACCATGTAAAGAAACTACCATTGAGAGGAGTTAAAGAATCTGTCCATAACCGATATAAATCCCCCCCCCCCCAAAAAAAAGTTTTCCTTCCATTATACCGAAGATGTGTAAACTCGAAAACATTCTCAAGTCATATTAAAGCTGGAATCACAGAAAAATATTTAAAACAAATCTTCAGTATAATGCAAGGAAAACTTTTAATCGTAGTTTGTATAAGGTAGTTCAGGTGATTCAAACGTAAATATATATAAGGCAAATAAAAACTGTCGGAATCGAATCGTATGTAATATTTGTCGTAATTTACAATTGCGTAATTAACTAATTCAAAAGGAATTATGGGTGAATTAATTTCATGTAGTTGGAAATTATGTTAAAAAATACCTGATTTATGAAGATCTACGTATAATTACATCACTGAACCGTCTTATGAAGATCCACTCCATCGTTTTCTCCAGGACTTGAAACCTGGATCTCTTGTAATCTGCAAAAATTGTATAGTCTAGAATTCAAACTCATGTTTAAATGTGTAGCATTTAAATCTTAACCATTAGACTACAGTGTTTCCCAAAAAAAAAAAACTAATTCTAAAATTGAAGTTTTTTGTTAATTAATTATTAGTAAATTATTTTACTAAAACTCAGACTTTATGTATAGATAGCACCTCAACATGCGAGCAGTGAAGAGAAGCAATCACGGCTCTAGCCTAAGCGAGTTTCTTGCCTCGTATCTTGGATTTGAGGCGTCCTTACACAACGAATACTTAAGGTTAGTCTTTATTCAGAAGGGTTTAAATACAATAGTTAAGCTTATTAGACTGTTGGAAAATAAAAACATGTAATTAAGTTTTTAAAACATGAGGTAAATATAAAATGTGTAATGTAAGTAGAAATTAAGTTAAATTCATAATTACCGCCTTAGCAGCTGGATTCGCATAAGTTAAAACCTATTTTTTATTTTTCATTTTTTTAATTTATTAATAAAGGATTAAGGTTTATTATTTAAAAGTGTGTATACAAACTTAGAAAATTTGATGACATTTACGTTGCTGATATATATGGTATTAATCTTCTTTCAATACATACAAACACCACACAGTATAGGAAGTTTTGAGATTGAGCTACTATATAGTCCCTGCAATCCCTCTCGGTGATAATATTAAAAGCCAACTAATAGATAGATACACAAGGAAGCTTGACACACTGTAGAGTGTTCTTTCTTTGTCTTAGAAACACATTTCACAAATCCAGCAGCAGCATAGTGCAAAGAGACTGCATAGGAAGAAGCAAACACAAGAGTTAGTGCTAGCAAAAAAAAACAGAAACAGAGTCAATGATCTGTTTTCTTATTCAGTTCTTGGAGTTTTACCATCCTTCAATGAAGCCTTTGTCTCCTCTCTGCTTTGTCTCCATCTTCTTTTTCTTGTTGTTGTCTTCTCCCGGTTGTTCAGGGACCTCTACTGCAGCTGGATATCCTGCCAAGAGAGGTAAGTACCACATATCTCTTACTTTGCTTCATAAAAAATGTTGGGATTCGTTGTTATTTATCTCTCGAACGAACAAAAACAGAAAACCACAGTAAAATACTGACCTGGTGGAAGATGTTGTTGATCTTGTGCGATTCCCGTGTCCTTCTGCATCTTTTCTTACAGAAGAAGCTCCTCTCTTTGTGTTGACTCGTTCAGTTAACAAGTTTAAACACACAAAAGGGAGCTGTGATTGTGTGATTCGGGATTACGATTTTTATTTTGGTTATGATATAAAACATTTTGTTTTGATGATACTGCTTTTTTATATAAGCTGCGATTTGATAAAAAGCTATAATGATGGCGGCAACGGCTGATGATAATATTCCTCTTTATTTTTTTCTTTTTCTGACTTTTGGTTTATTCGTTTATATCTTTATATCTTCCTTCACGAAGGGGCTACTACAGAATCTAAGTTTTAAAATTGTGAAAAAGAAATGCGTTCACACTTGTTTATATTTTCTTGGCTTGCATGACACTTCATACGTGTCGTCTCTTTTTGTAGTTTGTCCTCAAAACTTCTTCCATTCATTCATTTCACCCCTACATTTTCATTATTGTTCTAGACGTCCTCACGAGTTTCTCTGCTCTTGTAAATCTAAAAGAAAAACGCTCCTTTGCCTTAGCCCAAAGGTATTATTCTGTCTTTCATATTACTACACTAATGACATAACTAATTTTCCGTTACCACTTAGAAAAGCAGTTTTACGGTTGGTATTATAGTTGTTGATGTTTTGAAACAATCACAGAAAATATTATAAATTCAACGTTTAAACATTTTAAAATCAAAAATTGGTTTCGACTATCGTTTGTGGTGGCGGAAGATAATTTTCTTTCTTTAGAAAAGTAAAAATAAAAACACTCAATAAAATTTTAAATTTGAAATAATAGAAATTGTAAAATGTATACATATTATACTCTAATTTATACTATAAAACTTTTAAACAAAAATATTTTCTATAGTTTTTTAAAGTTTAATAGTTATGATTTCATACTTTTATAATCATATAAAATATAAATATTGTTAATTTATTATTTAACAATTTTTACATTTGGTAGTTAACCAGTTATAAAAATCTCGAAAATGCATTAATTTTTAACTGTTGTACTTATATCTATCGTACAAATCTTTAAAAACATTTAAAACCATAACTATTCGCATCCGCAAACTCCCAGCAACAATCGCAACCGCTACGGTTATACAAGTCAAATCTAAGAAACATACTTAAATGTTGACTGATACAGTATACAAGTGAGAACATATATACTTAGGTGTGCCTACGTGTAATAACCGAATTCGTCGTTACACCGTTAAATTGCTTCTTGTTGGTGATTAACTGCGTTGTTTAACCTGAAACCGTGATTAGAGATAACCTATGTGGATTAAGTTTCGGACATACTATATTTTGGAAAAAGTAAATTACTTTAATTTGTATCAAAAGATAATTAGTGGTAGCCAAATAAATGATTAATGATCAAATCTAATGATATTAGTTTTATAATTAGTGTACACTATGATGTATTATCATAAGATTCAAAGTCATAAACTTGGAGTCGTGGTCCAGTAAATACAAAATGGAACTCTATCTACTCTATCTATAGATAAAGACTTATTTTTGGGTTCACCACCTATGATGAATCCTTAGGTTCACCAACCAATAGGATTGTATCATTTAAGATTCAATATCTTTTAAAAAAGGAAACAAAATATTATCGAATTATATTATACTTTCAAAATAAAAATTAAATAAAAATTATACTAATCACAAAAACAAAACTTTTTAATCTAAAACAAATATTTTCAAAAAATATTTTTAACGCTCCCAACAAACATTAAATCTTAGACTTTTGGATAAATCTTAAAGTTTAAGATTTATCCAAGAATTTCGGATTTACCCAAGGGTTTAGGATTTACCCAAAGGTTTAGGGTTTAGGATTAGGATTTAGGGTATAGTTTTTTGTTGATTGTGTTATAAATAGTTTTTTTTTAATCAAAGTTTTATAATTTATCCAAAGGTTTACTAAATGATTTAGGGTTTAACATTTAGAAATTAGTGTTTTTCTTGTGGTATTAATTTTTTTTTTGAAAAAAATACTTATTTTTTTGCATTTAGTATTATTTTAATTATTTTTACTTTATTTTTTATTTTTAAAACGTAATATAATTTGGCAATATTTTGTTTTCTTTTTAAAAAAATGTCAAATTTGAAATAACTAAATCCTATTGGTTGGTGAACCTAGATGTTCACCCTAGGGAGTGAACCCAAGAATTACTCATAGATAAAATTTAAATTAGGATTTTCTATAGTAAAACTAGATATACAAAAAAACTAGATATACAAATTTATGGTGGTATATACATCATTATTTTGTAAGTAAAAAGGTAAAAAGTAAAAAAAAAATGATAACATCCAAAATAATCTTTAAAATATAGAAAATCTAAATGTAATTAATGTTCTTTGAATTATACAAGTGCTTTTTGATTACATCTGTGATTATTTTTAACAGAAAGATATGTAAAAGTAAACTTTTCATATGAAATATTAAAAAATTTAAATAAATACGGCGTTTAATTATTTATATATACATATATGCATTTAAATAGATAAACTTGTTGAATAATGCTTTGAATATGTTAGGCTTTAGTATTTGAGGCCCATTAATATGAAAGTTTCTAGAACACAACTATATATATCTTGTCTCATCTCTATACCTAGTTAGCAGTCATACACAGAAAATCAGATTTGTTTTTCTTATAGACATATCTCTATAATTCTTCCATCAATAAAAATCTCTCTTTACTCGTGGAAATAGTCAATTGGTAAACCACATTAAATATATGTATTTTTTTTTCTATTTATCTAATCTGTTAATTTGTTTCTTCTAGTATCTGTCACAGCAAAATCTATACAAAGATGAAGAAAAATCTAATATATTTCCTGGTCTTCTTGATCTCAATCCACAAAATAGACTCTATCCTACTCTTTAGGCATTTTAATATTGATATTCAAAATAAACTTGGAGATAACCAAAAACTAAAGGTCTATTGTAGAGACAAAAATTCATTCACCGAAGTTGAATTTCTTCCTTTCAAGACCATACTGGAAGTTAAATTTATAATCTACCCAAAAACTTTGATATGGTGCAACTTATGGAAGGTACAATTTGCTATAATTTATATTTTTTTGTTCATTAGATTTATCTATTTTCAATAATCCAAACTTAAAATATTTATACTATTTTATAACAGAATATATATGTCATTTGATAATTACATATATTTATATATTTATACAGGGACCTGACTATGTGCATCATATACGATTTACTGCATTTATTGAGAATTTCATACATGACTTTTGTGGGAGTATGAAGCCTGATGTGTGTTTCTGGCAAGTGCAAGATGACGGTGTATGGTTACGTCATAATCCAACTGGTATCCTTAAGCTTATGTATGAATGGGGTCATGAAGTTTGACCTATGAATTTATTTTGTATTTTCTAAAATATTGTCATTATTTACCGAGAATTTCTTATTACATTAAAAGTTTAAAACTATAATAAACGTAAACTATGTTAATGAAAATTTTATGTTTAGCACAAAGATAAAAGTTCTATCAACAGATAAAAGTGAGTAAAAAATAATATGCCTAGTAAAATTGTTTTGTTTCTTTATCATCTCACAATTTGGCTATTGTGGCAAAAAAGAAACTAGTCCATACTTCACACGTAGTTGATTAAACGATTATTATCTATGCATGGATCATCCATGATGGATGTATCCTTAAACAATTTGATTCTTCTAATTTTATCTTATTTTTTAGATTTATGTTTTATAATTTAGATTACTAAACATAATTTTTCTAGATGATTAAATACATACATCTAGAATTTTCCAGTGATTGGAGACCACTAAATCAACTTGGGACACAAGTGCATTGGCCAATATCACAGGTAACTTGATTGTTTGGTGGACACCCATCAAGAACACAGTCACCATCTCCTAAACAATTACCGCCAATAGGAGAACCATGGCCACAAGTATACTTTACAACGACGAGGATCACATTCCTCAACTTTGTTACATCGAAATTGACCTTCACTCCTTGTTATTATGCCTGTGAACAAGAATAAAATTTAAGTCAAACCAAATCAAAACAGAATAAATCATATGATTGTGTTTAGTTTATGAAGAAGAAACCTGAACTATTGGGGTATATTTTTGTATTTCTATTTTGTCAAAGGAGGTGGGAGGTGAAGAAGAAGAAAAAATATTTGTAACTAGTAATAGTCATTTTTCTCCAAAAAAAACTAGTAATAATCATTTCTTTGTTCTTATCTTAATTTATTGCTTAAATTTCATACATTTTGTTGTTCGGTGGTCTTTTTTTTTTAAAAAAAAGACTATATTCAATCAAAAGAATATTTGTAAATAAATGCAAGTTTAGGATAATGAAATATGTACTAATATTTGTACACAATTAATTATTTAACATCTAAAACGAAATGACAAAGTTTTGGAAACTTTCATGAAGAAATGAAGAAATTATCAGAAGAACGGCGAAAGTGGTTGTTGTTTTTTCCATTCTAATTTTTTTTCTTTCAATGTTTTTCTTTCATTCTGAAGGTGATTAAGTGTTTATTAGTCATCTGATCTTTTTGTATCATTTTATGGTAATTGTTTAAATGGATATTGGTCAAATCAATATATTTAGTATCTTTGACCAAATATGAATCCACATAAATATTACATCTCATTTTCTGAAAATGTTTGGTGGAAATTCTGTCGAAGACTACGTAGAATGGTTTCAAAATTCAACACATTCCACTACTTCATCTTTCAACACTGCATATCATCTTATTTTTCTTTGTCTCATCATTCAACACATAATCAAATTTTACTCATTATAATGGTTTTATTTAATAAATTTCAGTACTATGATTTAAAAATTAATAATTATTTTTTTTATATCCAAACTTAATCTCTATTGATTGATAATTTAAAGTGATAAATTTTTTATATCAAAAATAAAAATAAATTATTTAATTTATAATGAGATTATTGGTTTTAAATAACAATATAAGAATATCAAAAATCTTTTAAAAAATAACGTGTGTCGTTAGTGGTCCATACTTTCTTCTTATTAAACATGTTGAATCTTTTCAATGCTAATTAATCCACATCATCAAATTTTATTTTTAACATCTCCAATAATTCAACTGTTAAATATTTTATTTAACATCTCATTCTAGATAGTCTTAATCCACTAAAAGTTCATTAACATTTTTATGATAAGTATTGTCAAGCATAAATTTATAGCATGGTGTAAATGATACAATCAGACGTGAATTTTCATAAAATATGTAGAATTGTAAATTATTTGCATTGTCATAATTACTCGGCGTAAGAAAAAAGCATTCATAATATTAAACACATATATAATAATAAAACATAATTCTTAGAACTTCATAAACAAATCTTAATTTTAATTTTAATAATATGAATTACAATTATGTAAATTATCAATTTGAAATTACTTTACGATTTACATATCATGCGGGTCTTATTTTTTTTAATGTATATTTGTTATTCTTTTTCTATAATTTTCTTATTACTTTTGGTTGAAAAAGACTAAAACACTTCCTAAACCCAAAAGAATATTATTTTACCATTGACGTCCACATATATTACATCTCACATGCATTGACGAATTATATTGGTCCTCTTCCTATATAATTAAGACATACATTTAAAACCATTCCAATAATTAGGTGCAGGAAAATTAATCAATTTGGGATACAAATGCAAACGCCCATAGAATCACCAGCATAAAGATTGCAAATAACGTGATTATTTGGTGGGCATCCATCACGAACACAGTCACGGACTTCTGTACATGTGCCGCCAATAATAGCACCCTGGGCACAAGTACACCTGTGATTTTTACATACTGTATGTGTATATATTCTGCAACCACGAGGATCACAGTCTTCAGGTTTGTTACATTGATAATATCCAGCTTCACTCTTCATTATGCCTGTGTGTATAAACCAAAAGGTCGAAAACCATATCAACTTCAAATCAAACCAAATCATATTATACCAGATGATTGTCATTCCGTTCGGTTTGTCTTTATGAATAAGAAACCTTAACTACTGGGTCAAATTTTTGTTACTTATATTTCATCAGAGGAAAGAGTACGAAAAAAGAGCAAGATAATCGTTTTCATTGTTCATGATTCATCTAAAATATTTACAGACTCATCTATTTTCTCTGGTCATGATTTGTCAGAAGAAGTCTATCCTGGATCAGTAGAAGATTGCAACCAAAATTATAGAAACACACATTTATATTTATATACATAAATACTTAAATTACAAAATACATGTAAAGAAATGATAAATTTTTGGAAAACTTACATGAAGAAATTAGAATAAGAACTACGAAAATGATTGTTATTTTTTCCATTCTATTTTCTCTTCCGCTTCAATGATTTTTTTTTTCCTTTTGGAGGGATTCAAGACGTGTTTATATAAGTTTTTTGGTCATCTTTGTAACGAAAATAACTTTTAATGGTACTTTTAAGGTATTGATCTGATTTTTAGGTAATTATGGAAACGGATATTCATCAAATAGATATATTTGGTAACTTAAGATTTTATGAAACGGATATTTGATCTGATCTTTCATAGCCTACATTAGAAGGTAAGTATTGAAACGGATATTGACAAATATAGTTATAATCATAAAAAGCTATTTAAGTACTGTAGAATAAGTAGTATATATCACATCTCATAAGCCAAAATTATGTAAATTAAATGAACATGATTAATACAATATATTATTTTTTCGGAAATTTACAGATATTTCAACACAACAAACGAACATGTGAAACTTCACTCACATGATCAAATCAGTCAGTTTATAACACTACCAGACATCGGTTCTTGTAAACCGAAATCGTCTGAAGAAACAGTAACCGAAACCGAGCCGTTATTGTTGATATTCTTCATCTTCTTTATCTACTTCATGTTCTGATTCAGAGCTATTATCCATCTCCTTCTCAGGTATGTCAAGCTGTACACTCTCCTGTAGCTCTGTGTTCTGGTTCACTATAGACATTCCCAAGTTCTCTCTTCTAACAACGTTCAACACAATACCCTTACTCGTTCTCTCAGGCTGTAGAAGATCACCTTCAGTAACCGTTATGCTTGAAGTGTTTGCAGCTGGAGAACTGGGGCTGCTAATAAACCCTTTGGTCAACGCAATGTCAACATCAAGACCCTGAACGAAGTCAACGAACTTATTAGCAGAAGCTGTTCTCATCAAAGGTCCACCAGTTCTTGTCCAAGAACTCAACTCCGCATTCTCTGTTTCACCATCGCTTAAGTTCCTGCCCGAAAGATGACTCTCAGCGACTAAGTCATCAAGAGAACCAGTAGAGTTCTCTCTCGCAATAACGTTCCAAGATGGGATTCTTCTCGAAGCATTGAACCTAGTGGTTGAAGCTAAACCGTGATGATGAGAAGAGGCTGCTCTCTCGGCGCTTCTCTTGAGCCTACGCATATGGTTAAGGACAGCTACGCATTCATCAAGCGCAAGCTCGATCCCGCAGTTTGCTTTTATGGCTGAAAGCTTCTCCCAGGTGCATCTCCTTCCTTGGTTAGCCGCTTTCTGAAGCTCGAGGTGAGTAGGGTTTTGTATGATCTTCGAGTACTGAGCAAGAGTTGCAGGCATCACAACTGTTACATCACCTTCCCACTCCTGAGCGAAAAGCTTTGCGAGTCCACCGAGAGGAAAGCCAAGCTCTAGAACCTGGTTGCATCTATGTTTAACCTCCATCTCCACTAGATGCGCGCGCTAGCTAAAAAGACAAGACAACTGAACGGTTATAACTAACCCTAGTGCACATTTATCCATAACCGAAGAATCAAACAGTACCAAACCGAAAAAACCAAAATCGAACAGAAATTTCATAAATAGTCGACTTGATCCTATATTACTAAAACCAGAAATATAAAAATCAAAACCAAAATATATAAAAATATTAATTATATTTTAGTTTATAAATAACCACATATCCTATAAAATTATTTATAAACCAAATTACCCAAAAAACTTAACGACCTGATATTATTTTATCCAAAATATTAAAAATTATCCAAATTATCAGAAAATTTAATCCGAACAATCCGAATCATCCGATATTTAAACCGAAAACCCAAATTATTGATGTTTTAACCTATATTATCCAAAAATACTTGCAATGATGGAACCAAATTTTTTTTGGAATATTAGTCATTTTTCAACTTTGCTCCGATCAAACAAGAACCAAACTGAATTTTTTAATATCCGGGACGGTTCCTAATTTCTATAACTGAAAAACGATATATTTGAACCTGAACCGAACCGAACTATCCAAGCCTAGTCATAACAAAGACCGAACAAAACTGAGTTAGGTATGAGACATATACATACCTTGGCAGCGAATCTACCACCATAAGCTCGAACTAAATCCTTTATCCGCAGCAACGGAGCTATATGAGGATTAGCTTGACTCACGATGAAATGATTAACATTAAACAGCTCCTTAAGCTGCATCATAGGCAAATCAACCTCCAAACTACCATCTCTCCACCTGCGTGCAGATGGTTCAGTACCTTCTTCAGGATCCAAATTAAAAGGCGGATGATACGGCACAATCTCTCCACTTCTATCTTTAGCCATCAGTTCCTGAGCCTCAAAGAGACCAGGAAAAGCACAAGAAGCAGTCACCGCGCTCCATATAACCACGTGAGGCGACGTCAGATAGTTAAGACACCGAGGAGGCTCGTGCTTTCTCGGGGAGCAAACCGTTATCCCCAGTATCCTCCCCGTTAGATCATAAGCCTCTTGGAACGTGAGGTTGCACGTGAGGTTCCTAAGCATGCACTGCAGCTGTCTGATATCGTGTAACGCCCCTTGCGTCATGACGCGTTTCACGATCGTGAAAACGCCTCCGAGCTGGTCAAAGAACTGTAAGGACTGCAAAGAGTTCTCGAAGAAGCCTTGCAGCTCTGGCCAAGATCTTGAAGCCACGACCGAGCAGATTATGGAGCCGACGCTCGAGCCAGCGATGATCCGAGGTAAGAGCTTGTGCTCGACCAGAGTCTTAACCACACCGGTGTGAAACGCGCCGAGGGAAGCTCCGCCGCTTAGAAGCAGAGCGGTTCTACCAAAGGCGTGACGCGTCTCGTGCATAAAGGAGAGCTTCTCTTCTAAAGAAAGCTCTTCTTCTAACGAGTCAGAGCTGTTACTACAGACCATCCTCAGCTGAGTAGAGACCTCGTCGATGTACTCTTTGATAAGTCTCGGAACCTGAAGCCTGCCTTTGTGAAGCTCAGAGTTACACATGTTCCCAAGGTTCCTCACGAGATCAGCTCTCATGCAGAACATGATGTCTCTAAGGGACCCTTCTCGGCGACGGTGGAGAAGCTCGTTGAGCTTGTTCTTAACGAGCTCTTCGTCGTAAAGATCAGACTCGTTTAATAACATCTTTGAAGTAGCTGTCGTCTCCTTCTCCAGCATCTTAGCAGCGTGAGACCATTCCTCGTAAGTCAGAGCCGTGCGCATCAAGTTCCTCCAGAACTTCCTCCGGTGAGCCATCTCCGCCTTCGTTTTCACGTTCGTGTAGCGTTTTAGCGCGAAGGCGATGACTGTGACGAGGGCTAAGATCCCTTGTGGGTTTTTCTGGGGGTGGAACCAGGAAGCAAAGGGTGAAACGGTTAGCTTTAGTGTGAGGAACCAATGCAGGAAGAAGCGAAAGAGATCGCGTCTGAGGTGGAGCATTGACTTGCAGAACAAGACTCTGAAAGCGATGGTTCGACCCATGATAGATGTCGGTCCGATTGAAAAGGGATCAACATTGGCCTCGTTGGTTATATCCATTGGAAACTGCAATGGTAACAAAAGTCAAAAACTTTGAGTAGTCGATGAAGAGAAACAGAGTGTTGGTCTTAAACAGAAACAGAGTATTATTGGAATCTTAAATCAAGTTAGAAACTTTTTGTTTACCCACATTTTGAATATCAATGAATCAATGGAGACGAGATCTCGAACCCAGAAAAATAACGAAATTACTTGAGAGTGGGTCAGAAACAGAGTCGAGAAGGAAGAAGAAACGTGAAGCAGAGGACTTTACTTGGGAACAGAGAAGCAATCAGAAACAGAGGAGGGAGAGAGAGAGAGAGAATAATTAATCATAGATTGCATAGGGAATCGCGACGAGATAAGAGAGGGAGATAATGGTGACGCTGACGCAAGCTCAGACACTGCCCATGTCTGGGCAGATCGAGACGGCCTTTTTTTTTTTGTTTTGTTCTTGAGCACTTTTTTGGATCAAAGTAAGAGAGACAACAAGAAAAGATGTCGTTAGATAAGTTTACGCGTAAACAGCAAGGTGTTGTCGTTTGAATAGGTTAAACAACGTGTAGTTCCAAGGAAAATGGCGGATTGCTTTATTTGAACGCCGAGTTTTGTTTTTTGTTTTCTTATCTAAACGCTGCGTTTTACAACAAAATACTGATGACACCACACCACTCATTTCTAATTATAGAAATTCCAATGATGTTTAAAAATAGGGTGAACAAACGATCTGTTGAGCCCTTGAACGTGTAATGCAAAACCATACGGTAACAAGAATTATCCCAGCTCTTCTCTTCTAAACAAACATTAAAGTTAATCATCCAGGGCTAGTTTATTATAACGTAGCTTCAAAGTTTATATACAAGCAAAACCCAAAAACATTTTTGCCCTTGAACAAACTCAAGACTTTTTTGTATATATGTATATATGATCTATCTGTTGTATTCTTCTGAGAAGTATTCAGATTCAGGTATGCTATCTAACACAGGTCTCCAACCTCCATTACATTCAAGATTATTATCATCATCATCATCAGTATGCAAAACTTGTTTCTCAAGAGTCTGGTACATCATCTCATGGACCGACCCTCCTTGAAGCAGCTTCTCCAACTCTTGCTTACTCACAACGATCTTCATTCTCACAACACTTGCATTTGTATTGTCATCCTTGTTGCTCTTGCTTTCACTAGTATTATCATGATCATATTCTTCTTCCACCTCGGGATCCGCAAACGTCACTTTCTTGGTTTTTTTCTTGTTAATCGTTGTAGGGAGGAGGTAGTAGAGACGACCGGAGAGAAGCTTAGCATCAGGCGGAAGATGACAAGTAGTATTGTTGTCGAAGACAGAGTGGCCAGAGAACTGAGTAATGATGTGATGAACACAGATGGGTTTTCTATATTCAAGTACCTTCCCATCATTTCTCACTATCTTTATCAATTTCTTCTCCATTATTAGACAGTTTCCCATATTCTTCTTCTTTCTTTGCACTTTTTTTTTTCTTTTGTGTCTTTTTTTTTGTTTGCTTGGAGATTTGTGTTTGTATATTTATAAGAGTACGTATTTGAGTTTTCGTTTAGTGCCCCGGTTGGCGGTTAGTGCCATATCAGGTAGACCCCGGTTTGATTCTTCCATCTTCTCCTTTTTTATTACTTTTATGGTGGGTGGGGTGGTGTGGTCGGGGTGGTGCATTTTGTTCATTGTTCTATGTATCTTCTATATGTTTTTTTTTTTTCCTTTTTCATGAAAACGAAATTGGGTTGGTGGTCCACGAATACAAGATGATGGTATTGCGCAGCTAATGTATATGTTTAGCAATGTGATCCCCCAAGTTGTATTGTGTTTGATAAAATGTTCCCATGCAAAGTGTTTTTTTTTTGTCATCATGACCTATGTAGTCTGTATTACTTGTATGGAATATGTATGTATAGACGTTTAAGTTTTTTATGTGTGACAAAAGATGTCAGCTACAGATCTTATCTTATAATGACTGGATGTATTTTTCATCTGATATTATCCATCATGATTTTAACACGGTGTTGACACACCATGGACTCTAGTCATGAACCATTGCGCCATCATTAATTCATTATACAAGTATGTTTTTCTATATGCATTGTACGTATTCTACCCTCTTAACTTTTAAGGAATCTGATTATCATAGAACTAATGATATATGTCAACTGATATTTTGTGTGTATATGTGTGTCTTTTATTTAAAACATGATAATATTTGCCTTTTAGACATACGGCAGAAGTGAGAAGTTGAAGTGAAACTAGAAGATGATAAGTAAACGTATGGTCAACGCAAACCATTTAAATGCCAGATAGGTAATGGGTGGGTGTGGGTGTATAAGAACTATATAGTGTTTCAATTAAATGTTTGTGCCATTGTGCTTTCACTTGCATCTTATGTATTAGTATTGTTCAAGGTCAACGATCGATTAGCAATAAACGCACACAGTAAAATAATGCGGTATTGACATGATAATGTATATTGTAGCATATTTTAGGGTTTTCTCATAATGATACATGATAGTCAAATTTGTTTGTATATACTGTATACAGAATTGGATAGTCACAATCACAATCAATCGAGTCGTAACGCTATATAAAAAAACTAGAAAAGGATAAACATGCCATTGAATTTCGCTGAGGGCATCGAGTACGTTTTCCTCTCTAATAGTGGTGGTGGCAGAAAAAAAATGTTTACGTATTCTCAATGGGTGGAATTATTAATGTAAAAACTTTAGCAAGCATGCCCTCTCTCAGAGAAAAGAAAACTTTAAGCAAGCCCTAAACATTTTAACTAAAAGGATCAGAGAGATTCCTTTTTCATTCTCTTTTGAAAAGTACAAAGAGCCCTTTCGCGATCCCAAGTGACGAAGGCAAAAGGAATTTAGATTTCTCGGTCTTGAGTTCCCATGCTTTTGGTCGGCTCACGTGCTACCCTCCACCTCCAAATCTACTTACGTCACGTGAATGGGTCTTCTGTTGGTAGACGACGCCGTCCGAAGAAACTCTTTTTCCGTTAGAGACGATCTCAGAAGGCCCAAGGCCCAAATATACGCCCATTAAGTAATGAATGACATCACAATATCCCTCAACGAGAAGAGAGAGAGAAGTCGATGGCGGGGATTATGCTTGCCAACAGTGTCCTCCTCCTCCTCCCTCCTAAACCTCCGAGCTTCCTTCCGGTTTCTTCTTCTCGAAGCAGCAGATCAATCCGAAGAACGACCCTACTAGTCATGGCCAAAGCTTCCTCCGAACCTTCCGACTCCCTCTCAGTCTCCACCAAATTCACCGCACCTCCGGGGTTCAAGCCTCCCGAGCCGAAGCGGTTCGCCGTTAAACCGGGGAAGCTATTAGATGTGTTGGGTGCAGCTATCGGAGTGCTTCTCCGATTCGGCACTGGAGTGTTCGTTTCTGGGTAAAAGTTGTTTCTTTTTCGTTCTCTCTTTGGTGTTTGAGAGCCTCGAATTGAGTTTTATGTTTTTTTTTTTTGTTGAATCTGAGTAAGGTACTCTGCTTCTTTCGTGTCCAAGGACGTGATCCCAGCTGGTCAGTATGCGTTGCGAATTGGCGGTAATCATCATCAAAAGTTCTAACCTTTCACTGAAAAGATGTCGACTTTGATGGGCTTGTGATGGTTATCTTAATGGTATGTGTAGGGATCACGGTGAAGGAAACGTCGAAGATCGGACCTCGTCCTCAGAAACCCATTGAGTTATATGAGTTTGAAGGGTATGTATGTATATGCTCTATATTGATAAATGTATGTGTTTCATTTAGACTGTTTTTGGTTTCTTTCATATTATCTCTTGAATGTTTTCTTTTTTTCGTTCTGTTTCCGGTATGATGATAAAGCTGTCCCTTTTGCCGGAAGGTAACAGTAACACTTCTCTCTTACCTACTTACTCACTGTTATTACCTTTTTGCAATTAGCCTAAGGTTCTGAAGATTTCGTTTTACTTAAGACATTTGCTTGATACCATGAAAACAAGTTGCTAAATCTTGCCTGCCAATCATTTTTATGTTTTCCTCTTGATTTATTGCAATAACTTAGGGTAAGTCTACTAATGTTGAGAATTTGCAGGTCAGGGAGATGGTCACAGTGTTGGATCTTGATATTCTCTACTATCCTTGCCCAAGAGGGAGTCCTAATTTCCGCCCCCTGGTTAACCAGATGGGTGGCAAACTACAGTTTCCCTACATGGTTTGCCTTTTCTATCTTAATGATTTTAGTCTTTTTTTTTTGTTGTTTTGTTTATTATTTCCACCAAAGCCATCATTGAAAGTAGTTGTCTTTGCCCTTAGAATTAATTTTCACTTTTAAACTTATAGGCATAACTAGAAACTAATGTATGTTGTCTTGACACCACTTTAGTCAGTTAAGAAATGAGCTTTTTAATGTTCAGTGTGTAATTATACAATATTCCCTCTTGGTTACAGGTTGATCCAAATACGGGAGTGTCCATGTATGAATCAGATGGAATCATCAAATATCTGTCTGAGAAATATGGTTGGTTTCTCCTTCTATTTAGACCATATCTCAATGGCTTTTTGACAATATTATCTTTACTATTCAAGTAGTACTAATGTTTTTTTTCTCTACAATATTATCTTTACTATTCAAGTAGTACTAATGTTTTTTTCTCTATTTTTGGTTAAACTTGTTCAGGAGATGGAACAGTTCCTTTAAGTCTATCACTTGGTCCATTAACGGTTAGTTTCTTTGCACATTTTGCCGGCTGTTTTCCTTTGCTTCAAAACTCAAAAAGTAATATTAGTATCAATTACGTCGATGTTGTAGGCTATAGCAGCTGCCTTTGCAACGATTGGTCGTTTAGGAAAGGTAACAAGAATCTCTATTTACAATATTTGGCATATATTATCAGAAGACAATGCCAAAGAAATTTTAAAAGATCAATTGTTTCACTGTAGAAGAGTATATGCTACATTTGGTTTACAACATTTGTCACAAAAATGTTTGAATTTTTTACAATGCAGGGTAACTTGTACACACCAGCAAAACTACCACCTAAGCCACTCGTATTCTGGGCATACGAGGTTTGATCTTATCATTTTTCTTCCATCTTCAAAGACCAGAAGAACCTTATTAAACATACAAAATCACTGTTTGAATTGCTCTGCACAGGGTTCTCCGTTTTGCAAGCTTGTACGCGAAGTTCTTGTGGAACTAGAGTTACCACACATTCAACGCAGGTATGGCAACAACAACAACATAAGAACTCTTAGAACATCCACCATCTACTGTTTTTCATTATTTGTTTCAAAGAATCAAAACCAAGGTAACAATAGTCGTTGCTGATATTAGCTGTCTTTTGTTTATTTTCATCAGCTGTGCTCGTGGGAGTCCCAAACGGCAGGAATTGCTTATGAAAGCTGGTCACTTTCAGGTGGGTTAGAGAAATACATACATATATGTGTCTCTACAATATATTTACATAGAGAGAGAGTTGTGAAATGTGTTTTGTTTTCTTTTTTATATAAAAAATCAGGTGCCTTACCTGGAAGATCCAAACACTGGAGTAAATATGTTTGAGAGTGCAGAAATCATAGAGTATCTGAAGCAAACTTATGCTGCTTAATTCAGCTATATCTCAACTTAGTTATGAGTAAGTGCAGGGTTTAGTGATCAAGAAATGTTTCTATATATAAACCAAATATTATCGTGACATGATTCTCCAAGATTTGATCTTCTTTCTTGTTGTCATTTTTTGTATAAAATATACAATTTGCACTTAAAAACTCAGTTTTTTTTGTTCAACCATAATTGCATTAATTTAGAAAAGAAGAGTTTAAGGCCCAGATGGCCCATTGCATAGACAGACCTTAGCAATGAGGTCCGCAGAACCATTTTGAAGTTAGGAATAAACGAAAAGATGCAGGAAGTAAAAGACGTAGAAATTGAAGCAATGTCCGTAGAGTTCCGACGGACGATGCTTCAGATTGATTGCTTTAACAAGCATTTGAGAGTCTGATCTTAGCCAGATGTGGGTGTATCCAGATGATACCGCATGCAGGAGAGCAGCGCGAACAGCGAGTGCCTCCGCAACGAGGGCCCAGGAGACGTGATCCAAAAATTGAGAACCCCTGTCTATTTCGGTGAGGTTTTGATCGGCGAAGAGCCATCCTAGTCCCGCTGCTCTTGTGTCAGCTCTCCAAGCCGCATCTGTGTTGTAGATTAGGGTTTGTGGGCAGAGCGAGAGTGAGAGCGATGTAGGAGGGAGGATACAGGTTGATATTGAGGGGTTTGATGATGCAGTTTGTTTTGATCTTGTCTCTTGGACCGACGACCATTCTTTTGCCGCTACCAGAGTTTTGCTTATGCAATCGTGAGGAGAGAAGGCTCTGTTTTCAAAAAGGAGATGATTTCTGGCAATCCAAATATTCTAAACTGATCCAGGGGAACAATTTGGTGCTTGTGCCTACTGGTGAGAGGTTTGTCCGAAGTGCAGAGGTCATCAGCTCCTCGCCAAAGGACGAAGTTTGGGAAGGATTAGCTGATGATGACCACGGGATCAGTTCCCACACTTGCTGTGCAAAAGAGCAGTGGAAGAAGAGATGGATGGTCGTTTCGCGAGCACTTAAAAACTCAGTTAATAAACTTTTAAAAACTCATTTGGTGGAAGGAAATAGATTGAGAGTGACACCAAGTCCGAGTATATGATTACATCCACCCAACGCATTGGTAGTTCTTTTTTGTTTCTTTTCATGTGTCCTTTTGTATATAGATTTTGAGAAACTTAATTATTTAATCATACAGAAATTCGAATCTGAAGTTTCAAAATGTTTTCCCTGTAATTATCTGTTTAGTGGTTAGTGGTTGTATTGTTGGCTTTTGCACTTTTGTTACTTGTTTATGGACGGATAATGTTAGTTAATTATTTGTTATGATTATTACTTTTTATCAATATCGCACGTTAAATCAATCATCTTATATAGAAATGGAGGGAAAACAGTTTATATATTTTATTTTCAATGTATTCGTCCCCTCAATAAAGTGTTTCTCTAAGTTGAGTTTGTGAGTAGTAATATATATTAGAAAAAGGCTAAGCACGGGTCCTTTCTGTATGGTGGCATTATGAATTAGATAAGCAAATGATTGTATATATTTTCATGCTATCATTTCAGTCTTTTTAATTTAAAGAGCAATCTAGGGTGAGGGGCTATGTCTAGATTTTCTATTATTTTAATTTGACAATAGAATAGCCTCCTTTGCCCTTAATATATTGCCCCTCTCTAATAATAAAAATACATATTGTTCCACATAATTTTTTTTTGCATCTTTACTTTTACCATATTTCTTCATTTTTCAGCAATATAAATTTAATTAGGTTATTAGCTTATTGTTTAAATATTCATTATTAAGTGGCTATAGTCCCTTTGTTCAAAAAAAAAGTGGCTATAGTTCCAAGTCCCAACCATACTATTGATAAACAAAAGGATGGTCAACTATTATGATTTCAATAATATAAATTCATATGCACATATCTAAAGATTGGAAAGCGTTAACGGTCGCTTAACGTACAATGATAGACCGTTGCAGTCTGCAATTGCAGGAATCTAGGCAAAGAGCACAGGTATAAAAATACTTTTAGGAAGCAAAATGAAAAAAAACTAAAGCTTCATGAGGGTCTATCTAGTAACTTGAAAAGATTATACGGTAAAAACTAGATAAAAACATAAAGATCAGGGGTCTTCCGACAAAAGTCCATCGATCCACTTAAAAACACTTCCACAATGTCCGTTCGAAAAAAAATATGACCGTTTGAAAGTAATTAAATTTCAGACAAGAATAAACTCCCTTCCTCTACTCTACTTCAATCTCTGTTTCTTCTTCCCTCAGTAAAAAAATCGAGAGAGAGAGAGAGAGAGAGATGGGTTGTGTTTCTTCGAAGCTAGTCAAGAAGAAACTGGTAAGAGAGATTCGAGTCAACAACGGCGGCGATCACATTGTCTCTCTTACTTCCACTACTTACGGTCATCTCGATCTCGACCAACAACGACCAGAGACTTCTCAGGAACTCACTAAAGGCGAAGCCTTTGAACCAAGACGATCAGCTGCACGGGAAGATGATCCAGAGATAATCAATACATGGGAGCTTATGGAAGATCTCGAAGAATCGACGAAGATTAGTCCCAAATCTCGTGGCATTTTATCGTGGAAGACTCCGGCGAAATCGAGCCTGGAGTCTCCGAAGAGGAACGGTAGTAGTAAGAGATTCAGGGGGAAAGAAAACAGAGGATTGAGTCCGAACCAGATTCCGAAGCGAGGAGTGATGCGTTTGAGCTTCCCTCTCAAATCAGAAGAGCCTTTAGCGGTTACGCAGAGGAGGAAGAGTTTCAGTCCGATAATCGATCCGGAGCTGGTGGCTTCCTACGAGAGAGAGCTGTCTCAGGAGAAAGAGCAGATCAAGATGGTGATCTCTTCTTCGGGAAAAACAGAGAGAAACAGAGAATCAGAGAGGATCCTCGAGAGTTTCCCGGAGAAGTGTCCGCCGGGAGGAGAAGACTCGGTGGTGGTCTACATCACGACGCTGAGAGGGATAAGGAAGACGTTCGAGGACTGCAACGCGGTGAGATCGGTGCTGGACTCCCACGAAGTTAGATTCTCGGAGAGGGACGTGTCGATGCACTCTGTTTTCAAGGAGGAGATCAGGGGCATTTTGGGAACGAAGCAGGTGAAAATACCGGCGGTGTTCGTG
The DNA here is from genome assembly GCA_019706035.1 of Raphanus raphanistrum subsp. raphanistrum. Lineage (NCBI taxonomy): Eukaryota > Viridiplantae > Streptophyta > Magnoliopsida > Brassicales > Brassicaceae > Raphanus > Raphanus raphanistrum. The sequence goes on along the minus strand of CM033982.1, from coordinate 590,880 downwards.
AAGGGGAGGATGGTGGATGTGATGAAGTTGGAGGAGGAGGGTAAACTGGGAATTTTGCTCGAGTGTATGCCTAAACAGAGGCTTGGAGGTGGTTGCTGCTGTGGGTGCGGTGGGATGAGGTTTGTGATGTGTGATGTTTGTAACGGAAGCTGCAAGGTTGTGGATGGGGAGAAGAAGAATAATGCTGTTGTTAAGTGTTTGGTGTGTAATGAGAATGGTTTGGTTCTGTGTCCAATTTGCTCTTAGAAGAGATTTTTATTTTTCAGTTTTCCATAACTTTTATGGTGTGATTGGGTGAAGTTGGAAGAGGATTGAATTAGTTTTGGTTTGTAATGATTTGATTACAGAGTTTTCAAAGTTGGGTTTAGGGTTCTTTGTGTGTGAAACAAGCAATGAAATCTGTTTTAAATGTTTGTAAACGCTTTTTTAATATAAATTCAATTCATTTTTGTTTAAACCATTTTAAATATAACTTCAATGGCTTAGAAGAGACCACATACTTTATTGGAGAGAATCAAGAAAGAGGTTGGGAAAGACAAGTTTGAAAGAGGAATGTATAAAGAAGCTTCCAAGATGTTTACAAAGCAGTGTACTTCATAAGAGCTTGATGATTTTCTTACACTTGTTGTTTATAATCATATTGTTGCTCAGTACTAAAGAGTTTCTATATGTTGGTCTGTGGTAATAACCATAACTTGTTTCTTTTTATTTCCTATATGAAATATAAGTTTTATGTCTCATTCTGTGTTAAAAAAACATCGTTTCATTATAGCTTTAAACTTCAAAGCTAAGATGAAGGTTTAGTTTGTAATGCTATTTATGTTTAATCACAACTTAATTTGTATTGAAATAAAAATAATATTTATAGAAGTATCTGGAATATAATTTTATTTGAAATAAGATTAAATATTTGAGAACCCTTTTAGAGATTGACTCAAATCTAGACAAAATCATTCATACGCACGACCACGACGATGTTATTGCTTAAAAACCCAAATTAATAAACAGAAAAGATAAGCATAGCTAAAGAAAATCTAGGTTAAAATTATAGTAACGCTTTGTTGTTAGAACTCATCATAGTCTTGAACTCTTCAAAGCTAACATAACCATCTTCGTCCGCATCAACGCCACGAACCATGCGAGCACATTCCTCCATTGACTTATTATTTCCAAGACGCTTCAACACAACATGAATTTCACTCGCTGAAATCTTACCATCACCATTCGTATCAAACAGCTCAAAAGCTTCTTTCAGAACAGCTTCGTCGTCTTCTTCTTTTTCGCTAACCGCATAGCACTTGGCAAATTCTACAATATCTATATGACGGTCACCATCAACATCAAGCTCTGTGAACATCTTATCGATTTCTTCAGACGTCATCGAAGGAGAGAAAGCACGGATCCATTGAGCGAACTCATCCCATGAAATTTTACCATCTTTGTTTTTGTCGATTTCTTCAAAAGCCTGGACGTAAGACATTGTTGTTTCTAAAGAGAAAAATATATGAATGATATGATGATGTAAAGAAGTTTATGAAATAAGTTGTGCGAGGAGATCTATATTTATAGTCAAAAATCTGTATGAAGATTTCCTTTTTACTAAAATCGCAATCCTTTATGAGTTTTCATATTTTCCTTTATTCAATTAAATTGAAAAACACGCGTTGAATTAAAAGAAACTGGCTAGAATCAATGAACCAAACGAGACGTGTAACCTGAACAAGCTATAAAGCCCATACAAATTTCAGTGGGCTTTATATGGGCCGAACGGAACAATCCACAGCACCCCCCCCCCTATAAAAGCTCACGATAACAACGTGCTTCTTTAGAAATTAGGGTTTTTGCATCGCCGCTAAGCTTTCTCACCTCCGTCTCTAACCGAGCCGTCGTCTTCAGGTATCTTCAACCATTCTGATTCTCATATATTCTATTGATTATTGCAATCTTTTAGGAGATTTGTCGTCTTCTTTTCATTTCTCTCGAAATTGTAATTAGACAACTCTGGTCTGTTTGTTAGATAATGGAACCTAGTTTCGCTTCAGACAGCGATTAGAAACAAGTGATTGTTAGTTTGTGTTTGTCTTAATTCGTAATCAGCACACACTAGTCACGTGCTATGTTCTTACGGTTGTGTAACAGCCTCATGTTGAAGCAGATCGAAGATATCCTAGCAAATGTATTAATTAAATTTCATGTTTTGTTGTGTATTGAATCAGAATGGATTCTCAGATTAAGCACGCCGTGGTGGTCAAAGTGATGGGACGTACTGGATCCAGGGGTCAGGTGACGCAGGTTCGAGTGAAGTTCACCGACTCTGATCGTTACATTATGAGAAACGTAAAGGGACCCGTGAGAGAAGGTGACATCCTCACCTTGCTCGAGTCTGAGAGAGAAGCTAGGAGACTTCGTTGATGCGCCTCTTCTTGTTCCTTTCTCCACTACAGAACTATGTCTGCTTATCTTGCTCTTTTTTTTTGTTTTCTGTGACTGGATTAGTGATTATGCATTCGAACTGAATTTTGTTTTGGCTGTAAGACATTTCATGGATTGATTTTTGTTCTGGTCTTATCATATTGTTGTCTGAACCCTCCAAAATCTCTCGGTTTATTCATTTATCAACCAAAACGATATAGAAAGTTTTAAGAGCACCTTAAATGTTAGTATTAGGAAGAGTTATGAGTTTTTGTAGAAATTATGGGATATTAAAAAGACCCATGTAATTCAAAGAGATGATTAACTAGTTTAAATAAAATAAAATATTCTCTCTGTTTTTAATTGTAAGTAGTTTTGGTTAAAAGCACAAATATTTAGGAGTTGTTATTTTTTAAAACAAAATTATTTAATCAATCAATTCAACCAATTATTAAAAACCTAGCATTATTTCATTGGTCATACAATATCCAATAAATGAAAAGTTACATTGAGATATGTAAACTACTTACATTGTGAAACAAACTATTTTTGCTAAAACTACCTACAATTAAAAACAGAGGAAGTATAAATTATTAACTATAATACTAATATTTTTTTGTTTTAGAAATCTTAGCTGTTTCTAACCATTTGAGGTGCTCTAAACCTTTCTAGTTCTATTAATGTTCTCCAAGTTATTCTCTAATGGATTAATTTTCAAATCACTGCTTCAAAGTAGGCTTTCAGCATGATCCGTTTTAAGCCTGACCATGGTTTTAGCCTCTGGGTGGAGTTCGTCTTGACCATAGGCGCAGACATGAAATGGTTCGGTTTGAACTTTCTAAACAGAAAAAAATTGATGTACGTGTCCAATTGTTTTTTTGGCTTACCGTAAGCATTACTTGTCATGGAAGTGCGCCCACGCTGTGTGTGTTTCATTTAACATCAGATGCGAGATTTCCATAAAGATCGTTTGTTCATTTTCAGATAACCGTTGAAGTTGCAACAGCAAAAACTCTCGCTGATTGAGAAGATTCATTTGGTAGTTTTGGGGTTACAACGCATTCTCTGCTTCTTGCTACATCTTTTGGTTAAAAGCTTCATCAAAGCTAATTTGATTCCTCGGCCACTAGTCTAGGTGATGTTCTTTTTTTTTTTTTTTGGTAAAATGTCAAGATGTGTTCTTTTTTTTTTTAATATATGTTTTGTTTTTATCTGATGTCATGATCTAAGCAAAGCTTATATATAAGCCATCCATTCTACTTTATGCCTTTATTCTGATCAATTTCCCAATATGATCAAATTCTCAATCAAAATTTACTTCTATAAGAAAAGAAAAAAATATATAAAAACTAATATTTTGGAATCTCCACTAAAAACTATTATACTTGCTATTTCATTGTATGATTTTTGGAACGATTTCTATTGTTTTGGTGGAACTTTAAGGTTTTACAAAATTACATGATACATGTATAATCTCCATTTCAAGAGTCGTTCTTCACGTAAACTCTTGGCTATAAAGTTTTTATAAGTTATAACTAGTGTTTTTTTTTGTTAGTTATAATATTTTTTTTTGAACCGTATTAGTTATAATATAACTAGTGTTTCTTCTGAAGATCCAATGCGTCACCAAATTCTACGATCGATATTTTTCTTTAACCATTGGTATATTTACTTTTTATTATTCCGTTGCCATAAGTCTATTATCTTATTAAAATGTACGTGCCTTTATACGATCTATGATTACTGGTATATAAATTCATAATAGTTACTATCTGTTTTTAATTATGTTTGTTCTTAATGCAAAAGAACAAAAAATCCCACCTTAGGACAATGAAGTGACCTTTGGGCAATAATTTTATCCGTAGTCATGCACGATAAAAATGTAAATATAGAAATTTCTTAATCATGGACGAGTGAAAAGAACTCCTGAGCTCATTTATTCAGAGAGATATCTAACTAGGATTATTTTTTGTCGAACTTTAGACTTGAATGGTTTTTGTTCTTGATGCCGCTAAAGATTATACGATTCTGTAAATTAATGGACTCAATTATTTGATTGGTTTAATACACTAGTAATATAAATAATATTAATATAAATGTCGTAATACAACACGAGAGAGAGCGCTTGGGCCCTAAAGTGTATCTCTCTCTCCCAAGTCGGAAACCCCCTATAAATAGATGTCTTGGTCTTCTTTGTTAACACACACCACTACAAATCTCTCCCTTAGCTCATTTTTAATCCCAGAGTTAGTTAGAAAGAGAAAGAAACTTAATAAGTTAAAAATGGAGAATATGGGAGCTAGAGTGATAGAGCCACTGATAATGGGAAGAGTAGTAGGAGATGTTCTTGATTTCTTCACTCCAACAATTAAAATGAATGTGAGCTACAACAAGAAGCAAGTCTCCAACGGCCATGAACTTTTGCCTTCCTCTGTCTCCTCCAAGCCTAGGGTTGAGATCCATGGTGGTGATCTCAGATCCTTCTTCACCTTGGTATATATATGCATATATTAAGACTATTTTGAAATCATCACTAATGTTGGAACGCTGGTTGTTTATGGTCAAAACATATAAAAGTCTCACTTTCATTTTATCTTATAAATTGTACATGTTTTGTAAATAACATGATGCTGTTATTTACATTTTATCATTATTATTTAATGGTAAATACAACTTTTAATTGAAAACAGGTGATGATAGACCCTGATGTTCCAGGTCCTAGTGACCCCTTTCAAAAAGAGCACCTGCATTGGTACGATCATTCTTTGTTTGCCGTTTCATTTTGGGCCAATATTGAATATGCACTTCATTAGAAATATATTTAACCCTAATGATGTTTAATATTGTGATTTATCTCTTACCTGATTTTATAAAAACTTGAGTTGATTTGGTCAAAGTCTCTTCCATCAAAAAACGAGGATTTCCCTAAACGTTTTAGTAGCAAGACGAAGAAACTAATTCTTGTAGATGTCTAAACAGGATCGTAACAAACATCCCCGGTACAACCGATGCTACATTTGGTACGGGCTCGTCATGAATTTTGCGATACATAATACTTATCATAAAATATTTTCACCTATTAATTAAAGACATTTGAGTTGAAATAATAGGAAAAGAGGTGGTGAGCTATGAGTTGCCAAGGCCTAGCATAGGGATACACAGGTTCGTATTTGTTCTGTTCAAGCAGAAGCAAAGACGTGTTATCTTCCCAAGCATTCCTTCGAGAGATCACTTCAACACTCGCAAATTTGCGATCGAGTATGATCTTGGTCTTCCTGTCGCTGCTGTCTTCTTTAATGCTCAGAGAGAAACTGCAGCTCGAAGACGTTAATCACGTTTGTGTCCATCAAATGCAAAAACCAAAAATTAATGAAATGTTTATTCTGTTCTAAATTATTAGCCATGTTTGCTTTTTTTTTTTTTGAAACACATACTTCATTGCATAGAAAGAGTTAGTTGGGAGCATTAATAGCATCCACAACAACCAAGGTTTCAAACTCATACAAGGCTTTCTTAGCAAAGCTATCAGCCATAAAGTTTTGCTCCCTAGAGATCCAAGCAAAAGACACAAAGTCAAAAGAAGAAGAAATAGATAGCACATCCGCCACTATCGAGTGAAACTCTGAAATGTTGCCTCCAGCATTGATACATTTGATTAGTTGAATAGAATCAGATTCAAATCTCAGGCATTTTAATCCCAAAGCGCGCGCAGACAAGACCGCCTCACGGAGCGCAAGTCCTTCAGCCAATAAAGGCGATGAGACATAGTCTCTGCTGTCTCGAAATTCCCGGTGTTGGGGTAGCTGTAGAACGACCCATCCTAATCCTGCATTCCTTGTCGTTGAGTTCCACGCCGCATCCGATCGTATCACCACTTCATCTCCTCGAACAGGAACAGGTCTCCGTTTGCAGCTCGTGGTTGGTTTCGTATCGGGTTGTCCATGGGTACTCCATTCTCTGGCTAGAGAGATAGCAGAGGTCAGAGTATCTTCAACAGATGCAGAGTGGCCTTCGAATACAAATCGATTACGAGCTTTCCACAGTGCCCAAAAGATCCAAGGAACAAGCAAGTCATTCGTCACTCCAGCCGGAGGTAGAGTTTTCTGAAAACAGATTGATGGCCACGTCGACTGTAAATCTATCATTCCTCTGAGATCCAGCTCATTTGCAAGAGGAGCTAAGAGCCACACTTTTTGCGCAAACTCGCATTGGAAGAGGAGATGAGTGATAGATTCTACACCACCACATCTTTTGCATCGTGGATCCACATCAATATGTCTCTGCACTAGGCGTTCCCCCACTGGCACGGCTCCTTGCAGAAGTTTCCAGGAGAAAAGCTTCACCTTTGGGGCGCAATTCAGGTTCCAGACATTCTTTCGCCAGTTAAAGGCTGCTTCTCCCCCGATAAATTCGTTTTCATCTGCAACCGCAGAGTAATAGCCAGATTTGACAGTATAGCCACCAGATTTCGAGCCTAGCCAGATGAGTTTGTCCTTGTTCCCCGCTAAACTTGGTTTGATGGAGAGAATCTTGTCCTCATAGTCTGGTAGCAGTAATCGAATTTTTGTTCTGTCCCAGTCATTCTCTTCTGCCATCCACAAGTCAGCAACAAGCAGGTTCAAATTGGTTTCAGTAGGAGGTCCCATAGGGTGTTCTTGACGAGTGAGGCTCAGCCAAGGGTCTTGCCAAATATTGATAGAGAGGCCATCGCCCACTACCCAGCCCAGCTTCTGAATTAGTAGATTTCGTCCAACTAAAACCCCTCTCCATCCATGAGACATGACAGAGGCATTAGTGGCGAGTAGGATGTCTGTTTCCGCGAAATATTTCCCTTTTAGCAGTTTCCCAAGCAAGCAGTCAGGATTATTCAGAAGCCTCCAACTAATCTTCGCTAGTAAAGCAACATTAAAGTCCTGGAAGTCTCTCATACCAAGCCCTCCAACTGATTTGGGTCGCGCCATAGTATCCCAAGAAACCCATGCCATTTTACGCGCTGTATCATCTTTATCCCACCAGTAGCGGGTGAGAAGCGATTGGATCCTCTTACAGAGAGAAACGGGGAGGAGGAAGTGAGACATGGAATAAGATGGGATAGCCGATAAAACACTGTGCAGCATCACTAGTTTTCCTGCAGTGGAAAGAAATTTTGTGGACCATCCTTTGGCCTTCTGCCTAATCCGGTCAATGATAGAGGAAAATAAATCCCGTTTCCGCCTCCCAAATTGCTCGGGTAAACCCAAGTACTTCCCGACTCCTCCCTCCTTTTGGATTTGTAGTCGGTTTTTGATCAAGGCTTTTTGTGTCGTCGGGGTCCTTTTCGAGAAGGTGATAGACGATTTGTCCGGGTTGATTGCTTGACCCGAAGCCGAGCCATAGCTAGTAAGGATAGACAGAAGTGCGTCACAGTTGCTATCGGTGGCATTAAGAAAGAACATTGTATCGTCCGCAAAGAGTAAGTGGTTAATCCGAGGGCATCCCCTCGCGACTTTGATCCCCTGAATTAACCCCTCTTCTTGCGCCCTGTTACATAATCCCGAGAGAACTTCACTACACATGATAAATATGTAGGGAGAGAGGGGGTCGCCTTGACGAATCCCTCGGCTCGGTACTACCTTCCCTCTAGGCAAGCCGTTAATGAGGAAGGAGTATGTAACAGATGAGATACACTGTATTATCATCCTGATAAAACTTCGGTGGAATCCCAACCTAGCCAGCACTAAGGCAATGAAGTCCCATTCGAGACGATCATATGCCTTACTCATATCTGTCTTAACCGCCATAGCACATCGTTGCTCTGCTTTTGATGTCTTGAGGTAATGAAGGACCTCATGCGTGATCAGAACGTTGTCCCCTATCGCCCGCCCCGGAACAAAAGCTGACTGATTCTCCGAGATTAGCTTCTCCATCACTGGTTGGAGTCTACGTGTAAGAATCTTGGAGTAGATTTTGTAGTAGACATTGCAAAGCGCGATGGGCCGGTAGTCGGAAACCTTTCGTGGATTGGTGATTTTGGGGATCAGCCGTATGTGGGTGTCATTGACACCCTCCGGTAGATTAGCACCATCGAAGAACTCTTGGACTTCCGTTATGATATCCGGACCAATCTGCTCCCAGTGAGTATGGAAGAAAGCAGCCGAGAAACCATCCGGACCCGGGGCCTTATCAGCATGTATAGAGAAGGCAGCTTCTCTGATCTCCAAAGCTGTTGGGATGGTCGTTAGGAGAGCATTGTCCTCCGCAGTCATGATCGGGTGTAACGCGCGGTTCACCGTAGATGCTCTTTCCCCTGGACTAGACGTAAAGAGTTTCTCGAAGTACCCTCCTATAGCCTGTACGATCTCCTCTTCCTTATGGAAGGTCTGGCCATCGTCTCCTTCGATGACCGAGAAAGCGTTCCTTCTTCGTCTAGACTTTGTTATGGCATGAAAATACTCAGTGTTGCGATCGCCTAGCTTAAGCCAAAGTAGACGGCTCCTTTGCTTCCAATATTCCTCTTCAGCTAGGTAAGCTGCATTTAGTTTGGCTGATATGTCCAGGATCAAGGGTGTATCCTCTATCGGGTTTGAGAGGGCATCATTAAGTTCCTTCTTCTTCTGCTCGATGAGCTTCATGCTATTGCGCTGCTTCGTACGGTTCCATAACGAGATAGCACTTCTAGCGCTTGCTAGCTTATCAGCAACCGGAGCATGAGCCGTCTCTTTCCAAGCGTTCTCAATAATCTTTCTAGCTTCAGCGTCCTTACACAGTCGTCTATCATATCTGAAAATTCCTCTGCGCCGCTTACCCCCCTTATCGAAAAAAGAGATCAGTGGTTTGTGATCCGAACCTTCAAAACCAAGGTACTGGCACCTTGCAGCTGGAAAGCACTCTGCCCATCGAGTATTGGCAGCCGCCCTATCAAGCCTGCATCTAACCACTGTGTTCACCCGTTCACTGGGGATATCCTGATCAGTGGAAGTTGAGCGGTTCCCTCGCCAGGATAGAGGATCACCAGAGTGTTGCAGGTCGAAAAGGTCACCTTCAGAGAAAAAGGTACGAAAATCCACGAAAGAACCTTCAGGCCTGTCCGTACCGCCATCTTTCTCTTCGCTACACAAAATATCGTTGAAGTCACCGGTAACAAACCACGCCTCATCTCGAATTAAAGACTGGGTAACTAGATTGTCCCAAAGCGATCTTCTCAGGACTCTGTCTGTGTTACCATAGATAAAAGACGAGGAGAAACGTTTTCCTTCAAACTCAATTACCGTGTCTATTACATTTGGGGAGGACTCAATAATTTGAAGGTTAACTTCTTGTTTCCAAAATAGTGCAAGTCCGCCAGCTCCATGCCCCGTCGGGGGTACTAGATGGTGACAATCATAACGCAGATGATCAAGCTTCTTCAAAACAACTTCATTGGGGTTTTTGGTTTCCATAAGGAAGATGATATCCGGGTCAAACTTTTTTGATATCTCTCCCAATCTACGAACTGTCCGGGGGTTCCCCAACCCTTGACAGTTCCAACTCGCAACAGCTAAGGAGCGAGGGTGGATTGGATCCGAAAATCCATCCGACGTCTACTTGCTGATGGTATCATGTTGCATAAGGGTTGATTGTCAGAGGCCGAGCCTTCATGTTCCAACGGAATCCCGTTACTAGTGTCTCCTTTTCGGCTTTTGCGTCCCTTTGGAGCGATACCTACAACTCCCGGATCAGAGGGGAGCTTCTTACGACAGTTTGGAGGCTTTGCCTTGCTGGTCACTCTTCTGCGCAAGTTGGCGCCTGTGAGAGATAGGGGACTAGCGTTTACTTTTCTCCGTCCTGGTGGTCTCCCCGGTTTCCTCTTCTGGGATTTTGCCACCACCGCCTCTGTAGTCACTTCTTCATTTGTGGTTTCATCCAAGAGAGGTCCCAATCTCTCCATTATTGGGATTCTAGCAGGAGGTTCAGTTAGATTGACCGCACTAACTCCCAGTCTGTTAGCAACAGGGATACGATCAGGAGCGCTTTCAGGTGGGGATGGCGGGGTCTGAATGGGCGAGGAGAGGGCTCTGCGAGCAGAAGCTCTGACAATTAGCTCTGCTGTGCCTTCAAGTTTCCCCTGATCTTCAGCTTGACGTAGTCTCTCCTTTCTGGCCGCACTCTCTGATGGATCAGCACAGCTCGTATATTGTAGCATAACAGCTCGAGCTACACCTCTTGCAGAGTCTAGGGCTTCCTGATGCAAAGTAGAGTGTCGTCTTTCGTGGGAATCCCCTCGCAACGGCGTGTGTTGGGAGCTCCTGTGATGTGAGGTTTCTCGTGGAGGTGGTGATCTACGGTAAAAATCTCGACGACTGGCCTCGCTGGTCCGGTCTCCTGCAAAGTCTGTCTCTCTATGTGGTTGTGCTATATGGGAGACCCCATTAAAATTATCACGCAACTGATAGTCTGGAGATGTTCTTCTCCTCAGGGAAGATACCTCATTTCTCTCAGTTTGACGCCTGTTATGGCCTTCTCTTGAGCTCCAGTGATCTCTCTGACGAGAATCACGAGAAGAAGGGAAAATAGGTTTTTGAGCGTGGTCATTCCTAGCATATGGTCTATATCTATTATCTCTACGGGGAGAATGACGTCGGGGACCTCCAGTTATGCTTTGGCCGGAATGGCTCTGTTGGTCTCTGTAGCGCAGGGGCTCTTTAGCTAAAGGAGCAAGTTCCTGAGCTGCATCTTGCGCTTTCTTTTGGTGCTTAGCTTCTAAGCAGTCCCTGATGGCGTGGTCAAGTCTGCCGCAATGCATACAGTGGTTTTCGAGCTTTTCATACACCAAACTAGCATTGACTTCGTCGCCATTAGGAAATTCAATTACAGCACTTTTGATGAGGGGGAGTCTCCCATTAACATGCGCTCTCATGCGGAAGTTTTGTGAGGTGACTTCTGCAGCTTCGTAAGTCCCCAAGTCTTCTCCAATTTTACGAGCTATCTCCTCCGTCCATAGATGAATCGGTACTCCTTGAATTTTAATCCAAAACGGGATCATGGAAGGAAACTCCGGGGAAATGGTCGGCTCCCAACGTTGTAATATAACCATCCAACGAGCGTAGTGATACGGACCCTTGTCAATCACTGTGAGGAGGTCAGACTCGAGTTCAAATTGGAATTTGAACATCCCCATGCCCAAATCTGAGCCAACAGGTGGTATGTCTGCCTTCCAGTGGTCTGTGAAGAAAGGGATCAAGGCCCAAACTTTTTGTACGGAAGGGTTAGTCACTCTTCCAATCAGTGTCAGAGAGTGGTCTTGGTGGGTGTTGTGGACAGCAGGTTCGGAGACCCGAACTCTTCCTGTCCTCGGGGCTGGTCGGTGCTCCAGAGCCACCGCTTTGCCTTTAGCAGCCGCTGATAACCGACGGTGCATTGTCGAGCTGTTGTTATGGGAGCTCTGTTCGAACTAGAGAAACAGAGGAGCTTCAAAAGGTATTGAGGTTGAAACGTTGCTACTAGTTATTTGAGAGAGACGGATAAGCTTAAGTTCCAGAGATAAGCTTGTAAAAGTTTCTTGCGAGAGGAGAGGCTCGATTCCTGCCTGTAATCACAGGTTAAAGTTTGAGAGGAAAGCCCTTCTAGCGACAGCTACGATGGACCAACGGTCCAAACGACGAGTGATGTCTGAAACGTGAGGAAGAAAGTTTGGAAGCGGTGCAACGTCATCGTGGGACTCCGGCGGCGTGGTTCCGGCGAGGATGGGAGGCAGAGACGGTCCCTCCGACCCGGGTCGGGGGAAGAACCCGGAATGTAAAACTTCACGTTCTCTTAGTGTCCAGCGGATATTTCTGCTTCAGGGAATAATTTGAAAAGAAGATGCCTTTTGCAGTAGATCTAAACCATATTGGGAAAGAGTCTAGCGGGTAAAAGGTGGGATCGAGGAAGGTCAACTAGCAACCAGCTTTCCTAGGTAAGAGCGCCTGAGAGAGAATTGGTTTTTTTCTCTTTTAACAGTATATAGCCATGTTTGCTTTTATGTTCTGAATTTCTGTACTTTGAATAAAACTTTAAAAATGAGTTGAATCCGAAAATGTATAATCTTTATTAGAACATGATTAATTGTATTACAGTCTATAGTAAACCCTTACTTATGGTTTGATAGGTCATATCGAGTTGATTAACCTTATTATTGTATATGATATATGATAAACCTGGAAACAGAATAAAAAATTTGTAAACGGACAAAAAAATTGTTTTATGGTCAAACTGACAAGAGTTTGATGACCGCCTAAAATTGGACGCTTCTTCTCTCTCGGCGATCAGGATATTATCATCAATTCATATATATGTTCAGTGTTTGATATTGTGAAAATGTATATATTTACGTTGCTGCTAGTGCAAACTTGTGTATCTTTTGAAAAGAGTATATGTAGTTAATTTATTGAAGGTCCTAGTACTATAGTTTTCTTTCAATATTGTATTTGCTTAGTTATAGTTTTGTCACTATTATCCATAAGCAACGACCCCCTACTGTTTTTAATTTTTTTTGAATAAGCTTAACTAATTTGATAAAAATGTATGCAGTTTAATGAAAAAACATAAAATATGCCCCCAACTCAAAACTGTTTTTGTTATTTTTAGTAGTTTGCCCCCAACTAAAAATGTGTCTAGATCCGCCACGCTGCAACGTGCATGTTATGAAACTAATTACATACTGTGGTTTTGGATGTAGAAAAATTACGGGTTTCAGCCTAAATCTCTTGATATTCAAAACAAAAAAAATATAGCAACTTGCATGGTATAAGTGAATCACCTGATCAAATCAAGTATAGCAGTGACGATGCTATTACTAAATTAGAATCATAAAAATGCTTTTATATATGTGTAAAGTTTCTACTAACTAAAAAAAAGTTTCTACTAGTTCCACGTAAAAGTTAATTTTACATTCTACATCCAGTGTTCAAATAAAGAAAATAATTATTAATATGGATTGGCCATTTTGGGTCACTGGTATAGTATAGTCGTACTGCGGCATGGATGATTGCCTCATGTTGAAGGGATGCAAGTGAGAGAACTTACTTTCAACGGTACACTCAAGAAAGACAACGTGTTGTTAAATGAGTGGTTTGCAGCTAAGTACTGTTACACTTATCCTCAACCCATAGCTACTACTTCTCTGCATGTATATTCGCTGTCATATCAACAAATCTAGCAAACTATTATTACTTTGTTGGACTTTGTTAGATTATAGTTTGAATTCTTGTTTATGAATAAAAATATTAAATAATATAATCAACTTCGTTCAGCAGATAGATTAAGGGGGATGATACGAAGTAGATTTTAATTCAGTTTTGGTATGAAAAATATATACTGCAGGTTTTGTTTGAATTGTGTAAGTTTGTATTAAACTTTTTATAGAAAATAGTTTTTCAGCTTATGAAACACCTTTATAAACAAACAAATGCTTAATGATATGCTTACAAAATTTCTGTTTTCTAAGAAATTAATTATCATAAGCATATATTCTATATGTTTCATATAATAATTGTCATTCTAACAGAAAGTGTTACTTTACAATTCTAATATAAATTATATTTACTTTCAATTCAAAGTTAATTTTAAACTGCATTGATTTTATAAATAATTTTATTATCTCAAATATTATTGGTCGGAGATGTGTAGTTAATAACAAATTATATATATTTCTGTCACTTTCTTAATTTGTGTGAAAATATCCAAATAACATTTATTTGAAAACAAATGAGTATAGCTAAGTGCTGGAATGGATAAGGATACCTACACATGTGTCATAACAAAATCTCATGCATTCAATTATTGTTTTCAAGACTTTAGAAATTAAGATCACAAGGCTAATATGTTCGTTTGAAAAAAATATAATATATATATATATATCTATCCTATTAAAAGTAAAGTACAAATGGGAAATAACCTTTGATTTTTCTTAGTATTTACCAACTTGTGTCATTCCCTTTAATAATAATTATCCAATTAAAATTATCATTAATTATCTATCTACCTAAATATTCTCTAACCATATAAGAAATGATTTTTTCAGCAAAAAAATGACTTTAAATATGGTAAACGTGAATCGCTTTTGACTAACCATAATTCTTTATAATTTTTAAACAGTCTTATCAATTAAAAATATATAAAAGAAATAATATCAATTATTAAATATTTTAAAGTTACAAAACAGCATAATATACTAATAATACATTTAACTATATATCAATTTAAATATTTGTAAGGTGATCACCTATTTAATTTATTTTAATTTTGTCTCAGAACATCATAATATATTAATAATATATTTAACTCAACATAATATATTTACCAATGTTTTGAAAATCGGACCGGACATCCACTCGAAATTATAGTTGAATCAATGGTGGAACCGGTCCAACCAGTTTTTAAAACTGTGTGGGAATCTATGTATATTTTACCTATATTATTAAAATTAAGTACAAATTAGATTTGTTTGAACATATGTATAGTAGAATTAAAAATAAGTTTGTTTGGAAACATGGACAACAATTTTTTAAAAAAAGTTTGTTTGAAAACATGGATAGCAAATTAAAAAAAGTTTTATTTGGAAACATGGATAACGGTTTAAAAAAAATGTTTGCTTGGAAACATGGATAGTTATTTTTAAAAATAGTTTTATTCGGAAATGTGGATAACATTTTTCAAAAGAGGTTGGTTTAAAAACTCGATAGCAGTATATTAAAATGAATAGTAATTAGCTTATGTTACTAAGAAAAATTGAAAGTTCATTATATTATCAGAAACTATCTATCTCACTCTATTTTAAAATCCACGGGTCTATATAATTACTTAAAAACGTTTTTCTCTAAAATCATCACAAACAAAATTTAAATTTTATGTACATATTTCAAATCAAAATAATAATTTAAAAATTATTTATATCAAAAATTGATTCAAAATATACGTATATTCAAAATTTTATTTTAACTAAAATATTTTCCAATAACTATTATTAAAAAATGTTTTCAATATATATAAAAAAAATACAATACAAAGTTCATATACCAACTTAAATTCTGGCTTTTATTTTTCACATTACGTTTTAAAAATATAATATATGTGATTATCTATATGATGCTACGTACAAAATACTATTAATTATATGATTATTTATATGACGATACATATAAAATACGATTAACTATATGATGGCACATATATGATGTATAATAGTGGCTGAGGATGGTTGTTCGGGTACCAATTCAGGTTCGATTCAAATCAATATGAGTTTCGGGTTTCTGAGGTCAAAAATTCAAGTCTCATTCGAATATTTCTAAATTTTGGTCTGAGTTCGATTTTGATCTTTGAGGTTTTGTCCGGGTTCGAATAACCCGTTTAATTATTTTTTAAGTTCATTAAATACTTTGATTTTCTCAAAATCTACAAACAAAATAATTTATTACATATAAAATCTAATAAAAAATGTTAGAATACCTAAACTTAACATATAAATTTGTTTGTTTTAAATATTTGGATCGAGAATCAATAATTTTTCAAGTATTTTGGTATTTTAAGTATACTTTAACTATTTTAGATATTTACTTTTGACTATTTGTATATATTTTCAAATATTTAAACCAACTTTAAAATATCGTATTATAGATAAAATATATTTCAGATACATTCAGGTACCCGTAATACTTCGGTTTGGATTGGATTCGGTTTTGGTCCTCTAAATACCAAAATTTTGAATAACTCGGATATTTAATCAATGTTGGTTTGGGTTTGGTACTACTTGCTCGGATCGATTTCAATTCGGCTCTTCGGATTCAGATTTTTTTTGCCTAGCTCTGATATTGACATGAAAATAAATACCAACATATTTTTAAAAAATACATCCGCGCGGGCGCGCGGATCAAAATCTAGTATATATTATTTTGAGAAAGATTTACACAGTACACCTACGTCGGTAAATGATTCACTACCAAATCAAGGGCATGCAGAGACTTTAGTTTTTGCCTGAAAAAGAGACTGAATTATACGTTACATAGAGTGTTAGGGTATCAGTAAGAGTGGAAGACGTAATGTGCCTCTGTTGTGTTTAGCCACTTATGGTTATTTCCGCAGCTAGATCTTTTTCAAGATAAAACATCTTTCAATAGTATGTGTATTTATATAAGGACCGGCCCTCTTTTATTGTTATTTTCAAATCAACACGTGCTCTGTTCCATCCCTGGTTTTACTGAACAATTTGCTCCATCTAAATTTATTTGTCATTTGCTAAAAGTTGTACCAGTGTTGGGGTATGAATCGTTTTGAACTTCGCGTATATACGGTACACATAAAAATCACATTCAAATCGGAAATTGATTAAGAAGATTACATCAACCGGTACTCTACAAGTACACTGCGAAATCTTCAATTTCACCGGTACGAAACCGCAAACCTTGTGATTAACCAGAAGTGAAAATAATTAGCCGCCATACTTCGATTCAGGACGAATCTTTTTTTTTTTGAAAAAAAAGAACGATTTAGGACGAATCTTAAGGACAAACCGACATGCAATAACCTTGCGATTAAAAGGGACGACCTACCATGTTTCATGTAAAAGCAAAGAAAGAAGAAGCAAGGGACATACTACCTCTTGGACCAAGTCCACTGGTACGTATAAACACAAACGTTATATACTCTTTTTGAAATTATGGGATTTTGTAATATATAAACGCTGTCTATAGTTGATTGGTTTACGTGTCGTGGATCCGTACCAGGCCCCCCTCAAGAATCATGTGAAGGTTTAACATATCCTCGTATTGTTTTGGAATCGGTGAGTTTTGAATGTGCTTCAGATATATTAGAGCATCATTAGTGGTGTAGTCTCTTTAAATGTTATCATTTTAATATTTATATAATTTTGTTGTCTAATTAAAATAAGTAATTAAAATAAGTAGAAAAGAAATGTGATCACTTATAAAATGACACCTAGCATTTGAATTTCTTATAGTGTTCATAGTCCATCCAAGAAGAAACGTCCGTCCACTTTTTATTTTATTTTTTACTTTTTAATCATCAAAAGCATGAAAAACTTATACACTCACAATAAGTAAGTAACATATAAAAAGCGAAGAGTAAATAAATTTACGCATACATCTAGAATAAGTAAATTCAATGAAATTAAGATTTACATTTTAGTGATTAATGCAATGCATGACATTGAATTGTTGCAACAAACGATAGGGATGTCTTTTCCGTCTCAAATGAAGCAAGCGTTTTATTACTTTTGTAACAAAGAAAAAAGCACGTCTACGTGAGTTTAATATTATTTTCATACTCATGCAGTGACTTAGGAAAATCGAATTAAATTTTATAAGTTAATACAATCGTTACTCGACTTTAATGACTAAAAACGATTATACATCTTTTTCAAAAAAAAAGAAACGATTATACATGAAAATGTGATCACAGATGTAAATATAGCGATTTTCTTTTTCAAAAAAAACATAACGATTTTCATTAAATAAACATAATATTTATATTAAAACAAAAAAAAATCAAACAATCAGTTTTATAAAAAATATCTTCAAACTGTATGAGCTTCTTCGGCGATGCTTTTGTACGGGGAAAAGCTGCAGAACAACATGTGTCTTCTTTCTCTTTATTTATTTTATCTGGATTTACTTGCCTTTTTTCTTTTGTAAAAAAATAATTTGTTATGCAAACTGCGAAGACTTTCTTTTGGAAGCGTCTATTTGCAACCAAAATAATAATCACAAGAAAATTGTCTTTTGGAAGAGTCCAAAGGTAAAGGAAGAGAGTAGAGAACAGCAGCCACACCATTGCTGTTCAGAATCTTGTTCTGATTTACAAAATCTAGCAGGAGTTTGGTTAATAATACAGCTTTGGGATCATTCGTATACTCCAAGTGGCCAAGGATACTGTTCATTCCCAATTTACCACTGTATTTCCAACTCAGTGTGAATGTGATCCACAGATTCATACTTGAGTATATATTTTTGGTCAACGTTACTGTTTCTTGTCCATGGATCCAAAAACCCTATATCATGTGAACTTAGATATAAGTAGTCCGTACCGAAATTATTTTACTTATCTACGTACCGGGCTGGTTTGGGCATATAATATTCCATCCAAAAGCCCAATCTCTGTTTCCTCTCGACTCTTCTTGATAGCTAGGCCTTGTTCTGCCAAAGAACGCTAAAACCTTTTACAAAGCTAGAAATTCTTAAAGTAGTGATCAAGCAAGTAGGTGGCTGGCTACTTGTTAAACCATATTTCCCGAGATCACTTGTTCTTCACTTGTTCTTTCACAGAAACAATCTGGCGGAACCTCACAGGGAAGTTACTTGGACAGAACTACGCGCATAGCTGGAGTCAGATACTTGATCTCATATCAACGAATCTGGTCTCAGGGAAGAAGAAAGTCCTCCTTAGATATGTGTTTCAACTTTCTGTGCATACGATATGGTTCGAGAGAAATGGTAGAAGACATGGCACGGCACAGCGTCCACCAAATCTTCTTATCAAGTTCATCGACAAGCAAACAAGGAACCGAATTAGTTCACTACAACGCCGAGAAGGAGCTCCAAACAACCAAGTTATGGTGACTTGGTTTGCGTCTAGAGATTAGATGAAATCAAACTCTGTTTTGTTCTAGAAAAATTAGCTTAAAGCTGCATTAGTTTGTACAAAAGACTTTTTGATTTGAATAATTTAACATTCTTTAAAAAAAAAATGTAATTCATCATCCTAATTGATGTGAAGTTGTGAACTAAACTAGAAACTGACCCGGTAGGAGCCAATATCCGAAGGAGAATACGTTAAAACGTGGCACGTGCAATAGTAAGAACAACTGTTAAGGTTTGGTGTAATGGTTTGGGGGTAATGACAGCTTTAAGAAGTCAGTGCGTGCGTCTTTTGTATTCAAAGTTACTATACAATTCACATGGTTAGAACTATTTTGTACAGCACATACCTTGAATAATATATAGATCTCATCAAACTGGTTCTATCTATTTCATTCGGTTTAGTAATTAGTAAGACATTTGTTGGAAAAGGGAACCGAAATGAGGTAGGAGACTCGAGGAAGAAAACAAAAATGTTTGTTAAGAAGAAATTTGGGAGGTAAGAGTTTAGTTAAAGTTAATTTCGTTCGCATGATAAAACATGTGATCTCTTCGTAGATTTTTTTTTTTTTTTCCGGCTAAAGTTCTTTATTAATTATTGTCCAATTGGACATTGTTATACAAGAAAGGTGGACACGAATGGAACAGGCTCCAATCTGTCGGAGATTGAATAGATTGTCTTGCTAACAAATCGGCACAAGTATTACTACATCTCTTCACATGAACAAATTTTATGGCATTAAAACTTGATTTCCATGCATTAATAGTAGTGATCAGATTCTTGAATCGTGGACCGTCCGCGTCATTGTTAAGATACTGAAGAATACCAAGATTGTCTCCTTCAAAAATAACTCGTTTGTAGCCTAAAGCTGAGCATGATTGTAGTGACCAAATTAGTGCAGTCAGTTCTGCTTCCATTACCGAGGACCTTCCTTCAAATTTACCCATTCCTGCTTGTAGAAATATACCTTGTTGATTACGAATAATCCAACCCATACCCGAATGTACAGCTCCCTCATGGTGAGAATTAAACATCATAGTTACATTTAATCCATCCTCTTGTTGGTGGTGTCCACTGCGATCTTAAGGATGTACGTGTTGATGTCGTTGATGAATCTTTTGACCGATTATTAAGTCCCTAAATATTAATATTTTTATTTATGATAATTGCATGAAAACTTTGAGAGAGTATCATATGCAGTATATGCCCAAGGTTACAGTGATTATACATAGTGCCTGTCCAACATTTTCAAATTTCTTTTGATGCGCCAAACTCATTAAAAAATTTATGCATTTATTATTTATGTAAAATTTTATGATGTCTTATGTACAACTAAAATTATCAGTTAAAATCATGATGTTCTAAGTTGTCACTTACCTTGTCTATACTCCGAACCGGACCTGATTATACATCTTGTGGATGCCTCGCGTGTGTCTTATCCCAATACATAGTTAATACGTTACTATCAAATCTACCGAAAACCTAAATTAGAAAATATTGTTTTTTTCTTCTTCTTCTTTTAGTATGTACAATCTGTTTACTTCCACATAATCATGCTATAGTTAAGATGTTCTAACAAAAAATACATCAAAATGAGCAAGAATGATGGTTGAAAGATTTTTGAATGCATGCATATACGGATATACCCTTTTCTACTCTATCCACGAATTCAGAGACTAGCCATTTTAAGTGATTAATTAGTCCTTCGAATGTGGAAATGATCTAACTACTAAACATATATAATAATTATATAAACGTACGTTTTTAATTGTCTGAAATCCAATGAAAATGTAACAGAAGATTCAGATTGGTCAATGCAGCTTCAAACAGATTGGTTATCCTTTTTTGATCTAAAATTGTTTGTTTTGTTTGTTTCTTTATCCATTTCCAACAATTTTACTACTCTCTCGTCCTTTAAAGGCCTAACCATTCAGTCATTCACCACATCTTTGTTCACTCATCTCTTTATCTTTCTATCTCTGGATTACGTATATCAAAGCGAAAAGGAAAAATGTTTACAAGGCTGATTAGCTTCTTGGTTTTTACCTGTTTCTACACCTGTTTTGGGACCGGTCAACCTCTTGTACCAGCTCTAATCATAATGGGAGATTCTGTTGTCGATGCCGGTAACAACAATCTTCGCCTTACCCTTGTCAAGGCCAATTTTCCACCCTACGGACGCGACTTCTTAGACCACAGTGCCACCGGCCGTTTCTCTAACGGAAAACTCGCCATCGACTTTACCGGTTCGAACCAACCTAAAATTATTTACATTTATGATAGTGGTTCACAGATGCCACAAATGAAATCACATAATTTTGTGAAGGTATCTTTAGTTATTCCGCCATTTTGCAAGCCTAATAACAAAAAAAAATATTTGTGTTGCTTGGAGACTTAATTTAATTAATTATTCAGCCATTCCATTTTTATTAGTTCTTTTTCTGAGAACGGGTTTACTGAGTTTTTATAACTATTTTTAAAAGTCTTTTGTTTGTGTTTTGTTTTTATTAAATCATTTATTTTATTATTTTTTAGTCTCCAATCTTCATCTTATCATTTTTGGATCCATAATGTCTTACTTCATCAATTTATATATCTTGTTTTATTTTTTGAGCAGCTGAGAGTCTAGGGTTCACTTCTTATCCGGTGGCGTATCTTAGCCAAGATGCAACAAATGAGACTAATCTGTTAACCGGAGCCAATTTCGCCTCTGGTGCTTCCGGTTATCACGACGGAACTTCCATATTATATGTAAATAGCTCTTTATTCTATGCCCGGTTACTAATTAGCTAACCGGAATTCTTATAACATTTTACGTTGTATCGTATGATATGTTGTAGAATGCAATCAGCTTGACCCAACAACTGGAAAACTACAAAGAGTACCAAAGCAAGGTGACAAGCATGGTAGGGAGAGACAAAGCGAACGAGATATTCAAAGGCGCCATTCATCTTCTTAGCACCGGATCAAGCGATTTTCTTCAAAGCTATTACATTAATCCTATCCTTAACGCGATAGTCACGCCTGATCGATACTCAGATCGTCTCATGAGATTTTATTCCACCTTTATCCAAGTAACTAAAAACATTCCCATAACGTACAAGTTTTTTAATTATCCAACTGTTTACTATGTATTTACTTAATACCAATAGTAAAAAATGCGCTTTATATGTTTGCAGAAAATGTATGGTTCAGGGGCTAGAAGGATTGGGGTAACGACATTACCACCCTTGGGTTGTTTGCCAGCAGCGATAACAATGTTTGGCGGAATTGGGAGCAATACGTGCGTCGAAAGACTAAACCAGGACGCGGTTTCCTTCAATACCAAACTTAACAACACGTCCGTGAACCTAGCCAACAAACTTCCTGGTCTAAAACTGGTTGTTTTTGACATTTATAATCCTCTATTGAACATGGTCATGAAACCTGAAGAGAATGGTACGGTATTTTGACATTTCTTTGCGTATATCAGGTTAAATTGTAACCGGTTAAGCAGACAAACCATTCCATTTTTCAAGAAATATTATAACTCTTAAGCTTCTCCTGATTTTATGACTTAAGACGACTAACACTGGCATTCTTATCCAATTTTAATTATGATCATTAATATTTTTTACAATTGTTTTTTTAATGTAGGGTTTTTTGAATCAAGAAGGGCTTGTTGTGGAACCGGAACAGTGGAAACTTCGTTTCTATGCAATGCATTATCGGTGGGTACATGCTCAAATGCTACCAATTACGTGTTTTGGGACGGTTTTCATCCATCAGAAGCAGCCAATCGTGTCCTCGCAGATAGTCTTCTTGGCCAAGGATTCTCTCTCATTTCCCAAACCTAAATTAAAAAATTCAAACAATTAAGATGACGGACGAGAATGTATTATATATATACTACTGAGCCTAAACAATGATTGCCTGCTGTTTTCTTTTAGTCATCCGCATTCAATGTATTTACCATCTCATGTAAGAAAATTTCAAAATATAGTGTTCTACTAAACTATGCTTCCATAATCACAGCAAAATGTTTGTTTGACAGACATCTTTGGTCAAATAGTTATAGTATATGTCAATATTTGTTGCTTCAAACAATATAGACACCTGAAGTAAATTTCTCCATTACAACACAAAGAAGGTTTATCCATGGCGATTTAGCGCCCCAACGCTCTTAAATTCATTCATGTCCACCGTTTCCCTTCTCAATGATAGTAATGTATACGAGAGTTTTGGTTGGGATTTGTGTGAGAGGTTTCTATGGGAGAAAGATTCTAGCTCTAGAACCTTGTTGATAAAAAATAAAATTAGCTCCAGGGAGCTTTGTTATGCATAAATGTAAAGCGAAGGAAAAGCTTTTAGTAGTCTTCAATAAGCTAAGGGGTTTGATATATATACCATAGATAGGAATCTGTAAAAACTCCTCACTGCAGCCTTGGTTACAACTTACAACTTACAAGAGATGAAAGACAATACACGTGTACCAAATAACTTGGAAAGAATTATGACATAACAATGGGCTACTTAACTAACAATGGGCTGAGCATGAGGTTAATAATTTGGTGGGCCGGATGGAAATAGAATTAAAAGTTTTGGGGTAAACAAAGGAAATAGAGAGAAGTTTGCATGTGAGAAGTAAAGAGAGTTGAAAGATGACGCTTGGCACGAGGGAGCAACCACTTATTACCAAATGTTATTCTACAATTCACCCTCTTTAAATTCTTTTGATCTGCTGCTAAAACCGAAAGCATAAAAGTAAATTAATTATATAAAAAACTTCTTTAATTTGATTCTTCGTCTTCTTCTTTAGAGAGAGAGAGAGATGGGAGATGTTGATGGGAAGTGTAGAATCATGTCTGCATGTTCCTCAGCCAAACTCTTTCTCTTCATGGTTCCTCTTGTTCTCGTTTCTGGTTTCGTCTTTGTAAATATTGGTCCGAGAAGTCCAACATCTTTCTCAACGGCTTTGTCCAGTAATCGTATTTCTCCTCCTCTTCATCCCTCTTCTCCATCTCTACCTCCGGCGCCGGCACCATCTCCTCCGCAGGCAGCGAAGGAAGTGTCCTTGCCAGCATCAGCTTTATCGACTAAAGTGGAATCTGTTCAGGTTAGAAAAATTACTTAGGAATATCAAATTATTCCTTTCTTGTTTCTCCATCTTTGCATGTCTTTTTTTCATTCTGCCTTTTTGTATTTATCTATTTTGTTTCTAATTGTACACCAACAATATATTTTTTAAAGACATGTTTCAAATTACATGTCAAACTACAGTAATTTGTAAAATTTAATTGGTTTTACTGAGGATGAGGAAACCGGTCGGCAAAACCGCAAACTAATGAAACAAAAGATTATAGAGAAATGTTAGATGATGCGTGCGGTCGGGTGGTCTAAAATTTAAGTAACTAATCAATAACACATGTCAATTTTTAATTGTATTAAATTTTTTAAAATGTATTTCTTCCATGTGCATATAATCATCTAAAGAAAAAAATTGATATTGTAAACAGGGTGATAATAATCGGACAATTCAATTGAAGCCGATCAACATTACTTTGATGAGTTATAACGTCACTTCTACGGCATCGTCGGAACTAATGAAGAAAAGAGTTACTACAAAAATAGACAAAATTGAATTCGAACTACAAAAGGCTCGAGTCGCCATTAAAGCCGCTTCGATGGACGATCCCGTGGATGACCCGGACTATGCACCTCTTGGTCCGATGTATTGGAACGCCAAGGTCTTTCATCGGTAAGTAGTATAATATTCTTTTTTTTGGCGCATGTTTTCAGTTATAATTACTTTCATTAGTAATACTACTACTAACTATGTTTGTTAACGATGTTTAAAGTTACGGAACATTTAGGTTCGCGTAGCGTTTACTGAATTAAAGTAAAGGCTAACGGCTTAGAAATATGAATTTATTGATTTTCTATGAATTAATTTAAATTTAGTTTAAGTTAAAAACGGGTTGGAGCTTTGAATCGTAATTAATACTGGAAATATGAAGTTATTATTGTTCTTTACTAAAAGTGATGTTGGAATCTGGCTTTGAGATTTCCAATATTAATTTTGGATGTCACGTCCTAAATTTTTATTTTGCTATGTTAGTGTTAATTTTTGTTTAGACATTTATGTGAATAGTACAGTAGTAGATGATTTGCTCCATATCATCTCATGATTGTATGTCTGTATCATTTCACTTTACATAACTTTTTGCTAACATAGATTCATAGGAAAAGCTATTTTTGAAAATTGCTAGAATTATACATTATGACGACTAGCTAGATGTATGCAGTATGTACTAATGTATGTACCTTGGTGATGAAATTATTACCTACCTTACATAATTGTTTTCCTACTATATCAAAAATCCAAGAGATTTTTAAATGCTTAAGACAAGAAAAGTATCACATACCTTGACTTTTTCTTGGGACTAAACTAGTAAATTCAAGAGATTTCATATTGGCCCATCTATTTAATGTCGGTATAGTATTTTTGGCATGACGATTCCTAACATGACCACAACGTGCTAATGCTTTTGATCATTTTATTTGTATTGAATTGCTTAGGAGCTACTTGGAGATGGAGAAACAGTTCAAGATATTCGTGTACAAAGAAGGTGACCCACCGTTGTTCCACGATGGTCCATGCAAAAGCATATACTCTATGGAAGGAAACTTCATCTACGAGATGGAAAGAGATACCCATTTCCGTACCAATAATCCGGACAAGGCCCACGCCTTTTATTTACCTCTCAGTGTCGTCAAGATGGTAAGATACGTGTATCAACGCGACTCCCACGATTTTGGCCCCATCCGAAGAACCGTCAGGGATTACATCGATCTTGTCAGCGATAAGTACCCGTATTGGAACCGTAGCATCGGAGCTGACCATTTCATACTCTCTTGCCATGACTGGGTACACTAGCACGTGACGTTACTGAGTGTATATATATATATATATCATTTGGTTAGTAATTACCGTTATAATCTTGGGACTTTTTTGGTATAGGGTCCTGAGGCAAGCTTTTCTCATCCACATCTAGGACAAAACTCGATCAGAGCTCTATGCAATGCCAACACATCAGAGAGATTCAAACCGAGAAAAGATGTCTCCATACCCGAGATCAACCTACGGACCGGTTCCTTAAAAGGATTAGTAGGTGGCCCATCACCTTCCATTCGGCCCATCCTTGCCTTCTTTGCAGGAGGTGTACACGGACCCGTAAGGCCGGTCTTACTCCAACATTGGGAGAACAAAGACAATGACATTAGAGTCCACAAGTATCTACCTAAAGGAACGTCTTACTCGGACATGATGCGGAGCAGCAAGTTCTGCTTATGTCCGAGCGGCTACGAGGTTGCGAGCCCTAGGATCGTCGAGGCGCTTTACTCGGGCTGCGTTCCGGTTTTGATAAACTCAGGGTACGTCCCTCCTTTCAGCGACGTGCTGAATTGGAGATCGTTCTCGGTGATCGTTTCCGTGGAGGAGATACCAAAGTTGAAGACGATCTTGACGTCGATATCTCCTAGACAGTATCTAAGGATGTACCGGAGAGTGTTGAAGGTAAGGCGTCATTTTGAGGTGAACTCTCCCGCTAAGAGGTTTGATGTGTTTCATATGATTCTCCATTCCATTTGGGTAAGGAGATTGAATGTGAATATACGTGAGGTATAAGTTGATGTGTTGGTTTGTAGCTTTTTGTTTGTTTAGAGTGTAATATGAAAAGTCAGGGAAATCGTTCCAGCGTAAATCATAACTTGTCTTCATTAAATTTGTAGTAAAAACAAATAATGCATTGTTTGTCTCTTACTACTCTTATTGTTGGGTTAGAAATTAATCAAAGAATCAGTATGAAATTAGCTGATGCATCGAAGGAGTGTGACTATTGATCAGATAATTAGGTGTAATGTTGGTGTTTAGTTTATTCTGTTAATTAATTAGTGTAGAGGTAAGGTAATATTACAGATAGATGAAGTTTGGGCTTGGGCTCTCAACTTAAGTGACATTTAACAGCCCAAAACTAGTAACGCGAAATCCATGAAAACAATAGTTACTCTACGAAACAATGACAACTGGATGGATTCCTCATGGGCTTTCCTTGGGTTTATGTTTCTTGCTTAAACTAGGCTTCCACTTGCTGTGTATTGAGACAAAAAGAAGCAAAGAAGCCAGTACTTGCAAGTGTTTCAAAAAAAAAAAGAACAAAAAGCCAGTACTTGCATGCAGCTAAGTAAGAGAAAACGAAGGCAAATACAACTTTCAAATAACGAGACCGTGGAATGAATAGATTGATAAGCGTGGGACACAAGAATGGTCCCTTTATGTTTTAAGATCGTACAATGAGCAAAAGCTTGTCTCATAGTGCAACACCACTTGAAAGTACCCTGACTAGTCTAAAGCTCTCTGTCTCTAAGATCAGCAGCAGCTATCACGGGTAAGGCGTCCAGCGAGAGGAAGCGACAACCATCTGATTGTTGTATTGATCAGGACCGTACACTTTGGTGGTCACCACAGATGCAATCTCCGTCGTGTCTTCCCCACTAGTCACACCGGAGATCTGCTTCTTGATTAATCCCTGGTCTCTTAGTATAGATCTCAGCTTCTTCACCTGCGTCACAAATCCAATTGTGGGATGGGGGTTTCTCTGATAGAAACAAAAACTAAAGGGATAAAACAAAAATAACGGATGGTATTTAATTAGACCCCATTATTTTAAATGAGTGCAATATGGTTCACAGACCTCCTCATGTAACATCTGCTTCTCTCTAGAAACGACGTCGTACTCTTGCCTAAGCGAATCGTACAGCTGCTCGAGCTGCTTTGCCTTCCAGCGTGCACGGCGGTTCTGGAACCAAACCGCTATCTGACGTGGCTGCAAACCAAGCTCTCTTGACAGCTTCAGCTTCCTGTCTGAATCTAGTTTGATCTCATCTTGAAAACTCCGTTCAAGTGAAGCTAATTGTCCACTCGTTAGTCTCTTCTTCTTTGTTATCTCTTTGTTGTTGCTTGGTAATCGGTACTCATTATTGATGATCTTTTCTGATTCAGGTACAGAGATAACCGGTCCGGTTTGTGTATCGGCATGCATGTATGAATGACCTGCTGTGACACAAACAATACTCTTTCTATAAAATAAGTTCCCACATTTTTCTTAATAGAGTGAACATAAATGAATCCCAACTTTGCAAAGGTGACGTTTTAACTTTATAGAATTTGGATCCCAAGGCAAAAACACTTTGGATCCCAATAAAAGAAAAAAGCAAACTTAAATGTTAAATTGTCTAGACGGAAGACTTAACTTCTCATCTCAGAAAGTAATATTTTTAGGTAACATATCCCAAGATCTTTGGAACGATGCCTGCGAACACGTTCTCAAGTAATTCGTATAAAACAAAAGAAAGGAACATAGAGCTTAAGATTACTAAAAAAACACTTGAAATTGTGGGAAAATTAAGTTTTTATACTTACATGGATATGTTGTGAGAAAAACAAAGTTAATGGATCCGACCAAAAAACCATTATAATGGATTTGTCAAACGTGAGATTAAACTATACCTCTTAAGATCTTGGTAAATATACATGGATTTAAAACCTTACCCCAATAGAACAGCATATAATAATATATATATATATATATAGATCTGAAATATATACATATATATATATGCATATACCTGCATAAGGATCATAGTTGAAGCTATGGAGTGAGTTAAAGGAGTTCAACTCCGGCCATGGCGGCGGCATAAAAGCAACTCTCACGTTTTCTAAGTTGTTTGTCGTTGACCATTCCATTTCTTTTCTTTTTTTCTTATCCGTTCTTGTGAATCTTAATAAGAAGATATGAGAGACAAGTAAAAAGCATGAAAGTTGTAGGATCTAATATAGTGGAGAAACTGACGAAAAGAAAATTAGGGTTTTATTGGACCACAAGACAAGAGTAAGAGAGGCGTGACAAGAAGGTTCTCTTCTATACACTTTGTCTTTTGGAGGTGCAACAAAGTTTGAGAGCATGCAACGTTTCAAAGCAAGATATTTATAATTGGGATATGCATCCAGATGGAGATGTAGAGATAGTGATGGAAAGAGAGTGAGATATGTGTGTATTCGGTGAGGATTTTTCACCTAATAAGTCATAAGGGAGCAACCCAACAGTGCTTTTTGTTTTGGAATTTAAAGATGAAAAAGGAAAGTGTGATATAATTTTGTCTTACTTGCACATCATCAATCATCATCCATCATATCTCTCTAACATTAATATAGGTTGACATATTTTGTTGTATCCAAGGAATTTTAAAATATTTTCAGCCAGCTATTTTTGTCGTATGAATTACATATTTTCTTTATATTAAGAAATGATAAACATACAAATATTGGTGCAAGCTTAGAACAAAAAGTGAACTAACCAAGACAGTTTGGATACTGGAGGTCATGTGCATATTTTAGATTTCAGAGAAATTTGATTTTACTATAAGAGGTGCTTCATGAATATATATAATTTTCTGAGGAATATTTCTACAATCATGGCAGTGTGTGAATGCATCAAACATTCACGTCCCGTCTGGATTAGTTAGAGCATCTCCATTCGCAGATTCCCACTATCATGATTTCCAATGCATTTTTTGATTATTTTAATTTTTTTTTTTTTTGTTTTTAAAAAAAAAAAAAAAAATTAAAACTGACTTATCGCGGGCCGCCACATGTCGTGGGGCCCGCAGAACAGTCAAGAGACAGTCTCACCACACTGAACCTGGACGATGTCGACTCATAGCTTTTCCTTTATTATATATATTTTTTTTTGGGGAGTTGTGTGAACTCCATATTAAAAACTCCAATGGAGATGCTCTTATAATGAATGGAATTTCTAAAGTTGGAACATTTTAACATTTTAAAAAATCTACTTGTGGGCAGGGCACTACCATTAAACCACCGTCTCAAACTGACTGATTTTTTATAGACGTGAAAATAATTAAATGTAGATTAAATATAAAAATAAATGAAAGAAATTTTTTGAGATTTTAGATATTAAATACTAATTTAGGTGGGGGTACTTATTTTTGTCAAAGTTAAGCTTGAAATATGTGAAAGAGAAAGAGTGAACAGGATTTAATGGTCCCAAAAACTCCAGAAAACTGACAACGTAGTTCCCCTCTCCTTTGGTTATGCCTCCATTCTTAGTGTGTATATATATGTGTGTGTATATGTGCGAGCGCCCTTGCACTTGAATTACTACATTGATTTTTTTTTACTCCATTGATATGCAATAAAAGTTGTCACTAGTGTCAAGTTCATAAGGACCATAACCATGTATATGTGCAGTAACCTGTGTAGAGTATAGGGTGAGGCCAAAAGCTACCTTTGAAAGCTAAGAATCAACACAGAGAGCTATGTAGATCATCTATACATAAAGAGTGTGATATGACCAATTAAAGCCAAACAAAGAACAAGTTAATTTGAAAACTAAGTCTCATTTTCCTCATATACTGTGTACTCCTTTTTCTCTCTTAATTTACCCCCACATTCTTTTATTAACTTCAAGTTAACACACAATCTCTCTCTCTCTCTCTCTCTCTCTCTCTCTCTCTCTCTCTCTCTCTCTCTCTCTCTCTCTCTCTCTCTCTCTCTCTCTCTCTCTCTCTCTCTCTCTCTCTCTCTCTCTCTCTCTCTCTCTCTCTCTCTCTCTCTCTCTCTCTCTCTCTCTCTCTCTCTCTCTCTCTCTCTCTCTCTCTCTCTCTCTCTCTCTCTCTCTCTCTCTCTCTCTCTCTCTCTCTCTCTCTCTCTCTCTCTCTCTCTCTCTCTCTCTCTCTCTCTCTCTCTCTCTCTCTCTCTCTCTCTCTCTCTCTCTCTCTCTCTCTCTCTCTCTCTCTCTCTCTCTCTCTCTCTCTCTCTCTCTCTCTCTCTCTCTCTCTCTCTCTCTCATATTCAATTGCTACTCAACAAATAGTTGATGTGTAACAGTGTAAGAGAGATAGCTAGAGGAGAAGAGGAAGGAATCTTTTTTTACGTTAAAAGTAGATAGGGTTGAACAGATTGATGATAAGTAATGAGTTTTAAACTAACGACAGTGTATAAGAGAAAGGGAAGCTTTTGAGCCTAAACTCTTGAAAGAGATGAGACATCACAATTTGCATAGTGTTTGGTTTTGTTTTATTTTTTGAGAAATTTTAATGAATTTAGATGACTTCATTCATTGTAAAGGATTCGTTTGATAACTACTTATCATACTCTCTTTTTCTTTATGAAATTCTACTATTTCAGCTAAAGACCCTTCACAAAAGTCTTCGATCTGGACTAAAAGTAAGATGTGTTTTCAAAACTCAAAATAATAATGTTCTTTGCGTGTTTATAATCATTTACGGTGTCTTTTTAATATTAGGTATGGGTTTAGGAGAAATACAATCCACTTTGTTCTCAAAATAAACTAAACTAGATTGCAACCCGCCCTTGAAAGGGCGGGATTTTTTTTTGTTGTTTTTCAGTATAAAGATTAACTATTATTCGTTTTATTATATAAACCGAAACATGATCAAGTTTCAATTATGCGGGTTTGTAATAGTGTGTATAGTATGACGAAATTTAAAATGCGTCATACAACCATTTTATATTTGTAAATAAGTTAAACAATGTTTTATCCGAAATTCTTACTTGGGCTATTATATAATTTTAAAAATTTATAATTATATAAATTATTGCTAAACATGTAAAGTGGTCAATGATTTGTTTTTCTCTCTTCAAAATAAAAATAAATAGAAAAAATATTTGGTCAAGAGTGATTTACATGAATTTATAACTTTTTACTAAAGAACATATAATTTTTTTTTTGAAAATAATGTTTGAGTTTTAAAAAGTGTTTTCATATTCGACCCAAATCTGCTGAACTGGTAGACCCGTACCATGTATATAATCTAGTTTAGATTTAATGAAAAAACTAGATTTTGACCCGCGCTTTTGAAGCGCGGAATATTTTACGATGAAAAATTTCACTAATAATTTAACAAATATTTTGGTTATTTTTAAAGAGTGTGTATTTAAAATATTTTTGTATTTAAATCAGTATTTTTAAATTCAACCAGATTGTGATTATACCGGTTAATCCGGAGATCTGTCAATTCAATTTATGTTTTTAAAATATTCATATTAAAAAATCACTAAAACACGAGACTAACCGATTGAACTGATGGATGACCGATATGTAATCTAATTGGATTTAAATTGTAATAGTTTCATAATTTGTAATCTTATAATCGAAATTTTAAAGTTCACTATTTTGCAATTTATGAAATTATGATATTTTTACAAAATTTTAAAGAGAAAATGATAGATATAAAATAACTAAGATTAATTATTGAATTATTTGGAAACATTGATAGTAGTATTATAAATATATTGTTTGGAAACATTGATAGTAGTATAAAGAAATAAGTATATTGTTTGGAAACATGGATAGTAGTATAAAGAAATGAACATTAGTGACTTAATGTATGTTTAACTATAAAGTATAAATGTGTATTTAATTTAAAAACTTACAAAATAAATGTTAGGTCCAACAGAATGTTTCTGTTTTAATAAGATAGATTGTTAGTTAAAAATCCGATAGAACCCGGTAAAAACCCCAAAATTCATTATTAACCTGTGATCTAAATACCAATGATCGAATAAAACATAAAATATCTGATAGTATTTTATTTTTATTAAATTAATCACATACTTTTTAATACTACATAAACATGTGGTCTTTAAACTTAGATTCAACTTTTATTATGTCATCCAAATAAAAAAGATAATATAAAAACTTATTAATATGACAATATTAGTTTATTATTGTTGTTAATGACCTATTATAAGTTTGTATTTTTTATTTTTTGTTTTAGATTTAAATTTAATTTTATAATACATAGATTTAAGAAAATAACATTATAATGTCATTATGTTTTTTTATTAATTTAGTTTCAGAATATATATGTCTAATATTTGAACATAAAATATTTATATTAAATAAAAGTAACATATTTTATAAATATGTGTAAGCCCATTATTTGTTGATCCATTTAAATATATTTATGCAAGCCCAAAACTAAAAGACTCAAATGCTATTAATGAATTTTATTAATCCTTTGTCAAAATAAGGGTATTTTTGGAAAACTCAAAATATTCATTAAGGATATAATTTGAGAATGATCATGTTTTAATGATATTGATTCAGATCAATTTCTCCAAAAAAGACATCGGTATCTAATCTATTAATTTAGGGATTATCTACTATTTGAAGTTCTTATTTAAATTTTGGACTCTTTCATAGTTGTTGCTAAAATATATCATGCCTCCTATACAATGCAACCTACCAACTTAAATTAAACCAAATCTTAACCAACATAGATTAGTTAAACCTAACCAGTAACACTTTTATAATATTTTTGGTTAATCTCTTAATATAATTAGATCATATAAAACTGAACCACTTTTAAATCAACGAGTTCCATATCATTCCAGACATAAGAAAAAAAATATCCGACTCATTTTACAACGTAAGTATACAAAGACCGTGTATGCTTATGCTCATTGATCTTCCAAAAACCAAATAATTGTGGCATAGACCAACATAGGCTCATGTTCGTATCACTAACTTTACTTCGATATATTTACTCTTCACCTACATCATATCACAACATACACAGTTCTACAAGAACATGATTTTTTTTTTGTTCAAACAACCAAATAATGGTGGCATATGGTCAGTAGATTTTTTAAATATGTTTTTTATATATTACATTTTACGAGACTATGTGTATAAGTTTTTTTTTTTGAAAAAGGGCATAACTATGTGTATAAGTTAAAAGGTAAAAAGTGTGACAAGGCAAATTATTATACTAAAAATGAAAAAAGATTAAATACAAACTAATAACAAGTACAACACAAATTATAACACTATTAAATTCTATATATATTTAATAAAATATTATATATATGTCTAATATGTATATATATATATAAATGTTACACAAAATATATATAATATTATATACACATATTATATATACCATATATTATTAATTGAAATTTGACAAATCAATTTCCGCCCTTTAGGGCGGGTCCTAATCTAATCTAGTTTATCATTAAGCATGAAACTCGGAAGTTTCCCTATCCATGTTAATTAATCTAGTTACTCGTGAATTTTATGATATGATCGCCGATCCTTTCAGCTTTTGTGTATCATTATATTTCACCTACGAAAACATATAATGAAAATTTTTATTCATTTAAGAATATTTTAATTGAAACTAAAGACTAGCAGTTCTTAACTTTTCCATATAATAACAAATGATGCTAAGAACCAGAAGATAGTCAATTGGGTTCATGGTAAACGGTTTCTACATAATTAACAGCATTCAAAGAACAAACACAGACAAAATAACATTTTAATATATAAATACGGTCATGGAAATTAAATAATATCCGCGCAAAAACTTTTAACAGTCTCATGCATGCATTAGAAAAGAGAAGAAAAAAGCGAGACAGACCTAAAAACTAATTTAACAGTCCCGTTCAGAGACCAACTAATTTCCGTTGTTATTAGGTTTTGGGACTTTTCAGAAATATTTTTATTACTATAAAATTATTACGTAATATTTTATTACCCATTAGTTACTATTACTACTAAGATCGGTAATCAATAAAAAGGTCCCCACTCTTCTTGGAGCTAAACGTTACTTGTCACATGGATGCTTTATATAGGGTAAGAAGATCTTACAGACTATATATATATATATATAAATATATAACTTTTTGCTAAACTTTCAAAACAATTTTTAATTGAAATTTCACAAATTATTTTTTTAACAATTAAAAGTATTCAATAACATATATATGGAAGGAAAGAAAACGAGAAAATAAGCAATTACATACATAGCTTTTAAATATGACAAAAAATACATAGCTTTTAAATAATCAAAATAAGAATAATATAGTTCAATATTTAAATTCTAAAACTTAGATTGTCATAAAATATAATACTTTTAGTTACTAGATTCAAGTGACTAAATTTTACTGGCTAATTTATACGTAAACTATACAAGAAATATAAGATTGGTCATATTATCAATATGTCATAAATTATCTATGGCATATACTAAGTTCTAGAATTAGAAGATCCCTTATCAAAGACATGGGTTGTTCGCGTTGATTAATTTGTTTCTCACTACATGCACATAATCATTCACTTATTTCTACACTCACAAGATATAAAGTAATATCATACCAAAAAAAAAGATAAAAAGTTATATCTTTTATACCATCAAATAAGTACGATATGTGGAAAGGTACAATATTATGAAGATGCTATGGATGAATATGGTAGTGAACTTAGTAATAAATAAAACATGCATATAACAGTGAGCTTTGTAAAAAAAAATCAAAAATAACAGTGAAGCTGTGAAGGTTAAAGTTGGTACAGTACCTCCCTTTACTATTGGTTTCAATTCGTAATACGTAAGAATTGAATCCCGCCGTTTAAGTCAGACACTAAATAAGACTGTGCACAACTTAATTGTTCCTATGCAAATTCATTGTGTGTAGAAAATTCACCAGACATATATATATATATATAGTAAAAAAGGAGAAACAAGTTCCATAAGACTAACCCATTTATACATTGAATATTTATTAACGAAGTCACAAAATATTTTAACTATTCTTTTAATAAATTGATGGATAAAATTTTGGATCTAAATAATATGACGAAACTACTGCGAAACAATTAATAAGCTAACAGATATTGATGAAGAATTGGCTAACAAGCTATTTCCTTATGAGAATTATTGTCAGTTTAAAAGATATCTGATGATATTTAATAGTTCTAGTGTGGAAATGGTTCTTCGGCCCCATGAATAATCAATAATAATTTTGATATATTTTAAAATTGTTTAGCTTATCCCCAGAAGAAAAAAAAACTTTCAAAATTTTAATTAAAGGAATAGTTAGAAACCAACAATATGTACATTCTGGAAAGGCAATTGAAGAAGAGAGTAAACAAATTTGCAATAGTTTACTTGAATTGCAAGTTCGAGATTTCAAAACCCATAGGATATGGAGACTGACAAAATGGTTTATGGGAAGAAACAACAGATAGCCCAGTTACATGTAGAAAAAATAAAAATGAAAAACATTATCACACGCCCGGTGGGACTCGAACCCACAATCGTTTGATTAGAAGTCAAACGCCTTATCCATTAGGCCACGGGCGCTTTGCTTGACGAGTAAAGAAAATATTTGTTTTAGCAGCTGAAAGTCATATATAATTGTTGAATATTCATATACCTCTAAAGAAGCTATCTGATGTGCTTCCAAGATCTCAGGGTTACTCAGGAGCAAGTTAATCGCTTCATTGAGTTCTAGTTTGGTTGATACCTTTGTAATCGATAAGGGATTCGCCTGCTGCATTGCCTTCACCGTATGAGAGAAATGACCAACATGACAACCGATCAAAAAGATAACATAAATGTTGAGAGAAAAGAGGGAAAGAGTGGACTATATACTATATACGCATCTTATCAATGAGCACCTGTGATAACAGCGCAGCTAGCTGCTGTTGCTTCAATCAAGCTATGGCGGCTATGGAAGATTGGAAGCTACTCTGTAAAATTCGCTTAGCTCACCTTAAGGAAACAAGGAGAAGCAGATCATGTTGTTGAACAAAGTACAGAGGGAACATAAATTAAAATTATTGAAACCTAGCCTAGTGTACCCACCACATATATATTTGTCTTCCTTGATGTAATTTTTTCATTTTGAGACATTTTAGAGCTACACTTTGGCTGTCTTTCCACAATTTCTACAAAAGTAGCTGGTAAGACTGATATGTAATTTGCCTGTTTTAGGTTATAACTTCAGGCAAATTATCAAAATAACGGTGAGGCAACGTAGGTTAAAGCTCTGTATTATCTGTACACAAGCACTCCAAGATCCATCACGCCTCCGCCACCACCCAGCCACGGGGTCAAAGTCACCGGAAACTGCTGCCAAAGACGTCCTCGTATTGTAATGAGTCCGTGTAAGACTACTTTATTAGTAAATTATTTTCTAGCCAATAAGGCCCAACAATAGCCCACCTAGAATAATTGCTTCCAACGTAAACAAACAGAACACCCTTAAAGACTACAAACGCGAATGTGAGGTTCGCATGGAATAAAGATTCTCCATTTAGCGTTTACGTTTGCAAAATAATCGTAAACGTTTCAAAAGTCTAGTGCGAGTGTCGGTCCATTATTTCATAAACTCGAGTATTATTCATTACTTGATCAAATGATCTTAAGATTCTTCCAAAGGTTACAACTAACATCATCAACTTCGATAGCTAGTTTTAAATCACATTCGTCGTAACTTGTATTAACTAGCATCGTAGTCTTGTTTCAGCCCACCTTAACTGGTGTGATCAGATTATGTACGTAAAATATTAGAACGATTGTTCGATTAATGAACCGTAAGAACAACTAGATTAATAGAATATCAATGGATATGCTTTCGTCAAAAGAGGCAAATGTAATTACTATATGATAATCCACCTAAGAGTTAAATATAAAAAAACTTGACCTAGGAATTTTCCTGTTTTTTTTTTTTTGCTAAATAAAGGGTTAAACCCGGATCAATGATGACATAAGCCTAACCTCCGGGTGAAGGTACAGCCCACGGATAGACCCTCTCGTGGGCATTCAAATGAGCCGAAATCAATAGCTCATATCCGTGTGGCCGGTGGGATTTGAACCCGGATTCGCCTTATTGAGTTTTTTAAATCCATCAAGCGCCACTAGACCACTATCACCGGTTAGGAATTTTCCTGTTGTATATATAAAAATATTTAAAATAATATTAGTACTGAAACATGGAAGTAGGTGAGAAATAAAGTGACGAAGACTTGGTCTTGAAGACTGAGGTGTGGTGTCGCCTTTGCCTTATAGGAGCGAAACTGTACACATCAAGAGACCTTAACCAGATCCAGCGATAGCTTCTCGAAGTATTATGTAATGCAAGCATACCCAAACTAAGCTCTGTTAATACGTATTAAACTTCCTTAAGTTTTTAATGGTGATTTTAGTTTTAGAGGAGATATTCAAAGTGTACTTTATAATTTTATATCGTCAAAAAGAAAGAAAACCAATAATTATGGTTCTTGTTTTTTTTTGTTCTTGTTTTGTTTATTGTAGAAAAAAAAATAACAACGGCAATCTTTTTAAAATGGTTAAAATATATCATTAAAGTTTTAGTTTTGTGACTTGTTTATTTCAACTACAACAATTATCAACTATTATGAGTTTACGACAAATGTAGTTTACTATATCATACATACAACATACAAAATCACGATGAGCGGCTATCTTTCCGAAATATTTAAATTATTTGTATAAGAAAATGCAATGATATAATAATCGAGTTTATGCTAATTAAGTATAGCCATTAAACATTTAATTAGGAGACTCAACAACCCCGTCATAGCTTTTAGAGGGGATGGAGACTAAAAGAATCATTCTACAAAACCAACAGATACGTAATGTGATATATACACAGAATATATATGCCGACAATTAAAAGTTGAAATAACACCCTAAAATAAATAGAGAGAGGGAGAGATTCAGTGGAAAAGTAGATAGGAAATCAGTTCTACATGAAGTATGGACATTGGATCCCACCTGTTGTTATTTTTTAGTTCCCTAAATATATTTTCTTACAAAACTTGATTGATTCTTTGAATATTTTCATATTTATTATAGCTTATTTAATATTTTCTATGCTTAGCTAAGAATATCGATCACTTTAACATTTTTCACATAAAATGTCATTTCTAAAAAAACATTTTCTACATAGATTAAAAATGATTGATATTCATTTAAGTTTTTACTAGTTACACATATTTAATTAACAGTATTTGAGAAAAGGATCCAGTGATGAGGAGGGTGAAGTGTTTATCATCAAATATATTCTTCATGCCAGTTCATACTGTATGGAAAGAATTGAATCGAACAAGGCATGGCAAACTCCCTTCTCCAGCGGGCCTCTTGATTAAGATGATTGACAAAAGTATGAGAAATAAACTCGCACTTATGTTGAGGAAAGGAAATAAAGATGAAGGATGACTTAGTGGTTTGGTACAAGATAGAAGTTCTAAGAGTTCTAAGAATTTGAATGTATAGGAATCAAATTTTTTTTTTTTTTTTTTATCATCAACCCAACTAGGCCTAGATCAATTGGAGAGCAGACGAGCCGATCCTCCTAGGAGTATCTCCATCTGTCTGGGTCTGATCTATGTGGGAAAAGAGGTATCCTCTGGACCGTGCACTCTTGGCTAAGGCATCCGCTCGCTCGTTCCGGCTTCTCGGAATATGAGAGATACTCACATCCTCAAAGTCTCCCTGGAGCCTTTGGAATTCCTCTATGTCAGTCGCGAAGGCTGGCCAGTCCGACGGGTTGGCCATCATCTCCACGAGGTCTCTACAATCCGTTTCAAACCGTACGGATCTCATCCTCATATCTCGCAGGCAGGTGGCCGCCCATAGTAATCCTTCCATCTCCGCATGGAGAGCCGAAAGACTCCTATGACAAGCACGTAACCCAAAATGTTCTCTGTCCAATCCATCCTTAAAACACCAGCCTAAGCCACTGACCCTGCCATTTTTGATCCATGAGGCATCAATTTGGCAGACTGGGATTCGGGGTATCCAAGGAGGCACCGTCTCAGTATCCGGGGATCTCGGATCAGCATAGTCGTCGTCCTCATCTTTCTCCTCGTTGGCTTTCTTCCAACAGTCTGCTTCTACAGTAGCATACCGAAGGGTATCCACAGGAGAGGCATCCTTTCCATTAAAAACCTTATCGTTTCTGGCCTTCCAAATGTACCAGCAGATCCATGGGAAGGTATCGACTTGTGGTCTCGACGGAGCCACCTCTTTTCGCTTCCAAAAAAGGAAGTTTAAGTTTTGATAGATAGATGTACTCGGGAAGTAACCCGGAAGGGACGGATAGTCCGACAAAGCCCAAACTTGAAGGGCGGGAGGGCACTCAAAAAGAAGATGATTAATTGACTCCACTGGGCCAGCACATCTAGGACAACTCCTATCGGTGCCCAGGTGTCTATAAGTGAGTCTTTCCGCAGTAGCCACACAACCGGAGATCGCTTGCCACAAGAAATGCTTGATTTTATTTGGAGCCTTAATCTTCCATACATGGCTCTGAAGGCCCGTTAGACTCGGTTCTGTAGCTCCTCCTCGTGTAAGGTTTAGTTTTTCTGAACTCAAAAGATCATATCCGGTTTTAACAGAATAAATACCGGATTTCGTATGATTCCATATATACCCATCGGGGGTATCCGAGTGTGAAAGTTTCAAACCAAGTATCAGAGGTATGTCATCTTGGTGGAAAAATTCCCTCAAAAGCTGTGCATTCCACTCATTGGTATCATTCCTAATAAAGGCCTGAACAGGAAGCTGGGGCAGTCTGTAAACAATATGATCAGCAGGTCTAGGTGCTCGTGCAACTATATCTGGGACCCAAGGATCAGTCCAAGCCCTGGTGTCACCACCCGTGCCGATCGTCCTTCGTAGGCCCAAAGTGAGGAGGGGTCTCGCAGCCATGATACTACGCCATCCATAAGATGGTGAGTAAGTCTGGTGCTCATCAAGTGGGGAGGTATGTCTGTAGTATCTCCCTTTTAAAACCCTTGCTATCAACGAATTTGGGTAGTGGATCAGTCTCCATAATTGTTTCGCAAGAAGCGCTAAGTTGAAGTCATGGAAATCGCGAAAACCTAGTCCCCCCGAATCTTTGGGGGTACAGATCTCGTCCCATGCAATCCAATGTAGTCCTCTGCTGTTCTGATTGGAGCTCCACCAGAAATTTGACGTAGTACTCTTCAGTTTGTCGGTAATGCCTTGTGGAAGCAAGTAACACGACATTACGTAAGTCGGGACAGCTTGTGCCACTGCTTTTATCTGCACTTCTTTTCCCCCTTTAGAAAGGAGTCTCGATGACCAATTATTAACCCGTCCATTGAACCGGTCTTGTACAAAGGAGAAAACCTTCATCTTCGAGCCTCCGATATGTTCTGGTAAGCCAAGGTACATCCCCATACCCCCTTCGGTCGAGAAGCCTAGAACATTTTTGATTTCTTGCTTCCGAGAGGGCTCCACTCGGTTCCCAAAAAACATCGAAGATTTCGCCGCATTCAGTCGTTGTCCTGATGCATTCCCATAAATTTCAAGATTGTCTATAATCTCTTTGCATTGGCTCGTATCTGCCTTGCAAAAGAAGAGACTGTCATCCGCAAATAGAAGGTGAGATATCCTTGGGCTTGCATGGGAAACACGCAGTCCCGTTAATTTATTTTCCATTTCCGCTCCATTCAAGAGTGAGATCAAGGCTTCCGTACACATGATAAACAAGAACGGGGAAAGAGGGTCTCCTTGTCTTAGACCTCTCCTAGGTAGAATCCTTCCTTTCGGTTGGCCGTTGATTAAGACTTGATATGAGACCGATGTGACACAACACATAATGAGGTCAACCAATCTTTCATCAAAGCCCATCTTTATCATTAAAGAGGCAAGGAAGCTCCATTCCACTCGATCATAAGCTTTGCTCATGTCTGTTTTTATTGCCATAAAATCTTCACGGCACCTTTGGTTCGTTCGTAAGGCGTGGAAGTTTTCTTGTGCTATCAGAATATTATCAGTGATCAAACGCTTTGCCACAAAGGCTGATTGTGTCTCCGAAATCAGATTCGGGGTAACCCTCTTGAGTCTCTTGCAAAGAAGCTTGGAAATAATTTTATAGCTGACATTGCAAAGGCTGATGGGTCGGAATTCTGTCATGTCGCGAGGTTTCTTTTTTTTCGGGATGAGGCAAATGTTTGTCTGATTTAATAAAGGGTCAAAACTCCCCGTGGCAAAGAAATCCCAGACAAGACGGATAATGTCTTGCCGCATCTCTCGCCAAAACTTCTGAAAGAGTTTGCTAGTCATGCCATCGGGTCCAGGTGCTTTATCCGGATTGATATCAAAGAGAGCCTTCTTAATTTCTTTTTCCGAGGGTTCTTCTAATAAAAATCTGTTGTCATCACTTGACACCTTTTCGGAGATAAACCGAAGAGAAGTATCAATCTGTGTTGGCAGAGAGGTGGAGAAAAGATCTCGAAAGTATTGAACAGCTACGTTCTCAACTTCGATTTCGCTCTCCACCAGCTTTCCA
Organism: Raphanus raphanistrum subsp. raphanistrum; assembly: GCA_019706035.1. Lineage (NCBI taxonomy): Eukaryota > Viridiplantae > Streptophyta > Magnoliopsida > Brassicales > Brassicaceae > Raphanus > Raphanus raphanistrum. Next base: position 548,666 of record CM033982.1, on the reverse strand, counting down.
TTTTTATCTTTGATACTAATGATCCGGTTTTGGGCTCTCCTTTGTTTGGTAGTAGAGTGATGAAACTTTGTATTTCTGTCACCATGTTTATGCCATTGATTCCTGCTTTTTTGTTCCCACTAGGTATTTTCTTCTTTAAAGGCCATGGATAACTGTCTTTGTAGGACCTCTAGTTCCTCTGACGTGGTGGAATCCTCGTCTTGTGCTAAGTCAATTTTAGCCTTCAATTCTTTTATTAGTATAGCAGAATTTGTAGGATTTTGCTTTTTCCAGTGGCAAATCTTCTTACGGCATGAGGTAATTTTTTGATGAAAATTCCTGATTGGAATTTCTTCAAAAAGTCCCCACCCCGAAGTAACTGCATCCTTGAAACCTGGTCTTCCAATCCATCTCTTGTCAAACCGGAAATTCTTTGTAGATTTTCGGACCCTAGTTTGAATTCGAGGTATAGGAATCAAATAGGAAGGAATAAAGATAATTTTTTTATTTCTTTTTAGAAAGGACATACTTGATGTAAAAATGTATTTTTATTAACTAAATTTAACATTCAGTTCACAAAAAAATATTTTAGATAGATATTTTTTTTATAAAATCAATGAATTTTAATTAGTATAAAACTGAAAGTTTGTATTAGAATTTAAAATGACATATTTTAAGCAAAATCATCTCTAAACCACCTTTATTTTAATTTTTATATTTTTCTGTAAAATAGAAATTTTATATTATAGAGTTGGATACATGCTTCTATAATAGATTTATTCTATTTATAGGAGAAAATATATACATATGATATTTTTACATCTAAGTATAGGGACAAAAAAATAAGATTTCTCAAATTTTTCTTTAAAATAGTATTATAGAGTCATTCATTGAAACAAATTCACATTTATAATAGATATCTTTATTTTAGAAGAAAATATAAAAATATATATTAAAATTAATCTAACAATAAAAACGTTAAAATAAAATTTTTCAGAAAGAAAAAGGGAGAGGGAGTACAACATAGTTATCATATCTGAAGTAACATGAATACCCTTTTTTTTTTAAGACTAGTTATAAAATAAATGTACTTCCTATTTCTTTTGAAAATCAAACGAACATTCTTTTTGTAAATGTTTTGTTCATGGGGGTAGAGTTACCAGTATTTTGTTTATGCTATCGTGGACATGCTGCCTATATATGTTCTTCATCCGGTTTCTAATGTCTATCATAAAACAATCGTTTACCACAAGTCTCACAATCCAATTTTCTTTGAAAATGACAATTATACTATGTGTGTTTTTTGTTCGTTGTTGTACCTCTCTTAATTTATACTATTATCTAACCACGTGTTAGTGGTCGGATGGTAATATAACGTTCCAGCTTTGTTAAGCAAGCTGAATTCGAATCCGCCTATTTTTAAATATCCCTAATATATGGACATGAGTGGTTTAACACTCTCTCGCCGAAAAATGGTTTACTATTCTTTTATGGGATAGAGAAACAAGGTCAATCACATATTTATGAGTGAACATTTATATGAACATTTATAAAGACATAAATTCGTAACCTTCTTCGAGATAGTTCAATCTTTTAAATTTTCAAAACCCAAAAACCAATAAAAATCTTTTAAAAACTCATACCAACCCAGTTGGTTTTATTTCCTTTTTACAGTGGAATTCATAGAATATATCTAGTTTTCTGTAAGAAAAATATCGTATACATTTTCTTTTGTCAAATAAAGCGTATACATTATTACCAGTTTTCAGAAATGGTAGGTCTCTAGCTATTTACTGAGAAAATCACTGTTAGCTGTATATTTGATTTAGTTCAATAGAGACATGTAACTTATTGTTATAAAAAATTGAAAATTCAGAATTATTTAAAATGATGAAAGATGAAACGAACAGTGATCAATGTGAGTGAAAGAAGCAAAGTTCCCATGTGGTATTTGGTCCTTGTACATTATGTTTACTTGCATGGCACTGCATGTTACTTCCTGGCTGCATACAACTACATAAATATGTAGTGGTATTTTATTTCTCCAATTATTTGTTTTATTTCATTTTTGTATTATCATTGTTACCTCAGCCCACAATTTTTATTATTTTTTAAGTTACCATAATAATATAGATATATAATCATACATACTTGTTTCACATTCAAAGAAATCAAAAGCCAATTGTGAATATATTTTATTAAAAGAATTTCTCCATATGAAATTCAAATTAACAAATTACTTGAGTCTAAGAAAGAAATATATGAGTTATGTCACGTACAGACGTTATATTCTAATAGTGAAAAAATTTAAGAATGTTTTTTTATAATTCGGGGTGTTCGACATGCCGAAACCCAACTAATTGATTTTATAAAATCTGTCTACCGACACTAGACAGACCCGGTTATTCACAGTAGAAATTAGATATTCATGTCGCATGACCACGCAAATGGATAATATTAAACACAAAGTGTCTCACATCGATAGTTGGAAGGGATCTTTAGTAATATATAAGGTGAATGAACCATTCTTCTTATCACCAATTGGTTTTAAGTGTGAAGCCCATCTAACTTAACATGGTATCAGATCCCAATCCAAACAGTCCAACCCGATCCACATCGATCTGGCACAAAGTTGGCCCATCGATCCTTGTCCAAGCATTCCGAGATTAACGTTCAAAGAACCATCATCTCGAGGGGGCGTATTAGACACAAAGTGTCCCACATCGGTAGTTGGAAGGGATCTTTAGTACTATATAAGGTGAATGGGCCACTCTTCTTATCACCAATTGATTTTAAGTGTGAAGCCCATCTAGCTTAACAGATAAATCTAAATTTGTAAGAATATTGGCAAAGAGATAAGAATTTATATGATTTTAGTTATTATGTTACATTTTACTCGAGTTTGTTTATATTATCACAATCTCATATATGTATGCTGGATTATTATATCGGTATGTGTTCTATCATGACATGCCAATTAAGCACAGGCTTAATTTGTCACCTTAGTGACTTAATAACTAATTATAAATTATAACACGAAGTACCCTATCAGAAACACGAACAAAAAAAAAGGTAAAAGCTTCTAAATTATTTGAATTTTAAATACATGTTTTGGAACTGGTCCGACCCAAAATGAATCATTCCAAATAAAGCATGAAATGTTTGTTGCAGTGATGTCTAAAATACAAGTCTAGATCTACAACTATTTTGCATTCCACAATACTCTCTACGTTTTAAAATATGTTTAAGAACTTTTCAAAAAAAAAAAATATGTTTAAGAAAGATTTTGATGTTTTAAAATAAATAATATTTTCATATATCAAGGTTACTTTTAATTCTATCAAAAATGTTCAGCCAATAATATTTTTATAATTTATTTTTAATTGGTTAAATAATTTTTAATTTATATTTTAATAATACTTTGAAAATAAAAAAAATTGTTTTAATAGTTATGCCATATTCTAAAATTTCATCTATTTTGGAACAGATAAAGTAAATTCTAAGTTCAGTTTATTAAAAAAAAACTAATGACCATCAAAATTCTAAAAGCATCTCCAACCTCACTCCATAATTTACTACAAAATTGAAAATGAAGTTGAAAAGAGTTATGTTTTTATTTTTTGGTCATCACTCCATTTCCCACTCTATTTTCAACTTCATTCTCAATTTTGGAGTAAAATATAGAGTGAAATTGAAAATGCCCTAAGTTAACAGTCAACATCGGCCATTGGGCAGTACTTTCTTTCCAGCCGTGTGTTCCATCTTACTACCGTCTAAAAACAATCGAGATCTATCTACCTTTTTGAGAACGAGATCCATCTAGTAAAATTAAGTTTATGTAAAAAACGATTGATAAACAAAGTGGAAACGTGCGTCGAAGTTTATGAAAGAATTGACTTTTTGGTTTACTTGAAAAAGTTTAGTCAGTGTTTTATTTATGATACTAACAAAAACTGATGATGTATGCATACAAACAAAATGGCACCGTCGGTGCCAGATGAAGCGGCATCATCGCCAATCAACCATATAACAAATGTGCTTTGTTAAATATTTTGGAGTTTTCTTTTTCTACTCTGGAGCTTTTAGTCAACTTTTATCGGTTAACAACGTATATTTTTTGTCTGATTTTTACTCAAATATTTTCTTTCTTTTTTTGGTCAACACTCAAATATTTTCTAAAACAATAACTAACCTACTACAAGGTGTTCAAAGAAAAAAAACTAACCTACTACAAAACCAACACTCAATTCTAGATCATAATCCAAATTAGTGTCAGGAGCTCTTTCATGATTACCTTTATTATCTCTCTAATTGTCACATATTCGATCGATAATACACACATATATATTGTTACATGTAACAACTTAATGGATTTCACAGAGAAAACTGGGACTCCTATATCTGTGTCTCTATGTATGGACCACTGCATGATTTCAATCTCTTGTACTATATTGATCATTCTACAATCGTAAGTTTTACGTTATACTGTAACGAGATGAGGAAAACAATACGAGAGTGTTTCCTCAAGAAAAGAACCAAAATACAATCATTCCCTACTGAACCTCACACAAAATTTTATTTGGCCTTTAATTGCTAGTTCTACACAACTAAATTACCAACTATGACATCTAAGCCGAACTCTTTTGATATATGTATATTGTATATAAACATCCTAAACGTTAAGTTTAATAGCAGTGTACACACTTCATAGTGGTTATTACTCGATTACATTTTGGTAATGTCAATTTGATTAACTCCCGTCCTGGCCATCATGTTAATGTTTGTGATGTTTTTTTTTTCTGCTTAAATAATGTTGTTGATATGTTCATCAGTGTTCAGTAGTACTTATATAGATAAAGTAAGTTTATGGTCGATGGAGCAAAAAATAATTTATATATAATAACAAATATTGCTACAAAAAATATATAATAACAAATACATACTGTAAAATAAAATAAAGTAAAAACCAAAAGAGAAAACGAAAATCATTATTAATTCTAAAACAATACAAATGCAGAGGCTTTATATAAAGACATTCATCGCTCTTTATTCCTCACACACACACACACACACTCTTCTCTGTTTCTGTTTATAGATCTCTCCCCTCTCTTCTTTATTTCTTTCCAAGAACCATCTTCTACTTCTCCACCTTTCGTTATTATTATCTTTCCTCTCTCACCAAAGAACATAAAAAATAAACCCCAAAGAACAAAAGAAAAGGTTTAATTCTCTTTGTTCCGACAATCTGAGCTTTTCAGGCAGAGAAGACAGAGATTTTTTCACCGTAAAGGAAAGAGAAAAAAACTCTGTCTCTCTGTTCGTCCTTCCATTTGATTTCTTTACGCCAAAAGAAACTTCTTAAAAAAATTGTACCTTATTGCGTGTTTCACAAGGATCACATATATTCTAGGGTTATTGCTTCCTCCTCTGTTTCTTTCTGTCGTCCGAGTAAGAAGAAATGGAGCTCGGCGATTCCGCTAAGGTGATTCCGGACTCGTTCATGGGATACAGAGACGACATCACAATGCAAATGTCAATGATCTTGGATCAGATTCGAGCTCCATTGATTGTCCCAGTCCTCAGGCTCGGTGTTTACATCTGTTTAACAATGTCGGTGATGCTATTCGTGGAAAGGGTTTACATGGGAATAGTAATCTCTCTTGTGAAACTCTTTGGTCGGAAGCCAGAGAAACGTTTCAAATGGGAACCAATGAAAGACGACATCGAGCTTGGAAACTCTGTTTATCCTATGGTTCTTGTCCAAATCCCAATGTACAACGAACGAGAGGTACCAACTCATCTAAAAACTCTGTTTTGTTTATCGATCTTGGTATGTTGTTGTAATTTGATTGTTTAAATGTTGTCAATGTAAAGGTTTATCAGCTATCTATTGGAGCTGCTTGTGGGCTCTCGTGGCCGTCTGATAGAATAGTTATTCAAGTTCTTGATGATTCTACTGATCCAGCGATCAAAGTAAAGCACATTTATTGAAAAATGTCCATTTTTTCTCGACGTGGGTTACACGTTTCTTCTTGTTGTTTTTTTGGGCAGGATCTAGTGGAGAAGGAGTGTAGCAGGTGGGCGAGAAAAGGAGTAAACATAAAGTATGAGATCAGAGATAACAGAAACGGGTACAAAGCTGGAGCTCTCAAAGAAGGTATGAAGAAGAGTTATGTCAAGAGCTGCGATTACGTTGCAATCTTCGACGCTGATTTTCAGCCTGAACCGGACTATCTCTGGAGAACCGTACCGTTTCTCCTACATAACCCTAAGCTTGCTCTAGTTCAAGCTCGCTGGAAATTCGGTAATTTTTTAAAAAAAATCTGGTTATTATTTTATTTCGAGATACTTAGTTTTGATTTGGTTGTTTTAGTCCAATTTTGGTTTGGTTTGTCACATGATTGATAAGGGCTAATAATCACTGATCACTGCTTAGTTAGAAAGTTAGAGACGGGTTTGATATTCTTTTTTACCTCAATTACTACTTCCCTTTTTAAGCTAAGTACTTTATATAGTACAACCTATTGCAATTATACTCAAATCCGATAGTAATAATAATTACAAAATCATTTGATCAATGCACATTAGTTAATAACTTAATAATATAGATATATTTATGTTATACTATAAAAAAACAAAAAAATGTTATACTATGTGTGTTTATAATGTTCTTCCTTTTTGTTTCTTGTGAAATGACGACTTCAAAAAAATGGAAGACTATTGTGGAAATGGTTCAAATTAAACTAATACCTATAGTTAGATTTAAAACTAAGTGAAACCTTGTAGGAACATAGGAACGTATTATAAAACACCATAAAAAATAACACATGATATGATTATGAGGTTTTAATTATTAATAAATAAAATTATGTTTGCATAAAGGAAGTTTTAGTTACATTAACAGAAGTGTCGGTGGGTGTTTTATTGCTAGGTCCCAATTAAAGACCTACATAGCGGATCTTGATGTTGAGATATCAATTATGTTCGTCATTACTTTGTGCTTTAGCTTTAAAATGTGGAACTACTTTCTTCAACTATAAATTACAAATACTTTTATTAACTATTATTACTCTAAATGATCTATGAAGCATATAATAAGGGCAGTATCACTTTATAACTACTGCCATATTTAATGTTTTTGTCCTTTGTATTTGGTATGTCTGCAAGAGTTAGTAAAAATAGATTGTCCACCAGTGAATCTATAACTTCTGGCATTCAAACAGCTGCCACACATATAGCATTTAACACAGTTTCTAAAATATTTTCTTCGAATAAGAAGCAGATTTTCTTCGTTAATTACTTATTTTTTGCAATAATTATGTTTTATGACCAAATTAGAGACTAGTTTTAGTGGTGTTGCTTCACTGGCGTCGTCGTCGTGTCCCGTAATGAGTGCAGAGAACATATTGGGAAGTGTAGGTCCATGGGGGCTTGTTTTGTGATATAGTAAAAATAGTATGCCGAGAATAGTCATCTTCCATGTGCAACAACGTGGAACCTACTTGGTTTCTTTTCTACTAGTCTCTGTCACTCTCAGTCTCACCACTCACTTTTTTTTTAATAAACTTTGATTTTTCGTATTTTATTAATTGCAAATCTGATACGACCAATTATTGAAACCGGTTTATTTAATTTGATTGGTTATACTCGTAGACAAGAACAGATACTATACTAAAATATAGTAGCATAGATCATGTGAGGTAAATTGACAAAATTAATGTTGAAATATAATTGGAGGTCTGAGCTGTCTAAGATTTGATAATTGAAAACACTGATGTCACCAACTGGTTTTCATCAATGCCACATTAATTGATTGTTTGCTCTGCAAATACTTATTAATTAAAATTCTATTATTCAACTCTGTTTCTCTGATATTGCAGTGAATTCGGATGAATGTTTGATGACAAGGATGCAAGAAATGTCTTTGGATTATCATTTTACGGTCGAACAAGAAGTTGGTTCTTCTACTTACGCCTTCTTCGGTTTCAACGGTAATTATTTTACCTTCATTGAATTTCTGTCTCTTTAACTTACTACAATTTCATAATATTTGGTTACAATAATATTAGGGACTGCGGGAATATGGAGAATATCGGCATTAAGCGAAGCTGGTGGTTGGAAAGATAGAACGACCGTGGAAGATATGGATTTGGCCGTTCGAGCTAGTCTCAAGGGTTGGAAATTTTTGTACCTTGGCTCCTTGAAGGTATGTATACATTTTATCATCTAACAATGTGTATATAAGTGTGTCAATTAGTGGCTGAGTAAATAGTTTAATTGATATATATGGTTGTTAAAATACTATAGGTTAAAAACGAGTTGCCAAGTACATTCAAGGCGTATAGGTATCAACAGCATAGGTGGTCATGTGGTCCAGCAAATCTTTTCAGGAAAATGGCATTCGAAATCATGACCAACAAGGTTTTTTAACTCTTTCTGTCTCACTCCACACTAAATCGAACCGGTTACTTAACCGGAACTTACATGGTTAACAAGGGTCAACCTACTAATTAAACATATCAAGCCTTCTCTTGTGCCCCGAGCTAAAAACTTCGGTCTTCTTATTGGCAGAACGTGACTTTATGGAAGAAAGTTCATGTGATATATAGCTTCTTCGTGGTTAGAAAGATCGTGGCACACATTGTTACCTTCATCTTTTATTGTGTAATCTTACCGGCTACGGTTCTTGTACCGGAAGTAACCGTACCGAAATGGGGAGCGGTTTACATTCCTTCCATCATTACTCTGCTAAACGCCGTCGGCACACCAAGGTGAAAAAGAATATTCCAAGAGTTTCTTGCCGCTCAAGTGACGTCTCGTTTGGCCTCTTATTGTTGCTTGCATGTCTAATGTCTTATTATAGGTCATTGCATCTTATGGTGTTTTGGATTCTGTTCGAGAATGTGATGTCTCTTCACAGAACAAAAGCTACCTTCATTGGTTTACTCGAAGGTGGTAGAGTTAACGAGTGGATTGTTACTGAGAAACTAGGAGATCTTAAGGCTAAATCTGCAACCAAGACTCCAAAGAAGCTTCGTTTTAGATTCGGAGATAGGTAAAAACTTTTCCCAATTTTAAAAGCAAACCAAATTCTTAAATTTCTTGCAGTTTCGTTTCATTCTAATACTGTTTTCTTGGTGTATTTTTTTGGCAGAATTCATGTGTTGGAACTTGGCGTAGGAATGTATTTGTTCTTTGTGGGATGCTATGACGTGTTTTTTGGGAAGAATCACTATTATCTATACCTTTTCGCGCAAGCAATCGCGTTCTTCATTGCGGGATTAGGGCAAATTGGGACGTTTGTGCCTAACTCTTGAAGTGAACAAGAAGTTTTCTCGAGAATAAGATGATGATTTACTCTTTTTTTTTTTGCTTCTCTTTTTAAAATTCTTGTTGGTGTGAATAGAGAGAATTGATTATGGTGTCGTGTGTGTAGTGGAAGATATGGATACTTGTAGTAAAGAAGATAATGTATTTCGAAGGGATTTTTCAGATTCCTCAATGGCAATAGATTATTGACTTATGGCAACACAGAAAAACTTTTAATTCCATCACATTGCAGTACAAAACCTTTGTACAAATATGGACGTAGACGATAACTACACAGTGCACACCTACTAGTATAAAATTTTATTGTATGAAATAATATGCGGCCTAGTTTTGATAAAAAGGTTCCAAATGGAGGATCAGAGCAAATCAGTCTACAGACAAACGATGTTTGTACTCACAAAAGTTTACATACTAAAGGTTCCAAATGGAGGATCAGAGCAAATCAATTTGCAGACAGAAAAGATGTTTGCACTCACAAAATTATATACTAAGGTAAACTTTTTGATTGGACATGTACAAAATTTTAAAATAGAAAGAAAAGGAAAAAAACAGCTGCAGGCTGTGGGGTTCGAACCCACGCGCACTTATGTGCAGAAGAACTTAAGTCTTCCCCCTTAACCACTCGGGCAAACCTGCTTGACGACTTTTATTGCTATTACTAAGTTAATGTTGTGTAACATAAATAATTACACTAGGCCCTTTCTCAGGGCCCATGGTGGGGGGGAGACTATTACATTTGATTGCCTTGGGCCTACTATCTAAAAATCTCAGAATGCATGTTTTTTCATGAGAAAGGCCTCCATAAGATATACCTAGTATTATGTAAAATCCATTTTAGCACTACTTAGGTATATTTTAATTTGATCCTTATATTTTTTATAACATCTTTTTAATCTAATCTAATCTATTAATTTAGGGATTATCTACTATTTGAAGTTCTCATTTAAATTTTGGACTTTTTCATAGTTGTTGCTAGAATATATCATATCTCATATACAATGTAACCTACCAACTTAAATTAAACCAAATCTTAACCAACATAGATTAGTTAAACTTAACCAATAACACTTTTATGATAATTTTGGTTAATCTCTTAATATAATTAGATCATATAAAACTGAATCACTCTTAAATCAACGAGTTCCATATCATTCCATATATAAGAGAAAAAATATCCGACTCATTTACAACGTAAGCATACAAAGACCGTGTATGCTTATGCTCATTGATCTTCCAAAAACCAAATAATTGTGGCATAAACCAACATAGGCTCATGTTCGTATCACTAACTTTACTTCCATATATTTACTCTTCACCTACATCATATCACAACATACACAGTTATGCAAGAACATGATTTTTTTTGTTCAAACAACCAAATAATGGTGGCATATGGTTAGTAGATTTTTTAAATATGTTTTTTTATATATTACATTTTACGAGACTATGTGTATAAGTTTTTTTTTTGAAAAAGAGACATAACTATGTGTGTTAAAAGGTAAAAGGTGTGACAAAGCAAATTATTATACTAGAAATGAAAGAAGATTAAATACAAACTAATAACAAGTACAACACAAATTATAACACTATTAAATTCTATATATATTTAATAAAATATTATATATATATATATGTCTAATATGTATATATATATAAATGTTACACAAAAAATATATATATATTATATACACATATTATATATACCATATATTATTAATTGAAATTTGACAAATCAATTTCCGCCTTTTAGGGCGGGTCCTAATCTAGTTTATTCCTTATAACACAACTACCGTTGCATTCCACCAAGAAAATTAATATACCAAATTATTTGTTTGAATAGAATATTACCTTCTCTTTGTTGCAACAAAGAAAATCACGTAAAGTAAAATAAATATAAACAAAAGAATATTATCTACAGATACTTATAAATTAGACAATTCTCAAACTAGTGATTAGAAAGAAAATTTGATAAACCAAAATTCATATACTGTATTTGTGTAAATGTCATAGTTCCTTTCTTAAAAGAGAGGGACATAAGAGGGGAACATCAATAAACTATCAACAGAACTACAGAAGCGCAGCCAAACAGTTTCCTCTGATAACTCAAAGAGAATTTTCAAAAGGAAAAAAAAAAGAATGGAAAACTAGAGAGAGGAGAGAGAGAGAAACAAGTGGCTAGCTAGCTCTCGCCCAACTTCTTCAATCAACCAACAATGGCGGTTTCCTAGGGGTTACGAGATCTCAATCTCAATCTCAGATCGCGAATGGAAATGCCCGGTAGAAGATCCAACTACACTCTCCTCACCCAATTCCCCGACGACCAGGTCTCCGTCTCCGTCACCGGCGCCCCTCCTCCTCACTATGACTCCTTCTCCAGCGAGAACCGGAGCGGCGGCGGCAGCAACGGCAAATCCAAGGGCGGCGCCGGAGGATTCGACTGGGATCACCCGAGCAATCAGCCGAACCGCGGCGCCGGGAATAATATCTACGCCTCCCCGCTCGGTCTCCAGAGGCAGTCGAGCGGGAGCAGCTTCGGCGAGAGCTCGTTATCCGGCGGGGATTACTATCTCCCTGCCGCGGCGGCGGCGGCGGCGGGTAGCGAGATCGAATCGGCTGGGTTTCCTCTAGATGTGGGGTTCGGAGGAGGAGATTTGAGGATTCAGACGGCGGCGGATTCATCTGGAGGCGGCGGCTCGGCTTCCGGGAAGAGCTGGGCGCAGCAGACGGAGGAGAGTTACCAGCTTCAGCTTGCTTTAGCGTTGCGGCTCTCCTCTGAGGCTACTTGCGCTGACGATCCAAACTTCCTGGATCCCGTACCCGACGAATCTGCTCTACGGACTTCTCCAAGCTCAGCTGAAACCGTTTCGCATCGCTTCTGGGTAAAAAATAAAATAAAATAATAATATCTTAGATGCATGCATAGTGTAACCGTTTTTGTGTGCTGGCACTAGGTCAATGGATGCTTATCGTACTATGATAAAGTTCCCGATGGATTCTATATGATTGATGGTCTTGATCCATATATTTGGACCTTATGCATTGATCTACACGAAAGTGGTCGCATTCCTTCGATTGGATCTTTGAGAGGTGTTGAATCCTCCGGTGCTGACTCGTCCCTCGAAGCTATCTTAGTCGATCGGCGTAGTGATCCAGCCTTCAAGGAGCTTCACAATAGAGTCCACGACATTTCTTGTAGCTGCATAACCACAAAAGAGGTTGTTGATCAGCTCGCTAAACTTATCTGCAACCGTATGGGGTGGGTAATCTTTAATTCTCACCTCCTTATATCTTTCCTTTGTTCTACTTATCATGTTGTTGTTGTTGTAATCTTTTAATTTCTCAACCTCCTCCTTCAGAGGTCCAGTTATCATGGGGGAAGATGAGTTGGTTCCCATGTGGAAGGAGTGCATTAATGGTCTTAAAGAATGCTTTAAAGTGGTGGTTCCTATAGGTAGCCTCTCTGTTGGACTCTGCAGACATCGAGCTTTACTCTTCAAAGTGAGATTCCAACTACTCGATGCTATCTATGGCCATGACACTTTAGATGTATCTTTTGGGAATGATCAATATTCATTGTCCTGTTTTATCAATTTTATTTAACAAAGATTATTAAGGATTTTTTCTTAAAGTGGTTTTATTTATTTCGTATGCCCATCTGGTAGTTTTTTTTTACTCTTTAAGTGTTAATCTCCGCATTTGGTGAATGCAGGTACTGGCTGACATAATTGATTTACCCTGTCGAATTGCAAAAGGATGCAAGTATTGTGATACAGACGATGCTGCATCGTGCCTTGTCAGGTTTGGGCTTGATAGGTACGGGTCCAAGAGATTTCTATTGTGCCTTTTTCTTTCGTTTTTGCTTATTCCTTTTGTTTCTGTAAGAACAGTTATGCCCGCCAAATGTTTCTCATTATTAGGTTTATAACGTGGAAAAATCATCTTTTTTTTTGTGTCAGGGAGTATCTAGTTGATTTAGTCGGAAAGCCAGGTCACTTGTGGGAGCCCGATTCCTTGCTAAATGGTCCCTCAACTATCTCAATTTCGTCACCTTTGCGGTTTCCTCGACCCAGGCCAGTTGAACCCGCAGTCGATTATAGGTCACTAGCCAAACAATACTTCACCGACAGTAAATCACTGAATCTTGTTTTTGATCCTGCATCAGGTATTCCCGTTTAAAGAAAAACATGAATAGTATGTTAACTATTTGCATGCTTCTTACATCTCATTTTATATTTCCCTAAAAGTGGAATCTCCCATCATTTAGGGTATTTCTTGATTATGTCTTTAAATCTGAAGGGTTAACAATCTTAGAATGATTCTATTATTTGTTTTCTTCTCTTTTTTTCTGTAATGGGTTTTGGTTGTGGATGTTCGTACTGGTGAGTATTTTGCTTTGGAATTGGATTTCCTAGTGAAGTTTTAACTCTTGAGAATGGTGTTAGCATATCGTTTCTGATGCATTTGTGAAAGACTTGTCTTCTGGACTTTGATGTCTTATATCTATTTGTTTGAATTCTTGTAGATGATATGGGATTCTCAATGTTTCATAGGGGTGGAGAGAATGACGTTTCGGCAGAAATTGGGGGTGGGTCTTTCCCTCCCAGTGCTAATATGCCTCCACATAACATGATGCGTGCGTCAAGTCAAGTCCAAGAAGCAATACCTATAAGTGCCCCACCGACCAATCAGCCGGTTATGAACAGGGCAAATAGGGAACTTGGACTTGATGGTGATGATATGGACATCCCGTGGTGTGATCTTAATATAAAAGAGAGGATTGGAGCAGGTATTAGTTTTACCCCAAAACAGTGATTTAGTTTATGAATGAAAAGTTCTTGTGTAAGTAAGTGGTTTTGCTTTGGGATCTGTTCGCAAACAAAATGAAAAAAAAAAGTGCATCCCATTTAGATATTGCTTTCTTCTCTGAGAATTCTAGATTACCTTAACTCGTCCACTTATATTTGAGCTAATGTTCTTTCAGGTTCCTTTGGTACTGTTCACCGTGCTGAGTGGCATGGCTCGGTAAGAACTTTTTCTCTGAATTTTGTATGACTGGTTTTCTTGGTTATTAAAGTATGGTTTTAACTTGTGATATTTGAATCTGCTGGAAGATAAAAGAGGCAAAACATTTAATCTGTTGGTTCAGACATTATTCTAAATCTTACACTTGGAAGAAAAAGTGTTCTCGAAGTTTTTTCATATCTTAAAAACGTATCTTCCAATACTCGATCACAAAGAATTCTTATTGATTATTGCATAATTATTCTCCACCACATTCAGGATGTTGCTGTGAAAATTCTCATGGAGCAGGACTTCCATGCTGAGCGTGTCAATGAGTTCTTAAGAGAGGTGCAAAACTAAAAATATTCTAGTTATTTGGGGTAACCAACTTGATTTTCTAATGCCCTTCATGATCTTGATTCACTGTTAGGTTGCAATAATGAAACGCCTTCGCCACCCAAATATTGTTCTCTTCATGGGCGCTGTCACTCAACCTCCAAATTTGTCAATAGTGACAGAATATTTGTCAAGGTACTGGTCACCTAGATTTTGAAGGTTTGTGTGGGTAGTAGAGTTCTAGCGTTTTCTGTTACTAATACATTTCTCTCTTTGAAACAGAGGTAGTTTATACAGACTTTTGCATAAAAGTGGAGCAAGGGAGCAATTGGATGAGAGACGTCGCTTGAGTATGGCATATGATGTGGTATATTTGACCTCCTTTCTTTACCACACTCGGGAATTGGGTGCTAATTGAGTTGATGAACTTGTGATTTTTGGTGTATTTCTCATCGAATGTTCTTGTCATTTCTCTGTTGCAGGCCAAAGGGATGAACTATCTTCACAATCGCAATCCTCCGATTGTACATAGAGATCTTAAATCTCCAAACTTGTTGGTTGACAAAAAATACACAGTCAAGGTTTGAATCCGAGTTACAAAATTATTGTCCATTGGCTTGATTTTTTCAGTATATATCATTCTTCTTCCTAGATCAGCTTAGAATATTTATTTTAAACCATATTTTGGGGACATTGCAAAAAGGCATTAGTCTACTTTAACCTAAGGAAGCATTAGTCCCAAGCTATTGTCTTAAAAAGAGTCTGTTGTGCAAAACCTTATGTCTTCTGTTTGTCTTTAAATTTCAGGTTTGTGATTTTGGTCTCTCGAGGTTAAAGGCCAGCACGTTTCTTTCGTCAAAAACGGCAGCTGGAACCGTAAGTTCAGTTTGTTTGAAGCTAGAAACAAGCTGAAGAACTTAACTCTGTTTTGTTTCTATAGAAGATAAAAATAAACTGATTAGCTTTGATTTATCAGCCCGAGTGGATGGCACCAGAGGTCCTGCGGGATGAGCAATCTAATGAGAAATCAGATGTGTACAGCTTCGGGGTCATCTTGTGGGAGCTTGCTACATTGCAGCAACCATGGGGTAACTTGAATCCGGCTCAGGTACTTTCCACTCCAAAATATATCTTGCATTAAAAAGTAGCCCCAGTCACAAGTTTTCAGCAAGTCATTAATTACAAAATGGCTCCATAGGTTGTAGCTGCGGTTGGTTTCAAGAATAAACGGCTTGAGATCCCACGGAATCTGAACCCTCAAGTTGCAGCCATAATCGAGAGTTGTTGGACAAAGTACGTTACAAAATTTATTCTTCCTATCTTTTCTTTCCGAAACTTACATTTTTTTTAATTTATGCATTATTATTGTTCAATTGCACAGTGAGCCGTGGAAGCGTCCATCATTTGCAACAATAATGGACTTGCTAAGACCGTTGATTAAATCAGCGGTTCCTCCACCTAATCGCTTGGATATGTGAAGTCCCAGGTCCACTTCTAAACACAACACAATCATTGATGATGGTGCATATATACTCTTCTCAGCATTCTTTTGCTGCCCAGGAGGGAGGCAGCTAGTTAAGATAGCTGCAACTCGTGAGCTAAGATAGCTGCAACTCGTGAGCTATCCGTCTTATCCTATAAAAATTAGTCACATGGAGGAGAAAAAAGTAACTGAAAAAATAGTAATGGAAAGAGTGAGGGATTTTATCTTTATCTACCTCCTCCCAGGGGTAAGCAAGCAAGGTTTTGTTGTAGTGTTTTGTTTGATCCCACATTTAATGTTTGTTTCTTTAATTACATTGTTGTACATCAAAACTGCTAAATTAGTAGTTAAGGTTCTAAGAGTGTGCCAACAGCAAAAAGAAAAGACTCAATATGATTCATTTGGATATACATTTATTTATCTCTCCACTGTGATTCCCATGAGATTGTTCTGCAACTTCAAACCAGTACCAAAGAATAAAGAACTTCAATGGGTGATCCTTCGTTTTCCCCCTACCAGTTCACCACTGTCCTATCTTCTTCATCCATTGTGATAATAAATTTTACAATGAAGTCAGTTTACTAAACAAAAAGTTGATATGGCCGAGTTGGTCTAAGGCGCCAGATTAAGGTTCTGGTCCGAAAGGGCGTGGGTTAAAATCCCACTGTCAACAATTCCTTTTTTTAATTCTTAAATCATATTTGGGCTCCTATTAGTTTCGGTCCATTGATTAAATGTTGTTGTCACCTGTAAGTGGATTTAACGGGTCAAATTATAAGGATTAACAATGGCCCTAAAGGTTAAGCCCTCCAACTTTGACATGATACATATGACATGGTAAATACTCGATATCACATTATCATAGGCCAAGCGTCATTTTCTACGGCCCTCTCGTTCCGTAACACTCTTGAAACCAAACATGGTTACTCCAGGGTCAGACGGTAGCTCCAAGGCTAAATCCGAAGCGATCGCGGAGCATACGGTCCGTGCTTTGCAACGGACTATCCCCGCCGCGGTTCCAGCCGTTGTGTTTTTGTCTGGAGGACAGAGTGAGGAACAAGCAACTGTGAATTCAAACGCGCGATTAATCAGCTCAAAGGTAAGAAACCATGGAGCTTGACGTTTTCGTATGGGCGTGCGCTTCAGCATCAAGGCTTGGGGAGGTAAACAGGAGAATGTTGAGAAAGCTCAAAAGGCGTTCTTGGCTCGAGCCAAGGCTAACTCAGATGCAACTACTGGTTCATACAAGGGTGATGCTCAGCTCGGTGAAGGTGCTTCCGAGAGCCTTCACGTCAAAGACTACAAATAAAGTCATATAGCAGTTTCATTAGTTTGGGAGATTTATGTAATTATGTGGTATAACAATCATCTGACAGTGTGTAACTTTCTGCTCTTATTTATATTTTTGGGGTATATGATATTACCCTGGAATATATCGTTTTGTCTTAATAATGACATGTTTTGTATTATAAAAATGTATGACACATTTACACTAAAGATAAAACATGTTTGTTATGTTTTTTTTTTTTGTAAAAACATGTTTGTTATGTTAATGATCATTTCTGGATCATGAATCTAAGATTTAGAATACCATAAACATTTTTTGATTAATTTTAATAATTTTTCAAACGAAATTGAGGATCATGCAGCCTATATAATAGTTTTTATTTGTAACATATAATAGTTTTTTAAAACTTTAATGTTAAGCCAAATATTTTTTCAAATCCAGAACCGGCCATAAATCTCCGTCATTGACCGCCATTTTTTGGTAGACTTCTGTATATCTCTTCATCTGTACATACGCTCTAGTTTACATTTATGGTTTTACCCTCTAGTTTACCCTTTGACTGTTTCATGTCTGTGCTACCCTCGGTTTGTTTCATAATTATGATTTTGCTATTTGGTTATTCCATATTTATGGTTCCAGCCTCTTATAGTCTTATTGCTCTTCTTTTGCGTATTTACCCTCGGAATGTTTTTTAATTATGGTTTTAGCATATGTTCTCGTAGCTCCTCGTTCTATAGATGCATGTCTGAAGTTTACTTTGGCAAATTAATTATAACGTTTTTCTCTTTTTCCTTATTAGTATATCCTTTGTATATTCTTAACAAAAAGAAAAGTATATACGTTTGTACTAATCAAAGAAAGACAAAATACGAAAAGTCTAATAAGTAGAATTTTTTGTGTTAAATTAATGGATGGGGAACATTCAAAAGTTCATATAATGAGGTGATGATGTGTCTAGTCATAGGGAAGACATAATAGAGAGACAATGGCAGAGCAGACTGACTGAGCGTAAAATAGGGTCATGAGTAGGGTTGGGCGTTCGGGTACCCATTCGGGTTTCGGTTCAGTCCATTCGGGTTTCGGATTTTTGGGGTCAAAGATTTCAGCCCCATTCGGATATTTCTAAATTTTGGTTCGGGTTCGGTTCGGATCTTTGCGGGTTCGGTTCGGGTTCGGATAACCCATTTAAAATGTTTTCAAATTTTCAAAATTCATTATATACTTTAAACTTTCAAAATCTATAAGAAAGATAATATATTACATATAAATTTTCATAACATATATGTCAAAATACCTTAATTTAACATATAAATTTGTTTTCTTTGAATATTTGGATAAAAAATTAATAGATATTTAAATATTTTGGTGTTTTCAATATACTTTAGCTATTTTAAACATTTACTTTTGACTATTTCATATATTTTCCGAGTATTCTGGAAAACTTAAAGGTATCTTATATATTTTTAATATTTTTAATATACATTATATATAAAAATAATGTATATATTTAAGTATATAAATTTATTTCGGATACATTCGGGTACCCAAAATATTTCGTTTCGGATCGGGTTCGGTTTCGGTTCTTTAAATACCGAATTTTTGAACCCGTTCGGATATTTAATCAATTTCGGTTCGGATTCGGTGCTACTTTTTCGGATCGGGTTCGGTTCGGTTTTTCGGGTTCGGATTTTTTGCCCAGCCCTAGTCATGAGAACAGTTTTAATTGTTTAGCGATGGATAATGTTACACTCTTACTACTTCGTCTTATTAACTACAAGTGTACAATCATCCCCTTTTGTTACTTTCTGTATTTTAGACCAAAACTTTTGTCTCCAAAACGTTCAAAAAAAAAAAAAAAAGACCAAAACTTTTAAAAGACTACCAACGCCACTTTTATTTCCTTCAAATTTTTGCATTTATCATATGATTTTGAAGTGGTTCTAATCTATGGATTGATTTTGAAGAATTAGTAAACATTGAACTTTTTGAACACGATTAGTGACGTATTCTCTAAATTGCCACGAGATATATGACACATGCAGCATTAATGACACAGAATAACTACGATGTTTTCCTTATTCAAGTGTCAACATCTATATCCAAAGTAAACATTTAATAAAGTTTGACAAGAAGAATTATCAAATCTAGTAGTAGGAATGGTCTTTGTGTGGAACCCATAAACTGAACAAGTACTTAAATGAGAATAGAGACAGTTCAGAATTAATCAACATTGTCAATAATGTGTACGTACCAAAGATTATATTGACTCGTGCTAGTGTCTCACTGTCATCTATAGGGAATAGGGACAAAAGGATAAGAGTTAGATCGTGGGAAGAGATAAAGGCAAATGGTTACTTTCTCTCTGACCATCAACACACTGAATCGACCAGATCTTACTTCACCACTCTTCCTCCCCGCTGTCTCCATCTTCATAACTCTCTCTCTCTCTAGGGTTACCCAAAGATACATCTCTAACCTTCAATGTATGTTTTCTTTGTATCTGAATTTATGTACATACATTAATTAGATCAAGTACT
Source organism: Raphanus raphanistrum subsp. raphanistrum (assembly GCA_019706035.1). Taxonomy (NCBI): domain Eukaryota; kingdom Viridiplantae; phylum Streptophyta; class Magnoliopsida; order Brassicales; family Brassicaceae; genus Raphanus; species Raphanus raphanistrum. Next base: position 528,712 of record CM033982.1, on the reverse strand, counting down.
CTATACCAAAGTTCAACCAAGTTACAACGATCAGTTAAATGATATGAACCAGACCATGGCAGCAAAGTGGTCCAACCCCGAATAGAAAAGGGATAAACAAGTTTGATTTAATTTTTTTCTAAATATCCTTGCTAGTCTTGAAGATACCGTCGTAACCAAACTAAAATAAAAAGAACAGGCATCATAAATCCTTCTACCCTAATATAAGATATTTAAATATAATTTCATCGAAAACACACTCACTGATGCTCTCCTTTACTTAGCCTCAAACTATAACTCTCCCACAAATTCTGATCTCCATCTCCCATGACGAACGGGAAGCAGTTTGTACTAGCCGCCATTCCGCCTCTCAAGTCTCCAGCAGCTGCGTCTGATGTTGAAGAGCCTACATTGCCTTGTCCATTCATCCGATGATGCTGATCATTATCATCATATCCACTTTCTTGATTGTTGTATATCTCATTTTCCTCGTTTCTTGGATAGTACACGCCGCAGCTCAACGAAATCTCCTTCCTTTTCTTGGTGATTTGCTTCTTTTCTTTCCTCATTCCATTGCTTATACATTCCCACTTTCCCTTGCACAATAAGGCACTTTTGTGATCAAACCCTAATTGCATCAATTTCGCTGAGACTTCCTTCCACAGAAACTCATCCGAGCATTCTCCTAATATCTCTTGAAACGCCGAGTCCATGCTAGTTCTTATCTCCATAAGCTTTATGATCTCTTGTTCATTCCAGCAGCTACCACTTCCTTCAACAGAGACATTCTCACTATTGTTTTGGATCTCATTATTACCATTAATCCTCTCTTCCGGGGACGAACATAACGGCTTTGTCAACGTCTTTCCGGTCAAGTACTGCAATGCTTCAATAACCGCCACATCCCTAGCTTCCATCCTCTCCCTCTCTTTAGCCCAAAACAAATGCTCCTTATCAATCCTCGCAGCTTCACTCTTTCTCCATTCCTCTTCTTTCATCATCCTTTGATCCTCTTTGTCTTCAATAACCTTTGTCAGCTTCTCGAGCCAAATATCTTGTCTCTCTATCAACCTCTTCATGTTCACATCAATGAACTCCTTGATCTTAGCTTTCCAACTCCTCTTTTTCCTTCTACTATTAGAATCATTCCCTTCAGAAGACGAAGTCACTAGTTCCAGTTCGGAGGAGTTGTAGTGGTTAGAAATACTTAGGCTTTGATGATGTAAGAAACCATGAACACTATCAACGTCATGAATGTTAGACGTTGTTGTACTAATGTTCATAGCGTTTTGAGTGTGAAAACTATGAAGAGCACTGCTCATGAACTGTGTGTTATGATTGGGAAATGAAACCAAGTTGTTGGAATCACCGTAGAGCGCCTCAAGCTGCCGGAAAAATCTATAGTGTTTACCGTCTTGTCTTCCGGCTTTGCCTTCTTTAGTCTTCTTATAATATTTGTAAAGATTCTCAAACTTCTCTCTGCATTTCTTCCCACTCCTTTGGTATCCATGTTCCTCAGACATAATCCTGAATGTTAAAACAAAATGAATGAGAAAGACTACAATGGTTCGTACCTGGATTGAAATTTGAAACAGTGCCCTAATTATCTTGAAGCTAGATTTGAACCATTGACTATTCATAATATTCATACATTCTTTCTTCCATGACATATCATTATATGGTGTATTTACTTAAAGATTAGATAGACCTACATAAACGGTTTTTTTCATAACATACACTGCTTATAACTTTCGGACCAAAAGTGTTCCAGACTTACTAGTGGACTAGTAGTTTAACCCAATAACATGTTTATATGCATAGTTACACAAAAGAAGAGGGTACATATCTTCAGAAGCTAAGAAAGTTGAACCAGAAGTTATCAGTAAAAAAGGAGAAACAACTAAAATAAAAGTCAGAAAGATATTAAATCTTTTTGTTTTACTCTTGTTTATGTTTTACCCTTTTGGGGGTTTAAAGCACCTGATAGCGTCTTAACCGAAACTGCCAAGGTCTGGTCATTCTCTTGACCAAAACAAAACGACTCCTAAAGAAATTGTTTGAAACTGACCATTCTGTAGATACACCTCAATATGTGTGTGTATACGTGGGAATGTAATATTTATATAAGTGTCCCGATATTGATCAGCTTAAAAAGTAGTATGCTGAAATCGAGGAGCCCAAGAAAAGTGTTGAGGTCACATTCTTTTTAGTTATTGATGCAGAAATAATAAAAAGATTCAATTTGTATTCGGGATTTTCACTTGAAAGGTTTAACAAGAAAGCGTATGAAATGTCAAATCTGAAAAAACCCATAAAAACAAAATAATCAAAGTTAAAATAGAAAATAAAAATAAAAGAAAGGAGATGGATGCCAAGTTTCTCCTAATTAACTAACTTTTAAAAAGGAGGTACTGTTGATTAATCAACAAATCTCTTGTGGTATGAATTTGTTTGAGAAATGTGCATAAAGTTTCTTTTTAAATGTATTTATCAAAAAACGAAAAATGAGGAGAGCGAGATTAGGGTAAAATCAAGAGAGGATAAGTGAAGCAAACCTAGAAACTTCATCCCAGAGAGGTCCCTTTTGATTAGCTTCTTTGAACTTATGATCAAGACGAGATCTAATCTCCAGCAGAGTTAGGGTTTCTTGTCTCGGCCACCGTCCCGTTCCTCCGCTACCGCCGTGACCTCCTCCGTCGAGAAACCCACTAAACCCAACTCCTCCACCACTGGTGCTCATGTTTAAGTTACTGTTATTTCCAGCAGTTGAAGAACCCCCACCCAACCCGTGTATGCCATGTGGCAAGAAACCCATCTCCTGGTCAGTAGTGAACTGATGTAGACGGTGGTTTTGCGGCTGCGGCAGCGCAGCCGGGGCGAGGTTGAAGCCGAAAAAATCAGAAGGAAAATGAGAAGAAGTGGACGGTGATGCCGTAGTAGTCGTCCTCACTCCGCCTTTCATGAGCTGACGGAGTTCCGGTATACCGTACTGAGTATGGTGCTCGTCCATTTTTAGATTTGTATTCAGCTGAAAGACAAGATCTGTAGAAAGTGAGGGGAAAAGAAAAAGTAAAGGTTCAACCTTTTAATTCCAAAAAAGAGAGAGAGAAGATTGAAGTTTTTTTAGAGAGAGATAGAGACAGAGCAACCATGCGTCTCAATTTTCATTATCTCTATCAAATAATTTTATACATGTGTGCATTGATGTGTATATATTCATGTCAATGTAAGGTTCCTTGTCTCACTTAGAGACAATAATTTAGATCGAGGCATTCTTTTTAAATATTGGTTTTTTTAAAATATTGGTTGTAGATTTTTTGTTTAAAAAAATTATTATCTGAAGAAACTTGTTTTTAACTCTATATAAAATTTATTGCTAAGTTTCATTTGAAAATTATATTTTATATGCTGATAATTGTTCGCCAATTCGCGCATGTGACTCCATAGTTGACACAATCTTTTTGGAAAATAAGGGTTGCTATACAATTATTCCTTGATATATTATTGTAACATCATTATTTGGCTTCGTACTAGGATTTTTCATTTATTAAAGTGTGAATTACTTTGTGAGCCCCTGAATTAGTATTAAGTAGATACATTCCTACTTCCATGAGCAATATGATTATAGAACTGGATGTATTTACATATGTAGTATAGTACTGAAACAAAAAATATATTCGTAAATCTATAAGTTATATCTTAAAAAACAAATTGCTTTTTAAAGGGCTTTAGACTCGATTTCTTTGGCATGTTTCAGTAGATTCATTTACCTTTTGTTTTTCTTTAAAATCCGTGATTCAAGATTGAAAGCTTCGTAATTCATAAAAATGTCTATTCTGCATTACAAGAAAATTAAATTAACTAGCCGCAATAAGAGGGGGTCCTCTAAAAACAACCAAATTATTGGCTTTTATGTTCACCAACATTTCAACCTGTCTAATCCCTAACCATTTGGCTTTATTGTTCCTTTTGGCACTTTTATTGCTTCAATCCTAATCTTCACTGAGTTTTTAATCCCTTATCAATAATTCTGTTTTCGAAATTCATTTCATAGCTGGAAAATACCAAATTGGAGCCTGGCTTGCTTCAAAGAGATGCATCCATAAACAGTAGATGCATGATTATTTAGCTTAGCCTGAGAGATTAAAATGTTGGAACTATTATTAAAAATATGTAAAAATTCACTTCCTTTAATTAATTACTATCAATTTAAATTGTCTGCACTAGATATCATTTATATAATATTTCATTTATCTTTATTTGATGATACAATATTTATATGATATCATACAAACAAATATCAAAATTGAACTATCAATTGATTTATTTTTTATATTCATATTTGCTTCATATAATATGTGGACACTTCTGCTACAGGTATATATATGCAATGGAAGTTAACATCATCTCGTACCTATAGTCTTTCTCATCATATTAAGTTTTATTCAGATATTTGATTAAATTATAAAAAAATGATTATATATGTTATGTTAGTTTCAGCTACTGCAATTCATAACTTTCTAAAGTACATTGTAGTTTTGTTTCTTTAGATGTCAATTGACCAACGAATCATATAATTCATTACAAAAAAAATTAGTGGAATATTATCAAGATTGTGAGAAAAAAATAGAAGGAAAAACCAGAATTCTAAAGTAGGAGTATATATTGTAATAATGACTGGATAGGCGTATCACATTTGTAGCCCTTTATTTTAGGACCCCTAGAAAGTTTACGTTCAAAACGATGCCGTTTATTTTTCTATGGCTTTTTTAGTTTTTTTCTTTTTCTTTTTTAACATTCATTCATTCATCTTTCTTTAGTTTATTTCTTCTTCCCAGTTTATTTAATGTCTTAGAACAGGAAATAAAATTTTCCATGGCTTGGGGCCAAATAGACAAGTAGCTAGGGTTTGCTTTTGTCACCAACCTATTTATTGTTTCATCACCGCCAAATTAGTTTACCCATAACTTCTTCTTTTTGAGAAACTTCTTCTTTTCAATCTCCTTTTGATTTTGATCTTTGTTTAGACTACACAATAAACAAACATCAAAACGAAATTTTAAATATGTTTTCTTCTTCATTTTAATTTAATAACCAATGATATATATAAATGTGTATGCTAAATATAATGTAAATAAAACCATCTCTTGTGAATGTTTAATGCAAAAATTGATTTACTATAGAATCTTTTATCGCAGTCGTGTATTTATTGAAGATGTATTTTATTTATATATAATTATTTACAAAAAAGAAACTTTATATATAACAGAAAAAAAACTGATGACAAAAAGAAAACAGAAAAACTAACACGATTTCATTATTCTTACTATTGTCATCCATATATAGTAGTATTACTAATAAATGATAACTATATTATTCTTATGAAAGTGAAAATCAAATAATATCTTTCCTTGGTTTTAAAATATTTATTGTTCAAAGTATAATATATTTTATACATTTAGATGAATTTTTAAAATTAAGGAGATTATATATGTGTCCAATTGTAATTTACCATTTTATATTTCAATAAATTAGTTTAATTTATATGTTAAGCATTTTTAGTCCGTGTACTGATTCTATGTTTTTTGTCAAGATACTTATTTTATAGTATTTAAGAACCTATATATATATAACTCCACTGGAGGAGGAATGCCCTGTTGTTCCAGATCAGGGTTCAACTCCCTTCTAGTGCGAAATTATTAGCTCCACACGTGGTTACGTGGATATGGATCCATGCTTACGATTCATTTGAATATCTGGGAGACGGTCTATCCGTATGCTGTACCTTCCACCCGAAAGTTAGATTTGTGTCTTTAATAGATCCGGGTTTAATCCTTTATCAATAAAAAATAAAAAGGACATCAACAAAAAATTAAACAGTGTCTTTGCTAATAGATGCCCTAAAGGCTAGATCTGGCCTACAGTTTCCACATCGGCTAGAAGCGGAGTAGCATGCTTTTGCGCGAAAGTGAAACTAAAATTTGAACTCTACTATTACTATGGGTCGATGTTATGTACACATGCATGCATGATTAATTTTCAAAACATGACAAAATAATACTCGGTAGGGCCTTTGTTCATTCGTACATCACCATAGTATTCCTACATTAACTTCTTTTTTTCCTACATTAACTATAAGTTCGTAATTTTTATAGGATATAGCTCATACGAGTGCACAAGTTTTTTTTTTGTAACAAATACGAGTGCACAATTTTTAACTAGCAAATTACTTAACACGAGCTTCATGAGTGAGATGACACCCAAAATACGGTTACTTACGATCAACTTTAATTCACTTGTACACTGAGTTACTATTTACTATATATAACATTAACAATCGAGTTTTTATTATATTCGAGCCCTTTTTATATGAAAATATCATTATTCTATTTAAGCGACCTTTGGTTTTTATTGAAAAAGAGAAAGTTGCATCAACCATGACATGTTTCATCAGTCAATATAATATATTTTTGTAATTGTATAGATTCATTGAACTTTTCTTTAAGAATGTTAAATTATATTCAAACAAAAAAAATATTTTATACTTTGTGTTGTTTAGAGCATAAGTTTTTTTGAAGTGCATAAACTAAAGCTTTGACTCTGACTATTTGTGGAAAACCACAGTGCAAGTCATCCATTATAATTCATTGGATTTTTAATTTAATACTATCAACTATTAAAAAAAAAACCATCTTCTCCTTTCTTTAATTTTGCAAGATATATTTTTCCATCGTTGTGTATGAATCAATAAACTATAATATTCCTCAGCAATCGTATACTGTTTAAAAAGTCATTCACTTCTCACAAAGTTGTGGACCACGGTACCAAAAATCGTGAATAGACAGGGGTTTTATTTTCAAACAATCAATAGTTAAAAAAACTAGATGCAGAGAAATTCATAGTGATCACTTTGGATTTATTTTAAAATAAATTTATTTTAAAATAAATTATAAGTGGGGATGTAATTATTTCTTAGAAAGTTGTCAAGGACAAACAAAAACAACATATATATATATATATATATATATATAACTAAATGGACTTGGTCTAGTAAATGAGCTACAACAAGAGTTTTCGCCTTTGGTTTGAGCAGTATCGGCCACCCATAAACATTTTTGCTGCCTTAAGATTATATATAACGAGGTTTTAACTGGTGTGAGAAGAGATATGCGCAATCAATACTAATGATGCGATTTAAAAATAAACAAAGAATTGAATTGAAATCAGAGTACGTAGAGTGTGATGAAATCATGTACAGTGTATGGTAACTGTAAGAAGAGTGAAGAGAATTCTTAATAAAGGAAACATGCTGACCAGAAGAATCTCAGTCTTCCTCACTCAGTCTCTGTACTTAATCCCGATGAATAAGACAAATACATTTTTAAAATTCAATAAATAGAAGAAAAATCATTCTTACAGTGTATTTTAAGAACCAATGAAAATATATTATTAAAGAGGAGATCTGATGAGTGGTCAGACCTGATGAGTTGCTTTTCACGCAGGTCGAAGTTCGATCCATGCAACGTACTTACACATTTATGTTCATATGTACAGACAGTGTTTCGTAAAATCTACCATTATTGCTTGCTCTCTAACAGTTATTTTATTTACTTTGGACTGTTTTCTAGTACAAGAAGAATAATTTAAAAGTGAAGTTAAACAAATTCCATTTCCTTGTAAATAAGAAACAATTTGTAAAACAATAAGATAAAACCAACTGGATTTTTAGAAACATAAAACTCATCAATATAGAGAAAATGCTGGAATTGGTTTGAATAGCTGAACCTAATTCAACTCAATCGAACTGGAAACCATCTTTTAGTTTTATGTACATTACTAAAAGACTATTATAAATATTTTTTTTATATAATAAAATCGATATGGCCTGATCTCTCGTTTCTTGAATGCATATGAGGCAAATCATAGCATATGGCACACGATTACGCCATCTTAAAAAAGACACCAAAATATCCCCAACAAACTAATAAAATAATATCTTCTCATCAAATTTTGATGCACTGTAAATAGTGTTACACCATTTATCAATTTCGGTGTAACGCTATTTATCACAATAAATATTACAATAATATATTTTATTATTTCTAGATATATTAGTTTTATTAATTAGTTATAACTTATAGTTAAAATGAATATATCGTAATATTTTGTATTTGTATTTTCACATTGATAAAACATTAGACCAATATTGTATTTATATTTTAATAAATAATATAATTAAATGAATATTATCAATCACATTAAATCGTAAGAAAAATTATTTTCATTTTAAATGTATAAATTTTTAATTTTGACTAATATTTTAAATAAAATAAACAAATACTACAAATTAAATAAAATAAAAATAACATATATAAAGATAAAATTACCAAATTTAATGAATATAAAACTAAATATGATAAATATAATTAGTTAACTAAAATAATTAATATATTAAACTACCAAAACTAAAAGGTTAATAATATAGTATTATTTTGGTGCAATAGTTGGAGATAAAAAATAAAATTCAACACTAAAATATCAAATTTAGTATTATGGTTAAAATGCCCTTATGATGAGCGTTCACAAATTCTGATGTTTTTATAACACTCATTTCTCTCAATGGGAATTTTTCATCCTAAGAGTGTCTTTTTTTTAATGCTGATTTATTATGATATTACATTTATTAGGAAAATTACATAGCCTAAGAGTGTCTATAACTACTGTATATATAGGCGAGTTTTGCAAATTAATAATAATATAAATTAGGAGCAGTAAATAAAAAGACAAGAAGCCATCTTACTTTTAAGCACTTGCGGAACCGTTTAACATACTCATGTGACCGTTTAACATACTCATGTGTTTTTTTTTTTGAAACCAACATACTCATATCATATGTTAGATGGGTCTTTTTAATGGTCTTATTTTTTCATATTTGTCTAAAACAAAAAATCATAACTAAAACTAACTAAAAATAATAATATTAAATGTAAAGATACTTAAAAAGCATATTTGCCGATGAGGCCGCTAGAAGAGCACCCGAAGTGGTCAAAATTTTACACAATTTCTCAAACAAAAAATTTAATATTAAAAAAAATATATATAAAAATATTAGACAAGTGGCAAACGTCTCTAAGTACACCTCTAATAAGAGCATCCTTATTGCAATAACTCTTAATATGATTCTTTAGCTAATATATATATTTTTAAAAAACAATAAAACATAAAAGAAAAGAAGAAAGAAAGAGAGAGAGAGCGAGAAAAGAAGAAGAAGTTGATGCTGCTGTGACACGTGCAGTAAGACATGTTGCTTATATCTCTTAAATAAGACATATCCTTTGTGTCTTTTTAATTTTTCTTCTTTTTTTAATCCTATAGAACACTTAAGATGTTCCCGATAAAGATGCTCTAAGAGGTTTTAGCCTAGAAATTTTAAACTATATATATATATGTGTATGTAATTAATTATGGAGTTTTAAGTTTTACAGAAAACTCAACCAAAATATCTGAAACTAGATATTTTGGATTATATTTTCCTTAAAATTTAGAATTCCATAATTATAAATTCATATATAATATATACATATATTTATATATACTGTTAGAACTCATAAGCTAGAACTCCGTTGCTCTAATAACTTTGGACAAAGTCTCCTCAGTAATTTAGAGACGTTCTCTTGTTTGCTTTTTTATTTTTGTATCATTTTTATTTATAAGAAACTCACTAAGAGCTTTTTTTTTTGTGCAACGAAATTCAATTAAAAAGCCTAAAGACCTAATAAGTTGTTTTGCATGAAAGAGAGATAGGCTTTCGCAAGCCTATCAGCTGGTCCGTTTGACAGACGGGGAATGAAAACGAAAAGACAAAATGAAAACGGAGTAGATGGAGATTTAGCCAGAAAGAAGATGTCAGAGAAGACTCCATGGAGCTCAATCGTCGATTTCCTCTGGTTGATTGCTCCTATGAGCTCTTGTGAATCTGATCTTATGCAGATATTGGTGAATCGAAACTCACTAAGAGCTCTATCAATATTGATGGCCTTAAGGTTCTAAAAACACACACACATATATATATATATATATGTATGAGAAATTCTTTTGAATAGTCATTTTTAGTTTATTTTCACAAACTAACATTCAATTAAGAAAATGTCAAAAAATGTTTTATTAAATAATAAAATATGTATTTATATCTATTGAATTAACTAATCTAAATTTAAAGTTTAGAGTTAAGAAGTGGATTTAGGGGTTGGAATTTCAAATTTCAGAAAAATAAAATTAAAATTTTAAAATAAAAAAAAAACTTATTTGGTCATTTTATTTTTGAAGGCTATTTTGTGACGAAAACTTAAAATGAGCTATTTGAGAGAATTTTCCTGTATATATTTTAGAATTTATTTTGTTTTAGAACTTTATAATGAGAAACTCTCATAAGAGTTACTCTTTAAATTGTTTTCCACACATTTTATTAAATAAAGTTAGACTAATAAATAGAAATTTTAAATCTTAAAATATTGAAAATTGCACAAAGTAACCAAACAATAATATTAATATAGGATTTATATTTGAAGCAAACCCTTTCTCAATATTTTCTTTTTGCGTTTAAATATGCAACACTAGGTCTAAATATATACAATTCTTAAACTCGTGAAACATCTTCTATATAGTTTATAGAAGTTTCACTGTAAAAGATGTATTTAGCAAAAAAAAAAAAAACATCTTCTATATAACGAAGAGACGAGAGCATATTTTTTAAAGAAAAATTTGTATTGGCTTATAGTCGATGTTCGATAAGAGGGGACATTGATGGATGTCGATAAGAATGTGGGGTCACACCCACCAGCTGGATTTGATTTTTAGCCTTTTCTTAATTTTGTTCTTATTCTTTTTCTAATATCGTTTTGGTAGTAAGGTTAAAAATATATTACCAAGTAAATTTTATTTTCATTAATTAGTAAAAATGTGTACATTGAGGGTTTATATATAATTGTAAATATGGCTTAAACCAGAGTTGAGATCAACGATATTTAAACTGATTTATAGTATATCAGTTTACAGATTATTTACAATCTAATCATGTGCATAAAAAAACAAAATAAAACCCAAAAATATACCAAAAAAATAGAAGGATTTAATTAGAAGAGGGGAGAAAGGTTTACTGTGAAGGCCCATGCTGATGGAAGGTTTGAAACGACGGATGCATGCATTTGAGAACCCTGAAAGTATAAATTACATACACAAACTGCTATCACAAGTTAAATGTATATATTTTCACACCAGCATGGAGTTTTCAATCAATCATTCTGGTGTCGGTAACTCAACGAACCTACTGTATTCTAGGCATCTAAATATAAAGATATTGGAAATGTTCCAAATTCGAACACTTGCGTTGTGAAAATAACTAATTAACTTGATTTCTGTCTTGTTATCATTATTAAAATGAAAAAGAAAATTACCATTGCAATGCAATTTAATGAGACGACGCTTCAGACCTTGATGGCGATATTCGGACTGAACTGTCGAGTCTTCGAATGCTTAATCAGAAGATGTTAAGTTGTTAACATTAACCGATGTGTCAAAGAGAGGAAAATAATAGTGGAAATGTCTTTTTCAGAATGATTATGTAGTATACAAACATAAGTCTATAGTTGATTAAAGGCACTTTTGACTAATTAATCAAATTATATATTAAATTTCTCAGTTCTCACAAGGGAATGAGGGATTACACGAACATTAATACTCTCACCAAGCAAAACTTTTACATACATCATAAAACCACGCAGGTTAGTTGTCATTACTTGCGATGGAAGCTACCTGAATGTGAAAAAAACATTCACCGATCTCGGCCAATGTCTAGTGATAGTTCTTCAACCAAATCCTCAAAAATCTCAAACTCGATCTCCACAACCGCCTCTGCGACTTCTGCCTCATTCTTTGACCTCCATGATCCCAAACTCTCTGTTCTGAAATCATGTTCTACCATCATATCGATAGTGTTTGACTCCACATCTCTCCAAGATTTCAGTCTCTCGCACACCCTTTTGGCTGCTTGAGCTTCACCGTCTTGCAACAAGCTGTTGTTTTGTAATTCCTCTGCGACAAGGTCTGAGATCAATGCTTCTATGCCTTCAGGAACTTCTGTCATGTCTTCAAAATACGTTTTGAGAACTCTCTGGGTTATTATCTCACACTGGTAATGATTTCTCATCTCTTCTTCTTCCATGTCCTCCTCGGTCTCCTCGGTCTCTTGGTCAGACATCGTTTTCTCCAGTTCCAAGGGATCCAAATCCGCGAGTTGCTCAAATCTACATAGCTTCTGTAGAAGCAGATTCTTTGCTTCTGTAAATAAAGATTTAAGCACTAAAAACATTTAGTCTATAACGATCCATCTTGTGAGAAATCAAAGGCCTATAAATTTTTTAATTTATATAAAGTCATAAATAAAAAATCTAACTATTTTGTTAAAAAATTATACACAAAATAAAAATGAAGTTGTAAAATGTAAATTTTCCCGAATCTAATAGGAAATATATCTATTTAACAAAGGGAAAATCTACATAATTTTAAAAAAAAATCCAAGTCTAAAAGAAATAAAGATTTTTAAGCAAAATGTAAGTGGCTGACTTTAACAAACACTATGCATGCACTCACATGTAAATGCAACTAAAACATGCTCCATTAACAAACCACTATTCGTGCACGAACATGTTACTGTTCTGATTCGAAAACATATCTTCAGTACAACGGATTCAACAGTTTTAGAAACCATGTAATAAGAAACAATAAATGAGTAGGGTAAACTAAAAGATTTGAAATGATCGAATTAAATGAAAATTTAAGACAAAAGAGTGGTTACGTACTTTGTACAGATCTGAAGCTGGAAGTGATGTTATTGTCATCCATGTGAATATCTTCGTCATCGTCAAATGGAGGGTCCAAAACTGAAACTGGACTGCTCTGTTCCTTATCTTCTTCTTCCTCCTCTTCCATTTCTAGTTTCTTTACCCTCTCTACTTCATAACTCTCTTTCTTCAACTGTTTGATTTAAATAAAATTTAGTACTTAAATCGAATAATTACTTTGGATTAGAAAATATTAATTTGAGTGATTTTATCTTAAGATTAATGATAAATGCACAGCCAGAGACAAAAGTTTTCAGACAAAAACCGAAAAGCAAAAACATGAGAGATAGATTTGAATGTCAGAGACAAAGATCGTCTTTGTTTCCAACTTCACAAAAGGCTGAGTTCATTTTCGAAAAGACGAAAATCCTTTTGTCTTTAAACTGTTACTTCATCTTCGAAAATAGCCAAACTATATGTTTCTTAGGGGTATATTTGTCATTTCGTGTAATCATTCTTACTTTGCCGCTAATTCAAATGGGTCAAAACCAAGTCAAACTAGTTCATTAGTTAGACTTCCTATGCCAATTTTGTAATTTCAAAATCTAAATAAAACAGTAGAAACACGTTACCAATTACCATAAATGATTAGTAAATTACTACCATGCACATCAATTATTATTCAGTCTTTCTTTTTCTCTATTTCTAATTCTAACTAACGAATATGATCAATAATGTAATCATTATTATAAAATTATTAATGGAGAAAGAGACAAACCACTGGACAGTCGTGGCGTGGAGAAGCCGCAGGCGACGTGAAATTCGGCGTTCTGAAACCGCCGGGAGAATGCATTGTTGTTTGGAGAACAAAATGAAACGGGCTTTCACAAAAGCGTTTATCATCCGATAAATGCACACCGTTCATAAATCCACACGCTGACGCATCTAAGCCGTCCGATCCGCTGCTTGAGCTAATCGACGGTTCGAAATCGCAGTCCCAAGATCTCTCTCCGTTTGTAATACTCTCCGACCAAACACCACTACTACTAGACCTACGTGAGAACTGCGTCTCAGACGCGGTGTTCTGCGTTTGGGAAGAGCTTTGTTCTTCTCCATTGCGTTTAGTGACTATTTTACGCACAACCGGAGATTCCCATCTCAACATATTCTTCGCAGAAGAAGCTCCACCACCGTCTTTACCGCCGCTGCTGATCTCGCGTTTCCTCCGATGCGTTAGCTTCTTCAACACTGACCCAAATATCCCAAACGCGTTTCCTACGTTCCGCGTTTTCGTTTTTGACCCCTCGGACGATTGTTTCTGTATCCTAACCGCAGCTTCTAGTAGCATAGAAGCGGTTCTCGCCGGTATGTTGACGAAAATCGCGTTTTGGCTCCGGTTGGGTGACTTGGGTTCGAAGAGTGGAGACTTCTTCGGGTCAGGTGACTCACGCAGGGAGAAGAAACAAGCGTTGCGGCAGAAACGTGAAGGAAGTCCAGCGTTTTGAGAGACGGGCCTGCGCTTCTTGACCTGTAAATGCGTTATTTGGCGACGTCGGTCGGAAATGTAGCTCTGAAGTTGAAACGGTTCTTGATCTTCTTCAAGAAGATCTCTTAAGTGTCTCTGTGACGCCATTTTATCAAAACTCTTAACGACAACAAGAGAAACAGAGTCGAAGAATAAAGACAGTACTTTCCGTGAGTATATTCAAAAGTTTAAAGCTTTTCAATCTGTAATTAAAGAGAAAGTTTTTGTTTTTTGAACTCTAGTAGAGAGATATAGATGATGATGGTGATTCAAAAGTTGTGGATGGTTTAGAAGATCGAGGCAAGGGCTAAGTAAATACTTGTCGGTAGGAACGTCTATGAAGAAACAAAACAACTATTATAAAAAAATATATTAGTATAGTTTATGTTTGTTGTTTATTGGTGATTTATAACACACAAACAAAAACAAAATTATTTTCCAATATTTATACCAACCATTTTCCAAAGGGACAAACAAAATATTTATTTAATCGAATTGGTCCCCTCGATATTTTTTTTTCCATCTAGTTTTTATTATAAAGGCAGGCCCAGAAACGGGACAAGCCCAAGCCGCTACTAACAAAGACCAAAACCCAGAAACAAAGCAAAACCCGACATAAAGACAACTGAAAAAAACGGACCTGAAAGCCCAAACCTAAGGAAATGGCGCCCCACCGATCGACGCATCTCAAACTACGCGTCCGTCTACGTGGCAGCCCCATCTACCGCGTGAACCACGCGTCTCCTCATCTCCACTCTGAGACACAAACGCCGGAAAAAGCAGCCAGTCGTCGGTCCCCTGCTTCACATCGGATTCACATCGGAGAACTTCCGTCTCCACCATTTTTACCGACGTAAACCCACCTCCAACAACTGTATTAGAGGTATGAGGTTCCTTCGGTTCACTGGCTCCAGCTAAAACCGCCGCAAACGGAGACGTTTCACCGGATCTCTCTTATGGCATGCGTTTACAATGCATCCATCATCAACACCACCACCGCTTCCACCGGAGAGCATCACTTGATGAAATCGAAATCTCATCCGGAACTTGTTTTTCCTCTCTTCAAGTTTTGGAGAGTATCAACCGGTTAACACCGGGATCTCATCCAAACTCCCACCTTTTGCTTCATAGCAAAACCTTCACCACGGACTATAAGAAGCTCGGCCACAGACGGCAGAATTAAATCACCAGGGTATACCGAGGCTGGATGATTCACCTAGAGAAGCGTGAAACACCAGAGTCAAAGCTGACTACACGGCGTCTAAAGAGACCGTCGTGCACCAGGGTCGTTGTTACAAGCCAGAGACAAGAGAGGAAGAAGAAGGAACCACCGCAACTCTTTTAGAGAGAGTCTACTATTTTTTCTACTTTTCTCCCCTTTTGGTCCCCTTGATATTTATTTCCTCGTTGCTATTTATCATTTTCGTGCCCGTAGTTTATTTCACCTCTGGTTATTCTTCTATTTATATTTTTTTTTTCAAATTCCATCTGTTTCACAAAAAATACCATTTAATTATTTTTTTAAATAAGTATTATTCTATTTCATTGTAATTTTGTATATTGAATATAACTTTTTACCCTTTTGAATAACCAATATATTTTATTTAAATCATTTTTATTTAATTAATTATATATTAGATAGAAATATATTAATCAATTATACAATTTTTTAATCTTCGTGAAAAATTGTCAAAGTGACATTTAATCACGGATAAAATATTATCTAATTTGAATTTTGATGGGTTAATTTTTTTATGTTTCGTATAAAAATAGAAACAAAAATCTAGTGAGCGTTTATTTGAACAGAACTCTTATTTGAATAATAGCATCGAGTAGAATTAGTTGTTTTTGTTCTTCACATTTCCTCCGAAGGCAAAAAGCGTTGACGATCTCAAAGAGGGAAGAAGAGTAAAGGAAATGAAAATTTATGGTTAAACAAAAAGAAATCGCAAGGAAAAAAAATGAATACAAAACGACGAAAGAGAGGAACAACACGCATGCCCAATTTATTGTAGGAACTGGATACTGACTCCATCCACTTTTTACGTCCCTTTTCTCACAACTTTTCATGCATGTTAAAATCATTTTAAAGTTTTTTTCCCCATCGTCTTCGATGATTCACCAATGAGATTATACGATCTGAAGCTTCACATGAGTAAATTGAATTTACATTAACTGATGTTTTTATCCCTTTGAGAGAGGGGTGAAAACCAAACAAGAAATACATAAGAGAGAAATCAATGTAATATGTCTGGTAAAATCATGTTGCCATTTCATCGTGACCGTTTGAGTTTTGAATGCATGTCTATATGTTACAAGAATAAGTTGTTTTCTTTCTAATAGATAGATGCGAACTCTTTTAAGTACAGATTAATGTTATTATCAACCAGTTTGATGTTACATATGATATAAGTGAAGTTTAAATAGACACTAAGACAAGGAAACTAATCTAATATGTTAACTGATTTTTCGTGGAACTTCTTGATAATAATAAAAAGAACTGTTTTACATACACAACAAACACATGAAACCATTTTCTGCAAGGGGAATTCAAATTTTACGATTCGAAATGCATGTAACATGAAAGAGGGTTTTCTGTGCTCCTCGTGCGTAGAGATTGATTGACCAGTAAAAAGGACACCGTACGACATTTTACTACTGTCATCTGACTGGTTATTCCATGAACACATCAACTTTAATTTTAAATAAATAACATTTTCGAACTTTTGTTTATTTGAAAGATGTAATTATGATTGCGTTTATGAGAATGATAATAATTTTAATAAAAATTGACTACATTTATTTCCTTATATAGTCCCCGGATATATATTAGGTCAGAGCAACGCGTGATTCTTTTCTTTGCTGCAGTCACTTTATGCTTTCAAGTGGTGGGGTGAGGCTGCTAAGTTAAAATTGCGTCTTTAGTTAAAACTAGAGGCGGAGCCCCGCGCAAGCGCGAGGATATTAAAAATACATATTTGTTGTAGTTTAAAATATTATAGGAGATGGAATCAAGTATATTGATAGAGAACTGCATGGTTACCGGTGGATTTGGCCAATGAGTTTAGTTGCAGTATGGGTCTCCAAAAGGGTTTTGGTATTAGAGTGGCTTTGACAAGAACAAATAATAAAAAAGAAATTAAGAAATTGTCGTTGTAGATCTTTTTCTTAACAGTATGTTATGCTTCAAAACTTTCTTTTTATGTGTGATCTCTTCTTAATAGTTTGTTTTGTCTCAAAAGTTACAAAATGTCGGTTGTGTCGAAATAGAGGAAGAGGTTGTTATTGAGTCGTTGTTTTGCACAAAAAAAAAGAGATTAATACATCTGAAAACATGATTATCTGAAAGCAAGCAAGATTGTTAATTGAAAGCAAGCAAGATTGCATTAGGTGTGAAAATAATTTATTACAAAGGAATCAAATGAAATATAATGTAACAGATCTTTTTATCGAGCAACTTAAAATTATTGCAAAAACACCCGTTTTGAGTTTGAGGAAGGCCATGAAAGCTTCTTGAGGTACATCAACTCTACCTATGACTTTCATTCTCTTCTTGCATGCCGCCTGTTTTACACCATTCACGTCAAAATTTCATTAAAAATAGAAGTAAATAAAAAATTTATCCCTTACTTTACAACAATGGTGACATTGTGATTAACAAATTGGTTGCAGCGGGAGATGAGGGAGATCTGTCTAATTTTTTTGCTGCAGCGAGTGCAAGAGATATAGTACTAACCATTTTGTCTCAAGATATAGTTTTTGCTCACCGTCCAAGCCATCTATATAGCTGAAAATTTCCGAGCAATCCGAGACTTGCAAATAAAATAAGCTTCTTGTGTGTTCACCAAGAGAAAAGATGCAGCATTTAGTATTATAATTTAAAGGTGAAACAGATTTAAACTTTGTTGGAAGCCTATTAAACACCTGCTTGTAAGAGTTGGAGACGAAGTTGTTGAGATCTCCAATCGAGGAGGAGTAGCCATTCCCATGAATTCACTCTGCTCTTTCATGACTTTCTTCCTCTCAGATCTGATTTGGCAGATACATGACCTTCTTTAGCTCTTAAAATCATAGCAGCAACAGCTTTATTAACCTTCAGCTGAATGAAGAATAAAGCATCCAACATCCAAGTAAGTTGAACCACAAAATAAATCAATCATGAAAGGAGATGAAGTTTATATACTGAACTTACATTGGCCTGAGTAGCATCCTTTTTTGCGTCCACGACCTCCTTTCTTCTAGGGCTCGGCTTTTTGGGTCTCACCTTCTATCCCATTCTACCAAAGCACACTAATAAAGCCGTGTTCTTTTGGTCGACGCTGCCGCAGCATCCGGCGTCAAAGAAAATACAAAAGATACGACTTTTATCGTTCTTTAACCAACCAAAAAAGGCAAAAAGGAGATTTACTTTTGTGATATCCTCCATCTTCTTAAAAAGAAACTCAGAGTAGAGTTGGGACAATTGGCTTTCTCCTCATCCAGTTTAGTAAACTGGGTATCATTCAGATCAGGAGCTTTACCGGACACAGCACAATTGGCTTTCTTCTTATCTTCCCGAAGTTTGGCTAGAAGTATCTCTTTCTCTATAAGATAATCTCTTCAAAGTATTACTTCAAGAACCAGAAACAGGGTTCAAATCAGGTGACGAAAATTAATACCCATCGAAGAAAACACTGAAACTCTAAACAATCAAGAAAACGTGAAATCCAGAACAAACCTCTTCAGTGAGAACGGAAGTCGTTGAACCGGCAGAAATATCTTTCTCCGTTTTCCTGTCGCTGGACATTACAGAAGCTCTAAGAATCGAAGATGAAAAACAAAAAGAAAATATCAAAAGAGATATCGATTCTTTCAAAGCAGGAACCTAAACCCCCCCCCTGGTTCTGAACCTCCATCGTACTCTCAACCTGCTTATATTTACAGATTTGAGATGAAGGAAACAGAGGCGTCACCATGGAAACTGGATTCAATGTTAATAACAATTATGGAAAATTAAAAAAATACATTGAACTATAAGGAAGGTCAAGAGATAGCGACATAGAAAAACACAGAGTTTTATTAATTTATCAGACCAAACACTAAAGACATAAATCAGACAAACACATAAACCAGCCGTACCAACCTAACCGGAAATCGCGCGGGTCCCACAGCCATAAAAATAATCTGACGTGGCTGCTCTTAGAAGAGAGAAAACTCAGGCATTATATATATGATTTATTCGTAGGAATAAGATTTTACTGTATGGAGCCATTGGGTGTGCCTGAAAGGTCCAGCTTTTCATAATGGTCTTTAAGATTCGCATAAATAAACATAAATTTGTGGTAGTAAACACGTTTAACTACCCAAGAAAATCTGAGATAAATGAATTCACACTCCTTAAAATTAGTATTTACAAGTTGAGAGAATCCTAGGCAGGAAATAAAAACTGTTATTATAAATATAAAGAAAAGCACCCAATCAATTCATCGTATAGTAGTCGAAGATTTACCTCTGGCGCTAGAATAGACTTGAAGTATTCATATTGTATTTTAATTTACGCTAATATCGTTCTTGCTTAGTTCGTACTACATTTAGTATGAAATCAAAGATAATTTACACGTGCTAATTTTAAGTTTCTCAGTAAATAAACAATTTTATTAATAAATATGAAAGATTACAAAGTTAATATTCAGAATTTCCGAAAACAAATTATTACATAAGAATATATATGCACAATTTATTACGTGTTAATTTTATGTTATGTAGGTTATGTAGAGTTTGTATTGAAGTGTAAATTCTAACACATTCTTATACTAATCAATTTTATTGTATTAACTAGAATTAACAATAAAATAATTATATTTTCGTTTCTTACAATGTTTTCATATATCTATAGACTATCAGCACAATTACGAGTATATTTATCTAACAAAGACCATTAGTTAGGTTTTTACTTTTAACATGTGATTACGTAGCATGTAGGACTACTAATAACTAATAGCCAAAATGATGTCAATAATGGACCCAAAATCTCAAGTAATCCAGTGAATGGACAACAGTAAGAATATGTAAATGTATATATAGACCACGACTGTAAATTGGGAGTATATATAAAAAAATAAAAAATTGGGAGTATATATATTGAATAAATGTATACGTCACGAACAAAAATAATTAAATTAAAGGTTAACCTCGGTGACTAATTCTTTTCTTTTTTGGGCGTGATAATCAACTTTTAGATTGGGTCACGGTCACAACCTTTTTCTATGATTTATATGATAATCAAACATGAATGATTAGTGAGTATGGGAACAGTTATATGATATTCATATATATATACCAAAAATGTATATAATTGTATGTTAAAATTACGCTTACATAAGCTATACAGAATCATTCCTAACTTTATTTAACAAAAAATCCTTATTATTGTGGTTAACTGGCATAGATAACGACATTCTAGGATTGGGACATCTTAGAACTTCAGTAGAAAGACCACCGGTTGTAAACAGTTTGTATAATTCATTTTACACATAAATCGCTGTAGTCTTTCTTTTTTATTGCAAAAAGTTCTGAATGGAAATTCGTAATTCTCTTGGACTAGAGACAAAAACCGGTTTGAATCTATTACCATTTTTTTTTTCTTTGCAATCCCCTAGTCTATATTTGAGAAGTGATTTTGATATGTGTCATCACCATATTAATTTTGAAAGAAAAATTATGACATGACACACCAATATTGATGACATGGCTTGAAATAAACTATGACATAGATATTTACATTTAGTGTTGATTTATATTTAAGATAATTTTTTTAAAAATATGGTAATAACTTAAAGATAATTATGACATATTTACATTTAATATTGATTTATATTTAAGGTAAGTTTTTAAAATATGGCAATAATTTATATATCATAATTAATATAACAATAAATAATAAATTAAATAGAAATATAATAATAATTAAAATTTCGAAATATTATTTGGCTATATTTTTATAAATATATAATTTTTATTACTAAAAACAATTCTTCAAAATACTATGCATTTTTTTAAAATATATAATTTTCTTTAAATAGTGACATAGACAATTACATTTATTATTGATTTGTATTTTTAGTAAATTCTAAAATATGGTAATAACTCATAGATCATCATTAATTTAGCAATAAATAATATAATGTTATAAATAGAAATATAATATTATTTTGGATTTTTCAAAAGTTAATTATTTTTTATAATTATTATTAGTAAAACAATTCTTCAAAATTATACAGTTTTTAAATTATATTTCTTGCACCATGTGCAGTAAAAGAATTTTAAAATATTTTTTAGTAGATAAATATAAATTATATTTAATTTTATCAATATTCTAAATTTTCTTTTTTATCAATATTTTAATATAAATTTGATTTAACTGATATAAATTATATTTGTTTTTTATCAAACAAATATGTACTCCCTCCGTTCCAAAATAATACTCCCTCCGTTCCTAAATGATTCATATTTTAGAAAAATATTTTGTTTCAAAAATATATATATTTTATATTTTCTATGAAAAAATTGCAAACTTTAAGAAAAAATAATTGGTTTTTATTGGATTACTATTGGATAAAAATTGTTGAAAATTGAAAATTACAGAAAATGATAAATTTATTATAGTGATTTAATTCTTTTTCTTAATATACTCCATCCGTTCCTAAAAGATCTATATTTTAGGATTTTCACACTTATTAAGAAAATATATCAAATTTTAGTTATCAATACATTATTTTTCGTAATCAACTATTTCCCACAAGTTTTCACCAATAGAATTTTAATAAATTCAATTATGTTTTTTGAAGTTTACAATTTACATTTAATTCATACATTGAAAATATGAAAATGTATCTTTTTGAAACATTTTTTTTTCTAAAACATGGATCTTTTAGGAACGGAGGGAGTATGTGAAAACACTAAAAAATCTATCTTTTAAAAACGGAGAGAGTATATACTTCTTCCGTTTCAAAAAGAAGTTCTAGAGTTCTCACACTTTCTAAGAAAATATAGAAAATTTTGACAATAAATGCATTACTTTATGTGTTTAGTTATTTCCTATGATTTTTAACCAATTAAATCCAGTAAACACAATTAATGTTTTTAAAATTTATAATTTGCTATTATTACATATATCGAAAATGTAAATATGGATTTTTTAGAAACAATTTTTTTTTTCTAAAACATGGATCATTCTAAAATAAAAAGAGTTTTCACATTTCTTAAGAAAATACAGAAAATTTTGATATTAAAGACATTGTTTTCTGTATTTAGCTATTTCTTATGATTTTTTAACCAATCAAAATTTAGTAAACATAATTAATATCTTTGAAGTTTACAATTTGCTATTATTACATACATTGAAAATGTAAAATATAGATCTTTTAGAAACAAAATATTATTCTAAAACATGAATCATTCTGAAATGGAGGGAGTATATAACGTAGATTGAAATGTCCAGATACTTGTTTAGTTGTTTTCATAGCTAAAAGACATGCGATCTGATCGGAGTGGTAGGGAACTATTGATTTTAACTACACGACGCTATTAGTGCATCTCCAAAAGACACTCTATAACTTCAAATATGATTTTTTTTTCCAAAAAGAAATTTCAAATTTTCAATTTAAGTTTTGAGTAGTGAAACTTCAAATATATAGTATCACTACTCAAAAGTTCAAATTTGAAGTTTCATCTTTTTCATTGTATTTTGGTCCTTACATTTACATATTATATTAATAATTCTTAAATATTTTGTCCTTTAATCTTTTAATCCTTTATAATTTTATAACTCATAAATATTTCAAATTTACTTTTATTAATTTAATTTCTACAAATAAAATTAAATAAAAACTTTAAAATAAGTTCTTTTTCAAAACTAGATTTAGATAACAATAATATTAGAAATGAAATTTAACAAATATACTAATTGATCATAAATGAAAGTATTACGAAAATAGTTTTATAGAATAATGTAGTAATTTACTTGTACTTTAATATTTAGTTAAGTATTTATATGTAAAATTATATATTTTATTGTATCATTTTGTTAATTAATATTTTTATAATATTTATATGTATGTGCTATTTATTCATAAAGTTCTATGAATTTAAATTAAGTATTATAAATATAATGACCATAATATAAAATATAAATTCTTTTGAAGTTATGTTTGAAATTTACTTTAGAAAAAACTAGCTTAAAACTTCAAATATAAAATTTTGCAAACTTTAAAATATAGTGTATTTTTGGAGATACTCTCGATCAAGGATTGGTAGTCAAGTCAGATATCCCAACAACGTGTCAAAAGGCCATAATTAATATAGATTATAGATCTTTAATTTATCTCAAAAACTAAATCTAATATATTAAAAGGGAAGATCTTTAATTTATCTCAAACACTAAAATCTAATCTACAAAAATCATTATCATCATTATCATACATATCACTTGCAAATTTGTAACCAAACCTTAATAGATACCAACATCGTATAAATAAAGTTGAAAAAGATAGTTAATCATATAAAACTTAAAGTACACACCCGCTCGCTAGTAATTTTTTCTTTATTATAAGCGAATCATCTTTGTATTTAGGTATAAAGGTTGGTGCTTCTAGTGGTTGGTGTTTGGTAAGTAGTTTCTCGATATTCTTCTTGTTTTCACATAACAAGACAAACTTAGGACATACTTAATTTTATAGTGTTATTTCATTTGTCGGTATGTCATTTTCCGACGATGCTCAAATTTTATTTTTCTTAATTCTATAATTTTATCAAGGCTATTACTGTTATTTCATTTGTCGGTATGTCATTTTTCGGACGATGCTCAAATTTTATTTTTCTTAATTCTATAATTTTAATTTAACAAGGTTATAAATTTAATTTTCGATCAGCATTGGTATTAAATAAAATCAGCTTTAATAAAAGTAAACTATTCCCTCCCGTTTTTAATAATTGTCATTTTGACATTTTTACACATATTAAGAAAGAAACGATAATATATATAAGTTGTTATTAATTACACATCTCTCACCAATAATATTTGAGATAAATAAATTTATTTATCAAATTAATGTAATTTACAATTAATTTCCAGCTAAAAATAAATATAATTTGCATTGAAATTGTAAAGTGATTGTGTAACAAAAGAAAAATATTAGAATAACAAATAGAAAGAGTTAATTACTTAGTTTT
This sequence comes from Raphanus raphanistrum subsp. raphanistrum, assembly GCA_019706035.1. NCBI lineage: Eukaryota > Viridiplantae > Streptophyta > Magnoliopsida > Brassicales > Brassicaceae > Raphanus > Raphanus raphanistrum. The sequence continues at coordinate 504,160 of CM033982.1, read as the reverse complement.
TTTTTGAGTAACAATTCTTTAAATAATTCAAACTTCAAGTTATTATTTGTAGTACAGCTGTAAATGGTAATTTATTATTCATTTCGTTTTTGAATAAGTGTCATTTTTATATTTTTTCACACGGATTAAGAAAGTGACTGAAATATATGTAAGTTGTTATTAATTATATTTCTCTGACCAATAGTATATGAGATAAATAAAATTATTTATAAAATTAATGCTGATTTTCAGGTGAAAATAAGTATAATCTGCGTTATAGTTGTAAAGTGATTTTCTGTGTAACAAAAAAAGAAAAAAACTTATTATGAAACAAAGGGGTATAAAAGTACTTAAGACATGAGAAGAGGAGACAATAACATCGATTCACGTTTCATTAAAAAAAACAATCGATTCATGAATATTATAAAATCAAAACAAGCCCATGAGTTTCTTTTGTTTTTATCACTCATCTTGTTTACTGAGCACCGCCACATAGAGAAAGGACAAGCTTCGTGTGCGGCCATGGAAAGCCACACGTGCGTGTCGGCATTTTGTTCAGCCCTCGTTATGGTGGTCTACAAGTCGCGATCATTCGACGCTCAATGATGTTCTAGTTTTCTTCATTGGATCCTTTTTCGCGTTTGGTTTGAATCTATATTTTATATAGGTCGCAATTAAATCATAATATGATAATGACGATTAACGTTTAAAATATAACATTGCCTCCTTTATTTGCAAATGAAATTTGTTTTTTTTTGCTGTTAAATTTTGCAGACGTAGTTTTACATGTTTATAAGTCACTTGATGATTTAAGGTCGCAGAGTATTAAATGTTTTGTATACACGTTTTCCATTTGATATATACCTTATTTTCTTTGTAGTAATCTTAACTAAAAGAAACTAGAAAAAAAAAAACTAGAAACCTAGCAGTATATTTATACCAGCATGCATGTATAACCCATATACTATGTTGGATATACTAATATATATACGTGGATTTGTTTGTATTATTATATATTAAATAAAACTGATCACACTGTACTTATACGGCTAATCATGTGAACGATCAATGAGATATCGAAGAGATATGGGCAGAGTTGAAAGAAGCATGTCCCGATGCAATTTATGTAGAAGATAAAATGATAGCTAAGATATAAGTATACGCCAACAAATCTAATAGATATATCAAACATATGGATTATTGATTCAAAATTTTGGTCTTACTATATAATTTAAAGTTCGTGACTGACGTATTCTAGGGACAAAATGTCTCTGTTGTATCTTAAGCCTGAATCGGTGTCGCTTAATTTTTAGCTTTTCTCCATGCTCATGCACGACCGGTGCATTTATATTTTAATTCATGCACGTCTTATTACATGAATTTTTATTTTGATCAACATATGCAATTGCGGCACGGTTTGGCATACTCAATGTTTGATTATGCCAAACATTAATTGCTCAATGGCATACTCATCGTTATCAGAATCTAGTTATCGATTCTGGACTATAAACAATCTCTCTGAGTTACAAATTTGGCATACTCAATGTTTGATTCATTGCTTAAGTCCAAAAAACTTTACAAAATGGATATAGAAGTAATTCATTAGAAGAAAATAAGTCTTAAGCGTTATCTGATAACGATGGTTGATTGGTTGTCATGTATCAAGTGACGTCATAACCACCGCACCACCACTGTAGGTTTCAGAATCCATGTTTTCTTCTTGCAGAAAATTTGACCATTGATTTTCAAAAACCACCATCACAAGTCACCACTCTTTTGGAACAGTTCAACTCATGGCAGTGAACTAACCTATTATACACCACCGATTGTCATTAACACATGGCTACATCAGAAACCACCATCACATTACTGATTCTTCATTAACCAATCATCTAAAATATACTCTGCTTCTGTTCTCCAATTTTATGTTTCATCGATCTTAAGAAATTATGTGCGAAAGGTACGTAAATCAATGAATCACTGTGAACAAAGTTATGTAACTGTTGCATTCAGAAAAAAAGTTACGCTGCAGTCAAAAAATAATGTAACTGTTTCGGTTAAAGGCAAATAGTAACTGCTTTTGTTATAGAAAAATAAAATGTGGTTAGATGCAGTTACATAAAAATCAGTTTAAAAAAAAAAATTGGACACAACATATATCAATAGGACAAACAACAGAATTAATAGAATAAACTAGCTTTTGACCCGCCCTTAAAAGGGCGGGTATATTTTTTTTTTTAAATTAAATATTTGATATTTTTTTCTTTTTGATTATATATTTTTTTGGTAATCATATTTTTGTATAAATTTTAATCAAAATATATTTTATTAAATGTAGAAATTTAAAAATTGATCCGATATACGCACGACTAAGGCTGGATTACGGGTCGAATTCGCCCCGCTGATCCGCCAACCCGCGGAATTTCAATTTTGTTTTGGTTTTAAAATATGACCCGTACAACCCGCAAAAAAAAATTGTACCCGCACCCATTCCGCTTAATTTTGTGGTAATCCGCAGGTTATATATATTTTAAAATTATTATACAAAAATATATTTATAATAATAAATTTATAAATGATTTAAATAAGGGTGAGTGTAGTTATAGATTTCCCACGAATTTAGGTTTAGCAGTTATCATTCTTAACCATTTACGTTATAATATTATTCAAGTTTTTTTAGCAGTTATATATTATTTTTTTGACGGCAATGGCTATTTTATTACTCAAACTTGAGATGGTCTGGGTAATCAGATCAGAATATAACAACCAATAAAATGTAATTCCCTATGGAAAGACAGACGTGCATATAATTATAAAGAACGGACAACTTTTAAAATTAAATAAACTATTTTGAATTGTAATTCTTTGATTACTTTTAATATGTCATAAGAAAAAAATGGTAACAGAGGAAACTGAATTAAATTGATATGAAAATATAACTTTATTTTTAATATTAATAATCTATATTTATTATTTTATATCTAAAATTTAATTTTAAGATAATATTAAATTTAACTTAAATATTTCAATCAACTTTATTTATGATGAAAATGTTAAATGTTATGTGAAGTATATTAAAAATCATGATACATTTGTTTAATCTGTAATATATAAGAGAATGAAAAAATATGAAACAAAGGATAAAATATTATAAACAGTGAAAAATTTATAAGAGCATTATTTTAATTATTTAAAATATATTTTACTGTGTATTAGAAAGTCAAAATCATAGAGATTAATGCTAATATAATGATGCACGTAAATGCTAATATTTTAAAATATATTTTGTACTTGCACAAGTTAATTAATAAAGTTGATGATGTTAGAAAAAAAATAAACAAACAATACATAAAATGTAACTGATCTTTTTTTGCTGGATGTAACTGATTTATCATGCATGTAAAAATCAAATACATAACTGTTTGTGGTTAGGAAAAAACATTGTATATAATCTATTGAAAAAATTATTGGACCCAACTAATATCAGTTGGTCATGCTGAAGAATTAATAGTATTGATTCCCAATTATTTATCCTCGTTCGATTTTTTTAACTTTAAAATTGGATTTTCTACTATCCTGTGAGATTCCCAATTAAATTTTTCACTGTTTATAATATTTTATCCTTTGTCCAAGGTCTTAAATGTTTCGTCTGCACATTAGTGTCCAAGATATAGTTTGGCCCAAAGTCTTATTGGGTTTTTATTCTTATAGAATTATTTTTTTTCACGTAAAGGCCCACATAGAGACACATCATATCCATGTGTCGTTGTAATTAATTTGGTATCTGTCGGTACCTACGCTATATACTTCGTATCCGTTTAGTTCAAGTAGTCAATTAGTCAAATCGAGTAATAAATCACAAAATTATACTGTTAGCAAGTACATGTGACAAGTAAAAACACTATTAAAGTTGATCTTCAGTCTTCACCAAATGAAATTTAAGCGGGTAATCTCCACTTTACATGCAAGCAATTTACAAATAATTCATGAGTATATTTGAAATTAGAAATACTCCACTGATAAAAAGAAGAATAGTAGTAAATTCCAACGAACCCCACCACTAATCCCTTAAAGATATGTTACTTAATTCGCCAATTTGCATTGTGATTACTGACAAAGCAGTTGTTGATTCCTTTTTATTAGTTTATACTATATTCTTTGCTAATATAGCCATATAGGTCAAAATATATAAATTAAAAAGAAAACCCCTCCCAAAATGTGAAAGGTATCCGATCTATCACGTGTTAAAGATAAGATTATTGTTTTATTTATAGGTGAAATATTTTTTAGCATTTTTTCGTCACTTTATTTTTCATTTTTTTTGTTTGAGAAGTGTGCAGAGATGGGGAAGATGCACATTTTTTACTCCTATTTGCAGGCGAAGACAGTACAATTAATTTCCACCCACCAGTGTGTATCCCAGATCTGAGTGTATCCTCCATTTTAATTTCATTTGTGTGACAAAATTTTCTGAATGGATGAAAAAAGCGGGGGGCGGACCCCCATTTGTCTCTCCCACAACCTTTTTGGTACCGGGTCAATAATGTTACAAGTTTCAATAACGCCTGCCTTGATTTCATTTCTGAATTTAGATTTCTACACAAAGCGCGGGATATCCAACGGTCAATAATAAGCCACGTGTAAGATTCCTTCCAGACATGACTTGTTCTACTATATAAACCCCCCTTGGAGTTGGACCCAATCACGTTTCTCGGATCCACAAAAACGAAAGTAACAAAAAAAAGGACGATTTGATAGCAATCAAAATGGCGGAAGAGAAGAGCTTCAAGTACGTGATCGTCGGAGGTGGCGTCGCCGCCGTGAGTCTCTCTTTCTTTTCATATAGTTCTGTACTTCTCACTGTTTAGCTTTTAGATCTATTGTTTAAGAACGAACTAGGAAGTATATATGACGTTTGGGATGTTCTTGAATCATAGGGATACGCGGCGAGAGAGTTCTCTAAGCAAGGTCTCAAGCCTGGTGAACTTGCTATCATCTCCAAGGAACCGGTAAGTCTCGTCGAGTCCCGGCCCGGCCCTGAGATTCAGGGCGGCCGGGTTGGGCCATTTATTAAAGATTTGAATTATTATTATTTTAGTATAAATTTGAAGGCTTTTGTGTTATGTGCAAGACCAATGTTTTATTCTGCGTTGACCAAGAACAGCTCTGTCTCAGGCCTTGAAAAATGATAGATTCTTTTGGTTTATAGTTTTTTTTTTGTGTGTGTGTTAAAACAGGTGCCTCCTTATGAGCGTCCTGCACTCAGCAAAGGATATATTAATTTCCAGAGTAAAAACTTCTCTGATCTTAAAAACTCTTTGTTTTATAGGTAGTCCATGCTTTGGTTTTCTTTATTTGATTATTTGTTGTCATTTATTGGTAACACACAGATAAAGCTTCACTTCCGGGTTTCTATGTCTGTGCTGGAAGTGGGGGAGAGAGACAGTTCCCTCCGTGGTACAAAGAGAATGGTGAGAGTGTCCTTTTTTTTTTCAATAACATTAGTTTCTCTTTTTACTCATCATATGTCTCTTACTTTTTTGCTAGGGATTGATCTGTTTCTGGAGACAGAGATTGTCAAAGCAGATCTTGCTTCAAAGACTCTCGTCAGTGCCACTGGACAAGTCTTCAAGTACCAAACCTTGATAGCTGCTACTGGTTCTTCCGTACGCACACACAATCTTTCTCTTGGTCTCTTTATGCTTTTCCCTTCTAAAGGAAGGTTTTTGAAAAACTGTGCAGGTCACAAGGCTGTCAGATTTTGGGGTGGAAGGAGCAGATGCTAAGAATATATTCTACCTAAGAGAGCTTGTAGATGCTGATGAGCTTCTGACTGCAATGCTCGAAAAGGAAAATGGCAAAGCTGTGGTTGTTGGTGGTGGTTACATTGGTCTTGAACTCAGTTCTGCTCTCAAGGTTAACAACATGGAAGTTACCATGGTTTATCCAGAGCCTTGGTGCAGTAAGTCCATACTTCTTTAATCCAAATTCAAAACCACTTCCTCTGCTTTTATAACTAACATCTTTCACTTCTTTTGAAAAAAGTGCCTCGGCTTTTCACCGCTGACATTGCTTCCTTCTATGAGGGTTACTACGCCAACAAAGGGATCAACATTGTCAAAGGCACCGTTGCAGCTGGTTTCACCACTAACTCTGCTGGAGAGGTAAAAGCAATTTAGTTTCTTTCTGATTCAGCAAATACTAACCGCTCTTTTTGATTTTATGATGCTCAGGTCACTGAGGTGATATTGAAGGACGGAAGAAAACTAGAAGCTGATATAGTGATCGTAGGTGTTGGTGCTAGACCTATTACATCACTCTTCAAAGGTCAAGTTGAAGAAGAGAAGGGTGGACTCAAGGTTTGCTTCTTATAATACTTTTTCTTTTGAATTATACATGGGTATCCTAGCCCCACCACGTGTTATCATGTGTCGGTTTCTTGTCCCTAGCGATGTCTAAATGTTAATTTCTCAGTGGTCGGGACTCTAACCTGGTTTGCTTCTTTTTTGTTTTATTATCGTAGAGTGTAGACTGATGATATCTTTCTTTTTGATTACAGACTGATGCATTCTTCAGAACAAGCGTTCCAGATGTATACGCCGTTGGTGACATAGCCACCTTCCCGATGAAACTCTACAACGATATGAGACGCGTCGAACACGTGGACCATGCTCGCAAGTCTGCTGAACAAGCCGTTAAGGCGATCAAGGCTGCAGAGGAAGGGAACTCGATTCCCGAATATGACTATCTTCCGTACTTCTACTCTCGAGCCTTTAATCTCTCGTGGCAGTTCTACGGTGACAACGTGGGAGAGACCGTGTTGTTTGGTGACAATGACCCGACATCTGCTAAACCGAAGTTCGGGAGCTACTGGATCAAAGAAGGGAAGTTGATAGGAGTGTTTCTAGAAGGAGGGAGTCCTGATGAGAACAAGGCGATTGCTAAGGCTGCGAGAGAACAGCCTTCTGTTGAGAGCGTTGAGGTGTTGTCCAAGGAAGGTCTTTCATTCGTCAGCAACATATGAAAACAAAAAAAAAAGGGAACAGAACTGCTTCTACGTTCTGACTTGTGTTTGTGTGTTGTTTAGTGTGTTCTGTCTTGAGTTTGAGTGGCTTTATGTCATGTCTCATTACGTTTGTTGGGATTTATTTGATTGAGAAATAAATTTGAAACTATTTAGTTCAAAATTGTATTGTTGAATCCCTTTAATCTTTGTTACTTTTAGCTTTCTTTTTCTTTTTCTTAATGAAATAAAAAAGGATGATAATTAATTAATACTAGAAATGAACAGGTTTAAAATAGTTTTATTTAGTGGCAAATGAAGTGATACTGAACAAAACAGAGAAAGAACAAACAACTGAGAAGAACCCTAAAAGTGTTTTTTTTTTGTTTCTTCCTCCTCACGCTTTCATAAAAGAGGCTGTAAGACTTTCGTGTAAAACAGAGTAAACCGATCTCCATCCTTCTTCTGTAGGGTGACTATCATCCCAAAAGAAGGCAGACTTAGGATCATCACATATCATATACTTCTTAACTCCCTTTTCATCCACACTTCCACAGAAATACTCACTGCTCACGCCTACGCAGCACGGTTTCAACGGGCTCTGAAACGTCGTACTCCCTGCATTTCCGCAAAACCAATCAATCACACTAATAATTTTACTGCATTTAGACATGCAATGTTATTGAAAATATTTTGATTTTATGATTCTTATAGTCAATCTAAATTGTATTAAGGGAATTTTGTAGTTAAAGATAAAATAAAAATCCAGATCTTATATTTTTGTAAATGAGATTAAAGAGTGTTTTAACAAGAAAAGAATCATACTAAACTTTTTTTATTTCAATAAAAATCATTTAAAAGCTTATAAAAATTTAAATCACTTCAAATTCTAAATTGAATATATACCCTATAATAAAAACACTGAGAAAGTTCAAAACTAAAACTAATACCTGGATTTGCTCCTTTGTTGTTGAAGACGTTCAAGAAAGCGTTGTAAAGATCAATGATGATGAAAGTGGACTGTTTGATTTCGTTATTGAGCTTTACCACGGCTTGTTGCAACAAGCTGTTGTGGAGTCTCACTAAAGCGTTTTGTGTCTCGTTACAACGCTGGAACGAGGAGGCAAAGGTGATGCCAGGGAGGCAACCGAGAGGCTGCAGCAACGGTACTGCTACTTTCTTGACTCCCAAGGCGTGGATCCGCCTCAGATTCACTTCTGTTTGATCCACCACTTGCTTTATGAATGCTGGAAAGTCCTGTGACATGCAATGAATATATAAATGAACAAAATCAGCTCTAACAAAGATAAGCAAAATAAATGTAAAATGTATTGATAAAAATGTAGATCAGTTGCATTTATTTGTAACTAAATATCCATGTAGCACAGCTTGTATTATTGCTCTAATGTGTACATTTTATATTATATTAATAAAATAGTGTTTTAAATCTACAATAACAAAAGATAAGCAAGATAAATGTAAAATGTATTTTTATTTCTTACCGAGGCAGGGCGGTTTTGCGAGATGAAAGTGGAATAGTCGTTGCCGGCGACGCTGACTAGCGCGACGGAGGAGATAAGGTTGGAGGGAGTGTAGATGTCTCCAGCGTTGAGAATGTTCTTGAAGAAATCGATTTGAGTGGTCATATTCGGCAATGGAACTTGAGTGTTGAACACTCCTGTTCCTCCGTACGCAAAGTTCATTCCGTACTGTAAACGTTTCTTTCCCGCGTAATTTTTCCAGAAGTATGGAATTGGTGATTTTATCCCCACGAATTTTGCTACAATAAAAAAAAAATATTCTATAATGTATCTGAGTTATAAGCTATAACGATTTATTTCATAGATTAATAGTTAATTATACAATTCATGCTATATAAGTTTTTTGTGCATCAAATTAGTTCAAAAAAAAAAGTTTTGTTTATGACTTTATCAACGATGGCTATTGATAGAAGTACCTTTTTTTTGATAGAAGTACTTTAGTTTTAGAATAATGTTATTACTAGATCATGACCCGCTCGACCGAGCGGGAGTCAATTTTTTTTTATCTTTATTTATACTAAATGTTATATATGATCGCAATGTGTATTAATATAAAATTTTGATAAATAACAATGTGTACTAATGTGTTTAAATAAGCAATGTGTTTAATTAATAAATTTGTTTTTTAAATTTTATGATAACGTAAAGTAGATTTTTTCTATATTATTTAAAATATATAGTGCTATATATTTTGTATTTTCAACATTTATCAAACAAAACTTACATTAGGGTATTATTTATATGAAAATATGTGTAACATAATATATTTATATATTATATAAACATATGCACACCCGCACGGGTTTTATTTTTAAAATGTATTCTATATTATTTAGTTTTATGTAGTATTGAGTTTGTATAATTCAAATTTTGTGTTTAAAGAACAATATTAAAACTGTCTTTCGTATGTAAAATAACAATTTGCAAGCGCGAGTTGTGTTTTTTTATTGTAACACAAAATTTTATATAAAACTTATGTTTTTTTGTACATTACGAAATTTAATTTTTTAAAATAATTATTACGTAATTTCAAAGTGAATTTTATCTCTGAGGTTTAATATATTTTGTGTGTAATGGTTCAAAGCATTTTCGATATATATTATATTTCAGTTTAGTCTGTTTTTAGTATTATTGTATAAGTATAATACTATACAATATTACTATATTCTATACAATATATGAAGCTATGTGTTATTTGTTTTAGAAAGTAGATTAGACCCAACGTAGTTATAAGAATAGTCATATCTTTATGTATGTGTCTATGACTTATCTACCTAATGTTATTCGTACTAATAAAATTAATATGGCCAATGAAAATATACTGATCAATTTAAAATGAATTGTACAGGGTAATTATAGAACGATTAATATTTTTAGTATTCTTAGTATATATCTTATTTAAATCGACATGTAATAAATGTAAAAATCATATATGGAATATGAACAAAAATAAGAACTGTATTTAAGAAAATACATCAATGCAAAGTTAGAATATGGTACATATTATATATAAAGAATGAGACATTTAATTTAAATATATGAGGTCCATCTTTAAAAATCTACCTAGAAGAAGTTGTAATGTTCCTGTTTTAATAAGATAGATTCTGAATATATGGACTTTGACAGCGCATATGTTTTAGCTTTAGTCGTTTTATATGATTACAAAGATAAAAAGAAAGGATGCATGAAGTATCTTTGCTTTATTGATGCTTAGTGGTAGTAGCTATGATGCGATTATTAAGCAGAAACATTATAATAGAAAAAGTTAAACCTTTATGAAAAGATATATAAAGGACAAGAAGCTAAAAAGGAAAACAGATAAGTACCGAATACTATGAACGGTTGTTTATATATTATTCATTTGTACTATGTGCAACCACTATACAGATCAATACGCTATGGATTGATGCAAACACTGACCGCTGGTAAATAATCGACTAGTTTCCCTTATTAACCCATCTACACAATATTTCAGGAACAAATTAAAATTTCATTAGATGTAATGTAATACAAGAAAAAAGAAGCTGATATGATGCGTAATTACTTCACAATATATTCATCAATACACAAGCACATGTATTGTAGCTTGTAGGTATATAAGGTTCATAATAGGAAAATCTCAAAAATAAACAGTACAATAGTTTACTAAGTTATACTACATAGAAATTTTGTTGGAAGGAAAATGTTAATATCTAGCAACTAAACTGAAAATAGTTTTATTTTTTTGCTGGTTCAGTGAAAATAGTTTAGCAGAAAAAAATAAGAAGAAGTGAAAATCACTTTAAAAAGTAAAGCACGACAAGAAGATGGCAAAAGCAATGAAACATAGTGATTCGCCTACTTGACAGTAGACCTGTCTTCCATCACTGTTTCCTGAACTTATTTAATACGCATCATCATTTACACACACATACAGTATAATTTACATGTTATTACTTGGTCATTAATCAAACTTGATCTCTTACGTCTGAAATTGAAATAATCAAATAGTAAAGTCTTTAAACATGCGGTAATAAGTATACTGTTAAGTGATTACAGCCGGACTTTACTTGATTTGGTCAAAAAAAATCGACATACTAAAAACAAAAATATGCTATTTAGTAGTTAAGGAGTGCGAAGAGGAAGAGTTTACCTAGAAAATCAGTGGCAACGCGGCCATCGGAAAAACGGCCAGCGGGTTTACCGGGGAAAGTGATACCGTAAGGAAATTTCCAAGAACTAGAGAGAGACTTCTTAATGTTCCCTGTGTCTGCATAAGAGTCTCCGAACACAAACAGCTTCGTTGGTCTGAATCCGTACAAACGATGATTCTTTTCTGAGCCCTCAACTCCATTAATTTCAGCTGGAGATAAAGTATATAAAAACAATTAAAATATTAAGGGCATGTTGGTCTCAGAGAGTCCATTGGAAAGAAAGCTATAAAATGAGTGTAAATTTATATACCAAAAAGTAGAGAAGTGAATAGAACTCCATAGAGGCATAAAAAGAGTTTGATCAAAGAATCCATTTTCAAGATTTCAGAGCAAAGACTTCTCTTTATTGAGAAAGAGAAAGAGAAAGATAAAGTGGAAGAAAGTTTGAGAAATCAAATTGTGATGTATTCTAAGATTTCTAACAAATGTCTTTGTGGTTTATATACTAAGCCACTCACCCTCAGGAGCGGACCCACGTGAAGAGGAGCGAGGTCACACACCATGATAAAATGTTATTTTGTATTAGAAATTGTTAAAAAATAAGTATCTTAACTGGCAAAATTCTGTATTTGACCCTCAAAATCCGGATTTGATACTCTTCAATAATACGTTTAGTTATTTTTGACCCCTGTCAAATTTATTTTTAGGTCTACCTCTGTTCAGTTTTCTAGTTGATGTGAAGCGACCTGACTTAGCCAACTTATCATAGTTTGTTACGTCTGAGTGTGATTTATTATGCAATTGTGATAAGAAATATAATAGTTTGGACAAGTATGCAACTGTGATAAGAAATATAGTAGTTTGGCCAAGTATATTAATGCTTTTTATGCAACTTGTAATTTAAAATACTAATCAAGCATCTAACCATTTTCATCTAATCTTAATTAAACTAATAATCAGGTTGTACCATATCGCATATTACTTCTAAAAATAAGCCAGATACGGAATTGCAGCCATATAATTTATTTGGTTGGTGTCAATAAGAATGATTAAGAATTTAATTTTGCCAAACTTGAGGGGCGGTTTTATTTATTATAGTTACATTCTTTGTGCAAATTAAAGGGATGTTATCTTGATCAGTATATTTTTCTGATCCAATATAGAATACAATATTGTTTTTGTTATTGTCAAGGTTGTAGGGGATATAGTTGTATACATAACAATATGTGTTATCCGTTTATCGTTGCATTGTGGGTAGGATTGAGTAACGCCCTGGCCATCAAAAGAAAAAATTCGTTACATTTTATAAATTCTTTCGCTGAAAACAACGTTCTCAAAATTCATTGTTTATAAGACGAAGACGATCTAGGCTACCACCTTTTGAAGCTTAGAGAACTCTACGATTTTAGTTTTAATGACAGTATCTTCGGAACCAGGATCAATTGTGATTTAGCGCAGGGAGTTGAATTCAGATTTCATGCAAAGTTTATGGCATATAAAAGTGTTGGTCTCATACTTCGTTATGGTAAGAAGAATTTTTGGTCTTGTAGGTAGTGCCGGACTAACCTTTAAGACTACCCAATCAAAATTTAAAACTGTGATTTTGTATATTTTATCAATATCACAAAATAGTAGAAACTAGCATAAATATTTATTAAAAAAAATCAATACCTAAAATCTATTTATGAAAACAGTGATATTATATACACTTATTGTTAAAAATAAAATTTTATTTACATTTTTTCTACAAAATCATCAATTGGAATTATATAGTCAAGTTTTTAAATCATAACCATTTCAATTGATAATATAATTAATCTATTTTTTTGGTTATATGGAAGACCGCAAATAAATCTTTATTAGCATCAATTTCAAAAAAACTTTTCTCAGCTGTGGTGAGTACACCGAAATGGTCAATAATATGCGATAAACAATTTATGTATTTCGAACTTTTTTGGACATTGATTATCGAAGAATCTTTAGTTTCTTAAACAAATCACTACTAATTATATATGAAAGCTTAATATTTCTTAAATAAACTTCTTGATTCAAACATGATGTCCTTAAAATATCTTCGTTTGCATCTATTAACTTTTTAAAAATAAACAAAAATCCAAAAATAAATTCATAATTTTGGAGTTGTTCAAATCTGAATTCAAGAGAAATTAGAACTAGAGTTTTAACAAAAAAAATTTCTAACTAAAAATGCCTAATAAATTATATTTTAATAAGAAAACCTATAAAATTTATTTATTTATAGATACAACTAATTTTTTGTAAAAAAATATGCCTTACTAATTTGAATGTCTTAATCCATTGTTTGGATTGCCGGCCTGATTGTAGGGAAGATGAGATATACTTTACCCACGGTCAGCGCCAAAGTTAGGATATAAATGGGTCTACAAAGTCTTTGACATGACACCTTCTCTTTAGTGATCGATCTGAATCTTTCTCTCAATAAATTATTGTGATTTACTGAAATGAAGTGAAAAGAGTGAAAAGATCTTCTTTGTTTTCAGTGCAACTTTATAAATTTCGTTTCTTGGAATTCAAACCTATGAATATATTGAATAAAATATTGCAATCTGTATCTAGAACGCAACTTCCCCCTATTCAAACTAATGAATAAAATATATAGACAAATGAATTCAACATGATATATAATAGACTTGATATATTGTAACAAGGACTTGATAGTAACAAGGACTTGATCGTATATGATAATTTTCTAGGTTTGCATGACAACTAGACTTACGTTGATCTGTATGCGCGTCTTTGAAGACATTTTGCAATTTACAAAACACCGCAATGCAAATTCGACTTATAAAAAATAATATAGAGAAAGTTCAAAAAATAAAATAATAATAATAATATAGAGATTTCCGGTTTGATGGAGAAGCATCACATGTAAACCGAGCTGTATTTCGGTTTATTCGGTTTCAGTTTAGTTTAATCCAGTAGTAACCTAATTAAAGTGAATTCCAGTTAGCCGTATCACAAATCTAATTTTTACAATATAGTTCTATATGATTTAATTTGCAGTTTGTACTTCTCTAGCTTTGTTTTACTCAAGCATGTCAAACAAAAATTGTTTGGTTCACTTTAATTTCGGTTTTGTTATAATGCAAACTGAAATCTAGAGTATTCGTTATCTCTCCTAATGGTCAAATCTGTAATCACTACTTTTGGTTAGTAAATTTGAGTGTATAAGAATACAAATTAATATACTTTTCTATTTTTGTTACAAAAAGACACATTACATTTAGTACTATGACGTTGAAAATAAAATGTGTCATAGTCAAATTACTCATTTTAGTCAATAAATCTGTCTGTATATGAATACACATATTCTTTTCTATTTTTGTTTTATAGAAAACATATACTTTTCTTTTTTTGTTACAAACAGATACATTACATTTAGTACTATGAAGTTGAAAATAAAATGTGTCATAGTCAAATAAGTAATTACTCATTTTAGTCAATATATCTGACTGTATATCAATACACATATTCTTTTCTATTTTCATTTTTTAGAAAACCTGTTATTTTCTATTTTTGTTACAAGGAGACGCCATTACAGTTATTACTATGAAGGTATTGAACATAGCGAACTAAAGATGAGTAACCAGGATCGTCACCGATCTTCTTCTCGTCCAAGCCAGTTCACGAGTTTGTATTTAGCAAATATCGATCCACAAGTCTCTGATGAGGCATTGATTCAGATGTTCTCGTGCTTCGGAAAGATTATAAGATCGGTTCTACCAAAGGATTTCAGAGGAGAGCCGAGGGGATTTGCTTTCATTGAGTTTGAAAGCAGTGATAGCGCTGAACAAGCCGTTGAACACATGAACGGAAGGTTAATAGGTAAAACAATTTGACGAAAACGTGTTTTGATTTCATTTTCATAGATTCATTATATAGTCTCATAGTTTAATGCATCAGATCTATTCGTCCAAAATATGTTTAATCAAAGTTAATATTGCTTATAATTTAACTGCCTTAAGATTAAATATAAATTTTGTGGTAATGTGACGAGTAGGTCAGAAGATTATATGCGTTGAGAGGACGCCGAAGGTCGACGAAGGTGGATTCATATAATAAGCTTAAGTTGGGTTATTGGCTAATATTAATCTATTGTTCTATGAGATTGTACTGGATGAGATAATTACATAACTCTAGTGACAAAGGTATGCATTAATAAAAAAGAGGTATGCAATAATAAATTTCTATGACGTTGTTGCAAATTTTCGATTATAAAAAAGCGTCAGCATATTTTTCTAGCTATTGATTTGGCTATAGTATATGTCTAAAGGGTGCACTTGTGGAGTAAGAAAATGTTTATTTGAAATTTAAAATGTGGCATATTCTTTAAACGTTACATATATAAGTTACATGTAATTACGAGAAGAAAGTAGGAACTAAGTTGAATGATTACGAATGGAAAAAGTTGTTCAACAATGGAATCTTCTCCAAGTGAAACAGATGTTTGCGGATACGGTAGAGATGAACTGTATAGAGAACTCCGGCTAACGAAACCGTAGCGAATGAGATCAACGTCAATATCCAGAAATCCTGAAACACATCCAAAACACAGATTATAACGAAAACAAATTAATATCATGAATTGAGAAGTCATCGGTAAACGTTAGTGGTTATTTTACCTTAGGATTAGATACAATGATACCTAAAAGATTAGCCATCAAGTCGAGAGCCGCCTGTAACGAGTTCTGTACACCTCCAACCACACAACGGTCCGATTCCGGTACAAGATCCTAAAGCAATGTTCCCAAAAGATGATACACTCAATAACAACAACAGAAACCAAACTTTGAAGCAGTGTTTTAGCAAAAAAAAAAAAAAAAAAAAAAAAACTTTGAAGCAGTGTATATTAAACAAAACAAAACCATTATAAAAACAAAATACTATTTTAGCTTTATATTCGCACCTGCATTTGTTGGATTACTGCTAGATCAAACATCCACAAGCCAAGCCTTGAAGCAGCAACTCCAGCCATGAGCATGTATGATGCCATTTTCTCCTTTTCCACCCATATCGATCCAACACAGACCAAAAGACAGGTCCACTAGAGAAACAAGAACCCAACTTCAATATCAAATTTTAATAAACCAAATACCGATTCATGTATAGTATTGAATAATCAATTAAATCAGGATTCTGATGCACTATTCATCTCTTGTAGATATATGTAATATCTTATTTTGTAAATTGTAGTCAGGATAGGTTTTCTTGTAATCATCTACTTTATAGGCTAGTGATTTTATGGAGACTTTGATTGATTAATATAACACATAACTTGTTAATTTCTTTCTCCCATGTGTAAGAAGATCATACTACACGAATAATATTGCATTTCTCTAACTTATTACTCTGCTACGTCACATTTCGATTAGTATCATATTACCTGAGACCAGAAGGACCAGAGTCCGGTTCTGAGTGGTGAGAGACGGGACAGCAAGAGAGGGTACACGACTGTAGCAGTTAGTCCAACACCGGCGCTGATTCCTCTGCCTATACCAATGATATAAGTAGGTATCCCTTTCCACTCCAAAGTTGCCGTCATCAATGTTCCAAAGCTGTTTCAAAAGGAAACTATATTTATGCGATAAAGGACGCCTCTAAAGTAAAGAGAGATAAGAAGGTAACCTGAGGACAGTGAAGAACAGTAGAGCCAACGCAACTCCAGGGAGTACAATCTCTTGATTAAGATAGTTCCTCCATGCACCAACAAAAGAAGACTCAGAGATTCTCTCAAGAATCCTCATGTTTCCACTTCTACTTTGTGTGTTCTCATCGGTTAAAAGAGGAACATAATACTGAGATGCAATATCTGTTTGAGACGACAACCTTAAACACCTTCTCTCGTCGCTTTGTAGTATCGCAGGAACACCGTTGTATACAGATATAAAGAGCCAATATTCTATCCACACTGTTATAGTAGCCCAAGCCGCGAACGTGACAGCCGATGCCTCTAGAGAGACAAAGCTAATAATTAAACCGGTGATAACCGGAGACAGCAGCTTCGAGCTCAAGTCAATTCCTCTAACAACAGAGTTCATCCTTGTTAAAACAGCCGGTGAATGACCTTCCGACATAACCACAACCCTGTAATAATATCGAGAAAGTCTCATTATATTCAAATTGTGGTTACAAAAAATACCATTAACCTAAATTTACCAGTCTCGTTCGATCAAAATGGTGCCTGCAAGAGTCGAGAGTACACCAATGGCACCAGAGAGGTTTGTCAACACGACTAATGTTGCGAAGACCGGGAAGTTTTGAGACTTGAGATCAGGGACTAGGAGCAAAGCAATGACTGAACCACCAGCAACAATGAAGGAGAGGTTTTGAGTTACAAGCCAGAGTCTAAGGACTTTAACGTAGCTCATTCCATCGATCATTTGGCCTACTATGGGACCGAAAATGGCTGTGGAGCCGGATTCTACAGCACCGTACATGGCAGTGAGAAACAGAGAGTTTGGCCAGAGGTAAATCATATATAGGGCAACAGAGAATTCCCAAGTTCTGCAATTTCAGTTTCATATAAATTATACAAAATTAAAGAAATTAATCTTACGTCAAATCATGTCTTTTATATAAATATATAAGAAGATTTTTATTAGACCTGGCACCCCATCGAGCAAGAAAATAGCCTAGATAGAGAGACATCACCATGGAACGTGGTAACTGTGGCTCTTCTTCTTCTTCTGGAAGTTGGTCGTTTGATAGGAAAACCATAGTTTCTGTGTCCTCCATGTCTTCCGAATGGTTTGATTCTTACCTCCTATTTTTAATTGAATCTGATACTCAGAAACATCGATCAAAGCGATTTCAGTGTTCATTGCATTTCTCTAGGTTTTCTATTGAAAGAGTGCAACTAATTAACAATGGATGGGATAAATTAAAAACTAATTATCCAATTTTCATAGAAAATTTCAAACGGGTTTATAAATATAACATAGTATATACTAACATGTTATAAATTTTGGAACTTAAGTTAAAAACAAAATTTCAATTGTTTTTATTCCTCAATTAATTAGCTAAGATAGTAAAATCCTATGTACCATCATATTCGTAAGCTAAAATATCAAGAACTTTTTTTTGTAATACATTGGTTATTTTGTTCTGCTCTAGTTTTCCGGACTTCAAGTAATATAAGTATTAGAATAGCCGTTCTAGGAAACAGAAAAAGTTGAAAACAAAATTTCAGTAGTCATCTCAAGTAATGTGAATAATAACAGTATACGTTTCCAATGACAAGCACCATTGATTTGGTTAAGTGCACAAAATTTCAGTAGTCATCTCAAGTAATGTGAATAATAACAGTACACGTTTCCAATGACAAGCACCATTGATTTGGTTAAGTGCACAAAAAGTATATGGAAGTTGGAGGTTTCAACCATTTTAAAGAAGAAGATAGTAATCTGTCATATGACATCTGATCGGTCCAAAAAACATTTATTGTTTGTAAATCGATAAAAACTATGAGTTATGGTTTCTCACTTTTGCATCTGATGTCTACAGAAGATGTATCAGACATGTAACAAAGCTATATGAGAGACATGTAACAAAGCTATATGAGGGATCAAAGCGATTTTTTAATAAAAAAAAATAGACTTAAAAACATCTCTATCTAAATACTATTCGACTCTCAACGATACTCACCCCCATGAAAACATTAAACAATCAGAGCTCTTTCAGAAAGAGTCTTTCTTGATTCAATCAGAAAGCTTTTAAAACAAAACGAATATCTTCAACGGACGCTCGAAAGTTAGAAACGAACCTCACCCGACACACGAGCTTGGAGGATGAATGATCAAATCACCAAATCAAAGTCGTGGAAACTAAAGCAGAAACTGAGAGAGTTTAATTATAAGGGCATATGAGGATTAGAGTGTTATTAAGTTACTCTGTGACCTTTTCGTGATTTTGGCGTCAACGATGATCCGGTCTATATCATCGATATTAAATAATACAGAATAGTACTATGTAGTTGTTTTTGTCCTGTTACACTGTCACTAACGCTATACAATTAGTTTCTCGGACAGCACAACGACTGCGTAAATAAGACGCGTTTTTGCATGTGAGAATCATAGTTTATATACAACTTGTTGCAACATAGCAATACGTTCTATCAATGTACAGATTTCAACATTATCTTCTCATGATATATCTATATTTTATATAATAACATTGCAGAGGCATATACGAACAAGAAACAACTTATAAAACAACAAACTTTTATAGCATGCTTCATGTTTTAATACAGTCACAAAGTTTTGGACGTACCTTTGTAACTGATCGACACGTTAAGCTGTCGCAATTAACAAAATGTAAGATTCTGTCACATAACGAGAAGACTTAACGACAATCAAACTTGATTCGGTTGTTCGCGAGAAAAAAAACTCCAAAATTGCAGTCTAGCTCATACGTGGTGGCTGATCCAGGTCCAAAGGTGTGAGACTGCAATGTAGACTGGTTTTAGTAGACACACAAGCCCTAAGAAATGGTGGAAATAAAACGGCATGTAGTTTTTGAAGGTAGGTTGAAAAACGGTAAGCTGTTAAAATAATCACTCTTCGGGGGTACATCAGTAATTGACCACAAGTTCCAAGCATCTTCCCAGTGTTTCTTCTCTCCCTGAGCTCAGTCCATGGCGGTTCGTCTCGCGAGGTCACTGGCGGCGTCGTCCTCCCCATCACGTCCGTCGCTGATCTCCGTCGCCTTTTATTCGTCTTCGTCCTCTTGGTGGTCGTCTCCCGATGATCTGACGGCGGGATCGAAGAGGCGGGAGAAGAAGACTACAGACCGTTTCTCCGCCGCGATCGACGCTGTACATGATCGGAAGCTCCCGGCGGAGCTACGCGGACGGCGTGATTTCGTAAGGTGAACAAAACCAAATCCTTCACAAGCTATACATACTAATGAATGATTCGTTTCTCTTCGCTTAGACTTTGGGAATCGATAGATCATATAATACTGAGTATAGCTCTCATAGGTTTCCTTGGCTTTTGCGTTAGAGTTTTCGCAAGGCAATTCAGCTCAGAGACTAAGGCTAAGCGAGTTAATAACACCAAAGTCAATTTCTCACTCTCTGATGAAGACTCAGATGAAGAAACTGTAGATTCCGTCAAACCAGAGCTCTCACATGCCGTTGAGGAGCCAGAAGATTCCAAGAATCTCCAGGAGATATTCCACAAGATGAAAACGGAAGGTTTAACCAACGAAGCTGTAAAAATGTTTGATGCCTTGTCCAAAGACGGCCTTACGCATGAGGCGCTGGAGCTTTTCTCTCAGATGAAGGAGAAGCACCACATGCCAGACGTGGTGGCTCATACTACTGTAGTTGAGGCTTATGCTAAGGCAGGCCAGCCTAAGGAGTGTATGAAAGTTTTCACGCGTATGCTGGCTTGTGGAGTTTTGCCTAATGCTTATACGTATACGGTTTTGATCAGAGGGCTTGCGGCGGATGGTAAAACGCTTAAGGATGCGAAGAAGTGCTTGTTGGAAATGATGGGGAAGGGCATGAGACCTAATGGTGCTACTTACGCGGCTGTGTTTGAAGGTTTTGTAAGAGAGGAAAAAGAGGAAGCAGCTAAAGAGTTCTTGCGAGAAATGAAGGGAAAGGGTTTTATGCCTGATGAGAAAGCTGTGAAAGAGGCTCTTAAATCTAAAGGAGGCCAAGTCATTAGGACTGTCATCAATCTTTTGTTTGATAAGTAGTAGTAGAAGTAGTGTCAATGTGAGCACCTGGATATGTTGTTGCTGAGTCCTCTGTTTCTTAATGAATTTTGACACACTTGCGCAGTAGTTTTGCTTGTTATGGATGATTTGACATTTTTCTTGCGAGTGAAAGCTCAAGTTTGTTACTTTGTGGTTCTTTTATGATCAGATGAGATTCTTCTTCTTGTGAAACATGTTATTACTTTGACATGCTGGTAATGGATACTAACATGGGGTGATATTGCAGGTCAGAGACTGACATAATCAACGTGGTCGAGCAAAGGATATGGCACTCAATGGAAGAAGGCCAGTTTGAGAATTTGCCTGGTAAAGGCAAACCCTTGAACCTCCACACAAATCCTCACGCCGACCCAGCGGAGGATACATTGTATCGGATTCTTAACAAGAGCGGGTTTGCTCCCGAATGGGTGGAGCTCAACAAAGACATACGAAGCAAAGCAAAAGAATGGAGAGTTTCACTGAAGAAAGCATGGACTATGAAACTCGAAGATGATCAATCGGGTTGGGAAGAGCAGTCAAATTTGCTTAAAACACAGTTGAAGCAAATCAACAACATGGCAAGTCTTCACTTCAACTACTAACCAGGATCCTGTTGTGATATATAATGATATCTTTGCTCATGTGCGCTCTTCTTTCTGTGTAGGTTTTTAGGTATAATCTGATTGTTCCTTTTGGCCGTCAAATGTTTGGGTTGAAGTGGGAGAAAGAGATTGGTCGCTTGAAAGAATAACATCTTCAGATACCAAAAGGTTGGTCAGACTTCCATGAACTCTCGCCGTTTTTAAAGTTGTTAGTATATGTATACGAGTCAGTGTAGCTCTTGTTTCTTAGGTTAAGAAGAATAAAAAACGTAAGTGCTTGAATTGTTGTCAGACTATGGTCTATGTTGTATCCATCACATCTTAAGAAGAAGCAATATACAGAAAATTATAGTTTTGTTTTTTGTTTTTATTAAAGAAAATTATAGGTTAGGAAGAAGTCTTTAGGGATCAAATCATGTTATTTATTTTTAATGATTTTCGATTCAATGATTAGGCAAATGAAAGTCAACAAATTGAGTAATATGGAAGTTGGAATCTTTAGCTGGAGTGAAGGAAATAGAATCTTTATTAGTTATTTTTAATGTATAAAATAAAAGAAAAATGAGATGTGAGAGTGACAAGACAACCACTAACACATGGTTCGTTTCCAACCACATGTTACTCAAGAGGACTTAATTAGCACAGCTAAGGTACAATCTCCATCTCACAATTCTCTCATCTCTTTTCTCTCTCTTTTGTGTGAAAGAGAAGGCTCACAATGGTTTCAAGTTGCATTAGCCTTGGCCTCCATCCCAATCCTCATCCCCACAAACTTAATCATCATTCACTTTCTTCCTTAAGATTCCGCACAAAAGCTAAAACCCTTCACCATGTCTCATATACAGCTCCGTCTAATGCACAGCATAGAAGTCTCAAACACTGCGGATGGAGCGGTCACAACTTGAGTTCTAGCCGGTCCGTTGACAGCTTTGGTTTGAGTTGGTCTGGTGTCATCAGCCCAAGACTCTCGGCGATGACAGGGTCAGAAGTCGGTGACTTTGGTTACGACGAATCACAATTCGACCCGACTCTCACGAACGACGACTTGAAACCGACGAAACCAAGCCAGAGAACGTTCTCTTGGTTGGATATGTCGAGCTTATGGATCGGTCTCGTTGTCGGTGTGCCTACTTATTACCTGGCTGGAAGCTTAGTGGACTTAGGCATGGCGTGGTGGCAAGGGATAGCCACAGTGGTTGCTGCCAATCTAATACTTCTCGTGCCGCTGGTTCTCACCGCACAGCCTGGCACCATGTACGGAATATCTTTCCCAGTCCTCGCTAGATCATCCTTCGGCATCCGTGGAGCGCATATTCCGACTCTACTCAGAGCATTGGTCGGTTGTGGATGGTACGGTATCGAGACATGGATCGGAGGAGAAGCTATCTTCTTGCTCTTACCGTCTCACATCAAGAACTCGGCTCTATCTCATACACTACCTTGGCTTGGAACTTCTCCGCTTGAGTTCTCTTGTTTCATTGTCTTCTGGTTGGCTCAGCTTTGTATCGTCTGGAGAGGAATGGATGGAATCAGAAAGCTCGAGAAGTTCTCAGCTCCTATTCTGATCACTCTCACTTCTTGTCTCCTTGTCTGGTCTTATGTCAAAGCTGGTGGGTTCGGTCACATGCTTTCCTTGTCATCCAAGCTAACCTCTGCTCAGTTCTGGACTCTCTTCTTCCCATCTCTAACCGCAAACATAAGTTTCTGGGCAACTCTAGCTTTAAACATCCCTGATTTTTCCCGGTTTGCTAAATCACAAACCGATCAAATCATTGGTCAAGTTGGACTTCCGGTTTTCATGGGTTTGTTCACGTTCGTTGGCTTAGCTGTTACGTCCTCCACAAGTATCATCTTTGGAAGAGTCATCTCCAATCCTATCCAGCTTCTCGGTCAAATCGGAGGCCTAGCCACAACTCTACTCGCTATCCTCGGAATCTCCCTCGCCACAATCACCACAAACATAGCTGCAAATGTGGTCGCACCAGCAAACGCGCTGGTGAACCTAAACCCTAAGGTTTTCACGTTCGGAAGAGGAGCCTTGTTGACCGCGGTTCTTGGAATCGTGTGTCAGCCTTGGAGATTGCTCAAGTCGAGTGAGAGCTTTGTCTACACATGGCTCATCGGTTACTCAGCACTTCTTGGTCCTATTGGTGGCATAGTTCTTGCTGATTATTACCTCATCAAGAAGATGAAACTGAACATTGGAGATTTGTACTCTTTGAGTGCCTCCGGAGAATATTATTATTCCAAGGGATATAATGCGGCTGCTGTGGTGGCTTTGGTCGCCGGAATCATCCCAGTCGTGCCTGGTTTTCTACACAAGGTCGGAGCTTTGTCAAAGATCTCAAATGGGTTCGTTGTTGTTTACGACAACGCATTGTTTTTCAGCTTCATCATCGCAGGATTTGTCTATTGGATAATAATGTCTCGTCTGAGAAGGAAACAGAGCTCTTCTTCACAGCCACTTTTGTAAATCTTTTCATTCAATTCGTTTCGTAAGTAATCAAATCCAAATCCACAGATGTGCAATCAAACAAAAGAACAGTAAAGGATTCTTGTTTATTCTTTTTCTTAGTTCATATCAATTGTTTTCGTTTTTCATATACTTTGCTGAATAATATAACGTTTTTTTAATAATGAGTCATCACATTGGCCTATTGGATTTTCTTAAAAAATTGCTATAGCCTCTGTTAATGATGTGTTAAATATCAATTTTCTTTTGCTGCCTATATAAAGAGAAGGGTCATAGCCATGATAAAGCAAGAATTAGAAAAAGCTTCTGAGAATTGACTATGTGGGGTAGCAAATCAATTCAAAAAGAGAAGATTAGAGGAAGAGAGTTCTTCTACAGTTATGATGAATTACTTGCAGACATAAGAAAGAAGTGATTGATGGCTTCATCGTTGATCCTTCACATAGCCAAGTGGATTTTTAAGCATTATCCAGAAACTGCACTGCATGCTCAGACGCAAGACCTAGCGCTTAGGACCAAAGAAATGAACGTTCTCCTTGATATCTTCAAGACACTTTCCTACAAGAAGTCGTGTGATGTATCTGATGCTCAAATACGCTATGTTTCAGATAATTTGTCTTATTATAAACGCGCAGGGTTTAAGGTGGAATGGTTGAGGGCAAAGTTTGATGATGTTTCTTTGAATGCTTGTGAAGCAAGGATTGTAAAACTCAAGGAACACGAGCACATGGTTTCCTATCTCAAATCTAAGTTGAAATACGATGAGGCCAAGTTGAAGAATCTATAGTTATTTACACTAGTTTCTGCTTATTGCTTGTTGCAATCTCTTATATGCAATTTCGATTTGGATTCTTGTTTTATTTTATTTTATTTTTAATTTATTAGCGATAAGATTTCCTTTTAGGTTAGTTAAAATTATCTTGTTTTTATTTAATTCCTAAATTTATTTTAAAAAATCAATATCATTCACTAATATAATTCCGATTTTATCTAGGATTTGCAAACTAATTTAAGTTTCTTTTCCTAACTATATATGCGTAAGGATTTAGTTATATATAACAAAGAGAATATGGGGTTAGATAGCTATCTTGAAGTAACGAGTACTGTAAAACTTTTCCTCACAATTTACCAATCGATCTCTCAAGTGATGGGGAACCAATTACAGAGACAAAGAAAGGTAACTGCACACGGATTCATCATTGCTTCTTCGCAGGTGAAGCTAGCAAACTGGATATTTAAGACTTACCCGGAGACTTCAGCTAATGTTAAATTGCAAGACGATGTGCTCAGGACAAGATACATAAACCTTCTATTCAACATCATCAAGAGACTTTACCACAAACGTCTGGTTGATCTCACGGATGATGAACTGAGCAAAGCTTCCCAGGAGTTGTCTGATGTGACACAAGCTGGTTTTAGTGTGGAATGGTTGGCCTCAAAGCTTGAGAAATTGTCCTTGGAGAAGAAGACATCTGAAGATCGGATTCGGGAACTAGAAGAAGAGGTTGAAAAACTTAAGCTAACTATGTCAGAGGAGAAGGCCAAGTTGAAGAAGCGACCATCTTGGATCACCAAGTCAGAGATACCTATTTCTCTTTAGGTTAATTTTAATTGCTTTGATTTTTTTTAGTTGTTTCATATCTACTTTTCATGTTTCTTTTGTCAATGATAAATATCCCTAGATTTATTTGAATCTATCCAACCCTATTTAATCGTGTAAGATGATATAGTGTATATCTCAATCCTAGCTTGTCATACACGGTTTACTTTGGGCTTCTTTGGGTTTCTTCACAGATGGCTTTAAATTTACTGGATTTTAATTGAATATGAATTTGACCACTAATAGGCCAAAGATGGGCTAAGTGTGATGTAGATTGCTAAAGAAGTAGGCCGAAGACTTATAGTTACAGTAATCAAATTTATGTTCCCCTAACCATTATATAAAGTGTTGAAGAAAGTTTTATACACACTACAACAGTTTCATTTCATAAATTCAAAAGTCTTTAAACATTGTTTTTGACCAACATTGTCTTCCATATCAGGAAGATCAATTGTACAGAATCACAAAGATAACAAATTAGACAAGACATACAAGATCACAACCATCAATGAGAGATATCCTACTCGTCCTATGTTACACAAAACAAGAACGATCTCTGATTTGAGACAGTAAGAGATGAAACATCAGATGGCTAGAGAGGACTTAAAAGAACCAGTGCAGGCGAAAGAAGAGCGATCATCAAACTCCTAAACATAACTACAGCAAGCTGATTTCTCAGCTGTAGTAGAAGACGATGAAGCAGCATCTTGTTTAGTGATCTTGATGCCTTGAGGCTGTAAAAACCAACAGTACATATGTTTTTTTACCTCTGTCTGTAATAAGATAATATGAAAGAGGGAGTACGGTTCTTACCTCTGCCTTTGTATCGGTTTCTGTCAATCTTTGTTTGATGTCTTTTGCGATAGAGAGGAAAACCGACTCAACATTGAGGTTTGTTTTTGCACTCTGCAACCATTTTGTAATCACAATCAGTACTCATCAAGAACATAAAAGGACACATACATATGTTATGTTTTTTTTTTTATATATAGGCTCACCGTTTCAAAGAATTTGATTCCATATTCATCAGCTAAAGCTTGGCCTTTTGCTGTTGGGATAGCCTGAGAATATGCATAAAGAGTATCTTACAACAAGGTCATCAAGGAGAGTAATGCATATGCAAGTGAAGATATCTACTTTACCCTTTTGCTCTCATCCATGTCAGCTTTGTTACCGACCAGTATTTTGTTGACGTTATCTGAGGCATGCTGCTCTATGTTCTTCATCCAGTTCCTAATGTCTATCATAAAACAATTATGCTCAGTTACTTGATAAAATAAGATAGTAAAATGGGGGAGAGAAAAGAAGAGAGAACATACTGTTGAAGGATGACTCATCGGTTACGTCGTAGACAAGTAGTATACCCATCGCTCCTCTGTAATACGCTGCATGAAACAAAAAAGAAAGGCCAAAGCGCTTTAGTGACAAGAAAAGAAACAGCTGAATTGTATGTTTTACTTCTCAAAGTAAAAGAGTTAAAAGACTCAGGAATCTACCAATGGCAGTAGATTCATAAAATCCAAATATAAAAGAGTTTATTTACAAGTTCGAAGCAACAAGTTCAAGAAAGAAAAAGAAAAAACAAAAGTTGCCTTGTTAACCACCTGTGGTGATAGTTCTGAAACGTTCTTGACCAGCAGTGTCCCATATCTGCAATTTGATACGCTTCCCATCAAGCTCAACGGTTCTTATCTTGAAGTCAATTCTGAATAATTAAAAAAAAACAAAGACACAAACTTAAACAAAAAAAAGATAAAATCTTTGAGAAAACAGAGCAAGGAAGAACAAACATACCCAATGGTAGTAATGAAACTTGTAGTGAAAGTATCATCTGAGAAACGCAGCAACAAGCAACTCTTCCCCACACCTGACAAGTACAAAACAATGAACTCAACACCAAAAAAAAACAAAACATGAACTAACTTTAATTCATCAAAGTCTTCTCCTTTTTTTTTTTATCTTACACTATTCACTCTACTACTACTACTACTAGTTTTAAACTGAACAAATCAAAAATCATGAAACCCTAATTAAAACCGACAAAAAAGACAGGTACGAGATGTTGTCGGAGAAAGCAAGCAACCAAGCACATGTGAGTTTTCAAAGTTTCTTACTTTTATATCTTACTAAAGAGAGAGAGTAGAGAAGAAGCAACTAACCGCTGTCTCCGATGAGAAGGAGCTTGATGAGGTAATCATAGTCAGAACGAGCTCTCGCCGGAGCAACCGCCATCTCTAAAAGATCAGATAAAAAGCTCAGAGATTTATCACTTTTGCTTCTCTCTTACAAAAGCTAGCTCTGCTTTCTTCTTCTTCTTTTGTTTTCCAGAAGAGATTGAAATGGTATAATGGAAAACAGCAGAAGAAGTTGATTGCTGCTTGAAAAGAAAAAAATTGGTGGATGTTATTTTATTTTGTTTATATTTTTTTAATCCCTGAACTATTATATATTTTCAATTAGCAACCTTGATCATAGTAAAGAAGTTGATTGATGAGGGTAAAAGTTGATCAGCGTATAAATGTTTGGGGTCTTTGTAGGATATTTTGGAAAGTTCAGGGAGCAAATGTAATGAATGTTTGGTGTAATCATGTGTGACAGGTGTACTGTACACAAGCAGCATAGTGGAGTTTTGTGGTGAGCTGTCAATCAGTTAGTGGGTGAAAACGGTTGCTTCGCTGTATGTACGTCGTACGCTAGCGCAATCCAGCGAAGTATCTAATCATGCCAGAGCCTCTGTTTACATGTGGCAATGGTTCCAGACTAAGTCAAAATATACGTATTTATCCACCATATAAATAATTGTTCTTTATAAAATACTATTCTTAATCTCATGATTTATTTATAAACTTATTAACAGTGTCTCAATCCTTTTAATTATCCACTATCTATAATCTATACGAATTCAAACATTGAACGTGTCTCCTCTTTGCGCAAATGATATGCCGTATAAGACTTTACTTTTCAAGATAATAGAGAACACTTGAAGCAAAAAAAAATAATAATAGAGAACACTGTATTATTAAGTTTATCCCAAATTCACATGTAACGATTAATCTTTGAAATCGTCGTCAATTACACTACATGGTCTCGATGTTTTGTCTTATTACAAACATAGACGGTTTGTATCAGTTAACAATGTGAAAAGTACAGCCACTACATTAATTAAAAAGTCCACCGACGTTTTCTAAAAAATTACTAAACATAGTGTTATTATCAAATCTTTTTCTAAACATCTTTAATTAATCCTTTCCAAATGCTAGGACTATTCACTCGTTTATGTTAATTTCTACTTTCTCTACGTATCATGTTCATGTATTCCAAAATAGAAACACATACAGATGTGTCATTTTAACAAAAGAAAACTTATGTCATCTGTATATGGACCAGGACGACTGTATAAAGACATAACATGATCGGTATAGAGATGCCAAATTGCCAATATACCAGAAATGATACTAAGCGTAGTGTAGCTCCTTTTCTTCTAGAAGATGTTGTAGTATTAATATTGACAGATGCTTTTGAGTGATATTGGACATAGGGTATAATCTCAATGCGGTACGTAAAAATTACGCCACGTTTTGTTATTTTATAAAACACTTTTGATTGATTTTAGTATTCGAAGTTTTTTCCAGTTAGAGATGAAGTTCCTTGTACGTTGAAACACTCTAATTAAACCGCAAAGGGAAGTGAAGTGCACCGAAAGGAGTTGTTAGTGTGGCGGCTAACATACGAAGTGACTTTATATGAACGTCATCGTCACATGCTTCTTCCACTCTTCAAGGAACAACCTCATCAGCATCTTTAATCATTCTCCCAAAGCTAAGTATTACATATTATACTTTAGTATATTTCAATGGTTATTGGAAATGTGCTAATTATGAATTTCTCTTAATTACTTAGATGATATTACCACACTCAAGCAAAATAGTATATATGGAGCAATGAAGCTGACGACCATAAACTGAAGCAATGATGAAGTTAACTCAATCAGTGTACAAGAATCAATTTTAATTAGATTATAGTTATAGGAGGGTTAATGAAGGTTAAAAAAGTTATTAATTACAACAATTAAATTAGTGATGACAATCAATCAAAGAATTGGACGCAGCCTCGAAGAGGAGAATCTGATCTTTGGACGCAAACACGAGTTTAGGTTCATCATCTGGAGCGGGAAGATTCAGATCTAACTCCATAAAGTTCTTTTCCCGTATAGATTCTTGATGATGAATTGATGATGTCGCTGTTTTGATTGTTGAGTTAGCATTTGCATTCAATGTTAAACCTCTATGCCTTCTCATGTGACCTCCCAAGGCTTGTCCTGAAGAAAACTCGGCCTTGCAGATCGAACATTCATGTGTTTTCTCCTGTTTCTTGCTACCGTCACTGCTAGTTACTTGTAGAGAAAGAAACCTTCCTACAACTCTCGCAGCTTCAACTGTTTTAACAGCAGACACCGCAGATTTCTTGTCGTCGCATTTGAGAATGATTGCTCCGAGTTTAGGCTTCTTATGGCTAGTCCTGTGCCCTCCTAGCGCTTGAAACGAGTGGAAGCTTTTATCACACGTTTTGCACGTGTAAACACCGTCTAGCCCTAACTCTAGAGGAGCCACCGGTTTCTTCTCGCTCAAGAAACCAATTTTCTGCGTCGACAAATGATCACCACTACCTTTTGATTTATGCCCTTTGGACAACAACATTAGACAATTCGCCATGTCTTGGTCTTCGTCCGTAGCTCCCAAAAATTTGATTTCATCAGCTCCTTCTTCTCTTGCCTCCAGTGATGGTTCCTCGTTGCAAACGCTGGACATTGCTTCTGCGTTCATATGAGGAGACGCAGATCGCTGACGTTTGGTGCGTTTGCCCTTGACGAGGAGTACTAGACGCGTCTCCTCATGAACACTTGTCATTTGATCCTCCGCTTTTAATTTGGCTATGTTTCAAGAACACAGGAGAGATATGTATATATGGAGAGAAGTATCAGAGTGTTTGGTGTATATGTCTGAGTATCTCTCTATATGTATATTTGTTGTTGTACTTGTTTATACGCACAAAACTCTTAGAGTATATATGTAATGAAGGGTAAGAGAAAGGATAAGTAAAGAAGCAAACCCCAAAAGTCTTTTGGTGAAGGATTCCTTTCTGGAAGTTTTGGTTTGCAAGCCTGGAACCACTTGTTTCTCTCCTCTTGTTTTTTTTTTCTTCTTTCCATTTTTTAAAATTAATTTTCTCTTTATTTGGTTAACATTTGTTTGCTTGTCGTATGGATCAAATTAAATTTAATTACTCCCTCCATTCCAAAATAGATGATGTTTTGAAGAGTTTTTGATGTGTCAAAATACATGATATTTTGTGTTTTTATATTAACTTTAATTTTATTGAAGATTGTGTGACCAATGATGTTTTCATAGTTATTTTGATGATTGGTTGAATTAGTTTTTATTTATATTTTTAATAATTTTTTGGTAAAAATATATGTCTTAATTTTTGTGCATTGAGACAAAACATCAATTATTTTGAAACGAAAGGATATTTAAACCTAAATCATGAAACTTCTCCATTCATCCTTATAATTTCCATATCTTGGTACTACTACTGCCTAATAACAATATCAAAAATTAGGTTCAATGGCACCACTTGTCTTAGAAGAAAAATTTGTTGGATAAATGAAATCTAGTAAAGGTAGTGGCACAAGCATGATTTACTGAGACATATGTCTGTGTAATTATTTAGACTAGTCTTTGTTTTCTGTTACAAGAAGAATGTACCATTCTATAATTTGGATGCATAAATTTTAAAATAAATAATGACACTTGGCAAAATGTTATGTAGTATTATATCTAGAGAGAAAAAAAATTGAATTGCCTTTTATAAATATGTCGTCCCATTATTTTTATTTTCATGAGTTATAAATATGTACATATATATATATATATGACTTAATTTGAAATACAATTTAATTTTTAATCTTGTATCATATACTACTAATCATTGTGGATTGTGTACACTGAACTTAACTAGATGATTAGTTAAGTTAATCAGTTGGAAAGTATAAAGCAATCAAATTCTGAGATGGGCAGTTCATGTGCAGTTGAGCCAACACACAACTATGAATCATGATTATAGTTATATTATAATTTAATAATATTTTATATAACAAATAAAATATGCAATATAACTTCCTATGTTTACGCATCTTTCTAAGATACATTGATTTTTATTTTGATCACCCAGTTAATTGATCAATCAATTATTAAGCTTGTGATTAGTTAATAATGTGTATTGGTGAAGTAACCTCTCTTATCTCAGCTTCTTAATATTTAAAATAAAAATAATAATTTGCCATGCTGTCCTATATGATTATGTACTGTAGTATACCAATAACTTGGTGGCAGAACAATTTATGCCTTCAGCAAAAGAGTTCATAATTTGATAAAGATTCCACAAAAGTAAAAAAAAAAACTAATGAGTTCATAATTTATATCCAATTTTTACTCATTCGATCCTAGATAGTTAGTTGTCCTTGGCTCTATGAGTATTTTCCTTGGTTCTATGAGTATTTCTTGATAACGTGTTGATAATATATAATAGATTACTAAGACGAATATTTTTGAGTGTATTATGAAGCTAGGATCACAATTTTATAATTACATATATATATATATATATATATATATATATATATCAGTGAATAATACTCAATACATAGGAATTGATTTAAAGTCTTGGCGTTGAGTAATTTGTATGTGTGAATGAGAGAGCGAATTGCTTGGCCGCCAAAAGAAGCCATTACTTGCCAACTAACTAGCTTCACTACTCATCCTAAGCAAAGCATATACTTTTATTTTAATCATAGATCGTTCATCATCATCTCAACAAAATCCTTTTTATCTTACTTGGAAGAAAAAAATTAGCAAGACTTTTAACAAACCGTTATGTAGCCATCTAGGGGCTAGTATAGAAGACATATGTGTATCATCTAATCAAAACAGAACTAGATTGCCAGTGAAGATAGTTCACGAAGTCATAACAAACTGAAAGAATAATTTGTGGCCAAAGATCTTTGTAAGAAAATGTTTACATACAAAAGTGTTATTTAGTAAAAGGAAACATGATTACCCAATATTCATAATTTTTAGGATCCACTGTCGTTTGGGATAAGAAAAATAACGTAGATGTAAGGGACAGAAACACAAATATTCATGCGAACGATCCCTGCAAACGAGACGTTATCATGTTCTATACACCTCACCCTCTTAAGACAATAACACTATGTACATATTAATTAAATACTGACAAAATTATAAAACGATGTTTCCCATTGATAAAAATCTTCAAAAATATCTTGATAGGCTCATTCTTTATGTCACCAATCATGTAACTAACTATTTTGCGTAGTGATCATAATTTCGTAGTGCCCCGTCTTGATGGTGAAGGTGGTGCATCGTGATTGGTGGATAAAATCATTATAAACCAATTTGTTCAGCACCACCTGAGTGATCTGATCTAACATTCATTCATAGACAAGAAAACAAAAATATAGTGCGCACTACCATTTTGGATAAATATTTCATGTGCTGAAGGTGACACTGTTTACCTATGATGTCACAATTCAATAAGTTCTTCTATTTATAGTGTGCTCGATCCATCAAGTGTTGGATTACTCAAAGAAGAGAGTTTAAAAAGCAAAGTAATTAAAAGCCATGAAGAACACTAAGGCTTTGACGCTATTACTTCTTGTGATAACGGTCTTGGCTACAACTAATAGGCGGCCGGAGGAGCTGCATGTGGCCGGAGCACAAAGAACCTTGATGATGACGGAGAAGATAGCAGGAGAAGACGTTGAGGCCGATGTGAATAACCACCACAGCATTCCAAGAGGGTCATGGGATAGTAATGACGATACAATCCATGGCCCATAATATTACTTGAGAGTTCATAAGATATAACATCATGCTATGCTCGTTTTTTCTCTAATTCAACTGTAAGATATACTTGTTATGTTTGATCCCTTGTTACAATGCGAATCATATGTTGCTTGCTTATATTAATATATAAGAGTTTAACTCAATTAAGACGAAGTAGGATATCAAAATAGACCTATCATGCAAATTGAAATTACACTAATTTAGAATCAGAACAGGTGGTACACAAAATCAAATCACTAGATATATTATCATAAGATTTTTATTTTAGTGATAAGACTTGGAGTTTTCCAAACTCTTCAACAAGTCTTTGTAAATCAGCAATAGAGCTTCCATTA
Source organism: Raphanus raphanistrum subsp. raphanistrum (assembly GCA_019706035.1). Lineage (NCBI taxonomy): Eukaryota > Viridiplantae > Streptophyta > Magnoliopsida > Brassicales > Brassicaceae > Raphanus > Raphanus raphanistrum. The sequence continues at coordinate 470,328 of CM033982.1, read as the reverse complement.
GCCTCGGCGTCAGTCTTCCGCCTTAGCTCCTCGGCTCGAGCAGCCACTTTACGTCCTCCTCCCTCACCCATCGTCTCCGCTATAACCCGACCCAAGTCATCCGGGTCAGGCACAGTTTCAGCCCCTTGGCAAACTCTAACAGCAGCACCCAAATGGTCCACAAGCAACCTCGCGTTCACGAACTGGTCCGCTTCCATGGGCCAGCCCAATATCACGGCCCCACTCGTTATACCTTCAAGCACAGAGTTCCATCCGCAGTGGCTCAAAAACCCACCGACAGCCACGTGTCGCAACACCAGAAGCTGGGGGACCCACCCTCTGACCACGATTCCACGCCGAGAGACCCGATCCTCGAACCCGTCGGGCACCGGATCTTTTTTAACCACCCAGACGAAGCGGGTCATGCTTCTCTCGAGGCCTAGCGCGAGAGCATGGGACTGGTCTTCGGTCAACGCCTTTTGACTTCCGAAACAAACGTAGAGCACCGAACCGTCCGGGGATCCGTCGAGCCAGCTCAACAAACTCGAGTCTACAGAACCGGACTCGGGTTTAAGACCCGGTTCGATCGAAGAAAGCGGACCGGTTACGTAAAACCGGTCATGACCTCCCATAACACTCTGTTTCACGTACTCCAGATACTCATCTTCCACACACACTGAGGAGTTGAAAACAGATCCGTAGCTGAGAGAGTTGTTGGCGAAATCTTTGACCGTTTCGAGGATATCCGGTGACGGAGTTTGGATGCATCGACGGAACACAGAGGGAAGATGCTGTTCCTGGAAGACGGGAGAACGAGGGAGATCAAGGAGATGAACCGGATCCGTGGATTGGATCCGGATCCGATCGATGTTGTGGAAGCAGAAGTGGAGGACGGAGACCAAGAAGGAGCTGATGGAGAAGAAAGCGAAACGAGGGAGAGGGATGTGATGGCAGAGGTCTTGAGTCCATCCGAGGAAGAAGTCTGAGATGAGAGCGGCTGGTGGATTTGGGTGGGATCGGAACCAGAGGATGATTGGCTCTCGGAGCCGACGGAGAGACGCCATGATCGGGAGGTTTCCGGAGTTGCCGACGTCTTTGACGTTCTCGACGCCGGAGGGGAGCGAGGGATGAGGAGGGAACGGGAAAACTACGGCGGAGACGGAGGTGGGGTGTGCGGAGAGGAGAGGAGAGATGTAAGTTAGGTTTCCGGGAGTGACGATGACGGAGGCGGTGACGCCACGGAGGCAGAGATGGTGAGTTAGGTCGAGGAGAGGAAGCAAGTGGCCTTGTGCTGGGAATGGGAACACCACTATGTGCGCTTTCGAACCCTCCGCTCGCTTTACTTCCGTCATTTTCACTGAAGCAACACAAAAAAAAAAAAGTAACTAAGCAGCTCCCAAAGACTTATCCAAAAATATCTGCTAGCCAAGAAGGGAAGTAGATAAACGTAGTATTCCCTCCATTTCTAAATATGTATAGATAATGTTTTAGAGACTTTTTAATGTTTCAAAATAGTTGATATTTTTATATATTAATATATCTTTTAACTTTATTAAAAACTGTATAATCAATGATATAATGTATTATGTTTTATGATTAGTAGAATAATTTTTAATTTATATTTAAATAATACTTTTCAGATAAAAAAACAAGGTTTTTAATAATTGTGTACAATGCTAAAACTTCATGTATTTTTTAAAAAGTGGATGTTAAAAGAATTATTATTAAGATCTATTTAAAAAAAAAAATCAAGCGCCAAAATAATTGGTTATAGTGAAAAACGACCTTTTCTATATCTCAATGAATTTTAGTATATTTTTATTTATTAAAATACTCTATTATAAATAAATAAGTCGAATTATTGAAGGAGACCTTTAGAAAAATCAGAACAACCACTGAAAAGTAAACACTTGACTACTTTTTTAAGAAACGAAGGGGTATTATAGCAAGAAGACATGATTTGTCTGAAATGTAGAAAACTCTAAACACATGATACTCTATTCTCTATCCTTGACATTGAAGTATTGTAAGAGTTGAGAGAGTTACATGAAGACAATAAACGTGGCTTTGACGACGCCCGTGTGGAAATGACTCTTTAATACTGTGATTGTCAATAGAGAGAGAGTGTAATCCCAGGCATAATGGCCTAAGAGATTATTTATGAATAGTATGTAATCATCATATCTCTTGTTACACATGACATTAATGTGGAGATCAATTTAGGTTTCGAATGGTTCAGTAGGGCTTCTTAGGTGCAGTCGCCTTTGCAAGGAACGTCTGCGCAGCGGCAAACCGGTTTGCCAGCAGCTTCCCAGCCATTGAAGCCGCGTTCCAAGATCATGATGTTTTTTATTCCAGTTTCTTGTTTCTTCTCGTCGAGATAATTCACGAGTCTTCTTGCACATGTTGGGCCACGAACCTGCAATTAATTGGTTTCAGAAGCTTAACAATCACTTCATCTTTAGATTTTATTTCTAAAGAATGCAATAAGAGGTCCTACACAATGGCATAACATTAAGCAACCAATATAGAAAACCAGTTGCAAGATCATGTGAAATTTGCTATTTTTGAATCCACTTTTGACACATCCGATTCAAGATGAAAAACTGTAGCACAACACAAAAGATTGAGGGATCCACCTAAAAGAACCTCCATTTACTCCACTTATAACCTATGAATCATAAAGCCACTTACTTATAACTAAAAATTTTAACTAATCCATCTTCATCCACTTATGCACTAATTAAAAAAGGAACCACTCAATCATGTTCCTCAATGTAACCTAAAAAGTGTGTAATAAGAGAGAGAGAGAGAGACCTGGCTCAGAGCACAATGGAAGACAAGTGTGTCTTTATCCTTGACATGTTGAACAAGATGAGAGATCCTATCATCAAAGGAGCCACTAGCATAGTGTAGAGAACCAGCTATATGCCCATCATAATTCCTCTCTTCATCCCTGAAAAAAGTCTCGATTTTTATGTAGTACAATAAAAAAGTTGGATCCTTTATTAACTTCTCAGACACATAACCACCAAAGCTTTTGTTCCAAGCTCATAAGATTCCGACAAAAGTTCACCTTTACAAAACATTTGATGAGATTCCTCATAGTTAATACTAATCAAAGTCCTAGAATACATATCAGTAGTACATACATGGTAAATCAAAACGAAACCTAAAAAGCAGTCGGATTGATTCGATCTAAATTAATTGCTAAAAAGGATCAGATGAAACAAAACCGTGTATGTTGTGTAATTGGAAAGTCAAACCTGACATCGATGATGGCGATGTTGGGACGACGATGAAGAGGAAGGAGCTGAGTAGAGGTGATGTAAGAGATGCTCCTCGCCGCCATCTTCTTCTTTCTACCGAAGAAAGAACAAATGCCTCTCACCATCTCTAGAACTCCTTTCTACGAGAACACAACCATTAAAGTGCTACGCTTAAGGTTTACGTTCTATAAAACCACTCATAGAGGTAATCAACAAGCGGGGATAGCTCAGTTGGGAGAGCGTCAGACTGAAGATCTGAAGGTCGCGTGTTCGATCCACGCTCACCGCAATAACTTTTTTTAAGTTTCGTTTTCGTATTGCTGTTTTATTACAGTGTCAGTTAAACTATGATTGTAGTTGTCTGGAAAATTTTAATTCCTTTATACAAAATTTTATTTGTTTTTGCAAAGAAGAAAATACAGAATAAGCAAAGTTTTTTTGGTCTTTCTCTGCTTTTTTTTAATTCACAAAATTTGTTTTTAATGGTTCACTGCACTCACATTAGGGAGATTTTTGGTGGGTTTAAGATAGATCGGGTGTGGCAATAAACAATTGAAAGTTTAATAGGGTGAGATAAACAAATAAAAAAATTCAATTTTTATACAAAGAAGGAAGAAAGTCTCATTTCTGTTATCATCTTCCATCTCCAACAGCAAATCTGATAGATAATACTTCCGACGCGATTTTCGAGTCTTCCTCGGAATAAAAAGGTGAGAACTTTCAGCTTACCCATAAGCTCCTGAATCTACTGATACTCTCTCAGTTCGATTCCAATTTGAAAGCATTGATGTTTTTCCATGGTTTACTAAATTTCTGATCCTTGAGAGCATTTTGAATTGTTGACACAGTGTAGGAGAGAAGAGAGAGAGAGAGATGGAGATCGACAAAGCGATGGGAGAAAGCGAAGATAAGAGGTTGAAGACCAAGTATAACAACGCCATCTTCGTCATCAAAAGAGCTCTTTCTCTCTACTCGTCAGTTCTCCTCTTCTCTTCCATCTTCAGATTCATTTTGTCTTTACAAAACTTTGACCGAAAAATAGTTTAATTTGCTTTAGTATTAGTATCCTGTTTTAAGAGAAGCTCTTTCTTTATGATGGATTCAGGTGTATGATCTTGCTTTTATATATGTTGTTGGTGAACTGCTTAGATTCTAACCATGTTCTCTCTATCACATTTGAGGATCTTTTTTCACATTTGTTAGATGATCCAATCATAAAGGATTCGAATTTCTCCCTTCGTTTTTGGTCTTTCTTTAGTAGCGCTTTTAAATTTAAAGATTTTATTTTATATGGTACAAGTTCGATACACAAAAAAAAAAAAAAGGTGTTCGATACACACTAAATCATGTTAAACAAGATCAGGTCTAACTTGAATGTGTGTGTGTCATGTTCATTTTATTGTGTAACTATGTCTGATGTAACAAACATTACATTACGGTTAAGATCATGTGTATTGCAATCTTGACTTGTGCAGTATTGAAGAGGTCGCCTTTAGTTTCAATGGAGGCAAAGATTCCACTGTAAGTTTAGTTTAAAACTCTTTCCTTTCAAAAAAGTCTACTGTTTTTTCTCTATCATTTCTATTTTCCTGGTTTCCTCACTAAATAATCATTATGATTTTTTAGGTGTTATTGCACCTTCTTAGAGCTGGATACTTTTTGCATAAGAACGAGCTCAATTGTTCTAACGGAGGCCTATCAAATTTTCCAGTCCGTACCATATACTTCGAGAGCCCTTCTGCTTTCACTGAAATCAATGCATTCACATATGATGCTGCTCAAACGTAAAGAAAAAAAACAAGCTCTTCTCCTACTGTGTATGCTCCCAGAATGATATTTTTTGTCTTCTGGTTGGCTAATCATTTCATTTTATATATATTGGCAGTTACGGTATCCAGCTTGATATCATTCGTCAGGATTTCAAATCCGGGTTGGAGGCTTTGTTAAAAGCTAACCCTATCAGAGCTATTTTCCTCGGCGTCAGAATTGGTGATCCTACTGCGGTTAGCTTCTCTTCTAATCTCAATATTCATTTGCCAGCAGTAATTGATTAGTTTATTGATAGCTTCTCATTGTTATGTTCCAGGTTGGTCAAGAGCAATTCTCTCCTAGTTCCCCTGGATGGCCCCCCTTCATGAGGGTCAATCCTATTTTGGATTGGTCATATAGGTAATCCTTATTGCTTCTTATTACTCTCTCTCTTGGCTGCTCTTTCCACTAAATCTACAATATATATGGATTGGTGGTTTCATGACTCAGTGTGCTTGACCTGCACTAAATCATGAGTACTGTTTTCCTGCTGCATTTGAATTAAGAATAAAATTTTATTGATGGGTCACTGTGACTGATACAGCCAAAATATGACAGTCTAACCCATAAAAAGGTTTTGAAAAATTTGGAAACTACAGCAATAATGCGTTTGAAATGTTTACAATGCAGAGATGTTTGGGCATTTCTCCTAACTTGCAAGGTCAAGTATTGCAGTCTTTATGACCAGGGGTACAAGCTCTCTACACAGTTTTACTCTTTAAAATTTTCCTTCTTGCCCAATTCTTCTTATATTGTGACTCATATCTGACTATACAGATATACATCAATTGGGAGTATTCATGATACTGTTCCCAACGCGTTGCTGTCTGTTAACGACACCAGCAGTAAGGAGAAATTCAAACCTGCTTATATGCTTTCTGATGGGAGGTTAGAGAGGGCGGGCAGAGTCAAGAAGAACGCTTCAGTTAAGAATGACGTAGGAAGTGATTCACAAAAACACGAGGTGCTTTTGGCCTCAGTTATTGCTGTTGGCGATGAGATTCTGTAAGTCATTTGCTTCTCAAAAGGTTCCTGCTTATTCTACTTAGGTGCAATTAAAATTTCTTCCAACCCATTTATCTGTTCCATAGCTCAGGTCTGGCACTGTTGAAGATCAGTTAGGACTGTATCTGTGTAGAAAGCTGACTTCTGTTGGTTGGTTGGTGCAACAAACTTCTGTTCTTCGGAATGATGTGAGTGACATTTACTCATTGTCTTTGTTGCGTCGAAGTAAATTTTTTCCTCATCTCTGTTAACGCTCCACTATTTTTCCTTTAATCAGATTGATTCTGTATCCGAGGAAGTTGACCGCCAAAGGTCTATCTGTGATATGGTGAGTCCGTTAAAACAGATTATCATAAAAATCAAAGAGAGGTTTTGTCTTGGTAAGATATAACTGACAGTTTTTCTGTGCTTGATGCTTTTGGAGGTATTTATTTATGGAGGAGTTGGTCCATTGCATTCAGATGTTACGCTGGCTGGTGTTGCTAAGGCATTTGGGGTTCGCCTGGTACGTTTCTCTTTCATACCATCTCAATGCATCTGAGTGTCAGTAAGTTAAGCTAATAAAGTCTGTTTATTCAGGCGCCTGATGAAGAGTTTGAAGAATACCTTAGGCATCTTATCAGCGAGCAGTGCACAGGCGACAGGAACGAAGTGAGTTCAGTCTTGAGATTAACTTTTTAATGGATTTTATCTATCTTCAGACAGAATAGCTAAAAACTTATAACATATAACAGAGTCGCTCTGATATGCTTTATCCATACATTGTTGTTTCTCACCAAGTTGATTGCTTTTGTCTTTTCAGATGGCTCAGTTACCGGAAGGAATTACTGAACTACTGCATCATGAAAAGCTTTCAGTGCCATTGGTAGGTTCTCTCAGAACTTTACTCATAAGCTCAAAAATTCTCAGTATCCTCCTTCCAATAGCCATTCGGTCACTGATCACTGGTTAACTTGTGTAGATCAAGTGCGGCAATGTGATTGTTCTTGCTGCTACAAACACTGAGGAGCTTGAGAAGGAGTGGGAATGTCTGACCGAGCTAACTAAATTGGGTGCAAGAACATCACTCATGGAGCTATACGCATCAAGACGCTTGATGACATCTTTGACAGATGTATGTTTTTTCTTTCAATTCCACCCGTTTCTTGCAATGGCTTTGCTACTTCTTTGGCTTTCATGCATGAATCTTGGGTTTAACTAAGACAATAGTCACTTGCAGAAAATTTTCCTAGTTTCTTTTCAGAATGAGTGACTTTGGATTTGCTGTTTTTTTTTTCCTGGAATGCAGGTTGAAGTTGCAGAACCTCTTTCTAAACTTGGTCTTGAGTTCCCCGACATATATCTTGGTACCTGTCTATTATGTAATTTAATATTCAGAGCGTCTCTCTCTCAGTCATAACCACATTTCTTCACAGGGTGTTACCGGAAATCTAGACAAGGTCCTATCATCATATCCTTGAAGGGAAAGGTACAAACACACACAATCTGGTTTCTATGTATTTGAATCTGGTTTCTATGTATTTGACTCATTTTTTCAAGACTCATATAAGTTTCCTTGTCTTATTTGTTCTGCAGGATAATGCACGGATTGACTCAGCCGTACAGGCACTATGCAAGAAATTCAAGGAAGGTGTATTCGTCGACATGAAATAGATACACAGGTTTAGTTACTTGGTCGAGCTTGAGAGGCACAGCTTCAATGACCTTTTGATTGGCTTCTATGTACTGGTTCACAGACACTGAGAGGAAGCTACCGGAGATAATAGGATCAGAGTTTTTTTAACACTTTTAAAGAAACCACAGCAGTTGATGGTGGTAATGTTGCATTCTAGAATGATGATGGTCATGAACGGTTTAAGATTGATGATGGTTATGTTGCATTCTTGAGATTTGATTCAGAAATTTGACCCCAACTTTGTTTGAATTTTCAAGGCACAATTATATTATACTGAAAATGTAGTTTTATACATGATGAGAAAACAGTAAAACGAAGAACATCATCTGTCTACACAATTTTACATTAACTTTGAACTCCGCTGTGTTTTAGTTCTCTGTCTTCACACTTGACGTTGTGATACCCGAGAGAGGCAGTGATGAGGTTATAGTTTGGTGGGGGATCTGATTCTATATGATATTTCGGGGTAAGTAGATCGTCTACCCTTAAATATATGATAATTATTAATATGTGATAATTATTTGTACTAGGGGTTAACCCGGGCTACGCCCGGGACAATTTTGATTTTTCAAAAATTTTGTATACAATTATTTCGTTGGATGTTATATTCTGAACTATATATTTTTGTGAATTTATGAATATTTTATATTTATAGTATGCATAATAACGAATTTGAATATTTTTTGAGTGTGAAATTATTTTATTTTACATTGATGTAAACATTTTTGTGATAGTTGATTTTTTTGTTTGTATTTTTTTGTGATAGTTTAACCTTTTGAAATTTTTGTATATATTTGAACTCTTATTTCTAATTTTTATGGGATCTAATAAATATTTTCCAACATAACTTTATATTATATAATTAGAACATTTTATATTATATATGTTTTTTCTTTTGACTAAACTTTTTTTATCCTATCATTTTGTTTTTGTTTTTGAAAATTGGCTTTCAAATTAACCAAATCAAATATCAATTAAAAACCAAAACATAAACCGGATCCCAATCTCCTATCCACATTAACCTAAACAAATCAAGTGTCAATAACCAAAAACATAAACCATATCCTAATCTCATCTCCACGTTGACGGAAACGAATTGTGTCCGTAAATTAATTTTATATTTTTATCACGTCAAATTTGTCTATTATTTTACAAATCAAATTACAAATCAATAATAGAATCAGGTTTTTAAGTTGGTTCTAATTTAGTTTCTAACATTATGTCACTTCGATTATTTTTAACAAATAAACATATAACTAATAGTTGTATCCTTAATATAAATCTAATTTAGTTTTTCGATTTTGTTTTTCACTTTTATACACAATCACATGCAGAAAGTAAAATAATATTATCATAAACTAAGCTTGCCATCATTTGCAGTTGTCATGGAAAGTCACCCTCTGTCGATGACTTGAAAAACCGTTTTTTATAACAAATCCTTTTCTCTTCTCTTATGTGTTTGCTTCTTGAAATTTTCAGCGAAAAAATCACCAATTTCATACAATCAAATTTTGAATTGTGAGATGTGTCAAAAAGAGAATCGGTTTCAGCTTATAGTTTGCTCTTCTCCTTCACCCTTCTTCTCACTCTCAAGCTTGTTTATGTTCTTTTTCAATCATGGTGATCAGTTTCTTTCTTTTTTTTCGTAATTGATGCTTTGGCTTCTCTTTTGTATAACTAAAGATAGGATAATTATATGAATCAGTTGATGTACAACTATAGAAATTGGATCCTTGTGTGTTTAGCGATATCTAAAGTAGAAGTTTTTATCATCATTTGACTTTGTTTTTTGCATTTTTATATTTATACCCTTGTAGCAGTTTCGTGCCGTGATTTTTCGTGGTAGATTTTGTTGTGTACTCCATCTATGAAATTGTTTGTAATTATGACCTTTGGTGTTTGTTAGCATCATGTTATTTTGTAACTTTTAAAGTTCCGGTTTGTTGCAGTGAGGTCATTTTCATTATATTTTGGCAACGCCACTATTTGTTGCTTTTAAGATCTTACTCAGTGTACATTTTAAAGATCAATATGGTATACTCTTTAACTTGTAATATTAATCGCGGCTGTGTTTATGGATGGTGTGTTTGTTTATGATAGATGGTTGTGTCCCTCACTCTTTGTGTTGTAATTGTTTATGATGAAAGATTTGGTTGTGTCTTACCATTGCTTGTGTGTGTTTATGGCTGGTGTGTTTGTTTATGATAAATCTCGAATTGGTTTCTTAGTTATTGTTCAATAATACTTACCATCATTCCAGTAAGTTGTAACTGGTTATGTTTTCTTTTCTTTTTGTTCTTAGGAAAGAATGATTCTTGCTCATTTGTGTGATGAACTGAAAGGAGAAGACTGAAAATAATCATGTGCATGGTAAAAAATCCATAATTTTCACTCGCTATTCTCTCTATCTTACTGGTTTGGAAACAATATATTTTTTATTTTCAAAATGCAGTTTACTTTATATTTTCTTTGCAAATGCTATAATTTCAAAATTGAATGATGAGTATATTTTTTTGCATATTTACATTTTTCTAGAGAATGTGCAAGACATTTATGCCTAGAGATAAAGAAAATATGAGTGATGAAGCCATGTGAGAAATATTTCATGTAAGTTGATTCTTCACTATTTGTATGTGAACTTATCCTTTTTTGTAACACTTTCTTTTGTAACACAAATGTGAACTTATCCAAACATATTTTTTGTATAGAAGAGGTTTTTACTATATTTTATGTAATATTTCTATTTCTCTTTACGATAGAAGTTTAATGTAATTTTTTAACTTTGTATATTTACTTATTGTTTATTTTTTTCTTATATTGTATATTTACTTACTCTAATTTTCTTGATTTTATATCAAATGATAATATTATGATATATGTTTGGTGTAGTATTTTTTTTCTTATATTGTATGATTGTTTTTCTTATAATGTTTATTTACTTATAAAAATATTTGGAAATAATAAAAATATACAACTATACATTTTTAGATAGATGTTAATGTAGTGTTTCCATTTCTTATATTGTTTATTTAATTAATATTTATTTTTCTTATATTGTGTATTTACTTATTCTAATTGTTTGGTATTTTATATTAAATCGTAGTATTCTATTTACGATAGATGTTTAATGTAATATTTCTATTTTCTTAATTTTATATTAATTTACTTATTTTTTATTTTTCTTATATTGTATATTTACTTATTATAATTTTCTTGCTTTATATTGTATGCTTATTTTTCTTATATTGCATATTTACTTATAAAAATATTTGGAAATAATAAAAATGTAAAACTGTAAAATTTTTAAGATAGGTGTCTAATGTAGTTTTTACATTCTTATATTGTATATTTACTTTACTTTTTCTTATATTTTATATTTACTTATTCAAGTTGTTTTGCTTTTATATCAAATTTTAATATTATGATAGATGGTTAATGTAATATGTCTATTTCTTATATTTCATATTTAATTATTATTTATTTTACTACATATTTTCAGATATATGTTTGATGTAGTTTTTCTATTTCTTATATTGAAAATTTACTTATTTTTATTTTTTATCTTGTATATGTACTTATTCTAATTTTAATTCTTTTATATCAAATTTTAATATTACGATAGATGTTTATGTAATATTTATATTTTTATATTTTATATTTAATTATTATTCATTTTCTTTATATTTCATATTTAATTATTATTTATTTATTTTTTTAATAATGCCAGGTGGCATCTTTTGGGAAATATTACATTTAGTTTTTTTTAAACAATAAAAATGTAAACTAAATGCAAAAAATGTAATACTACCATTTCTTATACTGTATATATTTTTATTCTAATTTTCGAATTTATTTATTCTATTTTTAAATATAAAATGGTAATAATATATTATGGACATTTTAATGTAAGATTTCTTATATTATATATTTTCTTATATTATTTATTTTTATTCTAATATTTTAATTTATTCTTTTAATATTTTTGTAAAAATAAATGTAAAGAATGTAATGTTGTATATTTCCTTATTCTAATCTTAGAGTTTATTTTTTAACTATTTTATATAATGGTAATATTACATTAAGAACATTACTAAAATAATAATGACACGTGTCATCTTAGGAAAGAATGATCCTTGCTCATTTGTGTGATGAACTGAAAGGAGAGGACTGAAAATAATCATGTGCATGGTAAAAAATCCATAATTTTCACTCGCCATTCTCTCCATCTTACTGGTTTGGAAACAATATATTTTTATTTTCAAAATGCAGTCTACTTTATATTTCCTTTGCAAATGCTATAATTTCAAAATTGAATGATGAGTATATTTTTTTGCATATATACATTTTTCTGGAGAATGTGCAAGACATTTATGCCTAGAGATAAAGAAACTATGAGTGATGAAGCCATGTGAGAAATATTTCTTGTAAGTTGATTCTTCATTATTTGCATGTGAACTTATCCTTTTTTGTAACACTTTCTTTTGTAACACAAATGTAATATTCTATTTACGATAGATGTTTAATGTAATATTTCTATTTTCTTAATTTTATATTAATTTACTTATTTTTTATTTTTCTTATATTGTATATTTACTTATTATAATTTTCTTGCTTTATATTGTATGCTTATTTTTCTTATATTGCATATTTACTTATAAAAATATTTGGAAATAATAAAAATGTAAAACCGTAAAATTTTTAAGATAGGTGTCTAATGTAGTTTTTACAATATTCTTATATTGTATATTTACTTTAATTTTTCTTAATATTTTATATTTACTTATTCAAGTTGTTTTGCTTTTATATCAAATTTTAATATTATGATAGATGGTTAATGTAATATGTCTATTTCTTATATTTCATATTTAATTATTATTTATTTTACTACATATTTTCAGATATATGTTTGATGTAGTTTTTCTATTTCTTATATTGAAAATTTACTTATTTTTTTTTATCTTGTATATGTACTTATTCTAATTTTAATTCTTTTATATCAAATTTTAATATTACGATAGATGTTTATGTAATATTTATATTTTTATATTTTATATTTAATTATTATTCATTTTCTTTATATTTCATATTTAATTATTATTACTTTTTTTAATAATGCCACTTGGCATCTTTTGGGAAATATTACATTTAGTTTTTTTTCAAAAAATAAAAATGTAAACTAAATGCAAAAAATGTAATACTACCATTTCTTATATTTTATATATTTTTATTCTAAAAATATTTGGAAATAATAAAAATGTAAAACCGTAAATTTTTTAAGATAGGTGTCTAATGTAGTTTTTACATTCTTATATTGTATATTTACTTTACTTTTTCTTATATTTTATATTTATTTATTCAAGTTGTTTTGCTTTTATATCAAATTTTAATATTATGATAGATGGTTAATGTAATATGTCTATTTCTTATATTTCATATTTAATTATTATTTATTTTACTACATATTTTCAGATATATTTTTGATGTAGTTTTTCTATTTCTTATATTGAAAATTTACTTATTTTTATTTTTATCTTGTATATGTACTTATTCTAATTTTAATTCTTTTATATCAAATTTTAATATTACGATAGATGTTTATGTAATATTTATATTTTTTATATTTTATATTTAATTATTATTCATTTTCTTTATATTTCATATTTAATTATTATTTTTTTATATTTTTTTAAATATAAAATGGTAATAATATATTATGGACATTTTAATGTAAGATTTCTTATATTATATATTTTCTTATATTATTTATTTTTATTCTAATATTTGAATTTATTCTTTTACTATTTTTTAAAAATAAATGTAAAGAATGTAAAGTTGTATATTTTCTTATTCTAATCTTAGAGTTTATTTTTAACTATTTTATATAAAATGGTAATATTACATTAAGAACATTACAGAAAATATAATGACACGTGTCATATTTTGGAGAATTTTTAAGGCTGATGTGGACGCTCCCTGGTGCCTCAAAACTGTACTTTTAATAGTATAGACTAGGATTAAACCCGCCCTACGGGCGGGACAATAATATACAAATAGTTTAAATATATTTAAAATATTTTCATTTCTATCTAAAAAATAAATTAATTTTTGTCAAGTCAAATTTGTCTATTTATTTTACAAATTATAAACTTATATAAGGAGAATCTAATCATTTTACAGATCAAGTTACAAATTATAAAATATATATTTTCAAAGTTTATTCTAATTTAGCTGCTAACGATATGTCACATTGACTATTTTTGATAAATAAGACACATCTAACTAATAATTGTGGTATGTTTATGACGGATGTGTTTGTTTATGATAGATTTGGTTGTGTTACCGGCTCCTTGTGTTGCAGTTGTTTATGATAGATTTAGCTGTGTCTTACCGTTACTTACGTTGGGATAGCGATTTTAAAACTTGACTTTGACTTGATTCCTTAATTATTGTTCATTACTCCTTACCATTATTCCAAAAAGTTGTAACTCGATATGTTTTCTTTGCTTTTTGTTCTTAGGGAAGAATGATTCATACTCATTTTTGTGATAAGTTAAAAGGACTGAAAACAATCATGCGCATGGTAATATTCTTATATATTTTTTCTAGCCAATCTCTTCATCTTACTGGTTTGGAAAACATTTATTTTTATCCAAAATGCAGTCTTTGTTCTATATTTCCATTGCACTTGCAAACGCTATAATTGTAGGATTGAATAATGGTATTTTTTTGCATTTTTATGTTTCTTTTGTTTATGATCATTGTATTGCATACTCTTATTAAAAATTATCTTCAATTAAGTATGAATTAGTGGTCTAAGACTATTGGAGATAAAATGATTTTTGGGAGTGATATTCTTTCACCAACATGTGTATATGTGACTATTTCACCTTCGATAGCTCGTTTTGTCATATGAGTCAGCATGAGTCTTGTTTCATTGCAAAAACATTTATAATTATGTGTTTGAGAGCGAGATAAGCAGTTTTTCATCTAAAATATTTGAAAATAATAAAAATGTAAAACTATAATTTTTCAGATAAATGTTTAATTTAGTATTTTTATATCTTATATTGTATAGTTACTTAAAAATGTAAACCTGTACATTTTTATAGAGATGTTTAATGTAGTATTTCTTTTTTTGTATTTATTATTTATTTTTCTTATATTGTATATTTAATTATTATTTTTTTGCTTTTGTATTGAATGTATTATAATAGATATTTAATGTAATATTTTTGTTTCTTCTATTGCTTATTTACCTATTATTATTTTATAATGTAATGCCATATGGCTTTTACCGAATTGGGATTTGTATTCGACGTGGACACTATTTGATGATTCTTCTATTTATATTTTATGCATTTTGATTTTCAAATGTTAACTATATATCTATTCTTTTCATGTTGTATTTTTGAATGTTTGTATGAATACATGAATGCTTTGTATTTATGGTTTGCATAATAGAGAGTTTTCATATTTTACGTTAAAATTATTGTACATATAATTAATATTTATTTTTAATAGAAATAGAAAACAATAGCACAAGGAGTAACATATAGCAAAACGTATCTAACTACACATATTGTATATTTACACATATTTCCTTTGAGAAAACAAAAACTATACATTTTTAGTTAGATGTTTAATATAGTTTCCCATTTTTAATTTTCTTGTTTTTATATCAAATGTAATATTATGATAGATGTTTAATGTCATATTTCAGTTTCTTATATTGTATATTTATTTCACTATAATTTTTCACATAAATGTTTAATATAGTTTTTCTCTTTCTTATATTGTACATATAACTAATATTTATTTTTGTTATATAGTTTATTTATGTATCTAATATAACAATAGATGTTTAATGTATTATCTATATTTTTATATTTTATATTTACTTATTATTTATTTTACTATAAATTTTTCACACAAAAGTTTAGTTTAGTTTTCCAATTTGTATATTGTAAATTTACTTATTATTTATTTTTTCTTATTTTATATATTTACTTATTCTAAATTTATTGCTTTTATATCTAATGGTAATTTTATGATATATGTTTAATGTAACATTTTTATTTCTTATATATTATATTTACTTATTTTTTATTTTTCTTATATTGTATATTTTCTTATTTTAATATTACCGATATATATGTTTAATGTAATATTTCTATTTCTTGTATTGTCTATTTAATTTTTCCTATATTATAATTTACTCATAAAAATATTTTTGAAAATAATAAAATGTAAAACTATAAATTTTCAGATAGATGTTTAATGTAATTTTCCCATTTTCTTATATTGTATATTTACTTATTATTTATTTATTTTCTTATATTGTATGTTTATTTATTCTAATTTTTTGATTTTATATCAAATGGTAATATCACGATAGATGTTTATTGTAATATTTCTATTTTTTATATTGTATATTTACTTAGTATTTGTTTTACTATACATTTTTCATATAGATGTTTAATGTAGTTATCTATTTATTGTATTGTATATTTATTTATTATTTGTTTTTATTCTTATATTATAATAGATGTTTAAACATTTTTATTTCTTATTTTATATATTTAATTATTATTTATTTTACTATATATTTTCAGATAGATATTTAATTTATATTTACTTATTTTAGTTTCTTTTGCTTTTATATCAAATCATAATATTACGTTAGATGTTTAATGTAATTTTTTTTTCTTATATTATAGATGTTTTACTGTTTAGTTTTTTTTTTACTTATTCTAATAATTCAATATTACAATAGATGTTTAATATAATATTTTTATTTCTCATATTGTATATTTTTATTGTTTATTTTACTTTATTTTTTTATATAGATGTTTAATTTAATTTTTTTTCATTTTAATTGCATATTTACTTATTTCTATTTTTTATATTGTATATTTACTTATTCTAATTTTATTGCTTTTATATTAACTGATAATATTACAATAGATGTTTAATGTTATATTTTCTTTTCTTTTACTATAAATTTATTTATTTATTTTCTTAATGTCATGTGGCATCTCGGAGAATTTTTTTCCGATGATGTGGACACCCTATAGAACCTCAAAAGTTTCCTTTAGTAGTAGGGATTACTAATATATTTTGAGATAAATGTTTAATTTAGCTTTTCTAGTCAATATATTGTATATTACTTATTTTTATTTTTCTTATATTGTATATTTACTTATTTTAATTTTTTCTTTTATATATCAAATGATAATATTATATTAGATGTTTAATGTAATATTTCTATTTCTTATATTTTATATTTATCTTTTTCTTATTATATATATTTACTTATTCTAATATTACGATAAATGTATATTGCACATTTACTTCTTATTATTATTATTTTATTTTGTATAATTAGTTATTCTAATATTACGATAAATGTATAATATAATATTTATACTTCTTATATTGTATATTTTTATTATTATTTATTTTAATGTATATTTTTAGTTAGATGTTTAATTTAGTTTTTTTTAATTTCTTAGTTTTATATTTATTTATTGTATAATTTTTTCCTATATTGTATATTTACTTATTCTAATTTTTTTTTGTTTTTATATCAAACGATAATATTATAATAGATCTTTAATGTAATATTTGTATTTCTTATATTGTATATTTACTTATTATTTAATTTTACTTGTATTGTATATTTATTTATTTTTTAATAATAATGTCATGTAATAATGTCATGTAATTTATTTCATTGTCGAAAGAGAAGTGTTTCTCGAAGTTGTATTCAAATTTTTTTTACCTACAATCTGATATGAGGAAATTAAGGAAAATGATATGATGATGGTGTATTATATGCATGGCAGTAATAAATATACGGTTGTACGTACTCAAGGACACTAACTAAGATAAAAAAAAAAACGAAAACACTATATAACATAAGCGTTAAGCTAACCTATTTGTCAACTCAGATTGTAATCATAACACGTTGTATTCCTTGAGTTTCATTGTGAAAGGTGATCTTTATGCCACAAACAACACCAAAAACGTCTGCAGAAACATGTGTAAATTGAAGACACAACTAACCTCTAAATTTCAGCTTAAAAGGTAGAGCTTGAGAAAAGCATGAGTAGCTAAACATATCTTGCAAATCCACGTTTGTATTAGTAGTAGATTCTCTCTTCCTCAGTAGGAGTTTGAAAGTGTTGAGTCTTGATCCCCAATAGACCTTGGACCAAAGTTGACTGAAATATTAATGTTATACTCAGATGGCATACCTCGAATAGATGAATCAAAAATTTAAAACTGAATAAAAAAAGAATTTTGTATTAGTAATGTTGCCTTCTCATCGTGAAACCATGTCCAAACCCATAAACTATTTCTTCATAAAAAATTGGAGTTTAGTACTCACCATAGGTTGAAGCGGTGGTTCTAGGTTTTGTTAAATTTTTCATTATAAGAAGGTTTTAAAATTTGCTAGACATCGATACATCACATATATAGTCTCTGAATTTTCTTTTACTATATTTATTTTACTGTATATTTTTAAGATATTTTTAATGTAATTTTTCTATTTTTTCTGTTATATATTTACTTATTCTAATTTTCTTTCTTTTATATCAAATGGTAATACTATGATAGATGTTATTATATATGTTATATTATATATTTACTTTTTATCGTAGCTTAACCTATTTGTCAACTCAGATTGTAATCATAACACGTTGTATTCCTTGAGTTTCATTGTGAAAGGTGATCTTTATGCCACAAACAACACCAAAAACGTCTGCAGAAACATGTGTAAATTGAAGACACAACTAACCTCTAAATTTCAGCTTAAAAGGTAGAGCTTGAGAAAAGCATGAGTAGCTAAACATATCTTGCAAATCCACGTTTGTATTAGTAGTAGATTCTCTCTTCCTCAGTAGGAGTTTGAAAGTGTTGAGTCTTGATCCCCAATAGACCTTGGACCAAAGTTGACTGAAATATTAATGTTATACTCAGATGGCATACCTCGAATAGATGAATCAAAAATTTAAAACTGAATAAAAAAAGAATTTTGTATTAGTAATGTTGCCTTCTCATCGTGAAACCATGTCCAAACCCATAAACTATTTCTTCATAAAAAATTGGAGTTTAGTACTCACCATAGGTTGAAGCGGTGGTTCTAGGTTTTGTTAAATTTTTCATTATAAGAAGGTTTTAAAATTTGCTAGACATCGATACATCACATATATAGTCTCTGAATTTTCTTTTACTATATTTATTTTACTGTATATTTTTAAGATATTTTTAATGTAATTTTTCTATTTTTTCTGTTATATATTTACTTATTCTAATTTTCTTTCTTTTATATCAAATGGTAATACTATGATAGATGTTATTATATATGTTATATTATATATTTACTTTTTATCGTATATTTACTTTTTATATTTTTTGCCACGTGGCATCGTTGTGGAGAATTTTTTTCGCTGATGTGGACGCTCTCTGGTGCCTCAAAACTGTACCAATCTGATATGAGGAAATTAAGGAAAATGATATGATGATGGTGTATTATATGCATGGCAGTAATAAATATACGGTTGTACGTACTCAAGGACACTAACTAAGATAAAAAAAAAAACGAAAACACTATATAACATAAGCGTTAAGCTAACCTATTTGTCAACTCAGATTGTAATCATAACACGTTGTATTCCTTGAGTTTCATTGTGAAAGGTGATCTTTATGCCACAAACAACACCAAAAACGTCTGCAGAAACATGTGTAAATTGAAGACACAACTAACCTCTAAATTTCAGCTTAAAAGGTAGAGCTTGAGAAAAGCATGAGTAGCTAAACATATCTTGCAAATCCACGTTTGTATTAGTAGTAGATTCTCTCTTCCTCAGTAGGAGTTTGAAAGTGTTGAGTCTTGATCCCCAATAGACCTTGGACCAAAGTTGACTGAAATATTAATGTTATACTCAGATGGCATACCTCGAATAGATGAATCAAAAATTTAAAACTGAATAAAAAAAGAATTTTGTATTAGTAATGTTGCCTTCTCATCGTGAAACCATGTCCAAACCCATAAACTATTTCTTCATAAAAAATTGGAGTTTAGTACTCACCATAGGTTGAAGCGGTGGTTCTAGGTTTTGTTAAATTTTTCATTATAAGAAGGTTTTAAAATTTGCTAGACATCGATACATCACATATATAGTCTCTGAATTTTCTTTTACTATATTTATTTTACTGTATATTTTTAAGATATTTTTAATGTAATTTTTCTATTTTTTCTGTTATATATTTACTTATTCTAATTTTCTTTCTTTTATATCAAATGGTAATACTATGATAGATGTTATTATATATGTTATATTATATATTTACTTTTTATCGTAGCTTAACCTATTTGTCAACTCAGATTGTAATCATAACACGTTGTATTCCTTGAGTTTCATTGTGAAAGGTGATCTTTATGCCACAAACAACACCAAAAACGTCTGCAGAAACATGTGTAAATTGAAGACACAACTAACCTCTAAATTTCAGCTTAAAAGGTAGAGCTTGAGAAAAGCATGAGTAGCTAAACATATCTTGCAAATCCACGTTTGTATTAGTAGTAGATTCTCTCTTCCTCAGTAGGAGTTTGAAAGTGTTGAGTCTTGATCCCCAATAGACCTTGGACCAAAGTTGACTGAAATATTAATGTTATACTCAGATGGCATACCTCGAATAGATGAATCAAAAATTTAAAACTGAATAAAAAAAGAATTTTGTATTAGTAATGTTGCCTTCTCATCGTGAAACCATGTCCAAACCCATAAACTATTTCTTCATAAAAAATTGGAGTTTAGTACTCACCATAGGTTGAAGCGGTGGTTCTAGGTTTTGTTAAATTTTTCATTATAAGAAGGTTTTAAAATTTGCTAGACATCGATACATCACATATATAGTCTCTGAATTTTCTTTTACTATATTTATTTTACTGTATATTTTTAAGATATTTTTAATGTAATTTTTCTATTTTTTCTGTTATATATTTACTTATTCTAATTTTCTTTCTTTTATATCAAATGGTAATACTATGATAGATGTTATTATATATGTTATATTATATATTTACTTTTTATCGTATATTTACTTTTTATATTTTTTGCCACGTGGCATCGTTGTGGAGAATTTTTTTCGCTGATGTGGACGCTCTCTGGTGCCTCAAAACTGTACTTTTAATAGTATAGATTAATCTTTGATGTTGCTAAAAAGAAAAAAAATTGTATTAATCTTTGATATCGATTAACACAAAAAAGAAAAATAAAAGCCCAAGCCCAGGACAATAAGTTTGTGACTTCAATGGGCCGAGGATAGCGCCGTGATTTTACATCAAGTCAGGTTAAAAAAAGTTTGGGTTAAGACGCCGTCATTTTATACGTCATCGTTCGTCCTCATCGAAAAGGGCCCATTTTAGTGACGAGTCCAGCTAGACGGCATGAAAACAAACAAATCTCTCGCCTACTAATCTGACCTTTGGTGTATGTATGCGCTTACATACATTACACATCATCTCCATCATAATAAAAATAATAAAGTTTTATTATCATCAACATCATCATCATCGTGACATTAACTACACACGGTCTATATATTCATCCTCATCCTCTCTCTCCTTTCTCTTCAAAACAAAATAGTATTCTCTAGGATTTGTTCCAGAGTATATTCAAAGCTGAGAAAAAATCAAAACAGTGATTCTTCTATCTACTACGATGGGTGAGGTCAGTGATCAGTTACTACTATCCTCCTTCCTCGAGATTCTTCCTTTATGTTTCTTTTTGCTTAAAGTTTAGTTTCAATATGTGAATATTGCAGAAAAAGGAAGAAACAGCGACGAAACCTGATCAAGGAGAGAAGAAGCCAGTAGCCGTCGTAGTCATGAAGCTTGATATGCATTGCGAAGGGTGTGGGAAGAAAATCAAACGACTCTTGAAACATTACAAAGGTATTATTATATAATAACAATTCTCGATGGATCACCTCTAGTTGCAAACCGTAACGCTAGTTATTTGATTCTTTTCTATATAATTCAGGCGTGGAAGATGTGAAGATTGATTATAAAGACAACAAAATGACGGTGGTCGGGAACGTAGATGCAGAGGCAGTTCGTGATAAAGTCGCCGAGAGGATTAAGAGAAAGGTCGAAATCGTGTCTCCCAACAAAGAGGCTCCTCCTCCTTCAGGCGGTGAAAAGAAGGTGGTGGATGAGAAGCCTGCCGAGAAGAAGCCCGCCGATGAGAAACCCGCCGGCGACAAAAAAGAAGAGAAGAAGAAAGACGAAGGAGCGAAGACAGCTCCTCCTCTTCCTTCTCCACCAAAAGAGGTAAATACCACTATCTTTTTTGTTATTTTAAAAGAAGAAAACAAATATAAAAATCAGATAGGGAAATTATAAAATGTTATTGAAGTTTCATACGTCAGTCCATTTGCATGTGGTCTGTAACGTGTGTGCACTTCAAAACTTTACGGTATATTTACGGTATATTTATATTTATACTCGTTCTTATCCAATTCCATTAGATGAAAAGTTTTTTTTATCTTAGGATATTTTAATAAATAAATTATTTCGTAATCAGAATTTAAAAATTAACCATATATATATTGATCATTGTTTCTGATGAAATTTTATTTTGATGTGATGCAGAATACGGTGGTTCTGAAGACTAAATTACATTGCGAAGGTTGTGAACACAAAATCAAAAGAATAGTCAACAAGATTAAGGGTGAGTTTACGACCCTAATCAAATCCAATTTTTGAAGGGCTCTTAGTCTCAAATAAATTAATTGATACGGTTGGTGATGGAAGCAACAAAAGATTAATATACTTAAATAAGGTTGAACTACTTTTCTATTTAATATTTTAGTGGAAAAAAATCAAATGGTTAGCTAGGAAGTGCTTATCTATGGCCTTAATTATATTATTAATTACAAAGTAGTTAAATAATGTTTGAATGTTAATTTACAGGGGTTAATTCAGTCGCCATTGAAAGCGCCAAGGACTTGGTGATAGTGAAAGGGATCATTGACGTTAAACAACTCACTCCTTATCTCAACGAGAAGCTTAAACGCACCGTCGAAGTTGTTCCACCGAAAAAAGAGGAGGCAACCACCGTGGCAGCAGCGGCTCCAGCTCCAGCTGGTGGCGAGAAGAAGGATAAAGGTACTGGTGAAAAGAAAGAAAGCAAAGATGTCGGAGAGAAGAAGGATGGTGGTGGTGGTGAAAAGAAAGAGAGCAAAGATGTGGGAGAAAAGAAAGACGGTGGTGGTGAAAAAAAGAAAGAAGTTGCTCCAGCCGGAGGAGGAGACGGTGGTGCTACGGTAGATGTGAAGAAATCGGAGTATAGCGGTTATGGCTATCCACCTCAGCCGATGTATTACTACCCACCAGGACAAATGTACGGTCAACACTACATGATGCAAGGTCAATCATCTCAACCGTATGTACAAGAACCGTATGCTAACCAAGGATATGTACATGAATCGTATACAAATCAAGGATACGGTCAAGGGTATGGACAAGAAGCACCACCACAACCGTATATGAACCACCAAGGGTATGCAGATCCTTATGCTCATATGCGTGCCCCTCAGATGTTTAGCGATGAGAATCCAGAAGGATGTTCTGTTATGTAAGTGAAAATGAGAGGGTAATAAATTGTAAATAACTAAGGAAGGTAGATATGGTAAAATTGTATCTTAACCGGTGAAACTGGCCGGGGTACAACCGGTTTTTGAAAGAAGTGGGCTGGATTTTATATGTGTTGGTTGGTTTACTCTATCGACTATACAAATCAATGATAAGATTAGATTAGATGCTCTGTTTAATAACTTTATGTGTGCTAATGTATGTAATGTTCAAAGTGATCATAATGAAAATATTTATCTTTGCTACTTAAAACTTTTTCTTTAAGAGAAAGCATCTTTCACAGTTATGATGAAAGTGAACGGTCCACCACGTTCCATATTGTGAAAGATCAAGTGGCGGATCCAGAAACATATTTTACCGGAGTCATTATATATTTAATATTAAATAAAATAAATATATTTAAATACAAATAAAAATAATATAATATTTTCATAAATGTATTCAAAATATTATTAAAATATTGAAAAAAAAGTTTTAATAATAACTTTTAATTTAACAAATATATTTAGTTTTGAAACCTACATTTTGAATAGATGCAAAATAAACAATCTTTTTAGCTAAAATCAAAACATATCATTTTTGTAAAGGTTTATACTTGGAAACGTGGACATGATTTCATTTGCAGTTAATGAAAGATATTACAATAAATATTCTGTAGATAAAATAGAAACTAGATGTCTTTGATTTTTTTTTTTCCTTTTTGTTATGAAACAATAAGGGAAAATGTATCTTTTTAAGAAAGAGTAGGGAGTTAAAAGCGGATACGGGGTCAAACACATATTTACCAAGGGGTCATACATAGAAAATTGCCATAGTCAAAGAAGAAATTAGCAATTTAACTGGGGTCAACTGACCCCCCTAAGCTAGTAATAGATCCGCCCCTGACTACCACTGCTCCAAGACTCGTTGTAAGTCGTTATGTACATATCGATACAATGATATTATCAACTCGTATTTTATTTCCAAGTATAAATTTGCAAGTCATACATATCCAATATTGATAACACAGCCGACAAAATATTAAAAGCCTTGTAGGAGGCGGTTACCGCATCAAACATCACAACGAGAGATGAATAATTCATTACATACTGGCTGGTCTTTGTTTCAAATACGTTGATTTATAAAGCAATGTTAATATACTATATTAGACAAAATTGTTAGTGCCATAAACACCGTATTCCATTTCGGTTGATAAGAACTTAAGCCTTTGGAATGTTCGGAAACAAAGGCTGTAAGAATTTGTGAAAAGGCAGAATACTGGGTTAATCTTTCAAGTTTTAAAACCCTGTTTAAGGAAAAGCTGAACATTTAGAATTCAACTTTAATTAATTTCGTATGGAGAATCATCTTTAGTGTTTCCAGAAGTTCCTACGTTCATAATAGCTCTTCCCTTACCATAAAGGGTAACACTATTATAGTTAATACAATAAGATACATTCAACTTGCTCAAAGATTACATATATGAAAGAAAAACGTATATATTTAAAATTATACGAGTATATGATTGTATTAACTGGGAAGAATATTTGGCTCACTAGTTTAATAAGGCCAAAAAGAAGAGACGATGGGGACGTTATTTATGGATGTTAGGTGCGAAAGAAGTTATGAGGTTGAATCTAGCTAATAACATTAGATCAAATTGCTAGATGTTTTAATATAGTAGTAGTATTGTGTCAGGAAAATTGTGCTAGAGTTGAAACTGTCTTCATCAGACATGATCATCCAGTGGCCAGAATTGCCAAGGGACAAATAACTATTAGCATTCTCCAATAGATACATTTATATACAGAGATATATTGAGGAATGCTGATGATATAGCAATCACAAAAAGGATCCGATTGTCATAAACTACTCGAAATTGTAAAACCATTAAATTTTACTTGATTCGGATCTTTTCAAAGAAAAATACTTAAAACAGGAGGAGAAGTCCATAAATATTGAAAACAAAAAATTTCAGAATAAGGTTTAAGTTTCTAGCTATTTTCTGTTGACCAATTAGAACGGTAATATTCAGAATAAGGTCTACAAAATACTTTCACCAAATATTTGCCAAACAAAAATTGTATTATCTAGTATCAACTAGATTGGGTGTAAAGCATATAACAATATCTGGAAGATATATAGAATATTAATTTTTAGATATATAACAAATTTTCTGGTTGACTAAAAGAAGATATATAACAAATTTCACTGTTAATTTCTATATTTCTATATATTTTTATTGCTGAAAACACTCCTTCGACATAGTCTAGAATCTTCCAGCATTGCATGACTAGAAATGATAAAGAGATGATAAACTATATATAATGAGGTAGGAACAAATGAAATGTCATCGGTCCCTTCGTGAATAGAATTGTTGGTTCCTTTCACTCTCATCCAAAGTTAGAGGGGGCAGATTAAGCTAATAGCCATGCCTTCAACTTATTATTTCCATAAAATACAATGATATATATCAATTTGGGAGTATCATAGATCAAATACCGACTATTGATGTAATTTTTCTTTAATTTAATTTATGATGTGATTATATATACAACATTTTTTCAAAAAAATAAAAAATATATACAACGTAGTTAACCATGCAAAATATACTCCGACAAAACCCACGTACGTAAATTTCTGTTTTCCACCATATAGTAAATGAGAGCTTAGCCGATTCGGATTCTGCTTTAAAATCTTCCTTGGTTACATCCTCACATTCATGAAAGAGATTGCCGAAGAGGCTTTATGCAAGCAGAAAAACGACTAGTTATTTAGATTAGATGGACCGATGTATGATCACGTTTACGTGTGTGTTTCACTGTTTCTAGAAAATGTATTTTTTAACGCAAAAATGCCGATAATGCTTTTAAGATGAGAAGGTTCATGCTATTTCATGTGGCAGTAGAGGTTTTCTGTATTTTTGAATCCAGCAAATTACTAAATTATTAAACTTATTTTTTTTTTGTAGCCGGTTTATATTAAAGTGTGAAAATTTCTTTTAGATTGCATAACTTTGGTGTAGTTTATACATATTTTATCAGGATTTCTTAAAATAATAAAATGTTGTTTTCTTGTTGCTGACCCACACGGCAAATCGCAGAGACTAATAAGTAAAATGTGAGAAGGTATGCATATGAGAATATTTGAATATATACAGTGTTTGTTTGCAAAATAAATAAGAAATCATAAAATATATAATTAGCTGTGTAATCTAATTTGTTTCGATGGACAAACATATTCCACAATATCATAATTTACAGATATGCACCATCTAAACCTCTATCTAAATATAGATGAGATTAAATGTACCAATGAATTTCTTGCACGATTATTCCAAATTTTGATTTGAGAACACATTAATCTCAAATAGTTCTATCTACGAGGTTCAGTGTGAGTTCCACCAAAAGATAACATAGAGACAAAAATTGTATACTAAACTTCCTCAAATAATTTGCTGATGCGAAAACTCAACCCAACACTTAATTATGATTGCAATAACATATGAACTTATGATTGCAATTTAATAAAGAAGATCCTTCAGCGACACTATAATATATAATGATATCATGATGACGACGGCAAGTAAGGTAAAACCATGAACTAACATGCCACGAGTTTCTGACTCAGCTTTGAATGTGACATACAGTTACCACTGTACATACTATTTGTTTACTACTCTTCCATTACAAAATGTTACTTATTTTAAAATTTTCACCTATATTAATGAAATATATTAAATCTTATTTATATATGCATAATTTTTGGTGATTGTTTTTTTCTGTAATTTTAAGCTAATAAAAATCTAATAAATATAATTAAATTTTTAAAGTTTGCAATTAATAAATAAAACATGCATTAAAAATATAAAAAATAGACTTTTTTGAAATATTTTTTTCTAGAATATGTAACTTTATGAAATATTTAATTCTTAATAATAAACATCATATTATCTTTTTTTTTTGTCAAGAAATAACATCATATTATCAACATGGTGATTAAAGTAGATGCCGTTTGGAAACTTCTACACTGATCATATGTGTATTATGTGTGGTTATGACTTATGAGAGCTTTTATTATGATGTATATTTAAGAATGAGCATGTGCCATGATGTATGATCAATGGTGTGGGGTTTTATGTTGACATGCTATAACTAGTGGGACCGATCCACGTCAGGCCGACATGGCAATCTTTATGTCGCTTTGTAAAGCTTCCACTTGTGGGTTCCACTTGTACAGCTGGAATATATAATTGCGAAAATAGAAAGATATGTCTTATTTTGTAGTTGCAGGCAAATGTATATTCCATTTCCCTTTTCCATATTTTTTGCTGGGATATGTTTTTACATCCCTCATTATTCTGGCTTTTTTTGTCAACATCATTATTGTGGTTTTAATATGCATAATATATTTGATTATTGTTCCTTTTTTGTCAAAATTTGATTACTATTCCTAAGATTGAATTTTACTTCATTTTAATAGGACTGGTTGTGCTTTTCTTTTGATAGACATATAATTTAGGGTTTTAAGTTTATATTTTTCACAGATGTGAAATCAACGTTTGAAAATTCTACTTCAGAATAAAATTTTGTATTGAGAGTAGTCTGAATCCGGTGCATTAAAAAAATCTGACCTCTTTGCATTTTCACTACACTTTAATTAAATTTATATTTTGTTATATATGTTTTTTATATGTACAAACAGTCCATGAAAGTCTAAATTTTGTGTAAATACATGAACTTTCTAGTCCAAAACTGTTCTATCTAAAACATCACAAAAACGTATATCCTTATTTATAGTGTGGATGTTCTGTATCCACATCACAATATCACATGGTACCATACGATTAACTCGAATTAACACCAGTAAATGCATCATGTAGCTCTTAAGCCGAGTTCATTTTTTTTTTAAAGCCGGGTTACAAATGAGATATAAGGGAAACTCAAACCCAAACTGATATTACCATGTCAACAATCTTGAAAAGGAATATAAACAGCTTGCATTGCTAATCAAGCTTATTTTGTATATTGTAAGGACAATCCGACTTTTCCAAAATTACTTGGTCGCGCAGCCACACGTGCATGCAACCATGTTTCCACCTTGTAGACTCACGTATAAACTAAACTAATCAGTTTATTGGTTTTTTTGTTGTTGTTAAACGGGAGTAATTTATGATTGGTTTTCAACTATATCATATCCATTTTTGATCTCCGATAGTTGACAAAACCAGTCCTCTCTGATATACTATAGTCCAAGAACCGTTTTAATGAATTCTGACTATTTCTCTAAAAAAATTGAAACTAATTTGACCATTCCATTAGTTTCTGTAACTTGTCAAACACTTTGAACTTGAAAATTTCTTGCTGACTTTAATTTAAGACTTTTCTAGTTCAAGTTTTCTATACATTAGTTTTACTCTTTCAATTTTCTCTTCTTTAGTTCTTCATCAAAATTAAATCTAATAATCCCCTTACTTAAACGAGACAATATGGGCCGGACATGCAGAATGGGTTTGAAATGAAACGAAATTCATCTTTCGTGGGCCGATATGATTAGACCGAACCGGATAAGTAGACATAACCGAAGTCGTTAATGAAATAACAGAACACAGTTTGGACAAAACCAAAATACTCACAAATGGCTTCAAATGTCGGAAATCGAATCCGATTCCTGAGTTTGGGGCACGTATCTGCTTCACTGTTGAGAATCCATAATCCTCGTAGCCTCTCCTTTCTCCTTCGTCCTCCCGTTCTTCCGTTTCGGTGTCGTTTCGTCTCTGTTCGTCCTCTTCTTCGGCTTCGCTCATCTCCTCCTCTATCCTCCATGTCATCTCAGGCTGAATCTGGGGCTCCTCATCAATCCGATTCTTCCAAAACGGTGACTTTTCGCTGAAATTATTACTAAAGCTGAGATATTTTTGAGTCTATAGGGTATCGAGTCCACGTAGCTTTAACCAATCGGATTGTATTTGATTCTCTGGTGATATGAATTGCATGCGTTGGTGCAGGTGAGGATGGTGATAAAGGGAAGAGTACAGGGAGTTTGCTACAGGAACTGGACCGTTGAGAATGCGGAGCAGCTCGGGATTAAAGGATGGGTCAGGAACCGCAGGGACGGTTCAGTGGAAGCGCTCTTCTCTGGACCAACTGAAGCTGTGGAAGAAATGCAGCAGAGGTGCCGCCGTGGTCCTCCTGCAGCCATGGTTACTGGATTAGAGGCTTTCCCATCCACTGAAGAACCAGAAACAGGTTTCGAATACAGATCAACTGTCTGATTCGAGGGTTCCTTGAATGTTGCAGTGGTTACTTATGGATATAATAAAGTTGTAACAAGGGCTAGATTGACACACGTATTTTGATCAATTTGCTCTGGCCTGGGTCGTGTTTTAAAAACTTGATAGCAACAATAAAGAGATTCATTACCGTTTCCTTACGATGCAAATCTAGTATACAAGGTTGATAACCAGATGATATCTTCTAGGGTCATATTTCACTTAGTGTCTTCACAGTTATTTGGACCAACGGGTTCTCACGAGCAACTTTTATACCAAATAGTTAACGATGAACCTGGCATCATGTACCACATCCACCTGAGGAGGCAGTGAATGTGTAGAGTAACGCAACAGTACTCATCACATTTGTAAAACCGTTCTTTCGTGTCTATTTCTTCCTCGCAAGCTTCGCACCAATACGCCAATGCTACTTGCTGTCTCCTCCCCCATAAGAAAGTGTGAGTGTATGCTTATCATATTTATACCTTACCTTATGAGGTAAAGTCGCACATTGAAAACACAGAGAAAAGTCACAGTCAATGCAATTGAAAGTTTCCCTTCTAGCTAGCATAAGGATGATTTTTGCAAACCGAGAACATGCCTTCCCCTCCCCTGGTTTGGATGTTAGAAATAAAGGATGTATATATGGCTTTCATGGACTAGTGGCTCAGAGATTGTGGTCTACCATAAATTGACATCCTTTCTTGCTGCACTTATAGGTGAAACCAGTGAAATAACAAGTACAAGCTGAGCATCTAGTAAGACCATCATTTTCTCGCAGTAGAACAAGCCGATGTGGATGTATCGGATGATAAATATTTCTGCGAGAAAGATTGGCACATGTATCATGTAGTATGAAATCACACTGTGTACATGAGTACAAGTTACCGAATGATCATGCAATTCATTTTTTTTTTTGGTCATGCAATTCATTTTTTTTTGGTCATGCAATTCATATAATATATCACTAGGATAAGATCTGCGATTTGCGCGGAGTATGGTTATTTTTGAAATTTTACGACATTAGTTATATTAATTTTGGGTATAAGTTTGGTTTTAGATTTTGTTTTCAATTTTTTTAATTGAGGAGGATGATATTTTGTACATGATTATTCAATGTTTAATTATATTTAGTTTGTTGCAATGTTTAAAGTTTTTTTCGTTTTTTGGTGTTAACGAAAAGACTGTTTATAATATAATAGTTTGGTTGAATGTTAAAATAATTTTGAAGACATTCCTAATGTGAACAAATCATTCAGCTGGAACACAGTTGGAAGGGTCTCGATCAATCTACACGAGTTGAAAAAAAAAACGACAGGTAGTTGTAATACGGAAAAGGGTCAAAGTTGTCAAAGGGCTCGTCATAACATGTTACTTGCTTGAGACCCCTGCCTTAACTTTTTATATTCCTTTATTGAGTTTTTTTTTTTTCCATCTGATGATATTATTAAAAGGGTTTAAAAGCCCAAAAACATACATAAAAAGTCCAAAAAGGCAAAACACAAACTAACAGAAAAGTCCACACAATGGCCAACACGAAACTCGAGCCCACCGAAACCCAAACTTGAAAAAACCTTGCGATTGACAAAAGCGCGTTACGCGGTACACGCGTCATCACGCACATCATCCCCAATACACGTGTTGAAACTTCACAAAGAAGGTGCACACGTCACTGGTCCACCACGCCGTCACCGCCAAGGTTTGACTACCACCGGAGAAACCATCGTTTCACCGGGACACCGAACCACCGCCGGAACAAAGATACCGGCCCAATCAATTCCACCTCTTCGCCTGGACTCATGAAACGGAGATCTTCATCGAACCTGTCCCGAAAACACCTCCCGAGCCACCGAAGTCACATCTTCACCCCATCGCTTCCTTCCCCAGAGAGAGAGACCAAAACGAAAGGTTCTCATCGAGAAGCAAAGCCACATGACAATCGAGCCACCGGACACCGAGAAAAAAACAAAATCCGCCGTCGACGTTGAAAGAACCGGACGACGTAGATACTGAAATCCGATCGTTCGCCGAAAGAGGAAAGGCGCAACGGCGGAGGCAAAGCCGACCGCTCACCAAAAAAAGTACGACGCCGGAATCGAGATACAAACTATCTAACTAAGATTTCCATCCTCCTTCCTCTGTGACAGATTTTAGAGAGGGAATAGAGCAAAAGAAGAGAGAAACTTTTACACAATTGGGTTACTATTCCTTTATTGAGTTTGTTATCACTAAAACCAAGAAAAGAAAGGAAAAACGTTATCTACTCTCTCTCTATTTTCTTTTATTTTCAAATTTGCCCCATATATTTTTAAAACACATGTATCTACTCTGCAAGACTTGTCATGCTGCAATTTGAGTTTAATTCTTCAAACCTAAAATCAATTATTTTAATTCTAAAGTTGAGTTATTATTTATTACGAAGTTATATCTTAATAATAGATAAGTTAATTTTTGAATAATTATAACAAATTGATTTTAAAGGAAAATTACAAAAGTATGGGGAATGTTTTGGGATAAATAAAAACAGCAGGCGTTTAGAGGAAAAAGAAGAAAAAAAAAAAGGAAATAAAGGCCGAAATTTTATTATATAAATATATCGATCTCTCTAGAACAAAGTTGGCTAACTATCTCTCTGAGTAAGAACAGAACAGAACTCTGTGTGTCAATTACAGCAATCATCATCATGTCAAGCCAACCTGAATCTTCCGACTCGTAAGTCCCTCCTCTCCTCTGATCACAACAAAGTTGAATTGATCTCTGGTTTTTGATTCTCATGGGGGTGTTTGCTTCAGGAAACCGAAGAAGGATTTCAGTACAGCTATACTCGAGAGGAAGAAGTCTCCAAACCGACTAGTTGTGGACGAAGCCATCAACGATGACAACTCTGTCGTCTCTCTCCATCCCTCCACCATGGAAAAGCTCCAACTCTTCCGTGGCGATACTATTCTCATCAAAGTAAGGTTTCTTCTTATTTTATACTCTGTTTTTTTATCTCTAATCTGTACTAGTCTCCGATTTAATCTGTACTAGTCTCCTATTTAAATTGGTCTTTATATTGGTGGTTTCTTTCTTACTTTGGCCTTTTGCTTTTTCATCAGGGTAAAAAAAGGAAGGACACTGTCTGCATTGCCCTTGCTGATGACTCATGCGAGGAGCCTAAGATCAGAATGAACAAGGTCGTGAGGTCTAACTTGAGGGTTAGACTTGGAGATGTCGTTTCTGTTCACCAGTGCCCTGACGTCAAATACGGAAAACGTGTCCACATCTTGCCTGTTGATGATACCGTCGAAGGTGTCACAGGGAACCTCTTCGATGCTTACCTCAAACGTAAGTTACCTTTTATATTTCTCTTTTTTTCATATCATTTGCCAATCTGATGTTTTCTCTCTTTATCAACAGCTTACTTCCTGGAGGCGTACCGTCCAGTGAGAAAAGGTGATCTATTCCTGGTGAGAGGAGGAATGAGGAGCGTTGAGTTCAAAGTCATCGAAACCGATCCTAATGAGTACTGTGTGGTGGCTCCAGACACTGAGATCTTCTGCGAGGGAGAACCGATCAAGAGGGAGGACGAAGAGAGGCTAGACGAAGTCGGTTACGATGACGTTGGTGGCGTCAGGAAACAGATGGCTCAGATCAGAGAACTCGTTGAGCTTCCTTTAAGGCATCCACAGCTCTTCAAGTCCATCGGTGTGAAGCCACCCAAGGGTATCTTGCTCTACGGACCTCCTGGTTCCGGAAAGACTCTCATCGCTCGCGCCGTGGCTAACGAGACGGGAGCGTTCTTCTTCTGTATCAATGGGCCTGAGATCATGTCGAAGATGGCTGGTGAGAGTGAGAGTAATCTCAGGAAAGCGTTTGAGGAGGCTGAGAAGAACGCTCCTTCTATTATCTTTATCGATGAGATTGACTCTATTGCGCCTAAGAGAGACAAGACTAATGGTGAGGTCGAGAGGAGGATCGTCTCTCAGCTGCTCACGCTTATGGATGGTTTGAAATCTCGTGCTCATGTTATTGTCATGGGAGCTACGAACCGTCCCAATAGTATAGACCCGGCTTTGAGAAGGTTTGGGAGATTCGACAGGGAGATTGATATCGGTGTTCCTGATGAGATTGGACGTCTTGAGGTTCTTAGGATCCATACTAAGAACATGAAGCTAGCTGAAGATGTAAAAGTTTCTTTACTCTATTAAGCATTGATACATGTTCTGTTTATGTACTAAAGATCTACTTGTGTTTTGTAACAGGTTGATCTTGAGAGAATCTCCAAGGACACGCATGGATACGTTGGTTCTGATCTAGCAGCTCTATGCACTGAAGCTGCTCTTCAGTGTATCAGAGAGAAGATGGATGTGATTGACTTGGAAGATGAGTCTATTGACGCTGAGATTCTCAACTCCATGGCGGTGTCTAATGAACACTTCCACACCGCTCTTGGAAACAGCAACCCCTCTGCTCTTCGTGAAACCGTAAGCGTTGATCGTCTCTCCTCTGTATATATATGAATCAAAAACTCTGCTCATTCACTTGTTTGATAGGTTGTGGAGGTACCAAATGTGTCCTGGGAGGATATTGGAGGTCTTGAGAACGTCAAGAGAGAGCTACAGGAGACTGTTCAGTACCCTGTGGAGCATCCAGAGAAGTTCGAGAAGTTTGGGATGTCTCCATCTAAAGGAGTTCTCTTCTACGGTCCTCCAGGATGCGGCAAAACGCTTCTAGCCAAAGCCATAGCGAACGAGTGCCAAGCGAACTTCATCAGCGTCAAGGGACCCGAGCTTCTCACCATGTGGTTTGGAGAGAGCGAGGCCAACGTCCGTGAGATCTTTGACAAGGCTCGTCAGTCCGCTCCTTGCGTTCTCTTCTTCGATGAGCTCGACTCTATTGCTACTCAGAGAGGAAGCAGCGTGGGGGATGCAGGAGGCGCGGCTGACAGAGTGTTGAACCAGCTTTTGACAGAGATGGATGGTATGAACGCCAAGAAGACTGTCTTTATTATCGGAGCAACCAACAGGCCTGACATTATAGATCCAGCTCTTCTTCGACCTGGAAGGCTTGACCAGCTCATCTA
This sequence comes from Raphanus raphanistrum subsp. raphanistrum, assembly GCA_019706035.1. NCBI lineage: Eukaryota > Viridiplantae > Streptophyta > Magnoliopsida > Brassicales > Brassicaceae > Raphanus > Raphanus raphanistrum. The sequence goes on along the minus strand of CM033982.1, from coordinate 435,612 downwards.
CATTCCTCTGCCTGATGAGGACTCTCGTCTCAACATCTTCAAGGCCTGTTTGAGGAAGTCTCCTGTTGCTAGAGATGTTGATGTGAGTGCGCTCGCTAAGTACACTCAGGGGTTCAGTGGTGCTGATATCACTGAGATTTGCCAGAGAGCTTGCAAGTACGCCATTAGGGAGAACATCGAAAAGGATATAGAGAGGGAGCGTAGGAGGAGCGAGAATCCAGAGGCTATGGAGGAAGATTTGGTGGATGATGAAGTGGCGGAGATTAGAGCTGCTCACTTTGAAGAGTCGATGAAGTATGCGAGGAGGAGTGTGAGTGATGCTGACATTCGCAAGTACCAGGCGTTTGCTCAGACGCTGCAGCAGTCGAGAGGGATTGGAACTGAGTTCAGGTTTGATCCAACAGCGTCTGCTGGACGCACCACTGGTGGTGCAGCCGCTGATCCATTTGCCACTTCAACCGCTGCTGCAGATGACGATGATCTCTACAGTTAAAGAGTATGGTGTTCCTCAATGTAGTTGTTTTTCCTTTTCAGAGTTTAAAAGCTGTGAACTGAATAAATGATGTCGAGAGTGTTACTTTTTTATCAGTTTATTTTGCTTCTCAATGTTTATGAGACGAGACTTCTCGTAAGGTGGGAACTTTTATGAAATTAGAAATTACAAATGCTTTTACGAACTCAACAAGGCTAAGACTAAAAGGTTTGAGTGTTTTATTTAAACCTTTCTTTTAAAGAAGAAATTAACATTATTGTAAAAACTTTGAAGCTGTGAGCTTTGTTCATCATCTCTCTAACATTTGCCACTCTCCCTCTCGAAGTCAAAATAAATATTAATATAGCCAGTGATGATAATGATTCCACACTCTATCTAGTTACCAAAACGCCACCATTTTTTCCTCCTCTGCAGCTCTGTTGCAGATGTATCTAAAATACCACAAATACACATGAAGAAGAAGATGATGAAAGATAAAGCAAGAAACAGAGTCTGTCGAATGAGTTAAGGTTTGTAAGATTTACCTCTGTTCAAGTAGATGGAGTTGTAATGAACTTCTGCCCAAAAGCTCAAGAAGATCACTGTAGACAACATAACAGATCATCATTGTAATAACATCATTCAGAACAGAGAAGCCAAAAAAAACAGTGGACAAAAGTCTTTTACCTCCTTTGGATTCTTGAGAGGTAGGAAGAATTTCGATATAACATGTATTCTTGAATGATGTTAGCACTATTATTTTCAACCGATACTGCATAGATTCAAAAGTGTTCACCAAAAACTGTTTAATAGTGAAAATTTAAAGACGCGACTTAATGTGCTTTTTGTAAGTTTGAGGAATGTGTACCACATCTGCAGCTGCCTGTAATGTAACATGATCCCCCCACTCGCCACTCCTGTTTCAAATTTGAATACTAAGCCTTTTAAAAGAAGCCGATGTCAGGAAATGTTTATGGAGTTTTAAGGTGAGAAAAGAAGATCCTTACCGAGACATCTTCCTAAGATACTCAGAGAACTTCATAGGCACATATCCTTCATAAGCCTCTGGACTAGCTTTGAGCTAATACCAAGAGTTTGAAAAGTTACACAAGATGAATGAGATCAAATGAATTTGTGAAAGCTTGTAAGACTCATGAGTAGTAACATAAAGATCATCAAACCTGCTTTACGATTTGTCTTCTAACATGTTTATGACGATCCGCGGTTTTGTATAGCTGATCAGCTAATGCACGGAACTGCAAGATTCAATAAAATGATCAGTAAAATGTAGTTTTTCCACAATGATTCTTCTGCTTTATGGAGATGGATAAACAATGTACCTGGCAATTACCATCTCCTGGAACTTTGACCTCAGCAAAGTCAAACAATTCTAACCTGAAACAAATGGAATCAATAAATGGTTTATTAATATATAACATGAACAAATATTACAATACCTATTCCGCAGTCTTTCATGATCTGAAACTGCTTCTTCTTCCGGAGGTATCTCTCCGTTTATTTTCGGTACATACTGCATATATATATATATATATTATGATAAGATTTATTAAAAATGATTGATCATATTGACAACAGGGTTACACATATTGTATTGAGTACTTACAGGAATAGGAACCATCTGATTCAGTCTCCTCCCAAATTCACCATCAGCCTCACACTGATCTGATTCCCACGAGTACACATACTCATCGGTGTCACTCGGACTTGAACATGAAAAGATATTAGGTGAACCACAGTCTTGATCATTATCATTCCCTACCCATTCTACAACACCAAATAGAAAAAAAATATTCTTAAACATAAGCACACATGATAAGCATAAACCAATGAAGAGAAGAGCCTGTTCAATGAATAACCTGAAGAGTAATCCACAGTTGGTTGATCGTTCCAACCATATTCGTTATTATCATTGCTGTAGTTGTTAGTATGACCTTCTTGATGTTGTTGTTGTTGTTGTTGATGTGAGTAGTTGTTATTATTTTCCTCTGCGATTTGAAGCTGCAAAAAATCGTCTTGGAGTGTTCTTGCAATGATCTCATCATTATCTACATCGCTGCTACTACGATGATCTTCTTCAAACTCTCTGTAATACTCACCAGTCTGATGATGATGATGATGATGATGATGATGATAATCTTCTTCTTCCTCATGAATCATCTCAACGCCATAAGGTGGATACGTGAATGGGTTAGGCCCAAGAAACCATTCCACAATACTTGTGTTCTCTTCATGTGACACCATCTCTGCCTAATTTTGAAAAAAAATAATATACGAATCAAACTAGAACTCTTCAAAAAACTTAAATATCACTCCATAATCATTGAATGTTGACCGTTTTTAAGTTGCGTAAACCTTGGGAGACGTCACAAAACAACAGAGACTTTTCAACAAAGAGGAAATGTGACTCTAGAGAAAACTCTTTGGCAATGTGAATACTCCAAACAAACTAAGTGTTCCCTAGACTATTTACTTAAACTAGATACATCAACTAAAAGTCATCAAAGGAATGGATGGAATCCAAAATTAGAAACTTAAAAGCTTTCCACTTTGAATCAGAAACCAAACAGGTAAAATGGAACATAAGACCTAGATCTGAGAAAAGAGAAATGGTTTTGTATGGAGGAGAAGTTAGATCAAAGGATGAAGAAAGCTCTCTCACCTTTCACTTTGCTAAATCTCTGCAACTTTGAAGACGGAAACTAATTTTTTACTAAAAGTATAAAACTTTTTCTTTTCTTTTAGGATTTGGGGAGTAAAGGTTGAGACTTTGGGTTGGAATCAAACATAATTCAAATGGGTTTCTTTTACGAACTTTTCTCTTCTATAAAGATTGGATTTTTTTTTGGAAGATGATGAGCCCAGAAAAAGGATCGTGAAATGATTCGAATCAAAATTAAAGTTTTTTTTTTCTTTTTGGATTCGTGAAACCCAGAAAATAAAAATAAATTGAGAAAACGCGCAAAATGCCACAATATTTATATGAATTTCTGTGATTTTAACTCTTCGGGCACGAGAATCGGTAGCCGTCGGATGAGTAGTATGGACGGTCAAGGGTTTTATTAATTATATTTAATTCTTTTTCTTCATTCTTTAAGATTCTTTTTTCTTTATTCTTTAGTAGTGTACTACTCCCTCCGTTTCAAATTATATGTCGTTTTGGAGCAAAATTTTCGTTTCAAAATAAGTGTCGTTTTATGATTTCAATGCAAAATTTATTGACTTTTTAATCTAATCTATTTTTCTATTGGTTGAAATCTAATTAGGTGTATTGGTAATGATGTTTTTATCTAGTAAATATACAAAATTAAATGTTTTATTAATCTGTGTGCCGAAGTCTAGAACGACAAATAAATTGAAACGGAGGGAGTACTCATTTTGTTTCTTGTGTAGACAAGAACGTTTTCCAAAGAGGTCTACTAAAGGAAAATAAGTATAGTTAATTACATTGATTTAAGGGAAAATTACAATAAAATGTACCAAAATCTTTGATTTATTAAAAATTAGGGAGTGCAGAATCTAGCTTTGATTCTAATTTATTTTTCTGATTACGAACCGAATCAAAGTTGAACCAATGCATTTATGGCTTTATTTTACATGTAAAATTGTTACTTAAGTCTTTTAGAAGGGTGTATTCAACCGAGAGTTTTAGGTGATTTGTATTAAAATGACAAATCCACTGTTATCCAAACATGAATTTTAAAAACTCATTTAAAATCCACTGTTATTGAACTTGACATTTTGTAAACTACTTTTAAATCCACTGTTATTGAAAATATTTTAAGTTGTGGAGTTTTAAAGTTTTGAGGTGATTTTAGGGTGTTTGGGTGGAGTTTCTTAGTTAAAAAAATTAAAACTCAAACCTAAATCTCTACAACTTATTAAAATTATCTAAAACTCCATTAAAAATCAAATCACATCAAATGTTAAATTGAACACCCCCCCCTTAATCTTCCATTGGTAGTCATCAATGATGAGTATATGGTTTTCTGTTCATTGGCAATATTTTCGGCTTTTTACCAAATCCCAAGAAGATTAATGTATAGTTAAGGAAGGAGTAGCATGCAAATGCAATAGCAGTAGTTAACTTTAAAGTGTTAGGTTTGTATGTTGAAATTTTCTTAAAGAGGCCAATGCATAGTTTGAAGTTTCTCCAATCATATGCACCGCGAATATGTAATAATCAGGGTAATAATCCCACGTGGCATCCATTCATTTTATTGTTCAATTCTTTCAGGCAGCCTCCCTTTGAATTAAATAAAATTCACGCAATATTCATATCAACAAGTTGCACATGTAAATAGTTTAATATTCTTGAGAACAATTAAAAATGATCTAGGTTTAGGTTATATGTTGTGGCGGTGAAATCAGACGGATGCTTTTTTGTGAATACTTCAATTTGTTTATAAGAATAAGTTGGATAGTTTGATAAAGTATACGCTTAAATTACACCCAAAAAAAGTATACGCTTAAATTCATGAAGTCTAGATTGACATATTCAAGCAGTATGAGTAACAAAGTAAAATAAGTCAAATTGTTTGCCGAACAACAAGAGGATGATAGTCAGTTTATTTTGAATCAGCATGTAAATACAGCATATTTAAATTTAATGGCATGGGTCATAAATGATTTGAGAAACCCAAAAGCCAGTTCCTGGGTAATTTAAATAGAAAAAACTTGTTAGGTAGGCAAAATTTAATCAAGCGCATACGTAATTGTGGTCTATTTTTGCAAACGTTAGTCGCAGTGAAGATGATGCTGATGTAGTCATTAGCAACACTCTTTTGTCGATTATCATATGTGCATCATATATTAAAAGTTCATGTCAATTGTCGAATATTATAACTAAAAATAGTCCATTTCAAAAGGGTCAATGCATCATTTTCTGGATTTAAACTATAAATAAAAAATGTTAAAATTGTTATAGATCACAGACCAATACCAAAATTCATGCATTATGTAAACAACCATTATTGAGAATCAAATCTATTCAACTTATCGTTTCTTATCACCTCTATGTTCAAACCAACCACACCATATAACTAGATAAAAAATACAGAGCTATCTGATACGTTATCTGTAATTCTTTATATAACAGAATAACCAAGTGTTGATTTGATTATACACTAAACAAATCACACTGGGGTAAACGTATTTCTATAAGAGTACAGTTTTTTTTTTCAGAGTTCGATTGTCTTTAACTAGTTATATATGTAGTTTTCAACTAAGTTTGCATAAAATGAGTAAAAACAAGCATACATTTTTAAGGCCGAGCTATTGATAATTTTATTTGCTTACTATCCACTTACCAGCCTGTTTTTATACGAAATTCTACTTTTATTTTTAGGAAGCTATGATTAGTTTACGCAAAGCTCTAAATTGAATGGCCTCCCCTGTTTTCAGCCAAAAATGAATGTTTTAAAAGTGGAAATAGTTGGCCACACATGAGTTGAATGCAATCTTATCAAAAATTTATTAGATGCCCTTTTCTTGCTTCTGTTATTTTCATTTAAGGTTTAAGTTCATTGAGTAGGTAAAAATGCTATATGAATCTTATAAAATTACGTGAGTATGATGATAGATACTTAGATAGTATTTGCATAATGCAAGTCATATACATACACACAACCCTCTATTGATCTATGGAATGGTGATTTGAGCCTTTTGTTTGTGGATTGAACTCTTAAACATGATGAACATATTCTTTGATAATTGGGTATTCTTACTTTTAAAATAACAAAAGTATCAAAAGAACTTGATGCTCCAGACTCCAGTTGGAAACTGACAAGAAATAATGTTACAGTGTCTAGGAATCTAAGATACTCATTGCTAATCTAGTCTAACTATGATCTGTGTTTAGTTAAAATTTTATTAATTTATAGAACTATAAATTTATAAAATATTTATTTTTCTGGACATTTTATGTTTAAAAAGATATTTTTATAACATAAGCAAAATAATTGATTTTACCGTATATATACTAATTAAATTTTGGAAATTAGATTTTCATGTTATTTTTATTATATTATTTGGTGTATATAAAATATAGTTTTACTAAATATATACAAAATATATTGAAATGTTAAAAAAATATAGAGATAATTATTTTGTGAAATAAAGCAAACAGTAAAATTGTTTGTTTGTACTTAAATAAAATGTATATATACAAAAATTATTAATTAATGATTTCAACAATATCATATATTGACATAAAAACTTTTAATATAGTATAATTTTATTATTTTATCGATTTGTATTATATTTTGAACCAGTACAATTCAAAATAAAATAAATTTATTAATTTATAGTGTATTAATTTATCGAATATTAATTTATAGAATTTTTATGGTGAATATATCCATATTATTAGGAAATGTGGTAATTTTTTTTGTTTTTTTTGTTCTATTAAAATTTATGATATCCAAGAACAGAACAGTAGTACAACAGTCAACAGCTAGAATTATGAGAATTATTTTTGTTAAAATTATATTATTTTTTTATATATTTACCTGGATATGTATCAATACCTTTAAACAGTCAACAGCTAGACTCATGAGAATTATTTTTGTTAAAATTATATTATTTATCTATATATTTACCTAGATATTTATCAATACCTTTAAAGAGATTTTTAAAATAGCGTAGTTTTTTCTTCTTTCTAAGAACCCTTCTAGCTACTGCAACTTACTGTTGTAATTTGCCATGTGATTAATTAAGAAGTTCTATGAATTTTGACTTCTTAATGTTTATGAACTAGTACAATTAAGATGACCAAGCTTTGAAGATGATTGAAAAGCCCACCATAGCCCAAAATATCCCAGAAGTTCCAACTACTTACCATTTTAGTAAGACCCATGACTTACGACTTATAAGAGGTTAGTGATCTTGCTTCACAATCCCATCTTCAGGGCTTTGCTCGATCAATCAAAAACGAAGCTTACAATGATTTCACGTCCGGAGATAGATAGTTAGACACCAAGCTTTGTAAGACGATCCATTGAGATATCTATGTATAACTATTAACTAACGACTCCTGTAATATGAGACATATTTAAACCTGTAGTAGCTTTTTGATCCAAAACAAAAAAAACTAGTATCTTTGTTGCTTGCATTGCATCTATACCTCTTTAGTAATAACGTCTTACATTTATAAATGCTGAAAATGATAATAAAAGGGTGATTCAAACCAAAAGTGAAAAACACTCGAGCAATAATCGTTGAGAGATAATTGTTTTTACTAGGTAAATACCCGCGCTACGCCGCGGAAGTTTTTGATATTTACTTAGATAAATGATATTTACAACTTCTTGATAATATTAAAATATTTGGTTTAAATATACGATTAGTATACATTAATAGACTTCGGCTGTATTTTAGTAAGATGCATTTATTTTGATAATTGTTATATGTTCAAATTTAATGTTATTTATATTGTTATGAAAATTTTGATTAGTTGATATCAAACTACTTTGGTTTGTATTTCAACTTTTAGTATTTTTTTTTTTTGGGTTTTAGGATCTCTGTATATTCGTTAATTCGTTGTGAAGATTTTTTCTTGCAATATTTATTTTTGTTTTATGCATGATACCATTTATTGTGTCAGATTATGAGTGTTGTATGTGATTTTATAAATTTCATAAATGATTATATAAGTCTTTATAAAATGAACTTATAAAATCTCATAAATATTTTAATTTTTAAATGATTATATAAATTATTTATAAACCATGTATGAGTTTACGAAAGATTTACTTTCTATATTTATATACGTACATAACTGATAAAAAGTTATTTGTACATATACATTTCTATAGTCTCTACAATAATAATTACAATATATATCATTCCGTGTTAGGTGTTTGGTTATTGATATTAGTTGGTTATATAATTACTCCTTTAGTCAAATTAAAATACTTTTATGAAATTTTATTTAACATGTAATTAAAAATCACTTAAATGTACCTTTTAATGCATAGTATGATTTCTTTAGAATCTGAACAAATTTAGGGGTATACCCTGTTGTTATTATTATTTTCTTTTTTGGTTCTAGATTATTCAATTTTTTCTATTTTTAATTTTGGTCAAAGATTGTATCATTTTCCATTAGCTGATTAACACATGTTTAGTAACATCTTAATTTAATTTATACACAGTTTATTTTGATTAGACATGGTTAAATAAGTTTGGGGTACAATACAGAGTGTTGTACATAAGCTTTATAATCATCATTATCTAATGTTATAGTGAAAACATTAAACCTCGAGTGAAAATATTAAACTTTAACACAAAAAAACTGTTTCTGCTATTTCAGTTTAGATTCTGCGTCATTAATTTTTGCATTTTGGATTTTGTTTCATCGTGAAAACACATAAGAGATCTCTGCCTGCTAGAAGAAAGCGAAGCTGATTTGCTTAATCTCTTTCTCCATATATTCCCTTCTCTTCAATTCCACATGAAGATCTTTCAGAGCATTCTCTTTATCAGATGTAATCACTCTCATCCCGTGAGTAGATTGAGAAGATTGAGAGACTGTTACATCTAATGAATCTCTTTCTTCCTTTAAGAATTGTACCTCCTTTTCGAGTCTCTCATGGCTCTCTTTTGAAGCTTCTAGAAGCTGTTTATCCAAAGATGACTCTTTCAACAGGTCGTTATATCTTTCCTCAATGCGGAGCTCAGACTTCAGCTTCTCCGCCTCCAGAGCAGTTGTTTCTTGTCCCTTCAAATCACATTCAAAACCTGTCTTAGATATGACAGGCTGACCACAAGATCTAATTAACTAAACAGAACCATTTATCAGATAATTTACACTTCAATAGATGCAAAGGTTTAACTGAACTAAAGTCCCAATAAGAGAGACACAATATCCTAGCAAAACCACAGAAACAATAACCAAAACTGATCTGTATAATGATCATTGTGAAAAGTAAGCTACCTTGTCTTGGGAGTTAAGAATTTCACATGGTGTTTGTATGTATGACACCAACGATGAGGTTGTATTCTTCAGACTCACACGAAGTGTTTCCCATTGATCAGATAAAGGATGCTCTACGTTGTTACCAGCTTTCTGACAATCCATTATCTTTGAGAACTGTGAATCTAGAGTTGAAAGAAGGCTCGTTGTGATTTCAGTTGCACCAAGAGAAGCTTTGATGTTGCTATAGTGCATATAATGCAAGTCTTCGCATTACCACCAAGCGCAGGCTGAAGAATTCCAATGAGCTTACTATCTCGATTCAGAATATGTGCGCTATAATCAAGAATGTCAGAAATGAGCTGAACTATATTCTTGTTACTTGTAATCAAAATGTAAGGGTAAGAAAGTGTACCTTAGCTTTGAACTTATTATGACATTGCCAAGAATCATTAAGCTCTTATTTATGTATTTTCTTACATCAAGCGAACTCCACCAGCGCCAGTTTTAGCAATTCGCAAAGATCCAGCAAAGTCAACCAAATTCTAAATTCCATTAAAAAACACCAGTAAGAGAATAAACAGATTTCTACATACTTCCCAAGAAACTTCATAAGATGTTAGCCTAAGAGAAAAATATCACTCACCAAGACTAAAAAGCATCTCTAGAAGTGTTTTCGTTTCCCCTGCTCTCAATCACCTATCACACCAGAGAGATTAGATAAGAAAATTACTTAAAAAGCAGTAGAAGTTTCTGCCTATAGTTTTCAAAAACCTTACCATTCTGAAGAATGTATGGGACCTAACGTTCATGTTTGTCTTGCCAAAGTCTCTATTAACTGTTAATTTAAGAAGACAATGTCAATAAACACCACACGTAATCATATACCTTGAAACAAAAACTGTCACTAACAAAAAAAAATGTTGTCACTAAGAATTTATATCTTAAGACCAGCAACAAATACTCAACACTGTAGTCTCTGATCAGATCCGATTACCTTGAAACCCTCGACGACGGCATGAATGATATCATTTGTAATAAGTTCCCATGAGGAAAGTATATTCTTTTAAGGCTAATCAATTGAATCTTGCTTTGGTGGTGATTAGGCCTTTGGAGAAGAAACGATTGACGGAGGAAGAGATAGCTGAGGAAGAGATAGCTGTGGTGGCTTGAGAGGGATGCGCCTAACGTCAAGGCCGTTCGTGGCGGCGAGCTGTGCGATTCTTGAACCTATCTGACCAGCACCCACTGGTTAGACACACTCTATCTCTTCCGTTTTCGTCTCTGATTCGCCGGCCATCGCAGGTAGTCTTTCTGCAAACTCCAAATCAAAGAGATAACCTTTGCCGGCTTTGCTTTCCGTAAGGTGGGATTGGTCTGTAATGACAAACTTTCAGGCAATAGAATTTACAACAGAGAGATTAAAGAAAGACTGAAAACCATTAAAATACATCAGTAGAACAAACAGAGAGAGGAGAAAGTTTGTTTTCTGACCCACTTTGCCGGTGAAGAGATCGGTGAAAATCCAAGCTTGGAAGTGAAGCTCTGCAAAGTTTCTTCCACATCCTCCCCTACTTGCCGGAGAAAAGGATTTAGGGATTGAAATTATCCGGGGGAGAGGAGAAAATGCCGGAGTCGAGGCCGTTGTCGAGAGGACGCTCCTCCATCACGCGATCATCTCCGGAGAATCGATGGTTTGGATCCGAAGCGTTGGGTTCGTGGGGCGATTCGGTGTCTGAGATGGAGGAGGATGATGACGACTCGTCGATGTTGTTGTTGTTGGTGCAGGAAGATCTGGGAGATTGGGAGAATCTGGGGTTGGATAGGAGAGATCGGTAGAGTCTTCTGAAAAGCGTGGCCATTAAATTCGCCATTGTTGAGCTAGGATGGAAGAGATAAGAATCCGAGGTGGAAGGGAGTAAGTGTACGTGGATATAATGAAATGAACTGATTGGTTCTCTAAAATTTTTTCATTTATTGACATGTCACTCTCATATGCATTTTAAAATCTGATGTGTCAATTGCTGGAGAGAACCTAGCGTTATTACTGTGTGGATTTGAAAGATATCACAAAACTGAGCATGGACCAATAACTTAGTTGAAGTCTGGCTTCTCAGGGTAGGTGCAGCCAGATCTTTGGATCACCACGTTCGATGCGTAGCATCCGGCTTTCACGCACTCCTCAATGGACTTCTCTTTCACCAACTGTGACATGAATCCTCCCACAAATGCATCACCTGCCAGAGAGAAGTCAACAGAAAAAACGGCAGTTAATATTTCATTCATTATGTGACACTGAGAAGCTAATGTTTTGAGCTTATTCTATGATCATGTCAGATTCTGTCTAGTAAAGTAGGTTTGGTTGGGTTATCAAAAGAGTACGTACCTGCACCGTTGGTGTCAACAAGCTTCTCCTTTGGGAGAGGGATCACAGGGTATTTCGTCACCTTTCCATCTTCAGCAACGACCACTGGGTCTGCCCCCTGTGTAATCACGGTGGTCCTCTTGTACGTTCCTGTGGCCTTGGGAAGCTGTGAAATCTTGATGGCTATTTGCTCCACATCTTCGGTCTATATATTATAAACAGGTGAAGTTATTATCTCTTTGATACAGAAGAGAATAGCATGTTGAAATTTAGTCGTGTAAGAAAACTGTACCTCCCAGCCATGAACCCTTGAGAAGGTTATTGCCTCTGTCTCGTTGCCAAACACAAAGTCCATGTACCTGTCAGAGTGATTTTTTAAGTATATTCACGCAATCATAGAGTCTGTAATAGATAAAAATAGATAAGAGATTGCTTACGGCAAGAACTTCTCCTGAGCATCTTTGAAAAATTCACAGATGAAGGGAGCAGAGAGGTTCATTGTGAAGACCTGAAAGATCAGTGGATGTTAATACATGAAGTAAAAGATTCTGGTGCAACAAACAGGGTCTCATGGAATGGAGGACCAAATGTCTTATTATACCTTGTTGTTTGCAGCAGCATGCTCAGACACCAACTGAATGGATTCAGGGGATACAGTGAGGAAGAATCCAGCAATGTAGTAGAACTTGGCCTTCTCAACTACACGAGACGTATTTGAATCACAGATATATCAGACCACGAATAAATAAAACACAACTGTTAAAAAAGGATGAAGAGATAGGAAATGAAATTTTACCTAGTGCCCAGTTTTCAGGCTTCTTGAGGTGGTCAACCTTGTAGCAGTTAGCAGCAGAGAGATTGGCAATAAGAGACCTTTCTCCACCAACAACACAGACACCACAAGTTCCAGTAGGTGCAGACTCATCTTCATAGTAGTGAACCTGATACAAAACCATATTTGTCATGTTAATACAAATTTTTGAATTCAGTTTCTCAACAAATATGCCCCAAAAACGTAGACTACTGAATATAAAAGAAACTATAAAAGGGGTGAGTGACAGACATTGAGACCAGCAGCAGTAGCATCCTTCTTCATAGCGTCACCGTATTTGTCCTTTCCAATGGAGCCCATGTAACTGGTTGCCCCAGGAATTTGAAGCATCCACTGGCAGGACAGCAAGTACCCTTGATTTAGAAGTTGTTCATACATCCCAAAAAGAAAAGAAAGCACAAAAAGAAGAATGTACCTGAGCCACTTTGATTGAGTTCTGAGTAGCACCTGAAAAAAGGATTGAATCAAGAAGATGTCATCACAACCTTGTCAATGAAAATGAGACTAAAGGATGCTCAAAAAAAAAAAAGAAGAAGAAAAGAGAGATGTGAAATATACCTCCGGCAATATATTCAACATTGAACTTGCTACTCATCTCTTCATACCTAACAACAAAGAGAGAGAGAGAGAGATTATCCCTTTTTTTATTTCCAGACAAGACTTGGGAAGCAATCAATTAATATTTAACATTTATTGATTAACTACACACATCAAAAACCAACATTCTCAGTCAAAATCATTGCACTCCCAGTAAAAAAAAAATGACCACGCGAAAGCAAATCAAAAACTTCCAATTTATTACAGGAGGAAATAAAAGTATTAAATTAAAATAGGAAACGCAGATCAAAATGCTTTTACATGGGCAAGTGTTTCTCCTCAGCGAGAATCGCATTGTTCAACTTCACGTCGTATCTGAAAGGAGAGAAAACGCAAATCTTAGAGCTAAAAAAGGACACAAGGAGAAGATTTTTAAACAAATCAAATCCAAATTCAAACGAATATCTGAAAGAGATTTTCTTCATTACTTGGTGAGGAAATCCTCGTCTACAACGGCAGAGATATCGAGGAGAGGGTTTCCCATTCCCAGAAGGATTCCATCGTAGTTTTTAGAGCCAGCCATGACGATGAATCTGAGATTTGATACAGAGGAGAAAGGTTTAGATTCAGATCTGTTTATGGATGAGAGTGAAAGCCCTCAGTTTATACTCAAATGAGCTTTTAGCGGTCGTTGGTAGGGTAGTACACTGTACACCAACGACATTTCCTTTAAAATTTATTAAATATTTAATTAAGTAATGCTTTAATTTTGTCGGTAGCCTCTCTGGGGGATCGAGTATCTATCTATTACGCCAATTCACTGAATATTTGATAAAAAAAATTCACCAATCATATAGTGTTATAGAACTTCTCCAAAATCATGTGAAGATAAGCAGCACAGACAAAAAGAGTAAGTTTTAAAAACATTCAAAGCATGAAGCACACAAATCTTCTGATGTGTTTGTGAATCGTTGCCTTACGGCAGAGACAAGTTTCAAAATATGTTTTGGAGGCAGGTAATAAAACTTCATCAAGAGGGAGAAAGCCGACACTTTTTTCTTTTTATTCTTCTAATCGTAATCAGAGAAAACAATGACTAATAGAGAGGCCTACTAAGTTTAGCCCCCAAAAGGAAAGATTCGGTAAAAGAATTTTGAAGATTTTTACGAGTGTTCGTTCAGAGATGGTCACAGATTGCCTTTGTGAATTCTGTGGTGGTCGAACTACCTCCAAGATCCGCGGTTCTGTATTTCCCCTCCGCTATGGTGTTGATGATTGCGCTGTGGATCTGTTCTGCTTGTTCGTTCAGCTTCAGGTGTCGTAACATCATCACTCCGCTCAGTAGCAACGCCGTTGGGTTCGCCAAGTTCTGTTACATATCATTTATTTTATCAGACTATGGTACCAACTTTATCAGCTTTTCATGCTTTTGTAGCAGTGAGGATTATAGAAGTCGATTTACCTTTCCGGCGATATCAGGTGCAGAACCATGAACTGCTTCAGCAAGTGCTACACCATCTTCCCCAATATTACAACTGCAGTCAAAGAAAAGGGCCTTTTTAATTAAGTTGATATATCGCTCATAATATTTTTTTACTAAACAACTAGTACTATTCAAGATGAAGTAACAAATATGTTTTCACCTTGGAGTCAATCCTAGTCCTCCCACCAATCCAGCACACAAGTCGCTGATAATGTCACCGTACAGGTTCGGCATCACCAATACATCAAACAGCGCTGGGTTTTTCACAAGCTACATGGACATCTCAACATTATCATTCACATGTTCCACCCAAAAAAAAATAAACAATATTCAAAAGAATAATAGATTGTGCCATGACTTTTACCATCATACAACAGTTGTCAATAACAACCTCCTCGTAAGTTATCTCAGGATACTTCTCAGCAACCTCACGACAACACTGCCAAAAAAAATATATATATATGAAAGAACAGTGAAAAAGACTAAGCAGACACTAATAATCATAGTAGCCATGATCTATCTCCTTGTAAGAAAAAGGACAGACCTTGAGGAAAAGACCATCAGTTTTCTGCATAATATTGGCTTTGT
The DNA here is from genome assembly GCA_019706035.1 of Raphanus raphanistrum subsp. raphanistrum. Lineage (NCBI taxonomy): Eukaryota > Viridiplantae > Streptophyta > Magnoliopsida > Brassicales > Brassicaceae > Raphanus > Raphanus raphanistrum. The sequence continues at coordinate 420,403 of CM033982.1, read as the reverse complement.
GGATAGCAGAAACTCTCTCTCTTCCATGAGTTTTAGCATAGTGAAAAGCATACTCCGCAACTCTCAAACTCGCCTGACGTGTAATGATCTTAAGACTCTCCACCACACCTCTAACAACCTGATGTTCGAGGCCACTGTATTCTCCTTCAGTGTTCTCCCTAATGGTGATGAGATTAACGTCGTCGTAACGAGTCTTGTAACCAGGAAGACTGTAGCAAGGTCTAACATTGGCGTATAGATTCAGCTCTTTCCTAAGAGTGAGGTTCAAAGAACGGTGGCCTTTCCCGATTGGAGTCGCCATTGGACCTTTCAGACCGACTTTGTTTCTACGCACGGATTCGAGACTCTCCCAGGTCAAGAAACTCTGCGTTCTCGGATCTATCTCCGTGCTTACATAGTGTTCTTCCCAGTTTATCGGCACACCGGCAGTTGTAAACACCTGGATTGATCACCACCACACAAATGAGCATCATAACTTATCAAAAAATAAAAAAAGTCAAACAATTCTCGAATAAAAGTTACCTTTTTGACGGATTCAGCGATCTCAGGACCGATCCCATCTCCAGGGAATAAGGTTGCGGTGATTGGAGTGGTGGAGGAGCAGAAAGCCCTAGCCACGGTGGTGCCTGCGGTTGAGGTGGAGTTCGTTGTTCCGAGGATGTGGCTCGATCGGTTTCCGATCAGCCGTCTCGCCAAGTTTGCTGCCATGGTCATCTCTTTAATCAACGCAACTGGAACAAAAATTATTCGATTATTATTATTTCTGCGTTTTAGGACAAAAGTGTTTGAAGACTTCTCTTTAGTACAGCGAATGTTTTATTCTTCCGTTAAAACAGCGCGTAGTTTTCAGTAGTTTAAGGGATTGAAGTAAAAAACGGTATGAAGTAAGTACGCTAAACTACTAAACGGAACGAAGTGTGTGCTTTACAATATAAGCCCAATAAAGAGTTTTTTTTTGTTTCAACATCGGCCCAATAAAGAGTGTAGAGATATAAAAGTCTTGAAAGCCGTCTGATGCTTCTTTGAGTCATGGTTAAGATGATTTGACCATTCAAACCGAGGAGAATTTATATGATTCCCGCATCAAATTACACAAACCGGATTCGGTTTGTAGCTACGGCTACTACTACTACATGATATGTATATTACATAACATTGCAACAAGAAGAAAAAAAAGGAAAATCTGAAACAGCCAAAATCCATGTAGCAGAGGAGCAATCAAATAAATTTTTGATTCAAATGTTCTTTAACCAAAGTGATCAGTACACAGAAGCTGCATTCATGTTCTTTCACGAACCGGGTCCATCCTGATTCATACCTCCCACTTTATTAAATAACCGACGCTTATACCGTTTCTGTACGAAAATGTAGAGAGATAAGTTAGAAATGTTCTAAATACAATTAAATACGGTTTCCGGTTTACCTTAATAAGTCAAGAAATTAATACGGCTTCCGGTTTACCTTAATAAGTCAAGAAGATGAGTCTGAAAGGCTAATTAAAACCATCAAATCTCTCAGCAAGATAGTTAGAGAATAGTGGAAGCACCTTAGCCTAATGGTTAAGGTCTAAAAGCTTCTACACCTAAATCTGGGGTTCGACTCACAGACTATGCAATTTATTGCAGATTTTCTCAAATCCAGGTTTCAAGTCCCGGAGAAAGCGCGATTTATTAGGCAACTATGCAGATTATGGAAGGATACAAGCAATTATGCGATTATGGAAGGAAGAATTATAAGAGATCTTCAACATGGTGCAAGTAAATATGGTCAGACGTGGATCTTCATAGGACGGCTCAGATGATGCAGTTAGGTGTAAATCTTAAAAAAAGATAGTTAGAGAATGATGATAACGTTTGAAAACAGAACAAGAAAAAAACATAGCTAATCTGATTAGATCATCGAGGTTGTGATCTTTCTACCTAATTGAATTAAAAGAAAGAAAAAAAGATAATAATACTACTAGTAGTTCTGCTTTGAAACAGAGTAGTAGTTTGATATCCAGCGGACTGGTTCTTGTTACTTAAATGGCTTGCTTTGTTTCATGATCCTTAGGCTTGCAACACTCTGACTTCTTCTTGAAGTTAAGCTTCCTAGTGAAATTCTTCCAGCTTCTCTTAGACCTCACCAGCTTCTGAAGCTCTTGTTTCATGTTCATACACTCTTTCTCCAGCTCAGAAACCCTCTCTCTCACGTTCTCTCCTCTCGGCTTAAGTAAACCACCGTTCCCGCCATTCTGGTGCTCCGGGTTGTCTAGATTCTCAGAGACAAAGAACCAGCTCGATATAGATGTCCTGAGCCTAAGCTGTTCGAAAAACAGAACCTGAACAATCACCCTAAGAGGCAGCCTCTCGTTCTGTGCTGCATGTGCGCTTGCTTCCAGTGAGAGCTTCTGGCAGTTCATGAGCCTACATATATGCTCCCTTTCCGAATCCGTAATCCACGGATGTGCCTACAAAATTCACGATTAAACCCTAAAAAAATACAAGAAAAGTATTGTTTTTACCTTCAAGAACACGTCAACTGCGTGATAGACTCCATCATCTAGTGGTCTTGCGTACTCAGGGATTGCAGCAGCGATGGCTTCAAACTTCGCTAGCTTCAAGTTAACATCAGGAGCAACCTCAGCTAGATAACCATCGACGAGAGTTGCCACTAGCGTTGGAGGAGTTAGCATTTCGGCGCCATCTTTCACCAAATGTCCCTCTTCTACGATGCAAGGAGAAGGGACCATGCCTGCTTGTTCCGTCGAAGAGACAAACTGTTCGATCATTCTCAGCACGCACTCGACATCATAAAGTGTTTCAGAGTATCCCATGTTTGGTATAAGAAGATCCACTAGAGCAGCTTGCTCAAGTTGGTTTCCTATGAGTCTCTCAAGATTCTCCCTCGAGGATTGGCTTGTGTGCAACACCATCGCTGTCTGAAGCAGCCTGAGGAGAAACTTGGTCGGGTTTACACCTTTCTTGGTCGGAACCATACCGATAATCTCCTCGAGAGCATCCTTTTGTTCGGCTTCAGAAGTGTTGGGTGTCTCAATCACTTGCTCATCCATGGTCACTTGTCTGTTCATCAGAGGAACATGTTTCTTTGTATAGTACATAACAGCCATGGAGATGTTCTCAAGCTTCATGCCTCGTGATTCAATAGCTGTGATGAGTCTTTTGAAGAGAGACAAGTTGAGAAAAGATGCATCATCAAACCACCAATCTTCACCTGCAAGACCGGTACAAAAGGCAAACCACCCAAACGATTTTAGATCATATAGTTTTAGTAAAATTATTATATACAACATTGACTAACATTTCTATAAAATTAACATCATATAGTTATCTTCACCAATTATTAATGGTGTTGAATTAGATTTTAGCTAGTGTAGTTTATATTATAAATTTATAATATATAATAAAAATGTTATTAAAATATTGTTTAGGACATTCAAAAATGTTGTTCACCTGTTGGTTGCAGCATCTTCCCAGACGGTGAGATTCCGTTCCACAAATGAGATTCGTCTTCAGTGTTCTGCCCGTTCGTTGCGTTCTTGGGCCAGTTGAAAAGGCTTGGGTCAGCACAAGCTTTCATAGCTAAAGAATCAACACACCTCGAGATGATGTGAAGATCTTCAGCGTGTTCTGTTACGTCCTCACATGTCTGAAGAGCTTTGATAGAGTCTGTCCAGTTACCAAACACTTCGTTGAGGAAAGTCTCTGTCATACCGACAAGATTCCCTTCTCCGTAGTTATCAGTCATTTCAAGGTACTCGGCTGCACATCTAAGGCTAACAACATTGAATGCGGTAAGCTCGATTTTCACACCGTAGCAAAATTTTGTTATGAGCTCGAACGTTTTGCCGCCTCCTGGTATGTCATCTAAACTCAAAACACAGCTTGATCCATCATCACTTGAAGACTCTTCGATTAGTTTCTCAAGAAGCCCACTTCTAGAGAGCAATGGGAACTATAACACCACAAATCAAGAAAATGCATTACACAATTAGAAACAATTATATTATATAGTTAATTGTTTTTATACAGTTAATTAACTGTGTAAAAATAAATAAACAAGATCTAAAAAGAGAAGATAAATAAAAGTAATAGAACCTTGTGGAGATGAAACTTCATGTCTCCAACCTCTATGGTAACATCACTCACCAGTCCTGTGGTGCAAAGCCTGTAGACGAGAGACATAAACATCTCACAATTTTTTTTAATCATTGATGTTGCAAATCAATAAAACCTAGCAGTTTTTCTTTGCTTATCATACAGTTTTATCTTATTTTGCAATTATCGTTTCCATTTACATTTTCCCTTTACAAGATATGTGCAGCACTACTGTTATATCCATATAGTACACAGCCTAAACTCTTAGCACGTTAGTGTTATGTATACAGAATACAATAGATAATAATATTAATAAGATAAGTAACGTGTTTAATACATACAAATGCATGCATGTTTACGTAAAATGCAGATAAGAGTACCAGGTTTGGCCTTCGCGATGGAAAGCTTCGGATTTGGAGCCAAGTCTCATAAACGCCATTTTGAGAGAAAATCAAAACTTCAGTGTCTTCTGAGCCCGTAATGAAAGAGTACGTAGTAAAAACTGAGAAGAGGGGATAGATAAAAGAGAGTAAGAGACAGAAAATTTCGGACAAATATCCTCATCTATCTTTAGCAAATCCTTGAGAGATAAGGAACAAGTCTATAGCAGAAGAATGAGGAGAAAAAAGTGGTCTTGGACTTGGTGAATTTTTCTGCCTCTTGAAAAGTTCAATAAACTAAGAAAGTTTCGTGGGTTTCTGTTCATTAATAGATGGCGTGGGTTTCTGTTCATTAATAGATGGCGTGTTCTTCTACCGAGATACAAATATGCATGATGCACGAACAATCATTTACATGTATGTCTATGTTGATGTTTGCAAGCCTCTCGGTTTATTTATTAGTATTAGTTTTTATATTATGCACATATAAAATCAGTGTAGCACAACAAAGTGGATTTTGGAAATATGATTCATAATCATGGGCTTTAACACATAAAAAAAAATTACAATGCATGGTCTTATAGTTTAGGCCTTTAGAATTTTTAGTCTACACGACATCACCTATTTTAAAACCAAAATAATAATTTTAAAGCATTAGTTATCATGAAACTGAGAGGAATAGAACTTAGATCACAATTCATATTGTACATTCATACACATACGTGAGAGACTGAAATAAATCTAAAGTTTCTAGCTAATTTTCCTAAGATTAGGTTAAAATTTATGATATAATTAGAAAACATCAACTAAGGCTGTTTCATACGTTTGCTCGACGAAAACCCCAATATATAATATTTCTAATTTACTTATGTATTTTTTTTTATATGCGTCAAACCTTGCTTGCTTAAGCCAGTATCATCTTATTGGCGTGAGATCGTACAGCTAATTTTTTTCTTCAGCCAATGTTATTTATTTCTAAAAAATTAATATAACTCCTAACTTAGCTAGTAAATATACAAAAGAATAATGTATATATATATTTATTATGTATAGAAATTCAGAGTGTAAGTTTAATTTGTGAACTATTGCAAGCAAAACCGTTATGTGTATTCTACCAAACTAAGGGCGCCGCTTGTTTGCCACTTGACTCTGCATATCTGTATGCAACAGACTGATTACCACATTCAACACATCCCCTACACTATCCGATTTCGATTGCGCATTCTTTATCTTACCAAACCATTGCTTTCTTTGTTAGTGCGCGTATCTTTTATTTCATGTCAAACTTTTGTATCTATCATAGATCCAAATTACTCTTTTGAAAATAAATTATCACATAGTTTTACGCTTGCATTGACATTCATTTCTCCTGAAAGGCTAACAAAATTTAATTTTCAATGTAAACACAGGTTTGAAATAGTGTAGACAACAAATATCACTAGTATTTGCGTTGATAAACACTCGGCTCTCTGGTTTTTTCAAAGACAAATTTACATTTTGCCAAACTTTTTTTTTAAAGAACATTTTGCCAAACTTACGGAGCAAGTAATGCTTATTAACGAGAGGAAAGGAAGATTCAACTTTTTGACAAACCCAACTTAAAGGAAAAGAAAAAAATGCCAAATCTAGAACTGTTGTTGCAAAAGCATAGCAGAGAGTGGGAGATACGGGAATAGAAATTGCAGTAACTTTCAATGACTGTATCATTATTATCTTTTTCTTTTTTTAGAAAAGGTATTAAGATAAGAAATATCACTTCAACTTTATAATACAGAACGTAATCTAGCATTTCTCTTTGATGTTTGTGAAATGTAAAAATGAAAACGTACAAAACACATCATTTCTAGCTGAAGACTTTTACGGCTTATCGTTTATTACATATGGTTCAAATCGCGACCTTTGATAGACGTGACACTTGGTACATGACCATTAAGGTCTAAAATTCTTCGAATAGAAGTTCTGGGAAGAATTAAATGTTGGAATGACTAAGCCGGTTTTTATTTGTTGGTTGGTTTGTGGAAATCTTACAAAATTAATGTCCTTAGTTCAAAGACTTTTTTTTTTGTAACACAGTTCAAAGACTTCTATATATATCTTTAATATTCATTTTCTTCTTTCCTTTATTTGATTTGAAGTCCTTGATTCATATATATAGAAGTCCTTTATTTGATTCATATATATAGAAGTCTTTGATTCATATATATAGAAGTCTTTGATTTCAATATAGTCAAGAAAATGAATGATGCTGAACAAGATTTAGGTCACCTTCGTTCAGCAATGGATCTTTTTTGTGTCTTAAATTTTATGATCTATAATATTATTTATGAAGTGATTTTGCTTATTTGTCATGTTCTTCATGATTTTAGTTAATTTTGCTTATTTGTCATATTTTTATTAAATTTAAGTTAAATTATTATTGATGTATTATTTGTTTTGAGCTGAGTCACTAAATCATTAATTTAAAATAATAGTCTTGATGAATATTCTATATAAATAAAAACAAATTTTATTTTATTAATATTAAATTTATATGTTATATTAGTTTTTCTTATTTGTCATATTTTTATTAGGTTTTAGACTTTTAGATAGGTTATTAATTTATTATTAGTTTCTAACTATTCACTAATTTATTTTAATAATATAAAGTTTATATGTTATATGCTATATTAAATAATTGATTACAAAATAATATTTTAGAATTATCAAAAAAAAGATAATTCTTCTATATATATTCTTTTTTTTTGTGTCTATCTGAAAACAATATTTTATTATAAAAGTTAAAAAAAAATAAGATACAAAACAATTTATTATTAAATATTAGTCAACCAAAAAATATAAATATATTTTCTAAATTATCTCTAAGATATGAGTGTTTTATAAAAATTTAACACAATAATAAGTATATATTTTGATTAAAAGTATTTGACATATATAAATATTTTGATGTTTGATTTAACTATTTAAAAACATAAATAATAATTTATTATGCTAATTTTAGATTAATAAGACATAAACTAATAAGTATTTATAAGAAATTTATGCCCGCATGTGCGGGCAAAACACCTAGTTAGTCATTATATATATAGTATGTTATTGTAAATATGACTATAGTATTGCTTTCATTGTTATTTTTTATCGATCACTTCACCTATTGCTTTGATTAATCAGTGAATGTTGAACAAAACGTTGTGAATTTATGTAAACATGTACAGAAATATCACTCTTCCCAAGGCCGAAAAGTATAAAATTTTCATTTATCATTATCCAAAATGAAAAGGATAGGATGATCAAAACTCCACAAAATATTAAAAAGGAAAAACTTGAAGATGAAATAAGCAAAAAAAAAAAAGATTATCTAAAAAATCTCATTAGGACCGAAACTATAACCGATCCTAACTGAGTTAACTGATTAATATATCTATATAACCTATTGGAGTTTATAATTAATTGATATACTAATTATCACTAATCCAGAAGTCCGATCTTCTCCCAAATCACGTTCCTCAATATCTTTAGATCTCTTCCCTTTGCCGTTCCACCGATCCCTGCGTCCATCGTGAAAGATGACCCTCTCCGCCGCGCTAAATACTCGTGCGGCGGAATGATCCGTCTTCCTCCAGCCGCCGCCGTGTCGCCGTCGTTGTTGATGTCTTCCTCCTCCTCCTCATCTTCGTCGGTGTCGTCGTCTGGTACCACATGGCTCCTGTACTCACTCTTGAGAATCTTCGACCAGTCGGGTATGTTAACCGGAAGCGAACCGGTCTTTGGCGCTTTCCGGTTAACGGAAACAGGGGAATCTCCGACTTTGGCCGGTTTTCTCCGTAATCGAGAGATTGATATCGATCTCTTGGCCTCGAATGAACTCGGCAACCGGTGATCGCCTAAGCTATGAATGTCGGATTCGTCGAACTCAAAGACATTCTCGTCGTTTTCGGACATCTCTGGCTCTGGTTGGGGATAGATGTATTTAGGCTTGCCAAAAAAATGCTTCATTGACGCCATTTGATGATGAAGAGAGAAGAAAAGATGAGATTTTGAGATTGGGTTTCTGGGTTTTGATCTGCTTGTCGTTGAAGACTCTCGAGTGGGGGGTTTCAATTGACGGAGATGAGATCATTTTTATAGAGAAGGTGGGGTTGAAGAGATAAGTTCATTGGTTACGTGAGTTACGACTTATTACAAGTAAACGACAAACGGGCAAAGTAAGAGATAAAACAGGAGTGTTCATGTGTGGTCAGTGTCACGTTCTTATCGTGAGCTCTTTACATTCTGGCAATCTCGTCCTTTTATTTAATAATTATAATCTAAGGAGATGTGATATATAAATCATGATTTTAATTGAGTTATACATTTACCTTTAATCTCACTATTATTTCATTTTACAGATTACCTTCAAAGTTATTGATATTTGATACAGTCCTAAAAGTTGATCTTGAGAATTTAATGCTGCTAGATGTATGGAATTTTTGATCTTAGGAAATTAACAATCTCGGAAATATGATTTCAAATTAAATGCTATTATCTTTCTTTTCACAAGTTATTATAGAGCTCTTTTTAGGATTTGGTTTGTATTAAAATATAGACCATTGTTTTTAATTTAAATCTCAATGGTGATAAGACAATATTTATATCTTGAATAGATGTTGTAACTCTTGATATTTGTTTTCATGGATTTTGAAGTTTTTCATTTCATATATCTTATCTTATGTTTTGGCCAGAGCAATGCTAAAACACACATAAATCCCAAAAATACTTAAGGAATATCTATATAATTAACAAAGATTATAAAAATAAAATAAGAAAGAAACAACAGGAGTTTCTAGAAAGAAAAAAAATTAGAAACTCTTTTAAACCATCTATCCCACTTGTCACACTACTAAACCACTCAAAAATTACTTTCAAAGCAAAAAAAAAATTAAACTCTAATATTATTTATTATCTTCCTTAGGACTCATTTAGGATATTGGAGCAGTGGGTTGCTCTAGATTACACTACTGATGCCTTGGTATTTCTCTTTCACAAATAAGATGGCAGTACTTGCAAGTTGTTGTAAAAGACTTATAGTGGGATTGTCCGCAGGTGAACGCAGCCCACATTATGTGCCCAATTATTGGATTGTCCAAAAATGAATGACACGTCTGATTATTTTCACCTCTTAATCAGTAAAATAAACACGTCGGATTACTTCACGTGGACTAATAGGGACATGACGTGTACTCTTATTATATAAATAAATAATATTATTAACAATTGTGGGATTCAATTTGTTTCCACCACGACTGATTTTCGTTTTCAATATTTATTGCTTGTCAACCATTCTCTTTGTAAAGTTAAAAGTTAAAAGTTAAAACAATACATGATTTCAAAAGAAAATAACTGTTTTTTATGAAAAAAACACTACCGTATTTCTTAATAGTTAATACTATAGTATTTTTAATCTAATATTTAAGCTTTTCAGTTCAAGAAAATACTATAGTAGAAACATTACAACTATAATTCCAATGTTATTTCTGTGGAGGATAATTAAAGTACACGTGGACCAATAATAGGTGAGATGTCGCTTGTCAGCAAAAACTGGCCCACTGGACCTCATTTCATTTGTGAAAATTATGAATGTTTCAGACGTCAATATCTTGACACGTACCGAGGTCCCTTAATTTTGCATTCACTTGATGTGAAACTACAAGAATGGACAAAAGATGCCAGATATTTACAACGTGTACGTAGTACATTGTATACTTATCATGTTATGTACTACTACTTATAATTTATAATAATATGGACAAACTCAAAATGCAACATCCAACAAACTAGATAATACTTAAGCAAGAAGAACAAACAAACAAACAAACTTAAGCAAAAAACAAACAAACAAACTAGATATTAGTATATTATACAAATAAACTATTTATAATTGGCAAAATGTTGTGCACGAAAAAGGCAAAATATGTTGAAATTATCTGATCGTAGCAAAAACGTGGGGTCGCAGATAAATCGTCTAGCTAGGGTCATGCATAATTGGATTTCCATTTTTTGCGGTTTATATATATTCACTGTCATTATTGTAAGAAAAAATAAAGATACAAGACCCGTTATACATATACATAGTGGAGTAATATATCTGTAAAATAGTTTGATATAATTCACATCTCCATGGTTTCCTACGAATGGTGAAAATGCAAATTGGATTATCTTAGTTTGTTTAATCTATTTACATCATATATGATATACTGTTTATAATTAGGAAAGCATATGTTTGATATATGGGTAACTAAACGTAAGAAGTTTGTCTTTTTGATCATATAGTATAAAATAACTGCCAAATAAAGGAGCGTATCTGTTGAACCAATTGCAATTTAAACAACAGAGTATAGTGTAGCCAATTAATTATTGGTCGATAAGACCTCTCCATAATTGAGCTTTATATATATAGCAAAACGTACCAACAAAAAGACAAATGAAAATAATGCTAGGTAAGTCAATAATCGAGCTTCTTATTGGATTATATTTGGCTGTTTATCTCTGATTCATGTATAATTTTTTTAACTGCATTCATGTATAGTTTCCTACGCGACTAAAAAAACATCAAATCGTCCTCGGTTCAGCCGTATTATCGTAATCTTATTTGTTAATTATACATTTTCTACTTTTGGGATTTCTTTGTAGCTTTATCGCCGAACAATAATTGTTGGAAAATGTCATAGATTTGTCAATATATGCTATATTAAAAAATCGATTGCTAAATCAATTAACAGGGAAAACAACAGAATAAGTAACTAGAACTAATTTATCTGTTTGATCAAGTCATGATATCGTTTTGTGAGTTCTAAAATGATATAAATAATAGAATAAGTAACTAGAACTAAGATAAAGCTAGCTCGGATCACCCTCAAACACAAACATTGAAACATACACTATCCATGCGAATAGTGTGGTTAAATATACACAATGAAAACCAATACCCAACATCGACCAATTGTTTTGCATTATTTAGCTAGTGACATCCAATCTCTACTATCGACTGATGCTGAAAGAACTTGTGTGAGAATATTTTGTCCAAAATTTATGCACAAGATGTGATAAGTTCACTTTAGGTGGCAGGTTGGATTGTTTGATGCCATCTGTGTGAATGAATTAATCTTATATGTAGACATAGAATATCGAATTGTCTAGTGACAACACATTGTCACCTACTTATTTAAATTCTATAATATAATGTTTATGCAATATATACTATAATAGTATATCTATTATCTGCATAGGTAACATATAAAATCAAAAATATATTCTCCCATGTCAAGAATAGAAAAAAACAAGAGAAAAGAATAGCAATAAGATATCAATCTTTCAATTATCCTTATCTTATCCAATCTTTTCAGGTCATTGACTAATTTCCAGTTAATCTAAGTATTAAAAAAGTTAGGCATTTTATATTGGGGAAATTAAAGAAAGGGACACACTGAGACTTGAGAGCCTCTATATATAATATTTGATTAACTTTGCATGTGTCATGTTTACGAAACGATCGATCTTTATAGCCCAGCATAAAATATGGTTTACATATCATTAAAATTGTATAGTTTATTTCTGGTTTTGAGAGTAGAGATTTGTCTTATTTTGTTTACATCTTTTTGATAAATGGTTTTCATCTTACTTTGTTTTACATCTTTACAAAGCAATAACAAATACTGAGACGTATACATATGCTTAATAATTTGATTGAAATAAAAAGACTAGAAATTAAGTCGAATCTATACTCTGAAAAATAAAAATAAATTATATATTAATATCACCACGCTTATATCATCTGCGGAATCATTTAATTAGCAAGAATTAGCCACTCTATAGAGTGGTTACAAACTTACAATGGATCTCTGGACCATGGGCTCTATTATCTCATATGTCTAAGCATTTTGTCTCATGGGTTTCTCATAATGTTACAAGAACCATATCGTGAACCCATAAGAATATAAGTAAGAATGAGTCCATGATACTCTTATGTGGACCTAAATAATTGTCTACAGTACACTAAAAAACGTTTAATCATGCGTCTTGACTGAGTGATGTAACTACAAAAGCAATATACAACGCACAGATAAATATCTTAACATTTGATAGGAACGTGTAGGAATATAAAAATACACGCGTGTTGCTCATGCAGTTGAAAAATTTAGAGGTTCCAGAATATTCGTATTGTTACATCATTTTGTAATTATAGCAAACAAGATCAAGACGTCAACAACCAACTTCGTTCATTATGGATCGTCCACTTGTCCACCTTTCAAATCAACCAATTATTCTATCTTTCTCTATATATGTCCTCGAACAATAACGATACTTTCTCAACCCAAAACGTAATATCGCTTTTGAAATATTTCTACAGTTTCAAACCTATTGCTCAAATATGTGTTTCTTTGAAAATCGCGGCGATAGAGATTCTATGGTGGTGAAGATGGATGTGGCATGGTGGATGGAGTCGCCTCCTCCGCAGATAATTTTTCCCGAGAAACCATCTACTTGTCCGATTCTCGAGACGATTATAGAAGAACGAGAAACTGAAGAAGACGATCAAGAATATGATAACAAAGATGTTTAATGATCATTTGATCTTCCTTCTTGGGGTTTAGATAGATTTTTGCTGATGTAATTTTCTATAAATGTATAAGACGAGACTTTGTATATATAAGTATATTCTCATTTATCATCATATCGTCATATTTGTAACTTACACGTCTTGTAGTTCGATGATCACTTCCTAATACCAAACATACAGTATATTCGATTTCGAGCTGTCTGATTAAAGTATGATGATCTGATCTCTATGAATTTCCTAACCGAACCGATTTGGTACTAGGAATCCGGTCTATATATCCAATTTTCATACAAACCATAGAGGAATTTTCATAATAACCGGACTACAAACCAACAATAAAATTTTGACATATCAAACCAAACTTAAAACGGAAACTAGAGTTGCACACTGCTAGTTTTTTTTTGGTGAGATGATTTGTCAACCACAAGAATATAATTTTTTGGTGAGATAATTTTGTATTTTTATATAGACGAGCCATACGTGTTCGTAAAGTAAGCAGTATACGCGTCGCTTCTCTTTTTATAATCAGAAACACGTCAATCTGAATGTGAAACATAAATATCACGTGCGACAAATAGAGGCCGCGTCATACTTGACATATGTTCCCGCGTGAGTTTTGCTTATAGTGTCTCATCAAACTAACATTAAACCATTATTTGCTCTCCCACTAACACTCTTTTTAAATAATTTTCTCAGACGATGATTACGAGTGAACTCTATAAATATAAGCAGTATTCGATAATTTCAAACACAACTTCTCAGCAAAGTCGACAACTACTATACTACTTCTCAAGTCTAATTCGAAGAATCAGTCAAAAAAAAAAAGTCTTAATTCGAAGAGATATATCTTAGTTTTAATACTATTTTTTTAATGGCGACGATGATCGGACCTTTTGAAGTTCTACCGGCGATTCTTGTTTTCCCTGTGAGGGTCTCAGCTTCGCCTTCTTTGGGGACGATATATGAGGAGAAAGATGATGAAAAATTCATTCAACCAGAGATCAAGGCTCGAGAGTTGTAGATTTTGTATTTTAGCAGTTTTTTTTTTGCCTTTTCTTGGTTGTTCTGAGATTCAAACTCCTTTTCATTGACATTATAGTCATGAAATAAAATTGAAGATCATCAAAAATTGTCAAGATGATTAAACATTACTGTTTTCGTTATACGAACTTTTTATATAATCATAATCTAAGATTTAAGATCTCGATACATCTAAAATTCTTAATTAAATATTTTGCGTCTGAATGGAATACTTTCTAAAATTAAGGCATTTTACCAAACAAAATATAAGAATTGGAATATTTAAAAGAAAAAGATTACATTGACTACTAACGACCCCACTACAAGAAAACACGCCGATTTCGAGGGACATTTTCCTCAGTATTTCGTCGGAATAAGCGTATTCCGACGAAATACCGAGGAAAATGTCCCTCGAAAAAAACTCGTCGAAATTTCATTTTCCGTCGAAATTTCCTCGAAATTTTGTGACGGAATTTCGAGGAAAGATAATTCCGAGGAAATTTAGAGGACTGCACTTCGTCGAAGTGGTCGTCGGAATATATTGAGGAAAAGTTCCCTCGGTATATACCGAGGATTATACCGAGAGAGAGGCCTACGAAAATTTTCGAGGAACATGTCCCTCGGAAAATTTCGACGAACACGTTTCCTCGAAAATTTTCGAGGGACTATGTTCGTCGAAATATTCCGAGGGACATGTTCCTCGAAAATTTTCGAGGCCTGCTCTCCTCGAAAATTTTCGAGGAACATGTCCCTCGGAAAATTTCGACGAACACGTCCCTCGAAATATTCCGAAAATTATTTTTTTTTTAAAAAATAATTTTTTTGAAAAAAAATATTTTTAAAATTTAAATTCGAAAATATAAAATTAAAATTTAAATTGAAAACATAATATTTAAAATTCAAAGTCATACAAATGAAAAGAAAACATTTCAAGTTTTTGAAAGAAATTAAACTACGGGTTTCGGGCGTTCGGGTCTGGCATGGTCGGGAACTCCAAGTTCGGGTTCATGCTCCTCATCATCGCCATCATTTGCTCGTTGAGATTCCTTTGTGCCTCCCAGCCCGCCTCTTGACTCGCCACCATGGACTCCAACGCAGTTATGCGAGCATCCTTGTCCCTCATCTGACTCAGAAGGACTTCTTGATCAACATAGGACGGTGGTGGTGCAGAAGCAGACGGAACCGAGCTGGACCGACGAGCCAAACCGAACAAACGGCCCTTCTTCTTTGGAACCGCCTGAAAAAGAAAGTGTCAAATTTAAATAATATAAAAAATGAATTGAACTTTAAAAAAAGAACTTACCGCTTCAACGATTTGGTTGATCCGAACCCGAGGCAAGCCGGTCGATCCCGTCGAATCGTCATCCTCGGTTTGAAGCTGAGACACTTCCTCTTCTATCTGACTGTCGATGAGGGAGACCACATCCCTCACAACACCGTCATCAATCTCGCCGGTCTTCTTGTTGGTATACGCCGTCTTGATTAGGGTGTAATGATCAACCGGCTCCCCCTCATTTTCTTCCGCCTTGAAAAAAACATAAATTAAACAAACATTAGTAATTAAAAGAAATGCACAAAAAAAATATTAAAATCTTAAATAATATAATAAAAACCGCGAAGCTTACCAAGCGATCCCCCAGACTGGCTAAAGATTGAGCACCCAAGTTATGAACGTACATGCCCTTCCCCTTACGGTCGCTCTTGCGGTTGGTGGAGTTGGTGGAAGAAGTTGCTCTCACTTCGTTCCTACTCCAATGCACACTCAACTCCCGCCAGACCGTCGGGTCCATCCCCTTTGGAACCTTTAAAAAAAATTGTTAAATTAATAAAAAAATATTTTAAAAAATTAAAAAATTGTATCATAAATAAAAACGAACCTTGTTTATTTCCCACTTCTTCTTCCACGAGTGCATCTGCTTCCCATAGTTTTCCATAACTTTATGGACGAAGTGGTGATAGATATACAACGTATCATCGGCATTCCAGTTGAATTCTTGCTGAAAATAAAACACAATTAGTAAAAAATTAATATTAAAGATTAAAAAATAAGTTAAAATATAAAATACTTACCGAAAACTGTTGAAACCACATATGCTGCTTCTCGAGAGGGAAGTCGGTGAAAGTCGGATGTCCATTGTCGAGGGCCGAGTACATCATACGGTTGATCCATCCGCTGATCCCGTTCGAGGATCGGTCGAACCTAATAAAAAGAACTAATTATTTAAAATGAATCAAATTTTAATGAAAAAAAATAGGTTTAATTACCATGTCTGGCCCCGTCCACATGGATACCGAGTGAGATATGGAAGATGGTCACGACCCGGCTGTCGAACAAACTCCGCAACTCTCATAATTGCCGGATGAGCATAACCAGGAACAGGAGCAGGAGCAGGAGCAGGGGCAGGAGTGGGTGCCACACCGGGAGCGGGAGGAGAATGAGAGGGAAATGGAGAGGGAGATGTATGGTAGGAGCTATGGGGCGATGCGGAACCCGTAATGGAGCCGCTCCCCGAACCAACACGACCACGACGCTGTCGAGAGCGGGTCTGTTCCTCTTGAGACCTTTATATAAAAAAATGTTTTTTAATATAAACAATTTTTTTTTAATTTGTTAATATATTAAAATTGTTTAATAATAACAAAAATAGTTTTACTATATAATAAATAGTTTAATAATTAAAATAATAGTTTTAATATATAAAAAATAGTTTAATAATAACAAAAAATAGTTTTAATATATAAAAAATAGTTTTAATATATAAAAAATAGTTTAATAATTAAAATAATAGTTTTAATATATAAAAAATAGTTTTAAAAATCAAAAAACGTTTTAAAAATCAAAAAACGTTTTAGGGTAATAAAAAAAACGTTTTAAAAATTAAAAAAAACGTTTTAAAAAATCATATACACATTTTTAAAAATCAAAAAACGTTTTAAAAAATCAAAAAACGTTTGAAAACATGAAAAACGTTTTCAATTTTAACCAAAACACAAAATAAATCAAAAAAAAAATTATAACAACAATCTAAACAACAATCCAAACATGAAAATCCTAATCTATCCATTCAATCCTAGAATTAACAATCTAACAACCTAAATTTCGAGATCTATGAAGAGAGGAAGAGAAGAGAGTGAACTTACATGGGAAGAGAGGAGAGGAAGAGAGGAGGAGAGGAAGGAGGCCGAGAGGAAGAGAGGAGAGGAGAGGAGAGGAGCCGCCGCAAGAGAGAGGAAGAGAGGAAGAGTGAGGCGCCGCGCAAGAGAGGAGAAGGAGAGGAAGAAAGGAGAGAAATGGGGAAAAGAAGAAGCAAAACCTAATTTATGAGGGGTCCGACGGATAGGGTCCGTCGAAATTTCCTCGCAATTATTAACGCGGGTCGTCGAAATTTCCTCGATATTATTAAAGGGTCCGTCGAAATTTCCTCGAAATATTGTGATCTGATATTCGCGAAACTTTTGGCGGCTAGGGTTACCGGGTAAATGAAAAACAGTCCGAGGAAAAAACTCCTCGAAATTTCCTCACAATGCTTCCTCGAAATTTCCTCACAATATTGTGAGGAAATTTCGAGGAAAGAGGGTTTGGGGTTTAGAAAACATCGATTTTTTCGACCTATGTCATTTCTTATACAAATGTAATTCATAATAATGAGGTTTCTTTGTATAGATGATTATAAACAATGAAATAACACAATTACAAAAATTATTGTAAGTATTTCATTTAACGTTTATTAAAATGTATAAGTGTTTATCTTATGTTGTGTGGTTTTCGTCTCAATCCGCAAAACATTGGTTTCGGTTTAAAACCCCTAGAGTTTGACTTCATAAGCTGGCTAAGACACTTAATGAAGGTTATATACGTGTTATTCAATCCGCAAAACGTTGTTTTCGGTTTAAAACCCCTTGTTCCTCGAAATTCCCTCGAAATATTGTGAGGGAATTTCGAGGACAAACAATTTTTTTTGTACTTCCTCGAAATTCCCTCACAATATTTCGAGGGAATTTCGAGGAAACTGAAAAACTATGGTTTTCCTCGAAATGTCCTCGAAATTTTTTGAGGAACTTTCGAGGAAACTTCAATTTTAAATCAAACCCCTAAACCGTCAAGGGTTATTCCGAGGAAATTTCGAGGAAACCCTGTTTTCCTCGATATGTCCTCGAAATTCTTTAAAAAAAAAAAAAAAAAAAAAATCTACTCTGATTCCGAGACATCATCACCAGATGAATCTGAATCTGGATCTTGGTGAAACTCTCCAATAACTGGTTCATCCTGTGCGTGAACGACGGCTTCCTCTGCGAAGTCGGTGAAATCTACTACAAGGCCAACTCCTGCTACATCTTCTGCTGCACATAAGTTACTGGATTCGATTGGTTGTAGTGGGTCTTCCAGCTCAGAACTCCCCTGAACTCGGCCTCTCGGGTTGAGTCTGGTAACAGTAACCCATGGATCATCTCTGTTCCTTACCCGGGGGTACTTGATATAACAAACCTGTAACATATTAAAAATTTAGTACACATGATGACCAATCATTCTGAATAATTAACATTTACTTACCTGATCGGCCTGAGAAGCAAGAATGAAAGGATCATAATATTGCAGCTTTCGTCTCGAATTTACTGATGTAACACCAAATGCATCTGTTCTCACACCTCGATCTGGAGTGATGTCGTGCCAATCACAATAGAAAACAGTACAGCGCAATCCAAGCATGCCCAAATACTTGATTTCCAAAATCTCATGTATGTGTCCGTAGTATACATCATCTCCCGATGCAGAACAAACGCCAGCATCATAGGTCGTACGCGAACGTTTCGTCTTTTCAGTTGTGAATGCATATCCTCGAGTACAAAATCTCGGATATGACTTCACAACATAGTTTGGTCCAACCACCATCTCGCGTATCCAATCGTCAAAAATTTCACCTCTGGCCAAACCAGCAGACACCTATTAATAGCAAGTATATATGAATTAGTATAAATATGTGAAAAATAATGTTTTAATTAGTATAAATATGTGATAAATGATTTTTTAATTTGTTTAAGGCACTCACATAAGTAAACATCCATCCAGCAAATTCTCTTTGCTTCATTTCTTCTAGTTCTGCCTCTGTAGCGTTTCTATATTCGAACCGCTTTTCTGCCATGAAAATCCTGTGATGACAAAAATGTAATTAATTCAGATATAAATGTTAATTTGTTAAGATAAAATTTTCTAAGATAATAAACTTACCTCTCATATTGAAGAACATCTTCGCAGTTGGTGAGCAAATATGTTTGCAAATGACTGCGTTCCTGCTCAGTAAGTCGACGGTCCTTTGATTTTCCGCTAAGTCGTCCAACATCTGTGAAAATGTCAGGAACCGTAACATGGTATGTTGCCCGTTCGCCTCTATCATCATGCCGAGCAGGTCTTCTGTTTTTGGTCTGAACTTCTGCTGGAAAGTAGTACTCAGCAAAGTTTGAAATTTCTTCATTGATCATCTGTGCGACTATAGAACCTTCCACCCTACTTAGATTTTTCACCATCTTCTTCAAATGGAACATATACCGCTCATACAGATACATCCATCTATACTGCACAGGACCACCAAGTTCCAATTCTCTTGCCAGGTGAATAACAAGATGCTCCATAACATCAAAAAATGAGGGAGGAAATATCTTCTCAAGGTTGCACTGAATCACGGCTATGTTAGTCTTCAGATTTTCAATACCTTCAAGAGTCACTGATCTGGCGCATAAATCGCGGAAGAAAGCACTTATCCCTGCAATTGCTTCATGAACATTTCGTGGTAATAGTTCTTTGAAAGCAAACGGAAGTAAGCGCTGCATCAACACATGACAATCGTGACTTTTTAAGCCAATAAACTTTCCTTCCTTTCTGTCGATACAGTTACGCAAATTAGATGCGTAACCGTCTGGAAACTCCACATCGTTTGAAATCCAATCGAAGAACGCATTTTTTCCCTCTGCATCAAGTCGGTATATGGGAAAAGGAGCCCTACCATTCCCATCAACATGAAGTTCTGAACGATCACATATATCAACTAAATCCAGTCTTGACTTCAAATTATCCTTTGTTTTACCTTGAACGTTAAGGATCGTGTTCATGAGGTTGTCAAAAAAGTTCTTCTCAATATGCATGACATCTAAATTATGCCTTAGCAAATGATCCTCCCAGTATGGCAGATCCCAGAATATACTTTTTTTGTGCCAGTTATGTAGGTTTCCAACAGCATCTACCGGAAAACGCGCATGTCCACCGACGTCTGGCGTCCTTTCTGCACCAAAATCTCTTAGTTGTGTCTTCAAACCTTTCCCACTAATTTCTGCAGGTGGACTGTCAAACACCCTCTTGTTCTTCGTAAACAAATTCCTACTCCTACGATATGGATGATCAGGTGGTAGGAATCTCCTGTGACAGTCAAACCAACACGTTTTCTTTCCGTGTTTTAGTTGGAAAGCATCAGTGTTATCTTGACAATATGGACATGATAGCCTTCCATGCGTTGTCCATCCAGATAACATACCATATGCTGGAAAATCACTTATTGTCCACATTAGTACTGCCCGCATTTGAAAGTTTTCTTTACACGAAATATCGTATGTTTCAGCACCTTGAGCCCATAGTTGTTGCAACTCATATATTAGTGGCTGAAGAAACACATCAAGTGATCTCTTAGGATGCTCTGGTCCGGGAACGAGAATGGAGAGAAACAAAAACTCTCGTCGCAAGCACAAGTTTGGGGGTAAGTTGTATGGTGTAACAATGACTGGCCATAGAGAATATTGTCTTCCACTCTTCCCATACGGGCTGAAACCATCAGTACATAATCCAAGGTAGACATTTCTTCTCTCATACGCAAAGTCGGGATACTTTGATTGGAAATGTTTCCACGCTTTTGCATCTGAAGGATGTCTAATCTCACCATCTGTTGAGTGCTCCGCATGCCATCTCATTCGTTGCGCTGTGCGTTCTGAAAGATACAACCTCTGCAACCTTTCCGTCAAAGGCAAATACCACATCCTTTTATATGGCACTGGAACTCTTCCACTCGTATCTTTATAACGAGGCTTCCCACAAAATTTGCATGTAGTCCGCTGATCATCCGCCCTCCAATAAATCATGCAGTTATCGCTGCATACATCTATTACCTGATAAGATAAACCAACCCCAGCTACGAGTTTTTGAACCTCGTAGTATGAACCTGGAGCTACATTATCCTCAGGTAGAATACCTTTAACAAAATTAGCTATCGCATCCACACAGTCTTCAGCCAAGTTATAATCTGTTTTAATGCCCATCAGTCTCATAGCAGATGATAAAGCTGAATGACCATCTCTGCAACCTTCGTACAATGGTTGCTTTCCAGCATCCAACATTTCATAAAATCTCCTAGCTTCTGCATTGGGTAAATCTTCCCCTCTAAAATGATCATTTATCATATGCTCAGTACCTACACCATAATCTACATCCGCCCTAATTGGTTCTTCTAATCTAACCGCCGGCTGAGGTTCGCTAGTACTACCAAGTTCATAATCACTTTCCCCATGATGATACCAAATTTTGTAACTTCGTGTAAACCCACTCAATAATAGATGAGTCCAAACATCCCACTCTTTAATAACTTTTCTATTTTTACAATTAGAGCAAGGACATCTTAACTTACCTGTTTCTGCTTCCGGTTGTTTGCGAGCTACCCTCATGAACTCGATTATACCTTGATTGTATTCTTCCGTAAGCAATCTCGTGTCCGGATCCAAATGAGGTCGATCCATCCAAGAACGAAAATAATTTGAAGAAGACATGTTTTTTTGGAATCAAATTCGTGAGACTAGGAGAGAAGAAGAAAAGAAATGGAGTGAATGAAGAGGAAGATGGGTGGCTGTATTTATAGATGAAATCCTCCAGGCATACTGAGGAAATTTCGAGGAAATTTCGAGGGATACAGACATTTCCTCGAAATTTCCTCGAAATAGTTTAAATCCCCCAACGGCTCTCCCAACGGCTCTCTAACGGCTACAAGATGTCGTCGAAATATTAGAAATATCCGTCGATTTTTTCCGACGACCCTGGTTTCCTCGGTATTCCCTCGAAAATTACCGAGGAAGTTGGTCTTCCTCGAAATTTCCTCAAAATTTTTTGAGGAAATTTCGAGGAAACCCCATTTTTTGGTTTCCTCAGTATTTCCTCGATATTTTGTCAGAAATTTCCGAGGAACTCATTTTCCCTCGGTATTTCCCTCAGAATCTGCGTGTTTTCTTGTAGTGCCCGATCATGTAATGGCACCTAAGTTAACTTTAACCAATTCTTTCCACTAACCACATAATTAACATTCGCCTAACATATAGTAGTAGGTATTGAGACGACTGTCTTTATGTTCGTAGTCGTTACATACATTAGTGTGCTGCTTTGTCAATGTTGTTGAGATGTAAGATCAGATTGTGTGGGCATGGTCCAATGAAGAAAAAAGGTTTAGGCTATATTATTAGTTCTCCCTTGTAATAGTGCTGCAAAGTATCATCAAACAATTATGTTCTCTTGCATCATATATATTTCTTTTTAGTTTTTTTCTTTCTTTCTTACAACACATAATGATAGGCACACATGTCACATAAATCATTATGAGTAATATGATTAGAAATCTCACATTTCTTGAATAACACTTCTTCACAGCCTTTGAAAGATCACACGTAACTCTTTTCAGTTTCATTCTTAATTTTCAATCCTCACCTACCCAACCTCCCTTCAAAGCAATCTCTCTCCCTCTCACTCACTTTCGTAAGTTCAGCCTAAAAACATTTCCAATCTCTCTTAACTGGATTAATTGAAAGAATTTGTTAAAGTTAACAAGTAATAATCTTCATACTAACTAGAGAATCCTACTCTTCACCTTACTACATCTCTCTATATAACAAATCCTAAAACCTCTCACAATACACACACCACATAACAACAACAATGGCTATTTTGAGAAAATTTATTTCCTCAAACCTCTTCATCTTCTTCCTGGTTATAGCTACAACTAATGGTCAGGCTCCAGCTCCAACCCCTTCCGGTCCAACCAACATAACCGCAGTCCTAGAAAAGGCTGGTCAATTCACAATGTTCATAAGACTCCTCAAGAGCACCCAAGCCGCAGACCAAATCAACACTCAGCTCAATTCATCCTCGAGCCAAGGCCTAACCGTGTTTGCCCCAACTGATAACGCCTTTAGCAGCCTCAAATCCGGAACCTTAAACTCATTATCTGACCAGCAAAAAGTTCAGCTTGTTCAGTTCCATGTCCTTCCTACACTCTTAACCATGCCTCAGTTTCAAACTGTCAGTAACCCCTTACGCACGCAAGCTGGTGATGGACAAAACGGTAAATTCCCTCTTAACATCACTAGCTCTGGTAACCAAGTCAACATCACCACGGGTGTTGTGAGCGCCACCGTGGCTAACTCTGTCTACAGCGACAAGCAGCTCGCCGTGTACCAAGTGGATCAAGTTTTGTTGCCATTAGCAATGTTTGGTTCAAGCTCGGCAGCTCCTGCTCCGGCACCTGAGAAAGGCGGCTCGGTTACGACAGGTTCAGCTTCCGGTAGCGACGGTGGTGGAGATACGTCTACTGATTCATCTGATGCAGAGAGGATCAGATACGGGATAATCGCCACCGTGGCAGCCATTGCTGCTTCTTCTCTGTGGATATAACTCGAGAGAGCGAGAGCTTTTCAAGAGTCTCCACGTTGGCTTTTAAGAATAATGATGAATTTAAGTTTGGTTGTAATTTGAGATTGTGTTATCATGTTAATGTTTTGATTCCAAATGAGATAACGAGTTGCGATTGCACAAACTTTTTTTGTGAAAAATGCAACATGTGTTTCGAGTATAATTTGAATTTGAAGCTTTCGGTTTTGATTTGCATGTTTCAAGTGAAACTATAGTAACAACACGTTACTCCATCCAGTCAATATTCTTCACGTGGACACTGTCTTAAATAGGTCTCATTTTTGTAAACGCTTACCAATGAATGGCAGACACAGCTATTTACACGTTGGTCTTACTCTGCCACGTAAGACTAGTAAATTCTTGGGCCGCCCAAGTGAGATTCTACGGAAGGGAGAGGCAAGAGTTGAGGCCAGAAGGGCTTGACCTCATTGGGCCTAATATCATTCATATTCGATCGCCCTAAATGTTAGCGTCTTAAACGGGTTAGTAACAAACTTAAACCGTTTGGTTAGCAAAAGAATGTACCGAAACCCATGATTCATGAAGCATTGTTTTGATAGTTATATATAGTGAGGCTAGTGCCCAGCATAGAGATAGGCTGCTGGTGGAATTCTCTTTCTCATGATGAATCTTTACATTCAAACCTATGCCTTAGCCCTATCCCTTAGTAGCACTGGCTTATGATAGGATCAGTAATTGATGGTGGGAGACAAAATAATTTCAGAATTTTATTTTATTTTATTGGCTTTTGATCATGAAAAGGAATGATCAACAAAACGACATATTTCATAATTTATATATCTCGTGTGGAGTGGAGTTAGAGATAAGTCAAAATAAAGACAGTACATATCGGTATACCAAATACTATATTGTTAGTCTATTCAGAATCCAAAGAGGAACGTTAACTCACATTTCAAGAACTACTGAAAGGCAAATTCAACAGTGGCGTTTAGATATTGGAAACAATATACTGTATTACTGTGTAGTAAGAACTAAGAAGTTCGGAAAAGCCTATAATTCGTAAAGACTATTTTCTTGAATATCCCATAAACTGTAATAACCAAAGAAAATAGCATTTACAAAATAACAATATCAGCAAGATTCAAATCCATGTTTGTCATGGTATAAATATATGATGATCATCATCATAACATAGTAAAAGTACATAGCATTTATTGTAAACTGATCATCACAAACATAGTCAAAGTACATAGCATTTAATGTAAACTGATATGATGGCATCTTGTCGACCTTTGTCCCCACATTCCGACCGCCCCCACAAGGGAGTACGATTCTTAGACTTGTCTCCTCAAAGAAACTTCCAATCATAAACACAAAATATTGTCCTCCATATTTTTCTTTGATTTCCGTTCCAAATATGCAGTGAATCGGATCTGATTATATCACACCATGGATCAACCCAATGGAGCAAACCTTGCGAGTTCTTGAGGGAAAAACGGACGGCTCCCTGTTTGGTGAGCGTGATTCTCGTTGCTCACTCCAAGAAAATCCCGGGTTAAACCCATCTGTTGGGCCGGGTTTAGACCTGACTGGTTTGATTGAAATGGATTATCATTACCCACACTACTCGTGGTTACACCACTGGTAGGAGGAGCAAAATTGTGATTCTCTCTTGACACACTGGTGTTGAAGTTGTTGTTAAGTTGTTGTTGGATCATCATTGGAGAAGATGATCGAGGAGGAGGAGAAGCAGCGGATGAGGATGACGTCATTGTTGGGCCTGCGAATAAGGATGGAGCGGTGGTGGAGTTGCTTCTAGTGGATCCCATTTGTGCAGCTTTTTGTAAGAGTGCAGTGGCAGACATTGGAGATAGAGGCTTGTTTTGTTTGTTGTCGGCGGAGGAGGAGGAGAAGAGTGGGGAGAAAGAAGAGTCTTTCAGGGTTTGGTGTTGTTGGTGTGGTGATGGGAGTGAACCTGAGGTTTGTTGTGATGTTGAGGATGCTGATAAGGTGAGATTAGGGTTTGTGGAAGTCGTGGGAATTTCGAATTGTTGATTGTAGTGGTGGTCGGAGAAATCAGAGAGGAATGATGACGAAGACAAAGGGAAGAGGTGGTGGTTCCCGGTGGAGGCCATTTGTACCATTTGGGATGAACCTACGTACACGGAATTGATCATATAAATAGGGATGATAATGAAAGTGATCTATATTTTCATATATAATTAGGAAATGACTTAGATGTGATTTACCTTGCGTATGCATTGCACTTAGTTCATGTCCAAACCCTAAACCAAATTGAGAGATAGCTGCATTAATGTCGGGATGATGAACTCCTCGGTGGACAAATCCATGAGGAAGATTTGGATTATTCATAACATGTGAATCATTTGCAAAATTAAGACTCGTTGTCATCATCGTTGTTGTAGAGATCGCCGGATTATTACTAAGTGAGCTCATTCTCGCCCCTTCTTCTGTCAATGCGTCGCAGAACGCTCTGTGTGTGATGAAACTATCTTTCCTATAATAAAAAACGTTTAGGGTTTGCTAATAAATTTAAATAACGAGATGTGATACTAATAATTAATTTAAGAAGCGAGACAAAGGTATTGATTATTAAACATAGCATTGAATTTGGAAAACATTAACAAAACAAAACATTCTTGGCAGGAGGAAGCATTTATTTCTCCCATGCAAACTCACTAGCTCAAGACATGAAGACAGAAACAAACACAAGACAAAGTTATTAAAATAGTAAAACATACTGCAATACTCATATCGTGTGAATAGGAGAAAAGAGTGAAGCCAAATAGACATGTACATATGCAAACACACAAAATAAATAAGATGCTCATACCATCAAAATCTCATCGAATATCATACTCATAAAGTGTCAGCTTTTATCAAAGTCTTAAACAAATTAAATCGTGTCCCCAAAAGTCAGAAACTCTTGAATTAATGGTCTGCGCTCTAATCAAACTTCCCAGCAATATCAAATCACAAGACATTGCACACACATTCATACCGACATTATAGCTATATATCATATACTCCATTTATACGTATTAATACTTAACTTCAACATCAACAATACCAAACGTTTTTCATCTCGTAGATAATTGATCAAATGTAATACCTGGAGAACAACGTGCCACAGTCGCACTTATACTCACGAGTTCCACAAGTTTTCGCGTGCGCCTTCCAATCAGATTGAACAGCATATTTCTTAGAACATTTTTCGCACTTATACTTCTTTTCCCCGTGCTTGCGGCTATAGTGTTTCTTGATTCCAGTTAGGTCTCCAAGGGCCCTAGAGGAATCGTGGTGAACACAAGTCTTGATAGGGCATATGTATACTTTCTTCTTTATCACCTCTTTGTTGGACCGTTGCTTCAGCTTCCATGGAAGGTTGTGGCCACGGCGATGGAGTTGTAAGTTCTGGTCCCTTTGAAACCCTTTGTTGCAGATCTCGCAGACGAATCTGTTTGTCGCCATGAGAGTTGTTGGCGATAGAGCTATGACATCCGCATCTGGATCTGTCCATATGTATAAATACGATGTCTCATTATTTTGTGCAACACATATATAATTTGTTCTAATTTATCCAAAAAATGTTCTAATGAATTCTACGATGTCATATAGTCTTATAGATCACAAAAGAAACATATATGTAAAGCATCCGGATATAACCAAAATGGAATATATGCAAGATGCGTATATATGCATATATGTCAATATTGATCAGTTTGTGGTTATTTCAGAAAACATATATATATATATATATATATATACATGAATTTTTTATTGGGTAAGTGTAATTTCAGTGGAAAGCAGACTTACAAAATTATATGCGCCTAGATATGTATATGAGTATACTGTAGTGACTTGTAATAAAGTTGGTACCTGGGGTGCCTGGTTGATTTCTCTTCTTCTTGACTGATGAAGGATTTGGTTTAGCATTAGGGTTTGGGTTATAATCAGGATTAAGGTCAGGGATATGCTGCTGAAGATGATGAATATGCTGTTCTTGATGGACAAACCCTCCCATGGAAGATGAAACAGAAAATGGATCTTCTGGAATCATCTGCATACTTTTGTTTAGATGTAAACCAGAGCTAAAGAACAAGAAGTTGGTTTTGTTTTTTATAAAACCTTGCAAGAAAACAAGAAGGTGATCAGGAGATTTAGAACAGTATACAAACAAAAGAAAGAGTTAATTAGGGGATAACTTGTAGAGGGAGAACAAGAACAAGAGCATCTAAGTTTCTTATAGGTTTTAGGGCTTGGGAATGTTTGAATGTGCTTGACTCTTTGGTTATGCCAAATGACAAGAAAAGACCAAAGAAGATGAGGAATAAAATTTCAAGACGCGGAAGTATATATATAAATTTATATAGAAAGAGGATTTGTTATAGATTTTTAAAGGGAACTAGTACAGGGATAAAAGTTCTTTTGGCTAAATAACGCTGAGAGATCTGGGAGTTGTTCTTATAGAGATCTACTTTTTTTTTCTTTTGGTTTAGTCAATCTATGATTTTTTTCCAAAGGGAAAGTAATTGTTTTCAATTAATAATAGTAATTCTGAGAAAAGGCCAGTCTCTTCCTTTCTCGCAGTTACATAGACACACGTGCATGTGTACATCTATAGTGTGTTTAAAAGTGAGAAAATATAAATGTTAAAAGGGATCTATATATAAAAATCTTCGTTAATATGTACGTGCTATGTTCTGGATCCAGGGGCGGACCCACTTGAAGAGGTGTGGGGTCACCTGACACCACAAACACCATGATAAAGGTTTGTTTTGTATGAAACGACAGTAAAGATTAAACAGCGGAGTTGGTAAAGTAAGGAGTATGACACCACATAAACACGGGTTCGACCCTCACCTGTGACTTTTTAATTGTTTTTGACACCAGTCTCATTTATTCCTGGGTCCGCCACTGTCTGGATCTACATATAAATTTAACTGCACACAGTTTCAACTCCTATTTATTATAAAAAGAAGAGTTTATACACCCAAGAAATTGTATTTGGCAAAGGAAAATGTTATGTTCCAAGAACAAAGCATATAGGTAGCTGTAAAAAGTTCCCGTTTCTAAAAGGGAGCACTATCTTTGACTCCAAAAAGTTTTAGGAACTCAAAAAGGCCTTTTTGTAATTTGTATTTCCTTTCAACTATATATTCTCTATATAAACATTTTTAACTGGAAATACAAAGTGATTTTAGGTCTTTTCTAAAAAAATATATTTATGTTAGGACGTAATTAAGTGTACGCCCAAGTCAAAATGTGGCACTAAATCTAAGATCTATTCCCTACTGTCGCCAGTAAATTAGAACGTTTAGTTATGCTATGTTAGCCGGAATGACTACATAGACTCTTGTTAGTTAGAAGTAGAACATGGTTCATACCTGGTTTCTTTTTGCTATTTGCATGAGCATAAAAGAGTACAGATTACAGTCTGAAATATATTGAAAATCAGATTCAATTTTTTTGTTTTTGTTGGTAAAATCAGATTCAAAAATATTGATCATGCGCGTGGACAAAATAAAACTATTTGATTTCTTGAGTGGACTACAAAAATTCCTCTTCTAACTTGAAGTTTGATCTTCCTTTTCTTCTTTTGGTTGTGATGTCGAGGAAGTGGGAAGAAAAGGGAATTGCCTTTAAGGAGATATAGATCGGAAGAAATGATTAAGGCATAATTACAGAGTTGGACCAAACATAGCATGTTGCAATGTTGTTTTGTAATGTGATAGAGAGAGAGAGAGAGGATCTTTGGCATTTCCCGATGAGACGATAGGACAGTCCGTGACGCCTGTCTCTCTGTCTGTGGGACCCTTTCTTTGAGCTATGATTCTCATGCACATTGCTATCTTCTATTATCAATATATCATATCATCCATTTTATCAGTCGTATATCTAGAAGTGTACGAGCATCATGGTGACAATGCATGATAAGTGTCACTTGCAGTCATGAGATTTGGATCCAAATCTAATATAGCGATGGGTTTCTAGGATTTGCTTAGACAGTTTTCTGTTTGAAGAAGAAGATTGCTCAGTCTGGTTTAAACATTTGATATATCATTCAGGATATATCACAATTTTTTTTTTGAATTTTGACATTTTGTATTATTAATTTATTACATGAATTAAATTTTATAATTTTGACGACCGAAAATAAATTTATAAATAAACGTTGAAGATATTATAAAGTGAATATAATGTGATGGATTGATACATATATTTTCGTGTCATTTAAACATCCAAAATGTGCTGGAAATTTAAACATCGAATGTTGTTGGTAATATTTGGAAGTTATATTTATTTTATTTAATTGGTTTCGAAAGGTGAATGTAAGTTTCAAATTATGAACACATATTGCGAGTTCCACTAACTACTACAACTACCACGATGCATCATAAGCCTTCATTTTGAATATTTAGTCTCGGAATGTAACCTAAAATGAACAAGTAGTACAATAATTATACATATCTTCGAGATTACATTATAAAAACTTCATAAATAATGCAACCCAACCTTTCTTTTGGCTTTTTGTGTTTGCCTTCTTTTGGTCCATTGGATGCTTTCATATTCCCTTCTCGGTATCCAATGTTTGTATACGATTAATATCATATGATTTAGTGTTATCATAGTTTATATACGTCTATACAAAGTTAATTATTTTGGTGATCAGCCGTAAATTCTGAACTTCAGATTAAAGTCCAATCTGTGTAAATAGTTTGGTTTTGTATTATCTGATTCTTGATTTAATTCATTTGGAAACTTGCCTTTCCAACATTAATTGATGAAGATCGAACGTAAACTAGGAATATAATATTAAATCATATGTATCGCGATATATAAAATGTCAACATAGATTTTTATATAAGGTAGTAAAAAGAGAGAGAATGTATTTGTATATACAGTATACAGACATTACAAATTCGCGTTAGTATTGTGTATATATTTCATATTATGACTCCACTTGTATCTTGTTAATTATTACTTTTGGTAACCATTCTATTTGAATATTGTGCCGGTCTTGTTATAAAAGTCACCCAGTCAATACTCATACCTTAGACGTAACGTCATTATTATATTAGTATTAGTATTGATATATATACTAATTTACAATAATAATTGATAAGTAACATGGCTGCAAAAGTGGTTTCTCGTGAAAAACTGAGAATATAAGTTATTAAGATTACTCATTTAATTTTACCAAAAAAAAAAAAGATTACTCATTTATAGATTAGTCCAGTCAAATAAACGCTTGCCAAGATATCTGAAATATCTGTCGCCACAATATCTAAATAATTCAAACATATTAATTGTACGAATTCTGAGACAATATTTTACTTTCAGGATACGAGAACAAAAAATTCATGAGTCTATGCTACTGTAAATTCGGCGATGCATTTCGAACTTGGTACCTTGAGAAATGAAAAAATCATCAAAATTCTTTCAATTTTTTAGTTACTTAGTTTGAACTTAGGAAGACACGAGTTGTGGATTCAACGTTTCAACTAAGAACATAAAGGGCCGACATGATTCTTTAATTAAACCGACCCACTTTGAAAAAAACACTAGAAAATTCAATTTGGGTTGAATTGAAGAAACAAATTAATAGGCTCTGGTTGATAATCCATTAACATCATAATCTTCTTAGTAACTGCGATTTTGATTTGTATTTAACCATTGAATGACCGATGACGTTTTTATTAGTATGCAATTCCGCAAAAAGCGTATCGATAGTTCTGTGTACGTTGATCGAATTTCCATGCATTCATTTGTTTAACTACCATGGCAGAGTTTAACGTTTACATTAAGTTTCTGTCACTTCAAATATTTTATGTTTCCATTCTGAAGAACTTATCATTTTCTATACATTAAAACCAGGAACACAATTCACACCCTTCTTCCTCCGAAACTACCAGCGAGATAAAACATTCGCTTTTGCGCCAAAATGGGTTTCAGCCCAAGTCCATAACATTTTTTTCCTACCCCAAGTCCATAACATATAACGTAGCTTTCAACATTATAACTTAAGTAGAATCTTCAGTCTTTCTTTTGAATAGCTCTAATGTTTTTGAAAAAGTATGGATAAATACAATGCTTTATCGTAGCATGTTCCAGTTTGGGAACATTATCACCTACACCAACCAAAAGTAAAATTATAAGCTCAAAAGAATTAGCAAGATATCTAAAACTTGGTTCTTTTTCAGAGAGACCTAAAACTCTAATTGACCGCAATAACTATAAGTCAAGAGAGACATAAATACTTCATATTAGATCCATTTTTTGGCTACCAACTAAATAATTAATAGGTACTATATCTGGGGACATAGAGAGATATACACTGAGACAAAACACACACATGACACATCAACACGAGCTGGTGTGAAAAGGAGTGGCTGCGTTGTGAACTTGTGGTTTAGTTAGAGATAATGATTTAAGAATTGAAATATTCTCTTGTATGTTGATTTATAAATATCCATAGGAACTTCCCTTCGAGAATCTTTAAAGAAAACGGACACACCATGCAACAAAAAAAAGGAAGTCAAACAAAAAAATCGTGTGCCATGATACTTTCCAACGTTGTATCGTATATATTCTTTTGTTACATTAAAGCTAACCAGTGAAGCTTTTTGTACTCTACTATATATATACTCGTATCAAACTGTTCCCACTTAATCTCTAATCACTTTATTTAGGTTAATAAACTTTTTTGTTTAAGTTGGTTGTACCGACTTGTAAAAGCAATCGACATGAAAATAAATTAATGTGGTACTAATAATTAGCAAAAAAAAATCAAAACAAGTACTTCGATCATAAGATTACTACAAGACTTTTTGTTGAGTTTTTCAGACAAAAGCAAGCACGCGCCTGCACGTGAGGATCTTCTCCATCACTGTTTATAAGGCCACGTGTCGCTCAGTCAGATCCACATGTCTTCTTCACTTCCGCCTTTTATTTCCACTCTCTTCTGTCTTCTTCCGTCTCCCTCTGTCTGATTCGGTGATTTGTCATCGTCTCCTCTGTATGATTGTATCAGTGAATCCAACCAACTCCCCAAAACCTTCTTCACTTCCTCAGATTCAGTGAAGGAATCCAAATGAAAAATATCTAAACAAATGTTGAAACTCCCACCACCGAGATTCCTCTCTGTCTACTCCACTCTCATCCACATTCTCGCTTCTCTCCTCTGCTCCTCCTCCGACGTCAGAGGAGACTTCCCGGCGACAAGATTCGATCTCGGCACCTTGTCTCTCTCCACCCTCAAGCTCCTCGGCGACGCTCATCTCAACAACGGAACCATAAAGCTCACCCGCGAGCTCCCCGTCCCGACTTCCACCGCCGGAAAAGCTCTCTACGGAAAACCGATCCGATTCCGCCACCCGGAGACCCGATCTCCGGCGAGCTTCTCCACTTACTTCTCGTTCACGGTGACGAACCTCAACCCTTCCTCGATCGGCGGCGGATTGGCTTTCGTGATCTCCCCCGACGGAGAGCACATCGGATCCGCCGGCGGATTTCTCGGTCTAACCGGAGGATCCGGATCCGGTTCGTCGGGTTTTGTCGCGGTGGAGTTCGACACGCTGATGGATGTAGAGTTCAAAGACGTGAACGGGAACCACGTGGGGCTGGATCTAAACGACGTCGTTTCTGCCGCGGTGGCGGATCTTGGAAACGTCGACATCGATCTCAAGAGCGGGAACTCCGTGAACTCGTGGATCACTTACGACGGATCGGGCCGGGTTTTAACGGTTTACGTCTCTTACTCGAACGTCAAACCGAAATCGCCGGTTTTGTCGGTTCCGCTAAATCTCGACCGGTACGTCAGCGATTCCATGTTCGTCGGATTCTCCGGTTCGACGCAGGGGAGCACTGAGATTCACAGCATCGACTGGTGGAGCTTCGCTTCCTCCTTCGATTCACCGGAATCTGAATCTTCTCCGCCGCCGTTGTCCGATTCTCCTTCGCCGTCTTCGCCGCCACCCTCCGTACCGATCGCTCGGATAAAACCGGCAAACGATGTATCTTCTCCTTGCCGTAACAAACTCTGTAAAAAATCCCCCGCCGCCGTCGCCGGAGTAGTAACCGCCGGCGCGTTTTTCTTGGCGCTATTCGCCGGAGCGATGATCTGGCTCTACTCCAAGAAGATCAAATACACTCGGAAGAGCGAGTCCTTCTCATCGGAGATCATGAAATCGCCGAGGGAGTTCACCTACAAGGAGCTGAAGGTAGCCACCGACAGCTTCAGCGCGTCGAGAGTCATCGGAAACGGAGCATTCGGCACCGTCTACAGAGGTATCTTACCAGGCTCCGGAGAAATCATCGCGGTCAAGAGATGCAGCCACGTCTCCCAAGGAAACACTGAGTTCTTGTCGGAGCTATCTTTGATCGGAACGCTCCGTCACCGGAACCTTCTCCGTCTCCAAGGCTACTGCAGAGAGAAGGGAGAGATTCTGTTGATCTACGACCTCATGCCTAACGGATCTCTCGACAAGGCGTTGCACGAGTCTCCCACGACGTTACCGTGGCCTCACAGGAGAAAAATCCTCCTCGGAGTCGCGTCCGCTTTGGCTTATTTGCACCAGGAGTGCGAGAATCAGATCATTCACCGTGATGTTAAAACGAGTAATGTGATGCTCGACGCGAGTTTTAATCCTAAGCTAGGCGATTTCGGACTCGCTAGGCAGACGGAGCACGATAAATCGCCGGACGCGACGGCTGCCGCCGGTACGATGGGGTATTTAGCGCCGGAGTATTTGCTCACCGGTCGAGCGACGGAGAAAACCGACGTTTTCAGTTATGGAGCGGTTGTTTTAGAAGTAACCACTGGTAGAAGGCCCATTACCCGAGCCGAGGCTAATCCCGGTTTGAGACCCGGTTTCAAAACCGGATCGAGTTTGGTTGATTGGGTTTGGGGGTTGTATAGAGAAGGGAGGCTTTTGACGGCGGTGGACGAGCGGTTGAGTGACGGAGAGCTGAACCCGGAGGAGGTGAATCGGGTGTTGATGGTGGGCCTTGCTTGTTCACAACCCGACCCGGTGACCCGTCCTAGTATGAGGACTGTGGTCCAGATTCTGGTTGGGGAAGCTGATGTGCCGGTGGTTCCGGTGGCGAGACCGTCGCCGTCGCTGAGCTTTAGTACCTCGGAGTTATTGCTCACCTTACAAGACAGTGCGTCGGACTGTAATGAAGCATTGGCTCCGGTCTCGACGACTTCTTGTTCCTCGTCGGAACATGACATCTTCATTGTCGGCAAGGATCGATCGGTTTAATACTTTATTTAAATTATTAATTATACATGATTATAAATTCGGAGCACAATTTTACCGGTAAACAATACTAATTTTGAAAACGGTAGATTTGTAAAATGTAAATTTCCGATTTGATTTAATAATTTTTATTTTTGGAACCTCAAGACTTCAGTTTGTGATGTATATATATAAAATAATTCAAATTTGAAAGCACTGGAGACTTGGAGTTGTGTTAATTAATTTACTTGTTCGACTCGGATGGTAAGTTTGGTGAATGTCGCTTTCTTTACTTTGAATTTGATATAGTTTATGTATATACTGTCCGATAATATATTTTCAGTTTGGTCCCAAGTCTATAAAAAAGTGTGAGCAGAGAAAAAACTGTATAACATTGTTTAGTTGTTCAAAAAAAACTGTTTAACCTATAGTTTTGGCCTTATGGAGTTAATATATCAATATAGATCACTGTTATCACAAAAATGTGTGCGAGGACAGGACACAAAACATTGTTTTACCACAGCATACTTGGCTTGCTAATCGCGGTGTTTGACTAAAGAGTGGCTTGAACTTTGGCATTTAACAATTAATTGCATGAAGTTCAAATCCAAGTTCACGGCTAGTTTAGGTTAATTTTTATATTAAAAAGAAATCATACAAATTAGCTCGAAATGTCGGTTGCAAAAGTAATATCTAATGATACGAAAAAGAACAAGAGATTGGAGTAGAAGCATGGCAAGGTCTAGACAAACTATAGATATAATATGCTGGAATATGGTAGATGGTCGTAATCATAAAAGAAGACGTATGCTAAATGGGAATCTTACTTATTTCTTAAATCAATCAATATACTAATAGATATAACAATAAATCAAATCAAAACTTTAACTAACCTTTTTTTGAGTGGTGAGGCATTGGTCTTTGCACTAGTTAAGCAGGTGTGATTTATTAATGCGTTGCATAGTTGGGGAATCCAAGTCAACTAGTTCATGTAACTACTTTTTGGATATAAGAAATGCCTACCACGAGGTTTGACAAGACCTAATTTGGACTATTGGGTTTTAGAGCTCGACCCAAATGTGAAGTATCTAAATTTTAATACAATAGATAATTGGGCCACGAAAACAATGTTTTTTGCAAATTGGGCCATTGAAAAATCTGATGTTCGTAAACTCGTTTGTAAATTAGCATCTTTTTCTCTTTTTTTTTGTACTAAAAAGTAAAAACTAGTGTTTTATGAGTTTTACTTAAGAGCCAGGCATGTCTATAACATGTGTTAAAATGTCGCCAACATCTGTCATTTGTAGACCTAATAAATCCATTCAAGTGTCATAATCATTCATTACAGATTAATCATGCTCCGAAGCTTTTTTTTTGTTGCTATAAATTGTAAAAATCATAAATGAAAGGTTTGGTTTACAAAGGCAAATCTAGAACTTGCAACATCTTGGAAAAAAGGAGTGAAAGAACAAGGTGAAGCAAAAATAAGAGAGACACGGCTTG
The DNA here is from genome assembly GCA_019706035.1 of Raphanus raphanistrum subsp. raphanistrum. NCBI lineage: Eukaryota > Viridiplantae > Streptophyta > Magnoliopsida > Brassicales > Brassicaceae > Raphanus > Raphanus raphanistrum. The sequence continues at coordinate 383,876 of CM033982.1, read as the reverse complement.
GTTATGAATCTTGTGATAAATGATACACATAGTCAAATTTTGAAATGAAATGATTGAGATCGTGGTTAAATGGTGGATCTCATGGATTCAATGTCTGATAGATAAGTCGATATGATCACATTTACTCAATTCTAGCTTTAATATCATATACTAAAGATCTTGTATAAAAGACAACAAAAATCGTCGCCAGACTCCAGTGAGAAGTTTTTATCTAGACATCCTTCACCAGTTAACGAATGCTTGGAGAGGATATAGTACGGTGTCATGCCATTTGATTACGATATTAAAAGTGGGTGCAAAAATAGAATGTATCCTATACTATATGTTTCTTTTGGTTGATGCTTATTAAAAATGGTTACTTGTAAACCAACATCCAATTCATATATAAAGAACGAAAGAAAAATACCTAAGTGTATATATATCATTTTCTCATATTTACTCCTAATTTTCCCCATGGTCAGCCACAATCGAATAGACAATGATCCAAAGATATGAGAATGACAGTGATATTCATATGCATGGCGACACTGACGCATTAACAAGATTTAATTTGAATCTTCTTCCAAGAGATTCAGACCGAAAAATATAAAAACGTAACGGTACGTCGGTACATGGAAAAAAGGAAAGAAAATACTGGACATTATATGTCTCGTTGATCATATGATAAAATATGTATTAATATATAAATAATGGTGTACCGCATCATTAATCTTATCACATACTCATCATATACTTCCTCTTGAAACTGAAGCTTCTGAGACCCTCCTTTTTCTTAAGAAAAAGTCACTCTCTAGTCTAAGAAATGATAAGAGAGAGAGAGAGTTTATCAGTCTTTATGCATAAATATATTTACGAGTAATTACTAAAGGTAGAAAGAATCATACTCTGCCCTCCAACATGAGCACTGGCGGATCCAGCGGTGGAGGTTTTATGGTGGATGAAAGGTGGCTTGCGGTGCGAGGTTTCCGGCGAAGGTCTAGAGTTATGTGTCTCTGGCCCCCTGTAATCGATCTCGTACACCTCCGAATCCGTATTTTCCGATCCTTAGTTATGTGTTAATTAAAGTACAATGAATCAGAAATACATATGTTAATGATCATCCTAACTAATAATTGTCTAAAAAACAAAGAACAAACATACCTAAAGCGACCAAGCAAGGCACAGCAAGGAGAAGGTACATGAGAAAAATCACGACGGTCGACTTCATTTTAATTACTTATAAACAGTTATGAACTTTTGAGTGTTTTTGTTTTGAGTGGTAATACTTGGAATACATGATAGCCTTATTTATAATAGCATGGTCAGATTAAAACACACGTGTCTTGTCTTCATTTATATTTAATTTGCCAGTATTTTCTTGTAATATTTATTCTGTTCTATAAGGATTTATTATCGTAAGCTTAATCTTTTTGGCTAACCAATTTTCAGATCAGCATGCAAAACGGGCGATTTTATTCAATTGTTAACGAATCTAATATTTTCTACATACTCATCTAAATTAATTATGTTTAAAACTTTCTTATTATTGAATAATGGTATGTGACTAGTATTTTATATGCATGATTTTTTTCAACTGATTAAAATGCTTGAACATGTGTATGCTCCTGTCCTGACGTCCGTGCCCGTATAAACAGGCAAGACATTATGGACGGTTTAAAGAGGGCGACGTTATTAATTATTTTATCACGACGATACATTATAAACTGGAATATAAAATCGTTTGAATAGGGAGAACAACCTAAAAATATAAATAAGAAATAAGAGAAGACAAGTTCATGTGTAAGGGACAATACTTGCTTTATATCTCATGGCTTCCAAGCTGAACTCGTGTTCCAATCTATTCATTCCTTTTTGTTTTTGCAGGAACACGTATTAATAATGAACAATAGTACTATCTAACCGTTCATTTCTAAGAGTTCGTCTAAAACTATCATTGCATAAGGAAAATGGAAAATACTCGTAACTTACGTAGTGTATATTGTGTGTGTATATATATATAATTATATACTTTGTTATTTATTGACGCCATACAAAGTTGACATGTATTTTCTGTTATTTTGGCGGTGATATAAAAAAACGTATCCCCTATATATTTTGGAGAAATCGCTGGTATGAAGTCGATATACGTAATTGAGTTTAATGAAAAAATTGAATGAAAAGATGTTAATGTTATAAGCTTCATCTATCCCCACTTCTTACAACTGTACATTGATGTACTCTCTACCTTTCCATTAATTTCAAGTCGGTCGATGATGGATCGTGTACCCCAAATATATTAATTAGGAGCAATATTAATACATTCTTCATACATTAATACTTGTATGCATATATTTGCAGAATGAATTAAACGCCATGCAAATTATACCTATTTACAAAATATGCCAGAGGAGCGTCATAGAAATTAAAAATAAATATTATTTACCTTTTTATATACTATATGTGTTAGAACTCCATAAATATTCTTTTGTCTAAAATCTTCATAAACCATAAATTGTAATGGGTCCATATCTATCTCTACAGCTATTTCATGGCTGTGTTTTCTTAGGCGTCTCCTTTCACTTTCACATCCACCCATCTTTTAATGTTTCTTCGATTAATCCTCCATTGGATGTTTGGATTTATACTACATCCATTATATATCATGCCTATATGTAACTGTATTAAAAACTTAAATACCTTTTAGGCTTTTGCATGTTGGGTCTCAATTGGTCTCAGTATTTTAAAGAGCCCTACAATATGTAAGCCTATCTATAAGTTGGGCCAGAAGATGCTCCTATCTCACAGATAAATGAAGCTTTGTGTAAAGGTTGGATTCATAATTAACAAGTTAACTGAATACAGGAAACCGTTTTGTTTTATTTGAAAAGAAAAACAAACACATTGTAGAATTGGTACTTTTTTTTCTTTATGAAAAATATTAAAAATTAGTTTGTAACTGTAATATTTCGTTTGATTTTTAGAAACCCGAAAAAAAAGAAACCCGAAAATGTATGCTTCTTTTTGCTGAAGTAAAATAAAATATGATAGATAATGTAAGTCTAAAAAAATAAAGGATTTTGTAAATGTTATAATATGCCTGAAATATTTACACATTATTAAGCAAAATATGAGTTGATACCAATCCACTATACAAGTAATTTCCTCTATACATAAATCAAAAGCTAAGAACAAGTTTATAGTACTTTCACAGTCAAATTCAAAATAAAACGGTCAATTAACTAAAGAATTAGTCAAATTGTCTGACTAATCACGTGAGAGAGACCTCAAAACCCTGCCTAACCTTCTTCCTCATCCAGAAGCACACCATCTTCTCCCCAATCCTCGCCGGCGCCGATTTACTCCTTGTCAACTCCGGCCGTCGTACAAACTCCAACTCCGTTAATTCCACTTCTTCTCCGTCATTGATCGCCGACTCGTCAATCCCGTTCACCTTCTCGGAAGGAACTCCCGGATTAGTGTTTTCCGTTCTAACCGTTTGCTCTCTCTCGTTGCGTGATTCGGCTTCTCTTCGGTTATTTTTTTCCCAGAATCTGAAAGCCAACGAAGACGAGCTAAACGGCGCCGATCTGCTCCTCGTCCGTAAAAATGCATTCATCGGCGGCGTGGAAGCCGGAGACGCAAGTAATTTAGGGAGTTTGAAATTCTCTTCTTCTTCTTCTTCAGGTGATTCCGTTGCCGGACGGTTCACTTGGCTTCCCGGAGAATCCGAAAGCTTATTATCGCTCTTCGACTCCCGCGGAGAACACGCAAACGTAAACGATCGCCATTTTGGCCAAAACGACGACGGTTTGATTTTCCCCGCGAAAATGTTGTAAAACGACTTACAACCGTTTCGGATCCACCCGCATCGTCTTCGGGTCGGGTTTTCGCGGGAACAACGGGGCTGAATTTTGGGCTTCGATCGCTTGACTCGGACCTGGCCCATGCAAGTAACTTTCGGTGATGACGGTTCTTGACTCACCGCCACAGCGGATTTGTTCCGGCGAACGAAGAGAGGACTCGCGCGTGACCTTCCTTTACTTCGGCTCCGGCTCCTACTTATGCTTCCACCGTTACTTTTGCTTCTCAGAAACCCCATGAAAGGCGGTCGATATTTCTCGAACATCATCATCGTCTTCTTCTTTACTCGGTCTCTCTTCTCTTCTGTCCAATTTCCACTAAGTTCTGCTTTCGTTTTGTCTGAACACTGACTATTTGCGTTTTTACTTTCACCACTTGATATTTTTAAAAATAAAAGATTTTATTTTCCGTTGTCTGCAACGGGCAAATCGATTTTAGTGTCTTCTGTGACTAATGAGATCACTTTATAGTTTGCTTAATTTGATTTGCGGCTTACTTTCTTTGATTAACTTCTTAATTTACTCTACTTTCGTTCTTTTAAAGATTTTGTGGTTCCATAACTAGTAGGTAGAGAGATAAACAAGTACATACATTTGATAAACCCAACAACTTAACACTTAAGATTCCAACCAAGAAACTTAACTCTTTTAATACTATAATTTAACTATTCTTTTAATCTTCTTTTTTGCTGAGTCTTTGACAGTTTGACTACTTTGGAAGGATCTTTTAGAAAATTAATATCTATATTTGTAAGTGTCGCTTGTTGAGTATGAAAAGAAAAAAAAAATTTGCTTCGTAAAATCTGATAGCTTATGTTCGACAAGAAAAAAAAGTATTACGTCATCTATAGATAGTTAGAATCACAAATGATTGATAACGTAAATATTTTTCTCTTTTGGTGATATACGACGTTTTTGATCATTAGTCATTTCTAACATCATACAAGCAACAATACTTTTTTTGGTAACATCATACAAGCAACAATACTTTGCTATGTTTAGTAGGATTACAAAGTAACATTGATCTTAGTCTTAGTCTTAAGAGAACTCTTTTTCAGAAAAATATGAAATCCGTAATAACGCGGCATAGATACTAGAGATAGTTATCAAAACCAGTGGTAATAACCCTAACTTAATATTATTATTATACTAAAATTTCTATAGGAAAATTCATATGGATGAGCACAAAAAAATGGACCCAATTACGGAAAAATTTCAATTTATTGGCCAGTAATAATAAGAGATCACTAGAACTTGACGGTCTTAACTCTTAAAGCAGAATCCATGATAAGTCTTTTAGGACATCAAGTATGAATTTGACATTGCTTTTTGATGTACATGATTTGAAGATGACTAAAAACATAAAGTGAAATCTCCTTCGGACAAATGAAAGCAGAATTCGACTCTTGTCTACCCACAAGTAAAAAAGTGATATATCCATTTTTTGTGTGGTTATGACTGAAATTTCGTAACTATAGACAAATTTACCATGTATTGTCCAAAAAAAAAAACAAATTTACCATGTATTACCACAAAAAAACTTTAGTTAGCAAAGAAAGACAGTATTAAAATCGCAGCAAAACATGGCGTTTTTGCTATCGAAACAAAACCGTGGTTAAAATGTGGCAAATTCGTGACTATGGCCGAAATTTTTACTAGTGACTGTTATCGACACCCTCACCAACCCATGAAAAAGGATCCACCCAAAATACATTTATCGTTTGCTCTCAAAGAACCAAAAAGTCATATGGAAACTCAACATAGTAAAGTATTATTGTAAATCACACTAAAGCAAAAGCATGGCATAAAAATGAACATTCAACCCTTAACAAAAGGTGATTTCCTTAATATAACTTATTGCTTGCCTTAGACCAAAAATTTTTTATTGCTTGCCAATTTCTTTACAAACTCATAGATGTTACTTTTCAAACATTATCTTCGAATATAACTTTTTCACCACATGTGCGTGAGACTTTTTAGTGTCCAAAGAAAACGTAATATAGAGATCCGCTTTACACGGAAAAAAAGATTTTCACTCTTGCGTGTTGTGTAAAGAGAAGAAGACACATCAAAGACGACAATCACAGGGGAAAGACACGAACCTAGAACATTTTATTTTTTCAATGTGAACTCAGGTAACAAATCATAGTCTATTACCAGTTCTTTTCATAAATTAGAACATTCTAAATGCTTAGACATGCGTGTGATACAAAAAAAAAACAAGAATAAACAATTTAAGACTGGCTAGCACTACCATATATTATGACATTCATGTTGAGAGAATGTTGGAACGATTGGAAGTTACTGGGCTGAATTCACTTTTTGACCTAACTAAAAATGTCAAAATTCAGATATAGTTAGGAATTCAAGGTCTATTTGTAGTTCTACTAGATGAAGGGGATGTGCTCTATTATAAACAAACAAACTTCTATTAGATACACTGGAGTTAGTGCTTGAATCCCCAAAAACTAGGGACCAATGAACTTTTCTCTTCAATATATGAAGCAATGTCTCTTTCAATACACTACAAGAAAAATGCGTTTTAATAGCAGACCAGGATAGCGTTTTTTCGCTTTCTGCTATGGTTGATATATCCGTTAGTTTTAGATAGCGTTTGTATTTTTGGAAACGCTATGATAGAATAGTATATTTTGAAACGCTATGATAGCATATGTTTGATAGCAAAACAATTTAAACGCTATGTTTAGGTTTTTAAATCCATAAACCCTAAACAAGTTGTAAACACTAAACTCTAAATATAAACCTTAAAACTCTTATATTTTCGTAATATAACTTCAAATCTTAAATTTGAACTCAAGTTTTTTTCTTTTAAAATTTGAAATGCTATGTTTGGCTTATTCAATCTTTATACCCTATACATTAAACCCTAAACCATAAACACAAACTTTAAACTTTAATATTTAACATCAAATCTTAAATTTAACTTTAAATCTTAACAAAACTCAAAAAATAATATTTCTCAAAAGTTAATATCAAATCTTAAATCAATATCCAAACCCTTTAACCCTCAAACCATATATTCAAACATTTATTATAAACTCCAAACTTTAAATCAATTTTTTTAAAACTTATTAGATAAAATCTTAAATTATAAATCATAAAAATAACATCTAATCACTTTGTTAAAGTTATATATCATTAAATTTATAAATATAAATGATAATTTAATTTTAGATAGATAAAATTACTTAACAATCAAATTATAATATTTAAACAACTATTAAATAAAAACAATATTTGATTGATCAGTTTTGACCATTGATGTTTTAATCCAATGGTTATAAATCATTCTTTGGTCAATCATCCCCTTTCTTTCTCATTGGTTCAATCTTTATGCACAAGGATAATCTTTTTCATCCATTGGATGAGATCTAATCCGACGGCCTAGATTCATTATTCTCTCTCTTTTCTTTTTTTTTTCTTCGACTCACGATCTCTCATTTCTCTTCAATTTTTTTTGGTTTCTAAAAGATCCCGTCTCCTCATCTTCCTTCTACGATCTTTGCTCTCTCTCTCTCTCTCTCTAGATTTTTTTTGAGATTTTGTAACAGAGAAACAGATCTTGGTCATGGGTTTGTGGCGAATCTGGAGAATCAGTGGTGTAACCGGAAGTTACCAGTGGTAGTGGAGGTGGAACCAGAGAAGAAGAGATGCAGAGAAGGAGAGAAGACAGACGCAAGGGTGGAGCCGAGCAAGAAGAAGAAGAGAGGCGGAGATGGAAGGAGGACGCGACGGTGAATGGAAGGAGGAGGACAGCGATGAATGGTGGAGGAGGACGACGGGATGGACACAGAGATGGGTGGTGGTGGTGCGGCGGCTTCATGAGTAGAAGATGAAGAAGACGAAGAGTAGTTAGTAATTAGGTTTAATTTTCTGGTTTAGGCTTTTAGTTTTTGGTTTAGTTGGTTTATTTGGTTTATTTTTTTTCCATGTAAACCATTTGTAATTTAATCTAATTTATAAATTATAATTTTGATATATTACATTTTATTAAAAACGAATATATATATATATATATATATATATATATATATATATAATTAAAAAATAATATATATATAAATATATATATATATATATTTTTTTTAATTTTCAATAATATAAATAATAACAAAAAATAAATGTTATCAAAGACTATTTAATTGCATACAAAAAAATGCTATAATATATAAAGATAAGATAGCTGAACAAAATACCGCTATCTAAAGTGCTTGACCTATTATCACGGGCGATGATACAGCGTTCTATAAACCGCTATCATATCGATAGATAGCGTTTTTCGTCCGCTAATAAAAGCCATTTTTCTTGTAGTGATATAGATATGCCAATAGGAAGAAAAAATGAAATAAAATATGACTTAGTAAGTGTGAAGAAAGATCTTATTGTGAGTTTTGACGCACGATAGGTGGTCGAGATCATCTTGAACTCAGCAAAACAGTTTTGAAGCTGAACTGCTATTTTTTTATATACACTTGGGACTAATCTGAAAGACTAAAACTATGAAGAAAACCAGAAGTCGGCGAAAGTTGCGTGTTGGGTTTCATGGGTCAGTCAGGTTTAGGAAATAAATAATGTCGGGTCGTTACCTCTCTTGCTTATACGCTAACGGCCCAGAAACAAAGTTGACCGACGGAAAGATAGAGTTTCATACATTAGGTGAAATGTCCATATCCCAAAATTAACTACCTATTGATACTATACATTATAAGAAGCACAATATAATACCTACTATTACACACACATACGATGTGTTGGACAACGATAAAATCACATGATTAGTTGAAATTATTAAATTCCAACGGCTAGTTCACAATTTATTAATATCCATATATGAAATGATCTTTGTTGTAAGCAAAATGTTTTGCTGTTCATGGAGGTTGCCACATGGAGAATTTTAAACGCATTTACTTATTACGAGATTTTTAAGAACTTAAATCTAATTACTATTTCAATGATTTAGGCAGGTCATACTCTATCCATTGGACAAATCTAATTACTATTTCAATCATCTTAGTACGTACATTGTATATAATTGTGGTATTCTCTAGATATAATCAACTACAGAAAATCATTGTAAATTTTGTTTATTTTAGAGTTTCCTAATTGTTGTCCTGATGAATATATTTTCAGAAAGACATTAGTTCTTAGTTTAGACATTGTTGACATTGCTGAAGTAGAGGACATATGTTACTGGATAAAGTTGTTTAAAATGTAGATGGTCACTCACTGCTGCCCATGAACCACCATATCCAGATAAGCTTTAATTAATTAAGTATCCTTTCAGGAAAGGTAAATTAAACGTCCAAATAGTAGTTCTTGGTTAACACATTGTTGACATTATTGATAAGTTAACGAAGCTTAAAGAAAACAAACTTATCATCCATATCTTTTTGATTCCATAAAGTAATCAAAGTATCACAACAAAATAGAAATGGATTTTTTTTTAGAAAAAGAAAAGTAAATAGAAATGAATAAAAGAGTAATTAACAAGCTGTGTTAAAAGAAAAAGGAAAGTGGGCCCCAAAAGCGGCCCAATATACACATACCTTCACAAATACTCAACACACAGCTTTGAATCCAGAGTTCTCTCTCTATCTTGGCAATAATTATGATAATGTGAAGCTGAGGCAACTCCAGTAAAGATCCCAAACTTACCGTTTCGATAAGGCTTTTCGTCTTCTTGCTCAGATAATAATAAGCTAACAGAGAAGCGCGTTTTGAAGTGGTTGGACTCTAGAGCGTTGTCTGGAAGACTTTAGGAGCTCTCTCCTTCATCTTAACAGATCTGGTGTTACTCTCTAGGTACGCGCGCTTCCTTTTTGTTCCTTAAGTTTAAGATCAATCATTGAGTTGAACTGAAGAATTGAGCTCATACAAATGAAGATTTGGCAATAATCTTAGATATCTCGTGGAATGTTGAATTCATTGACTTAAAGCTTATTGTCTTATTGAGGAGGAGGAGGAGTGTAGTAGAGATCACTACTAGATTCTAGTTTCTTTGAACTAGATTTTGTTTTAAGTTTTACAGGAGGAGGAAAGGGTGGGTGAAGAGATGGGGAAAAAAGCAAAATGGTTTTCTAGCGTTAAGAAAGCTTTCAGCCCTGATTCTAAGAAGGTCTTGTGTAGTTTCTATACATATATGATTCATTATTCTCTGGTGTGTCTTCTTGACATCTTTAATGTTTTTTTTTCAGAGGTCGTCGAAACACAAATCGCCTGAGAGCCCCAATGGTTTGACCTCTAACCCTCCTCCTCCTCTTGAGGTGAGAGTAGCTGAAGTGGTTGTTGAACAGAACAGCAATCCTTCTCCTCCTTCGACAGATGCTATGAATGCTATTACGTCTGATATTCCTGTAGTACTAGTCCCTTCTTCATCTGCTCCTCCGGAGGTGTTGGGTCGTCGTCGTGCTGCAGCTACTCGGTTTCCTGGGAAGTCAAACGAAGAAGCTGCTGCAATCTTGATTCAGATTATCTTCAGAGGCTATTTGGTATCTTCTGCTTATTACACTTTTCCTCGCTTGAATTTGTGCTTAATTTTCTATTTATTTTCTTCTATTGTAAAAATGAAAACATGGATTTGTTTGGTTGCTTTGCTGTTCCTACTTATTAAGTTTCTTTGTCGGATTATATAACTCTTAATCTTGTTGTGTAATTACAGGCGAGGAGAGCACTGCGGGCAATGAGGGGTTTGGTCAGGCTTAAGTCATTGATGGAAGGATCTGTCGTTAAACGTCAAGCTGCAAATACTTTAAAATGTATGCAGACTCTCTCTCGTGTTCAGTCACAAATCCGAGCTAGGAGAATCAGGATGTCCGAAGAGAACCAGGCTCGCCAGAAACAACTCCTCCAGAAGCATGCCAAAGAGCTTGCTGGCTTCAAGGTCTCTCTCTCTCTCAGTTTTTTAAGAATATTACTATTCACAATGTCATAACTTATACTTAGTTGCTTACTGACACCATTTAATCAATTCTCTTTTTAGTCTTGTTGGCTTATGCTAATAGTATATATTGCTGCTCTCAGAGCGGGGAAAACTGGGATGATAGCATTCAATCAAAGGAAAAAGTTGAAGCAAAATTGCTGAGCAAGTACGAGGCTACTATGAGAAGGGAAAGAGCATTGGCCTATTCATACTCTCATCAGGTATTATCCCAATTAATATAACCTAATGCTTGAAAAGTGAACTCATACATACATTAGAGTTGGATATATAGTTTGTTTGAATGTTGTGATGAGTCTCATATGTTCATGTTTGCACAGCAAAACTGGAAGAACAATTCTAAATCCGGAAACCCTATGTTCATGGACCCGAGCAATCCGACATGGGGTTGGAGCTGGTTAGAGAGATGGATGGCTGGTCGGCCATTAGACAACAGTTCCGAGAAAGAACAACACAACGACAATGCAGCCTCGGTCACAAAATCTATAAACCGCAAGAACTCAACTCAACCAAACACACCATCATCCGCAAGAGGTGGTGGTGGTGGTACTCCAAGAAAGAAGAACAGTTTCTTCTCTCCTCCAACTCCCTCGAGACTAAACCCTTCCTCCAGAAAATCTAACGACGACGACGCCAAGAGCACAGTCTCTGTCCTATCGGAGAGGAACCGTAGACACAGCATCGCTGGTTCATCAGTAAGAGATGACGAGAGCCTTGCTGGCTCGCAGACTCTCCCGATCTATATGGTAACGACTAAATCAGCTAGAGCTAGGGTCAAGCCGCAGAGCCCATCAAGTGGTGGTGGTACCACACAGCAGGAGAGCGATGGCTTTGCAGACAAGGCATCGTCGGCTAAGAAACGCCTCTCTTATACGAATTCACCTGCATTGCCTAAACCAAGACGGTTCTCAGCTCCTCCTAAGGTGGACAGTTGCAGCGTCGCCTTGACCAATGGAGTAGGTAGCTGAAGGTATTTACTGTTACTGTCTTATTTAATATATTTATTATTACCCACTTGAGATGAGTTGTATCATGTTTGTTATGTGTTCCCCCTTGTCAGTTCGTAATTCATTTGTGCAGCATTGTAAGCGCCTGTCATTTATTTGTTTTACTACAAAAAATCACTATTCGAATAACGATGAGGAATTTCAATTTAAATCCATATTTTTTTGTTTTTTTTGAATGTTGAAGAGATTTTATTTATATTGGAATCCCTCTTACTGTAATTTTAACTAGTCGTTGTAAATAATCAAAAACAAAATTGCTACTCTTACACCTGAATTTCTATATCATGTGTCGTATGATACTATTTTAGCTACCTTTGATCTTAAATAATCCCCTGTAAAAAGGCAAGAAATTAAATAAAAGGGTGAGCAGGTTATAATAACGTTGAGAAATTACATTTGTCGAATCCTCTGAATGAAAAGAAAGGTATTGACTTTGACTTACTTAACCAGCCAATAAAAAAATTGGAAATACTCACATAAACCGACCTCTTCCCCACGCAAAAATAAAATTAAGACAAAAAGGAGGCAGACAGAGATTTTTATGTTCGGTTTTGTTTTCCTCTTTCCTCTTGAAGAACCCTAAAACCCATCCCCGCATCTCCGATCCGATAGAGAGAACCGATAATCAAAGAATATTTGTCATTTGTTTTAATCCGATATCATCTGTGGAGCTTCTTCTCTCAGATCTACGTGAACAACGATGGTAAGTTCATAAATCTTTATCTCTTGTTTTCGTTTATTCTCGGATTCTTCATCATTATCGCTTGACCCTCGTGGAAAACCACTTTAGTGATATTTAATTCTTTTTTTTTCTATCTTAATCTGTGGTTCTGTGAAAGCAATCGAGACTGTTTCTTCTATATTACTTTGATTCCAACTCCAAGCTGGTTCCTTTTTTTTTTAATTTTCTATCTGAGTGACGTTTTGGGTGTATTTTTGCAACAGGCTACGCCAATGGTTGCAGGTGCTGCAGTAGCTGCTGCTGCTATAGCTGGTAGATACGGTATACTCGCTTGGCAAGCTTTCAAGGCCCGGCCCATCGTGCCTAGAATGCGCAGGTTCTATGAAGGTGGTTTCCAAGCTGCCATGACACGGCGCGAAGCTGCTCTCATTCTTGGTGTTAGGTCTGTCTTTACTTCCTCATTCATCTCTTTTTCATTTGCTTCTCAAATTGGAAAAAAAAAAGGTATTGGAATCATTCATCCCGGATGATAAACAAGCTAGAGTTAGGTTGACAATGCATTTCTACTGTTTTTAGTTTGTGCTGTGTTAGCTTAATAAATCGACATTCAATTTACTTGAGAGTCCTAAGCCAACCTTGTAATTATAGATTAACGTCCTAATTTAATTGGTTCTCTGGTGAGATTTGGCTGAGTTTTTTTTATGTTTGTGGTGTTTTTTTTAACCAATAATAATAACAGGGAGAGGGTAGTGGCGGAGAAGGTGAAAGAAGCTCACAGGAGGGTGATGGTAGCAAACCACCCTGACGCTGGAGGTAGTCACTATCTCGCTTCTAAGATCAATGAAGCCAAAGATATCATGCTTGGCAAATCCAATAACTCTGGCTCTGCTTTTTGATTCTCTCTCTCTCTCATTTTTGAGAGAGTTTAATACAAATCATCCCCCCCCCCCCCCAAGCAAAACTCTTTCTTGTCTCTTCATTTTGAATGTGCTACCAATTTCTTGTTGTATATCACTTATTATTATGTTCCCAAAGAAGCAGGTGGTGTTCAATATCTGTTATGTGATGATACAAACACCTTAGCCTGTGTAATCAGACACATGTACTGAATAAAAAACAAATTGATTAATTATTGGGTGTATTAGCTCAGAATTAACAAAATGTTATGTTTCTTTTCAAAGCTTGGGTTATACTTATATCAGAAGAAGAAGACCATTTGACAAATTCTCCAGAAGAAAATTCTGCTTAATGATGGGCCTATCTGTTAATGGGCCGAGTATTCATAATTCGCCTGAGGAGGAGGTACATTGCGCATATATATATATCGGGGAGTCACAGGCATCACTAGGTTTAGGGTTTTCACAGCCGCTTTTAAAAACATATCACCTCTTTGCTTTTGCTGTTGATCATCATCACCTCCATCTAGAAACATGGGGTACGTTTCTCCTTTCTTGGCTTCTCCTTTCATCTAGCTGATCTGGAAATTTTGAGTATAGTAGGAATCCATGTGGTAGATGACTGGATGTTTAAGTTGCTCTGTGCTGTAGTCTGTCCATGTCTTATTTAGTTTTTGGTTGCTGCGTGATGAATTTGAAAAATGAAGTTATATGTTGTAAGTGAATACTTGGTTGAATCGCTGATTGATTGTTAGTCCTTAACCGCATTTGCTTATCAACTGAATTTTTTGTTGATGCGATGTATTACAGTAAGACAAGGGGTATGGGAGCAGGGCGGAAGCTCAAAAGACTCCGGATCAATCAGAGGTGGGCTGACAAGCAGTACAAGAAGTCACATCAGGGCAATGAATGGAAGAAGCCTTTCGCTGGTTCTTCCCACGCCAAGGGCATCGTTCTTGAGAAAATGTAAGACCTCTCAAAAACATACAAAATTTTGAGTTTTAAATAGTATATTGAGCTGATGTCTTATCTATCTATGTGTTTGATTATGCAGTGGTATTGAGGCTAAGCAGCCTAACTCTGCTATCCGTAAGTGTGCTAGAGTGCAGCTTATCAAGAATGGAAAGAAGATTGCCGCTTTTGTCCCTAACGATGGTTGCTTGAACTACATTGAGGAAAATGTAAAGTCTTTTTTCTTTTTTTTTTAAAACTAAAATCCCTTTCCAACTAATCATGATTAAGCTTTGATTGTTGCAGGACGAGGTGTTGATTGCTGGATTTGGGCGTAAAGGTCATGCTGTGGGAGATATTCCCGGAGTTAGGTTCAAGGTCGTCAAGGTTTCTGGTGTCTCACTCTTGGCACTATTCAAGGAGAAGAAGGAGAAGCCAAGATCTTAAACAGTGCTTTTGAAAATGATTTTGATGTTATAAGAGCCTTTTGGTTGTTGAGTTTCAAAGAATTCTTTTCTATTCTACTTTTAAGATTCCAGAAGTTGTATGTTTCAAACTTTTTTTTCTCAATGAGTCTTTGAGTTTAGTTTCGACCTTATTTTTATTTGTGTACGAATCAGTTTTCTCCCATGTCAAATCACTTGGATCATATTCTTATTGTGCTTAACGTTGGCTATGAATCGTGACATTTCATTGTCACTTCGCTATTGCGGGTTCGATTTATCAGTATCCCGACTTATTACAAGAATTTGCTGTGTCCTAATCTTAGCTTTGAATTTAAACTGATGTCAAACCATTTGTTATGTCGTTGTTCTGTTTGCTTTTTGGGAAGCATAGATGTTGTATTTTCCCGGAGCTCCAGAAGTCAGTCATTGCGTTTCACCCCTTTTTGATAAGACAATCCTAAGCATGACATGTCAAGAACATGAGAGATGAATAGAGAGGTGAAGACGCAAGAACAAAACTCCATGCACAAGAACAAGAAGTAGCCCGATCAAAAGTTCATGTATAAAATTGATTTTGATTGTACGCATTCCGAAACTTGAATTATACATTTGATGATCAATCTTATCTATAATTTCTTTTAGTGAACCTGCATATAAATGATTCAAAAGAGTATTGACAAAATGTTATAGAATAAATACAGTTTTAATTTTTAGTAGAATAAACTAAAACCGACTTTCTCTAATCCAAATCAAGTCAAAGTAGATATATACTTTTAATATATTATCCAATTTTTATAAACTAAAATACCGAACCGAAACCGGACCGAAATCCGGATTGAACAACATTACTTTTGAATATATAATTTTTACATTCGCGTTACCCAGTGCAAATAGTGGATCTCATGCCTATTGAGTAAGTAAAAATACTCAACAATACCCCCTGTGCTCTAATTAACTTGTAAGAAAAAGATTCAACTATTAGGGACCAGATATCCTGCTTAAAAAACGAGACCGCATAATTTGAAGAACCATTTTACTTACAAAAACATTGGATTATATGACGATCGATAAGGAAAAGAAAAAGTCAAATAAAGAACTACAAAAATATAAATAATTCATCACAGAGAGAAGGTCTTAATAAGAATAAGATTCAAGGAAAGAAACAATCTTGAGTGAAGTGAGTGACAAAAGACAACTCAGAGTTTTTGTTGAGTGAGAAAGTGTAACTCCCGTCCTTGTACCACTCGTTTGCACTTGTTTTCAACAGAAACTTCATGACAGAAGTCATGAGTTTCGGTTCAGACAAACTTGCGCCATCCAAATCTTTGGGTTCCCAACATTGACGCGTCTCCAAGCCTTTCCAATACAAGTAGTTGGTAAGACGAGTCTCCTGCATGCAGCAACACAGAAAGATAATAATAATGTTTTCACAACAATATTAGAACGACAAAGAATAAAATGAAGATTATTAATAAATGGTCTAGTCACTAATGTGTCGATTACCTCTAACATTTTGCAGTCAACTGTCTCAAATTTGATCGTCTTTAATCTTGGCGAGTTTTGAATCAGCTTTGATACACCAGGAATAATAGATGGATAGATAGCCGTCTCAAGAGTCAAAGATTCGACCTTAAACATGGGAAAAGGAACACCACAGAGGACGGCAAGAGATAAGATCTAAAAACAAATGCAAACATAAGGGTTGTTGCTTAATAAGCATTTCACTTAGTAAAAAAGAAAAAAAGAGATTATTACCTGAAGACAGAAAGCTCCACACAAAGTAAGTTTCTCCACGTTCTGCAACTTGTCAAGCGCCTCAAGGATCAACACTTGAAGCGAATCAGCTATACCAGTCTCAGGATCGCCAAAGTCATCGTACAAGAAACCAAGACGTCTGGAACAGTAGATGTCCACGTTGGCTTCAGTTAAAGAAGAGACATCCAACAACTCACATCGCGACTCATCGCTGTGAGTCAACCTCAAAAAGCTGATACGCGGTGCCACGATCTTCAGCGTTTGCTCCCAGCTTTGAACATCCAATCTCTTTAACATCAGACACTCGCTGAGATCAAGAAGCTCCAGTTTATCAGCAAACAAAGTCAAACACTCGAGAAGCGGAGAGCCAGAGAGTATCTTGGCGCATGCCTCGTCGGAAAGATCACATCCCCTCAAAGACAAGGTCTTCAGCGAAGTCCAAGACACGGTGACGTGTCCAGGAATCTTATCGATAGTACCTGAGTACTCCACAGAGAGCTGCTTTAAAGAGCAGCTGGTGAAGAAGATCTCGGGGAAAAGGTAAGGCACGGCGTGAGAGTAACGGAACTCTAGAGACAGCTTCTCCGTGTCGCGAGACACGGCGAAATCGATAAACCTGTCGATCTGGTTAGCCTCGGTGCTGATTGAGAGATTAAAACTCGTGATTTTGGGAGATGAGTATCTGGATAAGGTTTCGTAGACCGAATCGGGTTCGTATCTGTAGCAATCGATGTCGAGGGAAGGCGTCTCGGACCATACGTGCCTCCATCGTTTGGACAGAGCTGAGGTTCTGACTGCGTACTTTGTCGGGATTTGAGAGAAGATGTGTTGGAGGATCGCGTCGGGTAGAGAGCTGATGGAATCCACACCGTCGGTTGAATCTCTCGCTCGTTTGATTTTGCGGTCGCTAGGGTTTTCTACTGCGGCTGTATCGCCGTCTATCTCTGGGCGATCGTCAGACATGGTGGTGTCGTCACAAGCGTCTATTCATTTCTGTGGCTCTTTTTTGTAGTGGCGGGTGATGATTCAAATAATGGGCCAAAAACCTATTATGTTAATGGACCGAAACAATAGAAAACCTATACAGATACTCCTTTGTATTATTTTAATCTTCTTTTTTACCTTTTACATATTAATATAAACTTATTTTAGTACACTAATTTATTTATTACTACTTTTCGTTTTATTTTTAACAGAAATTCATCAATCATATTTTGACATTTTAATTCAAATTTTATTTTAAAATATGATGATAAGTTAATTTTACAACATTCAGTTTTTACGTAAAAA
Organism: Raphanus raphanistrum subsp. raphanistrum; assembly: GCA_019706035.1. NCBI lineage: Eukaryota > Viridiplantae > Streptophyta > Magnoliopsida > Brassicales > Brassicaceae > Raphanus > Raphanus raphanistrum. Next base: position 366,052 of record CM033982.1, on the reverse strand, counting down.
AAAAAACTAAAACATGAATTATATAAATCGAGAATTTATTGTTAACTATTAACATATCATTTAATAGTTTTTTTTTTTGTAAACTAATGTCATGTAATAGTTTGCAACGTCGTATTAATTCCACACACGTCAGACAGCTAATAAAAGAGGTTGTCGACGATATACAGTTGCAACCATTACAGTTTGATGAATGAGACATTACTACTACTTTACTGCACCCAACTGCAAAGGCCAATGAGCATAGAAACTCCATGTATACTTTCTAAGCAAATTGAGAAAAAGAGAGTGGATAAAGTAAATATGTAAACAGTTTCAATTAATGCAAGTAACTTTTTATGTTCCTATAAATATAGCAAAGGAAAGGACGATGTAAATCCAATTAACAAATAAGAGCCAAATATGGAAACCACACTGCAAAAGTCGATGATCGCTGGATTACAGACAGTCCCGCCGGTGGAAGTCACGAAACACCGTAGAGTCCGCTCCATATCCGTTGGAGATCCCTTGGGCTCAGGAATATTCCAGCGAACATTAAACATAGTCACGTATTACAAGCATGCAGGTGATTGTGGTGCAGAGGGTGGTTAGTGGCGGGGTGGATGAGGGAGTCATTAGGGAGAGCCTTGACTGAGCATCCGATGATTGCTGGTAGACTGCGGTGGAGGAGGAATACAACAACGGCGGATGAAGATGGTCTGGAGTTGGTGGCTAATGACTGTGGCGTTCGGATGGTTGAGGCTAGGTTCCCGGCGAGTTTGCCGGAGTTTTTTGAAATGGTGAAGAGAGACAAAAGCAGAGCTGAAGCAGAGACTGTCTTCTGGACAGACCTTGATGAAGTTGATCCTCGATTCTCTCCATTGTTTTATGTTCAGGTAACTAACTATTTACTTTAAATTTATATTAACTGAAATTAGTTCAGATCAATATGTCAAAAAAACCTATATTGTAGTAAAAGTTGTTATTAAAACTGAGTTTCTTGGACTTGCAATTTTTCTGCATAAATTATAAGTTAATTTTTTGATGGGGATGTTTTTCTTTTAATTATGTTAATAGGTGACGAGTTTTGAGAGTGGTGGATACTCAATTGGGATAAGCTGCAGCATCCTATTAGCTGATATCCTCCTTGGGACAGACTTCTTGACCAAATGGGCTCAAATCCAAGGCTCTTTAGCTCATTCGCAGACCACACTCAAACCACTCTTCTACCTCCCATCAAACAAAAGAATCAATTTCCTCACTGAACTGTCTTCGTCAGCCTCGGTTCTCGACCGGGGTGATCCCTTTGTTTTCCTGGGTAAAACATGCTCGAAAATGTCACTAGTCTGCATGAAAAAAACATTTGTTAACCGAGAAACAGCTACGGCGAGTGTATTCTTGTTCGTCAAGCAACAAGGTGGTGATGAAAATGGTACCAAGGTAGAGATACACACTAGAGATGAAGCGTTTAGCGATTGCGATTGTGGTGACGATTTAGAGGAGGTGACAGATGTTGGAGTACTTGATGTGAATTTAGCGTTCGGCGACAAATTTGAAGGAAGTTCATGTTGGATTGGTTCCATCTCAAACGGGCTTGTGTTTGGCGTCCCATCTACTTTTGGTGTTGATACCAAGTCGCTTGTCAAATTTATTGTTGCATTGCCAAAAGAATGATTCATTCACATCAATGGCATTACTATCTTATTGTATGGTTTTCTAAGATGAAATAATTGTTCAGTTTTGTGTAATCATGTGATTATGCATTCTGCAGATTTTTTTTTTAGTTTGTCATATTAAAATATATACAATATTATTAGAACCTTTGAGGTGAATTTTTTTAATATACAACTCTTTCCATCAAGAGTTTCCTTTTAAAATGTATTTCTACATCTATTGATTAGCCTAAGAAATTTAAAAAAAAAAACTTTAAACCATGTGAAGAAGAGCTTCCTCTTGTTTTCTTCCAACAGTTCCACTCATCTCCTTCCCTCACCTCCTACCACTTCTGCTAATTTTTGTCACAAGATGCTAATCTAAGAGAGATGGAAGGAACCTTGGCCTTCAGTTATAGCATAAATTAGCTTCTCCTTCATGTTTTCCTACACAACACAGACAAGAAACAAAAAAGCAGAAGCACAACACAATGAGATCGTTCCAGAGACCGGCTTTTGTACACAGGAATAAGGAGTGTGGTTAACAAAAGATGTAGAGAGAGATATCACTTTGGAAGAGTAAGGTGGAAGCTTTAGATAATTTGCGCATGTCATCACACTCGGCAGGTCGGTTTCTGAAGAATCGCTACCATGCTGTTGTTGCACAACAAATGAAACAGAAGGCTGATGAGAAAACATAGAGAGATTTAAAGTATTAACATAATAACGTGAGCAAAAATTTGAGTCAAGACTGTACCTTGCGGACAATTGTAAGTTTGGGATTGAGAGACGCCAAGCCCCCAGGAGGTAGACGAGGACATCCTGTTACAAATTGCAGAAAGGCTCGCTGTTGCTCCCTGTCAAACTCTTGCAGAATCTCCAACAACTAGGGAATACAATCAACAATGGAACCATTTAGTTTAACCCGCGAAGACAGAAAGATGGTTTGTGTTTAAAGAAGAAAACCAACATTTTGAACTGGTGGGCTGCTAGAAGTATATCCATGATCAAACTTGACGTGATCCAAGACTTCATTCATCTGCAAAAGGAAGGAGTTTGTTTCTCAGTTGATGAAGAAAAAACGGTACACAAAACCGTCGAACCTGAAGGTTTACTTACATTAAAGAGATCTCGTTCTCCACACAGGAGAGTTTCCAGTTCTTCTTCATTGAATATCTCAAGATGTTCAATAGGGAAAATCTGCAAGCGTGTAGGAATGATTCAAGCAACCTTAAAAAAACCTATTAGAGGAAGAAAGGAGCTAAAGAGAAGTCTCTACGTACTTTGTCGAATCCAGACCGAAACGCTTCCACTTGTTTTTGGATCCCGTTACATACTGTTGCATTGACAATAGCCTTGATATATTCCTCGAGGTTATCCAAATTTACCTAGAACGACAAGGAGAGTCGATATTAACCGACAATGTACATGGAACTTACGAAAGAGACTAGTTCACAAAACTGAAATTTATTAGCGTACCATATCATTAGCAGAATGTGGAGCGAGAACATAGTCCGTGTAGCCAGGCAGGGTAAATTCAAGACAAAGGTCTTCAATCTTTGTTCCACGGAAACTCAAATCACACTTGGCTGCTCGGGCATCACTTTGTGATTCTGAGAAAACCTTTTCCCTACGTGCCAGAGCTTGCAATTCAACCAGTGTTTTACAAAGTTCTGGGTCAATGAAGTGGATGTCAAATGAACTCAACTCCTACATGAAAAAAAAACTTGCTCAGTATGATTTTTGCAAAGTAGGAAAGAGATATGCATAAGTAAGATGTGATGCTTGAAGGACCCAATTTACCTGTCCGAGAACCAGTTTATAGAAGGCTTTGGAGAAAGGAATGTCTAAGACTCGTCCATCATGTAAAGCCTTTGCGACCACTGTCCCTAAGAGAACAAACTTCTGCAGCACATCTGGGAAAGCAGTTGATGTATCTGACCAAGGTCGTGGAAAGAGTCCTGAAGGAGCCACCAAAGATCCGGAGCCCTCCCTTGGTTTTCCAGCAAAGGAACTACGATCACTCCTCCACATGCCAAGGTCGGGATCTTGAAACGCTCTACTGACAAGTGTATAGAACTCCAGCGTTGGCCCAAGACCAGTTCCCACTTCTTCACTGTACTCAACCTCAATGACCACCTTCTGGCTGCCGTGTAACTCCATCATTTTTGCAGCAGACTCCAGAATGTTTTGACGGCATGCTAAGAACTTTTTACGAGGCAAACTACCAGTTGCTGGGCGCCCTTCACCATGACCACTTGAACTGCTGAGGTGTTGTGGATGATGATGGACTTTCTGCGAACCGAATGCTGCAAGCCGGAAGTATTTGGATTTGACTTCAAAACTAAACAGGAATGGGCATGAACCCATTAGATCATTAAACCACGGTGGTAGACCGCACGTTGACAAAGCAAAGGAATCACGCAGCTGCTGCTCTAACTTCTCGGTAAACTTGCTACTAACAAATTCAGTATACGGCACAGGACGAACCTCCACCCTGAGATCATCCAAACTCTCCAGCCTACCTTCCCCAAAAGCATTAATCCGTTCATGACAAATCAGGTGAAAGAGGTATCTGTTCATGGCCTCCAGACTCTTAAGCAGAAACAATATGTCATACGCAGGAGGATTTGTTCCCATGTAGCGCAAACCAAGCGTATGAGCAAACAAGTAGGATAAAAACGAGTGATACTCGTCATTGTCCATAATAGATCCGAGAGGAATCTGATTTTCATGAGACTCTGCCAGTTGTGAAGCCCTTTCATAAGTGATGGTGTGGGTTCCACTCAGCTTGGAATCGTTGGTAGTTTCACTTGCTGATTTAAGTTTGTGCAAGAGAATTGCCTGGTATACAGTCAAAGAGCGGTCTAGTTCAATCCCTTCTAGACGAAACAAAAGTCTAGGTAACGGATCCTCTTCAGCTAACGCATCCTCCTCTTCAGATGAGGAAGTATTATTCTCTTCGGAAGTATTCTCTTCCCCTGAATCTGTAAGCTGCTCTTGGTCTTCCTCTTGAGATCCCTTGAGACACAAAAAATTCCAAAGACGCAAAAGATAAATTTACATAGTATAGTAACTAACAAAAGAAGCTTGAAGGGAAGGAAAGATACTAACTAAGTCAACTTCTTCTCAAGTAAACCAACAATCGAAACACTACCTAATGCTCATCTTCAATTCAAAATACTGCTACTTTGGAAGTCATGAAAGCGTAACTAACGTCTATGATGCATAAGTAAGAGTAATGCAGCTACGAGTAAAAATCAAAGCCATTACTTTCGTTCCATCTTGAAAACTTTCACCATTCGAAAATCAGGTGGAAAGCAGAGAACTCTATTCTAGAACACAATTGCTTCCTCTAAACTCAAACTTGAGACTCTTGAATTCCTCCTAATCAAAGCAAAACAGAAAGATAAAAGGAAGGTTGCACATGCAACTTCCGCAAGGCTAAGATTAGAAAATACCTGAGATGCATTAGGAATGTCAATCTCCATATGGCTTGAGCCTTCACCTTGACAAGATATCGAAGTCGACTGCAGCTGAGAAGATTGGCATTCCATAGCTTGATCTTTTGCTTCGACGGAATCTAAAGGTTTTAAATGGACTTTAGGCCACATGTATTGATCGACAGCATCCAAGTAGCAAAGTGGGTCAACGGTGACCAAGTCTTGGGAGTAATCACGCAAACAAGTCTCCCCCTCTGCTTTGACAAAACGAACTCTTAGGATTGGATAACTTGTGCTACGTCCATTGGGAACAGTCGCGAATGAGTTCCTTTGCTTCAAAAACTGGCTTAGGACAGTGGGGTAGTTTTCTAAAGAAGATAAGGAATTTTGGAGCTTCTTTATTAATACGGATGAAGTTGCCTCGCCGTCAGACCAAAGTAATCTTGTGAACACTTCAAATCTGTTACCAACAAATGGTAAACTTTCACATTCTGGATCGCCTTTGCTAAAATTCCTTTGGTGGAGTCCATTAGACAGATAATTTGCCAGTGCCTTTACAACTCCACTCTCTGTAAACTCAAAAGTGGACACAGATTCCCTTCCATTAAGCCTTACGATGATTTGATTCCATATTGAGAAGAACTTCTCATTATGCAGGGCACGTGCATCCACAGGTACATTCATCAGATCGTTAAGTGCTGATGACACGTGCTTGAGGTTCTGGAGAACATCTGTCAAGCCTTTCTGAGAGTCGAATACCTCAGGTCCAAAGAATCTCTCCTTGATACGTGTTGCGAGAATGTAGACAGAATCCTTCTCGATCTTACAAGTTTGTGAAGAAGAGGAACTCGATCTTTCAAAAGACTGGCACAATGAGCATTTCACAATCTCTTTCGAAACAGGCTTTTGTGAGACGTCAGCAGATACTGGATTCTGTTGCCCCCTATCAGAGTTGAAGAGTGCTTCGATTGCGAAAAAAACGCCCTCCCTTATAAACGAATTCAAAAAAGCATCTCTATATTTCTCCAGAAGCACTTCAGCAATCTGTAGTGCTACAACGACCACATGATGATCTTTCCTTGACAGAATGCCCGCCAAAACACTGCAGCATCATGAAAGTACTATCATTAGCTAGAAAACAACAGGGTTGAGAAAACTTAAAGATGTACCTTTAGGGTCAAGGAATTCTCAACAGAAAAAAAGAAAAGGAACTAATAGAATTCAAAACAATGTACCTTAAAATGTTTGCACTCTTCAGTAAACCGATAAAATCAGCTGACTTACTCAAGCAAGTCAGCTTGTGAATTGCTGATAGGCAACCATAAGAAACGTATACGTTCGCTCCAGATTTTAGCACCTACAAAGAATTCACAAGATACATCATACTCTTAAGAGAGTAATAACCATAACAATTCATATGCACAGAGCATAAAACTGTATGTCGGAAATAACCTGAATCAAAACAGGAAGCATGTCTGCTCCAAATTGTTGCAAGAGATCGGGCTGATTGACAAGAAAACTTTCCTTTTCCAATGCCAGCTGATTATCCTCTACTGGTGAAGATGGAAGAAGCTCAATCACCAACTTAAGGACTTCATGTACCTGAGTAGTAAATTGTTTTTCATCACCAACATTATATCATTGCATTCCTTCCACCAAAAGATACTTTGAGAGATGACTATTTTGAAAAAAAAAAGAATCCCTCTGTTTGAGTAAAAAGGAACAAAAGAGTGATCTATGAAAATACCCATACCTGGTTGGAACATGTATTGTTGGGATGTGTAGAAGACACTGAATGAGAAATGTCATACGTGGATATAATTTCTTTAAGTCTGTAGCCAATGTTAAGCTCGTATAACGTTCTGAAGGCCAAAGTTGAACCAGAAGATAGTTTTCTTAGCAATCCAATCAAACCCTGTCAGGAAGCCAAAGTACACAGATGTTATGTTTATGTAATGAATATCAAGAGTGATCATCGAAAAGAAGAAGAGATCTCATGTACATTGTAAACAGGTTGAGATAGGGTGGTGCGGCCATTCAAGTTTAAAAGATGTATGAATTGATGAATCAGTTCATGGCTACATAGTTGATCCAACATTTCAGGTGACTGGCAAACTTGATCTACTATTTTTGTCAAGCAAATAGCCACACTCTCGACCAACTGCAATCACAACATAATGCTATCAATGTCGTAGAAGAACACTTTTCAGATAAGAAAAGAAAAGTGAAACTGATTATCAATCTCACCTGTCGATCTTCATATTGAAGAAGATTGCATAAAATTGGAACAGCATCCATAATAGGCGAGGGAGACTCAGAGGAAAGCTCCCTACATATATTCACCACAGTAGAAACTGCGACTCTCTGATACAAATGCGATGGCCAAATCAATAACTCAAGCTAAACCAAGTCACAAGAAACAGAAAAAATTGATATAGCAAGATCATTCTCCAGATGGCAAACCTGTAAGCTTGTTGAGAAGAAATCAATATAAGAAAGCACTGCCTTAATTGCTCCAGCATTCAAGCACGCCACTGGATTATCTTTGGATATTTTCTCAAGTGCTTGCAAACACTGGCCAAGTCAATATAGTTAGAATGAAAGACTGATCAAAACAAGGTAAGAGACTCGTGTAGCAAAAGGTATATGTATGTATGTACCTGCTCAGCAACGTCCAAGTACTCAATCGTGAGTAGTCTCTGGCAGAGAGCAGGGAGAGTCTCATGCTTCACAAGGAACGCTACAGACGGCGGATAAACATCGGACAAGTAAGTAATGGCTCTGATAGCGAGGAGCATGATATCTGCATTGCTCTCATGATTAGCCAACTTAACAAGCACCCGGGAGAGCGTATCCGCCATCACCCTCGGCGAAAACGAGTCTTCAGTACAGAAAGACAAGACCTCGCATAACTCGGTAAGACCAATCAACTGCAGAGAAGGATCGACTTCTTCACTCAATCTCGACACGAGAGAGCTCAATTTCTGCTGATCCTCAGATGATCTCCCATACTGAATATCCTGGAGCTCCTGGTGCCTCGGATCTTCTTCATCATCATGGTCATCATCAGAATCGCAAGTTCCATAGTCCGAGTCCTCCTCCTCCCTGTCTTGTTCTTGTTCTTGTTCTTGTTCTTGTTCTCCCTCTGAACTAGAAGGAGAATCAGATGAAGAAGTATCCATATCAGCGTCGGAGTTCTCTTGCCCTGAGCTCGCTCCATTGGCTGCTGCTGCTGCTGCTTCTTGAGACTGGCTCTGAGCAGACGAGTCGGAAGAAGATGTGCTTGTCCTGGAGTCCTGTGAGTTACAAGCTCTCTTGTCCGCAGGTAGCTCCTCCACATCCTCCATTCGTTTCTGCCCTCTGTTCTCCATCTCTTTGATCTTCAACCTACACAAACCAACAAAGGATCAAGACAGATGCTTTCTCAATTACTAACAAACAAAGAGGATTCAACAACTAAGACTCAATCACTATCCCAAAATCAGTGGAGATAACAATAAAAAAAAAAGTTAGGGTTCTTCTCCTGCAATTCTAATTAACACAGACATAAAGGCGATCAATATCACTGAGAAAGAATCAAACCAAGTACACAGAGACGCTTCACTGACGAGAACTAAAATACTAAAAAAACATATAAAACAATACGCAAAGAAGATCAATGATCGCAGTGATAATCAAAAATCAGTTTATAGAAGAGAGACAGACCTCTCGTGATCACAGAGACGATCTCTGTGAAAGCTATCGAGAGAACCTTAAATATCCCCTGAGGGATTGGAAGATAACAGAGAGGAGGAGAGTCTTTAGGGCTTTCTTTAATCTCCAGAAAATCAAATAAATACAAAAACTATATGATAATCTCTCTCTATCAATGTGTCTGTGGGTGTGTATATATATATGTACCAGTTTCCTTTGCTTATTTGCTAAGAGGCTGGTTTAGTCAAGAATTGTATATCCTCTGCGGAGGAGCACACGATACTTCTAATGTTAATGGAAAGGTTTGATTAGATCGGGCGGTTCATATTAGTTGAAAGAATATCGGACGGACGAGTGTTTTGTAAGCCGGTTCTTTTCCCATTTTGGGATTGGAGTGTTTAGCACCGCCTCTTGTGATTACTTTTCCACGTGTCGTTATTAACAGTTGCAAGCCGTGCAATTAATCAAAAGCTTCTTTTCCATTTTTCCACAAATTAATCTATGTTTATGGTTATTTATTTCTTTTTATATTAAATGTAGCATGATTAATGCGTCATTAAGTCTTTTACTTTAGGGTTTCTTATAAGAGATGATGAAACTATAAACAAACAAAACAATTCTTCCGCCACCTAAATCTAACTGAATGTATTTGTCAGAAAGAAAGTAATCAAATCAGTAGTATATCTTCATAATATTCATTATATTAGTCAATATAATAGTGTTTCAAAAAAAAAATCAATATAATATTTAAAAGAAAAAAATGAGAACGATTTATTTAAACTAGCTGATCATGATAATTACTATCTCCGTATCATTTTAAGTGGTGTTTTAGGTTTTTGCACAAATATTAAAAAAATACAAATTTTTATGTAATTTACTTTGGTTATATTAAATAAAACTAATACAACCAATAAAAAAGATGCAGTATTTTATAATTGGTCAAAATTTTCAAATGACATTAAATTTTTTTTAGGATTGTGAGAACATCACTTATTTTGGGACAAAATCAAAATGCTTAAACTCTACGGAGGGAGTAATTTGAAATAATTCTGGGACGTCCAATTAAATGTTTGATTTAAATCTCCATAATTTTCTCACTAGTTTCCTTGTAATTTACAGGGAAAGTGACAAAATATCTGACAAAACTATAAGGAAAGTTGTGACTACACCTTTTTGGAGAGAAGTTATATCTAATCTATTAATTTAGGGATTATCTACTATTTGAAGTTCTCATTTAAATTTTGGACTCTTTCATAGTTGTTGCTAGAATATATCATATCTCATATACAATGTAACCTACCAACTTAAATTAAACCAAATCTTAACCAACATAGATTAGTTAAACTTAACCAATAACACTTTTATAATAATTTTGGTTAATCTCTTAATATAATTAGATCATATAAAACTGAATCACTCTTAAATCAACGAGTTCCATATCATTCCATATATAAGAGAAAAAATATCCGACTCATTTACAACGTAAGCATACAAAGACCGTGTATGCTTATGCTCATTGATCTTCCAAAAACCAAATAATTGTGGCATAAACCAACATAGGCTCATGTTCGTATCACTAACTTTACTTCCATATATTTACTCTTCACCTACATCATATCACAACATACACAGTTATGCAAGAACATGATTTTTTTTGTTCAAACAACCAAATAATGGTGGCATATGGTTAGTAGATTTTTTAAATATATTTTTTTATATATTACATTTTACGAGACTATGTGTATAAGTTTTTTTTTTGAAAAAGAGACATAACTATGTGTGTTAAAAGGTAAAAGGTGTGACAAAGCAAATTATTATACTAGAAATGAAAGAAGATTAAATACAAACTAATAACAAGTACAACACAAATTATAACACTATTAAATTCTATATATATTTAATAAAATATTATATATATATATGTCTAATATGTATATATATATAAATGTTACACAAAATATATATATATTATATACACATATTATATATACCATATATTATTAATTGAAATTTGACAAATCAATTTCCGCCTTTTAGGGCGGGTCCTAATCTAGTTTCCAATTAATTATAACAAAATCTAACTTTGTTGACGAAAAAGATCTTATCTTTGATGGTTAGATTTAAAGAAACTTTAGGGCCAAGGAATCACAATTATCATATCATTCGGGCCGGATCGACCTAGTTATGTCCAAGGGGCTGACAATACTGGACCTGTCCGGTCTACATTTTTTTTCTTTGAAGAGTCCGGTCTACATTTATGCTCTTCTGTTAATGATAGAAACTAGGTAAGATCGAGGCCTTCTTTTCCCTATTCATGGCTTATGGCTACGTTCTTGTAAAATTCAGGCAAGAAACATTGGTTCTGGCTTCTCCCTTTACTCCAGCTTTTACTCGAATGCGCTAAAGGCTTCGGGCTGCCTTGTTACGTACGAAATTAACAATTTCAGTGATATTAGTTATGGTGGTAATATACTCATATGATTCAACTCTCATCCTTAATATAGACTTTGATGACTACGGTTTGTTATGATAAAGACTATGATTCAACTAAGATGTTATGTTTTAGGTTTTTGCACAAATATTAAAAAAATACAAACTTTTATGTAATTTACTTTGGTTATATTAAATAAAACTAATACAACCAATAAAAAAAATGCAGTATTTTATAATTGGTCAAAATTTTCAAATGACATTAAATTTTTTTTAGGATTGTGAGAACATCACTTATTTTGGGACAAAATCAAAATGCTTAAACTCTACGGAGGGAGTAATTTGAAATAATTCTGGGACGTCCAATTAAATGTTTGATTTAAATCTCCATAATTTTCTCACTAGTTTCCTTGTAATTTACAGGGAAAGTGACAAAATATCTGACAAAACTATAAGGAAAGTTGTGACTACACCTTTTTGGAGAGAAGTTATATTTCCAATTAATTATAACAAAATCTAACTTTGTTGACGAAAAAGATCTTATCTTTGATGGTTAGATTTAAAGAAACTTTAGGGCCAAGGAATCACAATTATCATATCATTCGGGCCGGATCGACCTAGTTATGTCCAAGGGGCTGACAATACTGGACCTGTCCGGTCTACATTTTTTTTCTTTGAAGAGTCCGGTCTACATTTATGCTCTTCTGTTAATGATAGAAACTAGGTAAGATCGAGGCCTTCTTTTCCCTATTCATGGCTTATGGCTACGTTCTTGTAAAATTCAGGCAAGAAACATTGGTTCTGGCTTCTCCCTTTACTCCAGCTTTTACTCGAATGCGCTAAAGGCTTCGGGCTGCCTTGTTACGTACGAAATTAACAATTTCAGTGATATTAGTTATGGTGGTAATATACTCATATGATTCAACTCTCATCCTTAATATAGACTTTGATGACTACGGTTTGTTATGATAAAGATAAGATGATCAAAGAGATTGAAGCAAAATCACTAACAATAGAAAAGGTGAAACATGTTCATACTCAAATCCTCTTAACTCAACAAAGATAAGACCTCAAGAGATTAGAACACAGATAAATCCAAAAGAAATGAATGTCATAAAACATAAAATATAACCAAAATCTTATATGAGACGACAAAATCATAAATATTCTTGTTACTGACTGGCTCCGAGCCACTTGGTGAAGTTATCAAACTCTGTGTAATCACTGTCGGAGATCATAGTCTGGTACCACGCCTTTCCTGCTACTTTAATAGCTTGTGATTGCTCCTAAGAGTAAACAAGAAAACAAAAGAGTTTGAGAAATGAGTCAGCTTTGTGTGTACTAAAAAGCACAACAGATTAAAAACTATTGAAATATTCAGGATACAACATGAGTTACTCTACAAAACTAATTATGAACTCAACAAGATCAGTACTAACAATGACTTAGAATTCGTAACCCTAATCCACTAGAAATGACTTAGAATTCGTAACCCTCTAACGTGCAATGATAATTACAAAACAAACTGTAACCCACATCAAACTTGAGTTAGACAACAACGTTGAGTTTACCTTAGAGACGGTCTTCCTCTTCTTCTCGAGCTTCTCTTTCTTAGACTTAACCCTCTGCGCTTCAGCCAACAGAGACATCCTCTTGGCGGTCTTAGCATAAGGATTCAACTTAAGCATCACATTCAAATTCTTCAACGGATTCTTCTTAAGCACAGCTCTCTTCACATCCTTCTTAATCGGCTTCACCACACTCTGAACCTCGTCAGAGTTAATAATCCTCGCCAAATCAGCGTTCACCATCTTCGCACGAGGCAAAACGTAACCCTTCTTCATCTCAGACGGCTTCTCGAACGATCCATAGATAGACTCAAGCTTCTCAAAAGCAGACTTAGTCCAAATCACAAACCTCCCAAGGTGACCACCAGGAGCTAACTTCAACAAGTTAAGCCTCTCCACGTGGCAAAGCTCCACACCAGTAATGTTCCTAAACGCTTTCACAATCTTAGCTCCCTCGGTTCCGTAAACAACAAGAGGACCTTTCCTAGATATGTAACGACGGTTCCTCATCTTACCAACACCAGACCTAATCCCAATACTATCCTTCGCCTTCTCGGCGTCGTCGTAAGCTCCGATCTGCTTCAAAACCTTGATCGCGGCGTTAGTCTTCTCAACTGCCTCGGCGGAGTCGCTGACGACGAGAGGCATCTCGGGGACGTTCTCGATCTTGTGACCACGAGCCATCACGAGCGCGGGAACCGCAGTCGCGGCGATTGCAGAGACGATCGCGTGCCTCTTCATGTTGACGTTGACGCGACGGTGCCAGAGTCTGTGGATCTTAGTCGGAGCGAACATCCGACCGCCGCGACACATGTTTCCGAACGCCGCTTGGCCCGCGCGGTGAGTCCCGCCGCCGGGGACGCGAGGGATACGGGAGACGGCACGTCCGGTTCCCCACGACTCGGCGGAGGTCTGGTGACCGGCGCGTTTGGAGACCGCGTAGGGCTGGCGGCTGTTGTTGGAGATCTGGTGGTGGACGAAGTTGACGATGTCTGGTCTCACGGGCGCGGTCATGACGTCTGGTAGGAAGACTGTTGTGGATTGGTCGGTTGTCATGTCGCCGTCGAGTCCTTGGACGGTGACTAGAGGGCGTGCGGCGGCGGCTGCCATTTTAGGGGGTGGGACGAGTGTCTGAGACTGAGACTATGGGTAAGGGTACGAGAGCAAAATGTAGTTAGGGTTTCTGGCGAAGTTATATAGTCAATGGTGGACGTATTTGCGGGCCTAAAAAGCCCACAGGCACAGATAAACTAGATAACGATGTATATGCGGGCCTGAAAAGCCCATAGGCCCTAAATAAACTAGAAAACGGCTTTTTATCATGTTTTGCTGCTTGTCCTCTAATTTTCGATGTGCTTTGTACAATGGTGGTGCATACGTATTCTAATTTACTGTGTAGGAATATTATAGTGTTCAGATGGTGAAGATTAAAATGATGCTCTAAAGTTGCATTTTGAATTTCATAAATTTGAAATGTTCACTTGTGATATTGTTGAAACAAGTCTATAACAATCCAGTTCTGTAGTCAACATTCGCCAAAGACAACGAATGCTTTCTGGATAACTGAAACTTACTAAAAACACTGAAGCCATAGACTGAATCTAGAAAAATACATGCAAATAATTCTTTGTAAACAGGTTTATGCCGCAAATAACAGTTTTGATATATCAAAAGATTCTAGAAACGATGAAACAAAAAATCTTTTGTAAACAGGTTTCTCTCAGTTTCTCCAAGACATTTTTACCTACTTTCTCAAATTTAGTCTGCACAAACCATCGAAGTTCCTGAGTACTAACTTTCATGAACTCACATCTGGTATTTTCACTTGAAGACTCCCAGTGAGGTCTCAATCTCTCAACCATAGCATCATTCTATAACAATTGTAGTCAACATTAGCCAAAGGCGGCAAACGCTTTCTGGATAATTGAAACTTGCTAGAAACACTGAAACCATAAGACTAAATCTAGAAAAAATACATGCAATAATTCTTCTGTAAACAGGTTTCTGCCGTAAGGAACAATTTTGATATATCAAAAGATTCTGGAAACGATGAAACAAATAATAAAAATTTATCCACAGACACAATTTTGTTAGGTGTTTGAACAGTTTAATTGAGGTCTTAGTCAATAATATCTTTGCTTCGAAGTGATTAACCTGCAAAGATAGATTTCATCTAGATGTGCAAAAGATAAGCTCGTTGAAGTTTATGGTGAGATCCAAATTCTATGAAAATGGGCAAACATAGCTTATGTACAACTGATGCGCCCGTGTAAATCACTTTTATGATTAGAAATTTGTTGAAAAGTCGTATTGTTTTATTTAAATTTAATTCTAATTCTAACGTGTTCCAAAAAGAATAAGAAATTAACATTGATTCCATGCTTGATTTGGGTTCATATTGGATCATTTTCTCTCCTTTCTTCTTTTTAACTTTTAATCTCTTATGATCTTTTTAGACAACAACATCAGAAAAAATTATTGTTGAACAAATGGATGAAGAGCTGTTTTAGATGGTCGTGAATATGTTTGAGATGAAGGTCAAAAAAAAGTTATTATATTATTGTTTTGATAAAGATTTATTGTTGAACAAGTAGATCAGATAATATAAATAAAATATATAATAAAGTTTAGTTTATACACTAAAAATTAAATTACAAAATAAACCTATTTATTATAAATTTTATATAATATATTTTAATTTGAAATAGAAATATGTTTATATTATTGTTTTAATATTAGTTAATAGCTTTTATTCATAAAATAATTAGTATGTATCAAAAAAATAATGAATCTTAATTGTAATAGTATAATAAATGATCTTTATTTTAATATAATGTTTGGTGAGTCAAAAAAATTATTGGTAAAATTACATTAAATTATTTAATTTTGGACACTAAAATGATTTCTGACACTAAAAGTAGACGGACATTGCCCCCTCGTTTTAAGGCCCGAATTATTCGACTTGTAACCCTACCGAGGCTAAAGAGAAATATCTGACGAATCTCTGCGATTCACCATGGCGAACAACGGAGTCAAGGACACGGCTACGGTGGAGAATGTCTCTGGTGAAATCCTTAAGAACATCGTTGACCTCAACACTGCGGAGCCAGATGATGACATTCTCGACGGAGAAGTCAAGGGAGTATCAGATTCGACTGATGTTTCCGGTGAGAAGAAGGACGAAGCCAACTCCAAGGCTATTATTGGATCTACCGATTCTGGGGATGATGTATCTCCGGTGGATGATATTCAGAAGAAGATTCGACGTGCTGAGAGGTTTGGTGTTTCCGTGAAGCTAACCGAAGCGGAGAAGCGCAATTCTCGCGCTGAGAGGTAACGAATCGGAGGATTGTTATTTGATATGGTCAAACCAATGTTGGTGCGATTGAAACGTGTTTCACCCCTTTTTATGCAGGTTTGGTACTGTAGCAGCGGTGAAGGACTCACAGGGAACGAAGAAAGCAGAGGAATTGAAGCGGAAGGCTAGAGCTGACAGGTAGATTTGTGTATGTTTTGGTTTTAAAAAAAAAGAAGAAGAGTTTCTTACTGGCTTTGTGTTTCATTCAGATTTGGTGTTCCTGCATTATCATCCACTACTAAAGTGGATAGCACTGAGGAGGAAGAGGCAAAGAAGAAAGCTAGGCTCGCCCGTTTCGGGAACGGTAGTAAAGTTGATTCTGCTGAAGATGATAAACGCAAAGCTAGGGCACTTAGGTAGTTTTCAATGCGACCTGATTGATCTTTGTACCTTAGGTTTTTGTAGTACTGTGTGGATAATGTGGTTTTGTGATTTGCTCATTGTTAGGTTTTCAAAACCTGCTTCTGATCCATCTTCAGGTTTACCTGGGAAGCAAAATATTGGCAAGGTATAACTGATGTTTACATTGAGAGAATATATAGAATAGCTAATGATATATATATATATATATATATTGCTTTAACTATTTGTTTCATTCTGCTTTCACAGGAGGCAGCGGTGTCAGGAAACGCTGCATAACGTTCCTGAATCTTCTATCTTTGTAGTTAGGTGAGTTTCACTAAATACTTATGATTGTACTGTTAAGTTTTGCGGTACCTGGTTTATTTCCTGTATCTAACTCCGCAGTCTTTTGTTTTTGGCAGGTAGTACTAGCGTTTTATCATTCCCTCTCTGGCTTCTTGATTTCTCCCTTTATTTTCTGCAATTAGAAGTCCCCTTGTGTAGTATCATTATTAAGGTCGAAGTTTGGTCGTGGAGCAATAATCTTCTCAGATGGAGGGAAGCTAAGTTGTCACCAGATGAGAGATCATGTGAAACCAATGAGTAAACTATAGTTTTCATCGTGTTAGGACCTATAGGAATTCTGAAGTGGCTGGTGTTGATGTTTTCCATGTTGCAGGTGCTTAAATTGGTAAGTATTAGACTTTTTATTTCATTGAACTATTTGGCAACGTGGATGGTCATTTTTAACACTGCTTGTTCGTACCAAGCACATGCAGCAGCAAATCGAGTTTTTTTTTTGAGGCTGTGCTATTTAGAAATTCTAGTGTTGATTGCTTTTGAGTTGTTGTGGCAATGCCTTTACTTGAAAACCAGCCTATTTTTCTAGCTTATCTACCAAAGCAACTGTTAATTATGATCATCTTATATCTTTGTTACGAAAGTGAGCTAGTAGTATACTCTGCTGCTGTGTGCTTGATTGCTAATATTGCATGCAAACCATTACCATGTGTCGTTGTTTGATTTACTTATTCATACAGCTACTTCAGAATTCCTTTGTCATGTAAGACATCATTAGAACTATAGTCGTACTCGTTGGTTTCCATATCTCTGGTCTCTATGTCAGTTGAAGGGAAGAGAGCCTCCTCAGACGCTGAATCTTATGTTCGTGGGGAATTCATCTTTATTCGCTTTCTGATGCTATAGACAGTTTCTTATGTGTCTGTAATAGATTATAGATAAAAACTTTTGTTAATACTTTTGAATCAAGCGCCAGAAAACTTTTATTAAGGGAATGTAATGTTTAGTTTTGCTTCTGATATGCTGCAAGTTAACTTGAAAATTTTACAATTAACCAGCACTGATATTGATGATGTTTGCATGCAAGTACCCTCGTGTATGATTTGCATTACTGCATACAGGGGAACATTTAACATATGTTTTCTTAGAAAAAGAACATATTTTAGAAGATCTCGCAACTTAAAATATTATTCTAGCTATACTACTAGTGATTCCGTGCTCCTGCTTCCGACATTTATTTTTACTCCCAAGGAATTACACATTGTCTGATCAATCATGATGAAGAATGCGTTGAGTATCCACCTCTTATTGAGGCTCGAGATAGACCACAATAACGGTTATATCGTCATGGAAATGTCTTCTAACACCAGGATTGATCTCCTTTAGGTCAGAGTATCTCATCTCTCTTTTCTTTGCTGCTTCCTTCAACGCAGCTTTGAGTAGTCTCCTTGCTATTCCCTGGAGATTTGTCTCGTTATTAGCAAATATATACTTGCGTGCAAAAGTGTACAACAGAGAGGTGACTTAAGACGTGGAGCTTACTTGGCGTGGGGAACTATGTACAATATCAACAGCTTCCTGGTTGCTAAGATGCTCCCAAAGCCCGTCTGAAGCAAGAATCATGAACGCGTCTTCTGGTTTAAGTTGAGTAACCGTGACTGATGGATCAGCGCTAAGGATAGGCTTGGTGAAGTGTTCTGCTACTCTGAATTTAGGCAGCAACGGCTCCCTGTTGAACTCTGCTCTTTTTAGGTATGCATCACCTATGGATTTTGTGACCTGATTAAATGTAAAACAACACATTTGCTTGTGAGTTTTACTACATCTTTGATGTGCACATGTTTTCATCATCAAGTAATAGTCTACCTGGACGATGCCTTTCACACGCCACATCCGGTGCTTCATCACAAGAATGTTGGGGTCATTAGGATGCATCGACCATAGCTCTTGCCTCGCAGACTCTACATTGGCGTTGTGCTCTACTGATAACTGAACAGCTCTCACTCCACCTCTCTCGGATCTTCCCAGCACAGCCCTTGAGTCTCCTGCGTTTGCAATA
This sequence comes from Raphanus raphanistrum subsp. raphanistrum, assembly GCA_019706035.1. Lineage (NCBI taxonomy): Eukaryota > Viridiplantae > Streptophyta > Magnoliopsida > Brassicales > Brassicaceae > Raphanus > Raphanus raphanistrum. The sequence continues at coordinate 347,231 of CM033982.1, read as the reverse complement.
TACACCAGTCCGTTGCATATCACTCCTGCCAAGCAACATGACCCCACTGATGCCATCTGTGGGTTCTTGCGCCATTGCTTCTTCACTGCCATGAGAAAATCTTCCTCTGTCTCTCCAAATGCATTCCTCATCACCTCCTCTGAAACCTCTCCACTCTCGGTGGCAAACTCTGTTGATGTGTGAAAACCTGAGCTGTTAGTGTGTTACAAGAATGAGGAGATAAAGGCGGTGTGGTGTGTCTTACTCTTTAAGTTTGGAAAGATGTTGTCTGCAATGAATCTGGAAGCCTCTGGACCTCCATGGCCATCGTAAACTCCAACAAACGTGCCTTGAACTTCAGGGTTGTTGAATGTCAATGGCCCTGATTCTATCTGGCACTGATCCTCCATCACACTGTTGGCTTGGATCATTGCCATTGAAAACTCTCCAAAGGCGTGAACGCCAAGATCTTTGTACCATGTCAAGCCATCATTCTTTGTGAGACTAGTCTTACTTCTCTCCATGCTGGTGGTACCTCTTCTCCAAAAGGGTTTGACCATCGTGTAATATATACAGATAAGGCTTAGAGATTAACAAGTAGTAGCAGTGGTTAGTAGTGAATTATGAGTTTCAAGTTCAAGGAAGGGAGTTTTATATATATAGTAGATAGTCGTGGAAGCCTTTAGAGTAAATTTTGAAGGTGCTGGAAAGTGGAAACCAATATGGGAAGAGAAGAGGCCGAAAGGGTGTGGGTCAAAATAACTGAAAACAAAAGTAAATGACTCTGAGAGGTAAGACAAGAGGGCAGTAGTTTAAAGTGGATATTATTATTCAGAGATTCTCTTCTTTAATTACTGTTCGGTGTTGATTCTCTGTCTTAGTAAGGTGAAGTAAAAGCTGTCTTATTCTACTTTCTGATATATATTTATCCATGCTTTTGCCTCTGAACTTATCTTTGCTTTGTTGGACGTTATAAAAGCTTGTAAATTTAGGAACCAAAAGTGTTGACAGCCTAAATGGTCATTTGATTATAACCCTGAATTCAAGTTCAGTAACCAGTGGTGCTAAACCCTTCATATTATATTACAGTGGTAGACTAAATGTAAAATACAGATGATTATCAGGGTTTTATATGAAGAAAGTATGTGAATATGTGATTATGAGTTATGAGGAGTAATATCATGGAAAAATCTGTTTTCGCAGTGGTGGTGGTGGTGTGTCACATACAGATTATCCAGTGTCTCTTTTATTATCTCAACTTTTGTTTTCTGGAATTGCTTTTGCAGATTGGTAATAGCGTGGGAAGAAAATGGATAGAAAAGGAAAGGTCATAGGATCTGTGTGAGGGAGAAGATGACGTGGCCTTTTGGAGCATTGAACTTGGAATCACTTCAGAAGATTTTTAGAGTTGAGAAAGACTGGAGAGAGCAGAGAGAAGACATTTTGTGGGGCGACTGAGGAACACTCTTAGCTGTCTTAACCCTGCAACTTTTGCCCTTTTCACTCAATCTCTTCTTTTTGGTCTTCATTTTAAATTTTAAAGATATTTTGCTACTGAGATTTTGATAAGAGATTCATTTTATGGATTATGGGGGTTGTAGTGAATTTCCCAAAGTAGATATGATCATCTTTTTGGAATTTTTCTTTAAGTTCCAACTTGCGTTGGCCCTTCTTCTTCTTCCATGACCCTTACTGTCCTTCTATGTCGTTTCTCCTCGTTTTCTGTTCATAAGATTCCACAGAACGACGTGTGTTGATCGATATAGTACATTGATGGGTTGGTACACTTGTTATATCATCTTTTTTTTTGTGCTTCGAGATGAAGGAATGTAACAACTAACAAGCTGGTTAATTACAAAGAGTTTTTATTTTATAGATATGTTCTATCATTTTTGTCGGCTATGAACCAAAACACAATCAATTAAAGAGAGGATAGAATTCAGGACTTTTATATTACATCCTCCCAATAACATCGCAAGTTTAACCAATCGATCAAACACAATATTTGTTAATTGGGTTAGCTCGTATTACTTGGTGTCGGCTAGATCGTGTGACTTGACGCATGTAGCTAGATCAATATAGATCTAAAGGTAACTCAAAGAGTAAGAAAAATCGCATGTAGATTAGTCTAATATAAATAGAAAATGGTCCAGGTACATTTTCTCTTTAGCATATCAAATAACTTTCATATATATGGACCGATTAAATATTGAACATGTGGCCTTGGAATGGAACGTATCGAAGAGTCCTTGAAGGCACTACCACAGTACAGTGTATTTATCATTTGCTCTGCATCCTTGGTTTGATTCCTATCTTATTACAAAATTAAATAAACCGAGTCTCGTTTTGATTAAACAAGATTAGAAATCGATTATCAACTATAAATAAAACAAGCTAAGGACAAGCTATATATATTTAAAAAAGAGTTGTGGTGACAACTGGGCCATTGATGCTGCACTGTGTGTTTTGTCTTCTGGTTGAGGGAGCATGCATGCATGTCAGTCTATCTCTTTATAGCTTCTTACTTTGATTTGTTTTTTGTTTCTTTTGTTTGGGTTACAGTTCAGCATAATTGGTTTTAGTCAACATTGGTTAATTTATCCTTTTTATTACTTTGAATTTAGGGTAGTACGAAATGAACTATACATATATCAAGAAATGCCACTACGTACAACTCAGAAACCTCTCAAAGAAATTGATCTAGACTCAATATTAGTATAGTGACAAATGAACTATCCACAAACCAAGTTTGAAGGACCAACGTTTTACTCTTTTTTTTGTCACATGGACCAACGTTTTACTTATTACATTAGTTTTAGTAAATTTTTAACTTGCACAAAACAATGTATACTTTTTTACATGTAGAAATTGATCTTGTATTTATTCATGTAAATAAATTTCTTATTACTATTATTTTGTTCAAAATATAAAGACCTAAGTGCCTATTGTCTTAGCTATATAGCTAGACTGGTTGATGAAAGAGCTACGTAAGTTTCTGAATAATCGATGGCTCGCATTGTTTCTTCAAAACAATATACATGACAGTATACTGCATGCATCGATTCCAATTATACATGATCGTTTGCCTAACTGAATGCCTCGGTTAGACACTCTGTCATTTTGCAAATATTTCAGATGTTATCTATTTAAATTAGGAGAATAATTTTTTTTTATGAATTAACCACAGTTACCGAAACCAACCTACTATTCTTTGGACCCCGGATGCCGATATTTTTTAATCTTCCGGTAGTCAATACTCAATAGGAATCTAACTGCAGATTACAGTGTTGATCTCTGGCCATGTTGGTTTTTTGAGAATAGTTTTTTTTTTTTTTTTTTTTTTTTAAACGAGACTTTAAGTGCATCTCATCTTTCGAGAAACCTAGCTTACCATATAGTATCAGCTAACTGAACCTACTTTTAAAAGAAATAATCTTAAACAGTAATGATCGTACCACAAGTTTTGAGCAATCAGTAATAAGAAAATGAATAGAAGTGGAGACGTGGGCACGTAGAGAAGGAAAGAGTAAATAGAATGCATGGCATGCAGGAAACATGGGACAGACATCGTGAAGGTCCCATATTGTCTGGTCGAACCAAACCTTGACAATTTATCACAACACTATCTATCTAGTAAATAGCGTTCTTCGTATTGTCGTAGTACTTTATTATATTTTCATATTACAACAAAACTAAATTTATATAATATTCAATTTCATTTTTTTTGAAGCTTAATTTCATTTTATTATCTAATTCATTTCTTAGTTTGCAAATGTATCTAGACGTAGTACTATCAGTTTGACTTTGTACTTTTTATAAAACTAGTTTTTTTTCACTCATCTAGCAACTCACTATCCATCATCATCGTTTTCTGCAATATTATATTAAGATCAGAATCTAAACAAAAGAAAAATATGTTTTCTTCTATCCTCCTCTATGAAAGATCCGAAAAAGAGAACAATGGAGAAAGAAAAAAAGAGAAACCTTTTTAATTTGTAAATACTTTTTCTAAATATCGTATTACAAGTATTTTCAGTATATTATATGTCTGTAGTTGTTAATGGGTATATTTGTCGCATCTCAATTTAATTTAAGTTATTTATGTTCACCTCTTATAACTAATAAAAAATTATCAAATCATATTTCGTATATAACTTTAAAAACTCTAGGAACGGTTCACAAAAGTTCAGGATTAGAGATAGGTTTTAAAGTTTGTAATCCTAGGTTTAGAGTTCGTAAATCTTGGGGTTTAGGGTTCGTAAATCTTAGGGTTTAGGGTTCGTAAAAAACCCTAGGATTTAGGGTTTAGAGTTCGTAAACCTTAAATTTTAAGGTTTAGGGTTCGTGAACCCTAAGGGTTTAGGGTTCGTGAACCTTAAGGGTTTAGGGTTCGTGAACCCCAGGGGTTTAGGGTTCGTGAACCCTAAGGGTTTTATGGGTTTAGGATTCGTGAACCCTAAGGGTTTAGGGTTCGTTTCGTGAACCCTAAATTTAGGGTTTAGGGTTCGTAAAGGTTTAGGGTTTGTGAATCCTAAGATTTAGGGTTTGAGGGTTTAGGGTTCGTGTTGAGGGTTTAGGGTTCGTACCCTAAGGGTTTAGGGTTCGTGAACCCTAAGGGTTTAGGGTTCACGGGTTTAGAGTTCGTGAATTTAGGGTTCACGGGTTTATGGTTCGTGAACCCTATGGGTTTAGGGTTTGTGAACCCTAGGGTTTAGGGTTCATGAACCCTAGGGTTTAGGATTTGTGAACCCTAAGTTTAGGGTTTAGGGTTCGTAAAGGTTTAGGGTTTGTGAATCCTAAGATTTAGGGTTTGATGTTTAGGGTTCGTGTTGAGGGTTTAGGGTTCGTGAACCCTAAGGGTTTAGGGTTCGTGAACCCTAAGGGTTTAGGGTTCGTGAACCCTAAGGGTTTAAGGGTTTAGGGTTCGTAAAGGTTTAGGGTTTGTGAATCCTAAGATTTAGGATTTGATGTTTAGGGTTCGTAAAAGTTTAGGGTTTGTGAATCCTAAGATTTAGGGTTTGATGTTTCGAGAACCCTAAGGATTTGGGGTTTAGGGTTCATAAACCCTAAGGATTTGGGTTCTAGGGTTCACTAAACCTAAGGTTTAGGGTTCGTGAACTCTAAGGTTTGGGGTTTATGGTTTGTGAACCCTAAGGATTTAGGGTTTAGGGTTCGTAAAAGTTTAGAGTTCGTGAACCCTAAGGTTTGGGGTTTAAGGGTTCTTGAACCCTCAGAATTTGGGGTTTACGGTTCGTAAACCCTAAAGATTTGGGATTTAGGGTTCACGAACCTTAAGGTTTTAGGGTTCACGAACCTTAAGGATTTAAGGTTTACGAGTTAGAAGATACATGTAAGAATGTTAGGTTTAGAGGTTATATAGGTTTAAGATTTAAGGTTTTATGGATTTATTAGCAACAATGTACTTTAATTTTTTAGATTTTTTTTTGAAATATAAAATTTATTACATATATATTTAAACTTTCATAATCAATTATTTAATACAAAAGTTTTCTAAAAAAGTGATGAATATTTAAATAAATAAAAAGATGAAAATTTGTGTATTTAAGTAGATCAAAGAAAACTAGAGGACACCAAGACCCCTAAGAAAACTAGATGGAGATTTTGACCCAAAAAAAAAAACTAGATGGAGATAAACGTGAAAACTAAACAAACATATTATCTCTAAGATCAATGAAAATTGACAGGATACTATGTTCGATGAATTTTCACGTTGTACAGATTACCCTTAATTTCCATAGTTAGTAATATATAACACAAATTTCTTTCCAAAACAAAGTTTGTAGAAAATAAAGAAAAATAATGTATTACTAGTTCAATTAGAAAACTAAGTGACGATAATGTGAAGACAAAAGAAATATAGTATTCAATGAATTTTCACATTATACAACTTGCAAACTTTCATAATCAATCAGGTAATACGGAATTACTCCAAAAAAGGGAGAGAGAAATTTAGTACAAGCTTACCCCAACTCTACATCGTTCCTAATCGCCAAAAGAAGATGATGCCTGGGAATAATAGTCGACTTCTTGCTTGTAGTGACATTTTCCTCCAGTCTCCTGCATTGAAGAACAGATTATACATTGTACAATCTGCAGAAATAAAAAACTTTTGATCCAAGAATCCATCAAACAAGAGCCTCTTTGCCCAGTGCCGTCTTAAAAAATTTAACGACCTTAGGCGAAATATAAAATAAAGATCTTTTTATAAGTTTTTTTCAACTTTTAATTATTGTATTTCTGTAAATTAAAGTAAACAAAAATTGTGGTATTAAAAAAAATAAGTTTTTTTATTTTTTGTATAAATTAGCCTTTGTTATATGGAAAATTGAGAATTGTACAATATAAATTTTTGTTTCTATTGTATTAAATTATGTTTAGTTAATCCTGAGTTTTTTAATTAAACAAAAATAGTCTTTTTCATTAAAATAGATCTTTTAATTAATAAAATTACACTATTTCTTTTTGGACCTATAAATTTTTTTTTTGGACCTATGGACCCATGGCATTTGCCCATGTTGCCATGGATCAGAGCCGGCACTGTCTTTGCCTAATACTTGTGTGTGTGAGATAGAGAGAGAGAAATAGAGATTTTACCCAGTGAGGAACCTGGAAGCTTTCCTATTGGATATTTCTTGATCCTACAACAAATGAATAAAAATAACAAGTGAGAAATTAAAACTAGAAAATGAACATTGATGTTTCTCTGTAAGTAAAAAGGTTTGACTTTTGTTTCTTCTGGATTTACCTTAAAGTTTCTTTCCTGCATCTAAGACTAGTCTTCAAGTAAGTTCTAGTGCTTGGAGGGCTAAGGTTCACATCAGAAACAACTTTGGTTCCTCTTGCTATTGTGTATTGCAGCTCTTGCAGTCTCTTTCCATACATTTATCAACCTTTCACACATCATAAACCAAAATTGACAAAAAAAAATCAGCAAAAAACGCCCATGTTAGGTTCCCATAAATCTAATTCATAGACTATATGTTCCTCAGGTATCAAGAAGATCACATCAATGGTGGAAGCTAACATAATTGACATCATCTGGAAATGTAAACTAATTACTTATATAATCCATTAAAAGAAAGATCTTTTTTAACAACTTGGGGCCAGAACACGGACAATTTTATTTGCAGTGAGTTCAGTAATGATACAAACTAAGTAAAAGTTAAAAACATAATGGGAAGCGTTTGCAAATTTTGGTAAGAAGTATATTAAAGAAATAAATTTGTTAACTCTGTGGTAATGAATGTAATTTAATTGGACCAACATACCTTGTTGATTGTTTCCCTGAGAAGATCTGAGTTGAGAGGAGGCGCCACCATCACAACCTTCCTCTGCTTTTGTGGGGTTCTTGCAACCATCTTCTATAATCTTTTTCTTTAATTTCTTCTTATACTACCCAATATTTCTCTATGGCCTCACACAATTAAAAACTGTGTTTTGAAAATAAAAAGCTTTGAAATCAAACCCATAAGCTCCTCTCAAACCCTAGACTCCTCTCTCTGTAGACTTTTTTTTTTAACTTTCAGACAGGAACATAAACAAGAAACAAGATGAATCTTTCTCAGCTTCGGACAGGGATTCTGTCTAATTGGTGATTGTCTGAATGAAAAGTCAAAACAGGCACGAGGAATGTGAGATAGAGAGAATTTGAGAGCGGATATAAAGGGATTTTTTTTTCGTAACGGATATTTCTTTTATTATTTTTAATTTAATTTTTGTTCCCAACGGTCTATTTTTATAACGGCTACTTTTTATTTGTCTGCCATTCTACTTTTTGATCTTCAAACTAAAATTCAAGAGGAATTTAGTGGTCTTTAATTACACTATCACCCGTTTATAGAGTCTTTAATTAGGCTACAAAAGTGTTTAATTTGTGATTTAATTATAATTAGATGAATAAAAACCAGACCATCAACACTAGTAACTCGAATCTAAGTATCATTATATTCTTTTTATTTTGTTATAATCTGTGGATTTATCATCATTAGTCTTCTGCGATGACTGTTGGGCCCAAATATGGCCCGGTAGCTGATTGCCGAACGGTGAAGGATGGAAACAGGCCGCGGTTGGCCCATCACAAATTCGGTACTTAAGAAGAGCTAAGTTGAAACCGAAGGCTGAGAGCTAAGGTGATCGATAAGGAGGTCACGACAAAGAGGAAGCTCATGTCATAACCAGAAGAAGCGCAGGACCCGGTCAAACGGATGCTGTTGCAGATTCCACCTCAAGTGGAGAAGATCTCGGAGATCAGTTGCAGATAACCTAAAGGAGTCCAAGGCTATAAAAAGAGAAGGTCGAAGACCAAGGGGAGGATCCGAGCCTGCTCATATTTTACTCTACATTTCATTCAAACAACATTATTTGTAACTCTTCTGTGATCTTTGTATTCATCGAAGATCATCTTTTGTAACCATCTCATTTCTATTATATCAATACAAAACGAAGTTCATTCATCAAGTTCTTACGGGATTCAGCCCGCGATAATCTTTCCCTAACCTTTTCTAAACATAAAACCTGATCTAAAATCTAGGTGTGAGTTTACCCCTCACAATTGGCGCCGTCTGTGGGGAAGAAACAATCGAATCCCTTACTCTAACTTGAGGATGAATCCTACCGATCAGACAACAACCCCGTCTGACCTTAATCCCCCGATCCAGAGCGATGGCTCACCGAACGACGGAGGCTCTAGCCTCGTAATCACAGAGCCTCAACGTGGCAACCACCAACAGCTTCCGGTTGATGCTCGAACGAGCCAAACTACAACCGGAGTTATTAACCCGAGATCATCGGAGAATCCTCAGCAGCAAGCCATTCCGAATCAAACGGAGGCTCAGCTCTCTGAGATCCGCCAAATGATGATACAATTAGTGGACAAAGCTCAGGAAAGTGAGCGCACGATACATCAGTTGACTATACGTCAACAACGATTTGAAGAGATAACCAGATCTCTAAACGCAACAACCCAACCACCACAACGTCAAGCTCCGGGGGTCATTTTTCATGATCGATTAACCGATCCCTCATTCCCCCGAGCACGTTTAAACTTTTCCCCGGATAGCACTACCCCGGAAGGACACGAATCTGCTTTCCAGACACCTCATACTGGGACAGCACCCGTGTTCAATCCACCTAACACCAGTGTTATGGGAAGTAACATGGCGACAACTAGCTCCACACCCAGTCAGGTCGCTGACAGGGGTACTCGCTTACCTCCTCCGCCGCCTGATCTTAGGTCCGGAGCAGGAATATCCCTCCCATCTGGGGGCAGAACGTCAGCTTCGGTTTACCAGACTAGAAACTCGATCCCGAATGGGGATGGTTATCAAAGGATAGATTCCGATAACCCAAGAAATGCCGAGCGATTTAGCCCATCAACCGTATGGGAGAGTGAGCCAACTCGACCACGTCAGGAACCTACCCGTCGGATGCCTGCGAACGACCCAAACGTCCTTCCATTTGAAGGACCTGAAGCTATCCGTAGGTATATGGAGCGAACTCACGCAGCCCTCCAGAAATTGGGAGCTCAAGTCCATAAAGCTACGAGTTCAGCTCCCGAAATCGATAGCTTACTCGAGGAAACCCGTGGAACTCCATTCACAGACAGAATTGCCAGCTATCACATAAGAGATACCCGGAAAATACGAATTCCTGAGTATGACGGGACCTCCGACCCGAAAGCCTATCTAAGAGCTTTCCGATTGGCAATTGTTAAAGCCCATTTCACACAAGAAGAATGTGAAGCAGGTTACTGTAGGACATTCGCCGAAAACTTGGTTGGGACAGCTCTCGAGTGGTTCTCCGGTCTTGAGCCAGCCTCAATAGACAATTTTGATCAATTAACCAACGCCTTTATGAAGCAATATTCAACCCATATCCGGAAGCAAGCCTCCGAGGCCGACCTTTGGAAGGTCAGTCAAGGAATGGGAGACTCACTACGAGTCTACATTGAGAAATTCAGAGCGATAAGAACCAAGCTCTCGAATCCTAACGACCAAATCGCCATCGAGGCCCTTAGGAGAGGTCTCATCTATAAATCGAAATTCTGGTCGGAACTAACACTCAATGCTCCTCCAACCATCGATGACGCTCTTCATAGAGCCACCAAATATATTACCTTGGAGGAGGAGACGGCTGCACTGGATAAGCTCCACAAGAAATCTCAGAATCATCCGAAAGGCGACTCCTCTGAGACTAGGGGACCTCATAAGAGGGGCAACCCTCGAAATAGTCAGACTCAGGGAGAACATTCCTACGCGATCGAGGAGGATAAGGAAGAGAAACCTGTCGCAGCAGCGAACAAAACTCCCTGGTCAAAAGGCTTCGATAAAGGCAAACGTTGCTCTTATCACGATCGTGAAGGGCACTCAACCGAAGAGTGTTGGGACCTCCAACGTCAGCTGGCAGCTAAATTCGCAGCTGGAGAAATAAAGGGCGTGGACCTTAAAAAGCCACCACCCTATCAGAAAAGAGGTCCCAGAGACACCTCCCCTAAACGTGAGAGGTCACCTGAGAAGGAGACCGATTCACCACCTCCAGCTCCCAAGAAAAGAGTCGAAATGATTCTCGGGAAATTCCCCCAAGGAAAAAGTTTACAAGTCGAAGCTCTCTTGAGCAAACCGTCCCCTCAATCGAGCCCCGACTCGCGGGTGGACTGTATCCTTGGAGGATCAGACATATGTCAAGACTCCGTCAATTCCATTAGGAATCACGTGCGGAAGGCTGTATCCAATACTGGACCTAAGCCTCCTAACCCTGAATCCAACACTAAGATTTCTTTCTGGGAGAGCGAGACCTCAAGTCTTGACAGACCTCACGATGATGCGCTGATCGTCACCTTGAACATCGCAGGATATGAGGTTCCTAAACTCATGATAGACACTGGAAGCTCTGTCGACCTCATTTTCTATAATACCCTAAAAGGGATGGAAATAGACGACTACGAAATTATTGGCCAAAAAGCTAATCTCGTAGGTTTCTCCGGAGAAACAGCTACCTCATTGGGAACTATCAAGCTCCCAGTCATAGCTGGCGGAATAATGAAAATGACGAACTTAGTAGTCATCGATAGACCATCCCCGTTCCACGCGATTTTGGGAAGACCTTGGATCCATAAAATGAAGGCAGTAGCCTCAACGTACCATCAATGCGTAAAATTTCCAACACCCGAAGGAATAGCCACCATACATGGTAGCCAGAAGATATCCAGGATCTGCTATTTGGGAGGATTCGAAATCCTCAAAAAGTCCCCCCAATAGCAATTACAGATCCAGGAGGGTCGCGAAATGCAACAAAATACTCGAGGTCCCCCCAGGAACCTAACCGAAAAAGTTTGCATCGACGACTCAGATCCTGAAAAACAGGTGAGCATCGGATCCGAGCTACCTCTTGAGACAAAAAAGGAGCTCATCGATTTCTTGAAAAGCAATGTCAAAACCTTTGCATGGTCCACCAATGACATGAAAGGAATAGATCCGAACGTCACTACCCATAAACTAAAGGTTGACCCTACTTTCAAACCGATCAAGCAGAAGCGTCGTAAGCTAGGTCTCGAAAAGGCTCAAGCCGTTAACGACGAAGTCGACCGACTTACGAAAGCTGGATCCATTCGGGAGGTACATTACCCAGACTGGCTAGCTAATCCAGTAGTCGTAAAAAAGAAGAACGGGAAATGGAGAATCTGCGTAGATTTCACCGACCTAAACAAAGCTTGTCCTAAAGACAGCTTCCCGTTACCTCACATCGACCGCCTGGTTGAAGCGACAGCTGGCCATCGACTCCTATCCTTCATGGATGCCTTCTCAGGATATAACCAAATCATGATGGATCCTGAGGATCAGGAGAAAACTGCGTTCATAACCGAACGAGGAACCTATTGTTATAAGGTTATGCCTTTCGGATTAAAAAACGCAGGAGCCACCTATCAGAGGCTAGTAAATAAGATGTTTGCTGGACAACTTGGAAAAACCATGGAGGTCTATATCGACGACATGCTAGTCAAATCCTCAGCTGGGGAAGATCATATCTCCCACTTAAGGGAATGCTTCGATATCCTGAATAAGTACGATATGAAGCTCAATCCCACTAAATGCACTTTCGGGGTACCCTCAGGCGAGTTCCTAGGCTATCTCGTAACAGAAAGAGGCATTGAAGCCAACCCGCAGCAGATAGCGACCTTCCTGGAAATGCCGTCACCTAAGACAACCAGGGAGGTACAGAGATTGACTGGACGAATCGCGGCATTGAATCGATTCATATCCAAATCCACCGATAAATGTCTCCCATTTTATAAGCTTCTAAGAAATAATAAGAAGTTCTTATGGGATGAGAAATGTGAGGAAGCCTTCAAGCAATTGAAAGCTTACCTCTCCGAACCTCCGATCCTATCTAAACCAGTAGTAGGAGAGCCATTGTACCTGTATCTCGCTGTATCAACTGCTGCAGTCAGCGGCGTTCTAGTACGAGAGGAACAAAACGAACAAAGACCTGTCTATTACACCAGTAAAAGTTTGATAGATGCCGAAACCAGGTACCCTGCGATGGAAAAACTAGCTCTAGCAGTCGTAACAGCTGCCAGAAAATTGCGACCTTACTTCCAATCGCACTCGATCGTCGTAATGACCTCACAACCATTACGAATGATCTTGCACAGCCCCAGCCAGTCAGGGCGATTGGCTAAATGGGCCATAGAGCTCAGTGAATACGATATTGAGTACAGACCTCGAGCAGCAGCAAAAGCTCAGGTCCTTGCCGACTTTATCATTGAGCTAGCATCCGAGCAGTTAGACTCCGAAATGGAATCTCCGAAGTGGAGCCTATATGTCGACGGAGCCTCGTCAAAACAGGGCTCCGGCATCGGTCTAAGGCTAACTTCTTCAGCAGGAGAAACCATTGAACAGTCATATAGGCTCGGATTCAGCGCCTCAAACAACGAAGCTGAATACGAAGCACTAATCGCAGGGTTGAAGCTCGCCCTGAGCCTCGGAATCAGAGAGCTAAACGCTTATAGTGATTCACAGCTAGTAGCTAGCCAATTTCACGGAGAATATGAAACGAGGGACGAAAGAATGGGGGCATATCTCGAAGTCGTTCAGAACCTCACTAGGCAGTTCGACAAATTCGAGCTAACGAGAATCCCACGAGGAGAGAACTCCTCAGCTGATGCGTTGGCAGCTTTAGCTTCCACGTCAGACCCTCTCGTAAAACGAATCATACCCGTAGAAGGAATCGAGAAACCAAGCATCGACATAGCTACTAAAGCTGAGAAAGAAAGCAAAGTAGCGGCACAACTCGAAGGTACCTGCCCTGAAACGGTAGCTACCCAGGTTCTCACAACATTTTGGTTCCCAAAAACCAGAATATGCAGTGCAAAAAAGCATACCTCCGGGAACACGATCCAAATCACGGAAGATATTCCTCGAAATTCAGACTCCTTGGAGCCTGATCTCGAGAATACCCCCGGGGGCACCAACTCAGACCCAATCATCTGTAGAATTCAGACCAGAAGCCGTACAGCTCTCAAAAATTCATCTGGAGGTATTCCTCGGAATTCGGACCCTCTGGAGCCCAATCCTACCAATACCTCCGGGGGCACCACGACACCAGGTCCCGAACAGGAACCTCCCTCGTCTCTCCATAACAAAGTGGTAGGAAGAGAGGATTGGAGAATTCCAATCACGCAATACATCCTGGAGGGAAAGACTCCACCCAACAAATGGGAGGCCCGAAAGCTCAAAGCATTAAGCGCAAGATATTGCGTTACCGAATCTGTTCTCCTCAAACGAAGCATTTCCGGACCTTACCTAAAATGCGTCCATGGCCTCGTTGCTATGAGACTCATGAAGGAAATGCACGACGGTTCCTGCGGGAACCACTCTGGAGGAAGAGCTCTAGCCATCAGAATCAAAAGGCAAGGATATTTCTGGCCTACCATTATTGCAGATTGCGAGGCCTACTCCTCTTCATGCGACAAATGCCAGAGGCATGCACCGATTATACACCAACCTGCGGAAAAGCTGTCTAACATATCTGCCCCTTATCCGTTTATGAGGTGGTCCATGGATATCGTGGGACCACTAGTACCATCAGGAAGTGGAAAGAAGAAGCTACGCTACCTACTAGTCTTAACGGACTACTTCACAAAATGGATAGAGGCTGAAGCTTTCCAGCAAGTAACCAGGGTCGAGGTCGAGCAATTCGTATGGAAAGATATCGTGTGTAGACACGGCGTCCCATACGAAATCGTAACCGACAATGGAGGACAATTCATATCCCACGATTTCAAAATATTTTGTGACAAGTGGAATATCCGCCTGACCTTCTCGTCACCTCGCCGACCTCAAGGTAACGGACAGGCGGAGGCTGCTAATAAATCAGTATTGGCAAACCTCAAGAAACGCCTCGGAACCCAGAAGGAATTCTGGTCAGAAAAGTTACTTGAAGTACTTTGGGCATGTCGAACCACCCCACGAAAAGCTACAGAAGAAACTCCTTTCTCCTTAGCATATGGGATGGAAGCTGTCGTCCCAGCTGAAACCATTGCTGGTAGCCTCCGCCGGGAACTCTGCACGTCCAATCCCGCAGCTAATGATCAGCTCCTAACCGACAACCTCGATCTAATCGAGGAAAGACGAGACCGAGCTTTGATTCGCATTCAGAATTATCAGCAAGCAATGGCACGACAGTACAATTCCAAAGTCAGGCTCCGGCAGTTCGCTGTAGGTGACCTAGTACTTAGGAAAGTTTTCGAAGGAACCAAAGAACCAAATGCTGGGAAGTTAGGAACTAACTGGGAAGGTCCCTATGAGATCATCCATGTAGTACGACCTGGCGTTTACAAGATCCGAAAGGTGCGAACCGGGGTACCTGAAATCAGATCGTGGAATGCCACGAATCTTAAGAGATATTATCATTAGGTACCTAAAACTCCTGAACTACGTTAGGCTTGATCCCTTGACTGGGTACGTAGGCAACTCCGTCATGAGTGCAGCCCCAACCTCATTTCAACACTTCGTTCACTACAATCAAAGGGGGCATATGTCTGATTAAAATCACATAGCCCACGCAGCAAATGCATGATCATTATAATACAGCAATTGTATGATTACTATGATACCATGTATCCAATTATCAATAAAGAAATCATTTTCCATATCTCAATTCTCTAACAAAACAGGTCTCGACAAACCTGAACCTAAGGTCTTAAAATCCTTAACAATCCTAAAGGTCTTAAAATCCTTCAAAACAATATCAGGTCTCGACGAACCTGAACCTAAGGTCTTAAAATCCTTCAGACAGTATCAGGTATCGACGAACCTGGACCTAAGGTCTTAAAATCCTTACCAAATCCCCAAGGTCTTAAAATCCTTATCAAATCTTCGAGGTCTTAAAATCCTTATCAAATCTTCGAGGTCTTAAAATCCTTATCAAATCTTCGAGGTCTTAAAATCCTCATCAGATCACAAAGGTCTTAAAATCCTAAGCAAGTCTCGACGGGTCTTAAAAATCCCACGAACAAGTTCAGGTTCCCAAGAACCCCCACCTAAGATGTCTAGATCGAACTTAGGTTCCTAAAAACTCTAAGCTAATCCCGATACTCTAAGAATTCTTAAGGAACTAAAAACGACTGAAGTCTTCCAGACTTATCATAAGATTCGATTATGATCAAGTTGTCGTATTTCACGACTAAAGTTAAAAACTCAGAACGAATAGAAAACCAAGTTTGAAATTAAAACAAAGGTTTAAAAGCCTCCCCAGGCTAACCAAAGATTCAAAATGCAACAGATAAAGGTTTAAAAGCCTCCTCAGGCTATAAGTTCGAGAAACAAATGAAAACAAAGCCCATCGGGCAGAAATCCTAGAAAACACGAAAGAGCTTCAGCTCTTAAACTTCCTTGTCATCCGAGTCCTTCTCAGCTCCCTTACCAGCCGGATCTTCCTCCTCAGGAACCTCCTCCTCCATCTCCTTGTCACTACCTCCAGAGGTGGTTTCGATCGGGGCTGAGTAAGAACCCACCAATCCCAAGTTAGAACCAAACTCTCCAGAAAGGGAGAGATTAAACATATTAATCTCAAAAGTACCTGAGCTCTCGGAGAGCTGGGGAAGAGGAAGCTTGCCGATCGAGAAGTCCGAGACCTGAGCCTTCTCGTATGCCGCAACAGCTTCCGGCATTATGGCCACCAAGCGATCATACTCATCTTGAGTGCTCTTAATCTCGCCATCCAGCATATCCTTCAGGAGCTCGGTGTTGGCTTGGATCTCTTGAGCGTGAACCAGGAGGTCGACTTCGTCCTTTTTCTTGGAGAACTTCTCCTTGACAACAACCAGAATTTTGTTGTAAGCTTCAGCTACTTCCTTCTTCCCTCTCCGGACGGCTAGTCTGACCTCAGCCTCCTTGTTCTTTTGGCTGCTCTGAGATGTAGCGATTAGCTCTTTGACCTGATACTCGGCTATCTTCCGAGCCGCATCCAACTCTCCAATCTTCCTATTCTTGACCTGAAGATCAATCAATTGGCTCTCGATCGTCCCTTGCTGAGCATCACACTTGGAGCCAAGTCTCTTCACCTCAGCTTGGAGATCCAAGATCACAGCCCGAGTCTGGTTGAGCTCAGCCTTGGTCGCCTTGACCAACTCAGTGACCTGGGCTAATTCCTCGGTACTGGGGGCATTGTGAACAGCATCCTCAAATCTGAACTGAGCCCTGTTGATAGCTCCAGCCAGCTACGGAAAACCAAAAACGGTTTAATAAAAAAATCTTTAAAAAAAAATGAATGAAATCAACTTCATACCTGACCCATGTGATGAGCAATGTCAACGTACTCATCCTTGTGCGTAAGGTTGGAGATCGAAGGGAGAGAACATCCAGGACTCTTCATATGCCTCATCAGAGTGGCCAAACCCCACGGATCGTCCAAAACCGATCCAGGCTTCGAGTGGACAAAGTTCCAGCCAACGGTTCCTCCTCTAGAAGAGGAGGAGGAAGACCTCGAAGGTCTGTCAACCTGGTCAGTTCGGGACCTCTTGCTCCTCGGGGGCTCAAACTCCGGAGGATCCCTCGCTACTTGAGGATCAGCTTCAGCCATCGGAACCTCAGAAGGAAGGCCAACTTCCTGAACCGGAGAGCCAACACCTTTAGCAGGAGCAGAGCCTCCTTCATCGAGAGCCTCCTTCACAGAGTCAAGGAAGGATCCTCCCTGGTTCTTGTCACTCCCCCTGGAGGAGCTGGCAGCCTTGGTCGATCTACCCCTGGAACGGAAGGAAGGCTGAAGTGGCATCTTCTGTGATTGAGTCTTAGAGGAAGTACTTGCTCCAGAAGAAACTTCGAAAACTGAGTCACCCTCAGAAACTAAAACATGAAAAAGATTCATTAATCACATGCGCTAAATTCGGATAGTAAAAATCATGAACCATGAGTAGAGGTTACCTTCTAAACCAGCAACCGTCACTGAGTCAGGGAAAGACGCTTGGTATCGATCAGGGAACCTAGCTGATCCGACTCTCGAAGTAGTATAGGCCACCCAAGTGTTAGGGCTATGCTGAAGCTTTCTGAAGAGAGCTCTGGTGAGTTTACTAGACAACTTAACAGGATCTTTGACCTCTGCCAAAAGAATCAAAAGATAATCAGCGCAACATGACAAACACAGATAAATATGCGAATATATCCCTAAAATCCTAACCGGAAATATCAGACCACGAGTTCCTAAGGTTGCGACCAACCGGAACCGTCGAAGAATCAATCTTCACATAAAAGTATTTCTTGCGCCAGTCGTCGTCACTGGCCGAGAACTTGAATATGCCTAGCCCTGGACGACAGGGGAGGTAGTAGGTACCGCTTCCACCATCCTTGGATGTACTCTCCTTTATTGAAAAGAGACTCATCAGCTCGGTCAAACCAACAATGACTCCTTCCTCTTTGGCTCTAGTGATAAATCCGTTTATCACTCGGATAACCGAGGGACAAAGTTGAGGAAGAGCCAGCTGATAGTGGTCTAGGAGATCAAGCAAGAGGGTGGGAAGGGGAAACCGAAGGTGACATTTGGCGATGTACTTCTCGTGAACGCAGAACCAACCCTCCGGGACAGTTTCGGGGGTTTCCTCGTCGTTACAAGCCCTAGCTAGGTCATTCTTTCCGTGGGCTTGAACGATAAGGTTGGTAACGTCTTGGCTCTTTAGGAGCGATGGAGAGTGAGGTCCAGAGGAAGCGCTCTTGCCACCTTTCTTCTTCATCCTTTTGACCCTCGCCCCAATCGAATCTTTAACTTTCTTCTTCCCGGCGTCATTCGTCTTTTCTCCGGTTTCTTGTTTGACTTTCATAAGACGAGCACCGGAAGTGGAGATTTGAATTGCGCCGGAGCTATCTTTCTTACTCATCGTAAGTAAAAGGAAAAGGGAGGAGAAGCGAAAGAAGGAAGATTGGGTAGAGATGAACAAGAGTGAAATCTCTAAAGAAGCTTAGGAATGAAAATCGAATTCGGAAGAGATATAAAAAAAAAAAAGAAAAAAAAAAAAAAAACGTGCTGTAAAATAGAGAAAGAAGGAGAAGTTACCTTGGAAACCGTCGGAGGCGTGGAGAAAGTGGAGAGATGTGGAGTTATTACTCGCAGCTTTATATCCCATCACGTCTCGAAAATCGGAAACTGTATTTCAAATTTTTAATCCAAACCGTCGATATAATCAAAGAAAATTCACAGCCGTTCGATCAGATGAAAATAAATGTGGTTGAGATAGCTGGTAATCATGATCTCAACAAGAGAATCTAGCTTGGGCGGCTAGGTTTAGCTCCCGAGGATAACGAAGCTTCATCTCGAGAGCTGGGGGCAACTGTTGGGCCCAAATATGGCCCGGTAGCTGATTGCCGAACGGTGAAGGATGGAAACAGGCCGCGGTTGGCCCATCACAAATTCGGTACTTAAGAAGAGCTAAGTTGAAACCGAAGGCTGAGAGCTAAGGTGATCGATAAGGAGGTCACGACAAAGAGGAAGCTCATGTCATAACCAGAAGAAGCGCAGGACCCGGTCAAACGGATGCTGTTGCAGATTCCACCTCAAGTGGAGAAGATCTCGGAGATCAGTTGCAGATAACCTAAAGGAGTCCAAGGCTATAAAAAGAGAAGGTCGAAGACCAAGGGGAGGATCCGAGCCTGCTCATATTTTACTCTACATTTCATTCAAACAACATTATTTGTAACTCTTCTGTGATCTTTGTATTCATCGAAGATCATCTTTTGTAACCATCTCATTTCTATTATATCAATACAAAACGAAGTTCATTCATCAAGTTCTTACGGGATTCAGCCCGCGATAATCTTTCCCTAACCTTTTCTAAACATAAAACCTGATCTAAAATCTAGGTGTGAGTTTACCCCTCACAATGACATCATCTTATATGATTTCAATTGGCATACTACACAGTATTTTGACACACTTGAAGAAAAAAGCCTCATAATAATTATTACCAGACTCAGATTCAACCCCAAGCCCAATTACAAGCGCATTTGTTCTACAAAAATACGATCCACGTTATTATATTGTTGTACTAGTAGAAGAGTTGCATGTATCGCATGTCACGTTGTGGATCTTTTTTTTTTTTTTGATCAAACCTTCATTTATTCAAGAAACCTTAAAAGAGTCAAGCACCAACTGGCGCAACAGAGGAGTTTAAGCAAGCTGATTTAGCAAGACCATCAGCAATAACATTTGAAAGTCTAGGAGTAAAGGAAAATGAGATAAAATCGAAAGAGGAGCAGAGGAAGAAGATGTCATGAAGAACACCTTGAATATCCACTGCCCATTCCTTCCTTGCTAGCAATAATACGAGGGTTTTAGAGTCCGAGAAGCATTCCAGCCTCCGATGTCCTGAAGAGATAGCAGCTGTCAAGCATGCCTTAACCGCAAGAGCTTCAGCAGCAAGTGCTGAGCCCACGACACTGCGGTGAGAAGAACCGTGCCCGAAGTAGGCGCCATTTGAGTCTTGAAAGACCCAGCCTAAACCACATCGTCCAGAGGAAGCAAGCCAAGATGCATCTGAGAAACACTTGGTAGCAGAGGATGATGAGATTGGCTTTGTAGATACTGGCCGAGATGCCTTAGGAGGAGTGGAGCCTTGGATTTGTGCATTTTGCCATGACCTGGCTTCAACTATGGCTTTTTCCACCACCTCTTTCCCTGCAAAAGATTTATCCTCAAACAACAGCTTATTTCTACTAGTCCATAAGTTCCAAAGAATCCAGGGATAAAGTGGAACGGTGATGCCCGTAGGTGGGAGACTGATCATTTGGCGTGAAGTTTGAATGAGTTGGGCAACTGATGTGATCTCCGATGCCAAGGGTTTATTCGTTGCGGGGAGGAGGTCCCATACTCTCTGCGCCACCGGACAGTGTAGGAGAACATGGATAGCAGATTCGGTGGCTCCACAACTCTTACAAGCAAGGTTGTTTGTTAAGCCACGACTCGCCAGAGCTGTTCCCACAGGTAGAGCTTTGTTCATGACTTTCCACAGGAAATGCTTTAGCTTTGGGAGAGTCTTGATGTTCCAAACGTCCCTTTGCCAGTTGAAATCCTCCAGAGCCGTAGGGGTAGTATTTATCTTTGCAAGCGCATATCCTGTTTTAGTGGAATAAATGCCATTTCTCTCTGGAAGCCACACCCTCGTGTCTTTCATATCATAGGAGCTCAGGCTGATTCTTCGGATGATATCCTCATACTGAGGTAGTGTTTGTTGGATTGCCTCCTCATCCCACTCGCGAGTATCTTGGTTGATAAGAACAGAGAGTTTTGTTTCATCGCCACCGAGAGGAATAGGACCCATAGGCCGTTTGGGAGATGTGGTGGAGAGCCAGTTATCCGACCAGAGATTGATCTCTTGTCCGTTCCCGACGACCCATCCAAGTCCAAGCCTTATGACTTCTCGTCCCGCCAGGATCCCTCGCCAGCCGTGCGACATACTGCTGGGTGCCTCACATGAAGAGAAGTCTGTGTGTTTACAGTACTTATTCAAGAGGGTACGACCAAGGAGAGAGGAGGGATCCTTAAGAAGGCGCCACGCAATTTTTGCAAGGAGCGCGTCGTTGAACTGTTGAATTTCACGAAAGCCTAGTCCTCCTTGAGACTTTGGGAGTGTTAGCTTCTCCCAGGCCACCCAGCACATCTTCCGGATAGCCGGCTTTGCATCCCACCAAAATCTCGTAAGAACTGATTGAATCTGTTTACAAAGAGATTGGGGGAGCTTGAAACAGGTCATAGCATAAGATGGCATAGCTGATAGTACAGCTTTGAGAAGAACCATTTTCCCGGCACCGGAGAGAAATCGTGAAGCCCATCCGTGAGCTCTCTGTCGAATTCTGTCCACAATCCCCGCAAAAATATCTCTCTTCCTCCTACCAAAGTGCTCCGGGAGGCCTAGATACTTGCCAATACCCCCTTCATTTGAGATCCGGAGACTGAGCTTAACTTTGGTTTTTGTATCCTGTGAAGTTTTTGAAGAGAAGGTAATAGCGGATTTGCCACGGTTGATGCACTGTCCCGAAGCTTGTTCGTATCTGTCCAAGATTCCGATGAGAGTGTTGCAGCTAGTAGGATCAGACCGGCAAAAGAACATAGTATCATCCGCGAACAGGAGATGATTGATCGTGGGACATTTGCGCCCAACCTTTACCCCGGGAAGAGTACCGTTTTGTTGAGCTTTGGCGCAGAGTCCCGACAGCACTTCTGTGCAGAGTATAAAGAGGTACGGAGAGAGTGGGTCTCCTTGCCGTAGACCTCTAGACGGATAAACATGTCCCTGCGGAGCACCATTCACCAGGAAGGAATAAGACACCGAGGATACACACTCCATAATCCAACCAATCCATATATCATGGAAGCCAAGTTTGCCTAGGACCTCTCTAAGGAAATCCCACTCAATCCTATCATAGGCCTTACTCATATCAGTCTTGATGGCCATCAAACATCTCTTTTTAGCCCCGGATGTCCGTAGGAAGTGAAGGATCTCATGAGTAATTAGGACATTGTCCCCTATGGCTCTTCCGGGAACAAATGCCGATTGATGGCAAGAGATGAGGGCCGGCAAGATGGATTGGAGGCGTTTTGTGAGAACCTTCGCGATGATCTTGTAATGAGTGTTGCACAAAGCGATAGGCCGATACTCTGAGACTTGTTTTGGTCCCTTCACTTTCGGTATAAGTCTTACATGGGTCTCATTCTGTCGTTGGTGAAGGGATCCCGTCTCAAAGAAGCTTCGGATATCTCTGGAGACATCCTCACCGATAATGTCCCAAAAAGTTTGGTAGAAGCTTGCAGAAAAACCATCCGGTCCCGGCGCCTTATCCGCATGGATATCAAAGGCAGCAGCTTGTATCTCTTGGTTATCCGGGATAGCAATCAGAATGGTGTTCATCTCAGCTGTAACCTTTGCGGAGATCACCTCCCCCACTACAGCTAAGTTTCCCGATGAGCCCGATGTGAAGAGGTCACGGTAGAATCCAGCTATAACCGAGACAATCTGCTCCTCCGTATAGACTGCATTACCCATGGCATCCTCGATGACTGAGAACTTGTTTAGTGCTCTTCTTCCCCGTGTAATGGCATGAAAGTAGCCTGTATTACGGTCTCCCGCATTGAGCCACTGGATGCGACTCCGTTGCCTCCAGAATTGCTCTTCCTCGCGATAGGCTGAGGCCAGTTGCTGCTGTAATGAACAGATCAGTTCAGTGTTTGGCGAGGCCGCTGAGAGCTCCAGCTCCAGATTTTCCTGTGCTGTTTTAATGAGCAGTTGGCTGGTTTTATTTTGCTCCTTAGACCACTCAACCAGCTTGGATCGGACTCTATTAAGCTTGGTGATGACAGACTCTTGGACAGAGGCGTTCCAAGCTTTGTCCACCATGGGTCTTACTTCTGGTTTGTCTTTCAAACATCGATCATATCTGAACATCCCTTTCTTTTTCCGTAGGTTGGCGTCACGTTGTGGATCTATCTCCCTTATTGTACTAGTAGAAGAGTTGCAAGCTTTTCTCTTCCTCTGTTTCCATTGGTAGAAAGGATCAAACGATAAATAAATCATACAAAAGTTAATTTTAAATTTATATTTGGAATACGTTGATCTGGAGGAAGCTTATTTTGTGGTCCATCATCACCCACATGTTGATTCAAGGTAACGTTCGCAGCAAGTCTACATGATTGTTCTGTTTACCAAGTTTGTATCAATATGTTTCATTATTGTTCTGTTTCCGTAGAAAATTTTGTGGGATACATTTACTTGAGTTTTGCAGCTTACATTTGGTATAGAACTCAATTTATGAAGATATATTTGTTTTTAAAGGAGAAAAAAAAAAAGACGAGAGGGAGGAAGTCATAGAATGAAAGTCACACAAAAACAACAATAAATTCATTACAAGTCTTATAGAAATAAATGCAAGTTTGATCAAATTGTTTGAAGAGTTTCTTTACTCTTTGTGAATAATATTACATCTCAGGGACTGGGTTCGTCTCTAGGACTGGGTTCGTCTTGTCCATTGGTCCCATTGCCGTTTTCCTGACCCTTCTTCTCAGGCATTGGGCTCTTTTCATTGGGACTTGGGCTATGGTCTGTGTCTTTGAGTGGAGGTGAGTTAAGAACCGTTGGTTCAGGGCTCCTGCTTCTCGCAGCTGGTTCAGGAGTTCGCTTCTTTTCTGTCCTAACCGGAGATCTTGAGCGACTAGTGAGAAGAGGAAGAAACAAAAGTGAATCAAGTGTTGTGTGTAAACTGAGAGCTAGCAGTGATGTTAAATTTGATAAAAGAAAAAGAACAAACCTGTAGCTTGGGCTTCTGCTTCTGCTGCGATTTCTTCTACTACGACGAGGAGGAGGTGACCGAGACCTAACTGGTGATCTCGAGTAACTTTGGTCCCTCCTGTAATGTAATAAAGAAAAGAAAAGAAAGGATAAGCAAGACAGCATCAAAAACATTGTTTTAAGGTGTGTAAGTGTTACTTGAGCTTCTTGGGACTGTTCTTGCAGTTCCTCTCAATGTGACCTCTATCGCCACATCGATAACATTTGTTCTTCCAATCACCAGCAGTGCAATCTCTAGCCCAGTGTCCATCAAGACCACAGTTGAAGCAACGCCCACTTCCTGGGGGAGGAGGTCCTCCTCTGCTTGAAGATATCTCTCGAGAACCATAACCAGAACCAGAACCAGAACCACGTGGTGTCTAATATACATGATGCCAGACAACTTCTTAAGAACTTGTTTCATAATCGAGATACACAAATCATCATATGAATACAAGTATATATTACCCCTTTAGCAAATTCAACAACAATACGGCTTCCGTCAACGTCTCTTCCATCTAAGCGGTACCTTGCATCATCAGCATCTCGGGGATCGCTAAAATCCTGTTATCAAAAGATGAGAGATAAACAGAGAAGACCCAAAAAAAGAGACAAGCATTGTGGTTAACATATACATTAACCAAAAAAAAAAAAAAAAAAGAGTCAGGTTATCAAGTGGAGGAACTACTTACGACAAAGGCAAAGTCACGCTTCATATCAACATCTCGAACTCTGCGATGAAATAATTGTTTTGGCAGAAACAGTAAGGCCATCATCATCATCATCATCAACAACATCATTACTTTTCTACGTACAGCTACTTCATCACCCATCACAGTCGGGAACAAAACACCAGATTTTATTTGTAGCCAGTTTTCACCAAATCAACACACACAAAAATAGAGAAGCGTCAAAAAAGTCCCCCATTAAACACCATCAAAGAATATCCACCAAGGAGACCGACCAACTCTCTCTCTCTCTCTCTCTCTCTCTCTCTCTCTCTCTCTCTCTCTCTCTCTCTCTCTCTCTCTCTCTCTCTCTCTCACCATACACACCTCCAACCAAGTCAGGCAAATAGCCAAGAAAACCTTCAACAACATTATTCAGGTTAATATGATTCGACACCTATTGTATTGTATGATAATATCTTGGAAGGTTTTGGTTTTAAACCCATAACACAAACAGGAAGCAAGACTGAATTGTTTAATAATTTGGTTATCCGCCTAATTAAAATGAAGTCAAGACAAAAAGTAAAAATGGTATGTTTTGAAGCTCACCTCCCATATTTGCTAAAGAGACGTTCAACATCACGAGTCCGTGTTCGAGAGGACAAGTGACCAACATAGAGTCGTGTGCTTCCGTGACGATCTTCATAACGAGGCATCTTTTTTATCTAATTTACATTACAAAAAAAAAAAACAATTGAATCACAGTGACATCAAGTCCAGATGTAACTTGTGAAATCGATAGCAGATTGATATACTACTACTCATCTGTGAATTGTGAAATCCAAAATTAGCAATTCAACGAAGCACGAAAGAAAGACCAGAGCAACCATATCACACCCTAGATCCGAGAAGATTGAAGAGAATGCATAATCATTACCTTCAGATCCGAGAGAGAGGTCGCCCCGCTTTTGACTTTCAGCCTTTCTTTTATCAATCAAAACTCTGAGCTAATCTTCCTTCTCTCGGGACATTAAAGAGAGGACACAATCTGACGGTCACGATTCGCTTCTGCAAAAGCAACGGTGCAGATTCCATGTTTTTCCTTTTTCGGACAAAGATTAAAGCATACGTCATACTTGTATGTCTTATTAGATTTTATTTTATTCAGAAGAATTGAAGAATTTTCTTCAAATGGCCCATTATATAGTTCTGAAAGCCCTAACGAGACCACTTAACTAGGTAAAGTTTTAATTGTTGGAGGGCCCGTTTTATAATATCAGAGCTTGACGAATCTTGAATCATCCACTCTCAACATTTCTTCTTTCATTTCTACTTATTTTTTCTTTATATTCAAGCTTCCCTTAATCATGCATGTTAATAACCAAGCACTTACCAGTTACCAGAACTCATGTATGCCTGCTATATATATTGCATTCTATTTTTATTTTTTTAATGTTAAACTCATTCAAATTAAAAAAAAAGGACTTTTGTATAATGAATGCTTGTTGTGTAGTATTTGAAGATGAAAAACATAAAAGAAAAGAAGAAATTTATCTAGATTGTGATGTAGTTCTGGATATTTAATATTTTGTATATTGATACATGAAACACACTCAATAAGTCAATAGACAAGTCTATGTAGAGACTGAGATATCATCATCAACAGGACCGCATAGCGCAGTGGATTAGCGCGTTTGACTTCGGATCAAAAGGTCGTGGGTTCGACTCCCACTGTGGTCGTTCTTATTTTCGTTATCTCTTGATAATTTGTTTTCATTTCTATGTCACGTCCCACATGCTTACAGCTTACTCTCTTCTCTTCCTGGATTTGTGCTACATTGAATGGGATATAACCAATACAGTGTTCTATTAAAAACGCAAAGTTCTGTCCTGAGATCATTCACGAGTAGTATCTTTTGATTCTCTCTGTTTTCTTCTATGTTATCATCTTTTATGTTGCAAAGACAACCTGTGAAGTACAAACTACTTTGAATCATCCAATGACAAAAGATGTAGACTTTCAATTCGATGATGATTAAGTTTTGAGTGACGAAGTACAAACTACAAACCAAACATATAACTAAGCAGTCAACAAAACTCAAAGCGTCTCAGCCTTTCCCTCACCTAACTCTTGGCGAAAAGCTTGTTGGTATTGAGCATATTGGAATCAAAATACTCTTTATAGGGATGATTCTCAGGAACCAGCTTTCTAAACTGCTCGAACTTCTTCTCCGCTTCATCCTTCTTCTTCAACAACGTATAAATCAAACCCTGACACAGATACGGCCTAAAGTCCCTAGGCTCGTCCTTCACCAGCTCCTGATAAACCCTAAGCGCCTCGCTCGGATTCCCTTCCATAACCCTAATCTGCGCAATCAAAAGCATGAAGTCTCGAAAATCCTTCTTCCTATCCTCCTTCTTGCACCTCTCGATCGCTTCCCCGATTCTCCCCTCGAGCTCCGAGAGCTTGGACTCGGACTCGGAGTAGGCCATCACGAGTCCGTGGTAAGCCTCGACGCGGAGCGGATCTCTGGCTAGAACCTCCTCGAATCCTTTCGTCGCGGAGTCGAAATCTCCGCCGTAGGTTTGCACCTGAGCTTTCAGGATCCGCCACTCTTGCTCTTCCGGATCGAGGGAGATCAGGCGGTTTAGAATCTCAACCGATTGGTCTAGATTCTTCGATTGGAGTTTGATTTTCATCAGGGACTGGAGAGCTTCCAGGTCGTTCGGGTTGGCGGCGAGGTGCTTCTCGAGCGCCGCTTCTTGGTCCGTTTCGATGGATGATGATGCTTCGGAAGCTGTTGGCGCGATTGGAGGAGCGGCGACGGCGGGTTTGACGGAGGAGAGGTGGAGGGAGGCGGAGAGCAGAGCGGCGGCTGTGGTGAGGGTTACGCAGGTTGTTTTGAGGAGAGAGGGTTTGGGTTTAGAAGATGATGAAGCTCTGATGGCGCGAGAGGGAGGAGGCTTCTGGTGGATTCGGTATGAAGTTGGTTTAGGTTGAAATCTACTCTGACCGTTGTTTAGCTTGAGGTGGAATGCTTGGTTAGAGTAGTGAAACTTGGCCAGAGACGCCATGGATAAAAACCCTAACGACGGCGATGAGATTGAAGATTGCAGAGGGAAGATGATGATACCGAAGCAAACGAAACATATACTGTTGAAGAGTGGATAAACGATGTCGTTTCAGTTTGGGCTTTGTATTAAAGCCTAATGGGCTTACTAAAGTGAATGGGCTGAACTGGGCATAGATTAACACATATTGCAGATTTAGAGTAATTGACAAGGGGACACTAGTCTTTACTCTTTAGATATTTAGCCTGTGTTTGTGTTTAAATTTTGAACAGCACACTAATCTATAGTAACAAGTCTTTAGAGATATGGCATATGCATTGTGTTTGAACAGAAGCTGTGGTCCTTATCATCCAAGACTGTGAAACCTCAACTACTATTCCTTTTTGAGGTTCTGCAGGATTCTGAATATGAAATAGGTTTATAGCTTCTTTCCAAAGTCCTGCATTAATCTACGCACCAATTACTCAACAAAGAATAGCTTAGTGGGTGTATTATGGTAGAGCCACTAGCTAGTGTAATATACAAGGAAACTAGTATCAGTGACACTCATCTTTAACCACAAATTTTTAATGAGTTGGCCTGTTTTTTGTGTTTTAACTTTGAACAAAATAGCTAAGTTACAAAAAAAACTTTGAACAATAGCTGTGATCCTTGTTATCCTAGACTGTGAAACCTCAACTACTATTCCTTTTTTTTTTGAACAGAAGATGAGGTTTTCTACAGTATATAAACCCATGAACCCATATCAACAAAATCTCACAGTTTCCAAACTAGCTAGCAATGACAAAACTTTATTTAGCTCTCGTGATATCGTTGGGTCTCCTACTCTTCGCTAGTGCGGATGAAGCAGCAACCAAGACTAGCCGTCCGGACAAAACCAAGGGTATGTTCCAGTCTGCACATGAAGCTCCTCCGGCAGAAACCACTAAACCTTTGCTTCATGTTGTACCTGTGAAGCCACCAAACACCGCAACCAAAACCAAGGATCTGCTCCAGTCTGCACATGAAGCTCCTCCAGGCAAAACCACAAACAGTTTCCTTCATTCTGAACCTGTGACGCCAACAAATACTGCAAGAAAAACCAAGGGTATGTTCCAGTCTGCACATGAAGCTCCTCCGGCAGAAACCACAAAACGTTTGCTTCATGTTGTACCAGTGCAGCCACCGAATACCGCAAGCAAAACCAATAATGGTCTATTCCAGTATGCACATGAAGCTCCTCCAGCAAAAACCACGAACAGTTTTCTTCATTCTGAACCAGTGAACCCATCAAAAACTGCAACCAAGACAGAGACTTTGTTCTGAAACTTTGTACTGCAAATATGCAGAAACGCAAGACTATGTGTAAGAGCCGTCGGTAATAATAACTAGTCAGTTCGTTCCATTATCATAAGTGCCTTTTTAAAAGTGTCGATCTTTCCAATGTGAGTTTCAAATATTGAAACTTTTGATGAAGCTTCTTAGTATTGTATTGATGATCAAACATTATTCTCTAAGCTCATCGCTAACTAACTCTTGACAAATCCTAACTACTTCAACCTCAACTTGTGTGTTACTAAGAGACATGTATCTCTGATCATTTAATCGTGAAAATGGGTATATCAGATGGTATAGAAACTCTATTCGACGGTGGCCATAGTCGCAAAAGTAAGAGTAATGGGCTTTTGTCATCTAAATAAATTTTGAGGATTACAGAACTAATGAGCTTATAAGGATTATGAAAGTGGTAGTGGAATGATACCTTTGACTTCTTAGAGTTTCAAAAAAAAATTATTCACTGAAATTCTTTAAAAAAAACAAATTGAATAAAATTATGTATCAAATGAAATATCATCGACCGAGATAGACATGAATTAAGCATACTACATATCATCATTAGTCTCTTTTTGATGATTAAGTTAGGTTTAACCAAATAGTTTCCATTCTAATGCCAATACAAAGAAAACAAAATTTTCAAATTGTTTTTATTCAGTGGCTTTGATGATTAGGTTTAACCAATTAGTTTCCATTCTAATTAACCTAATCGTCACGACGTCTAAAACTATTATTCCTCTTTAGGTTATACCACCAATATCAGCATTACTCAAATAGAAACACAAAGCTCATAAATGAATAAGAAAGAGACAAAAACCCCATCATTTGTTGATTTTTCTTTTATTTGATAACTCTTATCTTCGTCTTATACTCGTGAACTTGTGGTTACGAACTTTTGTTTTGATTCCTCCAATTTAATGAATACCACTAAGATTGACCAAAAACTGAGATGTTAACGTTAGAACAAGTATACGCGAAGGTTACGCAAACAAACTGGACCGTCGGGAACATTTTTTGAATAACAAAACAAAAATATAATATTTGAAAATGCACGCAAAAGAGCTTGGAACTACATTACATTGCGTATTGATTTGTATTTCCAAAGTAAGTTTTCATTTTAAACCTTTTTCTCGTTGAATTGTTGTTGACATCTCTTTCTCTTCTTCTTGTTTGCTTTCCAACATTTAAATTTCGTTTTGCGACACTACAAACTAAAAAAACAATACCAGATTCGAATCTATTTTGAAGAAACAAGATTTACTTTCACACTTAAAGTACTTGTTTGTCCTTTTAATTTTAGCGAAGGTTGTAAAATAGAAACCAATTTGAGAATCCTTTTATTTCATTCCATAGTGAGAAAGTGTCTTGTGAAGCAGAGGTCCGAGATCAACAAAAATGAACGAGGTATTCGTTCGACTCTAGGTGAGTTAACTTCTAATAATAGAGATCTGCAACCCAATATTCTTTGACTTTAGTGTCCTTACAGAGTATAGATGTTTACTAGTTATGTTATAGTGTGTTTAGTATAATACTTGTTTCAGCTTCTTAGCTTGGGTTACTAGTCTGCAGTGCTCTAAAGTGGACAACTAATGTCGTAGTTAATTTTTCTTTTATATTCTATCTGTTTCAAAAAAAAAAAATTGGAAAAACAATTGTTTGAAAAAGATACATATTTTACATATTCAATGTATTAACTATGGTAAATTGTAAATTTCAAAAAATATAATTTTGTTTGCTAAAATATTAAAAGCTATGGAAAATATTTAATTGTGAAAAATAACGAATTGATAACAAACAATTATAAATTTTCTTAATAACAATGAAAATTACATATGACAAAAAAACAATGAAAATTACATTTTTTGAAACAGAGAGAATATATAAACTCATGAATTTCTCATAAAATTTTGTAATGTCTTGGCTTTCGAAAATACAATTTAGAGATCATACTTTAACTTTAATGTATTTTACAGAGTATAGATATTTACTAGTTATGTTATAGTGTGTTTGGTATAATAATTGTTTCAGCTTAGTAGCTTGGGTTACTAGTTTGCAGTTTTCTGAAGTGGACAACTAATGTAGTAGTTAATTTTTCTTTTATATTCTATCTGTTTCAAAAAAAGTTATGTTCTCGAAAAAATATTGTTTCAAAAACATACATGTTTTACATATTCAAAGTACTAACTAATGGTAAATTGTAAATTTCGAAAATTTTAATTATGCTTATTAAAATCTTATTTATTAAAATTTATGAAAAATAATTAATTACGAAAAATAATGCACTGATAACTAAAAATATATTTTTTTCTTAATAACTATGAAACATACATTTATATAATTTTTCTTAATAACTATGAAACATACATTTTTGAAACAGAGAGAATATCTAAATTCATGAGTTTCTTATAAAATTTCACAATGTCTTGTCTTTTGAAAATACAATTTGGAGATCATATTGAATCAAATTAAACTATACTATATCAAACCGATCTACACACTAGATTCGTCGTCTCTTAGTACACAATATTGATGTATTCTTTACTATAAATTATTTCTAACTAATAATAAAGAAAAATTACATAAAAAATGATCCAGTCAATAAAATGAAAACGGATATGAATTTGAAGAACAGTAGAGTACTACTCTTACACCAAACAGACCAAACACTAGCTTTAACCCTGACCAAATTTTTAACAGACAGCATAGGAAAAGAAGCCACAGTAGTATTTTTAACAGTCATCACACACGCAATCCTATGTTTTGACGAACATTCCCACGTGCACTCCACGTGGTTTCTTGGACATTTGATGTATCTAACCGTTTTCCTCTCAGCATTGTTTTTAATTAAACACGACTCAACCTAATTATTGTCGAGGTGCACAAAACATAAAGAGTTTTATGGAAAGTGATTTAACCACTGATACAGTATGAAACTCTAACAATCTTTTTTTTTTTGAAAAAAAAAGAGGAAAAAAAGTCCAAAGTTCATTGTGATTTAAGTTTGATAACTATTTCTATAATTGATTATGATCATACACAATTCTTTCAAACGCAGTGCTTGATCTCAAGTAGTAGCAAAATTATATAAAAGTGATTCAAAAATAATAAAGATAAACGGAGATGAAATCTTTGCATACAAATCATATAATTATTTTCCTTTTGATTTCATTTTATACATGCATTCATAGAAAAAGTTTTCAACTATATAGATAGAAAGTTTGAACTACATTCATAAGCAATAAACACAAATGGAAATGAAGTCTTTGTATGCAAATCATATATTCTATTTCTTTTGCTTACATTTTTATGTATCTTAATTATTTAGGAATTATCTTTTGGCCAAAAAAAAATTATTTAGGAATTACATTATATATATATTATTTTTTGGGCAAACGTTACACATATTTTTACTACATAAATCACATACTTAAAAGAAAAAATAAATAAAAATACAGAAAATCATAATCTTAATATAAACGCTCGTCACGATCTAATTGGTACTATATGCAAATAAACCGGTTGATCATTCTTACAAGAAGCTCTCATTTATATACGACACCACCAGATTTGCCCCATCCACCTCTTTTTATCCCATAGGCCTTTTTTCTTATCAGTTTATCGTAGAGAAAACAAGGTGCTTAAGATGAAAATATCATTAGCAACAAAAAAAAGTCATTTTCCCCATTAATGAGATTATTCATTCCTTACTGGAAATTACAGTACATAATCATCACTTCCATATTGACTATATTATAGAATTCGGTTTATTCATACACACATACACACATGAATATATGTGTATGCATAAGTAAGTAGGTGTTGTGATCTTAGATTGTAGTTCGTGAAAGCAAATCTCGGATTCTTCGAGCGGTCTCTTTCTCGGTCAGTATTTCTTCTCTTCTTCTCTCGTATGCCTCGAAGAACTCTTTGTTCTCTTTCTCTAGCTCCTTCCACACTGCAAAATTAATCAATTACCCACTCTTTATCTTATATACTAATATATATCTACCAGTTCCATATATTGTATATATGTGTCATGTGTGTATGTATGTACCCGTGGAAGTGATGATAGGGTTGATATTAGCATGCTTGAACAGAGCATCCATACACTCTTCTTTGCCCATGTTGAAGACTATACATTCTTCTATCAAATGATGCACCTGCATCCCATAAACACACATTTATATAGAATGATGACGAATGAAGATCATATATATATATATATATCATAGGATCAGCATCACGATCAGAGATTGGTTAAAGAAGAAAAACAAGTTTGATTTAGTCGGTACCAAATGGATGTAAGATGCTTGTGAGCTGCTATGATCACCCATGATATGATAGTGATTTAAAGAGTAGTTTGGTATGTAGAGAAGCAAATAGAGAGATGATGAAGAAAGGGAGAAAAAAGGCAGGTGACAACACTACAAGAACAGAAAAAGAGAAATGCACCTAAAATATATATAAGACAAAATATCTAGAAGAAATAATTTTCAGTATATAGTCATGGAGTTAACCTAAAATGGACAGGGCTTGTTTTATTCGTGTAATTGATTACAGATATTTAAAAACCAAATCAACATATAAATGATATTTTTTATTTTTTATTTTTTATTTTGGTAACAGTTAACATGTTTTTTCGAAAAAAGTGTATTGTTGACATTGGGTTACAGTTAAAATGTTTAGGTATTCATTCATGGAATCGGCTAATTGTATCTATACAACGCGATAATTGTTGATTAGAAGAAGAATACAGTTTTAGAAAATTGAAACAGCATATCATACAGTATTTAGAAATAAGAGAAACTATTCCGTAAATCAATATGAGATATTCACTAATATTTTAAGTGATAAAATATATTATCCTTAATAAAGGGAGTGCCGATTACCTGCTTGTATCAGCTGCTGAGTGCTGACTTGTAACAGCGGGCTCGTGAATCCCACGTGGGCTTCTGCTTATGATTGGTTGAGAGGAGATTACAAGAGATTTTACGAGAAGCTATCAACCAGTAAGCTTACGTGGCGATGGGGCCTGTAACCACGTGAAGTAGGAATCCTACTGTAGGATCCCATCTTTAGAAAAAATAATTTAATAAACATCTTTTAATATTGCTATTATGAACTTTTAATCAGTTTTATTTTCTTTTGTATTTTCTCTGTAGTAATGTCCACCTAGTTCCAAAAATTCTTCTATTCAAGTAAATCGACTTGGTCTTTTGTCGATAATTTACATGTTTTGTTCGTACGAATGACCGACCATTCGTATTAAATTGACATGTCATAGTCCGTGATAGTTTTATTTATGATAAATGTTAAATTGTATGAATGATTCTATTATTATTCAGATTATGATTTTAGTGGTGTTTATATAACAATTTCTATTGTTTTTACTTGTAGTATCGCATTAACTTGATGTTTGCTGTATATATTCCCTTCTTAAATCCTTTTTTAATTACATGGCCTGGTTTTGAAATACATGTCGATCCTATAACTAACACCAACATGATACTAGTCTTAATTAGAGCCAATAATAAGTTGGGCAGTTATTTTGCTCAAATAATATTGTTTGGTATTTGATTGATAGGGCTAATTCAAAACAAAACAGAATTTTGGTAGAAAGAAAATTCCCTTAATATTAGGTTTATAAATAAAAGTGTGGCTACGTTAAATTAAGGACTTTATTCAAGTTAACAACAATGATGTAGTATATTATAAATCAAAAGCCATCCGTTACTTTTTTCAAATGAGCAAACAATAAATGTGCATAGAATACAATATAATTTTTTATCAGACACAAATGCATGTGAGATGGAGAAATATGCTGGCTGATAAACAAAATAATTACACTCCTTCGTACTTCCATTCCAATAATATGAAAATGTTTTTGTTATATCCCAATCCACCAATCCATTCCATCAATAGTCTGTACTGTACTGTACCTAACCAAAGCAGAACGATGGGATAAAAACTAGCCAATATGCGTTCCTCACAATTCTGATGTACTTATCAACATGGGTATGAGTTCTGTACGTAGGAGTTATCCCCACATCTTGGGAAGTCTCTTTTGTTGGATTCTCGAACGGGATGGACCACCAAGTTTGGTAACGGTGTTTGTCGAAGAACTCATTCTTGGAAACTCAAGAGCAGGTACAAAGTTTCAATCATCAAAAGTTCATAAAATTACTTACTATAGTTTATTTACATTATTGCTCTTACAAACTCATCCAGCAGCTGGTACCAGTTTCAGACCAAATACATACTTAGGATGTGAAAAAAAGTATAAGTTTAAAATGGTTAAGACGTAAGAGTATAGAGGACTTTCTATCTAATGCAAAAAAAAATTGCAAGTGTTTGCATAAACTCTCTTCTATTTATAAACCTTTAATTTATTCGTAATTCATATATACATAAGAAAAGCTTGATACAATTTTCTCGTAGAAGCAGTTGAAAGTATACTGTTTCAGAGAGAACGAAAATGAAACCCAGAGAAAGTTTGTATTAGCGTTGTGATCACATGTACAAAAGAAGAATTTTGCTTAAGTGATTACCAAAAAAAAAAAGAGAATTTTGCGTAAAGTGTATCAGAACTTCACATTACGACATTGTTTACGGGCCTAATGCTTTTCACCTGTACGTGTATATTAGTCACAAGGCCCAATAAAGCCCGACTCCAGTGCACGGCGCGAGACCCAACGGTTAACTTGTACTTTAACGGTCTCTCATCCGACGAACGAAAGAAAGATAGACACGTAAGTGATCCTCTCATGTTCCGAAACCCTATCTCATTCATAGCGCCTAAGGCGGGAGAAAGGACCAAAGGTGTGGAGAAGAAGATCACGAAGGAAAATGTTCAAAAGAAAAAGATCACGAACGAAGGCGGAAGCAAAGCCGTTACTAAATTTACAAGCTCTTAAGATCAGGTTTATCTCTTGTCTGCGGGAACAATATGGCTAAATTTTAGGTCGATCATTGTTTCTCTCTTTGAAAAGATTATCAAATCTGATAAATCTGAATAATACATTGTTAATATCAGTTCTTTGCAATTTCTTATGATTAGCATAACCATCTATTATTTCAAACTGAACATCGTCTCAATTCATAACAACAATCAAAATTTCTGATCGTTACACATACAACTAATGAACAAAAGTAAGATGACCTTATAAAAAAAAGTAAGATGTGTTCTGTCTTTAGAAAGAGAGAGATTAGAAGTTATACGGATACGTACAGGGAGATTACAAGTTATACAGAGAACAAGACGAAGAAGGAAAGCTAATGAGAACTATGCCTTCTTAGGTGATTTGGTAGTCTTTGAAGCTGCTTTCTTAGACTTCTTTGGGAGGAGACTTAGGTTTATGTTAGGGCAAAACGCCACCTCGAGCGATTGTTATGCCTTTGAGCAGCTTTTATAGCTCATCGTCGTTTCTCACGGCAGGCTAACGGAAAATGGCGTGATATGATACGGTTATTCTTGTTATCTCTTGCAGCGTTACCAGCAAAATGAGGAACCACATACATAAATGATCACAATGGAACATTAACGATGAGTTTTGTTAACATTCGTTGAAAGATTAATGTTCAAGAAAAAAATAATAATAATATTCTGCAAAATTTCGCAAGTCTTCATAGACTGGCAATGTAACACCTCCATTCATAAGATGATAGCACATGCAAAATATCTAACACATCCATCCCAAACATCTAACACATAAATCCAAGTTTTTCAGATATTTATAATGTGTTTTTTTTTTTTTAAACTTCCTTTTATTCCTTTTCTTTTCCCTCCCCCAAGGGATATTATTTCAGAAAAGAAATTAAAATAGGTAGATACAGGCAAGAGAAAAGAGAACTAAAAACGCACTTGCAACAACCATTACAATAAAGAAGCTTCGACGTAGAGGATTAAGGCGCAAAGTTTTGGAACCAAAGCAGCAGATATCTCTCTGTTGAAGGTGGTCTAGCTGAAGTGAGCCAATTGGTATTTCTAAGATTCTGATCCATACCAAATAGCTTAGCCTTCATGACGGTTTGAATCTCCTTGGTAACTAGATGAAAGGGCCTAGACACTGAAGTGTGCAACCTTTTGTTTCTCTCGTTCCAGATAGTGTAGAAAACCGCTTGAGCAAGCAACTTGCAAATCGTTCTCAACTTGCCAGGTGGAGTAGAGTGATGAACCCACCTGATAACTGAATCAAAACTATAAGGAGGATTGAAGTTCCCTTGATGAAAAAAGGGATCCCAAACAGACTTAGAGTAGGAACATGAGAGGTAAATGTGATCTCTAGACTCATCCGCGATGCCACAGAGCAGACAAGTTGAAGGGACACTCATTCCCCAGCTTTGCAGTATGTCTCTAGTAGGTAGCCTATCCCGAACCGAGATCCAAGCATGAAAGGTGTGCTTAGGAATTCCAGATTTGAACCAAATAGAGTTATACCAAGGAACTGTTGGAGGAGATTTATAATGTGTTATATTTATAATGTAATACGCCGATTTTCAGTAGCGTGCTATATGATTCCCAAGGTACCTCACTGAAACATATACTTATAAGTTTATAACAGTGTATGTTTATAGGAAACAATATCTACCGTCTCCCATTTCAATTTTTTAATCAGCATATGTATTTGTGAAATCACCAATTTTGAGTATTTAAACCAATCTTATCAACTAGAAAATTCAGACACAGAAAATAAAATATTCCATATGTTTCAAAATGTTACATATTCTAGATTTTTCACACATTTTAATAAAATACATTAAATTTGTATAAAAATTTGTGATTATCTTTTTCTATAATTTTAAGACAATAAAAATTCAATAAGTGCAACTAATTTTTTTGAAGTTTGCAATTAGTTAATGAAATATGCATTGAAAATATAAAACATAGATCATTTTAAAACAATTTTTTTCTATATGTTACTTTGTGAAACAAAGGAAGTACATGTTTGCATACGTGTCTGCATGGCTTTATGGGACTTGTAACAATAGTTACTTCTAGGGAGACTGACACCTCCTCACATGGAGGAAGAAATGTTTGTCATCTAGACAGGAAAAAACCAAAATTATTATAATAATAAAATAATTGTACACTCTTAATTTATTGTTCCTTCAGAAAAGCTTATCGGAAGTTTTAAATATCCGTCAGACCATATTATACAAATTTTCATCAACTGCAATGAACTTTGATGGTTATTGGACAAGTTTACAATTAACTGTAGTAATAACCTTTTTCACCCATTAGTAGACTGCAGATGTAAAATTATTTACACACAGTTAATCATGTTTATTAACTTATGTATCTCATACACCACATGTTGTGGACATTATAAATTACAACTTTTAAATCTAAAACATACACGGAGTACAATTTTTGATGGTCAATCTTAGTTTATAGAATGCCTAACTAATGGTAGACTTTTAAGGTAACTATTACAAACACGTTTTGACTTCTTGTAGATCTTTGCGATTCATAACTTAATTTGCATATGATCATTTGACCATGCTCAGAACTGGCTACTTTGAAAAGCTATGAAAATATTAGAGATAACTACAAAAAGATATTACCAAAAGAATTAAGATATATTTACAGAATTGGCTCTAAAAGTTGGTAGAAATATTATATTTCTATGTACGAAAGACGAGTTTATGAAAGAGTATACTCCCAAGAATTTAAATAAATTTTTAAATCCAATAATTTTTCAATTCCTAATTTTCATTAATTATGTAATAAATCTAATGAGCTTAAAAGGTAATACTAGCATGGAAATTGACTAAAGTACATGCTTGGAATCCGGATAATCACCGTCTACCTAACCCTTTTGTTTTCACCAGCTCTATATAAACTCTCTCTCTCTCTCCCAATCTCATCACCCAAACAATAAACCCTCTCTGCTCTCTCTGCTCTCTCTCTGCTCTGAGTCCTTGTCTGAATCTGTACTTAACCATGTCTGAGAGACCAAGGCGTCACCAGAGGAAGCCTTCTCTGAGCGTTTTTACGAACTCCCTCGAGAATCTCACCGACATATCTCCCACAGCAACCCCTCCATCCTCCATCCCTCCTCAGCTGCCGCGCCATCAGATCCCTCCGCCTACTCCAGCTGCTGCTCCTCCAGCAAACCTTGACAAGAAAGATGACAATGCTAGCAAGGAAGAGAACGCCTCTTCTAATTGATTTAATCGTGTTTTCCTTTGCTTTAACTTAAAAGTTTAAGGCTTCTATCATCGCATAAACCTTTCCCTGTCTTCATTCTAATATCGCATAATAATCAGTCCTTTGTTAAATTGACTTATATGATAATGAATTAATCGTAATATCCTATTTCAATATGTTAAATGGTTTCGGGATTCTGAATACGATAGAAAACTTAGTCTTGAATTGATAACGAACTCTGAGACTAAAATAACCGAAGCAAAAGTGTGAATGATTGAGAACTCCCTTTTCTTGTAAATGTTTAGAGATTCCAATATTGAAAATTTTCTTTTAGAATCTTATATGCTATGGTTGACGTTGACTGGGAGATTCGTGGACATTGAAAGATGAAAAAGGCTTTGAAGTACGAAAATATTTTATATTAATATATCAATAGACGCAAAACTCAATGATATTGAAATGATTAAAGTGGATCCAATTTTCTCGGGAGAAGACTAGACAATGCAT
Source organism: Raphanus raphanistrum subsp. raphanistrum (assembly GCA_019706035.1). Taxonomy (NCBI): domain Eukaryota; kingdom Viridiplantae; phylum Streptophyta; class Magnoliopsida; order Brassicales; family Brassicaceae; genus Raphanus; species Raphanus raphanistrum. Next base: position 307,717 of record CM033982.1, on the reverse strand, counting down.
GGGAGAAAGTAATAAATTTACCACTATTACACTCGAATTGACGTTTGTCTTGAAACGATGTACATCACATCCAAATAACTCATTTTTTCACTCTTAATCTTAAGTGATAACAAGAGATTCATCACTAGATGGTGTCCTCGGAGCCCAGGTAGTTCTTTTTAGAAACAGAGCTGATGAGATTAACGCTAAAATTCCAGAGTTTTTGTGCCAAAGTCTCATCTCTAGCAAGTTTGCTTGGAGTGACTTGATTGCAATCTGCAAAGTACTTTCCAGTTACTCCCTTCAGACTTGGATGCAGAGCAACATAACATGTTGTAGCCGCTCCCTGTCAACATTAACACGGGTATTACAGTCTCATATTCGTATTTGTTTCTCACATGTTAAATACGAGTCTAAGAGATGGTAAAGTGGCTTATAGTTGTAGAATTAGATCCTTAATCTGGTTGAGTATCGATCGGGTTTCTAGTAGTTTAGTACCTGAGGTATATTTTTCCACAAGTAGAAGCTGAAGAACTTCAAGAACCCTGTGAGAAAATGGGGGTTATGAAAATTAGTGAAAATCTAGAGGAAATAATCTGAAGAAAAGCAGAGAAAGAATAATTACTCATTAAAAGAGCAGTGTGTTGGAAGAGATTGGTGAGGATGAGACCAGGGTGCACTGAATTCACTGTTATGTTCACTCCCTCTTCCTACCAAATAAAACAACGTCCCAAAAAGATTTTGAGCTTTTCTTTCTTTCTTTCTTCTAGATATGTACTCTCTATAACATATACTCCCTCTGTTTTTAAAAGATGTATGTTCTAGAAAATTTTTTTGTTTCAAAAAGATATATTTTTCATATTTTCAATGTAATTTTTGTCAACTAATTATAAATAATTGTGAATCTCAAAAAAATTAATTGCATTTCTTAAAATCTTATTGGTTTAGAAATATAGGAAATATAAAATAACAAAAAACTATGCACTAATAAGTAAGTTTTAATATGTTTTATTAAAAAGTGTGAAAATCTCAAAACATCTATCATTTAAAAACAGAGGGAGTATTAAGTAATCACACTTAGATTTATAAGTTTGTGTGTGTGAAGGCGACCTGAAGCTGACGGGAGAGCTCGTTTGCGTGCAATATATTTGCTAGTTTTGATTGCCCGTAAGCTCTTTTATCCGAGTAACTGAAAAGCAAAATGATATGGCTATAAGATGCAATCTGAAAGTTAATAATGGTTTTAGTCACTGCATTTTTCACAGAGCGGTTGCCAATTTTAAATTCCAAATGAGTATACGGTTTACCAGCATATGTCATTGATGCTGTCGAACTTGATTCCTTCTTTATAAGTATAGATATGAGCTATAGATGACAGATTCAAAATTCTTCCTTCAACACCACTGGTTTTAGCTGTGATCTTCATTGTGTCTAGGAGCAAGTTTGTCAACAGAAAATGACCTATATAATGTATACGCTCAGCAATTAATGTTCCAAATTTAAGGTTTATTTTCTGGAAATAAAAACAAACCTAAAGCTTCTTAACTTTACATAGAAGGACTTATTTTCATAAATATTACCAATGTGATTTGTAGCAAACTGCAATTCGATTCCATCTTCAGAGACTTGGTATGGACAGAACATTACTCCTGCGTTGTTTCTGAAAATAACATATTTTCAATTTCTTTCGATTAGAGTTTTAGTGAATTTATACAATCAATAGCAGTTAAATGGTGCCTCCTTGAAATACTAATATCACTAGCATTCACAGTATATTTCTGGTCGTTTTGTTTTCATAATCCTAAACATCAAAATTTAAAAGTTGAGTGTTGGATGTTATTTATATTTATTTTACTAGCATAGCAGATTTTCTTTTTGATAAAAATGTTTAAATCGAATTGCAGATGTTACTAATGGTAACATAAACAAGGTTAAGTGGTTAACGACCTTAAAGCTGTAATGTGGATACCATTCAGGACCACTATGACGTAATATCAATGATCCAAAAGATTGTGGTCCAAATGCTATTAAAAGAGAGAGAGAGAGAGAGAGAGAGAGAGAGAGAGAGAGAGAGAGAGAGAGAGAGAGAGAGAGAGAGAGAGAGAGAGAGAGAGAGAGAGAGAGAGAGAGAGAGAGAGAGAGAGAGAGAGAGAGAGAGAGAGAGAGAAAGTACATAAGGAGATTGAGGGGAAGATGGAGGGCATGGAAGTCATAAACAAAGGCTCTGATGGATTTGAACGAAGAGAGATCTAAGTGGAGGAGGGTGACACGTGCGTTTGTGTTTTGTCTGAGGATCTCGGCTTTGGCATTTTCTGCAGCTCCCATGTTTCGGGCACCAATCACCACATGAACACCTCTCTTCGCCATTACCCTCGCTGTCTCCATTCCTATCCCTCCAGTTCCTCCTTTTACAATAATAATCACATGTTAAACTAAAGTCAACTGATAGGTTAAAATAATTTTTGTGTGTTTATGTTAGCAATGAGTATAGCGATCCACGACGGCATTCGTACTGCATTTTGCGAGTGCATATCCCTCTATGGTTTATGTATTCCGAACAAATACAGACTTATCATCAAAATTTGGTCAAACGAGTTCAACAACAGCGCAAAACCACAAAACATGTCTAGTCAAAATGATGTTATGGTATCATAACTATATTTAACACCCTAAGAGCACCATTAAGCATGAGCTTAGGGGGGTGCTTAGTGATTTTCGATTAAAAAAAAAAGAGAAAATAGACAAAAGATGGAAGCATCGGTGCTTAATTAAGCTGTCCAAAGCTTCGTGCTTAATCATTTTTACAACTTAAATTATTAAAAAAAAATAAGCATTCCTAACTGAATATTTGAGTTAATGGTGCTCTAACATTGATAGTTAACAACAATCAACTTATGGCATATATACATATATATGTAAATGTGTGTACACATAGATGTATGAACCTGTGATAATCGCAGTGAGACGAGTTGCATCAATCCCTTGGGTAACCTCTTCAGCTGTTGTTGCTGAACCAAACCCACTTGGTCCTCTTCTCCCGGTGATTAGTGAATATATGCCCATTTTTACTAGCTTGGCCTCTTTTCGTTTCACAGATCTCTCAAGAGCTAATATGGAAGAGAGAGATAGAGAGAAACGAAAAAGGAAAAAGAGTGTTAGAGAATAATATGGTACTATGATGAGAGAAACATATTTATAAGCGGCAAAGAGTTTCGTTAGTGCCTTTTTCTTGGTGCCTTCTAGTTTCATCGACATTATTACGTGAATGGATCTATGAATAGTAAATAGCAAAATATCACACTCATACCCATCCACACAAAAATGAGTAAAATAAGTATATAAATATGCGTATTTAGGCATTTTTCCAAAAAAAGTGTATTTAGCTATTTACTATTCACATACATATAAACTCTAATATATCTTTTTGGCAATCAATAGTGCAATACTCTAAATCAAATTAAGTAGCTGTTAATTTGTATCTCTCTTTCAAGTAATAGAACACTTTCCGTGGTCAAACCAAGCATAAAACTCTGCCATTGGGGTTTTATTTCAACGGCAATTGGTTCATCTCTTAAACAGTAAAAACAGTCTTATTTGAAATTATGTGTCCGAATGGATCAGCGGGACAAGTGCGGTTCTCCCGCCACATGCAGTTCTCCCGCACTGCATTCACCATTTTCTGTTTGTAAAAGCAGTTCAAGCGGGAGATCTGCATGCAGTTCAATATTTTTTGTCTTTTTGTTGAAAAAGCAGGAGATCTGCATGCAGATCTCATCCGCTAACATTTGATGGTGTTGAACTGCTTTTTTTTTGTTTGGTCAATAAATAACTTTGTTACAACACATAACTTTAAAATATATTTATCTAGTCTTATGAATATAATATTTTTACTTTATTTTATTTACAACTTTAACAATACAAAATTATCATTCTCTACTTATTATTTTTGTCATATAATTTTTACTTTTTAAAATAATCATTTTACTATAATACATATTTCAATATATTATGTATATCTATAGTAATATAGTTTAAATATGTATACTAAGAGATGCGTATTTTGTATCACGCAAATATATAGTAATATAATTTAAATATGTATACTTATGAAGAGAGATGTATATTTCATTTATATATTTAATTATGATATGTATTATAAAAATATATAGAAATATAATTGAAATATGAACAATAATGGAAGAGATATATCATTAAATTTTTATTTTAAAATTGTGACATTATGGATTTAGTGCAATATTTTTTGTTATTTATGTACTATATTTATATATTATATACTTTGATATATTTTATTATAATTTTTTAAACATTTAATCTATTTTATTTGGATTTTTTCATTTAAAACTATAATAACTGTTTGTTCTGATTGTTCCGCATTTCTCCTGCATGTTCTGTAACTCTTCTGTTTGATCCGTTTGATCTGCACTTCTCCTGCTTGATCTGCTTGATATGCACTTCTCCTACTTGATCCGCTTGATCCGCTTGATCTGCACTGCTTGAACCGCTTTTACCATTCGAAGCCTATTTCTAAAGCATACTTTGAACTCTATAGTCTATATATACCTTTTTAGTTTATAGACAGTGATAAATTGTTTGATTTTCTTCTTGTTATCAAACAAGTTATGCCTGTAGCGGTGTCCTCCTTTTTTGGGGTTTAATATGCCTCGTTTTTCTAAAAGAATTTGATTTTTCGGAATGTAAGTAAACGCTGCATTTGGGATTGATGACTAACCCTAATTGTTTTGAATAAATGGAGGGTATTAAGGTGACTAACCATTGAATACTAATGTTGAATCAAATAGGGTGACCAGAGTATTAATGAAGGTTGGTGAGAAGCCGTTGGTTACTATACAATACAAGTGTGCATCTACTTGACATCCTTCTCTCTTCACATGTTTCCAGTGAATGAGTTACCACTTACCCATACCCCTCCTAATTTGTATAGCTATATGAATTGAATTAAGCATCAAATTAATTTAAAGTTTTCTTTACAAATTTAGGGAGGTTATGCAAAGTCTAAGCCAATAATTATCAACTATTATAAATTACAGCTAAGAATTATCAAATTAACCTATATATAGCTTTTAAAAGCTAACGATACTTTTCATATGGAAACATGGTTTTAATAATAATATATTTATTTATAGAAAACCTAAATAATACTCTCGTTTTTAATTTTAACAATGCTATCAAAAACAAAACCAAGTTTACTAAAGCTATGTATAGAAACTATAGTGTAACAACACTATGGGTCCAACTGATAACACCAACTGAGGAAAAAAATTGCAGGGAATAGCACGTTCCTTCCAGTTCCTGTCTTTTTTCACCAGTTACATGGAAATTTTATAACTTGTAGGAATTGGTAGTTTCCCCACGTTCCTTTTATTATGAGGAATTATAGTGTAAATATATTCCATATCAAATTAGATAAGGAACAATTTTCCTTCTAATTAATTCCATATCATTCTTTTGGATTATTTTTTCTTTGATTCCTTTTATTTTTAATGTGGTCACCAGTTGGACCCTATGATTTTCTTCACAAGAGAAGCTTACGAAGATAAATCGATCTTAACTCCAACTTTACTCAAAATTCTAAAATATTTGAGGGGTTTAGAAAGTTTTTGGCCGGCTGTTAAAGATATACAAAAGTAACTACATACAGAATGCGTTATTTACTCATAGCCCATGCTTGTATATATGTTCCGTTCACTTTCCGTTTCCAAGTTCAGAGAATCCAACTAAGAGATTTGGATGTCTTTATTTACTTTTCTTGCCTCCCAATATTGCTGAAAGCTAGTTACAAAAACAAAATATTGCTGAAAGCTGATAATGACACTGTTAGGTGTAATTTAATCAATTTGGTCCAACTGGCGGAATTACAGTTAGAAAATTACACAAGACTACACAACCACTATCTAGATTAATAGTATCATATTAATTATAAAATTATTATTTACGATATATATAGCTATGTGATGTAAAACAGAGATCTGAACGACTTATACTAAGAAGTGCAGACTTGAGCATTGTAAGCATTATTAATATCTAATGCTAATATAAAATATCAAAATGATTGTAGTATAGTGGCATTTAAAAATCTCCCAATCATTTATTCGATTTTCTTATAATAAGTGCATTAGTTCAATTTTATTCGAGAGAATTATTGTCTTAAATGTAATATTGCTAGACACTATAGTTACGCACACAGAAGAAGATTATGGACCAATGTTCTATAGTCTAAAACTTCTTCTATAAGTTTTTTTTTTCTTAAGTTATATAAGTTATATACACTTATAAAAGAAGTTTGATGTATTAGTTTTCAATTAATCTAGTTTTTGTGTACTAAATCAATATATGGGTGAAGTATACGTTCATCACCCAAAACATTATCTAACCGGATCGAAGTGAAACTTTACGTCGTCTATATTTGGTATGTCAACTTGTATTAATCTTTTTCTCAAAAAGAAAAGTTGTATTAATCAAAGGAAAGACGAAATAGTGGCCGCCCCTGCGAGCATGCAAATTGTTGTCCTAACAATGAATGGCTAATTAATAATCTATCCATTTTTAAATAAGTGTTATTTGAGGGAGATTAAGAAATTTATATAATTGACTAGCACAACTTTATTTAATTTATGATTAATTAAATATTTTTTTTTTAAAAAAATATTGATTATTCAAAAGGTTAAAAGTTAGATTTAATATACAAAATTACATTGAAATTGTAGAATGACACTTATTTTTGAAACAAAATAAAAAATCTAAAGTGATAAAAACAGAGAAAGTATATTATAGAATGGAGCAACCTAGATTATAAATTGACTCTGATGCATTTTTAGCAAAAAAAAGTAAAAAACCCAAGTTTTTTTTTTTTTTTTTTTTTTTTGCTAAACTGCAAATATCATATTAATGATGGAAAAGATTTACAAAAGAAAATCCTTCAAACAGAGCCATCTCGGCAAAAAGAATAAAAACAAGATGGTTCTACCGAAAAACCTAGAAGAAAAGCTAGCTTTACTAGACTTAACTAAACCATAAGGTCATTAAAGACCTGAATAACTTGCTGTGTCTCCTGGAAGAAATAATGTTTCTCATTTCCCTCTCAATCCCCTGAAACACAATGGAAGGTGGGACTGCTTTCTGATTATGAATGAAGTTGTTTCTCTGCCTCCAAATGTGATAAATGACAGTCTGCACAGTGAGCTTCTTCAGCAGAGTAAACTTGGCTGAGCTAGAAGATCGGATCCATGAAAGTAATTCGGACCAGTCCGTGAACATAACCGATGGAGGGTGGCATTTGCTGAAGACTGCTTTCCAAATCTCCACACTGAAGTCGCAAGATAAGAGAAGGTGATCTCTTGTTTCCCGGTGACCAGAGCAGAGTGCGCAGTTAGGAGAGATTGGGAGACCCCAGTCCGCAAGCCGTGCCCTGGTTGGCATCCTGTCATAGTTTGCAATCCACATGTTGAACGCATGCTTCGGGACGGAGCCTTTGAACCATACAACATCAACCCAATCCTGAACCTCCTGCCTTGGCCGCATCACCTCCCACGTCGCAGCCGAACTGAAAACAGTAAGAGGAGAATCACCAGCAACCCAAATATATGCATCAACAATATCATTTTCTAAAGGCAGAGAAAGAGTTGTAAGATGAGAGTGTAGAAGAACTTCCTGTTCGGATCTCGGGTGAGGTAAAGCCCAAGTGGAACCTCTGATTGCGTCTGCCACCACTGCTTCCTTGTGGATCCGTAGCGCTCTCGGACCCGCTTGCCCGATGTACTCAATGAGCTGGCCTAGGGGAGTCCAAGCATCAAACCAAAAGCTTGTGTTTTTCCCATTTCCCACAACTGAGTGACAGAACTGAACAGCAAGATGGCGAAGCTTGAGGAGTCTTTTCCAAGCCCAGGAGTCAGCCTGGGATGGTTTGATGGACCAAAACGAACGCCCTTCTAGATGCACCGATCTGTGCCAGTCAGCCCATAGTGAGGAAGATGATGTCAGAAGAATCCAAATGAACTTTAGGCACTGAACTTGATTCCAAGTTGATAATCGGCGCAGCCCGAGTCCTCCTTCTTCTTTTGGGAGACACACCGTTGGCCAGCCTATCTTGGCTATGCCTCTCTTGTCAATGTTCCCCGACCATAGAAATTTCGAACACAGAGATTCAATAGCTTTTAAACAACCGTTAGGAAGCATGTAGGCTGACGTCCAAAAATTAACTGTACCGAAGATTACCGTTCTCAGTAGTTGTAAACGACCAGCAAATGAGAGGAGCTTGGCTGACCAGCCTCTCATAGTGGCAGTGATCCTGTTCATTAGAGGAGCATATTCAGAGATCAGTAGCTTTCTCGCCATCAAAGGGAGGCCCAGATACCTTATAGGGAGGACACCCGAATTAAATCCATAGGCTGTCATCGCTTGGGATTCAGTTGGGTCTAAACCCGAGGTAAACAACTCTGTCTTGTTAGCATTCATCTGAAGCCCTGACCATGAAGCAAAGTCGTCAAGGCATTCAGAGATTCCATGTAGGCTGTTGCTACTCCCGTCAAAGAAAATCATCACATCGTCAGCAAACATGAGGTGAGAAATCTGGAGATCTTGAGTTCTTGGGTGGTAACCGATTAAACCAGCATTGTATCTTGACGTTAAGAGCCGCGATAAACATTCCATGGCCAGAACGAAAAGATAAGGCGAGAGCGGGTCGCCTTGCCGCAGCCCTTTTGTGCTTCTAAAAAACCCTGAAGTTGCTCCGTTGATACAGACCGAGAACGAAGCCGTCGTGAGACATTCTGAGACCAACCCGATGTAACAATCTGGAACAGCTAGAGCGCGAAGAGAAGCCAAGATAAAGTCCCATCTAACACAATCAAACGCCTTTCTCAGATCCACCTTTAGCATACCACGAGGAGAGGAGACATGAGAGTTGTAGCCATTTACTAAGTCAGTTGCTAGTAAGACATTTTCCGCGAGGAGCCTGCCTGGCAGGAAGGCAGACTGAGCCTTTGAAATCATCTGCGGGAGAAGATCCACGAGCCTGGTAGCAAGAAGCTTAGAGATGACTTTGTAAAAAACCCAAGTTTTATAACGTAGTTTGTTACTATCGTTAGATCTATAGTTAAGCCACCCGCGCGCTCACACACAAACTCCGCGTAATACGATAAGCGACTATGAAGAGAATAATGCTAGCATTTACTATTCTCAACGGCGACTGGCATATTTTACGTCCGGTTCGTTGCATGGGGAAGTGATGCGACCATGTGAGACCGCTAATAAATATAGTATTCTACTATTTCCTTATTTACAACTAAATAATACTATTGGAAAATACAACTAGCTAAAATTATATGATAAGTAAGGGGTGAAAAATTTGACCAAAAAAAGAAAGAAAGTAAGGGGTGAAAATATAGTTTTATGTTTTGTATTAGTTGATGCATCGTGATTCGAATTCCTACCAGTCACTGTTCTGTGAACCTATATATGGGCTAAATCATGTTAAAATCAACCATATAGTGTGTGTCTTTTTGCTAACACATACATCGTTTTCTTGATCAAGACTAGTATTCACACCGATTGCAGGTTTCAAATTCCTATGATATTCTGCACAAATCTCATGTTTACTATTATCGTTTTTAAATTAACAACAAGATAGATTCCAATTAATTATTCTGTTAAATAGCGACGCATAAATGTGTGTTGCCAAAAAGTGCATCTGCCAACGTACTGATATTAATATGTAAGTATATTTATGTACATATTCATTAACCTAGTAACATACAGTGCCCATACAAGTTATGCGTGCAGCACATGGCTTAAGGCCGCCATGTTTGGTTTCAAGAATTGATTGCTTTGAGGTTGGTGATGGATCCTGCACACTGAAATGGGAAGACCGAGTAGTGAGAAAATAATATTTATGAAAACCAAGTTAGTTTATAGAATTTTTTTTTTGAAAGAGATGATTTTTTTTTGTCAACATGAAAGAGGTGTTAAATTTAACTCTTTAAGAGAAGCAAAAGAAAGGTAACGGTAAATGTAACATTCAATTTTTTTTTTTTGATTTAAACTAGAGGTATTTAGGACCTATGGAATGATTTAGACTAATTTCCAAGAGGAGGTACAATCCACAAATAAATATTTTTTCTGGATATGTAAATGGATCCTAAAACATGAGTTCGAACTTGCAACATGGTTGGAAGAAGGAGTCTATCCTTACTATTGGACCACGATGTATTGGACAGTAACATTCAAATATTGTATCAGCAGACATGAGAATGTGGAGAAGCCAATTTCATGATCTAATATTCAATTTTTTTCCAAGTAAAAATGTATTGATTGTTTGCCGCCAAAAAAAATAAAAAATGATTGATTTTGATCATTTTATAGAAATTAAAAATAGAATCAAATTAGTTATTATATAAACACAATAAAATAATTTATTGGTGGATGGATAGATGATGGGCTCGTAGTTGAGATAGATCATTAAGAGGAGTTGGAATATGAAACAATGTTTTTTTAATAGTGTGGTAGTAATTTTTTGAGGTTTGGTTGATATGTACTCATATTAATATTGGAGTTGATTTGTTCTATGAACTAAATTATCATTATTTGGTAGATATGTATTTGAGATCTGGTTGTGATGGTTAATATGGTGAACCAAAAGAGATAATTTTTTGGCATTAATGGGAAAGTATTACAAATTCAAATCGTAGAATATGATATATTTTCAGTCATTCATACTAATCCCCTCTATAATACTAAAATGTCTGTTATTTTCGGCCCGATTAGATCAAATGATAAAACTTAAAAGATGATGGGTCTAAATGGTGACCAAGGAATGAAAAGAAATAATGCATTTCTTAATGTTCCTAACAAATTTTACCATTCATAAGGAATAGTCATTCCTTCTCGTTCCTTTTATTGTAGAGAATTAAAGAACAAATTTGTTTCTCGCTAAATTTGATATGGAATAACTATTCCTTATCATTCCCAAAATTTTATTCCCGTCCATTTTTTCCTATTTGTTCCTACTATTCTCGAGATAGTTACCAGTTAGACCCGATGTTTTTTTGTTCTTTAAAAAACGGGAGGGAGGCGGTGCTTATTGAGCAAAAACGAGTGGGCGAACCCAAAGAAGATGCATATCTGGGTCCGTGGACCTCTTACACTTCATATAGGCCCATGAAGAAGCAAAGGGGACTAAGAGTCGACAATCATGAGTATCAGACACAAATTCATATCTACAAACACTACGAGGCCTTTTATCGCAAAGATTTGTTCGCTATCTCTCTCTCTACTCTGAGCTTTGTTTCGCACTTCATTAATCACCGCAACGAAACCCTACTTGCTGCCTTCTTCTTCTCTCTCCTCGAAGCAGATAAATCTCCGGCGAAGATGGCAGGTGGCTTGGATATGTCACTGGATGACCTCATCAAATCCAATCGAAAACCTACCGGATCTCGCGGCCGAGGCAACGGTGGTACTACTAGCAGCGGTGGTGGTCGCGGATTCGGCGGTGGCTCCGGGCCGTCTCGGCGATTTGCTAACCGCGTAGGAAACAGAACGGCGCCGTATTCAAGGGTCAGTCAGCCATTGATTTCATCTACTTAACCTCTTCCTTCCATTTCCAGATCAGAGAGAGAGAGAGTTCCTTTAGTGTTTGTTAAAGTTGAGATCTTTTTTTTTTTCGTTTCTTCGTTTGACGAACAAACAGCCGATGCAGCAACAACTACAAGCTCATGACGCCATGTGGGCAAACGACGTTTTCGCCACTGACGCGAGTGTGGCCGTTGCTTTTGGGCATCAGTCTGCCGGCGTCGTCGGAGGATCTTCTATCGAGACCGGGACGAAGCTATACATCTCCAACTTAGATTATGGTGTCTCCAACGAGGACATCAAGGTCTCTCATTTCGTTTCTAGTCTTCTTTAGAAGGAGTAAAGTTTGTGTCTTTGAAGTTAATTGTTAGTTTATTTGTTGTAGGAGCTCTTTTCAGAGGTTGGTGACCTTAAGCGTTATGGGATTCACTACGATAGGAGTGGAAGATCCAAGGTATTATACTTCGATACCGTTTCTACTGCTATCAGGTCGTGTTTGAGCTGATTCAAACTGGTTGATTTCAGGGTACTGCGGAGGTTGTTTTCTCGCGGCGTGGTGATGCCTTGGCAGCTGTCAAGCGTTACAACGATGTTCAGCTGGATGGAAAGCTGATGAAGATTGAGATTGTTGGAACAAATCTTTCAGCTCCAACACCTCCTATTATTGCTCCTGTTCAGATTCCCTTTCCTTCTAATGGGATACTTGGCAACTTTAATGATAACTACAATGGCAACTTCAATGGCAACTTTAATGGAAACTTTAGGTTTGTGTTGTTTTCAGTCCTGATATTTTAAATGTATATATTTGATGTGTTGTTGGTGAGTTTGTATATTGATGGCATGACTTGTTAGTTAGCTTGGAGTCAGCTAAGTTAGATTACTTGAACCTTTTTAGTCTTATTAAATGTTTTGTATAATGCAACAGAGGGAGAGGAAGAGGTGGTTTTATGGGGCGGCCTCGTGGTGGTTTTGGAGGTGGTAATTTCCGTGGTGGTAGGGGAGCTAGAGGAGGAGGTGGTGGTGGTCGGGGCAGTGGAAGAGGAGGACGTGATGAAAAGGTGTCTGCAGAGGATCTTGATGCTGAATTGGACAAGTATCACAAAGAGGCAATGGAGGAAACAAGTTAAAAAGGAGGGACTAAATCCATTTGCAAGACTAAATGTATTTCTTTAGTGCATGATTATATACTTTTGTATGAGTATGTTATTTAGATTGGTGTCAATTGTCTGACATTATCCCGGTTTAGCTAGCTAGTTTGTTTCTTCTCTTTGTGAGGCTTTTTGCAATTGAGAGGTTGATTGTTTCTGGTTTCTAAACGGTTTAGTTTTTGTTTTTCAAAAACCACTTTTTCATCCAATCAAGGTTTGGAAGAAATGGATTTTCTAAAATTAAGGGAAAATAGTTTTTGTGAAAACTACCTAATTGTAAACAAAAACAAAAATCTGTATTTTTTTTTCAGTTTTTCAACATCATTTGATGTTACTTCTTTAACTTTTTTTTTGCCTTTTGGTGATTTTAATATTTAATAATCATTTCTCTTCTAATTATCTGTATTTACTGTTTTCATTTACATATTCATATATTCACCAAATTAAATTGTACATTAAATTCCATATACTTATTAAGATTATAATAAAAATTAAGTTACACCTTATTCACAAATTATTTTTGTTCAGTGAGAAAGAAACCATCTACAATTAATTTACATATAATTAGATTTATCAATGAAATTAATTTAATTTGCAACTATATATAATTGTAAACAATTTGTACTAAGTGCTTACAAGTTATAACTTAATCATATTGTGTGTTAATAGCACTAAGAGACTGAGACACTGTTCCAAGTTTCCATTGCTGAAGCATTGCTGTGGAGAAGAAAAACATCAAGTGGATAACAAGTACGATTGAATATCAACAAAGTGGCTGTAGTTTAGTGGTAAGAATTCCACGTTGTGGCCGTGGAGACCTGGGCTCGAATCCCAGCAGCCACATCTGTTTTTTTCTCTGTATTTTAAGTAAACGACGTCGTAACAGTTCATCTAATAAAACGTCGTCGGCTCCCTGTGTCAACCTTCTCTTAACCAGAGTCTTTCCCCCACCCTATTTTCACTTTTACGATCGGTTTCGTTAAGACTTGCCAGTAAAGAAGAACCGAAGCGGAAAGTCATCGTTCTCTGTGCTTTCGAAGGTAAAATGCTACCAGATTCTTTCATTTCGAATTGTCATATATTTGTTTCGTCTTTAGATGGTGGTGGAATCTGTGGATCTAAATAGCTAGAGGCATCGATCTATATTCCCAGGATTGATGAAATTAAAATGCGTAGAGATCTGATCTGATCTGATTAGACTCTTTTCTTTCTCTCTCTCGCACTGCTAATATAATGAGATTCGATCATTCTCTGATTTGTTGATTCCTGTTGTGATGTAAACAGATGTTTGACGACCAAGACCTCGGATTCTTTGCCAATTTTCTTGGCATTTTCATCTTCATTCTCGTCATTGCTTACCATTTCGTCGTCGCCGACCCAAAGTTCGAATGAAAAAACTGATGTTTTTTGCTGGATTCCGACAAAAGAGAAAAAAAAAAAAAACAGTTTAATGTCTTGGAATCAGCATGTCATTAGCATTCCATAGAGTCAAGATGTTTCATTCAGTTATGTAATATGACAAATGTGGTTTTTGATTAATACATAAAAGAGACTTGTTTTCATAGTGCTTTCCATTATTCCGGTTTTATAATGCATAATACTTGTTTTGAAGCTAGCATATAGCAGCGCGTCTTCTCGCGGGTATGAGTGAGTTCAGACTGTGATGCTTGTGACTTGTGAGTAAACGAGCGTAACTTTATAAATTGTTAGAGCTAAAATGAGTTTCTTCACATAACCATGCTAGTTGTTCTATTTACAGTTTTATTTGTTTCACATTATCATTTACTGTAAGCTTGCTTGCATGATGTAATGTGCATACGCATTCATCCTTTGGTGAATCTCCGGATTCAGGCTGTTTAAATGGAATCTGCTTTGTAATACTTGTTGGTACTTCTCGGTTGTGATCATGCTCCTTGTAAGTATAACTTAGTATAGGTTATGGATGTCATCAAAAGATAGGGACAAAGTTTGATAAAAGAACCCAAAAGGCTGACTGGTAGTGTGGGATGACAACAAGGTTACTGATCATAAAAAAAAATATAAGTGAAAAAGTCACACTGACACCAAAAAGAAATAAAAGAAAATCTCAATAGGGTTACACTTAGGATTACACTTATCTGCTTTGGCTTATTTTTCCCATTGTACAAAATGATCTTTTCTACAAATACATAAATAAAAACATGGTTACATCTTTCATCAGGTCAACTTAACCTCAACTAACTCCTCCAAGGTGGTGCGGCCTTAGACAAACTCTAACCTCGTGTTCTTCCTCCACTCCTCCCTTCAGCTTCGGCACCAGGATCTCTAGAACCGGTCCTGTCCCATCAAAATATGCTTCGATGTTGGCTTCCTCCGGAATCCGATTTGGCAACTGTATCTCCCTCATGAACTCCCCCGGAGGACAATGCTCAGCCGTCTGATCAACAACCAGCTTGAAAGTACGCTCCCTCCTCTTCACCAAGGGAGCCCTCGACGTGCTTGACCCCGTGACCTTCACGATTCCGTTGGTGATACCGTTCCTCCATGAGACCTTCACGCTGTTCAAATCCACAAACGGTAAAGTTACCACGACCAGGTAAGCTTCTTCGTCTTCGTAGATTGTTTTGGCCGCAGTCGCGGGCCCGTGAACGTTCTTCATCACTCCAGTGAAGTCGTTAGCCCAACCGGGCGGGTCCTTGGCGGCATGGTTGTTAACAACAGTCAAGCAACATTCTTCTTCGCTGCTTCCAGGAGATAAGAACTCTTTCCTCTTCTTATTATTGTTGCCTGGAGACTGATCTGATGAGCCATTGCTGCTGAAAGAAGCGTTGCTCGTCAAATGCAATCCCGAACCGTTAAGGATCTTCTTAGCGCAATTCAAACCCTGTTTTGTAACATGAGGCAGCTCGAAGTCCGTGTTGGGAAGGTTTCTCCAGGAACCGAAGTCACTAGCATCAGGAGGGATAGTGAACTTCAAATCTCGACCCGTCAGCTCAAACCACCTCTTCTTATCATCCTCACTGACGCACAAGAGACTCGGGGACGCCACGAACTCGATCCCGTGAAGACACTGAGGGTTAGAGAGTCCCCTGTAATGCTTCCTCTGCATCCTGTGAGACCTAACAAACCCTCTCTCCGCGCTGAAGGGAAACGGACGCTCGCCTTGGCGAGAATGCCCGTTCATATAGCTCCTCAGCTGCATTTTCCCGAGGGCGTTCTCGGGCTTATCCTTGAAAGCCCACATGTACATGTTCTCCATATCATGCTGAACAAGAAACACATCGAGCTTGAGATCAGATTTATCAAAACCACTAAAACACCCTCCTCCTCCTCCTACTCCGTTAGCAGTTTCTCTAACGACCTTGGACTTTGACTTGTCGTTCAAGGCCGGTCTGAAGTAGAAGCTGAAGAAGAACCAAGCTCCCCACATGCTGTCTCCCCGTTTCAAGCATTTTTTACTGACTTTACTGGGGACCACCACGTTGAGGAACGTCTCGGTGGTGGTGGTGGTCTCGTAGACATGGGAGCTGAGACCAACATCCAAAATGTTGTCCAAGTTCCAAGAGATGGAGCTGCGTCCTACGGACAAGGGGAGGTTGATGTCTGGCGGGTTGTAGAGAGTGATTTGGCGGTTACCGTTGGTGTTCATCATCTCGAGATCGAGTTCTTCGTGAGAGGAGGAGCCAGTAGAGTCCATGGATAAGTGCGTTGAAGGATGATTATGATGATTCTCCATTGACAAAACGGTGAGAATCGAGCCTCTCATTTCACAAAATCGAATCTGATTTGAATCTATATTAAGGAGGTCAATCTCCTAAGTCCCAGATCTCCCAATTAGCCATGAATTCACCGGCAATTTTGAGATCCCTAATCTCTAGAACAAAGCAAAGAGAAGACGCTAGAGAAAGACGATATCCAACCCTAACCCTAGAATTTCACTATATCCCCCTGAAAGCGGCGGGAAACTTCGACTCAAACCTATCCGTGAAATATACATTTGCTTCCGATTCAAATTTTTTTTTTCTCCTTTCTAATTACATCCAACTCTCACAACAACAATAAGCCTTAATAGGAATCAGATGCAATTGAGCCCAGATAATACCTTTTAAGATACGCAACAACAATGAATCTATAGGAAGAAGATATTCATTGTCACAATGATATATAATCAAACTCTATTTCATTTTCCCCCACAGATTCGATTAGAAGTTCTTGGTGTTTTATTGTTTGTGAAATGTATCGGTGTGAATGAGGGAGGGAGGGAGGTGGTTTATGTAAGGAGGAGGAGAAGGGAAGCTTCGTGGGTGAGAGTGAATGTGCATAAGAGGTAAGACAGACAGATAGAGAGAGAAAGAGAGAGTTAGTCCTGAACTAGATACCACCTGATTCCCCCACTCTCTTTCTAACTATATTATTTTTTCTATCTAAAAATTAAATACGGAGTATTATCTTTTTCCTCTCATAACAATTTTATTTATGGGTGCTTATCGTTGGTACATGTGCTTATCAGACAACCATTATTCTTTTTCTTTTTTCTCTTTTGATAAAAAGTAAAAACGTTTTGCAAATTTCTAGTCAAATTGATTTTTTGAAAAGTATTATATTGGGTTAATCTAACCGCTTAAATAACCACACTACTAAACCGTTTATTCGGGCAAGTGTAAAAAATAACTCTGACTAATTTGTGTTTGGGGGGAAAATATGTTTAATATGCTTTGCTATGTGAAGTCTATGCGGAGACATGGTTGGTGATTAGCTGAGTGATATGATTTTTAATAATATTTTAATCAATGCTAGTGGAGACCAATTGCATTATTGTGCTCCCAGTGAGGTGTAACAAAATAATATTTTTAAAAAAATCTTATACTGGTTATCCATTGAAATAGGGTTATGCGTCATCGACAGTGTTAGTATCCAACATCTTACGAATTTAATTAACTAATCCTTCTTTGTTGACTAGTTAAATGCATTGTAAAATGTTCTGAGGATAATTACGAGGTAAGGGTAACATATTATCATTTGACACGTAAGAAATGCATTCTGAGTCAAACTATGAGTGTCATATATCCTGTTGCTGTATCATTTGATCACCATGTGGTCCATGTCATGTATAAAACTATAAATTATATATGAACGTACTACAAGTCTACGTTAGAGAATGGGAACTTAATGGAGGAGAATTTTGGTCAAATTTTTAATAAGATAAAAGTTTACCGACATCATACATGGGATGCAACATAAACTTAAACAAAACATGCATATGTTAAAAATAGGTTGAAGTTTGAAAACTATGGACCATTTTATTTAGGCTCTATGGATATGCGATTAGGTCAGGAGAAAGGTAGGATCAAAGATTTAAAGCTTAACTTTAGTTTCCCAGGCTTTAGGGTCTATTTCTATAAAATTTAGGTTAGACTGAAATATGTAAATCTAAAAATATTTTATTTATTAACGCTCATTTTGTTTAATACACTGCATCAAACAAAAACTAATAGACCGTATACACCAAAGCGCCCCATCATATTGTATGGGTAATATTTTGTTTACCGGATGCTCGGTTCTTGAAGGGACACTTAAACATTATAGAATATCTAATATATTTGCTACGCTAGATACGAGCAGAAGTTGACAAAGCTAAATCAAATAGAGTTAATTAAAAATGGCATTTGTGAACCCAAAAAGAGAAGAACGAATCAAACATTACTTTAGAAAATTCAATAATTGAGATCTGAGAGGACATCGAATACGACCTCAAAAAGATATTGGGAGTTGCCACCTCTCATACCCAAACAACGACAGGTAAACAAACAACGAATAAATATTTAAATACAACACACTACTAGTAATCTAATGACTTCAATACGTTTATATCTCTGAGTACCTGACAACACAAAATAACACCATAGTAAACAAATGAAAATTTTAAACAATATTTTTTAATGTTGTGATAGTACATAGTTCTGAATAAAGATCATTATGATGGTTAGGTTAGTCTAGACCAGTCTGGTTATGTTATGATGTGTTTTATCGTGGTCGCCGTGAAACCTGACTTTGTATAGTTTATATTCATATTAGTTTAGTGATATTGAAAATAAATTAACTGTTATACCTAAATTATGTGTAAAATAAATTTAGTTTTGCTATAAAGATGATTTGATGGGGTTTGGTTTAGTTTTGACCGTATTACTTTTAGTTATAAGTTGACAAAAATCGGATTGGAAAAGTTTCGAAAACTTTTCACCTACCACTACCAGAACAATATGGTTATAATAACTCGGACTAGTTAAATAAAATGTTCTAATCAATATTTTTATGGAGAAAAATGCAAGCTCACCAATCATAGAGGACAACTGGCCTGGTGCAATGTGGTGGCAATTTCATAGGATATCAAAACATATAACATTTAGACTGATTACAAATCGAATAACTAAAATGACATTTCCAATAGTTACCTTCATTTTTCTTCTAAAAATGAATTAAACTCAAAATGAATTTACATTTTACTCCAATATTTTTCTTTATTTTTCCTCTCAAAAATAATAATTTCACATATATTATGTTATTTATTACTACTTATAATTAACTTTAAAATAATGATTATTATTTTATATAACTTAAAATTTTACTCAAAAATTATTTTATTTTAGTTAAATCTTCACTATGTATATAAGTTTAGTTTCTAAAAAGATACAAGAATTTATAGAAAGTTATCACAAAATGAGAGAAAATATATAAAAAAAACTTCTCCAATTTTTCCCTCAAAATGAGGTACCATTGAAGATGGTTTAAATAGCCAAAATCGAATAACATGCAGATTTAACCGGTGATTCATATAACATTAAGATGCTTTTTTTTTTGTAAAATATGGAATTATTTAGAAGAGAAACTATTTACTGTTCGATCCAGGACAACGCAACTTTGTCACGCATTCACGCACTAACGTGTAAACAATATGCTACATGCATTAAAAAGGAAATAAAACTACATGTATATTAAAATAATTATGATGTTATTTTCTAATAGTTGGAAGGTGATGGGGTATTGATACGGACCATGTCTTATAAGTAGAAGAATTATAACTTTTTAATAAGCGATAATGTTTCAATAACTGGATGCCAAAACATTTGAAGATTCAGTGAACATAATAATACGACTATTTTTTATACAATTGGATCGAATACAGACATAAAATTATCCTTATTTTCACAAAAAAAGCTACGTCATAGATAATTCCATATATATACCAGATGGGCTCAATGTTACAAAGAGAGAATAAGGCCCAGTAGAATCCCCGCCATAAAAATTCAAAAACGGCGTCGTTGACTATAACGCACACAGAGTGTGTGTTGTTGTGTTTGCTATGGAGAAGCCCATCGTTGCTTCTGCCGTCTCTCTTCTTACTTTCGATCAGCTGTTTAACGCGAAATCGGTAGTTCCAACGAAACGCTCCGAGATTTGTTGTTCGCATCTCTGTGAAAAAGAAAAAAATCGTAGAAAATCTCGAGTTTCCCGCCATTGAAGGAGGTCACTAGGTTCGTCTTTGATCCCGATTCGTGTCACCGATAACGGATCGAGCTGTTATAACCAAATCTAGGGTTTTTTCTAGATGTTTCATTTAGTCAATGAACAGCTAATTTATTTTTTTATTTTTTTGCTAATTAATTTAAATATGTGTGTTGTCCTGATTAGTGTTGAGTTAAGTGGAGGGGATGGAGATGGATTTGTTTGTGACTCCGGAGAAACAGAGGGATCGTCCTTCAGTGAGCTTGCGGAAAACTCCTGTGAGAAGGAAGTTGATAGTTGATGATGATGATGAGATTGGGTCAGAGAAGAAAGGTCAATCAAGAACTACTGGAGGTGGCCTTCGCCAGTTCAGCGTTATGGGTCTGTGTCACTCTCTCTCTATTAAGAGCTTTCTTGAAAGTATTGTTGTTTGGGGTTTTGATTCATTCAACTGTTGTTTTCTCAGTGTGCCAGAAGTTAGAAGCCAAGAAGATCACTACATACAAGGAGGTATCACACTCTAATACAATCAGTTTTTTTCCTTATCCAGAGAATAATTTTTAAGTTTTTTTAATTCAGATTGAATTTAGAACTCATCATTAGTTGTTCTCTTAAGTTAGTTGTTGAGAATGAAGATCACTACATATAAGGAGTAATGCATTCACAACCTTTTCATTAGAGAATGTGATCGTATATGTTTGAGACTGTGGTTTTCTTATGATTCCAGGTTGCAGATGAAATCATTTCTGATTTTGCAACAATTAAGCAGAACGCAGAGAAGCCTTTGAATGAGAATGAGGTATAATAGCAAAGTTGGAAAGCTTGTTGTTATCTCTCTGAATTTTATGGAAACCAGATGTGTGCTATAACAATATTTTTATCGTATGATCAAATTAGTATAACGAGAAGAACATAAGGAGGAGAGTCTATGATGCACTCAATGTCTTCATGGCCTTGGATATTATCGCTAGGGATAAAAAAGAAATCCGTTGGAAAGGGCTTCCCATCACCTGCAAAAAGGATGTCGAAGAAGTTAAGGTCTTGCCTCTGAGCTTAGCCCTTTCTTCTATTCTATTTCTCTAGCTCTTTGTCTTTGCTACGAACCTTTCTGGATATCGTATTTGCAGAGGGATCGAAATAAGGTTATGAATAGTGTACAGAAGAAGGCTGCGTTTCTTAAAGAATTGAGAGAAAAGGTGATTCTCTTTCTCTTCTTGTAAGTTTAAAGGAAATCTAAATGCAATACTCTTACACCTCGAGATCTTGTTATGACATTTCTATAGTTTTGTAAGCATCCGTTTACTTTGAACCTAGCATTGAGTCATTTTTATGTTGGCTTGATGAAATATCAACCATCTTTCTACGTTTTGCTTATATGTTTTCTTCTCAAATGTCATTGTCTTGCAGGTATCTAGTCTTGAGAGTCTTATGCTGAGAAATCAGGAGATGGTTGTGAAGACCGAAGGCCCAGCAGAAGGTTTTACCTTACCACTCATTTTACTTGAGGTATTTCAGAATCTCTTCCCTTTAAGTTTCTAATTCATGTCTTTTTGGTATCCTAATCTATCTTTCTCTCTCTCTATTAGACAAATCCTCATGCAGTAGTCGAAATCGAGATTTCTGAAGATATGCAACTTGTACACCTCGACTTCAATAAGTACAGTACCAAATATTTTTCGAAATTGTGATCAATTTTTGCTCTCTCTCTCTTGAATCTTGGATTGACAAAATCTTTTCTTCCCCCCCCCCCCCCCCCCCCTCTTGACTTTAGCACACCATTCTCGGTTCATGACGATGCATACATATTGAAACTGATGCAAGAACACAAGCTGCAGCAAAACAGAGCTTCTTCCTCTTCCTCTGCACATCATCAGTCTCAGCATTCTTCCTCCAGTTCCTGCATTGCTTCTGGAACCTCAGGCCCGGTTTGCTGGAACTCAGGATCCAACTGATACTCGCTGACCGAGAAAACCGGTGATTGTCTCCCCAGTTCTTCAAGAAAGAAGAAGAAGAACAACAAGGGATCTAATTGGTATACTATGAAAAAGTTATACATCTGGCTTTGTGTCTTATGAGAGAGCTTGTAATCTTATAATTCATAGGCCAACATCAAATGTTTGTTTATCCAATTTTTCCTTTATAAATGAAACCTCTTGTTACTTTTTTCTATTAGAATACCGATTCGGTTTACTCTTTACCTGAGTTTTTTTGAATTAAACAAACTAAACCAAATTGAATCGATTGGCTAATATATCACACAAACTTAGTTCCAGGTTATGTTAGGTACGTAGTTGAGAAAAGCGATTTAGTTAACTCCCGTCTCGCGCTTAACCGGCGCGTGGCTGATAAATATGCTATGCAAAATTCACTATTCCCATGCAAGAACAAACAAATAACTATTTTTTTTTTTTTTTTTTTTGGTAATCATGTCAAATTTCATACCATTTTCAAGAGTTTACACGTTGCATTAGCAACTTATTGAGCTTAACTTACAAACACACACAACCCCAACAGACTTAAAAAAGAGAAAAACAAAAGATCACAAAAAAAAATTTCATACCATTTTTTTTTGGAAAAAGACAAAGAAAGAGAGAGACATCGCGGCGGTTCGAGGGAAAGAAAAGCGAAACAGGTTGGAACATTTCGAAAGAATGTTGGACTGTTTTTAATTAATACTAATACATACATTATATATTTATATCTGATAAATTGTTTCTTCACTAACTTATTCTACTCACACTCGTATTCTTTCAGTCATCACATCTAAATTATAATATTATTTAGTCGTTAGTGTTGGCCCATTTAGTCAAACCTTCTCCCCCTTTATATTATTAACAGATATAGATGTTTAATTACTTAATTAATCAACACTGGTGTGTATGTAACTATGCACTAAAGTTCTCATCAAATAAATATACCAAATTCCCTTTTTGCATATCATATATGAACACAATTTGATTCCTCATAACTTGGTTGACATGCTCTACATTTTCTTCAACACCATTGATTTAAAAAACTATTTCAGTGAACATTTATGATAATACATGAAATGAAGTAGTTCTTTCTTACTTGAAATAAGAGAGCAGCATCTCTTTCACTTTGTCAAAAATATCAATTATTTTTTGCTAAAACATATATACTTGTAGATCAAAAGCATTACCATGTTACTTTAATTCAATAGAACAATAGTATGCATATATATATATATATATATATATATATATATATGTATATATGAATCCCCACATTCGTTTAGTAAAAGCTATAAATTATCTATAGTTGTATTTTATATATTGTAGTCTAATCAAAATATTTATAAAGTTCATGACATAAATTGATGTTTTTTCTTTTTTTGTAAAAGTCACATAAATTGATGTTTTCGGTAGTCTTTATGTATACACAAAATTAAGTGAAAACTATGGTTGAATTTTTTAGTATGTTATATAGCACACACAGTACATAAGTAACAGGATTGACAGAAAGATAGAATCACAAAGAAACTTATGAGTTAAGCAATTAGACACACTCCCTCTCCTCCACCTTCCCTAAAACCCTAAGCAAATACGCATAAAATATAAAAACAAAACGAAAAGAGCCTCATAATAACACTGTGGACACACTCAATCTTATTTTATTCATCAATATTTAAATTATATAATATTCCAAACATATTCCATATGTATATGTGGATATGTATATATATGAATAAAGGTTCTTTCTTTATCTTTGTCACTCTCTTTCTCTAAGCTCTCCTCTCCTCTTCTTTTCTCTCTCTCTCTAAAGCTCTTCCCTTTGTTTTGTTGTATTGACGTAATTCTCCACTTCTTCATATAAGCCTTCACCAAACAAAACCACCTTTAATTCCTTTATTTGCTCTAAAACAAAAAACAAAACTAAAGAGGGAAGAGATCATCAAAGAAGAAAGATCAAATATGGTGTTTTCTTCATTTCCTACGTATCCTGATTCATCAAACTGGCAACAACAAGTAAGTTATCGATTTGGAATTTCTTGGTTTTACAATTTATGCGTGTACTCAAGAATCAATAAAAAATAAAGAGATGATTAAACAAACAAGAAAAGAGGATAATAATATTCTTGTTCCTTTTGTCACTTTTAATCTATGTATATCTGTGGTTGAATTTGAATATACTCATAAAACTAATTCTTTCTTTCCTTTACTATTGTTTTCACAAATTTTAATAACTTTTTTTGGCTGTTTTTGAATCATTTCTTCCTCTCTTTAGCATCAACCAATCACATCCACCGTTGGATTCACGGGAGACAACAACATCAGCCAGCAGTTCCTCCCTCACCATCCCCTCCCACCGCAACCGCAACAAACGCCTCCACCGCTTCACCTCAGCGGTAACGGAGGCGGTGGTGGTGGTCCTGGGGGACCTGGCGGATCAATACGGCCAGGTTCGATGGCAGAAAGGGCAAGAATAGCCAACATACCAATGCCTG
The DNA here is from genome assembly GCA_019706035.1 of Raphanus raphanistrum subsp. raphanistrum. Lineage (NCBI taxonomy): Eukaryota > Viridiplantae > Streptophyta > Magnoliopsida > Brassicales > Brassicaceae > Raphanus > Raphanus raphanistrum. Next base: position 283,036 of record CM033982.1, on the reverse strand, counting down.
AAACAGCCTTGAAATGTCCAAGATGTGACTCAACCAACACCAAATTCTGTTACTTCAACAACTACAGTCTCACTCAACCTCGCCACTTCTGCAAAGCATGCCGCCGTTACTGGACACGTGGCGGCGCTCTAAGGAGCGTCCCTGTCGGTGGTGGTTGCCGCAGAAACAAAAGAACCAAAAACAGCAGCGGTGGCGGTGGTAGCAGCAGTAGCGGTAACAGTAAGTCACAAGACAGCACCACAAGCAACGACCAATACCACCACCGAGCCATGGGTAATAATCAGATGGGACCACCACCTTCTTCGACTTCTCTGAGCTCGTTGCTATCTTCTTACAACGCCGGATTGATCCCTGGACATGATCATAACATGAGCAGTAACAACCATGTACTTGGACTTGGATCATCTTTGCCTCCTCTCAAGCTCATGCCTCCTTTAGACTTCACTGACAACTTCACCTTACAGTACGGTACCGTTTCAGCTCCTTCTTATCATGTAGGCGGTGGAAGCAGTGGAGGAGGAGGAGCGGCGTCTCTTTTGACAGGTTTTGACCAGTGGAGATTCCCGGCACCTCATCACCAACTTCCTTTGCTAGGTGGTTTAGACAGTTCATCATCATCTTCCGGGTTATATCCGTTTGATCATCAAAATCAAACGGGCCTGGAGCCGCAGAATCCGGGTTACGGATTAGTCACCGGGTCGGGTCAGTATCGACCTAAGAACATCTTTCATAACCTTGTTTCCTCTTCTGTATCGTCAGCTATGGTCACGGCCACTGCGTCGCAGTTAGCTTCAGTGAAAATGGAAGATAGTAACAATCAACTCAACATGTCTAGACAACTTTTTGGAACCGAACAACAGCTTTGGAATATTCATGGGACTGCAGCATCAACCGCAGCGGCAACAACTAGTTCGTGGAGTGATGTCTCTAATAACTTCAGTTCTTCTTCTACTAGCAATATATAATCAGCTGCCACTCTAAGGATCGAATCTATGTGATGACGAGACTTTTAGTAATTTTTTTTATTGGGTGTGCTATGATCTTATGTAATTATAAGTTCGAAGTTAGTACATCGATCGATCTTGTTGGTCCTTTTAATATTAAATTATAACTACTAGTTTTGGGTTTGTTTTGATATTTGGATTCCCTTGGTTGTTTCTTTCAGGTTAAATTAGGGTTTTGTTACAAAGTTTCATTTAAGTATGGAATATGATCATACATGCGAGTAGTACTGAGTTTGTTTGAGTTAAGTATGTTTTATCAATATATTTTACTATTATAAATGAGGTTCAGTCTGATTATTTTATCAAAATTTCTAACTAATTTATTAATAAAAATAATCTATTTAAAAGTAATAAAATATATTATTGTAAAATAAATATATTATTTTAATATTTAGTGTGATGAATAATATTACACTGCATCAAATTTGATAGAGATAATATCACTATGGTATTTTATTGAAGATAAAATTATACCAAATCTAGTGTTTTGTGTTTTTTTTTTGGAGATGATCTAATCATGTCATGCCATGATTAGTCTCGTATGCATTCAAGAAGCAAGAGATCAGACCATATCAATCTTATCATAGAGAAAAATATTTATAATAGTTTTCTAGTTAATGTACATAAAAGCGTGGTTTCCAGTTTGATTGGATTGAGTAAGGTTCAGTTACTCAAACCAATTCCAGCTATTTCTCTATCTCAAGAGAGTGACGATTTTTCTTATGAGTTTTGTTCTAAAAATCCCACTTGGTTTTAGCCAATAATTTATATTGTTTTACAAATTGTTTTAAGGGGTGATTGAAATAGCCTGTAGCTTTATGTTTTTAATTGTAGAATTTATTGTAAATTTATTTGCTGTAACTTTGTAAATGATTATTTTTTGCTCTAAAAATAAAAATTTCTACAACCTTTTTATTTCCAAGATATATTTTTGCTGTATATTTGTTAATTTAAAAAAAAACTAGATTGGTTAACATGTATGACTATAAACTAAATTTTGGATGTCTAGAATATTTATAGCCACAACCAGCCACCCTCTTATTTATAAGGAAATATAATTATTCTTCATTTTAATTATTATTCATTTTAAATTATTCTTCTTGTATTATAAATATATATATATATATATATATATATATATATATATATATATATATATATATATCAATAGCTACAGAAAGAATAATATCAAAATGCACTTTTGGGGAAATAGCAAATAAAATTTGTACGCATTACATTTGCCATCGTTATTTATGCTGTGACGAAACAAAAAGGAATTTGAAGTTACTGTATTATTATCCTATACAGAAATTAAGTTGCTGTCTTTTCATCCTAGAAACGATGAAATTCATTACAAGGAAAAGAATAAATTATATTCTAGGTTATTTGTAAGTATATTATTATCCTTTTGTCATATACTAACCATGATCAATATAAGTGTTCTTGTGGTGAGCTTTTGGGTCTAACGTCTTACGAACAATTAAAAAATTGATTTCTTATATTTTTATAAGCTTATGAAATCTGTCCAAGTTCCGCATAGTTTTATGATTGTTCCATTTTATAATCATGGAGTCTTTACGGAATGCTTTAGTTAGACTTTACGATGATTTTGATGTAAAGCAAGGAAGAATCTATTTGAGACTTCATCTACAAGCTAGCTATTTGAACATCTAACTAATAGTATACTCGAACTCGTAAGTAATTTGAACCATAATTACAATTTAACACGCATTACTGCGACATTGTAACTAAATTAAATTATTGAGCTTTTGTATGTTATATTTCTTATCAAGATAATTAGCCTATGATGAGTTGATGACTTTAGGATTTTGTAACAATTAGTCAATTTATGTCACTATTTATATGAGGCAATTTTCCTATTACATGTGTGTCATTCACTAGAAGTATATTTAAAAAATTATACTCAGCCAAGAGAGTGACGATTTTTCTTATGAGTTTTGTTCTAAAAGTTCCAGTTGGTTTTAGCCGACAACTTATCTTTTTTTTTTTTTTGAAAAGAGCCGACAACTTATCTTATTGTTTTACAAATTGTTTTTAGGGGTGATTGAAATAGGCTGTTAAGTAAAAAAAAAAGAAGTACTCAGCAAATATATAAATGTATTAGTATAATATTGTGGAGTGATTGTTTTGGAACGAGTGTAATGTTACCGTATATTAGTTCCATCAATCGTGGTGATTATATAACGATATATAGTGTAGAAGACTAGAAGTATATTAAGGGACAATGATTTTGTAACTCTGCAAGAGGATTGTTCTTTGTGACTTCCGAGAAGTGTTGTGTGCTGCTTAATTTTTTATTTTAGTGTATACAATATTTCTTTATGTTTCCGTAATTATAATACTTTCCGTGTGTATTAGTGTATATAAATACACGTATATAGTGTGGAGAGTCTGGAGACCAACCCGCCAATATCATTAGATTAATTTGATACAATGCATGCATGATCGTCGATGCATATCAGTTTCGATCGAAAACGACAAAACCGGATTAGTCCACACCGAAAACGTCTTATAGCGAAGACAACAAAAGACAAAAAAAAATAGAATGCCTTCAGTCAAAGAAAAAAACAAAAGACAAAAAATATTATAATGTGCGCGGTGCAAAAGTATTCAAAATTTGTTTTGTTTAGTACTACTGTATTCAAAATTATGGAAACTTAGAAATATTTCTTAAGAACTCTAAAAATTTGGAGGAGGGGGGCAAAATCAATGTTTAGGAACCTACTTCTATATAATTTTTTTTTTAAAAGTTTTTGGGGGCTAAAGCCAATGTTTCCGGCTCTGACTACTGTAAAGTGTAATCTAATGAAGGATATCAGGTACTATTGATTAACGCAACGAACGCATATATACATCTAGACTAATAATTTGGATGTGATTTTAGACTAATGGTTCTTTCCCACAAGAAGATAAATCTTGGTATTTCGATAACAAGCGTCAAAATCGTCTACTGTCTACAGGCGATTTTGTAAATTTCATTTAGGACAAAAATGTGTTTAAATGAACTTAGAAAATCATATAATATAAAAATAAAGTAGACCGTACTCTTTATTGAAATATGTGTATGTTATGTCACACAATCAGGTGCAATTATCGACCAAAAAGAACTCAGTTGCATTTATCGATGACGTTATTTGAATTTCACTGAGTTTGTTGAAAATAAACGGTAACTAAAAACAATTCTTTTTTTTTGAACGGTAACTAAAAACAATTATTTCAAAAGTAGTTATATTGATTATAGAGTAACTAGCATGAGTTTAATTGTTTTAAACTATCAGGTGCGAAGGAAGAAGAGTTCAAACTTCGAACCACACGTTATTTCATTATCTATATCCTATTAAAACGAAAAATAAAAATAAAACAGTATCGAAGTTTCAAGTTAATTAGTAGATAGCATAAACTCGAAAACAGAAGGCCTTTTATCAAAAAAAAAAACTCTGGAACATAAGATAGTACTTGTATAAAATATACTAATATTTCTTGAATAGTAAAAGAGACAGAACCAGAAATCTAACGAGTCACGACGACCGAATCAATGTCGGAACAATGAGTAAAGGACAACACCGACGCGCCTTGGAAGAGTGCAAGAAGCTTGTGAAATGCACGGACCACTAGGCGACAAAAGTAACGGTGCGGTCAGAAGAGGTGGAACCCTCGCGCAAGGACCGAGAGATTCGATCTTGAAACTGCACGTGCTTCGATACACGCGTGAGAATTTGAGCCAAATACTTCTGTACTTCGGTTTTTCCTTACATGTGACTGACAACAAAACTCACTGTTTAACTTTTTTTTTTTCCATCTAGAAATTTTATTCATGGACCAAAGTCCAACAGAAACCCAAAGTACAAAGACCCAAAGGGCCACAACTAAAGGAGACCAAATGGGAGTAAAGCCCATCCCATTATCCCGATTTTCGCCAACTATAAACCCGGCCCATAAACCCAACTGATACAAACCCAGGCCCACCCGACTTAACTCGGTCCACGTGTCAAAATGCTTGATCCGCTCCACGTGTTGCAGCCCTCACCGATGAGGAACACGCGTTTCTCGACACAACCACGTCACCACCGCTTCCCGGAGCACCGCCAGGGAGATTCACCGGCAAAGCCATCGGGAACCCGCACTGCGTCTCCTTCCTTACGTAATCGACTTTCCACGGAGAGCTATCCTCGACTCATCGAGATCTCCTCCGAGAAACATCATCCCATCACCACGCTTTTTCTTTTTCTTTTTCTTTTTCAGAACAAACTTCATCTGTTAGAGAGATTCAATCGCCCTGTGCGAGATCTCTTCCAACCCGACAAATCCTAACCCAAAAAACGTAGTTCCACACATAATATCTACGCACTCATCTAGGATTAAAACCGCCTACCATCGATCCTCCATCACCGACAACATGCAGCAGAGAAAGACATCGAGAGGCAGAGTATCGAATGAAGCAAAGAGTCATAGATCACCAAGATCGGTTTGAAACCGAAGACGAAAACCGCCTCCCGAGAAAACTTTAGCCGGAGATGGAGTTGCTAAGGAAGCCTCTCCTCCCGGAATCATAAGCCGGAGAAGCCGAAGGTACAAGAACCAACACTTCCCGGAGTCAAAGCCGGACCACCACCAAAAATGCAGATGCGTAGCCGGAAACAAAAGGAGGAAGAAAGAAGAAGGGCCACCGCGACGCTCTCTCTCAAGAAGGATCAAGAGAGAAGATAGAGCGTCTACCACCCTTCTTCAAAATTTTTAATACTCACTGTTTAACTTTAAACACATTCATCAAATTAATGTTTTTATTTACAAACAAATTATATTATTTAAAAAAATCAGGTTTTATTTTGAATACGAAAAGATCAGAATTATTTTGCATATATTGTTTGATTTGCCATATTTACTAAAATATCACCGTTTTCAAATATATATAATACACACTCTTATTATCCTCTTAAAGGTTAATGATCTTAAAGAAAAATATTTTACACTAAATTTGTTTTTGTTTTTGTATTGCAAGCAAGTTCATTGATTTCTTCGATGTATAACCTTACAGCGACACAATGCCACAAATTCGAAACCAAGGCGTATATGCCTCGATCTTAAATTCAATAAATTCTTAGTGCAGTCAATCTTAAGATAATAAACGAAGGGTTGGAATTATTTTATATATTATCGTCGTCTGTACGTATTTAAAATAGTATTTTTATGCTCATTGAAGTCTTAGATTCGGTCATAGCCTACTGACCAGGAGTCATAGATAGCGTAGCTAGTACAATTTGGTACAAACCGGTCCATGAAGCCGGACCAGCGAATCGGAATAATGTTTAATCCAAATTTGGATAGTATAGGTAAGTATTTGTTGACGACAAATAACATATCAACGTCACATGGAAAAATGTGAACCCCACATATATGTGAGTCTTATTACGGTACAGGAAAAATCATTATATATATATGTGTGTATATATAAATGTATGTGTATGGTTTGTGTGCTTTGAAGGGATTAAGTGCACAAGTTGTTTAAACAAAAACGAAGTGCAGAAAGAAGGAATGTTTAAAAAAAGAAGTGCAGGAGTTCAAAGTTGTTTGGTGATAAATAGAGTTTTCTATCGAATAAACATTATTTTGTTTAATAGCAAATCTTACTTGTCACTAGAAGTGTAGAACATATAACCTTCTTGGCTCAGAATCCAAGTCTGGTCTATACACATATGGCCTATACATGGATGCGTATATGAGATAAATGCTTATTTGACTATTTATTTATTTGTGGTGTTTTCATATTAAATACATTAGCATATAAGATTTTATTCTTGTGGAGTAGTAACTAGTAAGTAAGTCTTGCATGATTCAAATATTCAAAATATGTGAATATCTAGCGCGTCTAGTTGTCCTAAAAGAATTTTCTAACCAAAATAAAGATTCCATACTATTGAATCCTTTCTCTACCGATATTTATTTATTACTTTTCTTATTACAAATCTTGGCCAACCCTAAAAACAATGAGGGTCCCCGCTCTGCTAGCTTTTTGATATGGCTAAGTAAAATTGTCGACGATCTCCTTAACAACGTTATGCAACTCCTACGCGGCTACGCCTACACTTATCATTACCATTGAAATTAATCACCCTCCAATTTAAGCATATACTTAATTGTTTAAACCCTAATGATAAGCAATTTAAACAACTAACAATAAGTATAGTTAATTAAATAACCATTCTCGTGACACATACTATATGGGTTCTTCGATGTAATCAATTTAACCTTTTTGTTTGTTTGTTGATATAAGGCAACTTTGACAAAATAAAATAAAAAGTTCCTGAGGAAAAAACTGTGTGATCGTATTACGATGTTAATGAATAATCAATTAGTACATCTTAGATTTTTCTCCTATATATATATACCGATATATTTATAAACTGATTGTTCTAGGTGTTCTGTTTACTGGTAAAAGAAGTGTTCTTTTGTTCACTTGTCCCTATCGCTGCCCACAATCAAGACCGGATCGTTATTCACCACTTTTACGTTCAATTGTAAACAAATTTGACGTCAGACTGGAATTATATATGTGTGTTATTTGACTGGTACAGGCACCAATCATTTTCAAATTTATACATCAATATGAACTCCCTCTAATAACATACACCTCAAGTTGCTTTCCTTTTTAACCCGACCAATAACTAAGAACCAGACATAACACACGTATGTACAGCCCTGTGTATGTATACACACAAATCTATAAACATATTCATATTCCTTTTTTGGAGGTAAAGTTCGAATTTTTTTTCTTACAGTACTAATTAGTCAGTGAGATTTTTATCAATAGGGATATAGTAAATATAAATCACTTGAAAGAAAGCAAGTATCGAAATCCACGTGTTTAAACGCTAATTATTTTGCCATTGCAACTGCTAAAAATGATTATTAGAGTGTTAGTTTTCAGAAAAGAATTGTTGTCTCATCTGATTAGAAAATGTGTTTTATTTTGAATAAAATCCGATATGGTGGCCGATAAATACATGAATGTGACGGATGATGATGACGTCCATATAAAGTTGCTTGGTCCTTAAGAAAACACACGAGGCCTAATTGTAATAATCGTCATCACATACTTAAATAATCACATAAAATTAATTTGTGGACTATTTTTGCTTACCTCACTGCTCACACCGATCACCAACACTATCAACTTTCAAGCACATCAACGTCGATTTAGCAAACCATCATTATAACGAATATTTGTATAGATCTCGAGGTAGGCCCAACGATAAAAGACTACATAGGATAGGGGGTCAAGATGTTGGTTTCTAAACCAGCTTTGACCGGTTAAGAAGAAGACAGGTGCTCAAAACGGTTTTCGTTTTCAACTTTTAATCATCTTGCTACAGATTATCCAAAGAAATATCAAGTAAGAACTCTAGAAAAAAAAAACTGTTTTTGGAAGAAAAAGAGGGTCGAGCTGGAGTAATGACATCGCTTCTTCTTCTCAGATACATCACCACTACCACCAGATCTGCAAAGAAACAAGAACAAACCAAATGAGCAAGAATTCATTTCATTAACTTAGATGAATAACAAAATGAAATAAATGATTTGTTGTTGTATAAAGATGAAGAAGGATACCTCATCTTTCTGAGGACACTAGACATCTCTTCTCTTTTCCTCTTGGCTCCTTTGTGAGTACCCATAGGTTCATAAACTTATGAAACTCTTCTATACGATAGAGAAGCTCTCTCGCATAATATAACTCATTGATGTTGTTATACCATATGTGTCTATACAGTATTACATATTAAACTCAAATATAGACTATACAAGAACTTCTTAGGAGCTAAACAATGTAATAAATATACGTAAGTATGTACACTGCGTCAAAACAGAGAGCCCTGACGACTGACTCTGCGTGGCAGACCGAAGTTCTGGTAAGCCCGGATTTGACCACCGATGGTGGCTGTAACGATAACCATTCCCCAAGCCGTTGGTTGAGCCAAATGAGTTCCATGACTGCCGCTACCATCAAACCAAGACCATGAAGATATCCGAGATGAAATCGATATAGAAGGCGAGTCCCCGGGCTTTAGTGACTCTCCAGCATTGTTCTCTGTTTCGTTTTGCGGAACATGTGTCGCGGGTTCATCTTCTTGATGCTCTTCTGTTGCTACACTCTCCGTGTTGTCGTTGTTGTTTTTCTTAGGTAACGGTGGGAGGCCGGATTTTTTACCTGCCGTTGCGTTGTCTTGTGTAGTAGTAGTGGTTGAGGGTTTCTTCGGGTTTTTCTTCGGTTGGGTTTGCGTGGGTGGTGGGGGTTCTCCTTTTACAACGCCATGCCAAGGTATTGCCACTGAGACGTCTTTGCAAGGGAAGGTTTCGAAAGAAGTGCACATGGGGATGGTTTTTCTACCAGTGATTCCTAGTCGTGGCTCCTCGTGTTTCCACACGTAAACCAGTGAGTCTTCGCTTGCGCAGACAATGTGTTTAGCATCTAGTGTGTAAGATGCTGTCATTTGGCTGCATGTGTTTTTGAAACCTGCAGGTTTATTGAACAATAAAAGATTTCTAAAATATTTACTGTGTGAGATCAGATTAAGAAACGAATGAATAGCTTCAGTCTCACACCTCTGAATTTTTGAACAAGTTCAGTACCGTCAAGAACCCGAATGCGTGAATCAGCAGAAGTTACAAGCACTTCTGATGGATTAATTGGCGAAAACTGTTCCATGCAAACTCAAAAGGTCAGTAGGATTCTTCTCTGATAGAAACCAGCAAAAACGTCTTTTAAAAAGAAAGAGAAAGAGTGAAACCTGGAAAGCTGTGATCTTTTGAGCTTGAGCTTTCTTTTTGTTTTGCAGATCAATATGGTTTGTTTGCTCCAGCTTGCAATCTGATCAATTAATATAAGAAAATTTATGAAGAGTATAAGGTCAAAATAACTAAACATAGTTACAAAACAGAATTAAGTTTTTAGCCAATATACCCTCTGCACTGTAAAGCCGACAATTCCCTTTATGTGATCCAACAAATGCAGCCTACGTACCAAAGAGCATATAGATATGGTTCTCGATTCCAAGTATATGATTGTTAAGTGAAGAGAATCATGTACCTGACCATCAGGAGCGTAACAAACGGCAGTAACCATTTCATTTAGATCAGTCCACTCCACTACTTGACGATTCGATATGTTCCATATACGGATCTTGGCATCAAGCGAGCCACTTATAAAGTAATCTTCATCCAATGGATTAAACTGTACACATGTAACTGAAAACAAAAGAGAGAAAGGCATTAAGCTCCGAGAATTGTGAGTAGTACTAGACATTTCTTATCTTACCATAGTCATTGTGGGCAAACAGTTTTAAGCAGCTTTGAGTTTCCATATCCCATAACCTCACGGTTTTGTCCTTTGAAGATGAAAGCAGTAGCTGCATGAGAAAGGATAATTAAGATTAGTAAATAGCAAATCCATGTCTGCTTGCATCAATGTTGACAAGAAATGAACATAAACTCCTAACCTGTGACCGTGACCAGGACAAGTCAAGAACATCATCCAAATGGCCAGTGAAACTGCATATGGGTTTCTCTGATAATGAGAAGACAGTTTCAGGCGGATGGACATAATCTGGGATCTGATTTCCTTTTCTAATCGACGGAGCTTTCCCTTTTTTCTTCTTCTCATGTGCCACTTCTGCTGCATCATCACCACCTTCTGAACCAGACATTGAAGGATGAACCGGTGTCAAGCTCCCTTCATTCGTTGGCAAGATCTCACATTCCTGAACCTCCCACACATGAATAGCACAGTCCTCCCCTCCACTTGCCAACAAATGCGAGTCGTGACTAAACTTCATAGTCCAAACAGCTCCTTGATGAGCTTGAATCTCTTGGCACAGATGCAAAGCGCTGAGCTCTTTGTGAGACTTCCCTGAATGCCTCACCTTCACCCATTGATTCGTCTCGTCGCTGTTCTTCTCCTGCTGCTGCTGTTGTTGGTCCACTACTCTCAGACTACTACTACTACTAGTAGGATCTTTCTCTTTCTCTTTCTCTTTCTCTGGAGGAGCCTTAGAGCTCATCGAATGAGCAACGCCCTTTATGTTCTTTAGAAAAGCCGCACCTCTCTTCTTGCTCTCTCTCAAGCTCTTCGACACGTACGAATTGAGTTTACTCAAATCAATCGCGGAGTTCGCGTTATCTCGTCGCATGAGGTCCTTAACGATAGACGAGAATCCAACGCTCTTCTCGAACTCCTCCATCGTCAGTTGCTTCCCCGTTTGCAGATCGCTGAGACGGTTCCACGCCCCGTTCTCTCCGTACTCCTTCACGATGAACTCTTTCCCTGTGTCCAGATTCTTTATCAGGAAGAAGGCGCTGAACTGTGTATTCGAAACCACCGTTGAGAGCTTCTTCGCGCCGCCGCCGCTGCGTTTCTGTGCGTTCGGCGGCGAGGCGCAGACTCTCGCGCGCGGAGGTCCAACCGCAGACGCGGTTCTTGTGAGACGCGATTTCGACGTCTTCCCTAACATTTCCTCTTTTCTTATTTTCTCAGCGGAAGTGGCTTCGATATCGGAATCGGATCTGGACCGTACGATCAAAACCGACATCTGCGGAGATCGTTGATCCACCGGAGCAGGATTAAGATCCGGCTCCTCGACCTTCGCTTCCACAACGGCTTCTCCTACGATCTCAATCGCCGTAGGTTGGCTGATGCGTTGGATCGAGATGGATCCGAGCATGCTCTTCTTCGACTCGAGCCCCATTCCATCCCGGAGCCTACGACGGCGCTCCGTGATTGATCCCGGCGCCGACATCCAGATATCGAAATCGGGGGACATTCCCGGCTGGGGAGGAGCGGGACGAGCGACGACGGCGTTAGAGGAGAAGGAGATCCGGCAGTCATCGAACTCGCCTTCCTCCTCGTCGTCCGAAGAATACGCCAAATCGATAGGAACGACGGTGGAGATACGGTTAGAGCTCTCGAAGAAGTGATCGTCGTCGTCGTCTTCAACCTCGCCTAACCCCGCCCAGTTCATCGCCATTGTCTTCTTCCGTTCCAGTTTCCCGTTCCCGCTTGCGCCGCCTCGATTCGCCATAGCTGTACATCGGTTTCGGTTATCTCTCCAGATTCAAATTTGAAATTTTGTCTTCTTCTTCGTCTTTGTGTCGTTGTTTTTGGAGGGAGAGAGAGAAGTGGAAAGGAGGGAATCAAGGGAGCCCTGACATTATCAACGGCGGATCCGTGACCTCTCATGATCCGACGATCCACAACTCGTCTGTATATTCACGCAGATGCGAGAAGTAGCCCATATAAAGCCCATGAGCTTTACTTTTTTCATTACGGCCCATTTTATAGAATTTCCTTAATTAGATGTTTCCTCAAAGGCCCATTTTATAAACATTTCTATAATTAATTACATGTTTGACAAGCATTGGAAGGTTTTGGCCCATTTTATTAACAGATTATCTCGTTGACAAAAAAAAACTCCGATTATTTCTTTTGATTAATGCTAATGTATTATTATGTTCAAGACAGTTTTATATCTGCAATTCTGCATTCATGAAAGTAGAAGAATATATGTACTACTATCTAATTATTTTATTTTTTATAAATTTATTCTTCTTGGTTCATGTGTAACTTAACCCGGTATAATATTAACGGCACACACAAATAGATTAAAGTATAATATTGATCAATTCATCGATCATAACAATGTGTACGCAAAGAAGGAAGCATGATCCAGAACGAAGGATGTTTGCTTCCACGGCAAAATTCTTAATTTCTTACTTTTTCCTTCTAACTAGTATAAGGTATTTTTTTTTAAAAAAGACTGATTACGTAATAATAGGTATATAATTACAATATGGTGTAATAGATTTGTGTTATGGGAAATGAAGAAAATGTGAACCTTGCTAATATATAAAAGGGGAATTGGATTATACAACCATCAAACAACTATTAATTCACCTCATAGCTAAAACCCCTAGATCATCTATATACCAGCTCCACAATATAAAAAATAGCCATATTACTCTTTAGTTGTGACCTGTGTAACCTACTGAGAAATATATATTAAAATAAATATTAAATAAACAATATGATAAATTGTGGCTATTATTGATACACATCTCTTTTCTTATTCTTCCTCTTTTCACCAAATATTTGTTTCTTCTTGGTTGGTACGTACAAACACACACAATTTTATCTCAAAGCAAGGAAAAAACAAAGATTCATGATTTACAAAATTGAATTTGGAGGAGAAGATGACACCGTAGAGAATGAGGTGACATCATACTTTTTACTCTGTTTTTGTTTTTGCCTATACTTTGTTTCTGTTTTTATTTTTATATTGTGTTTATGTTTCTGTTTTTATACTCTGTTACTGTTACTGTTTCTGTTTTTACTCTGTTTTTGTTTTTTGTTTTAGTGTTCCAATGGTGAAAAATAACGACGACGGACCGGTAGAAAAATCGCTGTGTCGGAAAAAAAGAAAGGAGACAAAGATGATCTTTACATGGTGGTGAAGAATAACGACGGTGAACAAAGTGGAGGTGTATCAGCACGTTTGAAAAAAAAGAATTGAAGAAGATGAACTCGTCGTCTATACTATATTCAGTCAACAAAATAGTATACTATATATTCTTTAGTGTAGTTATTTATGCAATGATACCATACTATTCGTGACATATTTTTATACTATTTCATAAACATGTAATAATCTGGTTACTGTCAATATTTCTCAGTAGATGGAAATTGTTTATATTTTGAATGTGGGTTGACATTTCCGGGTTAGGGTATAGTTTTATCATCTAAGTTGAGTTTCACTAACTCATCCTGAATTATTGAACGAACCCGTACACTTTAAAAGTACTATACTATATGCACCATGTAGTATTGTATTATGAACCTGGTGAATGTTATTATTTGAAAACGGGAAAAACTGTTTATATCTCGGATTTGGGTTGACATTTCCAAGTTAGGGTTTAGTGTTATCATCTGGTTGGGGGTTTTACTAACTCACCATCATTACTCTATTACTTGTGTTAGTGATATGAAATCATCTATGTCGTAATGTCAGGCTATTCTATTCAATAATATAGTAGCACAACATCCATATAACCTTGCTACTAAAGTCCTCTGAATTATTGAACGAGAACTAAGTTTAGTTCTCCGTACCTCTAAAAGTACTATACTATATCTACTATGTAGTATTATGAACCTGGTGAATGTCATTATTTGAAAATGGAGAAAACTGTTTATATCTCGAATGTGGGTTGACATTTCCAGGTTAGGGTTTAGTGTTATCATCTGGGTGGAGGTTTCACTAACTCACTCTTGTATACTATTTTGTTTATATGGAATAGAACACTCCGGTTTGACTGTGTGAAGTATGAATAGTGTACAATAAATATTGGCCACATTTCATTTTGTTGACATCATACGTATATGCTTAATTTACCATATATTATTTTGCTACATCATCTCCAATAACACAAAAGGGTTTAAGCAAAAAAAGAAAGAAAAAAAAGGGTTGACTTCATAAACCATCGTGTCTCCTCTTTCTTCTTTTGGTACTGGCAACTTGCACATGCAAAGGGTATAACCGGATAATATGAGACACAAATGATAGTTTCTTAATTATGTCAACATCAATATTATGCACTTAATTTCCATTATGATTTTGATTATTAAGCAAATAAACCCTATATAAAAAACGAAATTTTAAAAGATCATATTATATTTTCAGAGCGAAATACATTTTAATATGTTATAAATAATCAAATAAAAATCTGAATCATGCAATAGAAATTGACATTATACAAATTGATAAATTAACATATATTACAAAAATGAATTTGTGTTTTGTATGTATTGAATCTTCAGGTGTATATTATGTTTACATGCAAACTTTACATAATATTTTTGGATTCATGTTTTCTTATTAAATTTTAATTTTCTTGAAAGGCATATATTAACAAGATCTTGTATGGTTGTTTTGACTTGGTTAACCATAAATAAAATATCAATATCAGTATTTATTTTCTACACCCTCACTAAATATTAAGAAGAAAATCAAAGAGGTTATTGAAAAGGTAAACTAGTTTTGAAGAGATTTCGACTTTATCAAAACTAAAGGATTCGTAATGTGACCATAGTTTTATTGTTATCAGCATGCCACTTGTATTATACAGGAAATGATAAAAAGCTAGAAAATGAAGGAAAGATTCGAAGGACCAATTACCACCACAGTCATAAAATTAGGAACGATCAGTAATCTTGGTCTTCTTATTATTATTTCCGTGACTTCTTGATCCTGCGGTTCAACTCCTCAAAGAACATCTCGATTTCACGGCTAAGATCAATGGGTATACGGTTAACAACATTAACCGGCGTCAATTTTCTTTTCATCCCGGAAGATCGGTTTGATTTTGGTTTCATGGGAGCTGGTGGGCATAACGCCTCTGGAATCTTGTGAGCGGACGATGTTGGAGTCTTGCACCCATCCTCTTCGTTGACCGTTCGCTCTTTGTGATCAGGAACATCCAGTTCTGGTAGAGTCGGTAACCAGTTCTTATCTACGTCTTCTTCTTGAATCTCCTTGACGCAGCTGGTCTCTGCCATTAGGAGAATTTTAGAGAGAGAGGAGAGAGAGAAATAGATAAAATTTAGGAGAGATAACGTGCGTTGGATCCGAAACTTGAAAGCCACCATTTCAACTAACTAGTAATCTGTCTCCCAAGTGGCGGGATACCAAAAAAAACTCTATTTTATTTGATTTTTTGGGCTGAAAGCTAATTTTCTTAGTATATTATATGCTCATTATATATATACATATTATATAATGCTATCTCTATGAGAATTTTTGCATGGTGCTAGAAAGAGAATTGTTAATGACAAATCAAATTGTTTTGTTAAACTAACAGGGAATTAATTGATCACTAAACCAGCACAATTTAATTCTTAGAAACTATAAGCTTTCGCTGCAACATAAAAGGATCCATATATCAAAAGTTCAAAACAACCATCCATATATGAGATAAACGTTTTAAACCTATATCTTTTTTCTTAGATCATGTTTATATTTATACACCAGGAAACAGGATATGAAGATTTTAATTCTTAGGTTTATATACTTAAGTTTACCAAATCAGTAATAAAAATATTTGCATGCAATATATAAAACTTTCATATAGTTGATAGTTTTGCTACTCATACATCAATACTGCTTAGTTTCTGTAGAGGTATTATAAAGACATGCAATTTTCTCGATGATTTTTGTCAAAAAGAAATAATGATGATTTGGTTAGTGTTGTTTCTTAAAGAAAAGCATCTCTTTCTTCTACTTTGACTTGAGGCTTTTTGCATTATTGTATTTTTAGAATTTATTACGAAATTTTAATTAAACGAAAATAAAATGAATATCGATCGGAAACTAAAAGGTAAATAATGTCTCCACAAACTTTGATGCAAATCAGACGCACGTGCCTTTGCCGTGCATGGGACCTCGAGATACATTTTGAACTTTTATGTTTACGACAAAAAAAATTTCTATGTCTAGTTTCTCATGCTTGGTCAGACGATGTCCTAACAAAATTTTTTTGGCCGATATCGTGAAGAAGAAAAAATTGACATCGTGAAAAAATGGGAATACTTGTCTCAATTCTTCATTTATCGTGCACGCAAGCAATGAAGCACCTACTAATTATTGACTTCTAACTAATTTAATTGCTGATACTTGTCAAGTTGTCATTGTTCCTTCTCAATATCAAACACGAGAAAGTTAATAATATTATATTTTATTTATATTTTGAGAAAATGTTGCATAGTACTCGCTACAGAAATTATAGTTTAACTCTAAATAACTTTGTAAAGATGTTATGCTGAGCCTGAAATATAGAAAAACAAAGATTACAAAAATATACAGAAAAACAAGTGATACAAATACACACTTTTGGACAAAATATAACGACACTCAGATTTAAGTTAATATTGTTAGTGTTGTTGTTATCATAAAAATTGAACTCTCTTTATAAATTAAATTTATTCTTGATACTAGTTGAAAATTACAACTTTGGATTCCTCATCCAAAAATTGAACCACTATATATTTGGTAAACTTGCTACACCTCTCTAAACGACGGCCACCAACGCCGCACTCCAAAATAATAATAAAATTAGGAATAATATGTAAGTTTTAGTATTATGTTATGTATGGATTAAGTTAGTAGATCAATTGAATTAACGAGGGATAATGAAAGATTGGCTAAGACATGTGGTGGCAAAAAATACACGTGGCCGCGATGGCTACGCACATGGTTGATCATCATGTCCTCCATCTTTCAAGTTTTGTTATTATATGATCACTGTATAGTATAGAGTCATACCGAGAGAGTTGCAAACATGAACTACTAACATGTTTTCCCATTAATTTAGGCAATATGAAAAGAATCACAATAACATGTACTCTCTAACTGAGCGAGTTTCTCTCAGGCACGGAAATCGATGACAGTCTCTGAGCTTTAACTTCCCACCGCAGAAACCTCGTTTCCTCCGCACCGATAGCCGAGCTCCGCCGTATCTACCTTTTTCCGATGACCTAATTTTCTCCAAATTAAATTCTCTTCGGTCATTCGGTAGATCCAGTCATGGTGGTCTCCGCCCTGTGCCCCGCGTCCAGAGAAAACTACTCTTTCAAGACATAACGCTTTACCTCATCTGTGAGGATTTTTACAGTTTCGTTTTCTGAGAGTTTTCAAAATAGAGTCAGAAGCTCTTCTACAAGGATAAAGAACGTAACGGTTGGCAGCGTCGCAAACAACGAAGGATGGCAAATAGATACACAAGGTCAGAGAAAGGCAAATGGACAGCAGATTCCTCGAGAGCGGAGAGGCGTCTCCCCGTTCGTCTCCCTTCCGGAAACAACTCTGCACTGATAGAGGACAACAAACTGACGCTCATCGGGAGAGTCACAAACCCAGCGGTCCAGAAAACACAATGGGTAGTGGAGTGGCTCATTCAATACTGGAATGTAGAAGAAGAACTCACAGGTAGGGAACTAGGGCCTGAACTCTTCCAGATCCGCTTCACTTCTGAGAAAGCGCTGCAAGCAGTCCTCCGCAAAGGACCATACCACTACAAGAGATGGATGATCCTTCTCCAACGATGGGAACCGGTAGTCTCAAACTCATTCCCTAGGATGATCGCATTCTGGATCAGAATCCACGGCCTCCCCCTACACTTTTGGACAGAGGAATCCCTGGAGGCTATAGGAAGAGTCCTAGGTCCGATCCTTGATAAAGACGTCGAACATGGGAGAATCCGAATCCACATTGATGGACTGAGGAAACTAGAGATGCGCCTCCCTGTCGAAGTGGATGGAGAAATTATTAAGATTGACTTGGAGTACGAGAAGTTGGAAAAGCACTGCTTCATCTGTTTTTCTCTCTGCCATGAAAGAGAAACTTGCCCTCTCAATAGGGATAGAGCCTCATCTCAAGCACCACCGCAAGGTATAAGCCAACACAATACATTGAGGAAGCTGGAGGACCACCGACGTAAGCATGACAACAGAAGGTCAAACTCCTCCCTATCGAGGGACAGAAACTTTGATCCCAGAGAACAGCAGCAACTCAGCCAGAAAACGGCCTACTCCAACTTACCAGGGACTGACAGAGGAAGACTCCCACTCTCAGATAAATCTCGATCTCATCACTCATATGATGATGGAAGAAAGGCGTATGGAGCTCCTAGGAGGGACAGAGATAGGAACCAGGAGAGGGAACCCTCTTCCCATCACAGCTACCCATCGAATCAAAATCTTACTCCTCACAAGCGCAGCTACAGAGACATCTCCCCAGCCCAGAGACACAGGGAAGGAAAGAGACCTATCTCCTCGAGTCATAAGTCCCAAAGTTCCAGGACTCCTCCCCCTAAGCCTCAAAGAGAGAGGATGAACCTCTCAAGTGCCCCTGAACCTGGGGAAGTAAATAGCCGATCTAGAGAGCGCATTTCAGCCCTTGAACGTCTGGAGGAGAGACCGACTGAGAGAGTTCCAGTTCTAGAGAGACTGGAAGAGCCTCAAAACCCCTCAAGAGAGCGCGTCTCAGCACTGGAAAGAATTGAACAACCCCTAGATGAATCCCAAAGACCTACTGGTCTCTCTAGTTCTTTACTTGCAAGATTGCAAGATGTTGAAGTAATCTACGAGGAAGACCAACAGATAACCCCTCCTTTGGGTGTATCATCTCCGAAAAGAACACCTGCTACCCTCCGCCTGGGTGCAGCTTCGGGTTCTGGTAAGAAGAACCCACCAAGAGCAGCAACAAAGAAAGCTAACCCTCCAAAACCACCGAAGCAAGTTCGACAGACAGCCAAGAAGCTTCCCTCTGGTAAGGTTACAGGAGCAGTTAAAGCAAGGGGAAACAGGAGCCCTCTTCAAGGAGCTCGGACCACAAAACAAACTGCTACTAGGGGACGCCCACCTGCGCGCAAAAGACTCTGTGTAGATAAAAATGCACAGAACAAAAATTTACCTTTAAATAAGGATGTCAATGTACCTGGGATGGTGAATGTAGCAGGAACAAGTGATGGTAGGGTGGATTTTCAAGATCCGCCAAACCAAATTCCTTAGCTGTATTGAGTTGGAACTGTCAAGGACTAGGAGGAGAATTGACAGTTCCAAGAGTCCGAGAGCTGAGGAATGTTCAAGCTCCGGATATTATGTATTACATGGAAACAAAAAATCAAGAAGCTTTTGTACTTTCAACTCTCCAAACTCAAGAGTTTCAAAATTATTTCCTTGTACCACCTGTAGGGCTAAGCGGTGGTTTGGCCCTTTTGTGGAAGAATGAAATAGATCTCACAGTGCTAAGCTCCTCCCCGCACTTCATTGACACACATGTGATCTATAAAAAGAATGCTTTCTACATAACATTCATCTATGGCACCCCTCAGCAGGAAAACAGAGCTGCGTTTTGGGAAGAAATCTCTAGGCTGGGCCAAGGGAGAGATTCGGCTTGGGCCTTAACTGGTGACTTCAATGATATCTTGGAAAACTCAGAAAAAGAGGGAGGCCCAACAAGATGTGAGGGTTCTTTCATCCCCTTCCGAAGCTTTGTCTCGGAGAATGGGCTATGGGATGTAAAACATACAGGGATTCAGCTTTCATGGAGAGGCAGGAGACATACCCACGATATCCAGGAAAGGTTGGACAGAACCCTGGCTAATGTAGCCTGGTCTGATTTATTCCCTGCCAGCTGCTGCCATTACCTCCGTTTTGAGGGATCAGACCATCGTCCACTTATGACTTATTTGGACACCACAAAATGGAAACAGAGAAGACCTTTCCGGTATGATCGCCGCCTAAACGACATCGAAGAGGCACGTCTTATAATCGAGTCGGCCTGGAAAAAAGGAGAAGAGGAAGCTCTGGAAACCAAAATTTCTAGGTGCAGACACGAGATCATCCAGTGGTCAAAGGAGCAGAAGGTGAAGAGCACTGCAGAGGTTTTGAAGAAGCAAAAGGCGCTGGAAGAACAACTTTCTTCCCCTTCCCCAGATGTCAATAGGATCAAGGAATTAACGGAGGACTTAAGCAAAGCCTACAAGGCAGAAGAGCTTTTTTGGAGGCAGAGGAGCCGAATCTTATGGCTTCAAGGTGGAGACCGGAACAGTGCCTTCTTCCATGCGGTAACAAAAGGGAGAAAGGCGAGAAACTGTATCTCAGCAATTGAAAATGAGGAAGGAATCCCAGTGCATGAGGAAGAGGAGATAAGTAAGGTGTTCGAGAATTTCTACAAAAATCTTTTCACCGCGAATGGACACTCCGACTACCACACTGTGGAAGATACAATCTCAGAATGTATCACAGAGGAGATGAACGATATGCTCTGTTGTATACCCGAGGAAGAAGAAGTAAGAGCTGCTATCTTTGATATCCATGCAGACAAAGCCCCGGGTTCAGACGGTTTCTCTGCGAGCTTTTACCAGTCCTTTTGGAACCTGCTAGGGACTGATATCTACCGAGAAATTCGGATGTTCTTCACGTCGGGTTCCATAAACCCTCAAATCACGGGAACCCATATCTGCTTGATTCCAAAGACCTTAGCGCCAAAGGCAGCAGCTGATTATCGCCCAATTGCTTTATGCAATGTGCGATACAAAATCATCGCGAAGATACTGACACATAGACTTCAGCAGATTCTATCTTCTTTGATCTCAAACCACCAAACAGCTTTTGTCCCGGGAAGAGCCATTCAGGATAACGTGTTGATCACACATGAAACCCTTCATTATCTGAAGATCTCGGAGGCACAAAAAAGATGTTCTATGGTCGTCAAGACGGACATGAGCAAGGCTTATGACCGGATAGAATGGGGTTTCTTGGAGAAGGTGATGACAAAGATGGGATTTCGCGCTATCTGGACGGAATGGATCATGGAGTGTGTTACCAAGGTGTCTTACTCGTTCCTGATAAACGGATCACCACTCGGGAAAGTGATCCCGTCAAGAGGCCTGCGTCAAGGGGATCCGCTCTCACCCTTCCTCTTCATACTGTGCACGGAGGTTCTGTCAGGCCTCCTTAAGAACGCCCAGAGAAACGGTAGTCTTCTCGGTCTCCAGGTTGCACAGAGAAGCCCGCATGTCAATCATCTCCTTTTTGCGGACGACACGATGCTCTTCTGCAAGACAAATGAGAGGAACTGCAGAGTCTTATGTAGGATCTTGCGAGAGTACGAGCTCAGTTCGGGACAAAGTATTAATCTTAGCAAGTCCACAGTTACCTTCTCATCGAAGACACCTGAGAGCATTAAGGATCGTGTAAAAGCAGATTTGGGTATTGATCAGGAGGGGGGTATGGGAAAATATCTAGGCCTACCAGAGTCCTTTGGAAGAAGTAAGAAAGATGTGTTCACAGGAATGGTGGACAAGATCCGCCAAAGGTCGCAGTCATGGACAACAAGATTCCTCTCAGGTGCGGGGAAACATGTTATGATCCAATCGGTGCTGACAGCCCTTCCGACATACTCTATGTCAAGCTTCAAAATCCCAATCTCTCTCTGTAAGCGCATTCAGTCCATACTAACCCGATTCTGGTGGGACAGTGCCCCGGATAAGAGAAAGATAGCGTGGGTAGCTTGGGAAGTTATGGCACAACCTAAGCGCCTAGGGGGGCTCGGTTTCAAGAACATTGAGGGGTATAATGACTCTCTTCTGGCTAAACTCAGCTGGAGAATCCATAACCATCCCGACTCTCTTCTTGCTCAAGTCCTTAAAGGGAAATATTTCCCTGATTGCTCCTTCATGGAGAGTGAAGAAAAATCAGAATCTTCTCATGGTTGGACCAGCATTTTGGCTGGTAAGAAGGTCATTGAAAAAGGCCTTGGTTTTATTGTAGGTAATGGGGAAAGTATCAATGTCTGGCGAGACAAATGGCTATCCCCTTGGAGCCCTGAAGCGCCTATAGGACCTCCCTCTCTCGCCAATAGAAACCTTCTGGTGGCTGACCTGCTGATCGCTCAGACGAATGAGTGGGACCTAGACAAAATCCGCCTACATTTACCTCATTATGAGGAGAAGATCAGACAGATCATACCTAGCTCTCTCCGACCTAGTGACAAACAAGTCTGGCTACCTGATTCATCAGGAAAGTACTCCTCAAAATCTGGCTATAGGAAGATCTTCGAAGAAAAAAGCAAGCAGCACCCTGAACCGTATGAGTGGATGCAACTGGTCTGGAAACTCCATATTCCTCCTAAGATTCATCACTTCCTGTGGCGCGCTCTTAACAGAGCCTTACCAGTGGGCTCCTTGCTTGCGATAAGAGGAATAACCTCAGAACTGAGTTGCAAAAGATGTGGAGAACAGGAAACCATTACCCACTTGTTTCTCTCCTGTCCTTTTGCAGCTGAGTTCTGGTCAAAAGTACCTCTGCTATCGAATGCAATGCAAACCACTCCAGAGATGTCTATGCGGGACTGGATAGCTTCATGTGTTAAGACAGGTTCTCTCCCTCCAACAGGAGTAACCTCTTCGCCTCTCGTCCCATGGTTTTTATGGAATTTGTGGACTGCAAGAAATAAATTAATCTTTGAAGGCAAGGCTTTTTCGATAGAAGATATTATCTCCAAATCTGTGGGGGAGGCAAGAGCTTGGGAAGATGCAAATGGGAAAAAGAAGATATTGCCGGTGCAGAGAGCTCCAGAGTGTGGTCGAAATCGAAAAGCCCCCTCGTGTTGGTGTGATGGAGCATGGCAGGAGAGCTCAAAATCAGGAGGAATGGGCTGGATCATCAAGAATGAAGAGGGGGCAGTGATCTGTCGGGGCTCTTCCAATCGCCCTTTCATCGCTTCAGCCCTCACAGCAGAAGCGCTAGCGGTGTTGGAGGCACTCAAAAAGGCCAGGGAGCTCAATCTCCACAGCCTCAAAATCTTTTCGGACTGTCAAGTCCTCATCTCAGCCCTTCGGGAAGGGCAGGACGTGAACGAGATCGCGGGTATTCTCCTGGACATCAGGAACCTTGCCACTCTCTTCTGTCCATTATCTCTCTATTTTGTTCCTCGTCTTGAAAACTCTCAGGCTGATGCTTTAGCAAAATCAGGCCTGGCTCGTTTTATTGTTGTTGGTGATTAAACTCTGTTCTATGGAAGTTAATGAAGTTGTGGTTTGACAAAAAAAAAAGAAAAGAATCACAATTTCGTACAATCGAAATATACAAACTGTTACAAAGCAGTACACTAAACATTTGTCGTTCACTAACAAGCTAAAAAAAAGACTTTATATGTGCTAATATATCATTTACAAAAAGAGAAACTTGTATGAATTATTTATACTATTTCTAATTCTAAGAGTTTAATATCACTAAAAAATTATATACGAGTTACTTTTTAATTCATACTAATTAAAAATAATTAATATCCAACTCGAGTATTAAAGAACATTTCATCAAGTTACATTATACATAAAATTTTAAAGGTTGTTTCTCTCTTTTTTATATAGCAAAGCTGTTGTGCTTTCTACACATGGAGAGATAAACAATTGAGATACTTTATGACATCATTCGATGCTGCTTAGACATATTTGAATCAAATCTCACATGCAAATTTTGGGACCATCTCTTTTGCTTGGTTCTACCCACGCCATCTAGTGATCATCATCAATACCACATTAACGAGTAAATTAAAAACCCCATTTATCAAATAATCATTTTAAGTAAGATACTGAGGAAATTACTAGCTCCATTTAGCAAAGTTCTAGTCTCCAAGCTGTTCCGCACTGCATTTTCGTAACGTATCAATTGAAGTTGTTTCATATTTCTCGGTTTGATTATTGTTGTTATTGGTATGGAAGTTTTACATATTTGTTTGTTTATTAGCTAACTAATGATTAATTTTGGTTATTTATGTTGATGTCATAAATAATAAAATCTCTTAGAAATTTGTATACCATATGAACTAATGATGTTCTAGAGCTAAGTATAGTTCTCCAATTTTGTAAACAAAACAGAAACAGCCAGCTTATGTATGGAGTTTTACTCAAAAGCACTAACATATAAAATTTAAAGTCAAAACATAAAGTATTAAAAAAGATAATGATTTGGGATCTGGGTCAGAGACTCTGCTGAAGTGCTTTCAATCTTAAAAGCTTTCATTTGTGATTCCCTCATCTTTTGATACAAATGACTTTGCAGCGTATATTCTCAAGGCCACCAGACAGCTTTATTGTCCATTTGTGTAGGACATGCTTAGTCTTGTTCCTCTCTAATAATTACTAATAATGGCCACCCATTTTTGTGATGTCCAAAACTTTAATAATGCGTATACTATAATTGAAGCTACTTTACATGAATTATATTCAGTGCCGGTCTTCAGATTTAGAGGGGCATACTGCATACACAATTTATTAAATTTTCAGCTATTTTTTTTTTTACAGATTTGGGAGTTGATTTTTTTGGGCCTATGTCTATGTTTAAATTTTTTAGAAATTTAATACCAATACAGTATTTCATTCGACTTTGTATAAAACGAGCGCTGATTATATATATATATATATATATATAGTTTCACATTTTAAAATATGAAGTGGATAATGTTGCCCAAAAAAAATAAAGTTGATAACAAGTGCTTTTATTATACTAAAAAGAGGTTTTATTATATACATATATATATATATATATATATATCTTCAAAAGTCTTGGGGCGTAACTAGGTTTGTATGAAAACACTGAGGGTCTAATCGAAATATATATCACTTGATAAAGATCTGGGAGTTATATATTGGATACCAGGCCTATTGGTACAACATGATTTGGGCTTTATCCATAAAACTAGTAAGGCCCAATTCCAATCTAGTTGCGTTGATTTACGATCGACTCTTTTGTTTATTCGTCAATCGAAATCTCATCGTCTTCAGCTCACTCAATTCGATTTCAATGTTATCGATCAAAGCAAGAAGATCCATGATTGATCCCCGGATGTAACCACTCGAAGTAAGTAGCATTCATATTGGAGAAAGTAGAAAAAAAAAATGGGGAAGTTAGCGGTTGCAGCAATCACGAGCTTGTGGGTGATTCCAATGTCGATCATCGTCAACCACATTGTTCCACGACCCTACATGGTAACATAAACCAAAATCTCCTGATTCAAAAATGAATTATGTTTGATTAGTGATATGCATCCCTGTGAATGTTTTACAGGACGAGATATTCCATGTGCCTCAGGCTCAGCAATACTGCAATGTGAATTTCATGAGCTGGGATCCTATGATCACCACCCCACCTGGATTGTAATGCTCACCACTCTCCTATATAGATTCTCAAGTAGTTAAGTCTTTGATTTGTCACTCTGTGTTTCAATGCCAAGTTTACCTGAACCTGTTACTTGTTCATGTTACTATTATGCATAGAAAATTTATAAAGTTTGAATCTTATCTTTTTGAAGTGGAATTGTTGATTCAAAAACTTTGTTTTTTTTTTTGTGTGTGTGTGTGTGTGTGCAGGTACTATCTTTCACTAGCACATGTTGCTTCTTTGTTTCCAGGAATGTTGTTGATGGGAACTACTACTTCTCAGTCCTTCTCAGAAGCTTGTTCTACGTCTGTCCTGAGGTCCACTAATGCTGTTTTTGCAGTATTGTGTGGTGTTCTGGTGTTTGAGATTATCAGATTCTTGGGGCCGCCGAATCTCAGTGATAGAAAAGCAACTCTAATGGCTTTGGTCATGTCTCTTTACCCTCTTCACTCGTTCTTCACTTTCCTCTACTATACGGATGTTGCGTCTCTTACCACTTTTCTTGCCATGTACCTCGCTTGTTTGAGGAAAAGATATTTCCTCAGTGCTTTGGTAAGTCGCTTTGAAGCCTTTTTTTGTATTGTTGTTTGAATCACGTATACGGTTGTGAATTGTATATATTTTATTTTGTTCCTTGCAGTTTGGTGCTTTAGCAATATTTATCCGACAAACAAATGTAGTCTGGATGCTGTTCGTTGCTTGCTCAGGTGTTCTAGACTTCACTCTTGACTCTCCAAGGGAAAAACAAAAGCAAAAAGTAGATCAAGACTCGCATCATCAGTCCAAAGATGGTAAAGAAGCAACTCTGAGATCAAGTCTCAGAAAAAGAAAACCTGATAGCAGCTTGGATCATTTTGACCGTCCTAAATCTATTTCTTCAACAGAGTATACTTCAGGTATATGGCCAATAGTTTGACTGTATGTGTGTGGCTTCTTCTCAAGCATGCTCATAAATCTACATATCGTTTTAATGAAAACAAATGCAGGCTTAGTCTATGATGTTTATGCCGTAATCTCAACATCTTGGAGTATGAAGTGGAAACTTTTGGTCACATTTAGCCCTTATATCGTGGTTGTGTTAGCCTTTGGTGTATTTATCATCTGGAACGGCGGTATAGTCCTAGGTATGGACTATGGAGATTTTTCCTTTTTGTCATTTTCTTTAACTAATCACATCAAAATTCAAAATGGCAGGTGCAAAAGAGGATCATGTAGTTTCACCACACTTTGCGCAGATAATGTATTTTAGCCTCGTCTCTTCACTTTTTACTGCTCCTCTACACTTCTCAGTAGATCAACTGAGAAATCTACTTCAAGAGCTCCGCAGGAATTGGCCATTGAGCCTTGTACTAACTTTTGTGGCTCTATTAGCCGGTTTAGCCTCTGTACACTTTTTCAGGTTCTTGATACCTCTCAAAACACCATAAGGTCTTCTTCTACACGACCTCTCATTCTCTTTCTTTTCTGAAATGTATTTGCAGCTTGGCTCATCCTTATCTTCTAGCTGATAATCGCCACTATCCCTTCTATCTATGGAGGAAAATTATCAACGCACATTGGTTGATGAAGTACATGTTAGTCCCGGTTTACCTCTATTCCTGGTTCTCGATCTTAACTTTACTAGGTATGTTTTTAAACCATTTCGTGTATCATCATGATCTTTTATTTTCCTCTTTTTTTTGTTGTTGGCATTGTGAATTTTGACTTTTGGTTGTTTCTCAAATCCGACAGCAAAAAATAGAAGGAGGATATGGGTGTCGGTATATTTCTTAGCTACATGTGCAGTTCTTGTTCCTACGCCGTTGATAGAGTTCAGATACTACACCATTCCGTTTTATATCTTCATGCTTCACTCGAGTGTCAGAAACAGCGGTTGCGCCACATGGCTTCTCACTGGAACGATTTTTGTATGTATAAATGTGTTTACAATGGGAATGTTCTTGTTTAGACCATTCAAGTGGAGCCATGAGGATGGTGTCCAGAGGTTTATTTGGTAGTTTTGGACACAAAAGGTTAATGCTCTGTTTGATGTATAACTACAGTTAGATTCCTTAGCATCTGGTAAGTTCATGATATATTGTTATTATCACTTCAACATTTTACCAAACAAAAAAGAGTCATTATTTCTGTTTTACATGTCTTTTGAGCCAAAGTGTAAATCTTTAAAAGTAATCATCAGCTTCATTAAGATCTCTGACCTTACTCCCCGGGCTTTAAATACTAATGGGCTACGAAATGTAATGGGCCACATAGTAAATGATGGGGTTATCTCTTTTTATTATTTATAAAAAAAACAAACGGCAAAGTTCATGTTACGCACGCTTCCGGTCTCTCTGTCTCTTTCGTTTCCATGGCAATGACGACGGAGAAGATGCTCCAGGCAACATCCTAATTACATTCATAACGACAATGTAACGACATTAAATCCGTTTTTCTTCGTTTATATTTGTTTTGGTTTGGTGATTCTTTGGTTGGAAACGCCCTTGTAATATCTCAGATATTTTGTTTATGGTAACTGATCAGATTATCTCATGTATTGGATCTTGATTTTTTAGAAGAGTTTTTAAATCCATATTATCTCATGTAATTTACATTTGAGAGTTTCATTTCATTTCATTTGGGATCCCCCTTTGATAATGTTTATGTTTTTGGAACTTTTGCTTTCAGGTTTGATAAAATTTTGTAGCCTAGATTGAGTTTTATTACAGGTCATAAGTCGCAAAATGGGGAAGAACTTGCGTCAGAAAGTGACATGCTCCCCAATACAAAACCATCCTGGATTCATGTGGGGGCTCTTTGACATTCTCAAGCATAACCATTGGCGTTACATCAAGAAACGTCTTCCTCACAAACGCCCTAACCTTGCTGGTGGTAGACGAAGTGAATCTTCTGGTAAGCATCACCATTGGTGTTTACATCAAAGAATTAGCAGTCTTATATAGTCTTCTCATCAGACTATGAAAATTTCATAATTTTCAAAATGCTTTGGTTAGGTTGTGTTTGCTACCAAATAATGCCATGCCATGGTTTTGTATCTGCTGTAACATTCCTACATGCATGTTTTTCTGGTTTTTAGGAACAAAAAGCCAAGTAAATAACACAGTAACATCACCAGATAGTATACCCGTATCTACTAAGAGCAAGGTGGATGATAAATCAAATGTAGTAGTAAGTCGATACAAACTTCAATGTGCATTGGTTTATTAGCATAAAAAGTTACATGAATCATAAACGCATATTCTCACCTTCATTGCTTCAGGACTCTGGCCAAAGACCAAAGAAGTCTCCTAAGAAGCAGCACAGTTCAGAGGACAAGTCCAAGAATCTCAATTCAGAAGAGAAGAGGAGAAGAACACATTCTGAGATCAAAAGGTCTGTCAAAGCTTTGGTTAAGTCACTTGTAATAGAAGACAAGTCTAAGAGGAAGAAAGGTCGTCACCACAGAACCTCCACTTATCCTATCCAATCAAACCCAAATGAGAAAGCGTCGACGTTGAGTGAAGTAGGCGACTCTTCTGAAAAAGATTCCTCAAACAATAAGATCGTCATTTCACCCTCCACTGGTTCCTTGAACCCTCTTTACCTCATGTCCGAGGAATCAAGCTACAGCGACAGCGAAGAGTTTAAGTTAGAGAACGCCTCCACCATCCCAGTTGATGATGAAAGTGATGATCATTCCAAGAAGAAGAAGGAGGATGATACATCATCGCCTACACAGTCAAAAGCATGTCTTGATGCTCTCAATCTGATACACATGAACAGAAACTTCTTGTTAAAGGTTTTGCAGGATCCTGGTTCTCCACTAGCCAGACATTTCCAGAGAGAGCAGGCTTTTAGCTCCAAGACCATGACTAGAGCTGGATCCTTTCCTAATACTCATCATGGTAGCAACAGAGAGGATCATAGTAATAATGTTGATGTTACGAACGAATCAGTGGAGAAACTTGCTGCTGATGAAGAAGGTTACACGAGGAAGAGAGGAAAGAACCACCAAGTGGTGATAAAACGTTTCAAGGATCTAAGACAGAAGATAAAGCATGTCATCAACGAGAACAAGAGCGAGAAACACCGTATCACTATGGATGCTGTCTTAGACAAAGTGCCTCGAAAGTACGGATTCTCCAAAGATTTGAGACAAGACATCTTCTCTCGCAGTTCTTCTGCTAAGAAGGAAGGCGCGAAACCGAGGCAGATAAGAAGGACATCGTCTCTGTGTGGATCGGTTGATAGATACCTTCAGCTGTACGAAAAGAGCTTCCAAAAGAGTAAAAGTACTTCGGAGAAATCTAAGGTGGTGGTGGAGTCTGAGGAGGAACCAGCGTTGTCTTGTAAGATAGTTCCTAAAGTATTGGGAAGGATTCTTTCGTTACCTGGAACCAAGTCTCCTTATGCTTTGAAGTCTGAGGACCTTTCTAGCCTATTCGAAACTTCGAGTAGATCAATAGAGCAAGAACAAGATGGTCTTGACGACATTTCAGAGATCTCATCAGAAGATCACTCTCTGTCTTCAGAAGCAGAAAATCCGACAATGATGGCTGAGACAGAACAAGACAGAGAAGTCTCTAGGCTTGATGTTGAAACTGAACCAAAATCTTTGTATGAATCATCAGTAGACTGTCTAATTTTTGATGAAAATGCTTCTGAGTCTTACATCCCACGAGGTATCTTAAGCATCAAGTCACCTTTTACTCTTGTCTCTTGTTTTTGACAATTGACAAACTTTTCTTCTTTTGCAGAATTGGAGGTACAAAACGATCTGGATACAGAGACTTGTGCAACAAGCAAACAGTTCGAAAGCATAACCGCAGAAGCCATAGACGAATACCTTCAGATAGAAGCACAAGATAGAGTTAAATTCAACTATGTAAGAGACATTCTCGAGATCTCTGGTTTCAACGCACCTCAATCTCTCTCAATGTGGCAATTAGATTACCAGCCGTTAGATCCATTAGTCTACCAAGAAATGACCACAACAACAACAGGATGTATGATCCAAGATCCAGAATATTCAAGAAACTATGATGATGAAGAGGAAGAAGGAGAAGAAGGTGGTAACTGCAACCACTTGCTTCTCTTTGATCTAATCAACGAGGTACTAATCGAAATCTACGAAAGGTCTTACCATTACTGTCCTAAGCCATTATCGCCCCTATGTAGAATCCATCCAATGCCGTTGGGGTATAGTGTTTTGAAAGATGTTTGGGTTAGGATAAACTGTTACTTGCGTTACAAGCCACATGATGAGCAGTCTTTTGATGAGATTATGAGTAGGGATTTGAGGAGAGGTGATGGGTGGATGGATTTGCAGTTTGAGAGTGAGTGTGTTGGGATTGAACTTGAGGATTTGATCTTTGAGGACCTTCTTGAAGAACTGCTTGTATCCTGTTAAGAACTCTGAATCACTCTTTTTATTCTGTTTGAGTTGTTGTTATTCTTTTGCTTGGAGTTTAAGGTACATAAAAGAGAAAACATGTGTTTGTATGAGGTTTTAAAAATACTTGGTCAAACTAGCGTAGCTACAATAATCAACAAAGCCCGTCTAGCTCAGTTGGTAGAGCGCAAGGCTCTTAACCTTGTGGTCGTGGGTTCGAGCCCCACGGTGGGCGATATTTTTGTAGCTGTTTGGAATTGTTTTAGTAATTTTTACGAGGAAATCAACAGCTTTTGCATTTTTTTTCTTTATCTATTTCCTCCAGCAATACAAATATTTATCCATCTTTATCTTTGCTAGTTTTTTTTGCTACTGACTCAGAACTACAGCTCTAGTTTCATTTATGGGTTAAGAGTTTCTCATGACCAACAACCACAATAGATTTTTGGTCATACGTCACGATAGAAAGACTCAAACTAGATATTAGGTTAACACACTCTTTCAACCCCCAATACTACATTTTTTTTTTCTTCACGTACATACTATTTTCATACAAACACACTCTTTCAACTTTTTTTCGTAGGGATTAGACTTATCATCGACACTGCAATATTCTCATATGGATGGTTCTCCTAAGTTTACACATATCGATATTTATAAAGTGTTTCAAAAAGAGAGATTCGAATCGAATACCCACATAGAATGGACAAGGTCGATAGTGAGCCCACCTCAAGCATGTTGGCTTATCGTTTTTGAGGACTTTCACTTCAATTTGACTTTGTTGTCTCAAGGGCAAACTTTTGAACGCTACTTTCCTTTTGCAACATCTTGTTTTAGATACTTTCAAATCGGATCAACCAAAGTAATTTAATCTAAAACTGATGCCAAAATCCTTAGCAAGTGAACAAGACAAAACCATTATACTATATCCACAGAACTAGTGATGAAATATGCATTTCTCATAATTATTCCATAAATTATACTTTTTCTGTTTCATAAAATCCCATGTTCTTTTTTTTTTTTTTTTTTTTTTTTTTAACAGGGATGTTCCGCAACCCTTAGACCCGTAGACACTTCCGTAGTTTTCCGCAACCCATAGGCCCGTAGTCACTTCCGTAGCTTTCCGCAATCCTTAGGCCCATGTTCTAAAAAATAATTTATTTCAAAAAAAAATCTATTTTTATTTTTCAATGCATGTTTTATTAAGTAATCTCAAACTTCCAAAAATTTAGTTGTATTAATTAAATTTTTATTGGTTTAAAATTGTGAAAAAGACAATCACATAAAATTATGCATATATAAATGATATTTAATATGTGTTTTATTAATATGTATGAATATTTAACAATCTAAAAAGATGGAGTGTATTTGTAACTTTTATAGTAGTTAAAGAATTCAGAAATTTTGTCTTTACTGATTATTTTTAGTTGTGTGTGTTTGTGTGCAAATCAACTCCATTCTCAAAACTGCAATTACGTATGTGTGTGGAACGTTTATTTAGGTGGGATAAGAGTGGAACAAGATGGTGACAAGTGGACGGTTTATATTTTCTTTCCGAGCCTATAAATAAGGAGTCTCCTCCGGGATTTAGTTTCATTCGCTAACTGTTTTGAAAAGCTTCTTCTTCAAGGCAAATTAATATCTTCTATCTTCGCAATTCTCAAGAGAAAATGTCTTGCTGTGGAGGAAACTGTGGTTGCGGAGCTGGCTGCAAGTGCGTTGGATGCGGAGGGTAAACTCTCTACTCTGATCACCTTTCTTTCTATTTTTTTTTAATCGGACAAATCTGTTTCATGCAGCGTTCTCTGTGTCAAATCGTGACTCTGTTGGTGTTTTGATATTGCATTTGGAGATAAAAACTTTATTAATTTTTGACGTTTTTGGCTTTGTGCAGTTGCAAAATGTACCCAGACCTGAGCTTCTCCGGCGAGACCACCACCACCGAGACTCTCGTCCTCGGCGTTGCTCCGTCGATGAACTCTCAGTTCGAGGCTTCCGGCGAGACTTTCGTTGCCGAGAACGATGCCTGCAAATGCGGATCTGACTGCAAGTGCAACCCTTGCACCTGCAAATAGATAACCACATAAACCCCTAAGAGTCTTGCAATAAACCTTTATGTTATGTGTAATAATAATGGCTGATTTCTCCGGTTGTTTTGCCGGCGACAGTGAGTCTTGTTCTTCTGTGTCTGTTGTTATGGTTTGGTCATGAGATATCTCTGTAAGTTTTATCTTTGTGACTATTAATAAGCCAAAAGTATTATGGGTCTGAGTATTAGTTTCATTCAGATATTTAAAGTTTGCTTCTTTCTTAGTCAGTACAGAGCACAAGATCAACCCTCTAGTCAAAAGCTTAGGTACACAATAACAGACAATCATTAAAATGTAATACTTCGACACAAGTTCTTAATAGAACCAACGAGTGGTGTTGTATGGTAGAGACAGAACAACTAAGGTGTTGTTGTTGTAGCAGAAACTGGCTTCTCAAGAATCCCTTCTGTGGCTCTCTTGAACAAGTTATGCACCTGTCTTGAGGTGAAACCGAGCTTCTCCAAGTCAGCAAGCTGTTGAATGGTAAAAGATTTGGTCAGTAGATGAATGAGAGTTGAAGTTTAGCTCCCAGGCACACAGTTTCTGAGGAAGAAGAGTGAATGTAATACCGATTTTAGAGGGCTTGTTTCTCTGAGTTCAACAATGTACTCAGCCATCTTCTGTCCAATCCCCTTGAAAAAGAAAAAAAGATACGAAACAGAGTCATGTGAAGTTAAACCAAATATTTGATAACGGAAGCAGAGACTTTGTGAATTTATTGTGACGATTTGAGTTTGTTCACATGTAGATTTTTTACCTTCAACTCCATTAGCTCTTCCCTGTGTGTTCAAAAGGTAGACAAACGATGAAGTTAGTTCTTGTGTTATCCTAAGAGTTCCGAAAGAGCAGACGAAGTGGAGAATGGAGATTATTCTTTACCTGTTTGCTGTATTCAGAAAGTGAATATACTCTCTTATCAGAGAAGTCTGTGAAAAGAAGAGTTGCGAAAAAG
The DNA here is from genome assembly GCA_019706035.1 of Raphanus raphanistrum subsp. raphanistrum. NCBI lineage: Eukaryota > Viridiplantae > Streptophyta > Magnoliopsida > Brassicales > Brassicaceae > Raphanus > Raphanus raphanistrum. Next base: position 248,838 of record CM033982.1, on the reverse strand, counting down.
GATCAGATGTCTAGTTATTGTCAATAGAATAGCACATGTTTTTGGAAAATATTGATTCGTACCTTCACATTAGTGCTCCAAGCATTAAACTTCTGGCATGTGCGACTCATCTGCATATTCTCAGCGTTTGCAGGAATCATAGGTGTTTTTGGGGTCATCGGCTTGAGAATTGTAGAGCACTCATTCGCATTTGAGGTTATCGGAGATAAAGCTTCTCGAACAGGACTGAGTTCACATACCAACAGACTCTCTTCGCCAGATGCGTCTCTCTCATTTTCTTTGGTTGGAGAAGCTAACTGAAGATTCTGAATTGGTTCCTGGATCATTCAAACTCGATTACTTGAGTAAAAGTTTTAAAGTAAGCGTCAATAAGTGCATAGATCGATGTTTTTTCAACAATGGCAGCAAAATAGAGTACCAATAAATGTGAAGCAGCAAGATTTTCCCCACCAAATAAGCTCCTGGGAACCACAAATGTATCCCTGTGTATGGATATGCTGTCAAGCAAGAAGTTATAGGATGTGGAACATTAAGGACACAATCGTTCAAAGTGTTACCTCTGCCCTGTGCCAGAAAATTTAGCGCTATTTGCAGTGGCTGATCTATGACAGCAGAGTTTCTTGACCGAGCTTTGAGAAAATGAAGGTTGCTTTGTACTAGTCAGCGGAGAACGTATTGCTGCCATCACTCTATGGGCGCTTTTCGTCTTCCCTTTTGATTCCAGCCAAGATTGCAGTTTTGCTTCCATATCTATCTTAACCTTGGGAGTCTCCACCTTTGGATTCAAAGATATATTGTTTGAGATGTGCCTTGACCTTGCAGCCAAGCTAACAGTGCGAAGAGATTCTTGGTATTCTCCCGGATTCTGAAAACAGCAAAACAAAAACAAACATTAGCCACTTAGAAAATGTCCTGATAAACGCAATGGATTCCAGTGAACAACAACAATTCTTCCTACCAGACAGGTGACCATGAGAGCTCTACTTGTTCCTCCAAGTGAATCCTGCAGTATTCTAGTCAATTTGCTTTCCCTGTAAGGCACTCTTGGGAGGTTACTATTGAGTGCATAGACCACATTGGACAATGCAAACAGTGACTGATTAATCTTGGCACTCTCTTCTAGACGGATTCCTTCATTGCCTGTCCTTCTATTGTCTTCGCTACCTGCTTAACCCATGACATAGTTGTTAACATATTAAAGATAAAGAACGTTAAAGAGAGGCTTCTATAGTTTAACTATGCAATTAGATACTTGGAAAATGCTAAGAAATTAACCTGCCAGATCAATCAGATTGATTTTCCCAGTGGCATCCCCTTCTGAGATAACTGAGATCACTAGCACCCCATGGCTTCTACTAGAGACATCGTTTAAACCAGTGTGTGCGACTTTTCTCCGCTGAAGACCGCATGAGTACACCTCGTGAAACTCAGACATGGAGTTAACTGGGATACTAGAGAGCCCCTTAAGATGAACTTGTCCATCCTTATCGTCCCAAACAGCAATTTCGTTGTCTTTGACTTCTAGGAGATCCCAACATCTATCCATGTAAACTTCATAATACGAAATTTCTGCTCTACTTCCCGTCGTGTCGCACGTAGACAGAATGGTGGACATAGTCAGTTGCATGAGGCCAGGCAGATCATCAGTTCCCTGAGACAGAGTTGAAACCACACATATCATTTCACTATTAGGAGGAAGCAGTTTAGAGGAAGGGGCTATGCTGTCAAAACACATTTCAGAGATCAACATAACAAATATCTCACAAGAGAAAGCTAATCCAAGTAACCAAACGAACCCAATCAAAATAAAACCTGAAGTCTAAATCTAAGGGAAATTTATAGCAAACGGACCTGCATCGTAAACGTTTTACCGCTTCCAGTGGCTCCATAAGCAAGAACAGTAGCGTTGGAACCATGAAATATCTCAGGAATCAGAGGATTTACTTCTCTATCGAAGATCTGCTTCACATTCTCGTCGCTATTCCCGTAAAACGCATCCAGCTGATAGCATTCGTTGCGACTGCTCTCAGAAAAAACCAAATCCGGATCATGAAATCAGTAACCGAGTTCGGTTTATTGAAAACTTCAATCGAATGATGGAATAGTAGGAAGAGGCTTACCAGCTATCGGGATCTTTGAGGTAAACAGCCACTTCGCTGGCGTCTCTACCATCGCCGCCGTCGATAACGGAAACACACGATCGGACGTCGGAAGTCTCCGGGGGAAGAAACGGACGAACCCTAGCGATGACCCTAACCTTCGAGATCGAAGGCGAATCGGGAACTTTGGGTCTCACTGGAGTGGTTTTCGAATCCATATCTCTGTGTGATGATGGTGTGTGAGAGAGAGAGAGGGAAAATGGTTGTTTTCAAAATTTGAGTTTGTTTTGAAATTGCTCTTCTTTTTACTTTTGAGAAAGAGCTCACTGATACGATGACGTTTCTTTGCAATCGCGCTCTATCTTGCTTTTAAAGACCGTTAAATATCTCCCTTTGTCGACGTTTCAGCTTCCAAGGCCTCATCACGTCCGTTATATCTCATTTACGGTTTGCTGTTTGGTTTTAAGATAACCGGCTTTTTATAACAATCGGTTAAAACTCTTTGCTTCTACCCATATATATTTGAAAATTTAGTGTATAGATAAACCAATGAAATGGCACCACAAAACAAAGAATGTTATTTTTAGCATATTGTTATTGTAGATGAATCTTAGATCAGAGAAAAAAAGGATATAAAATCTTTTTTAAATGACGAAAGTCTCGATGGTGGTTTGATTGAGAACTTCGGAGCTGTGATCGAGTCCATGAGAACCAACCTGATAAAGATATAAAGATGCGATAAGATTTCACCATCCATACAAACTCTCTTCTACTGATTCAGTCATTGTTGAGAGACACAAAATATTTACTCACCATGTATGTTAATGCAGCGTAACGTTCTTCATTCAGGTATAGTGGTTTTCCTCTTAACAGATTGGTATCCTGCAACAAAAAAAAAAAAAAAGATCAATGCGTATCCTTAGCATGCGAACATCTGAATCAACAAAGATTGTACCTCTTCTCCAAACGTATCCAAGTAAAGAGATGACCAAGATGATTGACTTCCAAATCTTTGTAGCCAAATCGTGGTCCCCTATTTGATTTATGAAGAGTAGTATTTAATTAAAAGGCCAATAATATATAGGGAGAGTAAAAGACACTTTTATCTATAAGAAGCCATACCCGTAGCAGAAGAAATACACCAGTACCAGCACAACAGGTGACTGCATGAGTCTGGCAATCACTTTCACTATAAAAGCATGTTAAGAAGTATTTATTTTGGTTTCCAAAACAGCAACTATGATATTTTGAGACTAGTGGAAGTGAAACAAATACCTGCAACAAGGCAGCATTATGGGAGAACACAATCTTCCGCAAAGAAGACACAATGCAGGATCTATCATAACTTTCTTGCAGTTGCTACAAGGTTTCTTGATATACCTAATAAGAAAAACATGCTCCTTGATTAATGAAAGTTCTCTTTTGAATAGAGGAAAAAATGTGCAAAAACCAGAAGAAAGAGATGCTGCTGCAAACCTTCGCAATAGGTCCTGGTATAAATTGGGTAACTTCATAAGCTGGAAAGGAACTACAGGTGTTATGCAAAAAGGCCTTTTAACTCTGTTAGCTTTGTATTCCTTCTGGAAATGTTGAAGCCATGTTTGTGTTGAGGACCGGAGAAGTTCATCATTGAGAATGATATCAATAGGCGGGATCTTGAACATTTTCTCCAATTCATTCACATGATTCAGCTCCGACTGGGAATGCATGTTGTCGCTGGTGGAGTCAGACGGCACATCAAACTTATCTTCCTTTTCATGACACTTCCCAGAAGTAGTTTTCAGTAGCCTCCACAGCAATGCACATCTCCTCAAGAAAGGAAGACTATATCTACGGATAGTCTCTTTTAAATCACATGATAAATCCATATTGTTAGACCTGAAATACTCCCAACCACCTGATTCTCTCAAAGCGGTGGGGATGTCGCTAAGCAGGTTTTCCTCGAATTCTAATTTACTCAAGTCAAACATGCGACCTGCGCAATAGGCAATTACAGTCTGCCCCAAAGACACAACATGATCAGGAAAAGTGAGTCTTAAGAGGCAAAACTAGTCAGATTGCAGAGAACAATATGGCATACCTGAACAAGAGACACACCGTAGAAGATATGCACAAGCGATAATAGAGATTCCTTGCATGTGATGAAAGGAGAAGGGAGACAAAAAAGAGCCCACATCAGTGATGAAAATGGGTCATGGGAAAGAACTGGATCAGATGCTCGATTCCAGAGCAGGTTTATATTCTTCAGTGAACCTGCTGTGCATGAAAAACTCTTCTCAGATATTATAGAAAAAAGATCATCTATGGTTAGCAACTAATTCACTGATAAGAATTGTAGATAGACTAATGTCAGTTTTAAGTGCGCACATGGGGGCCATGTAGATAGACAATACTATATAATTGATTCTCTTCCAGATTTGGAGAAAAGGTACCTTCGCTTCCAAAAATGCTGCTCGAAGGAGAACTTGAAATTCCAAAGCATATAGACTCTGCCAGATGCTTCATGCCCATAAATCTCTGACAGACATGTAAAGCATTCTTTGTTCGGGTGCTCTGTACCACTCGTAATAAGAGTGACAAAGCAGTTCCCTTGGAGGTATTTAACTCTTCATACAAGGAGTCAACACAATACACAGGAAGCATTGAACTCTTCGCACGGCGAGTAACCATTTCCATTGAAATAAGTGAGTACTTAAGGGTGTCCCACATAACGATTGATTGTGATAGCCAATGACTTCCCGGAAATTTTCCCTGTCGCTTAGAAAAATAGAAATTCCAGAGCTTGTTAGAGACAGATTCAAGATCTTTCCTTCTTGGTTCGGCTCCCTGCAGAGAAACTGTTCTAACGCTATCACCGTCTTCGATCACGTCAGCCGCAGATCGTAGCAGACACAACGCTTCAGAGAGCCAAAGAGAAGGCATCTGTGCATCTGATTTACCTAACTTGGCATGCGAACTTTCCTGTATCCTTGAGACAGAACATAAATCTCGGGGACATGCAGGCAATACAGAATTAGCTAGTCCCCGGCATGCAGGACAGAGAAATTCCCCAGAGCTACACATCCAAACAAAAAAAATGAAGTGTTAGTATCGTAGATGTAGATCAGGGAATCAAAATAATAATTCACTCATGCACAACATGTCGGAAGGGTTCACTTTCAACAACATGATTTATTAATTTTTTTTTACACCTCTATGACTACTAAGAGCTCAAAGATGGATCACCTCTCCCTTAACGACTTTAAATATCGTTCAAGACAGCTTTGATGCACAGCATGTCCACATGATGAAAGATAAACACCATCACAGTCAGTAGGGTGAAACCCATCTGAACTGACATCCGAATGTCTAGAGGTTTGTCTTGATCGAATATCAGGAACTCTAACTTGCAAAGTAGATAGACCACAAACACGATTTCTCTCCGAACTACTCTCAGCAGCATGCGGTCGTTGATCTACATGTGTAAGGCTTTGATTTGTAATGTTATCAATTTTCCTGCGAACGGTTTGATACATAGCTATCTCCATTGATTCCATGTTAGATTCATCTTTTCCCCTCCCATCACTAGACCTCTTCTCCGTCTGACTGTTCCTTATAAGCCGGGTTGTTAAAGCTTCAAACACGGAATCTGTAGCAGGCTCAGAGGTTGCATCATGAGGAATCATTGAACTATCTGAGGAGACATTACTTCTCAGGACATCGCCAACTCCATCAACAGACATATTCTTTTCTGACTGTGGACCTTGATCCCAAGATGGAGGGCCTCTATCCACAAAACTCAAGATTTTAGATTTCTGCAGGCAAAACAGAGATAATTAAGAATGATGCAAGACAAAACCTCCTAGTAGTTTATGTTTATTTAACACAAAAAGTCACAAGTAATTAGCATAATCTATGCTACCAACCTGGAGAAAAATCAAGTAAGAAACCGGGTCTTTGGAATCTGGGTCATGGCAGAGAGAGCAAACTTCACGAACAGCAATTTCTGAATCCTGTTCCATTACGGAATCACTTGTTGTTTCAGTTTCAGATCTCGGATCATCATCATCCATGCTGGACAAGAATTTTGTTTGTTCAGCTTTCATTTTTGCCTGCATCAAAGTCAGAATAACCATAACTATCATTTCCTGGATTTAGACGATTCTCACTGTTAGTAACAAGTGAATAATGAACATTTAGCATAGAATTGAAATTCGAAATATTTTTTTACCAGAATAGCAGCCTGCCTCTCTCTAGCTTTAGCCTTGCGTTTCTCATCAGAAGTAGAGCCTGATGTGACTTTATCAAATCCAGATTGACCAACCACCTCCGGGGCAAGACTTTGCAATAGGTTCATACAGACAGAATCAATTGCACTGAACTTCTTCAGCAATTCTCCAATCCAGGACGAAATATTGCAACTACCTGCCTCTGGAAATTGACGGAGACCATCGTCTTTACGAGTCCTCATTAATGAGACAAGAAGAGACAACAAACTTTCTCTTCCAGTCCCTTGATTTATACCCATTAATTCCAGACCAGCTAATTCGAGAAGCGGAATTGAATCTTCTACGCAGCAAGCCTGAGTATTAGATTCCCTTTGCTGAGAGCAAATATCCAATGATAGCGAGAGTAAGTGCAAAGCGGTTATGAGAACGCCATCTGGAGCACGTGATTTAACAGAGGTACCACTCTGTAGTGCGTAGTATAAAGCAGAGGAAATGATTTCAAAAGTGGCTTTGCAAGTTCCTATTTTAGAAAGCCCCTTTAGAGGCGGATAGATCATTCGCCACCTAGGAAGCTGTGTGGACAACGCAGACACTCCACAATAGCGCGAAAACCTTTCTTCTGCAGATTGCAATTCTCCTGAATGCCAACGAGGGTGATAGAGATCCAGTTCCTTCCAACAAGATGACCGTAGTGAATACTTTCCCTGCCAAAGAACGAATGTCAATTTCCCTTTACATTTCATGTCAACTAAAAGGTGAGGCCAGTATATGGGTTTAAATCAAGACCTGGTTCATGCCGGATGGATTACAATAGACTGAAACGTTATCTAAGACCTCCTGGAGCTCATCCGACTTGGAGAGATCACGGGGTAAAGATTTGACCAATTTACTACGAGTGAAATCTCCAGTAGCCAACTTGCAGATGATCTCTCTTCTCAAACTTTCAGCAGTAGAAAGACCACAAAAACGCCTTTCTTGCAGAATCTGTATCAAAAGAGCAAGCATTTCCTGGACCAAAACTGGTTCATACCTGAAAAAAAAATTATTCTGACTTGACCATCTAGCAATAAATAAATACGAGCTGGTGAAACCTTACAGAATAATACAATTAATTAAAGACAAGATGCTTGTTCTACTTTAAAACCGATCTATCAAATGAAGAGGCTATCATATTGTCGGAGATAACTTGACAGCTTGAATGTTGCAGAACTATTAAACCATGTACTGAGATCAATTAGTGGTAATAGGACAATAGTTACATACTCATTTGTTCTATCAGGGCTTTGTGAAAGATAGCTCGAGAGCCCAAATCGACTGAGAAGCTTATTAACAAAAGAATCAGCAGGAGCCAACGCACCACAACACTGCAAGAGAAATAGATCAAGCTCAAGTCCCTGTTCTGACCTGTCAATGGAAACAAGTAGAATGAGAAACATGCGAGTAAGTAATGAACGACAAGACTTCATGACAAAAAAAAGTATTATTTCACTTACCAACGAACTGACCTATACCACTCACAAGATACTAATGGAGGATCCCCATTCTTCTTCCACATTCCAGCAATAACTTGGGCACAGAACACCCTTACCCGGAGAACATGCTCCATAACAAGTGCAGAAAATCCACAAGGATGGAAATCTCCGAACACATAGCTGAAGAAGTCCGCCTGTGGGATCTCAAGACTAACACTGACTCCATGGTGCAAGGCAGATTCTCCATAACACAACCTTAATGCTTTTTCTATGAGCAAAGAAAGTAACCGGTGTAACGGTAGATGGATTGATATGGCCTGAAGGCTCACATCGTAGTGGATGTCCGGCCAATCACACAGACCAAATATATGTACTCCTGATGCATTTTTCGTCGGATCGGAAGAGTTGCCGCTAGGAGACACAAACTTGCACAGAAATTTTGATATACCTTCATCATTTCCTAAGCATGTCTCCAGAACTTTCAAACACTCGCGTATCAACCATATGGCAGAAGAAGGAATCAGGGCATGGAGAGCGTCAATTTGGTGGACTTCAGAAGCCACCGAGCTATCAAAGGATCTGCTCCTTATCATCGCAGTACATACGGAATCTTCATGAGACAACTTCCCAACTTTTGCATACCTTTCTCCATCCCCATCACAATTATCTAGTCTAGCCTTGGTGGTTCTCTCATTTTCTATTTGTTCATCACTGGCAGGAGAGTATGTACCGTTAACCAACAGAAAGTGAATAGCAGCTATTGAATGACTCAACTCAAAGAACATATGCGCGCTCTCATTTTCTTCTTCAATATGGATTCCAGTCTCTCTTTTCAGAGGATCCATTCCTTGAGCAAAGGTCAAGAGTACCAACCATGATCTTGATAACTCCCGATCTTCATTTGTTGCGTACTTAGAAACTACAGGATGGCACGTAACATATTTCAAGTCTCGAATGACACGCTCACCTGTCTCAGACAACTCTTCCCACTTTGTAACCTACAAAAGAAAACCGTCAAATACATTTCACTGAGAACACAATCAAAGCGACTCATCACAATAGTGAGTAAAAAAGTAGCAATATACCAAATAAATGAGAAAAGAAGCGAGTGTTGTTACCTGTAGCACACCATCCTCCCCACAACAAGAAAGGAAGATATCATTGAGGCATCCCAAAAGCATTGCTAGCAGATTCATTTCCTTCACCAGAAATGCTGTTAGAGTCGGCACCGTGAAGAATTGCACAGAAAACAAAGACATCAGTGGAGGATATTGCATGAATGCATGATCATGACCATTCTTAACCGCTTCACTAATGCCAAGTGGATAGTAACTCACAAGCGCTTTCGCAAATTCCGACTTAAAGACGGGATCCCCTATCAATTTGAGGAGCAAGTCGTGTAGTTTCTCCATAACATCTTTGTCCAAGAACCTCTCAGCCTTTACGAGAATCATCAATAGACCACTCGAAGCGACCATCCTTCTAGAAACAAAACTCAACAAACTCTCACTAGACTTATAAAATCCCAGAAGCATTTCAACCACTACGAATGTCAGCTCGTTTGACATCTTTTGTCGTACAGCAAGAGTATCGTTGGATCTCGCATCGTTCTTACAAACACTCTCTGCAGATACGAGCCTGCTATTCCAACAAGTAAAAAGGGCATCAAGTACAGGCCCAACCGACTCTGCTAGAGTCTCCGAGAGGGGTTGAATCTGCTCAGAACCTTTATGATTCGAACAGAAACCTTCTTTTTTCCAGGCTGCATCATCCCCACAATCACAACAACCACCGTTGATGTACATGATGGAATAATCGTGGGAGCTGTGATCACCATTCTCGAAACAAGACACGCAGATCGCACAGGTCGAGTCATTCTCGCACGTCCTGCACCGATACGCTATATCGTGTTCTCCCCAGACGGAGCCACAGACACCTCGCTGCTGATCAACATTCGATGATTTCGCAAGATTCTTCAAGGAAACACGAGGCTCGTCCTGGAACATGAGCCACTGCAGCCAACTCATGCTCTCCCTGAACCTCTTTTTCATGGTGGGACTCACCGCAGACTTGTGAGGCCGTTCCTTAGTTCCCTTCAGTACAGCTTTAACATCCTCATCGGTAGGTAAGAGAGCAGAGACGAGCTCCGGAATCATGGACCGGTTAGCTCTAACGAATTCCACTAGGCCACGTTTCGAACAGCATTTTTTAGGGACCCCAATAGAATCAAGCCTCTTCAAAATAAAATAAAAAACAAATGAGTACATCACTATGCATTGTACAGAGATAATGCATTATAAATGAATCGGCTATGGTACAGAGAGCACATATACTAAAACAATACCTTGAGGAGAAAATCATGTGCACGCGAGTTGGTCTCCATCTACCACAGAGAAAACGAGGACGATGAGACTCGGATAGAAGCAACGAACGAAGTGATCCTCCTCTTCCTCCTCACACAAAAACCTGAATCGGTTCAACGTATCAGTAAATAACTACAGTCATCAACGCTTAGATAAAATCAAATTGAATGGGACATCGAAGAAGAAGAAGATATGCATCCAATCGTGTGTGAGAGAAATACCCGATTGCGGCAGGGGAAGAAGGTCAAATTCGAAAGGGTTTTATTACAATGAGAGATTGAGAGGGAGGCTTTATGTCCTGTGGATTGGATTAGATTTAATTAATTTTTCCGATCAGAGATAATATAAACTTTTGGACCTTAATAAAATAGAAATCGATATATCATTTAATTATTTACTGATGGGCCATGGACGAAAGTAAAGCCTATTAATAGCTTAGCGATTACCCACATAAAGCCTAGAGCCCAATAAATCATTTGAACATTGGACACGATGAACAGAAATGGTTTTAGCAATATACTAGAGATGGAGATGGTCTTGATGAAGAAAAGTCAGTAAGTCAGCGATGAACAGAGATGGATGAGAGAAAGAATCAACCAAATCCAATCTTTCACACTTCCAATTAAAATCATTATTTATTTTACTATCAAAAAAGACTTTTCTTGGGAGAACAAATGTCAAAAGAAAGAGCTCGGAGTGTTCTTCTGTTCATTCATTATTAGCCTAAATATTATTTTCTTCTTCATTTCCTGCGGCTACTTTGTCTGCGTTTACACACATAAAGCTCTTTTCTTTTCTTTTTCTTTTTTTGCTTTGCTTTCAATCGAAGAAGTAAAGAGCTGAGCTGAGCGATTGGTTTCCTGTGTATAAATGGGAGCTTGTTTCAGCAACCGGATCAAAACAGATATTGCTTCCAGTACATGTTAAGTCCTTTTTGCTCAATTTCTTTCCTTTCTATTATTATTATTAAATCTGAACAAGGTGATAGATTTCAATGACTATTGTCGTTCTTTCATACTTGCTCTGTCCTAAATTAGAAAGTATTAGATTTAATGGAATGTTATTAAGATATAGAACTGTCAACTTTACGAAGTCTCTTAAAGTGTTGTCCTAGAGAATGAGAATCTTAAATGCAATGGCTTGTGTGTTTTGTAATGTTTCTGATACAAGAATTTTTTTTTTGTGTAGGGCTAAGTTCGAGATTCTTGAGTAGAGATGGGAGCAAGGGCTCCTCGAGTACTTCTTTCTCTCATGTGCCTCGAACAGAAGGCGAGATCTTGCAAAATGCTAATCTCAAGAACTTCACCCTCAGTGAACTCAAGTCTGCAACTAGGAGCTTCCGGCCTGATAGTATGGTTGGTGAAGGTGGCTTTGGTTGCGTTTTCAAAGGATGGATCGATGAGACTTCCTTGGCTCCTTGTAAACCAGGGACCGGTATTGTCATTGCAGTGAAAAAACTTAACCAAGAAGGGCTTCAAGGTCACCGAGAGTGGCTGGTTAGTCCATACTTTTCATCTCAAGTAGTGTTGTTGCCTCTTTTTTGAACCTTTTTTCGTTGTGAAAACCAGGCTGAGATCAACTATTTAGGTCAGCTGAATCATCCTAACCTTGTGAAACTGATTGGTTACTGCTTAGAAGAAGAGCAGAGGCTTCTTGTTTACGAGTTCATGCCTCGTGGTAGTCTTGAGAATCACTTATTCAGAAGTAAGTGCATATATATACTTACTATAAAGAAGCTCATGAGAGAATCTGCCTTTACAATAGGGATTAAATCTTTTTTGTGATTTTCTCAAAAAACAGGAGGAACATTCTATCAACCACTTCCGTGGAACACACGGGTTCGAATGGCTCTTGGTGCAGCTAGAGGACTCGCTTTTCTTCACAATGCTCAACCTCAGGTTATATACCGAGACGTCAAAGCATCCAACATCTTGCTAGATTCGGTATGACAGGCTTGATTGATATTTTCAGTGTAAATGCAGCCAGAGAAGTTTATCTCTCTTACTGTTTCCATGTATCTGCAGAACTACAGGGCAAAGCTTTCGGACTTCGGCTTGGCTAGAGATGGTCCAATGGGTGACAAGAGCCATGTCTCTACCAGAATCATGGGAACTCAAGGATACGCTGCTCCAGAGTATCTATCTACCGGTATGTCTGTAACACATTTGCATCTTCTGTTGCTGTTTCTAACAACCTCTGATCACTCCAATACTGATTGATGTTTCTATCAAAATTTTGAAAAGGTCATTTATCGGCAAAGAGTGATGTGTACAGTTTCGGGGTGGTGTTACTGGAGTTGTTATCAGGAAGACGAGCAATCGACAAGAACCAACCGGTGGGAGAACACAATCTAGTGGACTGGGCAAAACCTTACTTGGTAAACAAAAGAAGGCTTCTCCGAGTGATGGATCCTCGTCTCCAAGGTCAATACTCGCTAACCCGAGCTTTGAAAATCGCACTTCTTGCACTCGATTGCATATCCATGGATGCCAAGATAAGACCGACCATGAGCGATATAGTCAAGACACTTGAAGAACTTCATCATGTCCAAAAGGAAACCCCAAAAGAGGAGGAGGAGCAGAATCTTCAACCCAGCAGTGATAACAATAACAACAACAACAAGTCTCCGCAAGCTGTGAACTATCCTAGGCCTTCAATCATGTAACAAAGGGATTTAGAGATGTATATACTCTTTGACCTTCTCTCTCTGCTTAGGTGTTATGCTGTTTTATAGAAAAACAAAGGGTCTTTTAATTTTTGCCCAGTTTCCTGAGCAAATGTAAGGGAAAGAATGAAACAACACAAAAAAAAAAAAAATGATGGGTTTTGTTGCAATGTTCAGACACAAAATGTCGCATACAAAAGGCAAAGAAGTGAGAGAATCAATCTAGTGGTCATCGTCCTAAGAGAGCAACGCGGTCAGACTGAACAGCTTGAGAAAGGTTGATGTCGAAAAGCTCGCAACGAATAGGCATCTCAATCTCATAGAAAGGATTCTTCAGGACATAGTCGGTGTAGAGTTCATAAATGTATCTGAGGAGGTTCTCCATGTGGGGAGTTCCAGGTTCACAAACCACAAAGAACTTTGTTCCTGAGGCATAAGTAGAACAAAAAGAAAGAATCAACAATCAAGACATTCAACGAAGAAAGTTGATAGAAAGTACCTGGGAGAGACTGGAAGCAATGGAGATCAAAGGTATCAGCTTGGAGAAGGTCGATGCCAGAACAGCCATTAACAGGAGAAAGCTGCTGAGAAATGGCGTGCATGGAGTGCCATAAACTAGCTACCCTCAAGCTATCATTCGTATCCATCCTTCCTTTTGTTCCACAGTCCTGAACCAACACACACATCAAAAAACCAAATCCAAACATAGCAGTCTCTGAGCTAGGAATTAGCCTATCTCAGATTTCAATGTTCCAATTGAATATAAATTAAACAATTTGATTCTCTTAAATGATTCTCGTAAACCAAAGAGTAGTTAGCTAAATCGCTGCTTCTTATAATCCTAATGATCTCCAAAAAATTGATGAATCCGGCGAAACTAGCATCAATTAGGTCGTGTCATTCTCGAGATGGAAATGAAGGGAAAGATGATGATGATGATGATGATGATTACCTTGTAGAAAATCAAACCACCAGATTTGTTGATTATGTAAAGACTGTAAATCGCTGCCATGTCTGCTAAAATTATTCAAAAAGATCCAAACCCAGAAATCTGCGAGGACGACGATGAAGATCACAGGAGGAACTACACTGAACTTCAAAATGACGTCGTTTCTGTTATCGATGGTCTCTGACTTTGCCACGTCGACTTTCATCAAGTCTTTTTTTGCCACGTCGACTTCATCAAGTCTATTGTTGACTAACGTCTCACAGAGCGCCACGTGAGCTTTTATGTTAAAAGTCTATTACAAACAAACAGAAACAGCAGTTCAATTGAAAAGACAATGGAAAGTGCATTCGCCTTTTTCCTAAACAAGCCTAACTAATTAGTAATTACTATAGTTATAGGATTTATTAGTTTTTACTTTTTAGTGTTAAAGAAGGATTTTATCAAGGGTTCCTTATTTTTTTTTTTTTTTTTTTTTTTTTTTTGTTCAAATCAAGGGTTCCTTATAACGATCGCATATCATACTTACATGAAGAAAGGCCACTACAGTTATTTCTCACCAAACCTAAATTAACTATGCTGAAACATGACCGTCCACTTCTATAAATTAGAATTCTCTTCTTTTTTTTTTTTTTTTTGCCAACTAATAAGAACTAAATAAGCTACCTACGTATTTTTGGCCGAACGTATATGTTATTACATCTTTGTATTCATATTTGATCATGAGTCATGACATTTCCTTTCATACATAAATCAGTGTCTTTCTTTGTTAACAAGAATAAAAGAGGAGAAAATGAATTGGGAAGCGATGCAACAAACAAATAAGATGTCACATTTGAAGTTTTTTTTTTTGTAAAAGAAAATATAGATATATTATTAGTTAAATTTAGTGTCCTAGTTTAACAAATATCTCAAGGCCGAAGCAAGAGACAAAATTGATGTAAATACATACAATTTCACATTTGAAGTTAATCGGTGATTTTCTTACGTTCGTCAATTGTGTTTTTGTTCTTTTGTGCCGAAGAGAATTGATGCGTTTACGATGAGATAATGGAGGATTTATGCTCTCCACCATCTATAATCTTTCTATCTCTTCTTTTCTTCTTTACATTCATTCATTCAGGTAAACCGACCAAATAGACAAGGCCACACTGATAGCTGCTTAAAGGACATTGGAACGTACGTACTAAAAGCGAAAAAACAGAAAAAATATTCGGATACGTATTGACGGCATCAGTTGAGATGAAACTTGTCCATCTCGACCAGCCACATACAGAGCTAAGCTACCCAAACTACTTTTTGGTTTTTTGATTCGCAGAATATAATTACGATTATAGCTAGGTCGGTCGTGATTTTGTGATTTATAACTAAACAATGCAATTCAAGAGATTCAGTGACATTGGTATAGAGATTGCGCAATCTTTTTTGCAGTAGGTGACAACTTTTTTGTATGGTATCCTTCTGATTAAAAAAGTACACTAGTGTTTCAAATAAATAAAGGCAAAATAGTTTTCTGGTAGCCTGATTTAATTATAGTATTTTTGGAACTGTATAAAGAGAACAAGGTATCTTTACCACAAAACTTGTTTATGTTAAGGGTATTTTTATACAAATATCTTGTTATAGATTATGATTTAGCAGAACTAATTGATGTAGAAACTACAAGATGCTGACAAAAAATGATAGAAAGATTATATAATCTTTCAGACTTTTGGGAAAATAAAGTATGTTTCAGACTTTTGGGAAAATATTGATGTCCACAAATATATACTAATTGTTGGCAAAAAAAAAGATAATACGAACATTATTTACATATGTAAATTTTCAATTAAAATGATATAAGGTAACTAACAAATAGTGCCTAATTTTGAAAGAAAGAAAGAACTAGACAAACAATAGCTGATCACTGACTGATGTTATCTAAAAGCATCTCCAAAAACATTCTATATTTTTAAGTTTCTCAAATTCTATATTTAGATTTTTAAGCTAGTCTTCTCCTAAATAAAATTTTAAAATTATTTGTATTTTACACTATGGTCCTTATATTTATGATACTTGATTTAAATTTATGAAAATATAAATAAATAGCACATATATAAATATATTATAGAAATATTAATTAACAAAATGATACGGTAAAATATATAATTTTACATAGAAATACACAATTAAATATTAAATTACAAGTAAAATACTACATTATTCTATAAAACTATTTTCGTAATGCTTTCATATATGATTAATTAGTGCATTCGTTAAGTTTATTTTTCTAATATTGTTGTTTTATAAATCTTTTTTTGAAAAAAACTTATTTTAAAGTTTTTATTTAATTTTGTTTGTAAAATTAAAATTATAAAAGCAAATTTGAAATATTTACTAGTTATAAAATTTTGAAAAAATAAAAAGATTAAATGAAAAAATATTTAAGAATCATAAATATAATATGTAAACATAATTACCAAAATGCAATGAAAAATGTGAAACTTAAAATTTGAAGTTTTGAGTTGTGACATTCTATATTTGAAGTTTCACTAATCAAAACTTCAAATTTGAAATTTTGAAGTTCTTTTTTGAAGACCAAAAAACTTCATATTTGAAACTATAAATGTCTTTTGGATGTTTTAAATCGGATGCATGTAAGATTATTTTTATTTTTTCGAACGGATGCATCTAAGATGTTACCACATAAAACATTGCCATGGAATTAAAAAACCAACAATAATGTAATAAAATATTTATTGAATAAAAAAGACATGATACATTGGTTGGTCCATCAACTAAATCATCAGGATATAAGATAAGATTCTGTAAAATCTGATTCATATCTTATTTTACTCCTTTTTTTTCTTTCCTCTGATAAATCGTGATCGCAGATTGCACATGACGATAGTGTAATGCATTTACATCACATCACATGAATTCCTATTTTCCTCAATGCACCACCTCTCACATAAGTGTATACTAAAGTACGTATGGTACACCGTATATCCCGGAATTCTAAACCGTATAAATATATAGATTCTGTGCGTATGGGTTTGACTGATCTAGAGTATAGTGACGTTCTAGGACATTTGTTCTTTTATTTTTCTGATAAATGTATGAATGGTTTGATTCGAAGGCGAATAAAATGGATGATACTCTTTTTTTTTTTGAACGAAAAATGGATGATACTCAAATTATATAAACAAACATGAAGTTTGAATATTTTTTAAACGTTATTCAAAAGTTAGAAAGAGGCAAACAGATTCCAACACAAATACAAAACGTAACATAAGTACTCCACCATACACCACATCAATATATTAAAACTTATCACATAGATAAATATCAAAATATATTTATTTATATAAATCCAAGTTTTTATATCATATATATAGTTAATACAATCATAGCGTAAAGGAGAGCTGCGGGCAGCATTTAACTTTATCTCAACCATTTCTTTTTGAAGCTGCTTCAGCCTCTCTACATAACCAAACAGGACACATCACACTAAAAGGCTAACTGTTTTATAATAAAAACCTAACTTCCACACCAAGCAACCCCAATACTTTCCCAGAGAAAATACGGGAATAATGGTAAAACTCCAATTACAAACCGGAACTAAATTTAAGAGAATTAATGACACTATATATTATTAGAAAAATCTTCAATATGTGTTCCGTAGATTTATTTTTATTTTCTACAAATCAGACGCGGAAATTCTTGCCGGAGAAAGTCTGACCAAACTGCCAGTTGCTTGGAACGATGTTGTTGGAAGTGGAGCTTCGGCCATCGGAGGTTTTGACTCGGAAGGAAAGAGACTGGCCGGCAAGAATTGCGTTGGATTGCCAGTTTTGTCCCCAGTTCCGGCTAAGACCTAACCAACCTGTGTTGCTTCCTTTAACACTCACCATCTGGACGTTTCCGGCTCCAGCTACGTTAGTGACCAGCACCAAGTTGAAGTACTTTGATCCATTGATTGTGAATCTCATACCTCCCTTCTTTCTACATGGGATCCTGCAACACCGCCAAAAAATATATTATATATTGACATTATTTATGTCGGAAAAATGTATAATATAAAAAATAGTAGAGAATGTTTATGCTTATTAGATAGACACTAAATATTTTAAATAATTTTAGGCATTTTCATGACCGGCAAATGAATGGGGTGCAGCAAAGAAGTGTCGGCTCTTAGATGATTTCAGTGCAATCCATTACAACAACAAAATTGTTTCGAATCTAATACAAGAAGGGTTGAGACGTGTAAACTACTGACCTCGGGATTTTTACCAGACACATTATCTAACAACGTCATAGTAAAGGGTGTTTTTGTGATTTTCCAAGATAGATGTGTTGTGGGGAAGACAATAAATAATTTTTTGATGGTTAAGGCCTATATGTGGCTTTCATAGGTCTAAAATACAGTAAAGGTGTGACTGCATAGGCTCAACTAAAACAGTACGCTAACAGAAAACTTTTGTCTGGTTCCCAAGGAAAAATAAAGAAAAGCTTTAGCAACTTTCTCGGGAAAATAAGAGAAGATGGAATAAAGAATAGAGTGAACATGCCAAGGCTCTGAAAATCTTCAAGCTCACAGATTCTTAGATTCGGGATCCTAATTAAATAAAAAGATGAAAAAAACCTCTGCAGTAAAATAAAAATCTACCTTCGGTAAGAGAGAGAGAGAGAGAGAGAGTGAGATATGAAGATCTACCTGCGGTAAGAAACTGGGACAATACCGGCCTTATACTTAGCAATGGATAGAAACATAGGCATGGCGAGATCAAAGTGCTCACGAGGAGGGTTACACCAACCACCATTGTCGCTAGCTTGAGCAAAGTTAGGTGGACAGAAATTAGTAGCGGTAATAAGAATCGATGGGTTTCCTGGAAGACACCAGCCTGGATCATTGACACATTTGAGCTCAAAGCAAGCCCCACAGCTCAAACCATTGTTGAATAAGGCCGTACTTAAAGCCGCCGTGTTCACACCGTAACCTTGGCTGTACAAATTCCCGTACCCGCAGGCACCACCTACAACAATACAAACCGTTGCGTTAAATGTCTGTTCAGTGATCATAGTGTGCTAAAGAACGTGATATTGATATAAAAATGTCGTATTTGGAGATCTTGATTAATATGTAAGAATATGGTTTTTAACACACAAAATATATATTACATGTAAGAAGATCTTGGTGAAAATCGTAAAAGAAAAAGGAATCGCAGATTAAATAGTAGAGAACTTTTCGGATACGATGAATAAAATATGAGAGAAAAAGTGTGTAGCGGTAGACGTGAGAGGATGAAAGTGATAATTTGAAAACTTTGGGTCTAAAATGAAAAAATAAAGGTGTGAGAGAGTGTACCCATAGTGCCAGAAGCGTCAGCTTCACCGTAGAAGGTGGCGTGTGCGTTGATCCAGGGACCTCCGGTGTAAACTCCCGGGATTTTCGCGTTTACTGTGGTCGCCATCAGCGCAGCTACCACCATAAGCACCATCGATGTCATTACTTTTGCCCCCATTTTTTTTCTTTTTGTAGAGAAAAAAGTTCTTTAAGAGTTCCGAAAGAGAGAGAGAGGGGAGTATTGTATGAGACGGGAAAGGTAGGAAGGCTACTTATGAAGGGAAAGAGGCAGAGAGCAAACGAGTTTACGGTAATAATATATTTATTATAATTTATTTAAGTCATTTTAAGGTTTTTATTACTTTTTATCAAAGGAAAAACAAATAATTTGTGATTCCGCATTTGAGTTTGATTCTTTTTTCATGAATCATTACCGTTTATGTTTGAGTGACTTGATTCTTTTTTCATGAATCATTTCAGTTCATAATTATATATTTTAACTAGTGGAAAATGTGTCTTTAAGAGTTACAAAATTTGTGTGAAAACATCAAATGATTTCGTGATATAGATATGTTTATCTGAATAAATTATAATCAGAATTTGAAAATATTAAAGAAATATGGAAAGTTACATTATAAAATTATAATTATTCCTCTTCCATTTTTAATAATTATTCCATTTTTGGAACTTATTCTTTTGTTTCTAACTTTCTGCAAAGCAATAAAGAAAAATCTTCTGACTCTTTTCGTCATCAGAACTTTTCATATTATTTACGTATTCGCAGTAGTTTAAAAAAACCACAAGGTGGTGGGCTAGTGGTCTTGAGGCAGTTCCAACGCCGATACGGACCCAGGTTCGAATACCCCTTGTGGCCACGAAATGCTTTACGCCCACCCCAAGTTTAAATTTAAGCGCGGCGTTGGTGCTGGGCCCTTGGGTAATGGGTATTAGCAACGGCTGGTTTCGGGCCAGGGGTGACTACGGGCCTAAGGATTGCGGAAAGCTACGGAAGTGACTACGGGCCTATGGGTTGCGGAAAACTACGGAAGTGTCTACGGGTCTAAGGGTTGCGGAACATCCCTGTTAAAAAAAAAAAAAAAAAAAAAAAAAAAAAAAAAAAAAAAAAAAAAAAAAAAGCAGTAGTTTAAAAATGTTACGGACTCCAGTCTGAAAAAGTAACTTCAAATATTCTGCGTGAAATTGTAGTTTCATCGGGAATAGTAGCGCCGCAAAGGGAATAGAACTGCATCAGACTGTCCTTAACTGAATAACTAATATCAACCAAAAGGTAATTGATAGTTTTTTTTTGTCACAAATTGATAGTTTTCTCAGATAATAAATTTAGTCTCATTGTTATTTTTGTGATATCTCTAACAAGTAACATCGACTAAGAATACTTTGTTACTTTTTTTTCTTCAAACGGGTTGATACTTTTTTTTTTCAAACGGGTTGATACTATTGTTATTTTGGTACTTACGATAAAAAGACCAAAAACCACTAAAATGCAACATTTTGTATTTATTGTTAGTAAGTTAATAATATTTTTATCATTATACATAAGCCAAAATAATAGCACACACACATGGTTCGCACATGGGCACCTGATGCATTTTTCTTTTGGTCAATTTGCAAGTTGTGTGACCTATTGGAAATCCCACATGAATTAAACTCTCCGATCCGATCCGATATGTATGTGTGTCGTATACTCGTATCGTCAGAAAATATATATAAAGAAAATACTACATGTACGTTGTATATTCGTGTTTCATCGGTTGTAAGGAAATCATGTATGCGTAACCCCTTTCGAAAAGAAAAAGCTATGTATGCATGTTTGTTCAAATTGTGATGTGTAATTTTAATTCATTCCGATGCAGAACTGCATAAAGAAAAAAATACAGAAGATCACATCATGAAAAAATATATACTAAAATGAGTAATATTACAACTAAAATTATATTTCAAAACTCTTCATATATATCATATACTCCATTTTTTAGATAAATTTAAAATATTCGACCACTATATATATATCCATGTGGATACCTTTATTGCCAATATAGTTCACATTTGTTTAGTTCTATAAATAATTGATCTCAAGGGACCGTATGTTTATCTTTTACTATTACAGTACCATATATGTTTTCACACATTTGTTGGGTGTTTGTGATTTAACAAACTCATGTATCCTAATTACATTGTTTCTACATAGATCGTATGTATGTGAATCTGTAATTCCTCCCTATACCAAAACTATTCATCTATCGCAATAGAGGACACTTAATAAATTGTCTTTTGGATAAATTATTACTCCAAATTTAAGCAAAAAAAAAGATAAAATATTACTATATGTGAGTTAATTTGTTTAAGATTCATGTTGTTAATTAAGTAACAACTAGATCTCGATCCGCACAACCGTGCGGATTTTATTTTCAGTTGTATATGCATATATATTTATTAGATCATTAATAGTGTACAATTTTAATTTTAATCATATTTAAATATTTATAAAGCTATTTCAAATACAATATTAGTTTACATGATATAAATAATCAACTGTTTAAACCGTCATATGTATTTGTTGTTTCTTATTATATATTTATTTTATTTTATTTGCATTTAGTTATTAAACATATTAATGTGCATGAAAAACATATTTGAAAATTATTTTGTATTTAATTTATGTTGAGTTTTTACCCTTCCTTCAAAACTGGATTTATTTTTAGTAGTATTTTCTATGTTTATTCATTTTACACAATATATTACTATTTATACATGTAGTATATTTAAGTCACTCTGTCATCATATTATATTTACGAAAATAAAATTTATTAATTTATTAATTTAATATAATTTCATCATATTAAATTTAATATAATAAAAGATTAACATGATTGATTGTGATTATATAATAGATAAAAATAAGAGGTAATATTTATTTTTCATTTTATAAAATACAACCGAACATATTAATGTATACTAATATTTCAAAACTAATTACGGAATTAGTTAAATAATTACATATAATTTTTAAAATTAAGATATTGTTAAGATCTCTTTAATAGATTTTTGAAATTTTATAAATTTATATATATATATATATTTATTTATTTAAAATTTAAATGGTGTTTCAAAAAGTAAAAATTAAAAATTTAAATGAAAAG
Source organism: Raphanus raphanistrum subsp. raphanistrum (assembly GCA_019706035.1). Lineage (NCBI taxonomy): Eukaryota > Viridiplantae > Streptophyta > Magnoliopsida > Brassicales > Brassicaceae > Raphanus > Raphanus raphanistrum. The sequence goes on along the minus strand of CM033982.1, from coordinate 226,598 downwards.
ATATCAAAAGATATTATGGTTAAAGTAGTTCAAAGATTTTATATATTATTAGTCTTATTAAAGTACATTTAATAAAATTTGTTAAGAGAAGACCAATTTAAAAATCACACATAAAATGAAAGAATTTTTATTTTAAATGTTATAAATACTTACTGTATATATATTATGCATAATAATATTTCATTTCTAGTTAAGAAATTAGTGAAATATTTACATACATTTTTTGAAAATTAATACATTGTTAAAATATTTAGATCAACATATTAATTTTCTTTTAATTTGATTGATTTTACGTATATAATTGATAAAAATAGGATTGAATATTTATTTTCATTTTGTAAACAATAACTGAATATATTAGTGTATTTCAAAATTAATAACGAAATTACTTAAAATATTTACATATATTTTTTGAAAATTAAGTTCTGTTAAAATCTTTTTAAACAGATTGTTTTCGAAATTTTGATATATATATATATATATATATATATATATATGATTTAAATATAAGTTGGATTTAATATATTTTTACTCTTGTTTATGAAATCCCTAAAATATTGGAAATTATTATCTTTTATATAATATTAAGCTTATTAATAATTGAATAATATAATGTATTCTATTTAATATGAAAATTAATGATGATTGAAAATGTAATGTGACATACTCTAGTAGATAGTCCATTTTATAAAAAAATCACACATGAATGAGAAATTATGATTTCTCTTTTAATATAATAGATTGTTAATTAGTTAAGAGAAATTCATGTGCAATTAATATTTGTTGGGACAATTTTTTTTTAACGCTGATTTATTATGATATTACAATTATTAGGAACATTACATAGACGATTCGACAACCGACAATACTACCTGTCTTATGAAGATCTACGCCTAACTGCATCATCTGAGCCGTCCTATGAAGATCTACGCCTGACCAGATTTACTTGCACCATGTTGAAGATCTCTTGTAATCCTTCCTTCCATAATCGCATAGTTGCCTGTAATCCTTCTTTCCATAATCTGCATAGTTGCCTAATAAATCGCGCTCTCTCCGGGACTTGAAACCTAGATTTGAGAAAATCTGCAATAAATTGCATAGTGTGGGAGTCGAACCCCAGACTTGGGTGTAGAAGCCTTTATACCTTAACCATTAGGCTAAGGTGCTTCCACAGTTGGGGCAATTTAAGAAGCAAATAAATACTTAGATCTCACGTCGTCCGTACCACTTGACATCCAGCACTAGTTTAGTGTTTCCTATGTACGATCGAAACCGTAACACTACTTTAAACAGCGGTCGACTTTGAGTTTGCTAGAAAAAAATGTGGGTGGCTTTTTTTTTAAAGCAAGAAAAAATGTGTGTTGTAGGTTGATACATGCATAATTATGAGTATTGCGTACATATCAAGTTATCAACTAGTCGGTGACCGTTAATAATGGTTAGAAAACATAATTAGGAACATAGTAACATGAAACGATTCGTTTAGTTGTTTGTTGCTTCACATTTAATTTTAATCGATACGCAAACGCTATCTCATCCATCTCGACGTACATTTTCAGCATTTGACTATTTTCATGTTCCACCGCAACTAAACTCTCGGTACGATTGACTTTGTAAACAGCGTACGAATTCTTTTTTCTCTGTTTATTATCGTACAAGTCAACCTGCTTGGAACGGGTTAAGGCCACATGCTGAATTACAAGTGTAAAATCCTTGAGTCGTGTCTCTTGTGTTGGAGTTGATACTAGACTTGGAAGAAGAGAGGCTACTATTCGTCTGGTTCAATCATTTAGCATATAAGATCGAGATTCGAGATAGTATATGTGTATGGTCACTGCGAGTTTAGACGTACGTATCGTCGTTTTTATAATCTACTCAGAATGTCACTAGTCAAGTAATTTAGATAAACACAGGGGCGGACCCACCAGTATAGCAGGTGTGGCCCTAGGTGTGGCGTGCCCCATGCTCTTTTATTTTTTTCACCTTTTAGTAACCAAAAAATAATTAGTAAACGAGAAACATATTGAAAGGCTCCACCCAAAAAAAAAGACTAGCCCAATTAAATATAAGTTAAGTGTTCTAGCCCAATTAACAATACGATTAAAAACATAACCCACGGTAATTATTAGTCTCAAACTTTAAAAAGCCTAATAACTAGCATCTATTACGTGCTGTGGTTCTTTTTAAAAAAATATATTTTTACTTTAATCTTGTTGTTTGGTGTCTGAACACAATTTCATAATAACTGTTTTGACTTATTTGCTAAGTATAAGTATATATATATCGTTATGTAATAATCTGCTTTATATTTGTTTCTTTAGTTTATTCACTTCTTAGAATACAGATATACTCTCTCCACTTCGAATTAGATGTCGTTTTAGAGCAAAGTTTTTGTTTCAAAATAAGTGTCATTTTATAATTTCAATACAAAATTTATTGATTTTTTATTCTAAGCTATTTTTCTATTGGTTGAAATCTGGTTAGGTGTATTAGTAATTATGTTTTTATCTAGTAAATATACAAATTTAAATATTTTATTAATGTCGAAGTATATAACGACAAGTAAAATAAAACGGAGAGAGTAGTTTTTATTAGGTACCAATGGTTGTAAACTGGTTTTGATTTTTCACATTATATATCATATTTTGCAAAATTTATTTTATTAATTATAATTAAAATATTTTTGTGCTACAGTCTAATTAAATTTCTAGGTCCGCTCCTGGATAAACATATGCTTTTTGGAGATATTTTTCCACATCAGATTATGGTTAGGTCCGCCCCTGGATAAACATATGCTTTTTGGAGATATTTTTCCACATCAGATTATGGTTTTGCCCAGCACTATATATAAATCAAAGACGTAATATAGTATATAATCCATAGATAACTTAAGCCGCAACATTGTAAAATAAAACTTGGGTGAAGTTGGGTGAAATAAAACTTGCTAGTAGCAAATATATATATTTTAAAAAAAACTTGGGTGAAGTTTTTTTTTTTCTTTTGAAACTGAACTTGGGTGAAGTTTTCTCAAGAAAGAATATGCTCCTTATTCCGCAAAACGAGTCAAGTCATTTCGCCGATTAATCTGACAATAGCAGAGTAAGTTCCGCAGCAACCGCTCACAACGCCGACGATAATGATGAATATACAAATCGCCATCTGAAAAAAAAACGAAAATCTTATATATAAGAACGTAGCTATTTTACGTTTGCTGTGAAGCATTGACTATGAAAACGTAAATACTATTTTTTTTGAACTTCAAAACATAAATAAAAATTGAACATATAGGTTTATATTCGTACCTGAAAGTTGGTTAATCTACCCTTCATAATCTTTAGATAACAGAGACACGGGAATATTACCGCCTGAGAAAACGTAAAAAAAACCATAATCGTCCAGAACATTGTTTTCATCAAAAGATTGTTTTTTTTTTGTTCTTGGAGAAACTTACGATAAGCATTGCGGCGAAAGATCCGATCAGAGCCGCGACAGTAGCTGTAGTTGACATTTTTTACAATGACGGATATTATTGTTTTCTAGAAATGGTTTTCTTGAGCAAAAAGTTAGGTTACGAAGGAGTGAGAGAGAGAAAAATAGTACCGAAGAAGGGGACTGTGAGTGCGACGACCAAAGTAGAGAGAACTAAGATGGTTCTGATAAGCATAGAAACACCTTTGGATCTCATCTTTCTTGACGAAGAAGGTAAGAGTTCTTCTAGGCTTAGCAAGACGGGAGTGAGCGTTAAAGGGTATTTTGTCATTGGCGTAATAACCTAATATTATAACAATTTGAAATGAACTGAGAAAAAGAAATACATGATGAGCATTATGTGGAGAAGATATGAGTTTTGTCTTTATCTTACCGCTGTCCAAACCGCGATTTTAGATGAGGTGAAATGTTGAGGCATGTTAAGTGTGAACTGGGATTGTATCGCCTCGCCAAACATAGTGTATCCACAAACCGATATAGCGATGTAAAATAGCGTGCAAAGGCCAAAACTGCATAAACACAAATACATACATCATTAGAGATGGAAATAAGTCCTAACCAGAGGTTTCTTGTTTCACAAGATATCTTTTTAACCTTGTAAGAAGCACAACTGGAAACTTGGAAGGCTCTTTCATGGAAGAGTAAATGTTGGGTAAAACAGAGTGACCACCAAAACCAAACCCATATATTCCTATGGCGACAGGTAGGTTAGTTAAATCAAGAATTTGTCCTTGAATTTGAAATCCAACTCCGCCTACGGATCCGACCCAAAAGAGGCAAAGCGCAAGCAAGATTGAAGAGAAGACCCCTCCGGCTAGTTAAGAAAAGAAAAATGAATGAAATGTCACCCTTTGAAATTAGAACTAAATAGATGAAAAATTTGGAAATAATTAATTGTTAATTTTAGGAGATGAACCTGAGATATAGGACAATAAGCTAAGGTCTCTAAGCCAAACAGTGGGAAGAACGATAAGAGTGGTGGTAATGGCGAAAACTTGATTGGAGTTTAGAGATATTCCACTGATGTATAAGGAGGTATTTGGGAACATCCCAGACAAATTATCACTCATCATGATTATGTATTCCACACAAGTTGCCTACAAAATACAAGAAAAATAGTTTCAGCAAGATTCGGTCAAAATAACTTTTATGTTGTATAAGTGTTTTGGACTAATTAAGACTAATCCTAAACGCGAAAGAAATTTTGGTGCTTACGTATAAGTCCGCGTAGAGAAATATCTGAAATGTAAATACAGCAATTAATTAGGATCATACACAAGTTAAGATGATCTGTTAGGGAATGGAGAGAGAGTATAGCTTACTGAGAGGAGAATGCGTCCAGTGGTGCCAAATGCAACTTGACCGATGTCCGGGTAAGTGTGGACTCCAGGTGAGTTCTCGAGACATCTCTTGAGGAGAACACCTGTGTAGAGAGTGATGATGCCAAATGAGAAGAGTAAGAGAAGCGCTGACCATCCTCCTTCTTTCAATGCATAAGGCATTGAAAGCAAAGCTCCTCCACATAGAACATTGATTCCTGCAACAAAGAGAAGTTGATTATTTTCCTACACTAACAGAAAACCTTTAAAAAAGTCAAGTTGAAAGACTCTTAAATGATTACCGTTTAAAACGGATTGAGATAAAGTGGACTTGCGGCTTTCTTGGGGAATCGAAAGATCCTCCGAGACTGATAGCTTGAGATGAGAAGCAATAAACGGTTTGATGGATGATGCAACAGAGTTTTGGGTCTCATCTTTGTCGATGAGAAGTGACTGTTTGCTTGAGGAAGAAGTAAATGAGCTAAAAGCAGAGCTTTGTCTCCTCTTGCGAAATGAAGAGACAAGATTTGTGCTAATAGGAGGTGTAACTCCAGTCAACAAATCCATAGATTGACTGAAAACAGAACCAAGAAAAGAAAAATATTATCTAAATAAGAATTTTTTAGATCTCTTACAAAAACAGCAGACCGATCTTTTTTGATTTACCGAAAACTCCGAGGCCATGTAACGGCATCATCGTTATTTGATCCGTTTCGAGATAAAGGAGTAGACGGAACGGAGCTATGGGCTTGGCTTTCTTCGTCCTCTTCCTCATCTGTGTGATACAAATCTTCCCTTTCTTGCTCGGTTGTCTCCTCTTGCTTCATCTTCTTAGTATGTTTATGTTTCTGTCACGATAATCAACGAAGAGACGGAGAAGAAGAGAGTGCTACGAACCTGAGGTGGAAGTGCACTCTTATAGCCATATGTCAAAATCTGTGATAGTTTTCACAATATTATTTTCTTTCCCAAAACGAAGATTTTTTATTTATTGAAAGGAATCATTTAAGAGGGTGCATGAAGACGTGTTTCTCTTTGTCTATGTTATAAGTGCATCCACCCAGTAAATGCAAATCTCTAGAAATTATAAAGTGACACAAGTAACCTTTGAACACCACTGTGACACTTTTAGAACCCACTAATGGGAGTTATAACCTTTTTGTTATAGTTGAGCTAAGATTTGATGCCGTACGACTATGTTAGGCCACATTATATGTGGTGATAAGAGATTATGTTAAGGCAAAGTACATATGGCGTTAGGACATTTGTCAAACTTAGATATGACTTTAAACAAACATTTGCCGTTAAATTCCTGTTAAATTACAGAGAAAGTGTGCATTTTAATAGTGCATATGCGTGATCTGGTGGCCACGGAGTGGGAGTAAACATTTCAGAGAACAAGGGGTTATAATATTGACACGAACAATCCACTACGCCTTGTTTATATAGAATTATTATTTGTTAATTGTGCTATATTCATTTTTAATGGAACTACATATTACAAACGTTGACGGTTTATCGCAGGGGACTTGGCTCGAAATTAAGATTAAATAATGAAAAAATTTCATGCGAGGTTATTTTAAAATTTATAATTGCACATGATGTAATGATCATTGATAAATAGGGGGTTGTATATGCGTTGTCATGCATGCAGTCAATATTAAAGAATTGAAGATAGATCTTACATTAATGTTTCCAAACTTGCACAAAACTGTCAAAACATAGCAGCATTTGAAAAACTAATGAGAAAAACTTAGCCATGCTTATAAAACTCCGATATGTACATATTCTCCATTTTCATCACCGTGACAACACATCTAGTATGATAATCGTTGTAGCAATGAATCTAATTAAATTCAAAACATCCTGATCTCCATTTTCCATAAATCATGATACAAGCAAATTTTAAATAGATGCATGACACAAACTGATATTAAAATAAACACATACTGAAAATGTTGTATGATTAATATACCATATATATAGCACTCGATCGTAAAAGTACTTAAATTATCATAATAGATAAAATTATGCAAAATAAATCTTTAAAAGTTTGCAAAAAAAAAAGGTTTTATTCTAATGAGCGTATCCTTGCTATTCTTTGATGAAGTTTATCGAGAAAGAGTAAAAACCATTTAGGCCATTTCTTTTCTTTTTTTGTAAACTACCATTTAGGCCATTTCGCCAATTAATCTAGCGATAGCAGAGTAAGTTCCACAGCAACCGCTCACAACGCCGATAATGACGATGAAAATACAAATTCCCATCTGAAAACCAAAACAGTTTTCTAGTCAAACTGCGAACAATGAAAATAGAAAAATCGAAAGATTTAATCGTGTCCTTACTTGAGAGTTACGTAATCTACCCTTCATAATGCTCATATAGCATAGACACGGGAATATTAACGCCTGAGAAGAAGACCAAAACCAAAATCGTCAAAAACGTGTTTTCATCGTTAGTTCCAGAAGAGATTCGTTTGTTTTATTAGAGACTTACGATAAGCATTGCGATGAAAGATCCGATCAGAGCGGCGACAGTAGCTGTAGTTAACGTTTTTACAATAACGAGGTTGTCACATGTTTTTGTGTTTCTAAAAATAGGTTTCTTGAGAAAGAAGCTAGGGTAATGGGAAAGTGATAGAGAGCTTACCGAAGAATGGAACTGTGAGTGCAACGACCAAAGTGGATAGAACTAATACGGTTCTAAAAAGCATAGAGGCACCTTTGGATCTCATCTTTCTTGACGAGGACGGTATGAGTTCTTCTAGGCTTAGCACGACTGGAGTGATGGTCAAAGCGTATTTCGTCACTGGTGTAACGACCTAAATATTAAAAAGTTCGAAAGTAGTTGTGAAATATACTAAGATTAATTATAATGTGAAGAAGAGACGAGTTTGTTGATTCGAAAGTTGTCTAACCGCTGTCCATGCTGCGATTTTAGATGAGGTGAAATGTTGAGGCAAGTTCAATGTGAACTGGGATTGAATCGCGTCACCAAACATCGTGTATCCACAAACCGCTACAGCGATGTAAAATAATGTGCAAAACGCAAAACTATATAAAGCAAAGATTAATATTTACTGAGATAATGATCTAAAGGTTTCTTGCGTTACAAGCAGGTGTTTTATCACCTGATGAGAAGCACAAGAGGAAACTTGGAAGGCTCTTTCATGGATGAATAAATGTTGGGGAAGACAGAGTGACTCCCAAAACCAAAACCATAAATTCCAATTGCAACGGGTAAGTTTGTTAAATCGAGAGCTTTTCCACTCAGGTGAAACCCAACTCCACCGACAGAGCCAGCCCAAAAGAGGCAGAGCGCAAGCAAGATTGAAGAAAAGACACCTCCGGCTAAGGAATGAAATTAATATACAAAACATTTCTTATACATAAGAAGATGAATTCTGAAGTATATATATGTATTGTGTAAAATAGGAGAGATGAACCTGAGAGATAGGACAATAAGCTAAGGTCTCTGAGCCAGACAGTGGGCAGAACAATTAGAGTAGTGGTAATGGCGAAAACTTGTTTAGAATCTAGAGTTAGTCCACTGATATATAAGGACGTGTTTGGGAACATCCCAGACAAATTATCACTCATCATTATTATATACTCCACACAAGATGCCTAGAAAAAAAAAGAATAGTGTCAATATATAACGATGTTGTAGATTTGTGATGGACTTAACTGGTTCAAATCGGCCTAATAGAACCGGTTTAAACAAACACGCAACGGCAAAGGAACGTGGAAATTCAAGGCATATCACATTGAATTGAAGTTTCAATGAACAAAGAAACATGAAAGAGAGGTTGGTACTTACATATAACTCCACGTAAAGAAGTATCTGAAATATAATTTGAAACCATAAGTTAGGATGGATCACACACGACCAACTGTCATCATGATCTCGTAAGACCATTTAAAAGTTTCTTACAGATACGAGGATCCGTCCTGTGGTGCCAAATGCAGCTTGACCAATGTCGGGGTAAGTGTGGATTCCAGGTGAATTCTCGAGACATCTCTTGAGGAGAATACCTGTGTAGAAAGTGATGACGCCAAAGGAGAAGAGTATGAAAAGCCCTAACCATCCTCCTTCTTTCACTGCGTAAGGCATTGTAAGTAAAGCTACTCCACATAGAACATTGATTCCTACAACAGCCAGAAAGAGACAAGAAGATTATACATATTGATTATACATATTGATGTATAATAATTTTTTTTAGAATTTTCCAAACTTTTCCAACATATTTTTTTTTTTGGACAACTAAATTTGCATTTAAAATAAAGATAAGGTTTAGCCCGTGGGCCGGCCCATTACACAAGGTGGGTTCCTAAGAATGGATTTTGCTAGAGAGTCAGCTTGTCCATTCTTGGCCCGTGAGATGAAACAGAAAGAAACGACGACAAACAAAGATGAGAGAGTTTCGATATCTTTTAGGATACCGTAGACCTCTTTCTCGAAGAGCTTGCCGTTAATTGCCCTGATCAGGGTTTGATTGTCGGATTGAATCCGGAGAAGGGAGATTTTTGAAGCTGCGGCGTCCTGAAGAGCGGCCAAACTTTTCCAACATATAAAATACATATATATAGATATTGATAAGTAATTAAGTTGAAACTAACTAAACTCGGTCCTTTGATTTAATTATTTATTATAAAAATACGGAAAAGAACCAAACCAAAAATAAACATTCCTATATACTACAACAATTATTACCGTTAAGTACGGATTGAGAGAAGGTGCAGCTGCGGGATTCTTGGGGAATCGAAAGATCTTCCGGGACTGAAAGATTGAGACGAGAAGCAAGAAATGATTTGATGGATGTTACAACCGAGTTTTGGATCTCATCTTTGTCTTTGTCGATGAGAAGTTTCTGTTTGCTTGTGGAAGAAGTAAAAGAATCGAAAGCAGAGCTTTGTCGCCTCTTGCGAAATGAAGAGACAAAACTTGTCCTCGTTGGAGGTGTCACTCCGGTCAACATATCCATCGATTGTCTGAAATTAATCACAAAAAAAAACATATAGATGACGCAGATTCTTTAGATCTGTTACATACAAAAAAAGCAATTCAATTTTCTTTTTAATGTACCGATAACTTCGAGGCCACGGAACGGGATCGTTATCGGATCCATGACGAGATAGAGGAGTTGACGGAACAGAGCTCTCGGCTTGGCTTTCTTCGTCTTCCTCATCTGTGTGATACAAATCGTCCCTTTCTTGCTCGAATGTCTCGTCTTGCTTCATTTTATTTTGTAAATTATAGTCACGTAGAAATGAAGAACCGTAGAAAAAACAGTGGAGGCAATGAAACGTGTTCTGCTTTCTAGTTCCATTTTATAGTCACGTAATATATTGACCCTCCCACCGTTTGTTTTTTCTTTTTCTCGAAGCTGATTTATTAAAGTTTCTTATATATTTTTAAAGTCCAAATATTAAATTTATTTTCATATAACTCACATTATGCCTCTGCAAAACATAATTTACTTATAACTTTTGAATATTATAGTAATGCATGGAAAATATTATTATATACAAAATACATATATAATAATTTGCATATGTAAAGTGATATTTGAATTTACAGTTAGTTAGATGCTTGTTTTCTAATTTACAATTTACTCCATGAATAACTTATATCTAGTATTTTTCCATTTAAAATTGACCTGGAATTTTTTTTTTTTTTTTGATAAAGGAATTGACCTGGAATTTTACTCACATGAATCTTCCATTGTGAGCACATGGTTAGTTATATCTTAAAACTAGTAATAAATTTTGTAATCCTTTAATTTAACTTCGAAGTAAAATACTCCGGCGGGTTCATCTATAAATATAGGTTTGATATTTTTTTTGTCACAGGTTTAAAAGTATAAATATAGGTTTGACGCATTAAAGGGAAAAAGATATGAACGTTTCGCGCGTGGCTGTTATTTAAAAGAAGGGGCAGATGGGAATGCATGTGATGTAAAGTCAATGGGAGATTGTCATTATTGGTCACTAAGAGCATCTTTAACGCGGTCTTCATGGAGCATCTCTTAGTATTATCAGCATTAAAGAAAAATAAAAATTGGATTAAACGTGAAAAAACGTTTCTTATTTGGGGACTACAAGAGACGGTCTTCTGGGACACGTGTTGCCCTTTAGGCGTTCATCGCTTTGAGAAGAGAGAGAGAGAGAAAGAGAAAAAGAGAGTTGAAGCGATCGCATCGATGGTGGAAGGCGGCGATGATCCCCAGCGACTGAAGAAGGGAAGCCAGCTTCAGGCAGAGGCTACTTCTCTCGACCCTTTCTTCGAAGCCTATCATCATCGATGAGATTCGTGCCGACGACATGATTGCTGCCCTCCAACGTCACGAGATGTCTCTCCTCCACCTCTTCGAGACTATCTCCGATGACTGCGTCGTTGAGGTTAACGAGACCGGTTAGCACCTTTTCACCGATTCTAAAAGATCCTTGCTTTCTTCGTTTCCAGCTCATGAAACTTCAATTCGGAGTTGTCCATCATCTTAGGATACTTCCGTTATTCTTTTTATTGAACACTTAATTGAAAAACTAAAGAGGTAGATGACATTGTTTATGTCTGTATTGGTCACTGGTCTTAATATGGTTTTGTCCTGTGGCAGGGACACGATTGAAGTACAAGCCTGGAATTATAATGGGAGGGAAGAACTTGGTTCACAATTGTGCCCTGACTCGATCCATGGGCTATTATCTAGAGCCATTGCTTTACTCCACCGTCAGCTTCATTGAGAGGTGGATTAATCTCTTTAATCAAAAAGAAAAAGAGTTCTTTTATTAATGTTCATGGACACACGCTTCGATCATCTCTGTTTTTCAAGTTTTGTGGATCATGGTTCTCATGGAACACTTTGAAACTCTGCATTAACGGTAATTGAACTTATTTGTTTTTTTGCAGCAAGGGAATCGTTCGAGTTCTTCTGCTTGTGGAAGTGCTGATGTATTAGAGGCACTAGGAGTGGTGATTGACTTGGGACCAGAGGGGATTAGAGGCACTGTTTTTAACGTACTGGGACCTATGTTGTTCTGTTTTTAAGGTTTAAAGTGTTCTCTGATCTAATGTTCTCTTCTGTGCTTGTTCTGTTTTTAAGGTTGTGTTGTTTAAATTTTCTCGTCTGTGCTTGTGTTGTTTTTAAGGAATTAATGGCTCAGCTTTTGTTTAATGTTCTCCTGTTGTTTAAAATGTTTTCTTCTCTTATGCTATAAAATGGCTTAGCTTTTGTTTAATATTCTGCTGTTGTTTAACATGTTCTCTTCTCTTATGCTATAAAATGGCTCAGCTTTTGTTTAATGTTCTCCTGTTGGTTAATTTTCTCCTATGTGCTTGTTCTGTGGTCTGACGTTTGTGTTTTCTACTGCAGGCGAGAGAGTAGATGAGGCTTCACATGAAGATACTGAGTCTAGGGAGTGGAAGAATTACGGGCTGAAAGATACTCTGCTTTTGTATGTCACGGACGGGACGAGTCTTGTATGCTTTTGTGTAGATTTTCTGTTTAAGAAACTTGCGTTGGAGCTAATAATGGGCGGGTCTCTTAGCAAAGTCTTTTAATTCACTTTTATAACTTAAAAATAATAAAAAATAATTAAGATACCTAAATTGAGTATTTGGGATAAAGATGCTCTAAAATCATAAGAAATAAAATACTCATACACATATCTGACAGGACGAGGAATTGCCAGCACCTAGGTTACTGTCCATCCAGATGCAGTCCATGATTGCTACGTTTACCAATGATACTGTGCAGCACCGACCTCGGAGGCGTTAGAATTCAGGTCAACATCAATTGATAATAAAATCTTAAATAATAGAATAAGGTCAATTTGGTATAGAACACCCTCGATTCAGAGAAAATACGTTTTTTACCTAGAATGCAAGCATCACAACTCACAAGTGATAACTCAGCAACCGCCTATAATCAAAATACTTTGTTCTCATCCTCTGATGCGTGATGCCTATCGTATTCCATGGTACTAGCCTCTAGGTTCTCTATCAATGAAATTTTTCTTTACAAAACTATATAATTTACCTACTACTAATCTGACGATGGCAGAGTAAGTCCTGCAGCAACCGCTTACAAAGCCGACAATTATGATTGAATGCATACTCCAGTCTGAAGAATCAGAGTTTTCCAATATCAACGGAGATAATCAAAACCTTATCTGTACTAGCAGATACTCTCTTGCAGTTGCATAGCAACTTAAGTAGGAAACTTACAACCAATTTGTCGACCACTGGAAACCAGCGTGAATCCAATATTCTCTCATGGACCCATGGTATCACGAAAAAACTTAGAGAGTCTTTAATGTGCAAAATCCAAAACTACATTAACGTAAAAGCCTGAAATTTTACGAGAGAACCTAGAGGTTTCGTACGGTTCAGGCAAAAATACAAATCAAAAGTCTTCTTACCTAGTGCGAAGCAATAACTAAGGAGATTGGAAAACTTTTGGGCCCACTGAGTGACATGCAAACCCAAACCCAAATATACCGACTTCGAGAGGTAAGTTAGCTAATGAACGACCACTTTTAGCAGTTTTTGGGCTCATTGAAACGTGAAAGCTACGTTTGATGGTTTTGTTGAATTTGAATTGTTTGGTGAGGCAGAGAGGAGGATCGAAAATGGTTCGCAGAAGCTATGCAATCTCAGATGTTTGATGTAGTCAAGCGGATGAAGGAGATTACGCAAGTTATGCAGACACCTCCACAAGTCTTGGAGGCTCATGAAGTCAACTCTCAAGATATTGAAGGTTTGAATATCCATTTCATATTAGCTATTGTTGCCCTCTTGTTTGTTTTACTAAAACAAGAAAGTTATGGTGTTTTTTTTTTGGTAGATTTGCTGGATGAGTTGCAAGATCACGTTGGATCGATTGATATGGCTAATGGTGAATCTTTTCTCACTATGATGATCTTTTGAGTTTTCTCTGTATTTCTTATATGCTGAAGAGGAGAGACAGCTCTTGGATCACACTTTTAGCATGAACCAGCAACACTTGTTAAGTATTGTTACTTTAAATGATTTTAGATTAGTTTTTTCATTCAATCAACCTAAAACCAGACCGTACAATAACCAACTGCATAATAAACCACCCTCACTTAGGAGGACAGAAAGTGATGACATAACGAGAAGCTCGACACTTGTTCAAACTACTCGAATCATCAAACGCGTAGCTATACGCTTTCGGACAAATCGCTTTAAACAGATTCGCGAACAGCGTCGGCTTACAAGCCTTGGGATTCGCGTACTCACCCGTGCAACAGTGCTTAGCCGACTGCATCGCCAAGCACGCGCTTTTACACCCGACCACTCTCCCATCTCTCTTCACCTCCAGAGCCGAAGGACAGCACACGTTCAAATCCACCTCGCATGCCGCCACGCCGCACCCCACTCCTCCTCCGATGGGTTTCATCGACACTGGGAGGTTGAACCCGTCCACCAGGCTCACGTCGTAGAAATGAAGCGGAGAGGAGGACGAGCCTAACGTCATCTCCACGACGGTCGCCGGCGGGACGCCGCCGGTTCCTTGGCAGGTGAGCGAGCCGGCGTTGCAGTCTCCGGTTTGGCACGAACCTTTGCCGTTTTGGTCGAAGACGCAGCCTTGTCGGCCCCAGATGCGGCCCGACCATTTGTCCGGCACGTCGATGATGGTCTCTTCGCCGCTTCCCATGTGGAAGCCGCCGTTTTTGGGGGTGATTTGGCCTCCGCCGCCGAGGATACCAGGCCATATGCTCTCCTCGCAGTTGTTCACTAGTATAAGCTGCGCTCCCTCTGCATTACAAAAGAAAGAAAGATGCAATTTTTAACGTAATTTAAAGAAAAAACATTTTTAAAAACAGTAAAGCCGCCATTTTTAAGAGATGTTGTACCAATGAAGGATGATAATAGGGCTGAGATAGCGAGAAAGACAAGGAAGAGTGTTGCATTGTTAGCCATTGTTGTAATGTTCTTTGTGTGTGTAAAGTCTGCTCTTTTGAGGGTAATTTTGAAGAGAATATTAATAAAGGAATAGGAGAGGGACGTGGTTGAGGAAGAAGTGGTAACTTGAGTTGCAAGAGTATAAATGGTGGAAGTGGATTTGTTGTATAGGGAACCGCCAAGTGCTAACCTTTTATAGTCTGATGAGTCTATCATGGGATTAGTGGGGAAGAGAAAATATACAGAGATTTAATTAGTGAGGCTTGATTGTGAGCCTTCTATAAAGTTTAAAGATTTATTTGTACTTTTTCGTTTTAAGAATGACTTAAAGAAAGGATAATAAAAGAAATAGAGGATGGGTTAAAGGAAGATTAAAAGATAAAGAAGAAGATTCATATTTCTCTCAACGTTTATTACTGAAAAAAAATATTCGTAGATTATATCCGTAGCAAGTAACTACTAACTAGTCCTGAAATTTCATCTTCAAGCTTTTTTTATTAGTCTAAAATTTTGTAATATGTTGATTGACTGTGTTTTCTTATAATTCTTGTATATTTTACTTTTCACAATATATTTGTTCTGTATAAACTTCACCATTTGCTAAGATAACCTGACATTTATTACTTTTGCCATGACCTTTTCACTTTGTAGATAAAATCAGCAAAGAGCATAGATGCTTTACTTCAATGTGGGGATTTGCTTTCTTTCAAACATAGGATATATTTATTTGCACAAAACAAATCATCACAATCTCTTTATTTCATGTTCTTATAAAAGGTAGTCAGAGACATTGATGGCAAGAATTGTCACTAGGCTCTAGACTTTGTTGATCTTTTATAGTGGGGAGGTTGCAGCATTTGGTAGATAAGCATCTTGCAAGAGATAAGCTATATTGCACCAGATATATATAACTTGATAAATAGACTAGTAATGTTATCACAAACATAGTTTTTTTAATAAATCATGAACAATATTCAATGTGTTGCAAGAGATACATAACATATACATGTAAAATTGGCACTTAACATAGAGTTTTTTGTCTTTTGTTTTGTTGGCTTTTAGTGTATTCGACCAACTTAATTAACCACCAGACCGAACTCAAATTATACCACCGGTTAAAACATTGATCAAACCGATTTGAAATTGGCCACCGCGGCTAGTGACGGCGAGGAAGAGCTCCCTCCCAAAGTCTCTCCTCAGTTGTCTATAGAATTAGAAGAACCGCTCTTCCTTCTAGACAAAAGTTAATCGAGCGATTATGATTCACGCTGCTTTCAAATGTGCAAGAGTAGCAGCAGCTGCCGCAACGACTCGTGGCCGCGCGATCCCCGTTAGAAGCAGCCTTGTCCGATACTGGACGCCGTTGAGATCGATTCACGGTGAAATCAGCGTTCCAAACGCCAACCATGTCGCGATTCAGATGGTCAATTACGCTCTTTCTCACGCTAGGTCACAAAGTTCAGGTTTTTTTTATCTTCTACTTATGAATTGATCATAGGACTTTTTCAAAATGCTTAAACCCTCTATGGTTCTGACAATGAGTCTCCGTTAAATTTGAAAAAAAAACTGCAGATGAATCTTATGCTCAAGGGATGTTAGTGCTTGAGCAGTGCCTTGGGAATCAAGCTGACGATGACCAGGTTTCTCAGGACTCTAAAGCAACAGTCTTGCTCGCTATGTCTGATCTGTTATACGAAAGGTTTCATCTTTTTTTTTTTTACCCTTTAGTCTCTCTCTGATTGATGTTTTGGTTAAGATTTTATGGTGTTTGGTTTTACTATGTTTACAGTGGGAATAGTAGTGAGGCCATTGAACGCCTCAAGCAAGTTATGCCTCTGACACTCTCTTCCTTGTCTATCAGAGGTTTTTCCAAAACCTTGACTTTTTTTTTTTTGGATGTGTGTTCTTTTTTTTTAAGGTTGTTTGTTGAGTCTGGAATTGTCTTTTGTTGTGCAGTTGTTGCTGTGGAAGCTCTTGTTGGTCTCCTGATTCAGTCTGGACAGGTTCATATCCCAGCAGTGCTACTATGTTTGAGTGTCTACTACATATAGGAGCTTGTGAGATAGAAAGTTGAATATGTTTTTCCCTGTTTAGGATGATGCTTCGTTGGATGTTGCTGATGGATTTCTGGAACTGGTTAAAGAGAGAGGCCATGATAATCTTCAGGATGTGGCTGCGACAGCTAAAACGATCAAAGGCCTTGCTGAACTTGTGATAGGAAGTATTGAATCCGGTAAAGAAAAGCACCTCAACTTTACTATCTTAGTTTTATTAATGTATAGCCTAATAGTGGTAAGTTTTTTTTTTTTTCTTTGGGTGTGTGAAGCCGAATCTTTGTATAGAGGAGTTGAGAACCATGAGATCTGCAAAGGTAACGTTGCTCTTTCTTATGGTGAGTACTTGCACGCCACTGGAAACTTTGAAATGGCGAAGGAGATGTATCAAAAGGCAATTCAAGGATTGAAAGACACCAAAGAATCCATGAGTTCTTGTAATATGAATTTGAAAGCAGTTTCACTGGCAGCCACATTTGCTCTTGGGCAGCTCGAGTCACACATTGGGTAATGCTTTGAGTTTTTGTGGTCCTCGCTTATCTAAATCATGAAACCTCACCTCTGTTTTGTGTGTTTGCTATTATGTTAGAAACTTTGGTGATGCGGAGGAAACACTGACAAGTGCATTGACAAGCGCTGAGGAACATTATGGTAACACTTTTGTGATCGATCCTTCGATTCATTTTTATCAAAGCATCAGGCCTCTAACGGATTCTGTGCTTATACGGATCAGGACACAATCATCCCAAGGTTGGCGTGATTTTAACTGGAGTAGCTCTCATGTATAGGAATAAAGCAAAGCAAGAACGCTCGAGTTCTATCCTGATTCAAGAGGTCAGAAACAACAAATTTCTTTAGGCTTCACAAAACATTAGAGTTTCCTCATCTAACACCTCTTTGATTTCATCATAGGGCCTCTTTAGAAGAGCATTGGAGCTCATGAAAGCACCTCCACTGGATTCAGAAGGTACCTTCATCCCGAGATTCTTGAGCACTAAATTAATACCGTTTTCTCTCACCATATATATATTTTGCTGATTACTATAGGAGGGATAATAAACATGGAAACTCAGGAAGTAATGGCTCTGGCAAGAGGTGGGGAAGATACAAGCCTCATAACTCTGTTTCATCTCTTTTTCTTTTACTTTCGCTGTTGCAAAATTAGCTAAAGAAAAACTTGGATTGGTGCAGGAGGGTATGCGGAGCTACTACTAATTCAAGAGAACAGAAAAAGCGAAGGAGAAAAGATGAAATCATGGGCTGAATCTGCATGGAGAAACAAACGTATCTCTCTTTCAGAGGCATTGACTCTCTCGGAGCCATTAGGTCAAGTAGCCATCATAGATGCAAGAACCACTCGTGTCCTCTAAAGTGGTTGTGAAGAATATATAAATAAACAAGTTTTACATTATGATGTGTGAGTAATGCTCAAGAGTTTTTTACATTTCATAAAGAGAGGTGATGTTGTTTGGGGAAGAACACATATTACAGAGGAAGATCAAGGCCTTTCCCAATCTCTACGCCGATCAACTCAAGTATTCCCTTGTTCAGAATCTGTTAAACGAAAATGTTTCAGTTTTAGTTTTTATAAGTTTTGTCTAATACATAATAAGTTGACAAAACTCACGAGTTCGACGATGAAAGTGCCAATGAGACCAATCATGCAAGCTCTAGAGTTCCATATCTCAGCTGTTTGTGTGAATCCCAGAAACGCTGGTTGAGATTTGGGTTGTACTTTTGGCACTATTACCTACAAAAACGATTTATATTATTACCACGCAGGAGGCAGTTTGTATATTTTTGATTGTGGGAAAAGAGAATAAAGATTCACCCCCTCAGGAAGCTTGGCCGCTTGAACACGTAGACACTGTTGCTTCCGACGGACACAGAAGTTCCGGCTCCGACCGTGGCCACAAGATGACAAGGTCGAAAGTGAAGATGGAAAGAGAGATGACGATAACGGCAACGAGCTCATCTTTTTTCTGCACCAAATCTTCGTTTTATCTCTGGAACAATCTTTTTTATCTTTGGAAGCAAAACTGCGCTTGTGGATATACTGATCTGTTTCTTCCATCCATCCATTTTCTGCCACGTTTCTTCTCCATATTTATGTGTGTGGTGATGATAATTCATAATATTTTATTTCCATCGTTTTTTTTGGAAAAATTATTTCCGTTACGTTTTACAGTGCTTTTTTTTATTCCAAAATATATACAAAATAAAGAAGAAAAAAGAATTAAAATATTTCCAACAAAAAAAATATTTAACAATTCTTAAAGTTCTCATCATACAATATTCAACAGTACATGTCCGTTTTTCGGTAATTTGTGTAAAAGAAAAACAACAAAATTATTATTTTTATTTCAAAAATGTGGTTTCATCACTTTTCATAAATGTGATAGTTAATCTGACATGACAAACGTCATTCTTTTTGCAGGACGAGTCTTGTCTTCGTAGTAATCTCTGTCTCTCTTCTTATTGACGACTCCTTCGGATCGTAAAATCTGAAAAATGGCAGAAAGATTTCCGCCGTGATAAACATCATTCATGTTCATCACATCACCTCTCTGCAACACACTCACAAGACTCTTCACTTCACCAACTTTTCTCCCCCAACCTTTTTCCACGCTTTCAGATTTCATAACATTGACACATTTCGCAATATTCTCCTGCAATTATCCAAATGAAATATTAGAAAGCACATATTCCACGTGCACAAATAATCATAACACTTCTTTTTTCTTACCTTGTGTTCTTGTCCAAAAAGATTCATAATTTTCCCAAGGTTCTCTTCTAGAACTGCTTTCTCTTCTAAGACAGTCCACACAACCGCAGCCGCTACAACACTTGGTGCATATTCAAGCATCTTCATATCTGCATACAGATTCAGAATGGTTCCATCATTTTATATTACTCCTTTCTTTTTCAACAAGAAACATCCTCAAAATAAATATCCATGTTATATATATACATATGGTCTTCTTACCGCATAAATGATATAGCAGTTGTTCTGTGATTCGATTCATCATTATGTCTGCTCCTACTATCCCCACTTTGGTCACTAGAATTTGAGAGAAAGATAAACTCGTGACCGAGTTAACACGCCATTCTAGAGCTTTCAACAGAATGAGTTCCATCTCAAGAACGGTCTTGTGGTGAAACATATGAGTTAGCCCTACCATCTGAAGTTCTTGGAGTGAAGGGGAAGAAACGTCGTTAAATTTTGATGCCACCGATAATGAGGTTACTGCGACTAATTCCACCATCCATTTACTCCATTCCTGAAATGATCAGTTTATTTATATTATTTTCTCCATTATCTTCAACTAGTTCAATACAACTGTTTAACATATCAATAATCCATATACTTACGCCGCAGCCGATAACATAGACAAACCGATCAAAACAATTTGCCGCGGAGAAAAGCGTTTCAAATGATAGATTAAGCCGACTCCGAGTCTGATAAAACAAAAACAACAATAACATTAATAAAAATATCTTATTGGAATATAAATTTATTTTAAAACATGCCATTTGCGTAAAGTCAGACAACTAGTTAGAATGGAAATGTGTCCAGTAAATACTTACCACAAACAAGACTATTAGGCATTAGTAAAAAAAATATGAATTATAAGAACCCGCGCATAAAACTAGAAATGTGGTCACTTTTCCTAAATATTATATGGGTTGTTAAGCATCATTGATATTTGGCGGTTTTGTTCCAAATATCACGTATAGATTCTCAAAAGATGCGAACTATTTTTTCCTGAAACAAAGAATAATAGAATAAATATGTATATACCTTAATGAGCCATTGAACTGTTTGAAACCTAGCATCGATTAACTTCTTCGAAGCAAGAAACTCAATAAACTTGTCTCCGTGAATGCTGAAACACGATTCTTTCTCCAAATCTATAGAAATGGCTTCCTCAACCGTCGCTGCATCCACGCCCGGAGACATCGCCACGTGATCGTCGTGAATGTTTAAGCGGAAGTTTGGTAAAGACTCTGGAGATAGAGGATCCGAGAGCCATGACTCGTCGCAGAGTAGATTATCCATTGGAACCGGTTTAGTTTAACCGGTTTGGAGGTGTTCAGTTTTTTCACACTTGGAACAGTATTATGGGATCAGAGTGAGAGAACTTGACGTTTATATATGAGTAGTGGAGAAGAATATGGGAGGTTATGAAAAATAGTTGGAAGTTAAAAATAAAGTTAAAAGATACGTCGGTTAAATCAGAAGAAGAGGCGTCGGTTTATTAGTGTTTGTGTAACCGGGTTTAGCTGGACACTGGTAACTAATTATTTACCGCGGCTTTTAGTTAAGAAGACACGGAAGAGAGATATACCAAATTCAATTACTGAGAATCTTAGTTATTCAAGTTGTGTAATTGGAAAATTTGGACGTTTTCTAAGTATTGCTATCAAATTTCAAAGATATGTAGGTTTTTTTCTATAATTGGTTTAAAACAATATGAATGATGTTGAATTCCATGCCGAATAAAATAAGGTGAATCCCCTGAAATTAACGAAGAACTGAAATATAACACATGAGAATTTTTATTCAAATCTATTAATTACTTCACTGTCGGAAAATTAACTAGTCTCCATCTAAAGAGTTTGTTAAAATGTGAAGAGAAAAATGTTGGAGTATTAAAAAAGTGTTAAAAAAGAGAAAAGTGTTGGTGAAGACACTGATGAGGAATGAAGATCATTGGTAATCAAAGTACCAAACTCCACCTCTATAACTCAAGTGTAATTACATATAAACAGGAAATCCAAACAAACTCTTACATAAAGTAATTATCCTTTTTTATTTGATATCTATGAATGTCACTTGGTTATAAATTCAAAAATTTCCACTAGAGAAGAGTTTATTTCGGGTATGACACTAGAGAGAGTTTGAATATATTTTTCTTACAGTTGCAAAAGATATAAATTTTCTTTTATCGAGTGGAGATAGTTGCGAAAGGACATAATAAGAAGAGGCCGTCCCACATGAATCGCGGTAAATGCTTTCTACCCAATTAGTTAACTGACTATCTTCATAGAGATTTCATGTTACATAACGTGTAAAAAAATAAATGTTTCCGGGGCAAATTAATTCTAACCAAACCTCGTGAGCCCACGACGTTGCATAATAACCTCTTCCATGACAGCAAATAAATTACTACTACTATTTTAACTTTGTTTTTATTTCTTTTTTCGTACCAACTTCCTTATTTCTGTTACTAACCAAGATATTATTTTTGATATTTGTGGTTTCAATCAATTCTTTTATTAGTTACGTCTACTCTATTCCAATTTAGAATATCCAATCAATGGTTTTTTAGACCAACTTTGCTTATATTAATGTATTAGTGTAATCCTCATGAAGAGCATTTACAATTGAGATAGGAGCAAGGCTACATCTTTGATTACTCATCGATCGATCGAGCTAAAGTATCCGCCACCTTGTTGTTTTGCCTTGGTGTCCAAGCAAAGTTGCATGATTGGAATCAGTGGCAGAGCCAATGTATTGACTAGGAGGTCAATTGACTCTGGTGGATTTCTGATTTTTTAAAAATTTACACGTATATTTATGTAAAAAGCTGGAAAATATTGCAAAATTTGGTTAATTGACCCTATAAAATTTTGTTAATTGACCTTATAATATATGTTAATTATGGATTGACCCTCCTAAATTTATTTCCTGCCTATGCCACTGATTGGAATTTTGATGACCATGATCCACTAAATGTTTTTTCGTCATTAGTTAATCAATAGGTTTCCGAGATGATTTGAAAAGGAAAGCAAAAGATGCTTCTTTGTTTTGTTTTGTTGTTTAGGCCTCAAGAAACTTATCGCTTTCCTTTTCTACGTAGCTTGTGATGCTCTATGTGTCCGATTCAACTGATCTGTATGTAAAAGTGATGCACAACAGCACAAGTATTGGTTGACAGAAAAAAAATCAAATATTTTTAAGAAAAACTACATATATATATATGCACATCCAGAGGAATTAATTTGTACATAAATTCATTCAGTATACACTTAAGGAATTCGTATAGTTTACCATATTTTTATGGTTTTAACAAAATTTAGTTTTACTTACAGATATAATATCGGTCATCAGTATACAATTAACACAATGCCATGCAAACCAATATGTATGCGCAAATATAATATATCATCATTCATGCAGAAAGAAACTTGGTGTTGGCCCTACCAAGTGGGTGACGACTTCGTTTCCAACACTCCGAGACGGTCTGGTCCCAATCGCCTGAGATCTGACGGTCCAGAACTAGCGGAGGAATCCTCGAGAAGTCGCGTGTAATAACTGGCGGTACGAGAAGAGTGATGATCGCTGAACAAAACTGACGAGAAACGTCTTTCTCTTTTATACATAACAAAGGCTTTGTACAAGAATGGAATCAAACCTTCCATTTGTTACTCTGTATAAGAATCCAATTTTTTTTCTTTTTGTCTTGTGAGATTTCTAAGCTTTGAAGGAGGATTGGTATATAATATATATAAGAAAGAAATGGGTAGGGATAATGACGTGACGCGATGGGTATGCTGCCACGCATAGTTAATCGTGACGGTAAATAGAGCCTTAGAGGATATGTATTATTGAGGAGAATAGACAAACAAATATATCTATTTACGAAAACGAAAGAAAAGATGTGAAAGGAAAGTCCCAACTTCCATGAAGCAAACCTTTTGAGGCTTTGAAGTTCGCAAGCAATCTTAAGCCTTATCACTAATTTGTTTATTTGCTTAACTAATGATTAATCCTTAAAACCATGATAAGATATGCCATTCATAATCAATAAACTAATTTCTAAAGAAGGGAGAGACTATTCAGTCGGCTCCACAAAAATATTCAAATGCATTTAAGAAATCCACTATTTCAGGTCAAACTTCATAATATGTTATTATTATATACAATTTGGGTAAAATTAAATTATTAAACCAGTCTCAAATTTTATTTTTCAACTTCAACATTGGCTGAAGCAAGAAAAAAATCCAATACTATTAGAATGTATATTATTTATTTTAATATATATTAGAACTATTTTATCTGCCAGTCCACAAATGCTTGGACGCAATCTGAAGAAAAGCAAGGTTAACAAAAAAAAATCTCAAAAAGCAACCGAAATCTATAAAAGAACATGAGTACTGGTGAAAGATTTATAGAAATTTTCAACGATATATTTTAACAATTAAAATGTTGTTAAATGTTGAAAAGTCCCTCACAAATGTCACTTTTTTTATTGGTAAGAGATTTATCGAGAAATTTACAAGCATGCACAATTAATACAATTTGAAAGCGTTTGACTAAGAGTGTGGTACGATAGCAAATGATGTGTTTATCCATATTTGGCTTCAAAGCAGATATAATTGGCTCTTTCACTTTAAAAGCGATGACTGATAGTTTTTAGGATCGTGCTAGGTGATGAGAATAAGAACAAACACATCGTAAGAGCTAAGCCTATTTATTTGATTCTGCTTACTGGTTTTTAGCTTTATACAAATCTAATTATAATTATATATACTAACATGCATTGTAAAATGAAACTAGGTTTTATAAATTTGGACTTGATGTATGTTGAATTTCCAATAATTAATTTCTAAGCACTAAAATGCTTTATAAAGTTGTAGCATCCCAGCGCAAATAACCTTTAAGGATGGTGTTTCTTATGTAAATCCACATTCAGATAATTTAGCAAGCATAATCTAATACTCGCATCTGCTAGATATGGGCCATGTGGCTGACAAAACCGAAGGCCCTTACATGCGCATGGTATATGCATGTAAAGCACATGCCCATTCTCGCTTTCATTACTGGTGTTCAAACTATTCACAGCTAATATTCAGTTGGTCTTTGACAGCATCATGGGCTATATCTGTGTATTATTCCTACCTGTAAGCCGTTTAGTACAATCCTCCGGTTCACCATTTCTTCATTTTGTCCCTGAGTATTGTTAAGACCTGAGTATTGTTAAGACTCAAGACTAATAGAAACCAGAGTTTTGCTTGCTTTTTTTTTGAAACACTACCAGAGTTTTGCTTGCTACATCTCTTTTCTTACAAGAAAAGGATTTATTTTTCTTATAACTTGCTACATCTCTTGTCACCACTTTGACTTTATGTTTTCTTTCCATACAAGTAAATCTGTACTTATCATATAGTAAGCTTTATCTGTTAGGTACTGTTTTTTGAGGTTGAAAGATTTGTACAAAGACTAATATTTCTCCGTAATCAAAGTTTTAAAAATTTCTTATGTTGACATGAAGACATGATATAAGCCTAAGTATATACTCCTGTTAGAATATATGAATTGAACAGCTGAATTGTGTGTACATAACTCTAATGATACCAATCATTCGTTAAAAATTAGAAGAAAAAACCGGGAGGTTGCTGATGAGATGGAACACATCATCAAAATTCTATCACAAGAGGTTACTGAGTCCTAGTTGTCTTGAGCATTCACCAAAGAATGACTTTGTACCATTTCCCTCGTTTCCGGTTATGAGTTAGATCAAAAGAAAAGAGAGAAAAAAAACGATTCATAGAAGAAACGGATCTTTGTAAAGGGGGTGGGTTGTGTGTTCAACTTCAATGTCATATCAAGATCCAAAACATTGCATGAGACGATATAGCAGCCAAACACCAATTGAAGAAAGCTAAAGCGACAGAAAGCTGAAACCAATTGCAAGAGAGAGAGGCCTGCTTGCAAAATACAGTGTCTTTTGTGAATAAAACAGTAACTCCTGCAGATGAACACGCAGCTGCAAGAGAGAGAAGTGCAGTGACCTGCAGAATTTAACATAAGAGGGCTCAATAAGATGGGGCTTTCTAACTCTGTTTGTTTACTAGAATTATAAAAATTTAGTACCCAATCACCAACTGCGAAGAGGCTTAATAAGATGGGGCTTTGTAAATCGCTTGTTCGCCTTATTGCATATACGTCAAGACACGCAAGTCCAAAGCTCCAAATCATTTGAAGACCCATAGATGCAACTAAGAAGCTGAAACCATAAGCCATAAAAGAAAAAAGTATCAGACACACCTAACTAGTTTTGTCGGCTGTATTTTTAAAAAACTTAAGAGATCGACTCAGATATAAACAAATCATAATCAACAAGAGATTAGCAAACCCCATTACACTATCGAGTTTTAAGATAGAATAATCCGAAATTACCAGAAAGCAGTGTAGCTAGAGAAGCCAGGAGCAGAAACCATAACACCGATGGAAGCAGCAGCAGTCGCACACTGCCCTAACCTCAATATCAACCCACTCATTGTTCCTGGACTCCCAATCATCTTCTTCATCGACCATAAACTATATAACTTAACAAACAAAAACCTACACTTTATACCCTCTGTTCCTCACCAAAATCAATGGAAGAAAAAAAAAAGAATCGCTACTTCTTCCCACAAATCCCTAAACCCATACACAGAACATCAGATTCCAAAAATTTGTCGGTGTTCTTCAGGAAATATCCACTTACGATCATAAACCCTCTACGGAAACAATAATTAAGAGCAGAGCCACAAACATTAAAGGGAGAAAACTTTTTCGAGCTTTGAATTTAAAAAGGAAGATATTTACCACAAAATTTATTCATCTATCAATCATTGCTACTGTATTTGGAGGAACAATTATGTTTCCCTTAACTTCAAGCCAACGATAAATCGAAGAAACAGTGACGCAACTCTGACGCACGAAAAGCTATTCGTTTTTGTCTTTTGGCACGTGTCTCTGTACATAGACATTCCTCTTTTTACTGTCCGAATATCCCCCAAGTTCTAGTCCGAACAAGAATCTTTTTACACCTAAGCATAATGTGGGCTTTAAAAAGCCCATTAAGTAATCAGGCCTTATCGAATATTTATAATCCGAGTCAATTATAAAATCTTCAAAACCTCTCTCTCTCTCTCTCTCGGCTAAAACCCTCATTTTTGCGATCGTCTAGTGATCCTTAGCAAAACCCTCCGTGAGAATGTCTTTGTTTCGTCGAGCCTCGTCTAGTCTGGCCACTCTGGCATTCTGTGCGGTTAGATCTCCGGTGAGTCTCCGCAGTGGTGCCGTCTCAGCTGAGAGGTTGATTCTTGGCGGGAAGCAGCTCAGCCGTGGATCGGTGTTTTCATCCTCGAGATTTTCTACGAAGAGTGCGGTGGCTAAAAACACCGCCGACGAGAATCTGGTTAGAGTTATCGAATCTGAAA
The DNA here is from genome assembly GCA_019706035.1 of Raphanus raphanistrum subsp. raphanistrum. Classification (NCBI taxonomy): domain Eukaryota; kingdom Viridiplantae; phylum Streptophyta; class Magnoliopsida; order Brassicales; family Brassicaceae; genus Raphanus; species Raphanus raphanistrum. The sequence continues at coordinate 199,594 of CM033982.1, read as the reverse complement.
TCGAATGCGCAGCGCCTGATCAAAACGTCGTAAGTTATCTCTGCTTCTGTGCTAAATTCTCTCTGTAATTAGATCTGTGGATTCCAATTGTGTTAATTTGAAAATAAAAAAAACAGATGGAAGATATGCCAGAGGGGTTTCCTTTCGAGATCATTGATACTCCAGGGAAACCAACTCTGTTTTTTACAAGGAAGTTTGAGGATGAAACCATCCAAGTGGAAGTTGACTCTTCTGTACCTTCTGATGAAGATGATGATGAAGAAGAAGAGGAAGCAGAATCTAACGATGATGATGATGAAGATGAGGAAAGCTTTTTTAAGATTCCGATGGTTGTGAGTGTGGCAAAAGGTGACGGTGGATGTCTTGAGTTTGGAGTCAGCGCTTACCCCGATGAGATTGTGATTGATAGTTTGTCCATCAAACAACCCCATGGATCTGACAACGAGATTGCTTATCAAGGACCCGACTTTGAGTATGTTTTATCCAATCATAGATAGCTCTGTCTTTGCAGTATATATATTATATATTATGAGGTTGGATGTTGTAATGTGATTTTGTGTTTTGGGTTTGACGCAGTGAATTGGATGAGAATCTGCAGAAGGCATTCTACAGGTTCTTGGAGATCAGAGGGATCAAACCGAGCTTCACTGCTTTTCTAGCAGATTATGTCGCCGATAAAGACAGCAGAGAGTATGTTCGATGGCTCGATGGTGTAAAGTCTTTTGTTAAGAAGTGAAACTGATCTTTGCTTGAGAGAATCATAAGAGTGAAACATATAGTTTTTTTTCACTTTTATTTCAGATTAACCTGTTCTCATCATGGTCCATGAATGATGATGATACAAAAAATGGTTGAAATGAGTTGTTTCTTGTTGGTAGTATTGCTACGTGTTTTTACTTTTGAGCTTTTTCGGTAGTTACTTCTTCTTTCCAGTTTCAGCTTGCAAAGAAAAGAAAAAAAATACAGTACTTTCACAATACTTGCCATTTTTCACAAGAATCATGCAAAAAAGTTAAGCATTCTGTTCTTAATGAAAACCTTTTTGATCTTTTATGTAATGTTCTTTAGATGACATTCAACTCAGCAATAGCTCAAAAAACGAAAAAGGAAAATGCACGCTTTCAAACGACTCTAGGATTGTATATTAAAAGGGTTTTGGGGGGGGGGGGGGGGGGGGGGGAAACAACAGCAGACAAGCTGGCTTTACAAGTGCTTCAACAAAAGACTGCTACGACAGAGAGCAGAAACCAAATCAAGAAACAGAATCCGAGTCATGGAGCTAAAAACAAAAAAAAAATCAAAGAGAAAAGAGATTACAGAGCAACATCAATACTCAGCTCGAGCTTATATTACTCTAGATCTCACTGTAGTTACGCCACACTGCTCGAAATTCCTCCCTGAAGGTGTTAAGACGTGCCTTCAAGTTGGGTGTTCTCAAGGTTGCATGAAGAATCGTAGCTGTGACACAAAATAGCAGAAGAAAAAAAGTAATCCTGGTATCAAGCATGGGAAGTAGAATGACAAACTAAGTTAAAGGAAATTAGTGTAGATTGCATACCAAGAAGCCCAATGAGTAGTGCCAAAGAGACAGTGAACAAACCACATGAAATGTACCAAAGTGCAAAACTCACTGTGAAACAAAAAAAAGGGATCCAAATCATATTTCATAAAGTTGCATAATGAAACAAAAGATATATAGAGGCACATACCAAGTGAGGATATCAAGACAAAGACCCAACGGGGTTGGCCACAGATATAGATTGCTCTCTTAGCTGATGGGCGTCCACGGATGACAGGCCTATAAAAAGACAGGGATGATAAAGCAAGGGTAAGAAAGGAGAGGAGGGAAGCAAGAAAGAAACATACGCCAACGGAGGTCTCATTTTAGCAGCTAAAGGTGGGGAGAATCTTCTGATGGTTCGTGTGGCCTTCTCACTAAAGGAACCTGCAAAGCTGTAAAACAAGAAGAATCTTCATCAATCAATCATGGATTTGTCCCGAAGGAAGTATATCCATCCATTAATAAAAAAAAAGAGCTTGGAAACAAAAGAAGAAAGAAAAACCTGTCATTTAGGAATGCCACAGTTAATGCTGTCAAAAGGGCAGAGAGAATGGCGAGAGGCCTTGTAAGAAATCCCAATCCTGTGATAGTAAAATTTTGAGGTAGAAACAACACACACAGGTCATGCATGATTAAGAAAGGTAAAAAGACTTTTATCACACACCACATACCAAGTATAAAGACGATCATGATGAAGTAGTTCGTTCGGTAGCTGCAACAAAAAACACAGGTCAAAAACGCCAAGCTCAATTTATGCTCCTAAACGAGGAGGATCGTTATAGCAACTGAGACGAATACGATCGGTCATATTTACAAGGAATATTTCAGAGATGGATCCTACTTCCAGATCCAGATTGAACAAAATATACAACCAAAGTCTAGACCTAACTTAGCAACTAAGAGAGAGAGAGAGGGAGAGAGGGATCGTACTAGTAGAGATTGCACTTGAGGCGGCTATCCCATTTAGCGAAAGATTTAGGAACGGTGAACCTTGAGAAGAACTCCGATAGCGGACGCGGCGGCGACGACCAGTCAACCTCTCGTAGAGCATCCACCAGATCCTCAACCGTCACATTTCCCCAATCCATTATCTCCGATCACACAAAAAAAAAAACTCAACTCTCTTAATCAATCTTAGCAATCGCCAACAACAATCTATCGATTACGAATTTACGCTCAAATCAAAGCTGATTTCGTGCGGAGATTGATCGTATTTGTATCGAAATGAAATGGTCTAATCACTAATGCTTTTTCAATCAACACGTCACGCGTCTCTTTTCCCCCCCAATGACCTTTCCGCCCTTGGACTCATTTTCCTAAACCGGAGACCTGATTTTATTTCGCCGGTTCAACTACGTACCAACATTACATTTTAAGAATCTCTTGTGTATATATGGACCGGTTGGATAAATTCATTGTTCAATTCAATATTAGAAAGGAGTAGAGTTACTACAATCGGTAGATAGGATCAAATAATAATATTACCCGCATAAAATCAGATATATACTATCTATCAAATCCTATCCCACTTCGTATGACTAGACCATATGATTTTCATGAATATATTCTTCACTTAAAATAATTTGTACATGACATGCAACGATCATTAAAAATCATTAAACATTTGTTAAATGTGTCTATCTTACAAATCTACATCTCCAGTCTCCATGATCTTCTAAATCAATCAATCCCATACGTGACTATGGTTTTGTGGAATCAAACCATATGCATTTCGGTATCATTGGAAGATTTTAAATCCTTCATATCAGTTTGATCTTTGCGTTTCTCTTTTAGGTGAAGTCGGTACATATGATTTTGCTAGTTATTTCACCAAAATACATTATTATTTTGATAAAACATTTGTTCCTGATTTTGAATAAGTAAATAAAACTTTTTAAGTTTTCTATTTACTAAAACTTTCTCTTAATATTTCCATTTTTGTAAAGGTGAACAAGTCTTAATCACAGGTATAATTACTAAGTCATTGCAACTCACAAAATGATAGACTGTATAGAAAATATAAAATGCAAAGAGAGGAGGGATTATCTTTGAGCTAACCAATCTTCATGCTGCTAATATAATAATTTCATGCTTCTTCCCCAAGCAATTTAAGGTTTAGTCTTCGTTGAGCTAAGTGTTGTCTTGTGCTTTGAGCAAGGAAGAGGTAATCTGTATCCCGAGGATTAAAAACTATAATACACATTTGCACATTGTTTGTGCCTATGCATTTTTAAACCTCAGGATGCAGATTACCAGTTCCCCACCAAGTACCATAATCTTCATCTTCTTCCTTGTGTTGCTCTATTTCTGCTGCTGCTGTTGTATATGGTGAGTTGTTTTGTTGTGGTTAGTGGTGAGAATATATAGAGCTAGCGAAGCTGATAAATAGTAATGGTGCAGAAGAATATTACTTATTCGGAAGGTTTAATGCTTCTCGAACAAATACTCTTAGAGAGACAATCTTTTTTGTCCATTTTTTCTTATTATATTCCTATATTTATTTTCAGTTCATCACATGGATATATATATGTGTGTGTGTGATAACTACACTGTAGTATGTACGCCTTCCGTGTCTAATGTCTAAAGTGGCATATACATGTACATAGATTTTTCTTAGGGAACATACTGTTTTTAGATTGATTCAATAATAAATCGGATAGTAGTATGTATATATCTTTTAGAAATTTATTTGAATTTTTACATAAAACGTGTGGAGTCTTTTTTAGCATCCACATAACATAAAAGAGATGAACTGTGAGAGATCAAATCATAAGAAATTGATTCTTTGTTCTTTGTAAGCCAATGATAGCACCTTCGTTTTTTTTTTTTTTTTGTAAACAAGCACCTTCGTTTTTTTGCTTTACAATATACATATAATTAATCTTTAAATTTTTCTTTGACTGCTTTATTCCTCCTCCCTGCTCGTCACATGAACCGATTCTCCTCTCAATTATTGAATATCATATAATTGAAAAGACACCTCGCTAGTATATAACATCTTTATAATTACGGGACGTGCAAAATATTTAGTTTAGTTAATTCCATTTACTATGAGCAATCATGTGCAACATTTTCTAAAAAGGTTAAGTTCCTCGTACAATGTTTTTTTCTCAGTTAAAAGGGTCTAATTTGCAACTCATGGAATTATGATGTACACAATGAACCGTATTTACCCTAAGCTTACTTTTATTTTAAAAAGCTCGAGTTTTATAAGCTTGGAATATAGTTTCATGATGATCTACAACAAATTTGTTTTTCCTCTGATGTTTGGTAAGACCAACGGGTGAAATATAGGACTGATGCCGCTTTCATACAACGAAAAAACATCTTACTTTCTAGTATTTATTTCTGTAATCTTTAATATTGCATGCTCTAATCGCTTCTTTATAAAAAGGTAAGTTAATGCCAGCATCCTGAGATAATCAGTTGCCTTCTTCATTTTCAAACATTTATAGACTTCGATCATTATATGTCCACATTTTAAAACTTTTCTATAACTGAACTAAAATCTCTACGAACTGGATGATGTTTATAGAAAAATAACCAAATTTAGTGCGTATAAACAACATAAGAATAATTTGTAACCGGTATAAACAATAAACACTATTAAAATTATATGACATATATATAGTCCACTTGGAGTGGATCAGTACGTTTTAGTAACTTCTCATCTTATTATTACAACAAGTAGAAGTTTGAAGGTAGCTGCTACAAAAGAACAGGGGAGTTTTGTAACTTGTGTTCTTGTCGTGGTTAGTAATTTACCTGGTTGGATTTCTATTCTCCTTAAACGTACCTATAGATAAACTGTTTATGGTTATGTATATAATACTAATAAATTTTACATTTTCCACCCATGTATAAAATAAATTAACTGTTTTTTTTAATAATATTGAAGGAGACAACTACTGAATCTATAACAACTTTGTTGACAAAAAGGTAAATATTGAAGGAGAAAATTATGTATAATTGCAATTGGTGTCATGTATAATTGCAATTGGTATCATGTATCCACAATCAATGTTCTTATTCACTGTTAGAAGAAACTATTGATCTAGATTTATTTTTTTATTTTTCTTTTGCTAAAAAGAAAGACAAAAGTAGTATAGCATTTTCAAACAAGGACTATAAAGTTCTTCTGGGCGTATATCGCTTGATTACTGTCTGGACCGAAGCGAGCCAGTACTTTTTTTGGGTTGAAACAAGCCACTGAGAGTTCTATTAGTTCTTCATACGCTTTCATTTCTATCGTTTGCCCAAAAATGATAACTTCTCACTGGGCTACCATCCACTGCCTTGCTAATATGTCATGATGGGTTTATCCATTGGCGTAATCATCCAACTCACCTCCACAGAGAAATAACGAAATAATGGTGTCTGCTTTGTGACTGATTTGTATATCACAAATCGTAGTGATTGAACTTTTAGCAAATTCACCAATGTAGTACTTGATATATGTACTATCAGATTATATATGTAACATATGAGATAGGACATTCAAAACATGTCGGAAAATAAGCAAAACCGTGTGTGTCTAATATTTTACACAATTAGAATGAAACCAATTCAAATCAAAATAATTATCCAATATACATTGACCATTGATGTGGCCAAGCAAGGCCATTGAAACTACTACTGATGCGTGACATGCGTCCATGTACTTACATGCAGCTAGTCAATGGGTTGTTGCCTGAAAAAAAACAAGCAATGACAAAAATTAAGTATAATGAATATTGAAGATCATTAATACTAATACATAATAATGAAATGAATTCGTTGGCGTGTCCATTGCTCTAATTTTTTTGTTCTCTAGTGTTGTAGGTCTCGACCCAGGACTGAACCCAACACTGCAAAAATAGCTGGAAATTTCGTTCAAACTTGAAAGCTACTGCTTCTGAATGTAACATGATTACTCTAAATTGAAAAGGTATCACAAATATTTTTGGATCAAAACATACAAATATTTTGTTGTTGTTGTTTCCTTTATAAATGGATGATGAGTGATCTTAACTTTTATTATACTTTATTTATGAGATTATGCACGTGGCTAAATATTGATCATCAAACTTTTGATTTTTTTTTCTATGATGATTTGATTTTACAAAAGGGAATAATGAAAAGAATATCAATCACTTTATCTCTAGATTTTTCAAGAAAAAATTCAAGTATATATCATTTCTGATCATGCACCTTATTGAGGGTTTTTGTTTTATATAGTTATTCATTCGTATTGGTTAGATGAAATGCTAACACAGGCGGTAAATCGAATGGTATTTGTAAGTAAATCATGTTAGATAATAGTATTATAAATGTATGTAGGTTTATGTTGCTTATACCATTTCTTAAAGCCAGTACAGGTTATACAACTCGTGTATTTATAACTACAAAGCACGTACAGGCTGCTATATATCATGAAATGAGGAGAAAGGAGAAGAAGGAAAAGTAGGAGTCCTTTTGCTTTATTGACGACATAAACATATATTACTGCTCTTTAGTCAAAAAGATCATCAAAATATAATAGGCTCCTCATGCAAAACAACACTTTGTTATGATAATAATAAATATATGTTTTGATATGATATGATGTTATGCTGTTGATCGTGGTGGCCTGGTGGGATACATGTGCAAAATAAAACAAAAAGTTGCACTTTAAAAAAATGACAAATAATTGATACAAAGAATAAATCTTATAATATAAACCTTATATGTAATTGGGTTGAATTTAGGTGGTGATCACATAATTATTAATATTTGGGAAAAGGATTGAAAACCTTGTAAAGCCGAAACGGACAAATAATAATAAAGATGGTGATTAAGAAAGAAACTTAAGCGTATGACGTGAGCCAAGGAGTGGGGTCCGTTCCGTTTCGCTCTAACAAAACGGAAGGCTGTTAATGGGCCCGACCTAATAAACTATAGACCATAGGATCGCTCTACCTTCTTTATTACTACTAAATCGCGACCGTACGATCCCAACAGGAAGCCATCTCTCTCTTTCTCTGCTGTCTTTCTTCGTCTTATTACTCTCTCTCTCTCTCTCTGGAGGCGAGGCGGAGAGATTCACTGCAACTTCCGATTCCTTCCTCTCTCTCTCGGATCACGAACTTTATCGGTTTCCGTGAATGAACGAAAGATTGTGCTGTTGATTTTGCTTCCACTTCACGTTGTTCCCTTTTGCTTTTCTCTTTTTTTTTTTGTTGAGCAACCAAAATTCGAGTTTGATTTGAAGAAATCGTGAAAAAGTTGGGGATTGATTTATAGTTTCGAGTGAGTGCCTGTGGTATGTTCCGTTCCCTTTCCTCTCTTTCTATTCGAAAATAGAGGGAGTGGAGAGCTAAACAATGTATTGAATGCTGCTTCAAAGATCATTGCTTTCCATAAACATTAGAGTTTAATTGAATTGAATTGAATTTGAATTAGTTCTGTGAATATCCAAATCTGTTGTGAATTAAGGGAGTTTTGTACAGAGTTAGAGAGAAGTTGTTAGTTTACTATCACTACTCACTACTGTGAAAAAATGCAATATTTGATTAGTGGAAGAGATAAAACTCAAATTGTGTGGTGTGTATGAATTGTCTGTAGAGATGCAAAATGGGCACAAGAACCCATCCCAGAGGCCAAAACATCTCAGAGGTTCCGCTTAGAAGATCAAAACGTTGGAGCCACGATAAAGATGAGGAGGAGTTTGTGAAATACATGTCCAAGTTGCCAGGTTATCTCCAAGGACAAGAAGAAGAATGTAATGTTTTGAATGTTGGAGTCTTGGATTGGGGTCGTCTTGAGAAATGGAAGCAGCATGGTCGTCGAGCTGCTCAAAGATCTGCCTGCAAACGCGGTCAGACAAAAGTGTCTTCTACTTCTACTTTAGGAACGGTTCCCAATGCCTCGTCCTCTCATCAATATCATAGGTGTAAGATTGATGACCAAGTGCATGCTTCTTCTCTTCTCGGTCAAGTTGTTAATAAAGCTGCTTCTCGGGCTCTTCAACATTCTGCTCACCAAGTTCCATGCACTTTGGAATCTGAGTTTGCTTCTACTTCTAGGGATTCATTATGTAAGCAGGAAGATATATCAACTTGCAGCTATAAGTCCTCTAGCAAAGGCAGAAGATTTACTTCTTCAGGTTTATTGCTAGAGATGGGGAACTCCAATGGATCTCTAGCCACAAAGGGAAGCTCGTTGGTCCGGGATAAGAAGGAGTCTGAGAAGAGACAAGAAGCAAGAGTAAGCTGGAAACAATGTGATTACAAGTTAGATGGAGAGGAGAAGACTCTTGGAGACTCCAATGCTGCTGAAAAGCAGGAGAATCATCTGGTCACCAACATGCGATCAAGAAAACACTCCCGAACCAACCTTTCTGTTGATCATCCCCAGATGTCGTCAGTGGATCATAACGCGAAATTAACTAGGGAGGTTAACCGCTCTCTTCACTTTTCCCAAGGAATCAATAGTTCTTTAGAGTTGAGATCTCAAGTTCCTCGTTCCTGTCCACTCTCTTTTGACTTGGAGAGAGATTCTGAAGATATGAGCTTGCCTCTTTCTGGTAAAAAGGAACTTTCTGGTGGGACAAGAAGTCATTCAAAGACAGCTTCTTCGAGGGTATTTGATCAAGAAAAGAAGAGAGATTCTTCTTCACCAAGCAAGAGGTTTAGTTTTAGCTTCGGCCGTCTAAGCAGAAGTTTCACCGTCAAAGAGGAGGATTCATCAGCTGGCGGCCAACCTCTGACTTCTTCTGATGATAACTCTAAGAGATGTGATGGACCATCTCAGTCAAGTAACCCGGAGGAGAAGCACTGTGGATCATCATCTCGTGTCAGCCCTCTAAGAAGGCTTCTTGATCCTTTACTGAAATCCAAAGGCTCTGAAAATGTTATTCCATCAAAAGAGGAAAGATCAACTTCTTCAAAGCCAAACCGAGCTCTTTTTCAGCTAACCACCAGAAACGGGATCCCTCTATTTCAATTTGTGGTCGATGATGACAACACCAGGAGCATTCTCGGGGCTACAATGAAAAACTCCGCTTCATCTTTCAAAGATGATTCTGTTCAGTACTACACATTCTACTCTGTCGATGAAGTCAAAAAGAAGAGAAGCTGGCTTATCCATGGACACAAAGAGAAACAACAAGGCGGTTTCGTCTACAATGTGATAGGTCAAATGCGGTTATGCAACTCCTCCATGAGAACAGAAGAGGAGGAGGAGAAATCCGAAAAGGTATCTTCTTCTATCATCATAAGAGAAGCAGTTCTCGTTGATGAAACAGAGGGAGTAAAAGGGAGGAAAGAGGTTGCAGCTGTAGTGATCAAGAAGAAGCCTGCAGAAGAAAATTCCAAAGCCCTCGAGGAAACCACTGTGATAATTCCAGGTGGGGTTCACAGTTTCCCGGAGAAAGGAGCACCGACACCTTTGGTTGCCCGGTGGAGATCTGGAGGGTTATGCGACTGCGGTGGCTGGGATGTCGGATGTAAACTCCATGTCCTCTCCAACAAAACACTCCCCCATGAGTTGGACCAGAGCTGCCTCAAACTTTTCGCTCAGGTAAAGTAATCATCATTAAGTCTTCTTAGAGTTTTCTGGAAATCCATTTTTGAGATAGAAAGCATCACACTAGGGCGAGAATGGTGGTCTTGAAAAGTTAGTACTCCTGTCTACGTTGCAGGAAGAAAGTGATAAAGACTCGGGTCTAGTTTTGGCCATAACAGAGCTGAAGACAGGGATCTATAGGGTGGAGTTTGGTTCGTTTCTTTCTCATTTACAAGCCTTCTTTGTGTGCGTGACGGTTATAATTTGTGCCTCCGAGGAGAAAACGGTGTCAAAGACCTCCGGGAGATCTTCATCTCCGTTTGCTCCGCCTCTATCTCCCGTTGGTAGAGTCTAAAACCCACAAGCTCCGGGACACACAGAGCGGGAGAGTAACTAGTGAGATCGTCTTTCTTTCTTTGAAACTCTTTTTTTGTATTGTCTCAAGGAAACCAAAACACCACAACCATATATATATTCAGAATATAATGAATGTATAGTATAAATACAGGCTGTTTCAAAGTTACCATCAACTTCATGCATGCAGTCTCTCCCTTGAGTTTGAAATATTCCTTCTATCTTACCTTAACTACCAAGTAAGATTTGAAGCAACTACGATTACTAGTAAGACAAATCAACGTTAGTGGTCGGAGACTCATAGATTGTCGGGTCATGAGTGCATTTTGGAAGATTCGATGGTGGAGGTTGCAAGCTTGTTTCCGGAGTTGGTCCATTTTGAACTATGAAAGTCATTATAATTCCGTAGGGTAAATGTGCATCCATGTGACAATGAAACATCCACGCACCTGCAATAATATATATCACCCAATTCAAATTAATAGTCGGTGTAAGATGAGAATAAATATTTTTATGTGGTAAAATCAAAATGTTTCTTACCGGGATTATTGGCGATAAATCTTAAGACAACCCATCCACCTGGTGGTACACCAACGGTATTGTGCATTTGCGGGTTAACTAGATTTAGCTTACTTGTATCGCGGATTGGATCATAGTTACCAAATCCATAACCCAACACATAAAAGTTGAAGCCGTGAAGGTGCATGGGATGGCTCTCTGGGCTGATTATCCCTGTGTTCTGTACAATGATCTCGACTATAGAATTGTACTTAACTGTCTTGACGCTAGTCTTTCTCTCCGGAAACATCATTTCGTATTCAGAATCAGTACTGACGCTAAAATTGGCATAGTCAAATTTCATCGGAGGTTGGTCGGGGAAGTCATCGGTGTATACTCCACTGATATTATAGAAATAGGCTTCTTGGAGAGAAATCGTTTCTGGCATCACAAAAGTACGGTTGTTGAAAGAACCAGCGATGTGCTGACCTAACGGACCGTTACACTTGGTTTCTGGAGGGCATCGATCTAACCCAAGCCCCATGGTTAAGAACATCTTCTCGTCCACTTGGCCAGGCACTGGCGTCCAGTAGGGTCCACCCACGAGGCTAGTGATGTTCGAAGAGAACCTATGGGCGGTGGATATTGCATTCGTCCCTGAAGGCATCAACGAGCTTGATGGGGTTGCTGTCGACTTGGCACCCTCATAGACGATTAAGCTTCTTATATCATGGCCAGGAGGGACTGGTGCCAAGGAGTTGGCGCTAATGTAAGGGCTTATCGACATATAGTACATTCCGATAGGCTGGTCGGCTGTGAGAAGTGCATCGACGGTTTGTCCCGGTGTCAAGATCATTACATCGCTAACGTAAGGTGTCGTGTAGGCAGCATCTACAGAGACAACTGTCACGTTGTGATCAGCTATTTTAAAGAAGAGGTGAGTGTTGAGCGCCGCGTTTATAATCCTTAGCAAGTATGTTTTCCCTTGTACTACCTTGAGCTTAAACATCCCTACCGAAGCCGATATTACAAAAAACTGTAAATTTTCTTCAAGCGGTTCTTTTGTTTAACTTTTGATTTACGTAAAGAATTGAGTATTACTGTTCTTAGAGCAAGGATATGAATCTCCAGCGAGCCCATTGATGAGGTAGGCATCGCAAATCGGAGCTGGCTGTAAATTGAGAAGTTCAATATTTACGTCCCACCATTGTTCTTGCATAATCATTTTTCCAAACAAATTAATTAACACTTTGAATAACAGGATAGTAATATGTTAATATTTTAGCCTTCTAAAGCAGTATTTATTAACTACAAAAAAAGACTCTAACTGGTGACCACAAAAGGAATAATAGGAACAAAGAAGAATGGAATGCAGAGGAACAAAATAATAGGAATATTTATTTCTTCTTGTTCCTTGCCAGATTTTATAAAGAATACTTTTACTCTATAATTTTTTAAATTAAAAGGAACGAGAAGGAACATTAGGAAAATAATATTCCACATGAATGATGTAAAATTTGAGGAATGAAGAGGAATTATCCATTCCCATTAGTTCCTTTGGTCACCATTTAGAGTCTTTGTTTATTATAAAATCTTGGTTCGCGTAGAAAGAAGTATTATATGCTCTTATTGTAAAACCGGACCAACCTAGTCATACTTGTTATTAAAATTTAATCCAAAATGTATCAGCTTGGCAAAAGTTCCTATATATATTTGGAAATTTTAACAAATAAATTTACTTATGAATATGTATTCTGTTATTTATATTTATCAAGGTTCTATCATCTACTTTTACTTTTATGTAATTCTCTTTTATTCCAGAGAATTTGAACTTGATGCAGATAAGTATTTGGAATATTTCCAAATATCTTATTATTTATTTTGTTAAATATATTGAATTAGATAATTACCTTTTATTTGTATTTTCTATATTTTAATGGTTTTCCTATTTTAGTTAAGATTTTGATTTTCTAGATTTAAAGATTTATTATAAATAGGCATTCAAGCCTAAAGTTGTATTCAGACTTTGATAATTAATAAACGAGCTTTTGCTTTATACCTTGAAAGAGATTTGATTAAATTCATCTTCTTTGAGTTGCCTTGTTATTGATTTGATTAAATTCATCAATACAGGAAGTTGGTCTCAAGACGCTATCGAAAGAAACTCTTGATTGATCCAAGAACAGGTCTCTAGAACCCTAAAAGTTCTTTGATCGACCGTTCACCCTATCGTCCGCTGCATCAGTTGGTAGATCTACGACGTTTACGAAGATGATGTATGTGTTGTCGACTTTGTCTTCAGTGAAGATTCTTTTACAAATTTCGTTTGTGCAAAAATAGGACCGGACGAGATCCGTGCAAAATTCGTACAGGACGAGCTTCGTGCGAATTTCAGACAAAGTCAAAAGATCAGTCTTTGTGCAAATTTCGGATTTGAAGATACATATTTGAAGATTTCAACCACTAAAAACCGATTTAAGATTCGAGGACGAATCTTTTCCAACCCGGAGAGAATGATGCAGATAAGTATTTGGAATATTTCCAAATATCTTATTATTTATTTTGTTAAATATATTGAATTAGATAATTACCTTTTATTTGTATTTTCTATATTTTAATGGTTTTCCTATTTTAGTTAAGATTTTGATTTTCTAGATTTAAAGATTTATTATAAATAGGCATTCAAGCCTAAAGTTGTATTCAGACTTTGATAATTAATAAACGAGCTTTTGCTTTATACCTTGAAAGAGATTTGATTAAATTCATCTTCTTTGAGTTGCCTTGTTATTGATTTGATTAAATTCATCAATACAGGAAGTTGGTCTCAAGACGCTATCGAAAGAAACTCTTGATTGATCCAAGAACAGGTCTCTAGAACCCTAAAAGTTCTTTGATCGACCGTTCACCCTATCGTCCGCTGCATCAGAACTCTACTGCAAAAATCAGTTTTTTTTCTTCATATAACCTCCTAAAGTCAGCTCGTTGTATCTCTAACTCTGCTTTGCTTGTCCAAGGCTTAATCAAGTTATTTGGTTGTTCAAAAAGGATATATTATTGTTTATAAAAATAAATTTTATTGAGCTATTAATTTTATGACATTGACTCAATATTCATTATATTATATCCATAATATCAGTTTAGGAAAAATAAAACAAAAAGATATTTTTAGGAATTTGGAATAATTTTTATTATTCCTCAAATATAAGTCTTTTGATTATGCTCTTTATAAAATCCGAACTAACCTAGTCATAACATCGACATGTTTTAATTATAGAGTAAATTGGTTTAAAACCCTAAAAAATGATGAAATTAAGAAAATATCTACGATGTCATAACTTTGTATATATGGAGAAAGATATCATGGTGTGAGATTCATGGTATTTGCTTAATTAGGGTAAAAATTTAGGGTACGAGGGACAATTTCTCTTACTTATATTTAATCCCCAAGAATCAGTTTTGAAAATAAAAAAATATATATTTAACACATTTAAAATCAACAAGTTTGCTTGCAATTATTTTTATTATCTATATAATTTAATACAGAAAAATAAAATTTATCGGCCATAGCCCGAGTTGAGTAATAAATAAATTACCATCATACAAATTTACTTCTTAATTTTTCTTATTTTATTTTTAAACTATAAACATAAAAATAATTAATAAGCGATGAATTCTCTGAAAAAACAATTCATTTTTGCTTCTTGATATCATTCGGAATTTACGCGGGGGGGGGAGAATATTTACCAAAAATGAGGGGAACTGCCTTGTAGGGTTTAGGAAAAGGATAAGGACGACCTGATCTAGGACGGATGATTAGAGCCCCATGAAGTGTGGCACGTAGATTAACGACGTGTGCATGCCATAACAATGTACCTTCCTGCCCGGTGATATCAAATCGATAGGTGAAGTTATTATGTGGTTGAATCGGACATTGAGATATCATATTCGCACCGTCCATCCATGGACTTTTCAGCTGAAACACTCCATGCCTATGTTATTATATTTGTATGACATAAACGGATAACTTATTGAACATACAGTAAAATGAAAACTCATTAATTGTTTTTTTTTTTGCTAAAAATATACAAAATCAAACTCATTAATTGTTTAGTGATGAAATAATATCGAGAGCAATATGTTACCAGTGGATGGTTATATTGTAAGTTGAGTTGTTGATGACATGGACCACGAGAGTATCGCCTTCTCTAACGTTTATAGTTGGACCGGGAAGACTTCCGTTGACAGTCGGTATCATTTGCTCCTTGCACAACGGTCTCACCACCACGTTTTTGACCTATTGTCAGCCGTCTTTAATATTTTCCGTTATATATAAATGAGTGGCACGTAATTTTTTTTTCTTACATTTATATATGGAAATATTCATATATATATATATATATACTACATCTGTTATATTAGATCCAGCAAAAACGGTTATTATTTTTTTTCTAAATGGGGGAAAAACAAAAAGAGGCTAGTAGATACAATGAAATGATATATGTGCAATTATTTAACTGGTAAAAAAAGTTTAACCCGTTATTTATTTTAGAGAATAACAAAAGGAGAGAGTGGATTAGAAGTAAAGACCTGGAAAACATGTTCGACGGTAGCTGCCGAAGCAATTGAAGAGAAGAAGAGGAGAGGGACGAAGAAATCTTGTACTGCGAAATGCATTGTTCATGTAAGGATATGAAAAAGTCTTCGTTGCCAAAAAGGAATGACAAGTTGTGGGACATTCGTATGTGCATATTTAAAGAAGAGGGAGAGTTGTGAAAAAAAATATATTTTATTTTTGGGAACATGTTCGAACATATTGAGTTATTAATTAGCGAAAATGCAACCTCAAACATGATTCCACATTTCTTCATAATTAGCTGTCTATGTATAATTTTATTGACTAATCTGATCAGCTTTGTTAAAACACATTTGCTATATAGTAGATTTCTCTCCTTTTTTTTTTTTGATCAAAATATAGTAGATTTCTCTCCATGATTTTCACTTCTTTTGATAACTTATTGTATAGTTTTCTTGTTAACTAAAAAGAGTTTGGGCATTAGACCCTATAGTATATCTTCCATAGTTCGAAATCAGTTTTTGTGGATAGTAATGACATGACGCAAAGTATTTTTATCTGATTTTGAATCAAAAGCATAACAATACCAACATCTATGCTTATACCAACCGCTCTACTACGTCCTATGGTAGCTTACTGTGTATTTCATTGTTCCCAAGTAAGATGTGAAGCTATAAACAATCGGTCAAGAGACGAGACTACCAACAATACTTGAAAGCATCGTCTCCAATTGCACACACTCAAATTTAAAACAAGTCTCCCAGATTTAGGTTCTGTTTGACAAAATATCTCTATATCATCAATCAATTAAAATAACCAAAACTGAAGAAACAAGTACTATTAATATAGTTGTTTTATTGAAATTCGTTTTTGACAAAATAGTTTTAAACTATATTTTGGTATCTTGGTAAGTTTCATGACAAAAACGTTAGTTGAGATAGCAGAATGTTGGATTATGAACTAGTGTATCTATATGTCAGAATTATTGGAGATGGATTTGAATGAAAAATATAATTTTAAAAAGTGTCTTACAAAATTTGTAAAATGTTAAATTTGGCTATGCGTAAAAACTAACAAATGCACACATTGAATTGAGTTAAAATTTAGATTTAAATTTGTCAAATAAACCTTTTTGCTCAAATTTGTCAAATAAACTTTATGTCTAATAACTTATGGTTTAAATCATATTTATTATTATCTTTTATATTTGTTTAAATATAAAAATGTAAATAAAAAGTAAAATAAATTAACTTTGTGGTCAAAGATATTAATATTTGTGCTAGTAAGTTACAGTAAAGGATCAATGAAAATTTGTTTTTTCATTATGATAATTGATGTGACTTAAGAAGCGGTTAAGAAGCTAGTTCTAGGAAAACAAATTAGCGTTTGTTGCCAGCGATTCATAGATCGTGGGATCACGAGTGCATTGTGGAAGATTCGACGGTGGAGGTTGCAAGCTTGTTTCTGGAGTTGGTCCATTTTGAACTATGAAAACCATGATAATTCCGTAAGGTAAATGTGCATCCATGTGACAATGGAACATCCATGCACCTGCAAAATATAAAATCAAATTCAAATTAACCATGTATATATATCATCGGTGTAGATGAGAATATATATACACATTTTGGTAAAATAAAAATGCTTTTACCAGGATTATTGGCAATAAATCTTAAGACTACCCATCCACCTGGTGGTACACCGACGGTATTGTGCATTTGCGGGTTAACTAGATTTAGCTTTTCTGCATCGCGGATGGGATCATAGTTACCAAATCCATAACCCAGCACATAAAAATTGAAGCCGTGAAGGTGCATGGGATGGCTCTCTGCGCTAATCATCCCTGTGTTCTGCACAACAATCTCAACTGTAGAATTATATTTAAGTGTCTTGACGCTAGTCTTTCTCTCCGGAAACATCATTTTGTATTCAGAATTTGTACGGACGCCAAAATTGGCATAGTCAAATTTCGTCGGAGGTTGGTTGGGGAAGTCATCTGTGTATACTCCACCGATGTTATAGAAATAAGCTTCTTGGAGTGAAATCGTTTGGGGGATCACAAAAGTACGGTTGTTGAGAGAACCAGAATAACGCTGACCAAACGGACCAATACACTTGGTTCCCTGAGGGCATGGGTTTAAGCCAAGCCCCATGGTTACAAACATCTTCTCATCCACGTGGCTAGGTACTGGCGTCCAGTATGGTCCACCCACGAGGCTAGTGATGTTCGAGGAGAATCTGTGAGCGGTGGGTATTGCGTTCATCCCTGAAGGCATCAACGGGCCTGATGGGGATGTTGTCGATATGGCACCCTCGTAGATGATTAAGCTTCTGGTAGGGTTGCTAGGGGGTGCCGGCACTAACGAGTTAGCACTAGTGTAAGGGCTTATCGCCATGTAGTACATTCTGTTGGGCTGGTCGGCCGTGAGAAGTGCGTCGACGGTTTGTCCAGGCGTCAAGATCATCACATCGCTAACGTAAGGTGTTGTGTAGACAGCATCTACAGCGACGACTGTCACCTTGTGACTGGCTATTTTGAAGAAGAGGTGAGTGTTGAGGGCCGCGTTTATAATCCTTAGCAAGTATGTTTTCCCTTGTACTATCCTGAGCTTAAACATCCCTATGGAAGCCGAAAAATAACCCATTAGATAAAATTTTATTACTTTTGATTGACGTAAAGAATTGAGTACGTATTACTGTTCTTAGAGCAAGTATATGAATCTCCAGCGAGGCCATTGATGAGGTACGCATCAGAAATCGGAGCTGGCCGTGAGTTAAGAAGTTCAATATCTGCGTCCCACCATTGTTCTTGCATAATATTTTTTTCCAAACAAATGAATTAACAGTTTGAAAAACAGGATAATATATATGGTGTAGTGAATATTTAATCCTTCTAACGTAAATACGCACCCACTTAGGTCTTATGTTGGACACGGATCGGATATCCGGATTTTTGAAAATATTTGTGATTTGATTCATTATATATATATATATATATATCTAATTTTTCGATTTGGTTTTCTCCGAAAAAGTACGAATATTCCGAAAAACAGATATCCAAAAATAAATAGATATTTGCGGATATTTACGAATACTTATAAATATCTCATTTGTTTTGATTAATACAAATAATCTTAAAAATTCAATACAAATTTATTTTGTAAAATATTTTTTTTGCATGATATATAAGATTAAAATTAAAAGAAATAATGAATCTACATACTTTGTAAACATTTTAAATTTAGTTAACAATTCTAATAACATAAAACTTAGGAAAAAGTTTGTAACTGTCACGAATATTTTCTCTTCCTTTTATGTTATACTTTTATATAAGTAATAATGTGAATATAATCTATCAAATCATATGTTAGAATAATAATTATATATTTTATACATTTAAAACTTTAAATATAATCAAGATATATATGTATTTGTATATCTCGGATCGAATATCTGCTTTCCAAAACTTTCATACATTTAATTTTAACTGATATTTATTTTTATTGTTTGCTTTACTTCGAAAACTTACGGATACCTGAAATTTTCGGATCGAATCAAAACGAATAACAAAACAAATTAAATTTAAAAGATAAAATGCCTAGCCCTACACCCACTGTCGTCTACCTAGGTTTCGCCAATGTTTGCTTTAATGCTCTTGTATTTAAACCGGACCAACACTAGTCAACAGTCATAAACTCATATTCATACTTGAAACATTGACGTAAAAATAAAGTTCATTGCACCATAGCCCTCAACTAATTTTCTGACAGTGGCTTAACATTCACTATATTTTATCCCATTATATTAGTTCGAGGAAAAATAAAAATAAAATATGTTTATAACCTTTCAATAAATAAAATTCAAGCTCAAATGTAGTTCTTTTTGATATCTACATTTATGATCATAAAACTGTTGGGTTTTGCTTCTTAATAGTCGGTTTTAGAGAGAATAAAAGAAAAATAATGCTTACCAAAAACGAGAGGAACTTCTTTGTAGGGTTTATCAAACGGATAAGGACGGCCCAATCGGGGACGGATGATTAGAGCTCCATGAAGAGTGGCACGTAGATTAACGACGTGCGCATGCCATAACAAAGTACCTTCCTGTCCGGTGATATCGAACCGATACGTGAAGTTATTACGTGGTTGAATCGGACATTGAGATATCATATTCGCACCGTCCATCCATGAGCTCTTAAACTGAAACACTCCATGCCTTGTATATGCGTGTGCCCATAAAGTTATAAACATATAATTCTTATTGAACGTACAATATAATAAAATAAGAAATCATTGTTTGGTGATATAATATCGATCGAGATCAATAAGTTACCAGTGGATGGTTATATTGTAAGTAGAGTTGTTGATAACATGAACCACGAGAGTGTCGCCTTCTCTAACGTTTATGGTTGGACCGGGAAGACTTCCGTTAACAGTCGGTATCATTTGCTCCTTGCACAACGGTTTCACCACCACGTTTTTAACCTATCGTCAGACGCCATTAATATTGTCCCGTCATATATTAAAGAGTTGCACGTGAAGTTGTCTCTTTACGTTCACTATATTTAGAAAGTATAAAAAGAAACCCAAAATTCTATACGGAAATATTTAAGTTAATACTAAAAGAGTTAGACTAGATCCACCAAATACGGTAATTTTTTTTTTGGAATGGAGGAAACGACAACGAAATGCGTGCCACCGCGTTTCTGGTTATAGAAAAAGGCTAGAATATAGAATGTAGTATATATTCTCAGTAAAATAACTGACAATATGTATTTTCAAAAATATTATTTCTTACACTAGAGAATAACACAGATAGGAGAGAGTGACATAAAAGTAAATACCTGGAAAACATGCTCAACCATAGCTGCCGTAGCAACGGAGGAGAAGAAGAAAAGGAGAGGAACAAAGAAAGCTTGGACCGGGAGGGGCATTGTTAATGTAAGGATATAAAAACGTCTCCGTTACCAAAACGAATGACCAGTGACCAGCTGTGTAACATTCGTATGCGTATTTATAGAAAGGACTATGCTTTCTTTTACATTATAGAAAGGACCATTTGACTTATTAATTAGCCAAAACTGCCAATCTCAAAACTTTATTGGACACCTTTTTTCATACAATAGCTGTCTAAAAGCTGCTCATCTTTTGGTCTCTTATTTTATATTCTCTTCGAATTAGTTTTAGTTGAATACACAAAGACTGAAAAATATATTATTTATTTAAAAAAATAATTTTTGACCTATAACATTTAATATCTTTTTGCAGAGGCGTGCTGACCTTGTTGTAGAAAAGGCATTTGCCTTAGGGCCCCCAAGTAGTATCAAATTTTTAGGGCCCCTGATTTTTATAAATGTTTGTAGTATATACGTAAAATATAGTTTTAGTTTTGATTCTAAGAACTTGAAATCCGGTTTTGTTTGAAAAAGTATTTTTTTTCTTCTGATCAATTTTATTAAGTTTTAAATAAGATTCTTAAGATTAAATTGCTTTTTTAAAACCACCTCTTGATAAATTGGTGAAGTAATATATAGAAAAAAACTTAGTGTAGTTTTAAAATAAAATATGTAAAAGATTTATACGTTAACTAAATTTATAGTTAGTTATTCGTAAAACTACTATCATTTTATCCATAATTCAAAATTTCAATTCTTATGTTATGTAATTATATTTACTACATATCTAGTGTATAAATTATAATAATCTGGTGAAAATTTATAAAAACAATAATATGTATGTAATGATTTTTAACATTTTTCATCCATTCAATTTGACTGCAAGTAATATAAAGAACAAATCATTTTTGTATTATTTAGTTTAAATTTTACTAACAAAAGAATTTTTTTTTGAACACCAATAAAAAAAAAACTATATTTCCTTTTTAAAATTAGCTTTAGGCCCCTGCGAAGCTTCGCACGGCACTGTCTTTTTGGTGTCATTGACATAAGAGATGTTGTTTCTACTCTATCTCTTTCTATTTCTATATATGGAAAGTTGCAAAATTATCTAAATTAAATTTAACTTTACTTAATTCATTTTAAAAGTGAAGTTCTAAAAGAATTAGGTGGTTTAATAATTAAACCACTCGTAAATAAATATATATTATTTGGTTGATCATACTATATCTAATAAAAGTAAAAATTGCATAGAATAGTGAATATATTTATATTTTGACACAATTTTTTTTTGCTTAAATTACTTACAATATAAAATGGAAGGAGTATTTTATTTGTTGTGTAGAGAATTGTTAAGCTCGAGATCTCTGATACGGTTACATCTCTGTTTGGCGGTGGTCCAAACATGATTCTGCATTCATTAATGCACTTCGTTTTGAAACAAACAATTTTATTTAATATATCTATTTTTTGGTCAACAAAAAATATCATATTCGAACTGAGATTCTGAATAAAAGGATCGAATGTCAATCTTTAACAATATAACTCCATTTCATAATAGAATACTATTTTAACATTTTTCGTATGGATTAAAAAATTGATTAAAATATAATTTTTTTTTTTTGTTAATTACACATATTCAACTAATAGTATTTAAGATAAATAAAATTATTTTAAAAAATATTATATTTGTAATTAATTTTAAATTGAAAGTTACATTAAACTTTTAAAATAACATTTTTATAACAGAAAATATATTAAAATAATGTTTAATATTAAACAGAAAAAAATTACTTAACCATTAATTAGTAACGACTACAGACCGGTAGACTTGAACCTTGTTCCTACATAACATGAT
This sequence comes from Raphanus raphanistrum subsp. raphanistrum, assembly GCA_019706035.1. NCBI lineage: Eukaryota > Viridiplantae > Streptophyta > Magnoliopsida > Brassicales > Brassicaceae > Raphanus > Raphanus raphanistrum. The sequence continues at coordinate 177,333 of CM033982.1, read as the reverse complement.
CAAGTTCTATGGTTGGATGGTCATTTTGATAAGTATTATAGTTATCAATATTTGATTGACATTTTGGGTGATTGAATAGTTTATTAAGAAACCAAAACCGCACGGAATCCATGTAGTAACCTCTTGATTTTAGGCATGACTTTTAGTTTTTTTTTAACCTTCTACTAACCAATGTAATATATATTTATTAGTTATTTCAATACCAAATAATTTTAGAATAATTATATTCCGTTCGTATAATATTTGTAAAAAAAGATAGATTAGGATGTGGGAGTAAATGACATAGTGTAATAGAGTATGCTTGAGAGTAAGCCTACAGTGGAGAACATAGTAACATATAATGTACAAGATTGCAAGTAACAAAAGAGAATAAAAAAACTAAATAGTAATGAAATAAAAAGACTCATTTTTCTTTGATTCATAACTTGCAAGTGTTTACATGTCTATATAAGGAGACAAGAAAGATGTAAGCTTATAATTATACAATGTTACCCAAGAATACACCAAGATCTGGATTCAACTTCAAATTTTCAACGAATCTATTGATTCCCAGCGGTCTTGAGTATGCTCAGCGGCCTTTTGCACATGTGTGTACGGCCTGCTGAGCTCCTTGTTTGATTTCTAGCGGTCTTCATGTCCTCAGCTGTTTCTTGCACCTGGTATACGAACTGCTGGGACACTTAAACAAAACTTGGACCAGATTTTATGGATTGATTTCATTTTCAAGTATCTTAACTTTTTTTTTAATCTTGTCTTTTTTTCTCTTTTGGAGACATGAACCAGCTTATTCTTCTCATTATTCTCTTTTCTATCTCAACAATCTTTCCTTTGGACATCTCCAACCCTACTCTATTTTCTACTCCAAACATCATTTTGGAGTAAAATTCTCTCCAACCCCACTCCATTTTCAACTCCAAAATAGAGTAACGGCTAGGGTTACTCCATTTATGGAGTAATCATATACATTACTCCATTTTTGAGTTGAACTTTTTTTATTTATGAAATAGTCCTTTAAGTCTTTAGTGTTTTTATTTTTTTACTTAAATAATATTTTAAAATAATACAATAACATGAAAATAAGATACTTCATTATTTAATAATTTGACATTCGCACTTCGCTATTGTGAAATGACCTTTTTGTTTTTGAAAAAAAAATGTGTTACATGACATCATGACTACATGTATAATTTTACACAACATGATAATTGAGGATGAGCGTGAACTCGATGCACCAATTGAAATTGCAAGAGAAGCTCCACCTCCAGAGATCGAAACTGCAAAAGAAGAAAATGTCTGATTTCAAAATTTTCTTGTTCGATTTAGGAATATCAAAAATAAAGAATCTCATTTTTCATTACGAAATGCATTAGTTGATCATTTGTGGAAAAAATATTCTAATGCTCATTATTGAATCAACTTATATATTATGTTTTATTCTATTTTTATGATTTCTTATACCTTTTAATAGTAAATGTTAATTTAAATAAATTATATTTAAAGTATTTTTGCAAATATAAAATAATTGACGTTAATTGGTAAACTTTTACAAGTATAGGATATTGTTAACAATTATTAACTATTTTTGGAGTAGAAAATGGAATAATACATTAGAGTAAAACATTACTCTATTTTGGAATTACACTATTTTGAAGTAAAATTTGGAGTAATACATTAGAGATGCTCTTCGTAACATCTGCGTACGTATACGTCAATCTTGGTTGTGATTAAATAACTATTATAGAATAAAATTTTACTTCAAATCTTAAATTACTTCCCCTAACCCTATATACTCTATTTTCTAAATCTGTTGTTTAGTGTTCTTGCTTCCTGCCCTAGCCGAATGTTCACATGTGAAATACGAGATCTTTTGCTTTATGTGATCTTTTTATTTCTTATTAAAATATGAATACCATAAGTTACTCACATCCAAAGGCCAAATTTCAAAAATCCAGTTGTAAACAATTTTTTTAATAAAAGTGCCCACTTCTTCAATCCCATTACGCTACGAAAGCATCAAAATGCCCGCCTGTCTCATATTTTTTTCGTACGTATATTTGAGAATATATATATATATATATATATTTTTTTTTTTTTTTTGAGAAAATATTTTTCATATAGTTCTCTTGGATCTTTTTTTTTGACATAAAGTCCTCTCTCTTTTTTTTGAAAGATTAAGTTCTCTCAGATCTTTTTCTTTTTTTGAAAGAAAGTTCTCTCGGATCTTTCATCCTCGATATTTATGAAATGCTTTGTTTTGGTCTTCTAGTTTTATATATGTTATGATTTGGATGTACAAACACATCCTCTAGAGTGTAGACCGATTTTAAATCGGCTGCAGTAAGCACATTTCATACTAAATATCCATAAGATCATATATGTGCGTGAGATTATATTTGTTGTAGTCTTGTAGAAAAATAGAGAACCTAAGGGTAATTTAAACTGTGGAACTCTAAGAGCATCTTTTAGCAAAAAAAAAAAACTCTAAGAACATCTCTAATATCACACTATTTTTTCTCTATAATTTACATTTTATTTAGAATATCTCGAACTTCATTCTATTTTTCACTCTAGAGTTTAGAGTAAAAATGTTCTAATGATACTTTATTTCTCATTATATAATAAACTGAAAAATATGTTTATTCTAAATACATAGTAAATTTTTTTTTTTTAATTTCTACCTAAAATAGAGTACCATTAGAGAAAACTCTAACTCTATTATAAAATCAGTTTATTTTAGAGTAGAAAATAGAAGAACCACTGAATATAGTTTTAGAGTTAAAAAATAATATTCCTCTATATTTTATTCTATAATACAGTAATTCTATTATAGAGTGTACCATTGGAATGAAAATTACTCTATAATAAAATAATTTTATTTTAGTGTAAATTATAAAGGAAAAAAGTGTGCTATTGGAGATACTATAAATAAGAGATTTTTAAAAAAGTAAATGTTATTGTCTTAATTTATTTTATTTAATAATTAAAACTAAAATGTTTAAACTATTATCTTATTAACAGGTGGAAGGACAAGTTACAAGGAGTTTCTTCCCACTACTAATATAAGGGCATGCCCATCAATGAACCGGTGGTGGAGTTCACAACCTTATTTGTTTTTTTTTTAGTTTTTTTTTAATTTTTTCGTTTGATTTTAAAAAAAAAATATAAGTGGGTCAATAGCGGGCTGCCACATCGCGTGGGGCCCGTGAAACAGTAACGAACCAAGTTCATCCGACGAACCCCTGCGAAACGAGTTCAAGACTATTCAATATATTAATTTTTTTTTTTTGATGTGTGAGAACTTTCTCCTTGAACTCCTCTTAAACCTTTGATGCACTTGCCCTAAGAATCAATTGATGTTTTTTCTCTTAATTTTTTCTTTTGTTTCTTTTTTTTATATGTGTGTGCTTAAAATGATTTAGTTAATTGAGACCAAAAGCATCAGTTAGTGTTGTGAAAGTATTGAGTTTTGTATTTGTTGTTATTTTCTCTTGTCTATATTCCTGGCCATGTTTCCTTTCCTGTGATAAGATTATCCAAAATATAGTGACAAGTGACAAACAGAAGATTTTAGGCTGACACCATTGGGCCAACAACAAAGTTTATGTTAACTATTGCCCATCTAGGCCCCTTTTTGGTTTCTTTTCTTCTTTCCAATTTGAATTCTATAATGTCAAAGATTCAGTCCGGTGCGGTTTTAGTCTTCTTTAATAATGTTTATAACTATAAGTATTAAAACTTAAGAGATTCAGATATTCATAAATTAAATATCCATGATATTGTAATCGGTGCATGATTGATGACCAAATACCACAAGCAAGCAGCAGATATCTTTTGATAATACATATCAGTTTACATTTTCTCCCCATTACTAATGTTGTTGCCGAAGAAGGTGGCTATGTTACCGTATGATTGAAATGTTCAGAGAGGCTCTAAGCGACAGCAATGCAAGCGCAAGTACTTTCACCGGAATGGAAGTTGAAGCTAAAGAAGCACTTAGACATGGTCCTACTTTGAGTTTAGAAGGGTTTGTACAAAAACATGTATATTCAGAGATTGCGAATAAATACAAACATGTAACCATACAGAAATGTAAACTATTTCTTTTTATATTTTCAATCTAACTCAATTATGATTTTTTATATATATTTGTATTCCAGTTGCTTGATATGATTGCACTCGTGCAAAAAGCTAAAACAGGAATCAAATTCCACACAAAGCAAAAGAAAAAAAAAAGAAGGAAAAAACAGAGAATGTTTAATCTTCTTCCTCATTGTTGTGAAGGCAAGTTGAAGTGAAAGAACCATGAGATTACAAATGCAGAGACCATACATGTTAAAAGAAAGTTAAGAAACCTATTTCCTCTCCAGAATCTCCGGTCATCGGGATCCATTGTGGCCACCACCGTAGATGAATTTCCAGCCTCCACGTCATTCACATTGGTTTCAATCGTTGTTGTTTGATCAATCTCGTTGCCAGCTTTAGAGAAGTTTAAAGCTACCGAACGACAAATCTCGCAAGTCCTGAAACATCAACTTTGTTAAGTCCATACATTGGTTTTTATTGAGTGAGATCAAACTATTTATTGGCTTACTTGTCACCCTTGATCTTGAACCAAGTCTCGGCACATTGCTTATGAACATAACCCAAATCATCTTTACAAGAGCATCCAAGAACCATCGGGTCTCCACATTCACGGCGGCTACTCTCTAAACCCAAATGGCAAATCCGGCAATCTTTCTCCTCCTCCGGGGACTCTCGGGAGGATTCAGATTCTGATTCCGAGAGATCCTCCAAATCAGGAAACTCAAACTCGCCGCAAAAGCTCCTTACAGCTGAGTGAAAATCGTAGTCATAGTCGCAGGAAGAGCTGTCTTCTCCGATCTCGCTGACGTCACTTCGACGGTAATAACGCTCGCCGGAACCATTTTCTAAATCAAGGTGAGATATTTCGAAAGATGACATTTGAGAGAGAGAGAGAGTGTGTGAAGACGAAACTTTGCTATAATATTATCATTACAAGACTTATGTCACAAGTAAACCTAAACTCTTGGATCAAGAGATTTAAAAAGCAAATAAAATTAAGGGGAAAAGACATGAATGGTCAGAAGATCTGAGGGACTATGTTTTTGTTCTGTCTGTGGACCAAAGTGATGCAAAACATTATTCACAAGACAGCTTTATTTTTATTTATTTAATTAATTGTTTTTGTACAAGGAAGAATAAAACATTATAACAGGCTTTAAGCTGATAATACTCGATTGTTAACTAATCCGCACGCTAAGTATCATCGTGTTGTTTGGTGTTTGAGGGCATGTGTTTCGTGTTATTGAGATTATCGTTTTTCTTGACCGTTGATTTTAGTCATCTAAGTAGCGAAAGTCTACTTGATTGACGGTGGAGATTACAATTACTCGCGTGGGAGACACGTGATAGAATTAACGGAGTATCGTAGTGCGGCTGAGCTTCGGGACCACCGCCTTTGGCTCTGTCTCTCATCATCTTTCTATTTCACGCCACCACTAACTTCTCTCATGCTTCTGTTTTTTTTCTTTTATTAATAAGGTTAGACAAAATAGTGTTTTGACCGTAAAAAAAAAGTTTCTGTAAATGGAAAGAATGTACCGGCGACAGAAAATAACTGAACCAACGCAAATGAAAAATTCAAAGCCAAAATCTCTTTAAAATCATTTGGGTTAAAACTTACTTAGTGTAGAACTGAATCCAGCTAAAACCAATATGGAATACGAATAATTTTATTCAATTATCTGATAACAAAACAGATAGAGCCAACATAAAATGTAAGTAGATATAACAAATTGAAGCCGAACCGTAAAATGGATTATCATATTCCCAATTAGCCGCCGGTTTGTCACAGATGGTTGTTACTGGACTTGACTGTAATCTGTAAGAAACTGGTTGGGGTAATGTATTCCTTTACTGATTAGAATTATGGCCCATTAATAGTAAAACTGGTATCTTACTAGAGCCCACGAAGAAAATAATTAAAGCTTATTTAGGCCTACATTTTGACAGGCAAGCTGCGAGCAATTTGTTATGGGGTAATAATATAATCAATGGGGGTTGGGCCGGTTTAGGCCACTAATTAACACATTTATAAGAGATAGCACTAATTGAAATTCACTTATTACTCAGCAACTACCGCGAGAGAGAAAGAGAGCGAATCATCAAAGTTTATATACCAGAGAAGAGAGAAGATAACTTGATAAATTTTATTTAATTTCTTCACCAAAATCCACACACTACACTACACTCATTGGAAACTGTAATTCATTCAGGAATCCTAGAAATTGCCATTCATTGGAAGCTATGGCGGTGGTTTTGAAAACCCTAGCTTTTCTGTTCGTTTTAAGCTTCGAAACTATGGCTGCTGCTGCAGATGCAAGTTCCTCGTTTTCCTTTGATGGGTTCGTGAAATCTCCGGGCTTTGACAAGAACGTCGCTCTGTTTGGAGATTCTAAGCTCGTCAGTGGTGGTGGAGGTTCGTCGATTCAGCTGACTGGCTCAGTGAGTCGGAGCCAAGGGCGTGTCATTTACATGAAACCCATCAAACTGTTCCAAGCTACTTCTACTACTACTAAAGGGAGAAACTTTTCAGGTTCACTCTCCACTAGTTTCTCCTTCTCCATGATGTCCTCCACAGAGATTGGGAGTGTCCTGGCTTTTGTAATGGTCCCAAGTGGTTTGGATCTTAAGTTTTTTGGTAGAAAGGATAACACTTCCTCTGCTCTAGGTTTCTTATTGCATAAACAGATTGTTGCTGTTGAGTTTGGTATCTCCAAGAGAGGAAACCGTGTAGGGATTTTAGTTGGTAGACCTGAATCTGCTAAAGTTAGAAGAAACTTGTCATCTTTTTTTGATGGCCACTTCAGTGGAGGGAAGAGATTGAATTGTTGGGTTGATTACGAGGCGAGCTCAAAGAGAATAGAGGTTCGTTTGAGTCTATCAAATGCTGCCTTGAAGCCTGTAGATCCATTGGTGTCATACTCAGTAGACTTGGCTAAAATATGGAAAGAAGAGAAATTCATGGTGGGTTTGACCTCTGCAAATGGAAACTCTTCCAAGCCACATTATCTTCACTCATGGAGCTTCAACTTCAGACACCCCTCGATTAGGGTTCAGGTTCACTCACAGCCGCTTGATCCAAACGCAGTTTCCAAGTCTGTTGAGGAGGAGAAGACGGTGGAAGTAAAGGGGAAGAAGAGCAAGTGTATTTTTTGGAGAAAGCTAGCTTTATTTATCCTGGGTGTGGTTTGTGGAAGTCTACTATCGTTGTTAGCGTCACACCTTTGGACAATATGCGGTAATAGGCGGTCAGTCGCAGTGGTTCCTGAGGATCGTGTTACTGAAAAATCAAATCTCGTTGTGGTTAAAGCAGCAGCTGTTGCTGGTGAACAAGACAAGAAGTAGTTTCGTGTTTTTTTTAATAGAATTTTTGCAAGTCTGTGTTTGTAATGTAAATTCTTGTGTCATTCTGTTTTCACATGTTAGAATCATCTTACAATGTATTAATTAACATGTTGAATTATTTGATCAAATTCAATGCAGTTTGTCCTTTTTTTCTTTCAATTGTGAACAAGAGGAGACGTTAGTGTATAGTAAAGAGTTTGTCCAGAAAAAGAAAGCAAATTGGCTTCTTGTGATTCAACAAAATGCACTTATAAATGAGTTGCCATCTTTCCCTGTGTCATTTCGACTCAGAAGAAAGTGAGAGGAGAGTAGGAATGGAATGTGTATTGTCTACAGTGGACCAGTGGTCCCCTTCTTGAGCTTACGTAAGTTGCAACTTGCAGCAGTAAACCACAACAGGAATAATTGAGTATCAGAACTGATCATCAGGGGAGAATCCTCTCTGCAACATCTCATCGTGAAACCGAAACGCCTCTGTTAAGTTATCTTGAGAAACAAATCCATTTATTAGACAAGTATACGTTGACTTGTCAGGATTTACACCCTTTTCAATCATCTTCCTCAACACAGCCTCAGCTTCTTTCATCTGATTTTGTCTACAAAACCCGTGTAAGATGGAATTGTACGTGAAGACGTCAGGCACTAATCCCCCTTGCTTTTCTTCCTCCATCTTCTTCACCAAACCAAAAGCTTTGCTCATGTTCTCTTCTCTAACATAACCATGTATCAATGTGTTGTAAGTGATGATATCCGCCACAAAACCTTCAGAGACCATCTTGTCCAAAAAGCTTTCTCCATCCGAGGCATTACCAGAGCGGCAATACCCCTTTATCATAGAGTTACAAATCATGACCGTTGGCTTTATACCTTTACTGATCATCTCATCCCACACTCGAAATGCCTCAGAGAGATGGCCTTTGCTGCACAGCGCGTTAACCAGAATGCTGTAAGATACAGGAGTCGGCAGTATATCTCTCGATACCATATCTGTCCATATCTCCTTCGCTGTATCGATATCGCCAACTTTACCAAACCCATCTAACAGCGTGTTGTACGTCACGACATCGAGTCTGATCCTCTTTTCTTTCATCTTCTCGAAAAGCTCCATTGCGTTTTGCAGGTTTCCGAGCTTACAGTGCCCATCAATAAGTATGGTTAGAGTGTAAGAGTCTGGAAACAAACCCCTTTCTGTCATCTCTCTGAACAGTTTATCCGCATCACACATCATTTTCCGTTTGCATAAGCCGTGCAAAATGGTATTGTAGGCAACAACATCCATACAACAACCATGCCGAAGCATTTCGTTTCTCAAATCCATAGCTTCAGAGATCATACCTTTCTTACAATACCCTTGGATAAGAACCGTGTAGATCACGTTGTCAGGAACCAGACCCGCATCCTTCACTAAGCTAAAATACACTAACGCCTTGTCTAGATCTCCCCTCCGAGCAAAAAGACTCATCACCGAGCTAAAGCAAACCAAATCAGGAACAACATCCCTACATCTCATATCACTGAAAACCTCTTCAACTTCGACCGCATCTCCCTTCTTACAAGCCTCCATCAGCAACGATCTGTAGGTAGCAGAGTCAGGACTCAAACCAGATCTCAACATCTCAGCGAAAACCTCCTTGGCTCTCTCGTATCTCCGATGCTTACAGAGACCATTGATCAGAGTGTTGTAAGTATAAACACCAGGAGTAAACCCTTTACTAGGCATAGCATTCATCAACTCAAACGCCTCTTCCGTAAAACCTTTACTAGAGTAAGCGCTGATCAACGTGTTATAGGTAACGATATCAGGATGAACACCCATCTTCTCTTGCACTTGCGATAAAAAGGATCCGACTTTATCCATTTGACCATCTTTGCACAACGCATTAACCATGATGTTGAGAGTGTAGACATTAATACTTGTTCCACTCAAAGAAATGTCATGATAAACCCCCCAAGCCAATTCTACCCACCCGAGCCTCACCAAGCTCCCAATGAGAGCGTTACACGCGTCTATAGAAACTACATAACCTTTGCTTCTCAGCAAAGTAAAAGCCTCGTGAGCCTCTCTGAGTTTTCTAGCCTGAACGTAAGTCCTAATCAACAAATCGAAAACGGAATCGTTGGAGCCGCAGTTAGTGTAAGTGGAAACCAAGGAGGTCACAACCTCTGCTCTGGAAACGCCACTCCTCCTAATCATCCTGAGAAGACAACTCTGAGCATCGGATAACCTTCCGCTCCTCACTAGGATATGGATGATTGCGCTGAGAGAGAAAGATGTGTGCTTGAAATAGGGAAGGTTAAAACCTAATTGATGGATGAACCTTTGAGCTAGAGTTAAGTCGTTTCGGCAGCGGTATAGAACCTCGACGACGGCTAGAGGGTTTAGTCGAATCAGGTGGTTTCGCAAAGAAGCTGTGTTGTTGTTATTGCCTTGCTTCAAACTGAAACAGAGTTTGTCCACCAAGAAAGGATCCGACTCCGAGCACGAAGAGGATGGGGTTGTTTCGGATTCAGGAGCTACCGATGATGACGATGTTGTCAAGGTTTTGAGAGGTTTAAGCCGAGTGTGAGGAGTTTTAACGCGGGAGAAAAGGAAGATTCTTGAAGGTACTAAGCGGTGCGCAACCATTTTTTCTGGTCGAGAGAGAGAGAGACAACGGAGAGAGTTGAAGACTAGTGTTCTCTTCTTCGAGCAGCCGAGACATTCTGATAGTGAGAAGAGCAGAGTTCACGCAAAACGGGCTGTCTATTCCTGAGAAGTGAGAACTAAGGGTCCAGTGAAAGCGTTAAGCCCATCATAAGCCCATGTAGTTCTTTTGTCTGCTCCAGTGCACACGTCTCACTTCACTCATACTACTGATCCTTAACTATTATCATTGTTTTTGAATTTCAAGAATTTAAACACTCTTTAACTTTGTCTTTTTGTTTAGCTAGGGTTAATGTGATATTATACAGAACCAACATTTTATGGTTAGTCAAAGTTATATAGCAAAGAGATAATTAATGAAAGATATAGAACCAGAGATGTACTTCAATAGATAAACAATAAAATCTTCATATTATATTCTAGGTAGATAATTGATATCTCACATCTCTGATCTCTCAAAATAATATAAATTTAGTATCTTATTGTTGTGATGAATATTGGGAAAACTTAGAGTCATATGATCTTCTACAATGGCTATAAGTTCAAGGGAACCAAAGGTTAGCTTGAGACTTATTATCGAGAACATGAAGCTGAGAGAAGTTAAAAAGCCAACCAGAACATATTTGCAATCAAAACGTCATAACTTACAAATCAGGAGGAATTTATTCATGGAACCGGTTTTTCTAGATTATACATTCCAGAAGAGCACGCGGCGAATTGATTTCATATCAAAAGGATAAATGGTTCAGAAGATATACCATTTTCAAGTCAAAGGAGGCCCGACTTGTCTTATTTGGAAAATCAGTGGTTTAATCAGCTGCAAACCAAACATTGGCGACCAAAAGATTTATCTATCCATTCAGGAAACACATTCAAGGGTCCAGAAGAGTCCGACACGTTTTTAACAAGCACTAGGAAGCACCAGATTACATGGAATCAAAGAAGACAATACATACCATTTTGGATGCTTTCATTGCTTTAAGCGATTTCATTGCAAAGAAGCTAAAGAAGGAACCACTTTGTGAAACCCAACTTCGAAAAAGCCAAAGGAGGCAACAGAAAGTCAAATCCTCCTTAGTTGATAGTTGATCTGATAAAAAAAAATCACACTGTCCACTCTTTTCTACTTTTTTTTTTTGTCGACTATCCATCTAATTAGATCAAGTGGAGAACAGACGAGCCGATTCTCCGAAGAGCATCTTTATCTGTTCGGATCTGATTTATATGAGAAAATATGTAGCTTCTGGTCTTTGCCTAACTTGGACATTTACCTTGTTTCTTTAATCCCATTTTCATGCTTGTAACTTGGACATTTTGAATGTTTTAGTTTAGGGAAAATCGCATAAAAAAACCTGAAAGTGGCACTTTCTGACACTTTAAACCCTGAAGTTTTTTCACTAACACTTTTAACCCTGAAACTGACATTTGTGTCATAAAAAACCTTCAAACAAAATAAATGACCTGTTTGGCAGGTAAAAATAGTGATTTGTAGGTTATTTCCAAAAAAAAATATTTAATTCATAAAACTAAATAAAAAAAACTCAGAAAATTAAATAAAAGTTCAGAAAATTAAATTAAAAATCAAAAAAATTCGTAAAAAATTATAAAAATTATTATAAAATTCAGAAATTAAATAAAATTTCAGAAAATTAAATAAATTTAAAGAAAATTAAATAAAAATCAGAAAATAACTAAAAATCAGAAGTTAATAAAATTCAAATAAGTAAATGAATAAGATTAAATCGAAATACAAAAATTAAATAAAAATGAAATAAATTATAAAATTAAATAAAAATTCATGAATTTCACAAATAACAATGTTTTTTAATAAACATCAAATTGACACTTAAATAGCTTAAAATTTAGTGTATTACATGCATTATGCATATCATCGTTCATAGTGACGGCTGTCAAAATATTTTTATTGACACATCTACAGTCATTTCGACGATGGTGTCAGAAATTACCGTTGAAAATATGTAAAAATCATCATTGTTAATGGTTATGTTAGAAATCATCATCGTAAGTAATGATATGTTTGCAATTATAATTGTCAATGATTTGGTCCATTCTAAAAAATAGCAATCTTGTAATTTTTTGGAAAATACCTTTTTTTTTAGTTTTCTGAATTTTTATTTAATTTTTAAATATATTATTTTAAATATTATAATTTTTTGTATCTGAATTTTTATTTTATTTTATTTTCTGATTTTATGTAATTTTCTGAATTTTATTTAAATTTCTGTATTTTGATTAAATATTATAGTTTTTATTAATTTTCTGAATTTTTATTTAATTTTTTATTTTTATTTAATTTTTCCTTTTTCTACCTGTTAAACAGGTCAACTTTATAGTTTGAAGGTTATTTCTGATACAAATGTCACTTTGAAGGTTTAAAGTGTTAGTGAAAAAACTTCAAGGTTTAAAGTGTGAGTATGTGTCACTTTCAGGGTTTTTTATGCGATTTTCCCTTTTAGTTTATAATGAGATGAATCTTTTTATCATTTCGACTTGAATAACCCATTACTAGTAACAAAACAGCAAGACATAAAAACATTTAACAAGCTTGCTTATCATTTTTTATACAAACACACACAAAGTAGGTGATCCGAAAATATTAAAACCCTAAAGGCAAAAGTCCACTAGACAAGACATAAAAGACATATCTTACAACATCAAGCTTACCATAATCACATAAGCAATCAAAGTATACAAAAGATAAAACACCATTAACCAAAAGTAACATTTCAACCAAATTTCACTTTGATTGCTTCTCCTAAGCGTTAACTTCTGGCGGCACAGGAAAGAGTCGTTTAAACAACCAATTGATTGGTCCCAAAACCTCGGCTTTCTTCTTCCTCCAGAACCATATCGCTGCTCCGTACTGTTCATTGCGTATCTTCGTAGTTGCTGCTCTCCAGTCATACTTCTCCGTCTCTTCTCTTGCCGCCTTTCCAATGATTTCTCTTGTTTCACTGTCGTGCAATAGAGTTCTCAGCTTCGTCACACAGTCTTCCACATCTCCAGGGCTGAACAAAAACCCTGTCTTTCCCTCCTAAAAAATAACATCAGGATCAACAACTCTTTACAATGCAAGATCATGACCGTGCAGTTAATTGTATTTTTAGTTCTGTATAAAGATCAACTGACCTGTTCTTCAGGGATGATATCAGGGATTCCACCAGCTCGAGCCGCAACAACAGGAAGTCCTGAAGCCATTGCCTCAAGAACCACAAGACCAAGCGTCTCTGACTCTGATGGCATCACAAACACATCTCCGCTTGCGTAAGCTTGCGAGAGTTCCTCCCCTTGTAGCATTCCAGTGAAAACCGCTGGCATTCCGGCGAACAGCTTCTCAAGATCCTCTCTTCAACAAGATCAAATATATATTTTATTTTGAAGTCACAATGCTGTCTAGACCCTCTTTTAGAAAGCAATATTATGGCCAAGAGATTGGTACCTGTATGGTCCATCTCCAATGAAAGCAATCCGAGCTTCAGGCAATTTGTCCATTACACTGTATTACATTCAAATTATTCAATTTTTGATACACCTAAAAGGAGTGTAGTCAGATTTAAAGCTATATAAGAAATCTAACCTTTTTAGAAGCTCCAAACTCTTTTCTACGCCAATACGGCCTACATGGATCACTAGAGGCTTTTCTGGCTCACCATTACTGTTAAATCACCAAGCATTAATATTAGCACATGGAAGTATATCTGTGTTATAAAGAAAAGTATATTGTATCCTTACCTTAGTCTTATACGCATTTCTTGAGAACGGAAACGGGGATTGAAGCTTTCTGAATCCACACCCTTATTCCAGAGTCGAAGTTGATTAGCTTCAACATATGATGATAATAAATAGGAACAATGTTAGTATTAAACAATCACAGCGTCTGTATAATTAGTGTAACGTTTTTTCTGTTATTCACCCGCAGTTGCACCAGCTGCTATAAGATCTTTTCCAATGGCAGCGGAAGGAACTAATGTAAGATCAGCCGCTCGGTGAAGAAATCCTGATATAAGTTCATTCAAGTTTAGTCGCATATTACTTGACGATATTCGGAAAAAGAAAAAACTTTGACATATGATAAAAACAGAGTTTACATACTGATTATTGACCACATTGGTTGGACCAACCAACTAAAAGTGTATCTTGGGATGTATCTGCACATCAACAAAAGTTTAATCTTCATCAACATCTTTGATAATTCACGAGTTATACACAAATAACGTCTGAAAAACAATTCAACTTAAGGGAGGGAGGGAGGGAGATAAGAAGCTTACACAGGGACGTGGGTGTGGTAAGACATTACTATTGGTACAGATAGCATCTTTGCTATTGCCAGAGCACCAAAAACCTGGAAAATTTGAAAAATCAATTGTGGATTCTCAACCGTTTTGCTAATCCTTTAGTCACTAGTGATGTGAATTCTCAAAAGACTATATATATATATTTTTGTTTTGGTTACCATAATCCCAGGAGAAGAAGCGTGTATAATGTCAGGCTTAAAACGAGCAATTTCGGAGATAATTCTTGGACTAAGCGCAAGCGAGAGGGGAACCTTTTGGTAGTAAGGGCAAGGGAAGCTGCATGAAGAAGAGATAGCGATGTTACCAAATATCCATTTGAGTTAGTATATATAAATAAAATGTCGGTACCTTCTTGATCCAATGACTTTGGCTCCATAGAACTCTTCTGGAACACCTTCGTGTGTCGTCACGACAATAACCTATGGAAGTAAAAACAGTTTATAATCAAGATTAAAATAAAAAAGAGAGAAGCTTTCATCTTTTTACAGGTAGTTCTGATTCTGAAAGATATATTAATCTCAGTGAAAGCACACTTGGATTGAAGAATTAGATAACTTTATAAGAAAAAAAAGGAACAAACCTCGTCACCCATTTCACGTAGATACCTAATGAAGTTCTGGAATCTGTTTTTGTATCCTGACACATATCTGCCAAAAAAACAAGACAATAATGTTAATGATCAATGAAGTCAACAGAGAAAGGATCATCTGGTAACAGAGAGCACGATCCCAGTTTTCACAGAGACATTTCGTCGAACACAAAAAAGACAAAGATCAAGGACACTTACGCAAAGGGAGAAGGCTCGACAAAGAGAGCAATTCTCCTGGGCTTGGAGTAGGATTCGGGATCGAGAAGTGGAGCCTCAATCTCCGATTCCTCACCTTCCCCTCTAGCTTCAGTAATAGTCATATCGTTGGACCCAGAAGAAGCAGAGACCACCTCAAGTCCGGAACTTTTCTTGCGAATCAAGCTAATGGATGATCTCCGAGGAGAAGAAACGACGAGCGAAACAGGGGAGCTGGCAAAAGAACAACAAGTGGTTGCAGAGGTAGAAGAAGAAGAACAAGTGTTTGTGGTCGTGCTAGGAAGAAAAGGAGAATTATTTGGAGAGAGATTTATAGAGAGAGAAGAAAGGTTCATCGTTTTATTATTCCTTTCTCTACAGGAGTAGTTTAAATTAATAATGGTTGGGTGTCTTAAGACCGATTAAAACAGGACAACATCAGAAGCAAAAGATTTTTTTTTCTTCGTGTAAGGGAATCTGAAGAAGAAGAATGTGTAAATAAAAAGGATATCCTCTTTGTGAGGCCGAGACAGATACGGCATCATTTGAAACGTTTTTTTAGCATATGCTTTTCATTCCATGTCTTCTTCTCATTATTTTAAAAAGATATTTTCTGTCAACATTTTTAAAATAAATAAAACTATTTTCTGAGATCCGAGAACAGCCTGTCTCTCTCTATATATGTATATATATGAACTCATCTTTTGTGTTTGTTGATCATGTTGAAGTAACAGTTTATATGAATACTTATGTGGCTAAATAGTCTATATCACCTTCATCAAACCAGTGGTAAGTGTTGTTGCATCGATTTTTATTTTTAATTTTAGTTTGGTTTATAGACTTTTACCAATGATTGATATGTTGCTATTTACTAATGAGACAAATTAGTACACTTGGGTTAGTTGGTTGCTTAGGTGAATGCATGAATTATTATTATTTTCCGACCGATGATTTAAAGCACATGTCCACACAATAAAATGGCTGACTTGAAGATATCGATTTAATCATTTATATGGATCCTGCCCCTGCGAACCAACTCCCATTCTTATTTAGTCAGATTTACTGAAAAGAATATATAGAACGAAAATTTTGTTAAATATTGACTTTTTCATTTGTGTACGTGAAAAAATAACACGATGATGATTATAGATATAGTTTATAACAATCACAATAACGTACTCCTAAAGACAAACATCTGGCTTTGTGTTTGTTACGTATGTCAAAATCATTAGCCAGCCTAAATTACTTTGATTGTCCAATTACTTGTAGATCTAAATAACATAAATTCAAATCAATACGCCAAGACAACCTTATATATATTTCTTTTTATATTTTGATTAACATTCCAACAAAACAAAATAAAAAGGAACAAAACTTGATATATATATGGTATCGGAAAACAGATTCCCTTGAATATTCGCTACACGTTAGCATCTTACCTTGTATTATATGCACAACATACAAACTAGTCTGTCTACTTGGCTGTCCCATATGCATCTCGAATATATCTCACACTTGAAGTGTTTAATATTTTTCAATTACGTAAAATTTGAACATAGGATCAAAGATAACAGTGAGTATTCTAACAACTGATTGCTGTTTACTCCACGAGAACATGATTTGATTACCTTCATGCTTCTTATGGCATATTTTATTGTTGTGGAAAATCTTGTCATACTGATGATTACAATAACCTATTACCCCAAGTGGACGGGCTAACATATGCCCATATTATTAATAACGAGGTCACGTATGAGCTATATTTAAAATGAAACTTGATTGGTCCATGCATAATCAGTTTCCCCTACACAACTTGTTAAGGCCCATGGGCTTTTGTTAATCTTCTCCTGCTGGAGACGTAAGTTTAGGAGATTGTAAAGAAATTGATCTATGGGCAATGAATGGGCTTTGTTTTATACTATCATTAACTCACATCAACAACAATCCATTTCATTGCAAATTACTGGCCTATGGGCTTTTATTGATCCGGTCTGCTTCTTCTCGTATACATCAGCGCTAACGCACAATCCAAGGCGTTGGTTAGAAGCACGTGGGAAGCAATCGCGTGTATCTAACGGTAAGAATTAAATGAGGGTGAGCACCGACGTGTGAGTTTAAAGAGAGTTCCAATGCACGGACATTGCCACGTGGGCTTATGCCTTGCTTTAGTTCCACACAGCACAAGAGTGGCCCCGCCTCCCACAACCATTCAGACAAACGAAGAGAGATCGCTTGTTGCTGAAGAAGAAGAAGATGATTGGAGGCACCCTAACCTCTTCTTCTTCGTCCCCAACCAAATTCATTCTCGATGATTCTCCTACATGGATTCTCCGTCGTGGTGGAGCTGGAGCTGAGATTTTCCCTTGTGTTGTTGTTCCCAGGAAAACGTTTTTGCGTATAGATTCTTCTGTTCACAGCAAGATTCTTAAGCCGATGATTCCTCTTCGTGCATCATCCTCAGAGGAGGTAACTATTAGCACCTTTCAGGCTGTCTCTGTTCTGTTCTGTTCTGTTCTCTCTGCAAATCACTTTTTTTAGAAATATGTATTTTTCTCAGTCGATTCTTTTTTTTCCACGGACTGTGTAGCTAAAGGTTTCTTCGGTCATTTAAATAGGTAAATACAGAAGAAGATGCTGAAACTGAAGCTGTAGAGAAATGTAAGTTTCTATATTATCTTTCTAGTTGTATTGGCAACATTCTTGGATCACTTGCGAACATTCTTTCATCATCTACTAATTATTATATTGCAGCCCCTGGAAGTACTGTTCGTGTAAGGTTCCAGCTGCGGAAAGAGTGCGTCTTTGGGGAACATTTCTTCATCCTTGGTGAACATCCCGTCTTTGGCGGCGGTCTTTGGGATCCTGAAAATGCCTTGCCTCTGAACTGGTCTGATGGCCATGTCTGGACACTAGATCTGGTACGTATTCTGCTTGCTTGCTTTGTTGAGTCACATTCTCAGTAAGAGGAGACTTACTCTTGATGATGATGGTGGTTTCCTTTTCTACAACTTTAGGATCTGCCTGTTGGAAGATTGGTTGAATTCAAGTTCATTCTCAAGGCAGAGACAGGGGAGATCTTGTGGCAACCAGGTCCAAACCGTGCTATTAAAACCTGGGAAACTAACAAGACTATCATCAGGATATGTGAAGACTGGGATAATGCTGATCTCCAAATGATGAGGGAGGAAGATTTTGTGCCACTCCTCAGTCAAGAGCAAAAGCAGTCTTCTTTTAGCTTGGATGATATGCCCTTAGTTTCCGAAAATATCACACATCCAGAGCAAAGCGTGACGCTTCTCACCAATGCTTCATCAAACGGTGCAGAAGAGGAGGTCCAAGTGCTTGATGCCGTGCAACAAATCTCTGAGGAACACTGGAGTGGAGCTCTGACTGCTTGTCAGGATGAAAATGTGACCGAAGAAGCAGCCATGTTTACTGAAGAAGAAAGTCCAGTTTTGGTACCAGGATTGTTTCCTCTGACCGATATGGAAAATGAAGAAGTGAGTGGACCCATCGCTCAGGTGTCAGCTGAAGTTATTAACGAAGGTAAAGCCGAAACGTTACCAGAGGTAATTATAACCTGATGGTTCCTGTTTTTGTCTACGACACAACGAAACCTGTGCAGATTATGCTTTGAGACATGTTTCTTCACTCTAGAATAAATCTGTCCTTACAGTGTATACTGTTACTCCAGTTCATAAAAAGTTCCCTTAACTATATTTCTTGAAGCTAGTTCCACTGTATTTGTATTAAAAATTTAAGAAATGTGCGCTTATCTAAGATTTTTTGAATGATCTTCGAGAAATATGATATTAGGCGGTAAATGCTCTGATTGGCTAATGTAATTAATGGAGAAGCTGTTATGCAGGTAGATAAGAAGCAAGAAATCAAAGAAGAAAGGAACGATAAAAGGAAAGTGAAAGCGGTTTCATTATTTGAGGATTCAGAGCAAGAAGCAGTGGAAGGTGTAGAGAAGACGCATTACAACAATGCAGAAGAGGAAGAGATACAGCCAGAGGCAGAGGCGTTGCTTGGAACGCCGCATGTGCTTTTAGAGAAAGACATCCAATGGGGACGCAGAAAGATTTACAAGCTTCTTAGCAACTTCGGACTTTTTTAAACTCTGCTACAGTTACTACATTTTAATTGGCAAAAAGAGCATCAAGAAGATGATTCTCTCATAGTTTCAACTGTCTTAAAAAAGTAGGCTACCTTCTCCTCTGTTTCAACTTTGCATTTGTTTCTATGAGAACCGAGAAGCTTGTGTTTGTATATATCTGTATGATCAGTTCAAACGGTTTTAGTAAAGTGAGAGATAATAAAAGAGAATGGAGAATGTTATTTGTTAAGTACATAGGATCTATCATGTTGCTGACTTTTTTCGTGCACCCAATTCTACATATATATACTTGGTGTTACAAACAAGTGATAATGATTGTTGGTTTTTTGTTTCTTAAATTTCTAATTTCTTGCATAATGATGATGACCATAAGATTATTCAAGTGCTTCGAATTTTATTAATGTGGTTTTATTCGTTCTAGACTTTTGGTGATCTTTAGGAAGGCCTTGTGGGTAATTACCGACGCCGTACGTTTAGGAGCCACCTTTATTCTCTCTACGAGTTTTATATGTTTGTAAATATCGATAGGCACGATCTTTGCCTAATCATCCCTTTATCATTGGAGCGCTTCCCTTTGCAACTCCACACACACACACACACACACACACACACACACACACACACACTAGCACTGCTCTTAAAAACTAAGATTAGTTCAACATCAACAAAAATACTCATTATATAATCACTATACAAATAGTTTATGCAAAAGACCATATGCTACTATGGGAGGAAATGATTATATCTAACGTGATATAACACCCTTATTTGGGACTCTCTAATGTGATAAAAAAAGAAGAAGCCACTGATCTATAGTGATAAAAAAAAGAAGAAGCCACTGATCTATAGCTCATTCCATTTGGTTAAAAGGAATATTTACCTTTTACGTCTTCTTCTTCTTCTTCTCCACTTACTTCTCCTTAGTTGTTAAGACCATCACCTATTTTCAACTCAGAAATGTTTTCTTCAGGTGGCTTCGTCTTCAAGCCCTTCGTTCCCTACAGCTTCATTGTTTTCCCACAAAAACCCATTTTCATTTTTCGAACTTCTCTCTGTTTCTCCAGCAACAGGAGAGACAAACGCAACATATTTTTCTGCAGAAAAACAACACAAACCAAATTGACTTAAAAGAACAATCTCCAGACTTTATCAAATGTTTGTAACAGATCCACACTTCAAGAAGTACGAAAAATCCCCACAGTGGTAATTTTTACCAGCCAAACTTCGAAGAGCATTCTCAGCCGCTTGTTGATGTGCATCCTTTTTAGTTTTTGCCATCCCAATGCCTATCTTCTCCCCCGTGAATAAAACCTATACATCATTAACAGCAAGCAACAATATTTGAAAAAAAAAAAATAGAGGGAGTAAAGGTAGCATTAGACAAAGGGACTTCACTAACTAACAAACTAAGAAAGATTGAAAGGTGTCCAGCTGACCTCAACTGAAAACTGTAACTCTCTGTTGGTACTCATCACCGTCCTAAATTCCACCTGTACAAAAATCGTATATCAATTCCTCACATTCGAGGGAAAGAGCATAAGCAACAGCTCGGGTTGTTATGAAAATATGTACCTTTGAACCGCATCTTCTTCCAATTTCCTGCAGTGCACTCACAAATAAGTGAGATTGCCCACCATTACTCTTTCCATTATCTGCATGGTGTTCTCCACCATTTGACACCAATTGATTCTGGGGTATTCCACCTTCTGCAAATAGTTTGAAACAAATGCTATGTTAAAGGGTATTGATGCACTTCGTTCCTCAAGTAGTTGTGAGTCACTACTTGTGACAGATTCCTTGCAGTTATATTAGCATAAGCTTCAGCAAGTAGACAATGTATCAGGTGCAAAACCAGTGATCATCCTATCTAAGCCAGTCTATAGTGTAGCTGCAGATGAGGTGCACTGAAAACAAGCTTCACGAAGGAAATAAGAAACTCAATGTTCCGACTATCCAAATTAATTGCAGGTTGATTACATTAGTTTTGAAACTGGACCATACCTGTCGTTTGACGTGAAGCATTTTGCCTTTTCAGGTCATCATCCACACATGACTGCAAAGAAAACTCTCAGACCGTAGATAGCATAGTTTTGATGTCGAAGGATAAATACATAGAATACTAAACCAACCTCTTCGCTCCTCAAGTGGGATGGGTTTGTGACAGGAGCAGAACCTTGTATACCATGAGGAAACTGATTTGAATAGCTTCCTGCAGGTCGACCAGGAAGAGGAGCTCTGCTCTCTTCATCTACCAACCAACCACCCTGAGGATGCATAGAAGATGAAGGTGGCTGCATAGGAATTCGAGAGAGAAGAGGCGGTTGATTGAAGTTCTGGTTTCTTATATCAACACCAGGCCTCATCATAAGGGGTCTTCCACCATCAGAAAAAGTGAAACCATCTCGTCTAGGAGCTCCAAGTAAACTAGGTTCTAGATTTTGGTTGAACACAAAAGATAGAGAGCGTCAGAGGCAAAAAAACATTAACATGCAAAAAATCAACTGTTCCAAGTTCAAAAATAAAGGTTAAATCGAAAGTTCTTACTATGAGAAGGCAACAATGCTGCTGCAGTTGTTGTGCTAGCGCTATTTGGTATAACTGCTATCTGCGGCTTGGGGGTCTCAGGTTTCTGCTCAGCGTTACTTGTTGCAGTAGTAGAAGAATCAGCTGCAGACTTCTCATCCCCAGAAATCGAAAAGTCAATAGAAAGTCAGATTATAAGTAACAACATCTCAAAATTTGTATTTATTTTACTGACCGCTTGGTTTAGTCTGCGTTCCACTTCACCCCCACACATTCCTTCGATAACTGGAGGAGCAGTTATGTTTCCATTTGTGGCAAAGCCAGGATCCTGCAGAAAAATGTAGCTAGATTGGGCCAAATTTCTGTGCAGTACATTTTACAAGGATAAAGTTCTAACTAAACTTACCTCTATAATGACATAGTTGCTCACATCGGGTGAAGGGGGTAAATTTTCCACATCATCTTCATGGTAAACCAAAGATATACTACTCATTAAACTCTCATCAAATTCCCTGGCACAAATGTCCAGAACCGTAAGAACAACCAGCATGAATTCATTACTTAAACAAAGAAAAAAAAAACTTACTTGAAAAAGTAACCTCTGACATTGCATGCAACATTTCTTGCTACGCAAAGAATTGGAACGGGAAGGGCTGTCTGATAAATGGGAAGAGGAAATTGGTTAGATACCCAAATGAAAAATGAAAGGATACAGTATCTTATTCGCAGTTTAATAATGCAAGAGCAGCAACGTGCCTCAGCTTGTGGAGCATAATACGGAAGATATGCAGGAACAACATGAACACGTGGTTGATCCTTGTCCTCCCAGACCTTAACACGATCATCAATAACCATTGCCATTTTAGGGTGGCATATGCCACCTTTGAAGACATTTAACAAAGATTTCTTGGCATCTGCTATGCAAGGAGCAAGAAAATGTTGTTGGGTAAGATCATAGGGTTCATCACTTAATACAGAGAACTGAGAGGTAAGCAAATCATATCAGTCACGAGAGAAGAGGCAAAGTATAAAATAACAATTCAGCACAAAAACAGTGACGAAAGATATATATATAAAATTAAGAAAGGTACACAAATGGTAGTATGGCACACTATGTACTAAGACGAAAGTCACGGGTATGAAAGAAGCCAGAGAGGAGTTTTGACCTGGTTTAACGCACACAATACGATCACGAAGCTCCTTGAGGCCTATCAGGTGAGCTTCCGGATCGAGTAATCTCCACATTTCCAAAGCATAATCTCTTTCAGCCATTGTACAGACATAAACTTCGAAACGTTTCCTAGTGTTTGCTGTCAAATAGCTTCTTAACTCCTCCCACGCTGGTCTAAGTTTTACAAGCACGCTAGTGTCACGGATCTGCATCAGAAAGAACCCCAGACACAAAAACTTGATTAAGTTCTGTATGCTTAAACGCCCTTATTTCTATCACATGCAACAAAGAAAGAAAGAGAAATTTATCGTCTAACCTCAGGATTGATCCGAGTAAGGACGGTATTCTTTTCAGGCAATCTAATGACAGGCCTATAAACTTTGTCGAGACCATCAGAGGTAGGGCGGACCTCCTCGCGTTGAGCCTTGAACAAAACACCGTTATCAAAAGCATAGTCATTATCAATATACTGCTTGAGGAGCATCCTATCATCCATAAACCTTTTGAGTTCAGCGGACATTCCATGAATCCTGACAGGATCAATCTCTCGGGAGATCCAAGCCTTGAGAGCTTCGATACGATCCTCAAAGGACTTCATGGTATTGGCAACAATGAGAGTCTCGTCAAGATCGAAGACAATAGAGAGGCAGCGAGTGTTGAGCATCCTTAAACAGGAATCATAAAGACCTAAAGGGAGGGAGAAACACCAGAAACAAGGGAACTTCTTCTCCTTGCTAGGCATCGCCACTAAATGAATCTCCGTATCCCCCAGCAAAACCACCGCCGTCTGTAAAATCACCAAAATGATGATCAAAGTGTTCATTTATAATAATCAAAGCTAAAAGGAGGCAAAGAAAGAAACCTTCAATTCGTGGAAGCAGACAGCGTGGAGACGCATCAACTCGGGAGGTTTGATGGGAGCGGAGGACTCGAGCTTGCAACGAACGGAGAAAGAAGCGATAGTCTGGAGAATGGCGAGGGGAGGACATCTCTCGCCGGCGGGAGAAACGTGGTGGATTCGAATCTCGTCGTTAGGGAAGCGAAAATCGTTGCCGGAGGAGGAGGAGACCTGCTTCACATCAAGCTCCCCCAAACGCAACTCTCCGTGGTACACCACCGATTTCTGACCTAACCGATTCATCGGAATTCGAATTTCTGAAGAACGAATTTCGCCAGTGGAGAAAACAATTTAAAATCTGAAGATCCAAAGAGAATAGTAATCTCTCTCTCTCTCTATCTTGGGGCTCTCTCGATAAAGAGGGGTTTTTATCTGATGCTCGCTCTCGCGAATTTATTCAACGACGGGGAGCAAAAATAAGAACAGCTTCAGATATATTTATAGGCAAGATGAAGAAGGTGTGTAATTAATATAGCACCAAAATTACGAAAAAACCTGAAACCTATTTACACGTGGCGTAAGATCCATCATCCAGTTTCCACCAGCTTCGTGTATCAGCCGTCCAATACGATATTTTTTATTTTGCGACCGTCCTTCTGCTTTTTATTACCAACTTTGCATACCGGTTTTACCCTTTTGAGTACGGCGCATATATATAAAGCGACTGTTGTTTTCCTCTCGCTTCCTTTCATCGACGGCGACGACGACGACGACGACGACTCTCTCAATCTCCGGTAGGGTTTTGATTGATTTCAGTTTCCATATTCCCGCCGTATTCGATTCTCATCTGATTGAATTGAATATTATTTGGATTGATTCTGCAAAAAGTGCTCTGCTTCGTTTGTTCGTTCGCTCGCTCGCTCGCCTTGTTCATTTTTCAATTTAGAAATCATTAGAAACGGAAAGGATCGTCGCATCTCCTTAGCTTTGATGATTATTGGGTATTTCCTGATTCAATTTACGCTTTTCAGAGAAGCGGATTTTGGATTGCTTTTGGCCAATTGATTGGCTGCTACTGCGATGGACCTAAATGTTTCACCCGAGCCTGAGGAAGAGGAGGATCCGTTCATTAAGAGACGCCTTGAACCCCGAGTAGAGTCTGCTGTTGAGATCGCTAGACGGGTACTATTTGATTCTCTACTTAAAATTCTTTCTGATGCTGCTGCTTTGGATTATATAATGGTTTTGGTATTTGTTCTTATAATTAGGAGCGTGAAGAAAGAACAAAAAGGATGAGACTTGACAGGCCTTCCCGAAACTCTCATCAAGGTGGTTTCCGTGATCACCAGCAGTATCATCACAACAACAATGGTGGTGATACTAGAGTCTATGATAAAACCAAAATCCCTCAAGGTATCCACTTTCTCCATACATTCTCTTCCCCTATTTTTTTTTTTTGTTTTTACAATGCTCTTCTTTTAGGTTGGCTGGATTGTCCTGGTTTTGGTCTGGAGATTGGATGCATCATTCCTTCTAAGGTTCCCCTTAGCGAATCTTACAACGAACATGTTCCTCCTGGCAAAAGATACTCTTTTAAACAGGTTATCCGCAACCAGAGAATCAATGGACGTAAAGTAAGTTAAATGTCTTCACTTATTCTTTCTATATCCTATCTGCAACTCTCTAACCTAACCTCTGTGACCTAAACGTACTCTCTCTTCTCTTTTCTGTGTCAGCTTGGTCTAGTGATTGATCTAACTAATACAACTCGTTACTATTCTACATTAGACTTAAAGAAGGATGGCATCAAGCATGTTAAGGTGAAATGCAATTCTTGTTTTTTATGTTTGTATTGTCTGCTCCTCCTTTACCGGATTGCTTTATCTTTCTTTTATAGATTGCTTGCAGGGGTCGTGATGCGGTTCCAGATAATGTCTCTGTTAACTCCTTCGTCAACGAGGTACTTGTTTCCTCAATTCAATCATCCTTATCGACTGTTTGTTAGTAGCTCACTGTACTATCCTTTCAGGCTATTCAGTTCATCGTTAATCAAAAACACCCAAAGAAGTATATCCTCGTTCACTGTACTCACGGGCATAATCGCACAGGGTTCATGATAGTTCATTATCTTATGCGCTCTATTCCCACCATGAACGTTACCCAGGTTCAGTTTTTTTTTTTCACATCAGCCCACGCGTTGTGTTATATATCTTTTGCTAAAGTGGAGAATCTGACATCTCTGTGTGTGGCCTTGTGGCAGGCGTTGAAAATGTTTTCTGATGCCCGCCCACCTGGGATTTATAAACCGGATTATATTGATGCTTTATACACTTTTTATCACGAAATAAAGCCTGAGACTGCTACTTGCCCTCCTACTCCTGAATGGAAGAGGTCTACCGACCTTGATCTTAATGGTGATGCAGTTCATCAAGATGATGGTGATGGTGAGGATGATGATGCTGAGGCTCCGCCTGCCCCTGTCCAAGTAAGTGTTCTCTTAAGTTTAACACCTATTTACAGAAATTTCCATTAGAATGAATATTCAGATGTGCTCTTAGTCTCATTTGGCTTGAGGTTTTTAATGGTGTTTGTTGCTGATTTTGCCTTTTTGTGGTTTCAGGAAATCAGTCAGGAGAATGTGACGATGTCAAATGATGACGTTTTGGGTGATGAAATACCTCACTACCAAGAGGAAGCTTACAGAAAATTCTGTTATAAGATGCTTATGATGAGTATTGGCGTAAGTATTCAAATGTTTATCTGTTATTTTTAGGCTACTATGTGTTCTTATAGATTATTGCATTTCGCCTAAATTTTTCTTCATGTATTAAATTTTGCTGTAATACAGGGAAGAGGATGTGCTCAATTCCCAGGTTCACACCCTGTATCCTTGGACAGGTCCGACTCTCTACTTTAATTGTGGTAGTGGTGAATACAATGAGTTTTAGCAAGTCTAATGTTAGGGGTTCATTAGTCCTTGTCTCTCAGAGTAGTTTGAATCTTATAGCTTTTTTTTTTTTTTTTGCAAATACTACTTGTGCGCACAGGGAGAGTTTACAACTATTGAGACAGCGGTACTATTATGCGACATGGAAAGCAGATGGAACACGATATATGATGCTCTTAACTATAGATGGGTGCTATCTGATAGATAGGAGTTTTAAGTTCCGAAGGGTACAGATGCGTTTCCCCTGTAGGCAATCAAGTGGAGTGAGTAACTTTCTGCCATTGCTTAGAGGCCTTTTGTGTGAATATATAAAACTTGTGATTCCCTTACCCTTTTGTTTTTTTTGGGTGGTTAGGGAATGTCTGATCAAGTACATCACTTCACTTTGCTTGATGGAGAAATGGTCATAGATAATCCGATGAATGAAAAAGGGCAGGCGAGAAGGAGGTACCTCGTATATGACTTGGTAGCAATCAACGGCGAATCAGTCGTAGAGGTTGGGAACTGTCATTATTTCATCACATCCATCTTTGGATTTTGTTTACTGAGGTTGCTTTACATTATCAACCACTGTCAGTTTTTTTTAGATAACTTACAGTTAAATTTTGACAAATGAACCAGCGGACATTCTGTGAAAGATGGAACATGGTCGTGCACGACGTGATTAAAGGCCGTGACATTGATAAGCAAAGGAATCATTGCTACAGATACGACCTGGAGCCCTTTGGGGTGAGCCACTTTCTTTGTTACACGCCATATTTTCCTTTTCCTTTGTTGTTAAAATCTTCTTGTTGTTACTTTAGGTACGGATGAAGGGTTTTTATTTACTCTCAACAGTTGAGAAGCTTCTGAAGGGTACCATTCCGTCACTTTCGCATGAAGCAGATGGCCTTATATTTCAGGTAACCATTTCGAGATGTTTCTATTTTTCCTGAACGCAGACATAGTGATTGGCATTTCGCGAAAACAGGGCTGGGACGATCCTTACGTTCCACGAACGCATAAAGGTCTACTGAAGTGGAAGTATGCGGAAATGAACTCAGTAGACTTTCTGTTCGAGATGGGTGAGGAAGAGGAGGGTCGCAGGATGCTCTTCTTGTCTGAAAGAGGGAAGAAAAAGCTTATGGACGGATATACGGTTGAGTTTAGAGATGGTTCGGATCCGTCAAGTTACAATGGGAAGATCGTAGAGTGTTCATGGGATAAGGAGAAGAAAGTATGGGTTAGCATGCGTATCAGAGTCGACAAAACTACACCAAACGATATCAACACTGCTCGTAAGGTGATGAAGAAGCAGCTATAGATATATATTACATACTAGTATCTGATTTAAGAAAGAAAGAAAATAAAATGTTTTGATTTGTTTTGTAATAGGTGATAAAAAGCATAAACGACAACATAACAGAGGAAGTGTTGCTTCAAGAAATAAGAGAGATCATACGTCTCCCAATGTACGCAGACCGCATTCGAATGGACCTTCGAGCTGCTGGACGCTGAGTGTGTGATAATTATATAAGAGGTCTGCAGACGCATACCAGTAATGTTTACCTAAGAAATCCAGAGTCAGAAGACAGACAGACAGACTGTAAAAGTCTAGCATTGATCGATCATATAATCGTTTTGTCTTACAGAAACCTGACCCACTCAGATTACATCTTTTAAATAATACTCTATTTCTCTTATCTTTGTCGCCGTGGGTTCAACAATCTATGGCCAGGTTTTTTTTTATATATATGAACAGATCAGATCTAATATCTTTTGTTAGATGGAAAACGACTTTTAACTTTGTTTTAACAATTTTTGAAAAAAGAAAAACGAAAACAAACAAGTGATAATTCGAAAGAGAGAGAGGCCCAACAGAACACAAGCCCGTATACTATGTTCAACGTGCCCAGTGTTGTCTTTTGTATACGATAAACTTGGGGTTGTGTATATATGCACTGATTCTGGCCAAAATTTGTGCTGACGACTAGGGTTTTGAGATGATGATTGATGCTGTGGACCTAAATGCTACGCCCGAGCCCGAAGAAGAGGAGGATCCTTTTATTAAGAGACGCCTTGAACCCCGAGTAGAGTCTGCTGTTGAGATCGCTAAACGGGTGGGTGCCGTACCATTCATTCATCAAACCTATCTTAAAAGTTCCATATGTGTTATTTGGTCGATAATGCTACGTACGTTGGATAATATCATTATCATATTTTAATAAATTGCATTTTGTTTTAATTAGGAGCGTGAAGAAAGAAGGAAAAGAATGAAAATAGACAGGCCTTGGATTCTGTGGTCCATATGGAAAAACAGGAATTCCTTCTTATTCAGAGGTCATCTTGACTCAGGGCCAACCTTTATAAACTCAATCTTTAAAGAAGTGGAGCATTGGTTTATGATCAAGGAACAGGAATATCAAGAGAAATCAATTGATTTGGCAAGGAAGAAAAAGGTTAGATTTGGATGGAAACCCCCACCTGATCTTTGGCTAAAATGTGACATAGGATCTGTTTGGAGTAAGAAGAAAAATGAATGTGGAGCTTCTTGGATTCTAAGGAACTCTGCAGGCACAGTTCTACTTCATGGGAGGCGATCCTTTGCCAACATTTCCAACAAAACCGATTCCTCTTTTGAAAGCTGGAGCTGGGCAATTGAAAGTATGAAGTCCCTTCACTTTGATAACATCATTTTCTCAGCAGATGACGTTGACTACGTTCAAGCATTATCTTCTCAAACAACCTGGCCCTCCCTCAGATTTTATTCCTCTTCGCTGATCTCAAAGCTTCGAGAATTCAGGTCATGGAAGGTAGAATCTCAATCTCATCAAGCTCTTTTGCCGGCCTTTCTTATAGCCGATAGTGTTATCAAGATGGATCTGTACCAATCATATATTGCTTCAGGTTTTCCTTCTTGGCTAAAGGACCACTTTGTTTAGTTTTGGTCCTTTCTTTGATCTGGCAACTTTGATTGTAATGATCCTCCTATCACTGTAACTCTTCTCAAAATGATATTGAAATTTCTAGTGTGAAAAAAAAAAAAAAGAATGAAAATAGACAGGCCAACCCGAATGCCTCAGCCAGTTTTCCGTGATCATCAGCAGAATAACTGTGATAAAAGCAAAATCCCTCAAGGTATTAATTCTCTTCTTTCTCCAAAGATTTTTTGTTCCCGAGGTTCATTTGGTATGCTCTTCTTCTTAACAGGTTGGCTGGATTGTCCTGGTTTTGGTCTGGAGATTGGATGCATCATTCCTTCTAAGGTTCCCCTTAGCCAATCCTACAACGAACATGTTCCTCCTGGCAAACGATACTCTTTTAAACAGGTCATTCGCAACCAGAGAATCAATGGGCGTAAAGTAAGTTAATTGTCTTCACTTCTTCTTTCATTATGCTATCTTAGTATCTGCAACTCTCTAACCTCTGTCTCTGACTTAACATACTCTCTCTTCTTTTTCTGTGTCAGCTTGGTCTAGTCATTGATCTTACTAATACAACTCGTTACTATTCTACATTAGACTTAAAGAAGGATGGCATCAAGCATGTTAAGGTGTGAATGCAATTCTTGTTTTTAATTATGTTTGTATCGTTTGCACCGGATTTCTTTTATTTCTCTTTTATAGATTGCATGCAGGGGTCGTGATGCGGTTCCAGATAATGTCTCTGTTAACTTCTTCGTCAACGAGGTACTTGTTTCCTCAATTCAATCATCCTTATCTACTGATGTTTGTAGCTCATTCATTCAAGGACACTGTACTATCCTTTCAGGCTATTCAGTTCATCGTTAATCAAAAACACCCTAAGAAGTATATCCTCGTCCACTGTACGCATGGGCATAACCGGACAGGGTTCATGATTGTTCATTATCTTATGCGCTCTGTGCCCACCATGAACGTTACCCAGGTTCTGTACTTGTGCACACGCGTTGTATCATATAGATCCTTTGCTATAATGGAGAATCTTACCTCTCTGTGTGGCAGGCGTTGAAAATGTTTTCTGATGCCCGCCCACCTGGGATTTATAAACCGGATTATATTGATGCTTTATACACTTTTTATCACGAAATAAAGCCTGAGACTGCTACTTGCCCTCCTACTCCTGAATGGAAGAGGCCTACCGACCTTGATCTTAATGGTGATGCAGTTCATCAAGATGATGGTGATGGTGAGGATGATGATGCTGAGGCTCCGCCTGCCCCTGTCCAAGTAAGTGTGCTCTTAAGTTTAACACCTATTTACAGAAATTTCCATTAGAATGAATATTCAGATGTGCTCTTGGTCTCATTTGGCTTGAGGTTTTTAATGGTGTTTGTTGCTGATTTTGCCTTTTTGTGGTGTTCAGGAAATCAGTCAGGAGAATGTGAAGATGTCAAATGATGACATTCTGGGTGATGAAATACCCCATTATCAGGAGAAAGCCTACCGACAATTCTGCTATAAGATGCTTATGATAAAGAATGATGTAGGCCTTTTTTATATGCTGTTCTTTGTGTTTTTCTGTATGTGGTCGGTCTTACTATGTTTAGCCTAAACGCATGCTAGAGTATTTGTAGATACTAAGCTTCAGTGATTAGAAATGATGTTTCCAGTCATTTGATACGCTAAACTTTTCTCTGATATAGGCAAAAGGATGCACGCAATTCCCAGGTTCACACCCTGTATCTTTAGACAGGTCTGACTTTCTGCTTTAGTTTTGGTATTGCATACAAATAGATGGCAAGTGTAGGCGAACCATTATGCTACTTGTTACAGGGAGAATTTGCAACTTTTGAGGCAACGGTACTACTACGCGACATGGAAGGCAGATGGAACACGATATATGATGCTCTTAACTATAGATGGTTGCTATCTGATAGATAGGAGCTTTAAGTTTCGGAGGGTACAAATGCGTTTCCCCTTTAGGCAACCAAGTGGAGTGAGTAATTTTCTGACATTGCTCACATGCCCTTTGTTCAAACTTGTGATTTCCCTTTGCCTTTATTTTTTTTTCCTTTTGTAGGGAATTTCTGAGCAAGTGCATCATTTCACTTTGCTAGATGGAGAAATGGTTATTGATAATCCGAAAGATGAAAAAGGGCAGGCCAGGAGGAGGTACCTCGTATATGACTTGGTAGCAATCAACGGCGAGTCAGTCGTAGAGGTTGTTGCTACTTTCTCTAATTGGGCTTTTGTTTTTCAATATGTGGCCAGGTAAGTTGCATACTAAAGATAACTTATAGTTTATTTTGAAAAATGAAACAGCGGAGTTTCTGTGAAAGATGGAACATGATCGTGCGTGAGGTGATTGGACCCCGGGAAGCTGAAAAGCACAAAATTCTTTGCTACAGATACGACCTGGAGCCGTTCGGAGTGAGTTAAAATTTTGTGCCTCACATCTCTTTAAGGTCTTTTACTTTTAAGAAAGAAAAAAAGGGGTAACATTTTGCTGCTGTCTAGGTACGGCCGAAGGGATTTTGGTTACTTTCTACTGTTGAGAAGCTATTGAAGAGCACCATCCCATCCCTTTCCCATGAATCTGATGGCCTAATATTTCAGGTAACCAAGGATGTTCATATACTTTTTTGTATATTTTTCTCAAGAAAGTAGGAAGATTGCATTCTTTGAGTTTGAAGTACATTTTGGTTTTATGGATTAATTAAATAGGGTTGGGACGATCCTTATGTTCCACGAACCCATAAAGGTCTACTAAAGTGGAAGTACGCTGATATGAACTCAGTTGACTTTCTATTTGAGATGGGAAAGGATGATGGACGAGGAATGCTCTACTTGAACGAGAGAGGAAAGAAAAAGCTTATGGAAGGCTATTCGGTTGAGTTTAGAGATGCAGACCCTGAACCTGCCATTTACTGTGGTAAGATTATAGAGTGTTCATGGGATATGGAGAAGCAAGTTTGGGTTTACATGCGGACCAGAGTTGATAAGTCTACACCAAATGATATCCATATCGCTTGTAATGTGGGTGTACTAAAATATAGTATATTATTCTATCTGATTTCAAAAGACTGCGAAAATGTTTTTGATTTGTTTTTTTTTGAATGTGAAAATAGGTGATTAAAAGCATAACCGACAACATCACAGAAGATGTGCTGCTTCAGGAAATAAGAGAGATTATCCGTCTTCCAATGTATGTAGATCGAATTCAAATTGACCTTCGAGCCGCTGCCGCTGCACGCCGAAGGTGAGACGAATTTACTAATAGGGTATCAGTTTTTATTTAATAGTACTAGTAGGTGTTGTTCTGTTTCAGTGTCTCTGTTGTTTGAAAATGGTTGTCCATAGATGTTATTCTGTTTCAACGTCTCTGGTGTTTGAAAATGTTTGTCCATAGATGTTGTTCTGCTTTCGCGTCTCTGTTTTTCTGTTTCCTAGTTCTAAGATAACATAAGAAGAAAATGTTGAGAAAATGTTACCCAACCGAATATGCAAAAGATAGCATAAGAAGAACCATTTAAACAACGAGACCAGACCAATCCTATAGAAAACAGAAGTCTGTCATCTTTAGACTCTCTCTCTTTTACTAGGTCTGTAAGAACACCCAAATAATCTGTGTTCCCTACAAAACACTAAAGAACCATTAAGATGATGACAAAAGGAATAAAAGACATGTAAACCAATCACTCTGTTCTTGGTCCTCAGAATATTAAGATTCAGAAAATGTTGAAAAGGCATGTAAACCTACAAGAGCTTTGGTTCCAGATTTTGCTTGACAAATTAACACCACCTTGAAGGTTTGTTCACTGGGTAGAGGAAGTAGAAACCGTTGTATTCTCATCAGCTCATCCAACAATCTGGAGCAACCTTAATTCGCACTTCAGGTCAGCATATGAACAAATTTTACGACCCAACAAACCAAAAAAGAAAAACAATAGCTTAACCAAGGTTTTGTCTCCCATGTCTATGGGCTTATTTCGGACGTGACACTAGGTGTGCTTGTAAAACTGAGATCAGCGTGGGAAGAGTTAAGAAGCTATTTTTTGACAGCAAACAACTATGAAACGTCTTAAAATTCATGTTTGTATCTGATAGTGGTCGATTCTTTCTTCATGCCTGCGTCCAGTAACTTTGTTCTTTGCCTTGCCGTACACGTCTCTTAATTCCTATAACTTTGTGAAAGATTACTTCTGTTATTCATATTTCATAAATAGTCTATTTTCCTTGAAAGAGTTCAAATGAATTTGAATACAATTTCTTGTGTAACCTATATATATATAATTCACAAAGAATTTATAAATATATATATGACCCATATTTAAAATGTTAAGATTATGACCATAAAATCGTAAATGTAAAAAACTGATCTTTTAACTTGAACGTATACATACGACTAATAGCATTCCCCAAACACAAAGGTTATGTCAACTCTTATGATTGGAAGTAAGAAAAATTGTGTTTCGTTATTATCAAAAATGTCTTGGGGAGAATTGAATTTGGATTTTCCCATTCCTCACAAAAATAAACCAACAAGAAACACTGACATGAAAAGAAACAAAAGTCTGTCACTCTCTCTCTATAAAGGTGCGTTAAGGAGATATCTCTTCTCATAAAGACCAGTGACCTGATCAGCAACAGCCCACATAATGGCTTGTCCTGGAGGAATCCTCATCAGCCTTGGCAACAATCCTCTCCATAGAGCCACCAATCCTTCCTCAGCATAAATCGTCCTAATGGCGTGAACCATCCCTTTGTATTTCAGCCCACCTTCACCGTCTCTGGTCTGAGCCATCAACCTGGTCTTGACAACATCAAACGGCCCAGTGCAGAAGGGACCAGCGGTTCCAGCTAAGAAACCCGAGATCATGGATTGCCAAGGGTGCAAGGATTTACCGTCGCCTTCGTGTTTGTTCCACAAGAGGACGTCAAAGGAGTTTTTGGCAGTGAACATGACAGCTTGGTTGGTGCCGTTACGCATAACGGTGGGGGCAGCACCAGACCATAGACCCAAAAAGGATTCTTCTCTGACGATGGTTCGAGCACAGTGAATGGGACCTTTGTACTTGAAAAGCTCGGGGCTTAATCCTTTCTGTTGCTGAAGTCTAATCTTCACAACCTGGAGATTTAGAGGAATCAAAAACAAATAAAAATTAGTAGTGTTTTTGTTGAGTGAAAAGAAAACTCTTATTGTATTTCAAAATCAAACAGATCTAAACCAATATAGTATTTCAATAAATCTCCTTTGCTGCTGGTTTATTGATGAGTAGGCGAATCTGGCACATGATTTTCCCAACTAACTATTATTATACTATTTGTTTAATTCCATTCATATATATTTACAATAATTGGAGAAGAAAGGCATGTGATTTGGTGAGAGAATTGAGCCGCGAGAAATGGTAAGGTTTACCTCGAAGGGTGTGACAATGGCGAGGGCTTCGAGAACACCGGCGCCAAATCCGGAGAGCAAACGGCCATGGTTGCTCACCTTTCCCGTCTCTTTATCCTTGAACACTGTTTGGAACATTGCGTTCGATCCCATCCGCAGCGTGTATTTCAGCGTCAGGTGAGTCGCGAACGGCGTCAATCCTTTCCACAGTGCGCGCACGCCTTCGGTTCGAACCACCGTGGAGCCGCAGTGCGCGATTCCCTTGTAGGCGCCGCCGCGATCTAGCTGGAGACGCGTCTTGATGACGTCGATGGGCTGGAGACAGCACGCCTCGACCACTCCGCCCAGTGAACCCGATATTGCCTTCATGTACGGCGGAATCGTCGCCTGGCTCTTCGAATCCTTCCTCGCCGCCGCCGCCATCTCCAGATACTCGGCAGAGAAGAATCAAAAGAGAGAGAGTGGTTTACGTTGAGTAATATGCTCTTATCTCTTTTTACTTCATTCGCCTCTCGTATATCTCCTGGCCTCTGCTATCCCTCGTTTACGCAACTCCTCTTTATTTTACCAGTAAAATTTAATCGACAATTAGCGAAATCTTTTCTCGGAAACCCAACAAAACGAATCTTACTCTATCTTTTTTAATTAATTTATACGAATGTGAATGTAAGCATATGAGAGGAAATGACACACTCTCTACCTGTCTTCTCATAAATATTCTCACAATTATTTTGGGTCTAACTAATACAGTACGTAACCAAAATTATGAAAAGAGAATTAGTCAAAAGAAGCAAGCCAACTAATCTTCAACGTACGGCTCATCTTGGGTGACATCTCTTTTGTCCACCACCATGTTCAACAAACTCCCCACTCTTCGCATCTCTTTTGGCAAGAATAGTTTATACTAGTCTTGTTTCCACTCAACAAACCCCCCATTACGTCCTTTTTGGTCTAGTAACTTTCATCGACTTGATAACGAATCATCTCTCTTATATGGCAATGTTTTCATTTAGACCACTCTCAATTTCGTCGTGTCATGACATGCATATCTCTTTCCAAGTCCCGACTTCTATTTATCCCATCATTACAACAACGCTCAAAGTTCAGAACTCCCTTCAAATAGATTACCATAATTACACGTTTAATGCAAAACCAGCACAATTATAAACAATCTAAGCAACTGAGAGCTCTTTCAAATGAATAGAGAACAAGAAGCAAAGACTTCACAAATATTTTCATTAGCCAAAGTCACTCCTTGTCAAGTGAATTTTTTTTTTAAATAAGAGAAAAGGCTCAAAAGATCAGTGGTTGTGTTTAACACACAAGCTTATTACATTCAAGCATTCTTTTTTATATAGACATAGCAAACATCCCCCTCACTATTTGAGCTTTGACCCATGTAATCCCCGACTTCCAAGAACTTGAATTCTCACGGTTTCTTGAAAGACTGAAAAGTAACAACACTCATTTAGTTCTTTTTTTTAAAACGTGTGCGCAAGGATAAAAAGTTATTATGGGAAACAGAAACTCACGTCAGAGTTCTTGGAAAGTTCTTCCATATGCTGAGCGACTTTCTCCTTGCTCTCTGCAGCTGTAAGCAAAAAAGAAAAAGAAAAGCAAATTCCAAAAGTTAACATAACTGTGTAACACGCATGAGGGAGTAAACATATAAAAATATTGTGTTAGAGTTAAAAAGACAAACCCATTTTAGAGATGTTCTCTATTCTTTTTGAAGTCCTCACAGCAAATCTCTGGAAAGCATGGCTACATCCAAAACAGAAACGAAAATTCACACAATCTTGTTAACAAGCCCATCAGATTATACAACCAATCTTGTGAAACAATTTAATGCAAGAGAGTCCCCCGAGAATCCCAAAGGATCAG
This sequence comes from Raphanus raphanistrum subsp. raphanistrum, assembly GCA_019706035.1. Taxonomy (NCBI): domain Eukaryota; kingdom Viridiplantae; phylum Streptophyta; class Magnoliopsida; order Brassicales; family Brassicaceae; genus Raphanus; species Raphanus raphanistrum. The sequence goes on along the minus strand of CM033982.1, from coordinate 140,380 downwards.
ATCAAACAAACAAATAATAAAACAGGTAAGCTCTCTTAAGATTCAACAAGATTAACATCATGTCTATGATCAGGACAAGACTATGAAAATTATCACCTGCAAACAACCAAAAGCTAAAAAAAAAAAAGAACAACTAAACGGATTAAGAAAAATGAAAATATTTCAATCTTCCTACGCTGCAGCGTATGGGGGTATATGTGACGCAGCAGACCAGCGTGTAAGTTGAAGCTATCTAGCTTTCAATATGAACGAGCCGATGAGGAACTAACTTATAAGAATCCAAATCAGCCCCAGAGAATGAAGCTTTTTATAATTTAAAGAAGCAAAAATCTAGAATAATACCCAAAAGATGGAGAAATGAGACGAGGAAAGAAGGTAGGTACCTGTTAGACAAACCATTAACAATGAGCTCGTTCGCAACGTATGAGATCACTCTCCCAATAAAGTTTCCTCCTCCCGCCATTCTCTCTCCCTTTCCTTATCACAACAGAAACAAACCAACCCTAATTACCCCCAAATCACCCACAATTTTATGGACAATTACAAACCCTAAAATCAAAAATCCAATCCAACTTAACAATCGGAGACAGAAACTCAACAAATTTAGGTTGTTCTAATTAATACCTCAGCTGATGCAGACGACGGAAGATTGGGGAAGTTTCGAGATCAAGCGAAATTCGTGGCGACGTCTCTAAAAATTTACAGGTTCCAGATTTGTTTAAATTTATAACTAGACAACCTCCTCGTGACGGCTATGACTTGTCCGTTTAGGGCAAAACATCGGACGGTCACATGTCTCTCCATTACAATCTAACGGTCTGAAAGCCCCTAACATCGATTACCAGACTTTTCTATTTTACCCCCACCTTCTTTCCTGGCCCATCGCTTCATATATGGGCCCAGTACATCTTGGCCTTCTTTTAATTTGTTGAGTTTGCCGTTGTTGGGTAGACAATCCAATTTACAAATGTTCCTCCCTTCTTTTTTTCTTAAAACGTTTTCAGTTTTTTTTTGTTTCTTTGTTAGTTAACCATATAAAACTGTTTCCCTTATGTAAATTGGTTTTGAATGATGCAATTCAATTAGGAGTAAATTTTTGCATTAATGCATTAACGGACTTTTGTTCTTTTTCTTTTCAATTTTCTCCACCAGTCGTTTACGTTATACAATCACATGTATTCAAAAAACAAAACAAAATGCTGATGACAACACAAGAGTGAGAGAGGACTTGGGGTTTTCCCGTTTCATCCTCATTACATGCATGTTTCCTATAGCTTTATTTTTATTTACAAATGAGCCAATAGGATCCGATTCCACGTATCGGGCAATCCAGGGAGGCACCAATGTATGCAATCAGCGTTACGCATTGGATCAGCTCTCTGCTCTGCCGTTAGCACCTTTCCCCCTGTCTCCGTGTAGACCGATGTGTGTGCGTCGATGCGGTACTCCGACAGCTGCGTTATGTTAATGACAGTCACGTGCGTCGCCATGTTCTTCACGATGCTTGACACCACTTTCATCATCTGCTTGTTGGACCCTGTTCCCCAAAACCTCTTGTCTTTTACTGGCTCTGTCTCGTTGAAACACTTCGTCCCGTTTGGCTTCCCCCAATCCGCACTTCTGCACGTTTTACACAAACACTCTAGGTAATTACTATATTATAGGCGACTTTTGATTTTTTTAGGTGTGTTAATTAAGATCATTCTTTGCATGTATATATGAAACCACTACTACATTTCTTTTTTTATTAATTCATGCGTTTGCATTACGCATTTACGTTTATAATTTATAGTAACAAAATAAATCCAAACACATAAACATAAAACTAGTAGTGTTTTTTACCTAGAATGAGTAGGAGACATGGTAGTGAAGAAGACTTTGGTCTTGTTAGAGTCAACGGTAGAGTCAACCCAATTAGCCCATGTCTTGAGCCCTAGCCTGTAAGCCACTGGTGTGTCTAAAGCCTCAGCACCTCTCTCTCCATTTCCAAATGAACCCCACAAAGCTTTCATCCTAAGCCCACTCATCCACCAAACATAAGTGTTGAAAACTAGAATATCAGCTCCTTCCCAATACTTTGATCGATCTTCCACTGAATCCACTTTTACTATCCTCTTCTTCATATCCAATATCACAGGCAAATCCGTGTTGGATTCGACAATAAATGGCGCCCAGTAAAACTCTATACTCGCATTGTATTCCTATAAAACAATTTTTTTTTTACAAATATAAGCTTCGCTTGCAACACAAGGTACAGTGATACCTCACCTAATTAACAAGGATTGTGCAAGTTACCTTTGCTTTGAAGACAGAGTATTTTTTGCTACGCTTCATTGATTTTTCTCCTTCGGGTATTATCGATTCCACCAAACACACGAATGACTCCCATTGACTTCGTTGCAACGAATCTCCCACAAACAGTAATCTTTTTCCTCTGAGTTTGTTCATTGCTAACTTCGGATTAAATCTGTTTCAAGGCAGAGGAAGTTATAGATTCTGATTTAGACCAATAACTAGACTTAATTAGTAGCTCTTGAGAATAGATATAGTTTACCGTGGGATGGTACAGTCATCAGGCTGCCATTCCCACCGAAGATAATCAGTTTCTGGTCTTCCATTTTTCATACAAGAGAACTGACGGTCGATGTATGGACATGATTCATCCGTGTAGAGTGGCTGCGCTGAGCTGTTGTAAACCCATTTCCCTGCTGCAACATTACACTCTTCTGGATCGAACTCGAACCTGTCGTCCAGAACATACATGTTTTCTGATCTCTCCTCTCGAAATTTCTCCTCTGACCAACAAGAAAAGTTAGATGAGATTACTTGCGTCACAAGAGAAGAGAAAAATAATAATAAGGCAACAGCAGAGTTTTGAGATTCGAGTTTCCTCTTACTAGGTTTCGAGCTAATGTCTTTCTTCGGACAAGACTTTAACCTGAAGAAATTTGAAGAGGAAGAGGAGGAAGAAGACATCAAGCTGATTCTTTCGGTGTACAAGAGAACAAAGAACATAAAACCACATAGAACAAGAACGATGATGGATAGAGGAATCTTGGCTCCGCCCACTGCTCCTCTGTTAAGTATCAAGAAGCTCATAGTGGCGAATCTGGTAATTTCTGTGGGAATTAGAGAGAAAGGTGTTAAGGGAGTGTTTGGTTTTATTTAGGAAATTAAGGATCGAGTAGGAGTGAAGCTAAAGGCATGTTTGGATGTATTGCTTCCATCTTTTCCCACTATAACAAAGATGTGGTTAGGGAGGTTAAGGTTTGATATGATTGTGTTTTATCTATTGATTAACATATACGTAAACGTGAAATGCACACTGTCATTCATTAGATCAACTTTGTTTGGCTAAATCCTTGAGGTCTTCCACTAAACCGTACTAATAGAAGAAATTGCTATTTTGAATACATTTTGTCATTTTCGTTACTTTTTTTATAAAACATTAGTGATAAATTTCAGAAAATCATTTTTTTCGCCAAGAATCATTCATTGCTTTAAGCAGTTGAAAAGGTAAATCACATCAAAATAGGTGTTGCGTAAATTCTTTTATACCTAGAACGTTGGTGTCAAGCTTAAACATTTTATAGAACAGACATCTTCGGAAAAATCAACATAGAGTGACTTACTTGACACACATTGAAGTTACATAAGCGAATATTAATTTGATTAATTAAATCAGTAGTCTATAAATCATTCTTCAAAGTCGTTTAAAGTTAAGAACAAATAGTTGATGAATTGTTATAGTGGCTCTCAACATCAGATTAAACGGAGAATCATTTGATGATTTTGTCAATGGCACATGAAAACGAAATAAACATATATACACCAGAGCCCAACATCCCACCGTGTTTTGCTCCTCTTCTGGCATCTGGCACCAGATCTACAAGCTTCACGAGAGTAGATCCAAGTTTCATTGGCAACTCTTCATTCTCTCCACCGCTCAAAGTGAAGCACTATTTCCCAGCGTGGATCCTCTCCGGTGACTGTACGGTTCATCTCCGGCGTTGTTTAACTTGCATCCTCTCTTCCGGTACCGATTTGCAGTCCAGATCCCGATCCGGCGCGTCTCTCTCCATCTCGACAGCTAAGAGCGAGATGTCTGTTCATGTTGATTGGGCCTGGCCCATTTGTGTTATAAAGCCTGGCAGCCCAAATTTATTTCTGCCAAAGCCCAGAGGTATGGACGTTATGATCAGGCCTTTATTGATCTCTGATGGCTCGGTTAATTTGATAGAGATTTCCTGTGGGTTCACGGGGATCTCCACCCAATGCATATTGCTATATTTTTCCAGTGGGATAATTTTACAGGTGGGTTCACCTGGTCATGTTTCGATTTCACCATTGTTCTCTAACGAGAAGTGTATTTCATCACCATTCCTCTTTTCAATGAAAGGAGATGTCTTGGTTTCATTACCGAGATTCTTCACCGATTTGTCATCTTGTGTAGCGGTCTGTAAGGAGCCTGAAGATGCAAACGAGATTCCCTTGGGTTTTCTCGTAGGTGAGAGCTGTCTCTCAACGTCACTTGTGACTATTTCGCAGCTCTCCGACTTTGTCGTGAAGGTTCCATCAACGCAATCAAGCTTTGTCCTGATTTCGCTGTCATCTTCTCTTGAAGAACTATCTATCTCAATTTATGTTGCTAGAATAGTTCATATTTTTAGATTAAGAGGATGGCTAATTCCCTCTGTTGTTTGCTGTAACCGAACAAGTTAGTATGAATGAAAACAAGTCGTGTTCAAAAAAAAAAAAGTTCCTTTTAGTTATTTTCATTTTGATGATAGTTAAATCAATTATTAAAGACAACACAAAACTCATTGGGCTTCTACTTTCTCAATTAATAAATGCATATAGTGGGAAATGTTGCAACATACTTTTTCTCATTGGTCTTGTTTAAGATTGTTTCAAATATAGAATGAAGACATGAATTAAAAATGAAGGTTAATAAAATGGAGATGCGGGGTATCAATCCCCGTACCTCTCGCATGCTAAGCGAGCGCTCTACCATCTGAGCTACATCCCCATTGTCTTGAAGGTTAGAAACTGCATTTTATCATTCAAAGATTATGTTGTGAGCTGGTTACGGTGGCCGTAAGGCTATGTTTATGATGACAAACCAATGCATGTGTTTTGTGATAGTCAACCAACTTTAAGCGTTAGTTTTCCACAGGGACGTACGAATTATATAGAAGAGTATTCTCATTTTCCCCGCGATTAAATACTTTAAAAGAACAGTCAAATTAAGGCTACTCGATCATCTGCGCACTCGTTCTTTCTCAAATTTGACATTCAAAACATTCATGTTCTCACTTATATTAGGATAATTCATCTCCATAAACACTCAAAACAGTTTTCTTCTGAAGTTTGCAATTTGCAGAGCCCGCGTAGCTTTGGAATACGTACTGTATCTTTTATGTTCACATGCAAATTGTGGTTTCCTTCTAACGTTACTTCTTTGACATTTCTTTGTATTTTTGTGAATTTTTTGTTTAAGTTTCACATGTAGAATTCGTTAACATTTCCCATTCTAATTTATTTAAATTTCGAATTATAAATATATGATTTAGTCGACCAAACTCCTTTTTTTTGTATTTACTAGAAAAAAAATGCAAAAGTGATTCATGAACTGAAGAAGGTTCGTACTGGTGGCCTTTGAGGGTATTCTACGTTTCTACCAAGCTGTATTGATACAGCGGATGAGCCTTGTGTTATATGAATATGATATCTATTATAAATGTATTACAAATTACACTAGTGTGAACGCCATATGACACGGTTTCAAGTTTTTAACTGAAATGCGATCTGTTTGGTAACTGTCTGTTGCAAGAGAAGAATGGGATGAGGTAGCTCTACTGGTAAGAGCCTTGGGGGCCAATTGTCATGCTCCCGGGTTCGACGCTAGCCGGAGGCGAACTGTCCATCCATGTCATTAAATGCGGTACTGGGTGTTGGGCCTTGTCCCCAGCCCAGGTAAAGCCCTCCCGGGTGAAGTGGACCGCTGCCTGACCGGACCCGGGGGAATGACTCACGTAAGTGAGGAACCCCCGGATTATCAAAAAAAAAAAAAAAAAAAAAAAAAAAAAAAAAGAGAAGAATGGGAAGAATACAGATAATATCATAATATATAACTACGTAAGAAAAAAAATGCGTTATATATATGATCACAAATAACGCGGTGAAGTAGTAATATGTGACAACTGGTTTAACATTTTACCCAAGAAAAAATTAAAATTAAAATGTGTGACAAATGTGAGTTTTGTCTTGCAACAAGGCGGACTTTTGTTTATTTTTTGTTTATCGACTGATTAATAACCATGGAACATTATTATTAGCAGAATGAAGTAGCTAAAAGTCCTCTAAAAGTAGTAAACCAATTTGCTTTTGGACACTTTGGCTATGCTCGTTTTACTCGTTCTATTATAGGTCGAAGATTTTAAAATTTCCTATTTATTAGAATGAGGTTAGTCACCACTAAATGCATCAGAAGGGAGTAGTACTAATTTCAAAAACTCACTTTTATACAATCACTGATTTAAAACCTGGAAATTAAAGCATTCTATGAGAACAGACCAGAAATTTGAGGATCAAACCAGCATCCACCCCCAAGTCCTATCGAATTCAACTTTCAATAATTCATACTGATAAAACAAACATTAACTAGATATGACTTAAAGTGAGATTTAAATTGCTAAGGAACTAGCTAACTGATTACATGCTTAAATCAAATAGCTAGAAAAATATTTAAAAGCGTTGATAATGATCATCATTGTGATCTCTATTAAGCTTATTAAGCAAAGCATCAATGAGTGTATCTCTCTTCCGAGCCCTATCTTCTTCTCTTAGCCGTCTCTCATCCTCTCTTTCCATCCACCTTCTCTCCGCGGCAGCTCTCTCTTCCTCTAGATCAGCCATTCTCTTCCGCCACTCGCTCTCTCTCTTTTCCCTCTCTCTCGCCTTCATCTCCCACGCATCTCTCCATTCTTTATCCATATTTACCGTTTGCCTCATAAAGTCCTCCAATAATTCTTTCAGTGTACTACCCGCGGTTTCAGCTTTGGTACCACCTGTATATATACCTTTTCCTTTTTTCACACGTTTTCTTGGATCAGTAGAAGTACTAGTAGTAACCGCTTCTGCCTCTTTCTTGTCTGTCTCCATGAAAGACAATAATTCCTCGTTGATGTCTTGATTTGGCTCCTCAACTTGATCTTCTTCCTCTTCGTCAGATGAAAACTGATGATGTTTTCTCTTCGAAGAAATGCTTGCTTCCGTGGGCTCTGACCACAACTTTCTTTGCATTCTTGCTGTAAAAATCGATTGGATCTCGTTGTAGAATGGGAACTGCTGCCTAATAGCTTCTGGTTCAGTCGTTTCACATGCCTGTCCGATACGTATTCAATATGTTATATATATGTTTTTCATGCATATAAAATATGTGACACTATTATTCCACGCTACCAGTTTCTAGCTAAGTGACCAAGTAGCTTAACTCGAATTAGTAATCTCGTATAAACATGTTCATCTATTACTTTTATTATTGACTTTGTACTTAACGTATGCAGAAGTATTCAACTATCATGTCACATATTTAATGGTGAGGCATCCTTTATATAAAACGGCAACTGATTTTTTTTTCTGGCATTTTGTGAACACGAGATATAAAACGTACAGATACCATGTGAAATATTAGTATGACAAGAAAGAGAGATATTTGTATAACGGATCAAAATGTGAACATATGGTGCATCATGAAATTCAGCAATAAACGCGTTACTTGCACTATAAATGGCATGGTAATTAATATTCTAAACAACCTAAGACATTAGGTTAAACTCATTAATTGATGTATAGTAATATCGTTCATCTATACATCACTTGAGATTGATCAGAGTAGGTTTCCAATATGCATAATAGTCAATCTTACCGCAGATGAAATACACATAATAATGATGTAAGCATGGCTTGTACTTATGATGCAAATTCTTGTAATCGTGATCATAGAAAATCATTAATAAGTGTATATATTTATAAGAGAATTAAAAAGATATATGGTAACCTTGTATCTAGTGACGAGGTTCTTCCACTTGCTCTTACACTGTTCTGCGCTTCGGGCAAAACCCTTGTCGACCATTTTAGCGGCGACGACTTCCCAGAGTAGCTTATTGCGTTTGGTCTCCATGAAAGTCTGATCAAGCTCTTCTCTTATACCCAAAAGCTCCCTTGTCTCGTCTATGCTCCACTGAGGGATTCTCTCGCCTCCTCCAACACCTGAATCCATCGCAGCCGTCGTGCTCTGCGGCGGTAGAGAGAGCTGTTGCTGTTGGATCAAGTGATAAAGTTGATTGTCGCGATGATAGAAAGGGTTACTTCGGTCCATTATCTGGGATCAAAGTCTTGGTGACGTAGAGAGAATGAGATACTTTTTGTGGGTTCTTTATAAATGAAGAGGGGTTTCTTTGAAAATAGGAGCAGATAGAGAGGAAGGGGAGAAAGCGAGATTTTAATATAATTTACAAAGTGATGTGAAAAGAAGGTGTGAAATCGTCAAGAGACTATTGAGTATTGAAGTATTGTTTTTTGTTTTTTTCTCTAATTTATATATAATATAGATTTTAAAAATAACTGAATATACTATAGATATATAATTATTTTATTGAATACACTACGAACCCGAATACTTTATATTAGGATACAATACAATTGATGCTAGGTTTTAATTAAAGCAACTGACTTAAAAAAACATCACATTTTTCTTCATATTTTTGTGATTCTAGATGTTTTTTGCTTAATTTTCAGTTTTTCGTCGTCTATTGAGGCGGCAGCAATTCAACGGTCTAATGTTTTTTTTTTTAATTTTATTTCGTCACGCTTACGAGTCACACCTGATTTTTTTTTTTAAAGCAATTATTTTCTAAAACCTCAATTCCAAATAAATAATCATTTTGGCCTTTATCAATTGACCAACTAGATTTTCCCTTGTCCATAGTTTTGGTAATGTTCCTTCTATATAATTTTCATTTTATATCAAAATATTCACGAAGTTTATACCAAAAAGAAACATTCACGAAGTGCTAAATTATAGGTTGACAGAAAATATGCAATGACGTACTGGATCAGCGCGTACATGCTTCTAGAATTAGACCGGTGCTTGCTGGAAAATATATCATCGACAAACAAAAAGTATCATTACTAGCTAGAGCGAGCGATCAAATAGAAACAGTTACATAAGGTCTTATTGTTCTTATACAAGTTAAGTTAGTAGACAATGGACAACTAAAGTTCCTGTCAATACAAGAAGTCGGTAGCTGGTTGTCAAAAAAAAAGGTCGGTAGCTGACAACAAAAAAAAGAAAGAAAAAAGTAGTTAAAAAATACGGATCATGTTTTAGAAAAAAAATTATTTATAAAAAATATATATTTACATTTTAATGTATGTAATAATGATGAATTATAAAATTTCATTTATTGTATTTATTAATTGTATTTATTAAATTTTGATTAGTTAAAAATTTTGAAAATTAGTTAATAACAAAAAATAATGCACTTTTTAATATATATGAAAACTCTAAAACATACATTATTTTAAAGCGGAAAGAGTAGTTACTGAACAGAATAGAAGACTAATTAATCAGCTAAATTTTATCGATATTGTAAATGTTATCAATGATAAAAAGAATACCGTACTTTATATTTTAAACACTGTAACATGCTTATTTTCTCGCCGCTGTACGGAACAAAACAAGCTGTATATGTAATATGCATCTTCATTATTTTCTGGATCCCGTGTGCATTTCTGTATAACTTGGTAAAATTATACAACTGTCAGATTCCCCCAAAACATGGTCGTACATTTTAAAGCCGCGTGAGTGCATATGATACAAAATGATAGAAATGGAAGTATTAATGGGACAAATTAAGATATATAAACAGTGAAACAATAAGCTATCTAAGGATCTGTGTGCACCTGAATATGGTTTGGTAATAAAATAGTCAGCGAAGTGGTCCACTTTACCGCGTTGAATTGAAACATCAAATCTTTTACATGATTTCGCTCCCACCTGTCATTACACGTGGATTCACATTTTATATACTTTGCAATACTGTCGGCTGAGATTATAGTTTTCATTATAATGAGAAACGAACTGTGAAATTAACAAACAAAGGATATTGAATAATCATTTCTTTAATAATAATCAAATTGTTTACTCATATGGAATAGAATAGTTAGCTACGCGGTGTATCGTTATATTCTACGTGTAAACGCCCACCATGCCCACCATATAGTTGCTCACGTGGATATCTAGAGTTCCGGCTTTAGATTTGATCATTTAAAAAAAATAGATTTCTCTTCTTCTCTTCTTCAGACGATGAATATACTCAGGGGCGGACCCAGCCTTTAAGGAGGTGTGGCCTGTGCCACATACTAACTTATAAAATATGCCTTGGACATTACAATACGTGGTATAAGTTGTCAGCTCTGATGGTTCTAAAGGAGTAGAAGTGCCCCATGTAACCCATGTTCGAAACCTTTGAGCTTTTTTTTTTCCAAATTTTTGTACATTTTATTATAATTTAGTCACTTTTAGTAAAATAAGTTTTCCTTTCTCTTTTCTTTAACCAATAAAAAGTATTTAACAAAACAAAGACCTGTTTATCTTATTATTGACTCAAGTTTGTTTAAAGTTTTTTTTTAATATTCTTCACAAATGTATAGTTTAAAGAATAATTTAATCTATTTATATATATATTTTAAGTTTAATAAATATATATGTTAAAATTTTATAATATATATATATATATATATAGTACCCCACTCTAAATTATTTTCTGGATCCGCTCCTGAATATATTCAGGTATTTTTGTGAGCAAAAATAAAAGCAACTATTAGAATTTAGAACAAAACTTTCCTTTATTTGTAGAATACTCTATTTCTTTGACAAAGTAACAACAATTGTTCTCTGTCAACATCTCCACTACATGAGGGTTGAACATATATTTATACAAAAAAAGAAAACAAAAAAAAAGTTAAGAGGAAATTAGGCAGGAGGGAGAGAGAGTGTCAAAAAGATTAGAAGGTGAGAAAAATGCCAGCGATTGAAATAACAACCTCTCTAAAAGCTTCTGTTAACTCGAATTTCGCCGCCATGATTAATCACTTTGACTTTTAGACTTTGACAATTTTACTGAAACTACTACTCTCGTATTTATGGTATTAAAAGTCTCTCTGACCAAAAACATTAGGACTGGGGTTCTTTACCAGGGATTCGAATGTTGGATTATACAATTTTTCATATTCCCTCTATTTCATTTTTGTCGTTTTAGACTTTGACACATAAATTAATAAAATATTTAAATTTGTATATTTACTAGATAAAAACATTATTATCAATACACATAACTAGATTTCAACCAATAAAAAATAGCTTAGAATAAAAAGTCAATACATTTTGTATTGAAATCATAAATCGATACTTATTTTAAAACAAAAATTTTTGTTCTAAAACAACATCTAATTCGAAACAGAAAGAGTAGATTATAAGAAATATAAATTTCAAAATTACAGAAAACAATTTATTAAATAATATTGCGGATGACAAAAAAAAGACTTACAAAAAATCTTCAATATGATGCAAGTAAATCTAGTTAGATTGGTTTATGTGATATAATTAAACGTAAATCCTCATAAAATATATAATATTGTCGGTTGTCGAACAGTCTATTTAATATTTTTCATAATTATAATATTACAATAAATCAGCTTTTAAAAAGAAAAAAGACTATGTTGACAACAAAAAAAGACTAAGAAATATTACGCACGTCGCAATCCAAATTGCTCTTAGCTCATTTGTTTTTGTTCATTACCTTCAACTTAGATTTAGATAGTTAGTAAGAGCCCAAATATCAAATTGTAACTAAAGCCCACACTAACTGAGATTTAATTACAGGCCTGATTGCTGGATCGGATCTGTTACCGTAGAACATCTTGGAAGCCTCAAAACGACATTTTCAGTTTCTTCTGAGGACGTCAAAAGTGGAAATCACTTGAAATGGGCCCATTGAGATGATATCAGAAATTTTTTTAATTAGTTAATTAAGCGATTAAAAAGGCCATTTGAGAAATGAGAATGGAAAACGAAATGAGCCCATTTCGAATGATTATGCATTTGAAGGGCATCATCATCTCTTTTATCCGTGTTTTGTAGTCCTAGTGAAGTCGTTTGGGACAAAATGCGACTGTCATGAAGCAGCAGCAACGCATAAAGCACTTCAAAGGTGCACACAGATTGTCATCGTTTGTCCATAAAGCATTGATACACAAATCATATGAATCTCTCTCTACTAACGTGTAAGTCTACAATCTGTCCATCTCGCTTACCAGAGACCATATTATCTTCCTCTGTTAGTGGCTGGGACCACACAAAGGGATACCAACTTCAGAGGCCATGTGAATCTAATCCACAAACACTTGTTTGAGACAGCTCAGTATGAGGAGGAAGATTTCATTTCCCCAACAAAAAGTAATCAAAACAAGTTTCATTCTATAAAACTTCCATAAACTGAACAAAAGGTTCAGCCATAAGCTCAACCATCAATGGACTGAAGAACATTTGATCATCAAAATGAAAACAGATCAAAGAGAGTAGTACATTTTATTATTATCTATATTATTAAAACTGAAGTACAAAATGAGACTTAATGAAAAGTGTTTGGACATAAGGATAGTTATTGTTATTTAACCAAAGTCAAAATCAATAATTTGAAATAGTCATGGTTGACTTATCCCGTTTGTGCGCTAACCAAATTGTAAAACTAACCGGACAATTAAATTAACTGAACTCGCTTGATTTCTAAAAATAGGGGTGGGTGTTCGGATACCCATTCAGATTTCGGGATTTATTCGGATTTCAGGTTTTCAGGATCAAAGATTTCAGCCTCATTCGGGTATTTCTATATTTCTGTTCGGATCGGTTCGGATCCTTGCGGGTTCGGTTGGGTTCGGATAACCCGTTTAAATTATTTTCAAAGTTTTAAAATTTATTATATACTTTAAACTTCTCAAAATTTATAAACAAAATAATATATTACATATAAATTTCAATAACATGTGTCAAAGTACCAAAACTTAACATATAAATTGGTTTGATTTGGATATTTGGATAGGAAATCAATACATATTTTATATTTTTTTGGTGTTTTGAATATATTTTAACTATTTAGACATGTACTTTTGACTATTTGTATATATTTTCAAGTATTTTGGACAATATAAAAGTATTATATATATTTTCGATGCTTTTTAATATACATTCAATCTAAAAATAGTTAAAATATATATGTATATTAATCTATTTCGGATACATTTGGGTACCCAAAATATTTCGGTTTGGATCGGGTTCGGTTTTTGTTCTTTAAATACCAAAAATTTGAACTCATTCAGATATTTAATTAATTTCGATTCGGATTTGGTACTACTTTTTCGAATCCGATTCGGTTCGGTTTTTCGGGTTCGGTTCTTCGGGTTCGGTTTTTTTGCCCAGCCTACCTAAAAGTATCATAAAAATATAAAGTGTTTGAATTGACTGGCTATAATCTCGGTTGCAATATATACAAAATATATCTATCTTACTAAAACTCAAGTACAAAATCGAAGTATTTGGAAACTTGAATTAAAAGATTAAAAAAATTTGGAGTGTTTAGCTATAGGTGTAAAATTGGTTAACGAAACTTGCTAACTTTTAAGTTGTTTGGCGATCGTTATAATTAAGAAAGATCAACTAAATCTTACTCACCACGTAAATATCTTATGCAATCTAATAAATTGAATATTACCTTCTCTTTGTGTCAATTCTTTCTTCCCAAATAAAAGCCATGACCAAATTAAATATGCTTTCCCTTAATACAACCAATTATTTCGCAAGATATTTAGAAAATATCTAATACTTGAATACCACATATTTTGATCCCCTATCCATTTTGCACGATAAAACTGTTTAGGAAGATATTATCATTATACGAAATATACGAAAATAAACTAATCTAATTATCTAAAAATATAATTTGTCTAAAATAACCATAAAACAAAATTTAAACTTTATATACATATTTCAAATCAAAATAATAATTTAAAGTTGATTTATAAAATTGATTTAAAATATACACATATTCAAAAAATTATTTTTACTAAAATATTTTTCAATAACATTATTAAAAATATTTTCAAAATATGTGATTATTGAAAATATAATATTTGTGATTATTTATATGATAGTACGTATAAAATATTATTAATTATATGTTCGATGTATTTTTAAATGAAAAAATAGATTGTGAATTGGATACCCATTCGGTTCAGTTTAGGTCTGTTTGGATTTCAGATTTCCGGGATCAAAGATTTCAGTCTCATTAGGATATTTCTAAATTTTGGTTCAGATTCGATTCAGATCTTTGCGAGTTTTTTCAGGTTTTGATAACCCATTTAAATTCATTAAATACTTTAAATTTCTCAAGATATATAAATAAAATAATATATTACATATAAATTTAAATAACATATATCAGAGTACCTGAACTTAACATATAAATTGGTTTGATTTAAATATTTGGATAGAGAATCAATAATTATGTTAAATATTTTTTGGTGATTTGTGTATACTTTAACTATTTTAGATATTTACATTTGACAATTTATATATTTTTTCAATTGTTTAAACCAACTTATAAGTACCATATATATTATGGATGTTTTTATGTACATTATATCTAAATATATATATATATATATATATATATATATATTTCGAATACATTCAGGTATCTGAAATATTTGGGTTCGGATCTGATTCGGTTTCAGTTCTCTAAATACCAAAATTTTGATATTTAATCAATTTTGATTCGGATTTTGTCCTTTTTTTTGGATCGGGATCGGTTCGACTTTTAGATTCAGAATTTTTACCCAATTCTAATATTGACATGAAAAACAACATATTTTATAAATTTATACACCCGCACGGGCGTGCGGGTCAAAATCTAGTTATTATTATAACTGACGACCGACAACTTGGTCTTGCAAGTAGAAGAAATCGATTACAATCACTAACCAAAGATAAATAAAGGCAAACACAAAAGGATACAACAAACTATCATAATATCGTCTTTTCTTTTCTTTTTTTGAGATGACTGCAAAATGGTCTGAAACCATTTCTGTCTGAAACTTTTACCTTATGTTTTGGTATCACTCGGAGCGGTTAGCGAACCTCTCAACCTTGGCATCATTGAGATTGATCCCAACCATTGCTTCTCCAAGCCCACAGCTCACCTCCACAAGCATCTCAGGGTCACTGTAATGAGTCACCGCCTGCACAATCGCACGCGCCCTACGAGCCGGGTCACCGCTCTTGAAGATACCGGAACCCACGAAGACACCGTCGCACCCAAGCTGCATCATGAGGGCCGCGTCTGCCGGAGTAGCGACTCCACCTGCGGCGAACTGAACGACGGGGAGACGGCCAAGCTGTTTGGTCTGCATCACGAGGTCGTAAGGAGCAGCCAATTTCTTGGCGAAAGTGAAGACCTCGTCGTCATCCATGTTCCTTAAAACCCTAATGTCACCCATAACAGACCTCACGTGCCTAACGGCCTCCACAATGTTCCCAGTCCCAGCCTCGCCTTTAGTCCTAATCATCGCCGCGCCTTCGCGGATCCTCCTGAGAGCCTCGCCGAGGTTCCGGCAGCCGCAGACGAAAGGGATCCTGAAATTATGCTTGTTGATGTGGTTGTCTTCGTCGGCGAGAGTCAGAACCTCGCTCTCGTCGATGTAATCGATCCCGATCGCCTCGAGGATCTGCGCCTCCACGAAATGACCGATCCTAGCCTTCGCCATCACCGGAATCGTAACGGCCTGCTTGATCTCCTTAATCATCTGTGGATCGCTCATCCGTGCAACGCCTCCCTGTGCGCGGATGTCGGCGGGGACACGCTCCAGAGCCATGACGGCGCAAGCGCCTGCTTCCTCCGCGATGCGAGCCTGCTCGGCGTTGACGACGTCCATGATAACTCCGCCGCGGAGCATCTGAGCCAATCCCACCTTAACGGAGAAGGGAGATTTCTTCGCCTCCGTTATCGCACCGTTACCGTAAACCGCCACGACGCTTGTTCCTTCCATTATCGGAATTAGAGAGAGAGAGAGAGAGAATTAATTTAAGTTTTGTGGAGAGAGGATTTGTGAATCGATTTCTGGCCCATCCTCGCCTATCTTGGTTCTCGGCTTTATAGTGAGAGTCTGTGGCGGTGTGTAATAAACGCCAAAAAAACACAACATATATTTTCTTTTTATTATTACAAAATATTATAATGCTTTTTAGTGGGACTGGCTCCCATCCGACGGCCTAGATTAAAGACATGCGATTTGGATTTTCAGGTTAATAACACACTTGTTTAGTGAGTTTAACACAAATGCATTTGTTAATCATCAAATGTAACGCAATCAAATACATCTTAAAGAATTGTTCTTAACAAAAATTATCCATCGTTTTATTAGTTTCAAAGCTTATATCTTTTTTTTATCAAATTATATTTTAACTTCTAAATAATAAAAGATTTTTTCCCTTTTTAATTACGAATTTATTTATGGGGGAAATTCTCTGACACCAAGAAATGTAACTGGACCTCATAGAATCCACGACTGTCGCTCTAGTCCCCATTAATTGTTGCCTAAAAGACAAATAGAAAACAAAAAAGTTGGCCAAAAATGAATTGCATGCTTTTAAAATTTATGGAAACCATCTTTTTCTTAACAATATCTTTAAATTACTTTGTTTGAACAATCCATAGCCAATCGTTATTGAGCAATTGGGGCTATGATTGTTCTTAATTTTATTTTACAATTTATTTCATGATTTCAAAACAAATCTTATTTAAAATACTAAAAAAATCCTTTTAAAAATATCTGAAAATGGCAGTTTATTTATGATGATAAAAACAAATAAATAGGCGGCTGAGGATGAAAAGGAAGGCCCGCCTCACGTTTGAAATCAGAAGATATTTCAACTCAGTCTGCCCGGCGGCCCAATAATTTTAACCTGGTCTTTTGACTACTTGACTGCGATCAGGATGATTACATAAAGTCCAAGAACATACTCTATTTGACTAGGATTTTGTAAAAATGACGTTCCCTTCCTTCATAATTGAATTCGACCGGGCTAATGGGAAGCAAGCGATAGAGAGATCCAGTACGCTTAGGTGAAATGAGATTTGTATATTAACCATTCACTAAGTGCTAAGTTGGTATGCGATCTAACAATGCATGTGGTGGCCAATTTTGTTATATGTATGCAATCAAAAATTAAAAAAGAACTTGAACCAAAACGATTATAATCCATCATTAAGTCACTGAGTTGCTCCACGCTATTTTCTTTCTCCTACGGGTTTACGTTTATACCAAAGTTGTGGACAACTATACCAACCTCTCCTTCCAAAATATTTTAATCGTTTGCTCTGCTGCATCTAGCTCAGTGAATTTTCTCTCAACTTGGGCGGTGACTAGACGGGCACACGCTTGCCCCGGTACTTGTCAAAGAACTGTCCATAACATAAAAAAAGCCAATCAACCACATTATTCAACAATAAGCAGAATATGCAACAGTTTATCAGTTGAAGTTGATGGAAATTAAGAAAACACTAGGCCTGGCAACTTAAGATCAACAGAAACAAAGAGAGGAATTATCCACTGTAATTCGAGAAGGTGAAACTGGGAATTATATGAGTTGGGATGAGATTTATGTATCATTCTCACAAAGCAAGAGAAGCTCATATATGTAAGCCTTGTTTTTAACCTATTGATAACATAGAGAGAAACATTATGCTTTATCCTTGAGGTCGAAGAGTCTCATTAATAGCCCACATGGTCAGACTTCTTGAGACAGACAATTCCGAACAAGTTATCATTTTGAATGGGAGACATACCGATCTTATATAAGGTTGCTGAATGATCCAACCGAGAAAGGGTATCTTTTGTGCGAAAACTGCCAAGGTTGGCCAGAAGCCGCTGAAATAGAAAAACACTGTTACAAACGGTCTATGGTTCCGCCATGAGGAAAGAAGAAGAAGAAGAAAAGAGAAGGGACCTGAAGAGTACAAAAAAGCCATAGGTCTCCAACATCATTCCGAGGACAGGCCATCCAATGACAACAAAGAAGAAGCCAGCACCAAAAGAGATTGTTCCCTGAGTGGAAACAAGTATGTATGTCAACACCCCCAGAGAAACTAAAGAGAGAAAATGGAAATTGAAAAAAAAACGGACCTTATAGTTTTGACGCTTGGTGAAAAACTGCATGGTAGACTTGAGGCCAATGGTAAGACTAACCCCAGAGATGAAAAGAATCTGGAAGAAACTGAATGATCAGTAACGAATTCCAAAAAGAAGCAGTCAAATCAAATGAGATAGTTTGGAGGAGGTAACTTACATTTCCCATGGCAAGTAAACCCTTATCAAAGACAAAGACAACTCCCAAAAAGGAGAAAAAGACTCCAAATGCAGTCAGCCCTAACCCAATTTCTGTTTCAAAGCACATAGCAAACGATTATCAACAGTAAAGTCAAGTGGGGATGAACTCTGAACGCTGTTAGTAAGAGAAACTGAAAAATAAATGGGTTCTCTAACAGTAACAACCTAACACATCAGTGTGCAACTCGCTAAAGAAGGCAGGGAGGAAAAGATTAAAGTAACAAGTATATCTTTCAACAAGTAAAGGACTAGACATACTTTTGCGGTCATTCATTTCGAAGGACATCATGGTTGGTTGGTTGGTTCCAGGAATCAGCTGCTTCTAACTCTCACTGCCACATGTGGAAATAAGTTGGGATTCAGGTATACATCCATTAGAAGTGACACCAATTAGTGTTTAAAAATGACTGTGTGTGATACAAATACAGAGCCCATTGGGATCCAAACAAAAAAAAATCTTCCGAATAAGTTTTGGTGATAATACAGTCAATATTTGGAAACATTCCTATGGATTAGAGATACCACCAGTGGAATCAAACGTATAACCCCTAACATAGGGTAATTATATAATCGAAATTAATGCATATCCACACCGAACGAACGAGTGAAGAGATTCAACGATACTAGAATCGATCTAATCAGAAGAACTGTGAAAAGAAAAGGCAGACACTGTGCATAAATCTCTCGAAAAGGCAATGATGAGTTGAAGGAGGACAGGTCGTAGCTTACAGATCCAGAATCGAGACAAGGAGAAAAAAATCAAGCACGCAGGCTCCTCCAAGACAAGCTCTACAAAACATAATTTAACACACGAGGCGAATTTGAAGTCAGGATTAACAGATCATTAGCAGAAACTATGATGGACAATAGAGAGAGAGAGACAAGCAAACCTGCTATAGCTGGAGATGAATTGGCAGGCGGAAGGAAGCACAGAGAAGAAGAAGAAGAAGAAGAATGAAAGAGAGGTCTCTCGATTTGTAGTTTGTTTTACTGGAACGTAAAATACAGGACGGAAAATTAATTAAAATAGAGAAACAATGAGATTATGTGTCCGCTCCATTCATCATGTGACACGTTACACTCTTCTGTATTATTAATTGCGTTTTTTTACAAGCCCCAAATGTAAAAAAATCTGTAATGCAGCGGCGCGGTGATTCCTAACAAACCAGTTAACCTGTGTACCAGAGAACTAAGCCACGAAATTACGCTGCGATGTGCAAAACCAAGCACTTAACCGGACTCCGTGAAATATGGTTAAAAGTAGTACAACCAAACCGTAATGCCAGAGTCCACATAGACATATACACAGACCCAATAAAAACCCAACCATCATTCCTGGGCCTTTCTCTATCCCCCTTTCCACACACTTTTTTCGACTATACACGAGAAAAAACAACAACAAAAGTAGAAAAATATTCACACAACCAGCGAGAGCACTGTGTGTTATTTTGATTTCCCTCTGGACTCTTTGATTTTTGTTAGACGTTAAAGATCTTCTTCACCTTCCTGATCTTCCTACGACATACCGGGCAGAATCCCGTTGTTTCTGCTATCCTGCATTTTTCCAAACACATCATCATATGCCTCTGCCACATTAAACTACTAACCCATCTGATTTGAAACCCAAACAAAAGAAAACACCAATTTTATTACCGTGTCCCGCACTGGAAGCAAGCGACGCAGTGTCCACAAGAGAGGAAGAAACAGTCTCTAGGCGCATCAAAACAAATCGCACACAGATATCTTGTACTACTACCACCCTGGCCATCTCCGTGTGCACCTTCTAGTTCCTCCGTACTTGTCAAGATGGAACTGTATGACGAGCACCAGCTCGAGTTATCATCGTCTTTTCCCGGTATCAGAGGAGCTACATCATCATTTTCATCGCCTGTTTCCTCGTTTTCAGACACTGCTTGGTGTCTTTTATTGAAGACACTAGATAAAATCAACAATAGTGCTGTCACTACACCTGCAACAATAAGGATCCAAGGGGACAAAAATCAAAAAGTGCCCCAACGACAAGATCCGTTACTTTATACGACTCATGATGTAGTATCAAAAAAAGGGAAAAGACATCATTACCCATGCAAACTATGTACGCAATCCACCTTGGCTCGTACGAGAGCTTTGCACAGTACTCATTCTTAGAGTTGTTCTGAACAACAACAACAACAAGAGAGTGTTGGATTCAGAATGCCTCATCATGTTGATACCTTCTTAAAGGAAAAATCAAAAAAGAAAGACAAAAAATGGGTCGCGTACCAGCTTTGGGCCTGGTGAGGTTAGTACAGCAGCATTAGTTCCAAATAATGGAACACTTAAAGTGCACTTGTCGTTAGGAAACGTGCAATTGTAATAAGCATTGGTAGTATCATACAATACTCCCTCAACTTGAATGTCGATGGTAGCCTGAAAAACGTAGATATGGTGTGGTGAGTGCTAATGTATAATCAGAGAAAGAAAAAAAAGAGACTTGGGATTATGAAATTGATGGCAGTAGACTACTGGTAAGCGAGGCTTCTATTTCAAAGGAAAGCCATTCACATTGTATAGGAGAGAAGTTAACCTACAAATCAAAGTTGCAGAGCATTATATCATCATAAAGCTGCTTCAGCTATTTACCTTGACTTCGTTCAGGTATACGTTGCCTACTGCAATGTAATAACTCGACGACTTAGTTATGTCCTGCTCAATGAAACCACTATCTGCCAAAAAATAAAATAAGCTAAAGCGTGAGTGAGTGATCTCATGCAGGAATACTCAGAATAAAAGAAAAAGAAAAAACTATCATGTTAAAACTTTGGTCACTAACTAACCAGAGATTAGATGCCATGATAATGTAGTGTCTGAACGCGTAGGGTCTTGTACCCACTCGGAGAGCCCATCCACACCTTCAATTATAAATGAATAGCTAACATTCAACATTGTATGAAACTTTTCTCAATGAATCCCAAAACATCATCAAACTCAAGACTGTTGTGAATATATATAATTAAGCACCAGAAGAAATATAGGAGCATCTATCTAAGTAAATGAGGTAGTTATCCAAAAGAGAAAAACGAAATAAAAAAAAGAGGATCGTCTCCTCTGCCAAAAGTACCTTGGGCTATGACAAGATAGAGGGAGGAGCCTAGAGATTCAACATTGTAAGAAACTTTAACGTGTGACCCCTTGTTCAGATACTGTATCCAATACTGAATGACAATAGCAAAAATGAAAATGCATCAGACACCAGTTCCATAGATGAGAAAAATAATAAAAAAAGGGCGTGCAGGGCAGGGAGAGAAGTAACCTTGTAAGAATCATTTGGAACAGCTAAATAGTGGACTTCAGACCAATTGGCCAGAACATGGAGCTGTGGGGCTTGGTTCAAACCGAACAGCATCAAACCGGATCCCTTATTCCCTAATTCTTCCACCTTGGGAGAAGCAAAAAAACATGATATCAGAAAAATCAAATTCAACAATGTTTGGGATCCTAATGCAAGTAGAGAGGACGTACAATGACAGATTGGACGAAAATGGAAGTTGGCTTAATGAGGAAGGAGGAGTTTGGTCCCAACCATACGTTGTTAGTTCCGTAAAGCCCCAGAATCAAAGTCATCGAGACTGAGGATAATAAAATCAACAATCAACACACACACACGCAGGAAGGCAGGGTAAGTTGATTGGAAAATAAAAATATCTCACCGAAGACGCAGAAGGTAGCGACGACGACAACGCAAGACCAAGGATCTTCGGAAGAAGTCGATCTATTCCTCGGGTTCTCCGACGCAACGATGCTCCCATGGCGGTAATCGTACTCGGAGCGGTTCCATGGCGGTCGATCACGATGGTCAAATCCGTTATCTTGGCTGCCGTGTTCAAACCGGATATAACCGGTTTCTTCGCGGGTCACAGGCGGAGAAGAGGAGGAAGAAGAATCGGGGAGCGACATCTAGAGCGATTGGGAGGGAAGAAAAGGATTTTTTGAACACAAGTTAAAAACCCTGAGAGCAGGTTTGGGGGTTGATCTTAAGGACCCAGAGATTTGAACGATGGGTCGGCTTCTCTCCTCTTTCTTCATCGTCACGTTGAACGGTAGATTGACAAATTCTTTTCTCCATTTTTTTTAAAATTAAAAAAAAATTCTAAATATCCTATAATTAAATCCAGATTATGGTCGGTTCGGACAGGCTGGTCTGGTCTGGTCTCGAGTACTTGAAGTTACTACAATCTGGCTTTGTTAAGGAGGCCCACAAAGCCTATATACATCAGTAGGAGATGTTTAAACACTGGCCCAACTGAGCCCAATAATTTGACTTGTTTCCCTCGTGGAGCCCACTAATTTACTTGCAAGAATCCCACCACCGAAGACAATTTATACATTGGACTCCGGTTTGTGCAATTAAAAATCTCAGGAGGCGTGAACTGAGAAAAAAAAAAGAATAAGAATCAGACAGACAGACATTATCAATCCGGCAGGCATGGGAGAAGAGAAATCTCAACTTCAATTCCGTAGTATCCCTTCTCTCAAGACCTCTGATTTCGCTCTCACCAGCAAACCTTCATGGAGGTTGCCTTCCAGAGGGAACAAAAGAAGCAGTGGCGTTCTGAGTAATTTCGCCTCCGTATCGGTTGCGATTAGGAGAGATCGGAGGGAATCTGGTGGACCTTTCGCGTCCGTTTCGGTGGTGATTCCAAAGGAAGAGGATGATTTCGCGCCTACTTCGGCTCAGCTTTTGAAAAACCCCGTCGCTCTTTTGTCATTTGTACCGAAAGACGCCGCTCTGTTTTTCGCCGGAGCGTTCGCCGGAGCTGCCGCAAAGTCAGTGACGGCACCGCTTGACCGTATTAAGCTCCTTATGCAGGTACGCTTTCTCTCAACAACTTCAAGGTTTTGTCGCACGTGTTTTCTTTTCTCTTTTTTTCTCCATTTTTTGTTTTTAATAATTAAGAAAAAATGTTACTAGTAAACATAATAGTACGCCGTCGTTTTGGACTAGTTTATATTCTACTACATATGAGTAAGCATAATAGTACGCCGTCGTTTATATGCAATGTCTTTTTCTTTTTGAACAACATATATAATGTCTCTCATACACTTAAATTAGAAACTAGTCTCTGTGCTACATATGTAGTAGATATGGTCTGATGAACAACTTACTTGGATCTTTCCATGAGATGATGTTATCATGCTGTTACTTTCATTATCTCTCAAGTCACAAAGATATCTCTTAAGAGAACCTTCTTTGTGGTGTGACTGTGTTCTTGTTATAGACACAGTGTAATATTTTTTTTTATTCTTACAATCTAATTGACGTCTTATTTGAATTATTATAGACACATGGTGTTCGAGCTGGGCAACAAAGTGCTAAGAAGGCTATTGGTTTCATAGAGGTATATAATATCCTCCAAAATCATGTAGTGGAGAGGATTTGTTTCTTCTTACTGTATACTCGTTGTTGATTTGGTTCTGTAATTTTGGAATATTATATATATAACTACAGGCGATTATGCTTATTGGAAGAGAAGAAGGTGTTAAAGGTTATTGGAAAGGAAACCTGCCTCAGGTACTCTCACAATCTCTTTACATAAAAGGCTGTGGTGTGTAATTTAGTGGATTTTTATTGCTCAAAATCTTAGTCGTTTTTGAATATTTCAGGTGATAAGGATTGTGCCTTATAGCGCGGTACAGTTGTTTGCATATGAAACATACAAGGTATGTGAATCATCTTATTCAGGTTTTCATTTCACAAGTTTCAGAACCCGTCTAATCACTGTGCACATTTGTTTTTTTTTTCTAAATTCAGAAACTATTTAGGGGAGAAGACGGTCAATTGTCTGTTCTTGGAAGGCTTGGGGCTGGTGCTTGTGCTGGAATGACCTCTACTCTGGTAACTAGTTTTGTTTATCTGCTTCATCTAGTCTCGGCGCAAAATATTAAATACATTTATGAATCTGCTAACCTTTTTTATGCAGATTACATATCCTTTAGATGTGCTGAGATTGAGGTTAGCTGTTGAACCGGGGTATCGAACCATGTCCGAGGTATGTACATTGGACTATAGACCAACTCTAAGGCTCCATAAACTCTTCAAATATAAATTAAAAGCGCAAGATGTCACATGTAGGTAGCCTTGAACATGCTGAGGGAGGAAGGAGTTGCATCATTTTATAAGGGTCTGGGTCCTTCGCTTTTAAGTATAGCTCCTTACATTGCCCTCAACTTCTGCGTCTTTGATCTGTAAGTCTGCTGCTAACAGCTAAGTCCTTTACACATCTGAAAATGTTTTCAGTCAAGGTGTGTTTACATTATTGATACTCGGGATGCAGGGTAAAGAAATCGTTGCCAGAGAAGTATCAAAAGAAGACACAAGCATCTTTGCTAACAGCAGTAGTGGCTGCTGCTATTGCTACGGGTACATGCTATCCGTTGGATACCATCAGAAGACAGATGCAATTGAAGGGTACTCCTTATAAATCCGTATTTGACGCCTTCTCAGGTAAAAAATAAAAACATCCTTATTTGCTTTTGAATAAGATTAAGTTTCGGGTGAGTGACCTGGGTTTATGGTTAAAACCGATGAATAGGTATCATAGAGCGTGAAGGAGTGATAGGATTGTACCGTGGGTTTGTCCCGAATGCCCTGAAAAGCATGCCAAACAGCAGGTAAGTTTCTTATATATATATAGAGAGACTTGTGGAAGAAGGCAGGTTTCTCATCTTGTTTTTTATCATTGTGGTGTGTTTACAGTATAAAGCTGACAACATTTGATATCGTGAAGAAACTGATAGCAGCGAGTGAGAAGGAGTACCAAAAAATAGGGGATGATAATCGCAAGAAAGCAGCCGCAACTCCTCCTCCTCTTAACACCACTGATGAACAAAGCTGAAGCTCTTTTTTTCCCCGTAAACCAATCATCTTTTCTTTGTGTTTGTGTGTGCATTGTTTGAATGTTTTTCTTTTTGTGGTAAGACATTGATTTTTGAATTGAATCATGAAGCCGAGGCAGAGTTTTCAGTTTCATGTATTGTATGGGGGTAATAAATGTACGGAATAATTTGTCGGTTTACCAAATAAAAACCGGTTTGATGGGGGATTTAAAACTCTCTCAATCGCTTGGAATTGCTTACGTTTAAATTTTTTCGGTTTAACAAATAAAAAAAATAAAAACCGGTTTGATGGGAATTGGAAACCGGACCGCTTACGGAAATGGGACTGGAAGTTCGTTCTATCTATCTATTTGGAAAAATGCGGCTGAAGGAAGAGGAAGAGATTAGCGGAAGACGAGTAACGAACCTCTGAAATCAAATAATAAAATTGCTCGTCGGTCATGCATTGTACGTTGCGATTGCCGTTGCCTCTTCACATTCCCCGAACTCGAACAGCGGCATCCTGTAAGCTGAAACGACGGCGTGTGGAGGAGCAGTTGCGATGCCGCTGTGCTCAGTCAGACGAAGAAGAAGCCACCAATGATAAGAGGTGAACATTTGTTTTTTTCTCGAGGAGTAGAGTATGAGTGGTTTGCTCTTTGTCATTTTACGGGCTGATGAGTGATTGATTGTTGATTCAAGTGTTAGAGTTGGAGGAGGAGGAGGAGGAGTTTCGATTGTGGTTGAGAGATACGGGAATGGAACTTCCAAAAGGTCCCAGCCTTCTTATTCCCCCCCCATGATTTAAACATGTCCATAACATAACTGACTTTGTTTAATGTGCAGATATTTGCTAGATGATGATGATGATGATGACTCGCCTTTACAAGGCTTTCTAGAGGAGCGTGAGCCTAAGCCTGTTACCAAAACTGTGGGCTCAGAAACGAATACGCTTTGGCTTCCTGATCTTGTCAAGGATTTTGTTTTTCCCTCCGGCTTTCCTGGTACACTTTCCTTTTTTTTTATTTGGTTGTAGGATCCTATTATGATTATGATGTAGATTCATTGAGTTTAATAATCTCTTGTAATGTAAAAATCAACAGGGTCTGTTTCAGATGATTACTTGGACTACATGCTCTGGCAGTTCCCTACCAATGTTACCGGCTGGATCTGTAATGTCTTAGTCACCTCTAGTCTTCTCAAGGCTGTTGGCGTTGGCTCTTTCTCTGGATCTTCTCCTGCCGCTACTGCTGCTGCTTCTGCTGCTGCCATCAGGTTTTCTTTTACTTCCCACTGCTATCTCACCTTGTTTGTTTTCTCTTCCCCCCCAACTTCTTATGGTCTATTTCTCTCTAACTTCAGGTGGGTATCCAAAGATGGTATTGGTGCTCTTGGCCGTCTTCTTATTGGTAGGGAAACCACGTGAAGACACTAATAAACGTTCATGGTGTTATCTAAGAACCTCTTCAGTAACAAGATTATATTTTTTTTTCCCAGGTGGACGTTTCGGTAGTCTTTTTGACGATGATCCTAAACAATGGCGCATGTATGCTGATTTTATTGGCAGTGCTGGAAGGTTTGTAGTATAGGACTTCAAGCCATTAATAATGTATAGCATTTGATTGCGTTTCTTTTTGTTTTTGCAGCTTCTTTGATCTGGCCACACAACTATATCCAACCCAGTTCCTACTATTAGCATCCACAGGAAATCTCGCCAAGGTGGTTCCCTTTTCCTTCCACCTGCAATTCTTTCATTTATATTTTTAGTATTTATCAAGAATTCACCTCGGCTAAAGCATTGATTGACAGAGTGCACCTTCTAATATTTTTATTTGAAATAGGCCGTGGCTAGAGGATTGAGAGACCCTTCATTCAGGGTCATACAGAGTCATTTTGCTATCTCAGGAAATCTTGGGGAGGTAGCAGCCAAGGTATGCTAAGTCATGTACGTTTTATCTCTGTTAGCAGTCTCTGATTCTTGTTCAACATCTCAGGAAGAAGTGTGGGAAGTTGCTGCCCAGCTTATTGGTCTTGGTCTAGGCATTCTTATCATTGTATGTTAGTTTTTCTTTGTGCTTCTTTCTTTCTTTCAAATCTATTCATTAGAAGTCCCAAGTTTGATCCTGTTAAAATTTTACTGGCTTTATGTTGAGCCTTTGCATTCTGTAATATTTGATGCAGGACACGCCAGGCCTTGTAAAGTCATTTCCCTTTGTGTCGCTTACATGGACGAGCATAAGACTTGTTCATCTATGGCTACGTTACCAGTCGCTTGCAGTCCTACGATTTGACACAGTAAGAGTTCTTCTCACATGGTTTTTCCTACAAACTTGAAATTTAATATGATGAGAAGAAAACCCCGGATAAATTGAATAATACTTTGATTTGAATTATGAAATAATGCCAGATAAATCTTAAGCGTGCGCGTATCCTAGTACAGTCTCATGTTGTGCACTCTGTTGTACCAGGTTAGAATGTTCCTCCTTTTTTCTAGCTTATTACTAAACCTCGAAGTAAGACCCATATTTGTCTCTTGACAGGGTATGTTGACTGCAACAAGCGAGAAAACATTTTGGTATGGCAGAGATTCATGAAACCTCGGATCATTTTTGGTGTTTCTCTTGAAGAAATATCTGGTTTGGAGAAATCTGTTTTTAAGGTAATCTTCTTCTTCCATTTTAACCATCAGTCCATCTGTACTCCTGAGAGGATCTTATATTTTAAACATTGACTTCCAGGTTAAAGCACTCCTTAAGATATACACAAAGGAGAAATATATTCTTACGTTGAATAAGTTGAACAAGGATACCGAGTTTTCTGTATCCTTTAAGGTACGTGCGTGGGCCTATTAAAAAAAATGTACTTTATCATAGAACTCAGGAAGCATTAATCTCTTGTTTGTCTTTCGAGTAACCTGATAGAGATTCACTGGTGGGTAATTTAGCATATCAAGTTATGACTTAGAAGAAATCGGGAGCTGATTTATACTTTGCTTCTTGTAATTAGAATACGTTACTGGAGAGTAGCCTACTGCATACGACATAGGAGTTATTTTTCAGTAATATCTGCTTAATTGAGGGAACAAAGCTTCTACACTTGTGGGAGAGTACTCTCGGATATCTTTGGTGATTTAGTCAAAATTTTATTATTTTATCTATCAAATCAGGCTTACATGCTCTCATTATCTCTGGACCCTTTTTACTAGTTCTTATTTAAAACTACCTTGCTTTAACATAATTTGTGGGTTATTTTAGTATTCTACTGATTCCTTCTGCGTTCTGCCTTGATCTCTGTGAAACTAATAATGCAGGTGAATGCGACAAGCAGAGACGTGTTGGGATGTCTTTGGCAAGCATATTGGTTATACGAGAACATGGAAGAAAGCTTGAAAAACAAGGATAGTGTGGTCCATTGGCTGAAGCAAAGCTTGTCGGAGATGGAGAACAAGTTTGATGATTTCTTGTTCAAATTGGAAACTGCTGGATGGAACTTAGGTGAATCTAACTTGAAGATTCCCAACCGCATCCTCATCGACCAGGAGTCCATCCCTCTCTGACATTCGATTATTTTTCCAAGGAGCAATCTCTTGAACAAAAGAAACTGATACTGAGGTAAATAATACTTACCAAACACTGTCAATTCAAACGTGGAGTAATTTTTGTTACTATATCTTAGGCGTCAATTGAATGTCGATGACTTTTATAGAATATAAAAGTTTGGTACAACTAACAGTTAGGATAATATCAGGAATAGGAATTGTATGGACCACTGGTATGACATGATCAATATAGATTTAGAGTAAAAAAAAGTATAATAATTATCTTAAAATAAGTTAGTGTGGATAATGAGACAAATGGTGAGGTTTGAGGCCAATGATATAGTATGATTGTCATTATGCCCTGCTTTGTTTGTACTTGAATCGCCACCCTCTTTTTATTGCGTTTAGTTTTAGAATTTAGAGGACGTCGGCATTCCTTTATGAAAAACAAAGAAAATGACCTTTTATACAATTTGATTTGTGTATAAATAATCTAACAGAACCAAAATATAGCTATTATTATTATCTAAGTAAATGTTAAAAATCATGTAAAGGATCATAGTTCTATTAATTGTTGTAACTTATTTTTTTATATTTTATATGAGACTTATATTTTTGTTAATGATTTATTTGATGATTAGTTTACCAAAAACTGATAACAAATTGATCTGTGACGAGAGTTCAAAAAGAAAAAAATTGATCTATTTCTTGCTCATCACTGCGAAGTTGAATTAGGGGCGAGTCATTATCGCTATTAATAACTTGTCTAATAATGATAACAAATCATGTCACCAAATAAGCTATAATTGTTTGATCCTTTTGCCCGGATCCATTCATTTAAAAGCAGACGTAGGTCATATACGTATCCTAAAAGCCAAATTAGTAAGCAGATTACGAGGCATTACGAGATCCAAGCATGCAAATATTTCATAAACAAATTCTTTAAGGGTTTATGTATTTTGCATTTAAGTCTGGTATCCTCTACTACCCAAATACGTTAAAAGCTGGTTCATACGCTTATATATCACGACACGTGGGATGTGATGGTGGTCCCCACTGACACGCAGATACATGTCGGTCACGTATCTCTTACAAGGCGCACAGTTGCACACACCGCCGCCTGGAACGGTGACACACGTCCTGTCACTCAATTTTTTCTATCTCAGTTAAATAAATAATATTATCCTCGTCCTTGTTACGTGGGGCCCAGGCTAGGGTTTTATGGTAATTCGGTAATACCACAAGTAATGTCTAACTTTTTAATAATTTGTTCCCAGAGTTCCTTGTAGAACAAAAAAAAAAAAAGGGAAGGAGCCTTTACTTTAGACGCTCTGTTCGCTTTTGTTAATGTTAAATATTGTGTGATCTTTGATTACGTGCGCTCTACGCGAATTTAGGCAAACTTACTCTCTCTTTCTCTTTCCCTGTCGCTACCTCTCTTCGGTTGAGTGAGTATAAATCTCCAGAAAAAAATCATCCATGGGAATGGGAGAGAGAATCTATTCGAGCTGTTAGGGTTTGCGATATTTTAGGCTTGTTTCGGTTTAGTTTGATCTCAAAGATAAAAAAAAGGGACTAGGGCTTTGTCTTGTCGCACTCTTTGGAAGCTCTGGTTTAAGTTGGATCGTCTCGTCAAGGAGGAGTGAAGAGAAAGAAAAAAAAAATGAGAAAGTCGTTCAAGGATTCACTCAAAGCTCTCGAAGCTGATATCCAGTTCGCCAATACCCTGTAAATCTCTCTCTCTCTCTCGCTCTATCTCTGGTTAATAATACACGCAAAGTTTATGTTCTTTTTTTTTTTGTTTTCCCATGGAATCTGATTGTGTT
Source organism: Raphanus raphanistrum subsp. raphanistrum (assembly GCA_019706035.1). Taxonomy (NCBI): domain Eukaryota; kingdom Viridiplantae; phylum Streptophyta; class Magnoliopsida; order Brassicales; family Brassicaceae; genus Raphanus; species Raphanus raphanistrum. The sequence continues at coordinate 109,654 of CM033982.1, read as the reverse complement.
CTTCTTTGGAAATTTTGATTAATGTCTCTTGCTTACTCTATTCTGGTTTGCCTGCTGTTTTTTTTTTTTTGAGTTTTCCGGTTCGATAGATCAAACTGTGTACACAGCCTTCGTTGGAGTTCTATCGAAGATTCCAGATGGGTTATTCAGTCTGGAATGATACTTGTTTGAATCTCTGCTGTTGTCTGATTGCGTTTGCTTGCTTGCTTTTGCTGATGTCAAAATGAATCTTGAGACTTTGCGTTTACGCCAGCTTTTGTAAAAATGTCAATTTATTCCATTAGCCAGTCTCAGACGCCACCACCACTCTTCCTCTAACCTGTCAATTATTTTTTATCATACATATATATAGTGGGATTCTATCCACAAGTTTGACTTTTTACTATAGTATAAGACTTGTTTTAATAATCACAAACATTCTGATGTCTCTCTCTCTCTGTTTTTTTTTTGAAGGGCATCTGAGTATCCAGAGGAGTGTGATGGTGGGTTCGTGCAGATGAGACTGTCTTACAGCCCCGCTGCTCATCTCTTCCTCTTCCTTATTCAGTGGACTGATTGTCATTTCGCTGGCGCTTTAGGATTGCTTAGGATCTTTATTTATAAGGTCTACCATCTTCTTCTTTTTCCTTTTTTTTTAGAACTCTTTGAGAGCTTATTCGTTTACGGACCTTGATCCTCTGTTCTTTGTCTAGACTTGATGTTGTGATATTCTTTTTTTTTTTTTTTGATAGGCTTATATTGATGGGAAGACCACAATGTCGCTTCATGAACGGAAAGCTAGTATCAAAGAGTTCTACGGTACACTTAGTTAGTGTATTTTTTTGATTAGGAAGTTGGTCCAATAATAATGTTCCATTTGGATATTGTTGTAGATGTGTTGTTTCCTTCGCTATTGCAAGTTCACGGAGGGATAAACGATGTAGAAGAAAGGAAGCAAAAGGAGATATGCGACAAAAGATACCGGAAAAAGGACACAACAGAGAAGGGAAAGATGTCAGAGGTGGATTTGGAGAGGGAGGAAGAGTGTGGCATTTGCTTGGAGATTCGCAATAAAGTTGTTCTTCCTACTTGCAATCACTCCATGTGCATAAATTGCTACCGAGACTGGTGAAAAAAAAATGCTTCCTCCTCTTTACTCACTCGATAGCCTTTTTTTTTTTAAGTTGCAGTTAGAATATTGTTCTTGTGTTTGAAACAGGCGGTTGAGGTCACAGTCGTGCCCGTTCTGTAGAGGGAGCTTGAAAAGAGTGAATTCTGGTGATCTATGGGTGTACACTTCGAGCAGAGAGGTAGTGGAGTTGCCGGAGATATACAAGGAGAATGTGAAGAGGTTGTTAATGTACATTGACAAATTGCCTCTCGTTGCTTGTGACCACCACCCAACTCTTGTTCCTTACGCTCATGTTCCTCGCTGAACAATCCTTTCCCTCTTTCTTATCTCATCCTTCTTCTGCACATAGCATTTCTAATCTCTATATTTTTTGTAAATAAAATTTATGTTTTTTTTTTAATTTGGGGGTTTCTTTTATTTTATGCAGTCTCTGATTTGGATTTGTTATTTGTACTAGAGTCTCTATCCGCGCTACGCGCGGAAAAGTGTGTTGATAATTTATTTATCGATCGTATGTTTTAATGTTTTTGTTTGTAATGGGAGCTTTGTATTTTCAAAACAATGGAGAAGTTGGTGAATATCAATTGTTTAAAAACAAAAAGAGTAGCTTGGGTAATAAATTTGATTTTCTAATTGTACGTGCTATTGGAATTATTTAGGGTATTTTAATCCAGTAAAACTAATCCACTAAAATTGAACCAAACCGAGCTAGAGAAAGTGGATTAAATCTGGCGATACCGAGTAAAACGAACATATGTCTTTTTTTAGAAATTGGGATATATGGATATGCTTTGGTATTTAAACCCTTCAAACTGAGTAAACTGAATAAACCAATCAATTAAAATATAATAGCATAAGTACATGTAAATTATATAATATAATTAATAATATATACTTGATTTATTTTGTTGATATGAACCTCATATTTAAATGTTTATTTCATTAATTTTATATCTTATTTTAAATAGTTTAGTAGTTTATCTGAACTAAATTAAATTATTGTATAATAAAAGTGTCCAGGGATAGGAAATAAACCGAGTCACTAAAATAAATTATATTATGGTCTATTTTTGATTGTATATTCCAATACTTTAGCCAAAAAGAATCGGAGACACATTCATCTAATTGAAATAAATTTGGACGCTTCAAATATATTTTTCTTTTTGTAGGGAATTGTGCAAGAGATTACATATTTACATGCACGTTCTATGGTAAATGTATTAGCTTTTCAAAATGTTGAGTTATGAATGCATTTAGCTTATACAGTTTGTGGAGGATAATCTTGAAAAGATGGCAGATAATGTTGGTCAGTTAAGCGAGGATTTATGTTAACTACATAGTTATATTTTATAATCATAGTAAATTATCTAAAAATAATTGTTTATAAAATATTTAGGGAATTCTAATTTTTCTTAATTTTTAATATTTAATATTATTATTCATGTTTACCCGATTTTAATAGACATTTCATAATACCTGAAATATGAAGTTTCATCAAAGAAAACAACCTTTGATCTTTATTTTATAGATATGTTAACACAAATAATTATTTAAATAAAAAAAAAAATCTAAAAATATGCATTTTTTAAATTTTCAAATTATACGTCTCCAGACTCGAATTTTTGAAGCTTATTTTTATTGGAGGTGTATATTGTAAAATCAAAACTGAATTTAGAAAAAGTAGATTATATGAGAGATGACAGGACTTTGTTATTACTTGGGTTCCATGATGATCATCTTCTGAGTTTTGGATAGTATGTTTAGTTAGAGGCAATAATCATAACGATTGAAGATGGGTGACGTTTTCTAAAATTGAAAGGAATTGTTTATCATAAAGGTCACAAATATCACATCCACCTAAATTTAGGGGAAAATGAACCATTAGCTGGATAGATTTAAGTTGATAAATGTTATATTATTTTAGTGTAATCCATTGTTACTTACAGTCAAACAATTTGTTGGCCGATCACATATTTCCCTGGACATAATATAGTACACAATATATCTATATATAAATATGCATAGAAAAATTAATATTAATCGATAAGGTAAAATATATTATTTTCTTAATGTGTTAAACAAATTAATATGTTATGTTAGATATTCATTATAAAATTGAATTTTGGTAGGTGTTGTAAATTGTCCGCAAAGTCATGCTTTAACTATATATTTTATATTTTAATGTGTAAATAAATAGCCATGGTTTTTTATATCTTTGAAAAAATACTCAGCAAATAATTAGATTTTAACTGATAAGATTTGTTTTTAAAAAATGTTGAGCTAAAGGTGTTAACAAACTTTTAAAAAGAAAAAAAAATGTTATCCAAATCATTTTTACAACCAAAATCAATTATTATTATTATTTGAAAATATCAAATTTATTAGCGATAAAGCAAAGCATAAATATTTACCGTAACGATGAGATAAGAGATGATTTACGAACGGCTAAAAGCAAGATCATATATATAAGAGCATCTCCAAGGGTTCACTCTATTTTCTACTCTAAAATAGAGTGACTCTGTAATAGAGATGAAGTTTGCTCCAATGGTACTCTATTTTAGAGTAGAATATAGAGTGATGAACAAAAAAAAAACAACTTACTCTATATTTGGAGTAAACCTATTTTTCACTCTATTATAGAGTGAGAAATAGAGTACCATTGGAGCATTTTTTATACCAAACTCTATTTTAGTGTGAAAAATAGAGTGGGGTTAGAGATGCTCTAACAATGCACACTTGGGACGACAGCAATTGCCACCTATGACCTTCAAACTCGATATATTAAGTTTAAGACAGAATAAACTTTGGATAGCACACATGGAAGATGAAATAAACGACCTTACAACTTGGTAGAGTAAATAAAACTAATTTGAAGTATTTGGACATATGGTCGGGAACATCAGATCATGAAGATCTTTTACAAAAGAAAACATCAGATCCTGAAGAGCAAAGAACCCTGCTGCACCGCAAATTACATCTTGAAATCTTTGCTTCCACGTCCATGGATGTCCTCATTATCAGCCCACCAACTGTTTTAACAGCTTTCTCCACAGGATTCATCAAAGTTCTCAATTCTCCACCTATGGGAAACCGGAAGCACAGAAATTTTGCATTACAGAGTTGCTACAGTGTTGTCTTGCATGCATAGTCATGTCCGCAGAGGAAAGCTCTACTGCTCTTTGGCTCAGTTAGTTGAAGATCCATGATCCATGAGTGAATCCGTCCCTGCTTCATCCATCTCCCTACCATTGTGTCCCAGCTTCTGGTAATCTCGTTTTCTTTCCCTGAATATTGAAGCGGAGTCCTCTAGCAATAGATTAATCTGCAACGCCTCTATGATTGCGTCCAATACGTCTCCACGACGTCCTAATCTGCAACATCCCTGAATCTTTAAGATGCGTTCTTTTGCAAGCTCTTCGAGATGTGTACGAAATCAGCAGATACCAGACTATGTCGTTTTGGTCGTTGCGGATCCCAAGATGAACCACAGTCTCAATTGTTTTGTTGTACCATCTTCGAAATAGCGGGTAAGTCTATGTTTTCCAATTTTTGTCTTAGACCCTCCGAACACGACATACTTGAGTGTGATGTCGGCTTGTTATTGCAGAGCAGAGAATACTCAATGGACTGAGAAAATCCTCTAGACAACACACATCACTACCTCCCTCTGTACGTACATCCACAATCCACTTGGTGGTGTTCGAGAATGACTGTCTCTCTGTACACTGAAAAAAAAAAAAACAAAAAAACAGAAAAAATACTACACACCATTCCTGCAAAACCAGGTGTACCATCACCTCACATGTCAAGTCATCAATCAAACTAAATGGTTCAAACCACGATCACATGTGAAGCCACGATCAAACCAGGTGTACCAAAGGCCACCTCCATAAGTTTGAACACCAACCTCCAAGCATCCACCTTTAGTTATCTGTCAACACCAATCCCATGATTTTAAATTTAAAAAAAAAAACAAAACTGAAAATGCGAATTGACAAAGAAACAGAAAAAAAAGGTTCCACCTTTGAAACGGGCTTGAGTTTGAGGCAAGGTCTATCAGTGTGAGCACAATAATATGGAATCCGTTTCCAGCTACATATCTGTTCACAAAGATAGAAACTTTAGATAAATCAATCTCACAATCATTCATGAGTTTGGTTACAAAAGAAGAAGTAAAAGATCATACTTTTTGCCAATGGCAAAAGCAACAATGGTGGAGTAGTTTCTTGTGAAGAAATACTTTTTGCCGGCTTCGAGTTTCCAGTCATCTCTCTCAGAAATCTGTTCATACCCAGCGTGTAGCGGCCTCTTTGACTCATCTACAACAGTTAGATCAAAGATTTAAAAAGGAGGTAAAAAAAAAGAATCAAAAGCTACGATTGAATAAGAGCCCTACGATTTTAACATCTGTGAATCTCACAGTTTTGATCCCCTACCAAAACAGACTTGTTGGAGCTTGAAGTCCATGAAAACCATCTGTAGCGGCCTCTTTGAACTTTCTGGTTCTTAGTATCTCTGGAGTCCATGAAAACCATCTGCTCTAGCTGAAACCAAAAGCAGAGATTTAGTCACATTATTATTAGTTTTAGAAAATTCCAAAGAAAAGAAAAAGTTTTTACCATGGTGGTATGCTCGTTCTTCTCACTCCCTTTACCATTCGCTGTTGCCGGAGGAGCAAAAAAAGAGAAGGTAATATTAGTGTTATGAAAATTGAAAATCTGAAATCAATCTCTAGATTGTAGACATGTAACCAATCAAAGATCCATGGAGATGAAAGTTTCAGAGAAAATTGTAATTTTAATATATGAATGTCCTAACCTTTTCAAAAGCGTTGATCAAAACTGGACCGGCCATGGAAAGCTTCACCGGACGCTGCTCAGCCACATAGGTCAGCTGGCGGAAACCTGCTGTGAGATAAGATTATTGATTCATGACGACAATTGAATTTGATCCGGCTGGATTTGAAGCCATGGCTTAACTGCAAAGATTTGATTAAAACCTAATATGAAATCAAGAACTCACAGTGCTGCCATGGGTTTCCGTCTTCTTTGCAGTTTGGGCAACCTCTTTCCCCATATCGGAAGCGTCCCTTACACAGACCATTGTGTCTGATCCAATTATAAGATTGTTACAGAGAGATCACTGAAGGCCTCTCTCTTTAATAGATCGGGGCATAATTGAAAAGAGGGAAACATAAAGACTTGTAATTAAGGGATGATAATGAGACAGAAGGAAAGGTGAAGAGACCATTGTGTTCAGGAGTTGAAAGATCTCCATCGATTTTACTCGCCAGAAAGAAGAGATTTGGGTATAACGATGCTTTCAATGAAATGGGCTTCTGGGCCATTCGGACTAACATACAGGCTCGTATTTAAGCCCAACATCCGACTTGAATACATGGCAAAATATTAAGATCTGATTGGTCGATTTTTCTAGACGACGTGGCATAGCTCAATGGAGCTCATATTCTCCTTTTAGTAGTGTTATTATAGATTATCACAACCTCCTCTTAGTAAATGGCTTTGAAAACTTCGGTTTGATCTGTTGCTGGCATACATAATTTTGGTTGAGGTAGGGATCGGTTGGTTAGATAGCCGACCAAAGACAAGACCGGTAGAGGTTTAAGTTACTTTCTTAATTTGATTTTTTTTTTGGGTTAAATAATGCAATTTCCCTTAACAGTAAGGGATGTGATCAAAGTAAAAAAAAAAAGAAAGATATCTATCCACCACCACTAGTAACATGAGAAGTCGAAGTGATCCTGGTGTCGAACGCAGAAGAAGAAGGTATTGAGCTCGACGATGAAACAGATGCTACAAATTTTGATCCAAAATCGCTTCGTGATGATTTTGAATAACCCCACTCATCATCAATCTCAACAACTTCCTCCTCTCCGTTTAGAAACCTAAGCACCCCTCTCATCGACGGCCTAGACGCCGGCTTTTGGTGGCAACAGAGCAATCCCACGGCGAGAGCGACCCTTGCTTCTCTGCCGTCGTAATCAGATCCAAGTCTCGGATCGACTCCACTTAGAATCTCACCCCTGGCGTGCAAATCCATAACCCAATCGACTAAGAAGAAGGTACCGGAATCCGTTGGTTTTCTCCCGCAGACCATCTCCAAGAGCAGAACGCCAAACGCGAAAGCATCAGAGGCTGATGAGGGTTTACCGTTTCGGGCTAGCTCAGGCGCCACATACCCGATCGTTCCGACGAGTCCCGTTGTCTCTGAGAGAGATCCTCTTTCGTAAAGCCTCGCTAGTCCGAAATCTCCAAGTCTAGGGTTCATGTTTGATTCGATGAGAACGTTGCTTGGCTTTACGTCTCTGTGAACCACGATCTGTTCCCATTCTTCGTGGAGATACAGCAACCCAGACGCGATTCCTTTCGCGATCTCGAAACGCGCGTTCCACCCCAGAACGGCGCCGCTTCTCCGCGGAACACTGTAGAGAAGCGAGTCCAAGCTTCCGTTGGGGATGTAATCGTAAATCAACAAGAGATCGCTTCTGTGTTTGCACCATCCTTGGAGATTCACGAGGTTTCTATGCCTCACACGCCCTAGACTCTCGATCTCCGCCATGAATTCTCGAACACCTTGCCTGCTGTTTGGAACGATCTTCTTCACTGCGATTAGATCCGAGCTCGCCAGTTTCCCTTTGTAAACAGTTCCAAATCCTCCGGTTCCGATGATCCCTGCCTCCTTGAATCCGTCAGTGGCTACGTAGAGGTCTCTGTATCTGAATCTGCGAGGATGATCGATCTCCCAGTCTTCCAGAGTCTCTTCTTGTCGCAGTCGCTTTTTGTACATGACGAAGAAGAAGAGTAACACAAGCATGACCAGCATAACGGTCGATAAAGCCACGATCAATACGATGACCTGAGAACTGAAACCTCTTCTCTTGGTGGCTGTGTTCGGAGGCGGAGGAGGAAGCTCCGAGAGGTCTAGTGTAGCTGCAATGGGGTTTTCTCCCACGCTTGAGAAACTCCAACCCATCACGTAATGATCACTCGACTGCTCTCCTTTCCCTGTGGCTGCTGTGAATCCAACATACATTTCTTCTTGCACTATATCCAACAGTTTTGGAATCTGTCTTGAGATCAATGGTTTAGTCGGTTTAAACCCCAGTTTCGCCGGATAAACGGTGACGTTTAGCGTTTGTGTTGCTCCATCGTAATTCAAAAGAGCTTGAATCGGATTGCCACTCTCCAGCTCGAAATCTTCTCTCTTGTTTGGATCGTCGTTCTGGTAGTACACGACCGGCTCTTGGAAATCCGATGTTCGGTTGTTGAAGTTAAGACCGATGTCGTTTCCGATTTTGTCAGTGTCGTCTCCGGATCCTTGTACCGTGTCGAATTCCACTGAGAAAACGTGATTCCTAGGATCCCCGTTGTTCTCTTTGTTGAGAACTCCCAGGTACTGTGCGGATCCAGCATTGGGACGATTAGGGGTTGGAGATAGCGTGAACGTGAAGCCAAAGCCTCCACTGCTAGAGCTTGAAGGGATTATAACAAAGACGAAACGCGTGCTAAAAGAACGAACCGTGGTGGCGTTTGTGGAATTTCTGTTTGTCTCCAGCAATCTCACCGGTTTGTGGTAGAAAGCTGTACCGGTGACGTTTGAGGCTCGGTTAGTGAGTCTCAGTAACCCGTCTGGTTTGATCACCGCAGCTTCTCCTGCAATACGAATCTCTGATTCGTTTCCTTTGAAACCTGGGAAAGTAAACTCTGTTGTTGCTCGAACGGGGACGCTTGGAATAAGGAAAAGCCTGAATAAAAGTGAGGCTAATAAGACCGTGTATCTTCTTGCAGTGTCCATGCGTGAGCGAGTGAAAGAATGAGATAGGAATAGATAAACTTCTGTAGATTTCTGTCTTAGAGATGTTTCTTTATTAGCAGGAGAGTTTGATTTTTAGTTGCAGATATGAGGTTCTATGAAGGAGTCAAAGAACAAGAAAAATATACACCACAAAAGAAACTGAGAAGAATCTTCTTCCTTTTCTACTCAGCGTTCACATCTCTAAATATTGAAAATTTACAACTCAACTAGTAAAATTCCAGTACGTTTTTCTTGTCAACATTTTTATTAGCCCATTTTCAGTTAGTTACAAGAATCATGTCCCTTTATAAAAACATTAACTGATATTTCATAACTAAACAAACAAAAATATAATAGATGAAGAGAGAAATTTCTTAACACAGTTAGATAAAGTTAGATAAATTGAAAGATTAAAATACGTTGTCATCCATATTTTAGTATGTTTGTGTGTTTGTAAAATTATTAAACTCATAAGCAATAGTTGCACCTTCAAGAATAATCTGTAATATAGTAGCACTGACGATAACTTGGAAAATTCACATACTTAATTGAGATGACAAAAAGGATGTCGTTTTTTCTCTGTGTCGGCACTACTTTGAGTTTTGTTTGTAAATAATTGTTTGGTCGTATTGGCTGGACTTTGTTATTACAAATGGTCCTCCAAACGCAACCATTAGGCTGACTTTGACAGATTCAACGTTTAGATATAATAGGTTTTAGTCATATTGCTAGATAGATGATGTGCATGGAAAAGTAAATAACGAATACTATATTGCAATTGGTCCACAAAAATAATCAGATGTATAAAAAAGGAAAGAAAAAAAGAGAGTAAAGTGAGTTACTATCTAGCAGTGATAGCCGAAGTTGAGGAAATTCTTGTGAGAGATGAACAAATGTCAAAGGACGAAACGACTCCTCCGTGGACCGTAGTCCGTGAATTTTATTATCGGAGTTATACTATCTCTATCTACCAGTGATAATGGAAGCTGACGAGATCCGTGTGAGAGAAGAACAAGTGTATGAGCTGGAAGCCCTATCCGACGATGAAACGTATCCTCCTCCTCCCAGTTTCCATCTGAAATCGCCTCTTGAATATTTCTCAATCTCAGGAACATCCTCGTCTCTGTTCAGATACTTCATCACCATTCTCATTCCCGGACGATCTCCCATTTCTGGATTGCAACACAGTAACCCGACGGCGAGAGCAAGCCTTGCCTCCTCTTCGTCGTAACCAGATCCTAGTCTCGGATCCACCGCACTGAGCACCTCACCGCTCGCTTGTAGCTCCATGACCCAATCTCCCAAGAAGAAGCTCCCAGAATCCGTCGGTTTTCTCCCGGAGACGATCTCTAACAGCAAAACCCCAAAAGCGAAAACGTCGGAAGCCGACGAGGAGTTTCCGTTTCGCGTGAGCTCCGGCGCCATATACCCAATCGTGCCGACGACCACTGTGGTGTGCGAGAGCGATCCTCGCTCGTAAAGCCTGGCGAGCCCGAAATCTCCGAGTCTAGGGTTCATGTCATCATCGATGAGAACGTTGCTGGGTTTCACGTCTCTGTGAACCACAACCTTTTCCCATTCTTCGTGGAGATACAGTAGCCCAGCCGCGATTCCTTTCGCGATCTGAAAACGCGATTTCCACGACAAAACGGCCCCGCTTCTTCTCGGTTTACTGTAGAGCAGCGAGTCCAAGCTTCCGTTGGGGATGTAGTCATAAATCAACAAGAGATCGTTACCGTGTTTGCACCATCCTTGGAGGTTCACCAGATTCTTATGCCTCAGACGCCCTAAACTCTCTATCTCTGCGACAAACTCTCGAACACCTTGCATGCTATTCGCTGTTATCTTCTTCACCGCGATTTGATCACACGAAGAAGAAGATGATTTGTTGATGCTTCCTCTGTAAACAGTCCCGAATCCTCCGGCTCCTACGATTCTGTTCTCCTTGAATCCATCCGTAGCCGCGTAGAGATGTCTGTATCGAAATCGGTGAGGATGATCGATTTCCCAATCCTCGAGAATCTCCTCTTGTAGTAGTCTCCTTTTGTATATCATGAAGATGACAAATAAGAGGAACATGATCGATACAACAGCTGATAAAGCTACGATCAGAGCGATGATCTTCCCATTGTAGCCTCTCTTCTTCTCCCTATTTGGAGGAGGAGGAGGAGGAAGCTCTGAGAGATTCAGCGTAGCTGCTGCAACAGGTCCACCGCTTGAGAAACTCCAACCCATCACGTAATGTGCGCTCGATTGGTCTCTCCCCGTGGCTGCCGTGAATCCTACGAACATTTCTTCTTGCACGATCTCTATCAGTTTAGGAACCTGTTTTGAGATCAAGGGAACTCTCGGTTTTGATCCAAGTCTTGTTGGGTAAACTGTGAGGTTAAGCGTGTTGGTTGGTCCCTCGTAGTCCAAAAAGACTTGGATTGGCTCCCCGCTCACAAGCTGGAACTCTTCTTTCTTCCCATCCTTGTTGTAGTAAGCCACTGGTTCTTGCACTTCTGATGACAGACTGTTGAAATTTAGACCCATGTGGTTGCCTATTCGGTTTGTCTCGTCTTTGAATCCTTGTACCGTGTCGAACTCCACTGCGAAAACGTGATTCCTCGGATCACCATCGTTTCTTTCGTTGAGAAGCCCCAGGTACTGCGACGCTTCCGCATCTCTACGGTTTGGGGTTGGCGATAGTGCGAAGGCGAAGCCGAACCCTCCGTTGTTTGAGCTTGAAGGTGTGATGACAAAGACGAAACATGTGCTAAAGGAACGAACCCCAGTTGTATTACTGTCGAGCAATCTCACTGGTTTGTTGTAGAAAGCTGTTCCGACAAGGTTTGATTTTCGATCAGTGAGCCTCAGCAGTCCGTTGGACTTGATGGTTGAATCTCCTTCTAATTGGAATTGGGATTGGTTTCCTTTAAAACCTTGAAAAATGAACTCTGTTGTTGTCGTCTCTGATGTGGCTCTCTGAGCTCGGACAAGGATCTCTGTGATGATCACCAGCAAGATGAGTGGTGAGACCATTGATCTTGCTCTGCTCATGAATGATCAAGCGAGGGTTGACTAAAAAGCAAACAAATTGAGGATGTGTTTTGGTAGAAAAAGTGAAGATAACGGCTCTGGAAGAAAAAGATGCTTGCTAACAAGGATACAAGAGAGGGACTGTATCATTCTCTAACAGATTCCATGATATTTGATGAAGCAGTAAGGAGACAACAGGAAAAAGAATAAGACAGAACATGCCAATAACTAGGCTTCCTAACTTGCACGCTTTTCTAAAATGATAGTTTTTTGAGTTGCTTTGAAAGTCCAATGGAGGGGCATAGGGCTGACTTTGACAAAGTCCAAACTTACGTTGAATCTCCTTAGATTTAAAGTATTTTTAAGGCATAAAACAAGTCGTTAGAATTAAAGAGTCAAGACATTTGTTTGACTTAAAAAGATCAAATAAAATCTTGGGGATTAAATGAGCCCTGCCCTGAGTAAGTAGTACTGTTGTAATACGAGTGCATTAAATATCGAGTCATTTTCCATAATATTGTTTGGTCGTCTTATATTGCCCAGCTCATGTAATTGGCTAATTAGTATAATCAATTAACGCACCCACATGTAATTAATTTAATAAATTAAGCATTTGATTCAGACTTGTAACCAGAAGTCGTTGTGAAGCTGACTTCGTAAAAGTAGTTCTCCACTTCTCCTAGTAGCTTCTCTTCGTTCTTACAAAACAATGTGGTGTTTTGGAGCTACGGATGCCCATATATGATGAAAAAAATATTGGGCTTCTCAGGATATTTTCATATTAGACCTGTATACTTTGCTCTTAATTTCTCTTTACTCTGTGTGCGTTTCTTTTTTCCTCGACTGAACATATGACAGGTGGTATGGTTGATCGAGACAAAAGAGTAAACGAAAAGTTTGGTTGGATGCAGACAGTCTCTCTTGTAACCAAACTGACTTTGCTTATGAATCATGACTCGGTAGTTGTAAAAACCTTCCCACTCTACTGTGAACAATATTATCTGCCCTATTCTGATGTTAGGAGTTGTTATTTTGTTAGTGTTTAATTATGGTACAATATCAATGTTTCAGTATTATTCATGTGCAGGAATCAATGCTTTACTATATCTTAGCTATATGTACTTTCTCTGCAGATTTTTTTTCTTCTTGCAAATCATCAGTTACATATAGTAGAAGAAAATTCTAGTGGAGCAGATTTCGAACGGTAAAGTTTCTGATATCCCAAACATTTCAGTGCCCTAGAGGTTCAAAACGTTATTGATTGGCATAGCAAACTTGGTGATTATAACTTAGCTTCTCCACTGAACTGTTAAACGTGCTTTGTGTCTCCACCGAGTTGTTGAGGTTCCTGCACGCTTCTGGCACCTGGCTGCTCCCATAAGCATTGCAGACATACATTACAAAGTTCTGGTAGTTCTGTTCACGAAAAGACCCACCACAAGTTAAAAAACATTGTTTCTCCTTTGATTTTGAAAGTTTATATCAACTTGAAAGACTAACCTCTTGAAGTGGTTGGTTGTTGACAACCACCCATGGCACAAATGTATGTGCAGGAACAAGCTCCGAGGTTTCTTCAGCATACTTCAGTTCAAGCTGTGCACATATAATAATGTCATTTCTTTGCTCAATTTGTTTAAATTATCCTGTGGAGGATTTTTTTACCTGGTGGCCGTAGCCATTGATGTAGCAATCAAGAGCTGCTCTGCTCAAACCAACCAATTCGAAACAATCAGCCCATTTTTCGAGCTTGTTTTCCAAGACCAGTCGTTCCGTACAGTAGATGTATCCAACGTGCTTCATCTGCAATAGAGAAAAATTGTGCTATGATTATTAACAGCCAAGCCTTTTTTATATGGAGACATATTCTCTCTAGGATAAGTTTTTAAAAGTTTAAAAAGACTTACGACATCAGGGTATGCGTTAATTGCACAGGCATGAATTGCATTGAGCGCACACTCAGCTTCCCCGTGCTATAAAATAGAGCAACATATAGCATTGATCAAAATCAAATGCTGCATCCTAACCTTATGTAGTACTAACACTAAAAGAAGAGACCTGGCAGAGAATGGTGGCATCTGGTTTGAAAAGGGTGTTGCCCCAGGGAACGAGGTGGAGATCAATGGATGAGATTAAACCATTTCGGAAGATCTGAGGCAAGTGGTTAACGATGAAATCTGCACAGAAGGGGCATAGAGCTTCGTAGTAGAGACTCAAGGTCACTTTCTGACTTGAAGAAGACAGAGATAACAAGCAGGAGAGGAAGATTGTGATACAAAACCTGACATATGATGATGCCATTGGTGGAAACAAGAAGAAGAAGAGGTAGATTGACTCTGTTTGGTTTAATTATTTGAGTGGCGCAATAAACAAGCAAAGCAAAAAGGGTGTTTTCTAAAGAAAAAGATTCGTTGATGTAATTTGTAGGACAAGGCATCCAATCTTCTAAAGCTTGGGCGTTTCGACGTTATAACGTTTAATGTGTGGCTGTTTGGATTGGTTGTAAACGGCATGTAGTTATTTAGTAAAGTTTTAAAACAGCGAGACGAGTTGGTCACTCGTTCGTCTTCTACATCTAATCCAATCCCATTCCATTCCACCTGAGCTTTATTTATATACTCATCCGATAAAAAGGGGGCTGGCTCCGCTCCTCCTAAACCCTTATTTTTGTGTTTCTCCCTCTCGAGATAGAGTGAGAGTGGTAGTACAAAATGTCGTCGATGAACTTCAATCCGTTTCAGAACTGGTTCGAGAAACCACGGAATCCAGTACCTTCCATCAACTTCGCTGATTCCTTCTTCCTCAAGTCGCACTCTCCTCCCAAGTTCGCATCGATTGGACTTCCCAAGTTCTTCAAGAAGCCCCAAAAGGCGGCGGAGCCAGAAGAAAGCAACGAGCCAGGGCACTATAAGAAAATGGCAGAGCAGTTCCTGTGGGAGTGCGAGACCAGACCAGACTACAGGCACACTCCGGAAGTGGATAAGATTCTGAAGGAGGACCCTCTCTTCGAGAAGAAGGAGAACCCGAGCCCAGAGGAGATCGAGGCGGAGGAGAAATGGTGGGAGAGGTTCCGAGCGAGCCCCGTGGTCCAGTTCATGGCGCGCGCCGAGGAGATTGCAGACGATATGAACAAGATGGAGCTGGAGAAGAACGACACTCCTTATAGGAGAGAAGACAGGGAGCTGTGGAGAGCGGTCCCTCACGTGCCTGGGTTGGACGGGAGGCCGATGCCGAGGAAGGCCATCAAGTCAAAGGAAGAGAGTGATGATAAGTTTTGGGACTTCATGAAACAGTTCCTGTTCGGACTGTGGGGATTCCGCCAAAGGCCTTACCCGACGGGTCGACCCATTGACGTTGCTCAGGCTATTGGTTACAAACGCCTCGAGAAGCGCTACTATGACTGTATGTCCCTTCCTTCCTTCCTTGACCTTCCCTGGTTGCTTCATTTCCATCTCTTTGTCTTCTTTGTTCAGATTCTGTGTTAGGTAGGTGCTATGTAATCCTTGGTCATGATCTAGTGAATAGCTATGTGATTCCGAGCTCTTGTTGTTGACTTGTATACTCTTAATAGTTTCTTCTCTTCACACACAAGTTCATTTTTTTAATCTGTTTATCTTGTGCTTTAAAAATCCCAGCTTTAGTGTTGTTGAATACTTGAATTGCTGGAATATGATGAAACTGGTTTTCTTTTTCTTTTTTTTTCCTTTGATGAGTGTGTGAATGTGATTATAAGCTTTTGTTTGCTTGCTCTCCCTGTGTCATTAGTCATAATGAAGACCGGTGGTTGGTGGTACAAGGACCGACTTGGCCGTTCCAGAGGACCATGCGAGCTTATCACCCTTAAGACGGCTTATGGATCTGGAATCATTGACAGAGATACTTTCATTTGGGGCGAGGACATGGATGAGTGGGCCCCTATTCACATGGTTTACGGTTTGGAACCTGCTATTGCCACTTGGGAAGGTCTCTCTTGTCTATGCAAGAATTTTGAGACCAGAGTTT
This sequence comes from Raphanus raphanistrum subsp. raphanistrum, assembly GCA_019706035.1. NCBI lineage: Eukaryota > Viridiplantae > Streptophyta > Magnoliopsida > Brassicales > Brassicaceae > Raphanus > Raphanus raphanistrum. The sequence continues at coordinate 93,708 of CM033982.1, read as the reverse complement.
TTCTTTTGAATTTCCTTTTTTTTTTTGGTTTGAGTCTGTGTGTGTTGTTTTGTCAGTGAGGCTTGGTGCAGCGGCAACAGCGTTCCTACACAAACTCCAAAAGGGGATACCGCCGTGGGTCCCTCTAAAGGGAAGAGAGCCAAAAACATACAAGCAGATGCAGAAAGAAGCTATTGAGAGCAAGAAACGCGACATGGCAGTTATGGAAGCAAACGATGGTGTTTGGCCTGGACTCAGAACTCCCAGCCATGCTCTCTTTCTATGGGCCAGTGGCTCTGAACTAACTACTGTCCTCGAATCTGATCACATGCCCAACAAGTTCATCCCTAAACAGCTAAGGTAATTCATTTATTCCCAAAATCCCAAGACGTCTGTCTGTCTGTCGTAATTTTGGATTTGCTCTTTTGATTGTTAGGCAAGAGTTGGCGAAAGTAATACCAGGGTTGAGGCCATGGGAAGTGATAAGCGTAGAGCAAGCAATGGATCAGATAAGCTATGGGGGAGAGTGGTACCGTAAGCCACTTGGTACCTACACAACGGGTCCTCCTTACATCAGGGAATGGAACAGGAATGTCAGGGTAAAGTTTTCTCTTGGCATCTCTTGTGGTGGAAAAAATGGATTCAAGTTGTTAATTATTATTATCTTTGTGTGTGATAATGCAGAGACTATTCAGGATATACTACTACCTGAGTTTGAAAGTGGCAGAGAAGCTGGAGAGTACATTACCAGGATTCAACACAATAATGGAAAAAGTACAGAAAGATAATGAGAGTAGGGTTGCTAGGAGGATGAAGCGGAGGGAGGCGGAGTTGAGAGAAAGGGAGTTGAAGAAGAATTTGGGCCTTCGCGATGAGGACGATGAGGACGAAGAGGAGGAGGAGGAGAATGAGGATGATAAATGATTGAATCAGTGGTGAGGAGGACAAGGAAACATCATGTTGTTGTTGTTGTTGTTTCTCTTGTTCTTTGCTTTGGATTTGCTGAGGCATTACAGAGACCTTAAAGTTGTAGGCGTCTTTTGTAAAAGATGGTACTTGTTCAAGGAGGAACCAACACCAGTTCAATTCCTCTTAAATTTCCTTTTAGAGACAATCAGTGTGTATTTTGGTTCACGCAGAGCCCATAGAATTAAATAATGGGTTTCCAAAATTGGGAGGCCCAATTATTGTTAGACGGGTAGTGTGGGGGGCCTTCCTTTGGGATTCACTCGCATCATCAAGAGAGAAAGCTTCTTTAGTGGCCGGAGAAAGGCGATCGATTAGCATCTCTATGGCTGGCTGGCTGTCCTGTCTCACAAACAATGGTCAGTGTGTTTTTCTCTCTGTCTCTTTTCCAAAATTCATTGTTTGTCCTTTTAACCAATTGATTTCCATGATAATCTCCAACACCCAGTAATTCCTGAGTCTCTTAGAGTTTCTTTTTTTTTATTTGAATTTCTGAGAATTGGATATGATTTTAGGGGATTAAAAATCATCCAAGATAGAATCCTAAGCTTTATCATTATGGAGCACTACTACTACTACTACTACTACTACTACTACTACTACTAGTGTGATAGCGTTTCTTTGTCTTAGGATCCATTCCAGATAGAATCCTACGCTTTTTTGCTTTTTCCCCCCTATCCTATGATATGAACTTTCCTTCTCCTGGCTTTGGATGACGAAAGCACCTCAAAAAAGCTCACTCAACTTGATTCGCCACTATATATATACACAATTGTGATTCCTATTCTTTCACTTGATAATGCCTGCTTAGTGGTTTATTTAATAATCCCTCCATTGATAGCTTAGTGTGGTGTTTTCAATACAATACCCTCATGGATTCCATATTCCAAAAATTTTGTGGAAACAGAGAGAGATGTCATTTTCTTTGTTTCGTAAGCAAGAGAGCAGCATATACTAGCTCTGGATCAAGCATATTGTTTGGCCTTTTGGATTTCAGCATTGCGTTTAGTTAAGAGGGTTCTACTTATTAATCAGAGACTCAAGTCTCCGTTTGTTCATATATATTTTATAGTCATAACATGATATGAAACAAAACAAAAAACACCTTCATAGATTAAACTGAAGAAATTATTACAAAAACCATTATCTTAACACACAAAAGCTTACTACTATTACTACTACAATCTTATTTTTGCTCCAAATAATAACTTCCACTCTAGAAACTTTTACAGAATCTTCTTCGGTTTCATTCTCTTTTAATAATCTCCCCAGAGCATAAAGTGAGGTCCCCAGTCTAGTTCAGAAGCATCTGGTCGAAGTGCCACACTCCTGCAAAAGACACATAGAATATAAGCTTTTCTTAAAAAAGACTACTAAAAATTATAGTCTTAGTGGAACTCAAATCCGGAGTTTAGATCAGTGTACCGTGTCCTTTGCCAACCATCCTTAGCTGGGTGATGAAGTCTGAGATCTTCTTGATTGCTTCAATCTAAGGGGTAGGGGAGCAAAGATGTTTTTTAGAAAAATTTGGGTACTAGTTTAGAGTCACCACTAGTTAAGAAAGCAAACAACAAAAAAAAAAAGAAAGGCTCACCTGCTCTCCAAGAAACTCACTCTCAACGAAATCAGCTAACTGGGGATCATTGTTCTCTGACGCCACCTGTATTTTTTTTTTTTTTTGATTGTTAGTGTGACTGCTTTATTTGATATGTGACTTAACAAATGGATAAGTTTTGGGAACAACATACTCTGTGAAGGTTTAGAAGCTTCTCGTTGGTAAGTTTCTCCAGAGAAAGGGCCAACTCCATTGCTGAAAAAAATTCAATAGATTAGTATAAACCATTTAAGATCGTGTTTGAATATGTATAAAATAAATATATACCATATAAAGCATCTCCTTTCTCAGCATGTTCGAAATCAGAGACAGGGGAGACGATCGGGTGGAGTTTCACTCTTCCTCCTCTTTTGTTCTACACAATACACAAACCATTCATTAAAATCAAAAATCACTATTCTTTTCAACTTGTATAAAGAAGAAGAAATTAAAAAAAAGGATAAACCTACCTGGTACTCCATAAACTTCTCTGCGTGCTCTCTTTCTTCATCACTTGATTCCTTGAAAAATCTGTGTTTATAATAAAATTAAAAGCCTATGTTTAGCTTATTTTAGCATAGTTTTAAGAGTTTGGATTAATTAAAGATTGAAAGAAGTAAATACTTGGCAAGACCCTTGAGAGCAACGTTGTCTCTGTCGAAGTAGGCGTACATTGAATGGTACACATACGACACGTTGTATTCCACACTGTCCCCAAAAAAAATCAAAAATCAAAAATCTCTCTCTGTTAAAAGTTGTACATCTTTATAGTAACATATTCATTTTAAGAGAGATGATTGCTTACTTGATTTGCTCGTTGATGGCAGCCTCGCTAGCGTCGGCATACCTCTGGCGAGCGAGGGAGGCATGAGATGTGATTGGAATGGCCAGATCCGCTTTCTTCACCTCCTCGAACGGCTGGAACACCACTCCCGTCATCGGCATATTGTTTGTGTCTACCGTTGAGGACGCAACCACCACTCCCCTGCCCCCAGTATTATGTCTGGGGAAGCCGATAGACATCACAGACGGAGAGGATGTGACGCCATGGGGGAGTAGCGACACACCCGGCTTAGCGCTGAAAGAAGAGAGTGCCTTGGAGGCCATCAGAGAGAGAGAGATAAGGTGTTTGGTTTAGGGTATGGCTGCTGCTGCTAGTGATTGTTGATGATGGATGATAAGAGAGGAGAAGAAGTGGGGTTTAAATAAGAGGGAAATGGCGTGTGGTCACCGTTGGATCAGTATCCACGTGGAGGGCGTAAATAAGGCCAGATGTGGGGGCGTGTGGCAGCCTCGTGCATCATCCAATGGGATAGTGTGAACGTGAGGATATTCGATTCCACGTTAGCATCTCTCATTTCAGATTAAAAGCTTTTTGTCTGCTTTCTCTTTTGTCACTCCGAATCTTTTTCCTTTCTACTATTTCGGCTCCCCCCACTCTCGCGTTGCCACCATTCCATTTCCTACTCGCTCTCCCCTCCCCCACCTATAACTTTCTCCAACCTTTCATTTTTCTCTAATTTCAGAATTATCTTATAAATCAGGTAAATGAGATATAAAAATAAATTTTAGTTCATCTATTTGGAGTTGGAGATAGACAACAAATACAATTGTGTTGACCAAAAGAAAGAAAAGTATGATAACTTGTACAACGAAGTCAAACGTGTAACATTCTATGATGCATATCTACTTTGTAAGAAATTGGATAGAAATTGAAGTTCTTATCTTTTCGGCTAATAGACTAAATATTTTAAAAATAAATATAATTATATCTGAAATTACTAGGGCATAAGGTAGAATGTTCCAAGGCCATCTAGACCATATGTGGTCTTTAATCTTTATCATATTATTATCGAATCGAGAAAGAGGTAACGAAACCAGACTCCTTCGTAGATCATATAAGCGAAGCGAGTAGGAAACAATTTGAGCCAAAGCGTGTGTGAGGTTTTTTTTTTTGCTAAAAGCGTGTGTGAGGTTTGAAAGTCCCATATAGTTTCCTGTCTTTATCTTAGACATTTACACGCTGGTATAAGTACAACGTGGACCTCACTAGTCATGATTTCCACAAAACCAAAAATTTCTTCCTCTTTTTTCTTTTGAGAGAACTAATCATATCAATTTATTAAGCTTCAATGTTTGCTAGCCAGAGCAAAAGATTATGTAAGGTCCAAAAATATAAGAGTTAGGTTTGGTTTAATATTCTTGGCTTTGCTATTTCCACAGATTTTGATCGATTCATGTCACCTTGTCACTTACAAGTCACAATGAATCAGATTAAGTGTTGGAACTTTGATATTTTCGACACTAAAACTTGTAATAAGAGAAAGAGCTGAAGTTTCTGTAAGAAAAACTCACAATTTAATTAACAAACTAAACTACAAGTATAGAAAAATAAAAATTAACAACCTACAAGTATACAAACTAATTAAAATAAACTACAAGTATACAAAATTAATAAAATAAAATAAAATAACGAACTACAACTATTGAGAAGATTAATCTTAATATATATTTTGTTTGGATGTTACTCTCATTTGGAATGAATTCATACATAAAAGAAATAAAGTAATGGGAGATTTGACAAAAAAAAAAGAAGTAATGGGAGCAATGGTAATAGGGGAAATGGAAGAAGATATAATGCAAAATTTATAGAGAACACACTAATTCAAGATGACAATCTGGATCTGATGATGAAGTCCCAAGTAGTATTTACTTTTCGTACTTGCTGTTTCGATAAAAGCCACGCACAGGTGGGTTCTGCTCATTTACTACGTGTCATATATCAATTGGATTGTTGGAATAGTTACAGAACAATTAAAAAAAAAACAAATCCAACGAGGCGAAGGCGAGACGGAGTGGTAGACAACCTTGTTCCTTCCTTGGAAAAGAGAAGATAAGAGCTTCTTCTTCTTCCTGGTCGTTTAAGAAAAAGAAGTCTCTCTCCTTCCCTTTTTTGATCTCTGAAAAAAAAAAGAATCTGTCTTTGCAATGGACCAGATGTTCAACAAGGTTGGATCCTACTGGTTAGGTCATAAGGCGAACAAGCAGTTTGACTCTGTTGGTGACGATATCAATGTACGTTTTCATATATTTACGTTTTATCTTAATGATACGATTCTCATTGCCATGCTCATATGCCTAATTCCTTTGACATTCTTGTTTTTTTTTCTGTGTCCAGTCGATATCAACGAGCATCGAAGGAGGAACAAAATGGTTGGTCAACAAAATCAAAGGTATATTGTCTTGAGTCCTTGAAATTAATTATAGTATGATGGTATGATCCACATAGATTACAACAACAAAAATAAGGTTAGAGAGATAAATAACACATGCTACGGTTTATGGCTTCGCTTCTAAATTAATTAACATGTACGTAGGAACAATGCAGAAGCCGTTGCCTGAGCTGCTGAAAGAATATGATTTGCCTGTGGGTATCTTCCCACGGGATGCTACAAACTACGAGTTCGATGAACAGACCAAGAAACTGACGGTGCTGATCCCATCAGTCTGCGAAGTTGGCTACAAGGACTCATCCGTCCTCAAATTCACCACAACAGTAACGGGATACCTGGAGAAAGGAAAGCTATGTGACGTGGAAGGGATGAAGACAAAAGTGATGATATGGGTCAAAGTCACAAGCATCTCTGCGGACTCATCAAAGGTGTATTTTACTGCGGGGATGAAGAAGAGCAGAAACCGAGATGCTTATGAGGTTCTAAGAGATGGCGTTCGAGTTGATAAATTCTAACTCCTTCCTGCTGATATATATATATATATATATATATATATATATATATATATTCTCATCTGTTATCAATTAAATTATTAAGTCTTAAGCTTTTTATGGGTTTGCATGATGGTGTTATGATTTGAAAAATTAACTTGTGCTGTATGGATTCAATTGATGAAGAGTATTCTTGGTTTTGTATAAAACAAATTCCATGACTGTACATTGTGCAAACACAATACTCCGCAGTAGTAGTAATGAATTGAGTGCTCAATGATTAGGTTTTCAAAAACATATGCAAACGAGGTTTGAATAAAAACTGCAAGTATTGCTTGTAGCTGCAACCATATCTATCAGAATTAGTATACATATCATATAAGAATAAGACCCAATAAAACACAAGAAGAGGGTACATAAGGTGGATAACCGGGAAAAAGAAGTTTTTATACCCAACATATCACGATATTCATATTGACTATTGACTTATATGATTGTACAAAAACATATATGTATTTTTGAAGAATTCAAATAACATACATTTTGTTTATTTTTTTGCGTAAACATACAGTTACCACATCAGTTACCACATCATTTAATTTTGCTGAGTGTGATGTCAAATATACAATAATTTTTAAAAAGTAAAATAAGTCAAAATAGTTGTTTCATAAAAATATAGGTTTAGAAAATGTAAAAGTTTGTAAATTTTATTATTTAGCAAAATTAACAAAACTTTATTAATTAATAAATTTTAATCTTATATAAAAAATACATTTGTTATAATGTTTAGCTTCTATGAGTTACTCTTGTGTTAATCTTGGTTAGGTGTTTGTATAGAATTTTTTTAGACCGGTTGTGTAATCATACAAATAATTTTGTTTTAGAAAATTTAAAATTTATGAATTGTTATTCTAATTTTTTTAAATGACCAAAATTAATCGAGAATAACACAACTATAATCTTTGAAAGAATGGATAGTCCGATAAAGTCCAAATCTGCAGGGTTAGAAGGCATTCGAAAAGAAGATCGATTAATTAATTAATTTTCTTTGTATTACTCTCGATTAATTTTCCTTGTGGGGTATATAGATGGTTGATTTACTACCCCAAAAAGGAACATTAGTAATTACTACTACTAGAGAGTAGAGATTAATGTGCATATCTCATTCGCAGTTGATGCGCGTTTACATAACATCACATCAGCTCGAGAAGAGAAGAAAAGATGATGCTTTAAAAGAATTGAATATTTTAACTACAAAAAAAAGGACTGATTCCTCCAAATAAAATATGAATAGTGTTGTAAGCAAATTAGCTCAAATCAATCAAAGCAAAAGCATTATAGGAGAGAGAGAGGTCGGTGGAGGAGGAGGAGGGGATTGAATACAAAAGATACCACCCGAGTGAGTGACGAGAACGTGAACACATATAGTTCCAAACAAGGAAGGAGACTTTCTTCTTCTTCTTCTTCGTCTAGTGAGATGTCGCAGAGATGGAGCAGGAAGAAGAGTCGGCTTCCACTAGCTGGTCTACTCTTCATGCTCGCACTCGCCGTCACGTTTATGGTTCTCTACAACGAGCGTAGCATCCAGCAGATCCACCACAATACTACTACTCGCGAGCAAGATCTCCGACAAACTTCCACCTTTACTTCTTTCGTCCATCCCAATCTTCCTCCTCCCAATCATCTCGGTACTCTTCCACCTTTACTTCTTTCATTCATTATGTGTTTAATTGTAGCAACTCACGGATTTGCCGCTTCTGATCAAATAATAATAATGGCAGACGTTTTGGATAGATTCAGCCGATGCAACTCCACGAATGAGTACAGTGGCAAGAAAATCGGATGGGTTGACCATAACGCTGCTCAAGTATCTGACTTTTTTGCAACTGCAAAGCAGGACAACATTTGCGATGTCTTCTCTGGGAAATGGATCTTCGATAATTCTTCCTCCTACCCACTACACAAGGAATCTGACTGTCCTTACATGTCTGACCAGCTCGCTTGTCAGAAGCATGGCAGGCCTGATTTGGAGTATCAACACTGGAGATGGCAACCTCATCCCCCCTGCAACTTGAAGACGTAACCCAACTACCTACCTACTTCTAGTACTATTAATCCTTACTTTTTCTGCTAATTTGGTTTTGGTGGTTAGGTGGAATGTGATCGAGATGTGGGAGATGCTGAGGGGAAAGAGATTGATGTTTGTTGGAGATTCTTTAAACAGAGGTCAATGGATCTCTATGGTCTGTCTCTTACAGTCTGTTATCCCGCGTGACAAGCAATCCATGTCTCCTAACGCTCACCTCACCATCTTCAGGGCTGAGGTAATATAACAACTACCTTTTATAATAAACACACTTCAAACTGTAATATGTCGGTTATGGTATTGATTGATCACTCTGCAGGATTACAATGCCACGGTGGAATTTCTGTGGGCTCCATTGCTCGTGGAATCCAACTCTGATGACCCGGTCAATCACAGGCTGGATGAACGGATTATCCGACCAGATTCAGTTCTCAAACATGCATCAAAGTGGCAACATGCTGATATCTTAATCTTCAACACATACTTGTGGTGGAGGCAAGGTCCTGTCAAGATCCAGTAAGTAGTGTATATGTATGTAGACAACACTTTCTTCTTCATAGGTTTTGGGCACTTGAACTCATAATGCGTATATTCGAACTTAAGATGGAGCAGCGAAGAAAAAGGATCATGCGAAGAGGTGAGTGGCGCGGAGGGAATGGAAATGGCAATGAATGCGTGGGCTCATTGGATTTCCAACAATGTCGATCCAAACACTAAGCGTGTCTTCTTCGTTACAATGTCTCCTACACATCAATGGTACAGCAATCAAACATCTCTAATATATATACGTACTCTCTTACCAAAACAAAATTTTACTCACCCTGGTTGTTGTTAACCGGATCACCACAGGAGCCGAGAGTGGAACCCAGGAAGCGAGGGAAACTGCTACGGGGAGAAGAAGCCAATAGAGGAAGAGAGTTACTGGGGTAGTGGGTCTGATATTCCCACAATGAGGATGGTGGAAAGAGTGTTGAGGAGATTGGGACCAAAGGTCTCAGTCATCAACATCACACAGTTGTCTGAGTATCGTAAAGATGGTCATCCCTCTGTCTACCGGAAATTCTGGGAACCTCTGAACGATGACAGGTTGAAAAATCCTGCGTCTTATTCGGATTGCATTCATTGGTGTGTACCTGGTGTTCCTGATGTCTGGAATCAATTGCTTTTCCATTTTTTGTGATCATTACAAATTCCTCCCCTTGCGAGCTATTCTTTTTTTTTTTGGTCTTAGTGATGTGTTTTCGTTTTCTAAAACACACAATCTTTCGCTTCCGGATTATGTAATTTGTAGCAGTCAAGCTTCAGAGTATACATTGTGTTTTGACAATATGCAAAAATCAAATATCTGTGATAATTTGGCTACATGTAACACTAAAGCAAAGATGGGTTACTAATTGCCAAAATAAGTAAGCATTAGCGTTAGACAACTTTAGACTTATGAGCAAGAAAATTTTGTAGAGAGAAGAAAGAGATGCGTGTAATTATTCACCTTGAGCAATGTAGAATAAGCAATTAAGCATCAGCGTTAGACAACTTAAGACTTATGAACAAGAAAATTGTGGAGAGAAGAAAGAGATGCGTGTAATTATTCACCTTGAGCATGTAGACGCACCGATTATAAATAGAACTCTCTGCCTAAGTTTATGGATCACCTGACAGTTTAATTAAAGCAAAACACGAACAGTTAGAGACGAAAAACCAAGTAATCTGAAAATACCAAAACCTGACAGAAAAACCAATTACCGAGCCCTAAGGAGAGTAAAAAAAAGAAGATCAACAATATAGAAAGAGGTAAATGAAGAGAACGAACTGAGTTGAAAGAAGAGAGCTTAGCCCATGTTTGGATATGGGAACTGCTGGTTTTGAGGTGAGAGGAGTAAGAAGCTTCTGCGTTTATGGAATACACTGAGTTCTCTGTTGCCTCTCCCACCCACATATCGTTTTTCGCATCCTTTGCTCTTTTTATTAGGTTGCAAAATCCTACCTGCCAAATCATATAAGACAAAACACTTAAAACATTATTTCTCTCAGTCTCTCAGTGAGAAGATTACAATACCACTGATCCGACAAGACTTTGGCTGATGTGGGGAGTGGGCAAGTCATCCTTGGATGGGGTACTGAAGCTTATAGCAAGAAGACTGTTTGAGATTTCCCCTGAACGTGAGTGTTGAGTAGATCCATCTGTCACAAACACCCACTGCTTCTTTTGCTCAACATCCGTGTATACATTTCCAACATATACAACGTACGCAGCGATATCAAATTCACTGATATAATAATCATCAGATATGTTGTTAGTGTACATAGATTACCAAAGTGAGAGTTCGGAAAGAGTGTACATAAAAAATAAGCTTAGAATGAGATTTAACCTTGAAAGAGGAATTCTACCAAAATCGGTCAAAGAAATGGGTTTACGGGGTTTGAAAAAGGGCCTGAAGCAACAGGAAGATAACAAAATAAGAGATAGATTCAGGTATGCCTACAAAAGAAAGTTCACAATAACAACTTACTGAAAACTTGAAGAAGCTTTTGGAGACAAAGGCTCCCATCTTGAGCTAGACCCTCTGGCATGTAAGTAAAGTGTTTCTGAATCTGATATCATTGGTACTAGCCCTTTCACTATGTATATTTTCCCCTCTGTCAACTCGGTTCTCTGTCACAATAGTAGTAAGAAATGGCATCTGTTTCAAAAAATCTCAAGTACAAAAATTGCTTAACTAATGGATGATGCTCGTAATATTCATTGATGGTCACAGTTTTCTGATATGAACTTTCTGTCCTTACAAGGTCCACAGCAACTCTGAGAAGCTTATGATTGAATCTCAACCTTATATCTAAGCTCATATGTGCGTTAACTTATAACACGTGCATGAATTTTTCAGCTATACGCATTTCAATGTACCTGTCTCTCCGTTGGATTCCAGATTGTTACTATGCCTTCTTTTGGATTATGTTTTCCTTCATAACTTAAGCTCGTCAGTCCAACAAGCCTAATCCTCATGAATGGCGTGACATCCCTTTCACCTAAGCCAGCGTCTTCCAGAGCTTTTGCCACTGAATTTTCCATCTGTTTTTGTTTTGCTGCCTAAGGTTTAGAAACCTAAAACTCTTAATTAATTTGGCGCTTAACGATCTAGTAAGAAAAGACAAACAATATTCCACCTCAAATTTTGATTTATATGTAGTGAAAGATGTCAACTGCTCCAGACTCATTTCTGCCATTAGGAGTTCAGGTTCAGAAGCAGTCTTTAACAGCTTAAAGACCTTGGCTTCTTCCTCACTGTCAGTGTCGTTCTGGCTGTGGACACCATTTACTGCTCTCTCGTACTCACACATAAGACCCTCAACAAGATCTGAGCGCCTACAGAGAACAGAAAAGACAGGTAGAGAATGAGAGGAACTGAAATATTAAGCTCGTGTTTGGTTAAGCAACAAAGCCAGTTGATTAGAGTAATAGGCTAATCTATCCGTATTCAGAAGCCCAGAAGATTTTGTTTGTACGTACTTAAAAAATGCTAATTCGAACCTAAAATTTTATATCTAGAGAACCTTTATAGCTTTTGTGGGTTACTCATGATACTAGTTATACAAGAGATGCATGTGCCAAATAACTGCCCTCTAAATTAATGTGAACTTGCCTCTGGTTATGCAGCTGGATCATTCTACTTTCCATTCTCTCTGATCGAACAATTGACTTCTTTTCACCTAACCTGTATATGCCGAGCAAATAAGTTTTTACCAGAAGAATACAAGGGACCAAGTTGCATTAAAAGGTACCCATTTATATTGACCTTTCCTTGTACAGGATAGGGTATATTCGTGTGATTCCAGCTAACGTTTTAGGCACTGGACCCCCATTGCCCTTGATACAGTTGAAGGCCAGAGGAACACATACTTCTTTACCTTTAAGAGAATATGAGACAGTCAATATAAGGAAAACAATATGAAAGCACAGTCACTACGAAAGAAGCAGCTTAGAGGATGTAGTGAGGTCAACAGCACAAAGCTATTTACAGAATCCTAGTCGGTCTGCCCAGTGAGCTCTGTACGTCCCATTAATATTCAACAGCAAACAAATCGTATTTGAAATCCCAGCCTGAAAGTTCGGTTGGATGAAATCATGAAGCAACCAACATGCTAAAGTTTCGGAAGCTCAAATAAAAATTTGGAAGTCTAAGAAACCTCAAGAGGTGATGTTGGTGTAGCCCAGCCAGAAAGTCCTGCCCCAAGGATCTTCAGATAGGAAAAAATAACGTGCAGTACGCGTACTGTAAGTCAGTGATCTAACAAAAAAATGTGTATTGCCAAACTACATATTTAAACCTTGCAGGAAAATAACTTACTCGAAGTTTCTGTCCAACAAACAATTTTCCAGCATTCAGCTGCTTTGTCAGGTTAACATCCAGGGCAGCATTCATGGAGTACCTGTGATTTAAAAAAAAAAACAAATCATGAGGAAATGAGACAAGAAGACGGGTATCCAAACAACAATAGCAATTTCATACCACCCATCACTGAGCTCTACTTTCACATTGCTGCCATATCCAGAACAAAGTGCTTCCTGAGAATCGTTATCCGTCTTTGGATTTATAGCTGATATGTAGAGCACCATCATTGAAGAAGCTGGAGCGTCACCACTCAGAATCCTCTTGATTGCAGAGCAGTGACCATGATTGACCTCTCGCTCATATCTATGTAGGTAGATTAGCCATGTTAGATTTCGCATGAGCTCAAAAGGCAACGAGCTGTGTTGAACGATTGAGGAACCTGTATTTCAGTTCTTCGAGAACATTGGTGATAGTCAGAAAATTTCCTCTGCATATGACTGGGTAGCATGTCTCGTAGCTTGCAAGTTTCCAGACGATCCATCTGTAGTGATTAATGACCCACCTAGTGCACATATATAGTGACAGATTAATAGGTGTCTAAATTATAGCTACTGTCTATCTAAAAAAGGAGAATCACATGCGAGACACAGTAGAACGTTCACAAAACATCTCTGATATAATATAGAAATAAGATGGGCAACTATTAACATTTCAAGGGACGGATAAATTACTTTCTAGATGCTTGTTGTTGGGAAGCACCAGACTCAGCCAACATTTGGAAAAAAGTGTCAGCTCCAACCATATTTGAGGAAGACTCATCACGGAATACATATTTATCTGCATTACTTGATTTGATTCTTCTGACATGGTCTGGCACATAGTTCATCTAAAACCAGCCCGCAAGTATAGTTTGAGGGAACTAAAAACAAAAAGGTACATACTCAAGATAACGTGAAAGGGATAAAAGATTTATACCTTAGTCGTAACTGTTGGATGCATTCGAAAATAATCCTTGATATATACTCTTGGAGACCTGTTTAGATATCTTCTAGAAAGCACCTTTTTGGAATTAAGCGTATCAGAAGATACGATTGACAAACCTGATCATAGACAAGAATCAACAAATCATAAGAACCAAGCAAATAAATTACACATAAAAAATTCGTCACATCAAAACATGAAATGAAGTTTCCTGAATCTTTTACCACTTAAAGCATGTTGAGCATTTTTCTTTAAAGGAGTTTTAAAGGAGGAATTCCTTGGCCTTTTAAAAGGAGAAACGAAGATTGTCTTTCCCAGCCTTTTCTTTTGGGTACTGTCTTGTTTATTGTTTGCATAAGCTGTATCACTGCGATTTGTTATATCAACAAGTGGCTGGCCAAATTGTTTAGCTATTGGAGTGAAACAGTTTGCCTTGGCATTATTCACTGCCATATTTGATGCTAAAGGCATGTTATTTAATAGTCCATTTGTAGCAAGTTTAGTGATATTCAGAGCACAGTCTGTCTCATCAACAGCCGCATCGAATTTCTTGATCAAATAACCCCCTGAAGCTAGATCCTCCAGTTTGACTGATGTGAATTGCTTTGAAGATGACCGAAGAGGAGATACAAAACTAGTTGCCGAATGCTTGTTGCTTGTCTTTCCTTTATAACCAGTGTTGGCGTTTCTATTGTTTATAGCATCCATATCACCTAACCTTTGAACTTTCTGTGGTGTAGCAAACTGATCACCTGCCGCTACATCATCAAAGGAAGTCCCTGAGTCAGGGTCTCCGAGAAGGTTTCTGGCACGTTTCAATGCCTGGGCTGACACTGACAACGTTTTCCCACCAGCAGTCTGAAAATTTGTTGGAGGCAGCATTGCAGGTGGATATAAATTTTGTGATATCTTCCGAGATACATGACCCTCGTATTGTCCTGGAGTTTCTGAATGATGGTGGAGCCCTCCTGTAGGATGAGTTTTAAACTCAGAGCACCCACGTTTCTGGTGGGAAGAATTGGACGGCTTCAAGTGGTTAAATCCATCAAAAGCATCATCTTCTAGCCCTAACAATGCGTTGGCTCTTGATAGAGCGGCAGAAGATACAATAACCTTCTTGTTAGAAGCAGTCTGGAAAAAAGAGTTGGGATCACCAACCCCACTCTCCCTGAGAGGAACGTTGTCTACACAAAGAAATAGAAGCTTAGTAACATATCAACTGGTAAAAAACAGTAATTTGTAACAGTAACCCCTAGAAGAGCACAAGGGAGAAATAGATATATAAGCATAGTGCAAAGAAAGGAGTAGAGAGATAATAAGAAACCTGAGCTAGCCCCAAGAATAGAAAGAGCTTTGGCAATGGAAGAGTCTTTGAATGGGACAGAATGCCCTGAGGCGGTCCTGAACATAGGGAAAGTTGAAGCTGAATCCACTTGGAGATTGGAGCATCCTGTGTTGTACAGATCTAACGTGTAGCAAGGAATTCAAAAGATTATTCAAAAGCCATGTCAGTAACATTCTCGGTGGGTGGTAACTTATATGGAAAAAAGCATATAACATGTAATCCTCTTAAAATATCTGTTAACAAATCTAAAATCGAAATTCCAGAAGAAGAGAAAAACAAGGAAAATAAAAGAGATCTCAGAACACCAAATGAATGAAACGAACAAAAGATGCAGAAAATTAAAGAGAAGATGATCTTCAGGGTTGACTAGCCTAGTGAATCAAAGTTGTCTAAGAATATGCTTGCTGGGGGTACCTGGTTGATGATGTTCATCTGCTAAACCAGATTTGGCAGAATTCCCCAGCCCAGTCCTGAACATGGCTTCATCCCCCTGTATAAGCTTCGACCATCCTTCATCATCATAACAATTCATCTCAGCGCGCCAGTCACAAATTCACAACCAAAAAAGTAAAACAACTAACCTTGGAGAAAGAGATCGTTCATAGATGGTAGAGGAGCTGTGGTTTCAAGAGCAGAATCTTCTGAGTCGGACTGGAGAATCCGGCCTGCGACTTCCCATCGGAAACAATCGCCGCTTGAATCGCGAAATAACCTCCACGTCGACATTTCTTCAGCCGATGAACTAATTAATCGGATGGGCGCTTGCTTAAGTGTTATCCTCTCTGTATCATTCTGATTTAGCCCAACGACTGAGGATTTTCTTTTTCTTCTTTTTAATGTTTCCCAAAGTCGATCAAAAATCAAAAGATTTTGGAACGGCGCGAAAGTGAAAAAGCTTATGGGCCGAGAATATGAAACGCGTAGTCTTACTTTTGGGCTTTATTCTACTGAGACAGGTTTATCAGAGATTGTCGTACTAGGACAATTATGTCAATTGTTTGGCCCAATATTACTACGCAGCGCTTTGGAAAAGAGACGACGTAGCGTTCCAAGTTTGGACAAGTGAGATGCACGGCGTTTTAAGTAGATCAATTTTTTTAAAAAAAAACTGCTGAATGAGGAAATTACATTGCAACAATGGGCAAAGGTTCACAGAGAAATGATACTAACAACAAACAATCTTCACGAAGAAGAAGAATACTATTAGATTCTGAGACGGATCGCTATACGGCGGAAGGCCCTGAGGAGGCAGAGGAAGACGTAGGAACACCGATGAATGTTGAGAGGAAGCCGGCGGCGGCAGGATCATGTTCGTCAAGGAAGAGATCATCGGGAGCTCTGAAGGCACCATGGACGCCGACCGTGGCTACGCCGACCATGAGGGCGGATATGAGTACAGATCCGACGCTGGTGAAGAAGATGACGACGATTGTGGAGAGGATTAAGGCAGCGAGAGTTTCGAGGTCGGAGAAAGATCGGCCCAAGAGGATGAGAGGTTGATCGGCTGGACGGAAGAGGTAGAGGAAGAGCCAAGAAGCGGCGAGGCAGACGAGGAGCACGAGAGAGAAGGGATGGGCGAGAAGAGAGAAGGCGATGATGAGAGATACGATGCAAAGGTAATTCACTCTGAAATATGAGGAATTCTTCCGGAGTCGCAACGCCGCGTGGGAAAGAGAGTCTGGTTTCGTGAAGGCGGATCGATTGAGGAGCTCGGACCATGGACGGCTACGGGACACGCCATCACGGATCGTTTCGGTGACGCGGTTCACAAATGCACGAACGGCTGGAGGAGGTTGCGATTCGGTTAAGGTTGGAGGCTGAGTGGTGGTGGAAACCGGAAGCACTTGAGAATCTGACGACACCATTCCAGATTTCTTCTTCTTTTTATTTTTCAGAGAATTAAGATCGGAATCGGGTATGTAATAAAATATATCTGAAAGTTGGATGAAGAATAAGTTACAGATCCAGACTGTTTCTTTACCTACACGCGTTGTGTTACGCATTTATAGACAATTTCTTACGCGTTTTTCAACTTTGAGTGGTTTCATGACGATATCTTTTTAGTAATATTTCATGCCATCTTGATTACTTAGCAATGAGAGTATTTTGAAGTCTTTACCAAAAATAAACAAAATAAAACTCTATTATCAACCAATGCCGTAGGATAATTTACTCAGTCAATCTTCTTCTATCCCACATTTTTCTATGACAATGACATCACACTAATAATCTCCTTCAAAAACATTTAATCAGAATCCTGAAATCCAATTTTACTCTCAACCCAAATTAATATATGATCAGATCATCTCATTTATCTTTGAAGTTGAGCTGTAGCAGCACCATATAAAACATTAAAAAGTTCTTCTCTCTTAATGGAACTCCGACAAACGTTAAGAGATAAGGAGTGTTTACAACTGGAAATAGTTCAAAGTTGGTTGACAATGAGAGAAGCTTGAATAATAATACCGCACACGTTCATAGATTGGCAGATCACATTAACCTCTTACTTGCCACGGAATCTAGAAAGTCGATCCATTCCAACCTAAGAAGGATCCCTGCACAAACGAGAAAAAGGAAGTGACATCTCTGGATGGCCTACGGGCATAAACAAGCAATCAACATGATGAATGCTCGGTCGGGGGTCACTAATGTGAGGAGCTAAACCCATGTGAATAACTCCAAAAAAAAAAAAAGGTGAGGGTGTAGACTTCTGGAAATGGTTGCAACGATTGATCTATGGCTATTTTTTTTTAACAGAGTAAAAGAAAGTTAAGAGGTCTGTCTTATGATGAACTTACACAAGAAGATGTTTTTTGTTCTCTATTCAATCATGACCTAGTAGTGCTGGTGTAAAGCATGTAAACACTGTGCATATTCTTGAGTTTGATGGGCCTAGAGATAAAGATGGACGATTGAAAATGAGAACTATGGATGCGTGAAAAAACGAAAGACATGTGGATCATTATGTTTAAGTGCATCAAAGAGAGAGAGAGGGAAAATGGTTGGTTGCTTGCCTTGGTGTCGTAAAACTTGAGGAAGAAGCGAGACTTGGGCACAGAGAGCTTAGTCTCAAGGAGGGCGGAGACAGCAGCGCTGAGCTTCTTGTTGACATCGGGATTAAGGCCACCGATGGAGACAAGTTCACCATAAGCGGCAGGGTCCTCGGTGCCACCAAATGCCATAGGCACTGATCCTTTCAACACAATCATCACATACTGCGCATAATTACCATTAAAAAAAATTGCAATTAAATTCAACAAGAAAACAAATAAATTAAGCAAAAGAGAAAGCAACTTAGTTCGTAAACAGAAATGATCAACGAGAAATATATATATATATATTTTTTTTTAAAGGTGAGGAATGGCCAATCCAAAGACGAAGCCTAAATCCAATTAGTATAGACAAATGAACACTAGGAACAAACAGTCATTAGCCTCGCCTCAGTTCATATGTTCAATAATAAGATAGGACAGACAGATCAAGGGGCAAATATCACTGGCTAAAATTATTACTCAGATCTAATGATAATAATCCTAGATCCCTAAACAAGGATGGAGCAGAAAAAAACATGTGAAATCGAGAAGGTGGGGGGGGGGGGGGGAGAATACGTTCTCAGGCTTGCCAATGATTTTGGCGACGGAGGAGGTAGCTTCGGAGAGAATGGAAGAGGTGTCGACGCCGTCGAGGCTAACGTTGGTGGAGATGTTCAGGCACGGCATCTTCTTTCTTTTGTTTTTGTTTGTTTCACTCTCTGTCACTCGATCCTCAGTTTTGATTTTGGGAAAGCTGATAATAAAGTGTTATTCCATCTTTAGTTTGTCTTCCAAAAGCCTTTTTATTATTCGCTTCGGCCCAAAGTTTCAGGCCCAGTTTGTACGATTGTCCCCCATATATATGCCTAGGAGTAACCATTTGTGCTGCCGCTGCTGAATATATATTACTACTAGTAGTTAGTGTTACAAATGAAGAGGCTGGCAGTTGCAGAGCAAGACACGCGGCTCCTCGATGGCTCTCTTCTGCCAAGTGGCGGTGCCTGCTTCTGTATATGTAGGTAGAACTCTGTACGTCTTAGAGAAGAGAAGAGAAGAGAAGAGAAGAGGGTAGATATAATGGCACATACCACGTTTACGCCGGAAGGGCAGAAGACGGAGTCGTTTCGGCTGTTGAGTGGCCACAAAATCCCAGCCGTTGGACTCGGCACCTGGCGATCTGGCTCTGAAGCCTCCCACGCCGTTTTCACTGCCCTCGTCGAGGTCATTTCCTTCCTTCACAACTCCTCTTGACTTAGTTAGTTATAATGTAGGAATCAATCATTTAAAATGATATATATATACTCTTTCCATTGCAGGGTGGTTATAGGCACATTGATACAGCTTGGGAATATGGTGATCAGAATGAGGTATCTTCTCTCTCTCTCTCTGTCGCGTCTTGTTCTGTCTGAAATACAGTTTCTAGTTTTGGTGATGTAAACAAGAATACTTACTAGTCTTGTTGTACAAACAAAGGTGGGTGTAGGGATGAAGAGGGCTATCCACGCTGGTATTGAGAGGAGGGACCTCTTCGTGACCTCCAAGCTTTGGTAAACACCCTTTCCTTTCCTTTCCTTCTCTTTACTACTACTTGACTCATTTTGCTAATTGTTTTTTTCTTTTTTTACACGTGCGTAAGTAAAGGTGTACAGAGTTGTCCCCTGAGAGAGTGCGTCCTGCTCTGCTAAATACCCTTCAACAGCTTCAATCAGACTACCTTGATCTTTACCTGGTATGCTTTTTTTCCCTCGATTACTACTACTGAATCAAAGTTGTATATTTACTTTCTTTCTAGTCTTTTTACAAATCCTCAATATATGGGTATGGTGCAGATTCACTGGCCTTTCAGGCTAAGAGAAGGAGCAAGTAAGCCACCAAAGGCAGGGGACGTCCTTGAGTTTGACATGGAAGGTGTTTGGAGAGAAATGGAGAAGCTTGTCAAGGACAATCTTGTCAGGAGCATTGGCGTTTGTAACTTCACCCTCACTAAGCTCAATAAGCTTCTAGCCTTCGCTGATTTGATCCCTTCCGTTTGCCAGGTTTTCCTTTTCTTTTTGTAAATCATCCTCATCTATGTATGTATGTATGCGGTCATCTGCTTAAATACGTATGTTGAGTTTGTTAATCTTTGTTTGAGTTAATTTAGATGGAAATGCATCCTGGTTGGAGAAATGACAAAATGCTCCAACTCTGCAGAATGAATGGTATCCATGTTACAGTAAGTATACAAAACTTAATAGTATATGATTCTTTGTTCACCTCTCTGATTCACAAGGGATTTCTGTGGATTCTAATAAATTATTCTTTTAGTAGATATGGTTCCATCACAATCTGATAAATGGTTTTGCTGAAACTTGCAAAAAAAGGCCTATTCGCCGCTGGGATCTCAAGAAGGCGGGAGAGATCTGATACACGATCAGACAGTGGAGAGGATAGCCAAGAAGCTGAACAAGACACCGGGACAGGTACTAGTAAAATGGGGTCTTCAGAGAGGAACAAGTGTCATCCCCAAGTCATCTAATCCAGAGAGGATCAAGGAGAACATCAAAGTTTTTGACTGGGTGATCCCTGACCAAGACTTTGAAGCACTCAGCAGCATCAGTGACCAGGTAAAAATACTTAACCCTCTCTCTTTTTAAAAAAAAAAAAAGAGTAGCTGCTAGAAACAAAATTAGAGAGCATCTGCTTCTGATTTCTTCTAGTAAGTGGTCCTTTTCTTCTGCTTAGTGAGAAACAGAGCACTGGTTACTTATATTTACTCAGGTTTTGATCGCTGATGTTACAAGAACACTTTTAAACGCAGAAACGAGTGTTGGACGGTGAGGATATGTTCGTCAACAAGAGCGAAGGTCCATTCCGTAGCGTGGCAGATCTATGGGATCATGAGGACTAATCCAACCCAAGAAAGTCAAATAAGGTGTCTGTCTGTCTGTGGTTAAAGATCAATCAATGTATATGTTTCTATAATAATAAAGTAAAACAAAACAAAGGATCTTCCTAAAGAAAACATTATTATGCCATTAATCCTAAAAAGAAAACTTAAAATTAATGAATTGACTATAAATTTTAATATATATAGAAACAACGAAACAAATTATATTTTCGTAGGGATTGATCTATACATTTTTTAAAAAATAATAAATATGCAAAATCTTGTTTGAATGCATAGTTGTATCCTGCATTTGACTAATGGTTATAAAGGTTTGGGACTTTTGTTGTTAATGTATGTTGGAGTAAGCCTGAAGAATAAGCAATCTAATTCTATCTAGAATAGAAAAATATCTATTTTGTGATTATACCTAATGAGTTTAGGAAATATTATCTCTATAATAAAATGAAAGGGTGTTACATAGATTATGAGATTTGAGATTGTTTTAGAAACTTGAGTTTTGAGTGATTTTCTCAAGTTAATAATAATAGGGATATTCCTGTTATTGAGTTCATATATCATTGAGATCCTATGCTCGGACGATCGGAGGAATCATTGAACCCACCGCCACCATCACTTCTTTATCTTATACTACTATTGTGGTTCTTAACTTTTAAGAAATTATTTTCATTTTCCCCAAATATTCTTGTAATGAAATTGTTAGACAGTAATTTCATATAAATAAATTTTATCTTATGACTTTTTTTTTGTCAAACAATTTTATCTTATGACTAAATTTCCTAATACTGTACATGTATTTATTTTGGATTTGGTTAGTTGGGTTTAAAAAGAATTGTAATAGGCCGTGAAAGGCTTCTTGAGAGAGAGAGAACTTACACAGTATATATATATCCGTGTGAGAGAGAGAGAGAGAGAGAGAGAGAGAGAGAGAGAGAACACAGAGAGAGCAAGGAAAGTGGGAAGCTGAAACTCGAACAAGAGAAGAAAGACAAAGATGCTGCGGAAAGGCAACGCCGAGCCGTTGAATCTTCTCAAAGAGCCAGAAGGCTTGAAGCCATTGAAACCCAGATTGAAACCCATATGAAGAAGGTACGCTATCATTCAGTGTTATTAGAAAACGATCCTCTTTGATAACTCTTACATTTACATGGGTTCGTTGGTTAGGTTGAGGAAGAAAAAGAAAAAGAAGACCTTAGACGTAGAGAACGAGAGCAAAGGATATCGAGGAAGATGACTAATATGCGGCCGCAAAGGAGAGCACAAGACGAGGTTGTTTTTATATCGGACGATGAAGAAGGTCCTGATTTGGAAGTAGGAGACGCTCCTGGTACCGTGCAGCAGGAGGTCTGTTTGAGTTTACTTTTACTCCCAACATTGCAACATTTGCTTAGCCTTTGTTAGAGAGAGAGAAAAAAAAGGCAGTTTTCTTTGATTCTGCAGAGCTTCAACTCTACTTAACTATATGAGCTCCATAATATACAAAAACAAAGGATTACATGTGGTTACTTTTTTTTTCATTTTTCTTAATTTGCAGGACTCTGCACAAGGTTTACTTGGAATGTGCGAGCAGGAGGAGACAAGAATGAGAAGACAACGAATGTTTAGAAGAAGACTGAGACTGAAAGCTCTTGGATTTAACCATTGATCATATACAATAACAATGATGTGGTGTTCCTGAGAGATTCACTTCTAATGTGTTTGCTCTCTGTTTCGACTAAATGTTACAAACTATTAGTCAACTCACTATCATTTTGTTTTGTTTTTTCTACCCAGATCATTTAGTCTATCAATGGTTTGCATAAGTGAGACACTGCAGCTGTATTTTAATATCAGTAATGACTTTGATTAAAGATGGATGGTTGATTGCAATGGGGTTCACTCAAATATCATCGGTGAAAGAAACACATGTACCCGTATTATTATTATGAGAAAATTCGTTTTAAATCATAGTTTAATGGAGAAGAAGTGATATACTAGTCTGCTTTTAATAAAGTAAACAAACAATTATTACAAGAAAAATAATAATGTTGTCACTTTAGGCGGTTCCATAATCAATGAGGCCTAATTAAGAATTGAAGAAAAATGAAGCAGGTGATTATGGGTGTGTAATCATCTGGGTTATCTTTCTTTTATGATTGATTGATCAAATAACATTAAGATTTGATGGCATCATTTGGCGGTGATACTTTTCTGGACTGAAACGTAAGTGTCATGTGTGTTGTTTAGGTAGTGGCGAACTGGCGATATTCATTGCAAGTTATCAAAACGTATGAGAATTTGTCAAGCTGGATGTTGTTATATATGCGCTGGGAGAAAAACAAAGGACGGGTTGTATATTTGTCCAAATTTTAAATTTTGAAGATGTAGAAAGAAAGAAAAAGTGGTAGACGCACGGAACGGCGCAGTAGCCGTTATTGCCATGAGGGAGGGAGGTGAGGTGGTTGTTGATGACACCGAGTCGTCGACTCGCATATTCTTTTTTGGGTGCATGTGGTGAGAGGCTGGAGTGGACCATTACTGCGCCAAAGGATTCACGGTTTCTTCCGGATAAGTTGATAGACACCATCCAGTAAAGAAAAAGTCAAAAGAAAAGGAACAAAGGCATCTCTTGTGACGTCCGTTAACTTCGGCATAAGAAAGAAAAAAGAGAAAAGAATTGAAATTACAAAAAGGGTACATACTACCACCAACCACCAACCACCATGTTACAAGGATATACATTTTATTTTTTGGTAAAAACGTGAGGATATACATTTCCGACATACATGTATTGTCCGGTGGCTCCGTTTCTTTCCATTTGAGAATGTTTCTTCACAACATTTGTTTTTTTTTTTCTTTCTAAAGCACAATATCTTCTTCCAGCTGTAGCTTCCAGTATTTGGGATCTAACTCCGCCTGTTCCAAGTATTTTCATAATTGGTATTTACCCTATTATCAGTCACAGAAGCTTCACCACCAAACTTTTACTTGCAAATAAAACAGTACCTGAAGTGTATTCTTGTTATTATTAGTATGGTAGTCTTTCCACAGGAAGGCGCAACCACGAGCTTCCATGTGGTTTATAAGAGACGGAGGAAGTAGTGATCTGAGGGAAGCGTGGAGTTTCACTTTTCTTAACCCTCCACACCCAACCAACGCTGCTGCTACTCCACTCGGGCTCAAACCCCTCGTGTTCACTGCCGCTATGTTCTGCAAACACCCTATGTTTGCTAGCGACACAAGTCCCACATCTGTCACCCCCGTGTCCGACACGCTTATCTGCAACAACCATTACAAAAGATCATCATCAACAAAGGGTTCCGTGACTGACTGACTGGAAGGGGGGGTATTCCTGAGTCTTTTACCTGTCTGAGGCTCTGTGAAAAGTGAGCGAGAGTGAGCAAACCGGAGTCATTGATGTATGGACACTTTTTCAAGTCGAGCTTGGTGAGCCGCTTACATCGCACAGCAATGGCGGCAAGTCCTTGGGAAGTGATGTGAGGACATCCCCGGCTCTCGAATGTTTGTAACAATGAGCATCTGGACAACGAGACCAAGGACTTGTCTGTGATGTCTTTGCAGTATGATATGTTTATTGTTTCGAGATGACAGCAGCCTTGTGCGATCGACGAGATTCCTATGTCTGTTATTCCGACCGACCTGTTGGAGTAGATAAAGATTGGAATATCTGCTGTGCCCGCTAAGAAAACTTAGTTTAAGTAAACACACACACAATGACAAACCTGTAGAGATCAAGTTCACGGAGATTAGAGCAGCCCATACCAATGTACGAGAGTCCTCTGTCTGTTATATTCAGACATATTCCCAACTTCAATGAGGAAAGACTAAGACAAGAAGATATGGATTTTAGTCCTGCACCCAAACAAGCACGCACGCACGATGAGATGAGTTTAGTTTACTTACTTTTCTATCTGGAAAATCAAAAAAAAAAAGAGTGAAAAAAGAAAGAACCTTGATCATCAATCTCATTGTCAGTAAAGTCAAGCTCTTCAAGTAGGCGACACTTGTGCCCGATCAACCAAAAGGCTTCTCTGGAAACAAGAGAACAAGACTCCATCTTCAAAGAGACAAGTAAGGGACAAGAATTGGCGAGTTGGGTGATTGAAACTCCAGTTAGTTTCCGGCAACAGGTGATGTCAAGTTTTCTAAGGCCTTTGAGTTTCATAACTAGAGAAGAGAGACCTTCATCAGTTACGGTGACACATTTGCTTAGGCTAACCTCCCTGAGGGAAGTGCACTGAGTGCCTATCGCCTTCAACCCATCGCAAGTTACCGAACAGCCATCCAACCTGATCGACTGTAGTAATGCTGAAACCTTGTTTAAGCTACTTGCAAAATCCAATGAGATGACCTAAAATCAGGAAAAACCAAAACAAACTCGATCATAGAGAAGAGAGGAAAGCATATGTTTTTGGGGTGATAGATATGATATGAGTAATAAAAAAAAAGAGAGGAAGAACTTACAGAAGGAGAGTGTGATAGATCAAGGCGCTCGAGACATCGGGTTCCGCTTAAAAGTGAGGTTAAACCTCTCTGAGTTAAATTCTGGCAGCTCGATGCATCCAGGTTCTACAGAGAAAAGGACATGTTTTTCTTTCTTTTTAAGTAAAATCTCAAAGATGGAAATTAAAATATGTGTGTGTGTTTACTACTAGCTAGTACCTTTAAGGAGTTGCAATGATGGGTGAGTGAATTAAGAGAGTCATCATCGACACCGAAACAGCCTTGTATAAGAAGTTGTTCAAGGTGTTGAAGTTTGAGAACATCATGCAAACACTTGCCTGTGATCTGCAATAAGGAAAGGTACAACAAGGACATATTCTCTCAATAAATTAAAGAATATGATTAAATCAACAAGAGAGGAGGAGAAGAAAGAGACGGGCAAGTAGGAGAGGTCTAAGGAGCGAATGTCCTTGCATTTGAGGGAAAGGAGAGCAACTCCTAAATCACCGACGCCAACACACCATTTCAAGCTCACATTCTTCAGCTTCCTACATCCTACCGCTATACATCCTATTCCCATGTCCGTCACCTTCTTGCATCTCTCCATCTTCAGCCTCTCCAAGCTCTTCGCCTCCGCCACCGCCGCCGCCCCCGCGTCCCTCATCTCCGTCGCGTTCGACAGGTCTATCTCCACCAGACTTACGCATTTCACGGCCAGTCTCAGCAGCCCCGCCGCCGTGAAGGAGAATGAGCGCGATAAGTCCACGGACCTCAGCGTTGGTCCTGAGAGGCACCCCACGACGCTAAGCGCGTAGTCGGTGACGCGCGGGCAGAAGGTAAGATCGAGATCGGAGGTATTAGGGTACCTTTTAAGGATACGAGGAAGATACTCGGGTCGGAGAGGTCTAAGGGATGTGCGGTGCTTGGACTCCATCTGGTAGAACCATTTACAGGTAAGAGAGAAGGATTTGAGATCGGAAGGGTTGTTCTGAGCCACCAAGTCTAGGATTATGAACACCACCTCCTCCGATAGTAGATCCATTGCCTTCTCTTCAATCTGCTTCGCCTTCTTCATTTTCATTTTCTTTTTCTTTTTTTTTTTTTGAAACAACCAAAAATTATTCTCTACTTACTGATTTTTATCAATCGAGAACACAGTTTCGATGATGATTTTTGCCCCCTCCACAGACTCACAGTTTCTATGGGAACAGAGAAGAGGACTCAACAACAAGACTTGGTATAAAAGGCTTGAAAGGAGAAGGAAGGATATTTTTTTACCATGTCGCATATTAGCCCTTGCTCTTGTCCTATCTATATATAGGATGAGCTGTAGTTTAATGTTTTTTTCTAATTTATTTTTTTCTGATATATATTTATTTTACTCTATATTTTTAACGTGTTATTTGTTTCTTGTATAAATAATATTTTTCCCATATGCATTTTATTTATTTTTGGTGTAAAATATGCATTTTATTTTATGATCATTGCTAGCTATAATTTTCTAAAATTGGTATGGAATTATAAAGCATATACATTCAAATGAAATATCTTAATAATAAAAGAAAATGAATTATGACAAACTTGTTTACCATGAAAGTAGTCCGGTTTTGACTATTATGATGTAGTAGAACTTGATATATTTTAGAAATGAAAACACAAGAAGTAGTGAGGGTATTTGTGTAACTGTAAAACTGGATTAAATATAGAACCAACCGTACGGTGAAGGACGGAGAAGGGTATAAAGGTAAAGAGAACAAAAAGGGAGGTCGCAGTCAAGAAGTTAGGCCATTGGATATGTGTATATATGGTGGAGTAAGCATGCGAGGAAGGACAGATTCGAGTGCGGACAGTACTTTCACTTCCTAAATATCTCTTTTCATTTTTTATATTCCACTACTTATTCCCCTAATCTTTCTTTTTTAGTTGTTCCCCTAATCTTATCATTTCTTAACACAGCAATTGTAGATTAGTAAACTTCCTTGTTTTCTTACAGCATCTAATAATAGCTTTATCCTGCGTAATATCTATAACCGCAAATATAATATATAGACAAGCCGACCAAGAAAATGCTAAGAGATATATGCTCTCTTTTTCTCTGTCATCAAATGAGTATATATTCTTGTCTTGTACTCTGAAACTCGTGATCGTCAGTTCACAATGAAATATTCGATATCTAATAATCTAATGTTTCTGTTTTATCACATTTTAAACTAGTAGGAAGTGCGCCTTCTCTTTTTGGTACTGACCTAATATTTGGTTATGTAATAGCTAAAAGTCAAATAAAATAATTATTCTATTGACAATTTGACAAAAACAAATCTCAGGCTATGGACAGGAAGTCAGGAAGGGCTCAACAGAGACAGGACAGTAAATGTAAACTGTTTACAAACTTCAAGGCGTGACCGACTGACCGTACTTATCTATAACCAGACTATTTTTTTACCAAAACCAACCAAGACTATTTTAGGTGATGATAGATGATCTATTGTCTCTAAGGGGCAGGATATGCACCCAAGCAAATAACGCAATTCACCAGCCTAATCAGTCGTTATAGAGTAAATATTTACTCTAAATTTTGCATTACTCTTAACTTCCACTAAAATTTTACAATCAAGTGAAATATTATTTTGTCATAGTATTCTTGCAGTTAAAGCAAAGAAAAATATTCACTCGTCTTGTCTAGAATTTCTCAGTAACAATATCTTTTTTTTTGGTGTAACTGAGTAACAATATCTACTATACCTTTTCTCTTTTTCACATTTTTTTTTTCACTTAAAACACCAATCAGACCCAATAACACTTGCACAATTTTTTTTTTCACTTGCACAATTATTTCGTCATCCATATACATAAACGTGTTGATACGTGTAATAACGAAATAATCTAACAGAGTTATTATCCATGCTTGCTGACACATCGCCATGTCAGTCTATTCCGCGTATGTGGTGGTTTTCTAGTGATTAGTTTCTAAGGGGGGGGGAAGTTCTGAATGTTAGGTTAAAAAAAAAAAGTTCTGAATGTCTAGAATACTTCTTGGCTTTTCTAAAAATATATTTAAATTACAGTTGCATCAAGTAAGAAGATAATGTGCAACAAGAAAGATGTTGTTCTAAAAAAAATGTGCAACAAGAAAGAGCTAATGGACTAGGTTTTATTTTTTAAAATATTCACTAGATTTATAAATATTTGCATTATGAGATCATTTTTAATATGAAATATATATGATATAGAACATATATAATCAATATATATTATTACTATTATTTTATATTATATATTATTTTAACATACTGTACTATATTGATATGTCATTACTAGAAAAATTGTTATCATTATAATTTAAATTACTAAAATACTTATAATACAATTAATTTTTGGCTCATCAGATATACTATATTTTTCATTAGCTAATTATAAAATTAATTATTAATCTACAAAAAATCTTAAATAAAATAATGGAATTAACTAATATTATTTAAAATATGTCAATTAAAAATACTGAATAATAAAGATTTAGTAATAATTTTGTCTTCTATTTTTAAAAAAATTATCACTAAATAAATGTTATTAGATAGGAATTCCAAATAAAGACTATAGTATATGTTTTTTTTTTTTGTTAAAAAGACTATAGTATATGTTGAGCGAGAAAAAGAAGAAAAAAAGTATCGATTGTTTCTGATTTTTTTCTACATGAGAGACTACAGACACATGAGATTCAAATTTAGTGCCTTTTTGAGAACTTCATTGCTTAACAATTAACATCTTGATTTTATGGTTGTTAGATCGTTTAAAAAAAAAAAAACTTTCAAGTTGTTAAGTTTATTATATTTAGTAACTAATAAATAATTTATAGTAATTAAAATGTGCTTTGGTTAAATAATTTGTTCTACATCTAGTTCATCCGAATTCAAACTGTTGCATATGAATAACAAAATCCTTTCGAACTCTTTTTCCACTATATCGATAGATATAATATAATAATACATAATCAATAATTACCTAATTTTTGAAAATTTTAATCCAAAACGACTTTATATTCTTGGGCCAATACTTCTTCAAAGGGCAGTACAGAAGGCAACAATATTAAGTAGTCAGTACAGTTGAGTAAAATAGTAGTTGGGCCTTTAATCATGTGAACAAAACTGGGAATCTTCGTTAATCTTGGGGGCGGGCCTGCGTCGGTTGGTGGAGGTACCAATGTTCATTGAATAAACCCTGTTTCCGTGTTAAATTCGTGATGACATATCGGACACACACATTGATTTACTTCATAAATAAGCCTTCGAAAAACAAGTTTTTTTTTTTAAATAAAAGAGTGCGTAAAGTTTTGTTCTCAAGAAAAAAGGTTCAAAAGTCAACATATTCGATCCAGATTTGTATCTTTCTGTAATAAATTATATAAAGTTCTCTAAGCTAGCTAAACTTATCTTTTCGGCAAAGTAGGCGGCTTGGAGAAGAAAGAAGGAAATGGAGCAGCCTTATGTGTATGCTTACCCACCAGGCACAGCTCCACCGCCTCAACAAGGCGGTGGCATCGCCGGAGTGATAGTGGATCCAAGGTTCTGTGCTCCGTATCCCGTGGATCTGGCGATCGTGCGGAAGATGATGACGCTGACTGACGGTAACTTCGTTATAACGGACGTTAACGGGAACTTGCTGTTCAAGGTGAAGGAGCCGGTGTTTGGTCTTCATGACAAGAGGGTTTTATTGGATGGTTCTGGATCTCCTGTCTTGACTTTGAGAGAGAAGGTCCTGTTACAAACCTAAATTAAGATTTGGTTTGTATGTACTAGCTAGATTTGGTTTGTATGTACTAGCTAGCTAAGCTAGGGCTTTAACTAAATTGAATTAAATTTTATATTGCAGATGGTGAGTTTGCACGACAGGTGGCAAGTATTTAGAGGAGGGAGTACGGAGCAGCGTGATCTGCTGTACACGGTTAAGAGATCGTCGATGCTTCAGTTTAAGACCAAACTCGATGTGTTTTTGAGTCACAATAAGGATGAGAAGAGATGTGATTTTAGGGTCAAAGGGAGCTGGTTCGAGCGCTCTTGTGTCGTCTATGCCGGCGAATCTGACGCCATCGTTGCCCAAGTAAACTCTCTCTTTCTTTATTTTCACATTTATTCGAGTGGGACCCTACCTCTGTCCTCTTAGTCAATCAATATTTATCTCTCTCTCTCTCACATGTGTACGAGTTAGCAGTTTTTATAACCGGTTCTGGTTCAGATATTTTGGTTTAGCACGGTTTTAGATCAGTTTGGGATCTATTTCAAAATCTTAACTGCTTTGACATGATGACATCATTTTTCCTTCTTTCTTTCTTTCTTTCTTTAGGTTTTGGTCAGTTTATCCGGAATAAAGATATGGTTAGCCTAGATTTGTAAATTGGTAGTTTGAGGGTGAATTGTTAGAACAATCAACACTTGTTGAACCAAATTTGGCAACAAGAAAAACATTTACTTGAATACTACTATAGGTGATTTAAATGGGAATGGTTTGTATGTATTATAAAACAGATGCACAAGAAGCACACGGTGCAGAGCGTGTTCTTGGGAAAAGACAATTTCTCGGTTACAGTTTATCCAAACGTGGACTATGCCTTCATTGCCTCTCTCGTCGTCATCCTCGATGACGTTAACCGAGAAGACCGTGCCGCAGGCAGCAGCTGATCAGATCAGACGTGTGTGTGTGTATGAGAGAGAGAGAGAGAGGAGCCTGCTCACTCGCTTGCCCACGTTATGCTTTTGACTTTGTGTTGTACCTATATTCTTTAAACTTTGCACTTTGGAAGGTGGACTTGTTCTATGTGTGATCTTTCCAGTTGTAAAATAATACAAATGTATGTATAATGTATCGTTAGCCGTCACGCACAATTATTACTATATATGTTATGTTTTTTCTTTTCTGTTACTAACCAATGTTACTGTTTTTTTTCCGGTGCCATTATATCATATGAATTGGATTGATGAGATAAAGCCACGTAGTTATTATTGCAGAAGAAGCGGGACCGGATGTTACTGAGAAGACGAGGGAAACGTGGCGAAGAAGCGATTAAATTGAACGGAAACACGAACTTATCGCATGACACAGAGAGAGAGAGAGAGAGAGAGAGCTTTACTCTGATTAGTTTCTTTCATATATATATATATATGGCGAGAAATTTGGAATAGGGATTATTGTTGTGGAATGCATTATGATGAGGCCTTCTTCTTCTTGCTCTGCTTCTCCTTCGTTAACGCTATCGTCGCTGTCAGTGGCGGTCGACAAGGCCACGAGCGAGCTTCTCCTCACTCCTGATTGGACCATCATCATCGCTATCTGCGATTCCCTCAATTCTAATCGCGGGTATAAAAGTAAATGATTGGATGGTTCTGAATATAAACTATTAATATGATAATGAACAACCAAAAGAGTGTACTATGAATAACGTAATTAGTATATTTGGCAGTCACTGCAAAGATGCGATCAAAGCTGTCAAGAGAAGATTGCAGCACAAGAGCTCTAAAGTGCAGCTACTCACTCTAACGGTATGTTTGTTAACTAATTGATGATAAAACTATATCAAGAACCCTAAACTCTGCTGCCTGCATGCATTCCATGCATCTGCTGTAGCTATTAACTTGAGCCGGAACACACACACACATATAATATATATATATAATGGATGATATCGCCCATTTTCATCCCATATAATTAGCTGTTGGAGGCAATGCTGAAAAACTGTGGGGAGTTCGTGCATTCTAATATCGCTGAGAAGCATGTGCTTGAAGATATGGTTAAAATTATTGTGAGGAAGAAGGTACGATTCTAAGTAATCTTTGTTTAACCTTTTTTTTAATCTGGATTGAACAATGAAATTAATCTTTACCTTTCTTTTCTTTGTTTGGGATGGGTGTGTGAAAAGGGTGATTTTGAAGTAAGGAACAAAATCTTGATATTGTTGGACACTTGGAATGAAGCATTCAGTGCTTGCAAATACCCTCATTACAACTGGGCTTACCGAGAGCTAATTGTAAAATTTAAGCTTCTTTTAATGGCGTCTCCGTTTCTCAACTAATAATTAATTAAAGAGCTCTCTTTTCCTTTTTGAATTTTGGCAGCGGTCTGGTGTGAAATTCCCACAACGTTCAAAAGAAGCACCCCTAATGCTCGAACCTTCGTCACAGTCTTCTTCTTCTTCCATGAATTTAATGTCCATCGGTTCGTTTAAAAGGCTCGACGAAGCAATGGCTACTGAAATTGAGAGTCTAAGGTAACCCTCCTTTTTTTTTTCTTCTTCTCAAAACATACTGCCTACATCATCAAATCCTCCTTTGATAATTGTTATTTTTTTTTTTGCATTGTTTTCAGTTTATCAAGTCTTGAATCGATGAGAACTGTCATGGATCTCATGAGCGTTATGGTTCAAGCCGTAAACCCCTCTGATAAATCAGTAAGATATCTCCAATCATATCCTTCCAATCTAAAATATAATGCAATGCTTAGTAGACTCACGTCTTTGATGTCTACGCGCGCAAATAAAAAAAATTGAAATGGTTTGTGGTATATTAACTAACAGGCCCTGAAAGATGACCTCATAGTTGATCTAGTGGAGCAATGCAGATCTAATCAGAAGAAACTAATCCAGATGCTCACCACAACTTCGTCTGTCCCACTCTGACCTTAATCCTTTCATGATCATTTTACTCAATGACAAATGGCAATAACATATCTGCCTTCTTCCTCTCTTCAGGGACGAGGAAGTTATGGCGGGTGGCCTCGAGCTGAATGACTCTTTGCAGGTAGCGCTCGCCAGACACGACGCTATCGCCTCTGGTGTCTCTCTTCCTATGTTGCATGCCCCAGAAACAAGAGACACGACGAGTCCTGTCTTAATCAAGACTGGTGATGCTGCTGCTGAGTCTGACTCTTCCTCGTCATCCAGCAGTGAAAGTGAAACATATGAGGAGGGAAAGGATGTTAAAAATGACTTTATCCAATTAACCAAGAGGTTAGTCTCTCTCAAGAACGTAAACCTGCTAAAAGAAAAAGAAAAAAAAACAAAGAATATAAGTTTATTATTGATATGGTCAACCAATTTGCAGTCACGCTCTGTTAAATGCCGAGCACAGCGATGAAGAAGAAGGAGAAGAAGAAGAAACATTGCTTCTAGGCAACAACAATGAAAATAAAGCAGAAACAGAAGACAAGACAAAGTGCAAAGATCTAGCTTTATTTGACACAGCAGCAACAACAACAACAACAAGCAAGTCGGAGCAGGACATTATTGAACTTCTCAGCCTAACTTTGTCAACAACAGCCCTGCCGTCCCCACAAACGCAGGCTCCACCAAACACAAGGTTTTTGGCTGATGATCATATTCTTATGAACAGTTACGTAGTCCCATGGGCACAATCACAGGCAGAAGCTCAAGTCCCAAATATGGCGCAGTTTGCTCCATCGGGACCTCAGTTTCAGCAGCAGGAATTTTCATATGGTTATCCTCAGGCACAATGGAACGGTGGTCAAACAAACTATTATAATGACACAACACGGTGGAGCCAAGGAGGTAGTGAGAATAAGGTATTTGAGCGAAACTTGCAATACTCAAACTCCTTTCCAGCTAGAGGAGGGGCGGGGGAACCATCAGGTGCGGAGGTTGAGGGGCAGGCTCAGCAGCAGCCGCAGAGGCCGTATGTTCCTCCTTACAAATTGTTTGAAGATCTGAATGTTTTCTGGAAGGGAGATGGAGGCGTTAGGAGTAGCAAATGAGATTTTCTTGTGATCCCAAAAGATTAATAAACTGAATAACAATAATTTTTGCCTTTGCTGCAAAGATGGAACAAATAAAAGAGATCCTACTTTGAATTCTTTACTGAAATTATTTGTATTTCCTTAGACTAATTACAAATCTGACTATACATACAATATAGACAAAGAGTTTGTTTATCAGTTTGACAATTCTATCATGTCCAGAGAGTGGTTTGGCATATTCTTTAACTCTTCCTCAGTCTAATTTTTTTTGGTTCAAATAGATAGGCTGTGTTTGACCTGTTGAACAATGCCGTGCGTAGGCTTTTGTAAAGATATCAGCGAAAAAAAAAAGAAGAAAACATAAGACCCGGACTTGACCCATTTCTTTCGAACAAAATGGATGTCTATTTCCACATGCTTTAGTTCTCTGATGCTTGATCAAAGAAGTACAATTAACTTCATGATTTTAATTTCTTAATTGTGACCTATCTGGATGTCCAGTCCCACAAACATTACACTTCATACATATATGTCCAATCTTGAGCATAAGAGAATGTGGGAATAATATATGAAGTGATATAGTATGTGATAATCTTTCAGTCTTAAGATACCCTTTAGATATGAGTTAGGTCCATAACTCATACTTACAACTATCTCATTTGAATCTACTTTTCTCTTACTTAGGAGTTTATCCAGCTACACAAATCCAACACAAGATCGTCCTTTCCCCTGGTATAATTGTTAGTACTCGTTAATCCTAATTCATCTCCAAAATTTCGTTGTTGAAACATTCATATATTCCAACTTTACATATTCCAAGTGCAATGTTCTTTCTTCGTACCACTCTACTCTTAAAAGAACCATTTAAGTTACACATGTGATCCTTTAGAAAAAGCTAAGAGGTAATAATGGAAGTCATTTTTTTTTGGAACGCAAGCTTTCATTAATCCTTAAGCATTCGGTTTACATTTAGATGGAGTTTTAAACAAAACTCTATAAACGCAAGACAATAAAGCATAAAAGTAATATGGTTTATGATTCTAAGAAGCAAGAGATGATTCTCAATGAAATTCATCCCATCTGTTGCCTGCCTGCATGCCTGCCTTACTAGTACTACATCAATACTATAACCAAAAACGATCACCCACTTGCTTCGGAGACCACAATCGTTAGAGATACTTTTGTATGGTTGTGGAGAACACGAAACAGCTTCGTTTTACCGGGAACGACGAGGCGACCATGCTCGCTCGCCTGTTTTTTTTGTTACAGCCGACCGTCGGTTAAATTCATATGAGACTAATAGACTTTTTTTAATAAAAAAAAAAGAATTAAAGTTTGATTTCCTCCCCCCACCACAAAAAATAATCCGTAATTTTAAATTACATGGGCCTCGTAGCAAACGGGATTCCATATTAATTAGTTCAATACGCGCACGATGAGCGACTGAATACACGCTCCAATGGCAGCGGCCGACACCTTCAGTTTTCAGATGACTTCCTTGTGATTTTTTTTTTATTTTTTTCGACAGTCAGTTGACTTCCTTAACTCATAATTCAATGATATTGGTTTTTCTACAGTGCTATTTAACATTATTTAATATCTAAAAAAACTTTGATCATTCACAACACCAAATTAGTAACGCTGGAAATTAAGATAACATAATTAAGAAAAAAGGTTAAGAACATACCATTAAATAAGAACATTCTGGATCATCAAATGAAAGTAAATTAGTTTAACCACTCTTAACCAGATAATATAGGAAGATGGGTATATATTTTCTTTTTAAATGACCGAATGAAATGACTTCGGCAATTTGGCGATTAGATTTTAGAATACGGCCAAGCCAATGTAACATTTGGAAAGAAGAACAAACCAATGAACCACCAAAAACCCATTGCATGTGTTATCACTGCTTGAAAGACGACGACGGCTTAATTTAACACAAAGACAAGGGGTTGTTCAAACTCATAATTACACGGAAGCATGTCAAGATTACACTTGACAACAAAATATCATCAAAGTTTCAAATATATACTAAGCCAAGTGAAATACGACTTTTATTATCTTCTGATCAGTTACTTCTCATTCCCGTACTAGACAAAAGTTTTAGGATTGTACACGATTATTAAGAAACTTGTTTTTTAATCTAAAAAGTATTATTAAAATATAAATTAAAAATTGTTCTACCAATCACAAAATATATTACATTTTATCATTGGTTACACAGTTTTTGATAAAGTTAAAAAGTACATTGATATATTAAAACATTAACTATTTTGAAACATCAAAAACTCCCTAAAACATCAACTATTTAGAAACGGAGGGAGTATATGAAATGACAAAAAAAAACATGATACTATCTGGAGCTTTATCTTATTACTGACATGGTTGATTAAATATAATAAGACGATGGGGATTACAAATATATTATGGAAACACACAATTTATAAGAATTTTCAAGTTTTATTTTCCAGATTCTATGCTGAAACCCATCTATGTTATTACCAGATGAAACATCCGCGGATTCCGAAGCAAGAGGGGGATTGTGATCTACGAATGGGGTAGTGATCAATAGAAGAGTCAAAGGATGAAAATCTTCTAATGACCTTCCCTTTTGTCTGACACTTGAACAGATGGTACTCATTCTCATCCATCAGCACCCTCTCTGACAGAGACGGTGAATAAGCCGACAGTTTCATGACCTTGTTATTCTTCTTGTGCCCACCTGATGATAACCACAAGAATCTGGTATGGATTAGTGCCAGGATTTTCTTGATGGGTTTTCTTGAACCACCACGGATTTGTTCGCTGGAGAAGGACAAATGACACGGCGGAGGGGTGAGAGGCAGCGGAGGTAGCTCGGAGGAGGGGTGCTTGTGCTTGGGAGTGCCGGGATGGGATTCCCATTCGAATGGGATGGAACCGGCGGCTCCGTCGTAGTAGTAGATTCTAAAGGAAGGACAAGCTGGTGCCTGAGAAGATAACCTTCGTTTGCTCGACGGTATCTTGTCGGAAAAGGTGGCCGTGTCTTGCTTGCTCATCAGTGATGCAGGATGGTCAGATCCACCTGTTGACATTGTTGTCTTGGGAGATTCAGAGCGTGAGAGAAAGAGAGAAAGAGAGAGAAGATATGTGCATATAATACATATGGTATCTATCAAGTATATATGGTGCCTGGTGTCCTGAACGTTTTTTTTTTTTACTTTTGGACTTTGGTGTGTAAGGAAGAATGAAAAACAAAACATAACGCTGAAAATGAAATGCTACTTTTTAGTTTAGTTTATATGTGAGGTTAATAGTTTGTTTTCTTTTTGGTCTAACCATAATTTCATTCAAGTCTCAAAAGAAAACATAAAGAGTTTCACTCACTAGTTAAATATGACAAAAAGCAATCGATCACTAGCGAAATCTAAGCCCTTTTCTAGTCTGACTGTTTGAGTTTTTTTTTTCTCTAGTCTGACTGTTTGAGTTTCGATTCATAATACTTTATTAATTTCATTGAAATATTATTTTCAGATGGAAGTTATGGCAAGCAAACAAATATCGCCTCAATTAGAGAACTTTACTATTCAAACAGCAAAGGTAAATAATATTACGTGATTACGTCGTATAGGCTAGTAATTTTATTTTTTTATTAATCACACTCCAACGTGAAAAGTTATATAACTAATGTATAAATGGGTTTTGCATGTTCATTTAAGAATTATAAAAAGACTATTAAATGATAAATCTGTTGATTAAATTATGTACTTTTCGTTTTCTCTTAATAACAAAGATGAGATATTATATCACGTTTCACGTAAGATATGTAGAATAATATTTTCCAAATAATGTTCATACTCAAGCAGTCAAGCTACCAAATTTTGTAATAAAATTTATATCACAGAACTATTCTCTTATTAAAAAAAGTAGATTTGTTCACTGTTTGAACATGTTTGTAACTGAAAATTCACAATTATTTTTCTTAAAATTTGACAATTAATCCACATTTATGGTTGCGCATAAAAGATATTTGTATCGCATGTAAATGACAATCACAGTTGGTCCATAATAATATGTATAACCTAAATCGGGTATAAATGAACGTTTACTTGCACACAAAAACGCTCCCACCGGTTGATTATATTAAGAGAAATATGTGGGTAGATATCTGAGAAGAATTTATGAGTAGGGCCGTAGATGAAAACAATATGAATTGAATAATTGGGGTTTTGTAATTAAATAGGAAAGCAGTATGACTAGACGAGTCACGACCCATGCATCTTACATGTGCTCCACATACCCACCACCGGGCCTTGCTTTCCTAAATACTGATTCATCCCCGTGGTCAGTTCATTCTCGTTGCATTAATTTCTTTCAGTGTCATACTCATGCCCCTATACTATTAAAAAGGAAAGAACATTTTTTCATTATTACTTTCTTTTCTTCAACATCCAAAAACTATAAGATCATAATCGTAACACCATTATGTACCTACCACTCTTGCGAGTAAAGTTTATTGAACGATTAAATACACATATTCAGTTGAGAAGGGCGGGGGGGGGGGGGGGAGTTCAAAGACCAAGTTTTTACCAGATACTTAAGTTAGTAGTTAGACAGGCGAGAGAAACGACGTCTACGGTCTGCATTTATATTTAAATAAGCTTGCAGTCATTAGTCAAGAGAGAAGAAGCAAAGCAGATGGTTTTGATTTTTGAAGAATCATCTCCAATGTAAAACACCATTTTTTTCTCCAAAATGGAGTAAAAGTGATTATAAAGTAAAAATGCTCTAACTCTACTCCATTTTTCATTCTATAATGGAGTGATGAAAAAAAAAATAGATTACTCCATTTATGGAGTAAACTCTATTATAGAGTGAGAAATGGAGTGGGGTTGGAGCATTTTCTACTCCAAACTCACTTTTATTCTATTTTGAAGGAAAAAATAGAGTTGGGTTAGAGATGTCCTTAGTCGGAGGTAGTGGTGCTTTCTAGGACAAACAGGCAGCCACAAAAAAAGAGTAGCATGCGCACCTACATATGATTGATGACAATTCTCTTAATTGACACTACTCTCAAGCAATTAGAGTACCTTCCCTTATTCGTTCCAGCTACTTGCAAGTCATGTGCTAAGATAAAACTTACTATATATATAACCATGGTACTGATAATATCTTTTAGAAGAGCACATCCACTCTGCTTTTGTTCAAGCACTTGACTTAAGAACATCTGCATCATGAGACACAAAATCAGTTTTAAACTACACACTGACACTTTACTGTCTTGCATGCAGACCTCTTACTACAAGTGAAAAATGATGTGGCAAATGATATTTCAGAAAGTTTATGTCTAAAAACTTACAATTCTTAAGTGTAAATCCGCATTTCATTGCATTGTCAACAAATTCAATTAACACACTATGTAGATCACAAAACACACATATCTACATTGCTATTTTTCTTCTTCTATTTCATGAACATTTTCTTCGTATTTCAGCCTTCATGCATGAGTAAAGATATGTATATATATATATATATATATATATATATATATATATAGATTAAAATATTTTTAGAATTCCACAGAAATTCTTGCTATAAATGGTAGGTTTTCATTAGTTTTGATTTCTTTCAAAAAATTAACTACCAAAAAAAATTATATAATCTAGTAATAATAAAAAGAACTGAAAACTCTTTTTAGGATTCTCTACCAATAAGCCTCTTACACTCTTTTTTTTTTCTTTAGTTCTAACTATTTTGAAATTACATCATAATTGATAGTTTAACCAAATTTAACATTTTAGAGTCTTTAGTGATTTTAAAATAATGACATAGACGTACATATTAAAAAAAAGAATGAAAACAAGTGTTCACATATATTGACAAAGTTCAAAAATTCAAACTTAAATAAATATACTACATTATAAGAAATATGTCAAATAATTTTCTTGTGTGTTTGAGACAAAATGTGAATATCATTTCAATAAATTAGAGAAATAAGTGTAACGGATCTTTAAATACAAAATAAAACTGGAGTTTCCATTTTTTAATTCAAAACAAAAAAAAATCAGTAAATGCAACTTGCTTAATCTTGTTTTGTAGATTCACGAACAACTAAGCCGTGGAATTATGTTTCCTAATACAAGATGACATATTCATCATCTTAACATTTTTTAAGAAAGTATAAACTGAAACGGACAGAAGTTAAGATAATATTGCCAAATAATGAGCTTAATTGATTATTTGAAATTACAGATGAACGGTAATAGAGAATTATATGAATGAAAATGGGAAAGAAGAAAAGCAATTAGCAATAAACTCTGAATGAATCTCCTTTAAGAATCAAATGCATAAGGCAAAAAATACTCAAAATAAGCGACTACTTGAATGTTACTTGCTAAACTTGGGATTCTCTACCATAATTATGAAGATTTTCAGACATTAATGATTTACCCTAATGATCAATAAATAGAACCAACTCGTGTTCCTCTCTCAAATCTCATTATTCAAAAACAAACACAAACCTCAAAAGAAAACTTATTTTGTTCCTTTGACCATGGAACTCAACCTCACTACATCATGTTCCTCCAGTAGTATATCATCGTCTTCACATGAGGTGGGGTTTTCGACCGATACCAAAGGGAATATGAGAGAGAAGATTGCGGTTGGGCCAGCGAGTGAGACTCCGAGGCTTGAGTTTAGCTTCTTGTTCAACAGAGACAGCATAAGAAACTCTGGTCACGGAGTTTTAGATGAAGCAGAAGAGATGAAGAACGAGGCTAAAGCGAGGGTGTTTGGTTGCACCTTCTGCGAGAAAGAGTTCTCTACGTCTCAAGCCTTAGGAGGACACCAGAACGCTCACAAGCAAGAGCGATCAATGGCCAAAAGGCGTAAAGTGAAGGAGATGAACTATCCTGGGCTCTCCTTCTACAGCCAGTACCCACCAAGTGGTGATCTCTTCAGCAGTAGCAACAGCTCGCAGTACGGTCTTGGGGTTCATTACAATCCCAACATTGGTAAATCGAAGGCTTATCCCTTCAACATTTTCAGACGTCGATTAGGATATAGAGAGCATAACGTAAATTCCCATATCCCTCTCCTGTCTCACCTCTCGTGCCAAAACACTGACGTTTTCTCCAGAAATTTGATTTCAAACCTAGAAGGCACCATTCATATGAATAAGGAGGAACAAGGCCAGAAACAAGAACAAGCAGAGACTGATACTTGCAAGGATACTGAGATAGACTTATCTCTGAAGCTGTAGATTGCTTTCATATATTTTGTTTTTCTTTTATTTGTTGTTTTTATTTTTAAAATATTATATATTTTTAAAATATAAAACAGACTTTGATTTGTCTGGCCTTCTATTTGATGATACAGAAAAAGTATTTTTTGTGTTAACTTCTAAATTCCAGAAAGTAAAACCTTAGAAATTTGATTAGATAATTTTAGAAACTTCAGAAAATAAAACCTTAGAAATTTTGTGGTACATAATTTTTAATTATTTCGAAATTTTATCTAATTAAATAACATAATCTAATTAGATAACCTTAATCAAACTAGTAAAATAGTAATATTTATAACATCTCTCTCAACGAACTATTCTATGCACCGCCTGAAGAAGATTTGTGGGAGCATTTAAAATTTTCCGGCAACATAACCGGCGAAATGTGAATCATTTTCTCTGAGCCGATAAAGCTTTAAGGCCCATTATGTAGTTTATGTGGATTTGATTACTGACTCGAACTTGACCCATTTTCTTATTTATTTTGGGTTAAACACACAGAAAAAACAACAGTTCCTTTTTTTTTGAGATATATGTATCTTGAATATTTTTTAATTAAAATCATTTAAAATAGAGCTATTTAGGTACATATTTTCTAAGAATATGATAATTTTGAAAATATGAAAAAAAACAGATCAATTTCTCGATAAATAATTTATAAAAATTTAGAGTACTGCATATTTGTGGAACAGAAAAAGGAGATAGTGAAAGTCCGAGATTATTTATTCGTTTCAGGTTGAGGACACAGAACAGTGAAAGCCGGAGACTAAAGGACTATCTTGATGCAGCGCCTTTTTGTGCTAGATGCTATTGTGACAGGCTCATCATTCCTATCCTTAGAGTCCAATAGCTGGGTCATGTAATGAATTATCGGGTTAGGTTTGTTGGTTGCTGGATTAGCAACTGTTTTCGTGTCCTGAGGCCAATGTAGGTGGTGTAAGGGATGGGATCATTTTGGGTCGTGGAGTGACCTCTATCCTGTTGTGGTAAAAAGAAAAAACTCTAATGTCTAATTAGGTAGAGTTGTATCCAGCTATGTGATGCAGGGTGATACTATATTGTATTAGTGTGTTGGTCTATGTCTATTGTGGTCCAAAGTTTGTACTCATGATTTGGTGAATTGGTGGTGGATTGAAGTTGAAGTTGAACCCAAAAAAAAAAAAGGAGATAGTGAATATAAAATGGGCCTGTGGATGAAATGAGAAGGGGCCCAGGATAAAAAGGGCGTAAGTAACGAGACATTAATTACAGAAACAAAGCTTTTCTTAAAGACAAGACAAAATCATAAACGGAAAGTGGGGGTTGTTGGTCTGTGCCGCCTATTAGTTTGCTTCCTTTAATAAGTCACTTGCGTTCTCTCTGCTGTCTGCTTCCGGTTCATCTGGTGTCACTACTTCCTGAAAATTCAAACGAAAGTGTTGAAAAAAAACAAGAAGAAAAAGGGAGAAAAGTATATGATTAAAATGATAAGATGGGGCATGATGATTACGAAGCTGAAGCTTTTCCTCTTCTCCTGCTCTTTGGCTCTTAGAGATCGGACAGGCAAAATTTTCTGTTGACCAAGAAACATTAAAATTGATTTAAGGTTTGTTTGAGAAATGGAAACAAAATCTAATCTAAGTCTAGAGAATGAATGAATTGAATATACGGAGGAATAAGTGTGGAGCTCCTTCAATCTAAAGAGACGATCGACTTGGATTTCAAGGCATTTCTGGATCTCTCCTCTTTGGAGGAGATGACTCATCTTCAGATCCATGGCCCCGTCTCTCTCCTCCAGCAATTTCTCAGTCCTCTCCCGATCTTCTCTCAACCTCTCCAGTTTCTTCTTGAAGGCGTTCAGCTCCTCCGCAAGAGAAGCGTCCATCGATTCAACAACAGGAACAAGATTCTCCCCCCTGGCATCATCATCATGAGGAGGAGGAGCTTTGGCCTTTTTCAGCTGAAGTTGCGTATCTGCTGGTGGGACGTTGAAGATGTTTCTGGGCTGGAGAGCTTTTCGACCTGATGATTTCATTTTCTTATTTCTTTTGCAGTGTTATTGAGTGAGGAGGCCCCAAATATTAAAGGATGTATTGCTTCTTCTTTGTGTTTTTTTTTTTAATATTTGAATTTGAATTGGGTTTAGGCGCTTAACGGATACTTTCTTTTTGTCGCATTGCTTCTGATGAATCTCTTTCCGTGTGAAATGCTGACATATTTTTTTTTTTTTTAGTTATTCCTCTTCCGAGA
This sequence comes from Raphanus raphanistrum subsp. raphanistrum, assembly GCA_019706035.1. Lineage (NCBI taxonomy): Eukaryota > Viridiplantae > Streptophyta > Magnoliopsida > Brassicales > Brassicaceae > Raphanus > Raphanus raphanistrum. The sequence goes on along the minus strand of CM033982.1, from coordinate 50,114 downwards.
CACAAAACCTTACCAATTACGATATAATTGTATTGATTTGTTCTTTAATAAATACAATGGTGAATAAAATAAAAAAATAAATACAATGGTGACCCTGTATTCAAAAGATATATAAATTCATTTGGCAGGTTGCCCAAAAAAAAAAATTCATTTGGCATCTTTTATAGATATAGCAGAGACTTTAAATCAAATATAAATATATAAATAATTTATAACATAGACATAAAAAATGTCCGAGCGTATGCCAATTATATTAAGCTCTATAAAATTATCAGTGGCCTTTTACTTCTAAATATTTATTATAAAAATCAAATCACATATATATTCAACTAGACTCGACATAATTAAGAAGATGGGCTTTGATAGTTGGGCCAGTTGAGTAAGAATTGAGATTGAGAAAATTAACATATACATTCAACTTGAGAAGGTGGGCTTTGATAGTTGGGCCAGTTGAGTAAGAATTGAGATTGAGAAATTAACATATACATTCAACTTGAGAAGATGGGCTTTGATAGTTGGGCCAGTTGAGTAAGAATTGAGATTGAGAAATTAACATATACATTCAAGTAGACTCGACATAATTGTAAAAGATGGGCTTTGCTAGTTGGGCCAATTGAGTAAGAGAGAGAAAGATGGCGAGGTGAGGTGTGTCTCAAGTCTAGTCTCACCATCACCACATACACAAAGGGGATGGAGATAAGATTGTACTTGGGGAAGAAGAAGAAGAAGAAGAAGAAGAAGAAAAGATGGCCTCTTCTCTTTTCTTCCCAGTGAGCACCGGCTCATTTCTCAAATGCGGTTTCTCCCCTCCCACTCTCACACAGCTTTCATCATCCCAGAAAAACAACAGCATGAGATGCAGCTTTTCTCCCGAGGACTACTACATTCCTGCTGTTGATTTTGTTGGCCACTCTCTCTCTGCATTGAATGATACACAGAAATGGGCATCCTTTGCATCAGCCGGACTTGTGTGGTTTTACCTGACGGCGAGGCCTGGTGTTCTCGTCGGCGCCATTGACGCATATCTCCTGGCTCCACTCCAGCTTGGCCTTGACACTCTGATTGGGACGAGGAGGTTTAAGAGGTCTGATTTCTTGGTGGCAGAGAAGCTTGGAGAAGGCTCATTCGGAGTGGTGTATTCGGGGGTCCTTCTCCCAAAGAATTCTTCTAGTGTTGATGATGAGCAGCCTACTACTAGGATTATGAACAAGGCTACACTTAAATCTTTGGGCGATTTTAAGGAGAGGGTTATTCTCAAGAAGGTCAAGCTTGGGGTTCGAGGTGCTCAGGACTTCGGCGAGTACGAAGAGTGGTTCAACTACAGACTCTCTAGGGCTGCTCCTGACACCTGCGCTGAGTTTCTCGGTAGCTTTGTCGCCGACAAGACCAATACTGTCTTTACAAAAGGCGGCAAATGGCTCGTCTGGAGGTTCGAGGTGCCTCTTCCTCCCTCTACTCATTATCATATATGAATATTCTACTTTTGTGTTGAGAGTTCAGACTTGTGTGTGTGTATTGTTGAACACAGGGAGACCGTGATCTGGGTGATTACATGAAAGATAGGAGCTTTCCTTCAAATCTGGAGTCCATCATGTTTGGGCGTGTTCTTCAAGGTGTGGACTCTGTGAAACGTCGTGCACTCATCATTAAGCAGATAATGCGCCAGATCATTACATCTCTCAGGAAGATCCATGATACTGGCATTGTTCACAGGGACGTGAAGCCCGCCAACTTGGTGGTTACAAAGAAGGGGCAGATTAAGCTCATTGACTTTGGTGCTGCCGCTGATCTTCGCATCGGCAAGAATTACATCCCTGAGCGCACATTGCTAGATCCTGACTACTGTCCTCCTGAGCTCTATGTCCTCCCCGAGGAAACGCCAACTCCTCCTCCCGAGCCTATTGCCGCTTTGCTTTCCCCCATTCTCTGGCAGGTTTGTTTGTTTCTTTTTGTCTTTTCTCTCTTCCAGAGGTAGAGGTAGTAATCTCGAGTGTTCCTTCTTACCAGTTGAACAGTCCGGATCTGTTTGATATGTATTCTGCTGGGATAGTGCTTCTGCAAATGGCGGTTCCTACCATAAGATCTTCTGCGGGTCTGAAGAATTTCAATCTTGAGATCAAGTCTGTTCAATATGACCTTAATAGATGGCGTGACAGGACTCGGACTAGGCCTGACTTGAGCATCCTTGATCTGGACTCTGGCAGAGGCTGGGACCTCGTCACTAAACTTATATCCGAGCGAGGTTCTCTGAGACGCGGACGCCTTTCTGCCGCTGCTGCTCTCAGACACCCTTATTTTTTATTGGGTGGTGATCAAGCTGCCGCTGTTCTTTCTAAGCTTAGTTTCACCAAGTAATTTCTTCTTTTCATGTAAATATTATTATGTACACAACTCTCTTCCTTGAATATAAATACTACTCCCTTTTTTCTTTCTTTCTTTCTGGTATTATATATGCTCTTCTTCTCGGTTCACAATCAAACCAGCCTCCCTGCCTGCCTGCACAAGGTATGTTTGTATCGATACTACTGGTCTTGTCTGGAATATTATCTCTCAGCAGGTAAAAAGTAAAGTTCACTCACCTCAATCTACAGACATTTATATATACTTAAACAACTTGTTCATACTTTGCGCTCTTGTGATTCACATCAGGTATAAGATATTATTAAACACTTGTACACACTTGGGTTGTTGTTGTGATTGAGATAAGGTTAAAAGCTCGAGGACGGCATCTAGGACAGTGTGATATATAACACATATTAAACACCTGCTGATAATTTGTATTCACGTAGCTGTGATTCACAAAAGGTTGCACTAGTTTAAAGCTCGTCGTGCGAAAGTAGGGCATCGAGGGCAGTGTGATTCTTTTTCTTGCATCCCCACTTGCATCTCCAGCCGCACAAGGAGTTGAAGATGGCAAGTCGCTTGGACTGCAGAGTTATGATTTTTGAAGCAGTGTGAGCTCTGGTTAGATAAACCGCGTAGCCATCATCCATGAACTCAGCTCCCTGAGGGAAGACCTGCCACACCAGACTTCCGGCACCTGCCCCTCCTTTCCTTGTTGAGTTAAGGGTCATCTTGTACACCGTATTTAACATCATGTCACGGAAAGTCGTGTTGAAACCAGGGTCATGTGCGGACACACCAAACTCTGTGAACAGAACCGGCATTCCCAAGTACATCTCTGCGTCCTCCACATGAGCTTGCATCCACGAGTTTGTGAATTCCAGGAAAGTATCTGATACTGCCGGAGATATCCTACAGTTTGCCAATTCATGTTCTTTTAGCTGTTCTCACCGTTTGAGGTTGGCACAATCAAAAAACTTACCAGGCATCTGGATAGACGTGAACCGAAGCAAAATCTACGCCAAGAGCTTGATTATTTCTGATGAAGTCGGTTCCGACTTGTGCAGCGTAGGGGTTGGGATTGAATTTGGTTCGAGCTGGAGCAGAGGGACCATAGAAGCCTTCGAGTCCGATCTCTACCAAATGTTTAGCATCTAAGCTCTTCACAAACACTGCCATTTCTTGTATCCAAGACTGGAGTTTGTCACCGGAGGGATCAGAGGGGCAACGTGGCTCATTCATCAGTTCCCAGGCGAATATTGTGGGGTCGTTCTTGTATGTGATGTTTGTGAAGGTGTTCACTCTATTCAGCACCGTCTGCAATGCAACTCAACCACATTCATTTATATATTTATTTTTTCTTGGATAGATAGAGCAATGGGATGGAATAATCACCCGGACATGGGATTTGTAGTAGTCTCTCAGGGTGGGATTGGTGAAGAAGTCGTCATCAGAGGTGAGATTAAGACCAGAGGCATTGCCCCATTTAACGTACTGAGCTTTGCCCCCATAGTCGTTCCAGTTGTTGACCAATGACAATATAAGTCTCATCTTGTACTTTCGGGCCTCGCTCACCACGAAGTCCAGGGCCTGCCCCCAATTTCTCAAACCTTTTAAAAAGGAAAAAAAGAAGAAGAGTAAGAGGCTTTTTAGGGGGTAGATATATATATACCTTGAAGACATCTTCATCGTAAACAGAGGGAGATATCTGAAGAGCTCTCCATTGACCGTCGTTGAAAGCCCATGTCCTGCCTACCGTCAATCCAACTGCAGAGGCTTGTTGGAACACGTCCGTCACTTTGCCTCTCGTGGAGTTATCAGCTGCCAGAGTCATCATCCAGTAAGTGTTGAAGCCATTCACGTAGAATGGTTTTCCATTTAGTGTGAATTGCGTCCCTTTCCTCTGCACCATCTCCCATTCTTCTTCTTCTTCTTCTAATGATTCTGAGTTAACCCTGCCCCAAAAAAAACAGTCTTAATATGTCAAGTCTCTGAGCTAAAATTTGTGATCATTAGTAATGGTGTGTGTACCCATGGGAATCGCTATCGAAGTCTGCAAGAGTTCTGTGCTGTGTTAGAATCATGAAAACCGCAGAGCAGAGCACAAATCTGAATCCAAGACGGTCCTTCATTTTTTTTGTGGATGAGGGGGGGAGCTTCGTCTTCATCTGGTTACAATGTTTAGGTATATATATTCATCAACAAAACATGGACTCCATTATTAAAATCCAAAACTTTTAACTTACAAGGCAAGAGAAACGTTCCTAGTTCCAAAACAAGAGATATGAAACTTGAAGCACATGGCTCCTATCCTAGGTATCTCATTCAAGTGTGAGACAATTCCAAAGTAACGTGTCCCTGCCAAGCTAAGATTCGAAGAGCACCACCCACTTCTCTGACAGTGGAGTTAGCTGACCTGTCACACTCAGTTCATTTCGTGCAAGCTTCAGACCAGCCCATCTTCTAAGTCATTTTACAAATAAGATGATTGAGATATGAGTCCAGGAAGCTTACTTGCATCTTCTGCCCAGTATAAAAAAGGGCAAATACGGTTATCCTATCTTTTTTTCCCTGGATTTCTGGTTAAGCACGAAATTGCACAATGTGATCATAAAGCAACTTTCTTTTTCTTTTTATGGGCTATGACATAGGGGAACTCGTGTTTTTGCATTACATGCATATATATATATATAACAGAAAAAAAGTTGCTTTCTTTTTTATTCTTGCAAATTTCATTGCATCCGTTTGCCTATTCTCAGCAACTAATCATTAAGGAAGTTGTACCAAGGAATACACTCACAAAAAGTTTCCTGCTCAGTATTCACGGTCTCTACATCTCTAAGGAGGCAGTAACTTCAAATAGTATTGTAAAAGAAAACATATTCTGGTTGGTTCTCAAAATCAGAAGAAACAACTATAATAAATCTTACAATGCAACTCTACCCCAGCACGTGGCTCTTAAAGTTGATGAGTTCCATACTCACAGGGGATTCGGTTCGTTGATCAATGCTACCAAACCACACTGCAAGAGAGCAGAACCAAATGAGATCAATATATCTGTGTCATTTTACAAATTTACATCTATATCCTATGTGAGTGGAGCAATTAGGCACTTGCAAACATAATAATTCTACTAACCATCTCACAGCTGAGAGTGGAAATACCATTGTCCTCCGCGAGAGCTGTGTCTGGACTTTTGCAGCAGCTGCAGATTACGAACGTATCTAAGACAAATGTATACATATCAGACAAGACTTCCATTGCAAAAAGTGGAAAGTGATAAAAGAAACATACCAATGTATCTCTGAAACACAGCTTGGAAATGCTGAGAAGACACAAAACCCTTCATCTCTAGCTGGTGCTGTTTGTTGAGCCATCCCTTGGTCTCCATTTGGCCAAGTAAGAATTTTATGACATGACCTGGCTTTCGATGCATCCTGAACAAACATAGCTTTTAAAAAAATAGGGATACATAGGCCAACTAGGAAACAAAAAAACAAGGGGGGTCGTACGTGGTGCAGAGATGAGCAAAGTCTAAACAAATTGTGATCTGTGTCCCTTGTGCGAGGAGCTGGGGATGACGCATCATCACTGTTCTTGGCCTCTCTGTGGAAACCTCCTCACGAAGCATATCAAAGACCCTACTCAAGAGCTGCACAGCAATAGCATACATACAGAAGCTGGCTGGGATCATAATCCATAGGAATATCATTACTGAAAATCTCAAACAGCAGCTAATTAATGAAAACACCTCTGCATAGCCATAATCTGGCTCAGAGTCGTAGGTAGCGTCTTCGCGTATAAACGTCTTCTTCTTCCTCTTCTTCTTCTTGGAAGGATCCAATTTAGTGACCTGGCTACAACATCAGCATGAGAAGCTTTAGCAAAGCGGAACATAAGAGGGATGGGCTAGTTTCAGCATATATCTAATAACCTTGTCGAGCTCGAGTTTCCAACAAGCTTGCTCTTGCTGCTGTAAATCCATCGTTGCCGGCGGGTTCGCTCCGACCGTCGCTAGCTGAAGAAACTAATTGAAACGACACCAAATGGGCCTCCTTTAGAGAGTCTTTTCATGTAGAGGCCCAATTAGTGTCCTATATATATTTAGACATTCGACACGATACGAAGATTGCTAACGGGTCCGTATTGGGCCTTTAGTGAGACTTTTCTTTGTTTCAAGGGAATATATATATACGTTACAGATTTATACAGTGTTGAAAGTGGAAGATAACAGCAAACCAAAAGAAGCTCAGGTGTTTTGTTTGGGTATGAAGGTATGAGTCAGCGAGGAGCAATGCTGGGAACAACGCCGCTGCTGAGATCGCTTCCTAAAAGGCTCGCTGACTCGTAAAGGTCTCTTGTAACATTCGAAGATGATGTTGACAGCACCGAGGAGGAGGACTTGGTTTCCATTTTTCCTTCCTTGACGACCAGTGCCTCCAGCTCTTTCACCACTTCAGCCATGGCAGGCCTCATATCAGGCGAGTCGTGGCTACACCGCAGTGCCAATGAGAAAAACCTTTCAGCTGTTTCCATCGACCACGGCTCCATTCTCTTGTCTATCAGCGACACCATGGTATCCCCGGTCTTCACCTCTCGCACAATGTTTTTGCCATGGGATATGGCGTGCATACCAGTCAGCAGCTCCAAGAACACAACCCCAATGCTGTATACGTCGCTCTTGTCCGTCAGCTTGTGCGTCAGGAAGTACTCTGGATCCAGGTACCCCTGCAACAATCACAAACTAAGCCCCCATGCATCCAAACCAACTATATATTCATTTTTTTCTTTGATTACTCACTGGAGTCCCTCGAACAACCGTGGATACGTGTTTAGGGACATCCTCTTCCTCCTCCAAAGCAGGAGCAAGACGGGACAGTCCAAAATCTGCAACTTTGGCATTGAAGTTGAGGTCGAGGAGGATGTTACTGGCTTTGATGTCTCGGTGGAACACTGGTGGGTTGGCTTCTGTGTGAAGGTAGAGAATACCTCTCGCTGCTCCCAAAGCAACACGAACCCTCATCCCAAAGCTCAATGTCTCCTTCCCTTTAGCTGCATTCATTACATATATATTCATTCCACCATTTAGCTGAGAAAACTAACTAAATGGAATCTATCTACTTTCCTTACCAGAGAGCCAGTCGCGCAGGGTGCCATTTGGCATGAATTCGTACACCAGCATCTGCACATTCAGCAAATTAAACACAACTCACTGATTAAAATATTCCAGGAGGCGGCTGGGAGAGAGAGAGAGAGAGAGAGAGAGAGAGAGTACCTGCTCCCCTTCTTCGTCACAGTAACCGATAAGGGACACTAGATTCCGATGATGCAACCTGGAGAGCAACTCTATTTCATTCAAGAACTCCTTCTCCCCTTGCAAAGACCCTTCATCAGCTCTCTTTATGGCAGCAACCGTTTTGTCAGATAACACTCCTCTATAAACCTTTCCGTAGCCTCCTCGTCCAACCAAAGCTGAGCTGCTAAAATCGTCCGTGGCCTCTGCTAGTTCTTTGAACCTGAAGCCTCTTATCCCAGAATTCATCAACGAAGCTTTCGAGGCTGTCACAAAGAAATTCAATTAAACTTGGGGTCATCTTGTAAAGTGACTCAGTGGTGAGGAGGGGGAATGGTCACAGTACTTACAAGACCGTCTTCTAGATATCTCACGCTCGTGCTTGCTGTATCTTCTAAGCAACAAGGCGGCAACCATTGCGGAGATTGCAACAGCAGTCACCACAGCCCCTGCAGTTATTGCTGCCAAACGTCCCCAGCTCACTCCTTTCCTCTCACTGCTCAAGTTAACTAAGGAGATAAGACAAGGTTAGATTAGAGGTCAATCAATGCTTCAGTTACAAAAAACAAACACTCACCATATGAATAAGGACCCTGCAGAGTAAAGTTGAGCAGCTCATATGGTCCGAATAAGTCACTTCCCGGAAACCACCATGATGCGAATATGCCTCGGATTCTCACAACTTCACTCGTGTTAAATGTTCTTGTAACTTGCGGAAAAAGTTTCAGATGCATCCTCAGACGAGGCCCTTTCTCCCACTGATACGAGTCGATCCAGAGTTGATAGGGCTCCATCTCAAGAAAATCGGTAACATACTCCTTGAATTGATCAATATATGGAGGGAAGTATGAGAAACTAGGACTCTTCAGACGGTATCCAATCCTGAGAGGCGCTGCACAAAAGCATCTTAACGGGGATGCTGGACTGTATTCGTAAAAGTCAGGAGTGGGACAAGCTAGAGGAGGACAGTCAGTTGAGTTGGTTGGTGGTGGTGGTGGTGCTGTCCACGCTTTTCCTTTGGATTCGCAGAAGAGTCCTGCGTTTGATATGCTTCCGTTCTTGCATATCGGATTACCATCAAGCCTGAGAGACGACGAATCAACCTTTCCTTAATCAGAGCATTCAACATCATAACTGCTAACCAGAGCTACTTATAAGAACTACGGGGCACCTTAAAGTGACATTTTCTGGAGGGGTCAGATCTCCTTCAACATGTGACAGACTATTATTCCTGAGATCCCTGTAGAAATTAAGATAATATCAGACAAGTTGATGAACTGAAAATGACTGCAAGTGAACTAGGGAAACACGGCTTTTACAATAGAAGTCTAGCTTTCTTCCGAAATGAGATATTCTTCCACAGGGAATCAGGGATAGATCCAGATAACATATTGTTCTTCATCGACCTGCACAGGATTTAATGTTTTATTTATTTACTCGACATTGCTACTCTCACAACCTTTATTCTCTTTGGATATAAAGAAACAATAAATATAATTTCTCACAGCATCTGGAGCGAAGGGAGAGCTGAGAAGCTCAGCGGAATGGATCCGTTTAGTATGTTGTTTGATAAATCACTGCAATAAAAATCAAAGCATACCAGTAAGGTCACCGGATTAAAGAAGCGAAGCAGAATTAACATATGTATAAAGCATACATGGTTGTCACATTCTCAGAAAGATTAGAAGAAGGTATAGGTCCTGTGAGCTCATTCCAGCTAAGATCCCTGTAGCGAACAAGAAGCACAAAACAAATTCACAAAATGGGAACAGAGAATCCATGCATTGAGATTGATCCCAACTTACAAGTATCTGAGACGACGTATCCTGCTAAAATCAGGAAGAGCCCCTTTCAAACTACAGTTTCTAAGACTCCTGCAAGTGGGAAAAAAGACAAAACAAGAGAATAATATATGTATGGATCTTTGAAATGACAAAAAGAAAAACAAAAAAATGAGATAACAGTGGCCCGAAATTTACAGCTTCAGTATGCTCGAAAAGTTTCCGTAGGAAGCTGGTATATCTGATCCACTGAAGTTGTTATTATCAAGTTGCCTGCAGTGAGGGGACAATAAACCGTGAATAATCTAACAAGTATTTGTAGAATGAGGTGAAACACACACAATAGAGAAACAAACATACAGGATTTGCAGGTTTGGCAATTGAGAGAGTTGTGGTGGGAGATCTCCGGATAAATTGTTGTTGTCTAGCAGCCTGTAAAATTTAAGTTTGACCACTTTTAAGTACCACCATGATATGTATATAGATATCCCAAATCATGGAAAATAGTGACAAGATTATTTGGCAAAGACTCACACGTGAAAGATGTTTGTAAGACTGGAAAGCTCAACTGGAATCTCGCCGCTCAACGAATTATTGTTGAAGTGCCTGTACAAAGGCCAAAAGCAGCAAAATTTGTGAGTTGACTGACACAGAGAAATCTGATTATCACTGTCTGACTTCTTGATGTTAAAACTCACAGATGTTTCACTTTTCTCAAGTTGGAAAAGGACTTTGGTATTGGTCCTGTGATATTATTTTCATCTATCTGGAACCTGTTCAAGTTCGAAAGATAGCCTAGTTCGCTTGGTAGAGGCCCTGAAAGTTTGTTTCCATTCAGCAGCCTGGCCGACCACCACAGGTTATAAAATCAGAAGAAGGTGCTTGTGCAAAAAGGTTATATTCCAAATCTAGAGAAATGATTGATTATCAGGTAGGTCCAACTTACAATAGTACCAGGGATGATATCTGCCCTATCTCCTTTGGAATTGAACCACTTATATTGTTCCACATGAAATCTCTTCATATAGGCACATAAAAAGACTCAACATTTTAGTACAACTTGGTGTGATAAAAAAAAAAATATATATATATATATAGTATAGGGCTCACACTTTGCAACACTTAACATCTTGAAACTTACAATATCTCGAGATGAACTAATTTTCGGAGCTCTGGTGATAAAGTCCCGGAGAGATTCATATTCATCAGCAGGCTGTTTGATAACAAAAAAAAAGAAAAAAAAAAAGAGGATCAAGGGAAGGAATCTGTTATAGGAATAGCTGGTCATGTCCACAGAGAAAGAAAAGGGACAACTGAAGCAGCTTCTACAAAAGTTAAGCCTGTTAACTACAACATATATACAAGCAGACCAACGTAGAAAGGAAGATGAAAAAGACATACAGTTCTCGGACATGAAGGTATTCGTCAGTTCCAATCTCACTGGAGCAGATAACTCCGGTCCAATTGGACCTGCAAGGGTCTCCTCTGTTCCAGTTTCTCAAATAATCTTTAGGATCAACTAAACTTCTCTTAACTGATCGTAAAGCAGTGACTGCAAAATGGAAAAGATAGTTGAAAGTCACGTAACAGAACAAGATGGCTAGAACTAAAAATTGATTGGAAACAACAATCTTCTCACAAAAAAAAAACACACAATTTTGTAAAGTGCAGTCACCTTCTGAAGGGTGTGTTCGCTGTGCATCGGCAATAAGAAGAAGAAGAAGCAGGCAGAAAAAGGAAACAAGGAGCGGATATAGATAGACTCTTCGAGGAAACAACACCATGATGCGTGTGAGAAGGTAACTGCATAAGATGATGATGATTATATCAAATAGTAGTAGTAGTTCAAGTAATATAAAAAAGCTCTGATAAATCAAATCGAAGGTGCTCTCGTATTTATGGCAGAAAAGGACGCAGCAGCAGCAGCAGCAGAAGAAGCTAAAATTCAACGCCAAGCATTCATTAACTCTAGGACAAGATCATTTACCTCAAGTCTTTGGTTAGAAGAGATCAGGTCATGTTTCCAAAAAAAAAAGGCAGAGGTGTGGATAAGAGGAGGAATCGGAGGGGAAATCTGCAGAAACCCTAAGAGACCGGAGAGAAGTCAATAAATGGAGGCAACAATGCAGATCAACTGAAAGGGGACAATTAGCAATCAATCATGGCTCATGGGATGGGATGAGATGGTTTGCAAAATATAATGGACCATCGTGTGGTTTTGATTTTTCTGCACAGCGATGGTGGGAGAAAGACGGCGACTTGACTGCGCCCATTACATTACAATAGAATAATATCTCTCTGGGAAAGCTTAAACCTTTTTTCACTCGAGTGGTAAAATTTCATAACTGGGTTGACTCCAGCAGCAATTCGTGCAAAAGTAGAAAGAAACACCTCCCATTATCCATCCGATTATTATATCCAACATGGACAAAGTGAAACCCAGACGCGGTCTTGTTTGTGTTTGCGGTTGTGTCGTATGGTGGGTCCCTTTCTCAATACAACTAGTCAACTCCTTTCTCAGTCTTTCTTAGAAGAAAAAATAAATATTTTTTCTTTTTTTCTTTTCATCTTGCAGAACTGTGGGAACGCATTTATTTTATTATAAACTATAGAATTCGAAAGATGGTAGCTTTATTGACTTCTCCCCATTGTTTTGCTTAATAGTATAATACAGTAAGAGTACGTGGAAGCAAACTGCAAAACACACAATAAAGAAAGATTAGCGGGGAGCGATGGAGGGGATGACGCCACTGATGAGCTCGTTAGCTGTGAATTGTGAGAATGTATTATTACTATTATTATTATAAGAGCCAAGCCCTGTAGCGAAGAAGCCAGACATTCCTGAAGCAGAGGAGGATTGCACCGAAGGGCTTGAATATGGCTTCTTCTCTTCCTTTGTAACCAGGTTTTCCAGCTCCCTCACGATCTCCAGCATCCTTGGACGCTCTTCTGGGTCATCCCGACAGCATCTAATGGCCAGCTCCATGAATCTCTTCACCCCCTCCTCACAGTACTGCCCCATGCTCTCGTCTATCACCGACAACATCATCCCGGCTTCCCACGCTTCCTTCACCTCTCGGACGATGTTCCTCCCCTGTGAGATGGGGCGCATTCCTGTCAGAATCTCCAGAAACACTATTCCCAGGCTGTAGACGTCACTCTTCTCTGTCAGCCTGTGGCTCAAGTAGTATTCTGGATCCACGTATCCCTGTGTAAAATTGTATTACGTACGTTGAAGCAAGCAGCTTTTATTTCTTAATTAGTGAAAAGGAAAAAGGAATATAACTTATTTAAGGAAAAAAACAACAACATACAGGGGTGCCTTTGACGATGGTAGTTACGTGATCCCTTTGCACACCTCCACCGTCTAGTGCTATTAGCTTTGAGATTCCAAAGTCTGCCACTTTAGGGTTCATCTTTTTGTCCAAAAGAATGTTGCTGGGTTTGATGTCTCGATGGATGATTGGCGGGTCTGCCTCTGTGTGCAGATACAAAATCCCCCTCGCTGACCCCAGTGCTATTCTCAACCTTAGCCCGAAACTCAGCGGCTGTCTTAACCTAGCTGCGTTCATTTGATAGAGAATATATATATCAACATCACAAAAGCAAATCAAGATTCAAGGATGTGGTGGAAGTGTTATCTTCTTCTTGATTCTTTTACCAGAGAGTGCGTCTTGAAGAGAACCGTTGGGCATGAACTCATATACCAACATCTGAAATATATAGCCACATGACATAACAAGGCCAGTTTGACACGTACGTTTGGCAAGATCATAAAGTAAACACCATGCATGAATCATGAATGAGTTCTCTCTCACCTGTTCTCCTTTCTGATCGCAGTAGCCAAGCAAAGAAACAAGGTTTCGGTGGTGTAACCGTGAGAGCAACTCGATCTCTGTGTAGAACTCTTGTTGGCCCTGAAGAGATCCTTGCTCTGCACGTTTGACCGCCACTATCAGGCCACCTGGTAAATGCCCTCTGTAGACCTGCCCATAGCCTCCTCTGCCAATCTGAGACAGATCACTGAAACTGCTTGTTGCTGTATCAAGTTCCATGAAATTGTAACCCTTCACGCTTTCCATGTTAATTGGAGATTTAGGGACTAATTAAGCCAAGGGAGAAGATAATGGAGGAAGGATATAAGAAAATCTTTAGTTAGTCAGTTATCATAAACATAAAATTTTGGCTCTATCATCTCATCATTTACTTACTCGGCTCTTGTTGTTGTTCCATGTCGTCGACTTGCTTAGCTTTTCTCTTGATGAAGAGGAGCAATGCTAGAAAGGATAATCCAAGGAAGAAAGCAATGGCTCCTCCTACAATGATTCCAACTTTGACACCTTTGCTCATTCCCGAGTTACTCGGATATATGGTGGGAGTAACTACATGCATGCATGCAACGACACACAATATTTAATTTACGTACTCCTTTTTTCGAGTAGACAAGACTATTATACTATTACCATCTTTGTAAGGACCCAGGAGGTTGATATAGATAATCTCGTAGGGGCCAAGAGAATCATCGGTATCCAGAGAGAAAGTTGCAAAGAAGTCAACAATGCGCGGAAGCTCCGTGGTGTTGAATTTACTGCTGCTGTACTCTGGAAAAACCTTCATGTTGATGGCTAGCCTTGGACCCGATTGCCATGAGAATGATTCAATAGACAGCTGGTAGAGATTTATCCCGAGATTGGATGCCACATCGAGCATGTAGGCCACCGTGTAAGGTCTAAAGTCAGAGAAACTTGGACTCCTAAGCCGAAGTCCAATGCCAATTGGTGCAGCGCAGAAACATGGAACTGGAGAACCAATCACGTATTCGTACTTTTCGCTCAAGGGGCACGACTGTCGTTTGCACTCTCCCGTGGTGGTGGAGTTGTTGTTGTCAGACCAACTTCCAGGAGATTCCACCACGTCTACTGTTGTTGAAACGCCACAAAGATCAGCTATGTTTGGCTCATTTACTCTTGCACAAACTGGGTTTCCGTAAAGCCTGCTCATCACAAACAGACAAACGATCTGATGACTTCTCTCTTCATTACTAAGTGATCTTTTGTGACATTTACCACAAACTTACTTGACCGTGACACTGGAAGGAGGGTTTAGAACGTTTGACACATTTGTAAACAAGTTGTGCCTTAAGTCCCTGCAAGTTATTCCAATTAACATAAGATGAAAAAAACAGCACTAAGCTTGTTTAGAAATTGATCATCAATTTCTTTTGTATATACATATATGCTCTGTGTGTGTCTCTTACACGATCAGTTTCGCATCTGCAGTAAAGCTCATCTTCTCCCATATCACAGGAATCTCCCCGCTTAAGTTGTTGTTCTTCAGAGACCTGACAATTTAAAGATAACACTCTGTCTTTTGTTTTCTTCTCCTTGAATTATTAACAAGAGAAAATAAAAAAGGTGGATCTTACAGTCTCTGCAAACGTGCAAGGCCTGAAAAATTTGAAGGGATGGATCCGTTGAGCATATTGTTGTACAGGTTTCTGCATACAATAAACAAAGTGCAGTACTTCATTTTATATGTAACCACATATCAATTTCAATCCATTTCTTGGCTTGGCTTGGCACCTACATAGTTGTGATGTTCCCTGAAAACCTCTTGTTGGGAATCTCTCCTGTGAGTTTGTTGGAAGAAAGATCTCTGAATAAGAAGAAGCAGAGAAAAAGCATCAGCGACTAACATACCATATTATAATGGTAATTGTTTTTTTCTGTTTAAGTGACTCACAAGTAATAGAGAACCGGTGATCTGCTCAAATCAGGAACGGGTCCTTCTAAATTGCAGTTTCTAAGACTCCTATTTATGGTGTAACCAAACCAAATCAGTACGCAGCAGAAAAAAAAAAAACAAAAAAAACACTCAACTATGTTGTGCTTCTTACAGTTTGACGAGATTGGGTATCTTTCCATAGGAAGATGGGATCTCTGTCCCAACAAAGTTGTTAGAGCATGTTTATTGGTAGCAACCTTAAGTGTTGCTTAAGTGGGTCATCATTAATTTTTAACTATTAAAATTAAGACAAGCAACTTTGTTGAGAGATACTTAATTAAAGGGGTTTATTGGTAGTTGCTTAATTAAGGGGTGCTTAAAAAAATAAACATAATTTTATTGAAGATAAACAAGATCAACAAGAACAACAAGAAAATTTGAAACAATGAGAAAATAGAAGAAGATCAAGACCAGGAACATTTGACAATAACCAAGAACATTTAAACTACATTAAAACCGTGATACGTTTTTTCATAACAAAAACTACATAAAACAGAACAAGAAACTTAAAGCCACAACCGACCATCACTAAGATCAGTTCACTAGAAAAGCCATTCTTGATGTTGTTCCAATAACGTACCTTTTCTTTCTGATGGCTTCCAATAAGCAATAGAAGGCCTCCTATAGTAATGCTAGTGATCACCACCTGAGAGCTCCACTCTTTCACTAATTATTTACCTGACAATAATAACGACAACAAGAACAACATGAGAACAAGAACACATTTATATCATCAAAAGTACAGACAGAACACAACCAACAACAACAAACAAAGTTCAAAGTAGACAGGAAAAAAACACAGAGTAATTCATAACAAAGCAGACAAGCTTTTGGTACCTGATTCTAAAATTCTATATCAAGCTTTTGGTATCTGATTCTCTAATCTTAGGTTGAGAAGAGAAGATACACATAACCCAACTGATTGAGAAGCATCTATGAATCCTACCACACGAACAAAACAACAAATAATTTACCTTACGATCTGACTCAGCTGTTTCAATTCGACTCAGATGCATCCTGTTTTCGGGAGCGACAGAGAGAGATCGATAGAGAACAATAAATAAAGTCAGCCACTTTTTTTCAACCAAATCATAATCCCAACACAATCACAAAACAACAAGGATTTTACCTTTCGATTCGACTCAGATGGATGCGGTTTTCGTGATCAACAGAGAGAGAGATAGAGAACGAAAAGAAACAAAGTCAGCGGTTTTTTTTTCCTTCTCAAAATCCAAATACAATCACAAAACAACAAAGCTTTTATCTATCAATTCTCAAAACAGATGCTTGATTCGACACAGATGCATACGATTTTCGTAATCGGCAGAGAGAGAGACAGAGAACCAATCATTGTTATGCTTTGCGGTAGTGCCGGGAACGGATTCGAAGGTTTCTGAGGACGAAACGGGCGGGATCACCACCGTCGGGATCCTCGGTGAGTTTGGACCCGTCGAGGCAGAAAGAGGCGAGGCTGAAAGTCCGAGTCACCACAGGCTCCAATCCTGAGTCATCGGTCATACTCCTGCCATGGCTTCTTCTTCCTTCTTCCTTCTTCGCGAATAAACCAGAGAGAGAGAAAGAGTCAGGACACCTGTCCAAGAAGCAACGTTGCTTCTCGTGCTTAATTAGGGGCCGTCGCTTCTGCTTTCTTCTATTTTGTATTTTCTTTTAATTGTAATTATATTAAGCAACCTCATTAAGCTACGGCGATAAACATGCTCTTATTGTCCAGTTGTCTGTAAAGAGCAAATTAAGTTGAACGTGGAAGAAAGTGGGTCGTCTCTAATAAGAAGTTGGAGACACAAAAAAAAGACACTTACATAATTTTTAAGCTTGCCATCTGAGAGAGCTCAGGTGGAAGATATCCAGTGAGCTTGTTATTGTCCATCAAGCTGCAAAAAAATGTTGAGCCACACCACAAAACATATCCATGGCAATTATATTTGAATACCGATGATCAAGTTTTACATGTAATCAAGAAACTTACAAGTGCAGAACGTCAGATAAGGAAGAGTACTCAGGGGGAATCTGACCCGTGATTGAGTTGTTGTTCATGTGGCTGAGCAAAGAAAAGTACAAGTGATATCAAATTTGGGGTTTGTTAGAAGAAGGAAGAGGGAAAGGGAGATCTCTTACAAGTGCTTCAGTTTTTTCAGATTTGCTAAGGACGTTGGAAGTTCTCCGCTAATGTCATTGTAGTCTATCTGAAGGATTAAGAGATTGGAAAGAGAACCGAGTTCTTGAGGCAAAGCCCCCGTCAGTTGATTTCCACTTAGTAGCCTGCACAAAAGAAAGAAAAAAAAAACTGTGTCAAACCAGGGGACGTGAGTGTTGATGAGAAAAAAAATGATCAAGGCTACTTACAAAAAGATGAGATGAGTCAAGTTGCCTACTTCTGGTGGAACCTGACCCGTTAGATTGTTCCACATGAAGTTCCTGTGAATCAGGTAATCTATATTTTTAAAAATAAGACGCTCGGTTGGTAAATATCAAAGGAAAATATTGCACATACAATATGGTGAGGTTCGCTAGATGGCTGAGTTCAGGTGCAAGTGTTCCTGTGAGGTTTAAATTGAGCAACCGCCTGTTGATGTCACAACAAAAAAAAGAGCAACCACCTACATCATTTGATCAATCCAAAGAAACAGCACGTAACATTCCCAACTAAAAATTTGGTTTTGTGAATTTAAAACCGCAGAAGAAAAAAGTTTATAACGTACAACTCTTTAACATGAAGATAGCCATCGAAAGGATCGGCGATGCAGAAAACACCGGTCCAATTAGAGGCGCATGGATCCGTCGTTTTCCAGTCTTGAAGATGATTCATAGGGTCCTTCAGTTTCCGCCGAACAGCGTGCAGAGCACTAACTGCAACAACAACAAAAAAAAAAAGAAAGAGACCTCATTAGCAGCACTCATCACTGTTTTACACATACGGTTACTGCTCAGAGAAATATAGAGTACCGTACCATCAAGCGGGTGAGTGATCTGTTGGGCATTCAGCAAATATAAGCAACAAGAAGACAACACTAGCAGAATGAGGCCGACCGCACTCTTCATCTCTTATATCTTCTTATCAGCTTTGTTCTAAATACAAGATTACTATTTCTTTTGCTCAGAGATTACCACCTTGAAATGCTGAGAGGAATGAGAATACCACTTGATAAAGGACGAGTATATATGGAAGGAAGTTCAACTCAGATGCAAGCAACGATGGGCTTAAAATACTCTAAACTGAACTGTCTATAACCCAAGTTGGTGGCTTTTCTGCCATATTTATATATGTAAATACTGAGTGTTGGAAGCGTTTAAAAGGCAATTAAAAGTTTGTCCAAGTCTCTTCGTACTCCCCCATACCATCCACTGCGACTGGAGGACTTTTTTTTTTTTTTTTGTTACTGCAGTATGAAAAGTTCAAACCTTTTATTTTAAACAGAAACAGCCCAATGGACATTATTACTTCAACGATAACATCTTCCAACAGTTAACACTTGTTTATTGCTTATTTCTTCTTCTCTTTTTTAAGAAGTAAATGTCAAGAACACATCATTGTCAAAATTACGTCTGTACATGTATATATACACACAGATTATGTTGCCTTCTTTTCTCTTGATAGACAGACTTTTACTAACAATGTCCACTTGTTTGAAACATTCTCGGTATAACAGAAACATCTTGACTTATTCAGAACCAAAAAACGAGAGAAGATAAAAGTCGGAATCATCTTTACTTGTTAAAAGATAATATGTAGTGACAACTCTTTGTATCATATGATTAAATCCAATATCCTTGTTTGATATCTTGTTGATATATATCAAAGGAAGCAAATATGCTCCAATTAGAAGACACCAAGCACAAATTTGCGTAGAGAAAGTTGTCTTAAAAAGGCTTTAATTTTTTTTTATGCAGAGTAAGGATGCATTGACTGTCTTTTTGTCATTTGTTTGCTGCTAGTGGGTGGATAATGATCCAGGTTAAAAAGCTATACCGGTAGAAGCCGAACAGAACGTATGTTTTACGTTGCTTGGAACACATGAATACTACGTTTTGAAATTGGGGGCCATAACACAATATCTCAGGATTTTGGTTCTTCATTTTTTAATAATAATAGATACTAAATTTTTTCAATATCAAAGGAGAAGGATTTTGGTTCTTTATTTTTTAATAATAATAGATACTAAATTTTTTCAATATCAAAGGAGAAACACAAAACAAACTTTCACATTTCTCTCTAGTAAAATATTATTTAACATATAATTCTTAAAACTTAGGAAATACTTGCAATGCAATTCACAAGTACTTGCAAATAGCAAGTAACTTGCATCAGAAGTAACTTTCATCGTCACTTTTCACTTCCTCCTCTGCAATTATATTGAAGTAAAGAAAACAAATAGTCGTATAAGAGGTCATGATGTTCCATTGATGTCTTTCAGAAGGTCCAGAGTCTTGTCCTTGTACAAACGAATGATGATTTTTCATGCCCTCTGATCCACCTTTAGATTCCACTTTCAATTTGCCGGCTCCACTACTGGTGGTATGCAATCGACTTTATACCGAAGAGTCTATTCCAGAGATTTTTTTCAAAAAAGAAAGGTAAATAGAATAGATCCTCATTAGTGAAAGCAATGGAAAAGGAAGTTAAAAAGGATATTATTCACTTTATCCGCCGCAAAATGTATATCATTCTACCTTTTTGAAGAAAGTTGAATACGAATTATCCCAAACAAGTTTGTAGTTTCCAGCCATTAGCGTAGAGAAGTTTCCCTGCAGGAACAAACATAACTGATCCTGAAAACGATGACACTAAACAACACAACTATGCACATAAAACAACAATTAAAATCCTAAATAGAACTCATGCGTTTCCCATAAAAGAACTACTTATTAAACAACCCAACTAGAAAAAACTCATAAGCTTCCACATATAAAATTATGACACTAAACATATATGCACATGGCCACTCACCTGGTCAGCTTCATACCGATTGTAAGGTAATATAAGCTGCAACCAAAAAAAAAAAATCACACCTCAGAATTCACTAGTTGAGTGAATATCTTAAATACTGAGACAATGAATGTACTATATTGTACTAGAGTTTAATGAGAGTTTGGAAACTAATGAACGCACTCACAGTCTTTTCCCCTGAAGCACTTATGTACTCCACACTAAATCCAATATCCTGGTAAATAAAATAAGGAATTACAACAGAGGACCAACCACATAAGGTGAGAACCTAGCTTAGAATTTAGTTCAAATCCCGTATCAAGACACAACAGTTCTTGTTTGCCTTACTAAATCCAATATCCTGATAAATAAAATAAGGAATTACAACAGAGGACCAACCACATAAGGTGAGAACCTAGCTTAGAATTTAGTTCAAATCCCGTATCAAGACACAACAGTTCTTGTTTGCCTTACGCGTTATAGATTCATAACAGATATATATATATAGGCTTTCAACTAAGTGCGAAATAAAGCTAACCAGATTCTAGCAAGAAAAACATCAGCATATACAATGTTATATCTGCAATAGGGCGGACAGAGACAAATCTGTGATACTCTCGCCATGAAATCCGAAGAAAATAAAGACACAATTTTCATGAATCCTCAAACAATCACCGTAGCTTCTAAGAGAAAACAACCTAAATAATAATCAAACAAAAGTCTGAAGAGGAGAGTAAAACCAAGCAAGAGAAGCAATCAAATAATTTAAGGGGGAAACAGATACCATGCTAATCTTGCCTTGCACCAAAGAAAAATCCCAGGCAATATATGAATTTTCTGATTCCACCACCAATGAGACCTAGAGAAACAACAACAAACATCACTCAATGATATATACACACATATACAATCATCCATATACTTATGTACGACTCAAATGCAAGTGCTTATAGCTTAATGCTTTGAGTTGCATATATGCCACCAGAATTTGTGGATACCACACACTAATGTCATCAACATCACTTTTCACTTTTTAAACACAGCAATCCCAGACGGAACTGGTGTGAAGAGTCTAAGAATGGCCCACCATTCAATTTCATTAATAAACAAAAAGCATCTGAGGAGAATATGTTACCTCATAGGTTCTACCAGCTTGAACGATTATCTCCTTGTACTCCTCATTTTCCCTAAGAAGTACACATTCTTAAAGCAGATATGATGAACTACAAAGACAATCTTGTGAATGATGGAAGCTAACCTTGAGCCCAATGACCCAGCGGTATCTGCTGAAATGAAGAAGGGGGAATTGGCAAATACGTCGCTGGAAAGGCACAAAGTAAAACATTAAATTTTTCAATATTGAGAAAACAATGTCTAAAGACGTCTTAACATAAGTAATGTGGAACTGTAGAAATAAAATAAAAAACTTTTATCAAAACTGAAAAAAAAAACTAATTAGAGAGAATGTATAGTAATGACATCATATTCTATTAGACTATTCCAAAGCTTAAGAGGAATCCATTCACATACTAGCAACAACTTTAACAGACCCAAATCGGATCAGGAGATAGAAAAACTACTAAAAAGAAACAAAGGAAAACAAGCTTTAAAACAAACATCAAAGAAATTTTCCAGCAGCAAGAAAGTCTCTAAAGGCAACTTCCCCCAACGTTAGAAAGGAAGATGGTACCTGATAAACGTGACAAATCTTTCAAACTCAGATGTGTAGACGATAGCAGCTTCAGACAGGAGATTCATTTGGTCTTTATTCCTGCCCATCCACATATACAAAATCTCACAACCTCTAAACGGAAAAGTTCACTGAGAGCTTTCATGAACATGTGAAGCGGAACGAGGATTGACTTGTGTGAATTTAAGAAAATCTAAATTTATCAATAATAACCAAGAAAAAAAAAAGGCAAGAATATTCTTACAGTTTAAAAGTATCATATCTTTCCCAAAGAAGTGTTAGGGAAACCCGGAGAGCCGTGACCATTTTTGTGAGACTGTATAGGTGAGGTCCATAACGTTCTCGTTGTTCTTCCATTGGCCTTTGCACAAGAAGATCAGTTCAATCAGATAAAGTTTCTTATAAGAAATGGAAGACACACTTGCATTTGACTGGTTTATGAGGAGGACATGGTACATACCCATCATCATCATTTATTTGTCGAATAAAATCCAACAATACCTACAAGGAATGAAAGGAAAAGAAGAGAATCAAGAAATAAATAAATAAGTAAATATTTTCTATGCATGATGAGAATGGAGAAGGCAAGAAATAGTACACGTACCTGTGGAACCCCAACCAAGTACTTGACGAGAGTTTTGTAGACACCAGTCGCAGAGCCTAGCTGAGCCAACTGTCTCCTCCTAGAAAAAAAAAAGAGTCTGTTTAAGAGAGAGACATGTAGAAGCAAGTATATGAATAAAGAAATAATAAGAAGAGGGATGGATGATCACCGCTCCATCTGCTGCTTCCAAAGAAGAGCATATGTGTCGCGTATGGACCCTCCAGAGCTAACCAAGGCATCAACCTCCGCCTGTTTGTTCCTCTCCGACCTCTCTTTCTGCTGTCTGATAAGGGATCCTCGGAAATCTTGAGGCATGTAGGTCATAACTGTAGAAAGAAGGAGCAGATCAATGAGGGTGTTTCTCTCTCTCTCTCTCTATATATATATATATATATATATATGTATATGAGGAGATCAATGAACCTGTGCTAAATATGCGCTCAGAGTTTTTAGTCTGGAAGGAAATCATAGCAGTCAGAGCTTTATCAAAATTGTCCTTGACATGTCTCAGAGTGGAAGAGAATTCAGCATCTTCTGATGTGCTAGCTTCCCGAAGCTGAAAGCAGAGATAGAGAGAGAAGTTGTCACCAGAAAGAAAGATAGAAGCATATGCAACAAGGTTTGGGACAATACCTGAACAGGCCAGCGAGATGGTTGCAGAAGAAACAATATCTCCTCCATCTGCTCCCTATTTTTCCACATATTCTCATCAATTTTGTGAGCAGGCTCTCGGTTCGCTTCTTCCATTAGGGAAGCTTCCTCTATATATAAAAAGGAGAAGAGATATCAGGAAATTCAAAAGCAGGAAAATACAAACAACAACCGGAGGATTAGTGATACAGTCAGTGAGATGAGATCGGAGGGAACCTTGAGAAGGAGGAGATTGGAGGGCTAATAGCTGAATAAGAGAAGCCATGTCTGAGTAAAGCCGAGAAACGTCTTCTGAAAGAGGAGGAAATGGATATTTGTCGTAATAAGAAGCCAGAAAATCCCTCGTGATCGGCACTAGCCCTTCCGTCGAAGCCATCTCTCTCAATATCCCTTTCGCGATCTACTCACTCACACACACACTCCCATGCCCTATGTCGGCGAACAGAAGAAGAAGACCAATTGAGAAGATGAAGACGATCAAGGATACTCGGTCTTTCCACCTAAATGGGCCTTTTCTTAGCCCATCTAATATTCTCTTTACTGGGGGCCTTTTATTTTATATTATTGGGTTTGGAAAGCTGGGGGCCTTTTATCACCGCATTTAAAACCAATACGCTGTCAGGGAATATTCTCTTTACTGGGGGCCTTTTATCACCGCACTCTGCATGCTGCAGGTCCACCCGGCGAACAACTTGACCTGCAAATGGCACCAGGCCCAACATTCTTTGCAAACCTCTGTTGCATTCTATAATCAGGCACCCTCCCATTGAAAATGCAGCTCCACTCACACTTGGGATCAGGGAATCACCTATCACTCATCAATGGCCTAGCTTTCGGGTTCTGACTAAGACAATAATAATAATACGCCAAGCTGCACGCCTTCTCAGCTGCCCTGACACCGTATTTGTTTTAAATGAATCCTTAGAGTCCTAAAAATTAATACTGCTTTGTATCTTTTTCATATCTTTAATCTTTCGAATATTTGTAAGTCAATTGGTATTAACCCGGGTTTCTAGCTCTGGTGAGTTCTACCACCTGGGTTCGAATTCCGGCCACTGGAGAATTAACATTTCGACATCGTCAGGAGCATATAACCAACACGTGGCAACACGTGACTAGTCTGGACCATTTATATAGGGCCAGGATATATCTCTGTATAATTAAAAAAAAAACAATTGGTATTTGTTTTTGAGTGAATTGGGTCAAAATCCCAAAAGAAGTAACAAATTAAGAGAATACCTATGAGACAAAAATGGCGGGGTTTAAAATGATCCAGTACAGTCGAAATGACAAAATTGTCCTTCTATTGATGAGATATTACGACCGGTGATAGTAGGTTAAGAATGAACAATGATTAATCTAGGATTTATTCGAACTTCTCTCTCTTGTATTGGACTTGCGGTAATATTGCCGTCGGTCGCCAATTCTGTTTTTTTTTCTCTTTTGTTATCTCCGGCTTAGTGTCGGTGTCTCTTTCGGCTGGACTATAATTTTCGTAAAATCAGATTCTTTCGTTTTTTCCCTCTTTTGTTACTCCATTAATCTCTTTGCTAGATTTTAAAGCATATGCCCAAAAGATCGAAGACATCCTTTCTTTCAGGCCGCTTGTTCCATCTCTCAAGCGTGTGTAAATCCTTGCTTCATCATAAAGATCAACTTTGAAGCATAGGTTCTCCTTGAGGGAAGGATCGAGATGATGTTGTTGATGGGGGTAGCGTATATATGTTGATTCGGAGCTTTTCGTCGCGTTTTGATGAGGTTTCCGGAGAGTATTTGTTCACCAATCGACGGAGGATTAAACTAATGGAGAAAGCTTCTACCTTTCAATTTCTTTCGGTTATCAAAGGTGGGGAGATTAATTCGGTACATGCTTGGTAAAAAGAATCTTTGGAGCTTCACGGAAAGAGAATATCTGTAAATTTTATCGCCGGAAAAGCACTGTAACATGATCTCATCGAAACGGAGAGTTTGAACGAGGTGGAGACTTCTAGAGTCCTCTGCAAGCCATAGTTTTGCAACACGTGGACTCCACTTTTTTTTCAATCTTATCTTTTATTGTTGCATGTGGTTTGCACTAAACCAACTTGTACCTAAACCAAACTATACCCTTGGTCTTAATTGAAATATGTTGACAGAAAAAAGATAGAAGTTTCGTTTAAGAAACAATATTATGCTGCTACTACTTTTATTAGCTAAATAATCAAAGAGTTCATATAGAGGAGGTCTGGGTGTTGATAAAAAAAGAGGTATGGGTTACCCAATCGAAACTCTGAAGTTGATTCGTTTAAAGAATAATATTATACTGCTACTAATCTAACATATTAAGAACAAATTGAGGTGAAAACTGCGGTTAACGCTACTTTTGTTTACGCGTAAAAAATAAAGTTAGCATGTTTGTTGATAAAGTAGCTTTTAGAAATATAAGTAGCCGGTTACATATATTGTTGACACCGAATAAGAAAAAAATTAAGTGCTAAAAGTAAATTTAGCATGTTAATCTAACATATTAAAAATCAACACTGACATAAAAAGGACGAATTTATGCTAATCTAACATGTTTGTTGATAAAGTAGCTTTTAGAAATATAAGTAGCCGGTTACAAATATTGTTGACACCGAATAAGAAAAAAAATAAGTGCTAAAAGTAAATTTAGCATGTTAATCTAACATATTAAAAATCAACACTGACATAAAAAGGACGAATTTATGCTAATCTAACATGTTAAAAACGAAATAAGGTGAAATTGCATGTTGATTGATTGGTTAATGCTACCATTAAGTGCTAAAAAAAAAGTTAGCATGTTTTGTTGACAAAGTTGCTTTTATAGTGTTATAAGTAGCCGGTTACATCTAAAATTTACCTGCATCTAAAGTTATTTAGGTTATAAACTTTGTAAGAAAAAAATATAAAAGTAAGGACAGCTAGACAATCTAAAATTTTGGTGACAGAAATGTCGTTTAAGAAATAATATTAGACTGCTACTAATTATATTATCTAAATTATCAAAGAGCTCGTACACAGGAAGTAAAACTACATGAATGTTGTACATTATGGAACTCTTGGGTCCAATATGATGTTAAACAAGAGACGAGGGACCTTTGTCCAACAACAAGGAGGTCTGGGTTGCCCAATCGAAAGTCTGAGGTTGATTCGCGAGGACGCATATGCAATTTCAAGAGTTTTGGGGTCCATTGGAGAAGAATCAAAAGGTTCAAGGGTCAACTATGGAAATAATCAAAAATCCACCATTGTGGAACTCCCGAGTTTTTCGATCTGAAGATAGCGCCGTGACGGCGAAAGGCAACGACTCCAGAGCTTCGGGACAAGCTATTCGACTCGAGCTCAGCCATGACGACGACTTGAAGCTGAGAGCGACGCGAGGAGGAGCTGGTGGATTGAAGACTCACGGTATGGAGGTTTAGGGGAAAGAGACCATGACCGGATTAGAATCTACGACGGCGAGATTGAGGTGATGACAGAGGTTTCTGTTGATCGAGGAGCTTGGACCGGTGCTCTAATGGTGGAAAGGTCACAGATCGAGCGTAGACAAGGTGAAGAAGAAGACGTCGGAGCTCACCTCTTAGCGGGTCTGCAACGATCAATGGCAGTAGGCACTAGACGTCGCTCGGAAAGACGCGAACTCGCCGGCGGCTTGGCGGAGCGGCGCGAACAGGACGCTGTGGAGAAGGCGAGCCAGCGGTTGGAGCTAGTGGTGGTACAAAGGCGCTAGATACTTTAGTCTAATTTGATCTGGTTTAACTTCACAGAATCTGATGGAATGAAAGGAATTAAGAACAAAAATGAATCTCTTTAGTGTGAATGATTGCAATGAGAGATAGAACTGAAAATAAGCAAGGAGATTAATTTGAGAGAGTTTTGAGATCCGTGGTATACGAGCAAATGGGGAAGGAAAATATCAACATAGGAGATGTCGTGTGATCTTGGATTATCATTTATCAGAGAGATAATATTAAAAAAAAAAAGAATATTTGGATTACAATTCTAACAGGTAACCGGTTGTACACGATCAAAAATAAATAGGGTAAAATGGTCATTGAATTCTCGACCAAATGCATTGAAAACCTAAATAGGGTATACACCTAATTATCACATAATATTTGTGTGTAGAGTGCAAATACTCTTTGTTTTTCTCTTCCAGGTAATACCTCCTGACGTGTTTCAATATGTATTGGTGGATGTTTAAAACCGAAATTCCTAAAGCTACATTTTACCCATTAAAAATCCTAAATCAACACTCCGTCTTTTTTTCCATTAGTTATTGTATTTTATTTTTGAAATTGAGTTTATCTAAATTACCCTTTCAAAAAATTGCAAGAAGAAACATGTGACATGTTATATGTGATATGCATGTGGTTTCTGAAGATATATGCGGTCGACCAATAATTGATGGGGTTAGCTAGCTATTACGAGTGTCCAAGTACTATATTATTAAAGACTCTGGTTTATTTGTATCACTAACCTCCGAATCACACCCAGAGCTTTGATTTGATCCGACGAAGATAAAATATATATAGATATATATATCCTCTTGACCAATCCTATATATATATATATATATATATATATATCTTTGCATTATGTGTTCACATGCACATATATGCTCCTCGAATACATGTATGGTGTGAGGTGTGAGCTGCTACTTAGGCTGTATCGATGTGAATCTATTTAATTATTGCATGTTAACCAAACAACCAATGATGAGAATTAGGAGCAAGAGATCACATCTTATACATACATATATAAAATATAGGTAGTAGATAGGAGCTTTGGGAAGCGATCTGATAATTAGTAAGATGGACCAAGGAAAAAACGAGGTGGTACTGATGAATGAAGCCATGGATAGTGAATCTTTCATTGAAATACAAATCAACAAACCAGCAACTGGAGTGAGCATATCTTCTTCTTCTTCTCCTTCTCCAAGTAATGAAATGCAGCCGACAGCGATCTTCTCATCGGCATCTAGCTGCTTCTCTGCATACAGCAGCGTGACGACGAGGTTGATGATGAAACTGGGGTGTTTGAGTATAGTGGGGGTCATAAGGGAGAAAGTGAACGTGGGAGAGAAGTGGGTCCTCAAAGTTATTCACGGACGACGAAGCAAGAGCTCCCTTCATTGCTACTGCGAAGGCGGTACCAATTACAGCGAGGAAACATTAACGGACGACTCCCTCACAGCAGCCATCGCTTACTGCAATGCATCCTCTCTCTCCCGTCTACAAACTTAATACTCTTTCTACAATTGTTGTTATTGTTGGCTAGAGACAAGATTACTAATGTAGGTAATCACATAAGAAACGGATATTTGGGTATTGGATCCTATCTACTGGTATCTGTTGAGTAATCTTTGATAAGCTTGGAGCTCAAGATATCCTTTAACAAGTAGGTTAAGGATAAGATAAGCTCTGTAATAAACCTAGTAGTTTTAGGAGTTATCTATAACTATTAGGAAAAGGAAGTCTAGATGTTATATAAGCATATGTCGAGCTTGTGACATAGATATAACAAATAGAGAGTTCTTAGTTTTGAGTATATTTTCTAAGAGCAATAAAGAGAGCAAGTTCTTTATATATTTTGGTGTGATTTCAAGTTACTTTATTTGGTATCAGAGCCAAGGTCATAAGGATCCATGGATGACGACGGCGAGACTCGCGGTAAGGAGTTCACACCACCAACGATCAAGTGCCCCATACTCAACGCCACAAACTATACAGTATGGAGCATGAGAATGAAAGTCCTATTGAAGATATACAAGGTATGGGAAACTATCGAACCAGGAACAGAGGATCAAGACAAGAACAACATCGCGATAGGATTGTTGTTTCAATCAATCCCGGAGTCTCTTATTCTGCAAATCGGTGAACAAGAAACTTCAAAGGGAATATGGGATGCGATCAAAGCAAGAAACCTCGGAGCTGACCGTGTCAAAGAAGCACGTCTACAAACCCTCATGATAGAGTTCGATAGAATCAACATGAAAGACTCAGATACTATAGATAGCTTTGCAGGAAAGCTATCAGAGATTGCATCTAAGTCAGCAGCCCTCGGAACAACTATTGAAGAAAGCAAGCTTGTTAAGAAATTTCTCAGTAGTTTACCGATGCAGAAATACATTCAGATCACAGCCTCTCTCGAGCAAGTCTTGGATTTAAAAACGGTGGGCTTTGAGGATGTCATCGGAAGATTAAAAGCATACGAAGAAAGAATTCTCGCAGTTGAGAACAATGGAGACTCGCAAGGAAAGCTTTTATATTCCAATGCTTATCAACAGAATAACTCAACTCGAGGGAGAGGCCGTGGAAGAGGAGGAAGAGGAAACAGAGGACGAGGAAGAGGCAATTTCAATTCACAAGAAAGAACAACACAACCCGATCAAAATCAAGACAAGGAGAAGAAAGATAGATCGAAACTTGTGTGTTTTCGGTGTGATAAAGCAGGGCACTTCGCGTCTGTTTGTCCGGAAAGATTACAGAAGATACAAGAAGCTAATAAGGTAGAAACAGAGGACGCCGATCCAGCACTCTATATGCACGAGCTTGTATTCTTAAACGAAGAGAATCTAGTACCAAAGAAGTACGAAATCAAGAAAGGAGAAGAAGACCTCTGGTATTTAGATAACGGGGCCAGTAATCACATGACTGGCAACGTGACATACTTCTCTGAGCTAAACAGAAACATAAAAGGCAAAGTTAAGTTTGGAGACGACTCACATGTTAATATAGAAGGCAAAGGTTCTATTTTGTTTCAAAGCAAAACCGGAGAACAGAAGTTAGTTACCAACGTCTACTATATACCTGACCTCAAGAGCAACATCCTAAGTTTAGGACAAGCTACGGAAGTAGGATGTGATGTCAGGATGAAGCTTGATTACCTAACAGTACACGATCCAAGAGGGAGATTACTAGTTAAAGTCACACGGTCACCTAACAGACTTTACAAGATCAAACTGGAAAGCCTTTATGTTTGAGCTCAAGACTAGAAGATGAGACTTGGAAGTGGCATGCAAGGTTAGGACATGTAAGCTTTAAGACAATAAGACTTATGTCCCAACAGGAGATGGTTCAAGGATTACCAATGATAGAAGATGAAACCAGATTCTGCGAATCATGCTTGGTAGGCAAGCAAACACGACAGTCATTCCCTAAAGCAGCCACATTCCGAGCAAAGAAACCACTTGAATTACTACATGCAGACCTTTGCGGCCCCATCACTCCTCCTACCATCGCAAATAACAGATACATATTTGTGATTATAGACGATTTCTCAAGATACATGTGGTCTATTTTGATGAAAGAAAAGAGTGATGCATTTAGTAGATTCAAGGCATTCAAAGAACAAGTCGAGAGAGACTTAGAGAAGAAGATCATGACACTAAGAACCGATCGTGGAGGTGAGTTCACATCAACCGAGTTTCATGACTACTGCAACATCAATGGCATCAAGCGACACTTAACGGCTCCATATACCCCACAGCAAAATGGGGTAGTGGAAAGAAGGAATAGAACATTGATGGAGATGACGAGAAGCACACTCAAAGCTATGAAGGTACCAAACTATCTATGGGGAGAGGCGGTTCGACACTCTACCTATATCATAAACAGAGTACCTACGAGAGCTCTTGAGAATATGACTCCATACGAGTGTTTGCGGAAAAAGAAACCAAACCTAAGCCATCTAAGAGTTTTCGGTTGCTTAGCCTATGCTAAGATAGATTCTGCAATACTTAAGAAGCTAGACGACAGGTCTTTGGCATTGGTAAACTTCGGAACAGAACCAGGTTCCAAAGCTTACAGATTATATAACCCGACTACACGAAGGATCGTTGTTAGTCGTGACGTAGCTTTTAACGAGAAGAATGGCTGGGACTGGAACAAGACGGCTGAGAAATCACAAGAACCAGGAATGTTTCAGATGAAGTGGGGAGAGATAATTGATGCAGGCCAAGGTCCAGTTGTTGTTAACGACGACAACAACAACATTGACGATCATCATGACAACATTAATGAGGAAGATCAACACGAAGCAGATGATGGCAATGATCATGATCCTCAACCTCAGATACAGCAACCAGTAAGACAATCTTCTCGACAATCAAATAGGCCTCGTTACCTAGATGATTACGTGCTACAAGCAGAACTAGAGATCGAGCGGCTTCTGTTATCTATAAACGATGAACCCAGAAACTATCTAGAAGCAAAGAAGTCATCAAAGTGGAGAGGTGCTTGCGGAGAAGAAATATTTTCAATCAACAAGAACGAGACATGGATACTTGTTGATAAACCAAGTGGAGCCAAGGTAATTGGACTCAAGTGGATTTTTAAAATTAAAAGGAATGCTGACGGTACTATCAAGAAGTTCAAAGCTCGGCTCGTAGCTAAAGGATATGTACAAGAATCAGGCATTGACTACGATGAGGTTTTCGCACCGGTTGCTAGACTCGAAACCATCCGACTCTTAAGCGCTCTAGCAGCTTCTCACGGCTGGCAAATTCACCATTTAGACGTAAAGACCGCTTTCTTGTACGGTGAGCTTAAGGAAGATGTGTACGTCGAGCAACCAGAAGGCTACGAAGTGAAAGGCAAAGAACACAAGGTATACAAACTCTCTAAGGCCTTGTACGGTTTAAAGCAAGCTCCACGAGCCTGGAATACTAAGTTAGATCGAGTACTAAAGGAAATGAAGTTTACTCGATGCACCAAGGAGAATGCTGTGTACCGAAAGGAAGATAAGCAAACAATCCTTATCATTGCTATCTATGTGGATGATATGTTCATAACTGGAAACAGCCTTGACGCCATAAGTGAGTTTAAGAGAGGGATGTCATCAAAATTTGAGATGTCTGATCTAGGTAAACTCACATACTATCTCGGTATAGAGGTACATCAAGGAGACGATGGGATTGAACTAAGACAAGAAGCATACGCAAAGAAGGTCCTAAAAGAAGTAGGCTTAGATACATGTAATCCGACAAAGATACCAATGGAGTTCGGTCTTAAGGTGTCTAAAGCTGAAGAGGAAGAAGAAATAGATGCAACTGCTTATAGGAGAAACGTGGGATGCCTCCGATACTTGCTTCATACACGACCTGACTTAGCCTTCTCAGTCGGAGTAGCTAGTCGGTATATGCAAAGACCTCGTAAGTCACATGGAGACATAATGAAGCAAATAATGCGGTATCTACAAGGCTCTTCTACTTTTGGTTTGAAGTACAGACGTGAAGGGACAAAGAAGTTGACTGGCTATAGTGATAGTAGTCATAACATAGACCAAGACGACGGAAGAAGCACCACGGGTCATATGTTTTACTTTGGAACTTCACCGATTACATGGTGTTCACAAAAACAGAACACAGTTGCACTCTCTTCATGTGAAGCAGAGTTTATGGCCGCAACGGAAGCAGCACGACAGGCCATATGGCTCCAGGAACTTCTAAGCGAGATCACAGGCTGGAAGTCAGAGAGAGTAACCATCAAGATCGACAGCAAATCGGCGATAGAGCTCACTAAGAACCCTGTTTTTCATGGTAAGAGTAAGCACATTCATAAGCGCTACCATTTCATCCGTGAATGCATTGAGAGGGAGCTTGTTGACGTCGAGCACATACCAGGAACATCACAAAAGGCCGACATTCTCACTAAAGCTTTGGCAAGGATTAAGTTTGTTGAGATGAGAAACTTGATAGGAGTTCAAGACTTGTCCAAGACTAATGCAAAGCTTAAGAGGGAGACTGTTGAGTAATCTTTGATAAGCTTGGAGCTCAAGATATCCTTTAACAAGTAGGTTAAGGATAAGATAAGCTCTGTAATAAACCTAGTAGTTTTAGGAGTTATCTATAACTATTAGGAAAAGGAAGTCTAGATGTTATATAAGCATATGTCGAGCTTGTGACATAGATATAACAAATAGAGAGTTCTTAGTTTTGAGTATATTTTCTAAGAGCAATAAAGAGAGCAAGTTCTTTATATATTTTGGTGTGATTTCAAGTTACTTTAGTATCATGTATCAAGTCGTTTAATATTATCGCTTTAAGAATATTCTCTCTCGTATTGCAATGTGTGATAACCAAGCAAGAGACGTTATAACGAACTGGACACGTATAAGAAGGAAGGTATCCATACCCAATGTGAAACCTACGTGCTCACAGCCCACAAGTCTCTTTATGAGTAGGCTAGTTTATATATCTTAGAAGTTTGACATTGTAACTAATTTTATCACAGAAATACCAGCATTGGAGTAGTTACGTTCTAGACGAAAAAATAACCATTTTTAAAAGGTTAGAAATAATACGGCAACATTCAGTCTCCAAAATCATTTCATAACTTTCAAATCATGCTTAGTCAAAAACATAGTTTTAATCAAAATTGATTTTGGATGTCCAAAAAAAATATCAATATTGATTTTGAGTGATAACACGATAACAATAATAACTACAAAGTTACATACGTATTATACTATGGATTAAAATATTTGTGTCTGCGGTTTGATTATGGATATGAATATTTTCAAAACTTTATGACCTTTATATATATGCACAGTTATAACATTGCTATAAACTTGAATATCTTGAATCCGTATTCAAATCTACTCGTATGCACAAATTATAAAAAATTACGTATAATGAGTTCTATAATAAATTAGCAAAAAAGATAGAAGTTGGTGCTTTTTTTGAAAGACCTAAATTCATCAACATTTCAATTTTTTTTTCCAGACCATGCATATATAGTTAAAAAGTGGATGGGTCCGAAGGACAACGTATCTTCTTCAGAGTTTTTTGAGTTAGCTGATATCCACTAAGTAAGCATGTTTATGAAGTTCAGTTGCAATTAAAACCATATCGACTTGACCTTTATTTATGAAGATGTACAATACCAATATAAATCATATGGTTAGGTTATGCTGATTTATACTTTTGATACAAGTTGTTGTATTTGTTGTATCTGTAACTTTTTTATCATTTGAGTAAACTCTTATACAAAAAAGGGAGAAATAAAATATCCCATGAAGCTTTAGTCTCCAGATCTCATATGTGCCAAATCCAAAAAAAAATAATTCCTTTGCATTCATAAATAGAAATTAATTAAATACACAGGTTGAAATAACAGATGACCTTACCAACCAGTTGCTCTCGCCAACGGCTTTCACAGAATAATTAAGAGTCTGAAGCTTGGTTCGCGAGATGATGCGAAATCATTGACCTGAGTAGTAGCTCTACGGTGCATCTGGCTGTAGCCCGTGAGCCCTCGAACTTACTGTATAATAATCAAATCACATTCTACATTTTAATTAATGTATTCTAAACTATCTTTCATGACATATATGAATCATTATCTAGAAAAACAGAGATAATAGAGGTCCTAAACTCTTTGACCATCATCTTGTGTTAGTGCTCGATGAAACTATACAGTAAAACCAGATTTTCATATTTTAATTTTTTTTTTAAAATCCGTGGGTTAACCCCTTTTAAAATAATGAGTTTTCGGTAAATGCTCTATATACTAAAGTTTATACTCTTCATTTTTGTTTAAAATTTTCAAACCACATTCTACATTTTAATTAATGTATTTTAAACTATCTTTAATGGTAAATAGGAATCATTCTAATTTTTTAATATTTAGTTTAGTAAAATTTCATATACTACATAGATCAATGGAATTAGCATTATAAAATCTTCACTATCTAGAGAATCAGAGACAACAGAGGTTCTAAAATCTTTCACCATCATCTTGTGTTAGTGCTTGATGAAACTATACACTAAAACCAGATTTTCATATTTTTGAAAATGTTCCAAAATCCGTGGGTTAACCCATTCTAAAATAATGAGTTTTCGGTAAATGCTTTATATACTGAAGTTTATACTCTTCAATTTTGTTTA
The DNA here is from genome assembly GCA_019706035.1 of Raphanus raphanistrum subsp. raphanistrum. NCBI lineage: Eukaryota > Viridiplantae > Streptophyta > Magnoliopsida > Brassicales > Brassicaceae > Raphanus > Raphanus raphanistrum. The sequence continues at coordinate 15,133 of CM033982.1, read as the reverse complement.
AAAATTCCAAACCACATTCTACATTTGAATTAATAAATTCTAAACTATCTTTCATGGTATATAAGAATCATTCTAATTTTTTTTAATATTTAGTTTAGTAAAATTTCATATACTGCCTAGATCAATGAAATTAGCATTATAAATTTTTTATTATCTTGAGAAACGGAGAATACAAAGATTTCAAACTATTTTCCCATCATCTTATGTTAGTCCTCGATGAAAATATACACTAAAACCACAACTTTCATATTTTGAATTTTTTTCAAAATCTGTGGGTTAACACCCCTTCAAAAATATTAAGTTTTCGGTAAATGTTCTATATACTGAAGTTTATACTCTTCAATTTAGTATAAAAATTTCAAACCACATTCGAAAGTTGAATTAATGTATTCTAAACTATATTTCATGGTATATAGGAATTATTCTAATTTTTAATATTTAGTTTACTAAAATTTCATATACTGCATAGATTAGTGGAATTAGCATTATAAAATCTTCATTATCTAGAGAAACGAAGACTACAAAGGCTCGAAACTCTTTGACCATCATCTTATATCAGTGCTCGATGAAACTATTCACTAAAACCAGATTTTCATATTTTTGAAAATTTTCCAAAATCCGTGGGTTAACCCCTTCTAAATAATGAGTTTTCGGTAAATGCTCTATATACTTAAGTTTATACTCTTCAATTTTGTTTAAAAATTTCAAACAACATTCTACATTTGAATTAATGTATTCTAAACTAGTTTTCATGGCATATAGAAATCATTCAAATGTTTTAATATTTAGTTTAGTAAAATATCATATACTGCCTAGATCAATGGAATTAGCATTATAAAATCTTCATTATCTATAGAAACGGAGGCAACAGAGGTTCTAAACTCTTTAACCATCATCTTGTGTCAGTGCTTGATGAAGCTATACACTGAAACCAGATTTTCATATTTTTGAAATTTTTCCAAAATCCTTGGGTTAACCCCTTCTAAAATAATGAGTTTTGGTAAATGCTTTATATACTGAAGTTTATACTCTTCACTTTTGTTTAAAAATTTCAAACCACATGCTACATTTGAATTAATGTATTCTAAACTATATTTCATGGTATATAGGAATCATTCTAATTTTTTAATATTTAGTTTAGTAAAATTTCATATACTGCCTAGATTAATGGAATTAACATTATAAAATCTTCATTATCTAGAGAAACGGAGACAACATAAGTTTTAAACTCTTTGACCATCATCTTATGTCAGTGCTTTATGAAACTATACAATAAAACAAGATTTTCATATTTTTGAATTTTTTTTTAAAATCTGTGGATTAACCTCTTTTAAAATAATGATATAGTTTCATTTATGGTAGTTTGTTTTGATTTGAGGACTGAGAAGTTCAGCTCTGTGAAGCTCTTGGGAGGTTCCAGTAAAAGCACTCCCTCATTCAACAACTATGATAAAATATGATGGCAGATTAGGTTTGCTTATGTCGTTGGAAGATTCTGGGTGTGTTAGTCGATTGTGTAAAAGTTTTAAGCTGTGGGTTCTTCGAGATGCTGCAAAACATGAGTGGTCCAAACGTGTATACGTACTACCACCTCTGTGAAAGGATGTAGTTTCAGAGTACATGCGCATTGCTGGAATGGTTGGTACAAGTGAAATCGTCTTATCCCAATACCACCAACAAGTGCCTTCCTATGTCATCTACTACAATGTCAAGAGCAAGACGATCAGAAAAGTTGGAATCCAAGGAATGGAAGCGTTTCAGTATATGAAATTTTAGTAAAATAAATATTAAAAATTAGAATGATTCTTATATACCATGAAAGATAGTTTAGAATACATTAATTTAAATGTAGAATATGGTTTGAAAATTTTAAACAAAATTGAAGAGTATAAACTTCAGTATATAGACCATTTACCGAAAACTCAATATTTTTGAAGGGGTTAATCCACATATTTTTTAAGAAAATTCAAAAATATGAAAATCTGGTTTTAGTGTATAGTTTCATCGAGCACTGATATAAGATGATGGTCAAAGAGTTAGAACATTTGTAGTCTCCGATTCTCTAGATATTGAAGATTTTATAATACTAATTCCACTAATCTAGGCAAAATATGGAATTTTAGTAAACTAAATTTTAAAAATTAGAATAATTCCTATATACCATGAAAGATTGTTAAGAATACATTATTTCAAACGTCGAATGTGATTTGAAAATTTTAAACTAAAATGAAGAGTATAAACTTCAGTATATAGAGCATTTACCAAAAACTTAATATTTTTGAAGGGATTAACCCACAGATTTTGAAAAAAATATTCAAAAATATGAAAATATGGTTTTAGTGTATAGTTTCATCTAGCACTAACATAATATGATGGGAAAATAGTTTAGAACCTTTGTATTCTCAATTTCTCTAGATAATGAAGATTTTATAATGCTAATTTCATTGATCTAGACAGTATATGAAATTTACTAAACTAAATATTAAAAAAATTAGAGTGATTTCTATATACCATGAAAGATAGTTTAGAATACATTAATTCCAATGTAAACTGTGTTTTTTGAAAATTTTAACCTAAAGTGAAGAGTATAAACTTCAATATATAGAACATTTACCAGAAATTCATTATTTTAAAAGGGATTAACCCACAAATTTTGAAAAAAGATTCAAAAATAGAAAAATCTGGTTTTATTGTATAGTTTCATAGAGCATTGACATAAGATGATGGTCAAAGAGTTTAGAATCTCTGTTGTCTCCGTTTCTCTAGATAATGAAGATTTTATAATGCTATTTTCATTGATCTAAGCAGTATATGAAATTTTACTAAACTAAATATTAAAAATTTTGAATGATTCCTATATGCCATGAAAACTAGTTTATAATACATTAATTCAAAAGTAAAATGTGGTTTGAAAATTTTAAACAAAAGTGAAGAGTATAAACTTCAGTATATAGAGCATTTACCGGAAACTCATTATTTTAGAAGGGGTTAACCCAAGGATTTTGAAAAAAAATTCAAAAATATAAAAATCTGGTTTTAGTGTATAGTTTCATCGAGCACTAACACAAGATGATAGTCAAAGAGTTTAGGACCTCTGTTGTCTCCATTTTTCTAGAAAATGAAGATTTTATAATGCTAATTCCATTGATCTATGAATTTTATGAAAATTTATTAAACTAAATATTAAAAAATTAAAATGATTCCTATATGCCATGAAAACTAGTTTAGAATACATTAATTCAAATGTAGAATGTGGTTTGAAAATTTTAAACAAAATTGAAGAGTATAAACTTCAGTATATAGAGCATTTACCAAAAACTCATTATTTTAGAAGTGGTTAACCTACAGATTTTTGAAAATTTTCAAAAATATGAAAATCTGGTTTTAGTGTATAGTTTAATCGAGCACTGACACAAGATGAAGGTGAAAGAGTTTAGGACCTCTCTTATCTCCGTTTCTCTAGATAATAGAGATTTTATAATGATAATTCCATTAATCTAGGCAGTATATAAAATTTTACTAAACTAAATATTAAAAAATTAGAATGATTCCTATATACCATGAAAGATAGTTTAGAATACATTAATTAAATGTAGAATTTTTTTTAAAAATTTTAAACAAAATTGAAGAGTATAAACTTCGGTATATAGAGCATTTACCGAAAACTAATAATTTTAGAAGGGTTTAACCCACAGATTTTTGAAAAATTTCAAAAATATGAAAATTTGGTTAGTGTATAGTTTCATCGAGCACTGATAAAAGATGATGGTCAAAGAGTTTAGGACCTCTGTTGTCTCCGTTTATCTAGATAATGAAGATTTTATAAAGCTAGTTCGATTGATCTAGGCAGTATATGAAATTTTATTAAACTAAATATTAAAAAATTAAAATGATTCCTATATGTCATGAAAACTATTTTAGAATACATTAATTCAAATGTAGAATGTGTTTTAAAAATTTTAAACAAAATTGAACAGTATAAACTTCAGTATATAGACCATTTACCGAAAACTCATTATTTTATAAAGGATTAACCCACGGATTTTGAAATTTTTTCAAAATTACTAAAATCTGGTTTTCGTATATAGTTTGATCGAGCACTGACATAAGATGATGGTCAAAGAGTTTAGAACCTCTGATATCTCCATTTATCTAGATAATGAAGATTTTATAATACTAATTTCACTAATCTATGCTGTCTATGAAATTTTAGTAAACTAAATATTAAAAATTAGAATAATTCCTATATACCATGAAAGATAGTTTAGAATACATTAATTCAAATGTCGAATGTGGTTTGAAAATTTTAAACTAAAGTGAAGAGTATAAACTTCAGTATATAGAGTATTTACCGAAAACTCAATATTTTGAAGGGGTTAACCCACAGATTTTGAAAAAAATTCAAAAAATGAAAATCTGATTTTAGGGTATAGTTTCATCAAGCACTGACATAAGATAATTGTCAAAGAGTTTAGAACCTCTGATGTCACCGTTTCTCTAGATAATGAAGATTTTATAATGATAATTCCACTAATCTTGGCAGTATATGAAATTTTAGTAAACTAAATATTAAAAATTAGAATAATTCCTATATACCATGAAAGATAGTTTAGAATACATTAAGTCAAATGTCGAATGTGATTTGAAAATTTTAAACTAAAGTGAAGACTATAAACTTCAGTATATAGAACTGTTACCGAAAACTCAATATTTTTGAAGGGGTTAACCCACGGATTTTGAAAAAAATTCAAAAATATGAAAATCTTGTTTTAGGGTATAGTTTCATCAAACACTGACACAAGATAATGGTAAAAGAGTTTAGAACCTCTGATGTCTCTGTTCTCTAGATAATGAAGATTTTATAATGCTAATTCCACTAATCTAGGCAGTATATGAAATTATAGTAAACTAAATATTAAAAATTAGAATGATTCCTATATACCCTAAAACATAGTTTAGAATACATTAATTCAAATTTAAAATGTGGTTGAAAATTTTTAAACGAAAGTGAAGAGTATAAACTTCAGTATATGGAGCATTTACCGAAAACTCAATATTTTTGAAGGGGTTAACCCACGGATTTTGAAAATTTTTCAAAATATGAAAATCTGGTTTTAGTGTATAGTTTCATCAAGCACTGACACAAGATGATGGTCCAAGAGTTTATAACCTCTGATGTCTTCGTTTCTCTAGATAATGAAGATTTTATAATGCTAGTTCCACTAATCTAGGCAGTATATGAAATTTAGTAAACTAAATATTAAAAAATAGAATGATTCTTATATAACATGAAATATAGTTTATATTACATTAATACAAAGGTAGAATGTGGTTTGAAATATTTAAACAAAATTGAAGAGTATAAACTTCAGTATATAGAGTATTTACCGAAAACTTATTATTTTAGAAGGGGTTAACCCACAGATTTTGAAAAAAAAAATTCAAAAATATGAAAATATGGTTTTAGTGTATAGTTTCAATGAGCACTGACACAAGATGATGGTCAAAGAGTTTAGGACCTCTGTTGTCTTCGTTTCTTTAAAAATGAAGATTTTATAATGCTAATTCCATTAATCTAGGTATTTTATGAAATTTTATTAAACTAAATATTTAAAAAATTAAATGATTCCTATATGCCATGAAAACTAGTTTAGAATACATTTATTCAAATGTAGAATGTGGTTTGAAAACTATAAACAAAATTGAAGAGTATAAACTTCAGTATATAGAGCATTTAACGAAAACTCATTATTTTAGAAGGGGTTAACCCACAGATTTTGGAAAATTTTCAAAAATATGAAAATCTGGTTTTAGTGTATAGTTTCATCAAGCACTGACACAAGATGATGGTGAAAGAGTTTAGAACCTCTCTTGTCTCCGTTTCTGTAGATAATGAAGATTTTATAATGCTAATTCCATTGATTTATGCAGTATATGAAATTTTACTAAACTAAATATTAAAAAATTAGAATGATTCTTATATGCATGGAAGATAGTTTAGAATACATTAATTAAAATGTAGAATGTGGTTTGAAAATTTTAAACAAAAGTGAAGAGTATAAACTTCAGTATATAGAGCATCTACCGAAAACTCATTATTTTAGAACGGAACCCACGGATTTTTGAAAATTTTCAAAAATATGAAAATCTAGTTTTAGTGTTTAGTTTCATCGAGCACTGACACAAGATGATGGTCAAAGAGTATAGAACCTCTGTTGTCTCCGTTTATCTAGATAATGAAGATTTTATAAAGTTAATTCCATTGATCTAGGCAGTATATAAAATTTTACTAAACTAAATATTAAAAAAGTTAGAATGATTCATATATGTCATGAAAACTAGTTTAGAATACATTAATTCAAATGTAGAATGTGTTTTAAAATTATTAAACAAAATTGAAGAGTATAAACTTCAGTATATAGATCATTTACCGAAAACTCATTATTTTAGAAGGGGTTAACCCACGGATTTTGAAAAAATTTCAAAAATATTAAAATCTGATTTTATTGTATAGTTTCATCGAGCACTGACACAAGATGATGGTCAAAGAGTTTAGAACTTCTGATGTCTCCATTTCTCTAGATAATGAAGATTTTATAATGCTAATTCCATTAATCTAGGCAATATATAAAATTTTAGTAAACTAAATATTAAAAATTAGAATAATTTTTATATAGCATGAAAGATAGTTTAGAATACATTAATTCAAATGTCCAATGTGGTTTGAAATTTTTAAACTAAAGTGAAGAGTATAAACTTCAGTATATAGAGCATTTACCGAATACTCAATATTTTTGAAGAGGTTAGCCCACGGATTTTGAAATTTTTTCAAAAATATTAAATTCTGGTTTTAGTGTATAGTTTCATCAAGCACTGACAGTAGATGATAGTCAAAGAGTTTAGAACCTCTGATGTCTCCGTTTCTCTAGATAATGAAGATTGTATAATGCTAATTCCACTAATCTAGGTAGTATATGAAATTTTAGTAAACTAAATATTTAAAATTAGAATGATTCTTATATACCATGTAATATAGCTTAGAATACATTAATTCAAATGTAGAATGTGGTTTGAAATTTTAAACAAAAATGAAGAGTATAAACTTCTGTATATAGAACATTTACCGAAACCTCTGTTGTCTCCGTTTCTCTAGAAAATGAAGATTTTATAAAGCTAATTACATTAATCTAGGCATTTTATCAAATTTTATTATCCTCTTTGTTTTCGTTTGTGTCTTTTAAGTTTCTTGCTAGACGTTTTAATTCTGCAGCTGATAAACTTGCAAAATCTGCCCTTTGTAATGCTACCTATTCTCTCCCCTAGTCAGGGGTTGGGCTTTCATCGTAATCTATATTTAGTGTTCAAAAAAAATATTAAACAAAAACTAAAAAAATGATTCCTATATGTCATGAAAACTAGTTTAGAATACATTAATTCAAATGTAGAATGTGGTTTGAAAATTTTAAACAAAATTGAAGAGTATAAACTTCAGTATATAGAACATTTACTGAAAACTCACACAAATTTTGGAAATTTTTTAAAAATATGAAAATTTGGTTTTAGTGTATAGTTTCATCAATCACTGACACAAGATGATGGTGAAAGAGTTTAGAACCTCTGTTGTCTCCGTTTCTCTAGATAATGAAGATTTTATAATGTTAATTCCATTGATTTATGTAGTATATGAAATTTTTCTAAACTAAATATTAAAAAATTAAAATGATTCCTATATGCATAGAAGATAGTTTAGAATACATTAATTAAAATGTAGAATATGGTTTGAAAATTTTAAACAAAAGTGAAGAGTATAAACTTCAGTATATAAAACATTTACCGAAAACTCATTATTTTAGAATGGGTTAACCCAACGGATTTCTGAAAATTTTCAAAAATATGAAAATCTGGTTTTAGTGTATAGTTTCATCGAGCACTGACACAAGATGATGGTCAAAGAGTTTAAGACCTCTGTTGTCTCCGTTTCTCTAAATAATGAAGATTTTATAAAACTAATTTCATTGATCTAGGCAGTATATAAATTTTATTAAACTAAATATTAAAAAATTAGAATGATTTCTATATGTCATGAAAACTAGTTTAGAATACATTAATTCAAAAAATAGAATGTGTTTTGAAAATTTTAAACAAAATTGAAAAGTATAAAGTATATAGAACATTTACCTGAAACTCATTTTTTTATAAAAGATTAAGCCACGAATTTTGGAACATTTTCAAAAATATAAAAATTTGGTTTTATTGTATAGTTTCATCAGGCACTAATGTTATGTCTCAAACTTTCTCTTTAACGAGACTTTCGTCAATGAGAAACAGATTGTTAATAAAATACTACACAAAACCGAAGTTTAATATTCTAATGTGTAAACAAAACACTGTAGGTGCACTTGGTGACGGCAATGGCTGAAGTGGACAGGATTCTTAGACCACAAGGAATTTTTATAGTAAGAGATGACATGGAAAAAATAGGAGAAATAGAGAAGATGGTGAAATCAATGAAATGGAATGTACGAATGACACATTCCAAAGTTGGACAAGGAATGCTCTCTGTTCAGAAGTCATTGTGGCGTCCAGCAGAGGTCGAGATCATTACATCCGCAATAGCCTAAGAGGTGAAGGAAAGGAAGAAGAAGACTAGAAGAGTATGCTTATTTTTTTTTTTAAATTTATAATTGTATGATTATGTTGTGTTTTTTATGATCACATTGATTAGTCCAAATATTTCTATCCCTTTTTCCCTTTGCATTGACAAAAAAATGTATACATCTCAAAAGTGTAAACTTACGAGTATTTTATTTGGTCCTAAACACCCATGAAAAGTCATACATGAAATGTGATATGAGGAAGGACATGCACATACAATCATATTTGTAAACCATTCTAGAAAGTAAAATATAAATATGACCTTTGCAACAGGCCAGATTGTAAATATGGTTTTAAGTATTAAGAAAAGAGAACAGTCTAGAAAACCAGATTTTATAAAATAAAGTAATCTTTTTACCACAATAGTTTCCACATCCTGCAACCCAACTCTAATACAAACAGCCTTGAAAAGTGTTAACAGAAAGTCATCACAGATCAGACTCCTTTAGTACTTTTAACGTTTTGACAATCTCATCACTTCCCCCAAGCACTTGCAAGCCACAACACACCCTTCCATGACCGTTAACGCCTTCTGAAACTTATCCAATAACACAACTCTTCCTTACTTCTTGCAATTTCTTCCAATACAAACTTCTACTCTTTTTAAAGGCAATCAAACAACTGAAACTACTTCTACATTCTTCAATATCTGTCAATGACTAACAATAGAGAAAAAGGCTATCGATGAGCAGCTGATTGCGGTAGAGCAAGCTTCAATGCTTTCTCAGTGTTCTTACATTCTAGCAAGGGTTTCTACTCCAGATTATGGCTGTAACAACTCAAGAATCAGTGTAGCCTTATCTCCGAAAGAGCTCATGTCAACAACTTTTCCTATGCCATAATCACTGTCATTTGATTATGATTCCGTTTCAGTCATAATCATCATGGCTTTAGCTTTTGGATTTTCTTATTTCCTCTGTTTCTGGAATAGTTTCTTCTTTGCTTTCAACCTACCCAATTGCTTAACCAGAATCTATGTTGCTTCCTGCTTTTTTCAAAATCCAATCAAAATCCAATCAGTCTTCACCACTAAATAGTCAAATTACATAAGAGATCATCAGTTTATAATGATCTTACCACGATTTCTTATTGTCAACGTCAGCAACCACACCCTGTTCTTGAGAATATGCAAAAGTTCTTAGAAAAAAACTTTAAGAACCTTAGCCTTCTTCTTCATCGACGTAGAGAGAGCATGAAATATTGGGTTGCAGGAAGTTAGTTTAAATTAAAATTAAGTAGTAACTGAGATGGAAAGCTGCTTACATTTCTCACATTGGTTTCTCTGACATCCAAATCAGTGGTGACCAATATAATTTTCAATGTTGTATTAGTGAACAATGAACGAAGTGGTGGAGCTTGAGGGCATCACCAACATCTGTCAAGCTCTGTCTCTAAGGCGGACTGTTCTGTTAGTGTATCCTAGTCAGAGACAATGAACATCTAAACATCTATACATGAACTTAAAACCCAGACTCTAAGCAATCTCACCTCCAAGGTGGAAGAACATTGTCTTGACTTCAAATCTTAAAAAAAGATTGAGTTAGCTGTTTTATATATGAGGATGAATAAGAGAGATTGGAAGAGAAGATGAGTTGAAAGGAAGAAATATCACATCTATTTATACATATTACCACACCGCCTCTGACCTTGAAGAATGCTTTGAATACACATAGTAGGGGAGGCGAATTTAGTGGATTAAATACGAATCCTTTACTCGGAGCGTTTCGTATGGTCAGTGAAAGCTGAAACGGCATCTGACTTGCCGTCAACGGAGAGGGGATGCAACTGTCGTTTTCTTGTCCAAACAACATTAAGAGTACAGACGATGTGATATCGGACCAGAAAAGGGAAGAAACTCAGCAGTCCGAGGTCCAGATAAAGACACACAAACGAAGCCCAGAACGCCGAAGATTAAATGAAACGGCGAGAATTCTTGCGTTTGGACGCGTGTCGGTTGGAGAACGCTCGATTTTTCAGGCTGGCAATGACGTGGAAGGCTGTGAGGGATGGAACATTTTTTTATATATATAGATAGATAGATTCCGGTTAATTTTAAGATGCTGAGACACTTTTTTTTTTTAGAAAAAAAATCAAGATTATATTTTCAATGGGGTTTTAGTGTTTTTGGGTTCCTCGGCTTATAGTTTTTGAAATTAACTTGTAAAGTTGTAAGGATTTTTAGGCTTTTGGTCTTTTTGGATTTATGGGCTTTTGGGCTTTTTGGGTTTATGGGCTTTTATGGGCTTTTGGCATTTTTGGATCACCTCCAGTGGCTTCCCTCGGGATCGTGTACGGCAAAAGAAATGGGTTTTACGAATATTGAAGATGCATGCGAGAATGATTTCCTATCCAAGATCTTCCCCAAACCACCTTCAAGATCACCTTAAGTGGGAAATTCTTGCATACACTTCTTCTCCAGAACTTGTGTGTGGAATAACTTCTTTGCACACACACATGCAACAGAACGAAGATATTAAAAAGAGAAACATGGTGTTTTTTGAAGCTAAGTTGGTATTGTAATAACCAAGGACTCAAAACAGAAATGTTATTCATTTTACAAGCAGGAAAACAGTAAATTTTTCCAAATCATTTAGGGCATAGAGAAGTTGGGTAAAGAACATTTCTAAGTGTACCCATAGATTATAAATGTTTAAGAAAAAACAATATCAAGCACAACAAAGAAGTACACAAAAATACTAAAAAATAAATAAGCTTCTTTTCTAGTTATAATAAGTTTAGCGGAAAAATCAGGATTTTGTATTAGCTGCAAAACGTGAAGCCAAAAATGAATTTTTTATTGCCATGACAACATGAACTTTCTGATGTGAAATGAGTGACAAAAGATGGATTAGTGTTTCATTTAATTTATTTACTTGTCTCCATGTTCTTGTGGTATACATAAAGCCTGAGCTGGTTGTACAAACCAAACCCATTACCGCTCCTTATGGTCCTTCCATTGTCGATGGCTTGGAAGCTATCGTTGTCAGGTTGCCACATTCTTTCTATTAATTTTCTTTTCACATAGGTGCTTAGTGAAGCTCTCTATCTAAGCATAATCTGCAGCAAATTAAGAGACGTCGGTGGCTTGTCCGTTAACAGAAAGAGGTCTTTATCAAATCAAGGTTCGTCTTTTTAATCCATCAGCCTTAACCTTGTGATACATTTTGAGAGAACCAATAGTCGAACCCTTATCATTGGATGTGCTTTTGTTGCAGATAGATGTTTTATAAATAGTGTCTGAAAGTGGAAATAAAATAAGTTTAAGTACCCTGAGGAAGTTATAGATATCCCTATGTACATTAATCAACTTTGTTTGTAACTTTTAATACGCTTGTTTAATTGTTTGTATACCGACTGAAACTGATCAATAAAAGGTCAATGCTTTGTATTACACTATTACCGAACGGTGTCGTTTTGTGTCTTATTGCTTTGTTGATTTAAATAAGTAAGAAACGACACCGTTTACTTTTTCACTTAAACGACACCGTTTTCACATAGAATCAACAAGGAACAGCTAGTTTTGTTGCAATTAAAAGGGATTTATGAAAATCGGATTCTTGAAGATCTTCTTTATAATTTCTCTTCGTTCAGATCTTTGAACAAGAAAAGAGGAGAGAGAGAGAGAAAATAGCGACGTTGATTGATCGAGAGAGGAGCCGTTCATTGCGAATCAAGCATTATTTGGGTAATACATCTTCTTCTTCTTCTTTCTCATAATTCTTAGGGTTTCTATACATTCCGCCATTGTTGAACTCGCTTTTGTCTCTCTGTTACAGTTCTTCTTCCCGAAGAACATAACAGACACGACGACAAGTTATGTGGCAAGCCAAGAACAACACAGAATCAGAGCACGACGTCGAGAGAAAGGCGATCTCCATCAAGAAACCTTCTCTGGTTTCTTCGCAGAGATCCAAACCATCAAATCCTAATCGAAGACATCACTCGAGACCAAATCCACACACAGCGCCAAGATCCTCCGCCGATTGAGAGAGAGAGAGAGAGAGAGAGGATGGAGTCTAACATCGTCTCCTTCTCACGCAAGGCCAACGCTGTCAAAACCCTAATCTAATCGACGCCATCGAGACCGAGAATCGTAGGACTGGTTCTTGGGTAGACAGGACACGTGTAAGGGCCAAACTGAGAGAGACGATGAGCGAGTTTCATCGCTTGAGGGAGAGGATCTTTGCTGAGTACAGAGAAGATCTGAAAGGAAGTACTTTTTAGCGACTGATGAAGAGCCAAGCAACGAGGACATGGAGAAGATGATGATATCTGGAGATGGGTTAGTGAAGACAAGCCGGATATGGATTTGAAGACCAAGGAAACACATGAAGCTGTGAATGACATAAGAGGAGTTTTAATAGGCTTCATCAAGTGTTTCTTGATATGTCTGTTTCTTCTTATGTGGTCCTCCTTGGATGATGGAACATGTATCCGGAGGCAAAGCTCCAGACCGGTCACAAGGAGAGGTTTGTTCTAATTCGTCAACATCTTCTCTTGGCAAAATATAATAACGTGAAAACTAAATACTAGTTTAAACCGTTTGATCCAGCACTTCGTGTCTAATTGTTCTGTTGGTTTGTTTCCCCGCAGGTAAAGGTGATATTCAAGGAACTTGAGGGACACCATTTTTGTGTCTGTCTTCATTCCTGATAACAATAGCCTAGTGTATGTCCTCCCCTTTTCTCGCTTTTCCTTGATTTTTTCCCTAAATAATTTTCCTCTAGGATTTTTTTTAGGCGAAGCTCATCTAGAACAAAGTTTCATTCTCATTGAATATTATTGTTCTGTAGGAGTTTAGATTATGTTGAAAACAATATATCATCTTAGCTCTTCTCCAGTGTCATCTTCTAGCTGTGAATGGTCACTTTTTCATGTTGGTAACATCTCCTGGTTGTAGAGTTATAAGTGGAATCATAGTAATAATCCTTGCTGCAACGTGGCTTATATACACACATAAAGTGATGGGGTCGAAGAAAAATTAAGGAGCCGTCAAAGTTTGGTCGTGCTTCTTCAGTTATTTGTGTTAGTTTAATTTTGGTATCTTAGAATAATCTGAGAATGCTAAAACTCGAGTGTTGTTTCTTGTTTTTGCAGGTTTGAACTTTATCCATATGATAGTGGAGATTCACGCCATCACCATCGTTGTTGGAGAAATCTCGAGAGTGGGAAGAACCATACACACATAATCACGCCTCCAGATATCATTTTCTACCTTAGTACAAGGTATAGAAATTGTACATTTAAATTTTAATCGAGCATCATCATTTAAATTGTACAAGGGGTGTTACTATTAGTAAACAATCTCTTATTTTGCAGTGCTTGTGGTAGATGGAAACTTACGAGTGTTCTATCTCTGATTTTATATGAATGTCATGCTTTTTAGTTTTGATTTTGATTGTAAAAAGTTTATTTTGTTCCATGTTTTGCTCTCTTTGTGCAGTCTGAATTCAGATGGTGGGATGTTGGTGAACATTTCAATTCCTTGGTCTGTCTGCATTTGAGGTCATTGGGCTGAGTCCATTTTGTTTCTACGAATATTATTATTTTCTTTCTATGAACTCGAATTATAAAAAAATAACATGGTATATACGGATTATTGTGTAGCGTAAGTAAATATTTTATTTGAACATTTAAATTTTAATAATTGTTAGGCCCAAATACTAAGTTGAGCTAAGAACATAAATTTTATTTTAATAAATCAAAGCCCAATTTTAATTTTGACTACCCAGGCCCATTTCCGAGCCTAGAATAGGTTTACCGAACCTAAGGTTAGGATACCCGAATCTAAGGTTAGGATACCGAACCTAAGGTTAATTTTACCCGAGTCTAGGGTTTAGGGTTTAGGGTTTAGGGTTTAGGGTTTAGGGTTTAGGGTTTAGGGTTTAGGGTTTAGGGTTTAGGGTTTAGGGTTTAGGGTTTAGGGTTTAGGGTTTAGGGTTTAGGGTTTAGGGTTTAGGGTTTAGGGTTTAGGGTTTAGGGTTTAGGGTTTAGGGTTTAGGGTTTAGGGTTTAGGGTTTAGGGTTTAGGGTTTAGGGTTTAGGGTTTAGGGTTTAGGGTTTAGGGTTTAGGGTTTAGGGTTTAGGGTTTAGGGTTTAGGGTTTAGGGTTTAGGGTTTAGGGTTTAGGGTTTAGGGTTTAGGGTTTAGGGTTTAGGGTTTAGGGTTTAGGGTTTAGGGTTTAGGGTTTAGGGTTTAGGGTTTAGGGTTTAGGGTTTAGGGTTTAGGGTTTAGGGTTTAGGGTTTAGGGTTTAGGGTTTAGGGTTTAGGGTTTAGGGTTTAGGGTTTAGGGTTTAGGGTTTAGGGTTTAGGGTTTAGGGTTTAGGGTTTAGGGTTTAGGGTTTAGGGTTTAGGGTTTAGGGTTTAGGGTTTAGGGTTTAGGGTTTAGGGTTTAGGGTTTAGGGTTTAGGGTTTAGGGTTTAGGGTTTAGGGTTTAGGGTTTAGGGTTTAGGGTTTAGGGTTTAGGGTTTAGGGTTTAGG